>OW052183.1:31465466-34229415 GCA_932526625.1 Rhingia campestris
TTTGATATCTCTTTCCATATCCTTATCGCCCCTAGGAGGTGTGGTCAAACAAAATCGATGCACAATGCGACAGTGCGTCTTTCCCCCCCAAATGCATTTGAATTTGGAACTCATTCCCATGATAACACACAAAAACGAGAACCCTGTACCCAGAGACTATCCCGAGTCCCGACCATGTTTTTACACGACGATAACACCGCATAATCAGTTAAAATTGGACAAACGAAAACAAAAAAATACCACGTCGAGTGTATAGTCCGCTCTAGTACGCGGCGGACGGACTGATAGGAAAAGTTTAATGATAACCAAATGAAAAAAAAAATTGTTAAACAAACTTTTTTTATCAGGCTCAGGCTCATGCTGAAAATCAGTAGTTGCTGGCAAAAAACCAATCACAAATTAGTCGCCCGCTTAATACCTTCTTCGACGCAGGTCTTCGGTCGCAGGAATCATGCAGAAAAAATAAAACACAAGTCAGGTTCTACTTACATGTAGATCGGTGATCCTTGCTTACGATCGGTATCTAGTGTTGGAGGAGAAATTTAATTTTTTTTTTTGAAATTCCGTCGCGGTTTTTTCCGAAACGGTCACTTCACTGAGTAACGCGAAAGATTTCTGAGGTTTTCTAAAGTGACGGTCTTTTAATGGTGGCCGGCGCGCGGTGGCGTCGTTCTCGAACGAGAAGAGAATAAATCTGTGAGGCTAAAGCTACAGAAGGCGTTTAATAGCGCGCTCGCAACAACTGCGAGAGTAATGTGCCTTGAATTTCGTTCCTTCAATGTATGTATATAGTAGGGTGGTATAGTATATTGGAGAATATAATTTTCGATTTGTGATGATCCGAATGTATGGTGGCATGGTGTGGATTGTAGACCGTACTCGTACATACAAAGTATAGCTACATTTTTTTTTTTTTGTTAATTTTTTTTTTTGTAATTATTTTATTATTTTTCCGCTCCTATAAAAAAAATACTTATTTACGCCATTTTATAATGAAAAGAACGACCGAAAAAAATTGTATAAATATATTTAATTACTTGTATGTCGGTACAATTGAATGTACATAGTGTGGCATGTGCATGTACGGCTTTATTTAGATCGGTCGACTTAAATGGAGCGTTAAATATTGCAAAATTATTTTTATTCATACAGCAATTATTGTGGTATTTTTTTTTTAAGTGATGTTGACTATGTATATATAGGGTTGTTAATTTAGAAAAACATTTATATATTACATTGCCAGCAGATCAGAGTGCTTATGCTGGGTACGAAGTTATGTGTCTGGGTATGTTTTTAATTGCGATTTTAGATGAAAACGAAACGCAATGATTTTGAGGATCATGTAAGCAAATATTAGAACATCACACTGGTTAGGGACTTGATTTAGTAAAACAATTTGTACAAAAGAACATATTTTAGTCAATTTTTGTAGGTTGCAATAAAAATAATGCCGCCCATACGATCGTGTTTATGTTTTTACCAGAAAGTGGGTGGATCAAAAAAGATCCTCGATGTTGTTCTGGTATATATCTTAACTGAATCGACATAATATTTTTTTTTACTATTATTTGGACCTCTGTCTTTCATTACCTTTGTTAATGACAATTTGAGATGTTTTCACTGCATTTTGAATCGCAAGGATATTCCATTTTGACATACGAGAGTCTTGATTGTTTTTTTTTCGCAGGCTGGTGGAAATCTTTTATAGACACTATGAGGACCGTCGGCAATATCTCACAGTAGTAGCAAAAAGTATAGAACTACATAGTGTACGGATCACAGCTAAAAACTTTGTAACCGTTTCAGAATCGGGCGGTAGGTTAGGTTAGGTTGTAGTGCGCGTGCACACTTAGACCCAAAAGGTCCGTTGTGTTACCACGTAAATCCTTCGACTAGCTTATATTCGTTAGCCTAATTGAAACATTCAGAGCTTACTATGTAGCGTAGGAGGTTTCTGACACTGATATTAGCCAGATCACCTAGATTATCGAAGAAGTAGCCTCTCAGATGAAGTTTCCTTGTCACTGAGAGAGGCGGAGAAGAGCAAAGAAGGCGAGTAATACTCTCATCCTCTTCCTCGTCTAGCAGCTTCTAAAGAAGTCATTGCTGAAAAGGCCCAGTCTTTTTGCATGTAGGCATATAGGAGAGTGTCCTGTGTCCGATTATTGTGCTGATGGGGTGGCGCACCAATTGTGCTACAATAAGAAATTCAAATAACTTTTTTTTTAATCGATGTATTTCATTTATTTTTTTTTTATTGGTTAGAAAATTAAATTTTATTTTAAATAGTTAGTTGTTTTTAAAGATTATAGATCGCAAATGACCTCCACGCTCTCCCACGCATATGCGGCACCTGATCAAAAAATTATTCATTGCGGCCTGAAGAGTTGAAGTTGGGATCGCCTCAATTATTGTCGTTATGGACTGCTTTAATTCAGTTAAATTCCTGGGCTTCGTTTTATACACCTCTTGCTTGACATAACCCCATAAAAAGAAGTCTGGTGCAGTCAGGTCAGGTGACCTTGGGGGCCAGCGAAGAGTGGAGTTCCTAGAAATTAATTTGTTTGCGAATTTTTTGTTTAGCTCCGCCATAACTGGTCTGGCTATATGTGCAGTTGCTCCATCTTGCTGAAACCAAACGCTGTTGAACGGTATACGTCTTCGGCGCAGTTCTGGGTAAAAAAAACTCCTTCAACATCTTTAAATAACGGTCCCCATTGACAGTAACGGTTACACCGTTTTCTTTAAAGAAGTACGGCCCGACAATACACCTTGATGAAACTGCGCACCACACAGTGACTCGTTCTGGGTGCAGTTCCGTCTCATGGAGCATTTCTGGATTAGACTCTTTCCATATACGGCAATTTTGCTTGTTTACATTGCCGTTAAGATCAAAATGGGGCTCATCAGACATGAACAAACAATTGATCAATGTGTTGTCTTCTTAGGCCATTGATATCATTTTTTGGCAAAATTCCAGGCGAACAGGCAAATCCTGAGGGTTTAACTTGCTAGTAATTTGGACTTTGTACGGAAACAAGTTTAAATCGTCATGAAGTATCCGTTGTAATGACCGTCTACTAACTCCAATTTGCCCCGATAAGTTTCGGGTCGAAACGCTCGGATAGGCCTGTATTGCAGATGCTACTGCTGCGATTGTATGGTACCTGCCATATAAGCAAACAAAAAAATGGCCTAGAATTATGACCAAAACAAACTTGGATAAGAAATTTGAAGAAAATCGGTCAAGTCGTTTAGGCTGGGGAGATCATTACGGACAGACGGACCGACTGACAGAATTCCAAAAACCACTTTTTTGGGTTCCGCTCTCATCGTAATGTTAGAATCAATCAAAATCTCGAGTTCGAAAATTTTCACGAAAACAATATCTTTCTCTTTGTATAAGAAAGTTAAAAATACAGTCCTGTGTCAGACACACATATAGCGGAGTGATATTAATAGAGTCCCGTTGAGCACCCTTGGGGTACGGAATCTTATTTAAGTAGAGATTCATAAACCGATATTATTCGTTCTGATAAATGTTTTCAGTCCGAAATGCCCTTACAACATACATTATTCCTTTGCGGAGTAAATAGCCAGCAGGGTTGGCTATTATAGGCTGCATCTAGTATTTTAGAATAACACAACCAAAAATGATAAAATGGTCCTTATTTAGAAGTTGAAAAGTAGTTCAATTTAAAAAAAAAAACACCTGTTTTCCTGATGGGCGTCTTTTGGTCCAGAAGGCTGTAAAAGTCCACGATCAAGAATTTGACATTTTTTATCATCACTGAACAATAAAATGTTCGTAAAATTTCCCAAGTCGTATGACGATTGATAGTACACATTTTCGAAATTAGATGAGATCGTTGGTTTTTTCGCTGTTACATGTGCAAGGCACACATTGTCGTCGTTGATGTGATCAGCGACATCATCCCTGATGGCGGTGTCTGGTCTGGGTTTGATTCGCAGTCGTGACAACTCCAACATGTTTTTTTTTCACCATTTCCAGAAATATTCCAACACCCATTTCATAGTATAATCGCATTATTATTATAATTTATTATTTATTATGTAAAGTCTTTACACTGTAAGATACAAGATCTTTTAAATTAGTGAAAGAATCGAGAAAGATACAATATAGTGATTACAATTAGTAGACTGTGTGTGAATTAAATACTAGTAGGCAAAAAATAATTTAAAATAACAAGAGATCGAAATAAAAATTTAAAATAATAAAAAATTAAATGTATTTATAAAAAAGAAAATAAATAAGTGAAGGGGAAAAAAGTTATCATTAGAGTGACGTGAAGTGTTGCCAGAGCGTTCTCCTAAATTGGATTGTGCGACTCATTAATCGAATAGTTAAAGGTAGGGAATTCCACAGTTCAATAACATGAATTAAAAATTGACGCTTTGAAAATAAATAGTTACAGCGTGCCGGTATAAGTTTAAGAGTTCTTAAGGAACGCGAAAAAGGAATAAGGGGGAGTTATGGGCTGTGCATCCTGAGGCTTCCGTACATTTTACCAAGAGTGATACGTATATGATTGTCCCAAGCAAGATTATTTTTGAATGTGACCCCAAGGTTCCATGCGGTATCAACAAACTCGATAACTGAACCGTTAAGCTCAATTGGAGGTAAGAATGACGTGTCTACTTTAACCCTTGAAATAACCATACATTTAGACTTGTTGGGATTAAGAGCAAGACTGTTTGCTTGTGCCCAGATATAAATTGATTGGATGTCCTCGCTTACTTCGTAAGCACCATTTTCAACCAGACCAACTCGGCAGCTATTGTATAGTTGAACATCATCAGCATACATGTGTATGGACGAGTTCTTTATATATTTGGGTAGCTCATTGATATTAAGTGAAAAAAGAAGTGGTCCAAGGATGGAGCCCTGTGGAACACCTTTATTTAAGGGAAGAAATGTTGAGATGTTGTTTTTGCCTACAACTGCCTGTGATCTACCACTTAAATACGATGAAACCAGGTTCGCGGCTGATAGTGAAAAGTTGAATTGTTCTACAAGTTTGCTGCAAAGTATGTCGTAATTAACAGTATCAAATGCCTTCGAAAAATCAAGCAGGGTAAGAAAAGTTATATTATTTTCATCTACGGCCTGCCTGATATCTTCTAATACTTTTATTAAAGCTGTTGTGCAGCTGTGTTTTGGACCGAAACCGGACTGTGCAGGGCAGAGTAAACTATTAGTATTAAGGTATTCATGAATCTGGGAGTTCATTATCTTTTCTAGGATTTTCGAGAGGAGGGGTAGAATTGCAATCGGTCTATACTCTTCTTTAGTGCCCTTTTTTGGAATGGGTATAATTTTAGACTGTTTCCGTACATAAGGAAAAATGCCGGTCGTGAGAATCGAGTTGAAAGCATATGTGATATTTTTTAAGCAATATGGGAGTATTGCTTTTAAAAAAGTCGGATGGATTTCATCAAAGCCAACGGAGTTTGATTTTGTGCCTAGAAAACTCTCGAGCACTTTGGTTTCATCAGTTGCAGACAATTGAAAGGTGTTTATAATCGCATAATCGCATCAAATACTTACTTACTTAAGTGGCGATGCAGTCCGGAATTAGCCTCAACCAACATGCCTCTCTAATTTACCCGGTCCTTAGCGCACTCCAAGTTGGCTGAGGTCGATTTCTAATTGTGCGCGCCACTTAAGGCGAGGTCTTCCTCTACTGCGTCCGACGTCTGGCTGAGAATCGAAGACTCTGCGAGAAGGAGTATTGGTGTCCATTCGTTCTACAGGCTCTAGCCATCTTAAACGTCCAATGCGGAGTTTTTTTTGACTAGGGGTATGTCGCTGTACAGCTTGTATAGTTCTTGGTTGAATCTTTGCCTCCATAGTTCGTCAACGCAAACGGGACCGAAGATTTTTCGAAGAATTTTTCTCTCGATTCGACCAAGGATTTCTTCATCCGCTTTTGATACGGCAAATGCTTCAGCGCCGTAGAGCATGACTGAGATGATCAGGGTCCTTTATAGGATCTTCTTAGTAGTTCGAGTAAGGGCTTTACTACTAAATTGCATTCTTAGCCCAAAGAAACAGCGGTTGCCAAGATTAATTCTTCGTTTGATTTCTGACGAGTTGTTGTTGTCAGAGTTAATAGCGGAGCCGAGGTAGACAAAGTCACGTACTACATCAAAGTTATATCTGTCAATGGTGACGTTCTGTCCAATTCTTCGATGTTGTGCGTCCTCTCGTGTTGACAGCAAATACTTAGTTTTACCCTCTTTTTTGATGTCAATATCGTCGGCGTATGCTAGTAGTTGCACCGATTTTTGGAAGATTGTGCCTCTGGTGTTGGCTCGGAAGTTTTGCACAATCCTCTCAAGAATCAGCTTAAAGAAGTCACTTGACAGTGCATCGCATTGCCTAAATCCTTCCGATCCTGATAGGTTAGGCTACCAGCGAGCTCACCAGCACACCTAGACCATTATTTTTTTGTTACATTGTACCTACTACCACGTGGATACTGTCCATTCTCCTTGTACTCTGTGAGAAAACCATTTCGAGCTCTTAGTGAAGCGTAGAAGACTTTTCGCTTCCGTTTTTGTCAAATCGCTGAGATTTTGAAAATAGTAAGCTCCTAGATGAAAGGAACTTCCTTTTGTTTGATAGGGCCGGGCAGTTACAAATGAGCTGAAGTATTGTTTTATCTTCCTCTTCGTCCATTCAGCTCCTACAGAAGTCATTTGAGTGGAGGCATAGCCTTCCTGCATGCCTGCCTCTTTATCTGTCGAGCGAAAGCAGTCCCTTGGATCTTCTAAAACCAAACTTTGGCCAAATTGGTCTGTCTATTTGACACGTGCGTCGTGCCACGACTTCATCTGAGGTTTGATTTGCTGTTAGCATGATGCGTAAGTAAGTTTTTGCATGTAGCTATAGGAATACCTAGTTCACCCATGTCGAGAATAACTTCCGAGACCCTGATGAGTTAGGTAGGTAGGTAGGTAGAAGTAGCGTTTCATGGACCCAAGAAGCACTTATGTGCCTTCTGCATCTGTCGGCATTCCTCATCAAACCAGGGGTTTCTTGCTGTTGGCCGCGAGAAACCTAGCACATCAGTTGTGGCTGATCTAATAGCTTGTTGGCATCGTTGCCATTGTTCTTCGACATTCGATGCTGGTGGTATGGTCTTAATCGAGAGGTTAAGGGATATGCATTGCGCGAAAGCCTTGGCGGTATCTTGCGATGGCAGTCTTTCGACATTAAATTTTTTTACAGTATTTCTGGTTTGTTATGGCATTGTGGATATCCGCATTCTTACCTTGGCTGCTACAAGGTAGTGGTCCGATGTTAGCCCCTCGGAATGTTCGGAACCTGGGGTGTCATTCCGTAACTTTGAAAACGATTATCACTCAGACGGTAGTCGAGACCTGATGAGCAATCGCTCAATAATCGTCTGCGATTAGACGATTATTGTTTTAAGTGAAGCAAATAATGTGATATCGCCGACAACAAAAACGACTATTGATCTTACGTGATGCAAGATGTACCGAAATGTTATCGTCAAATGATAATCACTTTATGGAATGAGGGGCCTGGATGCGTGCCTCTTGTCTATCGCAAAGTGATCAATTTGGTGGACGTTCGTTGATCTGGAGACCGCCATGTCCCCTTATGGATATCGTGGTGAGGAAACCATGTGCTGGCAATAGTGGCATTTCGTTCCGTAGCGAAGTCAATTAGCTTAAGTCAGTTTCCAGAAGTGTTGTCGTGTAGGCTATGTTTTCTGACAATACTGCTAAATATGTTTGCTCTTCCTGCCTTTGCGTTAAAATCTCCCAGCACGATTTTAACATCGTACTTCGGTAGTCGCTTGTAGGTTTTGTCAAGGAGCTCGTAGAAGCAATCTTTAGCTATATCGTCCTTTTCCTCCGTTGGGGCGTGAACGGATATAAGACTTATGTTGGCGAATTTGGCCATGATGTGGATTGTTACAATGCGTTCGCTAAACATAAGACTTCTTGCATAAGTCTAGCACCTATAACAAATCCGCATCCGAATAGTAGCTGTTTCTGCTCACTATAACACGGTCCGTAGTAGATGTCACAGTTTTTCATCCTCTTTTTGCCCGGCCCATCTCATCGTATTTCCTGGATTGTAAAACCTGACAAACATCCAAGAGTATAACACTGTCGTCAGAAGTTTCTCAAATGTGCCGTTCGAAGTCGGCGTTAATCAGGAGGTCCTTTTCTTTCTAACAAAAATATAACTCGGCACTCACAAACGAAGGGAGAAGCTAGGCCTTTTTATAGGCTGTTAATGCCAGATATTGCTCTATTAAAAAAAAAAAACAGTCACACAGACCGACCTTGTCACAAATCACTTTTTGGATGCACTGGTAAACTCTCCTTATTACCATTTTTTGGCAAAGCTTTAATTATAATGACAAATGGCACCATATCTGAAATTAGTACGCTTGTCTACATACAAAAAATTGCACTTAGCTAAACCTCCTTACTGGTCAGAAGATAGTAAGACTATCATCACATAGGTACGTCATGTGTAACACACACATACAAAAAGCTGATAAAAAATTGCAATAAACCTCCATGCTTATCGACTTGAGGCGTGCGCTGCACCCTTTGCAGCGTTTCCTTCCAATCAGTCTTACCTACACCTTGACTTGATATCATGTAGAGTAACGTTTCGTATTTTTTTTTATCGGCGCGAGCCTCTTCGCGAATGCCAGCGATTAGAGTTTATCGCCATTCGTTATCGAATATTGTTGTTGTTGTAGATTCAATTTGGAGTTCCCCAGACGAATCGGCAGACAGTAAGCTCGTTGTGAATCATTTTTTTTTATCTTATCAAGGTCACGGTTACGACAAATTGCTTCCAGAGATTAGTTATCTTTGTTTTGTGTTAGTTGTTTTAGGTTGCAAATATGTTACTTGTGTGTATCTGTTCTGTAACTGTGTGCATTGAGTTGACGTGATAATTTCATTTTTTGAAGTTCATTCAGAAGCTGGTAGAGAATGAAATTAATGCACCCCGACTGTCGATTGGAATGAATTAACGAATTGGTGTTGGGAGTGATGATAGATTATCTTGTTTACATTAAAAATTGGAATTATAGATACTCATTATCAGTTGGTTATCAGCTGCATATAGAGGTTTTTGATAACAATGTCTGCTACAGGTAGATATGTTATGTTATATTATATGTGAACTAAAAAATATGTTTTCGCAAAACAGCGGAAACCTTTATCGAAAACTTCAAATACGTTTTGAGTTTTCGAAAACTTTTTGCCTCGAAACCCCTTCGCAGACTAAATTTCGTTAAAGGTTGTTGGAGCGAATTCATCTTTTAATATATTTAATATAAAGGGTCCGCCAAATAACTTTTTTTTTTGAAAATGCTATTGTTACTGAATATTTTCTCAAATTTCTTTTTTTATTTTTTATTTGAAAGTACAATCCTTCCGGTTAATAATGGAAAATAATTTCATTCAAATGCTGCCTCGGCTGGCCATACAGTAGCCTACACGATCGGTCCAATTTTTAAACACATTATCGATTGTGTGCAGCTGTATTTCACCAATGGCTTCACGAATATTGTCCTTTAAAGCGTCAATTGTCTCTGGCTTGTCGGCGTAACACTTATCTTTTACGGCACCCCACAAATAATAGTCCAACGGTGTCAAATCGCAGCTCTGAGGTGGCCAAACGACATCAGCTCTGCGGCTGATAATGCGATCTTCAAAAACAGGGCGCAAAACATCGAGTGTAGCTTCGGCTCTGTGGCACGTAGCGCCGTCCTGTTGAAACCAAATGTTGCCAATATCCTCCTCTTCAATTTTTGTGAACAAAAATTCGTTCAACATGACCCGATAACGATCGCCATCGACTGTAACGGCCACTCCTTGCTCATTTTCGAAGAAAAATGGCCCAATTATGCCTCTGGACCAAAATCCGCACCAAAGAGTGACTCGTTTTGGGTGTATCGGCTTTTCAGCGTATGCGTGCGGGTTTTCTGTGCGCAATTTTGCTTGTCTACATACCGGCCAAGATCAAAATGAGCTTCATCTGAAAAGATGATTTTTTTGGCAAAATCGGCATCTTCTCTAAGTCGATCGCAGGCCCACTTAGCGAAGCGAAATCGCATTGGATGCTCAGTTGGCTTCAACTCCTGAACCAATTGGACTTTGTATGGCGTCATACCAAGGTCTTTATGCAAAATTCGTCTCAATGATGCCTCCCAAATGTTCAATTGTTGAGAACGACGGTGAATTGATGTTGATGGCGATTCACTCACACTTTCTGCCACAGCAGCAATATTCTCGGATGTACGCATCGATGAGGATGCCAGTTTCTTGCACTTTTTTCACAAGATAACGAACATACGGAGCTGACGGTGCTTCTCTTCTTCCAAAATCCGTACGCAATTTTCGCACACATTCTGCAACATTACCATGATTTTCAAAGTAATGTCGCAATATTTCCCAGCGTTGTTCAAGCGTATACAGAACCATATTTGTTCAGCGGAAGGATAAAACTAATTATCTGTCGAATCAGACATGAGCTAAGTGTTACCATTTACGAAATAAGCACTAGTTGAAAAAAAACGTTAGATGGCGGACCCTTTATATAGCGAAGGATTGTTAGTATTTGGGATGTGAAATTGTTATGTTAGTGAAAAGATATGGAAAGATCTTTTTTAAATGTCAATCTACTATTTGAAAAGTCGCATTCGTCAGAACTGCACATTTCGTTGAAATATGTGATGCATCTTGATATTGGTTCATTTTGGCAATAAGCTGTTCTGTGCCTATTCGCTATGAACATATCTTTTGGGCGAAGGTATCTCACAGGTGCATATATGTAAAGACTAGCTAGCAATTCGGATGAATTTATCCGAGAACATAATTCGTCGCCCTTATGACACAAAAACGTATGACAATATTTGAAAATTTTCGATTTTTTCGCGATTTTGTGATTTTTTTTAACATTTTTCATTTTTATGAGTTTCACGAATACTTTTGTAAAATGCTAAAATCTATTCTACTTCACCTAGGGCAGCGTTTACCAAAGTGTGCTCCGCGGAGCACTTTGTCATTTTAATCGCAGCAATCGAATATGAAATGCTCATTTAAAAGAAATCAATACATAAAAAACAAACTAAAAATTAATTCGTGTAAAAAGATGTGGGAATCCCCGCCAAATGAAAATTATTAAAGAGACGTACCAGAGACGACCATATACGCTGACGCTAACTGAAAATTGTACTGGGACGACGTTTCTCTGGTTTTAAACGCGCCCAATAGACGGTTTTTTATACTTATATTTATACAGGTTAAAACGAATCGTAGTGCGGTGTATTTAATCTATATTTTGCTTTTAGTTCGTGAATTTTACTTTTTATTTGTTTTTTTGTACATTGATGTGACTCTGTGGATCTATCGACGTGAAAAGATCAAAAGATCGTGAGAGATCAAAAATAATAGGTACTATGGATCGCTAGCTAAAGTCTGGGTCGTTAAAAATAACCGCTGAAAGCTCCTCAACAGCAACCCCAGTAGTTACTAAAGAGTCAGCAACTGGCAGGTACATAATACAAAACCATATTTGTTGATTTCATAATGGGAAGTTTCCTATCGCTGAAACCGCATTTGTATTAGATGCGTTCTGTTGGATTTATAATATTTTTTTCTGTTGTTATCCTCAATTCAGATTTGTGAATTTTCTCGTTTTCCATTTATTGTTCTATTCTAGAGCCAAGGAAAATGACGCAATAGAGACAGCGGCGTCAGAACTTTCTGAAGAATTTGAGGCAGACAATGTGGCTAGTACTAGTTCTATGGTGATCAGTACAGCAGAAAAAAAAAACAGTAAAAAGGAAGTAACACGATTCATATATAAATCTTGGATTTGCTGAGACAAGTGAAAACAAACCCCAATGCGTAATTTGTGGCAAAGTGTTGCCGAATAGTGCGATGTTTCCAGCAAAAATGAAACGTCATTTTGAGGGGATTCATCCAGATTGCAAAAGCAAACCGACTGATTTTTTTTAAAAGGAAGTATGGTGAACTTACAAAATCTCAAACAATTATTACTAACCACTCAAAGACAGTGAACGAAAATGCGTTGATGGCGTCCTACTTAGTGAGTTTCCGAGTTGCGCAAACTGGCGAAGCCCATACAATCGCTGAAAACTTAATCAAGCCATGCGTTAAGGACATTGTTGAGTGTATGTTGGGTGTAAAGGCCAAAAAATTAGTTGACACCGTTCCGTTGTCAAGTAACACAATATCACAAAGAATCGGAGACTTAGCAGAGAATGTCAAAACTACTTTACTTTAGCGAATAAAAGTCACAAAATTTTCGCTGCAAATGGATGAATCAACAGATGTTGCAGGGTTGGCTATTTTAATAGTATTTGTGCGCTACCAATAACAACAGTCCTTTCAAGAAGATCTGCTTTTCTGCAAGCCGTTGGAAACTACAACAACTGGTGCTGAAATTTTTAAATTAATAGACAATTTCTTTATTGTCAATGATATCCCATGGGTTAACTGCGTGGATGTGTGCATGACTGGAAAAACGTCCGGTCCCGTCTTAAGAATAAAACAAAATGCCAAGGAATGCAGCAGTAGTCACTGCGTTCTACACCGCCATGCCCTTGCAATGAAAAAAATGCCACTCTCCTTAAAAGAGGTCTTAGACGAAAGCGTGAAAATAATTAACTTTATTAAATCTCGACCTAAGAATTCAAGGCTATTCAAAGTATTGTGCGATGAAATGGGTAGTCGACATACGCCCTTACTTCTTCACGCAGAAGTAAGGTGGCTTTCTCGCGGCAAAACACTTACGCGGCTTTTCGAAATGAGGGCTGAAGTCAGAACCTTCCTTATGAACGACAACTTTGATTTGGGCGACAGATTGTGTAATGAGCGTTGGCTCTTGAAATTATCGTATCTAGCCGATATTTTTAAAAAATTAAATGATTTGAGTGTATCACTTCAAGGGAAGACAATAACTGTTTTCGATGCCAGTGATAAGGTCGAAGCATTTAAAAAGAAAATCAAGTTTTGGGCGAAATCTTTAAAAAATCGAAACCTAGACAGCTTCCCAATGGTCAGCAAATGTAAAGAGGAAATAGACGACATTTTAAATGAGTTTCATTTACATCTGCTAAGTTTGCTCGAAACCTTCCAAAGCTACTTTCCGGAAGAATACCATTCAAACATTAAAGAAAATGTGTGGGTTGAAGACCCGTACTCCGCCGCGTTGGAAAAGCCAGCATCTCTGACATCGTTGCAGTTTGAGTGCTTAATTGATTTGACATCAGATTCTTCTTTAAAGGCAAATTTTGAAACTAAGAAGTCTTTATCAGAATTCTGGTGTATGTTGAAGGACTAATTCAAAATTTTGTCAGACAGAGCCAAAATAATTCTTCTGCCGTTTGCAACAACATACATGTGCGAATCAGTATTCTCCGCCTACGTTGGAACCAAAACAAAATATAGATCCCGTCTCGATGCAGAGCCAGAAATTCGGTTGCAGTTGTCCCAAATTCAACCAGATATACAAGCATTATGCAAAACCAAACAGGCACATTATTCTCACTAGATATTGAATTCCTTATGTTCTTTAGTTAACATTGTTCTTGTTTTTTTCGTTGATGTTACTTGTTTTACTCTAATTTAATAAAATATAAAAAAAATTTGAGTATTGCATTTTTTACATATACATAACTGCGAAAATAGCGTAAGTGTAACGAAGTGCTCCGCGAGGAATGTTTGACCTAAAAAGTGCTCCTCGACCAAAAAAGATTGGGAGCCGCTGCTTTAAAGAAATCAGTAAAAATAACATCAATTTGTGTACCGGTCTCAAGACTCTCAAGGGTATATTTAGTAAACAGTGTTAGAATAGTGGTCGTGGATCTATCAGTAACAAACCCGTGTTGAAGATGGCTAATACCATTTTGGACGTGAAAGTAAATTTTGTCTTAAACTTTTTTCCAGAAGTTTTGGTATAACTGAAATCTTTGAAATAGGTCTTTAATTTATTACTTTGTTTCGAGATCCAGATTTAAAAATTGAAGTGATATAATCAATCTTCCACACATCTAGATACCCGATTTAAGAGAAAGATTGAATACCTTAAGCAATGTACTAACTAATGCAGTACATTTTTTTATTATAATCAACCCCAAAACTGCATTTACCTTCGAGGGTTTTAATTCCGTTTATAATGTCAATTTCTGTTAAATAATTTGATGTCAGCAATAGGATCGATTTCGGAATAATTATTGTCGGTAGATTTATTTCGTTCTACAAAGGCGGATTTAAAAAATACTCTGCAAATAGGTCTGTTCCCGCACTTTTTCAGTAAAAATTAGTAAATTCTCAAATTTCTTGGAGTGGGGGTAAATTATCTCAGAAAGAGACAAAATTACCAAAAAGTACGGGAACGCGTTTAAGTAAAAAACAGTAAAATTATATATTTTGTATGCCTTTTAAAGAACAAATGACATAAATCACCTGTCAAAACAAGAAAGTTGTCACTTTTAGATACCAACTGACAGTTTACTGATTTTTACCAACAGAAATTTCTGCAGTAAATTTTTTTACAGATTTTTATGGAGGGGTAGTTTTTTGCTCTCTCGTGAGCTGTCTCTTTTACATATTTTTGCGTACGGGAACGGCAATAAGTAAAAATCAGTAAGAATCAGTAAATATTATCTTGTACGGGAACAGACCTTATAACTCGCATGTGGAAATTTTATCTGTTGAATTAGCCCCATTGAATTCCATAAGGGTTGGAATTCCATTATCTTTTCGTTTAGAGTTAATAAAGCACCAAAACGATCGGTTGCTCTGCTTTATGTTTGACTCAACAGATAAAATATATTGTTTGGATAAAAATCGGTGCAAAAAATAATATTCTTTTCCCAGTCGAAGCATTTTTAAATGTTTTGAAGGCTTTTATTAAACAGCTCATGGGCGTAAACTGAATCGACAACAGCGATTTCTCAAGAGCTGGTAACATTTTGTGGACAAAGGGTTTTTGTTTCTTCATCCTTTCCCCTTGTCCCGCGGGAAGTGTGGTAGACGAGTGTACGGATGTGTTTTTGAAAAGGGTCTTCCAATAGGGACTTCCAAACTTTGACAGTTGATAGCGACCATAAGTCTGTTCCCGTACAAATTAATATTTACTGATTCTTACTGCTTTTCACTGCAGAAAATTATTTGCATGCAAAACTTGTGTAAGGGAACGGTTTTAAGTAAAAATCAGTAAGAATCAGTAAATGTTATTTTGTACGGGAACAGACCTCATATATTGTTGAAGCTACATCTGTCAAATTGACTGTCATTTATTCAGCCTATTTTGCCAAATCACCATGAACGGACAATAAAATTGATCAAATGGTTTCATTTATTTTATTTGCCCATTTTACGGTCGCCGTAGTCGTCCTACTGAGAGAACTATTCGCAGTAGGATGGCTAAATTTGAACCAACACCCGTAATCGACCAAACGAAGATCTGCCAAAGACATTTCCGCTTTCCGTGAGGTGTGAGGGAGAATCCAAGGCAGTCGATTTCGCGTAGCTCACAAGAACTCGGCATTTCGCAAGCCACAACTTGGAGAATTTTGCTTCGTGACTTCAGCCAGCACCCGTACAAAATTCAACTGACCTAGGTAAACAACCATTTACAACGACGTGTGTTCGCTGAATGGGCCTTGGGGCGGTTCGATTTTCATCGGGTAGATACGTCAACAAACAAAATTATAGAATTTGGGACGATACCAATTTATATGAGATCCAAGATTTTGGACTGATTTTGAGAACGACGTTGGCTAGGACATCACCGTCAACGGGGACCGCTATAGGTCGATGGTTACCAAATTATTTTAGTATAAATTGGATGATATGGACACCAACGACATGTGGTTTCAACAGGAAGGCGCTAAGTGCCACACAGCTCACGCCACATTGAATATTCTGCAAGAGAGATGTGAGGGCATGATCATCTCATGTGAAGGTGATGTGAACTGGCCACCGATATCGTGCGATTTGAAGCCGTTAGACTTTTTCTTGTGGCCTTTTCTGAAGTCGCAGACCTATGAGAATAAGTCACAAACCATAGTGGCCCTCAAAGCTAACATTACCCATGCCATCGGTCAAATGCATGCCCTAGAGTCATGGAAAATTGGAAATTTCGGATGCGCGCACTCAGAGAAGCCGCGGCGGGCATTTGAATGATGTTATGTTTCATTCATAATGGCATCGATAGGCCTTTCAAATGAATGAACAATTTCGATGACATCTCACACACACTTTGTTTTATTTAAATTAAAAGATAGGACGCTCCTAATGAAGACGTAGCGCGATAGTGCGATGGGCTCGATTTCCACCTAAACGATTTTTCACTGGCCCTCCTCTCGAGATGATCTGACAAATCATCCGAGTAGTATCAACTGTCAAGAAAAGCTTCTCTCAACTTAGTCATTCGGATTCGGCATAAAACAGAAGGTCCCGCCATTGTGCAAGAAATATACACGTACATATGAATGGTTGTGAGAAATAGCTAAGCCCTGGCTACTCAAAAAACAATTCTTTTAAGCAACAGTACCCAGAGTACTGATTCCGTAACTTTCAAAACGATTATCGTTGACGATAGAAGACACTGCAACAGCCTTTCTTCCAGGGGCAAGCTTGAGATGACAGCTTTTTACTGGCCAGTTTTTAGAACACTCCTCTCTTGAGTAGAGAAACAGCCTAAAAAGCAAATAGGGCGATTGGTATCCTTAAAATTAAGAGTTTGTTAGAGGAGTGGAAGAGGGGGTGATCTTTGATGTGGAACCTAGATACAATAAGTGGGCAATCTTTACCTCGTTTGTATCTATACCTTTAAATCATCCAAAACTTTAGTATTCACTCCCATCAGGCCTTCTCGTGCATATTAAATGTACAAAACTGTTTGTTCCTGTTCTTGTTTAACTAGGCAGAGGAAATGATTCAATACAGCAGTTGCCAGATAGAAGCCCATGCAAATGCTTATCTGTCATTTACACTTCACATTTCCACTCAGGCTTCACAGGCAATTATAGACAAAGAACAATTCCAATTGCAATTCAACAAGTGTCCAGAAGCCAGCAAGACATCTATCCACTCCAAACCTATTGATAAGGAATTTCTCTTTTCTTTTTTTTTTTGTTCATAAAAATGGCTGCCATTGAGTCTTCTGTCATCTGTGTGCTTGCAACTTGCAACGGGTTATCACTTAATTCTCGTTCTAAATTGAATTTTTAAATCCATAAGCAACAACAGTTTTGGTACTTAAATGACGCTCAAATGGGCATTAATGTCGCCATAAAACAAAAACAAACTCCATAATGGCCAGCAGCCGTTCAGGCGATAAAATACACAGCACGCACTGATAACGATATGTCATGTCAGTGGGAAACCGAGTTTGAATACTTCAACTTTAATTTCGTACCGTCTGGATGGTGATAAGGCGACTGCTTTTTGTTGGTATTGGTGCGTTCCTTATTTTTATCAGGATTTTTGTGTGTCCCAGTGCGCAGAGCATTTTTATTGTGGTCATGTTGCTGTTATCAATGTTCGAACGCGATCTGACTCTGGCATGAGGGTGTTGGTGGCGGTTTATCTCTGATTGCAGCTCAGTAGCCTTGTTATGTTCACATAATGTGCCCATTCTAAGATAAGCTTATTATTATTATTATTTTACAGTTAAGAGGTTTCGTTTTTCTTTAATTCTCGCCTTAAGTATGCAGTGCAATGATCGGAATGGAAAAAGAGGTGGTGGAGGAGGCGATGGCGACGCCATCCATACTACTACTGCCATCTTGAGAATGAGTAGTGGAAAAATTTCCAGATTCTCTTTTCTATGACATACTGTTTGACAGTTTGAATTGAAATCAATAAGCCGATGTGATATCAGCAAGATTATCACTTGTTGCTTGCTGAAATTGATTAGATAAAGGCGCAGCTCGCTGCTCGCAATGGGGCGTACTTTCGGCATTGTTAACTGACGTTAAACATGTGATAAAGTTAGTTTTTGTTGACAACTTGTTGGATTGACACACTCCTTTGGGGAGATTTCCATTCTGAGTCAGAATACGTTATGAGCGGATCAAGTGGATCGTTTGTTGTGCGGCGGGCCGTAGCAAGTGATATGACAGATGTTCTGGCAATGATTCAGGTGAGAGAATGTCGAGCTTAAACATGTTAAACGGAATATTTACATTGCAATCATGACATATGGTTATATAATTCACTTTTGTAGGTTATAATCTCGATATCAACATAAAACACGTTTTGTAATTCACTTCTGTAGGTTATTATCTCGATATGAAAATTTATAACTTTCCCTGTATTGTACATCTCCACGGGTTTGCTGGTGTATTACACCGATTGGACCTTAAAATGTTTCGGGAGGTCTCCCAACTTCAAATCAGTTCTAAACTGACGCCAACAATATCCAACTCTGGAAACATTAGTGTGCACTAGAAACTTTAAAGCTCTTTTTGTGATTCTTTATGGCGAATTTCTAGCCATATTCTGTTAGAGTTGACTCTAAAGCTTAATCCTTTGACGCTTTTTCAAAGTGGTAGTATTAGCCAAGACAAATACCATGAGATACCTGAGATATAGGTGGTACATCCACCGTATTTATACCACCAGTGTGTCAAAGATATTACAGCTATTGGGATTTATGTTGACTTTCAAGATGCAATCAGATCCATAGTATCCAACACCTTAAAATATTGGATATTGAAAGGACTGCTGCAAACGTCTAAACAATAATGCCCGCAGGAGCACCATGTCACACTGAGTTGGGTTCCAGAACACTTGTACATTTCTATAAACTGTGCAGCTGATGAACTGGTATAAGGCTTTCAAAATCTAAATAGCAGACATTTAGACAACGCCAATGCGACTTTATTTTTTTCAAAGTTACGATAACGTAAATTCGTATTTTTCATAACTAACCGCTGGTGGTCACATCTATATCCCGGGGCAAGCGCAATTGGCCAACATTGGCCATCAACAGAACTAATTCGCTAATTCAAATGTGGTTTGCTTTTCGACTGCAGAGACTAGGAGTAGGAAGATGCAAAGGAACACTTCTTTTGAATCTGTCAAGTTCTCAGAAAATACCACTTATTCTTCTACAGCGATCTGAACAATTTTGTTAAGATTTGTTAAGAAATCAAATGGACATTTAATGGTCTAAGGACCGGTTTTACAGTGCTGAGTTAGCTCTGAGTTAACCCAAAGTTAACTAACCCCGAAATAGATTTAGTCCAGAGTTAACTCATAAAGCAGTTTTTCAGTGCAGGATTAATATTAACTCCGTGTGTGATGATTTCATTTGGAAGCACTTATGATTTATCGATTTTTCTGTCAAATAGTTATCGAAATGTATAGAATCTGAAACAGCTCTGTTATCAGCTTTTAGGTTTCTTTTTCACCATACAAATGAAAATACTTTTGTCACCATCTTACTTTTTATTCTTAAAACATTCAAACTCAATATTTAAAACAGTTTCGAGTCTCTGAGATTGGAATCTGAAGTGTTTATTTGGTATTTTATCATCTTTCAAAAACATCTGATAATTTATTCCCACTGTTAACTCACCAAACTTTTTTTTTTTTATAATTTGCGCGCACTCAAGGGGTTATGAATACACATTCGTGTTGTTCGGTTTATGTACGAATCTCTGTATTTCAGCGTACGTCCGAAGATAGGCTTGAGGGTAAACTGATTTGCATTCATTGCGTAACGAGTATTGCGGCTGAATTGTTGAATGGGAGGAATGCAGCTGGCTATTTCATTTGAACATTGGTTGTTAAAATAGCGATAAAACAAGGTAAGGCAGGAGATGTTTCGACAGTGTTCGAGCGAAACTAAGGAGTTCGCTATTCTTATGTCTCCTATAAGTTTTTTCGCACGTGTTTGAATCCTATCTAGTAGGTGCGATGTTGATTTTGGTGTACCTGACCAGACGTGGGCGTTGAATTCAAGTTTTGGGCGTATAAACGCTTTATATATTGTGGCCAGATCAGAGGGGGTGAAATATTTCTTACATCGATTTAGGAAACCTAGACATTTCGCTGCGTTTTTAGCGACTTCGAATATGTGGTCGTTCCAACGTAAGTCGTTACTAACACACATACCTAGCTTTCCTTTTCGGTTTCTTCGACGTAAGTGCCATTCATGGATAATGGCTCTAGATTTTGGTTTCGCTTTAATGACAGAAGACAGCATTGTGTTTTGGAAGCATTGAATTCCACTCTATTAGATTTACCCCATTTGATAATGCTATCAAGGTCGGAATTCAATGAGCTTAACATATTTTGGCGTTTAGAGTCCACGTTCGAAGGTGAGGGACGAGGACCTGTAAACGAATATGAGAAGCTGAGGGTACTATCATCAGCGAAGGAATGAATTGGATTAGAAGTTGCAGACAGGAGATCATTTATAAAAATGAGAAAGAGAGTCGGCGACAAAACTGAGCCTTGAGGGACACCAGCATTTATTTGGTGAGTTGCAGACTTGAAACCATCCAAAACAACTTACATTGAACGTTTCGAAAGATAATGTCTAATCCATAGAAGAAGTTTTTCGTCGATTCCAAATGCACGCATTTTCGACAAAAGGGCTTGATGCCAAACCCTGTCAAATGCCTTTGAAATATCATGCGCAACAATCTTGCTTTCGCCACCATGGTGGATTGATTGGTTCCACTTTTCGGTGAGATATGTCATCAAATCACCAGTAGACCTGTTGCTGCGAAAACCATACTGCCGGTCATTAAGAAGTTTTCGTGTTTCGAGATATTTCATAAGCTGACGATTTATCAGCGTTTCCATGACCATGGAAAGAAGGGACGTAAGTGCAATTGGTCGGTAGTTGGAGAGAGAAGAAGATTCGCCTTTTTTTGGTACAGGCTGGACAAATGCTGTTTTCCATCTACTCGGAAAGAGTCCTGATGAGTAGGATAGATAGAAAAGCTTACGCAGTGGTTTTGCTAGCGTAGAAGAACACCTCTTCAGAATGATGGGGGATATACCATCTGGACCAGCGGATTTGTGTATGTCAAGATCAAATAAAACTCTTGTAACTGTACGAGTACGAAAGTGAATTTGTCCCATAGAATGATCTACGTTCTCAAGTACAGGAGGAGACTGAACACAATCTGGCAATGTAGAATTGGCTGCGAAATGCGCAGCAAGCAGATTGGCTTTGTCTAAAGAGCTGTCATTGTGAATGAGCGTCGGAATTGATGATGAGGCCGAATTTTTTTATATTTTTAACAAATGACCAAAAGTTTTTACTACCTCTGGGACATTGTAGAATTTGTTGCCTCCACTTTTGGTCATAGAGGAATTTGACACGCTTTAAATGGGCATTACAGTCATTTCTGGCTTGTTTGAACTTTGCTCGGTTTTACTCTGTTGGGTTGGTCTTGTACAACCAAAAGTTTGTCTCTCTCAACCTGATAGCTTCTTTGCAGCTCAAGTCATACCACCCTTTTGCCTTTGGTCTGATACTCTTAATTCTGTTGGGAATAAAAGATCTCATACCAAAGAGAATGATATTTGATATCATATCAGCAGCAGCTTCCACGTCACTATCGAGGAAACATAGTGACCAGTTAAAATTCCTAAAAAAAACTGTTTAATGCTTCCCAATTGGCTTTCTCGTATTGCCATACAGTTTTTTTGGGAATTTGCTCTTTAACTGTGTGGTTGGAGTACGAGAAATTTGTTGATATGATACAGTGGTCTGACGAACCTAGAGGCGATAATACATTGATGGTGTATTTATCAGAATGAGAGGTAAGAAACAAGTCCAGGGTGTTGGCGGCTTGACTGTTAATATCCGGTATGAGTGTCGGCTCATTTACAAGCTGGGTTAGGTTGTTTACCTCAGCAAAGATCTCAACATACCTTCCTTCGGGTGTTGTCTGTCCAGAATGTTGAAGCCACGAAGAATTGTGTACATTGAAATCGCCCGCAATGACGATTTCAGTGTGAGGATGCAGGGATACAATTCCAGAGATGGAGTCAGACAGTGCTTCAAACTCGTTAAGGGTTGAATCACTGTCAAGGTTTGGGCTTCGATAAATGAAACAGTAGCGGATTAAATGCCTACGGACATGGAATTTCAGCCATATAAAATTAAATTCCGGATTGGAACATTGGCCGTATTGATGTTGAATTTGGTAGGCTACGTCACAACGTATATATATGGCGAGACCGCGGTGAGAAAAGAATAATGGCACTAAATTATATCCAGGTAGGGTTAATTCTGATAAGTCAGTATTCACACCCACCTGTGTTTCACTTAGTGCCAAAACAGCTGGTTTGTATTTACAAATGTGGACGTATGCAGAAAAAAGATTCGACTTTAACCCACGAACATTGCAAACGTCCACTCTAAATTTCCTTTCCATTAGAACACATACATTAAAAAAACACAAAACCGACGACAGACTAAGCTTGGCTGAGAAGTGAAGGTTCACGTTGATTGCCTAAAACAACTTGTCACAGGTGTTATGCCCGTATGACAAGTTAAATTATACGCACAGCAAAAAAGTTCACTCACTTGCTCGGTTAAGTCGTAGTTAACTCTGAATTAAAATTGACTGAAAAACTACTTTCTCGAGTTTAATCCGGAAACTAAGATGATCTCCCACTGAAAAACCGGGCCTTAGTGGACCGTTTTATTAAGGACCACTCCAATCAATCAACAAACAATGACAACGTTGACTGATAATATTTTCGAGTATTTTTTAACGATATCTATGATGACTTTCGGAAGATCTCTCCTTTAAGATGACAACACTAAGTGAGCCATCTTCTCCTTAAGATGGTTTCATTGACGATTGCCGATTTTCTCGGATATTTGAATTTCCTAGTTGATCAACCTTTGTTACTCCTGCTGTCATCATCACACCTTGCTCTTCACCATTGATCATAGTTCCGAACATTTTTTCAGATTTGGTAAAGACTCTTTCTTTGATATAAATGTCTGGAGTATAAGTCTATGAGTTATAACACGATACCCATTCCACGTCAAAACACCATACGTTAAGCGCTAATTGCAAGGAAGTTTAAGCCTAGCTTATGAAGGCTCGCATTGTCAATTTTGCTGTTAGTAGAAAATTAAGGTTTTTGATGAAAATCAAAGAATTCTTTAATTTGGAGTTCCTCGGTGATTTCGTGTGGGCACCCTACCCTTGTTTTTGCTCCCTTGTACATATCCATTACCATCTGTACGTAGGCTTTTACTAGTCTGTGGTTTTGACACAACTGGAGATCTCCAGGATGATCAAACACCGAAAAATACTAGCAGTATGAACACATGACATGTTCTTATATCCAGACTAACTTACTTATTGTCAGTTAAAAGTCACGTCCTTTGGCGTTTGTCATAATGAATTGATTCCAATAGTTGAAATTCAGTTCTCCAGGATTTTATATCAGGATCAGAATTTTATATCGGGATCGATTACCCACATAATTGATTTTTCCTCAGGTTAGGTTTGATGGGTTGTTGACCCCCGCATAGGCCTATGTGATCCCCTAAGAACGAACTTTAACCCCCGTATTAATAAACGCTGATTAGCTAATCAATGGCTAACTTGACAGTTTTCCCCATAAAAAATACTCGCGCAAATGTCAAAAGTTAGTCACTGATTAAATAAGGGGGTAAGTGTTTAAAAAAAAATTAATTTTGACAAGAATAAGTAGTTAGTGTGGTTACAAAGTGGTGCTTCGGATGTTCAAAAGCACAATCTGCAGTGCGAATCGTTTGATATGCTACTCAATCGTTTCTTTATAGGAAAACTTCACAAAAAAGGGATGTGGGTTAAAATGATTTACAGAACAAATGTATATTACACTAGGTGATGGTGAAGATGAGAGCAACCATTGAGCTGTATAGGAAAGTAGGAGGAAAGAAACCCGTCTTTTCAGAAAAAAGAAAAAGGAAAAAAGAAAGTAAACCGTGCGGTCGTGGAAAAAGAGAGGTGCCTTTCCAGGGCAGATGTTTGCAAGTTTTATAAAATGTAAAACGTTAAAACCTGGGATACAAGGCACGAACAGAATCCTGTCGAGATGAACAAGGAAAGATGGTAGTTGAGACACAGTCGGTGCTGAGTATATAGAAGAACCACTTCTGCAGACTGTTAAACGGCGATGACAAACAATCTCCTGCTGTCAGGCAAGAACGAACCACTCAATATATTTGACGACAGAGAAAACTACCAACCACCCGACCTAAGTCAAGTATGGATAGCAATATCCAAACTTAAGCTTTATAAAGCCGGTGGAAATATTTTTTTAACTAACATTCACCAACTACTTACTTAAGTGGCGCTACGTACCGGGATGAACCTGGGCCTCAACCAACATGCCTCTCCAATTAGCTCGGTCCTTAGTTAACTGCCCGAGGCTATTGGTTGCTTCGTAACATAATCTTTTTTCCGTGGATGGGTAGTTAACCCAAAGTACAACCCCCAACCTGGAGGGCCAGGCCCTTGCTTTGACCCTAGGACAGCGGGCCGGAAAGAATACCGATGTCAGTAGCCCATTTTGGGATATGAGCGGTGCCGTTGACCCATTGAGGGCTCCTCCGCCACCAACTCTTTTCCAATACCCTGGCTCAGTATTGGAAATCCCTATAGACTTGGTGTTCAAATATGTCGAAGCACCCCATATAGGGATTTCACTACCAGTTCGATCAAACTGGAGCTGTAGGTGCCACCGTTGACTCCATCTAGGGAATTCCTCCGCTGCCGCCAGAGAGTGAGTGCCTTAGTGAGAGAACACTCGAGAGAGGGGGGCTCTCTCGTTTGCTGCCACAAACGACCTTCCACAGGGTTTAATACCCCATCTCCAGTCGAGGTACTAGGCACCCACCAGTAACCAGCGTGGAGGTGAGAGTAGGAGTTGATAGTGAGAGGCTAGAGTGAGAACGCTTGTGTCCTCATATAATCGCATCACTATCCTTAAGCACCGGCTCACCAACTCATTACCAAAATTTGGTCGGATGAAAGAATTCCTGAAGAATGGAACCTCAGCATAACTTGCCCGATCCACAAAAAAGTAGACCCTCTGAACTGCGCCAACTGCAGAGGCATAAGTCTCCCCAATATCGCCTTAAATATCCTATCTGCCGTTATATGCACCCAGCAACTTGATCGGTCCTTATCAGTGTGGTTTAAGGCAAGAAAAGCTGATCAAACCTTTACACTTCGGCAGATCCTAAAAAAAAACAAAAAGTCCAAAACGATAACCGCCAGCTTTTCATCAATTCAAATCCACATACGACAGCATTTAAAGATACGAACTATCCAGAGTCATGTCTAAGGTCGGAAATAACCTTACCGACACATTCGATACAAGAAAAGGATTTAGACAAGGCGATGCGATGTCATATGACTTCTTGAATTTGATTCTTGAGAGCATTGTGCAAAACTCCCGAGCCAACAGCAGAAGCACAATCTTCCAAAAATCGGTGCAACTACTAGCATACGCCGACGATATTGACATCATTGGTAGGAGTCAACGTGATGTCATAGCCACGTTTGCTAGTATAGAGAAGGAAGCGGCAAAAATGGGTTTAGCAGTAAATGAGGGTAATACTAAGTATATGCTCTCAACACGAAAGGACACACAACATTGAAGAATCGGATAGAACGTCACCATTGACAGTTATAACTTGGAGGTGGTACTGGACTTGACAACTCTGACAACAACATCTTGTCAGAAATTAAACGAAAATTACTCTTGGCAGTAGTGAGGTAGGAGTAACAACGATTCTAACTCTAAGGGGGCCGACCCCTGAAAATTTTCCGATTATCAATTGAATGATTGAAATTACAACAACAACTTATGTACAACAACACTATATGGTTGGAATTATAGCTATATCGGACATTACCAAGTGTCCTCATCAGGTTCCTTCTAATAGTGATGCAATTTGAACGTTCAATTACCTGTATAATTATTGAAACAACTTATTCCCTAACTGGGGATACTCTTGCCAACCGTTGTTTCTTCGGGCTAATAATGCAATTTAAAGTAGTAAAGCCCTCACTCGAACTACTAAGGAGATCCTATACACGACCCTGATCATCCCATTCCTGCTATATGGCGCTGAAGCATGGAGCGTATCAAAACTGGATGAAGAAATCCTTGGTCGATT
This sequence comes from Rhingia campestris, assembly GCA_932526625.1. Taxonomy (NCBI): domain Eukaryota; kingdom Metazoa; phylum Arthropoda; class Insecta; order Diptera; family Syrphidae; genus Rhingia; species Rhingia campestris. Next base: position 31,491,694 of record OW052183.1, read on the forward strand.
CGCGAGGCAAATTCTTCAAAAAAAAAATTTCCGGTTTTTCCCGATATTTTGTTTGATCTCTTTTTCGTTATTCTTCGTTTCATGAAATCAAATTCACAGCATCCAAAAAGAAGTTTCACTTCAAAAGGACAATCATACAAATATCGCCATTAGTCCCAGTGTGAAGATATTATCTTTTCATTGTAAGCACAAAATCCAACCAAAATCCAAAAAAATCGGGAAGACCCCCAAATATCGATAAAACCGTCAAATCTACCTGTTTGGATTAAAGCATCAATTAAAAACTCCAGGCATCATACCTTCGCTAAAACACATTTATGACACCGAAATCAGCTGTCATTTCAACATCCAGAGGGAAATAACCATTTTGACCACCTACATGTAACCGAATTTCGCATCCATATATTAAATATGTAGCAACTTTCGTTTGATTTCTTACAACAATGGATATTGCTTTCCTGGACTCACCGATGAGTTTCATAATTTGTGTTTGCTCATTGACAGACAACACACTTTCTTGGTGCATACCGGTGCACCAACGTCCTTTCTCCAACCAACATGCCAACAAGAAACCATCCATTTTGTTGCACACCAACGTATGTGTTGCCTGAGATACAAGTCCATACATCCTTCATTACCACGATCAAGAAGCCACAACAACAGCCGTCCAAAAATAAGTTTCACTTCAAACAAACACGCAATCACCGACACCAAGCAGTGTCGGTTGTTGTTAGTACTTGGATGGTGGACCGGATTAAAACACCGTCATCGTATGATGTTTTTATGTTTCATAAAATCCAATTCACACCGTCCGGTCCCAAAAGAAGTTTCACTTCAAAAAGTTTCCGTTGCCTCAGGTGAGAAAGCACTTACCACTACGGATTTTTGGAGGGTGAATTTAGTGAATTTAGATTTTGATATTAAATTTCCTCTTTTTTGCTGGCAATGGAACTCGATTTCAGATTGATTTTGTTTTATCTTTGCATTGTAATTTCGTGTCCGTCACTAACGGTGTAGCTGTCACACAGGTTATTTGTTTTTGATTTAATTAATATTTCACTTAGAACTGCTACCATTTTTCATTCTTCACAACCGATATAAAAATTAATCAAAACGAAAAACACTCTTGCCAAACTGACAGCTTACTTACTTACTTACTTACTTAAGTGGCGCTACAGTCCGGAATGAACCTGGGCCTCAACAACATGCCTCTCCAATTAGCCCGGTCCTTAGCTAACTGGTTGAGGTCGGTTTCCACTTGTGCGTGCCACTTAAGGCGAGGTCTTCCTCTACTGCGTCCGACGTCTGGCTGGGAATCGAAGACTCTGCGAGCGGGAGAATTGGTGTCCATTCATTATACATGTCCTAGCCATTTTAAACGTCCAATGCGTCCAATGCGGAGGTAGAAAAAGTCCTGTACTACCTCAAAGTTATACCTGTCAATGGTGACGTTCTGTCCAATTCGTCGATGTTGTGAGTCCTTTCGTGATGACAGCATATACTTAGTCTTACCCTCATTTACTGCTAAACCCATTTTTGCCGCTTCCTTCTCTATACTAGCAAACGTGGCTATGACATCACTTTGAGTCCTACCAATGCTGTCAATATCGTCAGCGTATGCTAGTAGTTGCACCGACTTTTGGAGAATTGTGCCTCTGGTGTTGGCTTTGGAGTTTTGCATAATCCTCTCAAGAATCAAATTGAAAAAGTCACATGACAGTGCATTCCATTGCCTAAATCCTTTTTTGGTATCGAATGTGTCGGTGAGGTCGTTTCCGACCCGGATGGAGCAGCGAGAATTCTCTATCGTCATCCTACACAAACGGACGAGTTTGGGCGGTATACCAAAACTAGACATGGCTCTGTACAGTTCGTCTCTATAAGTGCTGTCATATGCGGCTTTGAAATCGATGAATAGGTGGTGGGTATCGATTTGGACTTCTTGAGTTTTTTCCAGGATCTGCCGAAGTGTGAATATTTGATCGGTTGTGGACTTTCCTGTCCTAAAACCACACTGATAAGGGCCAATCAGGTTGTTGGTAAACGGTTTCAGGCGTTCACATATTACGGCAGATAGGATCTTGTAGGCGATGTTGAGGAGAATTATGCCTCTGTAGTTGGCGCAGTTCAGAGGGTCTCCTTTTTTGTGGATCGGGCAAACGATGCTGAGGTTCCATTTTTCAGGCATATTTTCATCCGACCAGATTTGGCTTATGAGTTGGTGGATGTTACTTACCAAGTCATCTCTGCCGGACTTATAGAGCTCAGCGGAAAGGCCGTCATTTCCGGCAGCCTTATTAAGCTTGAGTTTAGATATTGCTATCCTCACTTGACTCAGGTCGGGTGGTTGGCAGTTTTCGCTGTCGTTGCCAATATTGAATGGTTCGTTCTGCCTGACAGCGGAATGTTGTTCGTCATCGCCGTTTAACAGTCTGCATAAGTGGTTCTTCCATATCCTCAGCATCGACTGTGTCTCAACTACAATATTTCCTTGTGCTTTGACGTTTTACACTTTGGTAAAACTTGCGAACATCGTTCCTGGAGTGACACCTCTCTATATCCTCGATCGCGCGCTTTTATTGCTCTTTTTTCTTCTGTCTGAAAAGCCGATGTTCTTCCCTTCTTCTTTTCCTATAGAGCTCAATTGCAGCTCTCGTCTTCACCTGCAGCTTAGCCTTGTAGGCCTCGTTCTTGGCTGCGAGAATCTGTCGGCATTCCTCATCAAACCAGGGGTTTCTTGCTGGTGGCCGCGAGAAACCTAGCAGTTGCGGCTGATCTAATGGCTTGTTGGCATCGTTGGCATTGTTCTTCGACATTAGATGCTGGTGGTGTGTTGTGAGTCGAGAGGTTAAGGGATACGCGTTGCGCGAGGGTCTTGGCGGTCTCTGGCGATTGCAGTCTTTCGACATTACATTTTTTCACAGTATTTCTGGATTGTTGTGGCGTGGTGGATATCCGCATTCTTACCTTGGCTGCTACAAGGTAGTGATCCGAGTCGATGTTAGCTCCTCGGAATGTTCGGACATCCAAAATACTGGATGCGTGCCTCTTATCTATCGCAATTTGGTTGACCGTTCGTTGATCTGGAGACCGCCATGTCCCCTTATGGATATCGAGGTGAGGAAACCGTGTGCTGGCTATAGTGGCATTTCGTTCCGTAGCGAAATTAATTAGCCTAAGTCCGTTACCAGACGTGTTGTCGTGTAGGCTATGTTTTCCGACAATACTTCTAAAGATGTCTTCTCTTCCTACCTTTGCATTAAAATCTCCCAGCACTATTTTAACATCGTACTTCGGTAGTCGCTCATAGGTTTTGTCAAGAAGCTCGTAGAAGCAATCCTTAGCTATATCATCTTTTTCTTCCGTCGGAGCGTGAGCGCATATAAGGCTTATGTTGGCGAATTTGGCCTTGATGCGGATTGTTACTATGCGTTCGCTAATGTCTTGGAAACATAAGGCTTCTTGCCTTAGTCTGGCACTTATAACAAATCCGCATCCGAATAGTCGCTGTTTCTGCTCACTATAACACGGTCCGTAGAAGATGTTACAGTTTTTGCCCGGCCCATCCCATCGTATTTCCTGGATGGCAGTAATGTCTGCTTTGTAGGAGTTTAGGGCTTCCGCTAGTTGTTCGCCTGCACCTCTCCTGTTTAATGTTCTCACATTCCAGGTGCAGATACGAAGGTCGTTGTCCTTTTTTCGTTTAGCAGGGTCGTCAACAATAAAATCAGTCCTTTCCGAGGCTATTGGTTGCTTCGTAACAATATTTTTTTCTGTGGGTGGGTAGTTAACCCAAAGCACAACCCCAACCTGGAGGGCCAGTACCAATTTATTAGATACCCCTAGGACACGGGGCCATCAGTATCCACTACGGGATTGAGCGCTGCCGTTGGCCTTTCGGTTCATTCGCCACCATCTCTGTTCAAGGGGCCTGACTAACCCTTGAAATTTCTAGACAACCTGTTGTCCGAATTTGTCAGAGCAGCTCATCTAGGTTCGCCTGGGACAGCAGGCCGGGTATTCATCCGTGCCATTCTCACCAGGGTGTTTATAGTGTTGCTGTTTTTCGTCGTGTTATCAACACTCGCACTTATTGTTTAGCAAGTCAAATCCGGTTGGATGAGACCAGTACCCGATAGTTACCACTTGGATGTAAAAATAAGCACATTTGATGTGTAGTCAGAGTTAAAACACTGGGCATTACCAAGTTAACGCCAATCAGAGTCTACCCTCGTTCTACGACACCCAACCATCAACTGACAGCTATCAATTGTATTAGTGTTAGTGCAAGAAGGGGTAGATCTTCCGAAAATTCCAGATCTGCAAAATTGATCTGAGATCAAAACAAATTAATATGTTTGCCCAATGGAACACAACAACTGCCAAAATCGGACTTTTGACAGATCTAGATAAAAAAAGATTGATTTTATTACCAACGGTAAACACCATTAGGTATTCTCTTTTCCAACCCACTCTGTAATTGTGTCGTTACTCTTGCTCTCGAAATTCAAGGTTTTGGCTTCGGATTTCCTGGAGTTCCCTTTTTGTCACATGAGTAGGTATATCCAATAAAACGTTTAGGCAGCTCGATTACTATAAATTCCCGTGTACAGATACTCGTATTTGACAAAGAATACCTTACATCACACTTTATATAAACATGTTATTATTATCCTTGTTTTCATTTATTTTTTAGGAACTTGCAGACTTTGAGGAAATGAGTTCCGGGCCGCAACTTTCCGTCCAGGGTATGTTCAAAAATATGCAAAAAATCGTATTAAAACTTATTCATAATGAACACCATTATTTTTTTCAGATTTAATACGTGATGCGGGCCTGGACGGTGGTAAGGAATTCATGCACTGCTACATCGCCGAGTCCCCGGCTACAGACGCATCTAATAAAATGTGAGCCCATCCATATACATATATATTTCTCAAATTACGACATCGAGCGTATAATCAACAAATCAATGAGAAACGCTCTTTGAATGGTTTTGCTCACAAATCATTTCTGTGACTTTTGACCCCGTGTGTAACATGCATGTTCCTTATCAGTAGGGCACATCAGACACTACATTGTCGTAACTAAGGCAAACTAAAGAAAAAAAAAACATCTCATTCGTATAACTCTAGGCTGACTGTCGGATTGCTCAGCAGAGTCGCCTCTTTGGCGCGCCCCTCTGTCCATACAGTTTCGAATTGTATCGATATAATCCACCAGCAATAGGAATGACAAACCCAATAAAATCATCGAACAGCGCGCAAAGATCAGCAAATATTTACTTCGACAGTTCTCGCGCACTGTTTGTTCGTAAACATGGAGAGTAAACAACAAGGACTGCAATTTGTACACTGCGTTGTTGTTTTTTTTTTTTTGACTGGACAAGGAACAACAAAAACGAATGCACTTTGTTCGATTTATATCACGACCTTGGGTAAACATTTCCGATTTGGAAGAAAAATCCTTTTTCTGCCTGACAAACATGAGGTGTGGTGATAAAATCAAAATAAAGTGGTGAAATTTCGCTTGTTTTTAGGTAGAATTTGGAAATGACCCCCAACATGTTTTTTTATCAAAACAAATTGTTTGTCCTGTTGATATTCCCAGGTGCCAGATCTGTGGGAATTAATCAATGTTTGGCTTTTGTCATACTGAAGGATCCACTCTTTATTAATACCAATGGAACAACAAATTTACTTCTAAACGATTCTGAAAGTGGATTGACGAACTGTCATATATTATTTAGATGAAACAAGAACAGTCTTCTATGAACTATATAGGAATCTTGTTTGTATTAGTGCTTTTTGATTAGATTCTGAAATTAATTGCAGCATTTTTAGAAGATTTCTTGAAGAGAAGATGTCAGAAGAGTTCTGTCATATGTAGATCCTATCGAACGCTTCTTTTTTAAACCTATCAGTGTCATGATTTGCTGTATTTTGTTCTGCTTTTTGGATTTTGTTTTCCTTTTTTACTTGACCCAAATAGGGCAAGTATAGTTTTCGTGAATGGAGAATCCCGAAAAACTCGGCAATACTGTCTGTCGGCTTGTAATTGAAACGGCTGTACGGATTTACTTCAAATTTGTTCATCGAGGTTCTTGGGGTAATACCCAGTTTTTGGAATTGACAATATAGGACCAAAACTATCATGGTACCTGCCATATAACGGTTTGGTAATATCGAACTTTCTGAAAAACGCCTCTTTTTTATTTTTTTTTATTAAACTTAACACGTTGATATTTGAAACAAAACTACATACTCCGATTTTTTTTTTTAAAAACTCAAATACTTAACAATTTTCGGAATTTGGTCAAATTTTAAAAAAAATCACACATTTTTTGCGAACTTGGTAATTGAAATTGACTGTCTAAGCTACTATTGACAATAGGTCTGTTCCCGTACAAAATAATATTTATTGATTCCTACTGATTTTTACTTAAAACCATTCCCATACGCAAGTTTTGCATGCAAATAATTTCCCGCAGTAAAAATCAGTAAGAATCAGTAAACATTATTTTGTACGGGAACAGACCTATTGTAGGGATTTCCAATACTGAGCCAGGGTATTGGAAAAGAGTTGGTGGCGGAGGAGCCCTCAATGGGTCAACGGCAGCGCTCATATCCCAAAATGGGCTACTGACATCGGTATTTTTTTCGGCCCGCTGTCTTAGGGTCAAAACAAGGGCCTGGCCCTCCAGGTTGGGGGTTGTGCTTTGGGTTAACTACCCACCCACAGAAAAAAATATTGTTACGAAGCAACCAATAGCCTCGGAAAGGACTGATTTTATTGTTGACGACCCTGCTAAACGAAAAAAGGACAACGACGTTCGTATCTGCACCTGGAATGTGAGAACATTAAACAGGAGAGGTGCAGGCGAACAACTAGCGGAAGCCCTAAACTGCTACAAAGCAGACATTACTGCCATCCAGGAAATACGATGGGATGGGCCGGGCAAAAAGAGGATGAAAAACTGTGACATCTACTATGGACCGTGTTATAGTGAGCAGAAACAGCGACTATTTGGGATGCGGATTTGTTATAAGTGCCAGACTTAGGCAAGAAGTCTTATGTTTTCAAGACATTAGCGAACGCATTGTAACAATCCCCATCAAGGCCAAATTCGCCAACAAAAGCCTTATATGCGCTCATGCTCCGACGGAGGAAAAAGATGATATAACTAAGGATTGCTTCTACGAGCTCCTCGATAAAACCTATGAGCGACTACCAAAGTACGATGTTAAAATCGTGCTGGGAGATTTTAACGCAAAGGTAGGAAGAGAAAACATCTTTAGCAGTACTGTTGGAAAATATAGCCTACACGACAACACGTCTGGTAACGGACTTAGGCTAATTGACTTCGCTACGGAACGAAATGCCACTATAGCCAGCACACGATTTCCTCACCTCGATATCCATATGGGGACACGGCGGTCTCCAGATCAACGAACAGTCAACCAAATTGATCACATTGCGATAGACAAGAAGCACGCATCCAGTATTTTGGATGTCAGAACATTCCGAGGGGCTAACATCGACTTCTACCACTACCTTGTTGTAGCCATGGTAAGGATGCGGATATCCTCCACGCCACAAAAAAAAAAACAGAAATACTGTGAAAAAATTTAATGTCGAAAGACTACAATCGCCAGAGACCGCCAAGACCTTCGCGAAACGCTTATCCCTTAACCTCTCGACTCACAACACACCACCAGCATCTAATGTCGAAGAACAATGGCAACGATGCCAACAAGCCATTAGATCAGCGGCAACTGATGTGCTAGGTTTCTCGCGGCCACCAGCAAGAAACCCCTGGTTTGATGAGGAATGCCGACAGATTCTCGCAGCCAAGAACGAGGCCTACAAGGCTAAGCTGCAGGTGAAGACGAGAGCTGCAATTGAGCTCTATAGGAAAAGAAGAAGGGAAGAACATCGGCTTTTCAGACAGAAGAAAAAAGAGCAATAAAAGCGCGCGCTCGAGGATATAGAGAGGTGTCACTCCAGGAACGATGTTCGCAAGTTTTACCAAAGTGTAAAACGTCAAGGCCAAGGATACAAGGCTCGAACAGAATCCTGTCGAGATGAACAAGGAAATATCGTAGTTGAGACACAGTCGATGCTGAGGATATGGAAGAACCACTTCTGCAGACTGTTAAACGGCGATGACGAACAACATTCGGCTGTCAGGCAGAACGAATCATTTAATATTGGCAACGACAGCGAAAACCGCCAACCACCCGACCTAAGTCAAGTGAGGATAGCTATATCTAAACCTGATCGGCCCTTATCAGTGTGGTTTTAGGCCAGGAAAGTCCACAATCGATCAATTTTTCACACTTCGGCAGATCTTGGAAAAACCCAAGAAGTCCAAATCGATACCCACCACCTATTTATCGATTTCAAAGCCGCATATGACAGCATTTATAGAGACGAACTATACAGAGCCATGTCTAGTGTTGATATACCGCCCAAACTCGTCCGTTTGTGTAGGATGACGATGGAGAATTCTCGCTGCACCATCAGGGTCGGAAACGACCGCACCGACACATTCGATACCAAAAAAAGGATTTAGGCAAGGCGATGCGCTGTCTTGTGACCTTTTCAATTTGATTCTTGAGAGGATTGTGCAAAACTCTAGAGCCAACACCAGAGGCACAATTCTTCAAAAATCGGTGCAACTACTAGCATACGCCGACGATATTGACATCATTGGTAGGACTCAACGTGAGGTCATAGCCACGTTTGCTAGTATAGAGAAGGAAGCGGCAAAAATGGGTTTAGCAGTAAATGAGGGTAAGACAAAGTATATGCTGTCAACACGAAAGGACACATAACATCGACGAATTAGACAGAACGTCACATTGACAAATATAACTTTGAGGTAGTACGGGACTTTGTCTACCTCGGCTCCGCTATTAACTCTGCCAACAACATCTCGTCAGAAATCAAACGAAGAATTCCTCTTGCCAATCGCTGTTTCTTCGGGCTAAGAAGGCAATTTAGTAGTAAAGCCCTCACTCGAACTACTAAGGAGATCCTATATAAGACCCTGATTATCCCAGTCCTGCTCTACGGCGCTGAAGCATGGACCGTATCAAAAGTGGATGAAGAAATCCTTGGTCGATTCGGGAGAAAAATTCTTCGGAAAAGCTTCGGTCCCGTTTGCGTTGACGGCCTATGGAGACGAAGATTCAACCACGAACTATACGAGCTGTACAGCGACATACTCCTGGTCAAAAAAAACTCCGCATTGGACGTTTAAGATGGCTAATACATGTAGAAAGAATGGACACGTCGGACGCAGTAGAGGAAGGCCTCGCCTTAAGTGGCGCGCACAAATAGAAACCGACCTCAACCAACTTGGAGTGCGCAACTGGAGGCAGTTAGTTACCTAAGGACCGGGCTTATTGGAGAGGCATGTTGGTTGAGGCCCAGGTTCATCCCGGACTGTAGCGCCACTTAAGTAAGTAAGTAAGTAACAGACCTATTATCAATAATACCTTTTACTTAATATTGGCTTAAATGACTCTTGATAGATTTTTTTAGTTATGACCAAAAACGGTAAATCATTATTTTCTGCCAGAAACACATGTGCAGTGGTTGTGGTACAGGGCAGCAAAAAAGATACACGAGAAGAATTTTCGTTTGACATGTATGCATCATTTGCATCAGTGCAGTGTCATAACATTATCTATATATATAAAAATGGATCTTGGTTTGTTCGGATGCTTAAAACTCGAAAACGACTGGACCAAATTGGATACTTCCTTCTGCGGATTTGTTCGTAATTGCTCCGCGAAGGTTTAGGTACAAAGAAAAATTGAAAAATCCTCAACAGGTGGCGCTGTAGGCGGTCATTCCATTTGATAGCACAGTAATAATAAATAAATAAATAATTTATATGGCAAAACAACGTTTGACGGGTCAGCTTGTAGTAGATAAAGGTAATGTTTGATTTGACATAATTCGTTTGGACCTCGTTTGAAATAGCATTCCAGCGGAATGCCGAATTTCGTTATGTGAAATTGACTGCGGAATAATTTGCATTTCGTCTGAAATGACACATTTCGACTTGGTGGAAACGTTCCTATTATTTAAGTGACGTTTCTGTACCAATGCAACATTTGGTCGGAAAAGTTTACCTGATTCTTGTTAAAACATCTCCACAGGATTTATATAGCACTGCAAGAAGGTCGTGATTTCCGTCAATCCGTCATTTCCACCATCCTCCTTAAGCTAAAGTTTAGATATTGCTATCCTCTATAGACCCTAGAGTAGTAATGTATTTCTACAAGTATAGTTAGTTTTTTAGGGGTTTAAGTTATGCGAACGTGTTTCATTAGTCAGAGGGCAATTTTTCAAGACAAACTCGAATCTCATGTCTTGCATGGAAAGGTATATTACTTGAAAACATCACTGAATTCAAACCCAGATAGGAATTATTGATTTCATCATTATGAAATATCTGGCATTAGCGCCCTATATAGGAACTCAAACCAAACTTCTTTATTTACTTTGTGTATGCGAAGTTAATTTACCAAGAATGTTTTCCAAGCGTGGTGTTTCTCTCCGTCTACCATCTAGATCGTAATCAAAAACTGCTGTCTTGGGCATTCTTGACAATTATAATCGTTCTCCTAAGCAAACCCCGTAAGGATGTATCCGGTGTGAAGCGATCATTACTAGGCACTTGCCAATCATGCACAACTTGGCATGCTGCAAAACACCAACTGTTCCGACTGTAAGGAGGTGGGGGATAAAACCCATCCATCTACTATGCGAGTGTTCAGCCTTGTTTAATATAAATTTGAACATTTTACACAAAGGGGAAATTCGTGCGTAATTTCGCAGCAATGTAAAACTTTTGGTTGAGTTGAGAAAGAGTCTCTTTTTCATTTTTTATTCTTTTTGTTTGTTTTGTTTTTGGCCTTTTTTTTATGCGGAATAAACGCCATAGTCCAAACGCCATACATCTTATAGTGTTTCCGATTGGGATACAAAAAGCACTCTTTTTTTTAGTCTAGAGCACTTTTAAATAAGCTGGATTCCAAGTAAGATTTACACCTACATACACCAACACAAAAATATTTAACATCTGACTTAAGTCAGTTTGAAGTTTGCATTTCGCAGTTTGATTTGTGTTTTTTGTGATCAGTGAAAACTAAAAAGAGATTTTCTGCGAAAACTAAATTTAGAAATTAAAATATTTTCTAAAATGCATAAGCTTTGTTTGGACCCCAACTCGACAGTGGTAGAATTTATAAAAAAAAAAACGCAATAAGTAAAAGAAAATTTCAAATTATGGTTTTCAATAGGTCTGTTCCCGTACAAAATAATATTTGATGATTCTTACTGATTCTTACTAATTTTTACTGATTTTTACTTATTGCCGTTCCCGTACGAAAAAATAAGCAAAAGAGACAGCTCACGAGAGAGCAAAAAACTACCCCTCCATAAAAGTCTGTAAAAAAATTTACTGCAGAAATTTCTGTTGGTAAAAATCAGTAAACTGTCAGTTGGTATCTAAAAATGACAACTCGCTTGATTTGACAGGTGATTTATGTCATTTGTTCTTTAAAAGGCATACAAAATATATAATTTTACTGTTTTTTACTTAAACGCGATCTCGTACTTTTTGGTTATTTTGTCTCTTTCTGAGAAAATTTACCCCCACTCCAAGACATTTGAGAATTTACTATTTTTTACTGGAAAAGTACGGGAACAGGCATAATGATAGCTATAACTGTGGAATAAAGATAAACAAGCTGTCAAATGACACACTTACACACACACAAAACTAGATCAACCTCTTTTATGTTCGATTGGGGCGGGTAAAATCTGAAATTTGAGGGCAAATCTGAAAATCCCATCGAAGACGCTATAAGAATTGTTTTTGTTTTTGTTGTTTTCAAAAATCAGCTTCAAATTGATCATTTTTTATTGAAAATTTGTTTTTAGCGACGAAGCTCAGTTTTGAGTTTTGGTTAAACGACTATTTTAATTATGAATAATGATGAACAGCCAGAGGCTATCCAACAGCTACCAATGTAACCCGTAAAAAACACTATTTGGTCGGGTTTATTGGCAGGAGGCATCGTAGTACTGGTATCTGTATCTGTAGCTGACTGAAAAGTTAAAAACAAGGCAACCCGTAAGCGCTTACACAATGTGTATCTGTAGCTTGAAGTTGAATAGAGGGCAACTTCATGCAAGAAATGTATCTCTCTTTTGACAGCGATGCAAGATACCAGCTACAGATATGCATTCTGAGCAGGCCTTTACTGAGAATGGATATAGCTACAGAGCATTGATCAATAAATTTTTGCTACCGAAAATTCAAGATATTGGTTTAGCTAACTTGTGAATGCAACTATGTGGCGCCACATGCCAAACAGCTTACGAATCAATCGATTTATAAAGGGAATCGTTCGATAAAAGCATCATCTCAAGAAATGGTCCTGTCATTTGACCACCAAGATCTTGTGATTTGACACCATTGGATTACTTTTTATGGGGATATGTGTAATCACTTATTTAAGTCGAAACCCCGAAACGATTAAAGCTTTGGAAGCCAACATAACTCGTATAGTTATTGGATAACAGTCCGATATGCTTGAAAAGTTTGTCGCGAATCGGACATCTGTGGGTCCAATTCGCTACATTAATACACGCTGATTAGCTAATCAATGACTACTCAGCGTTTATTAATACTGGAGTATGTCAATACTTACTTATTTAAGTGGCGCTGCAGTCCGGCATGTACCCGATCCTCAACCAACATGCATCTCCAATTAGCCCGGTCCCTAGCTAACTTCCTCCAGTTGTGCATTTCATGTAGGTTGAGGTCGGTTTCTACTTGTGGGCGCCACTTAAGGCGATGTCGTTCTCTAATGCGTCCGACGTCTGAATGGAAATCAAAGACTCGGCAGTCGGAGTATTGGTATCCATTGGTTCTACATGTCATAGCCATCTTAAAGTCCAATGCGGAGTTTTCTGTCTAAGTCTATTTCACGGATTTGTTCATCCGCTTTTAATACGGTCAATCCTTCAGTGTCGTAGAGCAGGATTGGGATGATCAGATTCTTATATGGCTTTACTACTAAATTGCCTTTTTAGCCCGAAGAAACCGCAGTTGGCAAGAGTTATTCTTCGTTTTATTTCTGAAGAGATGTCGTTGTCATAGTTAATAGCGAAGCATAGCTAGAGAAAGTCTCTTACAATCTCAAAGTTGTTCTGTTCAATTTATCGATGTTGTGTGTCCTATTTAGTTGTTGACAACTAAATATTACACTTATTTACTGCTTAACCTATTTTTGGTGCTTCCTTCTTTATGCTAGCAAACGCGGCTGTGACACTCCGTTGAGTCTGACCAATGATATCAATATCGTCTGGCTTGGGAGTTTTGCACATTCCCCTGAAGAATGATGTTAAATAAGTCGCATGACAGTGCCTCTCCTTGCCTAAATCCTTTTTTGGTATCGAACCATTCTGTGTGGTCGTTTCCTACCCTTATGCACAGTCGAACGTGTTTAGGCGGTATACATAGTATAAACTAGACATGGAGCTCTGTATAGTTCGTCTATATGAATGCTGCCGTATGCCGCTTTGAAATCGATAAATGGGTGGCAGGTATCGATTTGGTCTTCTTGGGTTTTTGCAAGGAAGTGTGAACATTTGATCGGTTTTGGACTTTCCTGTCCTAAAACCACACTGATAAGGGCCGATCAGGTTGTTGGTAAACGGTTTCAGGCGTTATCGAATTACGGCAGATAGGATATTGTAGGCGATGTTGAGGTTATTGGCGCAGTTCAGAAGATCTCCTTTTTTGTGGATCGGGCAAACGAGGCTGAGGTTCCATTCTTCAGGCGTACTTTCATCCGACCAAATATTGTTTATGAGAAGATAACCAACCAAATCATCTCCACCGGCTTTATACAGCTCGGCAGAAAGGCAGTCATTTTCAAGTTCAACTGTTTTTTTTTTCATTACCAAAGCTTCTTCTATATCGACAAGTAGTTAAGATTAATTGTGTACTTACCTAAGCCGAGTCTTAATCCCAAGATGTTAATAAAAATTGTCAAATGCCGGTTAAATAATTTTTATTTATATTTCCATTCCAGGATACCAATTGGCTACTCAATCTGCTTCTTTTCCTACTCCACCTGGCAAGGGAAAACCTATTTCATGGAGGATATATACATTAAGCCATCATTTCGCTCCCTAGGTATAGGTGCAATGCTGTTTAAAGAAGTCGCGAAAAATGCAAAAGCTTTCGGATGCAAGCGTGTCGATTTCCATGTGCTAGCCTGGAATCCTGCTCGAAAATTCTACGATCAAATGGGGGCTTTCGATTTAACTGAATTGGAAGAATGGCATTTCTATCGGTTGCAAGAGGATGCTATCAACAAGTTGTGCGAATAAAAGCCTGTTTAGGAAGCTAGAGAACATTTTTAATGCGATAAATAATAAAAAAAAACATTACACGTGTTTCTAATAATTTTGTATCATATTTGGTAAATAATTGTTTTACTGTTCACCATTATTGCTGGCCATCACATGAATCTGCATACTTTTCGTTGAATTGTATACCTGGCCCGGTGCGAACGGCATAACTTTCGAATGAGCTGTCTTGTACTGTGACAAACGAATGCTGGGCATTGGCAGGAATCCTGTACTCAATGGCATAACGTCTAGTGAAATGGAATGGCTCTCAACGTCCTTCATAGAAACGACACCTAGGGGATGAAAATAAAAAATATATAAATGTATCGATGCAATTGGCAATATTAATCGATGTTAGCAGTTAGCAGATTCGATAATGTATAATGCGCAAGTTACTTTTCCGATTGGCAAAAACGTCTGATGGACGTTTGATGGAATAAAAACTCGATGGGTTCCAACAAATAAATTTCATGTAGTACCCCCTCCACGTGTACAAGGGCATGATTAGCTGCCGGCAGCAACCTGTACACGTCCAGTAAAAATAAACGCGTCCAATATCAAATAGATTCGGTGTAATCGATAGCACCGATATTATAAACATTTCGCAATAATCGAAACAATAATCTTGAACCGGCGGATTAGTGTCCATTCGCTCTACATGCCCTAGCAATCTTAAACTTCCAATGTGAGCGTTTTTGACCAGGTCCATGCCGAAGTACACTTTGCAAAGTTCTTGAATATTCGTCTCCAAAGCCCCGCAACACAAACCGGACCAAAGATTATCCGAAGATTTTTTTGATCAAAACGACCAAGGACTTCTTCATCCCTGTTTGATATGGTCCATGCTTTAACGATTATAAAGATAAAAAGGCTTAGAAGGGTACTCATTCCGCAACTTCAAAATCGATAATCGTTCACTTTATCGTAGTCTAGGTAGGTATCGTGGAATTTGTATACAAGTATACACTACCGAAGATCCAAATCTTAGTGGAACAGCTGAGAATCTCGCAAACCGTCTTTTAGGAACCATTAACATGGCCTTTATGCAACGATGCCTAGAAAAACAAACAGCAGTTTTCCTGCCATGTTATTGGTAAAACGAGGGAACTAAGACGCTGTGAAAAGAATGTCGATAAGCTCAGTCCAGCGTTCAAGAAGGAGTGCAAACATCCAACAACACCTGCCCACCTTCAGATTGGAGATACGCAACTGAAATAAATCCACCAAGGAGAGCAAACCCACAAGCTTTAAACGTCTCTGTCAAGAAGCCGACATTAACCAATGAGGCTCGGCATACAGAACGGTGTGACGAAATTAAAGGGATGTAAGACTCTCCAATAACATGACCAACAATGATGAAATCTATAGCAGAACATCTTTTCCCTCAAAGACCAGCTACAATATGCACTCATAGAAGAGGTTAATTCGCAAGATATTTTACTTATTACTATGGAAGAGCTTCTAAAGGCATACAGTAAGTAAGGCGACAACAAGGCGTCCGGACCCGACGGCATCACGAATAAGGCTGTAAAGGCTGCTGTAAAAAAAAGACCAGAAGACATCTTTCCTGAGAAATGGAAAACATAGCATTTGGTCGTGCTACTAAAAGGGAAGAAGCCCCCAGGAGAACCATGGTCCTATCAGCCAATATGACTACTGGACACATTGGGACAGATACTCGAGAACCCGTCTCAGACCACCGATTTGGTTTAAGAAAACCGCGATCTACTGTTGACGTCATAAGAGCGGTAGTCGTTATCAAAGAAAGTGCCATCGAAGAAGAAAGATGGCTACACGGCACAAATAAGTATGTACTGTGCAGTAGTAATGCTGGACGTTAAAAACGCCTTTAACTCTGCAAACTGGGTGTCCATTAGAAGATCACTTGACAGGATGGACACGTTATGCTACCTGTGCTGCGGATGGTGACTAACAATTTCAACAACTGGCGCCTGAAGAACTATACCGATGAAGGGTTAAAATATCACAACGTCACTGCAGGAGTCCCACGGGGATCAGTCTTAGGACCGCTATTGTGCAACATACGGTACGACGGAGTTTTAGGATAAACCTTACCTAGGGACGTAACGATCATAGGAGTCGTCGACAGTGACAGTACTCAACCAATCGGTGCAGTCGAATCAGATACAAACGAAGCGATTGCCCGCAAAGATAGGGAAGTATCCGCAGAACTAGAACTATCCGCAGAACAGAAGCTGATCAAACAGACGCTGTCCTATAACCGATAGGAAAACTGTTGAATTCGCCACTTTCTAGGTTGGATTCTACTTTCCAGAGTCATCACGTCAGTTTTTTTTATTCTGTCCCAATCTGGGCACTTGGACTAAGGACGAAAAAGACCAAACGGACACTATCATCAACGTACAGACTCTGCGCGCTACTTACAATCCGCGGCTTTTGAACCATCCAAGACGAGGCCTCCTTTTTCATAGCAGGTTTGGTCCCCATCGACATCCTGGCAGACGAGGTAAGCAAAATACATAATCAAGACATCAAAATAATCAAACTGGAAGAGTAGGCATCGTCAGCAGCTAGGTGGCAATCTCGTTAGGCCAATACAAGAAGACCTTGTGGGAAGGAACTCTTAGAAAAAAATGCAGGCAACTTTTAAACAAATCCAAGAGCTCCAAAGAGACACTCGATTGGGACCAATAAAAGTCGTCTCTCAAAACATACAAAAGCGTGTTGAGGAAGGAAACAAAAGCGTCCTGGCGGATCTACTGTGGTAATATAGAAAAAACCTCAGAGCCCTATAGACTCCCTGAAATCCTCTCCATCAATCCACATATATCTAGCTATCTGCTTAAACCAGATGGTCAATGGACAACCTCCCACATGGAAACCATTGACCCACGTCTGGACACCCACTTTTCTTTCAGCTGCTCTAACCCCGTGGGTACTTAACCCAGAGTGGATCGGAACACCCATTTCACTTACCAATATGGTCATCCCCAAAGAAAAACTTCTTTGGAACACCAAAAGCTTCAAACCATTCAAATCCCCAGGACCAGATGGTATCATACCTGCGGAACACCAATACA
Organism: Rhingia campestris; assembly: GCA_932526625.1. Classification (NCBI taxonomy): domain Eukaryota; kingdom Metazoa; phylum Arthropoda; class Insecta; order Diptera; family Syrphidae; genus Rhingia; species Rhingia campestris. Next base: position 31,509,201 of record OW052183.1, read on the forward strand.
ACCTTAATATCCTGCTACCATGGCTACTATCTCATAACCAGTTATCTTCGCTTAGTACACATCCTTTAGACATGGACGGTGTAGCAGGAAAGAGCTTTCACATAATCCAAAGATCTCCGGCCGATTAGTCTGTCTTCCTTTCTTCTTAAAACCTTGGAAAGATTAATTATTCTACACCTACGTACTAGAATAGAACCGACTGCACTCTCCAACTCCCAACATGCATATTACAAGGGGAAGTCGTTGCGACAGCCCTTCACTCACTGGCACGCATCATTGAAAATTCACTAAGAGTAAAGGAGGAGTATTCTATGGTTGCCTTCCTTGATATATAAGGAGCTTTTAACTATGTCAAAGCAGAAGCAATTACTAATGAACTCTCGTATTTAAATGTTGATGACTCTCTGATAAATCAGCTACTCATAGGCAGAATTATAAACACAAATTTTGGCATCTAATCCACACGTAGATCTGTTAGTTGTTGCACCACAGGGTCCGTCCTGTCTCCGCTCTTCTGGAATCTAGTGGTCACAGAACTACTAGTACATACATCTAGAAAGATAAGGATGCCAAGTGATTGCCTACGCGGATGACGCGGCAACAGCTCTAATACAGCTGGAATACCTCAACAAACATAGAGATCTATTACTTAATGGTCTCTCTGTACTTTAAAAATGGGCCGCCAGATGTTGGACTCAGCGCAACGTGAAAAAAACGAACTGATAATTTTCAGCAGGAAATACAAAGTCTAGCACATTGACCCTCCTAAGCTTAATGACGTCAGTCTCAAGTTCGCAAAATCAGCCAATTACCTGCGTCTGGTTTTGGATATGAAACTGAACTGGAAGGAAAAAACATTCAGGAACGCGTGGAAAAAGCTAGTGTAGCCTTATACTCTTGTAAAAAGGCAATCGGAAAGAAATGGGGTATGCAACCATACCTCTTTCTGGCTTTACGTGTCTACTATTAGACCCAAACTACTGAATGGTGTCTTAATCTGGTGGGCGGCCTCCAACCGCAACCTACTCTATAAAGTTCAAAGATCAGCTTGCATATGTATGAGCGGAGCTGTACGAACAACCCCCTCCGCAGCCCTAGATGCTATTATACATCTAGTGTGCAGCTGTGAGAGCCTCGTCACAATGGACACTCACACAGGGTGAACAAACAATGATTCTGAATTACCTAAACATTACAGAAAACACGGACCACACCACTACCCAATGGATAAACGGCACAACGTGTCAAATATCTATGCAACTATGACCAAGGCATAACCAGAAGCGCTGCATCTGCTTGACAATTCTGAATAGATCAAACAACAGCACTATAATCGGTTTCCTTACAGGACACTGTCCTATAGGCCTACACCCAAAAAGACTAGACCTCTTTAGCAATGCCTTCTGTAGAAGCTGCTTGGACGATGAAGAGGAGGAAAGTATTACTCACCTTCTCTGATATTGACCAGCTCATACAAAAGAAAACTCCATCTGGGAAACTACTTCTTTGATAATCTAGGTGAGCTGGCTAATATTATGTCAGAAACCTCCTACACTATATAGTCAGCTCTGAATGGTTCATATAGGGAAAGTCGACAGATCCATGTGGAACCAACAACCAACAACAACAACCTAACCCAACCTAGGCCAATGCAACGAAAGATGGACTCACTAACTGATACCGACAATACATGACTGGATATGTCGAGAGCAGGGAGACTGCAACTACCATATTAAGTAGTTCCTGTCTGGTGACGATGGTTATCGCAAATACCTTCACCGATTTTGACACGACACCTCACCATTCTGTTTAGAGTGTCAAAATAAGGACGGAGATGTGGAGCACGCAGTTTTTTAAAGCACACTCTTCACGGCATGGAATATTACTCTGCCCAATCCGTCGCAACTTCTCGACCATGTCTCGTGGTCGGAGGAGAACTGGATGGCAGTTCTACGTCGGAACTAGGTATATGAATCGTGCATGTTAATATGACGTGATACTGGCATCTGAGGAAGATTACGCACCTTCCAGACGCAACCAAACAAACGACAGTAAAAAATGAGTACGCAGTTACAAACAAAAATCAAATGTGTGAATAGAACGTGGAAATCCTTGATTTCTGCAACAAATCGTCTGCCTTGTTTGGTTGAATGGGTACGACAAAAACCACCTTTGTTGCTACGAAATTGTATAAATGCGTGCTGTGGCCCATTCCATTCAGGCAGTAATCTGGAGATCGTGCTAACTGGAGAGGCATGCATGTTGAGGCTAAGGTTCACTCAGAACTTTAAAATTTCGAAGAAGTTGCTAGCCTTTAAAAGCGTTAGCGAAACTCAGTAATATTATGGTTCATCTCGAAATCCACTCACCAGCTGATTGTCCACACACAGCCCACATGTGATCGGTGAGCACCTCATACATCAGATCGGCAAACTTGTTATCCCGAAGCTTGGTTATCTTCAGGTTCATATTGCACACCGACCGCAAGCGACACAATTCATTTGGCACCAGCTGTGCCTGCACCCGGAACAACGTGGTATAGTCACTCAAGTCAAAGACATACGTGTAGTCTCGCATTTGCGTGGGCTTATCGCTGCTCGAATATTTCACCTTAAACTCGATCTTGATGTCAGCCCCAATGTCAGCATTCCAATCCATTTGCATGCCCCAGATGTACGCCACCGTTAGATTCTTATAGATGCGCTGCAATGAAACAAATTAAGCACAACAATCTGAAACCGACACTGTTTCTTACTGTTTCCTTCTGCGACGCTGGATTTAAGTCGGTCAAATGAACGCCGGGCACTTCGCATTTCACATGAGCGTCCGTGAGAACTAGCTCCGCATTGACGCCCTTCAGCAGCACCTGTATGAACTTTTGGGTGCCACAAGTGTGTATGCGATATGATGCCGTCATAGCGGGCATAAAATCCAATGGTATGCTTAGTTCGTTACGTGACCACGGACAACCAAGTGTAATGTGGTGCTCGACGTGCTTTGCCACACTACTTCCGGGTAATCGGGTGATTACTTCGAGAGGAATCTCACGTTCCTCGAATGATTTGAAATTGGGCAGAGGAACACTGAGAGTACTTTCAAAGTCACGTTGGGTATCGGATTGCATTAGGCGCACTCGCATGTGCTTCGAGCAGCGTAAATTTATTTTCGCATCAGCCGTGAAGATGAAACTTCCACCAGTGACAATCAAACGAATTGGCTGGACAATTCCCGCGATGAGGTTCTTAAAGCTGAGCACTGCGGTTGCTGGTTTGGTGGTGATTTCGAACGGTGTCGGCTTAAAGGGAATGCGATCGGAGAGAAATTGCAGTTGATTCAGTCGAATTGACATCTGAAAAGAGGCGTTTGTGAGGTGTGGGTGGTGTGGACTAATAACGACTTACTTGTTTGAAGATCCATATGCCAACTCTTGTTGCCTTAGTTTTCATCTTTAAAATGTTAATTCCCGGGTGGAGGGCTATTCCCTCGGCAACAACAAAGTTTTTGAAGTCCGACTGGACTGTGGGCGATAGCTTGCGTTTGGTGCTACTCGTGCGCCGCACTGGTTGTGTCTTTTTTATCTTTTCACAAGCAACCGACGCACACTCCAAGCTATTGTCCTGTTTGTAGGCCAAATGCAAGGAGACTTTCAATCGTGGTTGGACATTTGGTAATGGTGCATCCGTCTGTGACTCCTCATCGGCAGAATTCAGTTCAAAGGATAGCGAGATATTTTCTACGAACACGTCGCGTGGGAATAGGCTCTCAATGTTAACCTGTACGAGGACGATGTCATCCTGTATAATTGGCTTTACATTCATCACGGAAATGTCACAGATCTTGAAATGATCTTCAAGCACGCAAAAGTTGGCAGTGTCCTCCATCGATTGCACTGTGATGTTGGCTTTCAGAGTTCGAAGGCATTTTAAAAACTCGTCAAAGTAGAACGTTCGCACAAGCACCTCCAGTTCCTGGCAGCACGAGATTGCACTACATGTCTTGGTGTACGACAAATGATCGTCCATCTTGCGGTAGCATGATGCTAGCTCGAGCAGTGTTTGGCTGGCCAAATAATTCCAATTTTCCGCTTTAAGCTCACGCAATAGATCAGTGAAAAAGACAACCGCCTTATGGGGCTCGTTGAGAGCACAGTAGAAGTTGCCAAGATCCAAGCCAGCCAAGCGGGCCGACCTTAGACGCGACACGTGCTTGTATGTGCTGATGGCCAGTTCACTCAGCTCCAAGTAGAGCTTTTGGAAGGCCTGGTTAGACCCAAGAGCCTTCTTAAGCTGTTCAGTGGCGCATTCTTTTGGCTTTCGGTTGGGAGAGTGTGCCCTGTCTAATTGCGGTGTGGGATTAAGAAACTCCAGCTCGAGAGGATTGTCACCAATACCAGATGACAGACCGACGACAATGTGCAGTTGTTCAGAAGTAGGTGTGAATCCCGGCAATAGACCACACAGTTTACCAAGTTCGTAGAGCTTGTCCTTGGCAAGGTTCCAAATAGGTGCACAATGCTGAAAGCAAGTGACTTCATCGGGTTCCATTGCTTGGTCACATACTTGCAAGACCTCACGAGCACACACGAACTCCCAGCACTGCAGAGCCCCTTCCTGGCAGTCCACTTTGATCACTTCGATCTCGCGCAACGTAGAGAACAGGAAATTCAATAAACGCTCCGCAATCTCAGGAGTTTTGTTCGAAATCTGTAGCAAATGTGACTGTCTCTCGAAGAGATAGTTTCGAAATTCAAGAATAGACACCACAGAGTCACGTATGCGTTCGCGCATTTCAAATTTATCTTTCCTCGAAAGGCAAATACCGTGAAATGAGCTGAGCGGTTGCTTGAAGTGCTCCAGCCACTTTTGTTTCTCTCCAAAGCCGGAGTTTGTAATAAATTGAGAGAACATTGCATCCAATTCGTCGTATTGGACCAAAGCATCCGAGTAGAGCTCCAGCTTTTCGAAAATGAGTGCGAGATCTTCCTGCAAAAAGAAGTACTTGCGGAAATCCCATCCATCGTGGTTGCGTTTTTCCCGGTTCACACGGATAAGTTCTTCATATTTGGCGATGTTACGATTGTAACTGGCTAGCATGAGGAACCTTGATGGAATGGTATTACTTACAAGCTCCCATTTGAGAAAGGCATTGGTGGGCTTACCTAATTCTCTGAACAAGACATCGAAACGACTCCGTTGACTTCTGTTCGAACTTTGCCGGATTAAGCACGGAAATACAGCGATCATCGTTCTTTGAGCCAAAATCCAATCGAATTTTATCCAAGACTGTTGTTCGCGGGAGTAAATTTTTAGTTTTCCTTACGTCAATTGTCTCCACAAGCAGTATCATCCAATCAGAGATTCCGTAGGACGCAAGTTGCTTCAACCATATATCGATTTCATCACGCGTAGTCGATTTATACGTGTCCAAATCCTAAAAGAAAGTAAACCATCATTTCCGGAAAACACTCTAATCACAAGAAACCATACACTGCACTCCGTTACAAAGATATGCAAAATTGGATGATCAAGGATGCTCCAATCGCCTTGCTTGTACCTATCCAATGCATCCAAGTTTAAAGGTTGAACTGTAGCTTCCAAGCGGACATGTTTCGATGGACGATGGTAGGTACGCCTCCATTCGCATGTATCCAGGGGTATCGCCGTGAGAATATGCGTTTCGAGCGAACGAAAAAGAGGTCCCGCCCCAGAATCTGTGAAAATGGATTTTGAAGTTCACTACAATGGGGAATGCAAATAAAAACATACACGTAATAATAGGTTTGATGTTCATGAGTATTTTTTATCGCGTTTTTATTGGGAGAAAATAATTAAAATTAATTATTTCTATCAATTTATCTGCCACATAGCTTTTTTTGTTATTTTGGATGAGAAATTTTTTACAAATGTCAAAATCAGCTGGGAGGGACTTTTTGTGGGAATTGTTATATTTCCCAAAATAAACGATTTTTTGCATGGACAAACACTGTTGCTGCGTTTTCATGTTGGATTCAACTCAGGTTGTACTCGGGTTGGTTGGATTTTTATTTTTAGAAAAAAATTAAAAATGTCGTGAATTATAATTTTACATTTTTTGATAAGTTATTCTTTTCTTCTTTTCTACGCATGAACATTTTCCCAGTTGTGATTTGAAAAACTCCAGCTTACAACGTGTGGAACAAATTTACTTAAGCACAATCTAACGCAATTCGCAATACTGCGTTTACCACCACAGAAGTGTCAACCAACAACAATTTGTATGGAAATTTAACCAACAAATTGCATTTTTATTTTTATCATAACTTTGAAACTAAATGTGAGCGACACTTTAAAAAAAAACGGATAAATGATCAGCAAGCAAAGGTGAATCGTTTAAACCAAAAAAAATGGAGTTTGTGTTAAGGTAAATTTATGCCCAACATGTTCTATTACAATTGTACTTCATGTGAAGAGGATGATAGCGCGTTTTCGCTGGTAAAGGAAATATGTGCTATTTTTTAATAATTATGCGGAGAGGGAAAGCGGAATGAATATATCAAAAAAATCTTTAATATGGACTGTGTAAAGTCCGTAGTACACGCAATCCAAATTTTGCAAATGTTTGCGCAAGTCATCTTTTTAGACCGAACCGAATCTTTTGCATTTGTGAAAGTATACGGGACATACCCATGGTTAATCAACAGCCTAATAAGGGCCATGTAAAAAATCACCTTCACCTTGCTGTCAAGACGGCTGCTATTATATGTTCCTACTTCTGAGCAGCATCTATATGACTTCAAAAATATGGATCCTGGCCCAGACAGATGACGAGTACTTTACTACACGTTTAAAGCCAGTAGTTTGGCGTTTATTACTACGATCACCAGCTTTGCGCGAGCTCTTTCGCGTATCTCCTTTTGACCTAGACAACTGGGTCCTAAAGGGGATAGTTTCACATATCTGTAGGTTGATTTTCAACTTCCTGTCATTACAATATCTCTGGATTTTGTCGAAGTCCCGCAGCAGAAGAATTCTTATGACGTAAGGATGTAGGGACTGTTCTGTACGCGATAAGATCGTCCGCATCGCAATTGCCATACTACCCTATCGCTGGTGAGAGAATCGGCGAGTTAAGGACCATTTTTAATAAAAAAAATTATAAGGTAGAAGTTACATTTACACTTTTGACAACCAACTGATATATATGCATGTCAAGAAGCATCTGGTAGCAGTGGCTTATGCCTATGTCAAGCTTGAATAATAGAGGCCCGCTCTAACCATACGGTATGGAAAGCCTTCTCAAAGTCAACCAGTATATCAGAGACTACTTCTTCCCACTTGAACAGAGCCCGAGAATCTTTTCAATACCTTGCTGATACTCGGTGAGAGACTTATCGACCGGAGATTCACTGGATATGAGTGTTGTTGGGAGAGGATGAACCATACTACTGTCTTCCACTGCACTGGATAATATGATTTATTTGGCTCGTTTTTGAACGACATGGCGTAAATTTCTACAGCTTTAGAGAGTACATGTCGAAGAACAATATTGGATATTCCATCGACTCCCGATGACTTATTTTTCTTCATTTAATCGAAGATGATCCTGAGTTCCACCTTCGAGATTAACAGTGGACTAGACCAACTTCGCTTGGAAATGAGGGCGTTTGGCAAGTTTTCGTCATTGAACTGGGTAAAACCGCGGTTCTCAGATCGCCATTGTGTTATGTCATTTCGGAGATAAAAAATATGGAGCAGGGCATTGTTTTCCAGAACGATGTTTGGGCGATTGCTTTCATTCACCATAAATACTTCCTGAAAAGCAACCCCACAGCCTCCACTTTCTTTTAAGGATCTTCATCGTCGAAAACGGCTTCTCCCGGATCAATTCCTGCTGTCAAAAGTTTGTTTGTATTGTTTGTTGTTCGTTGAAGCTTAATGGCTAAACCACAATCACACTTTGAAGCTTCGCTTTGCCGACGTGCTTTACGCATACTTTGACATATTTACTTGTACTCCACAACCCTTTCAGAGAAAATCCCAGAAAACAACAACAATTTTTTTGACAATACACACTTTTTCCAACCTTCACTTTGACCCACGGCGCTTTGCAGCAACTTTACGTTAAGATTTTACGTATTTCATTTTGTGGTTGAAGCTCAACGCCAGGCAAAGATACATTGTGATAGATAAGATTGAACTAGGTGCGTCAGTCAAACGCAACGCACCAAAGCGTGATGGTGTTCCAGCCATAATATATGAAACCTCTTTTGATCTTTCCTTCTAATAATCTTAATAATTTCCTTCTAATAATCTTAATAATTTGTGAAAACGTATTCGATTCGCTGGAATTTACGAATTCTGTCATTCTAAAACATTGATTAATTGGTTGATTTTGTTGATCGACGACTATATCGTTCTAATCTCTAGGTTAGTTCAACGGACCAACCACTAGGCCACTGCACCCACAGACAATAGTACAATGAATTAAATGAAGACAACCACAAGCAAATTTATAAAGTCATTGAAGAGAACTTTGTATATCGATAAAACGGTTGGCAGTAGCCAAGTAGGGCAGCGATAGGACAAGAGGATTCAAAACAAAAATGTTCCTTCAGTGGTGTTAGTTTTTTAATGAGCGGTCACATCAAACCAAACAATTTGTTTCGCAGTCTTGCGGACAAAATAACGATACAATGCATGTTCTTTCAAAGTGCGTTTTGGTCGTCGAAATCATTTTTGCCCACATTTTTGATTGCGTTTAAATGCAAAATAACAGATTGCTCACGTGTTTAATTTTATTTAATTTATCGTTAAAAGCATATCCTTAAAATCCGTTACTATTGTTATGGATTCATGATGCATTCCGTGGACTATCAACCCGATTTAGATTTTCGCCTTTTGCTGTTTTTAATCCGACAATATGTGGAATGTTTTATATGCCGCGTACTAGTTCTGCATTTGCCCAAAATCTATGCAACAACAGCCAACACTTTTTTAGCAAGCAAGCAACAGAACGAACTTCAAGACGAATTATTTCCACCAGTATACCATGAACAATAAAGGAAACTCAACTAACATCTGCAACAATCATCTCAGGGCGCGCCGTGGGAAGCATATAACATTGCGGCTTTTTTGACAAAATGTACATACCGTGTACTACCCATATAGGTAACTATATTCTTTGCAACCATATATATGTTTCCTTGCAGAGAAAAATTAACTCATACAAACACCACGAACTCACCCGAACAAAAATTCCCAAAAATTTCCCAATTTTTCGCCAACAACAAGTTAATGAGTGTCAAGACAACTCGCATTTGACATTTCTCGCCGTCAATTTGTCATTTCATGAGAAAAAAATGTCACCATAAAATTACACTTTGTTTACAAGTAAAAAAGCAAATTCTCACAAAAAAAGTGAAATTAAATGTAAAAATTGAATCATTCTAAGTGCAAACAATCAAAATCCCAACAATGGAAATGGCAAAATCAATTTTTGGCTCTCGTGACCACGAAGGCTACGTGGGTCGTGAAGAACATGCTGTAAGTGATTTTTTTTCTCCCCCTAGTGATTTCTAAAATATGTTTTCTCACACCCACACCTGACAGAAAAAATTGCAATTCAACAACTCCGAAGAAGATAACGACTTACCAGATTTAATTGATGAACTCAGTGTTGTGGATGGTCTACGACCAAATCCGGGTGGACCATTTTCTGCCCTCACGCCATCAATGTGGCCTCAAGAGATTCTTGCAAAATTAGGTCAACCGGAGGCGGAGGCAGGTCCTAATGATCAACCGGACTATAGGTTTGATGAATTTGGATTTAGAGTGGAGGAAGAAGATGGCCCCGAGCAGAGTTCAAAGAAATTGCTGGGAATTCCATTTGTGGAGAGTGTCGAACAACGAAAACAATGGATCGCTCACTTGGAGTTCTCACATAATAAAGAAGCGTGCGAACTGACCTGGGAGAATGTTGATGTGGTATTGCCACGTACGGAGAAACTGCGGCAGATGGTTCGCGATGGCATTCCACACTCGTTGCGACCGCAAATGTGGATGAGGCTATCTGGAGCGTTGCAGAAGAAGATCAAATCGGAAACCTCGTACCAAGAGATTATCAAGGCATCGGGTAACGATGCCCTTATGACGTCAAAACAAATTGAGAAAGATCTGTTGCGGATTCTTCCTACAAATGCGTGCTTTAGCAATCCCCATGGAACTGGGATTCCACGGTTGAGGAGAATTTTACGTGGAATAGCTTGGCTTTTTCCAGATATCGGTTATTGCCAGGGAACTGGTGTAATTGCTGCTTGCCTGCTTCTCTTTATGGAGGAGGAGAATGCTTTCTGGATGATGGCTACTATTGTAGAAGACCTTCTGCCAGCTTCGTACTATTCTTCGACTCTACTTGGAATCCAAGCCGACCAGCGTGTTATGCAAACTCTCATCGCCAACTACATTGCCTCAGTCGATGAGACTCTAAAAAAGCACGACATCGAGTTGTCACTGATTACGCTGCATTGGTTCCTGACGCTTTTCGCCAATGTAGTGCATATGAAGATCTTAGTCCGCATCTGGGATTGGTTCTTTTATGAAGGATCTATTGTTCTGTTTCAGCTGACGCTTGGAATGTTGCGATTGAAAACGGAAGATCTGCAGCAGCTCGAAAACTCTGCTCAGATTTTCAATTCGTTGTCAGACATTCCCGGTGAAGTGGACGATGTTGAGGTGCTCTTTCGTAACGCAATGGAAGTCGGAGGCTCGCTCAGCCAAACTGTCATCGAAACCCATCGACGTCGACACTTGGCCTACTTAATGGCCGATCAAGGAGGATTAGTTGGTAATCCCGAGGCGGTGCCGAACTTGCCCAAGCAGCAGTTAGCTAGACGACAAGTTAAACGTACGAAATCAGTTCTACAGACTTTGCTGTTCCGCGGTGGCGATGACAACGAACCCGACGAGTTGAAGAACAAAAACATCCGTCAAACAGAGATTTTAGTCGATCTACGCGAAGCTATTTTGAAAGTGGCCCGTCACTTTCTCACCATTGAGCCGAAGCTGCAGGCGCATATTCTTCTCACTGCCGACTACAACACCGATAGCCATGCAAAGGATCATGAGAATTTCATCAACGTTGCACGCACTCGTAAACGGCGCGCCAAAGCTCTGCATGACTTTGAGCGTCATGATGACGACGAGTTGGGTTTCCGCAAAAACGATATCATTACCATAATTAGTCAGAAGGACGAACACTGCTGGGTGGGTGAATTGAACGGCCTTCGTGGCTGGTTCCCAGCGAAATTTGTAGAACTACTGGACGAACGCAGCAAGCAGTATACCTCAGCCGGCGATGATGCCATCTCGGAAACCGTGACTGATCTCGTTCGTGGTACTCTGGCGCCAGCAATTAAACAAGTTCTCGAACACGGCATGAAGCGTCCATCATTTCTCGGTGGACCGTGCCACCCATGGTTGTTTATCGAAGAGGCAGCCACACGCGAGGTGGAAAAAGATTTTGATTCAGTCTATAGCCGGCTGGTCTTATGCAAAACTTATCGCCTGGACGAGGATGGAAAGGTGCTCACCCCGGAGGAGTTGCTGTACCGGTGTGTGCAGGCGGTGAACCAAAGCCATGACGATGCACACGCTCAAATGGATGTCAAATTACGAAGCCTCATCTGTTTAGGTCTCAACGAGCAGGTGTTACATCTGTGGTTGGAGGTCCTCTGTTCGTGTGTGGAAATTGTGCAGAAATGGTACCACACCTGGAGTTTTGTGTACTCGCCGGGTTGGGTACAAATCAAATGCGAGCTAAGAATTCTTTCGCAGTTTGCCTTCAATTTGAATCCCGATTGGGAGTTGCCACCCAAGCGCGGCAAAGAAAGTCAGCCGCTGAAGGATGGAGTGCGTGATATGCTCGTGAAGCATCATCTCTTCTCGTGGGATCTGTGAGGGGATGGATTCGGCAGCGTCCCAATGGTAGGTGATGGCATTTATTTCTGCGCGCGGTACTATTCCTCAATTTGAAAGTGTTAAAGTGTTTTTTTTTTTTTTCATTTAAAGTAATTATCGTCTGCATGTTTGTGTGTATGTATTTTTTATAGTTTTACTTTACAGTTGTTGGTCTTTTTTTTATAGCATCAGTGTTGTCAGATAAGGCAAGCACAGAGTTCCATTTTTTGCACCTACATCTGTATCATGTTTGCCGATAGTCAAAGTTTACGAGGTTTTTATGAACTATTTCCCTGATAACAATACAAAATAATAAGACAGCTTTTGAATAATAGATATATGAACGAAGGCAGCTCACTCAAGCTTTTAATTCCGGTCCACACATGTGCATACATTTATTTATAATTCTAAAATGTAATTTATAAAGTTCTCATTCCATTTCCTAGAAATTCCACTATATAGTTCTGTATTTTTAAATTGTTTGTACATGTACTGACAACGCTGATCTATTTACATAATATCATGTGTATAATCTATGATGCCTTTAACGATGCTTAGCTTATCATTTGTTAAATATTTTTATTTATTTTTTGTTTTATTACGTTACTTCTGCTTTTTTGTTGTCGCATTCTGTTGTTTTACTTTTGTAATTTTGTTTGTTAAAAATACTACGAGTTTACTAACTTGTGCGTCCCTCCAAAATGAAATCAAATCTATTTAATAAAAATATTATATTATATATATATTATATACATTCTTAAATATTATGTACACAAACTTTATATTATCGAAAAACAAATATTTATTATACATAATGTGTATTTAACTTATGAACGCTCTTATTGTAAAATTCCTATCTGTAAATTGAATGAAATTGTAATTTATAAATAAATAAAATTTAAACTACGATACCATTGTTTTCACTTAAGTTGGCGAATGGCGACAAGTGATTTTCATGTGGTAATCATGATTCATTCAGGTTATGCAGCATCACTGCATTTAATTTTTTTCTCGTTCTGTGCATAAACGTCATCGCCGCTCATGGCAAAAACCCAGTGACCATTCCCATGTCTCATGAATTTATATATAGTAGATGGTTGGATGTTGTAGAACGATGGTACACTCTGATTGGCTTTAACTTGGCAACGCCCAGTGGTTGTAACTCTGACTACACATCAACTGTGCTTATTTTTACCTCCAATTGGTAACCATCGATTCTCTGGTCACATCTAACCGGATTTGACTTGCTAAACAAAAAGCGCGAGTGTGTGTTGATAACAAGACAAAAACCAGCAACACTATAAACAGCCTGGTCTGACTGGTACCTAGACCTAGATGAGCTGCTTCGACATATTCGGACAACAGCTTATCTACGAATCTCAAGGGTAAGTCAGGCCCCTTGAACAGAAATGGCGGATAAACCAAAAGGCCAACGGCAGGGCTCAATCTCGTAGGGGATACTGATGGCCCCGTTTTCTAGGGGTATCTAATAAATTGGAACTGGCCCTCCAGGTTGGGGGTTGTAGTTTGGGTTAACTGCCCACCCAAGGAAAAAACCTATTGTTACGAAGCCACCATTAGGACCAACGGAAAGGACTGATTTTATTGTTAACGACGCTGCTAAACGAAAAAAGGACAACGACGTTCGTATCTGCGCATGGAATGTGAGAACATTAAACAGGAGAGGTGCAAGCCAGCGGAAGCCCTAAACTGCTACAAAACAGATATTACTGCCATCCAGGAAATACGACGGGATGGTCCGGGCAAAAAGAGAATGAAAAAAAATTAGACCGTAGAAGTGCTACGAGGTTGAAGTGAAACTATTATCAAACTATTGACTTCTTATACCCTATCTCACATATATATATTAGTTTTTATACCCTATCCCATAGGGGTATATTAGTTTTGATACTTAGTTTGTAACATAGAGAAATAATTTTGCTACATATACCTCAAAGTATATGGATCTACTCAGAATCGCTAGCTGAGTCGATTAAGCCATGTCTGTCTGTCCGTCCGTCTGTCCGTCTGTCACCGACTTTTAGGCCTTAAATTTTGAGCTAGGATAATGAAATTCGGTATATAGGATCCTCGTCTCTGCCTACAGAACAAGTGTAAACATTTTTGAAATCCGCCCACTGCCACGCCCCTTTTTAAGAAAAACTCAGTTTTTGACCAAACCGTAAGGAATATTAATATCTTTATTTCGTTTGTATAAAGTTTTTTGCCACGCCCACTTTTTGGGGGCGTTTTCAATAAAAAACTGTTTTCGGTCAAATTTTAAATTTTTCGAAAAAAATGTTGATGCAGAATCATTAACATTGTTAATATAAACATTTCGTCTATATACTATTTTAACCCACGCCCACTTTTTGGGGGCATTTTTATATAAAAACCATTTTTATACACTACCCCATAACATATGAAGGAGAAAACCTAGTCTTTTGTAGAACCGTAAAAGTGTTTTGTAAGCAGTCTGAAGAATTTGTTGTCACTATATCATTTTTTTATTTTATCCACATCGTATTTTTAGCCATGCCAACTTTTTTGGGGATTTTAGTTTTATGGATAGGATGGGATAGGGTATTCTTATATGTTTTAATAGGTATTTAACATCAAAATATGTTTTAAAAAACCCAAAACATCACATAATTTGCTTTGCTATCAAATATCCGTTCGAATTTATATGAATACCAGTGAAAGTACCAATTTCCAATTAAATTTTCTTGTCATTTTTTGCCAGTATACAGTTTATCAGCTGTTTGATGATTCTTTTTGGACCTTCCAACTGTCTTCTTATTTTCTCGGTTCAAAGGTGAAAGTCATTAACTAACAAAATATACAATAAGGAGATAATTCAATTTAAAGACATTTGGGTTTTAAAATTACGATACAAGCTAAAAACAAAAATCCAATTTTATCAGCATAAATTGGATTTTCGTTTTTAGCTTGTTATTTGTCTTTAAGTGCGTAAAGACAAATAACAAGCTAAAAACAAATGACATACTTTCTATAAGCAAAAAAACAGTTAATTTACATGATTTTAAGAGAAATGCACTTAATGATTTTTACCTGTATTGGATTTCGAACATTATTGTATTGTACACAAAATTATTTTTTAGTTTCGAATTTTAAATCACTCTCAGTTGATCAGGTTCCGGCAAGCGATCTGCATTTTAAAGACAATGGGTTGGAAGGCCCTTATACACGCACAAGTTCTTTCGCAGTTTTTCAGTACAGAATAATATTTGACTCCGTGTGTGGTGATTTCATTTGGTAGCATTCATGATTTATCGATTTTGCTCAGTTATCCTTTATCAGCTGTTTAGTTTCCTTTTCCCAAACAAATGAAAACGCTTTTGTCGCAAACTTGCAAGTCTTTATTTTCTTAAAACAGTTAAACTCAATGGAGGGCTCAGTGGCGCGATGGTTAGTGCGATGAACTGCCGCGCAGAAGGTCTGGGTTCGATTCCCAGCCGTAGCAACACCTAAATGATTTTTCACTGGCCCTCCTCTCGTGATGAACTGACAAATCATCCGAGTAGTATCAATTGTCAAGAATAGCTTATCTCAACATAGCCGTTCGGAGTCGGCATAAAACAGGAGGTCCCGCCATCGTACAAGAAGTACACACGCACACATGAATGGTTGTGAGAAAGCTAGGCCCTGGGTACTAACGAGCCTGTTGCGCCAAAAATTTGTATTTTAGTTAAACTCAATGTTTCATACAATTTCAAGTCGCTAAGATCTGCATTAATTTCTCAAAAGTAAATTAAATTTCCACATAAATGGAATTGAAAAAAATGTTTGTCTGGTATTTTATCGTCTGTCCAAAAAATATCTGATCATTTAATCACGGGGTTAGCTCTAGATATAAATCGACTGAAAAACTGTTTTCTCGAGTTAACTCGAATTTAATCCCGAAACTAGGATGATCTCGCACTGAAAACTGTGCCTTAAAAGTCCTTTTCAAATTCTAACGACTAAATTTTAAGACAAGAAATTTTTTAGCCATCTTTATATTTTTTTTGCATCCATAGAATCGCACTCCATTTGGGAACGCCTTGACTCTAAAAACGTTAACTCTATTTTTTGTAAATGACGAAATAAAAAAAAACGAAATCTTGATGACTGCTGAAAGCAACGATTTTAAAAATTTAAACATAATACTGATCCTGGCAAGCTATCAAGAGAGTTTACTCAAAACAGAAATATTACACGATTTCGCAAAAATAATGAATTTTTATTTCCGTTAAATGATCATATGACTAAAAGCTGACAAAAGAGTGGCGATAAAAGGAAAAAATGATCATAAGTAGTGACCGTTACGGCCATTATGTGCATTGAAAAACAAAACTAAGTGAGATAGAGATTTTTTTCTTTTATGAGAAATTAAATGCCTGCACTTAATGATTTTTATATTTTCATATTTTGTACCTACTTTAACCTTTGAACTGACGATGTTATAATTGTATAAAATAAATAGCTAATCAAAACACCAAACAATGATCAAAATCAACCAGTACAATTTCAATACAATTTTTTTAACTTTCAATACAATGCTGAAAAGCCAATTTTCATCCCTTATCCACACTATGACTAAACCAACAAAATTCACAACAGAGCGATCTCTTATGCTTGCGCTCTCACATGTTGTTGTTGTTGTTCCGTGTTCTTCTTCTACTGTTCGCACATTTGTTCTATCCGCCGCGCTTGCCCCCCACCGTTCTCATTTAATTTTGTGATGTGTATTGTGCTTTGGCCTTTGGATTCACAGTCACACTTCACTACAGAGTGCTCTCTCGTCCTTACGCTCTTGCTTGTTGTTTGCCTGCCGTTGTCCCACCAAGTTAGCTTTCCCCTACCCATGACTTTTCGAGTCGTTACATGTGTGTTTGGATTTACCCCGACGAGCCCAAAGAAGTTTCACTTCAAAATGTGACATCTACTACGGACCGTGTTATAGTGGGCAGAAATAGCGACCATTCGGATGCGGATTTGTTATAAGTGCCAGACTCAGGCAAGAAGTCGTATGTTTCCAATACATTAGCGAACGCATTGGCATCAGACATCTTAGCAGTATTGTCGGAAAACATAGCCTACACGACAACTCGTCTGGCAACGTACTTATTCTAATTGACTTCGCTACGGAACGAAATGCCACTATAGCCAGCACACGGTTTATTCACCTCGATATACATAAGGGGACACGGCGGTCTCCAGATCGACGAACAGTCAACCAAATTGATCACATTGCGATAGACAAGAGGCACGTATCCAGTATTTTGGATGTCCGAACATTCCGAGGGGCTAACATCTACTTGTACCACTTCCTTGTTGCAGCCAAGGCAAGGATGCGGATATCCACCACGCTACAACAAAACAGAAATACTGTGGAAAAAATTACTGTCGAAAGACTGCAATCGCAACAGACCGACTTCGCGGAATGCGTACCACTTAACATCTCGGTTGACACAATACCACTTGCATCGAATGTCGAACAACAATAATGGCAACGATGTCAACAAGCCATTAGATCAGCCGCAACTGATTTGCTAGGTTTTTCGCGCCCACCAGCAAGAAACCCATGTCTTCATAAGGAATGCCGACAGATGCTCGCAGCCAAGAACGAGGCCTACAAGGCTAAGCTACAGGTGAAGACGCGACCTGGAATTGAACTCTATAGGCAAAGAAGAAGGGAAGAACACCGGCTTTTCAAAAAAAAAGAGCAAGGAAAGAGCGCGATCGAGGATATAGAGAGGTGCCACTCCCGGAACGATGTTCGCAAGTTTTACCAAAGTGTAAAACGTCAAAGCCAAGGATACAAGGCTCGAACAGAATCCTGTCGAGATGAACAAGGAAATATCGTAGTTGAGACACAGTCCATGCTGAGGATATGGAAGGACCCCTTCTGCAGACTGTTTAACGGCGATGACGAACAGCATTCCGCTGTCAGGCAGAACGAACCATTTAATATTGTGAGGATAGCAATATCTAAATCCAGGCTTAGCAAGGCTGCCGGAAATGACGGCATTCCCGCCGAGCTTTATAAAGTCGGCCGAGATGACTTGGTATAAGTAACATCCACCAACTCATAAGCCAAATCTGGTCGGATGAAAGTATGCCTGGATCGTTTGCCCGATTCACAAAAATGGAGATCCTCTGAACTGTTCCAATTACAAAAGAAGCATAAGTCTCCTCAACAATGTGACGTGAAATCGTTTACCAACAACTAGATAGCCCTTATCAGTGTGGTATTAGGCCAGGAAAGTCCACGACTGACCCAATCTTCACACTTCGACAGATCCTGGAAAAAAACCCAAGAAGTCCAATTCGAATCTCACCACCTATTCATCGATTTCAAAGCCGCATATGACAGCATTTATAGAGACGAACTATACAGAGCCATGTCTAGTTTTGGTATACCGCCCAAACTCGTCTGTTTTTGTAGGATGACGATGGAGAATTCTCGCTGCTCCATCAGGGTCGGAAACGAACTCACCAACACATTCGAAACCAAAAAATGATTTAGGCAAGGCGATGCGCTGTCATGTGACAATTTCATTCTTGAGAGGATTGTGCAAAACTCCCGAGCCAACACCAGAGGCACAATCGACGATATTGACATCATTGGTAAGACTCAACGTGATGTCATAGCTACGTTTGCTAGTATAGAGAATGGGTTTAGCAGTAAATAAGGGTAAGACCATGGATATGCTGTCAACACGAAAAGACACACAACATCTATGACTCCGCTATTCATTCTGACTATTCATTCTCTTGCCAACCGCGGTTTCTTCGGGCTAAGAAGGAAATTCAGTAGTAAAGCTCTCACTAGAACTACTAAGGAGATCCTATATCATCCCAGTCATGCTCTACGGCGCTGAAGCATGTCCCGTATCAAAAATATATGAAGAAGCATTTGCGTTGACGGGCTTTAGACTATGGAGGAGATTTTTAAGATGGCTAGGGCATGTAGAACGAATGGACACCAATTCTCCGGCTCGCAGAGCCTTCGATTCCCAGGCAGACGTTGGACGTAGTAGAGAAAGACCTCGCCTTAAGTGGCGCACAAGTAGAAACCGATCTCAACCAACTCGGAGTGCGCAACTGGAGGCACTTAGCTAAGAACCGGGCTAATTGGAGAAGCATGTTAGTTGAGGCCCAGCTTCATTCCGGACCTTAGCGCTACTACACTTCTGTAATTAAAATCACCCTAGTGAGGTATAAACAATACTTCAGGTTAGCGTTGATCATACAAACTTTAGAAAAAGAAAGAACTTGCCATATGTAAGTGTAAAATGGAGTTATATTTCATGTTGCCACCATATATATTTGGCAAGTAAGCCAAGTTTAAACAATTATTTAACTACTACTCATTATCTGTTGCCCTTTTGTTTCATTTCCTGAATATTTTTATACAAGCGAACCGTAAAATGATAGACCAATTCGACTACACTCAACGCCGACACGCCCATAAAGAGTCCAAACAAACCCCCACAATTTGCTAAGAAATCTGTCACGCCATAAAGTTGTGATCGTTTCCATGCTGTGAATTCATTCGCCTTGAAATAAACATTTAACCGCGATACTTTTGCTCCTTTAAACTTTTCAGTATAAACCTCTGAATCATGAGCTTCAACAAGCTTGTCCATATTGAAAATCACCTGTGATACTTCATGGTTGTAACTCAGAGTATAGCAGCCCGGAAGACAATTGCACTTTTCATCTTGTTGTCCCATTCCAGTGTATTCAGATAGCAGAAAATCATTTTCAGCTTTATCATAACAACTGATTTTCGAAGCGTCACACACCACTGTGGTGGATAGTCTCGGCATGGAGAACTTGACACAGCCGCAGTTGCGCAACGTAAAATTAGCCAAACACTCAACATCACAGTTGTTTTGAGTGTAAAACCGAAAGAACTTTAAATAGCGTTCTTCTGGATAATAACAATGGCGGTCTTCTGGAGAATACTGATCGATTTCTTCGGTTGTGTAGACAAAATGCGGCTTCACAAGAATAATGACATCCCTTTCGTAGGGCACGTGGATAAAGTGTTTGTCTACTTGTGGTATGTCATCAGGAGAGTGTAATATCAACTTGAAGCCCTGAACTGGTCCACGACATATGTAATCTAGGTTTTCTTCCCATCCTTGCAGTGCCACCAACAACCTCGCTCTTAAACCACATCCAAGGACACGTTCGGGATACGTATCGTAATCATCGAGGTTGTAATAACCGCCAGCAATATCCCAATCTAGTGCTTCATTTCGTTTTCGGACATGTTTGTCATTGGCAAAGTACTTGTACTGATGGGTGTCCTCGCGGTATAGCTCAGACTCGTTTAGACCGTTGAATGTGTAGCAGATTCCCTCCTCTGTGTAGACTTTATCGAAAAATGGTGAACATGTACCTTTGGTTTGGTTGAACACACAGAAGATAAAATTATTCTCGAATGGTGGGGCTATTTCATTTAAATGATCCGCTACGCTCATAGGAGGATACTCGGGAAACTGAATACCGTCAACCAAATAATTTCCGCAGACTTGTAGCAAAGCCCTCAACTTTAGGAACTCCTCTCCGGTCAGCCATGATGGTGGTTCAACAATCCTATTTTTGTGACTCTGTAGGTAATGATAAAAATGTGTAAAATTTATTTTTTCATTTTTTATACTCTTAGTTTCCGAGCAAATGGTGATTGCTGGGAAGGGTATCTGCGAAACTGGTGTAGGTACTTCTGAAAAGCTGATGATTACAGGTGTGGTCTGCCAACGATCGTACTGGGTTTTTATTTGACTTACGCATAGAATAAGAGAAATAAGGATCAAAAATATCCAGAATAACCGTTCGCGAAGACGACGTTGCTGATGAAGGTATGAGACGCCGTGGATAGTAGACTCAGCACAGTAATCGCCATAAGTTTTCTCTACTGCACCTTGAAAAGAATATGGGTTTGTGGCCTGTGGTTGAAATTCCGTCCTAAAACGTTTTAATTTGAATGGTTCTGTTTTAAGCTTTTTCCTAGGTGGCTCTGGCACTTCTATCAATTCAGGTTCTTTCACAGAGAAATTTTTAATGGTCGGATAGAAACTGACTCTTTTGCGTTTCATAGTATATGTTCTTTGTTTGCAAACTTTAATTCGTTTGATATGTATATTTTCGAAAATATAGGCTGCTAGATGATTGATGATTACTTACAAGACACAATCAATACGATTAGTTTTAATAGGTCAGTTGTTTTAAGACACGTTGACTTGTGACTTTTTCTACATTTTTCGGACACCGCATCGCATAAAAGCTTAATCAACTCCCAAACCTACCACAATGAAAACAAAAAGAAAACCGAATTATGTCGCCACAAATCCACCTATGGACTGTAAGTCTGGTATTTGACTAGTTTTGTGACGGTAGAAACCATAATACAACTAAACAGATATCGTCTTCTCGTTTTTATTTTTGGCTCGTTCAACGTATCTTACGTTTAAAATTTTGATGACTCGCTGGGAGTGCTAATAAATCAAATCATCCAACTATCTAATCTCATCCGCACCTAGATTTGTGGCACCCCAAAAGGGGGCCTCTTCCTCTTCTATGGAATCTAGTAATCAACGAGCTACTAGTTAATCTTGAAAGAGAAGGTGCAAAGTGATTGCCTACGCGGATGATGCTGACAAATGACAATAGCTGTATCAAGGAAATACCTCAATAACCTTAAAGAAAAGACTATTACAAAATAGATTTTTTGAACTCTCCAAATGGGCCGTCGGATGTTGGACTCGGCGCGAACCCTTAAAAAACAGAACTGGTCCTTTTCGGCAGGAATTACAAAATTCCGCAGATTGAACCTCCTAAACTTAATGGCGTCAGTCTCATGTTCGCAGAATCAGCCAAGTACATGGGTCTGGTTATGGATAAGAATCTGAACTGGAAAGAAAAAACTTTCAAGAACGCGTTAAGAAGTCTATCGGAGTATACAACCACAAATCTCTTTCTGGCTTTATGTGTCTATTTTTAGACCTATACTACTGTATGCTATCTTAGTCTGGTGGACAGTTTTAGAAACAGCCTTCGTAACTCCAACCGCAACCTATTTGGTAAAGTTCAAATATCTGCTTCCATATGCATTAGCGAAGCTCTAAGAACAACACCCTCCGCAGCCCTAATTGCTATCCTACATCTAGTGCCCCTAGATATTTACGGCAAACAGACCACGGCTTGTGCAGCTGTGAGACTGAGAGCCTCGGTACAATGGACACCCACTAAGGGTGAACACACAAAGATTCTGAATCACCTTAACATCACAGAAAACACATACCACAACACTACCCAACTCAGCTTTGGGCACAACTTCAGGGCAACCCTTTCCAGTCGCCTTTAATGGGAGTCGGATACGATCGGAGCCAATGACTTAATTCACATCTATACTGTAGACCCATCCGTATAGAATCGTAACAGAATCGGTGGAGGTGTTTTCTCCGAGCGGATTAACGTTAGCATATTCTTTTGACGATCATTGTACCATTTTCCAGGCGGAAATAATGGCAATTAAAGAATCCTTGTACTGGCTGAAAAGGAATGTAGGCAATATCCACGAAGTATATTAACATCTTCAGTCACAATCAAACCTCTGGAATCCAACTCGTTCAAATCAAAATCAGCCCACGAATGCCTACATACCAGGGAACTGCAAGGCAGATGAGCATGCCAGACAGGGTACTAATCTTTATATTCTACCGCCAGTTAGGTATGCCCCTCGCTACATGTAAAGTGGATGCGTGTGTTTCATTATCATCATACAAAATGTGGATGTTGCTATGTCCATAGGCGTGTTCCATATTCGGATCCCTTCAAAATCTTCAAGAAATACCTAATACCTAACTACGAGAAATCGGAGGTTTTGGGAATTAAAATTATAATAAACAGAACACGAACCCGGTTAACTCCAAAGCGTGCCATTAATAAAAAAATGTCACTTCCTATTAAAAAAAAATTTCAGATCAGATTTCAACACGAAAAATCTGTTCTCGATCTGTTAGCAGCTAGATTTGCTTTAAAATCACCAGTACGTCCGAATTGGTAGGCAAATCCTGTAACACAGATGAGGATTAAATTACGAACGAATGAATTATGGCTGAAACACAATCCCGCTTTGGAGCTTTGTTTTGCCGACGTTACGCTCATAACTGCTTTGCGCACGCTTTAACACAATCACTTGCTCAGCAGTTTCAACTTCTGCTACAAAAATTGTGGAAAAGATTGAAATCCCCGCTTAAAATATCGTACTCCACAACCCTCTCAGAAAATATCCTAGAAAACAACAACAAATATTTTGACAATTCACACTCCAACCTTTGCTTACGGGACTTACAGCAACGTAACGTTATGATTTTAAGTTTTTCTTTTAATGGTTGAAACATGGAACGTAACGCTAAACAAAGCTACAGTGTAATAGGTAACATTGATTTCTTATGGTTGAACTCGGTATTGTCCGTCCCAAATCAGTTGGCCAACGGTCGATTGCGCAGAGAGAGGATTTTTAAGAGAAATTTAAGATATTTAAAAAATAAATTTTAAGAGACCTGCGCAGTAGAATGCCCAACTGGCTTGGCTTGCACTAGTTTGCCAACGGTCGAATGCGCAGAGAGAGGATTTACGAGAAATTAAGAGAAAATAAAATAAATTTAAAGAGACCTGCGCGGTAGAATGGCCAACTGATTTGGTACGGACTATACGTCAGCCAACGCAACGCACCAAAGAGTGATAGTGTTTCAGCCATTACTTACAAAATTCAGAATCCCCATTACAACTGGTAATGGAACTTGACATAGAAATTTGTCATTAGCTTACGATTGCTTCCGATTATTATAGTTCAGCATTTATATTGTTTTGTTTTTATTAAAAAAATGAGAAGCAATCTTCGTTAAAGAGCGTAAATGGTATCATGTAGTTATCTGTCAACCAAACTCCTCGTATGACGAAATGGCTCTCATTTGGTGTGATCTGAAATCACGCATTTGGCTTATATGGTACGTTTCGGCTTAGGAGAAATGTAATATTACTTAACCTGATTATTACCAAAAATACCTTTATCTATATCTTTCGCCACGGCAGCAACACGAACTTCACCGAAATCCAATTAAAACAAAAATTGTGTCTTTAAAAAAGTGTGTGTACAGCCTTAATTTTCTGAGTTCTGCTCTGATACTTGACATTCCGAATTTTTCTTTCGTCACTTTTCGTACGTTAGTGTAGGTGAAACATCTGTTTATGCAAAAACTGAAGTAATTGCAAACAAATATCTCCGGCAGATTGGATACCCATAATAATTGCACAGTTAATCGCAGAAACGACCTTCTAAGGTTCTAACGTACAATGCGTCATTGTGTTGTTGAGAAGTGCACAAACACCGACCACATAGTCCTCTGCCATCGCTTTCCCCGAAATCGGGCGCTAGCTCTTAAATGGCAAATCAGTCTCAATCTAATGGATTCTCCATTGGATGCTCTTCTATCAAAATCTGTTGTATGCTGTCAGCATTTTGATTGCACCGACTATCGGAATCCTTTGTCGAATTCGTTAAATTCTACAGCAATACCTAAGCTACAAGACATCAACCCTCGACCATATACGACCATGCGAACCAAGAACGCCTCGCTAGTTCTACCAGAATGTGACGATAAACCAGTTTCGCCGGTAAACAGTTCTGACAGTATAGAACTAGTCCATCGAGAGGATGATGCAGATGATGCTACCGAAATCGACGAAAGCCTTACTAGCCAAAACGAGGAAATATACATTCTCCCGGAAGAGCTGAACACATCGGACGACCTTATTGAGTCGATTGATGGAGGAGATTTCACAATGCTCGATGCAGCCGGTTGTGGATTGTACACGGATTACTTGGGCGAGAAGACATTGCCGTCAACAGACGAAGAGAGTCGAGACAGTTTTAATTCTAAACAATCGCTCGAGTGCCGCCCAGAGAGCACAGACTCTGATGTAGAGGTGTTGGTTTCCGAGGCAGTATTTGAGACGCAGTGGTCTGAAACGGATCACAGTGCGGTGGTTTTGCATACAGGCGATTCCAATAACACTGAGAGTCCCGTCAGCCCGTTAATATCCCATCAATCGGATTTGTCAGCTAAACCGAATGACGTAAATGTTGCCATGGTGGATTTCGAATTCGGTCACTTGAGTAGGCTTCAGCTAATCGATATTATAAAGAGTCAGTCGGTGAGAATCGAACAGCTGGAGACAAAACTAAGTAGATACACATCAGCACATGAGGAATTATTCACACAGTTGGACTCTTTCCGCAATACTATTTGCGGTGTAAATATGTAACTATAGGCTGTAAGCAAGTCTTTATTATTTTTTAAGCACCATTATACGAAACTAGTTGAATATTGTTCCATTGAAATAAACTTTACATTGTTTTGCATTCCAAATGAGATGTTTAATTCGGTTCACAGGGACGTACTTGCGATTATCTTGAGACTGTCATACTCAAACTCAAAGGGCCGTCCAGAATGCGTATCTGAAGCTGATGCTTGTAGCTGAGTAAAAATTTAAAAACAAGGCAACCCGTTAGCGTTTACACAATGTGTGTCTTCGTGAATCTGTAGCTTGAAGTTGATGTATCTCTATTTTGACAGCGATGCAAGATACAAGCTACAGATATTCATTAACTGGAAGGGAACCCTTTTTTTGTATTTGGAAGGGAACCCAGTTTTCAACGAACATCTTTTCAAAAGTAGCTTATTACGTATCCCTGATTACCGTGGTGCGGCTAAGCCTTTAACCTACTTCCTTCAAGTGGATTGATATCGTTTTCTACTTATCCGTGCCCTCTTAATGCAGTCTTCCTCTACTGCGTCGATCACCTGGCGATCTCCAGATAGTCGAACCGCCAACGAAATCGAACATGTGCTGATAGAATGGAGGCACGCATCCAACATTCGGGATGTACACACACATTCAGATGGGTAAACGCCGACTCTGATCATTTTCCCGTCGCAGCCAAATTCAGAGCCCGACTGTCCAACGGGAAGAAGCTACGAATGATGCGAAAAAGAGACTGGAGTTGGACGCCGTAGTAAGCCGGAGATTGTTAGAGGCTACAAACAACAACTGAGTGAGAGACTCCCGCTGTGCCCTCATCCTCCATCAATATCCCAGTGGATACAGTATCGCAATGTCATCAAAGAAGTAGCCGAAACCACCATAGGCTAGTAAGCAAACGCCGAAACGATGTCCGTAGTTTAGCAAGTACTTGCACGCGACGCGCAGAAAGAGTATTGAATGGGGAGAAGGGAAGAAAAGACAATTCTGCATTCCGTAGGTTAATCTAAGAGTCTCGAGATAAGAAGAACATCCGTCAATTCTAGAAGAAAGCCAAACAATTAGCAGCTGGCTTCAAAGTAGGAACGCAAGCTCTACACAATAACAATGGCAACCTAGACACTGACGTTCAGGGAATCGTAGATATTTTCATGCAGCATTTCACAGATGCCCTATGGGAATAATGTCCAGAGAGTGATAGAGCAAGAAATCAGCCCACCTCCAGTCAACAAAGAGGTTGCGCTCCGTCCCAGTATTGAAGAAGTTAGAGCAGCCATCAAAAAAATTGAAGAACAACAAGGCAGACGGCTCTGACAGATTACCACCAGAACTCTTCAAATACGGAGATGTTGCTATCGAAAGTGTGAATGCACCAAAGCATCAACAAAGTCTAAATGGATGACAGCATGCCCGGTGACTTGATTAACAGCTCCAAATGCACCATCTACAAAACAGGCGATCCCATCTCCCACTAACGACATCCCTAAATGTCACATATAAGATCCTAGCCAACGTACTGTGTGAACGTTTTAATCCTTTCTGCAACACACTTATCGGCATGTGTAGTGTGGCTTCCGCCCCGGCAGATCGCCATAGACAAAACTCTCACACGAATTCTGGAAAAGACCAACGAATTCCAAGTCGAAACACGCCATTTTTTCATCGACTTCAAGGCCGCGTATATTAGCTTCCAAGAGCTTTATAAAGCCATAGCGGAATTAGGGATAACATCGAAACTGATACAGCTGTGCCGCCGCACATTTAAAGACACGCAATGCAATGTTCAGTTTGAAAACAGAACATCTGAACTTTTCCAAACTTTTACCAGATTCCGACACAGAGATGAGCTTTCATGCGATTTCTTCAATCACGTGCTGAAACAGATGGTGCAATCTTCAACGAATACGTTCATCGACACCGACATCATTGGTCGCTCTCACCGTGCCGTTGTAGAAGCATTTACGGCCATTCAGGAAGAGGCGAAACGCGTTGGTCTTCTAGTTATCGAGGGTAAGACAAAGTAGATGCTATCAACAAACAAAGTACTGTCGACGCATAACCTTGGACAAAATGTTAAAGAGTTCATCTACGTCGGAGTCAGAATCAACTCCACGAATGACAGCTTAGTGGAGAGACAACGAATTCCGTAGGAAACCCATGGTATATCGGTTTAGCAAAACAAATGGGATCAAAACTCTTAACCGGAAAGTCCAAATGTTTGCTCTACTGGCCCCTAATTCTACCAGTTCTACTTTACGGCTCGGAGTGCTGGACAATAAGCAGGAAAGCGGAGCAAATATTAAGCACTGCCGTTAGAAATGAAAGCGAATGGAGAGGAAGATATAACCGCGAACTTTATGAGCTGTTCCAAGAGGTGGATGTAGTACAAAAGGTAAAAACACGTAAACTACAATGGCCTGGACACATATTCGCTCGTTTTGGCCGAGCCAATGAACAAAAATGCTAAATAATGCCAAAAGAATGTTCGAATCAAAGCCTTTCGGTTCGAGGCGACAAGACCGAACCTCCGATTTTGGGATCAAGCGATAGCGGGTGCCTGAGCGCTTGGACTAAACATCATCACGTCATGGGTTTTAAGATTCGGTAACCAACAATCCTGATCCAAGGTGGATTAGATCTGTACATTTAAACTAAAGAAGTGGTGAATACTAGCTTCTACGCTGAAGGAAGAATAATCGTAAACGAGACATTAGATAGTCTTAGAAAATATCAGCAATGCAACAATGTCAAAAATAAGACGCTCAAGATGATACCTGCACCAAGAAATTTTTAGTCGGTATCCAAAGATCACCTTCAAAGACTAGGTATGACTGTGCAATCTACACCTTGACTAGGTATAATCAAAAAGCAGCATACATCTGTAGATCATCCTGTGGGATAAAAAAAAACATTGAATTCCGTTGAACCCATAATTTTACAATTAACTGCGTTTTGCCTTTGTGCTATCATGGAAAACAATAAAATCAACTTAGTAGCAAGATATCCGTTTTTCTTTTTTTTAAACTTTGCTCAGGTGAGGCGAACATATAACGCTCCAGGAACGGCTTGAATTGATGTTTGCAGATGTTTATTGACTCTGTCCAAGACTACTTTTCAACTAAAAAATTAAAACCAATCAACTGCAACAACTACAACTTATATTTTTTTTTTTTATTTCATCCGATTTGTTCTTAGCAGAGATGATTTCTTTCGTTCTTCATATTCACACGGAAAAAGTACAGATTTTGGATTTAATTTGTTTTATTTCACTTTAATTGGATTACCTACATCCTAAGCAGCAGTGGAAATGACGTTGGTGTACAACTTGACCTTGCTGGCGATGCTCATGTCAACGTATTTATCTCCAATGGACACAATCAAGCCACCAATGATATTTGGATCAACACGGGCGGTGATTTGAAGGGTTTGATTTGACTTAAGGAATGCCTACAAGAAACGTACGAAATGTAAATCACCATCGTAATATGGTTCCTGTCAGTCATATGTTACCTTTAATGCTCCTTCCAAGTCCTTCCTTTGTGAACTATCCAATGGCTTGGCAGAAACAATCTCACAGACAACATCACCACGGTGAGCAGCCATGATGGTCTTGAAAGCATTAATGACGGTGTCGAGCTTCTTCAGGCGACCATTGTCAGCCATCAGACCAAGCAAATTGCTGGTGGCTGGAGCCATACGCATCTTTTCGCATGTCTCCCTCAATGCGGTACCGAGAGCCTTACGGTTGATGATTGGACTGGTAACATATTCACGCAACTTAGGGTCGCTCCTGATGTTGTCCTGGATTTTGACCAAATCCTTTTCGACCTGTTCCAATTGCTTAAGCTTAGTGGCGGCTGTATACAAAGCGGTAGCATAACGACCCTCCAAACCGAAAACTTGAATTGGGAGTTTTACGGTTTGAGCAGAGCACATACCACGGGTCTGAAAAATAATAAGAATACTTGGTTCATCAAATAGTTGGTGGAGGAAAAAAGAAAAAAAAACTGCACAGCCATTACATAACCCAAAGAGTTGGATAATGTGCGGAAATTGTTTTAATTTAATGGAATGGCGGGCGTATTGGTGGCTCGTTTCTCTTAAAACGCTGGAGAAAATATGTAACTTAATTTTATTAAACATACCAGAACTGCTAACTTATTTACGGCTGCCATTTCGGATGCGAAAATTCTTTTCAAAGCTGAAGAATTCCAAAATCGACGTCGGTGTGCTGCTGCCGGATGACGTTTCTGTCAGATAAGTTTTTTTTAGGTTTAATTATGTTGGTTAGCATGATTGGGTGACATTTATCTTAGACTTGAACCCTTCGGGACATATTGCCTAATTGAATAACAGATGGCGCATCGAAATTTAAAAAAAAATTATATACCTTGGACGATTTTTTTTCAACTTACAATTGAATCTTTGGTAACCCTGGGTCTCTATTATATAAAACGAAACGAGCGGCAAGTAAACGACAGAAGTAAACGATAGTCACGACAAAGTGCGATTGTGTAAATCGAGATAGTCGTACGAAAAGCGTTGCCAAATTAAATCGAAAAAAAAAACACATTTGTTTAAATCGCAACCATATTCAATCCTATATAGGGCTGTCAAAATTGATTGCAGTAGTGAAATCAGAAATTTTAAAATTTTGTAAAAATGTTTTCCTCATAGTGGAGATGATTCCCAAATGAAGAAAATTAATGGAAAGAAGACGAATTAGAGATAATTCAGACCCAATGAGCATTCTTAGTTCAGCGAAAGCAATCATCATAGCATAAGGTGCACATCCCCTTGTATATTTTATCTATCAAAGCATTTCGGGTTTTCCGCAAATTATTTTTTGGAAAAGGCTGAATGTTGTCCACATTTGGTTGAATGATTATTTGGGAGTCATTTATGTCCATTTTTTCTTCTTTTTCTTCAATAAAAATCACTTCCATCAAGGACAATCACTGTGATACAGATACAACAATATTTACGACAACTAAACGAAACCAATACGACGCAAAATGTCAGTCGTAAGAAATTACGAGTATCGTAAAACTAAAAATGACACTAGTTTTATGTATTCGTATTTCAACGAGAACGAAGTGATTTCAACGATATTCGTTTTATAATACATGGCCCTTGATTCTAAGCCGTCTGTGTATTCAGAAATAGGAAATACCATCAGACACGTTTAGGATATGCAGCCTTAATTTAAAAGAGTGCATAACTTTATACACTCCTTATAATGAGTTTATGAATAAGGCTGTTGATGTGTAAACCAAATTATTTGGTAGAGTAAAACAATAAATTTTGGGATGGATGTGCCTCAGACGGATGTTGCTACTAGTTGCCAATGATTGCATATACTATTGATGCAGGTGACTTAGCCTACTCCTACAAATATGCTTCAAATTATTTGAATAAAGTCTTCTGATGGTTTTGTAGACTACTCTTAAGTGTGCGGATTAGACATGCATCAATAAGGTATGCAATGCAATGTTTACACATCTTTCGGGACTAAGGTCTTCCTGTACTGCGTCCGACTTGCTGGGAATCAAAGACTCTGCGAGCCGGAGTATTGGTGTCCATTCGTTCTACATGCCTAGCCATCTTAAACGCCCAATGTGGAGTTTTTTGACAAGGAGTATGTCGCTGTACAGCTCATATAGTTCGTGGTTGAATCATCGTCTCCATAGCCAGTCAACGCAAACGTGACCGAAGATTTTTCGAAGAATTTTCCTCTCGAATCGACCAAGAATTTCATCATCTATTTTTGATACGGTCCATACTTCAGCGCCGTAGAGCAGGACTGGGATGATCAGGGTCTTACATTGGATCTCCTTAGTAGTTCGAGTGAGGGCTTTACTACTAAATTGCCTTCTTAGCGCGAAGAAACAGCGGCAAGAGTAATTATTTGTAGACAAAGTCCCGTACTACCTCAAAGTTACATCTTTCAATAGTGACGTTCTATCCAATTCGTCGATGTTGTGTGTCATTTCGTGTTGACAGCATATACTTAGTCTTTTACCCTCATTTACTGCTAAACCCATTTTTGCAGCGTCCTTATGTACACTAGCAAACGTGGCTATGACATCACGTTGACTCCTACCAATGATGTCAATATCGTCGGCGTATGTTAGTTGCACCGATTTTTGAAGATTGTGCCTCTGGTGTTGGATTGGAAGTTTTGCACAATCTTCTCAAGAAACCAATTAAAGAAGTTCCATGACAGTGCATCGCCTTGCTTAAATACTTTTTTGGTATCTAATGTGTCGGCGAAATCGTTTCCGACCCTGATGGAACAGCGAGAATTCTCCATCGTCATCCTGCACAGACGGACGAGTTTGGGCGGTATTCTAAAACTGGCTCTGTATAGCTCGTCTCTATAAATGCTGTTGTATGCGGCTTTGAAATCGATAAATAGGTGGTGGGTATCGATTAGGACTTCTTGGGTTTTTTCCAGTATCTGCCGAAGTGTGAAAATTTGATTGGTTGTGGAATTTCCTGGCCTAAAACCGCACTGAAAAGGGCTGATCAGGTTGTTGGTAAACAGTTTCACGCGTTCACATATTACGGCATATAGGATCTTGCATGCGATGTTGAGGGAATTATGATTTTTGTAGTTGGCGCAGTTCAGTTTTTGTGAATCGGGCAAACAATGCCATTCTTCAGGCATTCTTTCATCCGACCATATTGGCTTTTGAGTTGATGGATGTTACTTACCAAGTCATCTCGGGCGGCTTTATAAAGCTCGGCGGGAATGCGTCATTTCCGTCAGACATTTGCGCATATAAGCCTTATGTTGGCAAATTTGGCCTTGATGCGGATTGTTACAATGCGTTCGCCAATGTCTTGAAAACATACAACTTCTTGCCTAAGTCTGGCACTTATAACAGATCCGCATCCAAATAGTCGCTGTTTCTGCTCACTATAACACGGTCCATAGTAAATGTCACAGTTTTTCATCCTCTTTTTGCCCGGCCCACTTATCGTATTTCCTGGATGGCAGTAATATCAGCTTTTAGCAGTTTAGAGCTTTCACTAGTTCACTTGCACCTCTCCTGTTAAATGTTTCGTTTCGTTTAGCAGAGTCGTCAATAATAAAATCAGTCCCTTCCCAGGCTATTGGTTGCTTTTTAACAATAGGTTAATTCTATGGGTGGGTAGTTAACCCAAAGCACAACCCCCCAACCTGGGGGGCCAGTTCCAATTTATTAGATACCCCTAGGACACGGGGCCATCAGTATCTACTACGGGATTGAGCGCTGCCTTTTGGTTCATCCGCCATCATCTCTGTTCAAGGGGCCTGACTTCCCCTTGAGATTCCTTAGTAACCTGTTGTCCGAATATGTCGAAGCAGGTAATCTAGGTTCACCTGGGACAGCAGGGCGGGTATTCTGTGGCATTCTGACCAGGCTGTTTATAGTGTTGCTGTTTTTCGTCTTGTTATCAATACTCGCATAGGCAACCCTATGGTTACCAATTGGAGCGCAGTTGATGTGTTACAACCACTAGGCATTCCCTAATTAAAGCCAATCAGAGTCTACCCCCGTTCTACAACATCCGACCATTCATAACCTTTGAATACAACAAAAACACACATTTTTTCCGAAAGAAGGAGAAGTTTTTATTAGTTTGAACTTCAAAAATGTCAGCTTATTATGTTGTGGTATACACAGTACTTATACACAAGAAAAGATTATCTTTCCTACTAATGCTTGTATTGGTTTTGTTTTTTGTTTTTTTTATAATTTTTTTCGGAAAAAATATTAGACATAGTAATGTTTTTTTTTTTATAATATCCAGTAATGCTTAGACGAACTGCGTTGCCAGACTAAAATTTTTATTTGTTTTCTGCTTCATCTAAAGGGAGATTTTATTAGATTTGAAATAAATTTTGGAATTGTTTGCTGCTTACCTTCTTCTTCCTCCGCATTTTCTTCGTCAAACAATTCTTCCCTAAAATTAGATGGAAGGGTTTAGAAAATCGTATTTAAGTAATTTTGGGTTTGAAAACTCACTCATTGTCATCATCATCATCGTCATTTTCATCTTCGGGCTCAACTTCAATGTCAGGTACCAAATAATACTGCAATGGATTTGGCCACAGATCGTCCTTAATGAGCTCAGCTATTTCATCATTCACGGGGTCACTACAGTCGGTGAACCAGTCAAAGAATGTCTTGTATTCGGAATTTCGTTTCTTTTTGTTGTTGAATGGTTTTGACAGCAATTGCTTAAGTAAATTCTTGCCCTCCTTCCATTGGATGGATGTACAGGTCGATGAGGGATGATCGCTATTTTCTGCTGCTATAAATGGTGGTTTTGTTGTTGTTTTAGTGTAAATATTGATTGAATTATTCGTTAATAACTAGAGCCATTAAAGCTGCAGTAAAATATTGGCCACCAGTAATATCTGTCAAAGATTACGGCAGCATAGATTTATTTTCAGTATCTGATGCAAACAGACCAGGTTTGCTTCAGAAATAGAAAGATTATTGCACTGAGACCCACATCTTTTAATTTCAATATTTAGGTACAAATGTATCGCCAGGGCCATGTAGGTAAGTGGAAGCTTGATGACTTATCAAAACGACACAGCTACAAAGTCGAGTGAAACGAAATAATCGAACACTGGCAATATGGAGGTTTTTCAATATCATCTAGTACTGGAATACGAGAAATGTAATTCCACTAGAGAAGACATCCGAAGAAAATAAAGATCAGCTAATCACTTAAATCATTATATAACGGAGATGAGACCCACATTCTTCACCATTTGATAATCAACGCTGCCACCTACTCTGCTGCCTTGTAAAGATGAAGCTTGACAAAACATGATCTAACCTTGGCGGTATCGTGCTACCTCTACAAGAGCCTGCAAATCGAATCAAGCTCGAGAGGAATGCTCTGCCAGAAAATTAATAGCTAATAGGGCAGAGCATTCCTCACGAGCTTGATTCGATTTGCAGTGCGCACTTTTTTTTTTTTAAATATCCCAACGGTGTTGAAGCAAAAGTAGACTCTGCTTGGTACTGGACCCACTTAAATGTGCGAGTTGTATTCAAGTCTTGCCCGAAAAAAAACTGTCTACATCGATTGAGAAATCCTAGACAACTAGTACCACCTTTTGCAACTTAAATTTGCTGTTTCCAACGATTACAGCTATAATGAAGTGAGGATAGCAATATCTAAACTTAAGCCAAACAAGGCCCCAAGCTTTATAAATCCGGTGGAGATGATTTGGTAAATAACATTTACCAACCCAAAGCAATATTAGTGTGGTTTTAGGCCAGCAAAGCAAAGTCCCACACAGATGAAATCTTTAAACTTCCGCGGATCATGAAAAAAACCCCATGAAATCCAAATCGATACCCACCACACATTCATCGTTTTCGAAGCCGCATGACAGCATTTATAGAGACGAACTATACAGAACCAGGTTAAGTTTTGCTATACCGCCCAAACTGGTCCGTCTGTGCAGGATGACGATGGAATATTATGGCTGCTCCATCAGACTTGGAAACAACCTCAACGACACTTTCGATACCAAAAGAGGATTTAGGCAAGGCGAAGGACTGTCATGTGACTTCTTCACTTTCATTCTTGACAGGTTTTTGAAAAACTCCCAAGCCACGACCGAGGCACAATCTTCCATAATTCGGTGAAACTACTAGCATTCCCCTTACGATATTGACAGTAGTGGCCGAACTCAAAGTGATTTCTTAGCCGCGTTTGCTAGTATAGAGAGGGTAGCTGCAAAAATGGGTTAAGCAGTAGATGAGAATAAGACCAAGTATATGCTACAATCCTTCTCTATGCATGGACCGTATCAAAAGCGGAGAAAGAAATCCTTATTAGTTTTGAACAAGAAAATCATCGGTCCCATTTGCGTTGACGGGCTTTGAAGACGAAGATTCAACCAAGAATTATTCGAGCTGTACAGCAAGATACCCCTTACCAAAAAAAACTCCGCATTGGACGTTTAAGATGGCTATGACATATAGAACGAATGGACAAATACTCCGTCTCGCAGTCTTGGATTCTCAGCCAGACGTCGGAGGCAGTAGAGACCTCGCCTACGTGGTGCAGACAAGTAGAAACCGACTTCAACAAACTTAAAGAGTGCAACTGGAGGCAGTTAGCTATGAACCGTTATTTCCGAACTGTAACTTCATCAAATTGGAGTTTGGCATCGTCCGACGGAAGAAAAAGAAAAGGGTGTAAGGACGCTCTATCCGGTATGTATCAAAGGCATATAGCAGTCGGAAGGGACTGCTCTTAACTATTTCTTCAATCTTGCAACCATGTATTGGATGTGCTGACAATATTGTGAAGAAGAAAACCTTCCGGTTGCAAAACTTTTAACGTACAGAATGATTGTAAGATTGAAGTTGATCTAGGCTTTCATAGACTAAAGGCAGATCAATTTCGAGTGTGCGTTGGACTCGGAAATAGTGCATATAAGACTGAAAGCGACGTAAGTGACCATAATGCCCATAATAAAAAAATAGAGGAGGCCCGAAGGTTAAACAAAAAAGGTAAAGGAAACGGCGAAAATGACAAGAATATTGTAAGCTGTAGGTAATTTTGTTTGCAACAGGTTCTGCTTTGACCTAACGGTCCGACGGATAATGGACTTTTTTTTCACAAACGTACAAAGAGAAGAGGGGGTTAGGAAAGCTTCAAAGTATTGAGTTTTCTCTTGCATTGTTTTAAATCTTCTTTTGAAGAAGTTGAAAGGGCAGAATTTTAACCAATCTGTGTTTTCTATGTGTGTGCAAAGTAACTGCAAATTAAGAAACTTTTAACTCAAAAAAACGCATGGTTCTTCAATGAAATTGAATGTGATTTAATCCATTCAACAATTCGTACAGAATCAAAGCGTGTTGGAAAGGTTTTTTGACCAGGGGACTAAAAGCTATAGCACTTGGGTAAAGAAGTTTGTAAAAAAAATATCTTTGATTGGAAAAAAATGGCAGAAAAATACCTTACCATCACAAAAATAGACGAATCCAAGAAAACCACACTTATAAAGGGTGTTCTTAGGTATACAACTTTTAAAAGAAATAACTGTCAAACTAGCTTCATCATTTGAATGACTAACACCAGAACAACGTTTACAAATCATGGAAATTTATTATTAAAATTCGTGCTCTATTCGCCAGACTTATAGAGCACTTAGTCAAGTTTACGGTGCGAATAATCGTCCATCTGAGCAGATAATGCGCAATTTAGTCTTTTTTGATAATATTCATCCAAATCTAGCCCGTACCGTGCGTACAGAAGAAGCCATAACCGCTGTAGACGTGAGTATGACATGAGGACCCGAATTTATCGATCCGACGCCGTTCTCAGCAACTCGGTCTCTGTCCGTCAACTACTTGAAACATTTTAAAGGAGAGATCTTGGCCTACATCCACATAAGATCCAACTGCTGCAAGAATTAAAGACAAGATAAAACAATTTTTTGGCGCAACAGGCTCGTTAGTACCCAGGGCCTGCATGATGGCAGGCCGAATCCGGCTTAGTTGAGATAAGCTATTCTTGACAATTGATAGGTACTGATCGATGTTTTGTCAGATCATCGCGAGAGGAGCGCCATTGAATAATCATTTTGGTGTTGCTACGGTTGGGAATCGAACCCGACCTTCTGCGCGGTAGTTCATCGCACTAACCATCGCGCTACTGAGCCCCAAGAATTAAAGCCAGTTGGCCATCAATTCCGGCGTGTGTTTGGTGAATGGGCTGAGAATCAATTGAAAGTTGAATCCGATTTTTTTCGTTAGATCATCTTCAGCGATGAGGCTTATTTCTGTCTTGACGGGTGTGTGAAGAAGCAGATTTGTCGTTTTTGGAGTGAGCAGAATCCTCATGACACTCCATTACCTCCCGAAAAAAAGCACTGTTTGGTGCGGTTTACATGCCAAAGGCGGCATCGGCCCATTTGTCTTTAAATCCGAAACCGATGACATCATTACCGTCAATGGCGAACGCTACAGGCAAACGATTCGTGATTTTTTTATTCTTCGTGTCATTGGACATCATTTGGAGGAGAAATGGTACCAACAAGACGGCGCAATATGCCATACAGACAGCGCGTGCAACCATGCTTTTGTTGAGCCAAACGTTTGGTGACCGAATCATCTTAAGAAATGGACTTGTTAATTCTCCACTTCGATCGTGTGATTTGACACCTTTGGACTACTTGTGGGGGTACGTCAAATTTCTAGTCTATGCTGATAAACCAGCAACAATTGATCATTTAGAATCCAACATTTGACGCACTATTGACGAAATAAGACCGGGTATGCTCGAAAAGTGGTGTAAAATTGGACCGACGACAGGATGGCGTTCATAAGGCGCAGTCGCGAAGAAATATGACAGAAATCATTTTTAAACATAAAATGCCATGAAATTTATGAGCAAATAAAGCCAAAATGTTGGTCATTCCATTGAATATGTTTTTTTTATTTAAACAAAAAATTATATGCCTCTAAAAAACACCCTTTATATATATTTAAGATTATGTACTACACCTGGAATGAATTTCAGTCCGATATCTCAATTAATCTGGATTTCATCGCAAATCCTGAAACTCGCATATATTTTATGCACATCTCTTGTTTTTGTTACGAG
Source organism: Rhingia campestris (assembly GCA_932526625.1). Lineage (NCBI taxonomy): Eukaryota > Metazoa > Arthropoda > Insecta > Diptera > Syrphidae > Rhingia > Rhingia campestris. Next base: position 31,547,111 of record OW052183.1, read on the forward strand.
TTGCCTCTTACTACACAAGCGAATGATATGGATACTAATTCATACGTTAGCATTTATTTATAATTATGAAAACGTAAATATGTAACTGATGTTGAAAAAGTGTGGGCCAGTCGTGATAGCATTGCGCTTCACTTTGATTAAATTTCGTAAATGTAACTAAATTCGTATGTTTAGCACTCTCTAGTCTCGTTCATGCAGAGGTAGGTACAGTTTCTACAAATAGTTTTAAGCTTTCTACTCTATAAAGTTTGATTTAAGTTCATTCCATGCATACGTATACAAAATAAAAAAAAAAAGTAGTGACTGTACCCAATTAATAATTATTTACAAAAAAAAAAATGATTTAAAATAAATTCGTTTACTCGTCTTCACGTCAACGCATGAACAATACGAGATAAGCATCAACAAAACAAATTTAACGATGAAAAAAATAATAAAATTTGGAATCATAGAATTCGACTTACCGCCAGAACCCAAGTGAAACTCCTTCGTGAGTACTTTATCCTCGAAATATGGATTCTCATCAAAATGGAAATTTATACGATAGCCAGACTTTATATCCTCAAATTCTTCTACCTCAAGCTTGGTCAACGAATGGAGGCAGTCCTCTTCTTCTTCGTCCAAAATGCCCGAAACTTGTGGGTGGTTAATGAACTATAATAGAAAAATAAAATAAAATCAAAAATAAAACACGAAAACAACACCAATCGGTTAAAATGTATGCAAATAAAAATGTGCGCAATAATTTTTTTTTTTTTTTTGCAAAGCCTTCAAAAACGGAAGCGTGTGTATACTGTTCTGGTTTATGGTGGGGGCTTGGGTGCACACTTACCGCTGTAACCCAAAAGTTTGGAATCCTTTTAACCAATTCGCTGCGTTTCTCATAGCATGGTTTGCGAAGTTTATTGTATTTTTGTTCAACTTTAAGAATTTCCTCGCTGGCTTTCTCGTTGAGGGCGTCAATTTCATTCTGACAAGCGTCAATCAATTCTAGTGCTTCTGATTCATCCTCATTTGGCGCATCGTCGGATGAGATTTTTGCGCGTTTTGCTGGTAAACTAGACATGTTTGTAATCAATTAATTGGATTTTATTGAGGATGAGTTTGAATATATTTGCAAATCGACAAACAATTGCGATTTATTACAACGCTTAAACAAAATTTTCAGCAACTGTTGCAAAGAATAAAAATGCCGGCCCCGGCTTCACTTTTAATTTCCCGTAATACTGCGAGTAGAGTACGTCAAAAATTGAACGAGCGTTAATATTTTTGCAAAGAAAATGGCCGGCCTAGCGACAAGATGAGTGTGTTCAGGGAAAGATTGGGTGTTGGCTGGTGAGATAGATTTCAAAGAAAGTAGTGCCATGGATAATCGTTTTGCCGTTTCAAAAGAGATAAGATTAGCACTTTTTGAAGTGGAAAAACTGTGGAATGCCAAAAACTTATGTATGTGGAGAAAAAATCATCGTTTTTAAAAAAATTGCTTTTTATTTTGGTGGAATGACAGTAATGTTTGTCACAAAAATAAATCTTGATCATTGAAAAATAAAAAGTTTTGCGAATACTTTAATTCAAAATAAAAATATGTCTGGATAATCTTGTTTTAAAAATTGTAAGCTTTGTTTTGACACCAACTTGCCAATGATTGAATTTTAAAAAAAGCCAATGAGGGTTTTCAATGATGTCTAAAGGGATGGCTCCTAAAGGGATACATTTATATATTTCTATTAGCTGCTAGTATTCCTTTTATAACATAGCTGTACCAGACACATTTGCATTGCTATTTCTTATTGATATTATTATTACATTACATGCAGTGTGACTTAATTATATCACACTGCATTTAATATGTGTACTTCGAATGGATAATTTCAATAATAAAATAGCATTTCATGGTTGATATTGTAAAATAGTAAAATGTTTGGATCATCATCCTCATAGAGATGGTTAAACTCATTTGTTCACAGCTGAGTGCGCCAACAAACTCTACCAAAACAGGTTGCACAATGTAATAGCAACGTTCGGGATTATTGCAAGTTTGGTGTTGAATCCGACTTTATCAATGTGTGGTACTATAGAAAACACACCGGCTATAAAAATCATGCTGTTAATGCGAAGGCAAAGAGATGGTTTTCTGTAATATGTTGATACTACATGTTTTCCATTCTGCTAAAAAAACACAGCTAGTTATTTCGTTTGCTGCTAAGTAAGCAAACCATTTTTTACCATAAGATGTTCTTCTTACAATGTTGTCCCACTTAATATTAAAGCTCGCACCTGAGGCTGTGGAGGAATGTGTCAAATCAGCTCATCTGGGTTTGCCTAGAACAGCATAGTGCGGGTATTCCGTGCCATTCTGACCAGGCTGGTTAGGTTAAAGTGTTACTGTTTATTGTTTGTCGTCTTATTATAATACTCGCATTTATTGTTTAGCATGTCAAATCCGATTGGAAAAGAACTGCGTATCCGATGGTTACCACTTACAGAGTTACAACAACTGGCCATTGCCAAGTTAAAGAGAATCAGAGAAATGAAAACATTTCTAATGCGTCCAAACGTAACCTGTCAAAGCGAACATTTTTCAGTATACTCTGCCATTTAATCATGGAAAGACTTACAAACGAGCAACGATTGCAAATTATTGAAATTTATTACCAAAATTCGTGCTCTGTAAAAAAATGTGAAAATCCACTGTTTTATCGAAAAATTGTGTTCAGCGATGAGGGTCATTTTTGGCTCAACGGATACGTTAATATGCCATACAAAAATGACCGATGCATCCGGAAAAACGACATATAGTTTGGTGTGGTATATGGGCTAATGGCATCATCGGCCCATTTTTCTTCAAAGAGTATGAATTTGGTGAGCAGCTTATCTCTCGAAATATTCCTGTGAGTTGGCCGCCAAGATCATGCGATTTAACGACTCTTGATTATTTCTTCTGGGGTTATTTAAAGTCGTTTGTCTATGTGGACAAGCCGAACACGATTGAAGCCTTACAGGATAACACAACACGCGTAATTCTTGAAATACAGGCCGAAATGCTCGAAAAAGTGACGCAAAATTGGACCTTAGGAATGGACCATTTGAAACGGAGCCACTTGAAGTTGTCTTTAAAACGTAAATGTCAAAGGCCTATAGAATATTTGAATCAAATTTTTATTCGAATTTTAAAAGAAACTACGCTTAAAAATCACCCGTTATATAACAAATGCCGAGTTCGTGAAAGTTTTAAAAACGATCTATAAGGCTATTTATTACCTCAGCAATTTTTCGTCCGCTGCCTCAACAGGGATTATTTTTTATTAATTGGAACAACGTCTAGGCAAATCAAACTTTATACTTGTTTGTTTAATTTGTGCATGTTTTTTTCTTCAAATCGACAATTTTCTGTAATATGATGATGAAAAGTTGGTTATTTTGAATGCGTCATGAAGGAAATTCACCATTGGGCCTGCGCACACGAGTATGCTTCAACCGGTTGAACGTCATGTTTGTTGGTAGGACGGGTGAGGAGGGAGCACAGTTTGAGAGGCATTGGAGAGCAATTTTTCACCCAAAATTAAGTGGTTGAAGAGGTTGAATCTACCAACACATGCATGCGTTTCTGACAGTTGTGGTATTAAAAAAAAAATACGGCGGCTAGTTCGGTGTTGATCGAATTACACATACATATAAAGTTTGGTATTTTACACAAAATTCAACCGGTTGAACATATTCCCGTGTGTTTGGAAAGTAACCATAATGACTACGGTTGGAGCATACTCGTGTGCGCAGGCCCATTAAGGGTATCATGCAACGTCGTAATTTTACTACGTGGGAAAGACGGTAATTTTACGACCACGTTTCATTAACGACCCTTAAACTGCACCACTAAATAATGCGGTAACCCACTGAATTCAATCTCATTTTGGTAATTTTTATTTATTGAATTTTTCTTATTTCCCGCTTTCATTTCTGGATAATATCTTTCAGTTTAGTGCATACGTTTGAAGTGTGAAAGTGGCTGATTAAATGTCAAAATAGCATTTCAAAAAAGTTTACAACGTTTACCATATCTCAGTTTACACACATAATTCGTGTGCGAAATTTCCGATACAGTTGTAAAAGATTTTCCATACAAATTTTGACAGTTCATTAACCTCGTAGTAATTTTACCAACGACAACGACTATCCGACATTGTATGAATAAACCAATCATCATAAGTTGCAATGAAAACAAACTGTTGTTTTGTCAGAAAAAAGTTCTCCTCTGCTGAGAATATGTTGTTCCACTTAAGCTTAGTACGCAGCTCGCGCTAAATTTTATCTTTACTACTCTCCACTTGTTTTCTCCAATCCAAAGATAAATGCTCGCTAAATTCGAACACAGCGTATAGATGAGTCAGGGAAATGTCATGCATTCGCAGATGTCAGTAATATTAATATTTTCTTTGTTAATAAAGATGTCGTCTTCCTCGAGAAATACGTCCATAAAATATTCTTCTTCATTTTCTTCCATTTTGTTTTTATTTTTTATTAAAATTTCGCCGATTTAAATGCCTCGCACATTAATTTCGCGAGATAAATAAGTGGAGACCTTTCATCCGCTGAGTATAACCCTTTTCGTATAACACTTAATATTGTTATACCCTACCTACATTTTGTGTGTCCCATCTTTATGAAGTTAAGAATTTATTTCGCGAGCTGCGTACTGCACTGATAAATTTGCTCGCTAAATTTTATCTCTGTAGAGATTTTTGTATGGGAGATAAAATTTAGCGCGAGCTGCGTACTTTAATCAAAAAATCTAGGTTGAGGCAGAGGAGGAAAATTTCTCTGAGCAATCGGTAAGAAGAGCATGTCTAATATTATCTTTTATTTCGAAATGTCTAAAATAACCACTTGAATGGGTGATGGGAAAAATTCAAGATTTTGAAAAATAAGTCTCCGGATCATCAGTATATTTCTTTCACACCCCCCCTTACAATACCGAAATTGATTGCAACTTGGCACCACTATATATTCACTGAATGCACTCATCCGTACAACACATCTTTAAGCCGCGAGCCTCGACAAAAAGTCTTTTCAAAAGTGTCGACAATTTTGATGTTTAGGTGTAGCGAGGTTGGATTTTACTTTTATTAATTTTGCAAGTGTTCCAACGTAATAAAATCGAGAAAATGTCTACAACGGAAGGGCAAATCAGTGTCAATTCTAATTTACAAAAGCAGGATCTTCAAAATCTTGTAAGTATAAGAAAAATCAAAGCTCAACAACCCGCAACTCACACCCAGGCCAAAGTGAAAATGTCTGAAATTGTTGGCGTTGCAAACTCATTTCTAGAGGGAAAATCTTTGAATCATTGCACGTGGCTACTTTTAGTCCAGTTATCCTGTGTAAATATGCTTGTTGGCAATGTAAAAAAATGCCTAAACGCATCGCTATGAACCCAAGTAGCTAATTAATGATGCTGTGGCTGATTTGGGGCGAGTTTATTTTATGCAGCTGATGCAATCAACAAAATCCTAACCTAACAATCATCGGATAGGAGAAGCTAGTTAATTTCATTAATTGATGTAAAATATTTCTTTTCATTCTAGGACATCTCTAAATTGACCGCCCTTTCACCTGAGGTTATCTCTCGTCAGGCAACCATTAATATTGGTACCATCGGTCATGTCGCTCACGGTAAATCAACTGTGGTGAAGGCACTTTCGGGAGTGCAGACTGTTCGTTTCAAGAATGAACTCGAAAGGAATATCACCATTAAACTTGGTAAGTCGTTTGTTTTGTTGGTGAATGGGGTGTAAATACATTTAATAACCCTTGGAAATTGCCTTACTTTCCTGGGAGAGCAAATTTGTTGAAGAATGCTTACACCAAGTATTTTATGTTCGTTGTTTGATATTTTAATTTTATTACTTTTTAACTTGTATACACAGACTGTTTACCTAGATCTTTTTTTCGACTAGACACGTTTGTATAGAAGTAAGTTGGGTAAGGCACTTTTAGCTTGAGAAGTCCTTATTAAATACTACCTTTGGAGGAATGACGCGGCTTTAGCCAATAGAGCATCCAAACTTCTAGGAAAATGTCGATTTGATTATTTTTTACGCTTATCTGTGGTAGTCATATCGGATATGCATAGGTACTTGTAAAGTTACAGTCTTATCAAATAGTTGACTGACGCAATCTTCTATGCACACACAAAGCTTGCGGCATGCAATAATGTTTCCATTAAGAATTCTGTTTGATTGAACACAGTGCATAATGTCGATTTTTGAATTTATTGTTTCAATCAAAGAAAATTAGAACACGAGCAGAATGTAGTTTTCCTCCAAATAGTGAGTCTAATTCAGATTTATCCGTTTTTTCCTACGCGGTTTTCTCTGGAAATGCCCACCCTATGAGGATCGCTAATAAATATTCAATCACTTAAAAAAGCCGTTAAATTGCTGACTTCCTATTCGCATATCAGTTTCTTGCAGAAAATATGGTTTGCCCCGCTCTGCTAGAAATTATATCCCTCAACGCCAACTCTCATAATCTGTAAACTGTTGCCCTCTGCCGACTTAAATATCATCGAACTAATTACGGCTATGCAGGCGGTCGAAAAAAATCGAAAGTTCAATAGTTTTGCCTGTGATTAGGAGAACCGGATCGTGTGTAGCATAAGTCCGTCAGTTCATAGTGAAATTTTCTCATGACGCCTGTGTTTTCGTTGAATATGTCGTCCGTACATGCCTTCCGCACGACGAAAACACAAAATACTGATGTGCTTAACATATTACCGGAGCGTGTGAATGCGCTATGGCGGTCCGATATAACTACACAGGCGGCCTGAACAGGCACACCGGGAAGTTAAACCTTCCTGTGTGTAGCCGCTTTTAGTTAAATTAATAAATTTCGTTGCATATTGTCAAAATGCTACTTTCTAAAAAGTAGCGTCTCGACAGAAACTTGTATCTCTTTTACTTAATGAGATCTTAACCCATTGAGAGTCCTTCTGAGACAGCCCTCCATCCCCTTCGATCCTGGTCACTTTGCTTCCAATTATTCGGTCCAAACGTACTCAAGTTCGTTTGATCTATAAATAGGATTCAAATCCGAAGCGTTGGCACTAGTGCGCTAGTAAATACAATGTATGGATAACAAATAACGTGGTCGCATATCACGTTTTTTGCGTTCGCACAGGTCCACGCTTGTAATTTTGTAGATCAAAACTAATTTGATGTTCAAGTTTACTAGCTTGAACCAGCAATCGTCCACGGTTTTTTTTTTTACTATCGCACTAGCGCGGATTAGCGCAAACTAGCGCCGTCCGTCGTAACCTCGGCCTTAGGGTATTTTATTCCATTTGCTTTGTCATTTGTAGCATCGCTTTCCATCGGTCATCCGATCTCCAGTTAGATGTCGTGGAGTTCATGTTTACTAGGAGGTTTATGAACTCCCTAACTACCTACTATTGTTATCAGCAGTGATCCAAGATAGGAAATAATATGTTTGTTGATGGAATATACTATTACCTTGTCCTCGTTAACTGACCAACAGGTTTCTGCTGTTTATCAATTGTCTAAATGCTTCGACAACGACACGAGAGGTGTCTTCCTTGTTTACTCCTGCCCAGCGCACCATCTTTTCCAGCACAAAATGGAAGAAATCGCATTTAAGCACATCTTGTCGGAATCCCAAACATTTTTGAAAAAATTTAGATGAGAGGGTTCGTAGCTTAATTTTGAATTGAGTTTCCTCCAGTGTTGAGCGACAAAGCTTCATCAATTTTAATAAAATCCCGAATTCCGCCATCGCTTTGCGGAGTCCAGGTAATGAATGCGGCCCATTGAAGTCTTCGAAAACGTTTGTGTCGACGAAAACGTTTAAGTTTTCTGAAGGGGATGGCACCAGCCATCCTTCCCTTCCAACATACTTTGATAATTGATACTCATAATTCGCATAAATTACACACATTGGGATCGAGTCGGCGACCACTTATTTTATTGCCTCAAAGCAATACAAACTCCGGAAACAATGCAAAAATAATGTATTGGCAAAAAGCTTATTTCAAGAAGCCATGGCCGATCTACAGAGCATTTTGCTCTTGGGCTATACAAAGGTACACGCTAAACGAGTCAATAAAGTGGCGGTTTCAGCAAAATGGAACGACTTCTATAAAAGTGTAAGCACAAGGAGCAGTTCAACTTTATTGTTCCGATTTCAAATTCGTCTTTTGCCTGTTGAAAAATTTGGTCTACCGGGCCGAAAATCACATTGGTACGTGCGTGATAAGTGTGTTGCACAAAGATCATTGGATTTGATCTGATATGCGGCATTTAGCAGGGGTATGCTTCGACATGGGATCGCCTTTCTTGTAGACAGCTGATATTACAATTATCGGGCTTGCTTTTCGTTAATCCAAGCTTCGTTGGTGGTTTGGTGCATGCACATTGCACACTTCCATGGCAATATCTCCGCATTTTTGTAGAGCTCCGCTGGTAATTCATCAAAACCTACTGCCTTACCTTTTTGATGGGCGCGCTTACTTCTTCCATATTGCAAGGGAGCGTTATCTCTTTGTTGAATAGAGGCAGCTGTGTTTTTTGCTCTATTACTCTATCGACATTGTCTCCATTAAACAGCTGCTGGGAATGCTGACTGAATACATCTAAAGTTACCTGCATGTCACTGACAACATTGTCATTGCCTTTTCAGCCTGCGTTATTTGAAGTTGACAGTTGTTTGGTTTTTTTCTAAATGTACCACCGGGTGGCTAAAGCGACCAACATGAAGTCGACGTTTGCCCTTGTGAGTTTATGTACATTCAGGTTGTTGACTTGCCTAAATATCAATGGCCGAATTGGTTGGCGGTTCGAGCATCCGGAGATCTTCAGATTGTTTTCTTGATTCACAATCGAGGAATCCTACAAGCTGCTGCGAAGTCAGCTAGTTAGGAGCAATTATCCCCCGCTGAATTTTTTCTTTCCGATGTTCGCATTTCAATTCCAAAGTAAAAAGTTCACATCGTATTCCGTACTGGCTGCGTACAGGAGGTCATAAATTGTCCCCTTGATATTGTGTTCAATTTTATTGGTAGGAGAGCATTGCAAAACCTTGCTCTGATGGGGGTCACAGCTAGGAGATCACAAACCGGGTTAAAACCAATCACTCTTGACAAAGTCGACTCCCCACATTCCTCATACTAACCATCGTATTTCCTGGATGGCGATGGCGGTAACATTTGCGTTGTACCGCGCGAGGACAGATTCATGTATTTGAGTAGCATCCGTGGTACAGACTCGTTAGTCATTGCCAGTAGTTGATCAGAGTCTGTTTGGTATTTAAGTGGATCCGTTACTCGAGGCTGTTGCTCTTCGGAACAACGCTTACTAATTGTGGAAACTTATTTCCAAAATCAGTTCTCAGTTAAACATTTTTATAGAGTTCTTCGACTACATTTTGGTCGTCATAATCGTCCAACTGAACGCACTATTCAGTTGGACGATCACCAAATTCCGAACCAATTTTACACTATTGGACATTCATCCAACATCCAGAGTGCGTAGAGCCCGTAATAATGAGAACATTGCTGCAGTAACAGATAATCACCCCTATCGAGGTATCCGCTCGAAAGAAATTTTTCTCCGATATGTTCAAGATCTACGAAGTATTGAATAATTTTCTATCGAGGTATCGCTTCCGATTCGCATTTTGAACAGATCTTCCGAGGAAATGTAACGCAAATGATCGCGCATCAGCGATATGCGTTAAGCCGAGAATTTTTGACGTCTATGCATTGAATTTCTTCCGAAGTTTTCCAACAAAGAATTGCTGCGGAATCAAACAAACGTAATTGTATGCTTTTTTATTTTGTTCCGCAACGGATACCTCGAAAGCAAATTGAGTTCCCATTGGATACCTCGATAGGGGTGAATATTCGTGAAGGCCTTCACCTTCAATCTATTCGTGGCCGTTCTCAAGGTTTGGGCATCTCTAATAGAACGTTCGAAGCTTGATATTGGACAAATATTGGTAGCTGAATTGTGGTTTCAACAAGACGGCGCTACATGTCATGTAGCTCTATAAATAGCTTTATTGAGGGAAACGTGCGATGAAAACATCATCTTAAGAAGTGGTCCTGTCAAGATCATGTGATTCATTTCGATGGGGATATGAGAAATCTCTTGTTTACGTCGGTAAACGATTAATGCTATGTAAGCTATAACTCTTGGTATTCATGGAATTGCCTCCATCTTGGAATTTCTTCCGCTGGAAAGGAAAGTGGTGCCTTAGACACGCGTCTTTATCGAGAATGATACGTTGATTCTCAGTTGTTTGTTCACTCATCCATTCGGATGGAGATGTTTTTTTTCGTTTTTTATATATTTCGACCGAAAATCATCCACGTCGTCTCGTCGATGTCGATGAAGCCGTCACAACATATTGAGCTACGACACGAGTATGTATATCTGCGATTGTAAGGAGTATATCGTTCCATGACTTCTGTTAACTTGACCAATGTAATGAAATTTGTTGCATTTGCAAGAGTATGTGTGTTTTGGTGAGCTTTTGCTACCAAGTTAATTAAGATTTCTCACGGAAAGTGGTGCCTTAGACTTAGACTTTAACTGGCAATTACTTTACCCTTTTATGCAAAGTAAGATTAGGTTGGGATAGGCAGTACATACTACCCAACATCTCGCTGCAAAATTTTTTTTTTTAATTTCTGAGTTTGGTACCCCTTCCATAGATTGACAATTCTTGTGTTTTGTTGAAAGAAAATGGACGGCCACGTAACATGGCGCGTAAATAAATATGGTGTTCCGACACGGGAACAGCCGACAGACCATGTGAGAAGCATGGATTTGCATCTATCAATGTTTTTCGCAGCCAAGAAAGAACGTTCGCTCAACCAATCATGATTTTTGTAATTTTTCGCACCTTTCGGATGAGTTCGGATTTGGATTCGGTAAGCCAGAAAGTGACGGGGAAATTGAATACAGCCGGCCGTCAACAGGGTTTTAACCTTTGCTACTGTCTAGAAATTGCTTTGAAAATACCTCCAGATTGGTTGTTCTGCAGATCGACACGCATGTTCGTAGTCAGTTTGAGTTTCTTAAAGTGTTTCCACAAAACAGACGACTTCAAACATGCATTAAGTTTATCGGCTGGCGTTGACCGTGGAATCATTGGCAATGCTTGCAGAAAATCACCCGCCAACAGAAGTATCTCACCACATTGTTTCGGAAATCTTACATCGTTTTGTCTAATGACTCCAAAGAGTTTGCCATTGTACACTCATCCCAAACGATCAGTTTGCTTTGCTGCACAACTTTGGCCACGCACTATTCTTGGAAATGTTGCACGTTGAATTTTTATTAATTTGCATATTCAATGGCAACTTGAGTGCTGATGAGCAGTTCGACAGCCTTAATTGCCTTACATTTGTCACTCCATGTTTTTCACACGGACAATTATATGTGGTGGCACGACGGTCACTGAACACAGCGTACAATTTCTTTTTCTGTCATAGATCCCATCATAACATATCCGTTTGATCTTCATCCAAGAATGGACCGTCATCAACTCTTATATCAACGGCTTATAAGTTGTGTCAACCGCGTCGTACATGAGGTAACCGGCCCGGTACAGCTGCATCCGGAATCGGTTCCAGGAAATAATTAGATCAGAACTGCGACACACAACAACAGCTTTCACTTTCAGTTTCAAATTAAATATTTCACTTTTGATTTATGTATACTTCTGTTCGATTTCTTTGAGATCGATAAACGATCATTCTATTTTGTAGATCACATTCGATCCATTTTATCGATCGTTGAAACATTCAAACCCATTTGCAATACATTCGTTATTATACCCTATCCCGTAATATAGAGAAATAATTTAGCTAAATATAGCTATGTCTGTCCGTCCCTACTTCACCAGTTCTTGGGCCTTAAATTTTGAGTTAGAATGTTAAAATCTGGTAAATATACTCTTCCTTGCTCCCGGCAGAACTGTAAATCCGCTCACTGACACGCACAACACAAAAACATTGTGTTTGCCCAAAACAAATCTGCCGTTGATCCCAATTTTCATCCGCGAATTTTTTTTATGGATGAAGTTCACTTTTGGTTGAATGGATTCGTCAATAAACAAAACTGCCGTATTTGGAGTGATGATAATCCTCAAGTGTATGTTGAGACACCGTTACATCCACAAAAACTGACTTTTTGGTGTGCTTTATGGGTTGGTGGAATAATTGGTCCGTACTTCTTTAAAAACGGTGCTGGCCAGAACGTTACAGTTAATGGTGACCACTATAGAGCCATGGTTACTGACTCTTCGTTCATAAATTGAATAACCATGATTGTACAGAAGCTTTGGTTTCAACAAGACGGCGCAACATGTCACACAGCTCGTGCCAGAATTGATTTGTTGAAGGAAACGTTCGGTGAGCGCATAATTTCGCGTTTTTAACCTTTGAATTGGCTTCCAATATCGTGCGATTTAACGCCGCTTGACTATTTTCTGTGGGGATATGTGATAATCGGTAGTCTACGCCGATAAGCCCGAAACGATTGACCACTTGGAGGACAACATTCGCCGCGTTATTGCCGATATACGGCCAAATATGTTGGAAAAAGTGATCGAGCCAGCCGTCCACGGTCAGAAATCATATTTAAAATACAATGCCAGAACATTATCTTTCAAATAAAGTAAATTTCATGTGAATTTAAAAAAAACATACTGAAGTCAGAGAAAAAAGGAACTAAGGACAGAAAAAAAAACAACAACAAAATGTGTGTATAACACGAAAAACGCTAGAAAAACACAGCCTCTCAGTATATTCAATTGAGCAATTCGACTCTCCCCAAACCAAGACCTCAGTGGCGCAAGTGGTAGGCACTTGACTCACTAGTCACGGGACTACAAGTTCAGTCCACGGTTAGGGAAGAAGTTGTTTCAGTAATTATACAGAGAACTGAACGTTCAAATAGCATCACTGTTAGAAGTAATCTGATGAGGACACTTGGTAATGTCCGAAATAGCTATAATTGCAACCAAATAGTGTTGTTCTACACAAGTTGTTGTGTTTATTTCAATCATTCAATTGAAAATCAGAAATTTGGGGTCGGTCCCCTTAGAGTTAGAATCGTTGTTACTCCTACCTCACTACAACCAAATCATTTTTGTTTTATTCCATTTAAAAGTTGTATACCTCTAAAAAAAACTCCTTAAGTTAATAAAACATAATAATTTAATAAAAAAAACTTTCTTTCAGTTAATCTCTTCTTTTCTTCATACCAATATTTTTGCAGTTTTTTAAAAAAGCTTTGTATATTTTGCTCGTTTACTTTTTTTTCACACAAAAGCAATTGTAATAAAAGACGTATTTCAACACACCATTCTCTAAAACACCCTGTGTACCAATTTTTTTTTTAGAACTGTTCAAAATATCTAAACTCGTGATTTTTGCAACAAAAACTGGAAACGCGTCCACTGTGTATTTTGACAACTAACGCCATCTGACTGCGAATAGGCGCACCCATTTTCAATTATTATAAAGGAGATCGAGTTTAGATCGTTTTGTTGCGAATCTTTTACTTTTCTTTGCTTAATTCTCAACAAAACACGCCTATTTATAGCATCTACTGACAGGGTGATGAAGACGAATACATTTTTTGGTTAACAAAAGTTCTATAAAATGTTAGCACTACTGGTAACAGTTTTAGGCCGCGGTTACGACCAACGCTAGAAAGCGTTGGCGCTAGTGCGCTTGTAAATCTAATGTATGGATAATCAATCAATAACGTGGTCGCAGATCGCGTTTTTTTGCGTTCGCGCTATTCCACGCTTGTAATTTCATTTGATTTTCAAGTTTACTAGCTTGAACTAGCGTGAGCAATCGTCCACGATTATTTCACTAGCGCGGATTAGCTCGGACTACACTAAGGAAATTTATAAGTCTAGTGATGTAATACAATTTGTGACACTATTCACAAGAGTCCTTTATGTGTGAGTGTTGTTGTTTTGTTTTATAAATTCTAATGGTGGTATTTGTAAGACCCTATCAATTATTTTAACTCACCTTTTTTTTAATGCTAAACACAAGCTTACCCTTGTACATATTTCTTTATTTAAAACTATATTTTTCATATGCAATACGTTTACGTGTAACAAAAAGACGAAGAAAAGAACAAAAAAAAATTAAATAAACTGCTGGAATCGTATTTTTATTATTTTCTAAATGAAATAACTGATAGGGTATCAAAATCGTTTTCTGTTTAATTTTTCCCCGTATTTTTCGTTGTATTAATTTTTTTCGCATCCAGCAATTTATTTATTTTTTGTTTTTTCTTCTCTTTTCCATTGCAGAACGTATACCGTATGAAAAACTGTTGCGAATATCAAAATCGCCACAAATGATACGCGATTTAGCTAGGGAACTGAATAAAAAGTACAAAAAGAATCGACGCGAGGAACTACACGATGAGCAACGATTCCAATTGCCACAAACGCCATGTTCTAGTGAACAGCACTTGATGCGAATAACCTCGAGTCCTAGTTCGGGATATGAGAGTGCTATCGATGCTTCAGATTTGGAGTCATTACACAGTGTGCAAATACGCAAAAGCACACCAACTCAGCGCAAACCGCCCAAGAAGGCCAAGAACAAGGCGGAAGAATATGTTGTTGAATCAATAGTCAGCATGGAATCGCATTGTTCCCAACCGTTGTACTTTGTTAAATGGATGAATTACCCATCCAGCTCGAACACATGGGAGCCGTATGCCAATGTTAAGGAATGCCAACATTTGAGTATTTTTCTCGAAGCTGAGATGGTCAAGTACGAGTCGACGATTAATCAAATTCACGATTCGATCCAGGAAGAGATCGAAGATAATAACGATGTCCTCAGCGATGTCAACATACAGATGGCGGAGGAGTTTGATATTCTAGCACATCAGTCGGATTTGGTGCTGCTGGCACAGTTCTGGTTATCAGGGTCAAAGAGCAAAGTGGAACGTGGAAAAATTCGCGATAGAATTAAACGTGCAACTCTGCTGAAACCATTTTACATGCTGCGCATGCAGCAGTCAAGGAATATAACGCTCTGGGAGCAAGCAATCAACAGCATAGAAACGGACGCCAAGGTGACTGTGGAGAATAATGCTGACTTTGAAGCGCCGGATGCTTCGTTTAACTATATCAAGCACAACATTGCCGGAAATGGTGTGGAGATCCTGGACGACCCACCAATCGGCTGCAAGTGTGAATCTGGTTGTGATTGGCAATCGCCTTGTTGCTCAAAAATGGCAGGCGGGAAGTTTGCCTACGATAAAACCGGCCGGTTGAGATTACAAACGGGCGAGGCCATATATGAGTGCAACAAGCTATGCAAGTGCGGGCCGGATTGCTTAAATCGGACAATTCAGCGTGGACGAAGAAATGCTTTATGCATCTTTAAGACCAGCAACGGCTGTGGATGGGGTCTGAAGACACATAAGCCCATTCGCAGGGGTGAATTTGTCTGTGAGTATGTGGGCGAGATAATCACCACCGATGAGGCGAATATACGGGGTGAACGGTATGACGCAATCGGGAGGACATATCTTTTCGATTTGGACTACAATACAGCGGCAGAGAGTGTGTTCACAATTGACGCCGCCAATCATGGCAATGTGTCGCATTTCATCAATCATTCATGTGATCCCAATCTGGCGGTGTTTCCCACATGGATAAATTGCTTAGACATCAATATGCCACGTCTGAGCTTCTTTGCAATAAAGTCCATCAAGGCGGGCGAGGAGTTAAGCTTCGACTACATCAGCCGTGATCATGAGGCTGATTTAAAGTATGAGAATCTGTCGAACGCCGAAAAGGTACCATGCCGCTGTGGAGCGGATAATTGTCGAAAGGTTTTATTTTAACTATCATACTACTATGTAAGAGATTTACACACACATACAAATAAATATAATACTAGAACGTTATACGTAATTATTCTAATTTATGTATTAGTTGTTTTTTTAACTGTTGAAATTCTTTAAGGTGTTAAAGACATTTTGTACATTCTGTACCACAATTTAAATTATATTATATTTTTATATAACAAAATAAAAAGGAAACAATCGATTGTATTTGTTTTTTTTTAATCCCGAAAGAAAGCAATCTGGACTGTTGGGAAGGTGCCACGTCCGTCCCTTAGGTCCTTGAAGTGTTTGTGTTGAGCTACCTAGTTATTGTATAATGTGTACCATAATACAGATTAAGGAAGTCTAGCTGGGCGATCCTAATCTAGCTGGCTTGTTTGCTTTCTCATCTCTGCAATGCCATTGTATCCTGGCACCCAGATAATACACGTTATGTATACGTAGAGAGTTAAGCTCTGCACACCAGCGTGATTTGACTGTTTTTTATGTCAGAGCTTTCATACATCCAGTAACCACCTAAACGGATATGTCTTCTCGTCATATTTCCAATAGGCTAGCCGATTTGGTAGTTTTTATGTATGGCTAGGATCTCTTCATTTCTGAATTCCAAAACGCAAACGGATTACTTGATGCAATGTGTACTTTCTTAAAACGCATCCAGTATGAAGGAACTGATGAGACACCTTTGGTAAAGGTGTCCTAGCCCACTAGGACAAAGATTTCTGATGATCCCCCCAGCAGTCAACGAGCCGCTCGTTCGTCGCTCGCTGAGAGGAGATACAGGGATCGAAGCTAATGGAGAGGTGAATGGATCGGTCACCGACGTTATGGGCGCATGACATGACACATGATGACAAGGATACTTGAATAAAAACGTCCCTTCTCTGAAGAATCTGACTACAGAAGAGAATGAACCGCTAGATCTAACAATAATGGTGAGATAACAAGGATGTTTGTGCTCTGAAGACACTGCCTCTTTGGCCAATCCAGCCGGAGAGCAATCTCTCCAAACCTTATTAAGGATGGATAAGAGGACAGAACGGACACAATCAGACACGTCAATCAGAACCCGAAGACGGCGTTGAAGTTGACCGAATTCACCATCGCAACGATAAACAACAACTCATCAGGCAAATGGAATTGGTCAACATATACACCGCCTGGGGCCTGTAAGACACTTGACACTAGCCCAAGGAGATGCTGACTCAACACTAGGCGGTTGTTGTACAGTAATTACTCGCCGCAGCGATCCGAAGCGTCATGACAGCTTCGTAACTTCTTCCAAGTACGACTCCCACCTAAGTCAGAGGTTCAAGATGCTCTAAAAAATGAGGGCCAATGCGCTGAGGCTTTTAAGACGGTTTAAACATCGTGACTCTTTTACGGATAAGTACGCGAAAGCATTAGGTATAGCTAGGGACACTATTCAAGCTACTGCTGATGCGTGGCGTAAAAAAACGCGCAAGGATAGGGAGCTTTCCGCTTGAAGAAAGGAAGCAGCCGTGGAGAGGACGGAGAGCTGTAAGCCCTTCACCTTAGCAGCGGCTACACCTATAAGGCAATAAGCTTGTAAAGGCAAGAGAGGAATGCATGACGAGTCAGTCTCTCCAATAATAGGTAGGAGCACCAAAAATAGGTTAGACTCTGGTCGTAACCCAGAAAAGGACAAGTAGCAGAGGCAGCCAAAGCGAACTCAATGCTGGCGATACCACCAGATAATATCAGCATCTTTATTGACAGTCAGGCTGCAATTAAAGCAATCTCTGCTGTCGAAATAAAATCTAAACTTGTGAAGCGTTGTAGTGAAGAGCTAAAGGTAATGTTAAGATCTGCTGGATCCTCGGACACAGAGGCATACAGGGCAATGAAATTGTTAATGAATAGGCAGACCAGTTTGTCAAACCGCCACTATGTGATCTTAAATCACGGGTGGGACGGAAGACACGGGGCTAATGAATAGGCAGACCAGTCTGTCAAACCGCCACTATGTGATCTCAAATCACGGGTATGACGGAAGACACGGGGCCATGTTTTATAAAACGAATATCGTTGAAATTCGATTACATAAAACGAGTATCGTTCTAGGTTTTACGATAATCGTAATTTGGCAGTCTTATAGCTGTCGTTTTGGTTGAGCTGTCATAAATATATCCCGTTTTGCACAATCGCACTTTGTCGTAACTATCGTTTACTTGCAGCTCGTTTATGTAATAGAGCCCCTGAATATCGCCAAAAACAGATGGAACTGCCTCCCCGTCTGTGAAACATCCAAAAGGATGTGGCCGGAGTTTGACAAAGCCAGAATCCACAAACTACTTCAAAGAAACAGGAAATCTGTTTCGACACTAGTAGGGATTTTAACTGGACATAACTAACTTAAAAGCCACAAACTGGAAATGCTTATTGATGATGAACTTTGTAGAAGCTGCGATGATAAAGAAATACACGAGGTTACCCTCCACTTTCTGTGCCACTAAATAGGCCTTAGCCAATTAAGATAGAGAACCTTAGGAAAATACTTTTTCCATCGCCTCACGAAATCACTCTCTCTTATGTTTTCAGGTTTGCAACAACATCACTGCGGCCACAGTTGGGCCTATAGTGATGTACTCCAATAAGAGCTCACTCATGATACCGGACTTAGTGATGAATCCTAGTTAATCTTTGAGTTGACTGTCAGATATATCCTCTGCCTCAAGGTTGTGTTTGCCTAAATGGTGTTGACGTAATCTGATTATGCAGTTATTGCAGTGACACAGGATGTGTTCTGCTGATTGTTCGTCCTCGTTGCATAGTCTGCAAGTGTTATCTTAAGTTATTCCCATAGTCATGAGGATTTACTTGACAATGTCCAGGAAGTAACCCTGTGACAGTTCGAATTGTGATATGATGAATTGTGATAGGTAGAAATTTACTTCACCGTGCTTTCTCTTGTTTCACTATTCGATGTTCGGCAGTAGTTTGTGCGTCCATCTTCCGTTTGGTGTTGTGTTCGATTGTCTTTGCCAATCTATTTCAGCGGCTTCTCTAATGGGAATTCTCTCTGTATTTTGGTTATTGTATGTTGAAGCTAAGATTTTGACCTCTAGCTCGATAGGCATTCTCCACGCTATCACGCTATCAGATATAGTTCTGTATGCTGAACATACTCTAAGCGATGCTGTTCTCTGCACAGAGGTGATCCTTCACTCAGTACATGTGGCGGAAGGCCATATGGGGGCTGCGTACATGAGAATTGATTTGCTTATTATTGCAAGCTAATTTATTATTGGCTGCCTTGATATTCCGGCCACTGGTCGTCTGACTTTCTTAATCGTGTGCCTTAGATGTTCTCTGAAGTTAAGCATGTGGTTTAGGAGCACTCCTAGGTATTTTATGTGGGATTCGACTCGACTGTGTGCTCTCCCACGTTTACTCTTAGGCACTCAACTTTTGTACGATTGCTAATGAGAACGGCCTTTGTTTTATGGTCCGCCAGTTCCTAATGAGCTGAGCCATATCTTTACATCTTTGATAGTGTTGTTGCAGTGTTTCGTCATTTTCTTTCGGTATATCATGAGTATATACCAGGGGCAATACTTTGTAAAACGAATATCGTTGAAATCACTTCAATATTTTTGAAATACGATTACGTAAAACGAGTATAGTTTTAGGTTTTACGATACTCGTAATTTTGTACGATTAGCTTCGCTGAATTGGGAATGCTCTTTGGGTCTAAAATATCTCTAATTCGTCTTTTTGACATTGATGTTTCCTCCTCTTCATAATCATCTCCACTATAAATGTACTAAAATTGCTACGAAAGATCATTTTTACAAAATTTTAAAAATTCTGATGTTAGGGTTTTTTGTTTATTTCAATCAACTATGACAGTCCTTTATAGGACTGAAGTTGGTATTTTTGATTTCATTTGGGAACACTTTTCTTACGCCTTTCTCGTCTAACACGGAAGAGTATATTCACGAGATATGATTCTAGGAGAGAACTTATCGTAATTAAGCCATCGTTCTACACCTTATCAAAGGCTTGCGTCCAGGAATTCTGTGTTAAAGGTTTCTTCAAGATTGGTGGCATAAACGTGCGCTTTTTCATTATCTTCCCTTGCCCATTCATATTTATTTTTTTTCATTAGTGGCGCGGTAATTTTGGGCCGTTCCCTGTTAGGCTTCCAAGATAAGAGCCTATCGCACGATTCCTAAAATCCCCAATAGTATTATTCAACAAATTGGACATCGAATTCAAATGTAATTTACGTTGCAGAGGACACTCTGATGCCATGTTTTAGTCGCTTTCCTTTTTTCCTTGGCCAATTCTTTTATTTCAGGAGGATATCGAAAACTATATTTGTTATGCACTTTCTTTGGCAACAAATTTGAGGAGTCGGTTTTATCTACTGTGAATTGCGTACAGATTTTAGATCTATCGTGATCAGTCGATTTTTTGAAGGAAGGATGCGCAAAACTACGAACCAAGATTGAGTATATAAGAGTACAAGCCTATTCATTTTTTAAAATGCACTTTTCAGTGATCTCGAAATCTCGTTCTTGAATTCATAGCAAAAGCTTTATAAGCCTTCTCTCCTCCTTGTTGCAGAAGATCAGAGATTATCGACAGCTTATCATTGACCATTGTTTTCAGTCCTGTGATCGCATTGCAACCGGTTGTGGTGATCATTTGAGAATTCGATAATTCGGGCTGTTGAGTCTGATCAGGTTGTAGATGGCTGTTCAACGCGTTCCTGCCATTGATTGATATTTTATTTCCAGCCCTAATTCCAAATGTTTACATTTGCAATCATATCTTCTCTTCTTTTCAATTACAGGTTATGCAAATGCAAAAATTTATAAATGTGACAATCCCAAATGCCCACGACCCGCCAGTTTTATCTCTGGAGGTTCCAGCAAAGATGATAGCTTTCCCTGCAGCCGTCCTGCTTGTTCCGGTCGGTTTAAATGTATTCGTCATGTGAGTTTTGTCGATTGCCCCGGTCACGACATTCTTATGGCTACTATGTTGAACGGTGCCGCCGTTATGGATGCAGCTTTACTCTTGATTGCTGGTAACTAAAATTAAATGTCCACCTTGACAAGCCTCCAACTTGACATTCATATATTTTTTTTTAAGGAAACGAGTCATGTCCCCAACCTCAAACCTCCGAACATTTAGCTGCCATTGAGATCATGAAGCTGAAGCACATCATTATCCTTCAGAATAAAATCGATTTAGTTACAGAAAGTCAGGCTAAGGAGCAGCACGAGGAGATAGTTAAATTTGTTCAGGGCACCGTTGCCGAAGGTAGCCCTATTGTACCGATTTCGGCTCAATTGAAATACAATATCGAGGTAAGAACACTGCACTACCCCACCAAAGGAGTATTGTCTGAATTCTTATTCTGCTCTCTGTCTAGGTATTGTGCGAATACATTGTTAACAAAATCCCCGTCCCAGTTCGGAACTTCGATACCCCACCACGATTGATTGTCATCCGTTCGTTCGATGTGAACAAGCCCGGCTGTGAGGTAAAAGATTTAAAGGGTGGTGTTGCTGGTGGATCGATTTTGAGCGGAGTCCTGCAGGTCGGACAAGAGATCGAAGTACGACCCGGTGTCGTTACTAAGGATTCCGAAGGCAATGTCACATGTCGACCAATTTTCTCGCGAATTGTTTCGTTGTATACCGAGCAGAACGAGTTGCAGTTCGCCGTTCCCGGAGGCTTGATTGGTGTGGGCACCAAGATCGATCCTACTTTGTGCCGTGCTGATCGTTTGGTTGGTCAAGTGCTGGGCGCGGTTGGTCATCTGCCAGAAATCTACACCGAACTGGAAATCTCCTACTATTTGCTGAAACGTCTGTTGGGTGTGCGTACCGACGGCGATAAGAAGGGCGCTCGTGTACAGAAATTGGCTAAGAATGAAGTTCTGCTTGTCAACATCGGTTCGTTGAGTACTGGTGGGCGAGTACGCGCAACAAAGGACGATTTGGCCAAGATTGTCGTCACAACACCAGTGTGTACGGAAGTTGGCGAAAAGATTGCTCTAAGTCGTCGAGTGGAACAACATTGGCGGTAAGTGTTACAACATCAATTATCGCGTTTCGTTTGCTTACCTCCTTTCTTCTCCACTTGCAGTTTGATCGGTTGGGGACAGATTCGTGGAGGAAAAACAGTGCAACCAGTTATCGATAGACAGCCCAGATAAATATTAAATTATATATTTAATTCTTTTTTGTTATAAAAAGCCCATAAACAAAGCTAAACACAAGAAAAAAAAACCCTGATCAAGAGATAAAGAAAGAACGCATTTTTAAAAACAAAACGGAAAAAATACATTTTATTATTTTGATTAAATATTTTCTATTTAAAATATATAGAGACCATGTTAAGAAACAGACTCAAGCATGGCGAACAAAAATGAATTTTTATTATTATTGTACGAGAATATTTGAATGCAAATAAATCGATTATTTGTGCTGCACTGCCAATGAAGGGGTGACGTTTTTAAGGTTCCGACGTGTTTAAGGTTTTGCAGTTCACTGTTAATTATAAGGGGATCAATCTAATAAAGGGTGATCCATTTCGAGGTTCCCAACTTTTTTAAAGAAAAAAACACAGAAAATTCAAATTTAATGGAGAATGTTTATTATTATTTGAAAGAACATTCTTTGGCATTTATTTTTTGAAGATTATGTCTATCAAATGTTGGCCGTTGCTACGTCGCAGATGGTCCATCCGTTGAGTCCAATTTTCGATCACTCGTTCGAGCATTTCGACTGGTAACTGGCGAATGACACGCGTGATGTTTTCCTCCAAGGCCTGAATCGAAGCGGGTTTGTCGGCATAAGCTTTTGACTTTACATATCCCCACAGGAAAAAGTCTAACGGTGTGATATCACACGATCTTGGTGGCCAATCGACCGGCCCAAAACGTGAAATTATGTGCTCACCGAAATGTTCTCTCAATAAGTCCATTGATTGATGCGATGTGTGGGAAGTGGCGCCGTCTTGCTGAAACCAAATGTCGCCGAGATCACGAGCTTCAATTTCAGGCAACAAATAGTCGGTTATCATGGCACGATAACGGTCGCCATTGACGGTTACGGCGCCGAATCGACTCTCCACGGTCTTCGTGTACACTCTCAGCTACGGCCGCTATATTTTCTTCACAGCGTGCTGGACGTGGTCTATTCGGTCGAATATTATCCAATAATGAATGCTGGGTCTCAAAATGGGTGATGGTGTTGCGAATAGTACGCTCAGTAGGCCGATTATGTTGACCATAAGTTGAGCGAAGTGCACGAAACACATTCCTCACAGAACGTGAATTTTCATAATAAAGTTGAACAATTTGTAAACGTTTTTCACGCATAAGACTTTCCATTATGAAATGCCAAACAATACTAAACAAAAATAACATGACAGCATGACACGACTCACACGTGATCTGTCAAAAAAGGCTATTGAAAAAAGTATCTCTACTTGGATCACCCTTTATTATACGATTCATTACATTGTAATGGGAAAGGGTATGCGATGCAAAAACTAGCGATGTGTACTGGATGGATTTTTTAAGTGTAGGTACTTATGATGGAATTGTGACCGACCTTTTGTAATTAGAACCTGCCAGTAGGCAATAGCGAAAATGAATGCTATCGATTGTGTGAATTCGTGTTTTAAGCTTACAGAGCTAACCAAAGTAACGTTCAGAGAAAAATTACATCAGATTGAAGGCGGATATAGAAACCTTTAAAAAAACTCGAGGCAATCGCAATAGCTAGCGCGTGTTTAGAGTTTGTAAAAAATCGCTTGTTTTATTAATAAATCAACCACACATTGAGGAAACCCAAAAACACATCGATATAAACAATAAAAAAAACTTGATTTTTGGGGGAAATGTTCCCTTATTTGTTGCAAAAACATACCTAAAATATGGTTACAGCTCTAGCTTTGCTCAACTATTTTGAATTCCCCTAGTCCGAAACTATGTCGATATAGCCATTAAAAAAATTCAATTTTTGTGTCAACATTTTCATTAGGGGTAGGTACGTAACCCTTGTATACTTTTCCGAAATTCATTTGGACGTCTTGTGAGGCTTGTGAATCGAATTCTGGGCAAATGCCTTAACCTATTTTAACGACAGACCTCTTACTTTAATGCTAAAGAGGGCTAGTTCTCATATAAATAACTAAAATTTTGAAGCATTATATAATAAATCTCGGGTGCACTTAATGCAAAACCAATATTTAGGTATTCCGGAGTTACTAGATGTCGTTTTAATACACGGCCCTATCATGGGATCCGTTCCGAAAGAAAAATTTTGTACGAATCGGAGAATTTTGCTTCATGGTAATCGTTCCAATCAAGTGTTCGGAACGTTTCTCCGATAAAGCCTAACGGTTGCATTTTTTGCATCTTTTTTCGACAGCCACACGTGAATTTCTCTCCGATGTTCTCCGACCATCGCGGAAATATTTTTAAGTGAACGATGAAATAATTTTATTTAAGTTTTTGTTGGAAACTGGTGTTTTAGGCGAAATTCAAATGAAAAAAACAAGCACCAAACGATATGAGCGTTTGAGTTGATGCATGAGAAACCCGTAAATTCGTTGTGTAGAAAATTTTCTCTCCGAATGGATACCATGATAGGGCCGACAATTTTCGGAGGAAGACTTAACAAACGCGTTATATAAATTAAAATTGAACAGAAACCTTGGTCCGGACGGTATACCAGAGTTATATTACTGCAAACTATCAAAACGGTTTAAGACAAAAAGTAGTCGGCCCTATCGAGGTATCCATCGGAGCGGAAAATTCTCCGATTTCGTAAGATTCGG
Organism: Rhingia campestris; assembly: GCA_932526625.1. NCBI lineage: Eukaryota > Metazoa > Arthropoda > Insecta > Diptera > Syrphidae > Rhingia > Rhingia campestris. The sequence continues at coordinate 31,571,854 of OW052183.1, forward strand.
AGGATTTTTGCTTCGAGGTATTCCTCCGAAAAGCTGTTGGGAATATTTCTCCGACATTTTGTAACGCACCCCGGCGAATTGCGTTGAGGTGCATTTTTCATGCGATTTTTGACAGCTAAGTGCCATTCTTTCTCCGATTTCCTCCGACACAAATTCTTCGCGGTATTTATTTACAATTGTAGTGAAGTGAACCCGTCGCATTTGGGAAGATTTTTTTTTCCGATGACACATACCTCGAATGGAATTTTAACCTCCGACGAAGTATGCGTTGCGGAAAATTGTCCGCTCCGACGGATACCTCGATAGGGCTGAGTAATTCCGAATTTTTTTGAAAACATTGTTAAGGTAATTTCGAATAATCAGCATGGTTTTTATTCGAGGTAAATCCTGTACTACCAATTTAACTTTGTTAACTAATTATGTATTTAACACCTTTGGGGACTGATTAGGTACATGTTGATATATTCTACACTGACTTTATAAAAGCCTTTGATAGAGTGGACCACGCTCTACCTTTAGCAAAACTAAAATCGTTGGGTTCATTCCTAAATGCTTAAAGGGTTTCATAATTATTTAACAAACAGAAAGCAAATGGTTAAGATCGCTGGTTACACTTCTCGCGAAATCGATGTAGCATCCGGTGTCCCATAAGGTTGCCATTTGGCCCATTGTTTTTTATTTTGTTTTTAAATGACCTTCATGATATTTTGATATATATTTTTTACACTATAGCAAAATCAAACTAAATGACAGATTTTCTAAAGCGAAATTGCAAGGACTTTCGAGATGTATTTAGCCTTAAAACTATATACTGCTGTTAGTCAGATCGCAGTTGGAATACACATCCGTCGCCATATGTAATGTAGGCACTTAGATTAGAAATAGTTCAGAAAAATTTCACGAGGTATGTATTCCGTAAATTATTTACGTTTTAAGAATTGTTTAGTTATGATAAAATATGTGAACAAATAGGCTTGCAAATCTTAAGTTTCAGGGGCAACAAAAACTAGTTGTGTAAAGCGATACTGAGAACGTAGTTCTCTGTGATGTAAAAAAAAGTCATACTTCAAGAGATTCGTATCCATTTAGAAGAATGGACTCTGAAAATCAGACATTTTCCCTTTTTTTGTTGCAAAAGGGTGCCTAAAATATATTTTTTTACAGCGTCACACAGAGCTTTGTAAATGTTTTTTTTTTTTGATATGCAGAATTGAATAGGATATTACAAATAGTTGCAAAAACAGTTTCTGAATTTTTAAACATATTTTTAAGGTGTTTTAGGAACATTTTAAGGAAATGTTTGATTTAAGCGGTTCATGGCATTAGATTGACACAAATGCGTGCACCGATTTTAATGATATACTACTGCGTCCGACGTCTGGCTGGGAATCGAAGACTGCGAGCCGGAGTATTGGTGTCCATTCGTTCTACATGTCCTAGCCATCTTAAACGTCCAATGCGGAGTTTTTTGACCAGGGGTATGTCGCTGTACAGCTCGTATAGTTCGTGGTTGAATCTTCGTCTCCCTAGCCCATCAACGAAAACGGGAACGAAGATTTTTCGAAGAATTTTTCTCTCGAATCGACCAAGGATTTCTTCATCCGCTTTTGATACGGTCCATGCTTCAGCACCGTAGAGCAGGACTGGGATAATCAGGGTCTTATATAGGATCTTCTTAGTAGTTCGAGTGAGGGCTTTACTACTAAACTGCCATCTTAGCCCGAAGAAACAGCGATTGGCAAGAGTTATTCTTCGTTTGATTTCTGACGAGATGTTGTCAGAGTTAATAGCGGAGCCGAGGTAGACAAAGTCCCGTACTACCTCAAAGTTATATCTGTCAGTGGTGACGTTCTGTCCAATTCGTCGATGTTGTGTGTCCTTTCGTGTTGACAGCATAAACTTAGTCTTACCCTCATTTACTGCTAAACCCATTTTTGCCGCTTCCTTCTCTATACTAGCAAACGTGGCTATGACATCACGTTGAGTCCTACCAATGATGTCAATATCGTCGGCGTATGCTAGTAGTTGCACCGATTTTTGAAAATTTTGCCACTGGTGTTGGCTCGGGAGTTTTGCACAATCCTCTCAAGAACCAAATTGAAGAAGTCCTGTCATGTGACTTCTTCAGCATCGCCTTGCATAAATCCTTTTTTGGTATCGAATGTGTCGGTGAGGTCGTTTCCGACCATGATGGTGCAGCGAGAATTCTCCATCGTCATCCTACACAGACGGACGAGTTTGGGCGGTATACCAAAACTAGACATGGCTCTGTATAGTTCGTCTCTATAAATGCTGTCGTATGCGGCTTTGAAATCGATAAATTGGTGGTGGGTATCGATTAGAACCTCTTGGATTTTATCCAAGATCTGCCGAAGTGTGAAAATTTGATCGGTTGTGGACTTTCCTGACCTTAAACCACATTGATAAGGGCCGATCAGGTTGTTGGTAAACGGTTTCAGGCGTTCACATATTGCGGCAGACAGGATCTTGTAGGCGATGTTGAGGTGACTTATGCCTCTGTAGTTGGTGCAGTTCAGAGGGTCTCCTTTTTTGTGGATCGGGCAAACAATGCTGAGGTTCCATTCTTCAGGCAGACTTTCAACCGACCAGATTTGGCTTATGAGTTGGTGGATGTTAATTACCAAGTCGTTTCCGCCAGCTTTATAAAGCTCAGCGGGAAGGCCGTCATTTCCGACGGCCTTATTAAGCTTGAGTTTAGATATTGCTATCCTCACTTCACTTAGGTCGGGTGGTTGGCAGTTTTTGCTGTCGTTGCCAATATTAAATGGTTCGTTCTGCCTGACAGCGGAATGTTGTTCGTCATCGCCGTTTAACAGTCTGCAGAAGTGGTTCTTCCATATCCTCAGCATCGACTGTGTCTTAACTACGATAGTTCCTTGTTCATCTCGACAGGATTCTGTTCGAGCCTTGTTTCCTTGGCTTTGACGTTTTACACTTTGGTAAAACTTGCACCTCGTCCGCGCGCTTTTCTTGCTCTATTTTCTTCTTTCTGAAAAGCCGATGTTCTTCCCTTCTTCATTGCCTATAGAGCTCAATGGCAGCTCTCGTCTTCACCTGCAGCTTAGCCTTGTAGGCCTAGTTCGTGGCTGCGAGCATGTGTCGGCATTCCTCATCAAACCAGGGGTTTCTTGCTGGTGGTCGGGAGAAACTTAGCACATCAGTTGCGGCTGATCTAATAGCTTTTTGGCATCGTTGCCATTGTTCTTCGACATTAGATGCTGGTGGTATGATTTGAATCGAGAGGTTAAGGGATACGCGTTGCGCAAAGGTCTTGGCGGTCTCTGGCGATTGCAGTCTTTCGACATTAAATTTTTTCACAGTATTTTTGATTTGTTGTGGCGTGGTATATCCGCATCTTTACCTTGGCTGCAACAAGGTAGTGGTCCGAGTCGATGTTAGCCCCTCGGAATATTCGGACATCCAAAATACTGGATGCGTGCCTCTTGTCTATAGCAATGTGATCAATTTGGTTGACTGTTCGTTGATCTGGAGACCGCCATGTCCCCTTATGGATATCGAGGTGAGGAAACCTTGTGCTGGCTATAGTGGCATTTCGTTCCGTAGCGAAGTCCGTTGCTAGACGTGTTGTCGTTTAGTCTGTGTTTTCCTACAATAATGCTAAAGATGTCTCCTCTTCCTACCTTTACGTTAAAATCTCCCAGCACGATTTCAACATCTAAAGGAGCTCGTAGAAACAATCTTTCGCTATATCATCCTTTTCCTCTGTCGGGGCGTGAGCGCATATGAGGCTAATGTTGGCGAATTTGGCCTTGATGCGGATTGTTACTATGCTTTCGCTTATTTCTTGGAAACATAAGACTATTTGCCTGAGTCTGGTACTAATAACAAATCCGCATCCGAACAGTCGCTGTTTCTGCTCACTATAACACGATCCATAGTAGATGTCACAGTTCTTCATCCTCTTTTTGCCCGGCCCATCCCATCGTATTTCCTATAGCAGTAATTTCTGCTTTGTAGCAGTTTAGGGATTCCGGTAGTTGCTCGTCTGCACCTCTCCTGTTTAATGTTCTCACATTCCAGGTGCAGATACGAACGTCGTTGTTCTTTTTTCGTTTAGCAGGGCCATTAACAATAAAATCAGTCCTTTCCGAGGCTATTGGTTGCTTCGTAACAATAGGTTATTTCTATGGGTGGGTAGTTAACCCAAAGCACAACCCCCAACCTGTAGGGCCAGTTCCAATTTATTAGATACCCCTAGGACACGGGTATATCAGTATGGAGGTAAAATAAAACACAGTTGATGTGTAGTCAGATTTACAAGTTGCCAAGTTAAAGCCAATCAGAGAAGAAAACTTAAATAAAATTATTTTATTGCTTACATTTTGTGCACTTACAAATATTTCTGTGCCGAATAAATATGAAACCATCGGAGAGAAATTGACGTGTGGCTGTCAAAAACAGATGCAAAAAATGCAACCCATCGCAATAAAACGTAGACTGCCGATGTGCGTTGCGCTTTGTCGGAGAAAAGTTCCGAACAACAGATCAGAACGATTACCATGGAGCAAAATTCTCCGATTCGTCCAAAATCAGAGAATTTATTTCTGGGAACGGATACCATGATAGGGCCGAATATCTTACATTTTTTCTCACAAAAATGCATCCAATCGACATCGCAAACCTAGCGTATGAAAAAATACTCGATCACTGATTAGTGATGACAGAATACCCAAATTCGATACTCAAATCTCGTATACGGTCATATCAAATCAACATTATTCAGTCACGTAAGACTCGATAACTGAATAGATATCGTCTTCGCGTTTTTATTTGTGTCTTGTTCTGTGCATCTATGTCATCGACGCTCATTGCCATGAGCGTTTCCTACGACGCGACGTCTACGCTCATGGCAAAAGTCCAATATGTGCAAAGCTATATCCAAAGAAGTCATATCATGCAGACAGACCCCAAACCTTACCACAAAATAAAAAGATAATTCATAATATTTTTTTTCCAATTTTATTTATTTTGTTGTTGATTTGTGTTTTTTTTTGTTTGTTTTTAATTTTATTTTACCTATTTGTACATATTATTACAAATAAAAATAATAAATTTTTAGTTATAGTTTTTATTCTCCTCACATTTTATTTTTTTTACTTTTCCTTTATTTAACTAAATTACAAAACGAATAAAAAAAATAATAATGGGATAGTCCCGAGGGGTATGTGTTTTTTTTTTCAAATTGGATTTTTAATGGGGGGGAAGGATAATGGTCAGATGATGTTTGACAACAAAAACAAAACAATACAACTTTGTATATATCAATATAAAATATAAGAAGATTATTTCTTTCATACATTCATTGTTTTCTGGTTTCTTCTGCTTAAACTTGTTTTTATTTGCTTTTTTTATAATCACAACAATAAATAACTAAATTAAAAAAAATATATTTTTTAATGATAATAATTTAAATGGATAAATTGAATTCGCCATTTTGTTTGAATTTTATTTAATTTTTTTTTTGATTGCTTGGTACGGCATTTTTGTAAGTTTTTTTTTTGTTTTTTTTGTCTGTTTTGGGATTTTTAAATATTTTTAAAAAATATTCTATTCTTGATTTATTTTTTATATTTTCATTTCAAACTTAGGTTTAATTACGTTGTTATTAGTTTATTGTTTAACTTTAAGATTGATTGAGGACCTCATACAACAGGGGTAGTCATTTTGTTTGTTATTTCGTTGATGGGGTTTGTTTTGTATTTTTTATTTATTTAATTTTTTATGTTTATGTGTAGTATTATGTAGAGAAGGTAAAAGGTACATTTTAGGCGATTTATTTATGATTTCTTCGTTTTTACTAAATATATACTTTGTTGACTATTCGATTTTTGTTTTGATAAAAACTTTTTTTTGTCTGTTTATCTTACAATTGTTTTAATAATGCCTTCTCTCTCTCTCTTTGTTGAGGTTTGTTATATGTAAAGAGGTTGTGATTTTAATTCTCTCTAAAAGTCTGTCTTTTTTTGTTTGTTTTAAATAAATATGTTTTTGTTGATAAAGAGTTCGTTGGCGAACTCCTGAATAAAATAATTATATTGTTTGTTAAATTGGGGGAAGGGAAATGGGGGTAAAAATTGTCTTGTCTTACACACACAACATGCATAATTGATTTTATTATTAAGGTATATCATTTTATTATTATTATTATTTTTTATTTTTTTTTTGTTATCATTAAAACTAATTAAAAATCCTCAGATAAGAACAATTGTTTGTTTCTTCATTTTTCTTTGTAAGATACAAACTCATCGAACAACTCCATAAGGCCCTCGGTATGACCCAAGGCGAAATTGTAATCAACTTCGAGTGGCGGTTCGATTGGTAGGAACGGCCCTAAATCATCAAAATCTGTAAAAAGAAGACGCAAACGATTAATGGGGATGGTTAAAAGAATTGGTTGGATGAATAAGAAGATGAGAAAAGAATGAGAGATAGACAAGAGGATAATAAGAGTAACAGAGCGGACACAGACAAAAAAAAATTAAGTAAGTAAAATACATAAAACAAAACAAGTCCAATGTTGTTTTTTTTTTGTTATACATGTGAATGAATTGAAATTCACGCCAGAGCTGAATCTCATGGTGCTACAGAATTTCATAATTTGCCATTTTGCAATGCAGACCCACGAGAGTTCAGATCCAAAATGAATTTTTCTTTTTTTTTATTGTTACAGCGATATGCGAACTATTTTTTTTATTAGTGACGATATGTGACGATTTGATGATGGTTATTTTTTTTTTAATGACGGATAAATGTAATTAGTTCTTGCGATAAAAAAATGTGTAGCGATGATAGCGGCAGCGCAGATAGAATGGTTAATTAGCGAAGCACAAAAACTTTTTTAAAATTAGTGTTCAAAGAAAGTTATTTTCTTTTTTTATGTTTTTATTGACAAAATTCAAATTTGGTCTGAGTTCTCGTTAATATTGTGGTGTCCGTGGCTTTTTTTTATGTTTATGATTAGAATTATTATTTGGTACCTGAAAGACTTATTAGTTAAAATTTTAAAATGGGTGTTTATTTTCGAACAAAACTTATAGCACATGGAAATTTTATTTAAAATCATAGCTGGTGTTAAGTCAACTTTATTTTTAATTATTTTTATGTAAGCATTTTTAATTGTTATGGGTGATATGCGTTATCGAATATCGGCCTTTAAAGGAAATCCCGTCTTATATGCCTGAGAAATCTACCTATGCAGATATATTATTGTGCCTATTTAGAAGAGAAAAACACAAGCAATATATGCTATTTTTAATTTGATTGTAAATATTTCACTAAAACTCAAAATTGTTTCTTTCTGAACGTATGAAAATATATCCTATAATCATAGATGTATTGTCACTTGAAAAGCAAACTGACATATGTCAAAATTTGGCCATTTTAAGTTAAGTATACAGACCGATTTGCAAAAAAAAAATACAAAGTTTCTATCAAACCGTCATATCTATAAACTGACAGCGTGAGAGTGTAAGTCTAGTTTTGTATAGGAAAAATCCGTAGTAACAAAAAACTTCAAATAGCTATTCTGAAAAATTTTGAATTTTGACATATGACAGTTTGCTTTTCTAGCGACGGTATTTGTTCCTTTTTTCCAAATCTTATATCCCCAAAAGATTTTTCCCAATTCTTATGAAAAGTTTACATATTTTAACAAGACCGTGTTTGTGTATACTTATTAAAAAAGATATGGATGCCAGCCACATTAATGGTTATAAATTAATTTGATAATTTTTAAATAGCGCCATCTGTTGGGTGTAAAATTAGTACACACTATACTCAATATGTTGTTCTAATGAAGCGCCATCTATGGAACTAGCAACAAATTAAATACTAAACCTATAGAAGCAGAAGGAAAATTATCCGGTTAATTATCCAATCGAATTTTCGGATTCACTCGATCTGCCAGTGATGGCAATGCACGCCTGAAATTGAAAATCGTTCATATCATATTGCGAAATGTCAACACGCCAACGGCAAGCGTCTTACTTCAAGTGGTCGTAGAGGTAACAATCTTGAAATGACAATTCAAAGATGAAGACATTCCTTGCACTCCTGACTCCAACGGATATGTCATTTCAATGTAATGCCATTTTTTCTATTGGAAAAACTGCGAGGATAGTTTGAAATGCGGCAAGGATTAGACTCACTGTCAGGAAAGATGTTTCTACTGTCAAGGCTAAAAAGCCATACAGACCTAAGTCCTAACTAAGGGAAATTCTGCAGAGACAAATGGAGAATACGGGAACCGAAGAAACCCTTCGAGCCTCCTAGAAATAGACGATAATGAATATTTATAATCATAAATATCATCGAGTTTTAGGCGCCGGGAGTAGCAAAGACAAAGTGAAGAAATTATTAAAAAAAAAAACACAAATAAGCACAGATAGCTTAGAGCAACAACCAAAATGAAGATTTGCGATGACCGCCATATCAGGGTTTTCAAATTCGATTGGTGTTTGAAATCATCTATCACAAAGGTCAGATTTAAACATTTTTGCCGAGAATTAGTACAAATAATTTCAAAATAAAAACATATAAGAAGGCTACAGTCTATTGTGCGAATCTTTGAATACCCTACCCAGTTCCATCATTAAATAAAACATCCCCAACAAGTGGGGGTGCCTAAAACTAAATGAGGATGAAATATAGAAAATGACATTGTCACCAAATCTTGTTTAGAAAGTTTATCTTCATCTCTTATGATCTGACAAAAAAGGACGTTTTTCTATGTATTACAAATGTTTTTTTCTTTTGGAAAACGGCCCCGAATTAGGCGTATCAAAAAATATCTGAAATGAAAAAGAATTCTCATGCCGCCTTGATGGCTACTATATCCGCATGCCTCCGAGATCTCAAAAAAAAAAAACTGCAGGTACTGCAACGTTAGCCTTAATTCAATTCAATGAGTCAAACAATTCTTGAATAAATCTTATTAGCCTTGCTAAATGCTAAATGGCGTACAAATTAAATGTCTGGGATTAAAGAGGTCCTCCTGTTTAACGGCGAATCCGAACGGCGAATTTCCGATTAGCATTTCGAACAAATCATCGGACGATCGCACAGCGGCTTTATGCGTTAAATCAACAATTTCTTCCGAAGTTGTCCGACGAAGAATTGTTGCGGAATCCACCGAACGCGATCGTAAGCTTCATTTATTTTGTCTCCCGCAAAAGATATCTTCAAAACGGATACCTCGCTAGGGTTGAGAGTTACTCTTGGATGTTTGTCAGACTTTCGCAATAGGTGAAGAAGTGAAAAAAAAAACTTAGGTGTTGCCACTTTCGGGATTTGAACCACGGACCTCGCGCTTAGAAGTCCAACGCATTAACCACTAGGTCAATAAAAGTCTACAGCTATTTATTTTTGACGTTTCATGAATGAAATTCATAATTATGATGTACGGAGTAAAGAAATTGTTGTGACATTTTCAGCTAAGAATATTATTCGACTTAATCTAAAAATCTCAACTGAAACGGCTGAGGAAAATCCCTGATAGACCCTTCAGTGGAACTCACATAATGAATCCAATCTAAATGACTTGTTCTAAATATCTAGGTAAAAATATCAGATGAACATTTGAAATGTTGATCGGTAGCTCTACTCTAGTTAAGGATGGATTATGCTTTCTCCGATTTTCTCCAACGATACATGGCAACAACTATCAGCCCTCCTATCGTATGAATTTGTGAGCATATACCTCCATAGTTGGGTATCATTGCAATACTTGGATGATTGTCGCCGTAACGCAGCGAGATTGAGATTGAGGTTGAAGCTGTATTGTATTTGGTGAAGAAACACCTCTTAGCAAGTTCCAAGGTAAAGCCAAAGAAACATTCAATGTCTTGCGTAAGAGGTTCATGTTTAATGACCTGAGTGTTTATTGCAATGATAAATTGTAGTCCAACTCCATTCTAGCAAGACATTTTAAATGAACTTAAGCCTAAAAGTTGCATTACATAAACTGCCACTATTCCACATTTAAGTAAAATCGATTTTTTTTAAATCATAAGATTTAACATGAATATATATTTTCAACTTAGCTTAGACTGGGTTGCAATCCAGTCGCCGTGGTCCCACTATAGTAGTGATTCAACGGTTTTATTTATTTCTTAACGCACACATTCAGGCCCATCGCCTGAATTCTCTTTGTCAGCAATGCAAATCAGATTAGATTGCTGAGTGGGAACAGTTTCCCGGGGAAATTTTTTCGCGATAGGCCTGATTGAGTATGAGTGATATTCGAACTTCAACCATGTAAGGATCAGACCGTTGCTCTGGTTATATCATTAACGCTAATAAGTATTTCTTCATTGATTTCTTAAACCTAAGATTGGTAATAAAGTCGATTGACGCCTTGACACTATCAAATGAAAAAGAGTGTAGGAACGCATCTCGTTTCTTGAGTAACATTGAACGATTTTATGTGAATACTACTCAAACGCCTTGAAAAGAAGAAAATTATCTGATTGTTAGTTTTGTTTCAGAAACAAACATACGCACCCCTATCGAGGTATCCGTTCGAAACAATCTCCGAATCGACAGTCAGTTCAAATCGGAACTCAATTTGCTTTCGAGGTATCCGTTGCGGAACAAAATAAAAAAGCATACAATCGCGTTCGTTTGATTCCGCAGCAATTCTTCGTCGGACAACTTCGGAAGAAATTCAACGCATAGCTGTCACAAATTGTCGACTTTACGCATATAGCCAATGTGCGATCACGTGCGTTACATTTCGTCGGAAGATATGTCCGAAATGCTAATCGGAACGGATACCTCGGTGGAAAATTCTCCGATTTCGAACAATTCGGGGAAAATTTTCTTCCGAACGGATACCTCGATAGGGGTGACGATGTCTCTAAGGCAATTTCGGCCTATGTGCCTATTTAATCAGACATGACACCTTATTAGTTCAAACAAATCACCGATTTGTTGTCTCGATATACATTTCTTAAGAAAATGGCAAATATATATCATGAAATTGGTATGATAAGGCTGTGATAGAACGGGCTCAGTGATGTTAAGTGCGATGAACTGACTTCGCCATAGCAACACAAACATACAATATTAACATGCTATTCACTGGCCCTACTCTCGCGATGATCTGACGAATCAGTCAAGTAGTATCATGAAAAGCTTATCTCAAATCAGCCATTCGGATTCGTCACAAGCCAGAAGTGCACATCCATACACATGAATGGTTCTTGGAAAAAGCTAGACACTGAAGCCTAACAAGACTGTTCCAACAAGAATTGGTATTTCGATCTCGATGGGTGAAAGGTGCGACTATGGGGAAGTTCAAGGATTGATTCAATTTACGATAGAGACAGAGATAGAGTGCTCTGCGATTGCTGCAAATTCAAGAAACGAAGAGCAACAATATTCCGCCATGCAAACGATAATCCGTCGAATGTATAAACCTAATAAGAAGTAGAAAATACCTCAAGTAAGCTCCGATTTAAGAAAACTAAAATATTCTATGCTAACGGTTGAATATTTGCTGATTCTGTATAAGCAAATTCTAAATTTGTTTTAGAAAAGTACTTCTCAAGTCTGGGGTTGTATTCGACAAACTATTCTCAATACTATTTGAAAATAATTCGTGAAACGTTAGAAACGTACGTTTTATTTCTTTTCATAATAAGTACAATTGTTTCGAACCCAAGATTCTTCAAAACAAACTTTCTGCCCGTTTGGGATAATATGTGTTGGTGGCATAGATTCAAAGTAAAATATAACAAGCTGTTCATCGACATAAACTTGGTGAAAACAAAATACGTATTGGAAGTCTGATATCATGATACAACCAAACATATAACTTCTTCGCGTTTTTATTTTTGCCTCGTTCTGCGTCATCGACGCTCATGGCAAATTCGCAAAGCCATATCTGTAGTAGTTGTATCTGTCATGAATATATCGTCTTCGCGTTTTCTACGTCATCTACTGTCATGACAAAAATTGGAACATGCGCAAAGCCATACCTGTAGTAATTGTATCATGGTCTGGTATGGCTAACTATGGAAACCTAAAGTCCATGCCCGGGAGCCAATTTACTAATGACGCAAATCGTCATTTGCAACAATGCAAGCGAACATGGTACTGACAAAAACATTCTTTGGACCACTTGCAGGAACAAAACCATGGTACTGACAAAAACATTCTTTGGACCACTTGCAGGAACAAAACCATGTGCTGCATTTAGTTTCTAAAGTCCATGCCCGGGAGCCAATTTATTGCAAACAAACATGGTATTGACGAAAACATTCTTAAGGCCACTTGCAAGAACGAATTTATTCAAAAAACCAGTGGTTAACATAACTATCCACTCATTTCCTGGTGGATTTTGGCCAGTTAACATATGGTTACCTCAATAAATGCGTTCGTGCAAGTGCCCCTAAGGTGTTTATACGGTTAAAACAGTTCAACAAAGATCAAAATTATAATTTCTAATTTTTATAAAGGCCTAATTTAGTAAATGAATGCACCACTATACAAATAATTAAAAAAAAATACCATTAACGGTTAATATTATTAAAACAATCAATGATTTGTTAAATCTAAACAACTCCTTACAAAGGGATTAACATAGTTAGGTCAAACAATCTCCAATTTCACCCAACACCAGTGCTTTCCACGGTTTACTTACAAAGGTTTAACGTTTTTTTTTTTCAGTTTAAAAGGTTCTTATACGATTTTTTGTTTGTTAATTATAATTTATACATCCAATTGTTGTTAAACGATTCACCAGTCCAATTTGATACATTTTTGTACAATATTTACACATGTTGATCTATGAACACCGCCCAGCAAGAACTCAGACTGTGATGCGGAACAAATAGTCAACGCAAATCACAGGCAGAGCTCCCGAAGAGCAGTATTCAATATGTCGGGTTTGGATTTGGTCTCCTGTTGAATGAAAAGGTAGAATTGCAAAAGAACGGAACAAAATATGAGGTGGTGGTTGTGATGATGGGGGGGACAGGATAAAAGCTCTTGGCATATAGCATAAACGAACAGAGAAAAAGGAACATAATATGAATTTTGTTGTTGTTTAGTACAGCGAGGAGAGGACAAAGAACAGAAAGAATAGAAAAAAAAAAAAGTATAGAAACATAGAGAAGCAACTAAGCAGAAGATATTTGTATACTTACAGCTGTGTTCGTGCTCTACCCCGTGATGCAATAGATTCGACGGACTCAGATTTACCGAATCTGACATTAGAGCGTTCCGGACGCTCTTTCTATTACTGTCGAGCAGCGATGACGACACGCCCATCTTGTTTCTACTATCACTACCTATCGTTGACAACGAGTGGTGATGATGATGGTGATGCTGCTGTTGTTGCTGCTGCTGATGATGATGATGATGATGGTGATGATGTTGCATCTGATCGTCATCATCCTCACTAGACGTATTATGCATATGATGGCCGGTGCCACCTGAATTGCTGGCACCACCACTACCGCCCACACCACAATGTGTACCATCGTTGCCGCCACTAATTGAACAATTCACCATTGCGACGTCATGTTTAAGGCCTGACTTATTATTACAACTACTAAGCGTATTATTTGAATCACTAGAGTCAGTGGAGCGTGGCGGCGATACATCGGGTAATGTACAACTTCCGCCAACAACAGCACTAACCCCATTACTTCCTCCTAAGACTCCTCCATTATTGTTTCCACCTACTAAATGTGTTGTCCCCACAACATTGCCGCCGTCACCCACTCCCATATCGCCGCGTCCTGCGATCCTATTACCATCATTCACCATCATGCCATCGCGAGATGTTGACGTTGTTGCGGATTGCTGCTCCTGTTTGATGTAGAAATCGGCGTTCAGTTGTTGGTGATGATGTTGATGTGCATGTGATTTATTGTCACCATGCTGCGTCGAGTGGGTGCTCGAGATGTGGGTTAGTACGGGTTTTGTTGTCGTTGGGAACATGTTGAAATCACCACAGCCCATATAGCTGTTGACAATATCACCGAATCCGGCCAACGAATTGTGGTCACCAGGATTTGATGCTGCTGCAGCATCTTCGATTGACTTGCTTAAGTTTCGTTGTGCCGAACGGATTGGATATGTTGACGATATAAGACCTGTGAATGGCAAAACACACAAAAAGATGTCCAAAAACGCTTCGTGCAACGAAAAAAAAAGTAAAAAAAAACTACACAGAGTCCTCTCGCGGCACAACAGTCGACAATGAGAGATGAAAATACGCAATGCTCACCTCCTAATCGCGCTTTCCTTGAGTTTGACACTGGTGTCAAACGGTTGATGTTATTGAACAGTGGATCATTCGAGAATGTGGGCGAGTTTTCCGGTGAATTATCATGGCATAGAAACACATTGATCTCTCCATTGTTTTCAGCCTTGACGTGAATCTCACGGGGCACTTGCGAATCAGGAAGCTGCAAAGAGATGGGAGTTTTATAAAATTTAATATAAAAAAAAATTGTATGGATAAAGTCGTACATAAAGATTCTAACACAAGAGGAGGACGGCAACGAGGCACCTATCGATTCGATACTGCGAAAATGTAAGAACAATCTATCGAAACTGGTCGAGACGATCGTCGCAGAGAGGAGACAAGTCCACGACGAAATGACAAATCAGCAATTATTTTTAGAAATGGCATATTCACCGCCGCCAAACGTTGGTGGTGTTTTTTTTCTTTCGTCTCACAGTGGGGCCGAGCGGATTACAAACATCTTCATGTCAACGAAACGTGCGTATACAGCGTTTTTGAATGTGGAAATAACAATTTTGTATTTAAATAAAGCCCAAGCTTAATATTATGCATAGTATGGATTTTGATCTCGTTCAGATGACCACAGCAAGCACATTTGCAGCGGAATTTGTGACTTATGCAGCACACGTATCGCTCAAAAGCTTTGCAATTTCGAGTTTGGTATTGTTGCAGAGCTCCTTTTACATTGTTGGCTTTATGTCATAAACCCACGACTTAACGTAACCTTACAAAAAGAATTGCAACGTTCCTTAGATCGAATGAATTCCAGTTTACGTGATTCATCCGATAAACTGTTTGCCTGAAATATCACTCATCCAATTCTGGCCAAAAATAGTCTACCAAACATGGCGATCATCCATTGACCGTAACATGGCGATCGTTTTCGTCGACGAAAAATATATTTCAATCACATCACCGGGATTAAATCGACACCACACGATCACTTTTTTGTGTATGTAATGGAGTATCTTGATGCACCTGTGGGATTGTCCTGTCATATACCGCATATTTTGCTTAAAAAAAGGCGTTAAGCCAACAAATCGTTGAAGATGATTTTTCGATTTGTTTTAAATAAAGCACCCACCCATAAAAAAGCATCCACCACTTGATGTATAAAAAAAACGTATGACACTGCTAGCCGCCACTGTCAGATGACCGTCTTACTTTCGTTTATCCTCTCCCCAAGCCCGTCATCATTTATTTTAGACAAACAAAAATAATAAAGGAAAAATTAACAGACGACAACGAATAAGTCCAATGGCCTGCCTCTAAAAAGCGTTCGCATACGTCAACGGAAACACATTTGCGTTTATTTTCAAATCAAAAGAGCAGAAGATGCGAATGGGAAAGAACTAACTAACACCTAGGCCAGTCGTATCGCACAGAACTTGGCCGAAGGTGAAAGGGGTAAATGCGCTCACGATCACTTTCTCTCTCTCCCCTAAATATATACACACACAGACGCCGAGAACGCTGCACTATGTATATACAAGAAGAGCCAGCACTCATCGGTCAATTGCCGCCGTCTGCCCAATTTTGTTTATGCTAAATTTAGCCAGACAGGGCACAAATAGAATCGTAAAAATATAGATAAAGGAAATTACATTAAAAAAAAAGAAACACTTACCACAAGCTTGGCCTCAGGCGGTGCCTTTACCACAATTATAATTTGCTCCTTAAACAGATCAACATTCTTCAAGTCACTATGCGTCACATACGCATGTTGCGAGTTCTTCGACATCTCCTCACTCAGCTCCTCGCGTATCTGACCGATCAGATAGTTGAGATGATTCTCCTTTTGTTCGAGTCTATCGCTCTCTAATTGCATTTCATCTGAGGTTTCGGCATTGACCAGCGAATTGCCACACTTCCATTGGATATTATTTTTTGATTTCTTCTCAAGAATACCAATGCCTTCGAGGACATTGGTAATATCGTAGATGCGGCGCTTTAGTACCGACAACTTTTGCGAGGCATCGTTCAGATCGACAACACCGTCGGGTGACTCTTGCAGCAGATCGACGAATCGTTTCGTTAGAATGCCCAGGGAGGTATCACCACGACCATCAGTCGAACGTTTCTTTCCGGTCGCTGAGGCATGAGCTGCAGCTTCTGCTGCGGCTAGGGAATTACGCGCGGAGGTATTGTGGGTGATCGTTGTTGTTGCCGCTGATGTTGATCTACTGTGTGAGTTTTGTTGCTGACGTTGATGATGGGTTTGTTGCTGCTGTTGTTGTTGAGGCTGATGCGCTGATGATGCTGAAGACTGCTGCTGCTGTTGGTGATGAGGAGGTGCGGCGATGTAGGGAGTTTGATGGGAACTACTGTGTTTCGCCTGCTTGGAGGGATGCGGCGATGAGGCACTACTACTATCTGCATTCGGAAGTCGCCGTTTCACTTGCTGTAGAGTGAAATAGAATTAATTAATGATGAGTATAAAATGGAGAGTTGGGTTAAGGTCTGAATGTGAACAGAACCATGCGGTGTGTAAGCTTCTTAAATTCGATTAACTGAGTGAAGTGGTTCTAAGCATCAATAAAACAGTTGGATATGGAATGTATTGCAGGCCAAATGTTTTACATTAAATATTAAAGAAAACATGTATGATGTCCTCCCGTTGGGCACCATTTTTATAATTTTGAGGACAATTATACAAGTTGAACAACTAGATTTATAGAATAGTTATGTATAATTGAATATAACGACGAATCTTGTGTACATATGGGCCACCAGAATGGGCCTTACTCGAAGAAGACAGTCTGGTTATCGATGAGAATTTTATAAATGCTCATCACTCATGAGTGAGAAATTACAAATTACTTTGTTTTCTTATTTAATAAAACATAACAGGAATGCTAAAGGATTGCTAATTTGTTGTTTCTATAGCAGCCAATGATATGAAACGAGAACGTTTGAGGGTTGTTTTCTAGTACCCCACAAAACTGGTTACCAGTTCAGTAATTAACTGTCATTTATTTAAAAAAAAAATAAGAACACCCATCTGTATTTATATGTCAAAGGATATGTTGAAGAAAATGTGTCAACGAGAACACGAAATGGCACCCGACATGGAGACACATTTCCTTGACACTTCTGTGACTTGGACAATATGCTTTCGACCATAGAATATTCTTAACTGATATAAAAAATATCATGCTTTAGTGTTTATTGTACACTGGCGCCCAACAATAGGTTGACATCGTTGTGTGATTGTTTGTTTTGACGGTTGCAAAACAGAGCTTTGAATGATTACTAGTAAAAAAAAAACACTGGCGCCCAACAATAGGTTTACATCGTTGTGTGATTGTTTGGTTTAACGGTTTAAAAACAGCGCTTTGAATGATTACTAGTGCCCAACGTTAGAATAATGTATGATTTGTTGGTATTGACGTTTCAAAATGGCGCTAGGCTTATTTATTTCAATAATAACTATATAGTGACTTTGATCCTTCCCAAACTTATCATTTAGAGATTTACAACATTTAGACAATAAAACTGGCGCCCAACGTGAGATGTCACCTATTCTATTATAAATTATTAAATCTTTAAGAATCCGAATTGAAAAGTACACACTACAATGGCTATATATATTATTTTATATATTATTTTATTTTTATTTTTACCAAACAATTTACCTTATAGTAATCTGTTATATGTGGTTCGGAATTCCTACTAGATGGAGCTGTAAATTTCCCCGAAAATTGTTCCATTGTCGCACCATATCCATGGTCCAGCAAATGGACATTACTGTGCTGATTCATTTTCACTTGTGTGGATTTTCCAGAACCGCCATTGCCACCGCCCATTTCCAGATATGTTCGTTCCGACGATAACACCGACATCTTATTATTGTTGTGGGTTTTTGTGACAACATTTGTTGTTGTCGCCGATACCGCCGTCTCATATGACAGCTTACGTACTGCTGAATTCGCTGCTGCTGTTGCTGCAGATGATGCAGAAGAGCTAGCGGATTGCCGTGATGTGCCTCGTGACTGTGTCGTTGTGCCATTGTATGTGTTATTACTGCTGCTGTTCGAGGTAAAATATCTGGACATTTTTTACACGAAAAAATACGGCCCTTTTTCTTTCACAAAGAATATTGTCTTAAGAATTAAAAAAAAAAGACGAAAATGTGTTTCTCTCACTCTTTTCTTCGTTCTATCTCTTTCTCTCGCTTGTTATTGTATTTTGTTTGCTTATATCTCTTTGTATTTTATACTAGCTTCTAATGTTTATCGTGTTTTTTTTATTTAGTTTTTAAAACTAAGGTAACAAGGTGATTTTTTTTTATTATTATTTAATCATTACATAAGTTGTTTGTTTCCCTGATGCAGTGCAATATAGAATGTTTTACTCTTCCGTTGGTTTGTTTGTATGTTATTTGCTTTGTTGCATTTGAAGATAAAACTTTTATATCTTCTGTTGTTGGTAGAGGTGTGAGTGTGTGTATATGTGTGTGTAGTTATTGTACTTTTTGGAAAATTCAGCTCATTATCTTATTTCCTAACTTAGCACCTATGGATTCTTCACATCTGAAAGAAAAGGAAAAAAAGTTAAACATAAGTTGTGAGGAAAATTATGCGAATGTGTGTGTTTAAAAAATAGAAATGTAAATATTCGCAGGTGTGGGTGAGTTTGTTTTTTAAACAAAGTGAAATTATTCGATTTTGTGTATTGATGTTTGTAGAGGTGTAGTTTTTTTCTCCCATAAGCTCTCACCTTACTAAATTTGGGTACAGAACAGGCTATGAGATCAGTATTAGTGCAAACAATGTTGTACGCGAACTCTGCATACTTAGTTTTACAGTTCACATGACAAGTAACACACGTGGCTGAAAATCATTTTTGTCAAAGATTTTCTTTTGCGATTTTAGTAGGTTTATGTCTGCAGAAGTTCCGATAAATGTTGGCGATAAATGTTACACGACCAACCTTACACTTATGTGCGACACTAAATAAATGGAGCTGTAAGAATTCAGCTGAATATAACCACATTCTGTGAAATACGTAGCACACATATAGGCGGGCGTTGAAAAATCTCCTCTGATTTACCTCGATATACATGTAATGATCATAACAATAGATAGACGCTTAATTTTGACAGAGTTCTATTCCTATTCGTGACAGTGAGGGGACCTACACTATTATGCAAATTTGAGAAGCTTAGTATGACAGTTTGTATCAGCTGAAAGTATTTCATAATGATAAAGAACGTCAAAACATTTGTAGGTTTTTTTTTGGCTTCGGAATTTGATCCAGGAACCACTCGCTTTGTAGTCCAAAAGTCTAACCAACATTTAACTTGATAATTCATATACAAATAACCATCATCCAAAAATTAATTCTCAACCTACCTATACGCCAAATGAAATGCAAAATACATGACCTCACCACAAAAAAAATCGCATATTTAAACATCACCACCAAGTCTGGCTTATTAATATCCACGGAATCACCATCGTGCATCCCTAATACATTTGATCAAAACAAACAAAATAATCATGCAAAAAAAAATGAATAACAAAATAAGTAAATGCTCATAAACGGAAATAGGACGTCGTCGATCAATCGGTCGTTACAAATTCAAATTCGCGCGTTCCACTTTGTTTTCTTTTTTTTTTCTGCTCTTCTCCAACAATTCCAACTCAAAACAAAATTCCATTGCGCTAATATTAAAGGTGTCAATAAACCTAACCGCATGTTTACACCAGTTTTGGTTCACTGGACGAAAGAGGGAGAGAATGAATACGCGAATCGATTTAACATACTTGTGTTCGCGTAGAAAAAAGGGGCACGACAATCATCGGCTTATAAATAAGAAAATATCCCCCTAAACACTCACTCAAGTAACAGTCGTCGCGTCGTCGTCGTTCTGATCATGGCTTGAACTCTATTGGGACCCACACATGTTGTGGCAGAGATACACAATGTGTGTAAATAAAAATGTTTGTTGTTTGTAATCGAAAGAATTACAACAACAGCAAAACAAATTAAGGAAATACACCAAGAAGGCAGGCTCTGCCGTCATCGACAACACTGTCACTGTTGATGATGACACATATCAAATGAAAAACTGGCGGTCATTTCCGATGAATACATATTTAATGGATGGAAATGTGTTGTCTATTTTGAAGGGATCATATTATTTTAACGATTTTTATTTGTGTTAGACGGATGATATGTCAATGTTGATAAATATGATATAATCGACATTTAAAAAAAACCCTCTCAAACTTTAAAACATAGAATAATCAGAACGTGTTTTAAAGTTTGGTGCATGAAATAGTATGAATTCATAATCGTCATAATAACAAGGAACGCATTAACAAATAGCGTTTTCGATTGGGAAACATAAGAACTCTTTTTTTATCTAGAGGACTCGATACCAAGTGAGATTTGCACCTACATCCACCAACACAAAAACATTTGACATCTGACTTATGTCGGTTTAAAGTTTGCATTTAGCAAGATCAAGATTTATTCTATGTGATCAGTGAAAACTAAAAAGCGATTTTCTGCAAAAATTATAATTAGAAATTAAAATATATATTTGATATATTTTCATGTTCTAAAATTCATAAGCTTTGTTTTGACACCAACTCGCCAATGGTTGAATTTATAAAAAGCCGCAATGAGAAACTTCAAATGATGGTTTTCAATGATGGCTAAAACTGCTGCCTAAAGATAAACAATAAGCTGTCAAATGACACACTAACACACACACAAAATTATATCAACATATTTTATGATCGATTGGGACGGTTAAAATCTGAAATCTGAGGGCAAATCTGAAAATCCTAATCGAAAACGCTATAAGTTTAACATTAGTATATCAGTTAGCGTCGGACAGAGTGGGTAGCCATTTTTTTCGACAGCAGAGCAACAAACGCGATTTGACAAAACATCTTTGTTTAAAAAAAATTCAGTATTTCAATCATTTATTAATGCTTTTGTGCATATTATTGCAAAAGAATGAATGCATCCTGTTTGGTAGAGATGATTCTTTATGCACGATGTTTCCATGAAAATTGTACTAACTTGGTTCTTTATTTTGACTGTACAAATTCTTCGTACCTAGTTGCGCAGATTTTTGACGTTTATGAATACACCCATACTTTCACGAATGAATAAGATAGATCGTTATGAAATTTAAAGGGTTTGAGATGCCTAACCGATCCAAATATGTATTCTTTTAAACTATTTATATTATTTTTGCAAAAACAAAACCTTAATCGAAAATTGATATTTTCCAATCGATTTTCAATTTTCGAAAAATTATGAAGTATTCGTATCGAAACCGCTTTGCAGACGTCATTCCATACATCCCACAGTTTTCAAACATTTTGGTGTACGTTGTATTTTTCGTATTTGCGACAAAACTTATTAGTTTTGAAATGACATTAACATTTTCTACAGGCAATCTTGGATTATGTCTTTAAATGTGATTTACAAAATAAATGGGACCATATCTATGAAAGGAGTGCATTATTTATTTTTTTTTTTAACGTCAAACGTCAAAGTAGTTTTCGAAATATTTCTGCCGAAAACTGAGAAAACTTAAAATGGTTATAAGGGCCATATTCCAAATCATTTACACTTGCACCATTACTCATAAAGGGTCCACCAACAGACAGCAGCATTAGCCAAGGTGACCACCTGAATTGGATACCAGTTTAGGACGTCTTGAGATCAAAGGTCTTGTAAAAAATATAGATTAAACAAATACAAAGGACCAGTATAGATGAAATAAGGTAGTAGGACTCATGATCTATCAATCCTGATAACGTCAAAAATTGAGTAGTAGTAGTTAATTTTTACTATATACCCTGCGCTAACTTATAAAACATATATTTTAAGATATTTGCAAAATTAGCGAGTACAAGGCCTCTTTCTGAATTTAAGTTTTATGTTTGAGGTCTAAACTCCTTCTTGGATTTTTTGCGTTGACTTAGCTGAAGCTCAGAAGTTTTTATGAAAGTGCTTCTTTTATGGATCTCCTCATATGTTATTGTGAGTCGAATCGAGTCCAAAAAGGGTTTCATCTAAATACTAGGTACGTATCATACATTATCCTTTTATTATCAGCCCTATCGAGGCATCCGTCGGAGCGGAAAATTGTCCGATTTTGTACGATCGGAGGATTTTTGGTTTGCGCTGTTCGGAATATTTCTCCGACATTTTGTAACGCATCCCGGCGAATCGCGTTGAAGTACGTTCAGGAGCATTTTTCGTTCAATTTTTGACAGCTAAGTGGAATACTTTCTCCGATTTCCTCCCACATAAATTCTTTGCGGAATTTATTTACGAATTATAGTGAAGTGAAGCCGTCGCATTTGTGTAGTATTTTGCCGATGATACATAGGTACCTCGAATGGAATTTGAACCACCGACAAACTATCTATGTATATCTGTACAGGACCACCGAAGGATTTGAGTGATCTAAATGGTTTGATAATTGACAACTATCTGTCATTTCACATAAAAAAAAAACAACGAAGAAAAACTGCGTTAATCAAAAATTTGTCAACACTGACGTCGAAGCGTGAAATTTACATTCTCCGGTGAATCTGTCAACGGGGAAGTCGAAGTGAATTTGTTTCGTGAGGCGGGACTTTGAAAATGAATTACCAGTTTAATATGTCTGGACTGAGTTCCTAACAACAACTTTGACATTTAAGAATAAGTCAACGTGCCATCATAATCCTAAGTATTCAAAAGTTCTTTAATACCACCATCAACACCAGAAACGAAAACCCACTACTTAATATTAAAGCTTCAATTTCCAGCTGAGTATGCTTGAACGGCTGAAATATAAGCAAATCCTAACCAAAGCGCATGTCTATCATTATGCTTCCCTACCATTCTCTGCAGCTCGTTAACACTCAAGTCGTTAATTTCAATTTAATTTCTATGTCAAATAAACTTCTCACGGAATGCCAAGCCAACCATCACAAATGGTTTCATTGAACTCGCGTGTTTTAACAGTTGTATTGTTTCGTTTTACTTTTTAAGGAATATTTGGATCCGGAATGCAATGGCTTTACTGTGTTTGAATTTGAAATTTAATAAACATGACACAATCACCAGAAGAGGCGCCCACATTTAATCATAAATCATTTGTCAAGCTAATAAAAACAGAAACCTTATTATGACAACACAAACGTCAAACATATTCAAATTTGGCGCGAAGGCGATTTTAAATTCACTCCACATTCACATTAGGGTTACATTCAAATGAAATCTACACTTTTTTTGCAATTCAGTTGGCTTTAATAAAAAAATATATCTATACAATATTTTGCACTAATCATTCAACCAATTGGTGTACCGTAAAATTACCGTTTATCATTTAAAAGAAAGTCCATGCAGAATAAAAACGCAACCCGGAGCACAGGTAAAGTGTGTACTGAACGTACACATCCTTAAATCACAACGCACTGCTTTATATTTCAAATACACATACAGCTACTACTACAACTGTACTGGATGGGTATGTCTTACTGTATCTAGTAGGTAGAGATTGCCATTTCAAGGGAATTTTCGGCAAAATTATAACCGGTGATACCAGTTTTATCTAATACCTCACGAATGAAAAAAAAAAAAAAACTTTTGTTCCCGTGTCCTCGTAGTATGTGCTGATATGAATTTTTTTTGTTAAATAATTATTATTATACGTGCTTCAGTGAATATTAACCAGTGAAAACATATTTTCATGCTAGATGTACACCGAGTTCAGGTAGATTATATTTATAACAAACAACAACAAGATCGAAAAATATACTTCATCGACCAGAGGTAAACACCTTCATCGACGAAGGCAGTAGGAAGAGTATTTCATCAACTCGGGTAATAGAAGATTATATTTCGAAAGAATATTTTTTTTGTCAATTCTTTGAAATTGGAGATGTTCATACGTAGCTCATGCACATACGTAAGGCAGAGTTCTACCAGCATCACGGATGAATGGAATTTTTCTACAGCTTTCAATGAAGTTGGGAGAGTTTCTTAAAATGGTTTAGATTACTGTTTCCATTAGCGATATATAACTGTTTGGGGGGCGAACTATTTAAGCGAACTTTGACGTTTGAGTGACTTTGACAGATCAGCTTGTTTAGTTGTTGGAAAGTTAGAGCCACACAGCAGGGATCCATGAAAATCAATTGTCCCTAGACAGGATGTTTTATTAGGTAACTTGAGATGTTTCAATGTGAACAGCGAATCTGTTAAATTGTTAGCAAACGACCATTAGAAAAGGTATGTTCCAGTACTTTTGCAGTGAATATTAGTAAATTCTTAATTTTTGGGATTGGGGGTACCTAGATTTTCTAAGAGACAAATTTATTGTGAAGTAAGTGAACGCACTAAAGTAATTTACAGTAACATTTTTCATTTTTAGAGAAAAATGAGTTTCACATGTTAAAAGAACAGACTTGTCACTTTCTGATAGGTACCAACTGCCAGTTTAGTGATTCCTACCAACAAAAAATTATTCAGTAAATTATTTAACTGGTTTCTATGGAGTGGTTGATTCCTCTTTCATAAACAATAAGTACAAATTAGAATTTAAAATAATGTTGTACGCGAACAGACCAATGTCTGATAATTGTATTCCTAAAAATAAAAAAAATATAAATATTTATTTTTTTGACATTTCGACACATTTTATCCAAAATACTGAAATTACAGAAACTTTTACTCGAGGTGGCAAATATATTAATACGACAACAGAAGCAAACAGTTTAATCAATTCCAAAGAAAATAATCGAAAGCAAACTGGACTTGATGGCGGTCTAATTCCAAGAATTCTGTGCCACATTTGGAGATTCATTGGATGAGTATATGGGGAGGGAGGAGAGTACCAACGAAAAAACCCATTACCATTTTTAGTAATTTATAAAATTTCCATTTTTTAGTACCTAGAACGTGAAATTCAACACGAACAATTTGAAACGTTAAAGAATTGAAATTTAGTTCGCGCCTTTTTAATATGAACTTTCAGATGATTGAAACAAAAAATATAATTAGGTGAAGAATAAATAAATAAATCCGCCACCAGATTCAAGTTTACTGGGGGAGATTTCAGATTCAGCTTTTTTTCAATATGAAAGTGTTTTATTTAAACGGTCTGTTAAATGTTTACAGATTGACAGGTGATAGATTATTTCATACAATGAAATTTCGTATACAAAACGACGGATAATTGGTGGATTTTCGGGATTAACACGAAAGAGCTTTGTAGCTTGTGGTTAATGCCAAATTCTCCTGGCCCTATCACTTTTAGACATCATAAAACATCATCATCTGTAACTGAAATTTATCCCTTATTTGATAAATGACAACTCGTTAATTACTCGACAAATCATTCGGTTCAATCAAAAACTCAGATTTCTTTCTTATTGCATTATTACAAAAGTTAATAAAAACTTTCTTGAATAATATATATAAAGCCACCTGTCGACGGATTTAAAGACACTGCAAATAGAGTTCGAAAAAAGTAATGTCTAGCATACATTAGTACATATTGCTTTTGCATTAATGTTGTGTTAACAAATGGCGCCCAACAAGAGGACTTAATATAGAATACATACCTACGCAAAACTAATTTTGGTACATATAACAAAGTATAAACGTAACGAGATGATTTAACTTATTTGTGAACCTTATAAATATGGTAGGTACGACTTCAATTTCACCCTTAAAAGATTCAACTTTCGCTGTTTGTAGGTATCTCGCGACAACACAAAGATAAAGTAAACGTTATTAACACAATGCGTTATTATTCAAAGCAATATAAATATATATAGATAGGTACTTGCCGAAAATATAAATTCTCAACATGTCATTCATTCCAATCGATATATCGACTATGTTCCACTTGGGTTCCACAATACGAAATCCGATTTTTTTAAATATCCTCCTGAATTCTTCAAAAACACATTGTCCTTGATTCCATATTGAATAAAAAAATATCTAAAATCACTCTATATTCGCAATCTTCTAACCTCGAATTGCGCAAAAACATCATCTGTGTGGAACGCATCTTCAATATAAAGACGAAGGGTTGCTAAATATACATTATATACCATAATTTCATCATTTCCAAAAAAAAAAAAAACCATTGCGGAAGACATTCTCCCTCCGGCATCGAAATTATTGATTAAATTTAATTGATCCCACCAGCCAAGAAAGACTGAAACAAAAAGACCGGTGCAATGCCCTACCCTAGAAGCAGCGCCAAACAAAACAACCGAGACAAAATAATTACAAAATAGCCGCATTCATTCAATTATAGTAAACAAATAGTAGATATAAGTACAGTTTCAACTTTTTTCTCGACTTCTCATCATCCCTCAAGGTTTTTATTTAAAAAAAAAATGTATGCGAGGGAAGTTCAGTGCCACTTTTATGCAAAAAAAAACCTCACAGACTTGTCTTCGCTTTTTATGTGGAAAATGGAAGCCATTTGGCTACTATAATGTGACGCCACCCTGTGCTTTGATGTATCCCCCTTTTTGTACGGTAAACAACATGACAGAAAAATTAACCCTCGCCGATGAACAGACACACAGGTTTATATATAAAATTTCCATCGACTAGTGTTCTTATATTTGTTGTGTTTTGTAGGGGTAGCCATACAAAGTGTGTAGTATATATATATAAAAAAAACGGAATAGGGCATGAATTTATATATACATACAGCGATTATGTGAATGTATGTGTTTGTTCCTATAACAAAATGAGGGAAGACATTTTCTTTTCCGGTCTCGTCGTTGCGGGGAGGCGCATCTTCACAATCCAGATGCGAGACGATTTTTTTTTAAAAAGGTTTTCTATTTTCCTTATAAAAACTTGTGTATATTCAAATGGTTATTATTGATTGACGCTGACATATGTCATATTCAGTTCATTGAACGATGACGCTGTTTACCACCATCACACGCATTAAGCAAAACACAAACCGGATGTAGCAGAAAATGAAGGTGTTTGGTGGTAGGTGGAGGTTAACTAATAAGAATAACACAGCGCAAGGACTGTTCTCTTTGAATATAACCCCCAAAAATCACCAAATTTGGAATGAAACGATACAAGAAAAAAAATGGATGTTCTTAACACACCCTTTTCAAATGTAACTAGAAAAAAAATCACCACACTGTAGTTAACTTCATATAAAAATGAATTAAAATAAAGTAAGTAGTTTAACAAACCCAATTCACTTTTGAATGCGTCACAAGATCGTTCTAAACCACTCAAATAGTGGAGCTGTTCTTCCGGCACCATGGGGCCTAAACACTGGTCTGGCGCCCAACTTCATATTTTTGTTTTTTGTTATTTCTTTCTCTCAAAACCGGCAAATTCCACTCTTACACATCACTTAACAAAATAAAAAATAAGTAAAAAACTAAAAGCACTACACGCGCGACATAAGGCGCAGAATTACTAGCACCGGCATTAGCAAGCAGCAAATACCAGCACTGACGCGGCAGCTACACCAGCAGCAGCAAAACAACACACAACCAACAGACCAAGCGTCATACAAAACACTGGTCGCGGCCGCTTACACTAAAGTTGGTCTACCCTAAAAAAAAAGAAGCAAATAATGCTGAAGAGTGAAAGAGGCGACGACAAAACCACCACCAATCTTCCATCATCATTGCCATAGCTATCACCATTCACCACCATCACCAACGTCATCATCGTTGTTCTACCTACCGTACCATCGTTTCATTTTTTTTGTTGTTCATTACCCATTCACAATCCAATCATCCACCAATGTACAGTTAGCTAATAGAAGGAATTTCGCTGTATATCTCTATCTTTCTTTCCCACTTTAGGTTGCTCAGAATGATGGAGATGCTGTTTCATTTTAGTTTGGGATTTTTATGATAAAAATTCGCCGCGTTTTAGCGTGTGGATTGTATTTGTGGAACGTAGACAGATAGGGGGCTTTATATTGATAAGGTGTGCAGTATGGTATGGTTTTCTCTTTCTATTGCATTTATTGTCGATTTATTCTTTTACAATATTTACTATAGCGTTGTACTCAACTTAAAATACACAAAAAAAAGAACCTAATTACAAATGCAATAGGTACTACACCGAGCACGAGAAGGGTGCATAGCCCTTTTCTGTAGGTAGATATTCTACACACACGAAAAAATACTATATATTATGCTCTCCTTCTTCGTATGTTTGATGCTCTGGAAAATTCACAATAAGTCACACACAGCCTAGTAGTAGAGGGGGTCGCTTTAAAAACCAGACTTATTTTTTATTAAAAAAATGCACAACAACAAAAGATGGATAGAAGAGGAAAACAAGAAACTACACTCTGGAGTTCCTTTTGTTGTATCTTTTGTTTTTTTTTTTTTCGTTGGGCTATTTGGCTTGGAGGATCGTGGGAAGATTGCAATTCAAAGATTCAGTTCATTCCGTTCCCTATATGCATTATACAAGGAGCTTTAATCTTTAGTTTACTACTTTTTTTCTGTTTGTGCTAGCGGTATTTAAAATGGCAATTTACGAAACGTACGTAGGCATCTTCAATGGAAGGATGCTTTTGTTGATAGTTCGTGGGCTGATGGTTAGATACTGAAGTCTAGTGGGTATAATCGTGACTCATGACTTTCGAAAGTGTCAATATTAAGGGTAATACATTAAAAACATCTTACAAGACTATGATAAGTTTGATGCCAAGTTTTGGGTTTTTTTTTTTTTTGAATGTGTACCCTTTTTCATGAAAATATGAACGCTACATTAGAAATATAAATGTCACAGCGACGCTAGAGCAATAACTGTCAACGTCTATGATGGCAATGTAGTTTTATCATACTTTTTTGATGAATGCATTTAAGTTGTGTGTAAAGAGAGCAACAAGAGTTAAAAATATAACTTCAATGGAAGCTCTGAAACGTATGTCTAAGTAGACGCTTCTGTAGACATGACAGCACAAACAGACAAATTTGTAAGGAAACAGTAAAGTGGGAGGGTTATGATCTCTATCCAGATCATTTTAATTTGGATTACATAAGGTTACGACTGGCGTTAACTATTTCAAAAAAAAAAAAAAAACAAATAGATAACACAATTTTGGTTATATTGTGGCTCTTTAGAGGTCTTAAAAAGTAAATCTTGAAATGTGTCTCTCTAGACGTTCTCAAACAATAAACCTCCTCAACTCTGCTACCAATAAATATGGCGGTCAACTGGTTGAAGTATACCCGTGTACAAATGCCCAATACAAGTATCAGGATAAATAAATCATTGACGTAAATATATTACAGAATAATGCAATAATAACTGGAATTCGACACCATACTAATCTGAACTTTTACAACAAAATAATCCAAAGTCGCTAAAAGTAAAAGAAACTTCAAAATGTCATATCGCATAAAGTATCGTTGTGTCTGTAAAATTCTAACGCCTTGCATTTTCTGGGTTACGATTGTAGAATTGCTAAGCAAGGTTTGGAACAATTATTCACTAACAAGCGTGACGTTTGATCAATTATTTACGATCTCACACTGAGAAACCATTGATACCTACTTTGTTTATGAGATGTCAACCAGTTGATTGTGAGAACAACCCGTATACTTGTGAAAGATCCATCAATTTGTAAGTGTTTACGTGATGTGAAATTCGTATGAACAACACTAATGTGCATTCACGTAATTGTCAACTTAAAAGCGTGCATATAGAAACAAGTAAAACGTCATACCCTAAAAGTTCATTACGTATGCGTCGCGGTTCTTAAAAATGTTACTATTTTCATGAATCAATCCGTTGTTTACAATATCTAACTAAAAGCTCACTTAAATGCTTAAAATTGTGGTCCCGGATTGGCACTTTCATTGACGTTCTTGAGTAATTGACATTTTAGCCACTCGTTTTGTGTGCAATATGTTAGGTATATTTTTAATTGTCAAAAAAAGTCAACGTTTGTAGGTCTGATTGGAAAATAAGTGGGCACAAATTCATGTGCAAGACTGAAGCAAGTCTTATAAATATTTTCCAAGTATAAAATAAAAAAAATTACAATTTATAATTTAAAAATTTAAGAAGGATTATAATTCCAACAAATGAATGGCTTCTAAATCGTAGCTACTATAATAGAAGATGACGTCAATTTTCGTAAATTGGTATTGTACGACCATAATAGCTTTTCGCTCTGATTCGTTCATTTTTGCAAAAAAAAAACTTACAAAAATTTGACATTGATTCCGTTTACTGGAAAAATTGAGAAAATTGACTGAAATGTACAGAAGAAAACTTAACGTGAAATTTTGACTTTAGCTTCCGATTACTTCCGAAAATTATAAGGTCTGTAGCTGTACGGGTATTTTTGTTTGAAGACAAATTAGGTAAATCTTTCAAATCTCCAATATCGAAAGAGAATTCACTCATTTTAATGACAAGTACCCGTACGCAAAGGTATAAGAAAAGAAAAATGTCAAAGTTCGAAGTATGATGAAAGATTCAACAAAATATATCGCCTATAAAACCTTAAAAGATTATTTTTACGAACTCAACTATCAAAATCTACAAAACATACAGATTTCCGCGTATATTTGGAATAAAACAAAGAATTTTTTTTTGGTTTTTGTCAAACACCTGGGAATTTGATTTGAATTTTCATATTTCGAGAAGCGACAAATATGCAGAAAATGACCAAAGCACAGAAATAAAAAGACAAACTGTCAAATTTCTGAATAAATAACTGAAAGATTGGAAGTCAGAATGTAAACAAACAAGTGAAGACGTTCGAAATTGAGTTATCGCATTCAAAGCGATCTGCCGCGCATTTGATAATTAGCCCGATTGGCTGTAATTCTATGTCAGTTTTCATTCTTACCAGCCGCATGAATTTAAATTGTTTCTTCATTCATCTTTTTACAATTTTCTCAGTACGGTTTTGTGAAATTTCACATCCAAATTTATTCAAATCCACTCTTGCACATGAGTAAGCGTACGCACCTATATGCACTGTCAAAATGAAGTTTGACTCATTTTTTATATAACGCTGAGGGCAGCGTAATGCATTGTACATGCCTACTTCAAATACTTAAAATCACGATCAACTCCACCCGCACCATCAGGAATGCAGATAAGTGGGTGGTTTATGATGCATCAACTCCAATCCAAAACCTATGGGACTATAAAACTTGTATTGTAAACTATCACATCAATAAAGCATCAATACAAATTATGGCCAACAATTCAAAGAAAATCAACTAATAAACAATGATAAGCACACGAATTCTAAAATAATTTTAAGCGTTTGAACTAAATTTGATTTACAAAACACAATACTTGTACTGGCCCCATAACAAGATTAATTGTGTCAACACATTCTAACTAGATTGTGATCGTATCCAAACAGTGTACCGCCATTTTGATGTTCACAAATCGATATTTTATTACACCAATCTACATAAAAGTTTCAAACGTCCTTCATTCACGAATATTTAAATGATTTTTTAAATACACAAAAAAATCTACGTTCGAACTGTCAAATTATTATGTCAACAAAAATTATATGCATACAAAATAAGTCCTCAAAATTCCCGCCTGATGTTGTGAATTTTATTCACTGCCACTTAATCTCTTTTAAGACGATCACTCAAAAACCATGTTAAATAAAAATAATCACACACTTTATTATTCAGTTAAAACTTTGTTATTATGTTTAAAAAAAAATACTCACTCATTATTTTCAAATAATAAAATTTGGGTCCGTAGTAATAAATTGATACGGATTATCCAGAAATATGTTTGCCTTGCCAGTATATTACTTAGCAGCATAACTTTTTGTGGGGGTTTTCGAATTTCGAAAGGTTGTACTATAGGAGGCGCGCTGATTTTTTTTTAAAATAAACTAATATGGCTACACCGTTTTTTTTTTTATTTTTTAAATTTAATTTTAATTAAAAAGTAAACATAATCAATTGCAAACAAATAATATATAACACTTTACAAATGACAGAACAATAATTTAATAAAACTAAAGAAATAAATAATTAATAAATTAAATTGTAAATTTAACAAAATAATGTAAACATCAACATTTAATTTTTTCTTCTTAACAAATGTAAACACTGTGCGCTATTGACGTTTAACGAACATTAACTCTGTTTTAAATAAAATTAACAAAGTCGCGAATTTAACTAAATTTCATTTTTAAAACAAATTTTAAATTTTACTAGATTGGTTTTTTTTGGTTTCGGTTACAAATGGAGCCACATTTTGTTTTGAGATTTTTTTTGTTTACTTTTAAAGTTGCGCGGGTAATTTTGAATTTTGAAAACAAAAAAAAAAAGAAGAGGAAAATATTCGTCGTCCCGTAAACTCCTTTATTTTATTTTTGGTATTTTTCTTGTTGTGGTCTTTCAAAAAATTGCGTACGTACGTACTGCGCGTAACATAACATGCGACTAACTTTGAAAATGCACTCAAAATCAGGAATAAGGGACGAAGAAGGGCTTCCTGCTGTTGATCGGGGAGGTAACTTCGATGGTAGTGGTGGCTGAAGTGTGTAATTATTGTCCAACTTTATAATAACTGGTTATTGTGTTAGTGTGCTGGGTCTGCATCGGTGAATGTGATGCATTTTTATGCTACGAATGCCTGCCATGCAGTGGCATCGGCAAGGGATGCGACAAAAACACCACCACCATACTACAATAGAACAAAAATGCCAACGACACATATACAAACACAGAACACACACCAGCAATTCATTCTGTTAGGAAGGGATGAGGATGAACGACAACGAAGGGAAGAGTAAACACCATTGAGCCGAAAAAAAGCCTGCCTGCTGCTGCTGAATTTGAACGAAGCCTGGAAACATTATAATAATGACGCGAATGAACGGATCAAAGAGAAGACAAAAAAAGAAAAAGAAACAAAAATAAAGGAATTAATTTATACACAAAAAAAAACTAAGGAAACCAACTACGGTGGGGTGCAGAAAAAGAAAACACAAGCACTAGCCATACAGATATTCCCATTTGTGCAGATAACAGTGGCGGAAGTTGTCATAGAGTAATGATGCTATTTTGAGGTCTACATCGTGAATTTGAGAATTGTATATCAGTCAATATTCTAAAGGTTACTTAAAAGGAAGTCGTTAACATTTAAGGATGTTCCATATAGCCTAACAAATGGACCGTAATAGCAGGGAGCCTGTACAATGTTGGCACGTGATAGGTTTCAGAGCATAGAATTGACAAGTACACTGAAGGTAACTTTGTGTCATTATGGTATAGAACCTTGTTTTTAAAAATAACCAACTTTTGAGGCTGAGTTGTAAGGCTTATGGGTACTTTTAAAATGGCGGCCGTTCAAGCAATTATGGATGCAACATTTTAATTAGAAACTTAGGCAGAGTGAACCCAGTATCTAAAGCGTGTTCTTTTTAAAGTTTTGGTTTTAAACTGGCAACACTATTGCTACAGATTGTCAATTTGACAGTTGAAAGTTGTTTGGTAGTTAGTACTTTTTATAGCGTAGATTAACGCCAGAATAACGCGTGTAAATTGTGCAAACTTATTTTGAAAACCATGCTTCAGTTCGCCAAACTTATAGTGCATTTTTTGGTCGACATAATCGTCCATCTGAGCAAGTTATTCGGAACACGATGAATCGTTTTTGCAAAACGTACACTCTAGTAGATAAAAGGCATCCCCAAAGATGACAAACAGTGCGAACAGAAGAAGTCATTGCCGTTGTGGAACACGGTGTTAAGGAGAATCCGAATGAGTCGATTCGCCATGGTACACAGCAATTGGAACTATTGAGCTATTGGCTTAAAAGCTTATAAGATCCAGCTTGTGCAAGAGTGGAAACCGCGTCGTAGGTTCGGTGAATGGGCCGATGAGGCTCACTTTTGGATATGTTACAACCAAAATTGCCGAATTTGGAGTGGAGAAAACCCAGAAGTCTTTATCGAGCAACCATTAAAAATTCCTGTTGGGTGTGTTTTATGGGGTGATGCAATTATCAGCATAAATATTTCTTTAAGGATAAAGCTGGCCAGAATGTTACCTTCAATGGAAAGCGCTATAGAACCATGATTTCTGACTTCTTTGTTCCTTAGTCGAATGGCATTGATGTGACAGAGCTTTGGTTTCAAGAAGATGGGGCAACATGCCACACACCATCGATTTATTGCGCGAAACTTTTGCTCAATGCATTGTTTCGCGTTTTGGACCATTGAACTGGCCTCCACGATCCTGTGATCTCACACCTTTAGATGACTTCCTTTGGGAAGTGTTTTGAATACACTATTCTATGTCGATAAACCAGGAACGTTGGACGATTTAGAAGTCATCTATCTGGCATTTATGACTCATACAGGGCCGGCCTCAAACATAGCTTCTCTCTTCATTTGTGTGTGCGAAGTAATTATTTTTGCCACAAAGAAGATGACCTCCCTAAACCCGAAGTCCATTGCAAACGTTGTAAACATTAGTCAACTAACGACGTGGTAAATGAACTGTCAAAATATGTATGGGAAATAGTTTACAAGAATATCGGGAACTAAGCACACAAATTGGGTGTGTAAACTGGGATGGTAAACTTCGTAAACTTCCTTTGCCATATCATTTACGCATGTGGTTATAATTGCTCGCACGTTGTAAACATACGGCGTTGCAAGAATACTATTAGACCGTGTGCCAACTAGGTTTATAATTTTTGACATTAGTGTGGTGAATATACTTCAAAATTTTAACCTGCTCAAGACCTCGTTAAAATGTATCCAGTGGCTTTTTTCACGTTTGTTATTCCTATTGAGGAATGATATGTATTGAAAGCAGACTTTTGGATTATTTCGCATTGACAGTGTTCACGTGTTTCACCAAAAGGTAGAAACTGGTGTTTTAAATCAGAAAATGTAATGCAATGTATACCTACAATAGGAAAATGTCACATTAGCATTTCTTTTGTCGTATTTTGTATGTAAAATTCATTCAACTTGATCAAATGAAATATTTTCAATCATGAATACAAATATTACAACAAAATGTTAGGTACTGAAAATGACAAGTAATTATGGTTTATTCTTATTTATCTTTAATTCAATTCAATTGACACACCAAAAATGTTGTTTTCTTCTACAGAAACGTCAAATATTAGTGCTATTTCCATTTTTACTGCTTTAATGTAAAAGTTTACACTCCGATCGATTTTTTTTCGCTAACTGCACAGTTTTGCACACATACTACATATACATTTTTTCTGAAATCACTTATGCCGCATGCACAATCACGCAGTCAACACCAGGCACTCACCTTTTGCATACACAATCACTGTGCATGCAGGCATGTGAATGTATGGTCCCAATAAGAAATGGATAATGTAAATATTTTGCCGATAGGACAAACATTGGATCAGCACAGTCTTTTTTTTTAATTAATTCATAAGCTTATTTTAAGACAAATAAATATTCAATGAAATTTAAATATAATTTCTCATATGACCTATATGAGACGACTGTGAAGTTTTTTATTGTTATAATCTTGTATGATCGTGTTTATATTCAACATTCCTTTATTTATTTTTTTTAAATCTATCAAGTCCATCATTAAGAAGAAAATTACAATAAGACAACGGGTTGATATTTTTTCCGGGTGTAACAAAAGTTAACTTTATGTACGTCAATCGATCATATGACCACCACAAGTACGTTTCCAGCGATTGATTATTTGCAGTATTTGCAGCCAATCTGCCCTATCGAGGTATCCGTCGGAGCGGAAAATTCTCAAATTGTTTATACGATTCGGAGGATTTTTGCTTCGAGGTATTCTTCTGAAAAGCTGTCAGGTGAAATTTTTGACAGGTAAGTGCTTTTTCGATTTCCTCCACGAATTCTTCGCAGAATTTATTTACAAATTGTTTCGATGACACTTACCTCGAATGGAATTCGAACCTCCGGACGAAGTATGCGTTGCGGAAAATTGTCCGCTCCGAAGGATACCACGTTAGGGCTGCTGATATCACCACTCATCCACACATCGTCGCTTGAAAAGCAAACTGTTATATGCCAAAATTCATAAATGTTCAGAAAAGCTATTTGAAGTTTTTTATTACTAACGGGTGATTTTTTAAGAGGTTTAGAACTTTTTTTTAAAAAAAAAACACAAAAAATTCGAAAAAATGAATGAAATATTTATTTGAATCGATAGTTTGAATTTAATTTTTAAAGATAATTTCATGCAAATGTTGACCGCGGCTGCGTCTCAGGTAGCCCATCCGCTGAGTCCAATTTTGGCATACTCTTTCACACATATCGGCCGGTATCTCACGAATGAATGCATGGATGTTGGCTTCCAGTGCGTCAATCGAAGCGGGCTTGTCCCTATAGACATTAGCCTTGACATACCCCCACAAAAAATAATCTAATGGTGTCAAATCGCACGATCTAGGCGGCCAATTGACCGGCCCGAAACGTGAAATTAACTGTTCACCAAACTCGCCTCGCAATTGCGCCATTGTTTCGCGTGCTGTGTGGCATGTGGCACCGTCTTGTTGAAACCACATATCATGCAAGTCAAGAACTTCCATTTCGGGCAAAAAAAAGTTTGTTATCATCGCTCGGTAGCGTTCACCATTGACAGTAACGCTGCGATTCGCATCATCTTTGAAGAAATATGGCCCAATAATGCCGCCGGCCCATAAACCGCACCAAACAGTGGCTTTTTCGGGATGCATTGGTAGCTGTTGCAATGCTTCTGGCTGATCTTCACTCCAAATGCGGCAATTTTTCTTATTTACGTACCCATTCTACCAAAAATGAGCCTCATCGCTGAACACAATTTTTCGATAAAAAAGCGGATCCTCGGCCAGCTTTCCAAGAGCCCATTCACCAAAAATTCGGCGTTGTGGTAGGTCGGCTGGCTTTAGTTCTTGCACCAGCTGTATCTTAAAAGGCTTTACGCCCAAATCCTTCCGCAAAATTTTCCACGTAGTGCTGTAACAAAGGCCTAACTGCTGGGAACGGCGCCGAATCGACATTTCGCGGTCTTCTGTCACTAGCTGATACGGCCGCAATATTTTCTTCACTACGCACAGTACGTAAACGTGTTGGTGGTTTAATGTCCAACAAAGTAAATTTGGTGCGCGAAATTTGGTCACAATCTTCCGAATAGACTGCTCAGAAGGTCGAGAATGCCGATCATAAAATGGAAGCAGCGCGCGATGAACATTTCGAACCGAGCACGAATTTTGATAGTAAAATTCAATAATTTGCGAGCGTTGTTCATTTGTAAGACGATCCATGGTTAAATTGCAAACCAAACTGAAGCTGTTTGACAGTGACACAAGGTACTAAACACACGTCAGCTGTCAAAACCAGTGTTGCCAAAACCAAACCAGCTAAAAAATCACCCGTTATGTATGTTGCCTTAAATGCCAAACGACAATTACGCCCTCACGCTTTCAGTTTAAAAGCTATAGATATGAGAAAATTTGTATTTTTTTTTTGGCGAATCGGTTAAGTATACAACTTAACTGAAAATCGCCAAATTTTGACTAACGTCAGTTTGCTTCTCAAGCGACGACATATTGGCCAGAAAATGTTGCGTTCAATATTATTCTTAAGCTCTTCTAACGTTGCGTTGGTGGGATATGTCAACAAATTAAAGTAACCTCATAAAAATAAATTGCGTTAAATCATATTAGGGTGGTGGGTATTCGACCGGACAATTTCTTGAGATTACAAGATTACTGAAATTCCTCTTAATTAGATCAGGTATTAGAGCAGATTCGTGGGATTGTGGGTCGTGTGGCACAATCTTATTGGAATGAACAAATATATAGCACAAGCTGGCCCGTCAAACGTTGTTTTGCCATTATCAAATGGAATGACCGCCTACAGCGCCACCTTTAACCAAGATCCATTTTTATATATATAAACGGCTCACACAGGGCCCCAAACCTTGCTTTTCGGTTTTGATTTTTGTGAGTGCGATGTTGCTATTTTTCCACAAAGTGGATCTCCTGGTTAAAGCCGAATTTACTTACTTACTTACTTAAGTGGCGCTACAGTCCGGAATGAACCTGGGCCTCAACCAACATGCCTCTCCAATTAGCCCGGTCCTTAGCTAACTGCCTCCAGTTGCGCACTCCAAGTTGGTTGAGGTCGGTTTCCACTTGTGCGCGCCACTTAAGGCGAGGTCTTCCTCTACTGCGTCCGACGTCTGGCTGGGAATCGAAGACTCTGCGAGCCGGAGTATTGGTGTCCATTCGTTCTACATGTCCTAGCCATCTTAAACGTCCAATGCGGAGTTTTTTGACCAGGGGCATGTCGCTGTACAGCTCGTATAGTTCTTGGTTGAATCTTCGTCTCCATAGCCCGTCAACGCAAACGGGACCGAAGATTTTTCGAAGAATTTTCCTCTCGAATCTACCAAGGATTTCTTCATCCGCTTTTGATACGGTCCATGCTTCAGCGCCGTAGAGCAGGACTGGGATGATCAGGGTCTTATATAGGATCTCCTTAGTAGTTCGAGTGAGGGCTTTACTACTAAATTGCCTTCTTAGCCCGAAGAAACAGCGGTTGGCAAGAGTAATTCTTCGTTTAATTTCTGACGAGATGTTGTTGTCAGAGTTAATAGCGGAGCCGAGGTAGACAAAGTCCCGTACTACCTCAAAGTTATATCTGTCAATGGTGACGTTCTGTCCAATTCGTCGATGTTGTGTGTCCTTTCGTGTTGACAGCATATACTTAGTCTTACCCTCATTTACTGCTAAACCCATTTTCGCCGCTTCCTTCTCTATACTAGCAAACGTGGCTATGACATCACGTTGAGTCCTACCAATGATGTCAATATCGTCAGCGTATGCTAGTAGTTGCACCGACTTTTGGAAAATTGTGCCTCTGGTGTTGGCTTTGGAGTTTTGCAAAATTCTCTCAAGAATCAGATTAAAGGAGTCACATGACAGCGCATCGCCTTGCCTAAATCCTTTTTTGGTATCGAATGTGTCGGTGAGGTCGTTTCCGACCCTGATGGAGCAGCGAGAATTCTCCATCGTCATCCTACACAAACGGACGAGTTTGGGCGGTATACCAAAACTAGACATGGCTCTGTACAGTTCGTCTCTATAAATGCTGTCATATGCGGCTTTGAAATCGATGAATAGGTGGTGGGTATCGATTTGGACTTCTTGAGTTTTTTCCAGGATCTGCCGAAGTGTGAAAATTTGATCGGTTGTGGACTTTCCTGGCCTAAAACCACACTGATAAGGGCCAATCAGGTTGTTGGTAAACGGTTTCAGGCGTTCACATATTACGGCAGATAGGATCTTGTAGGCGATGTTGAGGAGACTTATGCCTCTGTAGTTGGCGCAGTTCAGAGGGTCTCCTTTTTTGTGGATCGGGCAAACGATGCTGAGGTTCCATTCTTCAGGCATATTTTCATCCGACCAGATTTGGCTTATGAGTTGGTGGATGTTACTTACCAAGTCATCTCCGCCGGCCTTATAGAGCTCAGCGGGAAGGCCGTCATTTCCGGCAACCTTATTAAGCTTGAGTTTAGATATTGCTATCCTCACTTCACTCAGGTCGGGTGGTTGGCAGTTTTCGCTGTCGTTGCCAATATTGAATGGTTCGTTCTGCCTGACAGCGGAATGTTGTTCGTCATCGCCGTTTAACAGTCTGCAGAAGTGGTTCTTCCATATCCTCAGCATCGACTGTGTCTCAACTACAATATTTCCTTGTTCATCTCGACAGGATTCTGTTCGAGCCTTGTATCCTTGGCTTTGACGTTTTACACTTTGGTAAAACTTGCGAACATCGTTCCTGGAGTGGCACCTCTCTATATCCTCGATCGCGCGCTTTTCTTGCTCTTTTTTCTTCTTGCTGAAAAGCCGATGTTCTTCCCTTCTTCTTTGCCTATAGAGCTCAATGGCAGCTCTCGTCTTCACCTGCAGCTTAGCCTTGTAGGCCTCGTTCTTGGCTGCGAGCATCTGTCGGCATTCCTCATCAAACCAGGGGTTTCTTGCTGGTGGGCGCGAGAAACCTAGCACATCAGTTGCGGCTGATCTAATGGCCTGTTGGCATCGTTGCCATTGCTCTTCGACATTCGATGCTGGTGGTATGGTGTTAATCGAGAGGTTAAGGGATACGCGTTGTGCGAAGGTCTTGGCGGTCTCTTGCGATTGCAGTCTTCCGACATTAAATTTTTTCACAGTATTTCTGGATTGTTGTGGCGTGGTGGATATCCGCATTCTTACCTTGGCTGCTACAAGGTAGTGGTCCGAGTCGATGTTAGCTCCTCGGAATGTTCGGACATCCAAAATACTGGATGCGTGCCTCTTATCTATCGCAATGTGATCAATTTGGTTGACCGTTCGTTGATCTGGAGACCGCCATGTCCCCTTATGGATATCGAGGTGAGGAAACCGTGTGCTGGCTATAGTGGCATTTCGTTCCGTAGCGAAATCAATTAGCCTAAGTCCGTTACCAGACGTGTTGTCGTGTAGGCTATGTTTTCCGACAATACTTCTAAAGATGTCTTCTCTTCCTACCTTTGCATTAAAATCTCCCAGCACGATTTTAACATCGTACTTCGGTAGTCGCTCATAGGTTTTGTCGAGGAGCTCGTAGAAGCAATCCTTAGCTATATCATCTTTTTCTTCCGTCGGAGCGTGAGCGCATATAAGGCTTATGTTGGCGAATTTGGCCTTGATGCGGATTGTTACTATGCGTTCGCTAATGTCTTGGAAACATAAGACTTCTTGCCTAAGTCTGGCACTTATAACAAATCCGCATCCGAATAGTCGCTGTTTCTGCTCACTATAACACGGTCCGTAGTATATGTCACAGTTTTTCATCCTCTTTTTGCCCGGCCCGTCCCATCGTATTTCCTGGATGGCAGTAATGTCTGCTTTGTAGCAGTTTAGGGCTTCCGCTAGTTGTTCGCCTGCACCTCTCCTGTTTAATGTTCTCACATTCCAGGTGCAGATACGAACGTCGTTGTCCTTTTTTCGTTTAGCAGGGTCGTCAACAAAGCCGAATTTAAACGGCAAATTAGAGAAGCTTCTCAAGACAGTGTTATCTACACTTTGATGTTTGTTCAGACGGTCGCAAGAGGTGGAGGAGTGGAAAACTATCATCTGAAGCTTCTAAAATTTGCCATTCTCAAGTGTCCTTAAACTCGAGGTTCTGTTCCTTGTAGGAAAAATGATCTAGCTATTTCTAGTGCGAAACCACAGCACAAATCCTATACTTTAATAATTTAAACGATAAGGTCAGAAATCTCATCCGAGACTTTATGAGTCGTGACACTGCAACATTACTTGAAGGACTAGGTGCTGGAAAAAATTCTCTTTGGAGAGCGATAAAAGACATACAGGCACCGCCACTAAATATAACAATGGTGAATGGGCTAAGA
This sequence comes from Rhingia campestris, assembly GCA_932526625.1. Lineage (NCBI taxonomy): Eukaryota > Metazoa > Arthropoda > Insecta > Diptera > Syrphidae > Rhingia > Rhingia campestris. The sequence continues at coordinate 31,613,542 of OW052183.1, forward strand.
AAGATTCTGACAAGGCGGAAATATTCGCCGAGCATTTGGAACAAACGTTTCAACTGTCAGGTGACAACATGTTACCAGAGGAATATGATGGATCACGTAGAAATCCCAACAACATCCGTTTCAACTGTCAGATGACAACATGTTACCAGAGGATATGATGTGATGAATCACGTATACAAATCCTGACAACATTCGAATGAAAAGCGTGTCTTTAACTCAAATTTCCCAGGTTCTTAAAATTCTTAAGAAAAATAAGCCTCCTGGATATGATTTAATTACCAAACATGTACTTAAAGAATTACCGAAGAAAGCATTAGTTGAGTTACTCGACCTTATAAATGCTTCGCTTAGACTACTGTACACCTATACACGACGAAAGTGGAAAGTCACGAAGTGATAAGGTTTTAAAGACGGGGAAAACTCCTCAGAACAATAAAAAATCATAGAGGTTTATTCGAAAAATAAACTTTTTGAAGCGCTTACAGTCAGAACGAAGATAGAATAAAGACGCAAATTCCTGATCACCAATTTGGCTTTAAAACTAAGTATTCAACAATTGAATAAGTTTATAGAATTAGAATTAGAGTTAGAAAAAAAAAAAGATATGTTCCATGTTTTTTTTTTTTTTGACGTATCTCAAGACTTTGAAAAGTTTGTCACAAAGGAATGCTATATAAACTAAGAACAGTTCTTCCGGAACAAATGCGTACAATACTAGAATCCTATCTTAAGGACAAAATCTTTTACGTAAAACAAGGATTCACGCTTCTATTGTAATCAAATACGACCATATTGTCTTTTAGATTTTCACCTTCCCCACAAGCAGAAAAAAAATAATTTGCGAAGCGTTACTTTTGCAATTTTGAAATGCGGTAGTCTTTCAAAATTGCAAAATGAATAATCTTTAAAAAAAATGTTATTTTTATTAAACCCAACTGTACCAATGCCCCACGTCCGATACTGTATCTTATTGTATATTTAAGCGAACTAATAAACCGGAAATCAAAAATGAAAGGGACTCGGTAGATAGCGGAGTTGCATGTACCCTAATTTGTGCACGGATGTAGAAGCTAAACGGAAGGGTGGAAACAGAGGATATTTCGAATATTGCCGAAAAAAATAAAAAAAATTGAAGCACCGGCGAAGTGTATGAAGTTTACTTAATCGAACCGAAGAGTTGATTTGGTTATTTTTGTTCAAAGGATTCTCGTAATCTTACTTTTCCAATGAAAGGTAGACGGTGAAAAATGGATTCCAATCAAAGTTATTTGGGTAAGTGGTTATTCTCACCAGTTCAGGAATTTATTTTGTGTTTACTTTTTTTCGGAGTTTTAAGGTGTTAATGATTATTAAGTTTTTTTTTTGGGTCAAGTTTATACGTTTGATTTAAAGTTTTTTTTAAAAAAAAAAAAACAATTGCAGTGGAATCAATAAAACTTGAGATGATTTATGAAGTAAGTTATAACAGGACATCGAATTTTACAGATGAAATGATTTAGTATTTCCATACATGGACAGGCTTAGATATCACTGCAGCACTCCCGAATAAACGCGCTTTTTGGTTAAGGCAAATATAGATATAAAGCACATTCAAGTAACCCTAACATTCGGAGGTGATCCTGACTACACGTAGCTATCTTAAAAGGCAGATCAAAGAAAACAATAATAGGAGCATGTAGGTGTTTTTTTTAGAGGTGAACTTTAAGTTCACATTATTTTAACTGGCGGCCATTTTGTCAGCTGTCAAGTGATTTTTTTTTTAATTTGGTTTGGCATTTCAACATAAATAGACTGAAGTCTAAACAACGCTTCCAAATTGTGCAAAATTAACTTTGGTTCTGTTCGCCCATCAGAGCAATAATTTCGATTAAGTATGGAACGTTTTCGCACCACGTTTACTCTTAATGATAATACGCAAGCACAGAGACGTCGTACATTGCGTACAAAATAAGTCATTGCTGCTGTAGAGCGTAGCGTAGAGGAAGATCCGAATCAATCTATCCGCCATCGAGCACATGAATTGGATATGTGTCCATCCACTTTATGGAAGATTCTGCGGAAATATCTTGGTTTGCGTCGCTTGACTATTTTCTCTGGGGATATGTGAAGTCACTAGTCTACGCCGATAAGGCCGAAACGATTGACCACTTGGAGGACAACATTCGCCGCGTTATTGCCGATATACGGCCACAAATGTTAAAAAAAGTCATCGAAATTGGACCTCCAGATTAGACTACGTCTGAGACAGCCATAAGATTATCTTTCGAATAAAGTAAATTTTATGTCAATTAAAAATTATGTCAATTCCATTTCAAAGTTCTATACCTCTAAAAAGAACACTATTTATATGAGTAAAATAGAAAACAAAATAACGAATAAAATTAAGCAGACCAGTAGGCATGCAGCTAAACGAGTGTGTAATGATAATGATGCATAAATTCATATCATAACCTCGTCGACTTTGAAGTTACAAAAATAATCAAGTACCTTTATTTGTTTTTGCGTTTTGTTTCTTTTAATTATTCATTAGAATTCCATTAAACACATCTCAACATCTCTATAGTTATACAGTTCATAAATATTTATGCATCATTCATTCAGGACCGCACACATTCTTATTCATAAAACGCTTTTCCATCCATAATAGTTAGGTACACAAGGTTTGTGTCAAATATTTTTTTTTTTTAATTCTGACCTGCCTAAGCAGTAATATACACATCGACCTAAAAGATCTATTGTGCTTGCCGTCAGATGCTTTTTAGGTTAGTAGCGCTTCTACTTTCCTAATGTAGCTGCTAATACTTTCAGCCGACGATTTCCTGAGTTCTTCGGGACTTAAGAATTCCCTGAAGAAAGATTCCCTTCTCATACCGTAAAGGGCCGGGCATTCACATATGATATGCTCGGCTGTTTCGTCTTCTTCTAGACATAGTCTGCACTCCGGTGAGTCGACTAGACGCATTTTGTTTAGGTGATATCGCAGACCGTGATGACCAGTTAGGTAGCCTACTAAGTTTTTGATATCGTGCCTGCGAAGATTTAGTATCTTGTTGGCATCTGATTTGAAGGGCTGAATAGCTCTTTTGGCCTGTCTTATGCCTGGGATGTTTCCCCAGTATGAAACACATCTGTTTTGTTCCCAGTTTTTTATGACTAGTTTTATGGCTGATTTGGGGATTGCACAGAAAGGTTCAGGTCCAATGAAGGGGGTTTCCGAACCTTTTCTGGCTAGTTCATCAGCTTTTTCATTACCTTCAACTTCCTTATGTCCGGGGACCCACCATAGTTTGGTTTTGTTCCTGGAACAGAGTGTTTGGAGGGATTTGAAACAGTGTAGTACTGATTTGGAGTCAATGATGTGTGAGCTAAGGGCTTTTATAGCTGCTTGACTGTCCGTGAATATATGGATGTTTGCGCCTTTAATACCTGAGTTGTGTATTGGGTTTGCGCATTCTTTTATGGCAAGGAGCTCAGCTTGGAATACACTAGGGATTTTTCCCATAGGTATTGAGATGTTTTTATTTGGTCCATGTATGCCAGCTCCTACCCCTGAGTCCATTTTAGAACCATCCGTATACTACTTTAGACCGTTTAGGCAGTTTGGTGGGTTGTTGCTACACCATGCTTCTCTGGTTGTGATCTCCGTTGAGAATCTTTTGTCGAAGCATAGTGTCTTTGGTAAGCGGTCTGTAACCGCACAGATCATGTCAAGTTCTGGAAGTTCGGATAGAAGTTCAATTAGTTTTAGATGTTCACTAATGTTTAATTCTTCCGCTTGTGTCAAACTTGCTGAGCTGCGAATTGCCACTTTTTTTTATATAAATGTTGAGGGGTGTTAGTCCTATTAAGGTTTCCATAGCCGCCGTAGGACAGGTACGCATAGCTCCGCTAATGCCCAGACAGGCAAGCCGTTGTACCTTGTTTAATTTATTTATAGTTGTTTTTTGGGTGACTGTTCCACCATACTATTGAAGCGTATGTTATAATGGGCCTGACCATGATCGTGTAGATCCAGTGTGTGGTCTTTGGAGAGATTCCCCAGGTTTTACCATACATGCTTCGGCAAGCCCAGAAAGCTTTGGTTGCTTTTTGAATTTTGTTGTTGATGTGGGAGTTCCAGCTTAGTTTTTTATCGAGGATCACTCCAAGATATTTTACTTCGTTGGAATACTCAATGTAGGTATGTACCATTAATTGAAATTTGGGTAAGATTTAATTTCCTCCTTTTTGTAAAAGGTACGATGATAGCCTTGCTGGGGTTTATAGAGAGACTTTCTTTATTACACCAGTCTATGACTATCTAAAGGGCGTTTTGCAAACGTGTTGTAACTTCGTTTGGTTCTTTGCCCTTTATTATGATGACTAGGTCATCGGCGTATCCAATTATATTGAAACCTGCATTACTTAGGTCTTGAAGTAGGTTATCGATAACCAGAGACCATAGTAGGGGTGAGAGTACTCCTCCCTGAGGGCAGCCTTTAACGGCTGTTACTGATACTGAGGTCTGTGCTGATGAAGCAGTTATTTTCCGACTTTCAAGCATCGCTTTGATCCATTTGATGGTGGGATGATCTATTCTTCTATGAGTCAAAGCATTTGATATGGAGTCATATCCAGTGTTGTCAAAAGCACCCTCTGTGTCAAATATAGTAAGTACTAAAAAACGGAAATCAATTACAATTATCTGTCCCAAAGGTCAGCAGAGTTTCCAATGGATAATTTTAATGGTTGCGAAACTCATGGTGACCACTTTTTGTTTTACATTTTATAACATTTTGGTGACTTTTGTTGACTCAATAAAATCGTTTACAATGTTAGGTCTGTAGATAAAGAAGAATTGGCATTTGAATACATAAAACAGCGAAGCATAACTGAAAACACACAAAAGGGCCCTCTTTTACTTCGGGACCATTTTTCTGCGACCTGAAATTGTGTCGTAAAGCTCAGCCGTATGTGGCGATCAAAGAATAAAAAAAATACTTAAAACGCCCTTTTATAGGCTATGTTCAATAAGGTTTAGAGGCATTTTAATGAGTGGATAACTTTATTCAGTCTATATAATGAATTTATAAATGAGGCTGTATATGATTTGACACATTTATTCGTACATTAAATATGAACTTGGTATAGACAAGAAACAATTACAGATTTCCCATCTGTCACCCAGTGATACATCACATATTAGGTAAGTTCGGGTCCTTTTGTGTAAAGAAAAATAAATGAGAAATCTCTGATATCAAGGGCGAATTCTGTCATTTCAACGAAAAGAACCAGTATGCTTTCGCAAAGAAAAATAAAAAACGTCAAATTTTAAAGTACGGGTGTTTTTTTAGAGGTTAGTTTTTCGAATAGAGATAGAGTTTGAGGTTTTTCGAATAGAGATAAAACTGACATTTTATGGTCAAATCGGGCAACTCTTATGTCATTTATGTTCAGTTTGGTTTGCCATTTTATCATGAACATTTTGACAAATGAATAACGCTTGCAAATTGTGCAAATTTTTTTCCAAAATAAAGGTTCAGTTCGCGATGTTTACCGCAATCTCCGTCCATTTTGTGGTCGACATAATCGTCCATCATTAGGTTAACCGTTCACCATGGATCGTTTTCGCACAACGTTTACTCTATGTGATAATACGCATCCGCAGACACGTCGAACAGTAAGCACCGAAGAAACAATTGCTGCTGTAGAGCAAAGTGTTGAAGAGGACCCGAATGAATCGATTCGCAACCGTGCACAGCAATCGGAGCTTTGTCCATCAACTTTATGGAAGATTTTGCGCAAAGATCTTGGCTTACGATCTTACAAGAGAGAGACCATGCAATGCGTCGTGATTTTGGTGTATGGACCGAAAATGAGATTTATTTTCATCGCAAAATTTTGTTCACTGATGAGGCTCATTTTTGATTGAATAGTTAAAATTGCCGCATTTGGATTGAAGAGAATCCACATGAGACCCTTAAGACGCCATTACATCCACAAAAACATCCACTGGAGTCATTGGACCATACTTCTTCCGAAATGATGCTGGAGAGTCAGTTTTCGTTAATGGAGACCGGTATAGAACCATGATAACCTACTTATTTGTTCCCGAATTGGATGGCATGAATGTGGATGAGATGTGGTTCCAAAAAGACGGCGCTACATGCCACACAGCACACGTCAAAATCGATTTATTGAAGGAAACATTCGATGAGTGCATAATTTCTCGGAATGGACCTGTCAACTGGCCACCAAGATCGTGTGATTTGACACCATTGGATTATATGTTTTGGGGATATGTGAAGTCGCTCGTCTGTGCCAACAAACCAGAAACGTTAGGGGACTTGGAAGCCAACATTCGTGGCGTTATTGCCGACATAAGGCCCCAAATGATCGAACAAGTGGTTGAAAATTGTACCTTTAGACTTGGCTTTATTCGAACCAGCCACGGTGGTCACATGCCCGAAATCATATTTAAACATTAATGGCATAAAATTATCCTTCCAATAAAGCCAAATCGATGGACATTAAAATGATTTTCTTGTGTTTTATTTCAATTCGAAGTTCTATACCACTAAAAAAAACACTCTTTATATGTTAAAAGGGACGACTATAAAAAACATCTCTCCACTTAAATGTTTTGCCTATAAAACCTTCGAAGGTTATTTTTAGAAACTGAAATATATAACAGTAAATCTACAAAACATAAAGATTTCCGCGTAATTTTTAAGTAAAATTAAAAATTATTTGTTATATTCAGTGCAGGAATTTATTCGACAATATAAGTGATGATTTGATATGGCAACACTGATGATTTATCGATTTTGCTGTCAAAAAGTTATCGAAATGTATAGAATCTACAGTCTGTCATCGAGTCATCGGGCCATTTTTTTTTCGAGAACGCCACTGGTCAAACGACAACAGTGGACGGTGCGCGCTATAGGGCCATGTTAACCGAGTTTTTTTATGCCGCAATTGGAGGAATTAAGGAGGGCATGTGGTTCCAACAGGACGGAGCAACGGCACACACTGCGCGAGCAACAACCGATATTCTGAAGGGCCAAACAACATCGGATGACTTCTTTTGGCAAACCTTGTATTTTCCTAGGACGTTTAGTCTGAGGTTACAGCCAACTGAGCAGTATGATAGCCAAGTGTGGAGACTTGAACTTCCTTGAACGTATAAAGATCATTCATATGATCTTGCTGAAAAGTGCGTCTAAGTCCTAGAAGTAAATATTTTCTCATTACTTTTAGTCTTAGGTTACAACCAACTGAGAAGTAGCTTTGCCAAGTGTGGAGGCTTGAACTTCCTCGTCGGCATAACCTCTGCAGAGGTGATTTGAAATCCTTTTCTTAAAGTGCACGAGGATTAGGTAGGATTTTTATTATCATAGTATAGTCATATAACCTCAACTTGATGAGTTCCAAAAAGAGAATGACTTAGTTTCCAGCATGGACGGACACTATCCATTTTTGGTAGGCGGACAAGGGCGTTCTGGTGGTAAATTGATTGTAGCTATAGGGCCATTTTTGAATAGTGCCTCAATATATTGGAAGGCAGACGGTGTATCCTTTATCGCCATTAGATTTTACTTAGTGCAAACTAAGCTGTAAAGTGCCTTTAAACATTAATGGCATAATGGCACGCTGTTCTGCCTTTTGTAGAAGACTGAACTTAGTACAGGGTTATTTTTCAAACGAAGGAGGCCATGTTTATAGGTTTTGGCGGTAGTTTATGATAGGTTAACCAGTCCTGGAAACAGCTTTCACTGTACGTCATGATATTGGTATAAATCGTAAATCGCGATGGTACACAAGGATCTAACTCCGTTAAGATCTACTTCAAAGGCAAGGAATACTAGTTCTTAATATGATTTCGTTTTCAATCTCAGCCTAACAACAAAGTGGGTCAAGTGAAAGTTTGTAGGCGTCAACTAAATTTATTCCCACGATAACCAAAATCAGAATTTTTGAGTCCTCCAACATTGGAGTTTATAAATCCTAATACCCAACCCAAATTAGTCGATTTCGACTTATCGATGTTCGGAGATCTAAGGACCGATGTTATCTATTCCCAGAATCCATCGAATGCTAGTTGATGGTCTCTCATTTGCTCAAAGGAGCCAGATTTATCTATGAATCTTCTATTCTCCATCTGCGGCGGATAAAGGGACAAACAAAAATAAATTCCATGAATCACAAAAAATCCGAGCAAAATGAAATTTTTAAGATTTCCACCGTCAACAGGAAGAACTCTAGCACATCATCCAAAAATCCACTGGCAAGAAGACAATAGACTGGTCAGCCAGACTAAACACGCAAGCGGAACGAGATGATGAAAAACAAAAATCCCTTCGGCGACAGTTCAACTAAGTGATGTTAGGTAACCAGAGAAACATTATCCCTTCCTAATCACCTCTATTTTAGTTTCATTTACTGTAAAACCCTCATCTGGGGTTGTAGTTGTGTGCGAGTGTGCGTGCAAACGTTGGCAGTGTATTTTTATAACAAGCATACGTATCGGCACAGCAAAGGGTGCCATGGTGTATAAAGCCCGGAATTATTGTAAGCTCTCGTCGCCTTACTACAGAGTGAGATGGACGCAAATGGCATTACTGTGCCCCGGTTCAATGCTATTTCCATGACCATAGGTCGTCGTCATATACGAGTACGCAGAAGGATAAAGGAACAACATCAACGAATGAATAAAATAATTTTAGCTCTGAAATGCGTTCTCGATTATAATGTGACGGGGAGGACGAAGCAAACCAATCGATGGGAAGGAGAAGTCATTTTTTGTTTGGATTTCCCACTTGATGCGGTCCTTGGTGTTGTTCGCTTGTCAAAAAGTCGTCATTGTACAGAACTATACAGCAGCGCAGTCCGATTTGAATTCACTAACGGACACTTTACAGTAGCAGGGGACATTCGGATTCTTTTGTTTTGGGTAACACAAGTTCCAATGGAATTAGATGAAATGATTTCAGTCGAGAAAGAATGAATGCCAGGTTCAAGCTATGGGTTCATGACTCCACAGATGTAGAACTCGCATGATAATCGCTTGCATGTAATGGTGAACTGATGCATTTTTTTGGCAGCTGCAGCATGATTTGAAGAGCAAGCGGTTTTTATTCATAAAGAAGTTGGTGATGGAAAAAAAGGTGGAGATTTCTGGCAAAAATATGAGGATACAGTTATTTTGTGCTGAAATGAAGGAGGTTTTCGATGAGCTATATGCAGAGCAGGAGACTATGTTAGTACAGAGAAGAAGAAGCTGGAAAATCTTTGGTGATTAAACAAATACAAGCTAATCGTTGATCCTTCATTTCTTTAAAAAGATCAAACTAAAATAGCAAAATAAACGAGTTGGCACACGGATCATACAAAAACTCCTTGCGAACTCGACTTTCAATTACTTACTTCCTTACTTCTGGTGCTTCAGTCTGTTACGACCCAACCTACATGCCTGTCTATTTTGTTGGATTCCCAGCTATTTTTCTACGATTCCTTACTTTAAGTTGGTTGAGGTCGGTTTTTACTTGTGCGCGCCACTTAAGGTGAGATATTCCTTATTAGTGCCTCTTACATCTGGCTGAGAATCACAAACACTGTGGGCCAGAGTATTGGCCAGAGATGGCCCTACATTCCTTAGTCATCTTAAACGTCCAATGCTGGGTTTTTCGACCAGGTCTATGTCGCGGTCAAATGGATGTCAATGCAATTATATAGAACAAAAAATCCGACTCTCATCCTCCTCGTGGCGAACGTTGGGCAGATAGTACTTTGACCATAGATTGACAGCAAATGAGAGCAAGGCACGTATTCCTTTTCCAAGAAAGCAGCGGCAGAACACCAAAGATAGAGTCCAAGGTGGCTTCTGCTGTCCCAGTTAGGATGGACAGGAGCTGCTTCGACATATATGAACAACAGTTTATTTAGGAATCTCATGAGTCAGGTCCTTGAACAGAAATGGTGGCGGATGAGCCGAAGGCCAACAGTATTCTATCATGGATAATGATGGACCCCGTGTCCTAGGGGTATCTAATAAATTGGAACTGCCCCTCTAGGTTGCGGGTTGTGCTCTGGGTTAATAGCAACCAACCGTCTCGGAAAGGACCGATTATACTGTTGACGGTTGACGACGAAGTTAAACGTAAAAAGGACAACGACGATAGTATCTTCACCTGTTTGTTTGATCACTTAACCGAAAAAGTGGAGCCGAGCAGCTAGCGGAAGCACGAACCCAAGTAGCACTTTAGTGTCTTTTTGTTATCACGACTCGTGTGACCTTTATTATGATTGTTGTGGATGTCTCTAGATCTAGCCTGAGAGGTTTAGAAAACTAATAAAATCTTGTGTCCTTTCACCCGAGATGTCGATAAGGTTGTCGAAGAATGGTTGGTCTAATGCACGCAATCTGGCTCTTGCTAGTGCCGCACATTTGCAGATGAAATGTTCCCGCAACTGGGCCATGGGAGTTGTATGGGATCCTTAGTTTGGCTGCATGGTCTCCAATTGGCCAGTGCCCCGTGACTATCAACGTTATTCTTGCGATATATGGACGGGTTCTATTTAATAGGTCGTTTGTTCTGTTCTTGTGGTACGAGGGCCATATTTTCCTCGATATGACGCAATTTGTTAACCTTCTCCATTTGGAGTCAACCTTCTTCAGGAAGTATGAGTGTATTTGTCCCTAAACCGCACCTAGCCGGATGTGAGCCGTGTAGAGCAGAACTTTGCCTGGCCAGATCGTCTGGACGCTCGTTTCCTTCAATGTCACTCTGTCCTGGAACCCAGAGAAGTGTGACCTTGAAGCGTTCTCCCAGATGGGCAAGTTCGTTCCGGCATTTCTGTACCAGCTTGATATGGTAGCCGAGTTGATAGCCTTAATGGCCGCTTGACTATATATGAGGACAGCAATATTTTGCTTTTTGGTAGTGTCACGCCCCAGTAGCATGCAAGCCTCTCGTATAGCCAGTAGTTCCGCCTGGAATACGCTGCAAAATCCGGTATGATACTGATATTTTCCGTGATTACGAGTAGACTCCGGACCCCACAACACAGTTTATCGGGGTAGATAACCGTGTCGAAATCTTTTACTACTTCGTTCCTCTTCCACTTTATGGTAGGAAAGCCTACGTGGAAGCCTTTCTTGAAGCTTAGTGTAGGTGTGATGTAGTCTGTTGGAAACGTGACCATGTCGTTTGGTAACGAGTCCAGGATATTGCTGTGACATACGGTCTTGCAGCCCAGCATCCTAACTCCTGAATTCTTACTGAGCTGCATAAAGGTCGAGAGGCAAGAGATGCAATACCACAGTAAGGGCATACGTTGGCGCCGACCTTAGTGCGCCCGTGGTTCTTTGCAGCCTTTTTTGTTTTGTGAGGTTGTAGCCCTACTCAATGCGGACCACCATACTAGTGAGCCTTATGTGAGAATTGGACGTTCTACTGCTGTGTACATCCACAAGGTCATCTTTGGTTTAAGTCCCCACTTTTTTCCAAAGATTTTGCTGCAAGGATAGAAGGTAACACACGCCTTTCATACTCTGTTTTCGATGTTGTGTTTCCAGTCTAGTTTTGGGTCAAGCATGATACCCAAAAACATAGCGCTGGAAGATAGTGTGAGTGGTTGGCCATTTAGACGGCGTAGGGTGAAATCGGGTATTTTGGTTTTGGTGGTGAATAGCACCAATTCCGTTTTAGTAGGGTTTACACCGAGGCAACAACTTGCAGCTCAGATGCTAACCTTGTTTAGAGCAGCCCTCAGACTGCACTCACACGCTCTTTAACAGCTTATTGTAAATAGACTGAAAGGCAATAAAATGCAAATTCAATGTATCAAGCTTATCTTTGGACACTGATTTGCACTCAAAGCACAGTGAATTTTTTTCGTCTGAATAGAAAAATGAATGGAACGCAACTGGGTATTTTTTTTTAGCAATGATTGTCACACTATGGCAAGACATTTCAACGATGTTCGAGCGAAACAGGAGAGTTCGCAACTCCTATGTATCCAATAAATCTTTTCGCATGGGTCTGAATCACGATTAGAATGTGGATGGTGATTCTAGGTGCAGTGTGGAACTAGCTGCAGCAAAATACGCCTCAAGGTATAATTGTTTTTTTTTTTTTTCAAATAGCCGACAGCTGGAATGTCATTATAATTCAGCGTCGCGATAAAGAATGGCTGAGGTTTTAACAAAGTTTTTTTATATTGAGGTATCCGTTCAGAAGAAAATCTTCTCCGATTTTTTCGAACACATCTTCTAACGAAATATTTCGTACATGATCCCGCAGCAGCGTAATGCATGCAGTCAACAATTTTTGACAGCTACTCGTTGAATTTCTTCCTAAGTTCTCCGTATGATTTTTTTGCGGAAATAAAGGAACAATTTCGTGACTCCTGAATCGCCGACATTCAGAGTGGTTCAAAGTATTTTAATGTCCTTACTCATGTAGCGTACTTACAAACACACTTCTCATTTACCGTAATATCTTACGCCAAAACCTCATTAAAAAAAGTAAATGTTGCTAAATAGTTTGCACCAATCTAACTGTATTGTAGCTCACAATATTTGAATTTCCCTTAACAAAATAGATGAAGGGACCAGCTAAGTGAAAGCCATAGGATATCCTGCTAATTAGGGGTAAACATGGATTTCAATTCCTATCAGCTGCAATCTACCTTAACAGCAACCGATGAAGGCTGCAAATCGATTTGATCTCCCCCAGCCTCTATGCGCTATCAAAAAAATTGATCTAAATCTATCCGAAGGGATAAAAGCATGTAATTGTAGCACGCACGCATGCGCCATACGGAAATAGGGAGTGCAATCGCAAATTATAACCCTCCTCAGACAGGATTTGATGCGTCCTGCTTTCTGATTTCAAAGGAGATCCGAAATCTGACAAATCTAATTACATAGATCCCAAAATGAATTTTACACCTTTTGCAATTCGAATACAATGCATCAGGCCAAACCCATCGATACAAACGGACACATCTGCTCGCCTTTTTCCCTGCTCTGCTCCTGGTTATTCTTAGATAATGAGTTTCGAAAGCAAAGCTATGGGTTCTAAAAAAGACACTACTAACCATTGCACGAGGGTAGATTGCACACCCTATTAGCCAACTACTTAGGTTGGGCTCTATAATACATATCGGCATTTGGCACATGTCAATAGCTTCACTTTTGCGCACACTCATGTGTGCTCTACCTAAGATGAGATTTTATACGGAAGTAAATTATGTACACCTCGAAGGACGAGGACGATGACGGCAACGCGCAACAATTGATACTCTTCCTTCACGGTTATTTGGATTTTGTGTACCTGCGAGAGAGAAGTCTTGTCTTGTGACATCTGTTCCTTGGAAGGCTGCTGCTTTGTGTATTGTATAGCTGTGTTTATACAAAAATGAAAATACGGATAGGTATACCATTCTTTGGATTTTGGGTAATCCTTGGGATTTGGGATACAGAGACAAATACTCATCGTAAGAAGGTGACATAATTTTATGGTTCCAAAGGACGAGTATTTGAATGCGCTATTGTGTAGAGCGTACTTTCGCATGAGAATTATTTGCAAATGGCTTCTTTTTTGCGAGTAAGAGTTTATGGTCGTTTTTTGGGTAAATAGTTTTGAATAGAGAGTAGGGCAAATAAAAGTAGTTATGTGATATCTCCAAAGGAGGATAGTGTTCAAAAGGAAATGTTGAGATTAGACTGTTACATTTGAATGGCATTCCCTTGGTTTAGACGACCGATACCAAGCAATGGCAAATCACCACCACACGACACATTTACGAATTTAGTTAACAGGCTTAAAGATGTTAATTCTTGGGGTAAAATCTGTTGTAGATGAGGCGGTTATCAATAAGCTTTAAAGGCACCTAAGTACCTAAGGCCTTGTGCCTTCTTCAGCAGGACGAAAGTGGAATGGTGTTTTCAAGAAGGACGTTTATGCAGTCCGGACAATTATTTAATACATTGTCCGGACTGCAGCAGATGGATTTGTGAAAGACATCAATGGTAGCACTCATAGGTTCAGCTAGCCAGCTTCATGTTTTCAGGTCAAAGGCCAACAGGGCCGAATAACCAGTGAAAATCTCACAAGATAAATGGGCAGAATCTAGCACCGAGACACTAGATCTGCTCCTTAACCCATTAGATCCCAGAATTCCCCTATATAATATGTTAAGATTTTTTTTGATAAATCTTCTATATATATAAAAATGGATCTTGGTTTGTTCGGATGCTTAAAACTCGAAAACGACTGGACCAAATTGGATACTTCCTTCTGCGGATTTGTTCGTAATTGCTCCGCGAAGGTTTAGGAAAAAAGAAAAATTGAAAAATTCTCAACAGGTGGCGCTGTAGGCGGTCATTCCATTTGATAATGGCAAAACAACGTTTGACGGGCCAGCTTGTAGTGTATAAATAGTGTATTTGTAAAGTTTGTATATTCTTTTTAAAACAAAATAAAGGGGCGTGGCAGTAGGGAGGTGGCAACTTTAGTTGCCATCGGGACCTTGGCATTTACATTGACAAATAAAAAAAAAAACGTAATAACTGTACCAATCTTTATTTTTTACGGAGTTATCATGAAATTAAGTAGTAATGAAATGGAACGATTTAATTAGAACGATGAAATTCTTCAAAACAATCAGTCGGGTGCAATGGAACATTGCATTTTTTGCAAAGAAAAATAGTCCGTTTTGAACATTTCTTACAGCGCCTGTATTTGGAATCGCCCCTTGTAACAACATGATCCTTCCTGTCTGTTCTGATGAAATTCAAAACTGAGTTTGGTGCCGTGGAAGTGCTAGGTCCATTTCGATTTTTTGGTATAGCGAAGCTCTGCAATATATATAGTGCACACTGTCGTCTGAATTCCAGCAATGGAATGTTGTTACCCAATCTTCTATACAAAAGCCAACCTTGAACACAAGATATATCTATAGCCCATCCAAAGAAAGGCCACCACCACTTTTTTGTTCTTATATGTGTTCCGTAAGTTGACAGGAATCAGGGTTGCAAAAGTCGATACAATTGTACTGTTTTCGATACAATCGCCCTAGCTTCAGTACACAAATACACTTTTATAAAATCCGATACAATTTGTGCTGCAGCTATTTTTAATAGGTATTTATCATCAAAATATGTTTTAAAAAACGAAAACATCACATAATTTGCTTTGCTACCAAAAGCTGTTCAAATTTATATAAATACCACTGAAAGTATGTGCCAATTTTCAATTTTCTTATTTTTAGGGATCTTGAAGATCTTAGTTATTCATTAACTAACAAAATAGATAATAAGGAGATAATTAAATTTAAAGACATTTTGTGATTTTAAAATTACAATGATGCTGATAAAAATTTGCTTCGTATTTCGAACATTATTGTATTGTACACAAAATTATTTTTAGGGTATTTATTTCAAATAAAAATAAGTAAAGCAACGGTTTTTAACCAAAACACTTTCGTTTCGAATTTTAAGTCACTCTCATGTTGACCAGGTTCCGGCATGCGCTCTGCATCTTTAAGACAATGGGTTGGAAGACCCTTATACACGGCACAAGCTCTTTCGGAAAGCTTCACCAAGTCAATTAATGTTTGTTTTGATATGGGTAACTTACCCTGGTAAATGGGTTTAAGTACCACATGAAATCCCCCAAACAGCTATATTTTTATAGTTGAAACTGTTTTTCGTTCGTTTGTTTAGTAGAGATACAGTTCTACATGTCCTAGCCATCTTTGGGCCGGTTTTTCAGTGCTGAGTTAACAGAGAGTTTAATAACTCCGGAATAAATTTAAGCTAGAGTTAACTCATGAAGCAGTTTTTCAGTACAGAATTAAATTTGACTCCGTATGTGATGATTTAATTTGGTAGCACTCATGATTTATCGATTTTGCTCAGTTATCACTTTATCAGCTGTTTGGTTTCCTTTTCCCCAAATAAATGAAAATGCTCTTGTCGCAAACTTGCAAGTCTTTATCTTCTTAAAATAGTTAAACTCAATATTTAATACAATTTCAAGTCGTTTAGATCTGCATTTAGTTTCTCAAAATTAAATTAAATGTCCACAAAAATGGAATTGAAAAAAATGTTTGCCTGGTATTTTATCATCTGTCAAAACCATCTGATCATCTAATTCCGTGGTTAAGTCAGCAAAATTGCTGAGATTTAAATCACCTGAAAAACTGCTTTCTTAAGTTAACTCGAGTAAGCTCCCGAAACTAGGATGAACTCGCACTGAAAAACTGGGCCTTAAACGTCTTTTTCGAATTTTAACGACTTAATTTTAAGCGAATAAATTTTGTAGTCATCTTTATATTTTTGCATCCATAGAAAAAACTTTAACTCTATTTTTTGTAAATGATGAAATAGAGAAAACAAAATCTTGATGACTGTTGTAAGCAACGATTTTAAAAATTTAAACATAATACTGATCCTGGCAATCTATCAAGAGAGTTTACTCAAAACAGACATATTACACGATCGTATGACTAAAATCCGACAAAAGAGTGGCGATAAAAGGAAAAAATGATCATAAGTAGTGACGGATACGGCCATTATGTGCATTGAAAAACAAAACTAAGTGAGATAGAGGTTTTTTTCCTTTTAAAAGAAATTATGTGCCTGCTTTTAATGATTTTTAGTATTTCGTAATTCTTGTAAAAATTACAATTATGCCTCGGTTATTATTTCCAGCTGTAAAACGTGAAAAATTAAAGTTATTTTCTTAAAAAAAAACATATTTTCACCAAATCTGTACACTGTTCCTATAATTGTATAAAAAAGATAGCTTATCAAAACATCAAACGATGATGGAAATCAACCAGTACAATTTCAATACAATTTTTTTTTAACTTTCAATACAATGCTGAAAAGCCATTTTTCATCCCTGACAGGAATTGATCACAGATGTCGACACCTCCCATATATTGATTATATGCTGCAATCGGCCCCGGTACGTTAAGTTGCACAATCATCTTATCAGCTCTTGAATACCTGGTGCTTTTTTTGCCTGGCTCAAGTGGAATGCAATTTGTAAGGACAGTAACAACTGCATTGTCAAGCCATCTGACGGCCAATATATCTTCATGTGAAGTGAACATGTGGGATCCTCTTTTTCCCTTGACAAATCTTTTTTTTTTTCTTCTAAATTCATACTGCTGTTTACTCTATTTTCCCGCAATGTTCCGGTACCTCCTATGTTACGTTTGGTTAGTTCCTCTAGTAAGGCGCCCGACGTAAATAGATTGTCAAAAAAAAGTTGAGTCCCTGGCAAACAGGAAGCATATTCAAGAAGTCCTAAGACTATGTCCCCGCCTTGACCATGTCCTTTTTCTTCTATTCTGGTAGATGAACCGCAATACGGTTCCGCATGAATCATACACCCATTGGAATCGGTTATGCACCAAAGTTTGAAACCAAAACGAATCGGCTTTCCTTTTATAAATTGTTTTGCCCCATGATGTCCATAGTATGGAATCATACTTTCATCTATGGACAAGTATCCGCCGGGTTCTATTATTTTAAATGATTCATTTAGCTTATCAAAAAGTAATCGTACTTTGTAAAGGCGATCGGATGTATCCATAGATGCGTTATCTGAAAAATGCAAATATCGAAGAATACTATCAAATCTATTTCTACGAATTGCATTTGAAACTAAAGGGCAAAAACAATCGTTATCTGAACTCCAATACATTTTCTTTGAAGGAAGTGTATGGTAGCCGCTGAATAAGGCTATTCCAAGTAATATTTTTATTTCTTCGGATGTGACGCTGAAGTTATGAACCCCCTTCTGGCCAGCATATACATTTGTTTGAACCACAATTTCATTTATAAGCTCTTGCGAAAAAACACGAAGAATGCGTCTGCTGGGCTTTTTACATTTTCTTTCAAAAGGGATTCAGTAGTTGGTTGATAAGTAGCTTCTTTTGTGTTCACTATTTTGAAGGTTGGTGTTTGTGTCGACCAAATTCTAGGAGTGAGTTTAATTTTTTTGACTTTACTTTGAACGGTAGGTTTGGAGACCGAAATATCCTCAACTTCAGAGACTAATACGCGGGCAGGTAGTCGATCGAGATCACCAATCGCTTGAATATCGGAGCAGTCTGAATCTTCATCGGTTTGTTGATCAGGTCTTTCATCAGGAGGAATTATAGATATTGCCGGAAGCGGCTCGTCGTCATCAGCATATTCCAATTTCGATAGCTCTTCAATGACTTCATCTACAGTAAGTTTTTTTGATCTCCCAGAACTCCTATTTACAATGAAAACCATACTTCTATGTGCAAATTTTATGCGAATTTCTATACTCACATTATAATGCACTTGTGTTTCTTTATATATTATAACACCCCAGTGGCCACTTAAGTTGCCAACCAAATTTAACTCTCAAAAACAAAGCACAAATAACTATTGAATTATTGCAAACCACAACCTTTAGAAAACTACAATTCCGAAGAAGCAAATGGCTAAAAAAATTAATAACTTAGTAATACTAAACACTTTTTCTGATGCAATAACTTGCGACGCAACACAAATGAGAAAAAATGTTTATGACCTGTCACACTGAAAATCACCGTTACAGTACAATTTACCTTCCAACTGGTTTCAATATGAATAAAAGAGTCGGGCATATATGTATTCATGTTAAGAATGAGATAAACAGACAGTATATTTCTCTTAGAAAGAATAAAAATGACTTTTGTGATGTGGCAACCAAAGTTGCCAATAGGACATAATGGGTTAAGGGTAGGTGTCCCAGACCGACCAACTCAAATTTCATGTAAATGCATTTGAATGTGTTGGTAAGCTCTCTTTAATTTTACTCATGTGCTCTTTGCTTCAACGCAAACGAAAACTGAAGGAAAAGACAAAAAGTAGCAAGCGCAGACTAATATTACATATACCTACCTACCTACATATGCAATATACAGACACCAAGCAAATAACTTGAAAACAAATATGGAAAGAGAAGGAAAAAAATCAAGTTGAGGGTTGGTTTGGTGTACATATTTTGTTTTGTAATTTTCTTTCAGATTTGGTGATAAAATGATAAAATTGTTGCTGGCTGCCGCGCAGCGAGGTGTAAAAGCAGTTTTTGAGGTTTTCATTGTATATCTTATAAAAAAATGTGTAAACCTTACCTAGGTTAACTTTTTTCTTAATTTATGAGATGTAGGAAAACACTTGTTTGGATGAAAATTCGATTACTCAAATAATAGGACGGTAGACAATAGTGCTACTGATTCTCGTCGCAACAATAGTAGGATGAAATTTTTCAAATCAAATAACAAAAAATGATAGATATTTATCCAGGTAATTGTCACCCCATCTTCTATCAATGCTCGTTATGAAGGTACCTAAGCACCTTATATAAAAAAAAAAGAAGTTTACGAAAGTTAATTTAACCGCTATAATTAATTTTTGTAGGTGCAAGGTGTCCAATTCACCAAACAAATACTATTTGAGTCGAATTTTAAAAAAAACCAAAACGTTTTTCCGTGCAGCGAAATGTTTTTTAAACTATTGAGAAATGTATTTAAATCAATTATACGCCTGCCCTCCGGAACAAAACTACAGTTGTCCTTCACTGTAATGTCCACCTCCATAGGAATTTCAAATTCCTGACCCTGATGTTTTCACTTTCAATTTCAACGTTCGTCAATGTTGTTGACGTTGAAGAAAGATCTTCCGAAACACGATTTTTTACAACATACCTTCAATCAATATGTAAATTGTAAAGTTTCGGAAAATTAAATTAGTAAATAAAAAATCAAATAAATTTAATAAATATAATATAGAAAATGACATAGTTCAAACAGTTTATCAGAATCTTTTGTTGTTCGACAAAAAACAACGTTTTTCTCCTTCATATGCTATGGGGTAGGGTATGAAATGTTTATATAATCATAACCAATAATCCTGCATCAAAAGTTTTTTTCAAATAAGGGGTCCGCCAAATAACTTTTTTTTTTTTTTGAAAATGCTATAAAAAAACTACTGAATATTTTCTCAAATTTCTTTTTTTATTTGAAAGTACAATCCTTCCGGTTAATAATGGAAAATAATTTCATTCAAATGGCTGCCTCGGCTGGCCATGCAGTAGCCTACACGATCGGTCCAATTTTTAAGCACATTATCGATTATGTGCAGCTGTATTTCACCAATGGCAGACCCGTTATTTTAAAAAATGTACCTACCGAAAAACGTTTTTTTACTAAAAACGCCCCCAAAAAGTGGGCGTGTCAAAAAACTTTATATGTATGAAATATAGATATTGATATTCTGTAAAAATGTTGTTCAGACATTATATATATATACATATAATATACATATAATATACATATGTATATACAATATAAAAAATAACATAAACAATTAAATTTTTTTTTTAAGTTGGGTCACAAATGAATTTGCCGCAAAAAAATAACACAGTAAACAACACTTTACTATTCACAAAAATTATCAAAATTATACACACAAGTACCTACACTTTGACTTACTTCCCACTCAACCCTTTCTGTCACGTGCAAACATACGCATACAAAACAATTCATCAGCAGCGATAGCAAACATTTCAATAATGTAACGATCTGTACCATGTCCACGTGAAGTCCACACGAACTTTCATCAAGTCTACCCGAAAAGGTAAACAAAAGATACATACATAATAACAATCTCGCCTGCCTAGTGCCTGTATTTACAGAAGAGAATAATGAAAAGAGAATGTCACCAACTCACCACCTAGTGACATTATTTTGAAACAAACTTCTTTGTGTGCGTGAATTCGATCTTTTTTTATGTAAAAAACGTAAAATAGACCACTTTTCTAACATCAAAATTTGAAAAACCGTGTGGAAAAAAACTATTTTGTATTTTGAATTAAATAATACAAATACCAAAAAAAAATAAAAAAAATATGTCGGAATCATTTTGGTTGTCCTTTTTTCACAGCGGCATTGCAAATAATGTCATATTGAATTGCATATTTAAATATGTTAGAAGAAAAAAAACATGTTTTAAAGACCGGTACGTTGTGCCCTATATATTGTCGCTTGGTTAAAAAATTATTTCCAAAAATTAGAAAATATAACTATCGATTTCCCAGCCAAAAAACCCAAAACGTTTAAAAAAAAAACACCTTTTTTCCATTTTGTCACCAAAAAATTACTGTACAAAATACAAAAAAAAAAAAAAAAAAACGGTATCTGCACATATCTATTAGCTTTGTAAAAAAGCTAATTTGACTTCGTTACCTTTTATACTTTAGAAGTTATATCTAGTTAAACTTTGTAAATTTACCTTATTTTTCATAGTTTTGTGCATTTTTTTCGGGATAAATACTAAAATTCACAACAAAAAACAACCGGTGTTATCTGCGCAAATCTATTGTCTGTAGAAAAAAAATATAAAAAAAATAAAAAATATGTATATAAAGAGATAAAAATGGAACGCAATTAGCATCTAACTTATTTGTATGGTTTTTCTACATGTCAGGCGGTTTTGAGGCTCAAAGATATTTTAATGTTTTTTAAATGCTAAACAAGTACTTTGCTTAACATATTTCCAATCGATCACCGTTTATTTCATTTAAATATTCGGAAAATTGTGAGCGCTACACAATTTAGCGCAAAACTCCAACCTATTTTTGCATGGGACACCTACCCTTAATACCCACTTTCCGAACTGCAATAACGTGTCGGATGTTGACAACAGAGTAACGAATTGCTTACCTGGATACAACTCCATCATTAACAATATTATATGAAAAAAAAATATATATGAACCATTAACACCTTTAAGCCATAGAAAACAGCAGTCACGCCTGGTGAAATAACTCCAATGATGCTAAAAAAAACTGCTAACTACATTATGCCAACATTAGTCAACACATTCCGTGAATTTCTAAGGGTGAAATATCTTCCCAAAGTGTGACGTAAAGTCAATGTGATATTCATACTTAAATCAGGGAAATGCAGTCACACAATTGAGAAATATTACAGACCAATCAGCCTATCCTTGTTTCTATTGATAAACACTGGAAAGACTACTAGACTAGACATTCAAATCCGTTAGTAACTTGAACCTAGGCTACCTATCCCAGAACCAACAAGCCTATATCAGAGGCAAGTCGGTAGTTACTGCACTGCCCTGCATGCTTATCATAAAGAATATACACTAGCAGCCTTCCAAGACATAGAAGGAGCCTTCAACAACGTAAAAATGGAATCGATACAGCACATATAAAAGCAGGAATAGATAATGTCATTGGTGACTGGATCACAAACATGCTTAAAAAACACATCAATCCATCCTCACAGGAAGATTGTACCAAAAGGATAACAACGACAAGAGTTTTCTCAGCACAAATTCTAACTCAGTTGGGTTTGATGAATTCCATCCGACGTTTTTTAAAAGCAATACTTCCATATTGCCTAAAACATATAACATATGTCCTAAACTTGGCTCTTATGACCGGCGCTTTTCCTCGCGTATGGTAGTTGTCAAAAATGATCCCTATTCTAAAAAAGGGCAGTAAGGATGAGTATAGGCCGATCGCAATCTCACCATTTCTCTCAAAAATCTTAGAGATAATAATAGAAAACTCTGCATTGGACGTTTAAGATGTAAGATGGACATGTAGAACGAATGGACACCAATACTCCGGCTCGCAGTCTTCGTCCCAGCCAAACGTCGAATGCAGTAGAGGAAGACCTCGCCTTAAGTGACGCGCACAAGTAGAAACCGACCTCCACCAACTTGGAGTGTGCAACTAGAGGCATTTAGCTAAGGACCGTGCTAATTGGAGAGGCATGTTGGTTGAGGCCAGGTTCATCCCGGACATTAGAGCCACTTAACAACAAAAGGTCTATGTGAATATACCACAAACCACAGTGGCCCTCAAATCCAATTAACCCATGCGTCAAATTCGGTCAAATTCAGCCTGATTGATGTGTCAGCGTCATGGAAAATTGAACTTTTTGGATGCGCGCCACCCAGAGAAGCCGCGACCGACATTTGAACGATGTTATATTCCATACATTATGGCATCGAAAGGACTTTCAAACGAATAAACAATTTCGATGATATCTCACACACACTTTGCTTTATTTAAATTTAAAGATAGGAAAGGTTTAATGAAAGATCGTCTGCAATAGGTGGAATTTCGTCTGATGCAATAGCTATTCTAATGCTAAACGAAAAAAGGACAACGACGTTCGTATCTGCACCTGGAATGTGAGAACATTAAACAGGAGAGGAGCAGGCGAACAACCAGCGGAAGCCCTAAACTGCTACAAAGCAGACATTACTGCCATCCAGGAAATACGATGGAATGGGCCGGGCAAAAAGAGGATGAAAAACTGTGACATATACTACGGACCGTGTTATAATGAGCAGAAACAGCGACTATTCGGATGCGGATTTGTTATAAGTGCCAGACTTAGGCAAGAAGTCTTATGTTTCCAAGACATTAGCGAACGCATAGTAACAATCCGCATCAAGGCCAAATTCGCCAACATAAGCCTTATATGCGCTCACGCTCCGCCGGAAGCAAAAGATGATATAGCTAAGGACTGCTTCTACGAGCTCCTCGACAAAACCTATGAGCGACTACCGAAGTACGATGTTAAAATCGTGCTGGGAGATTTTAACGCAAAGGTAGGAAGAGAAGACATCTTTAGAAGTATTGTCGGAAAACAAAGCCTACACGACAACACTTCTGGTAACGGACTTAGGCTAATTGATTTCGCTACGGAACGAAACGCCACTATAGCCAGCACACGGTTTCCTCACCTCGATATCCATAAGGGGACATGGCAGTCTCCAGATCAACGAACGGTCAACCAAATTGATCACATTGCGATTGATAAGAGGCACGCATCCAGTATTTTGGATGTCCGAACATTCCGAGGAGCTAACATCGACTCGGGCCACTACCTTGTAGCAGCCAAGGTAAGAATGCGGATATCCACCACGCCACAACAATCTAGAAATACTGTGAAAAAATTTAATGTCGGAAGACTGCAATCGCAAGAGACCGCCAAGACCTTCGCACAACGCGTATCCCTTAACCTCTCGATTAACACCATACCACCAGCATCGAATGTCGAAGAGCAATGGCAACGATGCCAACAGGCCATTAGATCAGCCGCAACTGATGTGCTAGGTTTCTCGCGCCCACAAGCAAGAAACCCCTGGTTTGATGAGGAATGCCGACAGATGCTCGCAGCCAAGAACGAGGCCTACAAGGCTAAGCTGCAGGTGAAGACGAGAGCTGCCATTGAGCTCTATAGGCAAAGAAGAAGGGAAGAACATCGGCTTTTCAGCAAGAAGAAAAAAGAGCAAGAAAAGCGCGCGATCGAGGATATAGAGAGGTGCCACTCCAGGAACGATGTTCGCAAGTTTTACCAAAGTGTAAAACGTCAAAGCCAAGGATACAAGGCTCGAACAGAATCCTGTCGAGATGAACAAGGAAATATTGTAGTTGAGACACAGTCGATGCTGAGGATATGGAAGAACCACTTCTGCAGACTGTTAAACGGCGATGACGAACAACATTCCGCTGTCAGGCAGAACGAACCATTCAATATTGGCAACGACAGCGAAGACTGCCAACCACCCGACCTGAGTGAAGTGAGGATAGCAATATCTAAACTCAAGCTTAATAAGGCTGCCGGAAATGACGGCCTTCCCGCTGAGCTCTACAAGGCCGGCGGAGATGACTTGGTAAGTAACATCCACCAACTCATAAGCCAAATCTGGTCGGATGAAAATATGCCTGAAGAATGGAACCTCAGCATCGTTTGCCCGATCCACAAAAAAGGAGATCCTCTGAACTGCGCCAACTACAGAGGCATAAGTCTCCTCAACATCGCCTACAAGATCCTATCTGCCGTAATATGTGAACGCCTGAAACCGTTTACCAACAACCTGATTGGCCTTATCAGTGTGGTTTTAGGCCAGGAAAGTCCACAACCGATCAAATTTTCACACTTCGGCAGATCCTGGAAAAAACTCAAGAAGTCCAAATCGATACCCACCACCTATTCATCGATTTCAAAGCCGCATATGACAGCATTTATAGAGACGAACTGTACAGAGCCATGTCTAGTTTTGGTATACCGTCCAAACTCGTCCGTTTGTGTAGGATGACGATAGAGAATTCTCGCTGCTCCATCAGGGTCGGAAACGACCTCACCGACACATTCCATACCAAAAAAGGATTTAGGCAAGGCGATGCGCTGTCATGTGACTTCTTTAATCTGATTCTTGAGAGAATTGTGCAAAACTCCAAAGCCAACACCGGAGGCACAATTTTCCAAAAGTCGGTGCAACAACTGGCATACGCTGACGATATTGACATCATTGGTAGGACTCAACGTGATGTTATAGCCACGTTTGCTAGTATAGAGAAGGAAGTGGCGAAAATGGGTTTAGCAGTAAATGAGGGTAAGACTAAGTATATGCTGTTATCACGAAAGGACTCACAACATCGACGAATTGGACAGAACGTCACCATTGACAGATATAACTTTGAGGTAGTACGGGACTTTGTCTACCTCGGCTCCGCTATTAACTCTGACAACAACATCTCGTCAGAAATTAAACGAAGAATAACTCTTGCCAACCGCTGTTTCTTCGGGCTAAGAAGGCAATTTAGTAGTAAAGCCCTCACTCGAACTACTAAGGAGATCCTATATAAGACCCTGATCATCCCAGTCCTGCTCTACAGCGCTGAAGCATGGACCGTATCAAAAGCGGATGAAGAAATCCTTGGTAGATTCGAGAGGAAAATTCTTCGAAAAATCTTCGGTCCCGTTTGCGTTGACGGGCTATGGAGACGAAGATTCAACCAAGAACTATACGAGCTGTACAGCGACATGCCCCTGGTCAAAAAACTGCGCATTGGACGTTTAAGATGGCTAGGACATGTAGAACGAATGGACACCAATAATCCGGCTGGCAGAGTCTTCGATTCCCAGCCAGACGTCGGACGCAGTAGAGGAAGACCGCGCCTTAAGTGGCGCGCACAAGTGGAAACCGACCTCAACCAACTTGGAGTGCGCAACTGGAGGCAGTTAGCTAAGGACCGGGCTAATTGGAGAGGCATGTTGGTTGAGGCCCAGGTTCATTCCGGACTGTAGCGCCACTTAAGTAAGTAAGCAATAGCTTTTCTACAGTCCAAATTATTTAATATGCGCCTTGTTCCGAGGTAGAAATTTAACTTTAGCCATACTTGAGGCTGCATGGAAAGTTTTCTTATGATCAGGGGCCCTACTCTGTATTTTGTTGTGAATGCGAATATTTTTTACTCGTTTCCTTTTTTTCTGAATAATATTCATAACTCTCGAATATGAAAACCCAAAAACTTATTTTTTTGCCTGACACGTCGTTGTTGTTTTATTTTCTAAAGTATTACAGTGTGCCAATTAAAAAGCGAAATAAAATAAGAAATTACTTGCGGAAAGAAATACAAAGTGCATCAGGGATCAGTTCTCCCACCCATTATATTTCTGCTGCATATTAATAAACTTTTAAGGAAAAGAAAGAACCGAACCTCGAGCATGACAGTACTCTAATCGCTACCAACACAAATGACAGCTATTGGCCGTGTTCCGTAATGTGGAACGAAAAAATCTCATAGAATGGCAAGGTAAATGCCAAACTATGGCCAAACCTTATTTGTAATTTAATTTTTTCATGTTTATAGATTTTTATTAACTTTTATCTATTCAGAATAATTATTCTTCAACAAAAAAGTTAGAAATAACCTAAATAAACCCAAAATATTGGGTAATGCTACTGAAATCAAAAACATCTTCATGACAGGTCGACGCAAAATCAGTTGTTTCACTCATATCTGAGTGCCCATGAGTTAATTTTCAACTTGTTTTGGCAGTCATTTTCCCTCCAATGTAACGTGACTAAAATGGTCGAGAACAGTGCATATAGTTAAGTTGGTAAATCTTAAACCCGGAACACGGCCATTGTGGTTGTCGCTTTTGACAATCACATTTATATGACAGCAATTTAATTGTTATAGGAAAAGTTAATAAAAAGGGGTTAAATTGACAGTTAAAACCACATTCTTATATGTCACAATCAAAATGGATCAAATTACCTCTAAACATTTAAGACAGGCTTAAACACCTCTTAATATAAACAACACTTCTTACATTTTAAAATTGAGCATAAATATGTACCAATTTTGCACTTTTATTTCTTATACGGTTGTGAATGTTAAAAATAACCAAACGCCATACAACTTTCAAATCACGAGCCAACACTTCTCTAGGCAATGGTGATAACCCAAATTATAGGTTGATTGACACACTTTAAACAGTTGGTGCTGCTGCTGCTGCGTGCTGCTCACTCATGTCGTTTAAAACACTTGAACTAAAAAAAAACTCTTTTCTCTAAAACAATGCAAACTGTCATCGGCTTAAAATTTTAACACAAAATGACACACACGTGTAGTGTACATGTCCCGCGCAAAACAGTGCGCAAGCAAACGTCAGTTATTCCGCCCGCCAGAGTAAATAGACAAATCTAACGCGAAAAAACGTTAAAAGTTCATCGACACGAAGCTGTTTTTCCAGTATTTTATTATAATACCAACCAACAATAACAATTAAGTATCTCAAACTGAGATAAGAACAATCTCTTTTTTTTTCGTCGGTTTTCGTGGAGTCACAGCGCGACCTATTAAGCTAGGAGTTAGACGTTGTAATGGAGAACCGACGAAAAAAATGATGAATGAATCAATCGCATTGTCAAACATTAACCGGCAACAAATTCAATTCAAATATTGGAGCAGTGTATATCTATATCTGTCTATACATGCATATTATAACCGAACTTCTATTTTTTGGATCTATCTCCAGAGGGAGAGAGAGTTTGTATGCTGTTGTAGGAAAATAGTTTTAGGAATTGGACTTGACGCCGATGAAAAACAAAAAAATAAAAATCGGATTACTTGAAGTTCAACGTCATCGCTGTGAATATCTCCGTCGAGGGTGGTGAAGTTTTAAACATTCGAAGAGTGCTTGGCGACAGCGAATTGTTCTTTTTCGGTTTTATTTAGATGTTTTTTCGATACTCGATTAGTTCCAGTAGAGCAACAATTGGAAAAATTGTATGCGCCAAGTGGAGTATACTTACAATTAAAACGTGTCTGCCATAATCTGTAAGAGAAATAGAGAATTGAAATAAGTTTTTGTGAAAATTTTGCAAAGCAATGTAGAAAATGAGCACGTTAATTAATTAAAAAAATATAATTGGAGTACTTTTATATTAAGTTGAGTTGAACTATTTGGCTAATGATGTGAGCGTCATCTATTAGTTGGTTGAGATGCAACGACAAAGTTGCATTTGGCAATTCGCAATTAGTTTTTAAAATTAAAAGAATAATAAATTCTGACAATTGCAGCTACTTGAGGCTAGGAAGGTCATATAGAAGGTCAATAGTAAAACCATAGCTGATGCTACTAAGCCCCAAGGAGGAGATCTTGCATAATTTGGCAAGTTCGAGAGGAAACGCAATAAGCGATAGGCCTTCGTTCATGTCGCAAGTACAAGTTAATCAAAACACTAACACACCCAATTTTCAAAAACACGTCGGTTTTTGCCAAATGGTAAAGCCTTTTGAAAAATTGCCTGAACAAACTATTTAGACAATGAGATTTGCTTTTAGGCTTTAAAATTTGAGCTCTCAAGTACAAGTTTATCCCCCCACTG
Source organism: Rhingia campestris (assembly GCA_932526625.1). Taxonomy (NCBI): domain Eukaryota; kingdom Metazoa; phylum Arthropoda; class Insecta; order Diptera; family Syrphidae; genus Rhingia; species Rhingia campestris. Next base: position 31,642,289 of record OW052183.1, read on the forward strand.
TCACGCCACATTTCAGAAAAACACATTTGCTTTGGTCAAAGCATACGAAATTTTGAAAAATGGGCTGAAAAAATTTCAATAACGCAATTTTTTTTCTATATTTCAGCCATATAGCCCATATGGTCACTTTTTGCGGGTGCTTTTTTTTGGCTGCACAATATTTCAAACCACATCCACTGTTTTAAGTGACGCTACAGTCCGGAATGAACCTGTGCCTCAACACCAACATACAAATACAAATTTTTGGCGCAACAGTCTCGTTAGTACCCAGTGCCGAGCTTTCCCACAACTATTTATGAGTACTTCTTGCACGATGGCGGGACCTCCTGTTTTATGCCGATTCCGAACGTTTAAGTTGAGATAAGATTTTCTTGACAGTTGATACTACTCGGATGAGATGTCATATCATCACGAGAGGAGGGGGAGTGATAAATCATTTAGATGTTCCTCCGGCTTATAATCGAACCCACCCCTTTTTGGCGGCAGTTCATCGTACTAACCATCGCGCCACTGAGTCCCTCAACCAACATGCCTCTACAATTAGCACGGTCCCTAGCTAACTGCCTCCAGTTGCAAAGTTCAAGTTGGTTAAGGTCGGTTTCTAATTTTACGCGCCAGTTAAGGCAAGGTCTTCCTCTACTGCGTCCGACGTCTGGCTGGGAACCAAAGACTCTGCGAGGGGGAGTATAGGTGTCCATTCGTTCTACATGTCCTAGCCATCTTATACGTCCAATGCGAACTTTTTTGTTTGACTAGAGGCATGTCGCGGTACAGCTCGTATAGTTCTTGGTTGAATCTAAGTCTCCATAACCCGTCAACGCAAACGGGACCGAAGATATTTCGAAAAATTTTTCTTTTAAAACGACCAAGGTCTTCATCCACTTTTGATACGGTCCATGCTTCATCGCCGTAGAGCAGGACTGGGGTGATCAGGGTCTTTAATAGGATCTCCTAAGAAGTTCGAATGAGGGCTTTGCAACAAAATTCTTCGTTTAATTTCTGACGAGTTGTTGTTGTCAGAGTTAATAGCGGATCCGAGGTAGACAAAGTCCCGTGCTAGCTCAAAGTTATATCTGTCAATGGTTACGTTCTGTCCAATTCGTCGAAGTTGTGTGTCCTTTCGTGTTGACAGCTATACCATTTTTGCCGCTTCCTTCACAATACTAGCAAACGTGGCTATGACATCACGTTGCGACTGACCAATGATGTCAATATCTTCGGCGTATGCTAGTTGTTGCACCGATTTTTGGAAGAAAATCAAGTTAAAGAAGTCCCATGACGGTGCATATCAGTGCCTAAATCCTTTAGTGGTATCGAATTTTTCAGTCAAGTCGTTTCCGACCCTGATGGAGTAGCAAGAATTCTCCATCGTCATCCTGCACAGACAGACTACTTTGGGCTGTATACCAAAACTGGACATGGCTCTGTATAGCTCGTCCCTATAAATGCTGTCGTATGCGGCTTTGAAATCGATAGATAGGTGTTGGATATCGATTTGAACTTCTTGGGTTTTTTCCAGGATCTGCAGAAGTAGGCACATTGGATCAGTTTTGGACTTTCCTGATAGGCATAGATTAGGTTGTTGGTAAACGGTTTCAGGCGTTCAGATATTTCGGCAGATAAGATCTTGTAGGCGATATTGGGGAGACTTATGCCTCTGTAGTTGGCACAGTTCAGAGGGTCTCCTTTTTTTGTGGATGGGATAGGATATTAAACAATTCGCACAGCGGACTGAAGCCTTCTCATGTTGTCGAAAAGATCTTTGTCTAATATTTGTCTAATATTTTTTTTATAGATGAGCTAGAGTTTCACTTTCTCCCCCTTCTTTCAACTGCGTTAGCTGTGGAATATGTCGAGTAATGTAGAAAGATAGGCAACGAGTTTCCGATATCACCCTGGACATCTACTTACGAGAAAGAGCCCAGCTTGGCTAAAGCATGAGCTTTCTCGTTTCTATCTATGTGATATAGGTATCTCAAATATATCAAATCCGGAGTTCCAGTATAATTCATTATTTTCGAAACTAACAAGCTGTCCAAACAAAAAGAAATAACATACTTTCATAAAGTTGGCGCCCAACGTGGGGCCCGAAAATAATTGTTTTCTTTATTGTTGCTAAGTAATTTGTTTCCTTCCAGCTTTGTAAAAAATAAATAACAGCTTTTTAAAGTAAATACATCATCCTCACTACCTGACGGTTACAAAAAATAAAACTATTTCCCTTTCCTTGAAATAAAAACTAAGACAAGTTTCAGTTCACAAGACAACTATCTTGTACCCCCGAAGATTTATAATTATTTCTCTAAAATCGAAAAACACCCTTCAAATATTACATAATTTATTAGATTACTTACCAAAGTATCATTTTGAAATAAATAAATAACCCCCAACTGTTTCCCACGATACCAAAAATAGAATTTCATTTGGTAATAGAAAATTTATGAATGACTTTTGAAAGACATTAGGAATTCTGTCGAAGTAGAAACCAATATGAATTTAGATTACATCACACATACCACAGGAAAGGCAGAGAGACAACAAAAAAATCCTTTTGTCCTTTATGTTTTTTTTATTTATTTCATCTCAGGTCATCCTTTTTTTTCTGTAAGTGCTTATGAATTGCGCTGTTCGAAATCGATTCTTGGAAAGAAAAAAGATTAAAGTGAGTTACAACACACGCACACCAAGCCAAAACAATCGAGTGCAAGGAGAAAATTGATGAGATAACGAGTAGAACAGAAATAAGGATCTAAGAGAAATTTGATTTCACCGCATCTAGGGTATCACCATAAATATACATATTATGCGGCCTGGGATTTGTTTTTGTTTGTAAAATGGTTTTCTGGTTTTCAAGTGTAATTTTGAAAACATTGACATGCAACCATGGAGAAGGCAAAAACCGGTGCAACTGGATTCAATGAAATTTTAAGGACACCCTCCGCTGTGATGATGAAAGAGAAAAACTATTTTAAGGACTTGATAATTTGCACAGAAGGTGGTCGGGTCAAGTGTGGATTGTTGTGGATGGTACTTGTAAGTTCTGCGGTGGTTATGGTGGAAATTTCGTAATTTATAGGCAAATCGAACAGAAAGAAGGTGTGCTAAGCGATGTGAGAATATTTTCAATTTTACAAACTTTAACATGGTAATTGAGAACATACAGTGTTTAGATAAAATGGATATATAAAGAAAATGATATTGCATGGGGACGAATGAAAATGTGTTTTTTGTCTTCTCAAAAAGGATACCTGTCTAAAATCACAATAAAAAAATGACCACAACAGGCTGACTCCTTAGAACCTCCAATTAAAAAAAGTTGGTACATAACTTTTTAGCCACCATTATTATCAACCATGTTGGTTCTATAAAAACCAAAACTCTGCGAACATACAGCAGAACAAATAATCCTTATTACGGAAACCTACCGGTAACCCTTATTTTATAGAACATAGTGCGTTGGACTACTAAGCGCGGGGTTCCTGGTTGAAATCCCAAAAGTGACTTCACGGAAGTTTTTTCACTGATCCACCTCTTGCGAAAGTCTGACAAACAGCCAAGAGCAACAATGTCATGAGAAGCTTCTCTAATTTGCCATTCGGATTCAGCGTTAAACAGGAAGTCCTCGTCGTGGTAAAAATAATTACTCCAGACACACAAATTAAGTGAGAAGCTAGGTTTGAGGACCTATATGAACGACAGATAACGGGTGATTTTATAGAGTTAAGTTTTCAGGTTGGCAGCACTGGTTAGTAATGGCGTCCAAACGTCATCTGTCAAAGTTTTCAGTATAATCTGCCATTGCAAGACTTACAAACGAGCAACGATTGCAAATTATTAATTTTTTTTATCAAAATGTGTGCTCTGTGAAAATTTGCACCGTTTGTTACGACCATATAATGGTAGTCATAATCGAGCCATGACACGCGACTTTTTTTGCCCCAGTTGGCTGAGTTGAACTTGATTGACATGTGGTTTCATCAAGAGGGTGCCACATGCCACACAGCTCGTGGAACAATGGAAATGTTGAAGGATGAATTTGGTGAGCAGCTTATCTCTCGAAATGGCCCTGTAAGTTTGCCGCTAAGATCATGCGATTTAACGCCTCTTGATTATTTCTTGTGGGGTTATGTAAAGTCGTTAGTCTATGTGGACAAGCCGAACATGATTGAAGCCTTACAGGATAATATAACACGCGTAATTCGTGGAATACAGGCCGAAATGCTCGAAAAAGTTACACAAAATTGTACCTTCCAAATGGACCATTTGAAAAGAAGCCGCGGACAACATTTACATGAAGTTGTCTTTAAAACGTAAATGGCAAAGGCCTATTTATCGATTGCAATGAAAATTTTAAATATTTGATGCAAATTAGAGTGTTTTATTCGATTTTTAAAAAAAAAACTACGCTTAAAAAATCACCCGTTATTTATTTTTGTATGTAACTCACGACTTATTATTTTTTATTCTTAGATTACCTGGCTCGAGACTCTATAGAGACATGCACTTTTCATCATTTAACTCTAGGAAGCTAAGCATTTTAAGGAGCATTTGCGCGAAACCATTTAATCAACTAATCCTGCAGTCGTAAGCTGCGTCCGATAGCTTCCAGAAAATACCTTGATAGTTAAATAAATGTTCGTGCAAGTGGCTCTAAGCGTTTTTTACCCATTTTTTTTTAAATCAATATGCAATCGGATTCACATATTTGTTTAATTTATAGGCAAAACCAAATTGAAGGGACATCCACCACATGTGTTTTATGGTTGTCACTTCTTGGCCAATTAACTGAGAGTTTACATGCGATTTTCATGGTCTCAGATATTACAGTCGCGTTCAGCGGGAAAGTAAGTTAGAACATTGCTTTCTATGCGCCATCTAGTTTCATCATATTATATTTGATCACAAATATTGATTTTGATAAAAACACAATTCATTAGCTTTGTAAATAGAACAACAAATCATTTCCAATTTGAGGACCACCACTGCGCATAATATGATTCAAATTTTTAAAAACGCAGGTAAATCACGTGACAATATATGAAAAATGTCACCTTGTAAACTCATGAAAGATAAAACTTGAAGTGGTTTATTACATGGCTTTGTGTGTTTTTAAATTGAATTTCAAATTTAATACAAATTTTAAACTTCTTCCACAAACCAGTTCGTAAATCTTTAGACAAAAGACATTTATTCTTAGTATAAGCACCTCCTTCATCCTATATGTACTGAATACGATCAGCGAAAACAATGAATTTGTCCAGGAATATATAAGGTAAATCTCTTCTGTTAATTCTTAAGAAATTCCCCGCAGGTAGAATTAAATATTTGTTTTGTATACACCTAAGTCTATATCCACGGTTATGGTCGTGTGAATTCAAGGACTTACAAACGATAGCGATTAGAAAAATATAAATAGATCTCACAAGAAAATCTAATATATTTGCGTTCGGAAGATACTTTGAGAAAAAAAAAACACACACACACAAACAATATATAGCAATCGAATTAATTTTTAAAAATGTCATTCATGATTATTTGAAAAGCGATTCCAGATGGACAGATGAGATTAACCGTGAGGTTTGTTGGTTTAAATGCCCCTCTCTCTAGAATGCATTCATTAATGTCAAAAAGATAATAATATAACTTCCAAATATATATCATCGATTTATTTTTATTTGTGACCGTGAGCATGTGTGTTCATGGATAAATAAATTGTTGACCCAAATATTTAAAATAATTTTTCTTCAAAGCAAACAGCGCGTTGCCTTATTCAGAGTTGAAGCTCCTCAGTTGGTGTACCTTGTTATAATGCATTTCCAGATATTATTGCCTTTGAAAATAATTGGGTTTGTTTGATTCACTTTTATCGCGGCTATTAGGAAGCAATTTGTAATCAAAACTGGGACAAAAATAATTTAACTTGACAAACACCCAGCCCAAAAATGTGTTTCTGTTGTATGGGTGTGGAGATCCGATAAAAATGATAAAATTTATTTTTTTTAATGGAAATATAATAATAGGATATATGCATATAACCTTCGGCGTATAAAACTAAACCACTCGAAGTCTGACAGTATATCCTGGGCATGCTGCTGGCTATACTTGAAACCTATTTCTGCTCTGTTTCTGGGAAAGTAATGCAAAATTAGGTAGAATCGATCAAGTATAGTTAAGAGATCAGCTTTACTTTAACTTACGATTGCGGATATTTCGAATACTTCAGCTAAGGAGGAACGATCTAAAGGGTGGTTAAATTTTAAGGGCCGATGTTGATTTTGAATAAAACACAAATTATTTAGGAAGTTTTTGTCATTTATTTTTATTATGATAATATTGTGTATGATTTTTATGACGCTGAGGCATAATTGAGGTTCTATGCCGTTAATGTGCCGAATTATCTCATCCTTTACCTCTTGAATTGTTGCTGGCTTATCGACGTACACCTTTTCTTTAAAATAACCCCAAAGAAAGAAGTCCAACGGTCAAATCACATTTTTTTTTAATTCTGACCTGCCTATGCAGTAATATACACATCGACCTAAAAGATCTATTGTGCTTGCCGTCAGATGTTTTTTTTTTTAGGTTAGTAGCGCTTCTACTTTCCTAATGTAGCTGATAATACTTTCAGCCGAAGATTTCCTAAGTTCTTCGGGACTTAAAAATTCCCTGAAGAAAGATTCCCTTCTCATACCGTTAAGGGCCGGGAATTCACATATGATATGCTTGGCTGTTTCGTCTTCTTCTAGATATAGTCTGCACTCCGGTGAGTCGACTAGATGCATTTTATTTAGGTGATATTGCAGACCGTGATGACCAGTTAGGTAGCCTACTAATTTTTTGATATCGTGCCTGCGAAGATTTGGTATCTTATTGGCATCTGATTTGAAGGGCTGAATAGCTCTTTTGGCCTGTCTTTGGCCTGTGATGTTTCCCCAGTATGAAAAACATTTGTTTTGTTCCCAGTTTTTTATGACCAGATTTATGGCTGATTTGGGGATTGAACAGAAGGGTTCAGGTCCAATGAAGGGGGTTTCCGAACCTTTTCTGGCTAGTTCATTAGCTTTTTCATTACCTTCAATTCCCTTATGTCCGGAGAACCACCATAGTCTGGTTTTGTTCCTAGAACTGAGTGTTTGGAGGGAGTTGAAGCAGTGTAGTACTGATTTGGAGTCAATAATGTGTGAGCTTAGGGCTTTTATAGCTTCTTGACTGTCCGTGAATATATGGATGTTTGCGCCTTTAATACCTGAGTTGTGTATTAGGTTTGCGCATTCTTTTATGGCATGGAGCTCAGCTTGGAATACACTACGTTTTTTTCCCATAGGTATTGAGATGTTTTTATCTGGTCCATGTATGCCAGCTCCTACCCCTGAGTACATTTTAGAACCATCCGTATACCACTTTAGGCCGTCTAGGTAGTTTGGTGGGTTGTTGCTACACCATGCTTCTCTGGTTGTGATCTCCGTTGAGAATCTTTTGTCGAAGCAAAGTGTCTTTGGAAAGCGGTCTGTAACCGCACAGATCATGTCAAGTTCTGGAAGTTCGGTTGGTTTAAGGTGTTACAAATCACATTATCGTCGCGCAAAAGAGTCATTGTTTCGTTAGCTGTGTGGCAAGTGGCACCGTCCTTTTGAAACCACAGATCGTCCACATCCATTTCTTCCAATTCGGGCCATAAAAAGTTCGTTATCATCACATGATTACGAACACCATTTACAGTAACTGCCTGACCGGCCTCATTTTGGAAAAAATACGGCCCGATGATGCCGCCAGCCCGTAAACCACACCAAACAGTCACTCTTTGTGGGTGCATTGGTTTTTCGACAATCATTCTTGGATTATCATTCGCCCAAATGTGGCGATTCTGCTTATTGACTAATCCACTGGGGTGAAATGTGCCCCATCACTTAGATGATTTTCTTCGAAAATTGATCACCCACTGGTGCCATTTCTTGCCACCATTCTGACCATTGACGAGGCTTGAAATGGTCAAGAGGCTTTAGTTCTTGAGTCAATTGCACCTTGTAAGCGTGTAAATGCAAGTATTTATGCACAATTGTTGGGCACGACGACGAGTTGAAGTGAACGGCTCTTCAGCCACACTATCACGAACAGCAGCAATATTTTCTGTAGTACGAGCTGTACGAGCATGCACTGGTGTTTTCACATCTCCTTCAGACCCGGTTTGCTCAAGTTTTTGCACGATTTTTCCGATTGTACGAACATTTGGACGATTAAATTGACTGAAAATATCACGAAGTGCACGATATGCATTTTGATTTGAACGCCCATTTTCATAATAAGCCTGAATAACTTTAACGAGTTGCTCGATTGTGTATCTTTCCATGGTTCGAATTGAGTTAACCTGAAATTGAGAAACGTCAAATGAAATGCAGAAAAAAGCTTGACTTTTAGGTGTGGTTCACATTCAACATCGGCCCTCAAAATTTAACCACCCGTTAGATGAGACTAAAGAAACTAAAGGTTACCGGCATACAGGTATGCAAGTGGAATGTTCATATGGTAAACAGGCTAGAGTAAGAAATGAATAAGAGGAGCAGTATGCGACAGAAAATTGATCACCCTATGGAAAAATTCTGTAACTTTTAAAGGTGGCGGTAACTGTCAGTATTGTTTAAATATTTGTGAATGCACGTCAACAAGCCAAGAAACGTCATACCAAGATCACGGTACATTTTTTACGAAATAATTGTTCAGTGATTTTAATGTGATGATTCAGTGACGTGAATTTCGGCACAGATGTCCCGGCCGTCCTATGCCAACGTACCCCCGTAATAATTAAACAGTCCTATTCAATCTATGATCTGTGAACTTATTAGCCTAGGAATAAGTAATCTAGTAGTGTAATAAATTGTTCTTCTGAAACACTTTGTCCGGCAATAATGTGCAAGAAAGAACCCTGTTCTGAATTCCCCTACAAAATGACAGTTCTTTATATTTATTTGTTGTCCTTCGTTTCATTTTGCCAGAAAACAAAACAAACAATGTTCCTTTATACCTACTACCGACTGACAGTTTACTGATTCTTACCAACAGAAATTTCTGCAGTAAATTATTTAACATATGGAGGGGTACTTTTTTCTTATCTCATTAGCGTTCTTTTACTATTTTTTTGAGTACGGGAACGGCAATAAGTAAAAATAAAAATCAGTTAAAATAATATTGTACGGGGTACGAGGTAGAATAACAAGCAAACCATTTCTTAATAACGATGATGAATTATTCCAGACTTAAACTATCCTCTGTTATTCCACGTCAAAAAATAGTTGTTATTAGAAATTTAGCTTACTTCTGAAATTAACAGCTCACCGCGAAGAGATTGGAACACAACACCTGACAGAATAAGTGGTCAAAGGTTACCTGTCGTTTAGCCGAGAATAACGCTGGAGTAGCTGGAATCTCCATCGCCATCGACTACGAATAAACTTGTCATGCAATTGGTTATTACACGTTTGTCGCGTCATATTTACGCCCATCTTAACGATATTATGCCGGAATTCACATGAGCATCCACGCCCATTTCCATATGAACGCATACAAAACAAAATTTCCACTTCTGGGATATTGAGAATCCACAATCGTTCACGAAAGCTAATTCATCCCCTCGAAGCCACTGCATGAACCGCCATTTATGATACAGGGCGTAAGTTTTTGAGGATGACTGACTGATGAGACCTACAGAATCATTGTCAACGTTTTTTACTGCCACAAATTCATGTTCATTCGAGAATGTGACACCAACAGGACGGTGAAAATGCACACACTGCCCTCATGATAATATACATTTCGAATGATGGGAATACGAGGCGTATCGTTTTGATGATCGCTCGATTATCACTCCAGACTTATTTCATTTTGAATGAAATGCTTTTTGAAATGACGCGTCTTGAGATCAAGTCAAGCTTCTTACAAAGGTTACAAAGATAATATTCGACACAAGTTCTTGCCAAAACGACTGAAAAAGGTGTAAAAACAGCCAAAAAGGTTATTGACAATGGCCTGCGTCTACTTGACGTAAGTCATAGCTATTCGATAACATCAAACTTTAATTCTGATAAGGTAAGTTATCGAAAAATTTAGCTAATGTAACATCCATATCTGCCGAGAAGAACGTTAAAACCTTTCAAAGATAGAGATAGGCAAAATTGCCTACCACTTATAAACTTAAATGGCGCTGCAATCCGGAATGAACCTGAGCCTTAACTATGATACAACTACTACAGATATGGCTTTGCAAATGTTGGGTTTTTGCCATGAGCGTCGAGACGTACAAAACGCATATACGCCAAAAAGGTGTTCTCAATAATGGCGTATTCCATTAGTAAATCTAGATTTCGATCTGAAATTTGATCTGTTTTGGTGCCAACGGAACACGATCTCAGATTGATTTTTGTTTTTTTCTTTGTATTGATGTCTGAAGTAAGTATCGGTGTAGCTGTCAAGTTTCAAGTCACACAGGTTGGTTGTTTTTTATTTAATTTACTTTTCACACAGTTTTAATGATTAATAATAGTTTTTCACAACCGAATAGTAATAAATCAAAATCAAAATGACTCTTGTCAAACTGACAGCTATCATTTGTATTAGTATTAGTGCAGGGAGGGATAAATCTGCCCAAAAACCCAGATCTGCAAAATTGACCTGATATCATTTTTTTGCTCAAATCAAAAACGTCAAATCGGTCTTTTGACAGATATAGATAAAAAAAAAATTAAATTTTTTACCATGGAAAACACCATAAGTTTGTGCATTTTGAAACCTGGCTATATTCCTGAATTTGCTGTGACAGTTGACATTTAAATTGTAAACAAAAAAAAATTTAAAAAAAATATGAAAAGACGTCGATGTCGACCCTGACATTAAAATGGAATACTCCGAGGAGGTTCTGGACGATGTTACATACGTAAATAATAACCGCAAACACAGAGAACACTATATGAAGCGGGTGTTTTTTTTGTAGAGGTTGGTTTTTCGAATATGACATGACATTTTTTGGTCAAATCGGGCAACTCTAATGTCATTTATGTTCAATTTGGTTTGCCATTTCATCATGAACAGGTTGACAAATGAACAACGCTTGCAAATTGTGCAAATTTATTTCGAAAATAATGGTTCAGTTCGCTAAGTTTACCGCAAGCTCCGTCAATTTTATGGTCGACATAATCGTTCATCCGAAACGGAGATTGATCTCGATGCTGATTTTCATCGCAAAATTTTGTTCAAAGATGAGGCTCATTTTTGGTTGAATGGCTACGTCAACAAGCGAATTTTCCACATTTAGAGTGAAGATTATCCACATGACCCTTGAGACGCCATTACATCCACAAAAACTGACTGCTTTGTGTGCCTTATGGGCTGGTGGAGTATTTGGGCCATACTTCTTCCGAAATGATGCTGGAGAGTAGGTTACCGTTAATGGAGACCGGTATAGAGCCATGATAACCGACCATTTTGTTCCCGAATTGGATGTCATGAATGAGAAATGGGGTTCCAACAAGACGGCGTTACATGCCACACAGCGCACGCCACAATCGATTTATTGAATTGAACTTTCAATTGGCCACCAAGATCGTGTGATTTGACACCATTGGATTACTTCCTTTGGGGATATATGAAGTCGGGGGACTTGGAAGCCAACATTCGTGGCGTTATTGCCGACATACGGCCCCAAATGCTCGAAAAAGTGGTTGAATATTGGACCTCTAGACTTGGCTTTATTGAACCAGCCGCGGAGGCAACATGCCCGAAAGCATATTTAAACATTAATGACATAAAATTATCCTTCCAATAAAACCAAATTGATGGACATTAAAACGATTTTCTTGTGTTTTATTTCAATTCGAAGTTCTATACCATCAATTGTTGTACATTTATTTTGCAGACTCGGTAAAAAACATTTTTTGGGAAAAAGAAGTGACGGAATCTGATGAAATTTCTGTCTGAATGCAGATTTCTTATGTTTAGATTTTTTTAAATAACCGTAATAATAATTTGACATTTTAGCTGTTCCATTCTAAAAAAAAAAATAGGTTTGTTCGATTGTTCGGCCCATTATTTAATCATATTAGCCACCATATTTCCACGAAATGTGATTGCATTACCACTTTACGAAAATTGAATTTGTATGGGAAATTCTGTAAAATTGGATCGTATTTGCAAATTTAACACCAAAATGAGCGTATTTGCTCAGTAAGACCGTAGTAGAAGTATTAGCTGACGAAAATCTAAAAAGTAGAAATCGAAACTAGTCATTCTGCGCGTCAGTTGCATGCGCCAACTACTGCGTCCCGTGGCCTTGGTTGGTTACTTATCTAACTTTAACATTCAGCTTTGTTTGTTTTACAAATCCCTGAGAATGAACAAATCGACATTTACTCCTTTTATTTAGCAATGGAAGTGACATTTCATTTACAAATTGTACTGTAAAACAAATACCACTTAGTAAGTGAAATTAATTCGCAGAAAAACAAACTTCCACAACAGAATTTGTCCATGGGGAGCAAAACTACGATTCTTTTCTCAGAATATAATACAACAACACTGTCCAGCAATGTTATGATCCCTCTACATCTGTATTACTACCAACCATCCCAGAGATGACAATAGCAAACGCGACTTAACCATTGTTTCACAACCATGATGGTTCTCATCATACTAACACTCGCCTATGCACTCAAGCACAACAATGCATGCAGTTTGTATCGAAAGGAATTACAACAGCACAACAGGCAGGAGTAAGAGAAGCCTTCTCCTCAGGCATTCCTTGCGAAAATTGCTAAACAAAACGAATAAAAACGGCTAAAATTGCAATCCAAAGTGCGCTACAGAAAACCTCAAGCAGGACGCAATAAAAGGGCGCAGAAGCAACAGCGCACTCGTAGAGCAGAAAAGCAATACGCTGCGCATGATGTTGCATTGTTGTTGTTGTTTTTATTGACGATAACAACGCCAGAGCACAATGAAGACCTACAAGTACGCGACGCAGAGCGATGAAATGAAAAATTCCTTGGAAATGGTTAAAAAGGACTAAAAAAACAAGATGACGAAAAAACAAAAACCCACACACAAACACTCGAGACATGGTATAAGGAGAGAAAACTAGCCAACAACGATATTAATAAACAACACACAAGAGCCAACACAATGTGAAAAGGAGCCCTGGCCCTTACGATCCCAATACATCGGGAGTGTAAAAATAAACATACAAAAGGGAAGCCCTGCATACGGCTAACTCGAGAACGCATATCCAGACCATTAGGTGAGCACAGGCTAGGATATTATGGAGGAAAACAAAGACCAAGGATAAAAGAGAAGTTCCGTGGACAAGATAGGATCATCATCAAAACAAAATATGGCGAAAGGAATTTTTCGAGTTTTTTTTCTTGTTGTCTTGTTTATTTCATTCGATTCGTTCCTCTATTTTCATTACAAAGCCGATGATGATGATGATGATGATGGTGGTGGCTCTGGCTCATCTTTTTGTTTATTATTTCTTTAATTTTCAAAAGAAGGGGGCTCAGCGACGAGTGCAGTTAGAGGGCTCCTCTCTGATGGCAGGTCGATATCCACCACTTTAGCTAGTCATTGACCAAAGGCTCGCACATAGGTGCCTGCATTATGTATCCTTTCGTCGAGGTGGATGCGCTCAAACATGAGAATCAGAGTGGTTAGCAAAACCATTGACCGCGGCCTACGGGCGGCGGTGAAGCTCGGCAAGAAATTACAAAACAAAGGTAATATTGAAAAGATAACAACAATTTGGCTGAAGGACTTTCAGCGAAGCATAATTGCACTGTTAATAGAATATCCTCAGATTTGTGTTTAAACACTCCAATGGATCTGTTTTTTTTTTACGAAGATCCTTTGTTTACTCCGAAAGGAGTTATTCTTTTTTTTTTGTTGGGGCTTTGAATGTGAGTAATCGTAAATTGTAAAAAGTTCATAACATGTAGTAGTTTTTAAAGCTACCTTTTGTCATTTCCAAAAAGAATATTGTGTCCATTTACTATCGGCAGGCTTTGGAGTGATTCGAGCTATAAACCTCAAATTTTACTTCAGCCTGATAAGTCATCGATAATGGACGATTTAGTTATAGGTGCCGCAATTGGAAGCAATAACCACAGGATACTGGTCTTATCCAACCGAATTCGACTTGCTTAACGATAAGTACGAGTGTTGAAAACAAGTCAAAACAACAGCAACACTATAAACAGACTGGTACGTCCCAGACGAACCTAGACGAGCTGCTTCGACGTATTCGTACAACAGGTTATCTAGGAATCTCAAGGGTAAGTCAGGCCCCTTGAACAGAGATGATGGCGGATGAAACGAAGGGCTAACGACAGCGCTTAATCCCGTAGTGGATACTGATGGCTCCGTGTCCTAGGGGTATCTAATAAATAGGAACTTGCCCTCCAGCTTGGGGGTTGTGATTTGGTTTAACTACCCATCCATAGAAAAAACCTATTGTTACGAAACAACCAATAGCCTCGGAAAGGTGATTTTAGTGTTGACAATCCTGCTAAACGAAAAAAGGACAACTACGTTCATATCTTCACCTGGAATGGAGATAATATCGAAAGACTGCAATCGCAAGAGACAGCCAATGACTTCGTAAAACGCGTATCTCTTAACCTCTTGATTAACACCATACAACCAGCATAGAATGTCGAAGAAAAATGGCAATGATATCAACAAGCCATTAGATCAGCCGCAACTGATGTGCTAGGTTTCTAAGCTGCAGGTGAAGACGAGAGCTGCCACTGAACTCTATAGGCAAAGAAAAACCGGCTTTTCAGAAAGAAGACATTAGAGCAAGAAAAGCACTATAGGAACGATGTTCGCAAATTTTACAAAAGTGTAAAAGGTCTAAGCCAAGTTTACAAGGCTCCAACAGAATCCTGTCGAGATGAACATGGAAAGTTCATAGTTGAGACACAGTCGATGCTGCGGATATAAAAAGAAGAACCACTTCTGTAGACTGTTAAACGGCGATGACCAACAACATTCCGCTGTCAGGCAGAACGTTACATTCAATGTTGGTGACGACGACAGCGAAAACTACCAACTACCCATTCTAAGTGAAGTGAGGATAGCAATATCTAAAATCATGCTTAACAAGGCTGCTGGAAATGACGGCCTTCCCGCCGAGCTTTTTAAAGCCGGTGGAGATGACTTGGTAAGTAACATCCAACTCGTAAGCCAAACCTGGTCGGATGAAAGTATGCCTGAAGAATGCAACCTCAGCATCGTTTGCCCGATCCATAAAAAAGGAGATCAGTTCAGTTCCAACTACTCTACCGAGATATAAGTCTCCGCTCCTCCTATCTTCCAAAATATGTGAAACCGATTTGTAACCTACTGTAATTTGAGCATTCTAAAAGTAGAATGTATGTCACTGTTTTGGGTACCTATGTGTCAAATTTAAAAATTTACCAATGTTTGCAAAATGTTGCACTAAAATGTGAATTTAATCCGCCATAACTGACCTATCTTACAAAAAAAAGGATTTGAAATTTGTTTTCATCAATTACAGTCGAACTTCGATAACTCGAATGAAATTGGTTAGCAATAGCGCCAAGACTAAACATTACATAACATTACGAATTTCTATTGCTGGAATGTCTTGATAACTAAGAAATTATCTGGTGTCACTTTCGATAAGTCGAATACTGAAAGGTAATTCCCAAATTCTGCGTGTTTTACAAGTTCGTTTTATAATGCATCGCTTTCTGGGAACTGTGTTTGTATGTTCCTATGGCCTAGTATACATAAAGGGTTTTTTTTTAGAGGTAAAGATCATTGAAATAGAATTTTTAAATTGACATGAAATTTACTTTATTATAATTTTAATATGATTTCTGGCATATGACCGCCAAGGCTGGCTCGGACAATTTCTAATCTGGAGGTAAAATTTTCGATGATTTTTTTCCAACATTTATATATAGGCAATAACGCGGCGAATGTTGTCCTCCAAGTGGTCAATCGTTTCAGGCTATTCGGCATCATGGTTGTTCAATTAATGAACGAAAAATTCCGTAATCACGGCTCTATTCGGTCACCATTGACTTTAACGTCCTGGCCAGCATCGTTTTTAAAGAACTACGGAGCAATTATTTTACCAACGCATAAAACACACCAAACAGTCCGTTTTTGTGGATGTAATGGTGTCTCAACATACACTTGAGGATTATCATCACTCCAAATACGACAGTTTTGTTTATTGACGTATCCATTCAACCAAAACTGTTACCGTAAAATGGACTTTGTGCGCGATACGTATTTCGAACAGCTCCATGATTTTCAAAATAAATTTGCACAATTTGGAAGCGTTGTTCAGACCAGAGATCAGGAAAAGAAGAGATAGGAAACATTCCATGCCTTGCCTACAAGCTAATCCTGGAATTTTCCAGAATTTTGACTGATAAATTTCGCACTACGACCAAACCAGATACACACTTGTATGCAGCCCTGGTAATTTATGTGTCAAAACGAAACGTAAGAAATCGGGTGATAAAGGGGGAGACGTACGAAAGTTTCCTATCTCTTCTTACTTGATCACATTGCGATACACAAGAGGCACGCAGCCAGTGTTTTGGATGTCCGGACATTCCGAGGGGCTAACATCGACTCGGACCACTACCTTGTTGTAGCCAAGGTAAGGATGCGGATATCCACCACGCCACAACAAACAAGAAATACTGCGAAAAAATTTAATGTCGAAAGACTGCAATCGCCAGAGACCGCCAAGACCTTCGCACAACGCGTATCCCTTAACCACTCGATTCACACAACACCACCAGCATCTTATGTCGAAGAACAACGGCAACGATGCCAACAAGCCATTAGAGCAGCAACTGATGTGATAGGTTTCTCGCGGCCACCAGCAAGAAACCCCTGGTTTGATGAGGAATGCCGACAGATGCTCGCAGCCAAGAACGAGGCCTACAAGGCTAAGCTGCAGGTGAAGACGAGAGCTGCCATTGAGCTCTATAGGCAAAGAAGAAGGGAAGAACATAGGCTTTTCAGAAAGAAGAAAAAAGAGCAAGAAAAGCGCGCGATCGAGGATATAGAGAGGTGCCACTCCAGGAACGATGTTCGCAAGTTTAACCAAAGTGTAAAACCTCAAAGCCAAGGACACAAGGCTCGAACAGAATCCTGTCGATATGAACAAGGAAATATCGTAGTTGAGACACAGTCGATTCTGAGGATACGGAAAAACCACTTCTGCAGACTGTTAAACGGCGATGACGAACAACATTCCGCTGTCAGGCAGAACGAACCATTTAATATTGGCAACGACAGGGAAAACTGCCAACCACCCGACCTAAGTGAAGTGAGGATAGCAATATCTAAACTCAAGCTTAATAAGGCCGCCGGAACTGACGGCCTTCCCGATGAGCTTCATAAAGCTAGCGGAGACGACTTGGTAAGTAACATCCACCAACTCATAAGCCAAATCTGGTCGGTTGTAAGCATGCCTGAAGTATGGAACCCCATCATCGTTTGCCCGATCCACAAAAAAGGAGACCCTCTGAGCTGCACCAACTACAGAGGCATAAGTCTGCTCCACATCGCCTACAACATCCTATCTGACTTAATATGTGAACGCCTGAAACCGTTTACCAACAACCTGATCGGCCCTTATCAGTGTGGTTTTAGGCCAGGAAAGTCCACAACCGATCAAATTTTCACACTTCGGCAGATCCTGGAAAAAACCAAGAAGTCCAAATCGATACCCACCACCTACATATTTATCGATTTCAAAGCCGCATACGACAGCATTTATAGAGACGAACTAGTTTTGGTATACCGTCCAAACTCGTCCGTTTGTGTAGGATGACGATGGAGAATTCTCGCTGCACCATCAGGATTGGAAACGACCTCACCGACACATTCGATACCAAGAAAGGATTTAGGCAAGGCGATGCACTGTCATGTGAATTTTCAATTTGATTCTTGAGAAGATTGTGCAAAACTCCCGAGCCAACACCAGAGGCACAATTCTCCAAAAGCTACTAGCATACGCTGACGATATTGACATCGTTGGTAGGACTCAACGTGATGTCATAGCCACGTTTGCTAGTATAGAGAAGGAAGCTGCAAAAATGGGTTAAGCAGTAAATGAGGGTAAGACTAAGTATATGCTGTCAACACGAAAGGACACACAACATCGACGAATTGGACAGAACGTCACCATTGACAGATATAACTTTGAGGTAGTACGGCACTTTGCCTACCTCGGCTCCGCTATTAACTCTGACAACAACATCTCGTCAGAAATCAAACGAAGAATTACTCTTGCCAATCGCTGTTTCTTCGGGCTAAGAAGGAAATTTGGTAGTAAAGCCCTCACTCGAACTACTAAGGAGATCATATATAAGACCCTGATCATCCCAGTCCTGCTCTACGGCGCTGAAGCATGGGCCGTATCAAAAGCGGATGAAGA
This sequence comes from Rhingia campestris, assembly GCA_932526625.1. Lineage (NCBI taxonomy): Eukaryota > Metazoa > Arthropoda > Insecta > Diptera > Syrphidae > Rhingia > Rhingia campestris. The sequence continues at coordinate 31,660,758 of OW052183.1, forward strand.
AATCCTTGGTCGATCGAGAGAAAATCTTTGGTCCCGTTTGCGTTGACGGGCTACGGAGACGAAAATTCAACCACGAACTATACAAGCTGTACAGCGACATACCCCTTGTCAAAAAACTCCGCATTGGACGTTTACGATGGCTATGACATGTAGAACGAATGGACACCAATACTCCGGCTCGCAGAGTCTTCGATTCCCAGCCAGACGTCGGACGCAGTAGAGAAAGACCTCGCCTGGCGCGCACAAGGAGAAACCGACCTCAACCAACTTGGAGTGCGCAACTGGAGGCAGTTATCTAAGGACCGGGCTTATTGGAGAGGCATGTTGGTTGAGGCCCAGGTTCATTCCTGACTGTAGCGCCACTTAAGTAAGTAAGTAGTCTTACTTGATCTCTGGTTCAGACGTCAGTCTATTCATGTTAAAATGCCTAGCCAAACTAATAATAAATCACTTGACAGCTGATAAAATGACCGCTATATACCTCTAAACAAAACACCCGTTACGTGTAGAAAATCGTGATTTCGTTATTTGTGAGTAAGAATTGTCAAATTTCTTGTTAGTTGAGTTGGTGTTAGAACACACATTAGTAGGTTCTTTTTTTTTTTAATAGTAGGCTGCTTAAAAATCATAAATTGGAACACAAAATCATACACCGAGTGAAGATACGTGTGAACAGTGCCGTTTGATCGCAAATAAATACATACATATGTATATATAAAGGGTGATCCATTTCGAGGTCCCCTTCTTTTTTAAAGAAAAAAACACAGAAAATTCAAATTTAATGGAGAATGTTTATTATCATTTGAAAGAACATTCTTTGGCATTTATTTTTTGAAGATTATGTCTATCAAATGTTGGCCGTTGCTACGTCGCAGATGGTCCATCCGTTGAGTCCAATTTTCGATCACTCGTTCCAGCATTTTGACTGATAACTGGCGAATGACACGGGTGATGATTTCCTCCAAGTCCTGAATCGAAGCGGGTTTGTCGGCATAAGCTTTTGACTTTACATATCCCCACAGGAAAAAGTCTAACGGTGTGATATCACACGATCTTGGTGGCCAATCGACCGGCCCAAAACGTGAAATTATGTGCTCACCGAAATGTTCTCTCAATAAGTCCATTGATTGATGCGATGTGTGGGAAGTGGCGCCGTCTTGCTGAAACCAAATGTCGCCGAGATCACGAGCTTCAATTTCAGGCATCAAATAGTCGGTTATCATGGCACGATAACGGTCGCCATTGACGGTTACGTTCGCACCGGCACTCTCAACTACGGCCGCTATATTTTCTTCACATCGTGCTGGACGTGGTCTATTCGGTCGAATATTATCCAATAATGAATGCTGGGTCTCAAAATGGGTGATGGTGTTGCGAATAGTACGCTCAGTAGGCCGATTATGTTGACCATAAGTTGAGCGAAGTGCACGAAACACATTCCTCACAGAACGTGAATTTTCATAATAAAGTTGAACAATTTGTAAACGTTGTTCACGCGTAAGTCTTTCCGTTATGAAATGCCAAACAATACTAAACAAAAATAACATGACTGCATGACACGACTCACACGTGATCTGTCAAAAAAGGCTATTGAAAAAAGTATCTCTGTACTTGGATCACCCGTTATATCAACTTTGTTCTTAACTCGATTATCACTATCGAGGTATCCGTTCGGAAAAATTTCCGAAACGAAAGTCAATTCCAATCGGAACTCAATTTGCTTTCGAGAAATCCAAATAAAAAAGCATACAATCGCGTTCGATTGATTCCGGCATTCTGCAGCAATTCTTTGAGGACAACATCGGAGTAAATTCAACACATAGCTGTCAAAACCGCATATCGTCGATGAGCGATCATCTGCGTTAGATTTCGTCGGAATCTCTGTTCGAAATGATAATCGCAAGGGATACATAGGTTGGAAATTATCAGATTGCGAACATGTTGGAGAAAATTTTATTGATACCTCGATTGGGGTGTATAACTTGAAGTGTTGATAACTCAAAATTTTTTTGTGGCAATTGATGGTTCGAGTTATCGAAGTTCGACTGTTCTTACATTTTGCGTTTGGTTCATGAAATTATGCGGCACCAAACACAATATAATAAATATAAATGTCATTATTGACAGTTTTTATTACATCTAATGAATAGTTTTAGAGCTACTTACTACGGTTTGGGAGTACTTTAAGTAAACGATTGACGATACTAATAGGTTTTATGTGAAGCACATTGAAAACGACCTCGCTTTCAACTACCGTTTAAGTGATAATCGTTTTCAACGTTATGGAATGAGTCCCATGTAATTTTGAAAATCATCTCCTTTTTTAACATTTCGTGGCTTGAAAAACAAACTGTCAATCTGTCATAGGTCAGAATTTATAAAATTAAAAAAAAAAAAAAACTGAAGTTTTTCATTAGGGGTATTCATGCAACGTCGGAAACGTTGTAAACGTGATAAAATTACGACGTGATAAATGAACTGTCAAAATTTGTATGGGAAATCTTTTCCAACAATATCGGAATTTCCCACAGGAATTGGGTGCGTAAACTGAGATGATAAACGTTGTAAACTTTTGAAATGCTTTTTTGACATTTAATCAGTCACTTTCACACATCAAACGTATGCGCTAAACTGAAGAAAATTATCGAGAAAGGAAAGAGAACAATAGGAACAAAATTCTATCAATAAATAAATTAGTAAAATGAGTTTTAGGGTCGTTCATGAAACGTCTTCGTAAAATTATAATCTTTCGCGCGTAATAAAATTACGACGTTGCATGAATACCCTTATTACCTACTTTGGATGTTTCCTTTAATGCCAAACGACACTTATGGCCGAAACACAATCACGCTGAGGTTGTTGTTTTTTTCTGGGTTATTCTCTGAGAGGGTTTAAGCAGAAGTTGAAACCGCTTTGCAAGTAAATATGTCAAAGCCAAGCTCCAAAGCGTGATTGTGTTTTCGCCATTACGCCCTCACGCTGTCAGTTTAAATACTTTAAATATGATAGACAATTTGTATTTTTTTTGATTCGGTCTGTATACTTAACTCAAAATCACCAAATGTTGACCTATGTCAGTTGTTGACCACAACAGCCCATCTACGTAATAGGAATTGGACATACTGAGCTATTGCGGGTTGTCTGCTCGTTAAAATTAAATTTAACGTCGTCTATAGGTTAAGTCCTCCATAGGCATTTCTTAAACGTAACCAGACTATAAGATATACTTTACCAATAAAATAAATGTTTTTTTTTGACAAATCAAACATTTTCATCTCAATTCCAAAACCTAAATAAATTTTCAACATCCCACGCGACAGCTGAAAAACCTTTGCAAGACCTGAAAAATAAAACACAAATAACGATCGAACACAGTTTTTTTTTTCATTTTCATTATAAAGTATGTATATATGTATATTTTTTTTTGTTTATTTTTCTTTATATCAATCTAGCGTTATTACATTTACAGAGTATTTATACGATTTTGTTCCAATTACATTAAAAAGAAAAATAATAATAATAATATACAACAATTAAAAATACATAATTATTCTTACAAGAAGAAAAAATAATAATATTAATAATAATATCTCTTACATGTTAATTTTTAGTACATAAGTTATATATTTCTGTATATATATATATATATTGTAATTGTTTTTGTATATATATTATAATTACTTCATTCGAATACTTTTATTTTTTTGTTTTGTTTGACTTGTATATGCCATATAATAGAGAATAGAAAAATTCATGTAAATATTTATATAATGTATATACGAGTTTTGGAGGAGGGAGAGAGGGGAGAAGATTATTAAATATATAACATTTTTGATTTTGTAAACATAAAAAATAAATAAATTAAAATTATAACAAAACACGTCATTATGAGTCACAGTTTATATAATATACTTAGCTCTGGCGGCATTCGAGTTTTTTTTTTTTGCGTTTTTCAACAAAATAAGAACGGATTGAGATTAGTTTTTTGGAACAGTGTCAGTGATGAAGCGGAAAAAAGTTAACAAATTTGTAGAAGCAAAATGGCGCAGAGAGACAAAGAAAATAACGTACAAGTTCCATTTTTTGAAGAAGAATAAAAAATAAAGAAAAGTTTTTGAAAAAAAATAGTTTTTTTTGATTCTGTAATATCTAGAGCGCGATTTAGCGTCAGTCTTCCACTTGTTTTGGTGTTTTCTGATTTTTTTTGTTGTTGTTTGTAATTGTTCTTCATGTGTGATGAAGTGTAGCTTTTGGAATTGTTGTACGCCTCCATTGAAACTAACCATGTTTCAGCTTCTTGTGGACCGTAGATCATAGTTCATTTGGCAGTGCTCCAAAGTGTGGTCGTTTGTTTCGGATTCGATTTGTGTCTTTTTCGTTGTCTGTTGCGTATGTGAGAATAGGGGTGGTGTCGTCGTATCCTTGAAATCATAAAAACCGATTAAAATATAATTCAACTTGGCAACGAACAGGAATTTACTTACTTTTTGGATGAATTGCAGCGGGGAAAAATGGTCGGAACGTCTCTACTGGATTTGGGGTGCGGGTGTGTAGCTAGTGGTGTTGGTGGTTGGTGATGGATTTGTTGAATGTTAACGATTTTCCTTTTTTGGCAGTCATATTGCGCTTCTGAAGCTACTCCTTCATTTTGTTTCAAATTCTGTTTTGTTTTTACTATACACATGTGGAATGACTACTGCAGCATTAAAGCGTTTAAATTTCGCTGCAGGATAATATCCTTGACTGATTGAAAAACAAGCTCAATGTTTCTTGTACTAACAGCGTTGGTGAAATGGTGGTAGGTGCGGGTGTGATTGCCGGTGTGGACTTTCATGAACAGCTGCAGAATAAAGTTCTGCACATCGACCACCGAGTGCGAATTGCCTGCAAATTGCGGATAATACCAGCGAATGTCAGTCTCAGGATCGCGCACTTTCTGCTCCAACAGGTCCTTCTTGTTGAGAAACAGAATGATCGAGATATTCTTGAAGGTCGTATTATTTACAATGGTGTCGAAGATATTCTTCGACTCCTCCAATCGATTGGTTTTGCGATCTTCCGCGAGTACCTGATCGAATTCCGAACTCGAGGCTAGGAATATTATCGATGTCACCGAACAGTCAAAGCATTTGGTCCACTTTTGGCGTTGCGTACGCTGCCCGCCCACGTCTACAAACACAAAGGGAATGTTCTGTATTCGAATGCAGAGTTCGTAGACACCTTTGGTTGCTTTGCGACAATGCAGGATATCTTTGTAGGTCGGTATATAGTCGAGCTGTGCTATTCGTTCGATGTCGTTGAGGAAATAGCTAACCGAGTCGGAGATTTGAAACTCGTTTCGTCGCTCGTAGGCACGTCTAATGGCACGATCGTGCCAGAGCTTTTGTATTATGGATGCATTCTGTCGGAATAGCTTCACATCGAGACTTTGGCATTGCATAAGATTCGCATAATATGCATCTTTTTCTGATGTTGCGTTCTCCCAGGCGATTTCGAGCTTTTCGCGAGCATCGATCAGGACTTGCATCCCCTTAACTATGTTTTGGTATATGATGAATTGATACTCGCGTATCAGTTCGGGCTCGAATTTGACGCCATGTATTATTCGCATTTGCTTGAGAAATGTCGATTTGCCCGATTCGCCGGCGCCGAGGAGCAGCAGTTTCACTTGGCGGCGAAACGCACTCTTGTCCTTCTCGAGGAATTTATCGATTTCATTGGATTTATGGCGTTGTTCCATCTCTTCGGGACTGACACGAAGTCGGATTAGATAGTTTATAAGGTCGCCGCAGCATTTTAGGCAAGAGAAACGTGACGAATGGTGTCGTCGCCGTGAGCGACTCATATCAGTGTTGGTGGCACCATCGTGATTTGATTGGAATCCAGTTAGACTTGAATTGTATTCACCACTAGCTTCAGCCATGATTATCATTCTGCATTTTGTTTTGGCGGGTCTATAAAACGATAACAAAAAGGAGGGTTTGTTTTTTTTTTCTTTTGACTACTCAATGCGCAACAATTTTGTTTGTTTGTTTTTTTTTTGTGCGGATTTGCAACGTTTTAGTTTATATAATGACACAGTATACATAATAATACAGTAGCGCAAAACACTGATCAGAACTTTTTTTTTTCAATTTTTTAACAACAATTTTACTTCAACGAATACAACACGGTTTTTGTTTTTTGCGATCGCAACACGGTGTTGCTATACAGTTTCGAGCGGGTTTACAGAGAGGGGGACTTTTGACACGATTTATACTTGACAGCTGTCAAAGAAAACATTTAGAGTGAGATGGATGTTGCAACAAGTTTAGAAATAAGTATGAGGTTACATATTTTTAGATATAATTTATATCTTGGTTAGGAATATTTTTTTCTGATTCGGAAGTTCTCATGACATTTGACACATCTTGTTTTTTTTTCAACATATATTACTTGAAAAACAATTTGGGGGTCGTACAAGTTTTTCGTATTACAAGACGATCTTTTTTTATTTTCCCCAAATATAAGCCTTCTGCTTATCCAATGGAACAACGATAAAACGTTACGACCAATTCATATGCCACCCTGATACAACAAAATACGTGTTTAGTCTTATGAAACATGTGGAAACAGAATGTACTGTCACAATTAAATATGCACACGCTACTGCTGTCAAAATTGGAGTATTAAATGGTTGTTATCATCTCTGTCTTTTATCGTATGTGCAAGTCAAGTATATATTAATATTTATGTACGAGCTAACTTTGCATAGACTTGACAAAGCAGAAAAATCTTAACGAATGCATGAATATGTCTATTGCGATTTGACATATAACAACCAGTGCAGTCATGTGATGTAGAACCATTGTATATTCAAGCTCACAGACACAGTGATTGGCGGCCTTTCAACACCAAAACATAATTCTTTTTTTAACCAACTGTCAAAATGCTTGTACTATCAATATTGTAATATGGCGGTTGTAATCATGAAGTACCGTTTATATGAGAGCGGAACACTAGGGATGCAATTAAGTGTGAAGATTATGGTCCTTCTATCCTGATATCATAACTCTGCGGAAAATGAAGGGATCGAATATTCATAGAAACTATGTTGAAATGTGACACTTTGTATTAATTCTTTTCGTTGTGAAAGGCGATTTTTAGTCAAACGAACTCGACTGGCTTTGGTTCAATTGTCAACATTGGCTTACTTTCGCCACAACCGCGTTAAACCTACTACCATAAATTTGCATAAACAGCTTATCTCAACTCATTCCCGGTTATAAATAATTTTTTTTTTATTATATTCATAGTACATGACGTCACTATCGCTAATAGCATGTAAAACAATGTACAAGAATTTGATGACGTATGCATTGCGTGCATTACCTGCATAGCGTGATGCAAATTATACTTTGACAAGTGCGAGTTAAATGTAAATAAAAGCGCTTTGAAATAAATTCATTGTGACAACTGACATAAAATTCTCCTAGTTCTGTTAAGTATTATCATGTACACATATTCCACATGACATTTTAGTAAATATCACTTGAATATAAACGAATTTGTTAAAAACGCCATCAGTAAGTTATTTTCGATGATTGCAAAAAAATCATTGTACATATAAATGAGAGAAGGCAAGTGTCAAATCAGTGTCTAAAACGTACAAAAAGAGAAGGGCTTGAGCGTGTTTGATATATGAATAAAATGTCCCTTACAAAGTGCCAAGTAAGTGTGTATGTAAATACTTTCTAAAACCACTCGTAGTACGTATACTTTTATAAAATGCTTACTGACATAAGTTCGATAAATGTCAATAATTGCAAAACCGCTGTATATCAAAGAGGATTCTCTTTTTATATTAAAAAAAAAACCTCTAACGTCTTAAAAAAAATACTCTTAACGGGTATTTTTAGGGAGATAATTCCAATTTTCACACCGGCCACATTAGAATGACAGTTTCGACCCAAACCAGCTGTCATTGTAGATTGTATAATAGATTGATAAAATATAGGTTGTATCCTTAATTATAATATCATTGTCATTATATCAAGTGCATCCCACTATTTGATCATTTTATTTCTCAATCCAACTAATATTGATGCACAAATCATATTTCAAATCCCAAAATAGTACATGTATTTTTCATTTCTTCAATTTGTTACCATTAATATTACAGTAAAACGTCATACATAATAGAGAAAAAAAAATCAGATAAACAATATTAATTATATGTTAAGTATTTATGTATCAATCTAAAACAAAAACATAAATATGTATAAAACAAAAAAAACATGTTATTTATAACTAAGAGAAAAAAATGTAACTTGTTGTATAGAATCTGGCAACACTTATTTCACTGCCGATACGTCATATGTCATTCTGTTTGCATCACCACCTATACAGATGTGAACATAAAACAAACATTTTCTTATAATTTTTTTTTTCATTTCATTTATTGTGTACGCGAGGAAAAAAAACTAAGCAAGTGTGGTGTACTCACTCAATTGCTGATTTCTGGGCGCAATTTTTGTTTTACCGTTTGTTTGTTCCTCAGTTTGTATACTATACTGTATTGTTATGTATACTGTGAAATTGATTATTATACGAAAAAGTATGTAAAAAAGTAAAAATAATTGTTCTATGAAGATGGCAATGACATTTAACACTTTCTATGTTTTTGACATGCGGTTCTACTACTTTAATAGCAGTGATTACAACCACTTTTTAAGTGGAAATTCTCAATTTGTCTTTGCTAAATTGTTCAAGTGACAAATGTGTGCTATCTTCATAGAATTGAAATAAATGTTAAATAAAATTCAACAGCAATGTTTGTTCATGATAATAATATTAAAAAAATGAAAATAAAATAATGTATGTTTCTGAAAAAACCTATTCTATAACACAGAGTAAGCAAGTCTTATGAATAAACTAAATAATGTTGTTAGCATGATGATATATTGTTTTAAAATCAAATTAAAATATAAGTGTTTATGGGAAAAAAAACTAGATCCTAGCAATTTCATTGGAAGTCGTAATTAGTAAATTTTCGGCGTAAAGCTATCTTGAGAAGATCTTACAATACTGTCAGGTTTACCAAGTAACATTAGTCCCAAATGTCAAATGCTAATTTGTGTGATAGTACTGTCATATGACCATTTGACAATACCTACTGTTCATTTTGCCACTTACAACGGGTCCGCCATCTTACTTTTTTTTTTGTCAACTAGTGCTTATAGGCCTGCTCAGAATGCATAGCTTGTAGCTTGTGTCGTGCATCGCTGTCAAAAGAGAGATACATTTCTTGCATGAAGTTGCCCTCTATTCAACTTCAAGCTACAGATTCACGAAGATACACATTGTGTAAGCGCGTACGTGTTGCCATGTTTTTAACTTTTCACTCAGCTACAGATACCAGCTTCAGATGCGCATTCTGATCGGCCCTTATTTCGTGAATGGTAACACTTAGCTCATGTCTGATTTGACAGATAATTAGTTTTATCCTTCCGCTGAACGAATATGGTTGTGTATACGCTTGAACAACGCTGGGAAATATTGCGACATTACTTTGAAAATCATGGTAATGTTGCAGAATGTGTGCGAAAATTGCGTACGGATTTTGGAAGAAGAGAAGCACCGTCAGGTCCATATGTTCGTTATCTTGTAAAAAAAAAAGTGAAAGAAACTGGCATCCTCATCGATAAACCAAAGCGTGAAAAGCCAAAAACAGTGCGTACACCCGAGAATATTGTTGCTGTGGCAGAAAGTGTGCGTGAGCGCCATCAACATCAATTCACCGTCGTTCTCAACAATTGAACATTTCGGAGACATCATTGAGACGAATTTTGCATAAAGACCTTGGTATGACGCCATCAAAGTCCAATTGGTTCAGGAGTTGAAGCCAACTGACCATCCAATGCGTTTTCGCTTCGCTAAGTGGGCCTGCGATCGACTTAGAGAAGATGCCGAATTTGCCAAACAAATCATCTTTTCAGATGAAGCTCATTTTGATCTTGGCGGGTATGTAAAAAAGCAAAATTGTCTCATTTGGGGCACAGAAAACCCGCACGCATACATTGAAAAGCCGATACACCCAAAACGAGTCACTGTTTGGTGCGGATTTTGGTCCAGAGGCATAATTGGGCCATTTTTCTTCGAAAAATGAGCAAGGAGTGGCCGTTACAGTCAATGGCGATCGTTATCGGGCCATGTTGAAGAGGAGGATATTGGCAACAGTTGGTTTCAACAGGACGGTGCTACGTGCCACACAGCCGAAGTTGTTTTTGAAGATCGCATTATCAGCCGCAGAGCTGATGTCGTTTGGCCACCTCGGAGCTGCGATTTGACACCGTTCGACTATTATTTGTGGGGTGCCGTAAAAGATAAGTGTTACGGCGACAAGCCAGAGACAATTGACGCTTTAAAGGGCAATATTCGTGAAGCCATTGGTGAAATACAGCTGCACACAATCGATAATGTGCTTAAAAATTGGACCGATCGTGTAGGCTACTGCATGGCCCGCCGAGGCAGCCATTTGAATGAAATTATTTTCCATTATTAACCGGAAGGATTGTACTTTCAAATAAAAAAAGAAATTTGAGAAAATATTCAGCAGTTTTTTTTATAGCATTTTCAGAAAAAAAAGTTATTTGGCGGACCCTTTAGATAGTGAAGTAGACAGACTCTTAAAAATCAAGTTTGCAAGGTTAATATACTCCAGTTTTCTAAAGTCGGCTACACAAACGAAGGCATAACTGTCCGGTATGCCTGTTCAGGCAACCTTTGCAGTTATACCTGAACGTGTGTATGATAAAGTTGTCAATTATTTTTGCCTGAACAAGCGATCGAAGAAAAATTGAAAATTCAATAGTTTTGCCTGTACAGGCCGCCTGTGTTTTGAAGAACCAGAGTGTATTTAGCATCAAGCCGTCAGTTCATAGTGAAATTTACATGAGCGCAGACGGTTTTCGTTTAAATTGTCTAAACGACGAAACACACAAACTAATATGCCTTACATCAGTACCGGAGCGTGTGAATGCGCTATGGCGGTTCGGTATAACTATACAGACGGTCTGAAAAGGCATGAAGGACAGTTATGCCTATGTTACGGCCTTAACAGTGACATTTGCAGTCAAAACAAATAAAAAACAAGGCAAATAAACACAAAAATATGTGCACTTCATGAAATTGGATAATTTGCAAGAAGTGAAAAGCAAATACGAGTCTTGATTCTGTAAAAATGATTCACACTTCAATCATATAGCGTACGTTTTTGGCAGTAGGATATTGTACCAGATTCACATTCAAAATCTAACCATACTTCACTTCGATGTTGCAAAAAAAAAAACAGGGGTAATGAAATTGAACTAGGTTTCTCGCGCCTACCAGCAAGAAACCCCTGCTTCCAAGGTAGAGTTGTAGGTGAAGACGAGAGTTGCCATTGAGCTTTATAGGCAAAGAAGAAATGAAGAAAACCGGCTTTTCAGAAATAAAAAAAAAATTACAAGGACAGTGCGATCAAATACATAGAGAGGTGCCACACCAGGAAAAACGTTTTTTAGTTTTACCAAAGTGTAAAACGTTAAAGCCCGGGATACAAGGCGCAAACAGAATCCTCCCGATATTAAAAAAGGAAAGATCGTTGTTTAGACACACGAGATGTTGAGGATATAGAAGAACCAATTCTGCCTACGAACGATGATGAACAATCTCCCGCTGTCAGGCATTCATTATTGGCGACGACTGCGAAGACTAAGACCTGAGTGAAGCAGGGATAGCAATATCTAAACGTTTGCTTTACAAGGCTGTCGAATTACGGTCTTCCTGACGAGCTTTATGCAGCCGGTGGAGATAACTTGTTAAGTAAAATTCATTAACTCATAAGCAACATTTGCATCGTGTGCCCGATCCACAAAGGAGACCCTCTGAACTGCTTCAACGCCAGAGGCAAAAGTATCCTCAACATCGCCTACAAGATCTTATCTGCCTTTCACATTCAACGCCTGGAATAGTTTGCCAAAACCTAATCGACCCTTATCAGTGTGGTTTTATGCCAAGAAAGTCCACAACTGATCAAATCTTCACACTTCGGCAGATCCTGGAAGAAACCCTAGAAGTCCAAATCGATACCCACCACCTATTAATTGTTGCAGGTCTGTGCAGGATGACGATGGAGAATTCTCTCTGCTCTATAATGAAATAATGATACGGGACTGATTGTCTACGTCGGCTCTGCTATTAACTCTAAAAACAACATCCCGTCAGAAATAACACAAAAAATATTTTTGGGAACCACTGTTTCTTCGGGCTAAGAAGGCAATTTAGAAGTCTAGCCCTCATTCGAAGTACTGAGGAGATTCTACACAAGACCCTGATCATCCAAGTCTTGCTCTAGGGCGCTGAATCATGTACTGTATCAAAATATTTTTGGAAACCGCTGTTTCTTCGGGCTAAGAAGGCAATTTAGAAGTTTAGCCCTCATTCGAAGTACTGAGGATATTCTACACAAGACCCTGATCATCCAAGTCTTGCTCTAGGGCGCTGAATCATGTACTGTATCCAAAGCAGATTTAAAAAATCCTTGGTCGTTTTGAGCGACTTTTTTTTCGAAAAATCTTCAGGCCTGATTGCGTTCACGTGCTATGCAAACGAAGTTATAAGCAAGAACGAGCCTTTCGGCAACTTAGACCTCGTCAAAAACAAACTCCGGACGTTTAAGATGTCTATGACGTGTAGAGCGAATTGACACCGATACTCCTTCGATTCTAAGCCAGATTGAGAAGCTTCTCATGTCAGTGTTATACTCGGATGTTTGTCATATCTATATTTGCAAAAGGTGGGGCAGTGTAAACAAAGACTTTGGTGTTGTTATCTTCGGGATTTAAACCAGGGACCCCGTACTTAGTAGTTCTTAGTAGTATAGAACTACATAAAGTGCTCATCTCATACAACGAAAATTTACTATGTGGGGAACTGATATTGATACCCCAGTGTTCACATTGGTACCACAGCATCAAACACGAGCATAGTCGAAGCAAACGAATGTCGATAATTCCCCTTCGTACTTACCGCCAGCGTCTAAAACGGCTACACAATTTTTAGCTGTGATGCGCACTCTATGTAGTTCTATACTCTTTGCCACTAGGCATTTGGAAGCATAGAAGAGGACTTCATACCTCAAAATACAGCACGCAATAATAGCTAAAACATAATCACGTTTTCGAGCTTTGCTTTGCTGCCGTTACGTCAACAGCTTTGTGCACGTTTTGACATATTCTAAGCTCAGGTGCGAAAATGACGGAAATTATTAAAATCTTCGCTCTAAAATATCATACTCCGTCACTCTCAGAAAATAACCAAGAAAACTACAACAAATAGTTTGACAATCTACCATTTTATCTACGTTTTACGTAAACTTTACTTTCTGGTTTTACGTTTTCATTTCAATGCTGAAGCGCAACGTGTGCGTCTTTACAGGCAACGAGGCAAAGCGTAACTGTGTTTTAGGCATAATGTTGTATTCCCTTTATGGCTAGTAAACGTCAAAAGTAATAAGCTGTGCTTTTTAAGCAGAAAGGATAATGAGATGAATGTAATGAATTTGTGTCTAAGCAAGTCCAATAAGGATTTTTCTTTGTGGAAATGAGCTTATTACTGTTAGCTGCATGCAAATGATTTAAGGCCGCCTTGAATCAGACAGAGACCCTAACCGGATCAGTCGTTTTGGAAATAAATAAATCGTTCTTTTCTATAATAAGCAAATAGGGCTTGACTACTGTTTACATGTTTTAAAATCGTAAATTCTTCGATGGCATTCAATCTGCAAAATTTAGCTTAAAGGATTGTACTACTAAGCGAGGGGTCATTGGCTTAAATCTCATAAGCAGGGATAGGATTTTGCTAACTTTGCCTCTTTTTTTTTTAGTTAAACGGAAGATTGAATCGACTTTAGACAAACATGTTTCAAGCTCTGATGATTCCAAATATATGTATTTTATCTTGCCTCTTTTTGCCTTTTATGGTGGTATAAATTTCCTTTTATCGCCGTTGTTGCCTTTTTCTGCATTTTTTGTTTTTTTCTTAAAGTTTGTTAAAAATATCTAATATCTATAAAATAAGAATCTTTCGTTAAAAAAATTGTACAGACTCAAGAACACACAAAATTGTAGTAAAATGTTCGTATATATGCAAACAACAAAAACTCAATGGACTACATCTTTCGTTACTGGAACAGGAATAAAGAGTTTTACGTCAATATGAAGAAAGTGTTGTTAGCATGTGACATACACCGTTAAATAAAGTCAATCGCCATGAGTTTTATACTTTTTTTAAAAATATACACACAGAAAAATGTGCCTGACGAGTCAACACTTTGAAAAAATACCTCGGAGATTGTTATCACGAAGTGCCCCAAAAGATCCGTGCTGAAACTGCTGACGACAATGTTTTTGTATCTATCGATGAATCGACAGACAAAGCAGGATGCTGTGTAACTTAAGTAATTGTTGGACCTTTGAGAGCATATGGACGAGGGTAACGTCCGAAGTTCTGTAGATTGTAAACTCAACAACCATTGCCCAGCTTTTTGACGATTCGATGCGATTGTTGTGGCATGGCCAGATGAACTTAAGAGTCTAAAGGTTTTGTTGTTCGTACCAGACGCTACACCGTATATGAAAAAGAGTGGCAAATCTCTGCAAGTGTTTTATTCGAAAATGGTTCACGCAACTTGCGTCGTTCACGGTGTACATAGAGTCTGTGAAAGCATACTCAGCCATAATTCAAAAGTTGACGCCTTCGTGTCGAACTTGAAAAAAATATTTCTTAAAAGTCCATCTCGGATTGTTGTTTTTAAGGAGATGGAACCTGAACTGCCACTGGGTTTTAACTCTCTGAGGTACTCAGTTAGAGCCTGCAACATATTATGCGGATTATTTTGCTCGGATCAAAAAATCGTCAGCGTTCTGGAAGTTGATTAAGAATTGCAAGCGCAGCTGTGCAAAAAATGTTATGTATGGCTTATCATTGTCCAATATTCAAATATAATGTTTTATGGAACCTTAACGTCGTATAGTTTGATAGACTTCTAGGAAGGAAGAAACCCCTAGGAAGGAAGAAAACCCATCAGAAAACTGTTAGAAATTTGAAACGTGCATTTGATGTTTATATATTGAGAAATGGATCATTAAACATTTTTTCGCACAGCAAAAATAAATAAATTTTCAAGCTACATTTTACATACATCCGCGACTAGTGTGTTTCATCATATATATATTTAACAGGCAATTGTTATTTTATATCCCTCTATTAAAGAACAAGTCGACATTGTTGTAAAGTTGGGTGGGTAATGAACCCAGAAAAAATACTGTTCTTACACCAAAATCCACTTAGCTAAATTTCCCCCTAAATTGGATGGCATTTGTTCGTTGTGGCAAGTGTAGGTGGTATCTGATGATGCGGGTGTAATCTCTGACTTTCTACACCACAGCGCCATAAGGAGTGGGGTCCTTTTTTATCAAGTAAAGTATCACAGGTTTTGAAATAGTAAACTCCTGTGGCCCATCCCTAATGCATATATAACGACTATCAAATTCATTGTAAGGAACCCATAAACCCATTAGTAGTTGTAAATTACTAATAAAAGCAATAAAATCCGCGTTTGCATTTGGAATTGCTCTTGCGGCCTTATTCAACAGTGCAACTGTTGCCAAATATGCTCAGACAACTGCCAACAAAAAACAAGTGTACAAAATGCATTCCACCAACTTACAGATACACACATCGTATCGCTCATTCTACACAGAGTGTAGCCGGCAGACGACGACGACGAATACATCGTAGTCATGCCACCAACTGAACATAGTAATCCACGTCCCTCTTCGTCGTCGTCAAAAACCATGGTGACAGTCAACCCTGCATCTGCATTCAGTTAAGGCCATTGCCATACTCAAGCAAAGGGTAAACATAGATTTTTTCGATAAAAATCGATATCTCCCACTGTCGGGGATGAGGCGATACTCCCATAGCTAGACAAAGAACGACCCCACTGTAGTGGCTACCACTCAGACCGAACTCGACTCCCCATTGAGGAACCGGAAAAAGCGCCTTGTCGCCGAGCACACTACTACTGTCTGTTCCGTGTGCGACTTGTGCTAATCTTATTGTGCACACAGACAATTTCTCGATTTTCTTTGGGTTCCAGCGCATAATCCTGCCAAACATCGTCGCCCCGTCTGCGCCATCGACCAGACATTGTGTGCGCTGTACTCCTTGCAAGAAAAGCCGGCTATTGGAGCAGCCAAGAGACACCGCATAAGTTGGTGTGTTTATTTATTTTTTTGCTCGTATGAGAGCGCTCTCAAACGTTACACACCATTCCAATGGCCCATCGATCTATGAGAGATGATGCTGCTGGCTGCTGTTCTTGTTGTTAGCTGTGTGGTGCCAAGCGGTGGTATCGCATGAATACAATTGCAAAGCGAACCGCATTCCATGGAGACCATAAAACTGTCTGCTGGTGCAGTTCATAAGAATGAAGTTCTACAACTTTTCCTAAAAGAAAGGCAAAGGAGCTTAAGAACAAGTCGATGAAGTCGGCCGAGACTGGGTGGGGGATTTGGTGGCGTCGACAACGACGACGATGACGATGACGGCGACCAAAAACAACCAGTCGGCCGAACGTATGAGAGAGCGCGATGAGAGAGTGTCGACGAGTTCTGTTCTGTGTCTGTGAAATTGCTGCTAAGTGCAGGAATGTCTGCCATTTCTTCCACTTTGTCGCGTACGACGAGTGCAGCACTGCACACACAATGTGAATAATGCTTCGTCTAAGGACACATTTGGATGTGTCTGTACTGACGTTTCCCTAGATTGTCGCAAAAGTTGTGAAACCAAAGAAATTATCGTCTAAGAATTGTCAACCGGCGAGGAATTTTTGCATCTGTTGGCAGCTGTGTTTTTAATACCACACGCGATTGTAGGTATAGAAACACGCAGTTGAATGTGGCCACAAGTTTTTTTTTGTTCTTTTGAAAGGAAATTAAAACTATTTTAGGATGTAACTGAAAAGTTAGTAAAGTCTTGTTAATTGATAGATTTCTACAAGGATTTCACACACACTATGTAAGTGTATTATGTGTACCTATATGCATTGTACAAGCATATGAAATGTTTAAATTTGAATGGGACATGAACCTAGCAAAAATAAAATGGTTCATGTATGTCTCCAGCATGCCAAACCCAGCAAAAATGATTTTTCGGGATAAAATAGCATCTGGAGAGACTCATGAGCACCATTTATCCTCACCCCGAAGATTATTTGACAGTTAATTTTTGCGGTATATTAAATCGATTTGGGGTGGCAAGGTGGCAAAATAGAACGAAATTTTAATAGAACCTAACGCATCATACAATAAAATTATTATTGAACTGCACACGTTATTCTGAGTTGCACTAATCGTTATTCATAAAACGCTTCGCCATCCATATTAATTATAAAAGGCTTGTGTCAAATATACTATACCAACAAGAGAGAAGAGAAGTTTATTACAGTGCTCGTGTTTCGATACTCTGCTTAGATCTAAGTAGTAAGGTAAGGTGATTTGGAAAGCAAAATCTTAACTGAATAGGCAAGTAAACGTCAAACTATATAACAACGCTTAAGTTACAATTCAATTGTTCCATACTTGTTTGTTTACTTTTATCTATTTTGAATAATCGAAGCGATTAGAAGATGAAGCTAAATTTTCAAAAATATTAAGTTAACAGCGTTCAAAGTTGTTTACCTCTAACTCGTTTGATAAAAACAAAAAAAAAATTATAAACAGATATTTTGAAGTTAACAAAACTTAAGTGTTTTACAATGTTAGCAATATTTTTTATTGAAAATTCAGGCTTTACGAAATATTTGCAATATTTTCAGGCAAATTTAAAAAAAAAAAAAATGTCGCTTATGCCCTTCATCTTCTAACCGCTTTATATATTCTGCATTAGAATAAATAATTTAACAGATATATGGGTTAATTTTACTGAAGTTAAAAAAAAAACTTTCATGACAGGTCGGAGCAAAATCAGGACTTGTACACTATACAAACACTATTTTACACATTCGGCACATTGGAAATAAAATGTTCATTCCCATGCGAAGAATGTTGAAATGGGTCGATTTGGCGTTATTCTTTCACAATGCATGCATTCATGACGTTTTTCAAACCAAAGCTATTGGGTGTCGCTTCTACGGATATCTCACCGAAAAGTGGAACCAATTTTTACCTTGGTTGGCAAAAACTAGATCGTTGCACTTGATGTTTGGCATCAATCCCTTTTGTCAAAAATGCGTACTTTTGGAATCGATGAAACTCTTCTTCTATGAATTAGAAACTACCTCTCGAAACATTCAATTCAAGTCTGCTACTCACCAATTAAATTCTGGTGTTGCCTAAGGCTCCGTTTTTTCTCCCATTCTCTTTTCTCATTTTTATTAATGACCTACAACTTCTAATACAATACATTCCTTTGCAGATGACAGTACCGTCCGTTTTCATAATCGTTCTCGAATTAACGCCCTTCACCTTCGGACGTGAAACAAAAACGACAAAATATGTTAAGTTCAGTAAATACCTAACTTGACAGCATAATTTAATGGCGTAAGTCTAATAGAGTGGAATTTGTTAATGCTTCTGCGTCATCTATTATTCATGTATGACACTTGCACTCTCGAATCCATGCCCTTCACCTTCGGACGTGGAACAAAAAGGACAAATTTTTGTGAAGTTTATTGAATTCCGAAAAACTGTGAAGTTTATTGAAATTTATTGAATTCCGAGAGGGCTCAGTGGCGCGATGGTTAGTGCGATGAACTGCCGCGCAGGAGGTCTGGGTTCGATTCCCAGCCGTAGCAACACCTAAATGATTTTTCACTGGCCCTCCTCTCGTGATGATCTGACAAATCATCCGAGTAGTATCAATTGTCAAGAATAGCTTATCTCAACTAAGCCGTTCGGAGTCGGCATAAAAAAGGAGGTCCCGCCATCGTGCAAAAAGTACACACGCACACATGAATGGTTGTGAGAAAGCTAGGCCCTGGGTACTAACGAGCCTGTTGCGCCAAAAATTTGTATTTGTATTGAATTCCGAACTTTACAGAATAATTAAATGGCGTAAGTTAAACAGAGTGAAATGTTTTAATGCTTCAAACTAATCGAAACCAAAGTTTACAGCCATTATTCAGGTATGGCACTTGCATCGCCGGAACCAAAAAAACGTTTCATATTCGGTACTTTGGAACGACCGCATATTCGGTGTCGCTAAACATGCAGTGAAATGTTTAGATTTCCTCACAATTTCACTCCCTTCTGATCTGGCCTAAATATAAATAAAAAGCGTATATACACCCCAAAACTTAAGTTCAAGGCGCACCCCTGATCAGGTGCAGCAAAAACATCATTGCTGATATAAAAGAGTGCGATAAAACTGATAGGAGTTTCAACTACAGCGAACTCTATAGTCTTGCTCGAACATCGTAGGAATATCTTCTACCTGCAATCTTTAACCGCTATTCAAAAAAGAAATAGTCAAACGGAATAGCCAGTTGCAATTAGCCCCCTCAAACATTCAGCCGTAATACTCGTCATGCCATGAATGCTAATCAATTTACCCTCAAGCAAATCTTCGGCAAACTATGAAATATAAAGATTCATTCCTAAACCAAACAACACGAATGTGTATTGCTTTACTTTACTCAGTTTTTCTTCAACAGTACAGTTTACAGACATTTAAAACAAACGCACATCGGTATCTCATCTTTTCTCCCCTATTCATAAACCCTTTAGGCCTGGTTTTTCAGTGCGAGATCATCCTAGTGTCGGGATTAAACTCAAGTTAACTCGAGAAAGTAGTTTTTCCAGTCAATTTCAATCCAGAGTTAACTTCGAGTTAACCCTGCAAGTTTGGTGAGTTGACTTTGAGATTGTTTTTGACAGATGATAAATACCAAGCAAACAATTATTTTCAATTCCATTTATGTGGACATTTTATTAAATTTTTGGAAACTAATTACGTGTACGATATATTTAGATTCAGATCTCAGCGAATCGAAACTGTTTTACAAATCGAATTTGATTGTTTTAAGAAGAAAAAACTTGAAGATCGCAACAAAAGCATTTTCATTTATTTGGGGAAAAAGTAACCAAACAGCTGAGAACTGAACTGTTACAGATTCTATACATTTCGATAACTTTTTGACAGCAAAATCGATAAAATATGAGTGCTACCAAATCAAATCTAAACACACGGAGTCAAATTTAATCCTGCACTGAAAAACTGCTTCGTGAGTTAACTCTGAATTATATTTATTCCGGTGTTAGTAAACTCTAGGTTAACTCAGCCATTACATCATGAACAGGTTGACAAAAAATTACCAATGCTTGCAAATCGTGCAAATATACTTCGAAAATAATGGTTCAGTTCGCGAAGTTTACCGCAAGCTCCGTCCATTTTATGGTCAACATAATCGTCCATTAGAGCAATGAATTGGGTTAACCATGCATCGTTTTCACACTACGTTTACTCTATGTGATAATACGCATCAGCAGAGACGTCGAACAGTGCGCACCAAAGAACAATTGCCGCTGTAGACCAAAGTGTTAAAGAGGACCCGAATAAATCGATTCGCCACCGTGAACAGCTATTGGAGCTTTGTCCATCAACTTTTTGGAATATTTTGCGCAAAGATCTTGGCTTACGATCGTTCATCGCATAATTTTGTTCAGTGATGAGGCTCATTTTTGGTTGAATGGCTACGTCAACAAGCAAAATTGCCGCATTTGGAGTGAACAAAAAACTGACTGTTTGGTGTGCTCTATGGGATCGTGGAGTCATGTGGTTTTAACAAGACGGCGCTACATGCCACACAGCACACGTCAAAAGGAAACATTCGATGAGTGCATAATGTCGCGGAATGGACCTGTAATTGGCCACCAAGATCGTGTGGTTTGACACCATTGGATTATTTGTTTTGGGGATATGTGAAGTCGCTTGTCTTCGCCAACAAACCAGAAACGATAGGGGACTTGGGAGCCAACATTCGTGGCGTTATTGCCGACATACGGCCCCAAATGCTCGAAAAAGTGGTTGAAAATTGGACGTCTAGACTAAGCTTATTCGAACCAGCCGCGGCGGCCACATGCCCGAAATCATATTTAAACATTAATGGCATAAAATTATCCTTCCAATAAAACCAAATTGATGGACATTAAAACGATTTTCTTGTGTTTTATTTCAATTCGAAGTTCTATACCTCTAAAAAAACCAAAATCAGTGAATTTGAAGTAAATCAGTGCAGCTGTTTAACCAGTGTTTTGTGCTTTTGCATCCATCAAGGTTAGGAGATTATTTGGAGTTGTTGGAATTTATTTCAGGAAACCAATACTTGCTCTCTATTAGGAGCAAATTAAAACCTCGACAATTCTTAAGCTCTTTACTTTTTCTTTTTTTTTTAGGAAATCATTCATCAAATTATTGAATGACATTCATGACATATCAAAAAATGCCTTTTTGTCATTTTATAAAGCCATTGCCATTTACGCTTTTAAATGGCGAACTAAAAAAAAGGTCCTTAAAGTCCGGTGATAGTCTTTGTATAAAAGGAAACAGGCATTTGAGATAAACCGAGGACTGTAAGCTCCATTTAAAAGTAGATTTCTATTTCTTTCGTCTACAGTCTGTTGATATAAAATTCATAATCGATTCTTTAAAAGATGATCACCATATTTCAAACGCAAATTCATAAGAGAAAATTTCATTATCAATTTCTTACGACTTTTTTGTATTATTTTTTTTTTTTATTTTAGCATATTGAAAGAAATGTGTCTGCATTCAAACAGAATGCGAATATATTTTCAATGTCAGTTAGAAACAAAGTGACGTTTTGTTTGTCATGACAATTAGTGTCAATCATTGACAATAACTGACAGTTTATTATATGCTATTAACAATAGTCGTCTTTCGTCAATTACAAATCGTCAAGTAGAGATTTAGACAGCTTTTCAAAACTTGTTGGATAACTTTTTTTTTGACGAATGGAAAACGCCATTTTTTAGAACAGAATAATAAACAATCGAATTTACTAAGATGGCGTTGTCAAACATAAATTTCTCACTATAAAAAAAACTTTTATCGTGAATTGTTGCGATGAGTGTGTCCAAAGTGGATAGATATTTATTCAACAAGAAATGAGCATGCGCATGATTTTAACAAAACAAAATATAAAACACCAAATGGACCGCTCAAAACGGTCTGATCAGCATAATTTTAATAAATAAACACCGCGCGCATGAATGATTACATCACTCCTTTCGCGCCCAGTGTTTGTAAAATGCTATATTTGTTCACAAGTTCTGTGAACTTGCAGCCTTCGTCAATTTATTATTGACGGAGGAGGATTCGCACAAAAATGAGGTCACTCAACCAACGGACAAAAGTTGACGCGCGTCGGTGTTTTTTTTTTTTTTTTTTAAAAACTACAATGTTGCAGCAGATAAACAAACACCAGCGGTGATGATGGTATGTCGCTTCTTTTTCACAATTCTACTCGTATTTACAAACAAGGAGATAAAAAAGGAACCTCGTCATGTGTGTACTTGGATTGGAGTACGAGAAGACCATTGTGGCGCGCAACTGGTTTTACTAGTTGTCCCCGCCGATCCCTGCTCCATCAACGTTTCGGTTTCACGCTACAAGTTTTCCTCTGTTTATGCCCACTGCCTGGATGACTTGTGGTAAGCGGCGGCGGCGTCTGGTGCCCACGAATTGGCGCGATAACATGTTGAATGTGTGGTAAGCACGCTAACCAAGCTCTACGCTTCCATATCATCGTGTGGGGGACTAACAAACGAGAAAATGTTGTTTTTATTTGGAGAGAGTACAACCCAATGCAGGGAATCATCTGGGCACAGTCAAGAAAATAAAAAAATATCCATGAATGGAATTTGTAAATTTGATTGTTGGTGCCAGAGGAGTCTCTCCTTTACACACACATCCAGCAACAGGGGCTGTTGTGATCATGCTTTGATGGAGGTTTGTATTTCGGTACAACTCGCATGCTGGCGGCGGCGCTCCTTTTTGTTGTGCTCTGCTTCTAGTGAAATCCATGCTCAAGTGCGAGTGCTACTTTTGCCTGCGATTTGGAATGAGCGCATTCAAATCAGTAAAAGGACTCGAAGAAGACCGGCTTTTGTGGGACTTTGTTTACATCGTCGTCGATGTTTGGGTTTTAGCATCAAAGCGGGTGTTGGAGGTAGAGGACGGCGATGGTGACGAGGGCAACAACAACGACGACGGACGTTTATTTGTTTGTTGCCACATAATTCTAGGAAAAGAAAAATCGCTTCATCGCATCGTTTTGTGTATGAGAATGGTAAAATGGATGGTGTGCGCTGATTGTGAGTGTGTACATACTACAGACGGATATTCGCTTCAAAACGCCGCGGTGGTTAAGTGGCACAATGAGTGAGAGGGCAGCAGCAGCACCACCACCGCCAACAACAACAAACCGAGTACAAAGTACGAGCAATTAATCTGAATGCGCACTTGTTTTTGGACTATTTGCAGGATTTCCGGCGGATTAGAAGGGACGTGGGCATGAAAATAGATTTCACGTCTTCGTGGCATGATTATTTTCCCACAGAGATCAACGCCATATGATAGAGGATGTTTTATGAATGAAAATGTATAGGACCCCCCCACACCACCCTGCTTACTCTTGTAATGTACATTTTTCAATGGGAATGGTTTTCGAAATTTAATTGAAGACATTCCCATGGAACTCTGTTGGGCGGCTCTGGAAATTGAGGATATTTTTAGACATCTGCCTGCACAGCGCGGCTTAGGTATCAAATGTTTTGCAAAAGTGCAAATGGATATCCCTTCTGTGGTCCAGGGAGGCGGCTGCGGTATTTTTAGATTTAAATGATGCGCAAGCATTTTATGCGAATTCTGAGAATGATCAGGGAGAGACGTTAATTGTTAGGTATCTTGTTGGAGCACGTTCGTTCTTCTTAATTATGCAAATTCTTCAACTCAAATGTAAAAAACATAACCAAGTGAATTATTTTTAGGACTTGTTGCAATATTTACTCTAAAGTCTTGGAGAATTCTCGCCTAGTGCCTGTTTTTCTATTTAATTAGTTATTCCCAACTGGAGTACTAAATGGGTGGAGTGGCTCATTGGCGTTGGAGTAGTAACAGAGGAGCTCTTAAATGAAATTCCGCTAGTAAGCAAAAGGTCCTTTTTACCTATTCCCCATCTTTCTTAAGTTTGACAGATTTCCAAGTGTATAAAGATGGCGTGAGATCGGAAGGGATTGATTAAAATGCATGAATAAAAATCTACTTGGGAATTCTTAATACCGGCAAATTGCCCTCTCGCTGAGCGTGTATAAGAGAACTCATGGATCTGGTTTGACAAATCAGGAAACCAACATGCCAAGTATTCCCGTGTTAGTCAAGATTAAACATACATGTGCTTGAATACACGCGTCTTCGTAAGTCTAAAATGCACGATCCTGAGTCACAAACAACGACTGCGTCTTACCGTATATGGAATTCACTAAGCAAAGTAACTCTCAAATTCTCCCAATCTCAGATTTGCAGTCTTTTTATAAAAAAAAGTCCGTTCGTATGGTTTTCCACCACCCCTTAGATTAGGTTAGGTTATAGTGGCCGCGTGCACTATAGAAAAGCTCCATTGTGGTACCACGTGGATCTGTCGACTTTTCCTAATATTCGTTTGCTTAAGTGAACCATTCCATAAGGTTAAGACCAAGTATATGCAGTAAACATGAATTGACACACAGCATCGACGAATTAGACAGAACGTCCATTGACAGATTTTATTTCGAGGTAGTACGGGATTTTGCCTACCTCTCAGACAACAACATCTCGTCAGAAATAAAATGAGAAATAACTCTTGAGCTACCTATTAAGTAGATCCTTTACGAGACCCAGATCATCCCAGTCCTTCTTCTCTACGGTGCTGAGGCATGGGCCGTATCAAAAGCGGATGAAAAGAAGTCCTTGGTCATTTTGAGGGGGAAATATTTCGAAAAATCTTCGGACCCGTTTGCTTTCGCGGGATATACAGATGAAGATTAAACCACGATCTAAACGTGTTTTACAGCGACCTACCCATAGTCAAAAAACTTTTCATTGGACGTTACTTCCCCAATACTTCTGCTCGCAGAGTCTTCGATTCCCAGCAAGACATCGGACACAGAAACCAACCTAAACCAACTTTAAATGCGCAACTGGAGGCAGTTAGCTAAGGACCAGACTAATTTGAGAGGCATGTTGGTTGATGCCCAGGTTTATTCCGGATTGTAGCACCACTTAAGTAAGTAAGTGAACCATACCGAGCTAACTACAAAGGAGGAGGTTTCAGACATTAATATTAGCCTGCTCACCTGGATTGTCAAAGAAGTAGTCTCCTAGATGGAGTTTTCATTTATTGGAGAGAGCTGGGCAAGAGCATAGAAGGTGAGGTATACACGCCTCCTTCTGCAGAAGTCATTGCTGAAGAGGCCCAGTCTTTTTGCATGGCCTAGAGGCCAGTGTCCTGACACCGATGATGGTACTGATGTTTGATCTGTTCAGCCGTATCAAGCATGTGTAACGTTTCTGGTTATAAATTGGCCAGAGTTACCTGGATTTCAGACATGTTGTACCGTTTACCCTCCTGCGGTTTGCTTTCTTCCAGTATGTATCGAGGGGCAAACCTAACATTTCTACTGGGAGTAGAATATCAAGGGTAGTGTCGAGTCTGGCAAGCTCATCAGCTTTACAGTTCCCTGGTATATCTCTGTGACATGAGGATCCTCAAACATGACTTCTCCCTTAATTTGTATGCGAAATTATTACTTTTGTCACAATGAAGCTGTTTAACGCCGAATCCGAACGGAAAATTTGATAAGCTTCTCATAAGGTGTGTTACTCTTGGATGTTTGTCAGACTTTCGCAAGAGGTGGACCATTAAAAAAAACTTAAGTGTTGCCACTTTAGGGATTTGAAACATGGAACCGACCGGAGCTTAATGGTCTAAAGCACTAACCACTAGGCCACTTTACCCACCTCCCTTGTAAGAACGTAGTAAATTTTAAAAGGGTTGAAGCCATGCTTAAGCTGCGGTTATCTGAATTCTATCTTTGCACTATTAGCTGCTAACTCTTACTAAGCTCCATCATTGGTCGGGCTCAACGAAATGTTACCGCCGCGTATAGAGGAGGATGCTGCAAAAATTGATTTGATAAACCGGGACAAGTCGAAGTATTTGCTGTCAAAAAGAAGAAACACACAACATCAACGACTCAGATAGAAAGTCACAATCGACAGCTATAACTTTGAGTTAAGGATGTATGTACTCGGCTCAGCTATTAACTCAGGCACTCAGACCTCGTCAGAAATCAGACTGAGGATTCTCTTGCTTTGACACATCGTGCCAAGACTCCATCTGAGATTTAACTTGCTTTTAGCATGCTGCGCTAGTAAGCTTTTGCATGTCGAGTACGACTGGTAATATAGTCCTATGTCCTGGAATTTCACTATGCCTCAGCACCCAGCATAGGTTAACGTTTAAACTGCTATGAAATATTTTGCAAAGATAAACGGTGATTGGATTGAATTTGTTGAGACTGATTCCAGGGGTTTGATAGCCGCTTGGCTGTCCCAGAAGATTCTAATATCCTTGGCGATATTACATTATCTTTCAGCCAAGATAAGGCTTCTTTGATCGCCATGAGTTCCGGACGCTGCAGTGATAAGGAAGACGGAAAAAAAGCTGAGATTAAGCCTGTCGGAGAAGACACCGGCACCCACTTCGCCATTTGTTTTGAAGGCAAAAAGTCTTATACTTTCGAACATGTTTTTATTTTCTTGAGAGACACAAAAAGCTACAATTTTCTGTACCTATCTGTGCAGTCACAACTTCATAAGTCATTCATTACAAAATATACATTTTTGGATCAACAGGCTAGTTTTTCCACTCTGGTGGAACTTACAATTTACTTATGGGTGAGTTCAAAAATGGTTTTCATGACAATTGATCAGTTACGATCTGACAAATTATGTCATATTTACTAGCTGTAAAATGGCGGCCATCACCACCATCTGTAAAAAATGAGCCATTGAAGACACCACAAAACAGTTAAATTTTTAAGAATATTTAACTTGCTGACAAAGTCATTGAACGGTATAGTCGTACCTTATAGCGTTACGTGCGCAAGGTATGAAATTGTATTTCCTTGTTAATGTTTCATTCGCGAAACGTTCCGCGCATTGCGTGATTTTTATCCTCCGACATAACCGCTGGGTAAAACTTTGGTGGCAACATTTTAAAATAAACACCACTAAACCGTGGTCTGCAGAAAATATCGCTGGTATGGGTCAGAGGGTATCTACCGAAAACAATGGCGAATATCGCATTCGGGTTAGCGTCTGCATCCGTATGAAATCCAACTGATACATGAGCTCAAATTAAACGACTGTGTGTTCTCTTATTGAGCTCTGTCTGGAAGTTTACCCATTTTTAAATTAATGAATCTGTGCAGAATCAAAATTGTCAAATTTGAGACGATACCAATCCAATTTTGGTCTTGCAGAGTTATCGATTCATACTTCTAAAACAAAACTGGCATTACCAAAAAGTCAAGAAATTGTATTGGCTCTTCCTATTACGTGCTACTAAGCAAGTCTTAATATTCGATTCCATAATGTAATTCTTATGGGGAATTCTAATGGTCAAAATCTTACCGGATTCTGGGATCAACAAATAATATAATGTGCATCTCTATCATGATAATTTATTTATTTTTATTGGTTTAAACTTTTTACTGAGTAATTTGAATCGGATAGGCTATTTTTATGAAAAACTTTTTTTTTAAAAGTGAAGCTAAAGTTAATTCATATGCTTAGCTTGGCCAGATTTCCGTATGAACTGTGACTATACCCCGCACACCAACAAGAGAGCTGTCTGTTCCCTCAAACAAGCAAGTGTCAAAAATGCAATTCAAATAACTTTAGGGGATTGTATTTGTATTATAGTATTAGATGCTCTTCTATATTTATTACAACATTTTCTTAATTAATTTTTCTTATTCATAATTATAAATTAAATACTTATTTTTATTTACAATATACTTAAGTAACATACCATTATAATTTGTTGCCAAGAAAACTCACCTGGAAAGAGATAAAACAAAAACGAGTTAAAAAATGTTTAATTTTATTTATTTTGTTTACATTTTTATCAATATAAAAAGTTTAAATTTATTAAATTGCTTGGTTAAAAGTTTAGATGAAATTTTTAGAAGAGTAATGTGAGCTAACTTCTTTCTAAAGGTTCTGTTCTGAATATTATTCCATGTTCGGGAAAGGTAAGGTCTGGAACAACAACGGGCATTTAAGGAGCGTCTTTTTCACAATTTACGTGTAAAATACAACCCCTTGGTCTATATAGATTTCATGAAACCTGGATAATAATAAAAATATATTTTTTTTTTAATAGTTATAGAAAATGGTTGTTGAAAATGCTAAAAATAAAAAAATAAAATGGGTGCCGGTACCACATCCGGTAAACGAACGCTGCAAAATAGGTGGGAAATCAATGTTTTATAAATTTGACGTGCAAATATGTTCATATTTGCTTTAAATCTAAAATCACAACATTACAATTTGCAAACAAAAATACCAAAATGTCAACAGGAAAGTGCTGCCAGACCAGTATTAGCGTTTTTTTTTATTCATTTTATTGAAGCCTACATTACTTATCGAGGTATTCGTTCGCAAGAAAATTTTCTCCGATATGTTCGAAATCGGAGAATTTTCTGCCGAGGTATCCGTTCGAATTAGGATTTCAGACAGATCTTCCGATAAAAAGTAACGCACATGATCGGGCATCGGCATCGGTAGTATGCGTTAAGTCAACAACTTTTGAAAGCTCTGCATTGAATTTCCTCCGAAGTTGTCCGACGAAGAATTGCTGCGGAATCAATCGAATGCGATTGTATGCTTTTTTATTTTACTCCTCAATGGATACCTCGAAAGAAAATTGAGTTCCGATTGGAGCTGACTTTCGTTTGTAAAGGGTGTTTTTTTTCGAGGCGTTGGTTTTTTAACTGGCAACACTGTTGCTACAGATTGTCAATTTGAAAATTAAAAGTTAAATTGTGGTTAATACATTTTGCCATTTTACAATGAATAAATTAGAGCCAGAATAATGCGTGCGAATTTTACTTATTTGTGTAGAATCGAAATTTTGAAAACGATGGATCGGTTCTCCAAACTTATCGTTCGCTACGTCCATTTTACGATGAATTCGGAACACGATGAACCACGTACACTCTAGTGCATATTACGTCCGATGGTCCGAATTTTCGATGACGCTGAGGCATAATTGAGGTTCTATGCCGTTAATGTGCCGAATTATCTCATCCTTTAGCTCTTGAATTGTTGCTGGCTTATCGACGTACACCTTTTCTTTCAAATAACCCCAGTGAAAGAAGTCCAGCGGTGTCAAATCACATGATCTTGGCGGCCAGTTGACATCGCCACCACGTGAGATAACACGGCCATTGAGTTTGTCGCGCATTGTTTCGTTAGCTGTGTGGCAAGTGGCACCGTCCTGTTGAAACCACATATCGTCCATATCCATACAATTCGGGCCATAAAAAGTTCGTTATCATCTCACGATAGCGAACACCATTCACAGTAACTGCCTGACCGGCCTCATTTTGGAAAAAATACGGCCCGATGATGCCGCTTGGATTACCATTCGCTCAAATGCGGCAATTCTGCTTATCGACGAATCCACTGAGGTGAAAATGTGCATAATAACTGAAGAAGATTTTCTTCGAAAATTGAAAATTGTTACCATTTCTTGCCACCATTCTGACAATTGACGACGCTTGAAATGGTCAAGAGGCTTTAGTTCGTAGGTCAATTGCACATTGTAAGCGTGTTCATGCAAGTCTTAATGCATAATGTTCATCAACGACGCTCTTCAGCCACACTATCGCGAACAGCAGCAATATTTTCTGCAGTACGAGCTCATTCAACATCGGCCCTTAAAATTTAACCACACGTTATAAGATTAAATGGAAAGATCGATCTTGACTTAAGATTCAGCTTGTGCAACAGATGAAACCGCATGATCATTATACGAGTCGTAGGTTCGGTGAATGATTCAGCTTGATCCTCATTTATAACGAAATTTTTTTTTGCAGAAGCTTTTGTCGAGACGCCCTTACAACCATTCAAACTGACTGTTTAGTGTGCTTGGGCTGGTGGAATCATCGGCCCATATTTGTTAAGGCCGATGCCGGCCAGAATGTTACCGTCAATGGAGAGCGCTATAGAAACATGATTTCTGACTTCTTCGTACTCAGTTGAATGGCATTGACGTGACAGAGCTTTGGTTTCAACAAGATGGCGCAATATGTCACACGGCGCGTGACAAAATTATTTTATTTTATTACAGGAAATATTAGCTAAGCGAATAATTTCGCGGAATGGACCTGTGACGTGGTCTCCATGTTCCTGTGGCCTTACACCTTTTGATTACTTTCTTTAGGGTTATGTGAAGTCACTAGTCTATGCTGATAAACCAGTAACGTTGGACGATTTAAAAGTCAACATTCGCCGTGTTATTGTGGATAAACGGCCCTAGTTACTCGATAAAGTTGTCGAACATTGGAATTTAGATTGCTTTTCATAAAAGCAAACCATGGCGAGCATATGCACTATTTCACATACAATTTGAATACCTCTGAAAAAAAACCTGTACTATGTTTTTTTTTACCCAGATGATCTCTAACGATCAATGGTTCGCATTAGAATCAACCACTGTACAAGTAGCTGATTAATTTCTGAATCAGGACCATGATCTAAAATGTCTTGGATGATCGGAGTTGTTTTATTTTCCTTCATGATCGATATTGTTTATGGATATATAAATGAACGCCTATTACTAAATATTAAATATTGCAAATAAGTAAGAAATTAAAAAAAATATATAATAGGGGTATTCATGCAATGTCGGAAAGTCGTTGTAAACGTGGTAAGTGAACTGTCAAAATTTGTATGGGAAATCTTTTCCAACAATATCGGAAATTTCGCACAGGAATTGGGTGTGTAGACTGAGATGGCAAATGTTGTTAACATTTGAAATGCTATTTTGACATTTAATCAGTCAAACGTATGCGCTAAACTGAAGAAAATATCGACAGTGGAAAGAGGACAATAAGAACAAAATTCTATAAATAAATAAATAAAAAAAAAAAAAAATAGATTGAATTCAGTGGGTTACTGCATTATTTAGTGGTGCCGTTTCAGGTTTGTTCATGAAACGTCTTTGTAAAATGACAATCTTTCGCACGTAGTAAAATAACGACCTTGCATGCATACCCTTAATAATAATGCAACACAGAAAAACATTCACCCAGAAAACCAAGTTGGGTTGCCCTGTCAAAAACACCAGCTGATGTTGCACAACATGTTTTATAAAAACAAAATGGCTATGTAAAGAGAAAAATGAAACCGAAATGAACATCCTGTTATTGTGCGATATGACCAATTTCAAATAGCCCTATGAACAGTAGATTTGATGAATCGAGAACCTAAATCTAAAAGCGGATAATTCCAGCAAATCCATAAAGGGAACATCTAGCCCAAGACAAGGGATGAAGAAAACAACAATAGCTTCAAATTGACATAGGTACCCGATTGAACTTTTCCCTCAACAAAGAAAAATAAAATGCAATGTTAGACGTTGAATAACACCCATTTCCAGGTGCCAACGAAAAAAATGAATTAGTACCCAGAATGTTAAAAGTGAACAAGCGTTACTTGCGTCATTCATTGAACACTTGAACTTCCTTATCGAAATGAAAAATAGTGTGTGTAGGTAGAGAGAAAAGTACAAGATGTACCGCCACCGCCGGGTGGTGATGACAACACGACACGAATCTACGAGAATGTACCCATCTGCTTCTTTTTCATCGTTAATTACAATTAGACGGAAATCAACAGCTAGAAAGTAAACACGAGCATTTTTTTCAAAAACAGATGTATTGGTATTAGAAATAGTTGTGCGCTTCGGTTAAGATTTGGGGTGAACCTTAAAATCGGAAATCAAAACATAAAACTCCAGGTGCAAACGCAGAGTTTCCTTGGAAATTTGTAAAATCACTTTTTTTCTTTCTTTGGGGTGGTGAGGAATATGATTTGTATATGAATGCTATGCATTGTGAGATTCACCTGTCCCCCTTTTGAAAACAGATGGAATTGACTTGTGTGTTGACGAAACTACAGATATCGTTATCTTGATTGTGGAAACAAAAATAATTTCTAAAAGGGTTTGGGAACACTAACGAAAATTCCTTTTTTTTATTTCTTAAGAAGTGTGCCGCATCTTTTGGTGATTTTAATCAAGATCAAGCAGTTGGAATTTTCATTTGAAATGAAATTGAGAAAGGTATTTACATGTGAAAATTGATTCGATATTGAATATTCGGTTTTTAAGCTCGGAGTATGCCTTAATTGTATATTCGGTAATTAACCCTAGTATTAAGCAAGGCGATGCGCTGTCGTGTGACTTCTTTAATTTGATGGATTGTGTAAAACTCGAGAGCCAACATCAGAGGCAAAATCTTCCAAAAATCGGTGCAACTACAAGCATACGCCGACGATTTTGACATCATTGGTAGGAGTCAACGTGATTTCATAGCCACGTTTGCTAGTATGAAGAAGGAAGCGGCAAAAATGGGTTTAGCAGTAAATGAGGGTAAGACTGATGGCGTTTTCCATTGGTAAATCTGGATTTTGATCTAAAATTTGATCTTTTTTGGTGCCAATGGAACAAAATTTCAGATTGTTTTTTTTTTGTATCTCTGTATTGTTGTAATTTATTTAATTTAGAGTCATTAGAAGGGAGGAAAAGAAAACTCTGCGTAGAAAGAAGAGGGCTTACGCAGCTTCCCAGCTCAAAGAGATCGAAGAGTCGCGCGATCGTAACAACATTCACACTGAGGCAAATCCTAGAAAAGACCAACGAATTTCAAGTCGAAACTCACCACCTATTTATCAAAGCTGCGTTTGATAGCATAAATCTTCAGGAGCTCTATATGGCAATGGCCGTATTCGGAATCCCGGCAAAACTGATTCAGCTGCGTCGCGTGACGCTGGAAAAGACGCGCTGCAACGTGCAGTTTGGAAGTAGCTCCTCCGAACTGTTCCAAACATGCACCGGATTTCGGCAAGGAGACGCGCTATCATGTGATTTCATATACCACGTACTGGAGCAGATACATAGTGCAGGTTTCAACACAGAAGACACTATTTTCAACAGGTCCGTCCAGCTGCTATACGGACGATATTGACATCATCGGTCGCTCATAGCGTCCCGTGACAAAAGCCTTCACGGCGATTGAAGAATAGGCTAATTCCGTTGGCGTTGAAGTAAATGAGGACAAGACCAAGTACATGCTATCAACAAACAAACAAGCATCTGTCCACCGCCTAGGACAAAACGTCACTATTGATAGCAGCAATTTCGAGGTAGTTAAGGAGTTCACCTACCTCCGAGTAAACACAGACTCCACGAATGACACCCTAGTGGAGATCCGGAGATACCCTAGAAAACCGTTGCTACTTAGGTTTGGCGAAACAACTGGGTTCAAAACTCCTAACTCAAAGGACGAAAAGTGTGCTCTACAAAACCCTTATCCTGCCAGTTCTGCTTTACGTCGCCGAGTGCTGGACGATAAGAAAGAAGGGGAGAGCTGATACTGGGTTCTTTCGAAAGAAAAATACTTCGGCGGATTTTTCGTCCTGTGCGCGAGGAGGGCGAATGGAGGAGAAGATACAACCGCGAACTCTATGAGCTGTACCAAGATGTGGATGTAGTCTAAAAGGCCAAAACACGTCGACTACATTGGCTCGGCCACATCGAGCGAACGGACAATAATGTAATAATGCAATAATAAATTAATTTTTTTGCCCAATGGAACACAACAACTGTCAAAATCTGTCTTTTGACATATCTAACTAGATAAAAAAAAATATGAATTTTTTACCAATAGAAAATGCCTTAAGTATATGCTGTCAACACGAAGGGATACACAACATCGACGAATTGGACAGAACGTCACTGTAGCGCCACTTATGTAAGTAGATTTTATACTCAAATCTCTACAAATGTAAACATTTAGGGAAACAATTTATGGTGTTTTACATTGCACAAAGATATATATTTTAGGCGCAAAAATAATGCTTTACGGTTGTTAACCTACCAATCAGCAAAATAGCAGTACATTTGAAAGCCGAATGTATACAAAATTATTACAAAATTATAACAAACTTTTTTTTTGCCCGAAATGGAAGTTCTTGACTTGCATGATATGTGGTTTCAACAAGACGGTGGTGCCACATGCCACACAGCACGCGAAACAATGGCGCAATTGCGAGGCGAGTTTGGTGAACAGTTAATTTCACGTTTCGGGCCGGTCAATTGGCCGCCTAGATCGTGCGATTTGACACCATTAGATTATTTTTTGTGGGGGTATGTCAAGGCTAATGTCTATAGGGACAAGCCCGCTTCGATTGACGCACTGGAAGCCAACATCCATGCATTCATTCGTGAGATACCGGCCGATATGTGTGAAAAAGTATGCCAAAATTGGACTCAGCGGATGGGCTACCTGAGACGCAGCCGCGGTCAACATTTGCATGAAATTATCTTTAAACATTAAATTGCAAGGTTCAAATTTTTTCGAATTTTTTGTGTTTTTTTTTAAAAAAAAGTTCTAAACCTCTTAAAAAATCACCCGTTATTACCGATACGGAAAGGCACCGTGATAGAACACAAGAACATGTAAGCAGACGAAAAGCTACGGCATATTGTCACCCAAAAATTAATAACGAGAAGCTAAGGGTGTGTAAACAAATGTTTTTAAATACACTCTCATTGGGCGAGTGGACGACCTTAAATTGGGCAAAAAGGATACAATAATGGATGTCGAAGTTGCAAGAGATGATGAAGAAAAAGTTAGCAGCAAAGTCGGCATAAAAAAAAGTCTTAACGAAGAAAGGAAAAAATGCTTGGTGGATTTTTTCAACTCCCTTTCAAACATGGAATAGCACTACTGTAGGTCTTCCAGGCATTACTAAGAGACAAACTGGCTTTCGAAAACAGCCGTATTCGAATTTTACTAAAAAAATTTGAGTTTGTTTTCGCCAAACAAAAACCAGGTGCGAAACTTGTGGAACCTTTGAATCTAAAAATATAACTGCAGATATATATAATCTGCACAAAGTTAAAGCAAATGAAGCACGAAAAGAAAAGGAAGCAGATAAAGAAAACCCCAAATTATCTGTTTTCACAATGGATCTCCAATCGGTGCTCTTAAGCCCTAAGTCTAATATTTCCACGATATAAAATCATTACGATCTAAAATCTAAAGACGGATTTTGTTTCCTTTGGAATGAAACTAAAGGAAATGTAACTGCTCAAGAATTTTCCACAATCTTAACCAACTTCATTTCGACACGAGTAGAAAGTGGTGGTGCTAACCATTTTGTTTTATACAGCGACAGGTGCACTGTCCAAAACAGAAATTCCACGCTGGCTAATACATTGCTTAATGCTTCACTTTTAAATAAAATAACAATTGAACAAAAGTTTTTATGTAAGAGTCATGCCCAAATGGAAGCAGACTCGATGCATTCCTGTATTGAAAGGATTGTAAGGAAAACTGATATTAACGTTCCGGCAGACTACATAAATATCTGCAAGAGATCACGAAATGTTAACCCGTATAAGGGTTATATAAACTACTTGGATCATACTTCCTTTCGTTGTTTCGATTCGGTATCATTTTTCAAATCAATTAGACCCGGCAAAAAATGTCATTACCCAAGGCTTTTCACGAGTTTTACGATAACATATCGCATCAGAACTAATAAAATCCTTGTACTAATTTATTATATGGGAAAATTTAAAGCGTTTATACCTACTAGCTACTAAACTACTACTAGTTTTCGATAACATTTATTAAGAAGGTAGAAAGTGTTGTTTGGCAGCAAACCTCATAACTCCAAGAGTAGAATAACAAAAATCTCGTAACTTGTAGAGTTTAGGGTTTACCCAAAAACCTGCGTTTTTTTTTTTTTATTAATTTAGGATATAAAATAAAATCGTTTACTAAAAAGTTGGGCTTGGTAAGAAACTTTGGTTCCTCCTGTGAAATTTCAAATTTTGGAGAAACGAGGTTTTCTTATTGAGCGATGTTTTCTTATATGAAGAAAAAAAATGTCGATAGTTGACGAATTTGCCAACCAGGAAAGCGGTGCCAAATCACCGCGTGTGTTGTTTTCTTGCCATTTTATTTAAGCCTATTTAGAAAAGGAAAAAAAAAACACGCCTTCCTCGGCGGATGACAAGTCTACAATTATTTATCTCACGATTCGACGTATTCTTTTGTGCATACAAATCGTAATTTCGCTACTAAATAATGTGCCATATAGTGTCTACCAACGTATGTCATTGTATCTCATTTTATAGTTGAGTAAGCAATTAATAAATATTTATCTACTGTTTAAAAAAGGATAGTGACCCAAAAAATTATTTATCGCAAACAGCTTAGTAGGCTTTAATCTTTAAAACAATCACGAAAATTGCTTCAATTTCAAATATGTACACCCGTATAAAAAAAAACACTGATTAGCTAAACCCTAACAAACGTTTGACATCTGCGTGTACATTTCTTCTGGGGAAAAGTGGAGGTTTCATGATTTAGCACATTCAAATAATAATTTTTTAAAAGTCTGAAAACAGATAATGCGCTGGGTTTAAATATGTCTATAAAATAAACATATCTCCAAATATTGTCTATATAATAAGATGTTCAGAATCGGTAGCGTAGTCATCTTTTCGAAACTGACATGTAGGAATTTTCATAAAATTATTTCTACGGTTTTAAGGCGACACCTTTATGTGAGAATCGTAAGGAATTTTGATAGCTTTCAGAATACATTTTAGTGAAAAATATATACAATGTTTAATATAGGCATCGGGTAATGTGGTTAAGTAAACAAACAACATGATCACAAGGCTCCATTCGTCAATCGAGGTCAAGATTATACCTGGACCTTAACACTCTACAATGTTTAAAATTCCATTTTAAATTTTTGCAAATTATAATTTTAACTGTATGAACGATTTCTTGTACAAACAAAATCAGATTGGGTTCTATATGTTAGATAAATACTAAATACACAAAGGACACACAAGTAAATATAAAATCGGCAGAACAAAATAAACAGTTCTAATCAGTTGGATTTATCTTTGACATTTTGTGCAGTCAAAATAATTTATTACAATCTATAAAAGAAAGCTGTGAAGTAACGTATTTTCCTATTAATTGATATTTATTTTTACAAATTGTGGTTCACGTGAAACAGAACACAACGTTATTTTGTGACAAGTGTCAATTGTTGACATTCGTAACAGATTTATTTGTTCGAATTGTTACAGTGTAGAAGGGAATTTAATAAGAGAAATCAATTCCGGTGAAACAATATGATAATTCAGAATATCAGGAACAAACAATCAGAAAACACAAGAACACAAGAATGCTTTACGCCTGTAACTTAAGGTTTGCAAGCCTATTTGTTCACATCTTTTATCATAACTAGGCAATTCATCAAACGTTAATAATTTTTTTTTCTGAACTCATTCTTATCTAAGTGTCTGCATTGCATATGGCGAATGAATAATGGATATGTATACCAACTGGGATCTGCATCTGAGTAACAAGCAGTATATAGTTTTAAGGCTA
Source organism: Rhingia campestris (assembly GCA_932526625.1). Taxonomy (NCBI): domain Eukaryota; kingdom Metazoa; phylum Arthropoda; class Insecta; order Diptera; family Syrphidae; genus Rhingia; species Rhingia campestris. The sequence continues at coordinate 31,698,620 of OW052183.1, forward strand.
AATAAATCTCGAAACCCTTGCAATTTCGCTTTAGAAAACCTAACATTGAGTTTGCTAGTTTGCTATAGTGTATGTATTTATGATGAGAAGACAATTTTTATTGTTTGTCAAATATTGAACCCGAGATCTTTAACTTCTTCCGTACGTACGATCTAAGACTTCAGATCGTTCATAAAATAATCATTTATTATATGTGCATATACGTAATGCTGTAAACATTTTACATTTCGAGATGTTAAGCTTCATAGCGTTATGATTACACCATGCCGACAGACTATTTATATCAGACTAAAACCGGATATCTACACTACAGTCTGTTATATTACTCATACAAGAATACAATTTTAAATCGTCCGCAAAAGTTAAAACGTTGCAAAATTTAAAAAAAATCATGAACGTAATTTAAAAACAAAATAAAAAGCAACGGACCTTAATGGTTACCTTGCGGGACACCGGATATTACATCGATTTCGCGCAAAGTATAACCATCGATCTTAACCATTTCCTTTCTGTTTGTTAAATATTATGAAACCATTTTAGCATTGAGGAATAAAAACTCAACGATTTAAGTTTTGCTAAAAGTAGGGTGTGGTGCACGTGCACTATATCAAATGCTTTTAGTAAAGCCAGTGTAAAGTACATCAATTTGTAATCGTTCTTCAAAGCTGTTAAATACATACATGTTAAATTGTTAGCACAGGATCTACCTCGAATAAAACCATGTTAATTATTCGAGATTACCTCTTTTTCTACGAAAAAAAGCTTCTCCTTAACAATGCTTTCAAACAATTTAAGAATTACAGAAAGCTTCGATATAGTCCGATAGTTTTCTACTTTTTTGTCTTATAACGTTTTTATAGATTTGGGTAATATAAAAATATTTTAATTCTTCCAAAGAAAAGGTAAACATGCCAATATTTATGGACTCGTTCAAAAGTTGAAGGTATTTTTTGGATATTCTATGGATTTTAAAACATTTGAAAGATCAGACCGCCATCTATGAATGGTTCATTCTGGCCCTCTAAAATAACTAGCCGTAAAACTTTACCATTTAAATTGACAACTAGCATATAATAATTAAACATCCTCATTCATAAATATAATAGAAGAAATATAGGATGTCATGCATTTCATTAAATGCAAAAAACTTCTAAATAAAAGTTATACAAAGTTGAATAGAGGCTTCATAAACTTAACGCGTCTGATGGTTGAATAGTGCCTGTACTTCATACTTCATTAGACATCTTTTGCATTGCTGTGTAATGTCATTTTTGTTATAACTGTGAATTTACTTGTAGTATTGATTCGAAATTAATTACGAAATAAATGTTAATATGTTCTTTTTTCGAAATATTATTACTAAAAATAGAAACAAACTTTAAAAGGACCACATTTGCAGGAGAAAATGTTAAACGAATTGCGATGTAATGGATACATCTGTTGCAAAGTAGAATAATGCTCGCTATTATAACAGTTTAGTTGAATTTATCGTGACATCTATGGCAAGGCAAAATAAAAATTAAAATAAGGTCACCTAAATTTGAGGACTGACCTAAACAATGGAGTTCTTGTTTGATATGTTTACACCATTGAAACTTAAACCATATGTAGGCTTAGGCCGGGTTTTGGCTACGTTTACAACTTGGACTGTAGTAAACGTAGCCAATAACAAATTATAAGAGTCAGAGAAAAGCGCTCACAGCTAAAAAACGTTTTTTTTTTGTATATTTGTGTTTATTTGTAAATTTTTTTGATACTTAGTTTGAAACATAGAGAAATAATTTAGCTACATAAACCTCAAAGTATATGGATCGACTCAGAATCGTTAGCTGAGTCGTCTGTCTGTCCGTCCGTCCGTCCATCTGTCTGTTCGTCACCGATTTTTGGGCCTTAAATTTTGAGCTAGGATAATGAAATTTGGTATATAGGATCCTTGTCCGTGCCACCAGAACAAGTGTTAAAATTTTTGAAATCCGCCCACTGCCACGCCCCCTTTTTAGGAAAACGTATTTTTTGGCCAAACCGTAAAGAATTTTAAAAAAGAGGCTGAGAAGCATTTTTAGAGAATCGTTATATCTATATTTCGTCAATAGAAAGTTTTTTGCCACGCCCACTTTTTGGGGGCGTTTTTTATAAAAAATGTTTTTTGGTCAAATTTTAAAATTTTCGAAAAAAAATTTGATGCACAATCATTGGCAGTATTAATACCAACATTTCGTCAATAGACCATTTTAACCCACGCCCACTTTTTGGGGCGTTTTCTTAAAAAAACAATTTATATGCCCTACCCCAAGGGATATGCAAAGAAAAACGTTGTTTTTTGTCGAACCATAAAAGAATTTGATAAACCTTCGGAACAATATGTTGTAACAACGTCATTTTCAATACTTTATGACCATAAAGACCATATTTTGGGCCTATCAATTTTAAGTATGGGATAGGCCATATGGTATTAAATGATCCGCACAGCGGATTGTAGCCTTCTCATATGTTTTTTAAAGTATTCGGTCACCAAAATGTTATAGAAGTGTAGAAAATAAATTGATCACAGTTTCGGTGCTAAACAACTTTTGCATTACCCCGTTTTTTTTACTTATAAATAGTAAAGTGAAGTAAACCGACTCTCTAAAAACGAAATCAAAACCTATCCGGAGCTGTCAGGTTTGAAATATTTGAAAGTTTAGTACTCGCGTTTGCTAAGAATGACATTTGCTTTCAAAACAAGTAAAAGAGTGCAAATAAAAAGTTTGCAAGAATTTTGTAATAGGATACTGTACTAGATTTTCATATAAAATTCTACTTCTGGCAGAAAAAGCAGGGCTGTTAGTACCTTTGCTGAATTGTTTTTTGTTTTTAATTGGCACGCGTAAAGTGTATTCATACCTTATAGTGTTGAGCACAGCGCGGGCATTAAGGAAATAGAAGAGTAGAAGAGGAGATTCCAATATGCGTTGGTTTTGAATTTCTGTGATTGTAATGGAGAGAAAAAAAACTGAGTTTAGTAAAGCATTCCACATTCGTGTTGCTCGGTTTAGGAAGGAATTTCTATATTTCATAGGAATGCATCTGGCTATTTTGTTAGAGCATTTGTTGTAATCGTGGTAAAAGAGTGTAAGTAGGAGACATTCCTACGATGTTCGAGCGAAACTATGGAGTTCGCTATGGTTGGATATCCTATCAATTTTATCGCACGTTTTTGTATCCTATCTAGTAGGTGCTGTAGGTGATGTTTTGGCTGCACCTGACTATACGTGGGCGTTGAACTCAAGTTCGGAGCATATATACGCTTTATATGTTGAGGCCAGATCAGAAGAAGTGAAATATTTCTTGTATCGGTTAAGGAAACCTTGACATTTCGCTGCATTTTTAGCGATATGTGGTCGTTCCAGCGAAGGTCATGGAAGGTTTTTGGTTTCGACGATGCAAGTGCCATTTATGGATAATGGCTATAAATTTTGGTTTCCTTTCGATGACAGAAGATAGCATTGCGTTTTGTAAGCATTAAATTCCACTCAATTAGATTTACCACATTTAATTATGCTGTCGAGGTCTGAATTTAATGAACCTTAACATATTTTGTCGTTTTTGTTTCACGACCGAAGGTGAAGGGCGTGAATTCGAGAACAAATACGAAAAAGGGTACTATTATCAGCAAAGGAATGAATTGGATTAGAAGTTGCAGACAAGAGGTCATTTATAAGAGAGTATCGAAGACAAATCGGAGCCTTGGAGAGCACCAGTATTTATTTGGTGAGTAGCAGACTTGAAACCCTCCAAAACTACATGAATTTAACGTTTCGAAAGGTAGTTGCTAATCCATTGAAGAAGAGTGTCATCGATACCAAAAGCACGCATTTTCGACAAAAGGGCTTGATGCCAAAACCTGTCAAATGCCTTTGAAATATCAAATCCACCAAGGTGGATTGATTGGTTACACTTTTCAGTGAGCGATAGCTAATTGTAATAGATTTCTCCTGTGTAGCTAATATGGATGGGGAAATGTTTTATGAATAAGAATTTGTGCGACACTAAATAAAAGCTGCATAAATGCTTAACAAAGTGATTAAAATTTCACTGCATACCTAAACAGCAGTTTAGAGTTGTTTTAGCGAATTTTAATGGATTAATCTAAAAGAGTTTAAACAATTTGGAATTAGGAATAATGCTGCAGATAGTGTTGTGATAGCTCAATATAATCCATAATTGAAGTATGGACTTCTTAAGACGTGACGGTATTCCCGTAGCACACTACTATTTTTAAAGTAAATCATCATAACCACCAGATGTACCAAATTGGAGTCGATATATTGGACGATGGCATGAAAGTTCCAGTTTTCCACAAAACATTCAAACACAGCATGCTTAAAGACCGCCTGTAAATGTTAGAAAACATCGAAATTCCGTAGTTTATGTACATTTTGTCGAGCCAAAACACACAAGTGTCATTTTCGAAAAAAAAATTCGGACCTGTTATTTTTAAGGCCCTTGACTAAACATACAAATTGACCACAACTTCTGACTTCATCACAGTTTTCTTTGGATTCCACATTGATGTAAGTATTTTATTTAATCTAATTCACACCATTCAGTGTGAGTGCAAATTGTTGGCCACCGTGTTTTACCCAAAAAGCAGTTTAAACCTAAAATAATCACCTGCATCCAAAAATAACCAAAACACATTCGAAATGCAAATAAACACCAGTCAAGGTGACCAGCCTTGATCAAAGCAACTAAACGATGAGTTTGATAAACTCCTAAAACTATGCAATCATTAAGCAACCACAAGCCATAACAAACTATCATAATGAGACACTCAACCAACAATTGAGTGATTTCATGTCACGTAGACTTGAGTGAGAAATGAATCACTACAAGAGATAGGTTCATTAGGAGCGAATACAAGTAATAAATATTTTTTTTATTTTTATCATAATAAAAAAAATGAAAACAATGTTTGCTTTGTTCGTCTTTTCGAACGCAAGTGTATTGAACCGCTCAAAGTTATTGGCCGACGATGATTCAGGAAGCGTAACAAGGTAATCCCTTGCCAATGGTCTGACATATTGCATACCCGAGAGCGAAGGCAACATGAAAATATAGATAAAGACCAAGTTAAACGATTGAGCAATTCGGGTGGAGGAGAGAAAGCTTCATTCTGACAAGATAGTTAGATAACGCAAACATTTGTGTGATTGGCACCTTTGCTTGCTTATTTTTCGACACCACCAGAAAAATGCGCCTTATTCCTCACCGCAAATGACGTGCATTGGTTGAATATGTATATTGGTTGATTGGATTGTCGAGAGATGATTCAGAAGCTGCGTAAATGTAGGTCATCTTCGAAAGAGCGCCTCTGACTAATGAAAATGCATATGGAGAAATTTTAAAACTGACCGCTTACACAAATAGCTTATGCAAGTCTACCGCCGAACCTTTGTGGTTTTATTTCAACCGGTATGTGTCATTGGCTGAGCAATTGCTTCATGTCAAGTAAGAGTTTGAAGGAATGCTTAGCTAACAGCTGAGACTTATAGCACGTATTTATAGCACAAGGGTGTAGATTAGATAACGAAATAACTCTATGCGAAATGACTTTATAAAACTATGCATATTGACTGTTCTAAGAAAAGTCGCGCACAAGTACAGGGTCATCTTTTATGCCGGTATGTGAACAACAATTAATTTTGACATTTTTTTACCGATTGACTCGAGTAGACCGTTTTTTTGAAACGTCAATTCAGTGAAACTTTAAACATGCCGAAATTGTAACGCTGTACATTAACCGGAGCAGGTACGTCTTATGTTTTTTATACGAAGAAGATCCTTCGGCAAATCGAAGAAGTGCATTTTTGAATCGGTCTTAATCACTTCCAATATAAGACATTTTAAAATTTAGATTATATTAGTAGAAGTATTTATTTTTAAATGATACAAGCTGGCCCGTCAAACGTTGTTTTGCCATTATCAAATGGAATGACCGCCTACAGCGCCACCTGTTGAGAATTTTTCAATTTTTCTTTTTTCCTAAACCTTCGCGGAGCAATTACGAACAAATCCGCAGAAGGAAGTAACCAATTTGGTCCAGTCGTTTTCGAGTTTTAAGCATCCGAACAAACCAACATCCATTTTTATATATATAGATTTCTTGTTGTTTATTACTACGACTCATAGCACAAAAGGGAAACGAAGGATAGAAAAACTATATAAAAACGCGTTTTATCTCATAGCCTAAACCATACATTTATAGTTGTATCTTTTTCGTTACACTTTTTCGTTTCATTAAATCCAACTCATTGTACCAAAAGAATTTTCACTTCAAAAAAAAATCCAGCAACTGACGCATAATTCAGCAGTATGGCAATGGCTAAAGCTATACGAAAAATTATTCCTTGCAATAGGAATAAATGCAAAAGAATAAAAGCTGTTCGTGCGACAATGATAGTGCGTTTAGGGTTCACATAAGTTGTTCAGTTGTGTAAACTCAACTTGTACATGATCTGTCGTTTGGTGTCGAATTTTGCTGAGCACGGGACAGTGAGAGATCATCGATATGCTATTCTTCAACGCCCAAGACAATTCAATGAATTGAGTACTCATTACGTAACTTTTAAAACGATTATCGTTGACGATAGTGTAGGAGAACTTATAGGTACGTAGCATAACATTTTTATATTTTGTGTATGGACATGTATACAAATCATACGGTACGTATCCAGAAAGTCTCCTTCACTATCGTCAACGATTATCGTTTTGAATGTTACGGAATGAGCACACTGGTTAAAGCGGTAAGAGATAGTGTTGCCGACAACCCAAATGTGTCGTATCGCCACCGTGTTCATAATTTTGGAGTTATCCATCGTTGAAGGATGATTTTCATTTGTTACCATATAAAGTGGAATTAACTACAATAACAATATGGACGGACCGTCTACGTCGCTTAAATTGGTTCAGAGTGGACCTGATTTTTGGAAGCAATAATGACTAACGAGGACCATTTCACACTCTCTGGGGAGAGATCCATGAAACACCACTGCATGACCAAAAAGTGACTGGGCCGGCATTTATGCCATTATTGTGACATTCTGCTTTAGATAAGTCGATGGGAATCCATATTAACATAAAATCTGCCCAAAAAGGTGTGAAACGACCCACATTCCATACTGCAAATCAAGTTCCCTGGCTCTTTGCTGTCATTGTCCACCCAGATTAAACCCCAGGTTAAACCCCTCCGGACTACTTTTTGTCGGGTTATTTGATACGCAAATTATACGCCAGCTTGAATCGGACAAGGGAAACATTCGTGCCAAAATCATCACTATACCTACCGAGATTATCGAAAAAATGATGAAAACGCAATGAAAGGGCAGATGCGGCCATATTCAAAAACTAGGCCTTATAAATTGTAGAAGCCTACATTAAAAAAAAAACCTTATACATGGAAACTGGTTTTGTTTTTAAAGTTATTCAATATTCACATACAGACAAAAAAAATGGCGCACTCTATAGAAACCGAACTTAACCAACTAAGAATTTGCAACAGGTGGCAGTTAGCTAAAGACTGGGCTAATTGGATAGGCATAATGGTGGTGGTTTAGGAGAATTCTAAATACAGGTAGCAAAATTAAAGCCCTAGGTACAAAATGAATACAACTTAATAAAGGGTCTTTATTTAGCGACTTCAAACTTTCAGTGTTAAAGCACCCTTAAACCGATAACCGAACTGTCATATTCGCTGCTCGATGTTGTCGTGTCAGTGAGACTACGTTTTGCCCGAATTGTGGAGTATATTGCTGCCTTATTGGCGTCCGTCCCAAACGGCCAAATCAGTCAATTTCACGGCGGGCGTTCTGAAGAACTGGGTCTCTCTAGATCAGATTTTGTCGAACTTTGCGTAAGGATATTGGCCAACACCCTTACAGGCCCTATCGATATACGTCTGGACCGGACAATTCTCTGATTTTGTACGATTCGGAGGATTTTTGCTTCGAGGTATTCTTCCGAAAAGATGTTCGGAATATTTCTCCGACATTTTGTAATGCACCCAGGCGAATTGGGTTGAAGTGCGTTCAGGTGCATTTTTCGTGCAATTTTTGACAGCTAAATGCCATTCTTTTCGTATTTCCTCCGATACAAATTCTTCGCGAAATTTATTAACGAATTGTAGTGAAGTTAAGCCGTCGCGTCTGTGTAGTATTTTTTTCGATGACACATACCTCGAATGGAATTTGAACCTCCGACGAAGAATGCTTTGCGGAAAATTGTCAAATCAAGCTGACGCATGGAATGAAGCCACTTGATCATACGAAGCGACGTACGTTCTCGAATTGGGCTCTGGACATGATGGAAGAAAATGAAGAAATTAATCGCAAAATCATCTCCAGATATGAAGCGCATTTTTGGTTAAACGGCTTCCTCAATATGCAAAATATCCGTTACTGGACAGGCGAGAACCCTCATGTGCCTCATGAAACAGCACTTCATCTGCAAAAAGTCACGTTGGTGCGGTTTCTTGCCGGTGGCGGCATTGGGCCGTTTTTTTTTTTGTTTCGTGACCTGAAAATGACCTTCACGTTAGGGTAAATGGTATTCGCTACAGAGACATGTTGGAACGTTAGATCTTTGAGCAATTGTATGAATTAGACATCAGTGATATGTGGTTCCAACAAGCCACACAGCTGGTGCCACAATCGGGTTATTGAAGTCTCTGTTATCGAGAAACGGACCTCTCGATTGGCCGCGTAGATCGTGTGATTTAACGCCCCTAGACTTTTTTTATGGGGCTACATTAAACCATTGGTCTATGCCAACAAGCCGATTTCTTTAGAGCTGTTCAGAGCCAATATTGAACTAGAAATAGCGGTCGTATCGGCCGAATTATCGAAAATTGGATTCAACGTATCGACCGCTACATACGTTCACGTTTTGGACCTATGAACGAAGTCGAATTCCATTCATAAATGTTTTGCTATTATGTAATTCAAGCCAATAAAATTTTGTTTGAGATATCTGAAGTAGTTTGCATTTTATTTAAAAAAGAAGTTGTCAGGACCTTAATGCAAGCCTCTTTAAAAATGAGTACATATATCAAAATTGCTTTCGGCACGAGCACTGTAAGTTTGGCGCCAAAAATTGATAACGGTTTTTAGTAGAGGGGTCAAAAACAAGCATTTTTTACTATGGTAAAAAAAATGCACCGTTATCAATTATTGGCGCCAAACTTATAGTACTCTCCCCTTGCATTCAAAAATTTATTGAGAATAAATTATGAAAAACAGCAAAAAGTGACTTTATCGGTTATGTGACTTTATATGTCTAGTGTCTACATTCATAAAATACAAGACACACTTTTATTTTGACAATTTAAATAATTTTATCGCGTGATAAGAACACAAAAACAATTTTTGTTACCAGAGTCATACCACATTTCTAACCTCACTCAAGCCTTAGTTTATTAAATATTTTATCCCATGAAAATGTGGTCAAGCGTGTATTTATTTTTGCTTAAAGTTAATTTACATAAAACTGTGATTGCGTCAACATTTTTCGAGTTTTTGGAATATTTTCATGGTCATGTCATATACCAACTGACAGTTATCAAAGTTCGACTGTAAGTCGTAGGATCCATTCTTTAAACATGGAAAGTTCATATGAGGTCTGTTCACGTACTTTTTCAGTAAAAATTAGTAAACTCTCAAATTTCTTGGAGTGGGGATAAATTATCTCAGAATGAGACAAAATTACCAAAAAGTACGGGAACGCGTTTAAGTAAAAAAACAGTAAAATTATATATTTTGTATGCCTTTTAAAGAACAAATGACATAAATCACATGTCAAGACAAGCGAGTTGTCACTTTTAGATACCAACTGACAGTTTACTGATTTTTACCAACAGAAATTTCTGCAGTCAATTTTTATACAGATTTTTATGGAGGGGTAGTTTTTTGCTCTCTCGTGAGGTGTCTCTTTTACATATTTTTGCATACGGGAACGGCAATAAGCAAAAATCAGTAAGAATCAGTAAATATTATTTTGTACGGGAACAGACCTATGATCTGGTCGAATTCTGTCATAAAATAGTCATACGTCATTCCAAAATTCATAAAAATGTCATATGTGTTCCAGGATTTTGCATAACTCAATGTAGAAAAAGGGTACCTTGCATTGGATCTGCAATTTTGTTCTCTGATAGTATTTACAAAATTCTGCTGTTCTGTTCTAAGTACATCATCATTCAACAAAGCTGATCTTCTTTTCTGCAGCAAAAATAATGACAAACACACAAATGAAGGAAGAAGCTAGGTTTTAGGTCCTGTATTGGCCGTTAGTGTCAAATATTTTAAGCCTCTTGAGCTTCTTTGTTCTAAAAATAGCATCCGTTTACTATGAACCCCTGTGTTAGTTACACAACGTCTCAAATTAGTCTCTGAGTCGCATATCATGATTGCAAATGTCCAATTCTAATAACCCCAGTTTTTACAAAAAAAAAATTCCAAATGGAAAGTTTCAAGTGCATGGCAGAAATTCGCGCTAGGCCTACAACCAAAATGCTTCCTATCGAACTTTGAACCTCTTAGTTGTTCACACATATCCACCACAGGAAATGTATCTCATTTTAAAAGAAAAGAAAAAACAACTGTTAACTAATTTTATTTTTTAAAGAACAAAATGTTCGATACAACGCCCAGCTATAAAACAGATCCCATAAGATACAAGCTGTCTACCCTATTGTAAACAATAAACAAATCGCAATAAAATATTTGCAAATCTGGCCAATTCCAAGGCGGAATATACACGCACAAACACTGCACACATAGTGAGCCTCTGACCATAGAACAAAAACAACATTTCCATCTACCAATTGAAGGTGAACCTAGAGTGAGGTTCTGCCGCAGCAGCGGTTCTCTTGAATAACAATTAAAATCATTTTTATTCAATTGCGAGAGTGTGTCTGAAAGAAAATTCTTTTGTTTCACTGCATAATGGTAGTGGTGTGGTGGGCTGCTTCTGCTGCCCGCAAAGATGACGCAGTGCATTGCAAGTGCACTTTTTTTCTGCTTAATAAGCAAATTCCTGCCGCTGACATAATGGAGATGAACAAAGTCTAAAATGCAGTCTTGACTCAACAGAAAAAATGTTGCATACCCTCAACAAAAAAAAAAAAAAAAACAACACAATGACACATGGATATCAACCGAAGAAGAACTCTTTAAACATTTGGGGCGGGCGAAATTTAAATTCAGATCCAGAGAGGGAGGAGAACGCGAGCGCGATAGCACTCCTTCCGTAAAACTATTTATACCCCCTCTCGTAAACACCTTGTATGTTCCGATCGGTTCATCGTTTTCTCAAGTGTATCCCCGAACAATGATGGTCATAGCTTTTCGATTCAATAAAAATGTTTGGTAATTGATTTGCCTAGAGTTTTGTTTGTCTGGGTAACAGAAATAGATTACAATTGAAATGCATTCCACACACCGATACGAGACGGTTTTTTTTTTTTTTTATTTTGGAAAACCTGGTGATACCAGGGAGCGGAGGATGATTATTTTTGTAGATAAGTTTCAGATTAGAATTTTCACTTTCAGAGTGCGTATTTTTAGAAACGAATGTCATAAACATAACACACCGAAAAAAAAATTGAAAAAAAAAAATTAAAGGAAATATACGGCTCTGTTCCTGTACACCCACCATTCAAAGGGTTAAATTCACAGTCACAGTCTATTTGTGATGTGCAGCCATCTCAGTTGCAGATGAATGATTCTCTGCAATTATCACTAATTTGAGATGTAAACTCGTACTTAACACAGGAAGTGAATATTTAAAGATTTGATCTACAAGAAGGCGGTTTTTTGTGTGGGCACACACATGATAGATACTCAGTTGAGGTTGAGGAATGCTGTGCGTTCGCCACTCCATAGACATTTGAGAAAGGCGCATGAATGTATTGGTGCGCTATCAGCGCTAATGGAACTAAGATAAGATTTATATTCACACAATAATTACATCACATGAAGAGGAAAATATGAAAATAAAGTCAAATGAATCCAATGAAATTGATGTGAGATCATTGATGACCTTTTTATGGTGTACCGCAGTAAACGACGGGCGCCACGTAGGGAACAGATGTATTTGGATAGATATGGGTTGGTGGAATGCAAATGAACGAAGTTTATGATGTGACAGGGGGATTGCAGTTAGAAGTTTGCAGGTTATTGCATTTTAGTTGGGTTGTGGTTAAAAGAACTGGTAAGGTTTTACCCTAATGCAAAAACATATTTTAGGTTAGGTTCTAATATGGTTTTACACCAAACCGAAAACCATGTTTTCATAAGAACACCCAAAATCTTAATCGATAACTAAAGTTATCCCACACTTTTTCATTTTTCAATTTAAGGTCAAGAATTTTCGATTTGCAGACGTTGTTTTGTTAAGGATTGTTGGAGCGAACACACCTTTTGAACAGAGATGGCCTTACGTAATCTCCTCAATTAACTACGCGTATTCAGTGAAATAAACTACATGTCTGAATTGTTTCATTTAATAATTAAATTTGTTACGTGTGCTAATTATATATAAATCGTTAAATTTCAAATTTCATGGTCATTTCCATGTCAATGTCATTGTAGAAAACGTGCGAATATTACATGTGGGATATGTACAACAAAACAACAAGTCTGCTTCACAGAAAAATAAGGATCTTGGACACAAATCTGTCTGAAATGATTTATTGTCATGGCAATAGACATGAGAATTCAGTTTACATGCTTCCTATTTTTGTTTCAATTTGAAAGTTGAGAATGTAAGTGTGTGCCGGAAGCCTGGATTTTGTTTAAGGACTCAGTGCACTTATCGAAGATCCAACCTATTATTTCGATTTCCAACTTAATGGGAGTAAACTCACCCTCGATCCAATAATTATAGAGTTGACTTCCTCCTGCTAAGTTGAGCATGTTTTTTTATCATTTATTTATTGTTTATATTGATTTTGCTCACAAACCTCACGCATTTCACGGATTTGTTTAAATTATTCAATTCACGTCTGCACGACACAAAACGAGCAGTAGAATAATGCCACACGGTTTTTTTTTTTTAAATATTTTGGCACAAAATAAATTATTCTGTCAAACAGACAACCCATACTACTTTTTGACAGATACCATTGACGTGTGGAAAAGTTTGAAAAGCGCCTCTACATGAGAAAAAAAGAATATCCTAAGTGCTATAGAATTAAGGGAAATTTTCATTTATACAGGATTACCATAAGAAAACTGTGTTTAAGACGAAAGTCCAAACGCGTATTTCCAAACATTTTACTATTAGGCAATATACAAGTTTATATGGCATTTAATGGAATAAATAATGGACTTTTTAAATATATGAAATGCTGAGCGATTAAATTTTCATATTAATACAAAAATGTAATTTTAATTTGGCGCTATTTTTCCATACGAATAGCGCCACTTTTGCGACTAGTAGAGAAAATAGAAATATTACAATGTATACCAAAATGCTAGCCTTCAGTCGTCAATTGAGGCGCTTTTCAAACTTTTCCACACGTCAATTACGTCTATTACATTTTGTTACGTTAACAGGTTGGCAGCACTGGTTAGTAATGGCTTCCAAAAGTCATCTGTCAAAGTAAAAAGTTTTCAGTATACAGACTTACAAACGAGCAACGATTACAAATTATTGAAATTTATTATCAAAATTCGTGCTCTGTGAAAAATGTGCAAATCCGCTGTTTTATCGACAAATTGTGTTGAGAAATGAACCTCATCCATTTCTGACTCAACGGATACGTAAATGAGCAAAACTGTCGCATTCCATACAAGAATTACCGATGCATCCCGAAAAAATGACAGTTTGCTGTGGTTTATGGGCTGGTGGCATCTTCAGTCAATTTTTCTTAAAAGACGACCGTGGAAGAAACGTTACCGTCAACGGCGAACGATATCGAGCCACGGGACTTTTTTTGATCCAGTTGGCTGAGTTGAACTTGGTTGACATGTTTCATCAAGACGGTGCCACATGCCACACAGCTCGTGAAACAATAGAAGGATGAATTTGGTGAGCAGTTTATCTGTCGAAATGGCCCGAAATGGTTCGAAAAAGTGACGAAAAATTGGACCGTCCGAATGGACCATATGAAACGGATCCGCGGACGACATTTACATCAAGTTGTCTTTAAAACGTAAATGGCAAAGGCCTATTTATCGATTACAATAAACATTTTGAATATTTGATGCAAATTTGAGTGTTTTACATCCATTACATTTGATGTGAACCGGATTTCAGATTATGTATGAAAGCTTAGATGAAGCTCTGTTCTTATTGGTCAAAGCGGTCGATTGACCAATCAGAACAGAGCTTCATCCAAGATCTTACCCATTAACTACCTCAGTTACGTAGCAGACGCAAGAAATGTAGTTATTCATAAAGGGTGATCCAAGTAGAGATACTTTTTTCAATAGCCTTTTTTTGACAGATCACGTGTGAGTCGTGTCATGCTGTCATGTTATTTTTGTTTAGTATTGTTTGGCATTTCATAATGGAAAGAATTACGCGTGAACAACGTTTACAAATTGTTCAACTTTATTATGAAAATTCACGGTCAGTGAGGAATGTGTTTCGTGCACTTCGCTCAACTTATGGTCAACATAATCGGCCTACTGAGCGTACTATTCGCAACACCATCACCCATTTTGAGACCCAGCATTCATTATTGGATAATATTCGACCGAATAGACCACGTCCAGCACGCTGTGAAGAAAATATAGCGGCCGTAGCTGAGAGTGTAAAATTATGCCGGTGCGAACGTAACCGTCAATGGCGACCGTTATCGTGCCATGATAACCGACTATTCGATGCCTGAAATTGAAGCTCGTGATCTCGGCGACATTTGGTTTCAGCAAGACGGCGCCACTTCCCACACATCGCATCAATCAATGGACTTATTGAGAGAACATTTCGGTGAGCACATAATTTCACGTTTTGGGCCGGTCGATTGGCCACCAAGATCGTGTGATATCACACCGTTAGACTTTTTCCTGTGGGGATATGTAAAGTCAAAAGCTTATGCCGACAAACCCGCTTCGATTCAGGCCTTGGAGGAAAACATCACGCATGTCATTCGCCAGTTACCAGTCGAAATGCTCGAACGAGTGATCGAAAATTGGACTCAACGGATAAACCATCTGCGACGTAGCAACGGCCAACATTTGATAGACATAATCTTCAAAAAATAAATGCCAAAAAATGTTCTTTCAAATGATAATAAACATTCTCCATTAAATTTGAATTTTCTGGGAACCTCGAAATGGATCACCCATTACAAAAATATCATTTCCGTCATTTTGATACATTCCACATGTCAAATCGAAGTATTTTTTCGCTAGGAATATTATAGATTTACGGCTGAACCAGAACTGATTTCTGATGTAAAAAAGAGATAGGAAACTTTCCCGGACTTTACGTTTTGCCTACAAGCAAATCCTGGGATTTTCCCCTGATTTTGACAGATAAATTCCCCACCACCGCCCAACCAGATACACAGTTGTTTGCAGCTGTGGTAATGTTTGTGCCAAAACGACACGTAAGAAATCGGGTGAAAAAGAAAGTTCCCTATCTCTTCCTTACTTGATCTCTGGGCTGAACTATAATACATAGTCGGAAACTAATTTTAAATTTCTACGTTAAGTTTTCTTAAGTTCTGTAATTTCCTCAAGTGGCCTATAATAGTACTTGTGAATGAAGAGACTGTCAATGAGATTTTTTATTATTTTATAAAATTGCAATTCAAACGACACAAAAGCAATCGTCAAGGAGACTCGGTATTTATTTTTTGGGGTCAAGAGGGATGACAAATTGATTTATCTTACAATGATTAGCTAATAAACTTTTGACATTTAGTCATTGATTAGCTAATCAGCGTTTATTAATATGGGGGATAGTTTGTAACATAGAGAAATAATTTTGCTAGGTATACCATTAAGTATATGGATTGATTCAGAATCGTTAACTGAATCTATTCAGCCATGTCTGGCAGTCAATACGTCATCAGTTTTTAGGCCTTACTATTTGAGCTAGAATGATGAAATTTGGTACACGAACTCTTTGTTGCTCTCAGCTGAATAAGTTAAAAAATTTCAAGATCCGCCCGCTGCCACGCCAAAATTTCAGGAAAACGGATTAACAAGATATTTCGACAATCTCAATACCTCCATTTATTTAGTCTACACAAAGTTTTTTTGCGACGCCCACTCTTTGGGGGTGTTTTCAGTAAAAAAAAAAAAAAAACAGTTTAGGTCAAATTTTAAAGGAAATCGAAAAAATGTTAATATAAATATTTTGTCAATAGATCATTTTAACCCACTCCCACTTTTTGGGGATATCAGTTTTTAGGATAGGCTAGGGTATTAAACGATTCGCACATCGCCAGCGGTTTGTTGCCTTGTCTTATGTTTTTTTATTTATTTTGATTCCTTGTAATTAAATTGGACTAGTTTTTGAATACAACATGTTGATGTCAAAGTGGGCGCACCTATTGACCAAAGCTAATTGTGCAATTTTTCTGCGTGTTCCATTACTTTCGAGCATCTCGAGAGGTTTAACAGTGATTTCAGCGCAAATGTTTGCTTTGAGCTCGTCATGAGTCTGAGGATTCCTGGCGTAAACTTTGCTTTTCAAATAATCCCGCAAAAAAAGTCCGAAGGGGTCAAATTTTAAGATCTGGGTGGCCAGTAAATGTCGCCAAACGGTACTTGTTGGCCACGATATTTTCGACGATATACAGGTTGATTTAACACACCTGAACGACTATTTTCAATGTATAGCGTCACTATTTCGGCGCGTTGTCTCGGTTTGAATCGTTTCGGTTTGAATCGGTTAATAAATGTCAAAGTCATTCAATGTTTACATACCGACATAAACGAGGTGTAATCATTATTTTTGATCCACAAAACCTGATGACCGTAGCACTATTAATAATTGCATACAACCCTACTTAAAACCCTAACTAACCTTTAAGGAAAACCATCATACGGATATAGTTATAAAGCACTGGAAAATGAATCGATTTTTTTACACTAACTACTCTCTAGTGTGAACACGGTGAGAGAGCCTATAGGGCTTTCAGTTTCAACATAGAAAACATTGCTTTCTTTAACGGGGGTAACCCGTTTATTAAAAAAGATTCGGATAACCAACAAACGCAGATGTTGGTTATCCGAATCGTTTTTAATAAACGGGGAACAAAAAGTACTGAAATTCATGTCTCACAATTTGCACTATCAACAATAAAATGGCAAAATTTAAAAATATGTTAACAATACATTTTCTGAACCTGGAATGCGGAAGACTTTAAACTTTAAAGTTCTGAAGTTTCTAAAATGGAAAAAGCGCTTTACCGTTGGTTCCTCAAACAGCGACAGAAAAATTATCCAGTCAATGGATTGATTGTTAAAGAAAAAGCTAGTTTTTTTATTAAAAAAATGAATAAACTCAAAGCGATTTTAATGCGAGTGATGGATGGTTGCAACGATTTAAAAAACGTTATGGTGTGCATTTTATTAAAATAAGTGAAGAAAAGTTATCTTTTAGACCTGAACTTGTGGACCCTTTCAAGAACAAGCTGCAAGCCAGGAGCAAGATCTATAGGTCTGTCTCACGATCAAATTTATAATGCAGACCAAGCAGGGTTATTTTGGAAGCTGCTACCTGACAAAACATACGTATCATCTCAATAAAAAAAATGCTCCTGGAAGAAAAACGGAAAATTAGGGCGTCACTTTTCTAGCTTGTACATAAAGTTAAACTTTTAGTGATTGGAAAGGTAAAAAATCCTCGCTCTTTTAGAAATTTTGAATCCCCTGTTGACTACACTTGCTCCAAATTGTCATGGGTGACAGGTGTCATTTTTAAAAATTGTTTTCACCATTCTTTTGCACCACAGGTAAGAAACAGGTTGCAGTTTTACATTGATTTCAAAACGTTTACACGAATAGGTCAGAAACTTTTTAAAAGAGCAAGGATTGCGCAACAAATATCTGCTGTTGATAGATAATGCTCCATCTCATCCTCCCGAAAATGAATTGAGATCAGACGACGAGTTAATAGCTGCAATGTTCATGCCACCCAACGTCACGCCGCTCATACAGCCAACGGATCAAAATGCCATAAGTCATAACACTTACAAAACATTTCTATAGAAACAGTGTTTTGGCATCAATTTTAGCCACATGCACTGATGTTATTGAAGCACTAAAGAAATTGACGTTAAGGGACGCTGAAAAGGAAACAATAGCAAAATGCTGGACGAACATTTTAAGCTCAATAGGAGATGAAGAAGATGTGAAGAGGATATCCTACTAGCTAACTTGAGGGAAGGGATTTGTTCACCAATTAACTCCCAACAAGAACGCAAAATAGAACTTTTTCATGCAATTATTCCAGAGGTTTGAACCTTTTCTTCCGTCCAGTAACTCATTTGATTATGGCGGGATATGTTGATCGGATCAATAAGGAATCACAAAAGAAGAGTGTATAATGGTTTTGTTAAATGTATTGTTAATGTGAATAAAATTAAATTAAATTCAAATAGTGTGTTTGCAGGTTAGTTTCTCATTTGCTAATATATCCATGAATGGACTGAATATCTTCCAAACGCAACCGAGACGAACGAAGTTTTGATCAGTGAAGAAAGTAAAAGCGGGGACAGTATTCTGGAAAGAGCACATACCAGAATAGAGCCTAGTGAAGCAATCAACATTTTCAATAAAGCTTTGGAATGTGCGGAAGATGGAAACATAAATTCAACAGATATCAGCGTTCAACAGATAACACCAATACAACGTTCGGGCAGATTGTGAAGCTATTTGCTTTGACAAAACATTTATTTAAAAAAAATAAATATTTCAACAAGTTTGGGAGCGAAATAACCTAGCTTCTACTTCATGTTATTATTTTTGCCACAAAGACGAGGACCTCCTGCCTAATGCCCAATCCGAACGGCAAATCTGAATAGCTTCTCATGACATTGTTATTCTTGGCTGTTTGTCAGACTATTGCTAGAGGTGGAGCAGTGAAACAAACTTAGGTGTTTTCATTTTCGGAATTAGAACCACGGACCCCGCGCTCAGTAGTCACGCGCACTAACCACTAGGCCACTGCACCCACATACGAAATATTGCCAGAGATTATTCTTTGACGTTTATTAACGACGCGACGTTTACATAAAAATTGTAATAACTTCGGTCTTTATGTTGACTGCCCAAATTATGCGTAATGATGCTGTTTCTCTGACTGTATGGCACGTGGGACCGTCACGGTCACATCCATATCTTGTAATTTAGGCACTAAAACTGGGTTATCATGTCACGATAACGAACGCCATTAATTGTTACTGCCTAGCGAGACGCATTTTCGAAGAAGAATGGCCCGATGATGTCTCCAGCACAAAATCCTCACCAAACAGTCACGCATTGTGGGTTTTCTGAACCACAAATGCAACAATTTTGACGATTAATGAAGCCATCAAGTTGAAAATGAGCTTCATCACTGAAGATGATTTTGTTCGAAAAATAAGCATCCACTTGTTGTTGTTCCGAAATCCATTCAACGAACTGTCTTCGCGCTGTTGTCAATTGAATTTGTAAGCATGATGTTTCAAGTCTTTTGTGAGAATTAGCTGTAGAGAGCTTTTCGAAATGCCTAATTGTGAAAAATAAATGTTTCTGGACCTTAAGCAATACTTTCGAACTGCTTTGATATTTTCTATTGAAAGATTTGTGACAGGACACCCAGCGTTGCTAAGATCACTAATTGATCCAGTCTTCCTGAATTCAATTTTTCTCTCCACAGTTGATGGTTTTAAATCACTATGGCGGCCATATTTTGACCTTTATTGTTTCTAAAAATATTGCTCAACTATGAAAATGTGTTGTTCATTCGTATAGCGCTCCATTTTTACTAACCCCAAACTGTCAGCTGTCACAATTTTATCTTTTTTTCCGTTGGCAACACAATAGGTACAATTAAATGGCGCAAAATTAAAATGATGTATGAATTATTGGACACCCTTTACAATAACAAGTAGATAACATTAGAACAGACTTTCTAAGAACGTTTGAGAAATTTAACCCGCGGTATGGTATCAAGTGGTGTGTGGCTACGCTACAACATGAGTTCAGAAGCAGATCGCGAAATAGAGTTGAGTAAAGCTTCTCAGTGTCGATGTGGACTCTAGATAGCATTTGTTAGAATTCGTTTGACATAATGCTCATTTTGTAAAAAGCGGGTATTTAAGTTTTGGGAAATCGTGCCACCAGTCTCCGTTTTTAAAAATGATGGATTAAGCTAATAAACGATTTATGTCAAAATGATGTGAAAACTTATTTCAATAATTTCAAATTTATTTGTGGATTGTATAATATAGGCTTACTAGAAAATAAAGTTCCTGATTAATTATTTTAAAATCAGTTCTCAATTCACATGAAGGCAAGATCATCACTGATATTCATACAGATTTCACACAATTGCCAGACTCGCCAATATCCAAATATGGAATCAATTGCAAATTTACATTCCACAAATAGATTTGAATAGATCCAATTAGAAGCAATGACACTTATATTATTTATCGAAAACAAATCGATACTGTAAATAAGCAAACTAAACTGCAAAAGAAAAAAACGCGTATGCAAATTCCGTATCTGCGTCGAAAAGCCAACAACTTATTTGCAACCTTGAACAGCAATAGAACTCTCAACCACGATCTGAGGATCACCGCTAATTTTGGTAAAATTTCACGACCCCCAGCTGATTGACGTTCATTCGAAATGACATTAGTCAGCTTCTAATCAAATTAAAAGAGAAATAGAGGGTATTAGAGGTGACAGTTGTATGTAAATCAGATGATCGTCAATAATATGCATACAATATCATTTCACAAAAATGACCTACATTTTGCTGATTTACTGCTCTTGTTGCAGATCGATTTCATTCCCACAAAACGACAAAAAATATTTTCCAAATATTAATCAAATCATTAACTGATCTAGTACAATTTGCAAATATAAATCGAAAAGAGATTATTACCTTTTGTATAGGGTTTTCATTTACGTAATAAATAATAAAAACAAAATTCCATAGACTAGCAAAACAAGTTGTGAATTAACACGTTTCCAATTGTTTTTTTTTTTATTATTATTTACGTATTGTCTTCGAATGGTGATGACGTTATGAATGAGTTTCTGCGTCCGAGTGGTGATTCTTTCATCGTATTTATCTTTCATCCGTAAAAAGAAAGACAAACATGCGGATGCATCTGCGTGCGATTGCTTTTCATTCGTAAGAGGTTGGTATGCGCCATGACTTTATTTCGAAATCATGCTGAAATATGTCTTTTTGATCGGGAAATTGACACTTGAGATTTTGTTTACGTGGGGAATGGTAAAAGTCTTGTCAATAGTGGGACTTTTGTTGACTCATAATGCAAAATGATAAATTCGATGACTTCATTCAACTAGTGGAGTACTAAGGTGAGATTTTTTCTTCTTTTTTTTTTTGATAATGCGCAATTTTTTAATGCTACATTCGATGGGGGGTGATGTAAGCTGCTGATTTCAATAGGTCTGTTTCTTTACTTTTCAAGTGAAAATTGTAACACTTATCTGGTGCATATGTTTTTTTGATTAATTTTAAGTGACATTAGTATTGAAAAATATAAATAAAAATGGGTCTTCTTTTGAGACTTGAAAAATCATTTTAGGTGTTGTTTAAATAAGAACGTAGCAAGCTGAAGCAAAATCTTTAATACCACTGAACTTCCTCATTTCTCAACTTTGCAAAAGTATGCAGTTTTCATGATAATAATTCCTAACCATGAAAATATTTAACTTTTTGTAAAACTAACTCTAATAGTAAAAAATAGTCAATAAGTATCTCAATCTTTGAATACTAATTGACTATCTTTCGGCTATGCTAGAATTTAAAAATTGTTCTAAACTGATTTAACAGAACAAATCAGAGATTTTAACCGTAATGTTGCCAGATGATGGAAACAATGTTCCCGAAACCTGGCCATTGTTTGTTAAGCATCGCAATGTCTGGTTGTGAAGTGAATTTGTAAGTTGTCAAAGCTGGTTTAAGATTTTAGACAAAACCACCACTTTCGAGAGAAGCAATCGTGCAAGACCCTCCAACAAAACATAAAAGCGAAGAGAAGATCTTTTGGCCTCAAAAACTAGTTACAATATGATGGAGGTGGAGCGGTTCCAGTCACAAAAAAATAAAAAACTTTAAAAGCCTAAGTTTTGTATTTATATTGAGATCATTCACATAGAAAGTACAATAAACTAACAACAGTTTCAAATGATCTGCACAACGACTGCTTTTGCAGTTTTCTATAAACATAACAAGCCGGGAAGCAACAGAATTGTGAAATTGTAGTTGAAATTACGAATATGGATTAAAAATAAATCTGCTACATTAATTGTGTAGCAGACGGAAGTTCTTGTAATAGTCAGTACAAACGAGACGGTTTTTGACAATTCCAAAAATAGCTGCAGAAATAACTGGGGTCGGTGAAAGCCTAATACACAATTTTCTTTTATAATATGTTACGAGTTAGGCTTCTGGAAAAAAATATTAACGTACGAAAATCTTCCCAATTACTAAGCTAAACTTAGATGCCAAGCAGTGTCCACAAACACTTTTATGGAACCAAATAATTTTGTTTTTGGAATTCCAATTGAAACTTTAGAAGCGAGTCACAAAGGCTTGTGAAAGGACCGATTAAATCTGACGATGATATCCTCATGAAAATAAACCAATGATATTTCTAGATCTAGATTTTGTGCCAGAGTGTTTCTCGAGGTTCTGTCAGTCATGAAAGCAGGTTGTATTGTGACAATCAATATCACACCATCATATAATCATATTCATAGACAGCCAAGTGGGCATAAATCCAATTTTTCCTTACTGATATAAAATCCAAGCAAGTACCCTGCTGCTGCAAAAAGCTTAAACATTAAATCTCAGACCATAATGCCAATCTCTGCTTGGTTCCTGGTTACAGGAACAAGAAATGGAACTCTTAACAGATCATGATCAGGGACTTCAAACGGTTCAATCACCACTTCAAACAGCACGTGGAGTACAAGATCGGAAAGTAAAACATTATTCGGCCAAAGCCACTGATAATTTGTGACTTATCACGACCAGAATACGACAAGAACCGAATTTAACAAAAACACATCTATGCGTTGAATTTCTTCCGCAACAGGCTCTTTAGTACCCAGGGTCTAGCTTTTTCTCAGAACCATTCATGTGAAATCCTTGCACAATGGCGGGACCTCATGTTTTATGCCGATTCCTAACGGCTAAGTTGATATAAGCTTTTCTTGACAATTGCTACTACTCAGATGATTTATCATCACCCTGATGGGTATAACATCGAGTGGCTTGAGAAAAGAAAAGCCTTCCTATCCTCAACAATTCACCTACCAAATAAGACCAGGTCTAACTTACTACTTTCATGTACCGAGTTCGACCCTCGGAGATCCTATATCATGCCAGTCCAATCGGTGCCGAAGAATGAACCACATATATCAAAAGAGGATGAAGAAATCCTTGGTCTTTTTAAGCAAACAATTCTGCTATAAATCTTCCGGCCGGTTTTTGACGGACTATATTGACGATGATTCAACCAAGACCTGGTTAAAAAAAAAACATTGAATTGGACGTTTAAGATGGGTAGGACATGTACAAGAAGCGTCATATATGTCGGTATGTCAATACTGGATAACTTTGACTTTTATCAACCGATTGACTTGAGTAGAAATGTTTTTGAATCGTCAACATACTTCAATTTTAGCCATAAATCGCTTTACACTGAAATAGTCACGCTGTAACAGTGAGAGGTCGTCGACATGCCGTTTATCGACTCCCAAGATGTTCCAATGAACTGGTCAAGGCGGAAAAAGAGTGTGCTGGAGGGATTCCACATATGTCGTAATGTAACCGCGCTCAGGGTGACTTTCGTAACTTTCAAAACGATAATCGTTGACGATAGTGTTAGACTTATTAGGAACATAGCGTTTAATTTTTGTATTGAGTATGTATTGAGAAAGCATCCTTCACTATCGTAAACGATTATCGTTTTAAAAGTTACGCAATGAGTTTGCATGTTTGTTCCGTAAAAAAGTTCAATTGACTCAAAGAATATTGCCGACAGACCGTCCACGTCGCTTGTAATACGGCCAAACAGTTCCTCGAATAGTTTACACTTAACCTGATTTTTGGAAGCAAGTTTTGAGCATAATTTCACACTCTATGGCACCGTTTTCCAGTAAAAGTACCTCATTTAAAAAACGAAGAATCCACATGAGATCCATGAAACATCAAAAGTTACTGTCTGTTAGTTACATCAATCGATATCGGTTGATGTTGAGTCATTATGTCTGCCACAAATGTATGAAAAAGCTTTGGACTGTTATTATCTTAAAGCGCCATGCCATAGTGCAAGCTTAACAATGCAGTTTTTGCAACCAAAGTTCCTGAATGTGTACTGTCAAAAATGGCGACATGGACTGGCCACCGAGATCTCCAGATTTGACCCCTCCGGAGTTCTTTTTGGCCTGTTATTTGAAAAGCAAATTGTACGCCAAGAAACCTCAGACTATTGACCAGCTCAGGGCAAACATTCGTGCCGAAAGCATTGCTATATCGCCAGATATGCCCGAAAAAGTGAGGCGGCCACTTGATTCTGTTGTATCGAAAAACAAGACCAAATATATTGTAGAGGAACAACGGACGCAGTAGGGAAGACCTCGCCCTAAGTGTCGCGCACAGGTAGAAACTGACCTCAACCAACTTGAAGTGCACAACTGGTGGCAATTACTTGGACTTTTTTTCGGAATCGTTAAATAAACCATCTTACAATACAGCAACGAATTGGTCCATTTATTCGAGAAACAGAGTTTAAAAACATTGAGAAGTCAGGTTGCTAAAGCGATAATTAGCCCTATCGAAATATCCGTCCAAAAGAAATTTCAAAACGAAAGTTAGTTTCAATCGAAACTCAGTTTGCCTTGGAAATATCCTTTGAGGGACAAAATAAATTAAGCTTACCCGTAGCTGTCAAAAATAAATGACTTATTATGACGCATTATGTGTGATAAATTCCGTCAGAAGATCCGTTCGAAATGCTAACCGGAACGAACATTTTGGTGGAGAAGTTTTTCGAACAATTCGGAGAAATTTTGTTTCCGAACGTCCGAACGAATACCTTGGTAGGCCGGTATATTCCTTACCTATACGGATAGTTAGATGTTTTTGAAGAATCATGAAGATTCTGGAATTGTATTTTAAAAACAAGGCATTGGATTTGTTTGCAACTTTTATTTTAATTCCCGATTCGGTTCCGTATAAATTTCTTCAGGACCATTCTTTTATTTTTTCTATCAACCTTTTGGCATAGCTATCTCCCTATAATTGGAAAAGTATTTTTAACCTTCAATTTTTATTTGAAACCTCTATTTTGTTGCTTCAAAACATAGGTATTGATACCAATAAATTGATAAAGCCTATCATATGTTTTCAACCGATACATTATCTAAATTTCAATAAGCGACAATACTTAACACAGCTTTAGTATTTTTTTTATTCCATTTCATCATAATTTGAAACAGCTAGAGGTAGCTGATTGGTACGATATTACACCAGCATTGCATGCGATCGATCGGGTAGCTGTTGATCGATCCAAAGTTATACCGTACCAGTGAAAATGAAAAATCTGGCATTTACGGTCCATACCTAGCTTCCCCTTTCATTTGTATGCGCGAAGTTATATTTTTGCCACAATGAAGCGGGCCTCCTGGAGGAGCTTTTTTATAAACTTTTCTCAGGTGGTTCGTTATAGCGTCGCATGTAGGTTCTTTATTGGTGAAAATACGACTTCTGGGAGTTCTTATTGCTTGTTTTGTAACGAAACTAATGTGTATGGTATGGTATTGTGGTGTTCGTGTTGATGTTTGATTGACAGTTTGTCTGTAAGCTCCTCCGAACATCCCCCATTATAAAATTTGTATAAAAAAACAGATCTCCTACAAGCCTTCGCTGTGCCAAAAATTGTAAATTTTAAGTAAGGGAAGAATCTTCTATATGGCGGATTGCACTTCTTTTGATAGAGTCCAGTAAATTCAGTAAATTTTTCGGAGCCGTACTCCGAACATGAGAATAGTATTCAAGACCGGGTCGTACTTAGCTTTATACAGAAAAAGAAGCTGGACATTTGCAAAACATCTCTTACCTCTGAAAAGGTAACTTAGTTTGGACTGCTGATTTGGTAATAGAGCTTACATGATGTTGCCATGATACATCTGAGCCAATTGCGATGCCTAGCAGATGCATAGATTCTTCTGATTTGAGGACTGTATTCTCCATTTCGATTTGCGGAACTGTGGACTTGTTCATTCTGGTAAATCTTGTATACTGCGTGCTGTTTGGGTTAAATTGAAGTGGCTGCTTAAAATAGCTAACACCACTAAAGATCTGTTCGATTCTGTTGCATTTAGTTATGGACCAACATATATAAGACCCAACTCATCTTCATCTGTAGATCAGAAACCAAACTAAACTAAACCAATTGCTGTTTCTGCGGGCTAAGAAGTCAATTTAGTAATAAACCCATTACTCGAACTACTATAAACGACCCTAATCATCCCACGGC
This sequence comes from Rhingia campestris, assembly GCA_932526625.1. NCBI lineage: Eukaryota > Metazoa > Arthropoda > Insecta > Diptera > Syrphidae > Rhingia > Rhingia campestris. Next base: position 31,725,348 of record OW052183.1, read on the forward strand.
GCTGAAGCATGGACCGCATCAAAACCTGATGAAGAAATTCTTGATTGTTTGCTTTAACGGGAAATAAAGACACAGATGCATCTCCGAACCTTACCAGTTGTGAAATGAAATGAAATATCTGTCATTTACGGTCCATACAGGACCTCAAAACAAGCTTCTACATTCAGTCGTATGTGCGAAAGTATTATTTCTGCCACAAAGAAGGGGACCTCCTGCTGAACGCCTAATCCGAACTGCAAATTTGAGAAGCTTCTCCTGACATTGTTACTCTTGGATATTTGTGAGACTTTCGCAAATGTTTTACATGGGCGTTTATGATGGCTTGAGTTGTAGAATTGACACAATATACCGAAACGCACTTTATTGACATAAAGTGCGCAACTGGAGACAGGATCAGGTTCACATCGGACTGAAGCGCCATATAATTATGTACAGCGAACAAAACTCCACCTTGACGATACTCATTTCGAAGTTTATCGATTTTTAAAAGGCGGTTGACAGCATAAACTGAACCTTCACCTCCCATACGTAAGGCATGAATACCAGTCTACCATGACGGCATTACGCAGTTCCGATCCAATATAAAATAAAAAATGAAACTGTATAGCATCCATCAAACTTGTAAGAAATGTAAGGAACACGAATTTGAAAAGGCCTTTCTACACTTCGTGTTCATTTGCCCCAAGGTCAGAAATGATTGAAGGAAGACACCACAAAGTCAATACTAAGAGAAGCTTCTTTATCTAACTGACACCACATAAGCACAGATCGTTCAATTATGGTCGGTTTTTTTCACGACGGAAGAGTTAGAATTTATTGTACCAAGGGCTAGAATCCGATAGAATTCACAATTTGCTTAGATAATTCGAAGACAAGGTGTACAAGGGCGATGGTTAGCCATAACATACTGATATTCGGGGCATATTGGTCCAATTATACTTAAATGGAGAGTACGCTAAGTATATGCTGTCAACACGAAAGGACACACAATATCGACAAATTGTACAGAGCGTCACCATTGACAGATATAACTTTGAGGTAGGACGGGAATTTGTCTACCACGGCTCAGCTATTAACTCTGACAACAGGTCAATTTGAGGGGTATGGAGAGCTATGGAGACGAAGATTCAACCAAGAACTATACGAGCTGTACAGCGACACGCCCCTAATCAAAAACTTCACATTGGACGTTTAAGATGGGTAGGACATGTAGAACGAATGGACACCTATACTCCGGCTCGCAGAGCCTTCGGTTCTCAGCCAGACGTTGGACGCAGTAGAGGAAGACCTTGCTTTAAGTGGCGAGCAAAAGTAGAAACCGACCTTAACACACTTGGACTGCGCAACTGGAGGCACTTACCTAAGGACGGGGCTAATTGGAGCGGCATTTTGGTTAAGGCCCAGGTTCATTCCGGACTGTGTTAAGTAAGAAGGAGAGTACGCTTTTGTCGGGATTTTTTCTCAACTGAAACATTCATTTTCATCGACTATTTAGGGTTAGTTCAAGAAAGGAATGGTGTCCCGGAATTCTAACACCGCCACCGTGACGCATAAGACAAGCGATCCGCGACGGGTACGTCAACAATGTTTAGGAACTCTTCCGCTTCAGCAAGGCGATATCGGATCGTGACAAATCCGATTCAGGATGGCAGTGCACCTGTTTTCGGTGGCTGAATATTGAGTATCTAAGTTTATTAGCGTTTTTCCGCGGACTAGTACTACCAGATAGATTAAGTTATCTAGGCGATCTTTTGGATTGGGCCCTTACAACCATTAAAAGTTTATGTTTGGTGTGCTTTATGCGACGGTGGAATCATGGGCCCATATTTCATTAAGGACAATACTGGCTAGAATGTTACCATCAATGGAGAGCGCTATAGAAACAAGATTTCTGACTTCATCTATCCTCAGTTGGATGGCAATGACGTGACAGAGCTTTGGTTTCAACAAGATGTTGCGGGAAACATTTGGACCTGAGCTTACCTCGACGATCCTGTAATCTCACACCAATAGATTACTTTCTTTGGGGCTATGTGAAGATACTGTCTATGCCGTTAAACGAAAGACGTTAGACGATTTGGAATTGAACATTCGCCATGATATTGCTGATATACGGCCCAATTCCTGGATAAAGTTGTCGAAAATTGGACTTCACGATTGCGCTTCATTGGAACTAGCCGTAAAAGATGGCTATCGCTTATAACGCCTCAACTACTACTGAAATCGTGCTAAATGTACTACCTAGCCCCACATTTACCAACAAAATGTATTAATTTGCCCTTATGCAACATTCGGGGGTTTTAGAGACAAACCGCAAGCGAAACTTAGAACCATCAATTCAGGCGGTTAAAAATCACCACATACCAGCTCCTTGAAAAGAAGACAGATCATCCCTTGTAAAAAATAGTAAAAGAGGACCAATTTAGGTCTCCCAACTTGTCAGCTTCCTCTCATATTTTATGAAGAGATCGCCGCACACTATATCCGCGCCCTATGACCCAGTTCATTGTATGTGTAACAATAAAAAGATCAAAAGTGACACACGGGAATGCTCATCTTCCTTTGTATAAACAATCATTCGCGTTGAGCGACATTTCGAGTGGAACTCACTTCCGGTGCTGCTGATTGATTAACATGTTAACGAATCTTCTTCAAACCATCCACCCATTCAACAAACGGTGGCGCTTGTTATATAACAAAGCAAGCAAAGATTAAATGGAGGCGCATGGGGCTGTTTTGCGTCATTGTTCTACTACCCCACCTCTATTGACGTGTTAGCCAACCAAATTGGTTCTTAAAATGCTGCATTTGAACAATCTCGGAGCACAAGTGCTGTTTTATCGACTCGTTAGTTTATTTTTTTTCCTGTCCATTCCTTATCTTGACTTATAGCGACTAATGCGACTTTCATTCCACTGCAATTAAATCGACAGTCTTCGTAGTGTACTTTTGAACTTGGGTTTGTCACAACCGACCTAATTTGTCAACACACACAACAGCAAACAAAAAAGTGTCAAAACTAGTTTGAAAGTACATCGTTCACAAACATCTTGTGATGTATTATATTGGGCTTTTTTGTTGCCTTACCTTTTGGCTTGAGTATGACATTAATCGTTGCCATTTAACTCTTGGAATCTCGCATCCAAATTGTGTTGCAAATTTTTAATGTCGACTTTTACACATTTCTCTTGGAATAATTTAATTGCTTTTATGATGCGTATCGTGTATCGCTGGTTGTAAAGTCGCTTGTCGAATGTTACAAAAGTAAACCATTGTTGACGTTACACCGCCAGAGAACGAAGGCTTGAAATGGGTTTAGATTGGAAAGTAGAATGGGCTAATTCGAGAGGGGGAGGCAATAGTTAACTGTAGAGAAACTAATTTGATTTGCTGAATCAAATTAAATGTCGTAAGCGGAATACCACAAGGATGTCGACATTTACCGGAGTTATTTTCAGCAGACACTTTGTCGAACCTAAATTGAGAACGGGGATACAGGTAGAGAAGTCTCTTGGGGATCTGAGTTGAGTAGGAGTCTGAGTAAGTTTGCAAAACTCAAGGAAGCATCTACATGTTACATATTAGTAGATTGGTGTATTATTTTTAGAAATAAATTCTTGAAAAAGGTTCCTTCCTCTTGTTCCTTTTATGATCCAAGGACAAGCTCTTTAACTGTTTGTATGAGATCGCAATTCGACTGATACCAGTGAGCCTACCAAGGTCATAAAACAGTGTAATCCTGGGGAATAAGTAAAATCCTAATAAAAAGGAATCCTCTGCAGATATGCGCGGTAGGTGGCAAAGTCCCCTATCAAAAAAAACCTCTCCAGACGACAGCGGAAGAAACCGCAAGATGGAATCAACGGTTCCGTCTACAATACCAGTTAGGATGAACAAAGTAAGCAACCTATTTGAGCTGATTCGGTAACAGGTCATCTAAGAATCTTAAGGGTTAGTCAGACCCCTTGAACAGAGATGGTGGTGGAAGTGGCGAGAGGCAAACGGCAGCGCTCACTAACGTAGTGGATACTGATGGTCCCGTGTCCTAGGGGTATCTATTGAATGAGAGTGGGCCCTTTAGGTCGGGGGTTGTGCTTTGTATTAACTACCCACTCACGCAAAAATTGTTGTTATGAAGCAACCAGGAGTCTTGGAAAGGACTGTTTTTAATGTTGACGACCAAAACGGTACAGGTAACTAGCGAAACCCCTATGCTGCTTATGAGCAGACAATACTGCCATCCAGGAAATGCAATAGGATGGGCCAGGCAAAAAGAGGATGAAAAACTTTGACATCTACTACGGACCGTGTTACACTGAGTAGAAACAGTGACTATTAGGATGTGGATTTGTTATAAGTGTCAGACTTAGACAAGGAGTCTTATGTTTCCAAGACATTAGCGAACGCATTGTAACAATCCGCATCAAGGCCAAATTCGCCAACATAAGCCTTATATGCACTCACGCTCCGACGGAGGAAAAATATGATATAACTAAGGATTGCATCTACGAGCTCCTTGACAAAACCTATGAGCGACTACCAAAGTACGAAAAAATTTAATATCGAAAGATGCAATCGCAAGAGACCGCCAAGGCCTTCGCTCAAGGAGTATCCCTTAACCTCTCAATTCACAACATACCACCAGCATCGAAGGTCGAAGAACAATGGCAACGATGCCAACAAGCCATTAGATCAGCCGCAACTGATGTACTAGGTTTCACCACCAGCAAGCAACTCCTGGTTTAATGATGAATGCCGACAGATGCTCGCAACCAAGAACGAGGCCTACAAGGCTAAGCTGCAGGTGAAGACGAGAGCTGCCATTGAGCTCTATAGGCTCACCGGCTTTTCAGAAAGAAGAAAAAAGATCAAGAAAAGTGCGCGATCGAGGATATAGAGAGGTGCCACTCCAGGAACGATCTTCGCAAGTTTTACCAAAGTGTAAAACGTCAAAGCCAAGGATACAAGGTTCGAACAGAATCCTGTCGAGATGAACAAGGAAATATTGTAGTTGAGACACAGTCGATGCTGAGGATATGGAAGAACCACTTCTGCAGACTGTTAAACGGCGATGACGAACAACATTCCGCTGTCAGGCAGAACGAACCATTCAATATTGGCAACGACAGCGAAAACTGCCAACCACCCGACCTGAGTGAAGTGAGGATAGCAATATCTAAATTCAAATTTAACAAGGCTGCCGGAAATCAAGGCCTTTCCGCCGAGCTTTATAAAACCTTCGGAGATGACTTGGTAAGTATCATCTATAGTTATAGAGTACGCATCACAGCTAAAAATGTTGTCGACGTTTCAGACGCAGGCGGTAGGTGCGAAGGGAATTTGCGTCGTTCGTATGCATTGGCTATGCTGTTGCTTGATGCTGGCATGGCAATGTGCCCACTGGGGTATCAACATCAGCACCCCTCATAGTATTTTCGTTTCATTAGATGCGCACTCTTGTAGTTGTATACTCTTTGGTATCATTAACTAACTCATAAGCCAAAACTGGTCGGATGAAAGTATGTCTGAAGAATGGAACCTCAGCATCGTTTGTTTGCCAGATACACAAAAAAGAAGACCAGTTCAGAGCCAACTACAGAGGCGTAAGTCCCCTCAATATCGCTTATCCTATCTGCAGTAGTATGTGAAAGCATGAAACCGTTTAATAACAACCTGATCGGCCCTTATCAATGTGGTTTTAGGCCAGGAAAGTCCACAACCGATCAAATTTTCACACTTCGGCAGATCCTGGGAAAACCCCAAGAAGTCCAATTCGATAACCACTAACTATTTATCGATTTCGAAGCCGCATACGACAGCACTTATAGAGACGAACTAAACAGCGCCTCGTCTAGTTTTTGTATACCGCCCAAACTCATCCGATTTTGTAGGATGACGATGGAGAATTATCGCTGCTCCATAAGGAACGGAAACGACCTCACCGACACATTCGATACCAAAAAAGGATTTAAGAAAGGCGATGCGCTGTCATGGAACTTCATAAATCTCATTCTTGAGAGAATTGTCCCGAGCCAACACCAGAGGAACAATCTTCCATAAATCGGTGCAACTACTAGCCTACGCCGACGATATTGACATCATTGGTCGGACTCAACATGATGTCATAGCCACGTTTGCTAGTATAGAGAATGAAGCGGCAAAAATGGGTTTAGCAGTAAATGAGGGTAAGACTAAGTATATGCTGTCAACACGAAATGGCACACAAAATCGACGAATCGGACCGAACGCCATTGACATATATAACGTTGGAGTAGTACGGGACTTTACCTCGGCTACGTTATTAACTCTGACAACATCTCGTCAGAAATTAAACCAGGAATTACTCTTGCCAACCTCTGTTTCCTCGGGCCAAGAAGGCCATTCAGTAGTAAAACCCTCACTCGAAGTACTAAAGAGATCCTATACAAGACTCTGATCATCCCATGCCTGCTCTACGGCGCTTCCCGAATGCGTTGATGGGCTATGGAAACGAAGATTCAATCAAGAATTATAGGAGCTGTTAGATGACAAAGATCTAGTCAAAAAGAAATCCGAATAGGACGTTTAAGATGGCTAGGATATGTAGAGCGAATGTAATACTCCTTCGATTCCCAGCTGTAGAGGAAGACCACGCCTTAAGCTGGCCGCATAGTGGAAACCGACTTCAACGAATTTAAAGTGCGCAATTGAAGATAGTTAGCTAAGATTTGGGATAATTGGAGAGGCATGTTGGTTGAGGCGCAGGTTTATTCCCGACTGTAGCGCCACTTAAGTAAGCTCTTCCGGCGATCCTTGTCTTATTGGTATGGTAACGATTTTCTCGGTATGGTCCGTACACTTGCGGTGCAAAAAAGTTCCGAAGCCATGGATTGCAACGGACTTGTGCTGATTAGCTCGGTATGTACAGAACCAGGAGGGTAAGAGGTAGGTATACCTACCTAGTCTCGGTACGAAAAATCGGGTACTTATTACCTGATTGCTTTTGATAGCCGATTCGCGGAAAAAGTTTAAAATTGAGCTATCGCTTTCTAAGCTATCCATCGCGCATTTGATTATTAGCTTCCTGCGCTGTATGGGAACAGCTGTCAAATTTTTGAAAAAAAAACTAGGATGCTCTTGATATATCATTTTCCATTGCTTTCGCTTTCAAGAATAAACAAAAGCAAAGGCGGTCGAAATAGAGGTATCGCTGTGAATACGGTCCGCTGCACGTTTGGGAATAAGCCCTTAGTACCTAACACATGTGATGTAACACATGTCATCTGCAAAAAGTGACATTTATGTCAATTTATGCAAAATTGTAGAATAAACACCGAAAATATACCGTTAATTGGGGATCAACGGCGATATTGCTATCGGAATACCGATTACTGACAAATCTGTAAGTGGACGGATGAACACATACACCAAGCATGGACAGTTTTTTTTTTTTTTTTGACGCAAGTGTCATCCATGAAGACTGATTGCGACTTAAGGAGAGTAGACGCATTAAAATTGTATTTAACCCATTTATTAACCGGGAATCCAATAACAAACCAAGATCAAGAGTGTTTACAACATTACAGCTAATTAAAACGTATGTCCTTTCCCAAGGAAAACCCCAATAAATCCATCAACAGACAAGCGCAAAATATTTGCCATAACAAAGAGCTCAAGAGTAAATGTTTATCACCTGCTTGAGTGGGTGTTAGCCTAACAAATTGCTGCTTATTACGCATTAAGAATGTTTAACTGCGTGTTTCTTTCAATTATATTCATGAAAATTCGTATATCTCGCTTTGATGAACACACCCAAAATGCAGAAAAGGACAAGCGAACAGAAAAATCACACACAAGACTATATACACCGGGCTAGATGTTGATACTATCTGTTGACGTCACTTCCAAATTACCCAACAACAACAAAACCAAAAGCAAACAAATAAAAGTATCAAGAACCTCTTTAAATGCACTAAAATTAGATAACAAACTCCAGTTGCCGTACGAGCGGTATAAAAAAAAAACCGGGTGTAGAATAAAATTCACCCACACCCACAGACCAACTCATAGAGTTGAAGTTGTTTTGTTGGAGCCCACATATTGTCACCACCAGTAGAAGTTGTTGTAGAAGCTCCAACACACCACACAAAAGCATTCATTACTCAATCATGACTTACAAAGGAAGCAGCACCAACAAAAAGAAAAAAAAAAAAAAACAAACTTATCCGCAAGACACGACAAACAAATGACGGACGACAAACAGAACAGAAAAATGTGCTGGAATTGTAATTGGAATTTATGTAAATGGATTACAATCGAAATGAGATGGATCTAGAAGTAGGTACGTGCACATAAAGCACATAAAAACTGCACAGGGTGGGGACAACTATGAACCGTTTTTTTTTTTTTGAATGGCAAAATCAGGTGAAGGAGATTATTATGACGTTCATTCGAACGGAGAGACAATTTCGCGATGAAAGACACGAAAGCATAGAAAACGGCGAACGGCTGTAATCGGAAGAACACGAGCGTTGTGTAGAGGAATCGTTTGCTAACAGGTCATCAAACTATGACGTCGCAAGAACACATAGAACACAGGAAAAATCGAATTCATTTCGCGCGAACATGGTCGCACGGAAATGCCGGCCATACATACCGATACACACAAACACACACACACACTCAGGATAGGGGAGCATTCAAGTGGATCCACCAAAGACTCGACTGCACTTAACAAAAAAAAATATGAACACCGAAGAGCATGCGAAAAACCCGTATCCAGAGCCACGGAAACAGGCGGCTTCCTCCAGCAATGTGGTGCTTCAGCGATGTAAAACTAGGGCGCGCCACGTCTCTCTGAAAACCCCATCGGCCCCCCGACAAAAAGAAAAATGTCACATGTACCAGAGAACACACAAAAAACGAATTCCCCACGCGAGAGAATCTTAATTTGATTGATTATAAAGTAAATTACCTTAATTTTTGGTGGAAACCCTTGCGGCCAGGGAGAGATTAAAATGAGAAAACGTTTTAGATTCTACAAATTTTTGACAGCAACTAATATGCCTGACAGACCAGCAGCACACACGGCGCAGTAGATTTATTTTGTAGTAGACACCACTTTTCGCTGAAGAGATATATTTCTTTTGTTTTGTTGTTGTTTCGATTTGTTTTTGTATTTCTTTTCGTTTATATATATTTTATTAGATTTGCCGTGTTTCGCCGGAACTTGCGTTTTATTGGAATTCGCTGCTATCACTAGAAAAAGCAGACGGGCGAGCGAACGAGCGCACACAAAAACCAGCTGATCTAGCTGCAATTTTAATGAGAAACCGTGTCTTTAATAATTAAATTTCAAAACATAACAGGATGGGAAAAATCCTCGGCTAGCTTCGGGTACTTCCCCTAACCACATTAAAGTTTTTCCCGCATTGCAAAATGCAAACGATGATGTTGAGGCGAAGTCGAAGGCAGGCGAAAGAATTTTCCGCTCTTGCTTTTGTATTTCAGAAAAATAAAATCCCGACAAAATGAGAACCCTTTCGTTATCCTTTTCTAGTGATAGACTGCAAAAATATACTCAAAATAAAAAAAAATAAACACAAAAATATTCCAAAAATTTCATCAAACTTTTAACACGTTTTTTTTTTTTTTTAATATTTTTTGCATATGCACACGGAATTTTTTCGATTGAAATATCGTCTTTTATTTGCTTGAGATTATTCAATAATTTGTTTCAATTTAATTTTTTACCTTTTTTCACACTTTGAATTTAGAAATATTCTGCGCATTCGATTGGCGATTTTCTTTTCTATATTTTCATGTATTTCGTTCAGCGACGACGACGACGTGGAGAAACTTTTCTTTTTCGAGTACAAAAAAAAAAAAAAGATTGAATTTTTTTTATAGAATGTGGATAAAATTACTTTGAGCAAGAGTTTTGCGAACGAGAAAAAAATGTGGGTGCGTTGGAGTTCAATTGCGCTATTTTGCAAAAAACTGATTGGATTGAATTTTTCTGGAGGAATTTCTGAAGTTTTTCTTTTCTTTTCGGTTGCGCGCAAATGGCTACGCTCGCACACACAAAAATTTCGGGGAAGAAAAAAGTGTTCTTTTAGAAATTGTTCCTCTTTTTCTTTCGTTTTGCTGTGGGTTCGCTGTCTTGCACTTGGTTCGTCTCGTTGTTGCTGCTATTGTTGTTGGTTGGGTGTCTTTGTCACACATTCGTTCAGTTGTCGGCACTTTGCGTATGGCAGACATATGGTCGATTCGATGTCGAAAAAATGGTTTCGAAGTAATGGTTTGTTTTGTTGATGAACATCCGGCGTTGCGGAGAAGGATGCGGAAGATGTTTTTGTACTAGATTTGGTATTCGTTTAGATTTTTAGATTTTTTTTTATTAGATTTTAAATACATAATAAATGTGATTGACTTCGATAGCTGCAACTTGGATGGTTAAGGTCCGATCAGAATGCGTATCTGTAGCTGGTATCTGTAGCTGACTGAAAAGTTTAAAACCAGGCAACCCGTAAGCGCTTACACAATGTGTATCTGTAGCTTGAAGTTGAATAGAGGGCAACTTCATGCAAGAAATGTATCTCCCTTTTGACAGCGATGCAAGATACCAGCTACAGATATGCATTCTGAGCAGGCCTTTATGGCTGAAACACATCCACGCTTTGGAGCTTCGCTTTGTCGACGTTACGTTCAAAAGCTTTACGTAGCTTTGACATTTTGAATTTGTTTACCTTTTTTACCAAACTCAGCTGTTTGTGAATATTTTGTTTTTATCGTGTACTCGCAGATAAAAAATGAACTCTCTGAGCTCCAATTTCATTTTGGGAGTAAAATTAGTATACACTGCATATCGTGGATATGTTAAATATATTGAAGAAAGGGAAAAACCAGTCATGAGGCGTTGTTGGGTTCGAGAACTGAACTTGAAAAGAGATGAAGAAGGGTTTTATGTATTAAACTTCGAGCAAATGAAGGAGAATGATCCGGAACATTTTTTTCAAAATTACACGAATGTCACCTTTGAAGTTCTTCGAACCATAATAGAGCCCCATTTACTAAAGACATCGTGGAGAAAACCAATCGAGCCCACCGAGCGCTTGTTTCTGGTTTTGCTGTAGGTTTTCAAACTTTTGATGCAATATGTTTTTAATGTGCATTCTTTTTAGATATCTATCTCAGGGAGTTCAAAAGCAAGTGTTAGCATGGATGTTTCGCATGGGCTAATCAACAGTTGCGAGCATTATATACGACACATGGGATGTCCTCTGGGAAATTCTGATACCAATTTATTTACCGCAACCTACCGAAGACGATTGGAGAAGAATATCAATGGATTTTGAGATGTTGTGGGATTTGCCCAATTGTGTCGCCGCAATTGATGGGAAACATATAAATCTTCTTCTTATCCGAATACTTTAATTATAAAGGTCATCATTCGATTGTTTTAATTGCTTCATTCGATGCCAATTATGCCTTTACTGCAATTGATATTGGAGCTTATGGAAGTCAGAGTGATGGTGGCATTTTTGCTGAATCATCTTTTGGAAGGAAAATTATATATGGTGATATAAACTTTCCTCCCCCCTAAAAAGCTTCCGAACTCTGATTATATTTGTAACCACTTTATAATTGGAGATTCGGCATTTCCCCTTAAGCCATATTTGATGCGCCCATACCCGGGCAGATTGTTGAACGACGAAAAGAGCAACTTCAATAAAAGACTTTCTCGTGCTCGTCGAGTTATTGAAAATACTTTCGGCATTTTGGTTGCGAAGTGGCGAATACTTACTACAACATTGCACATGATACCTAATAATAATAAAGGTTCTAATCGTTGGTATCACAATGGACAGAATATATTTATAATACAAATAGAACTTTCATTAAAACTTAAAAGAAAAAAATAAGCTCTCGTTCAGAACCTAATGAAAAACTGGAGTAATATAGGTAATCACTGTTTTAGGTAGTTCTTCCTTCTCCCTGTGTTCGGCGTTTTATGTAGATCAATGAGACATCCTTCGAATGACATGAGTAACTGCAGAACTGGGTGGTAAGCAAATCGAATTCAAATCCTGGGCCAAGAAAAAACCCAATCGTGCTTCCCATTTGATTACCTCGTTTAGAGATAATTGCACTTATTATAAGAACAATACATACAGATTGTCCTTTAAAATTGTTCCAATTACAGAAAGAACTGTATTGTGTTTAAATCGTTCCATTTGTTTGGTCAATTGAAAATGGTTTGTGCGAAGATCTGGTTTGGCTCGGATGGTTGATAATTGTTAAACATCGCCTTGCCCATTATAAATCATGCAATAATAAATGAATTTATGTATTGAATAAACAAATTAAAAATCAAATTTCAATTTACTTACCTCAAGCAAAACAAAACCACCTTCTTTAAAATAACGAAGAAGACAACAACAAATATTTAGACAATTCACACTTTTTCCAACCTTCGCTTTGCCCATAGCGCTTTACAGCACCGTTACGTTAAGATTTTACGTTTTTCAATTAAGGTTGAAACGCAAAGGCAAAGCTACATTGTGATAAGTAACATTGATTTCATATGGTTCAACTGGGTGCGTCAGCCAACGCAACGCGCCAAAGCGTGGATGTGTTTCAGCCATTAGTCGTTGAACTGTCAAGAACAGATTGAGGTTTATGAAACAATGTGTTAATTGTAGAAGTAACAATGCGGCTCTAATGTCTCAAAACAAATGCCGCATTTGAGTAAAATTCCGTTTGGTGGTGATTTATAATTTAAATTATTACATTTGAAAAATATGAGGAGTATATGAAAAGTTGTTTTTTCCCATAACGTTAAATATTTTGAACCATGGTAACATGGAAATATATTAAGTAAAGCTGTCCGCGTTATAGTACATCACTTGCCAGTCAGTGACAGTGACAAACATGGCTTTAAGGGGTCTGCCAGATATTTAATAGCCCCCTATTAATAACGAAAATGTTTTCTCGGAAGAGCATTTTAATGTGGTAATTAGCTATTTTCCTATTAATAATCACTTTTTGACTTTAGCTAACAGTGGACTAACAAAACCTGGGTTAACAATAGTTTAAGTATGGTGAAAGGTAAAACTCATCGATTGTCAAAAATCGTTTGCTTATCATTCGAGCTCACAATGCAATCAATTTTAATTTTAATATTGTAATATTACAAATATGTACAGAACCCTCATTCTGTAAAGTGATTATCGTTTGACGGAAACGTTTTTGCTGTCTTGCGATATCACTTTATTGTGCAAGTCTTCTGTTTCTCTGTAACTTGGCCCAAAAAACCCGACTAAAAAAACTTCAAAACAAAGCAATGCGAATAATATTAATGTGTAACACGTATACCCCGATATCCATTTTATTAAACACCCTTAACTGGTTAAATATAAACCAAAGACCCTACCTCATGACAATGACACTTATTTTTAAAATGAAAAATGATATGTGCCCCCAGTAACTAACAAACAATATTCCCCAAACTAGAGAAATAAATTATAACTTGAGAAATACCTATGAATTTTACATACAAAGGACAAGAACAACAAGAGCCCAAAGAAGAATACTATACAATGGACTCCACACGTTTAACATGCTGCCAGAAATTATCAGAAATGAAGAAAATATAAATACAATTAAAAAATGTCTAAAAGAATTTATTAAAGCTAATATTAACTAGAACTAGTAAATTTATAACAAATTATTATCTAATAGCAAAAGTGTAAATATCCTATGTATAAAACTGTAAAAATGAAGAAATGGCTATAAAGCCAAATAATAAATAAACTAAACTAAACTAAACTTTATTTGCTTCATCTAAAACAAAAATCGTCAAATCAAAGACGATTATTAAGCGATTGCTATTGAGGTCTCGACTACCGTCTGAGTGAATATCGTTTTCAAAGTTACCAAATGTCCCCTCAGATGATACAAATGTAGGCACTTGCAAAATTTTTGATCGGCAAATCTTTTAAACTGTCGAACATTTATCACACAAATTTGGAGTGTATATACCGAAATGGAAAACGTCATAAACTTTTGAAATGGTATTGTTGCATTGAATTACCCATATTAACAAATCATCAAACATATAAGCAAAGTTGCCGAAAAAGCAACTAAAGAAATAATCATATTCAGAGATTGGTTTTTTAAATTAATTTTTGAATGCTGTTATAGGGTCTTTTCGATTGGGATACAAAATGTACAAGTTAGTAAAATAATACACACTTTAAGCTTTGCAAATTCAGTTTTATATTTCCACTAGTCAACTATACACATCCGATCGTAATATTCAACTGACTACATGTACATGCACTTACATAGAGGAGAAATGACGTCTTACAATTAGGTATCTTAAATGACTGCATTTCGTGCGTAGCAATGAATGTGTTCAGTGAATTTACATTACATACTGAAATCATCTTATATTATAACATGCTATTTTTTTTTTTTTTTTTTTTTTTTTTTTTAATTAGAATTAAAGTTAAAATATAATTTTTTTTTTTTTTTTTTTTTTTTTTTTTTTTTTTTTTTTTTTTTAAACAACTACTTACTGAATAATAATAATATAATTAAGTTAGTAAATAAATAGTAAATAAATAATAAATAAATAATAAATAAATAATATCTTATGCAACCAACTATGTCAGTAGTTTCAATCAAAATCCCAATCACCTAGTCTAACAGGTGGCCTAGAAATGCGCCCACTATGGGTTGTTACACCATTCTTTTCTGTTCCCTGAAGTAAAGGCTCGTTTTCAACATTTACCGTGGGTGCTGCTGTGTCTGGTATTGAACTTGACTGTTCATCATGAGATACTTCTCTATCAACACTATTATCCTCATCGAACATACCATGATCCAAGAAGTCATAATCATCAACCTTTTTTTCATCTGAATTATTTGTTTTAACTATAAATTTTCTGTTTCTCCTGAATATTTTTCCTGAACTACATTTAATATTGTATGACCTCTCATTCAATTGCTGTACAATCTCTCCATAGACCCAGTCAGTTTCATTTTTTTTAAACATAACTTTATCTCCTATCCGTAATTCGCTCAATAATTTCGTATGCATATCATAATACTGTTTTTGTTTATTCTTTTTTTCTGTTATTTTCCTTTGAATTTGTTCTTCAGCTATAAATGTCCTAACGAGTCTCTTCATATTAACTGGTAGTTTTGTTTTAACCATTCGTCCCAAAAATAATTCTGTAGGGGATAAACCCATACTAGTTATTGGTGTTGTATTGTATTCTAAAATTCTATACCCAATTTCTTTTTCTTTGTCCTCATTAATTGCCTTTTTTATTATCTGTTTAGCAATTCCAACTGCTTTTTCAGCTAACCCATTACTTTGAGGGTAATTGGGGCTTGAAAATTTTAATGTAATATTATTAATACTAGCATATTGTAGAAGTTGTTTCGAATTAAATGGACTGTTATCAGTTCTGATTTCTGTTGGGCTACCAAAATGATTAAATATATTTTCCAAGAAGGTAATAACACTTGTAATCGACTTATCTTTAAGTCTATCAGAACAAATCCAACCAGAATATGCATCAACAAATGCTATATAAAATTTGCCTGCATATTCATAAATATCCATTGAAGTTTTATGCCATGGATATTGCGGATTTTCCTCTTGAATGAGTGGTTCCGAACAATTATTTCTCATATATTTTTCACATACACGACAATCTTTAATCATCGCTTTAATATCACCTGTTATTCCTGGCCAATAAAATAATTTACGAGCCCTAGCGAGAGTTTTTTCAATCCCCAGGTGTGGTTCATGTAGAATTCTAAGTAATGACATTCTCAACAAATGCGGAATGATTAATTTATCATCCAAAAATAATAATCCTTCCTCAAACTTAAGTTGGTCTTTTATCTTATGAAAACGTTTTCCAACCTCGGATAAACGTTTATATTCTGGCCATTCTGTTTGAAGATGATCTACTATTTTAGCTAGTTCAGAATCATTTCTTGTTGCCTCAACATAAATTTCATAATTATTTGCTGATAAGCAAACTTTTCTTTTTACTAAATGAATCACGTATTTCAATTCCTTATTCTCGGAACCCGTTTCCTTTAATGGAGCCCTTGAAAGACAGTCAGCTATGACTACTTTACTCCCAGGTGTGTATTTTATTTGCAGACCAGGGTATCTTAATAGTATTAAGAACATTCTTTGAAGTCTTACAGTAACATCATCTAACTCTTTTTTAATTAATTGTTCGAGAGGCTTATGGTCTGATTGAACCATTACCTCACGACCATAAATGAAATGGTGGAATTTTTCACAAGCAAATACAATGGCCAGTAATTCCTTTTCCATTGTACTCCACTTTTGTTCTGTTATAGTAAGACTTCTGGAAGCAAATGCAATTGGTTGGTCATTTTGCATTAAAACACAACCCAAGCCATTCTTAGATGCATCTGTTTGCATTATTAAAGGAAGTTTGGGATCAAAAATTCTTAGAGAAGTGCCTTTGCACAGGATTTCCTTCAAATCCTCCAGTTCGCGTTGATGTACATCTAACCATTTCCACTCTGTTTCTAATCGTGTTAAGTTTCTTAAATTTGCTGATTTCTTTGTCAAATTTGGAATAAACCTTGCAAGATATTTGAACATACCTAGTATTCTTAAAATGTCTTTCTTATTTGTTGGTGTATTAATATTTTTAATAGCTTCCACATATTTGTTATCTGGTTCTACTCTATTTTCTTGTATTATTTGTCCCATAAATTTGACCCTCTTTTGACACAACTGTAACTTTTCTTTATTAAATTTTATCCCATTTTGTTTTGCTTTTGTCATTACTAACTCTAAAGTTTCATCGTGTTCTTTTTTTGTTCTACCAGAAATGAAAATATCATCGAAATAAACTTCTACATTTGTTATATTTCCAAATATTGCAACCATTTTCTTCATGAACATTTCCGGAGCACTACTTATTCCAAAAGGAACCCTATTCCATCGAAAACGACCAAATGGAGTCATGAAGGTTGTTAATTCTGAACTTTTTTTATCAAGTGATAGTTGCCAAAATCCTTGCTTTAGATCTAACACTGTAAAAAATGATTTATTTGACAGTCTACTTATTATTTCTTCCACTGTTGGAATCAAAAAATGTTCCCTACGAATACATTTATTTAATGGTATTGGATCAAGGCATATCCTTAATGAGCCGTTTGGTTTTTCAACAATTTCTAAATTATTGACCCAATCTGTAGGGTAATCAACAGGTGTAATGATGCCGTGTTCCTGCATATCTTCTAACGTAAGTTTCAATCTCTTATGTAAACTTTCAGGGATACGTTTTTTATACTTAAGTGTTGGGACAGAATTTTCCTTAAGCATAATACTACATTCCCCAGGAATTGTACCAATACCATCAAATACTTCCATATTTTGCTCAATAAACTTTTCGTTTGAATCTATGGATATATTGAATACATTAGTTCTATTTAGCAAATTAAGTTCAACGCATGCATCTCTGCTTAATATAGGCTGAAATTTGTCACCAACGATTTCAAATGAAACAACTTTTTTTAACTGTGTATCACAGTCAACACAAATTAAATCTATTTTTCCAAATGTCTCAATCTTACAATTATTATAAGCAAACAATTGGTTGTTAGACTTTTTAATTTTATCTTGGTTGTTGGTCTGCTCAATGTATTTTATTGGGAGACAACTGATATCAGCTCCAGTATCTAATTTAAATTGTACTTCAGCACCACCCACATTCAATATTTTGAACCAACCCTTAGCATCAGTGTTTATTCTAAATACAAATTTTTTTAAAACTAAATTATTATTCTGACATAATTGGTTACCTTCTTCAGAACTAGATCCATATCTTAGTTCGTTGACACGATTCTGCCTTGGTCCTCTATAGAGCTGCAGCTTGTTTCCTTTTGGCTTTTCCTCCTGTTGACGTGAGCGACAAACTCTTCCGAAATGGCCTGGTTTTCCACACTTGTTACAAGTTACTCCTTCCTTTGCAGCTGGACAATATTTTTGGTGTTGGCCCGTTGAAAATCCACCACAACGATCACATTTTGGTGTGTTCGGGTATCTCAGGAACCTCTTCTTTTGATCTTCCTTTTGCGACGTATCAATTGTGCAAATCTTTTCCACTTGGGACAGCAATTTTTTATTTGCAATAACAGCTTCTGCAATCTTGCACTTATTAATTATATCACTTAATGACAGATTTGCATCCTCCAGCAATTTCAATTGTAGGTTTTTATCAAACAGCCCCAGGATCAGTCGTTCTCTCAGCATACGGTCTGTATAAGATTCCTTACACTTTGTGCAACTGTAATCACAGTACTTCATCTGTGTACGAAGTTCAGTTATGTACTCTGTGAAGGATTGGTTCTCCTTTTGAACAATCATATTAAATTTATGTGACTCCATTAGGACATTTTTCTTTGGAAGACAATATTCTTCGAATTTACTAAGGACCATCTTTAGGGAAATTTTCGGTTTTGCTTGTTCGTCTACTTGTTCAATTTCCACTGCATCCTTGAACTCATCATCACTGTCTGGATCAAACGGTACATCGAAAAGAGTATTGTATATCTCTATCCCCTTCTCTCCAATGAACGTAAGAAATAGAGAAATTTTTGTTTTGTCATTCTCGCTTGATTTTCCAGACGCAACAAGATAAATCTTGAATTTTTGTTTCCAAATTGACCACTCTTTGCCAGCGTCATCAAAATTAAGTTGTTCAGGAGCTTTTATTTCCACTTTAGACATCTTGTTGAATATATTTGTTTTAATATAAAAAAGGTTTCACTTCTGACACCATGTACAAGTTAGTAAAATAATACACACTTTAAGCTTTGCAAATTCAGTTTTATATTTCCACTAGTCAACTATACACATCCGATCGTAATATTCAACTGACTACATGTACATGCACTTACATAGAGGAGAAATGACGTCTTACAATTAGGTATCTTAAATGACTGCATTTCGTGCGTAGCAATGAATGTGTTCAGTGAATTTACATTACATACTGAAATCATCTCATATTATAACACAAAAAGCACTCTTTTTTTTATCTAGACTAGAGCACTTTTGATGAGTATCGATTCCAAGTGAGATTTATACCTACATGGACCAACACTAAAACATTTGACATCTGACTTATGTCAGTTTGAAGTTTGCATTTCGCAGTTTGATTTGTGTTATGACTATCATTGAAAACCAACATTTGAAAAAATTTTTTACTCATTGCGGCTTTTTTATACATTCAACCATTGGCGAGTTGGTGTCAAAAGAAAGCTTTAGAACATGATTATCCAAAAATATTTAAATTTTTAATTATAGTTCTCACAGATAATCACTTTTTATATCACGGATGAAGATTTTTTTGTGATCAGTGAAAACTTAATAGTGGGACATCCAAGAGATGTTAGAAATAGAAATAGTTTTTGGAAATTGATTTTGGGCTTTAAATGTATCGCAAATGTTTGATCGCAATATAAAAATTCGTTTAGAAAAAATTCTTTGGAATGATTGACAATCTTCTAACTGCTGAAAACCATACACTTCATTCGCATAGCAAAAACATCTATTCACTGTGGTATCAACAACTTTAAACATTTAAACAGGATTCACAAATTTGTTTTTTAATTAAAAAAAATTAGCGAACGCTTGACTTTCCAAATTAGGTAATAGGAGGATCTCAAAAAAGGGTTTCAACAATTGCTTCCATCGATTCGTCTATATGTAGTCGGTTCTGCAGAATAAACGAATGAACCGATTTTCTCTAAATTTTGTATTTGGAGCCTTTTTTGGCCAAAGTGATAGATCATTTGTTTATTCCCTATATATTTATTTATTTATTTAATCTACCATATTGTGTATATAGGCTATTTTGATAAATCTGCTACAAAAATAAAGGGCTTATTAAGATCAAGCCATGTTTGTCTGTCCGTCCTTCCGTCTGTGTATCACCAACTTGGGCCTTTAATTTGAGCCAAACCTTAATACGAGGATGGAAAAATTTGAATAAGCGGGTCTGGCAATTCTATCCATCAAATCGGTGTATCTGTCCAGCTGGAGACGAAATATGAAAAACGATAGTTTGGATAATACGCAGAGGGATCTTTGGAATTGTCATTGTAGGTTGGGTGCAGTGGCCTATTGTAAGTACGTTGAACTACAAAGTGCGGGGTGCCTTGTTTAAATCCCACTACACAATTCACTATCCAACCACTTGCAAAAGTCTGACAAACATCTAATAGTGCTTACACACCGAATCATAAACTGAGTTTTTGGCCAAAAGGTTACGTAAACCACTGGATGCTTTCACACCGACTCTGATCAGGTTTCGTTTGACATTTCAATCAGCTGTGAATTGTGATACTAGCTGCAACATTTGTGTGTGAAAATATTGTAATTGAATAATTATATGAATTCTAATATAATCAAACTAATATTAGCATTTGAAGTTCAAAATGAAACAAATCTAAAGATTTTGACAACAGTTTTTGACTCTCAAGAACGCCGCTTGTTTTATTTTTATTTCATCTGGTGTGTAAATTTCTGAAAAAAAAAAACATTTGTTTTGACAGCGAGTTCATCAGCTGTTTTGTGGGACGTGTGGAACACGTGTAGAATGTATGAAAAGGTGTGTTCTTTCCAACAACCTGCAACGTGATGACGTCTGCGAAGTGGTTATGAGAAGGTTACGTCGTAACCTACTAGGTTTTGAGAACTGACAACTCGGTTTTCGATGAAGGTTTCAGGTGTTTTTGCGAAAACTCAGTTTATGATTCGGTGTGTAAGCACTTAAGGGTAAAAACTGTAATAAGAAGCTTCGTAAATTTGGCGTTCAAAATTCGGATATTTTTGGCAAAAATAAAACTTACACACAAATGAACGGTGAAGCTTGGTTTGTGGTCTATTAAGGCCGTTAATGCCAAATATTTCATTTCATTGATTATTGAAACTTAAGGCATGACGCACAAAATTAGCTTTTGATACTCAATTGGCTTCTAAGTTTGTCGAAATAGCGATTGTCAAATGTAATTCTTGCTTTATTTCAGATAACTTGTTTTCGAAATCATTAGAAGATTTAAACTAGTGATGGGTGCATTTGAATGAAAGAATCGATTATAATCGATTATGAGAATATTTCGAGATGTCTCGATTCTTCACATAAAATCATTCGAATGAATTCCTTTTCAATTTTTCTTACACGTTGTGTTTGTGTGTTGTCTCTTGTATCTTGTAAGTTGTGACACCTGTGAGTGTGACTTGTGTTTTCTTAATATCTTCTCTTTCTCCTACTACTGTACTGGTACCTGTAATGAGGTATCGTGTTGGAGGGGTTGAATTTGAATCGAGAACTGCGTAAGAGTTTATTGTGTGGCAGGTAAGTACTGTACTACGGGTCATATGTGTTAAGTTTTTAATTTGTCGTGTGCATTTTAGTTGTAATAGTAATGCAATTACTGTGTGTATTAGAGTTTTACAGTATATAATTTTTCAGTAATGTGTTTTGCGGCAATTTTAGAAATAGCCTATTTTTTTTCAATTAGTATTAAGAGTTTTTAATATCTCGAATGATCATTCGATTATACAGATCACTCGAGTACTAATGTCTCGTTTCTTTAAATCATTCGATTATGCCCATCACTAAGCTTAAGTACAATTTCAAAGTTAGATCTGTCCTCTGTAATGCTGGGTTATTTCTTTTTGATTTGTTTTTAATGAAACACAAATATATTAACGCTTGTTATCCTTAACTTGCAAACGCGTAGGGACATCTTCCGATCAATGTTTTTAAAATCGTCAGCATTTGCAAGTAGTGACACTGATTTGAAGATCATTTTGCCTCTTGTAAAAATGTGTGAATATAAATTTATTTGTTTAAGTCTAATTAACGATTGTTTGATTTAGAATAGCCTAAATAACTATAAACTTTAGAAACTCCCTTTTCAACTAAATCAACAGACTATGGAGTGTGTTTGTCACATATCATTATTTTATGCGAGAAGATATTAATCGAATGATTACAGTATTTCTCATCATTTTCAGATTGATGGAATTGAGTGCAATAATCCTTTTGAAAATTAACTTAAATTTTCTATACAATAAATTATGCAAATTATTTTCTTTTTTAACCTACAAAAATGCACAAAGTATGAACTCGGCATTAACTTGACGAGGCTTTTTGTTCGTGTCGTTCTTCGAAGATCAACGCACCTGCCACTAATATTGTAGTAGATGAGTAAAATTAATTGAATTATAAATTAAGATAATAACTATTACTTGGGATTTCGTTTTGATTTTGTATTCTCGATTTCCATCTAGACGAAATTTAAGGCATAGGGAATAAAAGAAATACATTATATAGATTTACTATATCTGTTTTTTTGTTGATTGGACTTGTATATGAATGTGGTTCTTATTGGTTCCTACACTAATTGGATTTCAAGCATACAAAATATGTTTTGGGGCACAATTAATTCGATTTGGTAGAAGAATTATTGAGTGCCTTTAGAATTGCTATTTCGTTATCTATTTATAATATATGACCTGAAATTATCAACTATTAAAAAAGCTGAATTTTTATTATGGAATTGCGAAAAGGTGTGTTTGACCTGAGTATTTCGTCGATACAACAGATTTTCAGAGGGTTTTGATCTGGGTAGAGTTATGTCTCCCACTTTAATGCTAACCAACATATTTATTGGTCCCACACTTCTACAATTGTAAGCTTTTGTTATTATTTTGTTAACAACCAATGAAATTACTATTTTTTTTTTTTACTATTCCCTTGCTCAAAATCTTTACAGATTTCGTTAAGGTTTTTGATTAAGTAGACCAAAAATAGCTTAAGAAAAAATTTAAGCATTTTGAGTGCATGTAATACATAACAACAAGTGTATTGCACCTTACTTTAACAGGTAATTAGAATAGGAAATACTTATTCGACACAGTTTGAAGCAAAATCTGGTGTTCCTCAGGGATGCCACTTTGGTTCTTTATTTTTTGGATGATTTGTGAACGATATAAAGTCAAGAGTGTTTTTTTCGATTTCAAGACCTCGTTTATTTTTTAACGCGAATGTTTGATATCCTTATTTTTTATGTGTTTTTTTTTCATAGACATAAATAATAATTACAAAAAAAACTCAAAACGGTGACATGCCAGAACTTTCGTAGTAGATATTTCGAGAACTGTTTTATTTTTGAAAATTACTATACTACTACACTTACTGTAATATCATGATTTAAATTTACTTACTTGCAATCTTTTGTTAGCGCTTCAAAGAATGCTGCCGTGGACCCAAGTAATATGATTCTCTAGCCGGCTCCAGAGCCTGTCGTCTCCAAATTTGTACACCAAGCCGTTGGAGGTTTCCTTCTAAACTACATCGAAAATGATTCCTGCATAGCTTTCTTTCCTGTGGTCTGGAGCATCGGTTTACATTCGTTCCACATCGCCCATCCATCTTAGCCTCTAGATACGTATTTTTCTGACTAGCAGGGACATAAATAGTATGTATGAGATGGTGCATGCTTCCGTTTATCAGGACCGGGATGATTGGTATTTAGTATAGCGTACTGATATTAATTGTCGATAGACAAATTCTTTGACTGTATCGAGGTTATACCTATCAATGGTAACATTCTGCCCAAGCCTGCGATGGAAGTCGACTCTTGTTGATGATGCATACTTCGTATTGGTGCTGTGACATTGTGCCAAGCGTCATTATGCCAAATATGAAAATGTGGTAGATTCATTAAATATGACATCTGATGGACTGCGTTAGGTGTGGCGTACTTTCTTTCCGAGCGCGATATTTAAGCAACTGTATGACAATGCGACCCCTTGCCGTAACCCTCTGGTGTTGTCCAAAGTTTCCGTTAACTCTCTTTCAAGTTTGACAGAACAGCGAGCATTCTGTAACGTCATTCCGATAAGGCTTATCAGTTACAAGGGACACCAAAGCTGGGCTTGGTACGATAAAGCTCTTCTCTGCTTTGAAATCGATAATCAGGTGGTGGATATCGGTGTTAAATTTGAGTCTTCTAAATATGTGAATATTTGGTCGACGGTTGACTTTCCCGGCCTGAAGCCACATAAGTAGGTAATTTTCGAGCATTACAACGTTCCAATTGTCGAGCATAGTTTCCTCCGACCATATTTTGCGGATGTGTTGGTGTATACTGCTTACCACGTCATATCCAGTGTGTTTAAAAGGCTCTGCTTGTGGCCTACTAGCAACAGCTGCTTTGCTTGATTTAAGCCTCGTGATAGCTACTGTTATCACATTTTGGTCGAGAACTCTTGGTAATCATCCAGTTTGACAGAGTGTGTTTGATCGTTGGTGGAATCTTGCCTGTCATCACCATTTAGCAACCATTAGAAGTAGTCTCTCCAGACATTTAAAAGCGTATGCATTTCCACTACGGTGTTCTCATCTCTATCTTTACATGCTAAATGGCAGCTTTTGAATCTGATTGAAGCTGCGCACCTGATTACTGTTGAAGCAGAGGTGTTTCCTCCTCGACTTCCTGCAGCTGAAGGTATTTTTTTCTTTCGGCTCAGCTAGCGTTTCTCCATTTTTCTCCAGAGCTGGCGACATTCTCTTGTTTTTTTCTGGAGCCATAGTCTGTAGGATTTTTTTTTTGCTTTATTTGCTGACATTCTGAGATTACGCACAAGCTCGAGGGAAGGGACATTTGGTCTATCTACGATGTAGGGTCAATTCCAATTTGAATTTTTTCTTAAAGTTTGATATATATCCAAGGCTATTCTTATATTCATCACAAGATTTCTATACTTTGCATGGCCAACTTGTGAGGCTTGCTCGTGATATAGATCGTTTGTGGACTCGAGCTAATTTTTTTTTTCATTTCCTCCTAGTTCCTGAAAAGGTATCTCTGATATCTACATCCCATGGATACAATGCTCGTCGTTAGTTCTGTTTATCCAGCGGGCACCAAGTGAAAGTGACAAATTCATACAAATTATTGCATCTAATGATATCAGAAATCATTGATTTCCAAACTATTTTGTAGCCATTGTTTGGCGGATGTCATACCAGCAGCCATTTTTGGTATTTTCGATAACAGCTATGTTTGGTAACAAATTCTCTATTCAGGTTAAGGGTATTAGACTAAACAAATCTAAATGCAATGACTGATGAATAGCTTCCGGGACACAATGAAATCCATAGAACTGAGGTACAATTGATTTTAAGGAAGTCAGCGCAATTGCAACTTTTAATTAATACAGGATTGTATAGGTAGGTTATAGCAGTCCTCTCATTAGGCATTTCGTTTGGCTTTTATGAGTTGTGTTTGAAGAGGCAGACGGCATAGCGACTTTTACTTCATTATTTTAAAACTTTTGGTATGATCTGCTTAATACGCCTGTCTTAATTTTACTTTAACGCTGAAAAGTTGTGACATAATTAAACCTAAACCTAAATAAGACTAAAGTTTGATGATTCGACAAATAATCGCACAACCGAGCAGGTAAAGGCGAAAAATGCACGAATGCTTTTTAGACAAAAAAAGTAACGCCAACATAATAAAGAAAGAAGAACTTGCACTACAGAAGTTTTAAGAGGAAGGCAGAGACTCCCGTTGATATAGTTAAAATATCGGCACAGTTGATGTAAAGGTTGGTGTTAAGAATCTAAAGGAACTATTTCTGAAGCCCGTTAAACGCTTAAATAGACCAAAATCCAACTGTTATCGAAGCTAACTAACGAGTGATCCAAGTAGAGATACTTTTTTCAATAGCCTTTTTTGACAGATCACGTGTGAGTCGTGTCATGCTGTCATGTTATTTTTGTTTAGTATTGTTTGGCATTTCATAATGGAAAGACTTACGCGTGAACAACGTTTACAAATTGTTCAACTTTGTTATGAAAATTCACGTTCTGTGAGGAATGTGTTTCGTGCACTTCGCTCAACTTATGGTCAACATAATCGGCCTACTGAGCGTACTATTCGCAACACCATCACCCATTTTGAGACCCAGCATTCATTATTGGATAATATTACACCGAATAGACCACGTCCAGCACGCTGTGAAGAAAATATAGCGGCCGTAGCTGAGAATGTACACGAAGACCGTGGAGAGTCGATTCGGCGCCGTTCGCAGCAACTCGGACCATGATAACCGACTATTTGATGCCTGAAATTGAAGCTCGTGATCTCGGCGACATTTGGTTTCAGCAAGACGGCTCCACTTCCCACACATCGCATCAATCAATGGACTTATTGAGAGAACATTTCGGTGAGCACATAATTTCACGTTTTGGGCCGGTCGATTGGCCACCAAGATCGTGTGATATCACACCGTTAGACTTTTTCCTGTGGGGATATGTAAAGTCAAAAGCTTATGCCGACAAACCCGCTTCAGGCCTTGGAGGAAAACATCACGCGTGTCATTCGCCAGTTACCAGTCGAAATGCTCGAACGAGTGATCGAAAATTGGACTCAACGGATGGACCATCTGCGACGTAGCAACGGCCAACATTTGATAGACATAATCTTCAAAAAATAAATGCCAAAGAATGTTCTTTCAAATGATAACAAACATTCTCCATTAAATTTGAATTTTCTGTGTTTTTTTTCTTTAAAAAAGTAGGGAACCTCGAAATGGATCACCCTTCGAAAAAACTATGCTTATTTTATATATAAAGTTTAATCAAAATCGTTAGAACCGTTTTCGAGAAAATTGAGGTTATATGCAATTTTTATATGGCAGGTAAAAGCAAACAAAAAAAATGGCCTAGAATTATGACCAAAAGAAACTTGGATACGAAATTTGAAGACAATCGGTCAAGCCGACCGACGGACGGAATTCCAAAAACCACTCTTTTGGGCTCCGCTATCATCGTAATGTTAGAATCAATCAAAATCTCGAGGTCGAAAATTTTCACGAAAACAATATCTTTCTCTTTGTAAGAGAAAGTTAAAAAGAAAGAAGAACTCCCACTTCAGAAGTTTTATGAGGGAGGCACAGACTCCCATTGATAAATTAAAAAAATCGGCACAATTGATGTAAAGGGTACAGTTGGTGTTAATAATCTGAAGGAACTTATTCTGAAGCCCGTTAAACGCTTAAATAGACCAAAATCCAACTGTTATCGAAGCTAACTATGAAGATATACCCGGAGCACACAGCTATAGAGGTAGAAGCTACAGACATAAAAGGATTCCACGCTTAGTAAGTATCTTCTTGATAAATTGAATTATTCCAGATTAATAAAAAAAACTTAAAAAAAAACAATAATTGGGAAACAAGTTCGATTCGTGTGGACTTTCAAGACGACTAATTTTTTTTGTGTGAGTCCCCAGGCTTTAAATGAACAAAAAAAAAAGGAAACCAAATGTATCCTCACAATTCGTTCCCATACAATTTATTTGGTAACATAAACCAGAAGGACGGCTCTGATTTGTTGTTCATATTGAGGTTCACCCCTTTCGTTAATGGCAAGAAAAAAAAACCTCGTCTCGATTGCAAACTAATCACGGTCGTGTCCTCTCGAATTTCCCTTTTACCTGTGATAAAAAAAAAACACAATTTTTTGCCCAACTAATTTTTAGCCCTTATTCGTGTGCAGGAATAAATTGGGAATTGTTAATCCTAGCTTAATGTTCTTCACGTAGGTTTTCGTGATTGCCAGACAGAGGGGTGGGAAAAGGTTGACGCTACACTCACTTGGGTGTACTTTTAGAGCAGATGCATGAAATTGTTTTCACATTGTGCCCGATCCTTTGGTCTCTCACAAATCACAATCCATTGTAGCAAGGCAACCATCTAAATGAGCTCGTGAATCAAATCGATTGAGGGATATCGAGCCCTTAACATCGTTGGCTGACTAAATCGCACGTTTTGTGATTTTGTATTGTTTGGATATTTAACATTTAGATATTGTAAATGTTTATTTCCTATTGTTTACTTCCTGGTTATTGTTTTTTTTTTGTTGTTGTTGCGGTATATCGATGTAATCGCTTTATAGAAATGTATATGTGGCGTGAAAGATAGAACTGACCCTTGCCAAGCTATTTGATGTAATTATTGGGTGGACTGAATGAGTCTAGGTATGTTTTTGGATGATCAATGCTTACTTCCCTCTTAGACAAATGGTTTTGTAATTTTGAAAACAAACAAAAAATGTGCAACACACTTAGGTATTCATGAAAGGTTTTAAATTTAAGAGCATTTAATACAAAAGTACAAGGTTTATGTCAAGCAAATAAATAAATGACCGCAGGCGCAGACTACCAGCAAAACTCTTGAAATTCGAAGATGATGAGTATGCCCGTCCCCGATGACTAATCTATCGGTTTCATTGTTCATTCTATATGTACTGGTAAATGTAACATGTAAGAGCCTTTTCAACGTTCTGTGTCAATTTGTCTTAAGTATTTCTGTAACTCTGTTATCGGTTCTTAGCAGATAGCTAGATAGAACGACTATTCACAGTAGGGCGAATTCTGGAAAAGTCCAAATCCAACGAATTCTCAGTCGAGAATCATTAGATAACTTTTGAGGACTTCAATGACGCGCATGGTGTCGCAAATACTACTTAGGAAGGCTATGTACCTTACTTACTTACTTATGTGGCGCTACAGTCCGGAATAAACCTGGGCCTCAACATACCTGTCCAACATGACGGTCCTTAGCTAACTGCCTCCAGTTGTGCACTTCAAGTTGGTTGAAGTCGGTTTCTTCTCATGCGCACCACTTAAGGCAAGGGGTTCCTCTACTGCATCCGACGTTTGGCAATCGAATAATCTATGAGCCGGAGTTTTTTTTTGTTTGGCTAGTAGTATGTCGCTTCACAGCTCGTAAAGTTCTTGGGTGAATCTTCGTCTTCATGGTCCATCAACGCATTTGGGACCGTAGATTTTTCGTAGAATTTTGGGTGGTATACTAAAACTAGAAATGGCGCTGTATAGGTGGTGGTTTTTTCCAGGATCTGCCGAAATGTGAAGATTTGATCATTTGTGGACTTTCCTGGCCTAATATCACACTGATAAGGGCCGATCAGGTTGTTGGTTAACGGTTCTAGCCGTTCACATACAGCTTTGCTTTGTAGGCCTCGTTTTTGGCTGCGAGCACGTGTCGGCATTCCTCATCGAACCAGGGGTTAATTGCTGGTTAGCGCGGCAGATTTATTAGCTTGTCAATATTATCCCCTCGGATTGTTCGGACATCCAAAATACCTGATGCGTGGCTCTTGTCTATCGCAATGTGATCAATTTGGTTGACCGTTCGTTGATCTGCAGACCGCTATGTCCACTTATGCGGATATTGAGGTGTGGGAACCGTGTGCTGGCTCCAGAGGCATTTCGTTCCAAAGCGAAGTCAATTAGCCTTAGTCCGTTGCCAGACGTGTTGTCATGTAGGCTGTGTTTCCCGACAATACTGCTAAAGATGTCTTCTCTTCTTACCTTTGCGTTCAAATCTCGCAGCACGATTTTAACAATCACTCGCCAGTTTTGTCAAGGAGCTCGGAGTTTCTGCTATATCATTTCGTTGCCGTTGTCCAGTTTTTGTTTAGCATGGTCGTCAACAATAAAATCAGTCCTTTCCAAGACTATTGATTGCTTCTTAACAACAATTTTTTTCCGTAAGTGGGTAGTTAACCGAAAGCATAACCCCTAGTCTGGATTGCCATCTCTAATTTTTTATAAACCCTAGGACACGTGGACATCAATATCCACTACGGGATTGAGCGCTGCCGTTGGCCTCAGCACTTCCGCCACCATCTCTGTTCAAGGGGCCAGACTAAAACTTGAGATAATAACTGAGACTGTAGACGCTACCGTTGACTGCATCTTGGGAATTCTTCCGCTGCCGTCTGAAAAGGTTTTATTAATAGTTGACCTTACCCCTGACTATAGTTTTGGTCAACGAGTGGTACTTCATATCCCACCTATCCCGCATATCTAGCAATTGCACACGGAGAAAGGAAATGTACCGGATTCATTATCAATACACAACCTTGGACAAAACGACGTTAACTGCAACTTTGGGGCAGTAAAGAAGCTCATCTTCCACGGAGTCAACATCAGTCCCTCGAACCCGAAGGCTGGATTTCGAAGATTATCTTGGATGGAGCTCAGCGGCGCGATAGTTAATGTGATGAACTGACACGAAGAAAGTCTGGGTTTGATTCCCAACCGTAGGAACACATAAATGTTCTTTCACTGGCCCCCTTCTCGCGATGATTTGATAAATCATTCGAGTAGTATCAAATGTCAAGAAAAGCATCGGCTTCCTAGTGTCAGTCTTCGTCGTATATACACTAAGGTGTCATTCGTGGGGTTGCTTTTGACTCGGAATTAGATTAATTCTTTGGGTCTGTTCGCGTACTTTTGCAGTATAAAAAATAGTAAAAGCTCAGACTCCTTGGAGTAAATTCTTTCAGATAGAGACAAATTTACTGAAAATATATATCATTCGTTCCGTATGACTTTTAATGAACAAATGACATAAAAAACAAAAGAATCGATGTGTCACATTCTGATATCAATCAGTCCAACGTCTGGCTGGGAATTGAAGACTCTGCAAGCCGGAGTATTGATGACCATTCGTTCTACATGTCCTAGCCATCTTAAACGTCCAATGCGGAGTTTTTTGACCAGGGGTCTTCGTCTCCATAGCCCGTCAACGCAAACGAGACCGAAGATTTTTCGAAGAACTTTTCCCTCGAATCGACCAAGGACTTCTTCATCCGCTTTTGATACGGTCCATGCTCCAGCGCCGTAGAGCAGGACTGGCATGATCTTATATAAGATATCCTTAGTAGTTCGAGTGAGGCTTTACTACTAAATTGCCTTCTTAGCCCGAAGAAACAGCGGTTGTCAAGAGTAATTCTTCGTTTGATTTCTGAAGAGATGTTGTTGTCAGAGTTAATAGCGGAGCCGAGGTAGACAAAGTCCCGTACTACCTCAAAGTTATATCTGTCAATGGTGACGTTCTGTCCAATTCGTCGATGTTGTGTGTTCTTTCATGTTGACAGCATATACTTAGTCTAACCCTCATTTACTGCTAAACCCATTTTTACCGCTTCCTTCTCTATACTAGTAAACGTGGCTATGACATCACGTTGAGTCCTACCAATGATGTCAATATCTTCGGCGTATGCTAGTAGTTGCACCGATTTATGGAAAATTGTGCCTCTGGTGTTGGCTCGGGAGTTTTGCACAATCCTCTCAAGAATCAAATTAAAGAATTCACATGACAGCGCATCGCCTTGCCTAAATCCTTTTTTGGTATCAAATGTGTCGGTGAGGTCGTTTCCGACCCTGATGGAGCAGCGAGAATTCTCCAACGTCATCCTACACAAACGGACGAGTTTGGGCGGTATACCAAAACTAGACATGGCTCTCTATAGTTCGTCTCTATAAATGCTGTCGTATGCGGCATTGAAAACGATAAATAGGTGGTGGGTATCGATTTGGACTTCATGGGTTTTTTTAAGGATCTGCCGAAGTGTGAAAATTTGATCGGTTATGGACTTTCCCGGCCTAAAACCACACTGATAAGGGCCGATCAGGTTGTTGGTAAACGGTTTCAGGCGTTCACATATTACGGCAGATAAGATCTTGAAGGCGATATTGATGAGACTTATGCCTCTGTAGTTGGCGCAGTTCAGAGGGTCTCCTTTTTTGTGGATCGGGCAAACGATGCTGAGGTTCCATTCTTCAGGCATACTTTCATCAGACCAGATTTGGCTTATGAGTTGGTGGATGCTACTTACCAAGTCATCTCCGCCAGCTTTATAAAGCTCGGCGGGAAGGCCGTCATTTCTGGCGGCCTTATTAAGCTTGAGTTTAGATATAGCTATCCTCACTTCACTTAGGTCGGGTGGTTGGCAGTTTGCGCTGTCGTTGCCAATATTAAATGGTTCGTTCTGCCTGACAGCGGAATGTTGTTCTTCAACGCCGTTTAACAGTCTGCAGAAGTGGTTCTTCCATATCCTCCGCATCGACTGTATCTCAACTACGATATTTCCTTGTTCATCTCGACAGGATTCTGTTCGAGCCTTGTATCCTTGGCTTTGACGTTTTACACTTTGGTAAAACTTGCGAACATCGTTCCCGGAGTGGCACCTCTCTATATCCTCGATCGCGTGCTTTTCTTGCTGTTTTTTTTCTTCTTTATGAAAAGCCGATGTTCTTCCCTTCTTATTTGCCTAAAGAGCTCAATGGCAGCTCTAGTCTTCACCTGCAGCTTAGCCTTGTAGGCCTCGTTCTTGGCTGCGAGCATCTGTCGGCGTTCCTCATCAAACCAGGGGTTTCTTGCTGGTGGTCGGGAGAAACCTAGCATATCAGTTGCGGCTGATCTAATAGCATTTTGGCATCGTTGCCATTGTTCTTCGACATTAGATGCTGGTGGTATGTTATGAGTCGAGAGGTTAAGGGATACGCGTTGCGCGAAGGTCTTGGCGGTCTCTGGCGATTGCAGTCTTTCGACATTAAATTTTTTCACAGTATTTCTGCTTTTTTGTGGCGTGGTGGATATCCGTATCCTTACCTTGGCTACAACAAGGTAGTGGTCCGAGTCGATGTTAGCCCTTCGGAATGTTCGCACATCCAAAATACTGGATGCGTGCCTGTTGCCTATCGCAAGGTGATCAGTATGGTTGACTGTTCGTTGATCTGGAGAACTCCATGTCCCCTTATGGATATCGAGTTGAGGAAACCGTGTGCTGGCTATAGTGTCATTTCGTTCCGTCAATTAGCCTAAGTCCGTTACCAGACGTGTTGTCGTGTAGGCTATATTTTCCGACAGTACTGCTAAAGATGTCTTCTCTTCCTACCTTTGCGTTAAAATCTCCCAGCACGATTTTAACATCGTACTTTGGTAGTCGCTCATAGGTTTTGTCGAGGAGCTCGTCCTTAGTTATATCATCTTTTTCCTCCGTCGGAGCATGAGCGCATATAAGGCTTATGTTGGCGAATTTGGCCTTGATGCGGATTGTGACAATGCAGTAATGTCTTGAAAACATAAGACTTCTTGCCTAAGTCTGGCACTTATAACAAATCCGCATCCAAATAGTCGCTGTTTCTGCTCACTACAACACGGTCCATAGTAGATGTCACAGTTTTTCATCCTCTTTTTGCCCGGCCGATCTCATCGTATTTCCTGGATGGCAGTAATGTCTGCTTTGTAGCAGTTTAGGGCTTGCGCTATTTGTTCGCCTGCACCTCTCCTGTTTAATGTTCTCACATTCCAAGTGCAGATACGAACTTCGTTGTCCTTTTTTCGTCTAGCAGGGTCGTCAACAATAATATCAGTCCTTTCCGAGGGCTATTGGCTGCTTCGTAACATAATCTTTTTTCCGTGGATGGGTAGTTGACCCAAAGCACAACCCCCAACCTGGAGGGCCAGGCCTTTGTTTTGACCCTAGGACAGCGGGCCGGAAAAAATACCGATGTCAGTAGCCCATATTGGGATATGAGCGCTGCCATTGACCCATTGAGGGCTCCTCCGCCACCAACTCTTTTCCAATATTCTGGATCAGTAATGGAAATCCCTATAGACCTGGTGTTCAAATATGTCGAAGCAGCTCATATAGGGATTTCACTACCAGTTCGATCAAACTGGAGATGTAGGCGCCACCGTTGACTCCATCTAGGGAATTCCTCCGCTGCCACCTGAGAGTGAGTGCCTTAGTGAGAGGACACTCCTCCCCCCTCTCTCGTTTGCTGCCACCAACGACCTTCCACAGGGGTTTAATACCCCATCTCCAGTCGATGTACTAGGCCCCCACCAGTCACCAGCGTGGAGGTGAGAGGCTAGAGTGAGAACGCTTGTGTCCTCATATAATCGCATCACTATCCTTAAGCACCGACATACCTTTATTTCAGGTGTGATAGTTTCGGCTACTTCTTGATGCTATTACCATACTGTGTCCACTGGGTGTTGATATTGTCGGTGGGTGAGTATCTCACTCAGTTGTTCTTTGTAGACTCTGGCCATCTCCGGCTCACTAAGACGACCAGCGTCAAGTCTCTTATTTTTGTACCATTCGTAGCTTAAATCCTGCGAAAGTCAGATAGCATCCAAAAGTAACACGTTCATGAGAAGCTTCTCGCGGCGTTAACAATAAATTCGCACACACAAATGAAGGGCGATGCTAGGTTTTAGGCTCTTTATGGACCGTTAATGCTTTAAGCTTCTTCTCGTTTGACAGTCAGGCTCTGAGTTTGGTTGCAAATACATGCAGAATGTTGGATGCATACCTCGCACCTATGAGCACATGGTAAATTTAGTTGGCGATTCGAATATCTGGAGATCTCCTGGTTGTATTCTGGATTCGAAATCGCGGAAACAAAGCGCAGTTAATCACAGTATAACATCCTGCTGCAAAGTCTGTATCTGTTGTCGTGAAGGCTGTGCTTTCCAACTAACCCACCGAATATGTTTTTCTAACCCCAAGTAAAATTTTCACATCGTATTACGGACAGGGTCCATGGGCTCCGTCTAGGAGGTCGTAGAAGTCTCATGTGTAGGGTGTGCAGATATAACGCTAAAGTTGCAAAACGTCGATTTGATTCGGATAACAGGTGATCACTAAACGATTTGAAATTCGATTACTCTTTGACTTAAATCGGCTCCCTACAATGAATCCGCATCTTAATATGTGCAGACTTTGGTGGCAGCTGGAAGAAATGTCTCGTTTTTCCTTTTTGAGTTCTTGATCCTGTCCATAGTATTTCTGACATCGCAGTAATGTTTGCCCTCTACCGCGCGAGGAAAGATTCAAGTTTTTGAGTAATACTCGGGTTGTACAGCGTGCATAAAAACCGGTACATACTTCCAATTATTTAGAAATCACTGGGACACAGGACCACCAGTATTCACTACGGAATCGAGCGCTGCCGTCTTGAAAAAGGCATATGTGGTAGGTCTTTTCCTCTAAGTCTCATCTGTTGCCACCAAGACCTATCAATTGTTCATACTCCTATCTACTGTCAAGGTACTAAGTAACAAAGAGACGTGTTCCCTTTTACATACAAGTAGATGAAGTGTATTTCTTGGAATGAAGTTAATTTGTTTGCCAGACTAATGGTTGCCAGAATTATAGGTTTTGCCAATCTAAAAAGGAGCGCGCCTACTTTAAAAAGCTGATGCATGATAGCACAGGTTTTAGAAGATCACTGACATTCTACGATCTGTGCTCTGCCTAGACTTTTAACGGAAATATACAAACGAATTCTGTCTTTCTTTTTATTTACAAAAATAAAGTGTTATGGTGAATAAATAAAAATTGCATTTCGAAAGAACCAGAACGACATAGTCTCACCAACACTGGCTACGACACCAACGACACA
This sequence comes from Rhingia campestris, assembly GCA_932526625.1. NCBI lineage: Eukaryota > Metazoa > Arthropoda > Insecta > Diptera > Syrphidae > Rhingia > Rhingia campestris. The sequence continues at coordinate 31,760,709 of OW052183.1, forward strand.
ATTATTACAATCATTGGATTTCTTAAAATCGAATCAACATTGCTGTTACTTTTTAAATATTCCGCATCTAAATAATTCGGTTTTAACTTATTTTAAATAACAAAAACCATTTCAAACAAAAATTGTGTCATTCTGTTTCTTCTTTTAGCTTTCGAATTTCCAACTTAAATATCAATAATAACGAAAACTTCGTATTTTTTGTTCTCTTCGTCTTGGTTGACTTGCATTGCCGAATACGTTATCGCCTTTACTTCCGTACCCTGTGGATGTTTGCCAAGTTCAAAAGGCTCACCATAGCACAAACATTCAATTGTAAAGGTGTCCATGTCGAATTTAGTTATTTCCACCCTTTTGCAAATAAGATACGGTTCCGCGGAGAACAGGAATAACAATTCATCAAGAAAGTGAAACAGCAAACCTTCTATATCATCACCTTGTGCTTCAATCTTGTAGCACGTTTCTGCCGACACATATTCCAGTTCTGTCATGTATCCAAACATCGCCATGCCGCATTGCTCGAATGCCTCCTTGAGCGAATCGCCCCAAGCGTGTAACCTACGAAAGTACAATTTTTATGAATGAATTCGTAAATTCGGCGCACTATCAGCATCAGGTGCAATTTTCATGATGGAACGGCTACTTACTGCACATCAGCTGTGTGGTCGAGGTCTGTGATAAACAAAACGAAAAACTGTCATTTAGTACAAAGGCATGTGCGAGGGAGTTGATAAGCCACATGAGATTGGGCGTACTTACATTCGTATTTCGCTTCGGGGAGGAAAAAGTCCTCACGACTGAATTCGACTTCCATTTTAGAGAAATAAATTTGTTAATTGCTTGGATTTAAGATTTATTCAATTATTTCACAACTAAATGCAGTAAATGAGTAATTTTTATGGAACTTCGTCACCGGTCAACTGACTTTGTTGACATTTTTTTTAACGAGAAACTTGGTATCCGTCAAAGTGACATTCGTTGAAAAGCATGTGGTGGGGGAAACTCAACTAATAATTTTGCTCTTCGAAAATTCTTCTAGTACAATTATGTTCGAGGTCGAAAGCGGATGTACTGTTCTTGGCAGTTATTTTTTTGAATAGAGAGAAATGGTGCACATTTTATTGAAATAGAATGGTGTCAACCAAAAAGTTACTTTAATTGGAAATTTAATTTAAGAACTCAATAAACCAAACTCAAAAGTCTGAAATCTTCTGAAGAATTTGCGATTGATATTTGTGTTTGTTGCAACGAGGGTTGTTTTTTTTTTTAAAGTTAACAGTTTCAACTGTTTTCTGAAGCGCCTCATTTGTATACTTTAAATTTGTTCAATTTATTGGCTATTTTTTAAAAGAAATATTACATTATTCCCATTTCGATTGGAACATTTGCTAAACGTCACTTATACTGATATTAGCAACCCGGCCAAACTTCGCTCGGGTACAATTTTAACCACAAAAAAATTGATTTCGGCCACTTTGACCACGAATACTCCTCGAATACACTATGTCATTCCCAGGGAAATGCAGATCATAACAATGAAAACCACATGGTTCAGCAGTTCTCGAGATTAGCGCATTCATACACGTTTTGGGACTTTATTTCATACTATGTATACAAATATAATAATATTCTGGTAAGTCATTGTAAACATTGTACATTTGGTTAGCTTACGATGTGATAAATAAATTTAAAAAGTTGGGTATGTTAACCGAGATGCCCAACTAACAATTTCGCTTCGATAAAGCACTATCGAAGCCATTTCCCTTCCAGCAATATTAATTTTAGGAAGCTATTTACTTCTATAAGACTTCTTGACATACTTCTAATAAGCCTAAAAGAGAATCTTAGTTTGCTTATAAAAGGCCATACAGAAGCAAATTATTGGCTTCGCAAAAAGTCATTCCGAAAATATTTGCAAGTCTTCTCGAAGTTGAAAAATAACATTATTTTTTATTATTTTCTTTTTGTTTTCATATTTCCTTATTATTATTGTTTACTCTTTTATTAATTCCAATTTCAATCTCTTATAAACCCAATTCGGTATTATGAATGTCTGAAATTCAATGCAATTAATTATATAAAAACTCTCATCATACTGGGATTCGAACTCGGGTTCCCTCGCAGGGTAGTCCAACACGCTATCCACTAGGCTGTTCTCTCGAACATGGATGACGAGTAAGTACAACGAAGTAATTGCATCGTGTTGACTCATTCTCCGGTAGGTTCCCGATCTTTTCACCTTTTTTTCCAATCTGTACACCTTGTCCCGATCTTTTCACCTTTTTTCGATCTTTTAACCATAGCTTTTTTATGCCTTCTTTCGTTAGCTCTATCGTGCTATGCTTCGGATTAACCGAAACATCTTCACTTATGGTACATGTACACACATCTCCGGAAGCTTAAAAACAACCTTACAGAAGTTTCGCTATCACAATTTCGGTTATGCTTGTGAATTTTCCTGCATAATGTCTTAAACAAGATTTCTACCCAAACAATCGACTACCAAAATGCTTTACCTCCGTGCGCAAGTACTATATAAGGCCTATAGAAATAATTGCTTGTGCAAATTACATTTTTGTACCTTATAGAAGAATAATTGTTAGTTGGGTGGTCAACAACGTAAGTTTTTGAAATGCTATTGTTTCCATTTATTCCATTCATGAAAGTTGGTCGTAAAGTCATAAAATGGTCATGTTCCCAATTTCAGAATACAACTGAGAAATAAGGTAAGGTGATATGGAACTCAAAAACTGGTCAATGGTAAGATAGATGTCAAAGTATGCCAACCAATATTTTGCAATTTCATTTTCGTACATTTATAGATATTAATTAACTCTTATCTGTTCAGAATAATTATTTTACATCAGGTAATTTTTCTTAAATCAAAAAAACTTTCATGGCAGCTCGGATCAGAATCAGCTCTTTCACTCTTATATGAGTACTCATGCGGAAATGTTTACCTTGTTTCGTTAGCCAATTCTCCTCCAATGTCATGTGATTAAAATGGTCGATTGACCAATGATAATAACAGATATCTTACAAAACTGAAATCCGCTACACGGCCTATGTTTACAAGTTGTTAACTTAGGAAGTTGATTGATGACCCCTCCTAAATTGTTTTCCCTTTTATGTGTACACAGTCACACAGTCACACAGAATTTTGTGTTTAATTGCATAATTGCATTACTAATGGCGTTTTCCATTGGTAATATTTAAGAATTCATCCATTCTGCTTACTAATGGAAAAGAAAATTCGCGCCTAACTATTGTGAAAGTGAATTGGTTAACTGTCTAATATCAGTGCTACTTGAGGGGATACTGAAATGAAATCCAAAAGCAAAATTATTTTCTGAGAACTGGGCGCTTCTTTTTTACCAATTGAAAACGCCATTGGAATTGTCGGAAGAGTTTTGTTTTTATGCCAATATAACTGTTTCCAAAGAGTTTTCTTCATCCCGGAAGCTTCCTAACGCATTTTATTTCACCAATTGAAGACGTCATAAATTGTCTGGGAAAGATTTGTACTAGATCCCTAAAACGAGAATGTATGAGTTTCCTTTTCTACAAGTTTTTTCTCAAAGTATGAATAGCTTAGTAAATTTACAGGTACAGAAAATGCAGTTCTTTAGTTTGATGAAAAAAAAAAAACAGTAAAGACATATTCTGTGATTTGTGGACTGCAAGTACTTTATTCCCTATTATTAAATACTTGATTGTTATTCGGCGATTTGATGGAAAACAACCCCACAAATGTGTTATATGCGAGGGAATAGCTACTATACGTCAAATAATACACAAAATTGGTTATAAATATGATTTTTTCTACTCAATGAATTAATCGAGTTTCTTGTATATAAACGTTGTTAACATGATAAAATCACGACGTGATAAATGAAAAAAATTCGTATGGGAAATCTTTTCCAACAATATCGTAATTTTCCCACAGGAATTGGGTGCATAAACTGAGATGGTAAATGTTGTGTACTTTTGAAATGCTATTTTGAAATTTAATCAGTCACTTTTACACATCAAACTTATGCGCTAAACTGAAAAAAAATATCGAGAACGGAAAGAGAACAATAGGAACAAAATTCTTAAAAAAAAAAGTACTAAAATGAGATTGAATTCAGTGGGTTACCGCATTATTTAGTGGTGCAGTTTTAGGGTCGTTCATGAAACGTCGTCGTAAAATTAGCATAGCAGATTTATAACGGGTGATCCAAGTAGAGATACTTTTTTCAATAGCCTTTTTTGACAGATCACGTGTGAGTCGTGTCATGCTGTCATGCCTACTGAGCGTACTATTCGCAACACCATCACCCATTTTGAGACCCTGCATTCATTATTGGATAATATTCGACCGAATAGACCACGTCCAGCACGCTGTGAAGAAAATATAGCGGCCGTAGCTGAGAGTGTACACGAAGACCGTGGAGAGTCGATTCGGCGCCGTTCGCAGCAACTCGGACCATGATAACCGACTATTTGATGCCTGAAATTGAAGCTCGTGATCTCGGCGACATTTGGTTTCAGCAAGACGGCGCCACTTCCCACACATCGAATTTACTACTTATTATGAGGAGATTAGTTTCGATATTATTGAGGGTTTAAGTCAAAACTTGTGTTTCGACGTGTGGAACGTAATCAGTTTTATTAGGTACCATTAGTTGCATGAATCCTTAGGCTCTAGGTATGGCTATCATTGAAAATGTTATTTTACTTTGCAGCTTTTTAGTAAATTGGATCATTGGCAAGTTGATGTTAAAAATAAGCCTCTTAAATTTAAAACCTGTTTGTCCAAAAATAAATTTTATGAAAATTTTCGCAGAATATCCCTCTTTGTTTTTCAATAATCAAGTTTATTTCTTGTCATTTCATCGAAATGAAGCTCATTCGTTCCAATCATGTGTGTTCACTTCTCTTCCTTGAACGAATCTGTCATTTTTATGATCATTCCTAACCTCAAGTACGATTGTTCTCTCACAGTGGTGTTTTAAATGACAGCATTTTATAATGATAGCTATAACCAATCAACATTTCAGTTCGATTATGTTTTGTAATAGTACTAGTGATTTATTCACACAACATGTCAATACCTTTTTAATTTTTACAGAGTTTGTTTCAAATAAAGTACCAAAAAGAGAGTAATTTATTACAATCAGCAGTTCCAAATGATAAACATAACCCAGTAGAGTTACCTAAGCACATTTTTTTGGTAGTGAAACTTATTACGATCTATGTTTTAGCACCTTTATTAAACTTTGATGTTTCAGACTGACAGAACAATATCGTTTACACTCTCGCGTTTGTGGATTCAGAAGATTTTTACATATGGAACATTTTATCGGCAAAAAGCAGGTACATCAATTCAAGGGGAGTTTATTTTTGAGATCTTTATCTGAGTTATCATACTAAGTCTATGTTCCGGAACGGGGCCATTTTATATATCGGGAAAGCGCCTATCACCTCAAGCAACTTGATGTGCACAACTGAAGGCAGTTAGCTAATGACCGGGATAATTGGGCCATATTAGTTCAGGCCCATTTTCATTCCGGGCTGTAGCGCCATTTATGTAAGTAAATTTGAGAAAAATTAATGAACATACCTTTAGCACCTATAGTTACTTGCTGTTATATTGCGGATTTTTTTATTATCAATTTGTTAATGCTTGTCAATATTGTTGCAGATTGAATCCTATCATGTTTTCCATTGGTAAATCTAGATTTTGATCTGAAATTTGATTTTTTTGTTACCAATGGAACACGATTTGAGATTGATTTTTTTGTCCCTGTATTGTTGTAATTTGGTGTCTGTGAATTTGGTGTCGGTGTAGCTGTCAAGTTTCAAGTCCACATGTTATTTGTTTTGAATATAATTGATATTTCACATAGAGCTGCTACAGTTATAATGATTAATAATAGTATTTCACAACCGAAATAATAATAAATCAAACCGAAAATCACTCTATCGAAAAATCCAGATCTGCAAAATTGATCAATTTTTTGCGCAATGGACCACAACAACTGTCAAAAACGATCTTTTTTACCAAAGGAAAGCACTATTAAATAGAGGTACAATGGCTACGTAGACAAAGCAAAAGGGAAGAACACCGGCTTTTTAAAAAGAAGAAAAAAACGCGAGATCGAGGATATAGAGAGGTGCCACTCCAGGAACGATGTTCGCAAGTTTTACCAAAGTGTAAAACTTCAAAGGATACAATGCTCGAACAGATTCCTGTTGTGATGAACAAGGAAATACTGTAGTTGAGACACAGTCGATGCTGATTATATATGGAAGAACCACTTCAGCAGACTGTCAAACGGCGATGACGAACAACATTTCGCTGTCAGGCAGAGCGAACCATTCAATATTGGCGACAACAGTGAAAACTACCAACCACCCGACATAAGTGAAGTAAGGAAAGCAATATCCAAACTGAAGCTTAATAAGGCTGTCGGAAATGACGGCCTTCCCGCCGAGCTTTATAAAGCCGGTGGAGATGACTTGATAATTAACATCCACCAACTAATAAGCCAAATCTGGTCGGATGAAAGTATGCCTGAAAAATGGAACCTCAGAATAGTTTGCCCGATATACAAAGAAGGAGACATTCTGAACTGCGCCAACTACAGAGGCATAAGTCTTCTCAACATTGCCTACAAGATCCTATTTGCCGTAATATGTGAACGCCTGAAACCGTTTACCAACAACCTGATCGGCCCTTATCATTGATCAAATCTTCACACTTCGGCAAATCCTTAAAAAAAAACCAAGAAGTCGGAATCGATAACCACCACCTCATCGATTTCAAAGCCGCATACGACAGCATTTATAGGGACGAACTATACAAAGCCATGACTAGTTTTGGTATACCGCCCAAACTCGGTCACTCACTCGAACTTATAAGGAGATTCTATATAAGACCCTGATCACCCCAGTCCTGCTCTACGGCCCTGAAGCATGGACCGTATCAAAAGTGGATGAAGAAATCCTTGGTCGATTTGAGAGGCAAATTCTTCGAAAAATATTCGGTCCCGTTTGAGTTGACCGGCCATGGAGACGAAGATTCAACCAAGAACTATACGAGATGTACAGCGACATGACCCTAATCAAAAAAAGAAACTCCGCATTGGACGTTTAAGATGGCTAGGACATGTAGAACGAAGGGACACTCCAAGTTGGTTGAGGTCGGTTTCCACTTGTGCGCGCCACTGAACGCGAGGTCTTCCTCTACTGCGCCCGACGTCTGGCTAGGAATCGAAGACTCTGCGAGCCGGAGTATTGGTATCCATTCTTTCTACATGTCCTAGCCATCTTAAACGTTCTTGGTTGAATCTTCGTCTCCATAGCCCGTCAACGTAAACGGGACCGAAGATTTTCCGAAGAATTTTTCTCTCGAATCGACCAAGGATTTCTTTATCCGCTTTTGACACGGTCCACGCTTCAGCGCCGTAGAGCAGGACTGGGATGATCAGGTTCTTATATAGGATCTCCTTAGTAGTTCGAGTGAGGGCTTTACTATTAAATTGCCTTCTTATCCCAGAGAAACAGCGATTGGCAAGAGTAATTCTTCGTTTGATTTCTGACGAGATGTTGTTGTCAGAGTTAATAGCGGAGCCGAGGTAGACAAAGTCCCGTACTACCTCAAAGTTATATCTGTCAATGGTGACGTTCTGTCCAATTCGTCGATGTTGTTTGTCCTTTCGTGTTGACAGCATACACTTAGTCTTACCCTCATTTACTGATAAACCCATTTTTGCCGCTTCCTTCTCTATACTAGCAAACGTGGCTATGACATCACGTTGAGTCCTACCAATGATGTCAATATCGTCGGCGTTTGCTAGTAGGTGCACCGATTTTTGAAAAATTGTGCCTCTGGTGTTGGCTCGGGAGTTTTGCACAATCCTCTTAAGAATCAAATTGAAGAAGTCACATGACAGCGCATCGCCTTGCCTTAATCCTTTTTTGGAATCGAATGTGTTGGTGAGGTCGTTTCCGACCCTGATGGTGCAGCGAGAATTCTCCATCATCATCCTACACAAACGGACGAGTTTGGGCGGTATACCAAAACTAGACATGGCTCTGTATGGTTCGTCTCTATAAATTCTGTCGTATGCGGCTTTATATTCGATAAATAGGTGGTGGGTATCGATTTGGACTTCTTGGGTTTTTTCCAGGATCTGCCGAAGTGTTAAAATTTTCCTGGCCTAAAACCACACTGATAAGGGCCGATCAGGTTGTTGGTAAACGGTTTCAAGCGTTCACATATTACGGCAGATAGGATCTTGTAAGCGATGTTGAGTTTTAAAAATATCGGCCTCAATTATATGCGATGTTTTTGGTGACATCTGGGGCAATGTAGCAAAATTCTCATTGTTATAACAGTTCAGTTGAATTTATGGTGACATCTAGCGCAAGGTAAAATAAAAATTAAATTTATTTGTAGTCCAGCTCACAAGTTAGTTCTTGTTCGATGTGTTTACACTATTGGGACTTAGATACCCCAAATGTAGGCTTACTACTGGTGTAGCGGTGTAAAACTGAGGTTTAATCAAACATAAGAAAGGCTTCATGATAAATAGATAGAATTTCAGTAACTGACCCTCTTTTAATTAGTGCTTATTTCCCACAATAAGTTATAAACAAATAACCTGCAGATTGCTTCTCATTTCCGACTTTTTGTTGTACAAATTCGATATTTCATTTTGATGTTGTAACCTTCTTTGAGTTTGTTTCAAATTAAAAAAATGTATTTTTCCAAGGTCTCTGTTAATTGTTAACGTGTTTTACAGACATAAGTTTATCAAAACTATTTGCAATCAGGGAAACATCAATTTGTCGTAAGTTATCATCAAATTTGACTTGGCAATCACAAAAAAAATTACATAAAAGGGTTAAGTATTAAAAATTACTTTATTAGCGATTGTAATGAATACAATGACCATTGAATAGTAACCAGCAGACAATCAATCATCGTATGACCAATTCCCATAAAAAGAAGTATGCTCACCATATTCGGCATTCCTCGAATCACCACACCTTTTGAATTTAAACAATCAGGTTCAACTGTATTTCAAACAATAAGAACTTTTTCAATTGGGAAACGGTATCACGTTTGCGATTTCGCGCAAGTGACGAATTTAAAAATGATTTTTGGGCGGTGTTCTCAAATACGTTGTCTTCTGGAATGCATACAAAGTTTTTCCAGTACATAATCAAAATTTTGTTGTTGTTATTTTTTTTTCTGGTGGCCACTATTTATTATTGAAATCAATAATCTTCTTCGGAATAATTTGCGTTCATTAACCCAGTCACGGGAAAGTGTAATGAGACATTTGGTTTGTTTAAGGTAGGTACTGCGTGACAAAAATATAGGTCTAAGTATTGCGATTTTTCTTTGTTGACCGCTTTATTCAAATAAGACTTAGAAATTGTCTCACCTAATTTTTACTTTAAAGAGGCAGTCACGTGTTATCAAACATTTTATGATGCTTGGAGTTGTTTATATTATGTTCGGCTTCGATTTGAAGTTTTGGTTCTGAAAATGCGTCTTGTGTTCCATGTAGATAAATGGTGTGGACTACTGACTTGCTTACCAACTTAGTGCGGTATGACCCTGAGCGTAAACCAACATGATTCTCCAATTAGCCTGGTTCCTAGCTAACTGCGTCCAGTTTGCCATTTCATGTTGGTTATTTTTGGTTTCTATACTTGTGCGTGTCAATTAAGGTGAGGTCTTCCTCTATTACATCTGACGTCTGGAAATGGTAGACCCTGCGATGCGAAATATTGGTGTCCATTCGCTTTACAAATCTATACAAGTGAACGCATTCTATTCGAACGACTTTAACACCTGACAATACCATATGTTGAGTGATTGACAGTTGGTCTATCAATTTGGCACTTTGACCAAAGAGGGTATAATTCGATTTTTGTATATTTTTTTCCAATTAATGTCAAAGGTATGTTTATAATAAGTACTCAACAGCACGCGTAAATTAAAATAAAATTATATGTAAAACTATACAAAAGCGTTCGCGTACTAACACAGTGGTCAAAATAACCGAAAAACTAAAGTTCAGTTTCGTTAAAGGCACCTATTTTGCAGCGTAATACTTACTGATTGTGGTATCCGCTGCTATATTTTGCAATTTTATCATTTTCGACAGCCGTTTTTGATAACAAATATAAACGAGTGGTGGGTGCACGACTGGGTCGTACGCAACTTTCTCTTTCACAGCAAGTTGGGCGTTAGATCTAATCATAAGCATTTTGATTATTGATGCTTAAATGATATAAGTAATGTCGAAATGTATTTATACGAATTTTTACTCCAAAATTTGAAGGAATCGATGTCAATGTGAAAAATAATGATTTTCCGTTTTTGGCCAAAACTGAAAATTCCGTTTAGTAATAGTTGGGCTAAAACTAATTATGTGGAATTGCTTCAAGCTGTAATGGTAGTATATATATTGAATTTCATTCAATTTGACATAATAGTTTGCGAGATATTAACAATTTTCTTTATATGGCCTAAATGACAAAATCCGTTATATGGATTTTCTCGAAAAAACTGGGTATGCAGTTTTGTTGGAACTAATATGGTTATAGTATATATAAAGTTTAATCAATATCGTTAGAGCCGTTTTCGAGAAAATTGAGGTTATGTGTAATTTTTATATGGCAGGTACCAGTTTTAACATGGCTAAAAGCAAACAAAAAAAATGGCCTAGAATTATGACCAAAACAAGCTTGGATACGAGGTTTGAAGAAAATCGGTCAAGCCGTTTAGGCTGGGGAGACCGTCACGGACAGACGGACCGACGGACGGAATTCCAAAAACCACTTTTTTAGGCTCCGCTATCATCGTAATGTTAGAATCAATCAAAATCTCGAGGTGGAAAATTTTCACGAAAACAATATCTTTCTCTTTGTAAGAGAAAGTTAAAAATAGGTTTGGTAGCACATTTTCTATTCAGGCTAAGGGCGTAAGACTGGATAATTATACAGGTTTCGTGAAATCTATATAGGCTAAGGTGTTGTTGTATTTTACACGTAAATTGTTTGCTAAGCCTATATAGATTTGGAGTGAAGAGAAAAAACACGCCTATTATAGAAGGGACGACAACGAATTACTGTCATCGTCTTGTCCTTTAAGAAAACCGACAGGGAAACAAAAACCTCCATGGTTGTCTGAAAATCTAGGAATGCTTAGAAATAAGTGTAGAAAGCTAAAAGCTTGCACGAATCCTCTAACTTGATCTTCAACAAAGAGACCCTATCAATATACAAAAAGGAACTGAGGAAGTCCAAGCGCCAATCCTGGAGACTCTTCTGTGATAAAATAGAAAATACTTCCGAGGCGTTTAGACCCCGAAAAATCCTATCCACTAGTCCAAGCTATCTCAACAAAAAACGAGTGGTGGGTGCACGACTGGGTCGTACGCAACTTTCTCTTTCACAGCGAGTTGGGCGATAGATCAAATAGTATGCATTTTGATTATTGATGCTAAAAATGGTATAAATAATGTCGAAATGTGTATATACGAACGTTTACTCCGAAATTTGAAGGAATCGATGTCAATGTGAATAATAGTGATTTTCCGTTATTGGCCAAAACTGAAAATTCCGTTTAGTGATAGTTGATAGCTAAAACTAATTATGTAGAATTGCTGCAAGCTGTAATTGTAATTAATTGTAGTATATATATTAAATTTCATTCAATTTGACATAATAGTTTGCGAGAAATTATCAATTTTCCTTATATGGCCTAAATGACAACATCCGTTATATGGATTTTCTCGAAAAAACTGGGTATGCAGTTTTGTTGAAGCTAATATGGTAATAGTATATATAAAGTTTAATCAAAATCGTTAGAGCCGTTTTCGAGAAAATTTAGATTATGTATAATTTTTATATGGTAGGTACCGTTATTAACATGGCTAAAAGCAAACAAAAAAAATGGCCCAGAATTATGACTAAAAAAAAAGCTTGGATACGAAGTTTGAAGAAAATCGGTCAAGCCGTTTAGGCTGGGGAGACCATTACGGACAGACGGACCGACCGACGGATGGAATTCCAAAAACCACTTTTTTAGGCTCCGCTATCATCGTAATGTTAGAATCAATCAAAATCTCGAGGTCGAAAATTTTCACGAAAACAATGAGCCCATTCATAAAAGCAAGCTTTGCAAAGCAATCGCATTGCAAAGCAGGAAAAACTGCGCAAATAGAATTTGAAGTTTACTGCAAAGCATTATGCTTGCAAAGCACATATCAAATGTTTTTGAACGAACAAATTAATTGAAACACGGCATACGGCAAATCAACAGCGCAAAAACAATTAGGTTATGTAAATGCAATACGATTCTGACAGCTGCGCGATTGCGCACAAATTTGCGCAATGAATAAAACTCTACTACATTTATGAATTCTCTGCTTAGCAGTGATGCCAATTCATGCATTTGTGAACTCTCTGCTTGGCACATGTTGCGCAATATTGCATTTATGAATTCTGTCAATATCTTTCTCTTTGTAAGAGAAAGTTAAAAAAAAAAAAACAGATGTCACGTAGACAACTTCAAGCAAAGAATCCTTAGAGCTACTAATGGGCACCCATTTTCCAGGTAACTCACGGGAAGCTTTCCACGACATCACCAATCTTTTGACCGGCAACTTACAAGATCTTATCACAAAAGATAAAATACTTTGGCAGTGCACTGCTTCAAACCCTTTAAATCCGTTGGACCTGATGGCATTGTACCAGCCGAGCTATAGCAATGGATGTATCTCATCCCACCAGGGTTGAAAGCCATCCTTAAAGGCTCCATTGACCTGATTTGCATTCCCAAGGGAAATGAAAGTAGTATTCATACCCAAATGTGGTAAAAGTTCTATCTAAGAACTGCGTGTCTGAATATCGGTGGTGCACTCTAGACAATCTTTTCGACCTACTTCCCCTACATATTTTTGGAAAGCAAATAGCAGCTAACTCAGCCATGCGTCTTAAAGCCATCCAACAGTGGTCAAGAAATCTAGACGAACATTTCATTTGTCATGGGAGAGTAACGAACCTGTGCAAAATGACTCGGTCCATTTGATACCGATGGCTCCAAAACAAATGACGGAATGGGTGCTGGTGTCTTCTCCGACAGGCTAAATCTTAGCCTATCTTTCCGTAATACTGATCATTGAAGCGTTTTCCAGGCGGAAATCATGGCGATCAAAGAAACCCTATCCTGGCTGAAAGAGAATGCAAGATCTGTCAAGGATATTAACATTTTCTCGGACGGCCAAGCGGCCATCAAATACCTAGAATCAGTATCCCTTAATTCAAAGACAACCCTAGATTGCCGCTCATCATCTGTAAGATGTCAAAGCAGTTTAACATTCACCTATGCTGGGTGCCTGTGCATAGTGGCATTCGAGGGATTTGTGAGGCTAATGAACTCGCCAGGCGTGGGACTAAATTACCAGTTGCACTAGGTATTCCTATCGCTACATGCAAAAGCTTATTAGAGTCTTGGCATGATACGTGTAAAACAACCAAACAAATTTGGACAAAGCTGGATTTGAGAAGATCCAAGGGACTCGATATATCATACCAACATTACCGCCACCATGGGTGTCATCACTAGACACTTTTTAATAGTCAGACACGCAGAAAGGCTACGCCACAACTCTAACGACTTCTGTTTTCTGTAGGAGCTGCATTGACGAAGAGAATGAAACAAAATCAAGCTCCATCTTGGAGCTTACTATTTTCAAAATTTCAGCGATTTTTTTTAAATGGAAGCAAACTGTCTCCTCCGTTTCATTAAAAGCTCAGAATGGCTTTCTCAAAGATAACAAAGATAATGTTACGCATCCAACATCCTTGACGTGCACACATTCCGAGGGGCAAACGTCGACTCTTACCATTTTCTTGTCGCGGCTAAATTCAGTGTCTATCAAGAAGAAGCTGCGAACTGCCCAGAAGAAGAAATTCGACGTTGGACGCCTTATCACAAATGAAGTAGCCAGAGCCTACAGCGAGCGCCGGAGTATGAAACTCTCATCTGTGCACTCAACTACCACAGACGCCAACAGTCAGTGGTGCCAGTATCGCGACATCATCGAGGAGGTAGCCGAAACCACTGTATGGTACCAGCCACCCCCGAGAAAGGGCCCGCGGTATGATGATGAATGCGTGTACAGGAAAAAGGTGACATAAGATGCACACAAGAAAGCGCCGCAGTGAAAAACAAGGGCAGCTATAGATAAGTATCTAACCAGGAGAAGGGAGGAAAGGAGACCCTACGTAGAAAGAAAATGGCCTACGCAGCTTCCAAGCTCAAGGAGATCGAAGAGTCGCGCGATCGTAACAAAATCCGGATAGAGGTTTTATAAAAAGGCCAAGCAACTGGCTGCTGGCTACAAAACCGGAATGCAGGCTCTTCGAGACTGCGAAGAAAACCTATTCACCTAAGCGCAGGGAATAGTAGATGTGCTTATGCAGCATTTCCAGCAGCTGCATAATGGGCTTCGTGTAGAGGTTTCACTCTCTCTGAAGAGAACTTACGTCCAGTCAATGAAGAACTAGTTCCATCACCTAGTATAGAAGAAGTTGGCCTAGCTATAAAAAAGCTTAAGAACAACAAAGCCGCAGGCTCTGATGGCTTACCTTACCAGCGGAGCTTTTAAAATACGGTGGTGATTTTTTGGTAGGGAGCATGCCAACCAAGTATAGATGGAAGAGAACATGCCCGATGGCTAGACTATCAGCTCCATATACCCCATCTACGAAAAAGGCGATCCTATGTCTTGCAAGAACTACATACAAGATCCTATCCAACGTACTGTGTGAATGCCTAAAACCGTTCTGCAACATACTAATCGGCACGTACCAGTGTGGCTTTCGGCCCGGCAGATCGACTATAGACCAAATTATTATACTGAGGCAAAACCTAGAGAAGACCAACGAATTTCAAGTCGAAACTCACCACCTATTCATCGACTTCAAAGCCGCGTAAGATAGCATACATCGTCCGCATCTCTATATGGGGATGGCCGAAATCGGTTACACCAGCGATATGATAGGTAGTCTTACTCAGGCAATTGCGTATGCGGACGATCTTATCGCGTACAGATCAGCACCTACTGTCGAGGTCATCCGAACTCTTTTGCAGCGGGACTTCGATAAGATCCAGAGATATTGTGATGACTGGAGGTTGAAAATCAACTTTCAGAAATCGGAAACTATCCTGTTTAGGACACCGTTGTCTAAGGCCTCTAGGGATACAAGAAACAACTGGCGCAAGCTGGTGATCGTAGGACCAAACGGACATCCACTGGCGAGTAAAAGTGTAGTAAAGTACCTTGGCATCTGGCTGGATCAGTATCTATATTTCGGAAGACATGTAGATGCTGCTCTGGCGAGAGCTAGGGGAGCATTTGCCCTGACAAGACGATTGTTTTATAGCAGCCGTCTTGATAGCAGGGTGAAGGTGATTTGCTACATGTCTCTTATCAGACCGATGATTGCCTATGGGTGCCCGGTGTGGTTCAACTTTGCCCCATCTCAAATGGAAAAGATACGGGTGTTTGAGAGGCAGTGTTTGAGAAGCTGCCTTGGACTTCACAGAACACCAGTATCTGACTACACAAAATATTATTCCAACCAGGTCCTATACAACGGGGCCAACATAAACAGGATAGACAATTTTCTGGTGAAACTTATTCAGTTTCACGCGGCAAGAGCGATGACCTCGAGCAATAGTCTCATCTTTGGGGCCTTCTACCCCAATGATGAATATTTTGAAAGTGCGCGTTTAAGCGGCTTTATTCCGCCTGAAGCTTTCCTATTTTTGGATAGTCGAGAGCTGATACAGGACAGATCGGCGGTTCCGCTAATCTACCACGTCTTCCGACGAACTGTGGAAGGCGGCTCCTGTACGACCGAGACGTAGTCGCTCAGGGCGGAGGAGTGCGCCTGCGGTTCAGCAGGAGTGTGTCCGATTGGGACCGTCGGAGTAAGTGGCAACAGGGGAACCTGTTGTGGTGGCTGCAAGTTTAGTCAAAGATAGTTGACTTCAATTTTGAAATATGGCCGACTTGCATAGTTCTAAGGTTTAAACTAAGGCTAAGTTAGGGAAAACAGTAGCGGTGGCAAAAAAAAAAAATACAAAATACAAAAAAAACGAGTGGTGGGTGCAGGACTGGGTCGTACGCAACTTTCTCTTTCACAGCGAGTTAGGCGTTAGATCATATAGTACGCATTTTGATTAATGATATAAATAATGTCGAAATGAGTTTATACGAACGTTTACTCCGATATTTGAAGAAATCGATGTCAATGTGAATAATAATGATTTTCCGTTATTGGCCAAAACTGAAAATTCCGTTTAGTGATATTTGGGCTAAAACTCATTATGTGGAATTGCTTCAAGTTGTAATAGTAGTATATATGTTGAATTGCATTCAATTTGACATAATAGTTTGCGAGAAATTATCAATTTTCCTTATATGGCCTAAATGACAAAATCCGTTATATGGATTTTCTCGAAAAAAACTGGGTATGCAGTTTTGTTGAAGCTAATATGGTTATAGCATATATAAAGTTTAATCAAAATCGTTAGAGCCGTTTTCGAGAAAATTGAGGTTATGTGTAATTTTTATATGGCAGGTACCATTATTAACATGGCTAAAAGCAAACAAAAAAAATGGCCTAGAAATATGACTAAAACTAGCTTGTATACGAAGTTTGAAGAAAATCGGTCTAGCCGTTTAGGCTGGGGAGACCATCACGGACAGACGGACCGACGGACCGTAGGACCGACGGACGGAATTCCAAAAACCACTTTTTTAGGTTCCGCTATCATCGTAATGTTAGAATCAATCAAAATCTCGAGGTCGAAAATTTTCACGAAAACAATATCTTTCTCTTTGTAAGAGATTAAAAATTAAATTAAATTAAAAAAATGCTTGCTGTGGCTGTTCTAGTTTTTAAGTTATTTTAAGTAGCTTTAATTAGTTCTAAGTAGTTTTAGTTAGTTTATAAGTAGTTTTAATTAGTAAGTAGGTTTAAATAAAACTAAAAAAAATATATGAAACCAAGTTTTTTTAAATGTTTCTTGGTAAACAAATAGAAAAATATATAATAAATAATTTAATTAGATTTTAGGCCGAAAGGCATTAGTTTTTAAGTTGTTCTTATTTAATTTAGGGTTTCCGCAGAGGACAAGTAAGTTAGTTAAGTTAGTAGATAAGTAGGCTAGTTTTTCAGTAATTTTTGTCTAGCATTTAAGTTAGTTCTAAGTTGAAGAAAAATAAAAAAAATGAATTAAAAAAAAAATGGCCGAATTCGGAATCCCGGCAAAACTGATCCAGCTGTGTCGCGTGACGCTGGCCACGCGCTGCAACTTGCAGTTTGGAAGTAGCTCCTCCGGACTATTTCAAATATGCACCGGATTTCAGCAAGGAGACGCGCTGTCATGTGACTTCTTAAATCTACTGGAGCAGATAGTGCACAGGGTAGGTGTCAACACGGAAGGCACTATACAATATTGACATCATCGGTCGCTCCCAGCGTGCCGTGATAAAAGCGTTCACGGCGACTGAAGAATAATCCAAATCCGTTGGCCTTGAAGTAAATGAGGACAAGACTAAGTACATGCTATCAACAAACAAACACGCATCTGTCCACCGCCTAGGACAAAAAGGTCAATATTGATAGCAATATTTTCGAGGTATTTAAGGAGTTCACCTACCTCGGAGTAAACATAGACTCCACGAATGGCAGCCTAGTGGAGATCCGGCGAAGAATTGCCCTAGAAAACAGTTGCTACCAAACCGAAGTAGCAACTGTTTCCTAGGACAACTGGTTTCAAAACTCCTAACTCAAAGAACAAAATGTAGGCTCTACAAAACCCTTAACCTGCATGTTCTGCTTTATGGCGCCGAGCAAGAAGAGAGAGCTCCTTCGAAAGAAAAATACTTCAGCGGACTTTTGGTCCTGCGCGCGAGGAGGACGAGTGGAGGAGAAGATACAACCACGAACTCTATGAGCTGTACCAAAATGTGGACGTAGTCCATAAAGGCAAAACAATTACATTGGCTCTGCCACATCGATCGAAACAAGAAGCACAAACCAATTGAACAAACAAATGCCTCGAATTGAATTTAAATTATTTTGCATTGAATTAGATTACACAATATTTCACGCTTAATCAGACTCAATCTTAAACAATTAACCAAAATAAAAAAAAATATCTTGACTTACTTCGGATACAAGGTCAATGCAATCGTTCATAGATACCAGTATGAATGTACATTACCACAATTGTTCAGGCAAAGTTACATCCGAAAACCAGTAACCCAAAGCTAGTGTTACATAACATTGTTGGTTGGTATCACTCTCTACAATGCATATATTGGTAGATACACGCATATTATAAGATATTGAAGAGTATAAGCAAAATTGTCGTTTTCCTTTTGGCTTTTAATTTCTCCAATTTTCTCAGAAATTTGATGGTCCAACAAGAAACACTTTTTGTGTTAACGTAATTCTGAATGTATCTTGTACTCTCTCTCTTTTGCGGATTTTCTTTCCACTACTGAGAGTGAAACATGTTTGATGAAATAAGGAAATAAATAAGTCTTACACAAGTTGCTAAATATAATATTTATTGTAGATCATTCGTCTGTTAAAAGCATGCAATTGCAATGATGGTAGGGTAAAGCAGAGTTAATTTTTAAGATCATTTTTTTAGTCTTCAGTCTGCAATCTGTTATTGGACTTGGAGCACAAGCCGCTCAACGGGTTTATTTGAATCATTGTATCCGTGTTTTTCTTTTTAGTACTACAGACGGGTTTTAAAAATTAAAGTTAGAGCAGAAAATGTTTAGTTTTTTGTTTATATAACGTTTTTTTTTAAATTATAACTATGTTAATAAAAATTAATAGCTTCTTCTTTTTCCAAAAAAAAATACAAAAAGCGGTAATTTTGAAATGAATGTTGATTCAAATCGCTATTAACTCTGACAACAACATCACGTCAGAAACTAAACGCAGAATTACCCTTGCCAACCGCTGTTTCTTCGGGCTAAGAAGTCAATTCAGTAGTAAAGCCCTCACTCGAAATACTGAGGTGATCATCCCAGTCCTACTCTAATGCGCTGGGGCACGGACCGTGTCAAAGTGGATAAAGAATTTTGGGAGAAAAATTCTTAGCTGCTAGCTAAGGACTGGGCTAATTGGAGAGGAATGTTGGTTGAGGCCCAGGTTCATTCCGGACTGTAAAGCCACTTAAGTAGGTTAGGTAAGGTTGAAGTGGCTGCACGCGATGCACGTGCACACTTAGACCAAAAAGGTCCGTTGTGGTACCACGTGGATTCTTCAACTACCCTATATTCGTACGCCTAATTGAACAATTCAGAGCTAACTATGATCATCTAGATTATCAAAGAAGTAGTCTCCCAGATGAAGTTTCCTTTTTAATGAATTTTACTGAACGAGCCGGACAAGAGCAAAGAATGTGAGTAATACTCTCATCCTCTTCCTCGTCCTACCGAAGTCATTGCTGAAAAGGCCTAGTCTTTTTTCATGTAGGCCTATAAGACAGTGTCCTATGAGGACACCAATTATTGTGCTGATGTATGATCTGTTCCGCATTTTTAAGCAGATTTAGCGCTTCTGGTTAAAGCTAGGCCAGAGTTGCTTGGACATTTGGCACGTTGTGTCATTTATCCATCCATTTATTTCTTGATCACATCTTGCTTCATCAGTAAATTACATCTAATAGAGTGGAATTTAATAGAATTTAATAATTTAATAATGCTTCCAAAACGCAATGCTGTCTTCTGTCATCCAAGCGAAACCAAATTTTACAGCCACTATCCATGAATGACACTTGCGTCGTCGAAACCGAAAAACTTTCCATGCTCGGTATGTGTGTTAGTAACGACCTTCGTTGAAACGACCAAATATTCGAAATCGCCAAAAATGCAGCAAAATGTCTAGGTTTCCTCAATCCATGTAAGAAATACTTTACCCCTTCTGATCTGGCCTCAATATATAAAGCGTACATACGCCCCAAACTTGAGTTCAACGCCCACATATGGCCAGGTGCAGCCAAAACATCATTGCACCTATTAGATAGGTAACAAAAAATACAATGCGATAAAATTGATAGGAGATCCAAACATAGCGAACTCCATAGTTTCGCTCGAACATCGTAGGAATGTCTTCTGCCTTACACCCTTTTACCGCTATTACAACAACAAATGCTCTAACGAAATAGCCAGCTGCATTCCGCCCCTTCAACAATTCAACCGTAATACTCGCCGTACCACGAATGCTAATCAGTTCACCCTAAAGCCTATCTTCGGACGTACTATGAAATATAGAGATTCATTCCTTAACCGAACAACACGAATGTGGAATGCTTTACCAAACTCAGTTTTTCCTCTCCATTAGAATTAACAGAAATTCAAAACCAACGCGCATCGGTATCTCCTCTTTTCTTCTCCTCTATTTCCATAATGCCCGCGCTGTGCTTAAACACCATAAGGGTATTAATAATCCCTTTAGCGCGCGCCAATTATAAAAAAAACATGTAGCAAGGGGCATACCTAACATATCCACTGGTGGAAGAATGTCAAGGGTATGTCTCTGTGGCCCAGAACCCAAAAGTTGTGAATGGGTAAATGCTCCGCCATCTCGTTAAGAGACAGTCGGCATTCGTGGGCTGATTTTGAGTTGAACACGATTGCTTCCAGGGATTTGATTGCCGCTTGACTGTCGCTGAAGATGCTAATATTCTTCGTGGATATTACATTCCTTATCAGCCAGGACAAGGCTTTTTTGATTGTCATGATTCCGCCTGGAAAACGCTAAAATGATCGTGAAGGCGAAAGGATATGCTTTGGATAAGCATCTTGAAGAAAACACCTCCATCCACTCCAGATTCTGCTTTAGACCCATCCGTGAAGATGTGAATCGAGTTATTGGTTTCCATCAAATCCGACTCCCATTCAAGGCGACTGGGAATGGTTGTCCTGAAGTTATGCTCAAAACCGAGTTGGGTAGTGATATGGTCGGTGTTTTCTGTAGTGTTAAGCTCGATTCAGAATCATTGTTTGTTCACCCGGCTTGAGTGTCCATTGTGACGAGGCTCTCAGTCTTACAGCTGCACAAGCTGCGGTCTGTTTGCTTAGATATCTAGGGGCACTAGAAGTAGGATAGCATCAGATATGTGGTTGCATGTCCCGTTTCTTTCCGATTGCCTTTTTACAAGAATATAAGGCTACGTGGCTTTCTTAACGCGTTCTTGGATGTTGGCTTTCCAGCTCAATTTTTTATCCAAAACCAGACCTAGGTATTTGGCTGATTCTGGAAATGTGACGCCATTTAGTTTGGAAGAGTCATACATTTCCTGCTGAAAAGGACCAATTCGATTTTTTGAGTGTTTGAGGGAATTTGCCTTTGATTCATACTAGCTATGGAGGTTAAATTTCAGTTCCATCATGTTTTGTGTTCCAATGAAGTTGTTCAAATATGGCTATATGTGGAATTAAAAAAATCTTCGCAGGTGTCATTTTGTAGGAGGTTATTGGAGTGAAAAAACCTTTTCACACTTTCTACATGGCCCTCAGTACCTACCTACATCCGACGTATCGAAACAAATAATTTTTTTGTCGGGAACATTTCGGAATCAGTTATTTATTTTCAAATATGGGATAGTATTAGGTAATTAAAAAAATATTTATGTTTAAATAGGAATATAGAACTTTATGAGCAGAGTGCGTTATTTATTTATTTTTTAAGCGTCAAGTAGTATTCGAAAAACTTATGGCGAAACTCAGTTTTCGGTTCTGTGTAAAAACCGTACTAGTGTTCATGATTGACTAGGTATTTTCAATTATGTTAACGTCTGGGCTAATGTTTTTATGGCCAATTCTATATAACTGGTCAAGGGAATTCAGTGTTCTTACCTTTTGGACTACTTCTACATCCTGGCACAGTATTTTTTTCCTGAATTCTATAAACTTTATCTCATGGCGTTTTCAATCGGTAAAAAATAAATTTTTCTTTTCCAACTGTCTAAATCGGTCTTTTGACAATGTGTTCCATTGGGCAAACAATTTTTTTTTTGATCTCAAATCAATTTTGCAAATCTGGATTTTTCGGCATATTTACTCCTGCTTGCACTTACACTAATACCAATGATAGCTGTCAGTTTGACTAGAGTTATTTTCGTGTTGATTTGTTATTATTTCGGTTGTGAAAAACTATTTTTAATCATGAAAACTGTAGCAGTTCAACGTGAAATATAAATTAAATCAAAAACAAACAACATGTGTGAATTGAAACTTGACAGCTACAACGACACTAACTTCACAGACAAGAAATTTCAACAATACAGAGCAAAAAAAAAAACACTCTGAAATCGTGTTCCATTGGTACCAAAAAAGATCAAATTTTAGATCAAAATCCAGATTTACCAATGGAAAACGCCATCCGGCACTTTTTGGACGTAAAAAATCATTTATTAGTTCTCAATCATTAGAGATATAATTTATCTAAAACTACTTGACCCGACGTTGCATTGTAACTTACTAAAAAAAAACAATCAAATCGGGCCAGAAGTAAGTTATTACGTCGCCAACAAAATATCCATAATTGTTATAACGGGTGATTTTTTAGCTGGTTTGGTTTTGGCAACACTGGTTTTGACAGCTGACGTGTGTTTAGTACCTTGTGTCACTGTCAAACAGCTTCAGTTTGGTTTGCAATTTAACCATGGATCGTCTTACAAATGAACAACGCTTGCAAATTATTGAATTTTACTATCAAAATTCGTGCTCGGTTCGAAATGTTCATCGCGCGCTGCTTCCATTTTATGATCGGCATTCTCGACCTTCTGAGCAGTCTATTCGGAAGATTGTGACCAAATTTCGCACCAAATTTTCTTTGTTGGACATTAAACCACCAACACGTTTACGTACTGTGCGTAGTGAAGAAAATATTGCGGCCGTATCAGCTAGTGTGACAGAAGACCGCGAAATGTCGATTCGGCGCCGTTCCCAGCAGTTAGGCCTTTGTTACAGCACTACGTGGAAAATTTTGCGGAAGGATTTGGGCGTAAAGCCTTTTAAGATACAGCTGGTGCAAGAACTAAAGCCAGCCGACCTACCACAACGCCGAATTTTTGGTGAATGGGCTCTTGGAAAGCTGGCCGAGGATCCGCTTTTTTATCGAAAAATTGTTTTCAGCGATGAGGCTCATTTTTGGTTGAATGGGTACGTAAATAAGCAAAATTGCCGCATTTGGAGTGAAGATCAGCCAGAAGCATTGCAACAGCTACCAATGCATCCCGAAAAAGCCACTGTTTGGTGCGGTTTATGGGCCGGCGGCATTATTGGGCCATATTTCTTCAAAGATGATGCGAATCGCAGCGTTACTGTCAATGGTGAACGCTACCGAGCGATGATAACAAACTTTTTTTTGCCCGAAATGGAAGTTCTTGACTTGCATGATATGTGGTTTCAACAAGACGGTGCCACATGCCACACAGCACGCGAAACAATGGCGCAATTGCGAGGCGAGTTTGGTGAACAGTTAATTTCACGTTTCGGGCCGGTCAATTGGCCGCCTAGATCGTGCGATTTGACACCATTAGATTATTTTTTGTGGGGGTATGTCAAGGTTAATGTCTATAGGGACAAGCCCGCTTCGATTGACGCACTGGAAGCCAACATCCATGCATTCATTCGTGAGATACCGGCCGATATGTGTGAAAGAGTATGCCAAAATTGGACTCAGCGGATGGGCTACCTGAGACAGCAGCCGCGTCATTAAATTGCATTAAATTGCAAGGTTCAAACTATCGATTCAAATAAATATTTCATTCATTTTTTCGAATTTTTTGTGTTTTTTTTTTAAAAAAAGTTCTAAACCTCTTAAAAAATCACCCGTTATATAACGGGTGGACCAAATACAAGTTGTTTTTTAAAAATGCATTAAAATGAACAAAATTAAATTGTTTCCATGTAATCTTGCTTTATTAGTTACAGCAAATATTCCCATTGATTATGGAACACAACGTCGTTCATGTGGTTGCAGTGGCTGGCTTCGCAGTAGCACATTCCGTAACTCAAATTTTCCAAGACCTTTTTTTTTCTTGTATCGTTTCCGGATTGTTGCCATAACATCGGTCCTTCACAGTTCCCCACAAAAAACCGAGGCTTCAAATTGACATCCCAAAGACAGCAGATAACACGATTTGGGAATTTACTGCGCAAAAGATCGATCATGGAATGGCGTGCCATTCTGCATGAACCAGAGGTCGTCTGAAATGGCTGTGTAACGCCCACGGTTGACGAAAACGTTGTTCCTAGCCTCATTTTTGAAGAAAAATGGTTCAATGATGCCACCACTCCACAATCCGCACACAAACTGTCACTCTCTGTGGATGTATCGGCTTCTCGTCAATAACAAGCTCCTCCCAGTCCCAGATGTGGCAATTTTGTTTGTTAACGTAGCCGCCGAGATGAAAATATGATTTTTCGCCCAAAATCGTTTTCCAATTCAAGCTGCTCTAAGGCACAAACTGCGAAGCAGATGACCGTTCGCCTTCAATTGCTGAGTCAATTGGACCTTGTAAGCAAATAATTCGAGACCATTGTGCAGAATTCTCATCAGGCTAGTTCGATCATAAGTTGAGATCGATGTTGGCGACGAGTTGATGTTCGTGAATGGAATCTCACTCTCTCGTCTGGGCACACCGTGCGGCCACGAAGACCATGAGTGTTGTCCACTAGCATACCAGTTTCAGGAACTTTTTTTTTTATACATATACACTATCAGATCTGTGTCGTAGCGAGCTTAATACAAGCAGCATCTACGAGCAGAGATTTGCCACAGCATATAATATGCATCCACAGGCTCATCATTTAGTGCATTTGTTAGTGGGACATCAGAGAACATTTTAAACTACATTTACTAACATGTAGTTCAATTACATCGTTATTTTTATTGTATACCCTACTCATACGACTAATGGCCTCATGCATACCATAGTTCTGATTATGATTAGGTATATGTAATATATTTAATCTACGCAGGTTGTAGGAACCTCCCCGGGTATTAAAACCAATGGCACTTAAAAGATCAGGAGCATCAATTTGTCCTGATAATAATTGGTGTAAGAAAACCATGTCATTGTTAAATCTACGTTGAGACAAAGGCAATAGTTGCAGCAGTTTAATTCGACACCTATACGGAGGCAAATTGTGTAGATCATCCCATGGAAGTCCTCTCAAAGCAAATCTTATGAATTTACGTTGGACTGATTCGATTCTATTCGAATGAACTACATGAAGGGTGTCCAAACTTGTGAGGCATACTCCAAGTGAGGGCGAACTAGACGATTATAGAGTGAAAGAGTGACATATGGGTCATTAAACTCTTTTGACCACCTTTTTATAAATCCTAACATAGAGTTGGATTTATTGACGATAACGTTAATGTGTTTATTAAACTCCATTTTGGGATCAAAATAAACACCAAGATCTTTAAAACTGTCTACACGACAGAGAGTGTGCCCGGATAGAGTATATTTAAAATTACATGGAGCGCGTTTTCGTGAAAATGACATATGCTGGCACTTTGTAGGGTTCAGATTCAAACCGTTTTTAAGACACCATATGGTAAAACTATTTAAGTCGGTTTGTAGTGAAAGCGAATCATATATATCTCCTACACATTTGAAAATTTTCATATATCAGCATATATCAATATTTTGCTATCTCGAATACAAGCTTTTACATCGTTAATTGCAAGTATAAATAAAATTGGTCCCAAATGACTTCCTTGAGGTACTCCAGATTGAGCAACAAAAGGGTTGGACTTGGAACCTCTAAATTTTACTTGGTATGTTCTCAATGAGAGATATGATTTAACCCAATTTATGAAACCTGGAGGGAATCCATCCGCCTTATGTTTAAAAATTATGGTGTTATGTGATAACTTGTCAAATGCTTTGGAGAAGTTAGTGTATATACAATGGACTTCTTTTTTATTTGTTACAGTGGATCGATGTTTAACAAAGCCATGCTGTTCTTCACAGATAATGTTTCGACACAGGAATACCAATTTATCACAAATAATATGTTCAAATAACTTAGGAATGCAAGATAGTTTTGAGATAGGTCTATAATTAGAGATATCTCCTCCCTCGTCTTTTTTAAAAACAGGTGTTATAAATGCACTTTTCCATTGGGTTGGGAATACTCCTTTGGCAAGGGAGCTTTCAACAACACGCTTAAGGTATGGCAAAAGAGCATCTTTGCATTGCTTTACGACTATTGGTGGGATTCCATAGGGCCCCGCAGAATAATCATTGTTTAATGAAGATATATATTTAAGTAGTGTCTCATCGTTAAATGTAACATTGCTGAAACTAACTTGAGGACAGTCATTGAGATAACTGAAATAATCCTCGTCTAAGACTGGAGGGGTATCAATAAATGATTTACTGAAGTTCTCTGCGAATAAGTTTGACACAATTAGAGAGCTCGATGTCTTTGAATTATTGGAAGAGAAGTTGGGTGGATATCCATCCGTTTTTCTCTTCGAATTGACAAATCCCCAAAAGCATTTTGGGTCACTTTTAAGAGCGTTCTCCATATTGACTATACAATATGCACTAACTTGCACGCTCAGTGGATGCTCATTTCCGCCAAAACTTCTTTTCAAATAACGCAATGTTTGGGCTACACAGCACTCACTTTGGAAATAAGTTTTCAATATTTGCCAACGCTGTTAAAGCGTTAAGGGACTCATTTCGTTTCGCGGAGGTACGATTTCTGTCAAGATTTCGAGCGATAAACTGTTGTCAGTGTCAAAATAATATATGATGTCAATTAAAAAAATGAACTTGATATGCTATGGCAAACAGGCAAAGATCATTATAAAATTAATAAAATTAACCTCTAACCCCACCTAAATAATTTCTTGCCTATAGGATCAGTAGATAATTTGCCTTTGTGAATTGCAGTTTCAGAAAGTCATCATCTCTAGATACGCATCCCCAGACCCTCAGGCACTGTTGATATTGCTTCCATTATGAAAATACAGAATTAAACTAGGATTCCTTTTTTTGTAATTTATCTAGTTTTGTTTATAAAGGCTGAACTTTTCTTTTTGCTGGTTTCCCGATCTCTCGACCGCTTTTTAGTTCGTCTTTTAATTGAAGTGTTTTTAATTCTCAAAGCTTTGTTTTTTGCCATTAAACTGTCTACTTCTGCTTCCGGATTTAATACTTTCTCTTCTATTTATTGTTGAAAAATGTTGCAGAGTTATAAATGATTAAACATACCTAATACGTACTTACTAACTTAAGTGGCGCTACAGTCCGGAATGAACCTGGGCCTCAACCAACATGCCTCTCCAATTAGCCCGGTCCTTAGCTAACTGCCTCCAGTTGCGCACTCCAAGTTGGTTGAGGTCGGTTTCCACTTGTGCGCGCCACTTAAGGCGAGGTCTTCCTCTACTGCGTCCGACGTCTGGCTGGGAATCGAAGACTCTGCGAGCCGGAGTATTGGTGTCCATTCGTTCTACATGTCCTAGCCATCTTAAACGTCCAATGCGGAGTTTTTTGACCAGGGGCATGTCGCTGTACAGCTCGTATAGTTCTTGGTTGAATCTTCGTCTCCATAGCCCGTCAACGCAAACGGGACCGAAGATTTTTCGAAGAATTTTCCTCTCGAATCTACCAAGGATTTCTTCATCCGCTTTTGATACGGTCCATGCTTCAGCGCCGTAAAGCAGGACTGGGATGATCAGGGTCTTATATAGGGTCTCCTTAGTAGTTCGAGTGAGGGCCTTACTACTAAATTGCCTTCTTAGCCCGAAGAAACAGCGGTTGGCAAGAGTAATTCTTCGTTTAATTTCTGACGAGATGTTGTTGTCAGAGCTAATAGCGGAGCCGAGGTAGACAAAGTCCCGTACTACCTCAAAATTATATCTGTCAATGGTGACGTTTGGTCCAATTCTTCGATGTTGTGTGTCCTTTCGTGTTGACAGCATATACTTAGTCTTACCCTCATTTACTGCTAAACCCATTTTCGCCGCTTCCTTCTCTATACTAGCAAACGTAGCTATGACATCACGTTGAGTCCTACCAATGATGTCAATATCAGCGTATGCCAGTAGTTGCACCGACTTTTGGAAAATTGTGCCTCTGGTGTTGGCTTTGGAGTTTTGCCAATTCTCTCAAGAATCAGATTAAAGAAGTCACATGACAGCGCATCGCCTTGCCTAAATCCTTTTTTGGTATCGAATGTGTCGGTGAGGTCGTTTCCGACCCTGATGGAGCAGCGAGAATTCTCTATCGTCATCCTACACAAACGGACGAGTTTGGGCGGTATACCAAAACTAGACATGGCTCTGTACAGTTCGTCTCTATAAATGCTGTCATATGCGGCTTTGAAATCGATGAATAGGTGGTGGGTATCGATTTGGACTTCTTGAGTTTTTTCCAGGATCTGCCGAAGTGTGAAAATTTGATCGGTTGTGGACTTTCCTGGCCTAAAACCACACTGATAAGGGCCAATCAGGTTGTTGGTAAACGGTTTCAGGCGTTCACATATTACGGCAGATAGGATCTTGTAGGCGATGTTGAGGAGACTTATGCCTCTGTAGTTGGCGCAGTTCAGAGGGTCTCCTTTTTTGTGGATCGGGCAAACGATGCTGAGGTTCCATTCTTCAGGCATATTTTCATCCGACCAGATTTGGCTTATGAGTTGGTGGATGTTACTTACCAAGTCATCTCCGCCGGCCTTATAGAGCTCAGCGGGAAGGCCGTCATTTCCGGCAGCCTTATTAAGCTTGAGTTTAGATATTGCTATCCTCACTTCACTCAGGTCGGGTGGTTGGCAGTTTTCGCTGTCGTTGCCAATATTGAATGGTTCGTTCTGCCTGACAGCGGAATGTTGTCGTCATCGCCCTTTAACGGTCTGCAGAAGTGGTTCTTCCATATCCTCAGCATCGACTGTGTCTCAACTACAATATTTCCTTGTTCATCTCGACAGGATTCTGTTCGAGCCTTGTATCCTTGGCTTTGACGTTTTACACTTTGGTAAAACTTGCGAACATCGTTCATGGAGTGGCACCTCTCTATATCCTCGATCGCGCGCTTTTCTTGCTCTTTTTTCTTCTTGCTGAAAAGCCGATGTTCTTCCCTTCTTCTTTGCCTATAGAGCTCAATGGCAGCTCTCGTCTTCACCTGCCGCTTAGCCTTGTAGGCCTCGTTCTTGGCAGCGAGCATCTTTCGGCATTCCTCATCAAACCAGGGGTTTCTTGCTGGTGGCCGCGAGAAACCTAGCACATCAGTTGCGGCTGATCTAATGGCCTGTTGGCATCGTCGCCATTGCTCTTCGACATTCGATGCTGGTGGTATGGTGTTAATCGAGAGGTTAAGGGATACGCGTTGTGCGAAGGTCTTGGCGGTCTCTTGCGATTGCAGTCTTCCGACATTTAAATTAAATACCTAATACGTCCCACTTAAAAAAAGTGAAACAAATAGTTTTTAGTTTAAAAAAGTGAAACCAATAGTTTTATTTGTTTCCCATATCCCATATTCCGTGCGAAAAATTGTAATTTATGACGACGTTTTATGAACGCCCCTAAAACTGGGCCATTTAATAATGTGGTAAGCTACTGAATTCAATCTCATTTAAGTAACTTTTTTATTAATATAAATTTTTTTCTCGATAATTTTCTCTATTTATCGCATATGTTTGATGTGTGGAAGTGACTGATTAAATATCAAAATAGTGTTTCAAAAGTTTACAATGTTTTCCATCTCAGTTTATGTGTGCAAATTTTCCATACAAATTTTTACAGTTGACCGCGTCGTAAGTTTACCACTTTTACAACTTTTACAATGACTTTCCGACGTTGCATGAATACCGAACTAAATTCTTTTCTTGGTGCATTTTTCTGATGCAGGTTTTTAGGCCTATCAATAAAGTATGCGAGCATTGATTAATAATACCCTTTTGAAGGTGTTCATAGGTCACTTCTACAACCGAGCCGGTCGCAATATTCGTCAGTTTTAATTAGAGAAACTTATATACAATATTGCGTATTGGAGGGTTTTTTCCTTGCTATCGTCAAAATTTATATTCAGGGGTATTACAAAATGTATATCATCTGTTCCCGTACTTTTTTCAGTAAAAATTAGTAAATTCTCCAATTTCTTGAAGTGGGGGTAAATTATCTCAGAAAGAGACAAAATTACCAAAAAGTACGGGAACGCGTTTAAGTAAAAAACAGTAAAATTATATATTTTGTATGCCTTTTAAAGAACAAATGACATAAATCACCTGTCAAAACAAGCGAGTTTTCACTTTTAGATACCAACTGACAGTATACTGATTTTTACCAACAGAAATTTCTGCAGTAATTTTTTTTACAGATTTTTATGGAGAGGTAGTTTTTTGCTCCCTCGTGAGCTGTCTCTTTTACATATTTTTGCGTACGGGAACGGCAATAAGTAAAAATCAGTAAAATCAGTAAGAATCAGTAAGAATCAGTAAATATTATTTTGTACGGGAACAGACCTATGGTGTTAGTTGTATGAGGTTCTAACTGCTGGCATGAAATTATCTGTCATTACAATTCAAATGTCATACCTCTTTTGTAATTCATTGAAAAGTGACAGATATACAATAATCGTAGAATGCATTAGTGTAAAAGAGAAAACATACACAAAATCAAATATAATTTCAAAGGAGTTTTCGACAAAAAGTTGTTGACAAAAAAACGCTTGATTTTAAGGTTACAAGTAAGATTGTAAAGATACACTAAGATTCAAATGCAACTAGTAAAGCTCCTCAATAAAAGCTGGCTTGATGAGATCAAATTTAACTTTTGCCAAATCTATTTGATTAATTTGCAAGAGTTACCGCAGCTTCATCCAAGGTTTAATCTTCTTACAGCATGCTGGGGCTTACGCACAATGGTGTATCAATTTAATTTGAATAAGATCAGTCTGTCGTTTGTTATATTATGACTCACATTTGTTTGGTAACTTTTTGTTTCACTTATTAATATTTTATTGCACATGTTAAATATGTGTTTCTTCATCTCAATTCGTACAAAAACTGTATGATTTTGTAACTTAAATGTTTTCTTATATGGTTGCTTACTGCTCATATCGTATTACGACATTATTCATTATTGTAGAACAAAGCTTAAAGAATAGACCCACATGAAAATTTCTTTATATTCTGAACCTTTTTTTTTATAAAAACCATAAGCAGAAACAAATTGTTTGCGATTTATGACCGCATTCTTAATAAGCACAAAGTATTCATCCACCAAATCACGTACATGTGGGACCATTAAAAATTAGCAAGAATCACCCAAACAAATGGCCCATTCAATAGTTCCTACAAGTTAACGAACTCTCTAGAGCCCAAGTGTTCCTTTTAACTTTACACAGTACCTACTGTAAATTGTTTTACCATCATACCCATGCGTCATCTGCCAACAATGGGTAAGTACACCCAAATCACCCTATAAGCTCGTTCCGAGACAGCATCCACTTATACCAACATCAAATGGCTAACACCACATGTTAGCCACATTTGAGCACACCAATGAGATCTTGTTGGCTTCGCTGAAGACTTGGACTCCATGGTGGAGTACCACCGGTTACTAGCAGTCAGTATGTGAATGGATCTCAAGTGAATTACGTGCACCTTTTGGCATCGGTTTGGAAATTTTGTAATGCAATACACGAGTCGTACGTACCTGTTGTGAGGCGGCAATGTTTTGTTTAAAAAAAAATAGTTTTGAAAAAATAAGTTGGTGATTTGAGTTGGCAACGCAGAGGAAAGAGATCCCGTTTAATTGGCATATTTAAAAAATATCTCGGTTTAATAATAAATAATAGGATTGCGATTAATCCTGAGCATTGTACTTGGCATTTATTCGCGCACTTATACGCATCGTTTTGAAATTGTGGAAAACACCACTAACTGGTCTAGTCAAGGTACGATTTGTTTACGGTTGATGGGTGGCAGGTTGCAGTTTATTGTTTTACGTAATCTTAGATATTACATTTTGTGCAAAGGCTAAAAAAAGTTGGTGTGGTGAAACTGTGTCAAGTTGAGTAGTTTATAAGAAGAGAATTTGAGTGCGATTCTAAAAACCTTAATAGGTCTGTTCCCGTACAAAATATTATTTACTGATTTTTACTTATTCCCGTACGCAAAAATAAGTAATAGAGACAGCTCACGAGAGAGCAAAAAACTACCCCTACATAAAAATCTGTAAAAACAATTTACTGCAGAAATTTCTGTTGGTAAAAATTAGTAAACTGTAAGTTGGTGTCTAAAAGTGACAACATGCTTGTTTTGACAGGTGATTCATGTCATTTGTTCTTTAAAAGGCATACCAAATATATAATTTTACTGTTTTTTTACTTAAACGCGTTCCCGTACTTTTTGGTAATTTTGTCTCTTTCTGAGATAATTTACCCCCACTCAAAGAAATTTGAGAATTTGCTAATTTTTACTGAAAAAGTACGGGAACAGACCTAATATGACTGTTCCCGTACAATATTATTTTTACTGATTCTTACATATATTTACTTTTCGCCGTTCCCGTACGCACAAATTAGTAAAATAGAGAGCTTATGAGAGAGAAAAAAACTACCCCTCTGTTGTTTAAATGAGTAAACTGTCAATTAGTGTCTGAGAGTGTCAAATCGTTTGTTTTGACATGTGTTTTATGTCATTTGTTCTTTTAAAATTAAAACAAATCGAATAAGCTTCGTAAATTTGTCTCTCTCTGGGAGAATTAACCCCGACTACAAGAAATTTTATGGTTTACTAATTTTGGACTGCAAATGTGCGCCCTTATGTGTCCTTTACAGCGCACAGGTAGCGAATTTGTGGTTTTTAGGCATGACTTAGTCGATTGGTGGTGTGTGGACTATTGGGGAGTTTTCAGTTTACTTGTGGTCGTTTATAATTTGCAGAAGCTTGTTCGCTGTTTACCCCCGTATTAATAAACGTTGGTTAGCTAATCAAGGGCTAACTTGACAGTTTTCCCCATCAGAAATACTTGCGCAAATGTCAAAAGTTAGTCACTGATTAGCTAATCAGCGTTTATAAATAAGGGGGTTAGTGTTTGTGTTTATTACAGTTTTAGGGAGTGCTTTAAAAAGTAAATCATTTCAAACACTAGTGCACTATATGATAACATAATATGTACATGTTGTTATTTCTATTCCTGTATTGATTAACTATGGTTGAGGTTTGTGTATCTGTAGATTAATCATTGTCAGCCTTATTCATTAGAATTCACAAAAAAATCTTTAGTCTTAATGCAGCCTTTATATAGGGTCACACAATTTCTTATTCATAAAACATTATAAATAAATTAGTTTGTGTCAAATAAAGTACCAAATCTTTTACAATGAGCTGTCCCACAGCTCAGCAGTGTTACCAGTAGATTATTTTTATGGCTGGAGAAGTGGAAACTCATAGCGACCAAATATTTGTTTTCTACATTTTTACAACATATTTGTGACTTATGGTGTTTTCCATTGGTAAATTTAGATTTTGATCATAAATTTGATATTTTTTTATTGCCAATAGAACACGGTTTCAGATTGATTTTTTTGTTGTCTCTGTATTATCGTGTAATTTCGTGTCCTTTAAGTTAGTGTCGGTGTAGCCGCGACGCTGCTTGATGTCGGCGATCGCGTGTTGTTGGTTTACTATGTTTGTTTGAAGTGAAACTTATTTTTGGACTGCTGTTGTTGTGGCTGTTTGATCGTGTGTAATGAACGGAAGTATGTACTTGTATCTCAGGCAACACAAGGGATGGTTTCTTGTTGGCATGTTGGTTGGAGAAAAGACGTTGGTGCACCGGTATGCACCAAGAAAGTGTGTGGTCTGTCAATACGTAATTTTAGGTACTTGGGATTGTGTGTGAGCAAGATCAATTATGAAACTCATCGGTGAGTCCAGGCAAGTAAAATCCACAGTTGTAAGGAATCAAACGAAAGTTGCTAGATATATGGATGCGACATTTTATTTTATAAAAATTTTATTTCCCTCAGAATGTTGAAATGACAGCTGATTGATGGTGTTGGCTTTCTTTTGGTGTCATAAATGTGTTTTAGCGAAGGTGTGTGTCTGACGCCTGGAGTCTGTAATTGAAGTTTGAATCCAAACAGGTAGATTTGATTGAGTTTTTGATGTGTATATGATTAGTGATAATGAAGATGTATTTTCGGAATTGGTGTGTTGCCTCCAGGAAGGTCGGTGTTTTACATATGACAACATTTTTTAACGAGGAAACGCCTCTAACGTTTGTGGGTGTAAATACAAATTGCGGTACTTTGAAAAAGGACAGATTGGACAAGGGAGGCTGCAAGTTGAAGATGAAAATTGGTATTTGGTCCGATTCGGGTGGGATGACGTATTCAGATTTGATGATGTATTCAGTTGTATACCGTTACTTTTGGCTAGGATTT
This sequence comes from Rhingia campestris, assembly GCA_932526625.1. Lineage (NCBI taxonomy): Eukaryota > Metazoa > Arthropoda > Insecta > Diptera > Syrphidae > Rhingia > Rhingia campestris. The sequence continues at coordinate 31,795,243 of OW052183.1, forward strand.
CCTTTTGAATGTTTGACGTTCTTATCAATATTTGAGAGTTTTTCAGAAAGGTGGAGCGTGTGGCTTTGGTTGGATTTTGTGAGGTTCTAACAATGAAGAGAGAATTTCTTCGCACTAGAGATCTTGCAGAAGGGACTAATGGCGATATTATTGATTGATTGTCTTTTTGAACTGAAACTTCTTTTGGGACGGTGTGAACTCGATTTAATGAAACGAAAAAGTGTAACGAAAAAGAGATCAAACAAAATGTCGGCTATCGTCTGATCACCGAAACCAAGCAGTGTCGGTCGCGGTTAGTACTTAGATATGGGGATTAGGAACGCTTGGGAACAACGCGTTTTGTTGGTTATTGTAAGAGAATGAGATGAGTTCAACTTTCATAAAACCGGTTTTGTAGGCGAGGTAACTGAGTTTCGTGATAAGAAATAGTTGGGAGGTGTAAAGCAGAAAGAGAGAGAGAGTGAGAGAGAGAAATTAAGCAGCGTATAGTTTCACTTCTACCGCGTGGGAACTCACACCCGATTTAGTGTTAGTGCAATAAGGGGTAAACTGCCGAAAAAATCCAGATATGACAAATTGATCTGGTACCAAAATTGCAAAAATGGAACATAAAAACTTTCAAAATCAGTCTTTGACAGATCTAGATCAAAAAAAGATTGATTTCTTACCAACGGAAAACACCATTTTTTTACATCGTTTACAATGTTGGGTCTGTAGACAAAAAAGATTTATCATTGAATACATAAACAGCGAAACACAACTGTTTAATTATATAAGGAACCTTTGTCTGAGGGTGTCTACCTAAGACTAGGCTGCATTCCATCCTTTCGATCCTGGCCACGTTGCTTCCAGTTATTCAGTCCTAGCGCTCTGGCTTCCGCAATCGAATTTCGGTCTTCATTGTCGCTTTGAACATAGAGGCGGGAATTCGAAGATTCTCTTAGCTGGAGCATTATTGTACATTCGCTCGATATGGGCATATGGGCTCCTCCATTCGCCTTCTCGCAAACAGAACCAACAATTTGACGAAGAATTTTTTTTCGAAAGTGCCAAATATATACTACGCTTTCCTGGTTATTGTCCAGTATTCGGCACCATCAAGTAGGACTGTATAGAATACGTTAGCATAGGTTTCCTATGGTCAGTCTTCACCGTATATGCACTAAGGTGTTGATGTTGACTCCGAGGTAGATGATCTGTATTAATTTTAATGATATCCCGAATTCCGCAATTGATTTATAAAGATTGATGCTATCATCGGAGGCCTCAAAGTAGATGAAAAGATGATATATCTCAACTTAAAATTCGTTGGTCTTTTCCAGGATTTGCTGGAAATCCACCAGAACTAGCTGCCTTATGGTTCTTCAGCTTTTTTTTTCAATACTGGGAGGGAGCGTTACCTCATCGTTGACTGGCGGTGGGCAGGATTCCTTGCCTATCACTATCACTCTATCTATCACTCTCGGCATTATGCCTATTGAGCTGGAAATGCTGCCTCAATACATTAACAACTCCCTGCGCATCAGTTACTAAGTTATAATTTTTGTTAAAGAGTTGCGATCCTACTTTGAAGCCAGCTGCCAGTTGTTTGGCTTTTTTTTAGAATTGACGGATGTTTGTCCTATCGTATAAGACTCGTTGACTTCCGTGAGCTAGGTGGCTGCGTCTTCTATTTTTTTCGTACGCTGGATTGTCTCCTCTCATGCGCGAATTGTGTCTTGGCCCTGGCGAAGCTACCCAAAGTACCAGTGGAGTTACGAGCAGAGGTGTAACAATCCTCCATACAAGCCATGGTCAACAGCTTCTTGGGGACTGAAGCCGATATGATACCAGTACCACGCACGTGGGGCTGGGATTAAACGCTCAGATATGGAATCACACTTGCTAGTGACCTTGCAATGTACGGTATGGGGATTACCGATTTTGTAGCTCCTTGATTGGTGTTTGTTCTATCATCACTTTTTAGTACTTGCAAATACCTTTGGCATTATTTGAGGTACGGTTTTTAGCCTATGGTGGTTTCGGGTACCTAACTGATGATATTGCGATACTGTGGGTACCTCGGGGAGTCTATCACTCAGTTGTTATTTGTAGACTCTGGTAACCTCAGGCTCACTTAAGCAACCAACATGAAGTCTTTTTTTGTATCATTATTTTTTTTATAAACTTTTCTCAGGTGAGGTGAACATACAACGCGCAAGCAGCAGCGCCTGAGATGATGTTTGCTGAAGTTTTGTTGGACTATTGTTGAGAATTGTTGTAGATTATAAATTGATGCAATTAAGGCTTTGAGAAGTTTGTTCTCTTGTTCATGCACAAAATTTCGGAACTGCGTTGTTCATGCCCTTTTTTAGATGAACAGTGTTTCTGTGAGCTGAAACTGCGTGACTTGTAGCTTCTCTTCGTAGATTCTTCTCGTTGGACAGTTGGGTTCTGAATTTGTAGCGACGAGAAAATGGTCAGTTTGCCCATCTGAATGTGTGTAGATATATAAAGAGTGTAAGGTGCGTGCCTCGAATGTATTACTCATGGTCGATGGTCGATTTGGTTGCCTGTTCTACCATCTGGAAATCTCTAAGTTGCTTTGTGGATTCGAAGTCCTTTCAAATGTTTTCATTTCGCGGAGACTGTGTTTTGAGTAACCCACCAATTATGTTTTCCTTGTCGATTTTCGGATTGATGTCACTAAGTACAATTTTCATCGTATTCCGAATAGACTCCGTCCAGGTGGTCGTGTAATTCTTCCCTTATATGGTATTCAGTCTCATCGGTAGAGACGCGTAAACATATAAGGCTGATGTTACAAACCGTTGCTCTGATGCGAATCACCGCCAAGTGACCACTAACAGGCTTAAAGTCGATTACCCTTCACCTAAGTCCATTTCACACAACAGATCCGCATCCTTATATCTGCAGCCTTTGCTGACAGCTTTAATAAATGTAGCATTTTTTTCGTTTTTGTATTCATGATCCTTTCCGACGTATTTCCCTAATCGAGGCTAAACTCCTGTATCAAGCCTGTACCTATACGTACCTAATACGTAGCATAGTGCTTGTACTAGGATTGTAGATAAAAAAAACGTTGAATATCCCCATATTAACCACTTGGTCAACAACACCATCGTGTCTGGTATTTCTAAGAAAATACTGATCTCATAAAACTTTGCGAAAAGTCGTTATCTTTTTCCTAATTGTCATTATCTTTATTGCTCAATTCATTCACAAGTGTCCTCCAGCGATGGGTATATACCTGCCTAACACTCTTGAAAACTTTTTAAAGGTCAAAGTAATTATGCGACAATGAATAATGACGACAATTACATCTTATATCACCGATTGCGTATTGGGTCTTTTAGATACATTTACCTTGACTTTATGTTTCTCTTTTTAGGTTTTGGAGAACCATATCTTTTATTACACTCAAGATGATAAGACTGTTGCTGCTCGTTGGTGTATTCTGGTGTCAATTAATGACATCTACAGTGCGAGGTGATGAAGAGTTTCATCGGATTCTTGCGCGTTGCCATACTAATGCATCAGACTTTGATGTTTGCATGAAGGGTGCATTCAATGACCTAAGGGCTTATTTTTCCACAGGTTAGTTGAGAAATTCTGACATTAATCTCATATTTGGTTAAGCCTTTGCTTTATTCTATTCTTCTCATAGGTGTTCCCGAGTATAATATTGCATCATTTGATCCACATCATGCGGAATATGTAGAACTACGACGCGGTGATCGCAGAGGGCTGGGAGGTTTCAAGTTAGTACTTAGGAATGTCTCTGAATATGGATGGTCGAACTCGGATGTAACCGGATATCGAACAGATCGGGAAAGCAATCGTATTATTTACTCCCAGCATTTTCCAGAGAAAAGCCTAGAGGGTTTTTATGAGTTCTCAGGAAAGCTGTTGGGCAAGCCTATCAAACAAAAGGGTGAATGGAATATGACTCTTTATGATTACAGGTTAGAAAATACCTTTTTTTAAGAATAAACTTTTAATTTATTCTTAATTTTCATTCTAGTCAAACAACAACTGTTCGCCGTATTGGTGAACCAGGAGGTCTACTTAAAGTCCACATTGAAATCGATAAAATCGGTGGCATGGAAATGCACATTGGCAACATTCTTGGCAGAGGTAGAACCGCACTTAATTCGTTCGCTGATGGCGTTATCAATTCATCCTGGAAGCTGGGCTTTCCATTTGTAAAACCTTTGATAAATGATCTCATTAGCACTGCGTTTACGGATATATTTAATGAGTCGTTCCGTTATTTTCCGATTGATAAACTTATGACAGAAAGTTAAATATGTACTCAGGTCTTAAACTTAAGTTAGGTTTAGTTAAATAAAAATGTATATATCACGATTTTTTTTAAAATGAAATGGGAGACTTTTGTTTATTGTGGAGGCATAACGTAAAGAGCAGACCAGTAAGTGAATCTAAATTAATTTGGCTAATTGACTTTTAGAGGACCAGTGGCTCGATGGTTAGTGCGCTGAACTGCCGCGCAGAAGGTCTGGGTTCGATTCCCAGCCGTAACAACACCTAAATGATTTTAAACTGGCGCTCCTCTCGTAATGATCTGACAAATCATCCGAATAGTATCAATTGTCAAGAATAGCTTACCTCAACTTAGCCATTCGGAGTCGGCATAAAACAGGAGGTCCCGCCATCGTGTAAGAAGTACACATGAATGGTTGTGAGAAAGCTAGGCCCTAACGATAATGTTGCGCCAAAAATTTGTATATGGGTTCCATGTTTTAATATTAATAGGCATATAAGCGGTCTCTTAGACAATAACTGGTCAATCAAAATGATGGCATTGCGATGAACAAGTGTACACTTTGACACACTTGCTGAATCAATAATTCATTGCGGAAATGTTTCAGTCGAATTGACGACGATATCCTTCGCAGAACTCCGATCGTTGCACCAATCGATAAGCTCCACATCGGCAGCTTCATATTGTTGAAATTGCTATAATCAGAGCTGTGGTCAAGCTTAAAAAGGAAATTGCAAGAAAAAAACTCGATTTAGGGAAGAAATTAGAAAGTTTATGTTTTCATTGGTTTTTAACGGACACCTTAAAGGGTTTAGATAGTATTACCCTAACTGTGTTTGAGCATAGTCCGGGCATTGTGGGAATTGAGGACGAGGAAGAGGAGCTATAAAATTAACACAAATCTGTTTTAAAAGTCTGTAAATTGTAAGGTGCTAGGAAAATCAGAATTTGTCATAGCATTCCACATTCAAGTTGTTCGCGTTTTAAGTGAATCTCCATCTAGGAATCTAGTACGTCCCAAGAAAAGAACGTACACTACGCTGCATTAATTAGGCAGATGGCAAATTGTTATTTTAGCGGTAAAAAATACAAAACAGGAAACATTCTTACGATGCATGTTCATGCGACACAATAGAGTTCGCTATGGTTGAGTCTCCTATCAGTTGTGTATCCTCTCCAGTGGGTACAATTATGCTTTCGCTGCACTTGAACAGGTGTGAGGGTTAAACTTAAGTTTAAGACGTATTGGCCAAATCAGAAGGAACGAAATATTTTTCTCCATCGATTAAGAAAATCTATACATTTCGCAGCTTTTTCGGAGACTTCAAATATGTTGTCGTTCCAGCGAAGGTTCACATACCAAGCATGAAAAGCCTTTTGATTTTAATGCAAGCGTCTGTAGATTTGTGGGTGCGCCTAGTGGTAATTTAGTTTGACTACTATGCGTGGAGTTCCTGGTTCAAATCAAGAAAGTGACAACAACAACATCTACCATTTGGAAATCCAAGAGTAATACCGGAAACACAATATGTGCAGTAGTTCCAGATGTATGCAGAAAGCAAAACAAACGAGCAGAATTTTTGTTTGACATACATGCAGTGCAGTGGCTCCTGTCATTCAGCTTACTGTGGTGTTGTTTGCTGATATTTATTTGATCATTTAATACAAGCAAAGGCTATCGTTGGATATGTTAAGCCTTGTGGTTCGTACTAGGGGCATTCGTAGGTAATTTCTCATCAAAGCAAATGTTTTAGTTGAGTTGAGAAACAGTCTTAATTCCATTTTTGATAATAATGACGGAATAAACCAAATCCAATGAGGCCAAATTTTTTAATATTAATTTTTTTTATTAAGAGACCGCCAAGACCTTCGCGCGACGCGTATCCCTTAACCTCTCGACTCACAACACACCACCAGCATCTAATGTCGAAGAACAATGACAACGATGCCCACAAGCCATTAGATCAGCCGCAACTGATGTGCTAGGTTTCTCGCGGCCACCAGCAAGAAACCCCTGGTTTGATGAGGAATGCTGACAGATGCTCGCAGCCAAGAACGAGGCATATAAGGCTAAGCTGCAGGTGAAGACGAGAGCTGCCATTGAGCTCTATAGGCAAAGAAGAAGGGAAGAACATCGGCTTTTCAGAAAGAAGAAAAAAGAGCAAGAAAAGCGCGCGATCGAGGATATAGAGAGGTGCCACTCCAGGAACGATGTTCGCAAGTTTTACCAAAGTGTAAAACGTCAAAGCCAAGGATACAAAGCTCGAACAGAATCCTGTCGAGATGAACAAGGAAATATCGTAGTTGAGACACAGTCGATGCTGAGGATATGGAAGAACCACTTCTGCAGACTGTTAAACGGCGATGACGAACAACATTCCGCTGTCAGGCAGAACGAACCATTTAATATTGGCAACGACAGCGAAAACTGCCAACCACCCGACCTAAGTGAAGTGAGGATAGCAATATCTTAACTCAAACTTAATAAGGCCGCCGGAAATGACGGCCTTCCCGCTGAGCTTTATAAAGCTGGCGGAGATGACTTTGTAAGTAACATCCACCAACTCATAAGCCAAATCTGGTCGGTTGAAAGCATGCCTGAAGAATGGAACCTCAGCATCGTTTGCCCGATCCACAAAAAAGGAGACCCTCTGAGCTAAGTCTGCTCAACATCGCCTACAAGATCCTATCTGCCGTAATATGTAAACGCCTGAAACCGTTTACCAACAACCTGATCGGCCCTTATCAGTGTGGTTTTAGGCCAGGAAAGTCCACAATCGATCAAATTTTCACACTTCGGCGGATCCTGGAAAAAACCCAAGAAGTCCACATCGATACCCACCACCTATTTATCGATTTCAAAGCCGCATACGACAGCATTTATAGAGACGAACTATACAGAGCCATGTTTAGTTTTGGTATAGAGAATTCTCGCTGCATCATCAGGGTCGGAAACGACCTCACCGACACGGGCTAGTCAAAAACTCCGTATTGGACGTTTAAGATGGCTAGGACATGTAGAAAGAATGGACACCAATACTCAGGCTCGCCTTAAGTGGCACGCACAAGTAGAAACCGACCTCAACCAACTTGGAGTGCGCAACTGGAGGCAGTTAGCTAAGGACCGGGCTTATTGGAGAGGCATGTTGGTTGAGGCCCAGGTTCATCCCGGACTGTAGCTCCACTCAAGTGGTGGTGTGGTGCCCTTAACTTTTGCAGGAGATCTAGAAAATGAAAAAAACTTGCAAAATGGCAAAGGTTGCATGTTGTACATGTGTTAACTCCCATTGAAAACTTTGTATTCTATATTTTCAGCAAGGAGAATTCTGCAAGTATGTTTCAGGCTTAAAACTGTCATTAGAAGCTTCTCAAATTCGCCGTTCGGTGTTAAACAGGAGGTACTGTTCTTCATACATGAATGGAGCTTGGTTTGAGGCCCTGTATGTGCCGTTAATCCCACAGATTTCCTTTATTTTTTGCCTGTATATTTTGGATTTGCTTTAATTATGAAGGTTTGTGATTTGGAAGGATGAACGACGTGGTCTTGACAACGAATAAGCTATGATGCTAAGTACATTCAGCTTATTAATTTTCAAGTCCAGTCAAACCATTTCAAAGACCATTGTTTTTTAACAATCTCTGCACCTGAGACAATGTAGCTTTCAATTCTTCTTGATTCTATGCCGATGCTGTCAACATCGTTTTACTTTTTGACTGGATCCACATCTAGGTAGAGCTCGTTCCTTCCTTCTGGCCCGATACCCTGCTCTTGCTGCCCTGTCGGAATATGTCAGAGCAGTCCAAATAGGTTGTTTACTTTGACAAGCTTATCAGTGGCTTTAGATGTTGACTCCACTTCGCTGCCTTCTGCAAAAGCTGCTTTAGCGTAGGTTGAATCGGAGTATTATATAATCATATGCATATCAAATACAAATTTTTGGCGCAACAGGCTCGTTAGTACCCAGGGCCTAGCTTTCTCACAACCATTCATGTGTGCGTGTGTACTTCTTGCACGATGGCGGGACCTCCTGTTTTATGCCGACTCCGAACGGCTAAGTTGAGATAAGCTATTCTTGACAATTGATACTACTCGGATGATTTGTCAGATCATCACGATATAGCATATCATTTGAGTTAATTTCTGGTAGGATTATGGTCCAGTAGAGCAAGGAACTCTCGGGTTAAACAAATCGAATTATCATCGGTTTCAGCATTCGGAATACGGTACATCGGTACATCCATACGGGAATATTCAGATGAACCGTGTTAGGCGACATAAGTTTTGATGGTATCCCGACTTCCGTCATCTCTCTATAGAGCTCTAAAGGTATTTCTAGACTTGAATTGGTCTTTTTAGGATTTACCTTGGTGTGGAAATCTAGTCTGTGGTCGATCTGCCGGTCCGGAAGCCACACCAGTACGTTGGATAGGATATTATATACGACATTTAGTGGGATATGCTCCGGTAGTTGGCGCTAAACATGGAATCGCCTTTTTTGTAGATGGGCAAATATGAAGCTGATATTCCAGTTATCGCTTTGTGCATGCATACTTCTGTGGGAGCACCTCCGAATTTGAAGAGTTTTGCTGGTAATACATCAGAGCCGAGTGCCTTGTTGTTTTTTAGTTATCTACGGAATTTGTCATTCTTAATACATTTGGTAAACCGGATGATTGACCCCTTTCAGGATATGTTTTAGGCTCAACATTACACTTTAGGTGGTCCTGGAGAAAACGAAAGGGATACTTTAATAATCTCACCCTCACTAGCAAGAAACCATTGGTGTGATGAAGAATGCCGAAAGATAATCGCAGCAAAGAACGAGGCCTACAAGGCTTAGCTACAAGTGATGACGAGAACTGCCATCTCTATGCAAAGAAGGAGAGGACACCGGCTTTTCAGAAAAAAGAACAACAAAAGGGCGTTATCGAGCATAAAGAGAGCTACCACTCCAGGAATGATGTTCCCAAGTTTTACCAAAGTATAAATCATCAAAGCCATGGACACAAGGCTTGAACAGAATCTTGTCAAGGTGAACAAGGAAGTATCGTAGTTGAGACACAGTCGAAGATGAAGATAGGGAAGGAAGACTTCTGCAGACTGTTGAATGGTGATGACGAACACTCTCTATCGCTGTCAGTTGAAACGCACCATTCTGCGAAAACTACCAACTACACGACCTAAGTGAAGTGTGGATAGCAATATCCAAACTTAAGCTTAACAAGGCTGCCGGAAATTACGGCCTTTCTGCCGAGCTTTTTTAAGTCGATGGAAATGATTTGGTAAATAACATTCACCAACTTATAAGCAACATTTGGTTGGATATGCCTAAAGAATGGAACCTCAGCATCGTTTTCCCGATCCACAAAAAAGGAGAGCCACTGGACTGCGCCAACAACAGAGGCATAAGTGTACTCGACATCGCCAACAAGATCCTATTTGCCGTAATATGTGCCAGGAAAGTCTACAAATTATTAAATCGTAACACTTCGGCAGATCCTGAAAAAAAAACCCAAGAAGTCCAAATCGATACCCACCACCTATTTATTGATTTCAAAGCCACATACGACAGCATTTATAGAGACGAACTATACAGAGCCACGTCTAGTTTTGATATACCGCCCAAGCTCGTCCGTCTGTGTAGGATGACGATGAGGTATTTTCGCTGCTTCATCAGGGTCAGAAACGACCTCTCCGACACATTCGATACTAACAGAAAGATTTAGGCAAGGCGACACATTGTCATGTGACTTTGTCATGTCACGGCAAAAATGGTTTTAGCAGTAAATGAGGGTATGGCCAAGTATATGCTGTCAACACGAAAGGACATACAACATCGACGAATTGGACAGAACGTCACATTAAGTGATATGACTTTGAGATAGTACGGGAATTTGTCTACCTCGGCTCCGCTTTTAACATCTCGTCAGAAATTAAACGAAGAATTGCTCTTGCCAACCCCTGTTTCTTCGGGATAAGAAGGCAATTTAGTAGTAAATCCCTCACTTAAACTACTAAGGAGATCCTAAATAAGATCCTGATCATCCTAGTCCTGATATACGGCGCTGAAGCACGGATCGTATCACAAGCGCATGAAGAAATCCTTGGTCGATTCGAGAGGAAAATTCTTTGAAAAATCTTCGGTCCCTTTTGTATTGATGGTCTATGGAGATGATGATTCAACCAACAGCAGCATACACCTAATCAGGAAACTGTTTAAGCAAGGCAGCAGTCCATAAACTACACTCCACATGAAACTGAACTACACAGTAGAGGATTTTCGGTCGAAATACATTGTGAGCTACGATGTTTATTTTATCTGAGCAGATACTTAAACCAATAAAATGTTTGCCTCTGGGGCAATAAGATTCCACTTATTATTCCCGAATAGCCATCACATCCATAACTAGTCACTGCAAAGTACATACGCCATTTACCCCGGTGTTGTCATCGGTGCTAGCTGTGGAAGATGAGTCATAGAGAACCACGATCAACGAATTTTGATTGCGCCCTCACAGCTTGAAGGATACCATCCCGAGTCGTCTAATGTCTCATTTTGGCGATTTCCTCTTGTCAGCAAGATCGCCCGATTTGACCGCTCCAGACTTTTTCTCCCTGGTAGTTCACATACAATATTTGGAAAATGGTTTACAGGTAGGCCTTTTATTAAAACAAGTGAGTAACAATTTAAAAAAAAAAAACTCTTATTTACGCTGGAACACTTGTAGCTGGTATGCTCATCTTTAAATTTACAACTTCCTCGGTTTTGTCGATGACTTTGAACTGCCCGAACAATTTCGAGAGACTAATGGTACAGAAGGCAGACTTCTCTAGTTGCTGATCCACCGTCTCCTTTAACATATTATAGGCCATCTCAATTTCTGGTGTCAAATTCACATCTGAAATGGAAAACCCTTAGGTAAGGACTATTTTCTGGTTTAAAGCGAAAAGAAAAACTCACTTTTCTGTTGGTGTTTACTCAAATCAAACATGTACTGCAGATAGCAAAGCTGATTGTAAAGATCTCGTTCCGAGTATTGCCGCACTAGGGTTCCGTTTTTGCACGTCAAACAAACTGGCCTCCTACTATGGGTGACATGGGAATATTTTCTCGTATTGCTGTTGCATGCAGGATCATCGCAAACCAGCCAGTTCTCGTAGAATCGTGTGATGTGCTTTCGAATGGATAGAATCAGTTGATTTCGAATGGCTATGACGTATTGGAAGGGAGAAGAGCTGCATTCAGAGTTGGAGCATTTTGCAAGAACGGCATCGTACGATCTATTGGCAGCTGGTTTGAATGCAGAGGCTACGATGTTCTTTGACTTGCATATGACACAAGTAAATTCGAATTTTTCACACTGAAGGAATCGCTGAAGGGATGATTTTACTATTGACTCACCGACTCCATCGTCGAGGCGTTCTTGTTGTGATCTGGGGAATAAACGAGTGTATCATGTTAAGAAGGACTATAGTGGATCAACGTTTAAAGAAAAATTATCGCTTTGGAAGGAGGAATAACGATTAATAGGACGATCGCGAAACACGATCATTGCGTTAGAGAAATATCACCATTTCTGGTGAACTGTAACTACTTCCGAGGACGATCATATCATTTTTGAAAAACCGTCAACCCTTCCAGTGACAACTTTATATATAAAAACAATCCTCCTAACTCACCTCTGTGCAGCCATTTTAAACTTGCTCGGATCCAGCCCGAGGCAATGCGCAATACGACTCGCATCGGTGCCCTCCAACGGATCGCACATTCTCCATATTACCGGGTGTATTTGATGAGCTAAATAGTAGTTCGTGTCTACCTTCAGACTCTCACTCGACTTCAGCTCATCCAAATGGTAGGCTCGCTGTGTTGCCGGATTACTTGTCCCATCATCGCAAATTATGTAGTCCACCATATCGCCCTTTTTGTAGCGCCTATTCCTGGTCTCATTCATTCTCAACGCAACCTGAACATGCGATTGGGTAACAGCACTGTTTCCCGTGAATTCCTTTGGCCCCTTGGCCAACTGTTTGGTTATCACAAACATAGGAAGCGGAACGGTGCCTTCCTCTATATTTGTCTTAACTTTCTCCAAATGAGCATGGATGCTGTCAATTTTGTCATCATGCTGTTTCTCCGACAAAATCTCATCGAGTACAATTTTGCCCACCATGACTGCAATTTGTGACCAATCACGACGAACGATATCCAAACCTTTGTGCTCCTGTGACAGTTTCAGTTCACCCTTTGGTGTTTTGGTCACTGTTACAGCGGCGTATTTCTTCTTTTTCAGGAGCAACAGACACTTGAACACACCATCAATATCCAGTTCAACCTGTTTGTATATCTTATTTACGGTCTGCTTGATGCTGTGGCCGATCTTGAATACTTGATCGTAATCCAGACTGTTTGTGTTCACCATAATACTGTCGGTGTCACCATAGACGACTTCAAAATTCAATTTCTGTACCAGACTCTTGGTGTTCATGAGGATCTCGCGACCTTTGTGTGTGACGAGGGCGGCCAAATGCTGCGCGAAGAACCGAGAGTGTGAAAACCCAAGACAACCGTACATGGAGTTGGCGGTCAGTTTGAGAGCGATCTGACGAATGTTGTACTGCATTTTCATTTCAGGCTCCAGATCCGGCGTGGCCATAAGTTTCTTTACCTCGCGACGACTCTCAACAAGACGTCGAATTTGATGGGGAAGGATACCCTGTTCGACACTCCCATCGGGAAGGATTCCCAACTCATCTTCCTTGTCCGGTTGTGGGACAGTGGTGAAGCAGATGTTGTACTCTTGTATTATGCTAGGGTACAACGAATTGAAGTCCATGAGTAATATGTACTTGTCGTAGAGTCCTTTCACAGGATCCAATACCAGACCTCCAGCGTAGGCGGCTTTCTTTCGCTTAGCTACGGTCTTTGTTGTGTCACCTAGGAGAGCAAGCGCGCTATTTAGAATTCAAATTTCGTCGACCAACAACTTACCTCCTTCCATATCGATTTGCGTGCTATCCCAATTCGTGAATTCCTTCTTTCTCTTGTCGGGCACAATGTAACCTTTTTCGGTGAACGCGTGCAACAACAAGAACTCATTCCGCTCCGACCTACCGCCTTGCAGCGTGCGCGACATTACATTGCCGCAAATATTCGTGATTTGCAGTGCCAACGGCATCACATTCAGTTCGCACATGAGCCGCAGCACAAACGAACAATCCTGCATGGTCAGTGTGATCAACTTGAGCACACCATCCCCGGTTTCGAACATCTGCCGCAAGTCATCGTCGTTGACGTCCATTCGCTCGCCTTCCTTGATCTTCAACACGTTGACACACAACGTATTCAAGTCAAAACTCCTCGACTTGATCAGCTCCTCTGCCGACCGTTTGACATCACATACCATCCGACCGACGAAAAAATCCAGCATTCGCTTGCCAAAGTTCTGTGACATGCGGAGTCGTCCCAAACGCGACCAAAGCGGTATTTTCAAGGTTGCCACCCGATCGCAGATCACATCCAGCTGACAATCTGCCGCATCCTGTGTGACAATTAAATCTGGATCGATAATCTGGTAAGTGGCGAGGAACCAACTGAGAAGAGCTCTCTCCGAGTCCATCTTCTTAACTTTGGTCGACTTGTATTGACCCAACTTCTGATTGAGGTCTAGGGGGAAATTCTGTGATGTCGGCCGAGTGAAACCACAAAAGTGACGATTGAAAGGCGGGTTCGGTGGTGGTTTATCCACGCAGAAACGATTGTTGACCAGACACGAAATCATCATCACTTCGTTCTTCAACATTTTCGTATTGAGCGCTGTGCGAACGTTTATCGTGAGCACCGTAATTGGTGGCGGCGGAGTCTTTTGATCTTCAGCTAGGCTGATGTAATTTGGCGAAGAGGAGGTGACTTCAGTCTTACACCAACTCTGGGGAGTTTTGTTGACTGTGAAGTTGCTTAGCTTTAACCAGCAAGGACCTTTGATTTTGCGATCGAGAATGAAACGTTCCAGGGCGTTGGTGTTGGCTCCAAAGATGTGCGCGATTGAATTGTACTTTGTTTTCATGTTGGGTGGAGGCTTTTTACCGCTATAGTGAATCTGGTAAAACGGGGAGAAATGTAGTCTTCACAGATGGTAACCCAATGTGGTTTTGGTTTACCTCAATGTATTCGCAAACTTCGGGCACATCAACATCAATCGGATGGTAGGCAAAGTTCTTGGTGACTCGCTTCGAACGGAACTCATCGACACCGATTTCGGTCGAGATTACTTCTTCGAACTCCTTGTAGACGTCCGTCATTTCGACTTTTTGTCGCGTCTTCTCTTTGGTGATGGGATCGAGCATCTGCAACGAAAGTGGTTTATAAGTCAAGGGGCTGTAGGAAATGTAAAATTGAAGCCTAGGTTGGAGTCATGAGAAACGTAACCATCGATAGTGGTTATCGTCTATATGGTAGCAGATCTTGTTACTCCAGTAAGACAGTAGGTTGTCATTAATTAGCATTCACCAGAAGGACGCTGAGGATTTTTAATAATGGTGACGGTTACAGATTGTGGCGGATAAATGGACCACCGATGTATTCCTTGCTTTACTTAGAAACCTCGTACATAGGAAACGAAGCAGATTACAATGTGGCGACAACAACATGGGTTAGGTTGGACAATGTAAAGAACCTACATGTGCTACTCCCGACGTCTTCAAACAAGAGTTCATTCAGAAACCTCGCGCTCCATCCCGTAGGAAGTGTTAACGGCGGAAAACATGGCTCCGCATCTTAGGATAACATAATTGGACTGATCATCCAGGCTGGGGAGTTTTGCCGCCAGGTACTTGGTACAATGCTGACTATTGTGCACCTACGTGTATGATACAAAGGCAGATTTACACCTCAGTTGGTGGTAAGAGCTTAAAACTGCGACATTTACTAATGCCGTCACAACATATTGTACTGTTAGGATGCGGATTTATAAAAGGAACCAGTCTAAGGTCAAGAATCATCGACTTTAAGCATGCAAACTAGATTCTGTATAAAAATATTTCCCACTTACATATTCCCTTGGCAGTAGATAGAGGACCCTCTTGACATCTTCCACTCGCACACAAATTGATTTTCCTTCCATGTCATTTCCACTGGGCGGCAGCTTGCCGAAGAGGAAAACTTCTCCTGGAATTTTGATTGGATCCTCCCAGGCCTCCCAGTAAAAGAACTTCAACTCCTCACCGCCCAAAGTACTCTCTTCGTTGGAGGTTGCAGCAACCATTTCCTCATCGAAATTGTCCATATTGCAGATGTTCTCCCAGTTGTTTAGCAAATTTTTCATATCATCCTCGGCGCTGGGTTTAGGTTTAACTTCGGGCGCCTTCTTTTCCACCACCTTCGCCTTGGCGGGACTTTTGTTCTTCTCTTCGAATTGATTCTCATCGTCGTTGAGAATGCTGTAATCCATATCGTCATCTGGGACGTCTGTCATTTCAGGGGACGCCACTGGCTCTTCTACTTGCGGTTCTTTCTTCTTTTTGACAAGAGGTTTTCTTACTTCGACTTCCTTCTCTATCTTTACAACCGGCTTCGTTTCAACCACTTTAGGCTTCTGCGCCGGTTTTGACTGAAGAATCTTATCCAGAATCTCATCGTCACTGGTGTTTCCACTTTGCTTCTTCGGTTCCTCCTTCATTTTTATGTTGTTAATAAAGCTGCTCATGTATTCCTTCGCTAAAGCGGCATCGGATTGCCTAGCATTCGACGAACGCTGTGAAGTACCGGCATTTTTTGAAGCATCTCCATTGGTTGCAGTCTTCTGATTGCCTCCGTCATCTAATTCTCCTAAGATATCCGCTAAAACATCATCCTCAGCCACTTTGATTGCAGGCTCTTTCTTCTTCGGAACTGCATTGCTGAATAGATTTCGTATTGAACTCTTGCCTTTGGCTTGTTTCTCCCCCTCCCTTGGACGCTTTTTAGAGCCTTTAGAAGATTTCGCAGCAGTACCTTCTCCATCCGAGTAGTCTTCATCTTCGAAGAAGTCCCTGCCGTCTTCTAGGTACCCAGTTCCATCTAGATAACATAAACACGTATCAATGGTGTCCAATCCAATTTTTTTTTACACTCACCATCTTCAATCCAATCGTGGCCACCGTATTTCTCTTTGGCATGTTTTGCATAGTCCTTTTCATCGACAATTTCGTAGACATTATCGACATCTTCACTTACGTCGTATTTGTTCTTGCTGCCTTTAAGTTCTTTCAATTTTGCCAAGGCCGCAAAGCGACCACCTTTATCCACACGTTGACGTTTTGCTCTCGGCGCTAGTTCTAGCAAGTGATTGATATTAGTATTGAGTTAATTAAATCGTTTATTCTTCTTACCTTCGTCGGACATGCTTGTATAATTTAAATAACTTTTTTTTTAAATGAAATAAAATAGTTAAAAATAAAAACAACAACCGCAAACCGAATTCGGCTTTGCAAATTTTACCTTTTTGACAAAACAACAATAAATGGCGGGAAAATCAAAACAAAATGATTGGTATAAACTGTGAGTGAAGGAATGTAGTAGATTTCGAGGTGTGCATAGTGTACAGGAATGTTGTGCAAACATTTTGGTGAGTTTGAATGTTGAGTTGAATAAAATTTAATAAAGTTTTGAAGTTATTGGGGGAGATTTTGATAATGTATTTCGACAAATCCAAGTTTAGGAGTTTAATCACTTACTTATTTAAAAGGCATATCAGATTCGATGCATATATGTATTTGCCAGGAATTTTTTTTCGTGTTTGGAATTTTCTCCTATAGATTCAGAATTTTTCTGCCGTGTTTTTTCTTTACCACATATTGAGTTTCTTTTAACAAAAACCTTTTAAGGCCGTGTGCCTATTGCGTTAAAATGTTAGCTAGTGGATAATTTTTGACATTAGTGTGGTGAATAGAGACTTCAAAATTTTAACCTGCTCAACAGCTCGCTAAAATTTATCCAATTTTTGACATTTGGTATACCTTCTGAGGAGTGAGAGTGATGGAAAGCATACCAGTGTTCACATGTGTGGGAAAATAGCACAGCATTCAGATTTTAATAAAAAGCAAAGAATGTGTATTAGAAAATGTAAACTAAAATTGAGTTTTTAAAAAACTACAAAAATGTTATGACTACATTATTGTTTAATAATGAACACAAATTGTACAACAATTATGTTTTAATGTCAATAATAAATAATTAAGGTTTTTGTATGATATCTCTAAAGTATATTCTTAGTTTTTTTATTACAAGAAAATATATAGAAAGGAATTTCGTTCCAATTCTTTTGGGAAATTATTAAAAATAGTATTAAAATAATATCCCTTTTAATCCAATTGAAACAGCATAAAGCCATATTTTGTTTACCCCAGCAGAAATGTCAAAAATTAGCCAGTGGATAAAATTTAACCTCTTTTTTAACGCAATTGACACACGGCCTAAATAAACAAAAGAAGTATTAAATTTGATTTTTTTTTCATATTTTTCGGCCATTTTCGATGGTTTATTTTAATTTTTTAACTTTTACCAAACAGAACTAAATTTAATTTCAATATCTATGTAGAATTTTAACAAATTAACAAATCCATTGGTATATATATTATCTCTGTACGTTATCTTAGAGAAAATGTACAACATAAAATATTTTTTATTTGAATTGTATTGCGAATACCATCAGTGAAGACCATTGCCAATGACGGTGACCAAGCGGCATACATTTTTATGCGTGTTCATTCTGTAGTATGTATACATATATGTACGATGACATACATGCTACTTTAGCTATGTTATTGTTATTTTTGATGAATCAAAATTAATAAATAAAAAAAATTGGTACATATGCACATGAGGATAGCAATATCTAAACTCAAGCTTAATAAGGCTGCCGGAAATGACGGCCTTCCCGCTAAGCTTTATAAGGCCGGCGGAGATGACTTGGTAAGTAACATCCACCAACTCATAAGCCAAATCTGGTCGGATGAAAATATGCCTGAAGAATGGAACCTCAGCATCGTTTGCCCGATCCACAAAAAAGGAGACCCTCTGAACTGCGCCAACTACAGAGGCATAAGTCTCCTCAACATCGCCTACAAGATCCTATCTGCCGTAATATGTGAACGCCTGAAACCGTTTACCAACAACCTGATTGGCCCTTATCAGTGTGGTTTTAGGCCAGAAAAGTCCACAATCGATCAAATTTTCACACTTCGGCAGATCCTGGAAAAAACTCAAGAAGTCCAAATCGATACCCACCACCTATTCATCGATATCAAAGCCGCATATGACAGCATTTATAGAGACGAACTGTACAGAGCCATGTCTAGTTTTGGTATACCGCCCAAACTCGTCCGTTTGTGTAGGATGACGATAGAGAATTCTGGCTGCTCCATCAGGGTCGGAAACGACCTCACCGACACATTCGATGCCAAAAAAGGATTTAGGCAAGGCGATGCGCTGTCATGTGACTTCTTTAATCTGATTCTTGAGACGATTGTGCAAAACTCCAAATCCAACACCAGAGGCACAATTTTCCAAAAGTCGGTGCAACTACTAGCATACGCTGACGATATTGACATCATTGGTAGGACTCAACGTGATGTCATAGCCACGTTTGCTAGTATAGAGAAGGAAGCGGCGAAAATGGGTTTAGCAGTAAATGAGGGTAAGACTAAGTATATGCTGTCATCACGAAAGGACTCACAACATCGACGAATTGGACAGAACGTCACCATTGACAGATATAACTTTGAGGTAGTACGGGACTTTGTCTACCTCGGTTCCGCTATTAACTCTGACAACAACATCTCATCAGAAATCAAACGAAGAATTACTCTTGCCAACCGCTGTTTCTTCGGGCTAAGAAGGCAATTTAGTAGTAAAGCCCTCACTCGAACTACTAAGGAGATCCTATATAAGACCCTGATCATCCCAGTCCTGCTGTACGGCTCTGAAGCATGGACCGTATCAAAAGCGGATGAAGAAATCCTTGGTAGATTCGAGAGGAAAATTCTTCGAAAAATCTTCGGTCCCGTTTGCGTTGACGGGCTATGGAGACGAAGTTTCAACCAAGAACTATACGAGCTGTACAGCGACATGCCCCTGGTCAAAAAACTCCGCATTGAACGTTTAAGATGGCTAGGAAATGTAGAACGAATGGACACCAATACTCCGGCTCGCAGAGTCTTCGATTCCCAGCCAGACGTCGGACGCAGTAGAGGAGACCTCGCCTTAAGTGGCGCGCACAAGTGGAAACCGACCTCAACCAACTTGGAGTGCGCAACTGGAGACAGTAAGCTAAGGACCGGGCTAGTTGGAGAGGCATGTTGGTTGAGGCCCAGGTTCATTCCGGACTGTAGCGCCACTTAAGTAAGTAAGTACTTTTTTTTTTTAAATTAATTTTTATTTTTTATTTACTTTAAAACTACTTACATGCTAGACAAAAATGAATGAAAAACTAGCTTACTTGTCTACTAAATTAACAAACTTACTGGTCCTATGCGGGCGCCCTAAATTAAACAATAACTAATGCCTTTCGGCCTATAATCTAATTTAATTATGTTAATATGTACTCACACTTTTCAAACACTGCCTCTTAAACACCCGTATCTTTTCCGTTAGAGATGGCGCAACGTTTGAACCACACCGGGCACCCATAGGTAATCATCGGCCTGATAAAGTGATAAGAGACATGTAGCAAATCAGATGAAGCGTTTAACTGAAACTTAACATGAGGCTGAAACTTATCAGTTTTCAGCTCAACTGAAACTAAATTGATCGTCTAAATGCGGCTTAACAGTCCAAAACGTGAGAAAAGTCAATGTCTTCATTAAAAAACCAGTTTCACATCGAGTTGGGTGTAGATCAAAAGCCAAGCATGAGAGAATTGGACGATATTCATAATTCCGCCAATATACCTACACAATACATTCATTTTGATTATTGATACTAAAAAATATTATAAAAAATTTCGAAATATGGTTATACGAACGTTTATTCCTGAACTTGAAGGAATCGGTGTATATATTGTAATAATAATGATTTTTCGTTATTAGCCAAAACTGCAAATTCCGTTTAGGGATAGTTGATTCAAAACGAATTATATAAGATTGTTGCAAAAAGTTATAGTAGTATATAAATTAAATCAATTTCGGAAAATAGTTTGCGAGAAATTGACAATTTTCTTTATATGGCCTAAATGCAAAAATCCGTTATGTGGATTTTCTCAAAAAAATTGGTATGCAGTTTTGTTGTAGACCTCTGTGCCTCGGCTACAAAATCGGTTTCATGCCAAATAAATTGATCTCGTTTGCAAAGGTCCAATGACATGTGGTCTGTAGATGATGGGTCTAATGATAAAAAAGAATCTGCATTTCAATAAATTAAACGACAAAAGTAGCTCCTAAAAATACCAAAACATCGTCTTAAGGCATTGGTAATCCTGAAGCTTGGCCTTATACAGTCACTATTCAACCATCAGACGCGTTTAGCTTATGCAGCATCTATTTATCTTTGTAAAATATTTATGAAAAAGTTTTTGACGTTTAGAGGCATTTTAAGGAGTGCATAACATTATACACTCTTTAAAATGAGTTTATGAATAAGGCTGGGAGTATAAAAAAACACGGCTAAGTATATTAATTTTTTGTCAGAGCTATTTTAAATGAGTATCCAAAGAGCAACTATGTCATTATTTTACAGCTTTTTTAAAAATTTAATTTTTTGTAATTTTTGGGTATTAAGAAATATGTATTGCGTTATTGTTATATGATAATTATTTACATTGCGTTTCAGATTTGCGTATGTCTTGTAATCGCAAGACATAGTGTCACTAATTACTTGTAGAATAGAAGAATATTTCCTGAAATTCCCATTAAACAATATGGGGAACTAATTAGTAGATGATTTTTTATTAATAATTTCCGACACCTATTTTTATATTACTGTGATTATAGGTTGTCCAAAAGCAGTCATTATAAATAAAGAAGAACTGTCAACGTATTTAAACTATAATTACCCACTGGTCACTGTCTTGAATTAAGTGTTAATTAAAAAGAAGAATTCCATTTTTATGCATCAAGCGTAACGAAATATTAAGTTTTCTTTGAAAAGAAATCACAACCGTGTCTGGTAGAGGTAGTGCTGGCATTCATCAAGGTCACGTGCGTATGCCAGACATGGAAATCCAAATTAGAGTAAGCGAACGTCAATTTTATTTTTTTTTATTTCTTAGCAAAATTGAAATGAGGAAAATGAAAATAATTTTGCTATTCGTTATATGAATATTAAATGCGAAAAAGTTTTGCGGCTAATGCTTGCCTAGATGTAAAGTGAATGACAATTTATTGTAGATTTTATTTTTGCAAAATATGAGGCAATACTTGCAATTGAAAGGGATGCACAATTTTTATGCCTTTTTCTCTCATTATCTATATATGCTTAGAAAAAAATTCACTTTAAAAATACAAAAACATTTTTAGCAAGTCTTATAGGGTTTCCATTATTTAAAAAATATGTTATCCGAAGCAATTGAGAACTATCAAAACATTTTATTCGGAGAATTTAGGTACTGGGGGTCATTCCGTAACTTTGAAAACGATTATCACTCAGACGGTAGTCGAGACCTCATGAGCAATCGCTCAATAATCGTCTGTGATTTGACGATAATTGTTTTAAGTGAAGAAAAATAAAGTGATATCTCCTTCAGAAAAAAACGACTATTGATCTTACATGATGCAGGATGTACCGTCGAACTGTTATCGTCAAACGATAATCGCTTTACGGAATGAGGGTCCTGAATTTCATGTTAGAAGAGAAAAACGCTTTGGATAAAATAATTTTTTGACCAACGGAAAACGCAATTAGTCCGGATAAAAGCTGTCATTGAAAATGTCGCCATGATATCCTGTTAAACAGTAGTTAAGCTTAATAGAGTTTAATGTTTATAAAGGGTGGTCCATCGAAAACGCACGATGTTAATTGTAAATAACACAAAAACTGTTCAGAGAATTATCTTAATATTGTTTATTATGATAGAAGGATCTACGATAACTATGTGTAAAACAAAATATCGGCCAAATGATTGCCATGGCTTCGGTGGCATACTTCCATCTGATAGTCCATATTTTCAATGACTCTGAGACATAATTGAGGTTCAATTTAGTTAATGTTCCGAATTATCTCATCCTTTAGCTCTTTCTCTTTAGAATATCCCCAAAGAAAGCAGTCCAACGTGTCAAATCACATGATCGTGGCGGCCAATTAATATCGCCACGACGTGAGATAACATGGCCCTTGATTTTCTGGCGCAAAAGAGCCGTTGTTTCCTTGGCTGTGTGGCAAGTGTCACCATCCTGTTTGAAGCACATATCGTCCAGGTCTATATCCTCAATTTCTGGCCACAAGAAGTCCGTTATCATATCGCGATAGCGAACACCATTCACGGTAAATTCTTGGCCGACCTTTTTTTGGAAGAAGAACGACCCGATGACGCCGCCAGCCCATAAACCGCACCAAACAGTCACTCTTTGTGTATGGCTCGGCTTTTCAACAATTATTCGTGGATTCTCATTTGCCCAAATGCGGCAATTCTGATTGTTAACGAATCCACTGAGGTGAAAGTGTTCCTCGTCGTTTCTTTGTAAAGCCACAAAGAAACCATTCCGCATATTAACGACCCTTCAAATTGTCAGTAGGCTTCAGCTCTTGAGTCAATTCAACCTTGAAGTCGTGTAAATTCAAATTTTTATTCAAAATTCGTATCAGTGGCTCTTCTGCCACACTATCGCGAACAACAGCAATGTTTTCCGCAGAAGGACCTGGACTCGGGTATTTCACAGGTATTTAATACAGGCCTGGTTTGCTGAAATTTGAGTACAATTTTCCCGATTGTGGACACATTTGGTCGATTTTGCTGACCAAAAAAATCACGAAGTTCACGAAATGCATTTTAATTTGAACGCCTATTTTCGTAAAAGGCTTCAACAATCTTAACGCACTGTTCAATTGTGTACCAATGGTTAAATTTGTCAAACACTGAAACAAAGAAATATCAAATTAAGTTGGGCAAAAAACTTGACGTTAAGGTATGACTCACAATTACATCGTGCATTATGGTTTGACCACTTATATTATATTTGTTTTCCAAACAAAAACAAATCGAATAGGGAGCAAAAAAAATGGTATAGAATTGCGACCAAAAAACTGTCAATACGGTCTAGCCGTTCATGCTGGAGAATCATAACCAAAATGTTAAAATGAATCAAAATCTAAAAGTCAAACATTTATACGAAAACAATGCAAGTCTCAATTTGTAAGAGAAATTTAAAAACTGATTTTCAATTTTTTAAAAAAAAAATTACCAGCCAATGTTCAGTTATGAAAATGTGCTGCTATATCACTAACTAATTGACTTTTTTTTTAATTTTATTTATTTATATAACGATACGTGCAGTGGTTCTGGATGCAGTGCAGCAAGCAAGACACACGAGCAGAATTTTTGTTTGACATATTATATGCAGTGGATTGGATCAATTGACATAACATTCAGCTTACTGTGGTGGCGTTTGGTCATATTTATTTGATGTCTTTGTATTTACTTTGTATTTTTAAAAGTTAACGTGTTGTGTGTCTTATTAGGAGCATTTGTGAGTAATTTCGCCACAAAGTAAATGTTTTGGTTGAGTTGAAAATAAGTCTTCCAGTGTTGATACTTTATTTATGCGAAATAAACGTCATAATCCAATGATTAAATAGAGACAACTTGAAAACTACAATGTTTGCATATTTTACATGTGTTCACTCCCATTAAAAACCAGGTGTTCTATTTTTTCTGCAAGAAGAATCCTGCACATGTGTTTCACGCTTTATTCAGAACTTTCAGCATAGATTTTTCTTCCTTGTCATCTTGAACATAGCTGATGGAGGGATTCAATTACCATCTTAACTGGAGCTTCATTGTTTATTTGCTGAATGTTACCCAACTTTTTTTTTACTACATCGACATGTCGAAACCATTTAATTTTTTTTCTTTTAAAAGGGTCCAAATTTGCACAACTTTTCTTATTATCGTCCTGCACTCGATACAATAGATTAGTATTGACAGTATTAGGGTCCAGTATAGCAAACACTTATTCCCAGTTTCACAGTGAGAGCTTAAGCCTCACGTGGAGCTTAACCTGCGGTTTAACAAAACTTTGTGTTTCACAGTGCTGGCTTAAGAGGTAACCACACTTAAATATTGATAAAACTTAAGCCCCCGATTTTGGTGGCTTAAGTGTTGGATTAACTTCTGTCATAGGAAATTTTGATTGGTTGTTAGATGTAGTAGAGAATTACTCAATGGGTGATATCCATACTAAATTCCATACATATTCGCAGAATATTCCCCTTTGGTGTATAGTTTTAGGCGCGTAACTAATAAATTACCTACGAACCATTCACAATGACTTGTTATACTTGGCTTAGCTAAACCACACATTTTGATGACTGAGAAACCCAAAAAACTTAAGACCAAATTTAAGATCTGCTTTTTGCTTAGCTAAGCAACGGATTAAGCTCCCACTGTGAAACCGGGCATTAGATTTCCGTGTAAGGAGATTTGACCCTATTTGTTTGGGAAACTCAACGACACATCGGTTTTCATGCTCGCTATTATACCAGTTCAATTGAATTAATGGTGGCATCTAACAAAAGTTATAATAACAAGTTAACCAGGTCACCTAAGGAGGAGAACTGACCTAAACAATTTAATTTGGAGCTTACACCATATGTAAACGTAACCAATAATGTCTACGTAAAACTGGCGTAAATCCAGCGTTTGATTGGAATAGTTCACGACGAGCTGACAGGATACCAAATTCAAATGCAGCCTTCTAGCTGATAATGATACAAATATTTATAATCTTAAGCCAAGTCTTGAAGATGTCTTGGCTACAAATAGAGTCGATCTACCTCGTCCAGAGGCCACACTGGGGCGAGCCGATAAGTGTGTTATAAAAAGGCTTTAGACTTTCACAAATTATTTTTAATAGAATTTAAGGAAGATATAGGATAGTTTTTTTTGTAGATTCCTTAAATGAAGCTGATTCTCTAGTCATCAATTCGTATTTCGTTGTGGCCTTATTCTTAAACTGCGATGACATGTACTTGTAGAGGGAATATACTCTTTTTTATCAAAGGTGGGTATTTTTCTTGCCTCTGTCAACAGAATGCCCATATTTTAGCATTAATTTCTTTTGGCCGGTGATTAGATTGCTATTTCATAAACGTTGCGTTGCAGCTTTGTTGCTTGGTTTGTAGAGATGCTGGATCTTTTTCGTGTTACTATACCTTTTAATTTCCACTGTTGAGGATATAAAAGATGTTTTTTAGAGGTATAGAACTTTAATTTGGAAACACTATTTTAACTGGTGTTATTTATTTTTAGTTTGGCTTTTCAACATGAATAGCCTGACTTCTGAACAACGCTTCTAAATTGTGCAAATTTATTTTGAAAATCATGGTTCTGTTCGAAATACGTATCGCGCACTACGTCCAATTTACGGTCAACATAATCGTCCATCACAGCAATTAATTCGATTAAGTATTGAAAGTTTTCGCACCACGTTTACTCTAAATAATAATACGCATCCGCAGAGACGTCGTACATTGTGTACGGAAGAAGTCATTGCTGCTGTAGAGCGTAGCATAGAGGAAGACACGAATCAGTCTATCCGCCATTGTGCACAGGACTTGGATATGTGTATGCTTACAATTTTTTTTTTTTTTAAATTCTGACCTGCCTAAGCAGCAATATACACATCGACCTAAAAGATCTATTGTGCTTGTACAAAATCCAACTCGTGCAAGAATTGAAGCCACAGGATCACCTAGCAAGGCGTAGATTCGGTGAATGGGCCCAAAACAAGATTGCCGTTGATCCCAATTTTCAGAAGCGAGTTTTGTTTAGCAATGAAGCTCACTTTTGGTTGAATGGATACGTCAATAAACAAAACTGCCGTATTTGAGTGATGACCAGCCTCAAGTGTATGTTGAGACAGACACCGTATTGGTCCGTACTTCTTTTAACACGATGCTGGCCAGAATGTTACAGTCAATGGTGACCGCTATAGAGCCATGATTACTGACTTTTTCGTCAACAATTGAACAATCATGATGTGCAATAGCTGTGGTTTCAACAAGACGGCGCAGCATGTCAAACAGTTCGTGCCACAATTTATTTGGTGAAGGAAACTTTCGGTGAGCGCAGAATTTCGCGTTTTGGTCCTGTGAATTGGTCTCCAAGATCGTGCGATTTATTTTTCTATTTTCTGCCCGAAACGATTGAACACTAGGAGGACAACATTCGCCGCGTTATTGCCGATATACGGCCACAAATTTAGGAAAAAGACATCGACAATTGGTCATATGTCAAATATAATATTTAAATTATAATGCCACAAGATAATCTTTCGAATAAAGTAAATTTCGTGTCAATTTAGAAATCATCTTTGTTTTATTCCATTTCAAAGTTCTATACCTCTAAAAAAAGCACCCTTTAGTAAGATATGCAATTATAACCGAGCTTAAACGGGAAATACAGAAACTAAAGCCAAAAAACGCTCAGGATTATGACCTGATTACGGGAGAACTTCTTTAAATATTGCATCGGAAAGCATTAACTAAGCTTCTTTTCATTATAAATGCGGCAATTAGATTAGATTACATACCAAGACAGCGGCCAGTCGCTTCTTCCAATAATTTCAAAAGTTTTTAAAAGGATACTACTCAGTCGCTTTTACTCAATAATTGATCAGAAACGTCTTTTACCTGACCATCAATTTGAGTTTAGAAGTATACATTCGAGGGTGGATCAAGTACATCGAATTACAGATGTAATTGAGAAAGCTTTCGAAGAAAATAAAATTTGCTAAGGTGTGGCACAAAGGCCTTAAGTACAAACGAAGACATGTTCTGCCTGAACAATTATATAAAATCCTCGTGTCGTATCTTGGGTATAGACTCTTCCGTAAGAAACTTGGAAACGAATATTCGCAGTTCAAAGAAATAATGGCAGGTGTTTCGCAAGGAAGCGTCCTTGGACCACTCATGTACCTCCTATTCACGCGTGATATCCCACAAACAAACGATACAATAGTCGCCACGTTTGCTGAAGATAATAATATTCTAGCAGCCAGTTGGCACAACAATAGAGGAAACAAATATGAAATTATAACAAAAATTGTGTTTGTAATAAATAGACCATTGAGGTGGCTGAATAAATCTAAATAATCTATGCAAATAGCGGAATGGTCCAGAAAGAAAGGCTGGAAAAATTAATCTCCACGAAAGGGCATCACAATGGGGCCACAAGGATCTAAGTGTGGCGGGGTAATCTTACCTAGGGTAATGTGATAACTTGCAATCTCTATGACCAATTACATGGGCTGGATGCTATGGGGTAATTTTGCGTTAGTAGCCATTACGATCCGCCACGATTTCTATTTTTTCGGGGGTCCCAACCCTAAAAAAATTAATTATCTGTTGTTCAAATGTCAGAACAGTTCATGTAGGATTTTTATATGTCTAATCTTACAATGACTTTAGACGATTCCGTTGATTCCATCTTGGCAATTCGTCCACTTTCTTATGAAAAAAAGGAAGAGGCGCCTAAGCGACAGCAAGCCCAAATTATTCCTCATTTGTAATAACCCGTCTAAATATTCTATACACCACATCCCAATCATTGTACATATTTTCACTTTGCTAATGCCATCATAAGAATAACAAAAGAAAAGCAAACAATTACACGAAGAGTTGGCAAAAACTATCAGCAAAACTGCCAAGAATTTGTGAATTTCTCAGGCAAAACAAATCACACGGTTTCCTATTGTGAAAACCAGCCTAAAGGTTCTCCATTATCTCCAAGTGCCACACACCGGCGAACAAAAAAGCACACTCAGCCAACAGTCCACTATCGACATGTCGAACATCTTTAAAATGAAAAATGTAAACATTAGCGGTAAAGAAGAATTTCGCCGCACAAAAACTAGCCTCACTCACGTATTTGTGTTACAATTGCTTCCCGATTCAAGCGTTAACCCAGAGCCATAACAATTGTTTACATAAACCATCTTCCTACGTAGCTCGTCAGATCATCGATTGAAGCTATTACCAAATGTAGGATAGATTACCTGGGTAACCCCGAGATCAAGCCGTTCTGGCACGTTTTCTAACGTAAGTCCAGGGTAGAGTGCAGAAAAAAAGCTCGACGAGAATCAGATGGCCCAGAAACGAACCCCTCCTCGATGGGTACATACTGTTGACCAGTTGTTAAAGATCGCCCGACCTAACTGATGGTTAGTTGCTCTTCCACCATACAACCGTTCGGTTAACACTCGCGGATCTTTTTGGTTTATCTACGAGTACGGGTATCACTAGTATCTATGTGTAACATTTAGTGAATGCTATTTTTGGGAATTTAATTAGAACTACTGCCGCCGCCGCGTTGGGTCAGTGACTGGTATAATCACAATATGTGTGCCACATTAAATTCGCAATTTGGTCATCATTTCAAATTAATTTACGTAATTGCGAGCGTTTTTGCATCGCTTTGCATTGCCGCATCACAAGCGCATTTGGTTCTCAATGAACATGAACAATTTCGGGCAAGGCCACCGCCTATTTTGCCCGGCCGGTTGGAACAGCGTAGTCCGTCCGAGGTTATGGTGGATCTAAGCAATGATCTGGCCTATAAGGTACTTCACTTGCACTCGATATTGAATCGAAATAATTTCGCGTTTTCACCAACGGCCTTGATGTGTGTTCTGGTGGCATTGTATGAAGGCTCTGCGGGACGCAGTTCTCTGGAGATGAGAAATGCCTTGATGATGCCAAATAACAGGGATGTTATTCGTGTTGGATATCGTGATATACACCGAAGGCTGAGGGTAAGATATGCAGTGTTGAGAGTGTTTAAAATGTTTTTTAATGGAATGTGTGAGAAATAGCGATTTATAATAATTGGAAAATTATGTTAATATGTATATCATGCAGTTGATTGTTCATTTGAAATTGAATGAATTTCCATTGATGCTTAGAATAAATGTGCAGTTCTAAATTTTTGAAATGGGGTCGAGGAAAGCTTAGTTGTTTCCATGATGTAACGGAAGTTAGTGGTTATTAATTTTAATACAATAAATCGGACTTGCTTTATGTTTCTAACCGCTATATTAATAAACGCTGATTAGCTAATCAATGACAAAAATAATAGTTTTTCTCATAAGAAATACTCTCGTCAATGTCCAAAGTTAATCTCTGATTAGCTATTTAGCGTTTATTAATACGGGGTAAGTCTATATAGAAAATAAACCAGAAGTTTTGACAAAAATTATAAGCGACTCTAAAATCTCACCTAGCCATCAAAAAATCAAAACAATTTCGCAATTATGTACAATGTAATCCAATATTGTAAATAAACACCACGTATCCGTGTTCATGTCTGCATCTACAAATCCGATTTAAAAAAAAATTAGCCAAACTAAAGGCCTTAATCTAAGGATGGATGTTTTATTTTAGATCTTAAACTGTGCTTGGGTAATTTGTGTAGACCTTCCTCTTTTTAAATAACCACATACAAAAAGTCGACGGAGATAAATTGCTTTACTTTACTTTAACTTTACTAAGGCTCTGATTTAACCCAGACTCAAATATCCCTGGATTAAATTCAATCTAGCGTTAACTCATGAACCAATCTTTCAGTGCAGGATTAAATTTGAACCCACGAGTGGTGATTCCCTATGGTAACCTTAAGCATTTATCGATTTTACTAGAATCAACTCAATTGTCATCCATTTTTTTCTTTTTCCCAGAACAAATGAAAATGGTTTTATCGCGATTTTAAAAGCCTTTTTCTGCTTAAAAAAAGTTTAACTTAATATTTTAAAGAATTCGGAGTCGCTGAGATCTGAATCTGAATATATCGTACTGATATATATTTTCTAAAAATATAATCAACATAAATGGAATTGAAAATAACTACTCGGTTGTTATTTTTTTTATCTGTCAATAACATCTCATCATCTTAATTCAGGGTTAGCACACCAAACTTGATAGATTAATTCACAGTTAACTCTGAAATAAATTTAACTGAAAAACACGTTTTTCGAGTCAACTCGAGATTAATCCCAAAATTAAGACGATCTCGCACTGAAAAACCAGGCCTAAGTGTAATATTGCGATCGGTTTTTATATTATAAACTGTTCTTAGGTAAGGCAAACCCATTACGCTCCAGCAGTGCCTTGAGATGATGTTCATTGACTCTGCACTTCTTGAATTATTGCAGAAATATCGGTAATATGCTTGCCGTTGGAGTTAGTCGCTATTAGAGTACTATTATCTGCAAAACTAAAAATTCGATTAATAGTGTTGTAATAAAAGTAATAGTGTTCTCAAGAAAATCATTAGTTGGCATCAGAAATAGGGTGGATGAGAGGCTTGATCCTTGAGGTACCTCTTTGTTAGTTCGCTGTTTCATGAGATTTAAATACCGTTATATATTTAATTCACCTAATTTCGGGTACAAAAGTAGATCCATACATGTATATACAGCAACTACTGCAATTACCTGGCTTGTGGGTCGTTAAGATAAGTAAGTGTTTTAAGAAGAAATAGCACAGAATAGCTACTTCGACCAAAAGACCACCTCAAGTACGTTTGCAGCGAACGATTCAATGGAGCCACACCACACTCCCACACATATTTACCGGAACTTTGGCAATTGCGTGTTAGGTATTGTACTCCTATACCGTTGTTTGCTTGTTGAAATAAACCATGACTACTAACCCACGTTTAATAAACGCTGAGTAGCTAATCAGTGACTAACTTTTGATAGTCATAGCGCGAGTATTTTTGTGGAAAAACTGTCATGTTAGTCATTGATTAGATAATCAGCGTTTATTAATACAGGCGTTAATGTCATTATCGAATAATCCCTCTTAAAATTGCGACCACATACTCAGAATTCCGATATTAATTTAAAAAAATCGAGTGTGAAGTGAAACTGTACTCTGCTTAAATTCTCTCTCTCACTCTCAATAGTGTATTCATTTCCTTCGTGATGAGTTGAACTGACATATTGATAATTCTTAATTGGTGAAAAATGTGTTTTGATTAGTTCTCAACCGTCACCCTACCGCACAAACTAGGTTGAAGAATTCCAACTATGTCTCACCCCGAAACTCAGTTCCCTCGCCTACAAAATCGGGTTTATGAAAGCTGAACTCATCTCATTCTCTTGCAATAACCAACAACACGCGGTGTTCCCAAGCGTTCCCATATCTAAGTACTAACCGATCAGACGACAACCGATATTTTATTTGATCTCTGTTTCATTAAACTGCGTAAGCACAAAATCGAAGCAAAATCTAAAATCCAACGCTCCACCTTTCGGGAAGACTCACAAATATCGATCAAACCGTCAAACATTTAAAATGCAATCTTAGTCAAAAGTATCATTATACAACTCACACATTAAATCTGAATAAGTTATCCCACCCGAATCAGAAGACATACCAATCATCTTGCAGCCTCTCTCGGGAAATCTGTCCTTTTCCACAATTTTTAACCTATCCAGTGGCTAATTTTTGACATTGACATAAGCTACTGAGGATTTAGAGAAATGGAAAGCATACCCACTCGTAAATTATTCCTGATTACCAGTGTTCACTGGTAGCGGGAAAACAGCACATCGTATAGATTATTAAACAAAATTCAAAGAACAAGTATCAGAAAAGGTAATTAACGTATTAAAATAAAGTCAAATTGAGTTTTTGAAAAAGATGGTTACAAAAATGTTATGATTACATTGAATTCGCTATATTTTATACGACAAATTTGTTTAACATGAACAAAGTAGAATATATAATAGACAAAAATATATTATTTACTGACAATAATAAATAATTAAATGTTTTCCCATCATCTCTCTGATATCTATTTGATATTTCTTTATAACTAGAAAATATAAAAAAGGGATTTTGTTGCAATTCTATGGGGAAATTATTTAAAATAGTAAAAGTAAACCTGAAACCTGAAAAGGATTAATAGTTTATCCGGCAAACTTTTCACTCCGGATAAGGTCAAATGGGCGATCAACTCATTTAAACCATACAAGGCACCAGGGACAGACGGAATCTTTCCTGCTCTTATACAAAAGGGCTTGGACTTTTTCTTACCCACTATGGTAGCCTTATTTAGGTTTAGTTTCAATTGGGGCTACATACCACAAACGTGGAGGGAGGTAAACGTGGTATTCATCCCCAAACCAGGCAAACCAATAGAACTACCTAGATCATACCGTCCAATAAGCTTAACATCGTTTTTCCTGAAAACAATGGAAAGAATACTTGACGTACACATTAGAGAGTGCTTAAATGAAAGCACTCCTCTGCACCCATGTCAATTCGCCTACCAAAAAGGTAAATCCACGGAAGGAGTACTTCTAAGTTTAACATCACAAATAAAAAGTGCATACGAAAACAAAGAAGTAGCTTTATGTGCCTTCCTAGACATAGAGGGTGCTTTTGACAACACTGGATATGACTCCATATCAAATGCTTTGACTCATAGAAGAATAGATCATCCCACCATCAAATGGATCAAAGCGAAGCTTTAAAGTCGGAAAATAACTGCTTCATCAGCACAGACCTCAGTATCAGTAACAGCCGTTAAAGGCTGCCCTCAGGGAGGAGTACTCTCACCCCTACAATGGTCTCTGGTTATCGATAACCTACTTCAAGACCTAAGTAATGCAGGTTTCAATATAATTGGATACGCCGATGACCTAGTCATCATAATAAAGGGCAAAGAACCAAACGAAGTTACAACACGTTTGCAAAACGCCCTTAAGATAGTCATAGACTGGTGTAATAAAGAAAGTCTCTCTATAAACCCCAGCAAGGCTATCATCGTCCCTTTTACAAAAAGGAGGAAATTAAATCTTACCCAAATTTCAATTAATGGTACATACATTGAGTATTCCAACGAAGTAAAATATCTTGGAGTGATCCTCGATAAAAAACTAAGCTGGAACTCCCACATCAACAACAAAATTCAAAAAGCAACCAAAGCTTTCTGGGCTTGCCGAAGCATGTATGGTAAAACCTGGGGAATCTCTCCAAAGACCACACACTGGATCTACACGATCATGGTCAGGCCCATTATAACATACGCTTCAATAGTATGGTGGAACAAAGTCACCCAAAAAACAACTATAAATAAATTAAACAAGGTACAACGGCTTGCCTGTCTGGGCATTACCGGAGCTATGCGTACCTGTCCCACGGCGGCTATGGAACCTTAATAGGACTAACACCTCTCCACATTTATATAAAAAAAGTGGCAATTCGCAGCTCAGCAAGTTTGACACAAGCGGAAGAATTAAACATTAGTGAACATCTAAAACTAATTGAACTTCTATCCGAACTTCCAGAACTTGACATGATCTGTGCGGTTACAGACCGCTTACCAAAGACACTATGCTTCGACAAAAGATTCTCAACGGAGATCACAACCAGAGAAGCATGGTGTAGCAACAACCCACCAAACTGCCTAAACGGCCTAAAGTGGTATACGGATGGTTCTAAAATGGACTCAGGGGTAGGAGCTGGCATACATGGACCAAATAAAAACATCTCAGTACCTATGGGAAAAAGCCCTAGTGTATTCCAAGCTGAGCTACAAATACAAAAAATACAAATTTTTGGCCCAACAGGCTCGTTAGTACCCAGGGCCTAGCTTTCTCACAACCATTCATGTGTGCGTGTGTACTTCTTGCACGATGGCGGGACCTCCTGTTTTATGCCGACTCCGAACGGCTAAGTTGAGATAAGCTATTCTTGACAATTGATACTACTCGGATGATTTGTCAGATCATCACGAGAGGAGGGCCAGTGAAAAATCATTTAGGTGTTGCTACGGCTGGGAATCGAACCCAGACCTCCTGCGCGGCAGTTCATCGCACTAACCATTTCGCACACGAATTGGGAGAACTGATATGGTAAACGTAGGTAAACTTTTGAAATACTACTTTGACATTAAGTGTATTCATGCAACGTCGTAATTTTATTACGTGCGAAAGATTATAATTTTACGACGACGTTTCATGAACGACCCTAAAACTGCACCACTGAATAATGCGGTAACCCACTGAATTCAATCTCATTTTACTAATTTATTTATTGATAGAATTTTGTTCCTATTATTCTCTCTCCTTTCCCGATAATTTTCTTCAGTTTAGCGCATACGTTTTATGTGTGAAAGTGACTGATTAAATGTCAAAATAGCATTTCAAAAGTTTACAACGTTTACAATCTCAGTTTACGCATCCAATTCCTGTGAGAAAATTCCGATATTGTTGGAAAAGATTTCCCATACAAATTTTGACAGTTCATTTACCACGTCGTAATTTTACCACGTTTACAGCGTTTACTGGCATGAGCGGCGTCGTTGCATGATTACGCCTAATAACTAACGAGTGGATTAAATTTCAATAACATTTAACGCAATTGTTATAGGCCCTTACTACTAAATTGCCCATTTAGCTCGAAGAAACAGCAGTTAGCAAGATTAATTCTTCGATTGATTTCTGTCGAGATGTCATTTTAAATACATCACAGAGCTCTACGCTCTCAGTATCGCCTTTACACAACTGGTTTTTGTTGCGCGACTTAGATGGTCATCTACCGATTTTTAAACCTTATTTGAATTTAAAACCATTGAATATAAACAATTTTTAAAATTAACCCGGCACAAACAAAAATCATTTTTGTTGCTTACCAAATTAAACATGCATATGCATCGTGTAATAGGCTCATTGCTGCCACAGTTGGTTTTATGAGAGTTGGACATTAACAAATTTCGCTCCCTAAGTGATTCTTTGGGAGCATACATATTAATAAGAGAAATCAATTCCGGTGAAACAACATGATAATTCAGAATATCGCGAACAAACATGATACAAGATGATTTACGCCTGAAACTTAAGGTTTGCAAGCCAATTTGTTCACATCTTTTATCATAACAAGGCAATTCTTCAAACGTAAATAATTTACGGAATGTGTACCTCGTGAAATGTTTCTGAACTCTTTCTAATCTAAGTGCCTGCATTACATATAGCGAATCCCATATGATGGATGTGTATTCCAACTGCGGCCTGACTAGCGAGCAGGGTACTCATTCCGTAACTTTCAAAATGATAATCGTTGACGATAGTGAAGGAGATTTTCTGGGTACCTACCGTGAGATTTGTATACATGTGCACACAAACAATATAAAAAATTCATTCTAGGTAACTAGTAAGTCTCTTACACTATCGTCAACGATAATCATTTTAAAAGTTACGGAATGAGTACCCAGTATATAGTTTTAAGGCTAAATACGCCTCGAAAGTCCTTGCAATTTCGCTTTAGAGAACCTAACATTGAGTTTGATTTTGCTATAGTGTTATCATAATGAGAAGAAAATTTTAAATGTTTGTCAAATATGACCCCGAGATCTTTAACTTCTTCCGTACGCTAAAGTCTAAGATCCTTCATATAATAATCACTTATTATAGGTGCATTTATACGGAATGCTGTTAACATTTTACATTTTGAGATGTTAACTCCATAGCGTTATGATTACACCATGCCGACAAACTATTTATATCAGACTGAAACCGGACACAGTCTGTTATATTACTTATATGAGAATATAATTTTAAATTGTCCGTGAAAGTTAAACCGTTGCAAAATTTAAAAATATCATGAACGTAATTTGAAAAATAATAAGGCCTAAGTGGCTACCTTGCGGGACACCGGATGTTACATCGATTTTGCGAGAACCATCGATCTTAACCATTTGCTTTCTTTTTGTTAAATAATTATGGAACCATTTAAGCATTGAGGAATGAAAACCCAACGATTTTAGTTTTGCTAAAAGTAGGGTGTGGTGCACTCTATCAAAGGCTTGTAAAATCAGTGTAGAGTATATCAACTTGTAATCGTTCCTCAAAGCTGTTAAATACATAATTAGTTAACAAAGTTAAGTTTGTAGCACAGGATCTACCTCGAATAAAACCATGTTGATTATTCGAGATTACCTCTTTTACTACGAAGAATAGCTTCTCCTTAACAATGCTTTCAAACAATTTAGGAATTGCAGAAAGCTTCGATATAGGTCGATAGTTTTCTACTTTTTGTCCTAAACCGTTTTTATAGATTGGAGTAATATAAGAATATTTCCATTCTTCTAAAACCTTTCCAGTTAATAATGACTTTCCATTTTAGGGACTAATAACGGAGCCTTATCTGTCTCTACTATAGCTGGGTAAAAATGTGTTTATCTTTAGCTTGGATACAACAAATTTAATGAAGTGATAACAAATTGTATTCCGATCAGTTTAATAGACTTAGATTTGTACTAGATTTCAAATACAGGGTGGCGCACCAATTGCGCTACAATAAGAAATTCAAATAACTTTTTTTTTAATCGATGTATTTCATTTTTTTTTTATTGGTTAGAAAATTAAATTTTATTTTAAATAGTTATTTGTTTTTAAAGATTATAGATCGCAAATGACCTCCACGCTCTCCCACGCATATGCGGCACCTGATCAAAAAATTATTCATTGCGGCCTGAAGAGTTGAAGTTGGGATCGCCTCAATTATTGTCGTTATGGACTGCTTTAATTCAGTTAAATTCCTGGGCTTCGTTTTATACACCTCTTGCTTGACATAACCCCATAAAAAGAAGTCTGGTGCAGTCAGGTCAGGTGACCTTGGGGGCCAGCGAAGAGTGGAGTTCCTAGAAATTAATTTGTTTGCGAATTTTTTGTTTAGCTCCGCCATAACTGGTCTGGCTATATGTGCAGTTGCTCCATCTTGCTGAAACCAAATACAGTAACCAATGACAGTAACGGTTACACCGTTTTCTTCAAAGAAGTACGGCCCGACAATACACCTTGATGAAACTGCGCACCACACAGTGACTCGTTCTGGGTGCAGTTCTGTCTCATGGAGCATTTCTGGATTAGGCTCTTTCCATATACGGCAATTTTGCTTGTTTACATTGCCGTTAAGATCAAAATGGGCCTCATCAGACATGAACAAACAATTGATCAATGTGTTGTCTTCTTCGGCCATTGATATCATTTTTTGGCAAAATTCCAGGCGAACAGGCAAATCCTGAGGGTTTAACTTGCTAGTAATTTGGACTTTGTACGGAAACAAGTTTAAATCGTCATGAAGTATCCGTTGTAATGACCGTCTACTAACTCCAATTTGCCCCGATAAGTTTCGGGTCGAAACGCTCGGATTGGCCTGTATTGCAGATGCTACTGCTGCGATTGTATCCTGAACCCGAACATTGGCATCTCGATGGTACGGCCTTCGTGCGATGCTTCCAGATTCGGCAAACATGTTTACAAACCTCATAATGGTCCATCTACTCGGGGGATTACCGCCAAACTCCCGCCTAAATTCCCTTTGGACGGAAATGACGGACTGCAAATCATGGTACCGTTGCACTATCCAAATTCTTTTCTCCGTATCCCGAGCATCCATTTTTATAAATCTAAATAGTAACCTACAAAATAAAAAAAAAATAAGCCGATTACTCACACAG
Source organism: Rhingia campestris (assembly GCA_932526625.1). Taxonomy (NCBI): domain Eukaryota; kingdom Metazoa; phylum Arthropoda; class Insecta; order Diptera; family Syrphidae; genus Rhingia; species Rhingia campestris. The sequence goes on from OW052183.1 coordinate 31,833,182, forward strand.
AAAAAAAGTTATTACGTTTTATTTTTGTAGCACGATTCGTGCGCCACCCTGTACAATGCATTTTTGAACTTATTTTCTCTAATCATTCTCCAAACAAATTAAAGCAAACAGTAGTTTGAGTATTTTGGTTAGTTATTGTTTCAAAAACCATTTGTGAAGTCAAGATTGGCTTATATTAACTAAAACCTTAAGCCCTTGAAATTGAAGAATATACTTATCTACAACAGAGTCCCATTTTTAGTTTATTGACCTTTAATTGGGAAAAATTACAAGCTTATGAAATAAGTAGATATACAAATATTAATCTTGAACATAACTAAACATAATATTTTACTTCGTTTAATGATAATATTTAAAGCAAATAAAAGCTTAAATTTGAAAAAAAAGACTCAGGCTCGTAATTAGAAAACTAAATATGTATGAATTTTACAACTAGAAATGTCATGCTTTCAGAATTGAAAAGACACCTGTCTACTGACTGAATATGCTTAAGGTATTTCTTGGAATAGACAATCTTGAATTATGAATCATATTTATAGCTTCTTTTTCATTTGTGAGTTGTTCATGTATTTCCTTTGGTTTAACTATATGTATTCAAAACAAAACGATGTCATCTCGTAAGAAAAAAAATACAAAATTGAATTGCCTTTCAAACAACCGATAAAATACCCCTGATTCTTATAAACAACCAATCATCTTAATCTGTAATCACCTCTTTAACGTTTTATTTTTAATTGTTTCACATTAATCCCTAAGCCGTACTTACTACAATTTGTTACCATCTCAACTGAAGAAACACTAGAAGAACTCCCGAAAACAAAGATAATTGACCTGAAAAAAATGAGCCACTTACATTGCGTCTTTAACGCGGTATCTTAATTTCTTTTTGCTTAATATTTGTAACTGTTCTATGTGTGTGACGTGTGTTAAGTCAATTTAACGGTCAATTTGTTTATCTATCCAACACCTGAGAGCAAATATGGAAATACTTAGGAACGAGGTCAGTGAGGCGCAAACAAAACTACTCCCACCCATGTGAACAAACAAAAACTACAAATGCGTGGTAACAGTAACAATCATAAGCAAGCTTAAAGCTGCATTTATTAAAATGTTTATATTCTCGTTTGGTTAGGTGAATCAAAACAATATCAATTTCACTTTTCCACCTGATTTTAAAATCTGTTACTGCAGTAAATGATGAATGACAATTAAATAAGATTCAAGCTGTGTCACGATGGTGATGGCGGTGAGCGTATTTTATAAATACGTAAAAAATAATAGAAGTGGAACAACATATTCAGCAAAGGACTTAATCTGTCAAACAAATTGTTTCTTCGCGTATAAACAGTTTTAGCAGAAACTGTGGGGAGACAAATACAAACCAAAATAGTCTCAGTATATTGCAAAGAATCTCCGCTATGCCTAGTGAGGAATCGTGTTTCATTTATAGAGATATCGGGGGATCTGTAAGTGGAATACGCATAATAAATTAAAATGGGGTGCGCCATCCTTTATGTCGGTATGTGAATATTGAATAACTCAAAAAAAAAAAAAACCAACCAATTTCCATATAAATATGAAAGACCGTTTATATGAAAATTGTTGTTTTTTTTAAATGTTAGTAATCACATACCCCATTTTATTTTATTAGGCGCTTCCAATATTTAAATTTAAATAAAATAAAGTTCATTTGAGATATCATCGAATTTTTTTATTCGTTTTAGACCCGGTTTTTCAGTGCGAGATCATCCTAATTCCGGGATTAAACTCGAGTTAACTCAAGGAAGTGAGTTTTCAGTCAATTTAATTCCAGAGTTAACTACGAGTTAATCCAGCAAGTTTGGTGAGTTAACCCTGGAATGATCTGATGTTTTTGACAGTTGATAAAATACCAAACAAACAATTATTTTCAATTGGAATTGGGTGGACATTTCGTTCAATTTTTAGAAACTAAATACGTGTGCGATATACTCAGATTTAGATCTCAGCGATTCGAAACTGATTTAAATACTGAATTTGAGTAATTGGACTGTTTTAAGAAGAAAAAAACTTGAAAGGGAAAATGAAATGAAAACTTTGTTTAGGGAAAATGAAACTAAACAGCTGATAACTGAGCTGTTGCAGATTCTATATATTTCCATAACTTTTTGACAGCAAAATCGATAAAACATGAGTGCAACCAAATCAAATCACCACATACGGACTCAAATTAAATCCTGCACTGAAAAATTGCTTCGTGAGTTAACTCTGGATTAAATATATTCCGTTGTTAGTTAACTCTGTGTTAACTCAGAGTTAACTCAGCACTGAAAAACCGGGTCTTATAGCCATCTATGTCGTTATGTACGGAATATAACATCGTTCAAATGTCCGCTGCGGCTTCTCTGGGTGGCGCGCATTAGAAATGTCCAATACACCATGACTCTGGCGCATAAATCAGGCTTAATTTGACCGATGGCATGGATCATGTTGGCTTTTAGGGTCGCTTTGGTTTGAAGCTTATTCGAATACCTGCGACTTCAGAAATCCCAACAAGAAAAATTCTAACGAGGTCAAATCGCACGATCACGGTGGCTAGTTTACATCACCTCACCCTCGAAGTATGGGTAATGGTCTATCGTTTGGTCTGAGGCTTTCTGGCGTAAACAAACAAATAACTCCACAAAATAATGTCCGGAGGGTTAAATCTGTAGATCTGCAGAAACTGTCAACGTTTCAAAAACCTGTTTACTCAAGTCAATCGGTTGTTAAATGTCAAAGTTATTCAATGTTTACACACCGACATACAAATTGTGTACTGTCAGTTATCTGTCATTATTGAGTATGTATGTTACTTCCAAAATACACGGAAATATATTCAACCGGTAGAATTTTGTGTAATAAATAACAAGCTTTACTTATATGTGTACTGTCAATTTACGGTACAAATAACAAAAACTGAGTGGTACTGATTTTTTTTTGAGTGTAAAATAGTTTCTTTTATGAAATTCTTGTTTGTTTAGTTAAGTCAGAATGATCACAATAAAATATCACAACTGTCAGAAACACATGCATGTGTTGGTTGATTATACCTCTTCAACCACTAAATTTTGGTTGAAAAAAGTACAAAACTATCGATCTATATCAATACTTTCAGCAAAATGTTTGAAAGGACTGTGATGGAAAATAATAAACAACGCAGTTTTTTTTCCAAAGTAGAAATTATTTTACCAACTTAACAATCTTAAAACAAGATAAATATAGGTCGATTCGAGTACTCATGTGTAAGTGTAAATTTGAATTAACTTGTATTTATGTTTAACACCCCAAGACCGTTCGTGTACTCACAAAGTTGTGTTTTTCGTTCGTTTCTTAGGGCAGAACTTCGACTGGTAAGAAAATGAAAACTGTCAAAGAATGCCACCACAGGAGTTTGACAAAAACCATCACAATTATTTTTGTTCTGTTCACAATATATGCGGAAATGTGTGTGTAATTTTAGATTTATTGTAATATTTGATTTTGTAGAAATAATCTTAGGCCGTGTGCAAATTGAGTTAATATTTTAGCCATTGGATAATTTTTGTTAACGTATCTATTTAAAGGGCCTTAAGGTAGCCCTAAACGACGAACATCCTCGCTTAACTTGCTCGTTTGCGTTATCCCCTACACGACGAACACATTTGGCGAGCATTTATTTCGTTGATTCTTCATACCGTGAACATGTGCGATAAAGAATTTATTTATTTATTCACAGCATGTTTGCTAGCAAACATGGCCCTACACCGCGAGCATCAAAGCCAACGAACACGAAAAAATCGACATTTTTCGCCAACATGAGAAAAACTTAGCGAGCACGGTCACGTTTAGGGCTACCTTTATCGTTCAGGAGATCTTGAGAATAATTTAGACCTGCAGGTTTGCATACAGTAGACAGCACTGCCTACACTTTGTTGGGGAACATCTTCATGTCTTTGCCGTAGGACGGCCAGGAAATCCGCGTCGAATTATACGTCCAAATCAGAGACGAATTATTTCGTATAAACAAATAGTCCCGAGTTTCCCGCGATCTTGAAAAGTCGTCCATGGCATGCCGATGAATACCTATTCTGCATCTGTTTTCCTCACGAATATCAAATCAAAACAGACAGTTGTCTCCATTTGCCAAATATATAGCATCTTCCTTATAAGTGATACATTTAGGACCAACAAATGTTTTGGCAGAGGTTGATATTTTGTATCGCTATTTTGACACTGTGAATGTATTTTTGAAACCAGAATCAAATAATCAACACACTTATTCACTCAGATAAGCAACCAATGTGCAAAAAATGATAGCTTCCTAACAAAAAAAAAACATATGAGAAGGCTACAATCCGCTGTGCGGATCGTTGAATACCCTATCCCATCCCATCCTTAAAATTAACATCCCCAAAATGTGGGCTTCATGGCGATAAAATATTGAAAATGACGTTATCACAACATATTGTTCAGACGGTTTATCAAAATCTTTTATGGTTCGACAAAAAACAACGTTTTTCTATTGCATATGCCTTGGGGTAGGTTATAAAAATGTTTTTTTTTTGTAGGAAAACGCCCCCAAAAAGTGGGCGTGGGTTTAAATGGTCTAAGGACGAAATGTCATATTATCATAATTAATGATCTTGCAGAGAGTTTTTTTCAAATATTTTAAAAAATGTACCAAAAAACGTTTTTTATAGAAAACGCCCCCAAAAACTTTGTATAGATGAAATATAGATATTAAGATTCTCTAAATATGTTTTTCAAACACTTTTTTTGAAATTTCTTACGGCTTGGCTAAAAACTACGTTTTTCTAAAAAGGGGGCGTGGCAGTGGGCCGATTTCTGCTTCGTCGGCCAGAGAGTCTATATTCCAAATTTAAACTTTCTAGCTCAAAATTTAATGCCCAAAAATCGGTGACACACAGACGGACGGACGGACGGACGGACAGACAGACATGGCTAGATCTAGATCGACTCAGCTAGCGAGTCTGAATCGATCTTTAAGGTATATCTATCGAAATTATTTCTCTATGTTACAAACTTAATGTCAAAACTAATATACCCCTATGGGATAGGGTATAAAAATATCTGGCATACAGAGCATCAAACCTAGCTTCTCCATTAATTTCAATGAATAAACCAATTTTTTTCGCGTAGCTTCCTATGCGTACTCTATTATGTTTTCAATTTTTATATTTGAAGGTTCGACTTTTTCTGAAAACTTTAATGTTTTGGAAACTCAAAGAGTTTTGTCCCTCATTTAGTAAAAAGGCAGAAAATAATTTTCGAAATATTTTTCACTTTTATTTTCGGATTATTCTGTTTAGTTGTGTTTACTAAACCAACAACTAACCCCTTATATTATTGTATTTTCCAGACCTACTTCTTCGATGAAGACAACCCTCTTAAAGGTCTTAGCCTAAACAAAGAAAATGTAACCATTACCTCTGAATATGAAACTATTCTCAAATTCTACGGCTATGACTTGGGCATGGATATGGTTTCATCAACAGTTTCACCCACAACAACAGCCACCACAGATGAGACAACAACCACGCCGTTTTATACAACCACTTCATTTTATCCAACCACTCAAGAGGATGATAGGACAACTACAATGGAGTCGAGTATAAGTACAACACTACAGCCACCGTCATTTGGAGAAGTTACCACTTTCGAGACTGAGACAACCATTGTATCAGAAGCACCAAAACCTCTGTCTACAACCCTTGAACCAAACGAGGAAGAAACTACCACTCCGATGTCCCAGGAATCTGACGAAGTTGTCACTGTTGCGAGTTCTGAAGACGCCTCTCCGGAAGAAAGGGCCAATTTAAGAAAGTCCAAAACAAATGATAAACTCGTGTCACCGAACAAGTATCTTCCGCCGAAATTTACTCCAATTCGGTTGACTTTGCCCAACAGAGCTCGTCGTCATCTGTTCGGCTTAAAAGATATCGACCCAAGTTTTTTCCTCACATTTATTCAGCCAAGACATGAGTATCTACATGCTCCTCCGCAATCGACGGGTTTCGCAATCGAGTCTATTTTACCTCCACCTCCAGTTCACATAGCAGGAATATCCCCCTTGGATACTATTGAACCACTTGCTCCAATTGCACCTATTGACAGTGCGATTCCATTGCTGCCAATTAAAACCGCCTTCCAATCAGACGTTGAGCAAGGATTCTTAAAGCCAGGAATGAATAGCGAAATCGTAGACCACATTTTCTATCTCAACAGTCAAGAGATCATTCACACCACTTTCAAAGTGTACAATTCAGTTCTCTACTACAGATACTTTGAGCACTTGAAAATGTCTATTCTAGAGCTGGAGTTGGACTCCACTGATTACAACCTTATGATCCTTCTGCCCGATTATGACATCGACCTGCTCACTGCAGTGTCCAACCTTCGAATAGGGCCAACTTTACGTGTCTTACGAAAACAACTTAAACCACGATGGGTCCAGGCGATCATCCCCGACTTTAAACTTCAAGGAACCATGTTCTTGACCAACGACCTACAAAACGTAAGTAAATGTTACGTATACGCCAAGTAGTCCTAATGCTAACCTTTCAACTTCCTCCAGTTGGGTATTTGTGATATCTTCGAACCAAATCGTGCCGATTTTAGGTCAATGACTGATGAGAACAACATCTACGTTAAGCATATTGAGCAAAACATCAACGTCAACATTCGTACTCGTCCGATTAATCACCTGAAACGTAAGTACACCTTGTAGAAGAACATTGCATCACACTACAGCGTTTAGAGTGAAAATAAATCGTACCGCGCCACTTAAGCCGTTTAATCAAGTGTAATCGAGGCTTAAATGGTGTGGCGATACCAATCTTCAGTTTTGATTTACATGTCTGTTTTGTTTTCTTTTTTTGTATCTTTTACAGGGAGTTACGGACCACAGACTCGGCCCATTCAAGTGTCGGTGAATCATCCGTTCATGTTCTTCATCATTGATCGAGATCTGGATGTCGCAACGATGGCCGGTCGGGTGCTTAATCCATTGAATGTTCGAATACAATAGAATGTAGATGTGATAGCATTAGTGAAGTTGTTTTTAGTAAGATGCCAATAAAATATCTGCAATAGGCGAGTAGATGTAGTTTGCACAATAGAATTGTACAGAACTCAAGCAAATAAATTCAACTGAGTTTTCTTAAATTGAATACCAAAGATATTTTAAAATCATCAGAATGTCATCCGGAAATATTTAAAAAAAAGTAACAAAAAAAATAGTAAGTTGAGTTGATTTTGAATAAAACTCCAGTTATCTGAAAAACTTTTTTGATGAAAGGAAGATTTCCATGGAAGTTTTCACTAACCGGATAGCAGCGAATTCAATAGTTTCATTCAGTCGAGCATATTATTTTTCATTTTAACATTTTCAAAACTTAGACCTATAAGGACCAGTGTATTTGATTTCCTATAGAACATGGGTCCATTTAATGACATCGCTTACCAGGTTGGGATGCTGCAAATAAAAAAATTAAAACTAATTATATTGAGAGAGGCCACTTCGTTCTAATATATGTACAAAGTTATATTCTTTGCTTTGCTCGCGGAACTAATAGGGCCCATAGACTACGCATGCATGTATGTACAATACACAATATGTATCTTATTCGTGCGTTTATCGCTGGCTAACGCTGGTGAATATTATTAATTTAAAAACGTACTCACCGATTTTTTTCCCATAACTGCGCAGATTTGCATACACATCATAAGTTTATGCATGAAAAAACACACCATACTCTCTCAGTATGCATGCACAACCACTATACTGCGCATGCAGACATGTGTGATGTGAATGGAGCGCATATCACAGGATCCACAATTGTTGTACATGTGCTTTAGGTACTGTTCTTTCTTTTTCACTTTACCTGTCAAACATGATTTCAAACTTGGTCAAAATATGAAAATCTCGTGAAAAATAAAAGTTATAAAAAAAATTATAATTAAAAAAAATAATAATAGTGCCATTGGAAAGTGGAATCGGAAATTATTTTCGAAAAAAGGAGAAAATAGAATCGAGTTTGAACGCTGGATTTCACGCAGCCAAGATAAAAAGTCTAAAAAGCTACGTTATAGAATGCAAACTAAAGAGGCTGAGATAACAGCCATATTGAGCAATATAAGCAAAGCAGAAGAGTAAACGAAAGAACATATGAGAAGGCTACAATCCGTTGTGCGAATCGCTGAATACCCTATCCCAATCCATCCTTAACATAAATATCAACAAAAAGTTACATTGTCACCACATCCTGTTCAGAAAGTTTATCTTATAGCGTTTTCGATTGGGATAAAAAAAGCACTCTTTTTATACTCTAGAGCACTTTTATTACTCTAGATCAATTTTTTCGTTTTCGATTGGGATACAAAAAGCACTCTCTTTTTACTCTAGAGTACTTTTGAAGAATCTGGATTGCAAGTCAGATTTACACCAACATGCACCAACACAAAAACATTTAACATCTGACTTAACTTAGTTTGAAGTTTGCATTTCGCAGTTTGATTTGTGTTTTTTGTTATTTCTGCGAAAACTATAATTAGAAACTAAAATATTTTTGGATAATCATGTTCTAAAATTCATAAGCTTTGTTTTGACACCAACTCACCAATGGTTGAATTTATAAAAAAGCCGCAATGAGTAAAAGAAAATTTCATATGATGGTTTTCATTGATAGCTAATAGCGATAATTGCGGCCTAAAGATAAACAATAAGCTGTCAAATGGCACACTTCCACACATAGAAAACCAGAGTAACCTCTTTAATGTTCGATTGGGACGGGAAAATCTGAAATCTGAGAGTAAATCTAAAAATCCCAATCGAAAACGCTATTAATCTCTTATGGTTCTACAAAAAAAACGTTTTTCTATGGGATAGGTTTTACAAATATTTTCTTTAGTAAAACGCCCCCAAAAATTAGGCGTGGGTTAAAATGATCTATAGTCGAAATGATCAAAGTAATATTTTAGATATATTTTCATTAAAAAAATATTTCCAAATTTTTTTAAATAGGACCAAAACGTTTTTGAAAAAGCCCTCCGAAAAGTGGGAATGGTTAAAAAATTTAAATAGACAAATTTTAGATTATGAGATTGTCTAATGCCCGGTTTCACAGTGGGAGCTTAATCCATTGCTTAGCTAAGCAAAAAGCAGAGCTTAAATTTGGTCTTAAGTTTTTTGGGTCTTAAGTCATCAAAAAAGTGTGGTTTAGCTAAGCCAAGTACAACAAGTAATTGTGAATGGTTCGTAGGTAATTTATTAGTTACGCGCCTAAAACTATACACCAAACGGGAATATTCTGCGAATATGTATGGAATTTAGTATGGACATCACCCATTGTGTAATACTCTACTACATCCAACAACCAATCAAAATTTCCTATGACAGAAGTTAATCCAACACTAAAGCCACCAACATCGGGGGCTTAAGTTTTATCAACATTTAAGTGTGGTTACCTCTTAAGCCGGCACTGTGAAACAAAAAGTTATGTTAAACCGCAGGTTAAGCTCCACGTGAGGCTTAAGCTCTCACTGTGAAACTGGGCATAAATGTATTGTTCAGAGACTTATTCAAAATTTCTAACCGTTTGGCCAAAAGCAACGTTTTACTGAGAAGTGGGCGTGGCAGTTGTCGGATTTTAAAAATATTTACACTTATTCTGCTTCGTCGGACAGGGAGTCTATGTACCAAATTTCACCACTCTAGCTCACAATTTAAGGCCCAAAAATCGGTGACACACAGACAGACGGACGGACAGACTGACATGGCTAGATCGACTAAGCTAGTGATAATGAGTCAATCCATATACCTTAAGGTATATCTATCGAAATTATTTCTCTATGTTACAAACTTAATGTCAAAACTAATATATCCCTTTGGGATAGGGTATACAAAACGATTTCCTGATTAATGTAACATGCTCGATCCATAAGATATCTGAGCTGCGAAAAATCCATAACAACGCCTATACGATAATATTTGACGTCTAATGTACATACACATCGTCGACAACCTGATGTGTGTTTTTAAATCAGGAAAGTGTACAATTGACCAATTCCTTACAGTTTTTTTTTTATAAAAGCATTTATAGAGTCACGGCTTGTTTTCCTGTACTAAATTAATGGATTGGAGGACTGAGCCTTGGGGTACTCCAGCATTTGTTAAAAAGGGGTGTAAACCCATCTACTACAGCTACAAAAAACTGCTAAGCTAATAATGCCAACACTGCTCACTATCTTCCGTGCATGTCTAAAACTAAACCACATACCACAAGTGTGGCGTGAAGTTAAAGTTATATTCATACCAAAGGCAGGTAAATGCAGCCACACCGTAGCGAAGGATTTCAGACCCATAAGCCTGTCCTCCTTCCTACTGAAAACGATGGAACGATTACTCGACATCCATATACATAGCAACCTGAATCCAGGTTACCTATCTGTAAGCCAACACGCCTATACAAAGGGTAAATCGGTGGAAACGGCTCTACACGAAGTAGTTCGCACAGTAGAAAATTCACTGCACTACAAAGAATATACGCTAGCAGCCTTTCTAGATTTAGAAGGAGCCTTCTACAACGTCACAACTGAAGCAATTGCTGAGGCACTTACCAAAGCTGAAAAAGGTACGGTTTCTAGCAATTGGATCTTAACCATGCTCAATAACCGGATCATTTCGTCAGCACTAGGCGATTGTACCAAAAGGATCACAACGTCAAGAGGTACCCCCCAGGGAGGCGTACTATCCCCACTCCTCTGGCTATTAGTAGTCAACGAGGCACTTAAGAAGATAGATATCACTGCAATAAAAACAGTGGCATACGCTGATGACGTAGTCCTCATGGCGTGCGGTAAATTCCCACCGACACTGAGTGAAATTATGCAAAGTAGTCTCAATATACTCAGCAAGTGGGCAAAGTCCTGCGAGCTGGGTGTAAATCCAAACAAAACAGAACTGGTTCTCTTTACTAACAGGAGATCGATCCCAGCATTTCCGGCACCGTCTTTGGAAGATTCGACTCTCTCATTGTCAGCAAGCGCGAAATATCTGGGGGTGATACTCGATAGTAAACTGAACTGGAATCTAAACTAAACATTGAAGAAAGAGTAAAGAAAGCAAATATTGCCCTCTATAGCTGCAACAGAATCTGCCGCAAAAAATGGGGCCCATCCCCGAAGGTCACAAAATGGCTATACACAGCCATTGTCAGACCAATCCTAACATACGGCTGCTTGGTCTGGTGGAATGCTATGAAAAAAGCAAAACATATGACCAAGCTTACGAAAGTTCAAAGGACAGCATGCATGCTCACGACAGGAGCCATGCGCACTAGCCCCACAGTAGGGTTAGAAACAATACTAAACATAACACCAATTGACTTACAAATCAATGACACAGCAGCAAAAAGCGCAGCAAGACTCAAAGAAACGGGCAATCTACTTACGAAGCCTTTTGGCCATAGCTCTATATTAAACTCAATGGCATATGAGGATGTAGCATCTGACTACATGATCCCATATCACGACTTCGATACTAATCACTCCATCAGAATACCAAGCAGAGACGAATGGTCTTCAAACAATGTGTTATCTAACACAGAAATAGCAAGCTTTACCGACGGATCCAAAATGGAAGTCGGAGTGGGCTCTGGTGTCTATTCTGAAAAAATCGGGCTAGCTACATCCTTAAGATTAGCAAACTCGTGTAGTGTATTCCAAGCTGAGATCCTGGCCATACTCGAAGCTGCCGTATCGGCCAGGGTATTGGACATATAACATGAGGATATCTCCATCTACGTGGATAGTCAAGTGGCCATTAAAGCTCTGGCATCCAATATAGTAAAATCACGGGTAGTTGGACGCTGCCGCGAAGAGCTGAAGGCTCTTTGTAACCAGAACAAAGTCCAAATTATCTGGGTGCCAGGGCATAATGACATTATAGGGAATGAGAAAGCAGACGAACTAGCCAGACTAGGATCGTCCAGCTGCATTTCCCTAGCTGATAAAAGGGTCAATCCCCCGCTAGCATCTAAAAAACATGAATTAACTGAGCACACTCTAAAAGCAACCATAACAAGATGGCAAAATACAATAACTTGTACACACACAAAAGCTCTCTGGCCAGAATAAAGCGGCAGCAAATCAAACAGGCCATTAGCTTTGAATAGAGCTTCCATTTCTATAGCGGTGAGAGTGATAACAGGTCACAACCTGTTGGGTAAGCACTCTAATAAGATAAAACTGACTGGTGCAAACCAACTTTGCAGGAAGTGCAGCGACCCCTACGTCGAGGAGGATGTCTCACACCTGCTATGCCACTGCCCTGCGGTCAGTGGCAATCGATTTAAATTACTAGGCAGCCTTTACTTCGATGATCTTAGTGACCTAACGACTATCCCAATAGCGCTGATAGTCCGTTTTTGTTGCAGATCAGGATGGAGCAACTACCTCTTTGAGGCCGAAGGAGCAACACAGACCAGCACCGCATAAGTATCACAAGCGAACTTAACCAGATATCCTCTTTCTCTTCTTCAGGATACTTCTTCGAAGGGTATGGCTATGGGCCCACGTAGGCCTATGCGTGTTTGACGACTCGCCCGAGCGTCAACAGCCCATCTAACCTAACCTAACTACAGCTTATAGCAATCGATTATTTAAAAGAAAAACTAATTTATTTATTTATTTAACTACAGATACATTATTGATCACAGTTAATTTGAAATATTTCTAGTTTAATTAATATCTATAAAATTAGAAGTTCGAAAACATATATGTAATCCATTTGTTGACGACCTTCTATCAGCAAGTGTGTTTAGACCAATTAACATAAGACGTTGACGATATGGTGGTAAATGTACACGATTATTCCAATTCAGATGACGCAGCGTGAATAGCAAAAATTGTTTTTGGACAGATTCAATACGTGAAATATGACAGGTGTAATATGGGCACCATACTTGACATCCAAATTCCAACACAGAACGCACAAGACCAACATAAAGACTTTTCGTAACATATGGGTCATTAAGTTCTCTAGACCAACGCTTAATCATAGCTAAGCGGGAAGAGGCTTTATTTATAGTTAAGTTGATATGCAACTTAAAGTCAAGTTTAGGGTCAAAAATTACTCCAAGGTCAAGAAAATGATGCACTCTTTCAAGAAATGCGCCACTAATAAAATAGTCAATTAGATGAAAACATTTGGTCCTAGCAAAAGTCATAATTTTACATTTATTAGTGTTGAGTGAAAGATTATTATGATTGTAACATGATGAATTATTATTTTAATCTGCTTGTAGTTTTGTATGCTCGTTCATATTTTGGTACGTTAAAGATAATTTTGCATCATCAGCACACAAATGGACGTCACTGTATTTTATCACAGAAGGTAAATCGTTTATGAACAGGAGAAACAAAAGAGATCCCAGGTGACTACCTTGTGGAACTCCAGACTTGACATTGATAATTCCAGATACGTGACATTTAAATTTAACGAATTGTACACGAGACGACAAGTAACATTTAATCCATAAATGTATTTCGGAGACAGGCCAATACAATGCAGTTTATTGATCAGCATGCTATGATTTATTTGATCAAAAGCTTTCGAAAAGTCAGTATAAACGACATCGGTTTGGAGTCCATTCTTAAGTCCACCAGAAACATGCGAGGAAAACTCAAGAAGATTTGTTACAATTGATCGACCTTTCACAAATCCATGTTGACAAGTTGATATAATTGATTTCGTTTTGTGTGATAAGTCTTCAGTTATTAATGCCTCAAATAATTTAGGAATCGCACTTAGTTTTGCAATGCCTCTATAATTACTTATATTATTTCGTAGGGCTTTCTTAAATAAAGGAATTATATAAGAAGACTAGCTAACCCGGCAAACGTTGTTTTGCCATGTATATTTTTTTCTAGAAAACATTTGTTTAGTTCAATAAAAATAACTATTTGCTATAAGTATGCTGGTGGACCATCCTTAACATTTAGGGGGATGAAAAATAGATGTTGTCCGATTCTCAGGCCTAACGGATATGTACACAAAATTTCACGAAAATCGGTCGAGCCATTTCGGAGAAGTATAATGACTAACACCGCGACATGAGAATTTTATATATAAGAATTTCCAAACTTCCGGGAATTTTGATTCAGTTAGAGATAAATTTAATAAATAACATAATGGACGAGCTAATATATCACAGCAATTCTTAAGAACACAAGACGGGACGTTGTCGGGACCAGATGAACACGAATATTTCAGCTTCTTAATAGCGTCTACAATGTCAGTTAACATTAAATCAGGTACTTCAGCATATGCACAAAAATTGGACTTCACATAAGTATCACAGATGTTATCACAGTTTTTGGTGGTGTCATCAGTCACATAAGTTTCATTAAACATTTTTGCAAACATATTGCATATTTCCATATCGTCATCTGAATTAGTATCCTTGTATGTCATAAACGTTGGAGTACTTTTAATCTTCCTTTTCGTATTAAAAAATTTCAAGAAAGCCATCACGAATTAAATCAGATTTTATTTTGATAATGTATGCATTATAAGCAATTTGAAGTTTTGCCTGGAACTCTCTTCTAAGCTTACTAAAATTATTGAAATTGTTAGTGGTGAAATTGTTTCTTAGCTTTTTGTGAAGATTATTCTTTCTATTTCTTAATCTTTTAAGTTCAGGTGTTATCCAGGGAGAACAAGTCACAGGTCTCACACGTCTGACAGGAATTGACTTTTCGAAACAATCACGTAGAACAGAATAAAACATATTTACAGAATAGGTTATGTCACTTTTTACAAATACACAGTTCCAATCAACATTTAAAAATGCACATTTCAGCTTGTCAAAGTTTGCTTTTTTGAAATTAAATTCATAAATTAACTGTTTTGTTTTATCACAGTTTGTATAATTAATATTAAATAATCTTTCTGATAATCAGTACCCCTGCATTTTAGGAGATTTTAATATGAGTGATGTAAATTGGTCTTATTCGGAAGATGACAAATGTTTGATTCCATATAACATCAAAAGAGAATGTGATATTATTTTTTATACATTCGTTGTTATCATTAAATTTAATTCAAATAAACAATATTGTCAACTCTTTGCATAGATCTCTGGATCTCACTTTTATAAGCAACAATTTAATGCATGAAGTTACTGAAGTACTATCCCCTCTATTAAAAAAATCGATACATCACAATGCAATATGTATTAAACTTAAATTTTGTATGAGTTCTGTTAATAATGTAGTAAAATCAAATTTTAAGAAAACTTTTAACTTTGCTAAAGCAAACTACCCAGCCCTTAATAATTATTTTCTGTCTTTTGATTGGGAAAATATACTTTCTGGTGCTAATGTTTACGAAGCGTATATAACACTTTTACAACATTTTCAAAATGGATTTTCACAATTTGTTCCATTTAAATGTATATTGTCTTCTGTTAAACTACCGTGGTATAACAAACGACTTATAAATTTAAAGAACACAAAACGCAAGGTTTTTAAAATGTTTAAAAAATCTAATAATGATATGGATAAAAATCGTTACATCCAACTAAGAAGAGAATTTGAATTCTTAAACAAATTCCTATACAAACAGTATATAATGAATATCGAGTCGCAAATATCAACTTATCCTTAAGCTTTTTGGTCATTCATAAATGGAAAGAAAAAGTCATTAAGTATATTTAACAGCATGCAATATAATAATCAAACCTCTACTGATTTAACAGGGACATGCGAATTACTTGCATCATTTTTTGAATCTGTGTACAGAAATCATTCAAGTGTTGTTATTACTTCTCAAAGTGATTCTGTAACTACTACTCAAAATATCGGCTCTTTGTATCTCTCATTAAATGATGTTCTAGAGGGTCTAACATCTTTAAAACTGACTATGAATTCAGGTCCTGATGAAATCCCCTCATATGTTTTGAAAAATTGTTAACAATCATTGGCTTTACCACTTCAGCTTTTATTTAACTCTTCCCTATCAACAGGTGTCTTCTTGGATGAATGGAAATTATCATTCATAACTCCGGTTCATAAATCCGGACATAAACATAAGGTAGAAAATTATCGTGGTATATCCAAAATATCTGCTATACCAAAACTGTTTGAATTCTTAGTTAAAGAAAAATTATATTTTCATTTAAATGAACATATCTCCCCATTTCAACATGGGTTCATGCGTGGTAAATCTACAACAACGAATCTTGTTTTGTTTACCAAATATATTTTTAATTCTTTCGAAGCTGGTTTACAAGTAGATACAATCTATACTGATTTTACTAAAGCATTTGATACTGTTTGCCAACCAATTTTAATTCAAAAAATAAATTCTTTTGGAATTCATTCCCAACTTTTAAAATGGATCTCAAGTTATTTGAGGAATAGAAAGCAGATTGTTAAAATATAAAATGTCATGTCCAGAACCATCTCTGCGACTTCAGGAGTTCCTCAAGGTAGCCATTTGGGCCCACTGTTTTTTATCTTGTTTATTAATGAAATTCCATCTTTACTTCGTTATACTAAATGTCTTATGTTTGCTGATGACTTCAAAATGTATACTCGTAGAACCAATAAAAATGATTGTCTTAATGTTCAAATCGATTTTAACAATATATTAAAATGGTGTGAGGAAAATTACCTCGAATGCCATATTTTCACGGCTTTGCATATGTCGACACCTATTCTTCACAACTACTTAATTCGTGAAAACGACTTAAGTAGACAATGTGAAGTAAAAGATCTAGGAGTTATATTTGATACTAGATTAACATTTTCCACTCACATTGAATACATTGTAGCAAGAGCAAATTCAATGCTTGGGTTTCTTAGAAGAAGTTGCAAATATTTTTCAAATCCCTACACTATAAAATCAGTTTACATGTATTTTAGAGTATGCTTCCATTATTTGGAACCAAATTATGAAAATTCAAAAATCGTTAATTAAATTTTTAGTAAAACAATTGCATTGGAACCTAAATGTATTGCCGTCTTATAATACTAGATGTGCGCTTATCGGTTTAGATACTCTTCTAAAGCGACGTAATGTTCATTGTGTAATGTTTGTATATGATGTTTTCTCATATCGTGTTAAATGTTCTGAACTTTTAGAGTTATTTTTTATATATGCACCAGAAAGACATATTCGAGTAAGAAATTTGCTATATACACCTAGGCAAATTTATAATTATGGTGCAAATGAACCAATTACCCGATGTGTTAAGATGTTCAACTTATTTTATTCTAATAATTGCGATTTAAGTCTTAATAGAGTGGAATTTAAAAAAATGCTGTTATATAATATAAGATGAAAAATATGTATTAGAATACTTAAATATTATCATGTATTTGTAATCTGTAAGAGTGTTAAAACTCGGTAGATGAAATTAATAAATAAATAAATAAATATTAGACAGGATTTGCGGAGAGAAATTCCATCAGGTACATCGGTTAATACTAGGTCGAGAATTCTATCCAAAGAATTCATTATAGGGTTTATCTGACTTAAGGCACAAGCAGATATATTTTCAATAAATGTAGCACTTTTTTCTGAATGGTTTGAAAGCGCTGTTAAAAATTCGTCATCTTCGTTCAGATACCCCCAAACAATGTCAGACAAATTAAAGTCACCAATAATAATTAAGTTCTTCTGGACAACATAATGAGACAATGTGGTTAAAGTTACAAAGACAGGAACTTTACATATCGAAGTCCATATTAGGGGGAATGTAAACGCAGCAAATATACAAATTTTGACATAGTAGATGAATTTTGACACACAACATTTCGATGCTTATTACCGGCAAGTCAATTAAAGTTGTACGAACAACAGATTTTACAGCAATACAGACGCCACCTCCAGTTTTCTTATGGCTTGTGAAAGGTGATCTATCGAAGCGAAAAATATTAAATGAACTACATAAAATTTCATTATCTAAGTGCCTGGCCACACGTTCATTGGAATGAAAGTCATCTCCAACGAGACAGGTAGATTTTGTGTGAGCCAAAAAGAGAAAGGATGATTACACCGAGAATCCATTTCAAACTGAATTCTCGGTGTGGGCATGAACGTTGCACTTCCAAACCATTTCATTTTTACAAAAATACTCAATATCAATATTTCAATAAAAATACTATCAATATCGGAGACACGAAAATATGAAGGTGTTGTTTCAGATTTCACTTTGTTCCTGGTGTAAAAGATGACTTCATTCCAACGACGCTTTTTTGTGTGTGGCCATGGCGTTCATGGGAATGATAGTCGTTGGGATGAACTTGTGGCCAGGCACTAAAACAGTTTTGTCGAGCCAAGTTTCAGTGAAACATAAGACATCATATAGTAAACCATGACTTTTTAGAAATAGCGATTTTAACTTCGATTTGAGACCTCTGACATTTAGGTAATATAGCGTAAGGGAATTCACATTTCGTTCGAGTTCATTCTTTCACTCTATAATCCCCAAGGTATAACAGAAACCAAAAGGTCTAAGCTTATAAAATAGACACACGATTCAAAGCTTTTTATATATCCAGAGCAATAATTCTACATTCACCATAGTAGTATATTCTAATGTTCCATTGATAAGGATTTTTATTTCTATTAGCTCATGGAAAAAAAACTTTTGAGTGACTACCGAAGTACGACGTTAAAATCGTGTTGGTAGATTTTAACTCAAATATAGGAAGAGAGCTCATATTTAGTAGTGTTATTGGAAAACACAGCCTAAAATACACCATCTTTGGCATAGGAATTAGCCTTATTGACCTCGCTGGTTGCAACACTGTATCCACCAAACGATTTCCGCACCATGATATCCATAAGGGGACATGACAGTCTCCAGATAAACAAACGGTCAATCAAATTGATCACATTTCGATAGACAAGAGGTCGTTATACGCCGTAACAAATGTCAAATACAAATATTTTTATTTACAAAATATTACCACCACCTTAAATCGGAGAACGATGTAGCGGCTTTGTCAGATCGACCGCAACTGATGGTCTAAAAAAATAGAAGGAATACCAATTTTTTTTGAAAAAGAAATAAGAGTAAGAACAACGCGCGATCGAAGATATAGAAAGCACTGCCCCAACTACATTGTCTCCCCATACATCGGCTAAAAGATCCTATCTACGGAAGCATGTGACCGCCTGAAACCTTTTATCAACAACCTAATCGGCCCTTAGCAATATGGTCTTAGTCCAGGAGAATCAATAGCTGATCAAACTTTCAGATCTTGAAAAAACCGATGAAGTCCAAATCGATAACCACCACCTATTCATCAATTCGAAAGAAGCATACGACAGCTTTTATAGAGACGAACTATACAGAGCCATGTCAAGTTTTGGTTTACAATACAAAATCGTCCGCTCAAATCAAATATATATATATATATATATATAATCCGAAACTCTGAAAATGTTCATAAAAATAACAATTTTTCTTTGATTTTGACTACCTGTATCAGCTTTTGTTTTAAAGCTTCCAATATTTCCTAATCCAGTAAGTAAGTTTGTATTAATTTTAAGCACACGTGAAATATAATTTTTGCAACGGATTTTAAAAAGTTGGCAAACTATGGCCGTCCATTTTCTTTCAACGAAACACAAGAAATGTCAGTCTATGGAAGGGGTACCAAACTAAGAAATTCAAAAATTTGAAAGTGTTGAGTAGAATTACTGTCTATTCCAACTCAATCTTACTTTGCATAATACCATTGTATATGAAGCTTATAGTAGTATCATCACGGCAATTTTTTTATTTCTGTCTCCAGCCGCCTAGGGGGAGATCGATCGTTTCTCACGAGAGAAGAAAAATTTGTTCACTCTTTCTGAATAGAGTAAATAATATTATAATGAGTGTGTTTATGAGTGACTTGAAGAGTGCAAACAAGAACAAACCGGTTTTGGCGTACTCGCACCAAACTAAATAAGATAATGAGCAATATACAGAGGTGAGGTGATAACTTCAATATGCTTTTCCACGTCTCCAAAGAAGTAGCATATTAGACGCACTTTAGAACTAAAAAATACAATATGTAAAATAAGTTTAACATAAATATGAGAAAACGTAACAATGTTTATGTATAAACGGGGTAAAAAAACAGAAAACATATCGATAATTCAATAAACAAACAAAAATAAAAAAAAAAAAAAAACGAAAGTGGGGATCTTAGTTCCTCGCACTTTTAACTCCACAGAAATCCTTATTGAATTTTCTTATAGAAAATAAATTTTCTGCAACATCAGTATTTAGATGTACAAGGAGAAGAAACTGCTAGTCATTTTTGAGTTTTTCCCATATTAATTCTATGGCCAGCAACGTTTGCATAAGACCACCAAAGCAATGTGGCTTTTTCATTTTACCAGTAGACTCCCATAATGAGATCCACTCCTTAGCTGTTTTGATGGACTGTAGAGTTTCACTACATGCTGAAACAGGTCGACGATCAGGATTGGATGTGTAAAGACTGTAGCTATTTAAGTTATCAAAAAGATTATTCATCTTAATAGCAAAATGTGCCGTCGAGGCAGCGATTTTTTTATCTGTGTCGGTTTGAAAACAATTTGCTGAGATAGCGTTGAAAATTCCAGCAGCTGAAAACCTGTGTAGCCAGTTTGACTGATCATTCTTCAAAACTGTTTGGATTTATATGACTTTTCGTTAGTTTGAAGCATACTTGAAAGATATTCTTGGAATCTTCTTCAAACAGTTTGACAAGTGTTCCCCAAGAAACGATATCATCAGCTATGCGAATATTATTTTTTAACAAGCAACTTCGCACGCTTTTGAATAAATGCGGGTAGTCATATGAAAGAAATATTACCTGGTCCGAGATTTAAAAAAACGGCTTATTTTCTGCTGCTCCCAGTAATTTACATGCTTTTCTATTGTTACTGCCCTGGTCACAGCATACAGCAATAACTTCAAATCCACATTCTAATATTTTGGTAACTGTTAATTTCAATATCATAAAAGACACAAATCTTTTTCATTGTATGTCCAACGTGCAACGCGGGACAGAATTTTGTATTCCACCTTTAGATTTATGAACGAAACGTGAACCGGGAGATGGAAACTGTGAGGAAGAAATTTCGGAGCTATTGTTAAGAGGAGGTAAAGAGAAATCTCTTACATATGTTACGGGGTTAGCAACCCTTTTAACAGAACTGACAGGTGAACACATTTTCAGTTTCACCAGTTTCTTGAATAAAGTTTGGATTATTGCATGATCTGGAGTTGTTTTATATTACCTTCGATGTTCAGTCTTTCGATTATTATCCATAATTTTTAAGCAAGAATCGTCAGTGAATAGATTCGAGCAATTGTAAACTAATGGGGATGAAATTGGAACTGAATTTTTAGGAAGACATTTTCGAAGTGATTCTAATTTTAAGTCTTTGGTATAGAAATGGTTTTTACACATAAAAACATTTTTATTTAATGAGATGTGAATGTTTTATCCAAACATCTCTCCTATGATCATTGGGGAGCTTAAAAAAGGACAAGGAAAATGGAATTTTGAAATTATTACAGTCCATATGAGCATTTCGCCATTCTATAATGCTATTTAACATTTAACTTTAATTTATTAGAAATAAAAAATACAAATGTATAATTGTTTTGTTCGCTGAAAAACAAACCAAGAAGCACAAACCAAAAGCAGAACAATAACACAATTAAACATATGAGAAGGCTACAATCCCCTGTGCGGATCGTTGAATACCCTATCCCATTCCATCCTTAAAATTAATATCCTCAAAATGTAGGCTTTATGACGTTAAAATACAGAAAATGACATTGTCACAATATATTGCTCAGACAGTTTATCAAAACCTTTTGTGGTTCGACAAAAAAGAACGTGTTTGTATTGCATATGCCTTGGGGTAGGGCATACAAATGGTCTTTGTAGGAAAACGCCCCCAAAAAGTGGGCGTGGGTTAAAATGGTCTACTGACGAAATGTTCAAATTTATACTACCAATTATTGTGCATAAAATTTTTTTTTCGAAAATTTTAAAATTTGCCAAAAAAGTTTTTTTTTAAAAACGCCCCCAAAAAGTGGGCTTGGCAAAAACCTTTATATTGACGAAATATAGTGGGCGGATTTCATAATTTTGAATACTTGTTCTGCTGGGAGCAACAAAGAGTACGTGTACCAAATTTCATCCTTCTAGCTCAAAATTTAAGGCCCAAAAACTGGTGACGTACAGACGGACGGACAGACATGGCTAAATCGACTCAGCTATTGATTCTGAGTCGATCCATATACTTTGAGATATATCTAGCTAAATTATTTCGCTACAAACTATGTATCAAAACTAATATGCCCCTATGGGATAGGGTATAAAAATTCACAGTAAAATTGTCCACCTGTAATATTAACCAACTGCCACTGCACTTCACCAAAACATTGGTTGAAAATGAGCGATCAGTATCTATAAAGCACACACACAAAAAAATACTCCAAAAACCGATCATTCAGTTGAAGCAGAGTGTATGCTGTACGTGGACAAAGATGTTATGGGATGGGAAACTATGTATGCTGCATTATTCACTCAGGCTCAAATTTTAATACATTGAGTAGATTAACAAAAAAATACGAAAATAAAATTTGAATCTGAGTAAAGTATGAAACAAGACATGTACAACATCCCTCAGCAAATGGCTTTTCAGCACTGCGATTGAGATATGAAATGCAATTGCTTTTGCTCATACCGGGGGTTGGTATGGCACACTCGCAATTCGCATATCGCATTGCAACAAAGTAACTCACTTAGCTTTCGTATTTGACAAAATGAGCGAGAAAGAAATAGTGTATTGGCATGCGATTGGTTTAATTTTAGAGTAGAACTGTGTAAATTATGTGAGTGGATCTCCATTAAATCTAATAAAGAGAGCGTAAAATTTAGAGCCCTCTTTGGCCTAGTAGTATCTCGCGCCGATAGAGGCACCACCATCGATTTGCCAAAGTGATAGTACTATTAGTTTCATATACAATGATAATACCAAAACATTTATAGCCCGATTCTCCCCATCATCACTGATACCTCACAAGTCACAAGAAGAGGTGAAATTGATTTTGTGACTTTTTCGTATTATCCCCCACAGTCACAACTTGTGAGAGTCACAAAAACTATCGAAATTGTGATCTCCTTCAGAGCAGGTCACAACCAGCAAATTATTTGAGATTTGATATTTTGATTGTTATGTAGTGTAAAAAATGGAAGTTGAAATGAATATGGCGCATATTATTGATTAAGTTTCCTCCGTAAATGAAAAGTAAGAATTTTACAAAAGCACATCATTTGTAACAAGCTAATAATATTGATAAGATTGCGGCGAAGACGGCTTTTAAGAACCTTGAGAGGTACCAATGACCCAATAGCTATACAGAACTGCACGTTTGTAAAGTTTTTCGATTCCCAAAAACATTGTGCTGGGATCTTATGCAGAGCTTGAAGCGTCATAACAATCAACCAACTTCCTTGTCTCTTGTACTTCGAGTATGTATTACATTTTGTTCTTTTCAAGTTCTCATTGCAGTTTTATAAAATTTGTTTTGAATAGTTTCTTTCAGTGCTATATTTCCTTGCACATGACTGTTATCAGAAGTGTATACGAAATAACTATACAATACCTCTCAGCCAAGCCACAATTAGCAGAAACGTAGCTTATATATATTCACCTTTGCTGTGGTGAATTTCGTTGTGACTTTTCTTGTGAGGATTATCGGATTCTCCGACAAATGTTATCGAGTCACAATAATCCTCACAAAGAATAGTCACAAGAGCTTGTGACTTTTGATTCCTCATAAGGGGGAAAATCGGGCTGTACTGTGTTGGTGTTTGGTGATATTTACATGATGTCTTTGGATATGTCTTTACTTTGTATTTTTAAATGTTAACGTCTTGTGGTTCGTAATAGGGTCATTCGTGAGTTAAAAATTTGGTTGAGTTGAGAAAAAGACTCTCTTTCATTCTTGATACATTCGTTTTATTTTGGCGTTTATTTGTTTTATTTTATGCGGAACAAACGTCATAATCCAATGATGTCAAACATCTTAAAATTATGTTTTTTTTCTTTTGTGTTGTGGTGGCCATGACTTTTGCAGTGTATTTAGAAATAGAGACCATTTGCAGAACTTTAACGCTTGCAAATTTTGCATGTATTCATTGAAGACTGTATGTTTCCTATTTTCTGCAAAGATAACTCTGCACGTGTGTGTCAGGTATAACTTACTTACTTACTTAAGTGGCGCTACAGTCCGGGATGAACCTGGGCCTCAACCAACAGCCTCTCCAATTACCCCGGTCCTTAGCTAACTGCCTCCAGTTGCGCACTCCAAGTTGGTTGAGGTCGGTTTCTACTTGTGAGCGCCACTTAAGGCGAGGTCTTCCTCTACTGCGTCAGACGTCTGGCTGGGAATCGAAGACTCTGCGAGCCGGAGTATTGGTGTCCATTCTTTCTACATGTCCTAGCCATCTTAAACGTCCAATGCGGAGTTTTTTGACTAGGGGTATGTCGCTGTACAGCTCGTATAGTTCGTGGTTGAATCTTCGTCTCCATAGCCCGTCAACGCAAACGGGACCGAAGATTTTCCGAAGATTTTTCTCTCGAATCGACCAAGGATTTCTTCATCCGCTTTTGATACGGTCCATGCTTCAGCGCCGTAGAGCAGGACTGGGATGATCAGGGTCTTATATAGGATCTCCTTAGTAGTTCGAGTGGGGGCTTTACTACTAAATTGCCTTCTTAGCCCGAAAAAACAGCGATTGGCAAGAGTAATTCTTCGTTTGATTTCTGACGAGATGTTGTTGTCAGAGTTAATAGCGGAGCCGAGGTAGACAAAGTCCCGTGCTACCTCAAAGTTATATCTGTCAATGGTGACCTTCTGTCCAATTCGTCGATGTTGTGTGTCCTTTCGTGTTGACAGCATATACTTTGTCTTACCCTCATTTACTGCTTAGCCCAGGTCAGGTATAAAAGGGTAAAGTTATTCCTAGTCATTTGTTCTACTTGTACCCGTGTGAAATCTTACTTCACTTGGTAGTAAAATCTCACCAAAACACGCCTAAACTTTATCAGCAGCAGTTTACCTTTTTGCTTCTTAATTTTCAATAACTATTTCCATTAAACTAAAAAATAATAAACAAATATTTTGTCGCTATTATTATAGTTTTGTATTTATTTTCATCATCATCATCAGAAATGTATAATTTATAATTTGTTTTTCATTTTTTTTATTTCCTTTGTATTATAACGATTATTTTGTATTTCGTATTTTTTTTTTCACTTTTTTTATAATTAGGGACAGTATTTTCTTCTTCGTCAACAACTTAATAAAATTGTTTTGAATTTTTTTTTCTTTTAATGTATGTATAATATACTTTGTCTTGATTTTATATTTTATTTTGTTGCCATATATTATACATATATATGAATCTTTTTTTAAATTTTTTTTTCAAAGTCATATTTATATTTTTTTTTTCTTATTACGTTTGAAACAGTAAAAGGCGCAAATAAAATTAATTCTTTTATTTTTAAACTTATTTTGAATTTTTGTTTGTAAGATGCAATTTTGTTTTGACAAAAATGAATTGATTTCTTGTATAGGTACACATTTATTTGTTTTAACATTTTATCTGCTTGTATAGTATAATATATATAGATATATATTATAGCTTAAGACATTTCCCTCAGAAAAATAAATATTATTTATATTCATCTGTATATATTTTAGAGATTTAATTTCATTTATATATATATATTTTTTTTTTTGTAATTTACCATTTAATGTATTTATATATGTTTTTTTATGTATGTATAATATGATTTTATTTTGTTGGTTTGTACACTTTAAAATTTACTATGTTCTTTTATGTTTTTTTATTTAATTATGTATAAGGAGATCCATTTCTATTTTTTTTATATTTGTATAATTAAATAATATATTAATCTTTGTTTCTGTTTCGTTTTCTTGTTTTTTTATTTATTTGTTTCTGTGTTGCGTGTGAATGTGGGTGGTTTTGTAATTTAGCTATTTCCTTCTTTTTGCACACATAATTTTTATCTTATTCTAAGTTTTATTGTTTGTTTCTTATTAGTAATTTGTTTTTCTTTTTAAAGGTTAACCAAAATGAAAACTCAAAAATTAAGGGAAACATTCAACTCAGTTTAACAAAGTTTTGACGTTAGTTTCGTGTTTTAAAATCTTATTCTATAACGTATATGCTCACTTATTATTGTATAATATAAACTTATGGATTTTTTTAAAACGTTACCATTAATGCTTTTGAAAGATTGTTTCAAGTTTCAATTTGTCGATACAAATACGTCTTTATAGCGCATTTATTGTTTGTATACGTTTAAAACATTTCTTTTTTTCTTAAGGTTAAAAATAAAACAGATAAACTTTATATCATAGACAACCAGTTGCAAAATAAAATTCTATATTCTATTGATAATATTGATAGATTTTTTTTGTTTTATTTGTATATACATGAATAATAGTAACAATATTTTTTTTTTCTTGTTCATAACGGTGTTATACAAAAGAAAAAACACAACAATTATATCTTAAATATTTAATTTTTTTAATTAATTTTTGTTATCAGACAACGTTTTGTTTTATTTTTATTGATTTCAATAACAATCACCTAATAAGTAAATGGTTACTTAAATTTGGTGTAGTGTTAATTTTAATGTTCATTGTTTAATCAAGAAAAAGTACAGGCATTAATTAAGTCTTCAATAATATTTAATTACTTTTTTATAAAAGAAGAATTTCCCGTAATTGTCAGCCAATTAGTTTTTTTTTGTATATTTAAATTTAATTTCGCATGTACGCATATATCAAAAAATTAACCAAACAAAAATGTTGCGTTTCGAATTTTACTTACTAGATAATAAAATATGATTCGCCAATTGTTTTTTTTTTTAATGTGTATATGTTTTTTCTTTTATTGAAAAAAATGTAAAATTAGTCAGTTTCATTTTTAATTTGTCTTGTTTTATTTTGATTACGATGAGTGTATAATTTAATGTTATAATTAATTAAAATTCAGTCATGTTGCGCAAGTTTTTTTACATTTAGTTTTTTTAAACGATAACAATTTTTTTTGAAATAGAAAATTATTTCTTTTAAGTTTTTTTCTTAATGCTTTTCTTTTTGGAATCTCTGCGCGTGTTATTGTTACGAATTTGGGAGAAAAAACGTTTTCTTGATTGCTTTAGAAGGGATTGTTCAATAGGAGTTTTTTTTGTAATGGAAGCAAATACGATTACGATTTTTTTTAAGAAGCTAATACTGACTAAAAGCGAAAGAAGTTGGTTTTTCTTTTAATAATTGGGAAAGGGGTATATGAAACTCTTATATCGATGCTTAAATTGTTTAACGTGATGAATAATTTTACCATGTTTCTTTCTGAAAATATTGCAAATAATAAACTGAAAAATAATGACATTAGTCTGATCTTTACCAAAATCTTGTACAAACTCTTTTTCCATTGCAAGTACTGAATATTGAAAGATTTAATGTCATGCAAAATATAAGTTGTTTAATTAATTATGTTGGCAATTTTGTTAACAAGGAATTTTAAGAATTCGTTATTTGTTTTTTTTTTTCAACATTAAATCTTAAAAAAATATTTTAACAATCTCAAAACAAAAATAAATTTTTCTTTTTTAAATTATGTAAACGGTGTGTAATTTTAATATATTGTATACTGATACATTATGTTTTTTGTTTTTTTTTTTTTTTGCACCAACAAAGTTTGCATTGGACGATTTCGGTTAACACTTATGTTTTTTTTTATATTTTATTATATCAATGTTAGCGTAGTTATATGATTTATTTAAAATAGCCAATTATGAGAAATACGATAATCGAATAGTATACACATACGAAGTATATATTAACGAGTACTACAAACTAACACATTTATATATTTATAATATTTTACTTTTTTTTTTACTTATAGAACGTTGTCTTATTTAACAAACACAAATGTTTGCCAATTTAATGAACGAAATTCTGGCAGTGGTAAAATTTTTTTAAAAACCAAAAATAAAAGGATTTTATGGTTGGTATATTTGGAAAATCCTCTTAGTTAAGTTTTGTGTATTCGTAGGGATTGGTAATTTAAAAAAAAAACAAACATTTATATTTTAGACGCGCTTAGATTTAATTAAATGAATAATCAATATTTTATAGTCTTTTCTTTTAGTTGTTTTGATGTTACTTTTATTAAAAGGAAGTGTAAATGCGTTTTTCTTCTTTTTTTCTTCGTAAAAAGTATTTTTTTATACGCAACGATATTTATTTGCATTATGCATTTTGTTGATTTTTTTTTCGACATACAACATTTAAATGATATGATAAATTTGTCTACATAGTTTTATGTATGTATGTTTAAACAAATTTTTATAACTAACGTTTGTTTGTGTGGTTGTTTTTTTTTCAATAATGAGAACTAAAATCAGCCTTCTCCGTGTGTAATAAATTATTACTTTTGTTAAATATAATTATAACGACATAGAGACTCGATAAGGATTTTTCGTCTTACATAAGTTTTTCTATATATATAAATGTCTACATAGAAGGGAACAAAATGTTTTTTTTGTTTTTCGTGTTAAGGCTTCGAATTTGGATTAAATTCAGTAAATGTGGAGTTTTTCTCTCTTTTTGTTAAACGTTTAACACTGTCAATTGCTTTGTAGTGTATGTAAGTACTCTTCAATTTTTAAGACAAACATTGCGCGTATAAGCCGATTAATATGTTTTAAAAGATTTTTTTTTATTTTTTATGAACAGACAGTCTTATTGCATTTGAAGCAACATTGAAAGCGTCATCTAATGCATTGTTTATATATGTTATCGTACATAATATGTTTATATGTTTTTATAACGACACATATTTGTATAGTAAGTCCTTAATTTGGAAGGGAAAAAATAACTTAAGGACACTTTAACAAATTTTTTTTTGTAATAAATTTTGTTTTCTCGACAGGATATCATATATACATATTTATATGTATATATGAATATTTGAATTAAATTTTAAACCAAAGTAAATTTAACATAATAAAATTTAAAATGTTAACCTAAAAAAATATAACATAAAAATCGATTTTTTTTAATCAAGTATCTGAGATATTTTAGATTGTTGTCTGTTTTATCATTCTTAACTACTAAACACTGTAATTGCTAATTTCCATTAAAAGCTGAATTTTTTTTCTTACAAATTTATATGTAGGGTTTAAGTTTTATTTATGTTTATTGTTCAAAAAATGTTCTGCAATATGTATATGTACATTTTTTTTAATTTACTATTACTTTACCAAAGCAAATTCTATTTTAATTTGTTTTATTATTCTTTCTGTCTTTACAATTGTTTATTCTTAATATTTATAGATATATATTTCTATTTCATTACAGTATATTTTGTGCTTTTGAAACTTTGATTCTTGTTCTGATTTTTTTGTTTTGTTTGTAATTCAACTAGAAAAATATATTTATGACTCTTTTACTTTGTTTTTTTAAATATATTTTTCACAAAATAATGTCTGTTTTTTTGTTAAGTGGATTTGAAAGAATATCTTTGGCTTTTTTCCGTTTTTTAATTGTTCTATTTTTTTTTGTTCATGTCCAGCTTGTATATCTATATTAACTATTTGCTATTTCTGTTAAAAACCATTTTCTTTAAAATGTAATTATTTTGTCTGTATGTTGAGTTATATAAATATCCATTTTTATCAAAAAACATTCAGGAATCTCTGTTCGCACTTAGGACCGTTGCTTTGCATTTTGTAAGAAAAATTGTTTTATTTTTTATATATGAAAAAAAGAATCTAACAAAAGAAATATAAATGAGAGGCATATTTATGTTTATAATAAATATAGTAATATATATATATAATTGTTGAAAAAAAATATGAATAAGAATTGTTAAAAAAATATATGTGTTATTGCACAAAAGGCCTGTGATGTTTATTTGTTTGCTAACAATATAAACTTTTGAAATTATAATTTTAATATTGCTGTCTGAATATGGACACATGTCTATTAGTTTCTTGTTATTTTGATATAATTGCTATGACGAGGGAGAGAAGACAAGGGAATTTCTCTTAATGATTTGTATTTTCATTAAGATCGAATAGATTTTTTTTTAATTCGAGGCTATTTTGTTAAAACTAAAACTCCTAGTTCAGATATTTTAAAATAAAACAAATTGCTTAAATGTCCTTCGCATGGTTTGCATAAATTTAAAAATATTTTGTTAAAATTAAAACTCTTAACTCAGATATTTTAAAATAAAACAAATTCCTAAAATGTCCTACATATTGCTTGCATATATTTAAAAAAAAAAACATTACTCACGTCTATTAAAAACGTTTTTTTTTAATTGAAAATTTCCGTATAACTATTGTTTTTCATTGTAAGTTTGTAGAATTTAAACGATATACTAAAATTGACATTGACAACAGTTTGACGATTATTAGATGAATATCACGTAATTCGTTGTTCTCAGTGGTCGTGATATGGATTCAACGAATTCAACTCTGCTCATATGCTAGCAAGTTTTTAAGAAAATCTTTCAAACAAATTTTCTTAAAAAATACTTAGAGAAATCATTTTTAATATTGATAACACAAACGATAACAACATGATTCTAATTAGTTTCGTGTTGAATTTTTCATGTTTTCTCTAAAACTGTCCATTTTACCTGAACGTTTTGCAAGATGTCATTCGTTTCTTCATACAAGCAATGATATGTGATTTTAGGTTCCAGGTATTTGTTTACTCATTCTCACTAATTTTTACAGAAGAGAGTTTATTTTTACCATTCACCATTGTCTTGATATTCAATTCGAATCAAAAGTTATTCGAACTGGAGTATTGTATTTTATTTTTCGAACAAAAGTAATTACGCGTTTAATACAAATGTACACATATAGTACACGACTTTGGGTTATAGGCGGTTTTCTAGTTTCATTTTATTCGAATGATAAAGGTATTTAATATTTAATTTCGACTAACGATCTAGTTAAATGGAATATCAAAATCATTTCATAAAATGGCTCCCGACAGAAGGGTCTTTTCAAATATTGCTTTATGGGTCGTAGAAAACGACCCAAATCATTTATTAATTAGATGAAATTAATGTAAATTACTCAACCAAATGTACTAAAGGGTCTACCAAAAGTAATAGACCACATTACCATTGTTTGAAGCAGGACACAAGTAATGTCAGTTCGAGAGCTATACAGTCCCATAGTCAAACTAATAACATTATTTAAAAAAAAACTTCTCCTGAGATACAAAAGATGATTGAAAAATCTGATACAAGTTTAATTTAACTAGAAATCGTCTCAATTGGTTGCACTACCAATGTCACATGTACATATCAATATTGTTTTAATAAGTGGTTTTATGGTGCCATCTCACGAACGAAACATTCTTTACCGTGAACATTTTCAAATAAAAAGCCAACGAACAAAAAGAAAACTAAACAAAAATTGGCCTGTGAATGTCGCATTGTTGGACACGATTCTTTATTTAAAATTATTAATTCTCGTTAACATTTGATTTTGTTCATTCAGTTATTGATTGAATTCAGTTGATTTAATTATTTGAAGGCAGTAGGTATAATTTTTTTAACAAAATAAACATCATGTCTTATCCCTCATCTCTTAGGTTCTCAGCAAACGTAGATTATAATATTAACCAATTTTTTTACGTTTGCAACAGTGTATATAACAAATTTGTTAAAACAAAAATTTAACTAACAAAAAAAACAAAATAAAGATTTTTTTTATTTTTTCTATATACAATCAAAAAATACGATTTTTCTCTAAAAAAAAATATTAATAACATAATGATTAATAATAATAATAAAAATATATATATAAATATGCCTCAAGATGTTATTATAAAAATAAAACAGAGCGCATAAACTGAGAACAATAACATAGTAATAGAATAATTTTTTCTCTTTTGTTTAAAAAAATTAAATATTTAAAAACAAATTACAACAAACAAAATTGTGTGGAAGACAATATATTTAAATTAGAAACAAAAAACAATTCCATTACTCATAATCTGTGGGGTTTCTCTCAGGTTGCGACATTGATTGTTATTACGAAAAAAACGGGTTTCTGACGATTCACCAAAAGATGGCGGTACTAATCAATCGAACCAACTATATCTTAACGGAAGATATGTATGTTTATTGAGGTTTTCAGTATTTTATTCATATACATAAAAAGAAATTCTCAGTCATTGCTTTGATTTTTTTTTTGCCATTTTCTGAGACAATAAGATGTTTTACTCTTTTTTTTACAATTGTACTAGATTAGCAAAATAAAATAAATATGTGTGTGTAGTAAAAGAACAAACAAAATATATAAATGAGATCAAACTCGTACGTAAAACATTTTTATTTGTTTTGCAATAATACTAATTGGTGGGTTTTTTTGTTTTAAGATGTTTTGTTTTTTTTTTAAGTTATTTGACAATATGTGTGTGAATATATAAAACAAAATTGTTTCTTTGTACTTCATGTTTATGGCTCTGTTTTATTCTTATAAAAGTTTGATATATATATATATATGTATAAATTTTGAATATATATTTAAAAATTACTTTTACCAAAAATTAAAAAAAAATGAACATGTTAATCCGAAAAATAAAATTTGTTTTTAAAAAATAAAATGGTTAGTTTTGTTTTACTTAACGTTTACAGTTTATATAGATATATATGTGTAATTTTAGCTTGTACATCAATCAATAATAATATATTTTGTTTGCAGAATTGCAATTTGTATTTGTAATCTCGAATTAGATTTTTTTTTCTTTAGATACAATATTTCTTTATTCGCTTAGAAAAGAAAAAGTTTAACACAAAATAAAACAAAAAACGACTTTTCAAATATTTAAGAGATGAACAATATTATGTACTCGGAGAAAATTACTATTTTATTTTTTTATCAAGTTTTATTTATGTGTATATTATTTATTTTACTTTAAATGAATTACAATTTACCTTTTATCTATGCAGAGGTACTCACGTGTATAATTATAACTAAGAAAAAGTATGTTTTTGTTTTATTTTATATCTCTTTTTTGTTTTAACTTAAGTTTGAAATTAACTATATAATGCACAATAAGAGTACAAATTAATTAAAAATAAAAACAGTGCAAAAAAATTTGTCTAAAGTCTTAAAAACTAATATAAAGGAAAAAAAATTAAAATAAATATATTTTTATAAGTTTATATATATATAATGGCGACGTATACAGATACGGATTCGATTGTATCTGCATGCACGAAACCAACATATAAAAAAAAATTAAACTAAAAAAAACGAAAACAAATAAAATAATAAAATAAAAAATTAATTTAACAGCTGTTGTTAGAATTTCGAAATTAGCTGTTTGTTGTGGGACTCTTTTTGTTTCATTATATTCGCAATCGTCAGTGTGGTGAGAGATGTGGATGTATTTGTAGCTACTGGTGGATGTACAATAACGGATGTGGCCACCGCTGTGGCTGTTGGTGTTGTTATTGGTGTACATGTTAGTGCAGCTTTTTTAATTCGATTGTTTACTCTCCTGGTACCATTGGTTAGGTTAACCCTTTTTTGTCCCGGTACCTTTGTCACTGACGATTTAGGCCGCCTTCAGTCCCCAAAACGACTGCATGCCTTCTTCCATTTGCATTGCGTGCACCATGAGTCGCGATGTTCCATACCGTAGACCTTGCGACATTTCTTATTCTCACCACGGGTGCGGCGATTTGGTGAGTTTTGTGAACCTTTCGATTTTCGATGGGTCGTTGTCACTGTGGCAGTTATTGAGGCCGGCGATGGCGTCTGTATTCGGCGATGATGATGATTGTGGTGGTAGTGTGGTTGATGCTGCTGCTGCTGGTGATGATGTTGTTGTTGTTGTTGTTGGTGGTGGTGATGTTGTTGTTGTTGTTGTTGTTGATGGAGATGTTGGCCAGTGTGATGGATATTTTGACTTATAGTCACCGTTGTTGAGCTTGGTATACTGTGTTGCATAAGCTGGTGATGATACTGTTGTTGCTGCTGTTGATGTTGTTGCTGCTGTTGCTGTTGCTGCTGTTGTTGTTGGTGTTGTTGTTGCTGTTGATTGTGGTTTATCGTTATAGTCTGATGTGGCAATTGATGAATTATATGGCCGCTATTGCTATTTGGACTACCAACACTACTGCTGCTGCTACTGCTACTACTGCTGCTGTAGTTATGATGATGATGATGAACATAATTTGGCGATGGATATGGTGCAACCGATGTGGACGGACGTGGCGACCAACGAGCATGTTTCATTGGTGACACCGGACTGTGTTGTTGTAGTTGTGGCTGTTGTAAATGATGATGGTGTTGTTGTGCTGGCACTGGCGATGGCCATGTATAATTGTGATGGGCTAATGGAGACGATGGAATACTTATTGTATGTGTGTTATTATTATATTGTTGATTGTTATTAGCGCCATTATTGCTGATGTGTGTGTACTTTGAATTGACCGAATGAGACTGTGCTAATCCTTGCCTAAAATTGAAGGACACAAAAAAAAACATTTTGTTAGCAAATCATGTTCAGTGTGAAATAATTATGCATTGTTATTTACTTGAAATTCCCAACAATTTGTCTTTGGTATTCGGGATCTTCGTGTGGTGGACGTGCCATATCACGATGGCTTAATGTTGGCGGTGATGGTGGACTAGGTGTTTTTCCTTCATCGCATTCATCTTCAACCTCAGTGTAGTAGAACTCTTCCTCGTGATCGCTTTCAGTAAATGAACCATCATCTTCAACTGAGCGACGAGCTTTTTTAGGACTGCAATTAAAAAAAAAGAATAAAGGTTTAGTTAATGAATTTTGGAAACAAAATAAATAAATATTAATGAAATATTCGCACAAAAATTGTTTAAATACGGTTCTCAATAGCCTTTAATATTAAACCAGAGATCCCATCCCTATAAAGGATTCATGTACTACCATTTTTGTAAAGAAAATATTTTAGGATTTAGCTCTGAATTTAAGTATAGATTTTTTTTTTAATTTGACGATTAAGAAAGGACGTGAAGTTTATAAATAATACGTAGAGAATGTTAAGAGTTATAAACTACATTTATACGACCAAATATGTGTTGTCATCAAGACAGGGACTCATAACATCTAAGAATTGGAGAAAACGTCACAATCGATAGCTATAACATTAATCTAGGCGTGACTTTGTCTGCCAACTCGCTGCTATTAATTCTGACAACAATATAATCCGTCGGCTTTAACCGAAGAAACCTCAAGACTTACGCAAAGTTTTTATATGTCAATTAGTAACAGACCAAGGACGTATTTAGCTAAATGACAAGTGGCAATGCATTTTCAATTTAAATTGGAAATAGCGGAATCCTCACTTCGTCGTTA
The DNA here is from genome assembly GCA_932526625.1 of Rhingia campestris. Taxonomy (NCBI): domain Eukaryota; kingdom Metazoa; phylum Arthropoda; class Insecta; order Diptera; family Syrphidae; genus Rhingia; species Rhingia campestris. The sequence goes on from OW052183.1 coordinate 31,868,695, forward strand.
ACTAACATTGTTTGCATTTTGTAGGCACTACACTGATTTTTTATTGATATTGCGTATACGAATAATATAGCCTTCGCCATATATGCCAAAATATTGCATCAGTCATTAGCTCACTTCCACTTGCGGATCCCTCCGAGATCACTGTATAAGCAGAACGTGATTAACCACCAGGATTTTTTTTTTTTTTCAATTTGCTGATTTGTTGGATTTATTTCATCCCAGTTCTGCTAAATAATACAGCTAGGTATTTTTGACGTTGATATTAGGTCTGTTCCCGTACAACATTATTTTTTACTGGTTCTTACTCAGTTTTACCTCCTATTCCTTTACGAACAAATTAATAAATGGGAAAGCTTGTGAAAGAGGTAAAAACTACACCTCTAGAAAAATCAGTAAAATCGTTTACTTCAGAAATGTTTGTTTGGTTGAAATCATTAAACTGTCAGTTGGTATCTAAAAGTGACAACCTTTTTGTTTTGTCAAACGAAATGAATTGTTTTACTATTTGGTACTTAAACGCGTTCCTGTACATTTTCATAAATAAATTCTTTTTCTAAATGAATTCAGAATTTATTTAATTTTACTGCAACAGTAGAGAAACAGACCTATTATTGTTAAACATAAACAAAGTTCCGCCATGATGAGAATGTTTTTCCACATAATAATAAAATATCGCAGCTGAGACAGTGAAGGAATATCTCTGAGGGACCTGTTAGTATAATTTTCCTATATTATTTTCATATATTACTGATTATTCATAATTTTTACTGTACCTACAAATTTATTTGCATACCAAAATTGCATAACGAAACAGTTCTTATTAAAAATCTGTAAAATTTAGAGCAAAAGGCAAAAATTATTTTTTTAAACCGCAAAAACAACATGTTTCCCCATTAAATATAAACAAATATACATGTTACCTACATTGAAAATAAATATTCACCCAACACTACCCACATAGGTACTCACATTAAAATTAAAATCTCCAACAATTTCGCAGCACGAAACTTTCCCAGCCATCCCTGACATCTCATCTACTACAATATTATACCACCTCACAGCAAATATCAAAGCACCCCTGTATACTATTTTCGTGCTCTATCGCGAAATACTACATTACTACAATATCCATCTCCCTCCCTCTCGTTGCGCAAAGTACAATTTCGCAAATGGCACTCGAGAGAGAAGGCACTTTCAACAGCGAAAAAACCCAATTATTTATCGGCAGCAGCGCGACTAACCACATTCGTTGTCGTTCGTGCGTGTGTTCTTGCTGTCAAAAGTATCCCAATTGTGTTTGAAACAAAAGACAATAAAAAAAAAACAACTCACTAAATTCGACACAATTAAAACAAGTGTGACTGAGTCGTATTAAACAAATAAAATAACTAAAGATTTTCCCAAGAAAGAGAAAGGAGAATCGTATAGGAAACGTGCTGTGCAAATTTCAACGCGAGACAACAAAAAACCAGTCGTCTTCTTTCGCCTCCCCCTGATCTGATAATTTTTTTTTCTTTATCCAACATAGTTTTTCCGTCACAAAATTTGTAAAACAAAAAAACAATCGTGTTCTTCCCTATATCTAAAGTTTCACAAAGAAAACCCAAAATTGGTTTACAATAAATCAATTTTCAAGGCTCCACTATACATCCAACAGCACCACCGTCGTCGTTGTCGTCGCCGCCAACCAATCATCTCCGTAAACTCTAACCTGTCCCAGAGAGAAGCACACTCAGCCAAGAAGAAAAAAAAACAGAAAAACTACAAACAACACAAACCAAGATAATGGCGGTATCAATGGACAGAACTTTTCACGGCGTTAATATTTACGAGTTCACCAACGAAGCGAAACTGGAATTTAGTAATAAATACAATGGAAGCTGCACACTGATTTGCAACTATGATCCGCAGGGTATCACGCTAAGGGTCGTCCTAGGTGAGTTCTATAAAGAAACCAGAAGGGTGGTGTGTGATTTTTTTTTTCTGTTGTTGCGTTGGTAGCTAAAACCGTTTTCTTTATATTGTGTGTACCCCAGGGCCAAAACGCGTCCAAAAATAGGCACAGCTGTGTTTTGTTCTTGAGCAAAGATACGTATACCTATTGCAGGCAAAACACAATAGAGCAAGGACACTATCTGGGGAGGAGAAGGAGAAGCTCGTGTTTCTATTGATTTCTGTTTTCTCGTCTGCTGAGTGTGCATCATCATCATTGTGGAGCTGATGATGCAAAGGATATAGCTCGGCTTACAACGTTTTTTTTTTGTTTTGTATATTTAAACCTGGAAAATCGATTCGTGTCATGCATTTGGAGAGTAGTTGTGTGGTGTGATTTCATTCCTTTGCAGTCGACGTCTTTGTGTATGGAGGGGGTGTTTTTTTTTTTTTCCCTTTTTTACTATGGGATGGCCTTCTGCTGGTCGCGGGTAACATGAGAAATGCAGCAAAAGCGGTGGGACCTTGAGAGATAATGTTTTTCTGTTTCTCTGCATTACAGAATGCACGTGAGAATATGTTTTTGTGGCTCTCTGTTGTGGAATGGCCAACTGGTTCTTTGATTGCCGAGTTGAAGGCACTTGTAAGGATTTATTGTTTTGCCTGGTTGGATATTCGTTAGCGCTTAGTGGGGATTGTTTGCATGGGTGAGATTGAGCACCTGTGGTGAGAGTACGTTTGGGGTTTGTTTTGGTTTGGCTTGTGTGTGATTCTTTGTTGCGGTCGTTGTTTGGAAAAAGAAAAAGAAGGGACAATGACCGAAGTGGTGTTGATTTGATTGAGGGATTGCATTTTGATAGTGACAAAATGGAATGACTTGGCAACTATATGAGCGGATTTAAAAGCACCAAGAACTTGAGAAGAATCGATAGGCCTTACTTGTATGCTGTCAAGGTTGTTTTCTTTGATTTTTGTGCATTTTGATCGGGGGTATATGAGGAGATAGAGGCAAACATTATCTAGCTTTACATTGGCTTTGTAACATTAGACAATCAATTAGATAAGAAGGAGAATCATTGCACACCTTAAAAACTCTTTTCAGCGAGGCTATAAGAATCTGTGGCTTGTCTATCAAAATCACTTCATCAGGCCCAAAGAAGTACATCACCCGTCTCAAAGGATAACATTTGTGTTTCTTGACCCGTTCCTTTGTTTACTTTTCCGAAACCGATCAAATTCACCTCTCGATGCTGCCTTCCAAAAAAGCCCTACGAAGCAATTTTGTGCTATCGATAACAGATCCTGAAGTGGTACTTTACTAGACACATGAGCTCGCTTTGTTTGCTACTCTGACCATAAATGTAAGGCTTACTGATGAAGCACTTCATTTGAAGCCATCGCCGTTTTATCAATAGCTTAATACCTTGGAGAGGAAAAGGCTATTAGTATCAACTAACTATGATATGGCCTCCTCCTGCTCGCGGGTAACATGAGAAATGCAGAAGTCTGTCGAAGCTTAAAGAGGAAAGGGGCTTTGTTTCTAATAATCATTCAAACAACAGGAAACAAATGAGCTGTTCATTCGCTAAAAATTCAAATCGACCCCAACTGGATCACTTTTCCCTCATAAAGGCTGAACCACTCCTTCCATACATGTCTTGGTCCGCCACAAATGACCTCCCACAACTCAAAAACTATCAAACACGCCTCTTAAAGCTCGCGCATATTTGCCACAAGTATGCAAAAGCAATTAATCACTATCAATCGGTAAACAGCGTCTCCCGTAAGTGGTGGTTTTTGCAACCGGATTAGAGATTCAAATTAAACGATAAACTCTTGCTTGCCACTTAGTTTACGAACTTATTAACCACACAACTCAACGTGATAGCAGGGAGTGTATTCACAGCGTTCTCTGCTGACGTTGCGTGTCGATTTATTTAGTAAGAACTTTGCTCAAACCAATTAAACAAAAAAAAAAAAAAATAATAATCGACGTTCATCGATCGCAACCAATGCAGGTGATTAGGGGCGGCGATCTTTTGATAAAATCAGCTTCGGGAAGTGTGTAAATGGTTGAGGTTGGTTGGTCGTATGCAAGAAGTTTTCCTTTCTTAAGTGGAATTCCTTGAATTGGCAATTTTTGTTCAAGTAAAACTGCTTTGGCGAACGTTATACCACGGCATGGGGTGAGGGGTTGCTTTCTTGATATTAAACCAAACGGGAATTCATTGTTTGATGGCAAAAATAATCGCCAATCATATTGTCAAATGACTGGAGCTATGTGGGGGGTCAGTTACTTGATCAAGTTCTCTACAATCACCACCAATAAGAGGGAACTACCAAGGAAAAGGTGGTTAATATGTGTCTAGACCTTTGAATGAGCACATCAACTAACGAAGACCCTTATGATTAATTTAAATGCAGAAAAATTCGACACCACCATGCAGAACCTTAAATCCTAACACGTAACAATGGTCTCTACTGAGACGATCGACACTTATGAACGGAAAGTACAAGTGGAAACGTGGTCGAGTTCCGTTTGAACCTGAGGAAGAGCCTTGCAGAGACTAATATTCTGAAACTTAAAACGCAAAGACTGCCTCAGTTTTAGCAGACAAGGCTATAGGACTTGCACACAAGGACTTTATCACAATGCTTTGCTTTGTCTTTCTATCAAAACGCTTTCCTGTGAGATGTGCTTTTGGAACATGCCACACTTCGTTGAGTCCCCTTCTTACAATTGTATGCCCCTTATCAAGGGAACAGCACATTGAAAGCTGAGGAACATACATGTTATGAGTTCAATAATACTAGGTGAGGAAAAACTTATCTCTCAGTGGTTCAGGTGATGTTTTGTGTAAATCACTGCATTTATCCATCCCAAATCTTTAGTCAAGATGCTTTCCTATTCTTTGTGATGCTAGACAGTCGTACGAATTTAGAAAGTGTGCGATATATCATTCTTTCCTTATATACTAGGCCCATACGTAATGTACAATTTTGTTAAATGAATGTTTCTCCACTTTCTAAAGCCACAAAAAGAAACTTGGGGGACTGTAATCACTTGCAGAATGTACCTCACAAGGGCTGGTACCCCCGGTGTAATGAAAACGAGGACATTTTAAACCAGTTACCCCTGATATTTGTCTGTGGACCATCCCATCTCTCTGCCCATTTAAACATCCACAATAACATCTTCTCCACTTTCAGATAATGATCCAAGTTACAATAAAGAATTTCTAATAACGTCTGATGTGGATACAGCTCAGGTAGGCCGTCAAACGCATGCCCTCACCCTGGACACTGACAATGTTCTGTTAAAATTTGGAACAGAAAAAGGTTTGTACACTCGCTCTGGACATTGGTAGATCTCGTAAGATCTACTTAAACTGTGGATCACGCGCTCACTTCTTGTCCGGGGCCCCAAAACCCACATTCCACCAATTACAATCGAATACATCTCAATCGTATTTTTTTCAGATCATCATACATTTCGTAAAATCATAGACAACGTGAAACGACTCCGCCCCAAATCAGTATTCTCACAACGAACTGAAGAGTCTTCCGCCTCACAGTATTTTCAATTCTACGGTTACTTAAGTCAACAGCAAAACATGATGCAAGACTACGTACGAACGAGCACCTATCAAAAGGCAATCCTAGACAATTCATCAGATTTCAATGTGAGTAGTCAATTCCATCCAAAGACTGAATAAACCCTTACCGGATGTTTTTTTGTTTTCTTTTTGTAGAATAAAATAATTTTGGATGTTGGCGCCGGTTCGGGGATACTCTCATTCTTCGCTGTACAAGCGGGTGCTGCCAAAGTCTATGCCATCGAAGCCAGCAATATGGCACAGTATGCCCAGCAGCTGGTCGACTCGAATAGTGTTCAGGATAAGATTATCGTGATGCCGGGCAAAATCGAAGAAATCGATTTGCCCGAGAAAGTCGATGTCATTATATCGGAGCCGATGGGTTATATGTTGTTCAACGAACGCATGCTCGAAACCTATTTGCATGCGCGCAAATGGTTGAAGCCAAATGGAAAAATGTTCCCTACACACGGTGACCTGCATATAGCGCCGTTCAGTGATGAATCTCTGTACTCGGAGCAATATAATAAAGCGAATTTCTGGTATCAACCGGCATTCCATGGCGTCGATTTGACCACACTACACAAGGAGGGCATGAAGGAGTACTTGCGACAGCCGATTGTCGATACGTTTGATATCAGAATTTGTATGGCCAAGTCGGTGCGGCATGTGTGCGATTTTTTGCGTGACAACGAGAAGGATTTGCATAATATTGGTGAGTTTTATTGAGTTGTGGTTGTTGTTTTTTTTAAGCTGATGTGGCCAAAAGCTAGTTAGGCCTAGTTTTACCCCGGACTTTAGCGCCACAGGAGTGAGTAGTACTAAAAGCCATTTGAATCGTTTATGTCGAGGTACAGTGGAAGATGTGGTAAGCGCTGCGTTCATTGGATTATGTTGTGAGACGATTCGGCTTTCTTAACGGAGCTCAAGAGCTATTTAATCACAAACCGACTGGGGGGTCATTCCGTAACTTTGAAAACGACTATCACTCAGATGGTAGTCGGGATCTAATGAGTAATCGCTCAATAATCGTCTTTGATTTGACAATGTCATGTCATGAGAAGCTTCTTAAATTTGCCGTTCGGATTCGGCGTTAAACATGAGGTCCTCTTAGTTGTGTCAAAAGTGATCACTTCGCACACATAAATGAAGGGAGAAGCTATGTTTGCAGTCCTGTATGGGGCCGTCAATTCCAAATATTTATCTTCTGGTTGCTGAACATGGAAAATATGTCTCAAGATTCATTGAGTAACAAAAGTGCGTCTAGGCAAGGTGCGATGGTTATCTACTGAAGAGCCCACCTACCATGGCTATCACTTCATAAGCTTTTTAGAAAGAAAGGCCTGCAATGCGAGTCCATTGCCATGGCCAAGCTAGTTAACTTGAACATCAAATGAGTTTTGATCTACAAAATTACAAGCGCGGACTAGCGAAAACGCAAAAAGCGTGTTCTGTGACCACGTTATTGATTATTATCCATACATTACATTTACTAGCGGATTAGTGCGAACCAGCGCCACCGCTTACTAACGTTGGTCGTAACCGCGGCCTTACTTAAAAAGGTTAATGCCTGAAGGACCGCCCAGAATGCGTATTTGTAGCTGAGTAAAAAGTTAAAAACAAGGCAAACCGTAAGCGCTTACATAATGTGTATCTTCGTGAATCTGTAGCTTGAAGTTGAATAGATGGCAACTTCATGCAAGAAATGTATCTCTCTTTTGACAGCGATGCAAGACACAAGCTTCAGATATGCATTCTGAGCAGGCCTTGATGCATTTCAAATCGATACTGCAAGCTGAAGACGTCGTATGGCAAATATAACCAAGAAAAGCTTTGAAGCAGTTTCCAAACTGCCGTACTAAGACTTCCTAATCAGTCTAACTCCCCGAATTCAATTTGCTTTGTGCACTGCCTCACCTCTTGCGATAGTCTGACAAGCATAAGGGGGTATAAAAAAGTCATTAGAAGCTTGATAAAATTGCCTCTCGACTACAAAAGCCGCATTAGAACTTGTTTGTACCAGATGAAGAAGACTTCACTTTCACTGCACATGTTCGGCGATGTCTAGCAGAAGAGCATTTGCTTCTTTCAGAAACTAGCTGGTCTATCAATCACAAGTAACTGAGGCCTCCTTTGCTCGTTGGGAATGTGGTATCACAAAAGAAATACCTTGGTCCAAGTGTAGTAAAAACGCACGCTCATAAGTGACCGTCAGTGGGTGCTATCTCTTGAATTATTAGCTGCATACGCTTTGCCTCAAAATGGGTTTATAATCGATGGAATAAACATCTGGCCTTTAGCAGTTTGCATCTATCAATTGACGACTTGTCACCTGACCACATTACGCATCCCATCCCAACGATTTCAGTGGAATCGATTTCCCATGCATAATTGCAGCGCAATTACAAATTCTAAACCACTTCTTGACAAAGCAACCATAATCGATTGTCGTCAAGATGACTTCATCTGACCTAATGACTGTTGTTCACCTCATACAGGGGGTTACCCTACCCACACATCAGTATTTAAAAACCCATTAACCCACCTCCCTATTCATCATTTTCCACTTGTTTCTCCTCTCTTTCTAGATATTCCACTAGAGTTTCACATTCTCCAAACTGGCATCTGCCACGGTCTAGCATTCTGGTTTGATGTCGAATTCTGTGGCACAAATCAACAAGTTTGGCTATCGACATCACCGACAGCGCCTTTAACCCACTGGTACCAAGTGCGCTGCCTACTGCCAATGCCGATATTCATCAAGAAAGGACAAATGCTAACCGGGCGAGTACTCCTCGAGGCAAATCGTCGCCAATCGTACGATGTTACAATTGATTTGCACATCGAGGGCACCCTAATCTCGTCGAGTAATACCCTCGATTTGAAGAATCCCTACTTTCGGTACACAGGCGCCCCAGTAGCCGCCCCGCCCGGAACAAGTGCCCAATCACCCTCCGAGCAGTACTGGCAGCATTTAGACCAACAAGGCGTTCGAAATGGTGGTAAAAATTAAAATTCTTCAAAAGTTTTCAAAATTTAATAACACGCTCTCTTTTTCCAAATCTTTAGCGGTGAATCTTGTCAACGGCATCACAGTAAATGGACTAGGAGAGGCGTCCATGGACATCACGCATGCTATAATGAATCAAACCACCTAAAACCACCAGCAAAACAAAAAAAGAAAAAGAAAAGAACAACGTAGAGCATCCACGTTACACACCTATATACATATATCCTAAACAAATATTCAAGGTTTTTCTTTCTTTTCGTTTAACTGTTTATAAATTTAAGTTAGTTGTAGTCTGTAATCCACAGTCGATGCGATAGATGATAATGATATTGAGGTAGAGTTTCAGTTCAACAAAATGATAAAAAAAAGCAAAAGAAATGTTAAATTAGAAAAAAAAGGAATCGCATACACTAGAGTTTTGCGCAGCCGACGATTCCTTGTGCTTATATGTACTTCCTGAGATTATGATAAACAAGATAATAGACGAATGTAAAGATTCTTTTCAAACAAATTTTTGTATCAATTTAGTGTAGAGAGAGAGAGAGAGTGGAAGAGTGGTGTCATTTTGAAGGAGTTAGCGTTTCTTTTACGAATATTCTACTTTTTGTTTTAATTTATATTTCCCTCCAGAATGTTGAATGTGTTTTTTTTTTCATCATTTTTTTTTATTAAAGTAGATATTATTATACATTTACTCTGTGTTTTGTTTTCTTAAAATTGAGTTAAAGTAACACATGTAGGCGGGTTATCAAACGAGTTTGCATTTCTCATTAGAATTTAGTTTTCGAATTTTTTTATTTGATTTGTTAGTGAGGCGTGTGGTGGGGTGTATTCAGCGGTGAGATTGGATGGTGGGTTTCGCTTTGGGACAGGTTTTTAGCGAGGTTACATCGGGAAGATTGATATTTTGTGGTTGTCTTCTCTGTGCGAGGTTTGTTTTTATGAGTGGAAGCGGCGGATTGACTTTACAAGTGGTTTTTCAATGTCGGATAAATTTGACTTTAAAAACCGCTCATATTTGTGGAACATGGGAAGACGACAGCTGATTTAAACATTTTTGTTGATTTCCGTACAAATTTCACTGATGATCAGCTCATGTGTGTGGATCGTGGGAGCCAAAGTGAACACCACAGCTGCTTAAGTGTTTTAAAATTAGAATAACTAGCTCAGGACATTTGTTAAAATCTGTTTAGGGCTTTACTCTTGACTGTGGAAGATTCTGTATTTGTTTGCTGTTTTTACGCAATGAACGTCGGGAAATCGATTCGACGCAGTAATATACAAAAAAGACGTGCCATTGTCAAGTACATAAAACGAATCAATACTAAGGTTGGACACTTAAAGCTGTTTCAATAAATAAAGCTGTTTTCGGTCGATTCAATAAGTTCTCTGTAGACCAGACAAATAAATCAATTTTTTCGATCAAAACAACAAAATCCAAGTTGGAGCCTTCGAGCTGTTAAAGCGAGGCGGAGGTAGATGTCTCTAAAAATCGTCGTAAACTTCGATAATCGATTATTTTTTTTAGTTAAATGATATTCAACTTACAATTTCTGGACCTTAAAGGTCAGCAAAAATCGCTCTACAAGAAAATATTATTCAAGACCAAGCAAGAACATTCAAATTGCTCAGTTTGCGCAGATGATGCATTCACAATGTGCTTTAGAAAAGTATGCACTGCATCATAGCAATCCGTTTGGGTTTTAGAATGCTTGTTTAGGCAGAAGTGCAGAAGTACTGCGTTTTGGAATAAACAACATATATCAGTAGTCTTGTGCCAACAACTGGTAACATTCGATTTATCTACAGGCGAATATAGTCTCAAAATTTGGACACTTTGAAGGGTCAAACAAAATTCATATGTACAACAAATACCGAGGTAACGAAACTTAAGAAATAATATTTAAGGCCTTAGGTCAACGTACTCCAACTTATTTGTTCATGTAACCACACATTTTGCGGTGAATTTCAGGTTCACTTGTTAGATGAATAATTTGTATGGACCAAGAGGCCCTCAGTGGCATTTTCAGTTAATTTCTACCACAGGTTCAGTTGGTAGTTGAGAAAATAGGTTCGAGCAAGTAGTCCTTAATGTCCTCCTCATTTCATTTCTACCGCCATGTCCTTTTTACCACAACAAAATTGCAACTTGGAGAAAGCAAACGTAAATTACCCGAAAATTGGTCTCTTCAAGTTCTTTCCGCATTTGATTGGAACTAAGTCACTCCCTATGAATAGCATTGAATAGATTTTCCCTGAATCACACTGAAAGCAAATAGGGTCTTGTATCGACAACGGGTAACATTGGAATTTATCTTTTTGGACAAAAGGCATGTTTTTTTCATTCAACGTCAACATAACCTTTTTTTGAATCGTTGCCAAATCTCCCATAAGCTGATTTTATGCAAGAAATGTGAAAAACTTCGATTTCTCTTGTAAAGTTTGCTGGGAGCTTCTTTAGTAAATTTTGAAATGATATTCGTTGACTATAACGATAGTAAAGGAGACTTAAACTGATTTTTAGAAAAAATGTAAAAAACGTCAATTTCTCTGGGAAAGTTTTCTGGGTGCTCCTTCCGTAATTTTCGAAACGATAATCGTTGACGATAGTGAAGGATCGTTGAACTGATTTTAAGCAAGAAACGTGAAAAACTTCGATTCCTCTTGAAAAGTTTGCTGGGTGATCCTTTCGTAAATTTCGAAGCGATAATAGTTGACGATAGTCAAGGAGACTTGAACTGATTTCAAGCAAGAAACGTGAAAAACTTAGATTTCTCTTGAAAAGTTTAGGAGAGTTAAACTGATTTTAAGCAAGAAACATGAAAAACGTCAATTTCTCTGGGAAAGTTTGCTGGTTGCTCCTTCCGTAAACTTCAAAACGATAATCGTTGACGATAGTGAAGGAGACTTTTTAGGTACGCACCGTGTAAATTGTATACATGAGTACACACACGTACTGAGTACACATAAAGAACTGGTTTTCATTCCGGATAGCGCATATTTTTTGAAAAATTCACAATTTTCGGACTTTTAGTAAATGAATAGATTTCTTGAAAACTTTACGAGTTTGAAATCATTACTTAAATAACAATGAGCAGGGTTTGTATGAAAGATACGTTGAAAGTCGGAAGACTTCTATTACAACCGATCCGATCGACAGTTTACAGCCTTCGAGCATGTTATGCCATCAGTTTAACGTTCTTAACAAAATTCTCAGATTTGTTCTGAAATGCAAAATTGGTTTATCTCGAAGTAATGTCTCGATAATAGGGTTCACAACGCTCCCACTCTATTGGCCCGTCTATGTGGTTCGTTTTATGATAGTCCTCATTTAAATGGCGGTTTTAAGCAACTTATTCTGATAGTGGCGCGATGGTTAGTGCGATGAACTGCCGCGCAGGAGGTCTGGGTTCGATTCCCAGCCGTAGCAACACCTAAATGATTTTTCACTGGCCCTCCTCCCGTGATGATCTGACAAATCATCCGAGTAGTATCAATTGTCAAGAATAGCTTGTCTCAACTTAGCCGTTCGGAGTCGGCATAAAACAGGAGGTCCCGCCATCGTGCAAGAAGTACACACGCACACATGAATGGTTGTGAGAAAGCTAGGCCCTGGGTACTAACGAGCCTGTTGCGCCAAAAATTTGTATTTTTTTGTTTTTTTTATTCTGAATATCGCTTCTTTTTTCCTGATTGATCGCATTGTCCGTGAAAAAGGACAGATGGTGTAGTAACCCCTGCCATTGCGCTTGCTCAATCAAGAAATTTGTTCGTTTATTACTTCCATCAAATTAAGACTAATTAACAAACATTGACACGACTAATCCTAGTCTTCAAGACTTCCTGATCCAAACAAACACAAAATTTAGTCATTTGGCTAGGAATCATGATGATTTGAATTACATTTGTCGATGTTTTGCAGTTTTTTTCATCAAAAGTTTATGATACACTTTTATTGGACACCTTTTGACAACAAAAGGTCAGATTCTGAAGGGTTTTAAAAATCTGACACTTGATAGCAGATGGGATACATAACCGAGGTCAGGACAGGTTATATTTCAAAAATGTGCAGCGAACTATACTTGGATAATGTCATTCGATGTGCAAGTCAATAGCATTTGATGTTAATCCAATTACACTAGATCGTATCTCTATGATTAATGTCTTCTTGAACGTAGGAAAGAGTGGGTCAAGAAATATAAAACATTAATGCTTCGGAAACACACGTGATATTTCCATTTCTCATTCTCGTTTTAATTCGAGCCACAAATGAGCAATTGAATTCCTGGATTTTCCAGCTAACCAGCCTAGTTTCGAGCATGGAATACGATTTTTTACGCAAAAAGGTGAGATTTCCTTCTTTATTCGGTTGTAGGAGAAATACGAATGCATTATTAAATTATCAGCACTTTATGGACACCCAGTTGGTCAGTCAGGGAACGTATTTTATATAATATGAACAACTGATCAATTAACAGGTATAAATCAACCTGGTATTCCTTACCGATAAACATTTCCAAACCACTTGTTTTCATAGTTTTATATTTCATACTGTGATGTGCAGTTTATGACGGACCCGTTTTTTATTGCATTTTTGCAAGCGATCAAATTTAACGATTTCAGTTTCTTGTCTGATTAACGTGTTCCAAGCATTTTAATGGTGACTATCCGTGGATGAAACGCTTGCAATTTTATTACACGCTTTTTTTAATGGACCTGGTCATTAATAAATGGTTTCAATAAAATTTCAAGCTTTTCCTCCATGGATAGTCAAAAAGTCACCATTTAATTGATTAAAACACGTTAATCAAAGAAGAAACTAAAGTGGCCTACAACTGCCCAAACACCATCTCAGAAATTGACACAATATAACTTTTTTCCAATTAAACTGGACTCGATTCTTAAGCCACATCCACCCATGATAATGACTTGCACCAGCAGAGAATGTAAGCTTCACCTTAAACCTCCCAACAACCACCTCCACTCCCTCCAAAAAAGCGTCTCACCACCCCTTGAATATGTAATTTATTTTTATTTTCATTCATTCATATTTTTGTTTCCCATTTCTCGAAAGAAACAAATTAAAACAATCAACGAAGGAGGAATTTAATTTAAAAAAAAAGAAAACTAAAACTAAAAGTAAAAGCTTTAGAATTATAAAAACAAAAGAGTTATAGTAGCGATAGAGATGCGTTTCTTCCATATTACAAAAAAAAACATAGAAAACGTAGAATGTTATTATTTTTTTTCTTTTTATAATTTAGAAATAAACAAATAAATTAAAAACAAAAATAACGAAAAACAAATAAAATGACGATGTTAAAATTTTTAGTTATATACCAAACGAACTGAAAGACAAAATGAAAGCTAAACATAGGCAAAAACATTTCAATAAGAACACAAAAAATTGTAAACGCAAAATCTTATTTTAGTTCAAATAATAATAAAAAAAAAACAAAAAATGGCGATATATCAGAAAAGAAAAACAATACTGATTTTTCATCAATTTTTTCAGATGATATAACGAAACGGTTTATTATTTTACTTTCATTTAAATGTCACTAAACATTTTCTCTAAAGTCTAGTAGACTCAATGCTGATAGCGATAAATTTTAGAATTTAGAAAATTTTAGAATCTGCAAACCGGAGATAAATGCCTACTAAATGTTTACTCAGCTATAGAAACAACATACATTAAGTAAATCGACAACAAATTGAAACCACAAAACTATAGGCGTGTTCGACATACAAAGATCTTGAAGGGGAGTAGGTAAGTGGAACACTCCTTCCTCAATTGCCAAAAGCGGAAATTTTCTGCAATATTTTTTTCTGAGACTATTTTTTTTGTTATTGTCTCCTCACCCTTTCTGCTAAAAGACTTATTTTGTATGTACCATGCGAGATAAATATAAGTGGAGACCTGCCGAATATAACACTCTTCGTAAAACCAAAGATTATGAATTCTATACAGATGATGCATTGAGAACAAAAAATAGAAACTTTTGCTCAGTAGCTTCACGGTACGGGCGGGCGGTGTGCATGGAAACACATGAAAAACAAGAACAAAAACATATGGCGGGTCGTGCTGGCACAGCCAGCCAGAACAATTTTTAACTTTCTCTTACAAAGAGAAAGATATTGTTTTCGTGAAATTTTTCGACCTCGAGATTTTGATTGCTTCTAACATTACGATGATAGCGGAGCCTAAAAAAGTGGTTTTTGGAATTCCGTCCGTCGGTCCGTCTGTCCGTAATGGTCTCCGCAGCCTAAACGGCTTGACCGATTTTCTTCAAACTTCGTATCCAAGCTTATTTTAGTCATAATTCTAGGCCATTTTTTTTGTTTGCTTTTAGCCATGTTAATAACGGTACCTGCCATATAAAAATTACACATAACCTCAATTTTCTCGAAAACGGCTCTAACGATTTTGATTAAACTTTATATATCCTATAACCATATTAGCTCCAACAAAACTGCATACCCAGTTTTTTCGAGAAAATCCATATAACGGATTTTGTCGGCCATATAAGGAAAATTGATAATTTCTCGCAAACAATTATGTCAAATTGAATGAAATTTAATATATATACTACTATTACAGCTTGAAGCAATTCCACATAATTAGTTTTAGCCCAACTATCACTAAACGGAATTTTCAGTTTTGGCTAATAACGGAAAATCATTATTCACATTGACATCGATTCCTTCAAATTTCGGAGTAAACGTTCGTATAAACACATTTCGACATTATTTATATCATTTTTAGCATCAATAATCAAAATGCGTTCTATTTGATCTAACGCCCAACTCGCTGTGAAAGAGAAAGTTTCGTACGACCCAGTCGTGCACCCACCACTCGTTCTTATATGGAGTGCGTCATCTGGATAGAATTCATAATCTTTGGTATAACACATAATAGTCGCTTTTTCATATACTCCATGGTCAGTACAGTACAGATCAACGAAGAAAATTGATTAACTAGGATCATTCTGTACCGTACAGGTCACCATCATGATCCAGTGAAATACCAAAGTAGGTACACGTTGCTGGTCATGTTATTTCATACATATCAATGATCTCTAATGATCATGTGGGTAAAATAAAATATAAACCTGCTACTGTTATACAGGATCTACTTTTTATGAGTCCCATCTGTATGATGTTAGGAATTGAGCTCTCGAACAGTATGAATGGTCGTTTTTTGGAGCCAAACTAAGAAGCTTGTCATCTACAAAACGACAAAACTACCGGCGTATGAGGGTCTTTTCTTCGATTACAGCAGACGAAAGTTAGAATTATAGAATAAAGAAAATTTAGTGAACAGAAGAACACTTAACAAAGTTGGTATTTAAGTGGTTCAATACTATAATCATTCCTATTACTATTATAGCCCGTCCCAAAGTACCTGAAAATATCTTGCGCAGGTCTCTTCACATCAGGGATTTTATTCTCTTAGAGAAAGCAAAACTACTTTTCCAACAAAAACTACAGCTAAAAAAAATGTGTGCGCATTTCATAAAACAAGCATACCCCTGCTTGCGAAAACATCTCTCTCGATCGACGATCGAGGAATGACTGATTGTCCACACAGAACCGTCGTTGGCGCATGCAATAGATACACTTTACCCACCCCAAAGAAAAGGGAAATTTGCTGGGTGTTGCACTTCTCAAATATGTATTAATAAAAGCCAGAGCAGAAGAAGAATTCAACAAAATAACTCCGGAAAATTGGAACTCTGTTTGTGAAAAAGCAATACGCACAGAAGATGAATATCATCGCGCAGAAATTGCATGGGATAGAATAACTGAAAGAATTGTTATACACCCAGCAGATGATTCATCTGATGGAGATGATTTTGAAACCGACACAACGGATTCCGATTAATATTATCCACTATTTATAAAACAAATAACTTTTTATGAAAAAAAAAACACTATTTATAACTCCAAATAAAATCTCAACTATTTATTTTTTCAAACAATATCTTTTTTTGATACGTATTCATTTTCTTTGCTTTACATTATTTTATGTCAATTTAGATATTTTTCATAATTTCTTTATTTTCTTGAATGTAATGTTCTACTTCGTGCATGAAACTTTTTTCATGAGTTACTACAATAATTTATTGGTGAAACTCAATGACAGTTAAAACACGTATCAATAATAAAACAATTACGTTTTCCAATATCGCTGCAAAAAAGATAAAGTACAGAAAAGCATTAACAATTTCATGCGATCAAAAATACCTTAAAAGAGAAAATTTCCCTTAAATGGGATCTTTCTTCTTTTATGGGACGGACTATACATTCGTCGATATTGCTTTGCTAAATTTTATCTCTGTTGCAGAAATTGATGTAGGTATGAGATAAATGAAGCGCAACCTGCATATATGGTTTTAAGTTGAAAACTACTTACATTGTCTTTCGTAAGTAGTTTTCAACTTAAAACCATAAATGCAGGCCGCATTCCCAAACTCAAATTACATCTGAGTAGTATGGTAATGTACTTTGAAACAGGTAAACGTTTAACTATGCTAACCACTTATTTAAAATTTAATTTTCCCATATTTATAAGTTTTTATAAACTTTTTCTGTTCAGAATAAATAAAAAAACAAATTAAATAAACCTAAACTATCCTTTATTTTTTTTTGAAATAAAAAAACAAAGTCACCTGTTTTACTCTTATACTGAGTTCTCGAAAACTTCTTGACGCCTTCTTACCGACCGCCGAACAGGTTTCGTTGACGTTTGAAAAAAAAAAACACTTCATTCATACATATTTATGCACTCGTTTAATTTTTAAAGCTCATTTAAACCTTAATGTCATTAAACAAAAATTTATTCGAAATGTTTTCGATTTAAATTTAGTTTTTGTTTTTCGAAAACTGAAAATGTATGGAAAAACTTCAGTTTCAATGAAGGTTTGGTGTGAAATCCGTACGCTTCCACTAAATCTGAGTTTTGGAACGACCATTGTAAGCTTTACAAAATGAAGCGCCCTCAATCATTTATCTTCATTTATGACATTCAGCATTCTTTACTGATTAGTTGGCATAAACTTCATCGTATTACAACAAAAATAAATCCAGGGTGCTCATTCCGTCATTTTCAAAACGATAATCATTAGCGATTTGAAGGAGACTTTCTGGGTATGCACCGTGTAATTTGTAGACAAGTGCACACACAGAATATAAAAATTACACGCCACGTACCTAGGAAGTTGCCTACACTATCGTCAACGATAATCGTTTTTTAAGTTACAAAATGAGTACCCTGGAGTATTTAATCGTAGGTCAACCCACATCAACATTTGTTGGAGAAAACTATGACTAGTTGTGGCTTATAGAGCGCTACCTCTTTCTCTGACATTTCTGTCAAACTTTTAGGACTGGGTATACTCGTCATATCAAATTAAATCTCAGTTCCATCCTGTCTCGTGGTTCAACGATGCTCTCAAATTATAACATGGGCTGTCAGAGTCTTATTGGACTCACTTATGGATTTCAGAAACTCGTAAAAACTGTGTTGGTCTACTGACATTTTCAACCAATTAGCTAATACCTAAGCATAGGACTCTATTACGTATGACGAAACGAGTGGGAAGTAAACGATAGTCACGACAAAGAGCGATTATGAAAAACTTGTTTCCAGTCTACGCAATCAGTGATATGAAGTACGTAAAATATCAAAAACGAAACTTTCTGTTTTAGTTTTGACAAAAACGAAAGGCTGACTTCGAATGCTGTTTGTATTGGCAAAATTCTGCAGCTTCTCCAAGTCATGCCTGACTAAAAATACCTAATGATGCAAGCATTAGTTGTAATTTTTTTTTTAAATGTATATATCTATATATCATATTACCACTCTTGACCTTGAATATATAGGTATAAATAGAACGTTCCTAAAATTACCCAAAACTGCATCGCACTCCTTTTTCCCTATGTGTGTAATATATTATTCTTTAAATATCTTCTCCACAATCCAATGCAATGTAGCTGGCTGTTCCATTTACCTTGACTTACTAAGTGAATTTAACCCACTTGTTTCAATTTTTTTTTATTTTTTCAAATGTCGAAAACTATGTCAGAGTTACTATGAGAAGAGAACTGCATGAGCGCTGTGTACTGTGCAGTAGCAGTATATGCCTCTTCTGCTCGGCATTTCGTCTCTGTACTCTGTATCTTCTAGTCTATTGTATATATCTACTCGTGAGCATTACAACCTTGTAAATCCTAAAGTAACTGAAGCGCATATACATGATGAATACGGGTGTAAATGTAAAAGTACATACAAAAACTTGCAGGGGAGTGCTAACACCAATCTGGGTTACTGGGCCAAGCCGGGTTTGTATGAATTGTATTTCGGTCGGGGATGTCGGACGGTGTTGTATGGTGGGGGTCGGAACTACTACTTTAATTTTGGGGCCAAGGTTCGAATCGATTGTTTGTGTGTTTTATATATAAATTTGCACTTCAACACCACTGCTGCTACTGCTGTAAATGGTGGCCCTCAACATTTAACATCTATGTCGTCACATCTTTTTTGTTTGTGTTATCCCTATAACATGTGCAGTATTGTAATTAAAACAAGTGTAATCAGAGAGTGAACAAAATTTATAAATAGAATGGCGACATTCAAAGGTGACAAATGTCAGAAATGCAGATACATCTGTCCATATCTTGATGATTCAAGGAGATTTATATCATTTTGAAGAGGAATTCAAGGTTTTAAGTTAGATAAGCCACTTAACTAAGAGAAATGTCAAATTTGTGGTGACATTTGTCAATTTAGAAATAATATTTTTAGAAATTTTGTACAATATTAGGTCTGTTCCCGTACTTTTTCAGTAAAAATTAGTAAATTCTCAAATTTCTTGGAGTGGGGGTAAATTATCTCAGAGAGAGACAAAATTACTAAAAAGTACGGGAACGCGTTTAAGTAAAAAAAACAGTAAAATTATATATTTTGTATGCCTTTTATAGAACAAATGACATAAAGCACCTGTCAAAACAAGCGAGTTGTCACTTTTAGATACCAACTGACAGTTTACTGATTTTTACCAACAGACATTTCTGCAGTAATTTTTTTACAGATTCTTATGGAGGGGTAGTTTTTTGCTCTCTCGTGAGCTGTCTCTTTTACTTATTTTTGCGTACGGGAACGGCAATAAGTAAAAATCAGTAAAAATCAGTAAGAATCAGTAAATATTATTTTGTATGGGAACAGACCTATTATTTTTACATAGTAACAGTGCCTAGTTGTTAGTTGGGTCCCTTCAAATCCCAATATAACAACACCCACATTTTTTCACTGTCCCACCTCTTATAAAAATTTGAAAAACATCTGACAATATAAAACTGTCATAAGAAGCTTCTCAAAACATCCGTTTAGAATTGTCGTCTAATTAGAGGTATCATTTCATATTCATTGTGCCAAAATATAACTTCGCACACACAAGAATGGAGAAGTTATGTTTGAGGCCCAGTATGGACCCTTAATGCCTGCTTTTTCAGTTGGGCCACACAAGGGTATACAAAGGTGTCACAAAAGTGACATAGAAATAGTGCTCGTTTATTATCCCATTTACTAAATAAAAATGACTGCATGTTATACTAAGCATTATACGATAAAGAAGCGAAAGGTCTGATAATTGTCAGAATCCACCTTTTGACAGATGGTTCCTATAAAATTTTAGAGATATTCCGATTTTTTTTTTCAATCGATGACAACGAACGTAATTGCTTAGTACATCTAGAAATGAGATGAAATAATCGAAAAAAACTCAAAGAAGATAAAAAAGACACCTGATTTTGAAGACAGTCTAGGATAAATTTGACTGGAAAAGTTTTCTTTCGCTGCCGGTGCCGGTTTTAAATAACCACTCGGAAAAATATCTGTCTGAATTATGGTATTCCGCTCAAATTAATAGTCGGGAGGAAGGACTGGAAAAAAATTTAGGGCAATCCTTCATAGAAAGCAGTGTCAAACTTTGCCACCAAAATGTGGAATATTTCGGGTTCTTGAGGAACCATTATCGCGGAAAAGGCAACCGCGAGCGTATACTCTTCTGCATCAAAAATACCTCGTGGCCAAACTTAACTCAGAACAATATTGCGATCTTACGTATTTTCTGTTCACTAAATTCTTTAAATTTTAATTTCAACATTTTTCCATTTATTAAAAGTAAGACAGCTGTAGGAAGTAAGCTTACCAGTTTGGGCGCAAAATGGCGATCCTTCAGTCGTCAATTCAGCTTAAGTATTTTATCGAATCACAAATATTACCGAAAACTGATAGTTTTGAGTATGTTTTGTATAGTAAGTTTGTAAAGTTAGATCAGCTTTCAAATAGCAAATGTATCCTGATAATGAAGGAACTTCATCTTTAACATGAGCGTAAAGTCAATTATTTTTGCCAGGACAACAAGAGCTCACTAATTTATATTCAATACTGCGATCCAAAGCGTCACTTAAAAATGTGTTAACACAATAAACTCACAGAATATAAATTGTCCTGTCATTAAGTGTCAAGTAAATAAACATTTTTGACACATTTACAACATATGTGCTCGGAATTTGGCCAGATGTTTTAATTTAATGTTACTAGGCGTACATTTGTTAACAGCTTTTGGCAATACTGAGACAGGGGTTTTGAATATATCTTGGCACTGTCAATAATCTGAATATCAAGTTAATCGCTTTTTAAAAATTATTGACAAATTAAAAAAAACGTGTGTACAGTGGCGCAGTGGTATTACGGCGTTAGACTACCAATGGCGTTTTCCATTGGTAAAACAACTTTTTTTTATCTAGATCTGTGAAAATACCGATTTTGACAGGTGTTGTGTTCCATTGGGTGATTTTCTCAGATCAATTTTGCAAATCTGGATTTTTTGGCAGATTTACTTCACCTTGCACAACACACTAATACTAATGTAATGATACTGTCATGAGAATCATCTCGAGTTGACAATTTTGAATAGGTTTTAGTTTCGTTATTTGTGGTAAAAGATGTAAGTTTAGATATAAAGGTCTAGGTTTTAGTTATAAGGTTTAAATTGAGCTGTATACAATATTCGAGACTTCTTCTCTTTTCAATTTGGTGCAAATATCAGCACCCTATCGCATGTTAGACGTATTTTGCAAATGGCGGTTTATGTTTATATGACATATATGGTGCAAAAGATATCACTAGACTAACGATCAGTGAATTGCTTTGACCGCCATTCCAATCGCTATTTGTAGTCTACAGGATGCGTTCAGCGCTATTCACTTTTAGCGAGTGACAGGTATCAGAACCCTTATTAAATTTACAAATATTTGTAAAATGATTTCACGTTTGTTTTAAAGGGCTTTGCTTAGAGTTGCGTTTATGACCACCAAAGATATCAGTTTTCATACTTAAAAATCGCAACAATTTTGCAATTAGGAAACTGTTTTTTTTTTTTAAATGAAAATAGCAACCTCACCTTGGTAAATTTTATTAAAATGAACAGATCTTGGATCGCCCTACTCATACCGTATTACAATTAGTGCATAATACATAATACTCACCCAATATGAGCATCTCGAACGTGTTTTTCAATATTTGACGATGTCCGCTCTGTAAAATCGCAACCCCTCCAGGTGCATTTGAAAATACGTTTGTTTACCTGTAATTAGAAGCAGAAAGTAAATATCAATTTGCTGTTTCATTGACATGTTTATATTGATAGTGTATGCCGATTTAAAAATTATTATTACCATATTCTCATCGAAAACCATATCTCTATATCTATATCAGTGTATTAGGTATATTTTCACTTCCTATTGTCAGATAACGGTAAAGGAAACAACCAATTGCTTCCCTTTGCCGCGCTTTAATACAAAATTTCGGCAAGCGATGCACACAAACTTCACAAACCGCCTCACATTCCAGAGTGTAAGAGTGGCAAATTTTGGCATCTCACAGTAGGTACTCTACTGGCACACTGGTTGATATACCATATCAGTGTTTTACACAGAAAGTATTTTTGTCCTAGTGACCTAAATTTTGCTATATTTTCACCCAAAATGCACTCTTTATAGCGCAGTGAGAGAGAATGCAACCCCTTTTACACCGGGGGTAGTGAGGGACTGTGTGTACACATCCCGATATTCAGTGAGGCGCGCATTTCATACATAGCTATGTTGGTAGTATGTTGGGAAAAAAGGCTTGTTGATCCATTTCGTAAAAGTGGGTGGTCGTGATAGTTAGTAGTTTTGCCGACGATGGACGTCGTCGTCATTAGTCGGCAGCAGCAGCAGCAGCAAACTCTACCAGGTGACCTGGTTTTCAAGTAATACATGAACGAAAGTAATGCTGGGAATGACCTAGTAAATGGTCGGAAAATGGGTTATTGAATTATTACTGAGAATTTATGTGCTAGGACAAGTACAGTTGTGTTTTTGATTTGTTTTAACCAACAGGGGTTTGCCATGGTCATTTTGTACATTTAATAATGGATGAATTGAATATGTTTACACTAGCTAAACTATTTATGCATAGATCCTGTATATGCCATAGTTTGACAACTAGTCTGTTTATTTCATGAATGGTAATGACAACCACTCAATGAAAATTTTGGCTTAAAACTTTCTCATGACTAAACTATCATTGTAAACATACATACATTCTTAACAGTTTTGGTGAATAAAGATGGATTTATTAATGTTAAGGTGTGCTATCAATTCCATATTGTTTTAATAAATTAAAACAGTTCAAAAGTGAAAAAAACGATTTTTGCAATTATTGTACTATGAGCCAGAAGGTATGCAGCGAAAAATATAATATGTCAACAATTTTGCATATGGTACATATTTGAGCTGACTTAGGTATTAGCACAGATTATGAATTCTATACAGATGACGCATTGAAAACAAAAAAACAGAAACTTTTGCTCAGTAGCTTCATGGTACGGGCGGGCGGTCATGATAACACATGAAAAACAATAACAAAAACATATGGCGGGCTGTGCCAGTACTCTTTAGGGCCCACATTACGTATAACGAAATGAGCGCCAAGTCAACGATATTGAATTAAATTATAGTCATGACAAGGAGCAATTATGAAACTAAAAAGCTAAAACGAAAAAAGGCAATATGACAACCAAATGTCAGAAAAAACGAGAGCCCAAAAATCTTAAGGCTGATAATAGCTTACAATTGCAAGCTAATGTCAAATTTCTACGTTAAGTTTCCTTAAACTCTGTCATTTGCTTAAATGGAATTAATAGTACTTTGAGAAGGGAAGCGACTGCCAACGAATTTTGCGGATTGAATATTTTTATTAAATTGCACAGGAAAATTGTTTTTTCTTAGAAATTTTCTTTGAAATTTCTTTCATATGAAAAGCGAATGAGATTGCTCCTTCGCCAGTGAGCAAAAGTTAACGAAACTGCACGAAACAGAGAGAAAAGCTTTCATGGTTGAACAACACAATTTCCTTGTCTTCGCACATTTACGGACGTGGTCATTTGTAACGATTCGACTATTATAGTTCAGCCTTTGGACGATTTTCGTTTCGATTATTCGTTTGATGTGGTCGCATTTAAACGACAACGAAGTAGTTTCAACGATAATCGTTTTAAGGACTACTCCTGAACATTTTCGTGTAGCTCAGAATCGTTAGGCAGATGTAACGGGTGATCCAAGTAGAGATACTTTTTTCAATAGCCTTTTTTGACAGATCACGTGTGAGTCGTGTCATGCTGTCATGTTATTTTTGTTTAGTATTGTTTGGCATTTCATAATGGAAAGACTTACGCGTGAACAACGTTTACAAATTGTTCAACTTTATTATGAAAATTCACGTTCTGTGAGGAATGTGTTTCGTGCACTTCGCTCAACTTATGGTCAACATAATGGGCCTACTGAGCGTACTATTCGCAACACCATCAGACCCAGCATTCATGATTGGATAATATTCGACCGTTGCACGCTGTGAAGAAAATATAGCGGTCGTAGCTGAGAGTGTACACGAAGACCGTGGAGAGTCGATTCGGCGCCGTTCGCAGCAACTCGTACCATGATAACCGACTATTTGATGCCTGAAATTGAAGCTCGTGATCTCGGCGACATTTGGTTTCAGCAAGACGGCGCCACTTCCCACACATCGCATCAATAAATGGACTTATTGAGAGAACATTTCGGTGAGCACATAATTTCACGTTTTGGGCCGGTCGATTGGCCACCAAGATCGTGTGATATCACACAGTTAGACTTTTTCCTGTGGGGATATGTAAAGTCAAAAGCTTATGCCGACAAACCCGCTTCGATTCAGGCCTTTGAGGAAAACATCACGCGTGTCATTCGCCAGTTACCAGTCGAAATGCTCGAACGAGTGATCGAAAATTGGACTCAACGGATGGACCATCTGCGACGTAGCAACGGCCAACATTTGATAGACATAATCTTCAAAAAATAAATGCCAAAGAATGTTCTTTCAAATGATAATAAACATTCTCCATTAAATTTGAATTTTCTGTGTTTTTTTCTTTAAAAAAGTAAGGAACCTCGAAATGGATCACCCTTTATTTACTCTGTACAAAGTTAGATATATTTACCGTTAACTTTAAAAAAAACACATTGTTTAACATACGTCAAGTATTAAAAAAGTGTTAACAGCTTAACTTTAAATACCCCGATAAAGATTACATAACTGTAGGTTAGGTACACTTTAAACGAATTTTGAGAAAAAAAGATTTCAGTAGGTAGTCCATTGTGAATTACTCAATTAAAACTCAATTAGAACCTTCACAGGAATATCATAATATTAAAGATGGGCAAAAATCGAGCAATTTTAAAGGATCCCCATAAAGTCTTACCGCAGACAAGTGCCCGAAGACTACCATAGGGACGAGGACGTTTTCAACATCAACTTGGATTATATTGAAAGATATAAACCTACGCAAAAAGCATTAAAATATAAAAAAAAACTTATTACATTATTTGTCTATCCCGTAGAGGATACCTATTTGCCCAAACCCTTTCATCTTTATTGCCATGGCAATTCTGTGACCAATCTTCCTAATTATTTTGAACAATAAATCCCCATATCCGGTATGTATGCCTTCGTCATCCAGATGCTGGGCACCTGCTAAACCAGGTAAGTATATAATATACCTCCTTGTCTCACTCTAATATGCATCAGTGAAGCTGCTAAAGGACTCCACGCTGATGCCATTCACATCTCATCTTTCTCGCCATAATATAAATAAAAGGTGCAAAAACACTCATACTTTATCATAAAATGTAATTCCAAGCTGTCACCGCCACCAACAGCAATCAGCATCCAGCCATGAAGGCATTTATATAAACCCAAATAAATGGGAAAATATATAAATAAACGCAACATTCCATCTTACACCTCCAAGCATTTTTTTTTTTCATTGCTTTCCCTTTTCTTTTGCACAACTTCATTGTGTGTTCTATTCGCAGTTCGCACGGTCCCCGTACATTTTTGGGGCTTGTTTTCCCGTATAAGAAACGCGTTGCTTGACATCGACGCACCAACACAAAACACCAACAACCCATTCATCGTATCTTATCGGCAGTAAAAGGGGATGATTTTTGCGCTTACAAGGGAAAACTGGGTCAAGCCATTTACCGAGTGCGCTGGTACCAAAAACCAAACAGAGAATCAGCAGAAAAAAGGAAAAAGGACAAAGTTTTCACAAACATAACGATTACACAAAGTTTTTCAGCATTTTTTCCCGTATTTACATTTTCGCGTGATGAATTTTATATGTGCGACACGTATATAGGAAGTCCTGGATTATTTTTGTGTATATAGGACACCGAAAGAGATATAGCTCTTCAGCTAAGAGAAAAATTACTCTCATAAAGAGAGAAGGAACCGCGTTACCACAAAAAGCTTTGCATCATTACATCGTACACGGAAAGGGAATTTCCACAATGAAATTGGGGAAAGTCGACAATGACAGGAAAAAAAATCCAATCTTCCTTATCTCATACCGAACCGGAAGAAATGGTTAGAGGGTGGAATTAATGGTGGTCTTTAGGTTTCTGTGGCAGTAGTGCCAGCCAGAATTCATTCGGGAATGCCGGCACGACATAAACCAGTTGGATGGGGGGTTGATTTAAATGCTTTCCCTTCTCTGTGGCATACAAACGATTGATTTAATTTTGTGTTCCCTATTGGGGGAGTTGGGGGTGGGCGGATTGCATGAGTGAGTATGGACCTTTTCTTGGCCCATTACTGTTTTCTTTTTCGCCATTGTGACGAATGAATTGAAGTACGACCCGAGTGGAGTGAGAAATTAATTTCGAGGGCTAATTTGTAGACAGAATCTGCGTTTATAAATAGAAATTGTATAACTGTATAGCGTTCCAGATGGTTTTCGTTTTTGCTTTGTTCAATTTCTTTTTGCAATTGCGAGATATCTACATTTGTGTACTGTGGGCATTATAATGGATGGAGTAGGTATAGCCTTTTTGGGGGAAGTAATGTATTTTTCCTTTTTTTTCGAGAGGAGTAAAAGGGCTCGTCATGTCGGAAACTTTTAAGGATTGAATGGTTACTTCATATATGCTCTTTAAAAGAACGTAAAACTCATCTTATTTAACGTTTCTCCATTACTAGAGTGCCGACATGAGAAAAAATATGATCATTTACATTTTGTGCCAACTTTTCTTAGGTGAGGCAAGCCTATAACGGTCCAGAAGCACTCTGAGATGATAATTTAAACTAATATTTAATCAACTTGTAAACGTCCCTTAAATCTACCATTTGTAAAAAAAAATAGGTATATGCTCGTTATTAACGAAATGTAATTGAAAATGTTGCAAGTTAATTACTATAACACAACAATGAATATGGAAACACTATTTAACTGATTTATTATTAAAAAATTCTTATAATTAACATTTTGGCAAATCTATATATATAAAAATGGATCTTGGTTTGTTCGGATGCTTAAAACTCGAAAACGACTGGACCAAATTGGATACTTCCTTCTGCGGATTTGTTCGTAATTGCTCCGCGAAGGTTTAGGAAAAAAGAAAAATTGAAAAATTCTCAACAGGTGGCGCTGTAGGCGATAATGGCAAAACAACGTTTGACGGGCCAGCTTGTCATTTATAAATGTAATAAGAACAAAAAGGACTATTTAATCTGGTTATACTATTCCAAATGAAATATTGCCAATTATCTGATATCAAACTTCCAGGACAAGAACTAAACCATTTTCGGTACTAATCATATGCGACCAAAACATATATCCCATTAAATCTTTCAATTCGCATATAAAACAAATGCTCACGAAATAAAAATGATGCAGCCATTCGAATTGTTTGACACCTACCAAGCCTAATTTTGTTGTGAGCTGTCATTTTTGGAAGTGAATGTGGTGAATTCAATTTGTATCACACTCAGTCTGGTTAGACATACAAAAACCATAACTTGTTATTTCAAGAGAACGATTAATCAAAGCAATTTGACACATTTTTATGACATTTAGAAGAGAAAAAAGTATACATATATACGGTTTGTTACAGATAAGCTTGTGGAGTGTCACTATCTCATATCAGCCTCCTTTTTATTGTTTTATTTGTCTTATTAATTTGTTGTTCTCAAGTAGATCAAATTAAGGAATAACTAGAAATGACAGGTAGATTGGAAAGGGAAATAATGGCTGAAAGTAGGTTTCTTCGAATTAGTTTGGAGATAATTGTATGTCGGGAATTTGATAGCTGAGAGATATAAGAAAATAAGTTTCTATATATGTCAGAAACAAATGTTGTTATGTTTCGTATTAAAGCAACATTTATGAAGAAAATTAATATTTATTCAATGACATATGTCAAATTGTTGGATGATAGTGCATTGACACAAATGTTCTCAAAAACTTATGATATATTTTCAGGAGTCTTATATGGTTCACACCACTATGTTTTGTATAGTACATCATAAATCCATAATGTCGGAAGCAACAGCAAATTTTGAACAATTCAATTTAACTTTTGCCAAAGTAAAAGACCATTATGGTTCGCATTACATGATATATAATTTGTTTGTTTAATTCAAATTTTATATTTTTTGTGAATTTTTGTATTATTGTTATGTACTATTTTTTTTTTGAAAATAGGAAAATGTGAATCAAAACCTATTAGAAGACAGTCGCAACTTTTTTTTATATAAAGCTTATCTAGGCCCTGTCATGTGATCTCTATTCCATCGACTAACAAGTCATCGTTAGATCAGAGATCACATGTCAGGGCCTAGTTTTACTTAACCTAAGTATCGGCTTCAGCCCAGTATAGCCACCAGTATCGGTCTCTATTTAACCTGTTAGTGTTACTTTTGTCGCTTTCAGATATGCTAATGCAGTATCTAATTTGATCAGTATTCCCGTCCCCCGACTCAAAAGGCTCATAAAGGATCCTTTTATCTGTTGCTCTCCTTGCAGCATGGTATATTATTGGAACGTTCGTTGAATCCGATAGGTAGCCATATGCATTCTGAAACAGAAATGTTTCTGGCGGAATGTATCCACTTTCCAAGGCATTTCTGAAATACCCAGGATTCGGATAGAACAATCCAGAGATTAATTCGTTTTCGCTAGCACTTGCCGAACGAACAAAGTGATTCCTTACAAGATCTAGAATGACATTGTCAATTCTGGACACACCGGAAGCATCCAGAAGTCTTTTGTTTGAGACGTAATGCCTATAATCGGAATGTGCACTCCTATACATCTGTGTGCAGGCTCTTAAGACATTTGCGCTCGAACACTCGAAGTTTTTCCATATACGATGGGTTAATGTTCCACCACACTGGACTCGCATAAGTCAGAATTGGAAGAACGAATGCTTGGTAACAAATGATCTTCACATCGGATCTAAGATAGTTGGAATAAAACAGGCTTTTTAACGACATGAATGCCGCTCTTGCCTTGTCTAATTGAATATTTATGTGCTCATTGTAATACAGAAACTTGTCCAAATGAACACCTAAATATTTTACCACGGTCCTCGACTTGATCCGAAGACCATTTGAACTCGTTATTTTGAGATTTCTCCAGTTGCGTCTCAAATCTGAATTACCGCGTCTTATTGGGGTGCGGAACAGTATGTTTTAACATTTCGTATAGTTTATTTTAAGTTATAGTTTATTTCAAGCAAAAAGCTTGAAACCTATCAAAATTGCTTTGAAGTTGGATTTGAATGTCTTCAATTTTTGAGCCGCTTGCATACAGTGTAGCGTCGTCGGCAAATGCCAATGAATTATCGAGTTCCCTAAGTATATCAGAAATGTAGATATCGAAGAGCTGTGGAGCAGTTACTGTGCCTTGAAGTAGACCATTATGGACATTAAAAACTTCAGCTGTCGAGTATTATCTATCTGTTACAACAAATTTCTTTCCGTATAGCATGGATGCTATCATCTTTGTAAGATGAGATGGAAATTCATATCGAATAAGTTTGTAAATTAACCCGTCAATCCAAACCGTGTCAAAGGCTTTTTCGATATCCACTAGGCAGGCAGTTGTACATCTTTTGGCGTTATTTGTGTTTTTGAAAACATAAAGGTCACAAGATTTTTACGCCGTAACCAATAAGTTCAAATAAAAAAAGAAATTTGAAAAAATATTCAGTAGTTTTTTTTTTGCAATTTAAAAAAAAAAAGTTATTTGGCGGACCCTTTAGAATTTTAAATTTAAGAGAATTTATGGAACAGAAAATAAGTGAGATTCCAATGTTTACCTTGGATTGGAATTTGGTTAATCTTTTTAAATGGACAAGTAAGTGGTTGCAGAGACAATTTTTTCCACTATCAACTGATTGATAGAATAAATGAAGAATAAGTTCATTAAAACATTTTTTAAAAACAACCTGTCAATTGTCAACGTCTCCAATGTTCTGTGTATAAAAGCAAGCCTTTTAATGAACGCATGGTGTAATACATTGAAATTCACAAATCTAACACGATTAAGCTAAAAAGCTTTCACAAATTTTGCTGAACCTTGAGTGAAAGTACACAAAACCTAAAAATAACAACTTCTGAACCCCTCGAAAAGGATAAATACTATCTAATGAACAATGAATTAAGAAGGAGATTCTGTCTCAACTTCAGATGAAATAACAAGTTTGACGTTTCACCAAAACCAGTTCGGCAACTTTTCAACGGCACACTTTAAATAATTGACATACCCATGCTCATCTATAATCCCTAATTCTAATTGAATTCTCATGTTCAGTGATTTGAGACGTGCACTTCAAAAAGTTGATATTATTATATAAAAAAATACCTGTGCGACGCTTAATCTGGATTTGCATTTTCATAAAATTAATCCGTTCATGTTGAAAATCATGTCCTTGTGACATCAACAGCAGCAGGATAGCATTTCTCTCACCCGTCCCCCCCTTCAACGAATACCCGAATGAAATTGAGGAGATTTTTCATGCATTAAAAACATTGATACACATTGCGTACTATAGGAAGATGAGGACCCGGAAAAGTACATCACACTGTACACCCGAAGATTCACTTTTGTGAAAACACATATACCGACTCCAACTTTTATCCCCTCGAAGTCCCCGATAAAATTCTCCCTGGTGTATATATAGCCTTGCATTATATGGTGGTTCCTTGCTGTATATACGCGTACCTTGTTTGTGTCCTTACTGGGAACAAAAACGGAAACCTACCCTCCGAAAAAGCGGATTCAATTGCATGTGGCAAGCGGCTTTGCTAGATTGGAAATTAGGTCATGCCGGAAAAGCTCTCCTGTGCGATTGCGTGCGTTTTGGGTAAAGGGAATACCAGGATAACACATAATGTTGTGTGGGAATACCGGCATTTTCCTTTGAATCGATCCAAAGAAATTTAATTATCAGCGAAATACATTTCACCCTTGCGCACATAACTTATCCCAGTCACATTTACAACCTCCTTTCGCAATTGCAAACGGTTATCACAACCCAAGAACAAGCTTAATGTGAGCAGAAAATCCTTATCAGTTGTCCTGAAAGCGGCATTTTGTACAAGTACCCCATTGTTTTTGAAATTGGGAGTTTTAAAGATTCGGCTTTCATCCTCCTTTCGTGCCGGGAATTTGACAGTAAATAGGTACTCTAGAATGCTATAGTAAATAGCAAGGATACCAGCTATTGCGATGCCTGTGAATGAAGAATCGCGTAAAAAGGAAAGGAGTTTGTACAAAAGTCCATGTCAAGGAAATAGAAAGGGACAAAAGATGTTTTAATAGATTTTGGTTGCAATGTCTGTATGTGTACATGAGGTGACCTATTTTCGAGCAGCTTCAAGGAGATTTGTAGCCTGCAATAAGGAATCGAAATTTTGTTTTTTTTTCTTTGTCTTCATTGAACTAAAACGGGTCAACTTCAGATTTTATTAAAAAAAGAAAATAACTTCGATGCTGGAACTTAAAGGAATTGAAGTTGAGTTTATGTATTTACCCTGTATGTACTTAATCAAGGATATATGTATCTATAAATCAGTGCACAATATAAGTACACACAACTCATACCGTGTTTGAGGCGCATTATGTGCGTGTGGTACCTAATTGTCTATAACTAGGTCAATACTTTAGAAAACTACCATCCAACTGGAATTTTTGTAAAACTTTTTTATTTTGTCCGGAACTAGGTTAAATTTATTATTTATTAAAGCGGACGTGAAAATTCAAGACAAACAGTTCAGAAAACATTTACTTTAGCTGAATGTGTTTGGCAACATATCTGTGCAACAAACTGACGTTAAAAACGTCAACATTTCTGTGGGTGGCAATTGTTTTTTTACAATATTTGCAATATTTTTGAGGCTTTAGTGACACAACAACACCAACGATTTTTCTATTTGAGATTTGTGTTGTATTAATTTTCAACTAATGGTATTACGCTCCCTGGTGGTAAAACCGGTCATAAAAACATCTGTCAAGTACGCATTTGATTTTCTTTTTTAGAATGAATGATGGTATTGCGCTTCAAGGCAAAAATTGTCGTCTCACTTTTTTTCATGTTCACTATTTTTTTTTTTAAATGTTAAATTCAACCATTTGTCAGCTGTCAAATCTATTAAGGTGGCAAACTTCTCAGTTTGTCCACAAAAATTAACTGTCATTATTTTTTCTTAACTTAACAATTCATGTTCATAAAAAATTGTTAGCATCCCCGTGCTGTCAGAACAATACAATATTGCAATAATGCAATGTGACATGTAAGGCTCAGTTCCAGTGGGATTCTTCTCTTCTTCTATCTACTAAATGCGGAAAGCTTGGTTATTTTTGACGCTTCGTGAAGGAGTTCATAATCATAAACTTCAATTATTAGCCATACGAGCTCCACAGCAGATTTAGAATTGTTGACTATTCATGAAGCGAATTCATCATAAAGTTTTATGTGTGATGTAAGGAAATTATTGTTTGACAGATAAAATTCCCTTCTGCTGCGAATGTTGTTCTACCTTTTAGTGTCATCAGATGCTGCGAATTAAGATATGTTACCTCGGATTCAAAGCTTGCACTAAAAAGAAACATTGAAATGCAAAACGGCACGAACCTGCATTTTTGTTTGACAAGCTACCAACCCTTGAAAAACTCTTAGCGGTAATTCCTTGTAAAGAAGTATAGCCTATATTTAGCTGCATTTATGACAATTTAACTTCTCAACCTCTTCTGAAAATAAATGCAAGGTGCCAGCTTATTGACATTCGCTCCTTTTTAGGTCAGCTAGTGCCTTGGAGAAAGCATATATAAACTGGTTAGAGGCAGCAGGAGATACTTTGTTTTAGTAATGAAAATTTTTGATTGGCGACTAATCAAATTCATTGTCAATAAAGTATTGGTTATTTATTTCTCTCATACAAACGTACTCACAAATTTAACAAGGGAATATCCCTTTCGCTAGTTAATGATTTAACATAAGAGAGATAGGACATAACAATATTATATATTATACAAACACTTATTTATGGCGCAAAATATATATTAAGGCTTAAGTTGTCAACGATAAATGAATTTATTGGTTTTTACTAATAAATTGCGGATTAAAATGACATTTACTACCAATGCATGTAATACCTCTGGCTCATCTATAGCTGATTAAACATTTAGCGGGGCTTTATCTTTGATTTTGAGAAAACAAGTGGAGAGTCATGACGTTAAAAGTAATCACGATCAAAAAAGTAGGCATAACTGCGAATGTTGCCGATTGGAGACATAAGAACAAACTTGACAGTGTAAGTCAGCTTTGAAATTAGAAGCCACGAATTGGTTCTTTTCTCGATATTCAGCTGAAGATTTCTGATTAAGCCCAAAATTGTTTGCAGTGGCTTGCAAATTTAAACAGCAATATATATTTCGTCAGAAAATGGCTACGCATTTTACTAATACCCGATTTGACAAGTGACATTTATTTAACATTCCACATCAGCACCAGTAATGGTCATGAACTCATGACAAAACTAAACAGATATTCAGCCCTATCGAGGTATCCGGTGGGGCGGACAATTTCCCGAAACGCATACTTTGTCGGAGGTTCAAATTCCATTCGAGGAATGTGTCATCGAAAAATACAATTCGTAAATAAATTCCGCGAAGAATTTGTGTCGGAGGAAATCGGAAAAGAATGGCACTTAGCTGTCAAAAATTGCACAAAAAATTTAAATTCACCTGGATGCATTTCAACGCAATTCGCATTGATGCGTTACAAAATATCGGATAAATATTACGAACAGCTTTTCGAAAGAATACGTCGAAACAAAAAAAATATTTGTCTCGTTCGACACTCGTGGCCAACCCATCTTGCGCATGTCAGTTGTAGTTGTATCATGATCATGAATTCATGAGTAATGGTGTAATGGTGACTGGTCTATATCGTTTACGATCATACATTTTTCGAGAATGCCATCATATTTAGAGATAGTTTACCATACGAATAGATTGATCTAAAGAATGTTCGCCTACCAGAGAGCTCACTAGGCGAAAACTACGACTCAAGAACATGATTTCGGACATAATATTATTGAATGACATTGCCTTCACATGCAAGTGGTGGCTGCTGTCCACGGATCAGGTCGTAATATTAGGCATTTTCTGGTCGAATTTGTGCAGCTAACTAAGGTTAGTTGAATATTGGTGAAAGTGACCTTTTGGATTTCTAGCTTTAGGTGATTAATAAAAAAATCCAATAATATCGAAGAACTATTCAAAAAGCATTTCAAAAATAAAGAAACAAACATTCATAAATCTCAAATTTCATTGTCATCAAAGTAGAAGCCATCTTAACGCACTGTGACATCTCCAAGGTATAACATTTCTATAAAATGACAACTCCCAAGCTGCACTTTTACTTAACATCACAGTAATTAAAACGACATCCTTGCGTAACAAGTCTTCAAAAACCTCTTTAAAGGTCTAGGTTAAAACTTTTTCTCTAATTTCCGTTACTTGAGTCATCTAGAGAGCTCCCTCTCTTACTCTCTGCTAGTAAAGTCCCTGACCTGGTTTCGTTACATTTCATTCCATATACATTCATCATCATCTTCTGTGATATGCAACAAACATCATCACAAATGTTTATGCAATTTTTTATTCTTGTTTAAAAAAAAACTGTCCAGACCTTGAGCATTATTGTTGAATTCTGTTATGTTTACGTTTACATTACGTAAATAAATCACACGAGTGTAATACCCACTACCCAGACCTGTTCAGCGCGCGTTTAATACCGGCTACACTGCATCTATTGCCATGCAACACCTTAAATGGAGTAAGGGGTTGCAACAAAGTAGGTCAGCCCTACATTCAACCAAGCGCACTATATATCAAGGGGGGGATGCAGAGAGAAGGATT
Source organism: Rhingia campestris (assembly GCA_932526625.1). NCBI lineage: Eukaryota > Metazoa > Arthropoda > Insecta > Diptera > Syrphidae > Rhingia > Rhingia campestris. The sequence goes on from OW052183.1 coordinate 31,904,085, forward strand.
TGCCCTACAACATGAATAGTGTAAAATATTTAACCTAGATTCAGAAGTTCTGTGTTTTTTTTTTTTGTTTATTGTGGAGTATAGTATAGGACACTCACTATCCTAATTTTGGAAAAATATATGTCCTTCTTTGAAGGGGCGGGGGATGTGGGTGTGTTGCTAAAAAATAAATAAAAATAAGCCACAAAGAACTGCCGAAAAATATGAGACTGAAAGTTATGTGCTTTAGTTTTTTGCTGCGTTGAAATTATCCCAAAAGTGGTGGGAGTCGGAAGGTTGTCTTTGCATTTCACGAGCCCTTGTCGGTGGCGTCGAATGCATGCCGAAGGGTAGTAAAAACTAGGTCATGCCCTGGTAACACAAATTGGATAGAAACACGCAAAAAAAAACTGTAATATAGTATCATGTATGTGAGGGCCTATGTTATCATGATAGTGTGATATTTTGCTTTGGATTACTCCCCACTTTTTTGTCATATAGTTGGGGTTTACCATTAACACTCGATACCCCCTAAAACCATCTGAAACCTGTAAGGATATACATTGGATGTAATGTTGGGGGGGATAAATGAGTCCTACGAGAGCGGAATATAAAATGCTCAAAGGGTGAGGGTGCCTTTTAGGGATTTGACATATTACTCGATGCCAGATGTAGCCGACAAAGGGGAATTAGGTGTACTTTACACTTTTTTAGGGTAATCTGAGGCTGATATGAAGTCCGTAGGGACGTGATATATAGGAGGTGGAGGAGGCAATACATATGTGGACTTTTTTTTTAGGTTAGGATGATTTTTTTGAAAGGGCCTTAGCATATAACTATATTTGCATGCTTGCTCATTAATATGCAAAAAAAAGTAAAAGTAAGGTCCGTTATAGTCTGGAAAGTTAAAGGCTGTATTTAAGATATATGAAAACATTTTAGTGCACTTATTCTGTATATGTATGCATATGTATTCATCAAACTTTTTTGTAAGTTTGAATTAATTGAAGAAACAAATTGAAGAACTTTTTGCTTTAACATTGGTACGATCCTGAATACAACTAATTTTCTTCAAAATGGCGGATGAAAAGACACAATTTTGTGCACTTGTCCTGCATATAATCACTAAGCGGTAATTACAAAAAGGGATTTTCATCACTTGTGAGCTTCGGCTGGCCCATGGAAGTTGTTTGATGCGGATGATTGACCTGCCAAGTTCTTAGTGGATCGACTCAGCTTATCGGATATGGATCATAGAGTTGACTAACCCTGGATTAAATTTAGCCTGGAATTAATTCATAAAACAGTTTTTCAATGCAGGTTTAAATTTGAGATTTTGATTGGTGATTCAATATGGTAGCAATCATGATTTATTGATTTTTCTGTCAAAAAAATATCGAAATTTAAAATGCAATAGCTCAACTATCAGTTGTTTGCAAATGCTTTTGAAGCGATGTTACAAGCCTTTTTCTTCATATAACAGTTTAACTCTAAATTTTAACAAATTCTTAATCGCTGAGATCTGAATCTTAATAAACCGTATACGTACTTATTTTCTAAAAATTTTAATAAAATGTTGACATAAATGAAATTGAAAATTGAATTCGTATGCTATTTTATCATCTGTGAAAAACATCTGATCATTTAATCCAAGGTTAATTACTCAACAAACTTGCTGGGTCAACTCGAAGTTAACTCTGGATTCAAATTGACGAAAAAAAACTAGTTCCTGTAGTTAAATCGAGTTTAATCCTGATACTAATATAATCAAAAATAACCACCTGAACTTTTTTATCGCAAATCGTTCAAATTACGGATATTTCGGAGTCATCCGAGCATTCCATACGTGTAGCTAAGCAAATGATTTTAACAGTTCGTGTGGCCAGGTTGAAACACTATTTAGTTCGTAATAATAGATATTGATCAAAAGACTGTGAGCTGTAGTAACTACTCTTATACAAAGTGGCGCAAAAGTAATCCTCCTATCAGAAAATGCGATTGGCCCCTAATGTCAGTTCTGTTTTGACATTTGTGTAGTAAACACATGCGAAATACACGTTAATAAACAATGTTACGCTACACTGCTCCAGAACGCGGAATATTGGTGACTATTTATTTGAACAATAATCGGTCGGTGACTTTGGCACAACGTGAATTTCGTCGCAGACTTCCTAGCCGTCCAACGCCTACTGTTGAAACACTGCGACGTTTAGCCGATCGCCTCGAGGAGACTGGCACAACTAAAGATGCTGCCAGGCGTGGCAGACCCCGGAGTAGCCGTTCTGCAGAGAATATTGCTGCTGTAGCCGAAGATGTCATGGAGGCGCCGTCGACATCGACCAGACGACGTGCCACGCAAATGCGTATCAGTCGGCGGTCTTTACAGCGAATTTTGGTACTAGATTTGAAGATGTTTCCGTACAAAGTCCAGACAGTGCATCAGCTGTTAGCTGCTGACCGCCAATCGCGTCTAACATACGCTCAAGCCATCCTTAATCACCACCAAGAGGAAGATGATTTTTCATCAAAAATAATCATGAGTGATGAGGCCCATTTCCATCTTAGCGGGTACGTAAATAAGCAAAATTTACGCTTCTGGGGCACTGAAAATCCGCGTGTAACCCACGAAGAGCCATTGCACCCGCTCAAAGTCACTGTATGATGTGCTGTTTTTGCTGGAGGAGTCATCGGACCTTTTTTCTTCGAAGACGTCGCGGGCCAAACGGTTACTGTGAATGGTAAGCGCTACAGAGCAATGATCAACGAGTTCTTTTTGCCGCAACTTGATGAATTGGGATTGGAAAACATGTGGTTCCAACAGGACGGTGCAACGGCACACACTGCACGTGCCACAACCGATATGCTGAAGGATGCATTTCCCGGGCGCCTAATCTCCCGTTTTGGCGGTTTGCACTGGCCAGCAAGATCGCCTGATTTGACCGCTCCAGACTTATTTTTGTGGGGCTTTTTGAAGTCGCGGGTTTATGTCAACAAGCCTCAGACTCTTGCAGCTCTTAAAGACAATATCCGTCAAGAATGTGAGGACCTATCGCCGGAAGTTTTGGCCAAAGTGATGGAAAATGCCATAAAAAGGGCTCAAATGACAATCAACTGTGGCGATGGCCATTTACATAACATCATATTCTCGACTTGATGTGAAAAAAATTAAAAGACCAAATAAAAATAATCCACAAGAAGAATCAAAGTTTTTCATTTTTTTTTAAATTACAGCCAAAAAAACATCGGAAGGTTATTTTTGCGCCACCTTGTACTTGCCATACATAAGGCTGCCCTACAAATGTCATCTGTGTCTTTGCTAAGCCGAGTTGCAAACCAATGATGATAATAGGCGCGCCCCTTCTTGGCTTCACAGTATAGCAAAATATTGCACTCCACTTTTCGTTAACCGCCTAGTTGTTGGTAGACAAGAAGTAGCTGACAGCACATGTGCATGGCTAGGAAAATAGTATCGCGCTTAATATGACAGTTCGGCCATATTTATAGCTGTCAAATAAGAAACTGAGATCATATTTTTGGATAATCTTGTTTTAAAATTCAGAAACTTCATTTTACCACCAATTCGGCACTTATTCATTTTCATAAAATGCTGCTAAACCTAAAATAAAATGTCCAGGTTTTCAATTAAAACTAAAACTAAAGACACTGCACATTCCAAAAAGTAATTTTGTACTAGATTTCTGAGACAAAATATTTTTAGATTCGAAAAAGTTTAACAAAAGAATGGTTTAAAGCAATTGTTTTTTGACTTAAAAAAACAATAAATGCTAATAAAATGGATACAAATTCCAGTGCGCTCAGTAAATGGTCTAATGATTGAAATGATAATCCAATCTGGTCCAATGATTTGTAGACAATTCAATGACTTTCATTCAATCTAAATTGAACTTTAAACACAACCAATGCTAATAAAACGGAGATAAAATGCTGAGCGTCCAGTAACTGGTCTAATGATTGACACAATGTTTAATAAAACTGGTTTAATGATTAATACACAATTCATCAAAACTATTCAATCAAAAAGGATTCCTGACTAACGCCCAGAATTTGTTTTATGTTTTTTTTTCAAGTTCCAACGATTACAATCTATTGGAAAAGGTCCATTTTATTAACATCCAATTTGAAGGAATTGGATGGTAATAAAAATTTCCTTTAAATTTTACTCCAATACATCAACATGACGATATTTTTATCTATTACTTCCAAAGGGGATAGCATATAGGTCACTCCCCGTATTTCTAGTCAAAAATCGGTCAATCCATACTTGTATAAGAAGAAAACGTACACAACACAGGCATACATAGTTCCTCTCCTGTCATATGCCCGGGGGTTTGGAAAATCCATTATGACAACCAAAAATTGACTGAATAAAAATAGGTTAACAGTTTTTTCTGAAATATGGTTGTAAGATGTGTCGGTAGGATATGGGGAAAAGTCAAACACCCTTATCATTCAAGTAGGAAAACAAAATCGAAAGACTTAGGGAGAACCATGCGATTATTATCAGCGTGAATGGGAGTTTTGTTTATTTAATCCAAAATGCTGATTGAAATGGAAAACGAAAAAATAAAGAAATGTGCTTTATTTATCTACAGGGTTCTGAGGGCGGTTTAGCATGCAAAACAATCATATTTTGCAGTTCAACCCCATTTTTTTTCTCTTTCAATGACTTCAATCAAAGCTGAGTGTCATGAAAAAAAAATTGTGCACACACACAGATGGGGTTTTACTTTTGTTTTTTTTTTTTTTTGCATGGATAACGAAAGGAATGCGATTAACTTGTTCTTTTGAAAAAAAATCTTGAGCGCCATAAGGAAGTGTTGGATTTTTTTCAATTTATTGATACAAGTCACGTATTTTATTAGTAAAATTTGAAGAGACATTCCCAATTTTTCTTCAAATTGATTGAGAAGCGAATGTTACAAACAATTGTAATTTATCCATTATTTCGCATACAAAAAGATTTTAAAACTGTTTTAACATAGAAATGGATCATTTGCTAGTGAACGAATGAATGCTTTTCACAAACTGTCACAAATTATACCTATTCCACAAATTGGAAATCCATTATACATTCGGTCGACCATTTTGTTTTCTTTTTGTGGGGTAAAATATTCGAAATGACTATATTATCACTCAACATGTTTTCTGCCTGCAAGATAATAGAATCACATACATCCTTCCCAGGACAGCCACAAATACGTTGTAGTTTTTTTTCGATTTTTTGGTAATTTGGGGACTGTCATATGGGTGTCATGGACTGTGCTATAATTTTTGTAGATGTCGGCAAATATAAATTCTAGGTTGACATTTGTGAAGTTAATAGAAACAAAATATGCGTCAACAAGACGTGATTCGTTTAAGTCCTAAAGAACGCGATTTATTTCGATTTTTTATTTATTACCGCGATCGGGTGACAACTTTTTTGCCATTTTGTACATATTTTCAAAAACTCGGGATGCGATAATTGTGGCGTCACTGTAGATATGTATTCACTGTCTGTATTTAAAATCACGCGGGTTTCCCCTTTTCAGTGATACGCGCAAATACCCAACCGTATTTTTTGTGATCATGAAGGTACACAGTGCGCATCAAATAATCAAGCAGGTTTTCTTCTGATTTTTGTGATCACAAATGTCACTATGATATGCGCATATATCATACGAAACCGTAATTTTTATTATCTTAAATGTGGGATTGTTCAATACTCTAAACACTTTTTCTCAAAAGATATACCTAGCTGCCAAATGCGAAAACAGGGTGTTGAAAAGCATAGAGGGAGAGAGAGAGAAAGCTTCGTCTTCTTATAAGACCAGATCTTGAATACTCCTCTTATGATTGGAGTAAGGCCCCAACACATACACTAAACTTACTGGACTCAATCCAAAGACGAACAATGCACCTTATAAAAGTTTCGTCCCTTACTTTAAATCTACAACCTTGGGCACCCAGACCTTCTGTGCAGTTATCGCGCCACTGAGCCCTGATAATAGTTTACAAAAAAAAGTCTTTATCAGATTTTGATGATGTCTTGTGCTTCTTTAAAGAAAAGTTGCTTAGCCATGTCACAAACCTTCACATCTCACCGACATAGCTCAATGAATATACGTTATGCGGGCGAGAATTTTGCAATAAAAATATAAAAATCGGCATTCCGCTCGACGCATAGGTATAAATGACAACTGAATAGCAAAAAACTAGAAAATACAATCCACAAAGCTAATTCTACAAAAATAGCATAATGCCGAGTTATTCCACATAAGTAACAAAACAAACACGCATATAGAACTCAGGATTTGCCACCACAGATATAAAACTAAAATCGAAACAAAAACAGTTCCCATATGGCAGTCTTGTGGAATACCAATAAAAATCCAACTGACAAGCAAACATTTTCTTTTCGACAAAACAATCTCACGAACTTCTTCGGAGAAGATCTATCTTATTGATGTTCTCTATGGAATTATATTAAGGCATGAATCTACAATAAGGAAGCAGAATTGAACTACAACGCACACTGCCATGAATGTAGATATACACACTGAGATACACCCAACGCGCTACTTCGGAGTAAATAGGCCAGTCATAGTGAAAACAAAACCTGGCGACGACGTATACAACATCCAGCAGCCAGACAAGAGGCTCCCTCGCTCGAAAGGCAAAAAGTTTCTCCCAGAAGGTATATTTTGAACACCTACTCCAGTCCAGAGTCAGAGCAGCCACCCTCAATGACAGACACACGTTCCGATTGTTGGTGAAAATTGGCATGAAACTATAATTCCAGTACCATCATCAGAAGCAACATGGATGTTGGTGGTAGTAGATAAATAGTTTATTTTTCTAGATTTTCAATTACACCACACCAACTTCTGTGTCGTGGGCAATTCCAAGAGAAACGAGCAAAAGCAAGCAGCAGCACCATCACCACCACCGAAACCAGATCGGAATCCAAGCGCATTGAGTAATCATAATTAAAATGTTCTGGCCATTACAACTGTGCTTTGATGCATGCCATCCATATCCAGCAGAATATCTTTTCTTTTACTTGAGAGGTTAATAGATTTGGTGGGCGGTTTAGGCGGTAGACGGGGTTGATGTGGCGGCAGCTATTATTTTCGCTTACATCCAAGAGCTGTAGATAAATAAATAAACTCTATGTACCTCTGAGTGTATACGTTTTGCTATCATCATCAAATGCGGAAGGGAAAAACTGAATTTTCTTCGACCTCGTTGGGAATATACAAAATTTTTTCAAAGTTAAATAAACAGAAAACCGTTGCGCGTACGAGACTGTTTACACTGAGATATGGTGAGGTTGCGATGACGAAATTGGGGGTTGAATGGCGGCGAATTAATCATTATTTTGGGTTATAAATGTTGCACGACTATGTTCATATAGACGAGGTGAAAAATGACAACGGGGGTAAAAGCTGTAATGACGTGTCCTACTTATTTTTGGCGGATTTCCTGTTTAGATTTTGTTACCGAAATGAGAGCCTGATTTCATATTGATATCGGAATAATTAATATTTATTAACTTACCGGTTTCAGAACTCGGCGGGGGACTATGGAATGTCCTTCACTAACCTGGAATAGAAAGAAAAGTTAATGAGTTATTAAACTACATACGTTTATATGGTTGACAAATTTTATTGAAGATATCTTAATAAATATAAGTTTCGACACGCGGCTTTTGGTAACAAAAAAAAATAATCACTAGATAAAACAGTGGTATGTGTAACTTCTGACAGAAGATTTTTTTCGCGCGAACGATTTGGAAGCATCGTTTGCCCGATCCACAGAAAGGAGACCCTCTGAACTGCTACAACTACAGAGTAGGTTTTGTCAATGAAAATTGGGGAATGTTTAAGCTTGTATGGCTGTTTCTGATTTGAGGAACATTAATCGCCATAACAATTGTAAAATTCTGAAGTTGAAAATTTTACATGTTCTTTAGGTTTAAACTGATTAGTTTATTTTTTTTTTTCTTTTTAACGCGTTCTTCTTGTACAAAATGTCGGCGGTGGAATCAATCATAACCAAAGCAGATATAATGGGTGATCCATTTCGAGGTTCCCTACTTTGTTAAAGAAAAAAACACAGAAAATTCAAATTTAATGGAGAATGTTTATTATCATTTGAAAGAACATTCTTTGGCATTTATTTTTTGAAGATTATGTCTATCAAATGTTGGCCGTTGCTACGTCGCAGATGGTCCATCCGTTGAGTCCAATTTTCGATCACTCGTTCGAGCATTTCGACTGGTAACTGGCGAATGACACGCGTGATGTTTTCCTCCAAGGCCTGAATCGAAGCGGGTTTGTCGGCTTAAGCTTTTGACTTTACATATCCCCACAGGAAAAAGTCTAACGGTGTGATATCACACGGTCTTGGTGGCCAATCGACCGGCCCAAAACGTGAAATTATGTGCTCACCGAAATGTTCTCTCAATAAGTCCATTGATTGATGCGATGTGTGGGAAGTGGCGCCGTCTTGCTGAAACCAAATGTCGCCGAGATCACGAGCTTCAATTTCAGGCATCAAATAGTCGGTTATCATGGCACGATAACGGTCGCCATTGACGGTTACATTCGCACCGGCATAATTTTTAAAGAAATATGGACCGATGATTCCACCGGCCCACAAACCACACCAAACCGTTGGACGTGGTCTATTCGGTCGAATATTATCCAATAATGAATGCTGGGTCTCAAAAAGGGTGATGGTGTTGCGAATAGTACGCTCAGTAGGCCGATTATGTTGACCATAAGTTGAGTGAAGTGCACGAAACACATTCCTCACAGAACGTGAATTTTCATAATAAAGTTGAACAATTTGTAAATGTTGTTCACGCGTAAGTCTTTCCATTATGAAATGGCAAACAATACTAAACAAAAATAACATGACAGCATGACACGACTCACACGTGATCTGTCAAAAAAGGCTATTGAAAAAAGTATCTCTACTTGGATTACCCTCTAGAACACTACATATTTCTACTTTCTAAAGAATGTTTTTTTTAGAGGTATTGAACTTTAAGTTGGCAACACTATTTTACCTTGCGGCCATTTTATCAGCTGTCAACTGATTTATTTTTAGTTTGGTTTCTCATTTCAACATGAATATACTGAAGTCTGAACAACGCTTCTGAATTGTGCAAATTTATTTTGAAAATAATGGTTCTGTTCGAAATACGTATCGCACACTACGTCCATTTTACGGCCAACATAATCGTCCATCAGAGCAAATAATTCGATTAAGTATGGAATGTTTTCGCACCACGTTTACTCTTAATGATAATACGCATCCACAGAGACTACTTTCGGCATTTCGATAAGTTACAAAATGCCTTGCGGCATCAGGCATCACCTTTTTGTGGTACCAAACTATTACTTTACTACAATATTAAACTTCTATATAATGAAAGAGATGGCAGTCAAGTGAATTTGGTGATTCGTCAATATTCAGTCTCAGATGTGATATACTGATTAAGAGCCACCAAATGCAAAGAATAATTGTGTGTGCTGAACGCTTACGTTTTTTACTGAACTATTACTTTACTATTATATTAAATTCTATTATTCTACTACATGCAAAACGAACGAAAAGATTGGTGAAGTACTTTTGCGCAAGGAAAAATGAGGACGATTTTCTAAATATTTGGTGTTTCTTTTATATTCCGTCTTAGATGTGATGGAATGTTTGAGATCCACCAAATACAAATACATATAAAAACTGTCAACGTTTGACAGCATAACGATGGCAGTTTTTATATGCGTTTTTTTGTTACAGAAGTTTCAAAACGCTAATGTTTTGGTCCATGTTCGGCCCAACTAACAATTTCGCTTCGATAAAGCACTATCGAAGCTATTTCCCCTCCAGCAATATAACTTGTAGGAAGTCTTATGGAAAAAACATTTGGCACATTTTTAGGAAGCTATTTACTTCTATAAGACTTCTTTATATACCTCTAATAGCCTTAAAGAAATAACTTTGTTTGTTTATAAAAGGCCATACAGAAGCAGATTATAGGCTTTGCAAAAAGTCATTCCGAAAATATTTGCAAGCCTTATCGAAGTTGAAAAATAAAAATAATTTCTTATATTATTTACTTTTATTAATTTCAATTTCAATCTCTTATAATTTTTAAAACCCAATTCGTTATTATGAAAGTATGAAATTCAATGCAATTAATTATATAAAAACTCTAGGCTGTACTCTCGAACATAACAGATGAGTAACTACAAAGTAGTACAAAATCGTGTTGATTCATTCTCCGGTAGGTTCCCGATCTTTTCACCTTTTTCCCGATCTCTTAACCTTAGCTTTTTTTAAGCCTTCATTTGTAAGCTCTATACATGCTATGGTTCGGATTAACTTCCTGCATAATGTCTTAAACAAGCTTCTACCGAAACAATCGACTGCCATAACTGCCAACCTCCGCGCACAAGTACTATGTTAGGTTAGGTTGGTGGGTTGATGAGGCAGACGGTGTGTGTCTTCCCTCATCGCACTCAGGTCAATATAGACCCATTGTGATGCCCGTTGGGGGTCCACTTGTGTGGTTGGTTCATTCATTGTCCCGTTACTGTCCATTGTTGTTAGCCTCCTTCCAGCCATCCAGATGTTGTTGCAAACCTGAAAAGATTAGGGAGAGGGATTTCGGATAGATAGTTGAGGTCATGGAAAAAGTATTTTCCTAAGGTTCTCATTCTTAATTGGCTGAGGCCTGGGCAGTGGCACAGAAAGTGGAGGGTATCCTCGTGTATTTCTTCATCACCGCAGCCTCTACAGAGGTCATCATCTATGAGATGCATTTTCAGTTTGTGGCTTTTTAGTAAGTTGTGTCCAGTAAGAATCCCAACTAAAGTAGAGACAGATTTCCTGTTTCTACGAAGTAGTTTATGGGTTCTGGCTTTGTCATACTCAGGCCACATCCTTTTGGAAGTTTCACAGGTGGGAAGGGAGTTCCACCTGTTTTTGGCAGTGATCAGTGTTTTCTGTCCCACCCGAGATTTGAGGTCACATTGTGGTGGTTTGACAGACTGGTCTGCTTGGTCAATGCTGGAGGCAGATTCTTTTCTTGCCAGTTCGGCAGCAATTTCATTGCCCTGTATGCCTCTGTGTCCGGGGACCCAGCAGAGCTTAACATTATGTTGGACGCCAAGAACCTTTAGCTCTTCACGACAACTTTTCACAATCCGAGATTTTATTTCGACAGCAGAGATAGCTTTTATTGCAGCCTGACTGTCAATAAAGATGGTGATATCATCTGGTGGTATCGCCAGCATTGAGGTCGCTTTGGCTGCCTCTGCTACTGCCAATATTTCGGCTTGGAAGACACTGCTGTGCTCAGGGAGACGAAAGGTGCTGTTTAGCTTAAGTGTTTCTGAAAACACTCCAGCTCCAACGCCTACATACATTTTTGAACCATCAGTGTAGATGGATATGGTTTCGGGGCCCAATTCGTTCCTCTCGCACTCCTCTCTGCTTGGGACGATGCAGGAGAATGGTCTTTGAAAGTCATGGTGAGGCAGCATGTAGTCAGAGGATACAGCTGAGCCCAGATATCTGTGTAGAATTTGGGCATGTCCTCTTGAGTTCGATTTCCAGCAGTTGAGCTGGCTGATTCTTAGAGCACTTTTGGCTGCAGATTCTTGCATGTAAAGGTCTATCGGTAGCAGGTTAAGGATGGTTTCCAGTCCCGCTGTTGGTGTGGTTCTCATTGCGCCAGTAGCGCCCACACATGCTATCCTTTGTACCTTTGTCATATTTTTCAGATGGGTGACTTTATTTGTGGATTGCCACCAGACAAGCCCCCAATATGTTAATATAGGTCTCACAATGGCCGTGAACATCCATAGGATGATCTTGGGGTTCGGACCCCAGTTTTTTCCGAATATTCGGTTTCACGTATAGAAAACGACTGTGGCCTTTTTAATGCGCTCGCGCACATTTAGGTTCCAGTTGAGTTTTCTATCAAGAATGACACCCAGATACTTTGCACTATCGACTAGTTTGAGGGTAGTCCCATCGATAGCCGGTAGGTCGAATATTGGTATCTTCCTCTTATTCGTAAAGAGAACGAGTTCCGTTTTCTGGGGGTTGATGCCAAGCCCACATTGTTTTGTCCACTCGTTGAGAGTTTTCAATGCCCGCTCGAGTAGTTCACTAATAGTGGGTAGGAATTTCCCTTTAACTAGTATCGCTACATCCTCTGCGTAGGCTATGACTTTTACCCCATTTCGCTGTAGCTTTATGAGTATCTCATTGATGACTATGTTCCACAACAGAGGTGAGATAACGCCTCCTTGTGGTGTGCCTCTTGATGCTATTACTTTGAGATGGGTGTCTCCCAGATTCGCATTTATATTTCTGTGGTTGAGCATACTTCCAATAATATGTATTAGAGGTTGGTCGACGTTGTTCTTCGCGAGGTTTCTTTCGACTGCGTTTGTGTTCACATCATTGAAGGCTCCTTCAATGTCAACGATATAATGTAGGGCAGTTTCGACTCCCTTACCTTTCGTGTAGGCATGCTGTGCCGAGGATATGTATTGGGGGTCGAGTTTGTCACGAATGTAGATATCCATTAGTTTTTCATAGGTTTTTAGTATGAAGGATGTAAGACTTATTGGTCTAAAGTCCTTCGCAGTCGTGTGACTGGCCTTGTCGGCTTTTGGGATAAAGACTACCTTTACTTCCCACCAGCACCTAGGTATGTAACCGCATTTTAGACTGCTAACAAACAGTTTGTGTAGGAATGCTGTTACAGCACAAGTACTATATAAGGCCTATAGAAATAATTGCTTGTGGGAATTAAATATTTATACCGTATAGAAGAATAATTGTTAGTTGGGGGGTACCCATTAGGGAAGTTAAATTAAAACTGTCAAATCTCCCAAATAGAACGTTCAACTAAAAAAAAATTCCTCTACTTTTGGCTTTCATCCATTAATTCTTTTTATAGGTTAATTTCCGAGTTCAAATATTAAAATAATTATATAAAATTTACACAGTTTCGCCAATATGTTGATTACACCTTTCTTGGCTGTCATCCCTGACAGTTGCTATTATCTTGCGTGAAAAATGCGAATAAAAGAAATGAAAGAGAGAGAGAGAATTCTTTCATTTCAACGAAAAATGAGAACGCGCACATTTTTGCAGAGTTTGACAATCAAGTATATTTCAATATACAATTGCACATGTATTAACAACCGGATCTTATTATAGGAATATCTGTCATAAGGGTTTTAAAAAGCCAATTTAATAAAAAGGCAGAAGTCGATAAAAACTTTTATTTAAAGTGGATAACATTTCGGTGGCTTATCTATTAATCTAAGTCTGCCAAGTCTGAGTTCTGTTTTACAAAAATCGTCGGTTATCGCAGAAAATTAAGTCTTTGGACTTTCTGATTGTTTAATGTTTGTATTTACCTCCCAGACGAATTGGCATTGAGCAATTAAAAATATGATTTAAGATTAGATAAAGGTCTGTGGGTAGCTTACTAAAACAACTATGTTCACTTGAAGTGATTACCACCTTCACGAAATAATTTTCTAGACTCTCTTTAAACTTCTATAATTATTGAAGGTATATAAACCTTGATAAGGATCCACAAAAAATAGTCCACAGAGTATATACACCATAAATGCAAAATCAAATCAAATCAACAACCCACCGACCTTCAACTTGAACGTGCGTAAACTTTCTTAAGCAAAAAATGACGTATACACAGTGTATAGGGCATTCTATGCGAAGAAAATCCTTGAATAAAGTCAATCGCACCGAAAAACATTGGAATGAGGCCGACAGGTTCAATGAGTCCTTTTCGAGGACGATAATAGTACACGATACCAAATGCCGACAGAGAGTCGATGTCAATGCCAGTAGGCTCAGTGAAATTGTCTGCGTTTATATTATCAATACATTTTGTTTGACATCACCGTTGGAAGGACAATCAACTTTATTTTCACAGAAACACATCAATGTTGTATTACAAAACGTGTATGGCAGGTGGGCGGGATATAAAAGAAAATAGCTACCACACCATTGAAGGAATGACTTTGTGCGTATACCTAATATAAGGAGTTGCAATACGCAGACATAATGCCGATCAATTTTTGGGACAGCAAACCAAACTGGGGTAATCTACTTAATTAAATAATAAGAAGCATACAACCCACGAGAGGTGTAATTTGAATTTTGAATACGAAAATAACGAAGGAATAAGGACTAAAGCCGGGACAGAGTGACCTAGTTTGTTGCGAAAATGGGGAGGTCGATGGATTGTCGGTATGCGTCCATGAATTATTGCTATTTCTGAGAAAATTACAACCGATGAAGAAATTATGTATATCGTCATTAAATCTACAAATATAACTTTTTTCAGTCGTAAAACAAGCAATGTTTTGGCAAATTAGTCGTCTGGACTTTCATTAAGCTGCCGACACATTTTTTTTTTAATTTAAAAGGCGAAATTACTTGAGTAGTCCTTTCAATGAATGTCAAAATAATGACTATAGAACACCTCACGATAAATGTACATGTCGGAGTATATGGCATGTACATGCGGTATTCTCTATTCGTTATGTTGATTAGAATATTCATTGAATACATTGAATTTTCTAACTGCTTCAATATTCCTATTCTAACTGCCAACACATTTTGCTTTTGACATTTCGAAAAAAAAAAACAAATGGAAAGATGTCACTGAAGCTTAAGTGTTTGCATGGTACCAATTATGTAAGCGAAATGGAAGTGTAATCTTAGTTCTCAGGATATTTATCACCACAGCTGTCATTTTTGTTTATGGCTGCCAACAGCTACTTATACTCCTGTAGAAAAGTAAAAGCATATCATAGCGGATTTGCTTTGTTTCCGTATAAAGTGCAATTGACACAATGAATATCGATAAAAGACTATCCACGTCGCTTATAATACGGCCAAACAGTCGCTCGACTTATTGACACTGAACCTAATTTTTGAAAGAAAGGTTTGAATACTAACGAGGCTCATTTCAAATAAGCAAAATTGCGGGAACGGAAAATCCACGGTGAATGGTTAGTCTGTCCACAAACGTGGGAAAAAGTCTGAAAAGTTAATAGATTCAGCAAGATGCTGCGCCATGTCACACTGCAGATAAAATAATACAGTTTCTGCTACGAAAATTCTCTGGACATTTGCGGTCAAAAAATGGCGGCATTGTCTGGTCATCTAGATCTCCAGATTTGACCCCATCAGACTTTTTTTTCTTGGTATATTTGAAAAGTAAATATGTATACGCCAGCAAGCCTTAGAACATTGACTCAAGGCAAACACTCGTGTCGAAATCATCGCTACACCCCAGGAGATACTCAAAAATGCACACATATGCTTTGATCAAAATCAAAAACTACTCCAAAAAAATTGTAAAAGACCAAATTAAATAAAAACACTTCATATATTGAAATCGGGCGATTTTTTTTTTAAAGTTATTCAATATTCACATACCGACTAAAATATGGCGCACCATATCAAAGTCTTTTAATGAAACTCCAATGTCTTTAAGATGCAAATTTATTCAATGTAATTTGCTATCCAACCATAAATTGTGATATGCTTCTTCAAAATTACGTCCACATACGTAAGATATGTATTCTTACGTATATGGACGTTATATTTAACAGCGAGCAGTTTTGACATTTTTGAAAAAAATCAGTAGCTACATTTATGGCGTTTTCCATTGGGAAAAAAATCAATTTTTTTTGATCTGAAGACCGATTTTGACAGTTGTTGTGTTCCATTAGGCGAAAAAATTGATTTTTTTTTTTTGATCAGAGATCAATTTTGCAAATCTGAATTTTTCGGCAGATTTACCAATACCAATACAAATGATAGCTGTCAGTTTGACAAGAGTGATTTTCATTTTGATTTTTTACTTCGGTTGTGAAAAACAAGAGTGCTTTGGGTTTAGATATTAATAATGGATATAGACACAGAAAAGAAAGTTATACGTGAACTATTAAATTGATTGAAAAATAATGTTTGTTATGTTTTTAATGTTGGCAGCTACACCGACGCTAACTTCACAGACACGAAATGACACTAATACAAAAAAATAAATCTGAATCGTGTTCCATTGACAATCAAAAAGATCAAATTTCAGATCAAAATCAAGATTTCCCAATGGAAAACGCCATTAGTCTCATGTACCTACCTAAAAAGTTTGACATATAAGTTGATACAATTCATAACCACACACATTTCGCCACATGCTCATATTTTCAAGCATGACATTTCAAAGCAAACATCTATAAAAAAATGACATTTCCGCAAAAGGTTACATGACAAATGCAATTCGTCAACGTTTACTAAACTTTTTTAAGGCAAACGAACCGGACACGTAAAATAATTTACACCAAATCCTGTTTTATGCTTCCCCACAAAAAAATACAAACATTCAAAAAAGAATTCAGATAAAAATCGTTTCCCATAGATCATGAACTCCATCTGTCATTTAAAATGACTCAACATCGTTGGTTATTCAAAGAAAACGATCTCTTAATTCAAATTAATTGACGTGAATTTGTCACCGCCACTTCCAAGCACTTGACAGAATGCATTTTTATAAGTAAATAATATATTAAGTGAATTACAAAACCGTCATACCTCAACCGAAATGAATTGCGTTCAAAAAAAAAAAAACAAAAAAAAAATGAACAACATCACTCTTATTATGACCCGCTGGCAACAGCTAAAAACCTCAAGACAATGGACACACAGTAAAGAACTGCGAGGGGCAGAAAATTAACAAGCTCGTAAAAGACTATGTTATGTTCCTTCTGGAGGCTCTCTCGACATTGACGACACAACCTGGAGGCATGTTCGAAATTGTCGCGTGCTCTGTGACTTTAGGCCAGCAGCACCGTGAATTCAAATTTGCTCGTTTGTGGGTTAAATGTCTTCTTTTAAATTTATTTTTTTAAAACAAAATTTTCACGAGACGTATGGGCAAGGTTAACACAAAAAAAACACAGTTAAAGCGTATAAAATGCACGGTAAAATGGGGTTGTTCGCCTTGAGGTTTAGTGACCTGAAGTTTTATTTATATTGTGCCGTGAAATCTGATTGTCAGAATTGTACCTATGACGGATTATTTGTAAATAGAATTTTTTAAATTGTCATTTAGCATATACAGTTTAATTTGATTTGATTAACATCTTTAATTGGTGATTGCTTAATGTCAATGAATCGAAAGCTGTCATTGACATTAACATTAAAGTTGTTTTCCATTTGAAAATAAATGCAGAAGTAACATTTTGTTTTGAAAACTCTGAAATTCTGAAATGATATCGATAACTTTTCAGACTATTATTGTTTGATACTGCAAAGCGATATCATGACATTATGAAACATCAAAATCCGTCTTAGAAAATCCAATAACAATCTGCAATAACCAATTATTCTACAGAAAGTTCGCCGAGTTTAAAAAAAAATTGTCAGTGCGTTTTGTACACTGATCGTTTCTAATATAGGAACACTAAAATTTTAGGGCAGGTGTTTATTTTCGATTGTCACTTATCAAACTGCGCAATATTCTACCGATAATGCGACAAAACCCTAGAAGAAATATTACCTAGCTCCCACAAATACATAGACGCTGCACAGGCCTTGACTATGACCAAATGACAATGACCCCAAAAATTTAATTTCCCAAAGTGAATTGATAACATACGATTTTTGTTGGTAACTTTGTTTTGTTATTTGTTTGCGTCACTTTTGCGAATATTTTAGTGCACACTATACACTGCCGAATATCTCCATCTTTGAAAGGAGAGCAGTAAGACTGTATCACTGATAACGCTACCATTAACCTGACAAGTGTAAAATAGATAACGCTGTCTGGGTGCATGGCTAATTATCTATCTACGCGCATTAAGTTGTTCCCACACTATCGGCAACATACGTAATAGCTGTGTTTTTTTTTTGTTTGCTAAAAATTAAACTGCAAAATGGTGGAGATTAAATAACGTTATGTCTGGATTTGATTGTTGATTGCATGCAATACAACTATTATATGATTAGGTAGACAAACATACGACATGCATTTTGGTTGCTTTAAACCTACCACTGCGACTTTTTTTACAAATAAATTGACAGTTTGGGGATGAATATAAAACATTTTTTTAAATAATCTTATGCCATAAAAAAATAACGACATAACTTATCATTGTTTTGAATGCAACCATCTTTTCCGTAATAAAGTTTTATTTTCTTTGTTTATGAAAATTGACAGTTTGAAACGCAAATCAAAAATAAAAACTGAGATGAATACTAAGAAAATCCTCATTTGACATATCATATTTTTTCTGTTAGCAGATTTAACGTTATATGAATAAATCTAATCAAAGTAATCCAGACAACCTAGCAATATGATAATTGAAACGTCAAATTTATCGTAGTGCCAATGTCATTATAGGCATTATTTTTTATTTTTTTGTGTATTCTACATTTGAATGTGAAATAATGTCCAAGAAGGAAAAAAAAATGCCGGCATTTCCTTTGTTTACATTACGTTGATGCCGAAAATCGTTAACCACCAACACACAAACAAAATGAATAGAAATAATATTCCTATAAAAAAGTTTTATTTTCTACTTCTCTACCCTGTTGCATCCTAGTTTTTCCCTATTCCTTTCACACAAAAACTAACATAAAACCGCTCTAACCACGTACGTAACTTTACGGTCTAATAAAATAAATCCAGAGAATAATCCACAAAAAAGGAGAAGGAAAACAAATTATAGCAACCATGCCACAAGATACTCACACACAAATCCGTTGAGGGAAACACACGGATATGCAATGAAAAGTGCAACGAAAGAGAATGAAAAAGGAATAAGGTTCAATGACATTCGACAACAACGACGACGACGACGACGACACAAAAGCAAAATTCGAACAAAAACATAAACATAACGAACACAACCGAGAATAGAGCGACGACCGGCGTCGAAAGTTTGTTTACATCGCTAGGGATGTTGCACTGTTGCACTCATAGAGTATAGATGCAAGTACAACTGCGTCATGTATTTAGTCGATGTTATCGTTTGTTGTTGTTATTGTTGCTGTTCTTGTTTTGGTGATGATGGTGCTGTTTTTGTTGATGATGGGGGCGCTAGAGCGTGCGTAGAACAAGAAGAAGAAAAAATAAAAACGCGCGAAATGTAGAACACATAACAAAAGCAAGAAAAACAGACCACCTTCCGTACAGAAAAGGGAATACCACTTAACTAGGATCACACATATGCAGGCGACAAGGAGAATCCATGCATGATGACCAAATGCGGGAACATTTAAAAACGACTGCACCCTAAATATTCCAGAAATCATAATCTGTATTCTCCCTCTAACCTATTCCTATAGGTTATTGACATTGCATTTCAGTGTGTTGTACTTCCTGCGTTACAACGGTAGATGTTACAAAAGTCCAAAGGACATTATACGCCCAACGCAATGTTAAGATGTAAGGTTCTGCATGCTTCATTCCACTCGCCTCTGTGTGTGCCTGGGAGAGTATGGAATTGCATATCTGTCCATGGGGGAACGCTTTTCTATGGCATCACTTTGTCCCCTTCTTTATATTCTTATATGGGTGTATGTCATGAAAGAAATGGATTTGTAATGTCATACGCGGTATCTAACAATAAACGAACGACAACAAACTGTTGTCGGTCATAAATTCAAATGACGTGTCAATTACACTTCATTCAGAGTGCAATGGCCTATTGAGGAGTTCTCGGTTAAATTCACTCTCTTAAACACGTGTACAAATAAAAGTGAATTACCTAACGCTCTTGCAACAAATTAACCCCCAACTGTAAGCTGTTGGGAAGTCGACTTTTATCACGGTAGCCAATGACAGGAATCCTAGACAACAATTTATTGCAATGAAATTCATCGAAATTAATCACAACCGATGAATGACCGATAAAGGCTTACATTGTTGCATTGTGCTGACAAATGCCATCTGAAGTTTGTTGACACTTTAGATTTTTGTTGACACTCTAGATTGCAAAACTTTATTAAAATATTACACAATAACAATGTTTAGGCTCGAAACCGGGCGTATTTTTCAATCAACATACGTCTGATGCCCTTTTATATTGTTAACATCTGACAGTTTAGTAAAAATGTCAATGCGATCGTGTTTACATTGGCCATGTCTGCCCGTCTGATCGTCTACCACTGTTTTTGAAGGCTGAAATTCCGAGCTAGATCTACGAAATTTTGTATCTGCACTTGTAGAACAAGTTATTTTAGAAATGTCCAATCGACATAGCGTGATCATCACTACAAATATGAGGTCAAAATCAAATAAAATCTCCATTCTCCGTTCTCTTGTCAGCAAGTCAGTACTAATATTGAATAATAAATCAGGAAATGTCATTGGTAAACTTTCATAGCCTTGGGTATATTCTTGCGTTTTATGTATAAATGCAAACTATTACTAATGACATTTTAGATCCGTCATGGGAGGTATCTATCAACCGTACAATGACTTGATGATTGTATTTCCCATTTCAAACTGTACTGTCATAACTTTTGTAGCAAACTCGTCGTTAAGAGCGTCCAAGTGGTAACTCCAGGAGCATTTGGCATCTTGATTGGGTGTTCAAGTGATTTTTCACTATGATATCATTCTGACAGAATTATTAATGACCTTGTTCGATCAAAACGACCAAAACCATTGCGGCTTCGCCCCCTCGGCACTGAATGATTAATTAATTTCTCAGGTCAACCAATGTAATATGATGAATTTCCAAGGAATGCGCTTTCCGATTATCATCACCAACTGTATCCGCATATATGACTACGCACTCTTATTTCATTGACTTTAATTTTATGCGACAAAAGAACGAAAACAAAATGTTAAGATCGCTGCGTCACTTCCAGCGTAACCTCCTAGATCGAGCTTAAGTGTCATCCACCCAACAGCCAAGACTAATGGTGTGGCAAAATGCTGATGACGCATAAGTAAGCGAGACTACGAAACCTTTAGAATAAAATAAAAACGCCGACTTCATGATCGAAGAACAACAAAAACAGATCATCAGCTTCGCGTCCAAACAAAAGCCATACGAGAAGGCATGCTCGTATACGCACCGAGCTCGTAGGCATTAAATTGATTGTGTCAGAGTGTGTAACTAGCGATGAAGCCGGTTCTTTATATGCCGGGACACGTAAACATTTCAAATAAAATAACAAAAAAGGAAGTCATCCATTGTGTTGCGATGTTTTTTTTTTTTTTTGGGTTGTGCACCACCATCTTGAACGATTAGCAAAGTTCAGAGGCACTTTGACTTGAGTATGTTTTATTTGTGATCCAATGGGAGATGGTTTAACATAATATACTGGGATGGCAAATCTCGGTGTATTTTTGTTCAACGACCGGCCTCGACCTTATACCCGAGTATGGGGAATTTTCGTTGTCCGTCATTGGTTTTACGATATAAAAACGCACCTTCGATCCAAGATAATTGACAGTTAACGGACGTTAAAGTTTTAAAAAAAAATAAGAGAAACAACAAAATGATAATTTGTGATACTTAAGTTTATTGGCTTTGGGTGGGTCCATCCTTAAGAGACTTCATTTTAAATTCACTTACCTGCAAACAAAGAAGAGAAAATAACACATTAATATGCTGGCATTACGATAAGAAGGTTTATGATCTGCTTAAATATAGGTCGATCGCGATGTAAATCTTTTTCGTTAGCATACATTATATGTAGATATGAATGGAAATTTGAATTGGCAGTAAATATAAATATTACGAAATGATGTGTGAGGAAAATATTATGTATCATCTTCATATTTTGACAGCAAATGGAGAGACAAACTTATGAACGCGGCCATTGTGTTATCGCTTTAAAAAAGATTGCATGTCAAAACTGTCAAACAGATTTTTGTGACAGTACATAGAAACACTGGTGAGTTCTAATAAATCTGACAAATATTGAAACAATCATCAGCTTTATTTTTTTAAATGACCGTTAAATGATTGAAGATTGACACGCAATAAAATTGGCATTTTGATAGTTAAGCAACAATTTAATAGTATTTTTATGTGTTCGGCTGTTGACTATAAGGTGTCCTGTTCAAGCTCACCCAAATAAACAAAAAAACACAATTCGGAGAACAGTACAAATATATACTCGTTCAGAAGTTTTGAACACCAACGTTAGAAAAATATTCTGCGAAGTACAAATTCTATCAATCCTTTTTAATTCTTTCCGTCTTCCTCTTCCAAAAAACGGCCACAAAAAACAAAGCTCAACCTACTGTAAAAAGTATTCAGGGGTCTTCGTTTTGACGATCTGTTCAGTATTATGATCATTTGAACGATCTTACTAAAGTTTCTTATAACTCACAAAACATCCAACTAAGATGTAGATCACACTATCAACGAAGACGTTCGAAATCTTCTTCTTCAATAGCTTGGAATTTCCTATGAGAACCCAGTTCTCATTGTCAGCGCTATCGAGGTATCCGTCGGAGCGGAAAACTTTGCGACTTTGTACGATTCGGAGGATTTTCGCTTCGAGGTATTCTTCCGAAAAGCTGTTCGGAATATTTATCCGACATTTTGTAACGCATCCTGGCGAATTGCGTTGAAGTGCGTTCAGGAGCATTTTTCGTTCAATTTTTGACAGCTAAATGGAATTCTTTGTCCGATTTCTTTCGGCACAATTTCTTCACGGAATTTTATTCACTACAGTGAAGTGAAGCCGTTGCATTTGTGTAGTATTTTTTTCCGCTGACACATACCTCGAATGGAATTTGAACCTCCGACGAAGTATGCGTTGCGAAAAATTGTACGCTCCGACTGATACCTCGATAGGGCTGTGTATTCCTTAGGTATGCACTTCTGCAGTCAAATTTTAAAAATTTCTCAGAGAAAGTGAAATTTACGAACAAATTCGGTAACGATTTTTTTTTCGTAAAATACCGAAAAATTGTTCACTTTGCTTGACTTTTAAGTACAATTGACATAAAACTGTTAACTGTCAGTTGATATCTGTAAGTCACATATTTAAAGATATCAACTGACAGTTTTGCATATGGGAATAAGTAAAAATCTGTTAAAATAGTTTTATACGGAAACAGACCTTATGTATCTGTCATCTGTCATTCAAAAACATGAATTACCTATACAAAGAAAGATAGATGTGTTTACATTTAAACGCAAACTTCAATTCATCAAAATCGGAAAAAAAAATTATTTTGTGCGGGACAGACCGTATGTAGATGTCTATCATTTACAAACTTTTATTATGAACCGAAGGATGTCCGTTTAGGTGCATACAGTTCATCATTTGCCTATGTAATCATGCTTACAACCATCACAGGTCAGGTTAGAAGACGATTACAATAAAAAAAAAAATACGAAGAAAATTTTAAAAACATCCTTGAAACTAAAAAAGGTTTAAGATATATCTACTTTCATATAAAATACAAAGCCCTACAAAAAATACAAACAACGAACGCCTATCATCCATAAACCCGATACAAAATGTCAAATGTGTCAACAATTCGATTTCCTTCTGTTCTGTTTCTTTTTTTGTTTGCGTAGACCCCTTTTCAAAGAAGTGACCATTTATCCCACGTCTCAAACAAAGGACTGTTCGATACATATCATGACCATAGATAATAGAAATCCGCCGGTCAAAGTACGGAAAGAACAAATCAAAACATAAACAAAAAAAAGTAAAACGGTCTTAAGAAATAGTGTCCGCATATTGTCACATCGACAACAACAAAACCCGTCGTGCAATTTATTGCATCGTCTGGATAATAATGCCTATAACAGCCTCTTCTTATCCGTTGCACATCCTCTATTCCCATCTCCGTTCCTTGAGTCGCGAACGCTTTGCCTAATTCAAATTCATCGGGCGGTGCATTCATAGACTAGTACACGCAGCACTACTGCGCCATGCATCGAATGGACGCACTGCATTGCTGATGCTGCTTCTACAGTGATGATGATGATGGTGGTGGTACCGGTTTTGCGCTTCCCTTTTATGCATGATCTTGTTACCTATTCGTAATGGATAGCGCATTGGGGCACATTATCTGTATCTCGACAATGGCTATGCCTACTTCACCTCGTCAGATCTAAAAAAAAAAAATATCATCTCCTGAGCGGACGGAATGGAGCCTTCTTCATCGTCATCTTTGTTTTTGTTATTCTATTCGTTTGTCCATTTTTATCGTCGTTTCTTTTTTATATGCTTTGTGCTGGCTGATTAATTCAACATTTCATTCTTATTAATTCCACTCGATTTCTGTTGTTCCCTTTCTTTTATCGTCTTTTTTTTTATTTCGTTTTGTTTTGTCGGCTGTATTCGCGTTTTACGTTGTTTACCACGTATAAACTTCCTTCTCTCTATATCTTGCCTTACCAATCCCTAGTTTTAGATTTAAGTGGCTGTTGTTGTGGTATTATCCTCGTATACCTATGCCTATATGTTGGTCTTTCACCATTTCGGGTTCGTTACACTCTTTGTTTTGATTCTTGTTTGTTGGTATCGCGGTGAACGCTGCCTCCTCCGGGCCTGATACATGCCTGTGTTTTTTTTCTCAATGCAAATCTAGAGGGTATGACGTCAAAATCGAAGGGCATTCACATGGGTTTATTTACTTTTTAATGGGATAAGCGTTAAAACGCCTTTAAATTGTTTTTCTTTAATTTATTTTACTTTTTATTGTCAATTTGACAGGTGCCAAAATGACTAAAAACGTTGTTCATTTCTTTTCCTCCTATCTGTTTGAAATATTTTTAGTGCCTTTAGGTATGTTCCCGTACTTTTGTCATTTTAAAGAACAAATGACATAAAACACATGTCAAAACAAACTACTTGTCACTTTCTGCAGTAACATATTTAAGAGATTGTTATGGAGGGGTCGTATTTTTATCTCATTTGTCCTTTCTTTTACTAATGTTTGCGTACGTGAACGGTAATAAAATTCAGTAAGCGCAAGTAATTGGCCGCGTTCCGGGTTTTAGTTTTACCAAGTTAACTTTGCACTTTTCTCTTTTGTCAATCGACCATTTTAGTCACGTGACATTTAAGGGGAAATGACAGCATAACAAGTTGAAAATTTACGCATGGACACTCAGATATGGGCGAAACAGCTGATCTTACGTCGACCGGTCATGAAGACATTTTTGATTTCAGTATCTTTACCCCATATTATGGGTTTATTAAGGTTATTCCTACTTTTTTGTTAAAGAATAATTATTCTGAATAGTTAAAAGTAAATAAAAATCTATAAATGTGGAAAAACGAAATTGCAAAATAACGGTTGGTATAGTTTGACATTTACCTTGCCATTCATTAAGATTTTGCGTTCCACATCCTCATTTTGCAGTTGAAATCTAAAATCCGGAACACGGCCATTAATGAACTGAAAAAAAAAACTCTGACACTGACAGATTTGTCAGTGTGTGGAAAGAATTCATTTAAACCCATTTTGAAACAAGTATTTCACATAACAATAAACTTTCCAACTACCAATATCTACAACTGCACCCTAGACTCATCGAAGCCCTTACATCTTTTAGGTAAATTAACCTCCTGAGTACCTACACTTATTTGAACAAACAAGGTATTGCTTTCAACATCAAACGCTTTGATCCTAGAATAAAATTAATTGGGTACTCACTTAAGTTAGTTGGGTTCTTCAAACCAGCGTTATTACCCACAAATTAAACAATCCGCTTCAGCGAAATAACAAAGGCCCCCAATTTGTTCCGAACTTTTTCCACAATCTTAAGATATCCTCCTTCAAGCGAAAAAGGTTTTCTCTATCGTCCCCCAAAGAGAATTTTAAAATAAACAGGGATACACTACTGCCAACCATTAAGCCTTACAAAACCACTCAGTTCCCATTGCAGTTACACCCGGTTACACCCAATAGAACACATTACCGTCTACAGTATGGGCTTCACAATCACCCTCCCAGTATTCTTCTGTCCCCACCTAAGGTTATCATTGTTTTTGTTTTGACATATTTTTTTTATTTGTAGGGAATATGAGAAATACATGCCAGGGAAACGACAGTTTGTGTTGCCTTCAACTCATTTCATATTCCACTCCTTCTTGGTTTACTTCTTCTATGCCTAAGCGCAAAGTCTCCTCCCTTGGAGGCCTTTAAAAAGAAAAAAAAACATTTTCAGAATAAAGAGGACAAAAAGCGGAAAAATAAAGAAAAACACCACGCAGTCGTTGAACCAACCGGCTTTTTTCACCCACTTCTCCATGTGTTGGTTTTTCCAGCGAAAAAAACAAACGTTGATACCGGCAAAGAGTTCCCATCTTCCTATCCCTATTACCGGATCCTCCTCGTTTCCATCACTTGATGAGGGGATTAAACGTTCAAATGGATTCGGATTTGGGATTCATATGAAATTACATGAAATTGCCATGATCCTCCTCCAGATAGGGCTAAGTCGTACCCGCACGGCTAGAGCAGGGTAACCAAAGGATAATTGCATTTCAGGTACCACTGGCATGCTATCTTCAGAGGTTTGTTTTCGTTCCAACTCTTTCTCGCCGCATACAGCGTCATGCAGTGCATGAGCAATAAAGAGGTCATTCATACCTAGTGCACGGGCGCAATAGCCCTGCGCGCATGTGCATCTACACTACGCACACCTGAAACCGAGGCTGACTGATGCCAAACAAAAGGTACACCGGTTGGTCGGTGTACTCTGCACGATGACGGTGAGATCTCGATCAATTGAAATTCTCCTCAAATATCCTTTCCCAGGAGAGTGCGATGTGGAAAACCATTTGTGGGTCATTGACCGTCATTCACATTCAGAGGAACACGAGATTGAGAGAGAAGATGCATTTTTCTAGGAAACATACAAAGGAGGTCTTAAAAAAAAACCATTTCAACTTGACAGGCACACACGGTAGGGTGTGTGTTTATATTTACAGGTATTGGTGTTGTTTTGGACTTTGAACACTGGGATGGCGACGACATGCAATCGTAGGACGGTGTCCATCGTCTTTGGTTTGGTTGTTATTTTTTGTTTGTATATAGGTATATATTTCCCATGACCCTTTCGTGCACATAAATGTAATAATGGTGGCATTTAAATGTATACATATGTATATCACTAACACATTAGAAGAAAAAAGTTCTAGTAGACGATTGGCGCCAAAAGCCTATTATAGTAAATTATGCTTCGTGCCAGCTGCTCAGAGAGGGGATCCGTTTGATATTCGTCTCCATTGGATGTAGAACGACATGCTTGCTTAAACACACTCTCATGCATATAAGAAGGGATGAAAGATTGAACAGGATTAATTCGAATCCAATTATTGTTTCGTATGATGTTGCCAAGGATAAATGTAGAGGGTGGGTTGAGGTAACTTCTTTCGTTCGGTGTTTGGTCTTGGCAGAGTCTAGTTTTGTTTAAGAGTGATGGCGTGTTGCACACTATGTGACTTGTTGAATGGTGACCTCAATATTAATATACCTCATGAAACTAAATTTAATTTCAAGCTTGTGTTGTGTTGGTAGGGGGTCGTAATGTTTTTTTTTGTCTTTGGATCCTCTGTTAGTAACTTTCTAGTAGTATATTTGGCGCACGAAACTGCCGAGCACATATTTTTTCACTGAACTACGTTCAACTGGTCAGTGTGTCACTTTTGGGTTTGCACACACTTTGACAGGATAAAATGTAAAACCGTTTGCCACTGGTGATTCTCAATCAAATTCTTGGTGTTTGAGTTTTAACAGACACAACACCTTTTCCCTGAACTCAGTGGTTGTGCCCTTTTGACGGGTCCATTAGAAGCTGAGAGAATTATTTAAATTATGCAAATCCCTCAAATTAGGTGACCTAATCATGTTTCGTTAGGGTTAGAGCATTAATTGTCAAATTATTTTTCAAGATTACAATGATTGTTATTTGAATGATAAATAAAGATATTGGTAGTACCAAATAGGATGACAGTTAATATCTTCGTTTAATGAAGATGGGCTCAGAACAAAACAGGACAGAATAGCACAAAGCAGAAAAGTATAGACCCTGAACAAGGTAAAATATTTCTTTATAGAAACCCTTTGTCAAACCCTATATGACATCTGACTTTTGAAAGACATAATTCGTGGTTAACACCACTTATAATAAACGTGGGTTTATTATAAGTTCCCTGATAAAGACTTAATTATTTTAAATCCCAAAGCTCTTAAATGCTAAACAGACTCGCTAAACAGACTCATTAAACAAAGACTCATTAAACAAATGTAAAAATCTCATTTTTAATTTTCGCAAACTTTTTAT
Organism: Rhingia campestris; assembly: GCA_932526625.1. Classification (NCBI taxonomy): domain Eukaryota; kingdom Metazoa; phylum Arthropoda; class Insecta; order Diptera; family Syrphidae; genus Rhingia; species Rhingia campestris. Next base: position 31,932,425 of record OW052183.1, read on the forward strand.
TTAATATTAAACACCTGTCAAACTGAATTTTGCTTCAACTGACGTAAATTGCGAATTTATTCAATGGTTAAATTAATATTATGACACTTCTGTCAATTTTACAAATCGCGTCATTTTAACAAGAAAAAGAAAACTTGCACAATAAAATTAAAAATAAGGACAAAAACACTCCCTAAAAGATCATTAAAAAAACCCGTCGTAATCATAAATTTCCATTAATCCCTGATACCAATGGCACCGTAGTGCAATTTAAGCAAGCTTCACATGAAGCCCAGCATGAACGGCTCTTCACGTCATCATCATCCATCTTAGTGTTTTGTTTCATTTAGCGGTCCGTTTATTCTCTTTTTTCTGTTTCTTTCTCCATTTCAGATATTCCGCAATCACTGCTAACACGCGCTGCGAAAAAAGTAGTAGCAAAACGAGTAACCATGCCGGCCGTCAAAACAAACACATCCAAGTCCTAAATCCATCCGAGGTAATGATGAATATTCATCAATCACTCGACATGGAATAGATATTGTGAGCGAGTGTGTTAGCAGGCGCGTGCACTCTGAAGTAGATTTGTTATTTTTTTTTTAGTACAATAGGTTTCTGTGATTTGACGTAAACCGCGGACGCCGACATCCACACTTCAAAAGCGGTCTCAGAAACTGTAAATTCATGCTTTACCAAACCTAACAAAAAAGGATATGAATCATATATACCTAATCTATCTTTAACTGCGCTATAACTGTCAGCTGGTTAGTTTTTTTTTCGTAGGTTTGATGGTTTTAGAGGTTATTTAATACTTGACAGCGGATGGGCGGCCAATAATGATGGAAATGCATGTGCATTTATCTTTTAATGTGGTTGCAATTGTGATTAGAAAATCTGTTTTTTACTTAGTGAAAATGTAGTGTGCTGTCAGAATGATGTTTATTAATGACACAATAAAATTATTTCTCTTCACCGAAGAAATTAGTATTGATATCAAAATAGGTCTGTTCCCGTACAAAATAATATTTACTGATTTTTACTTAAAACCGTTCCCGTACGCAAGTTTTGCATGCAAATAACTTTCCGCAGTAAAAATCAGTAAATATTATTTTGTACGGGAACAGACCTAATAACTACTCGTTTTTTGCTGTACTACAGCAACAAATTTATGTGAATTCGCATTCGACAGTATGACATTATTTGTCGATATGTTTGAAAGTTACAAACAATATGTTTGAAAGTTACAAACAATATGTTTGAAAGTTACAAACAATATGTTTGAAAGTTACAAACAATATGTTTGAAAGTTACAAACAATATGTTTGAAAGTTACAAACAAATTTTAGAGACAGTTTACCACATTACTGTCATGCATTGCAGATAGTGACAAATTTCCGAAACTATGTATTAACGTCAAAACGTCAAACATGATTAAAGTAATGACTTAACCCTAATTCGGGAACGAACTAAATCACCATACAGTTTCGAACTCGATTGACAGAAAAATCAGCATCTCTTCCATACTCACACGGCTATATAAAAAAGAACGTAGGTAAAGAACCTACAAGCAAATGTTTTTTTTTTTTATTTTAATGCACAAGGAGTATGCCAAAACAACAACGTCGTGCTCCTGTTTACTTGTGTCTGAGTCTGGGGCACTGTTTTTTTTTTAGCAAGTTGTTATTAACCAAAGTAAGCATGCAAACACATTGCCAAATGAATGGATACGTTACGAAAACATCTCATGTGCACGGATTGGCGCAAAGGGGTAATTCCAGAATATGGTATATCCATCGATGTTATTCACCTGTTTGTTGCGCACTTCTACTCCCAAATGCAATGAACTGTTAAGTGCAAGAGTGGTGCACACATTGAGAAACAAAAAACGGCGAATGATCTGAGAAGGAATCAAATACAAAATATGGGGGAATAATGTTGTTATTGTGCAAGTCTTGAACATTGAACTTGATCCCCGCCGTGTGACTGAAATATAATTGAAGATCTACTACAATGTTTCTGTCAAGATTCAGGTAGTTCATGTTGATCATTTTGTCAGGGCAACGAGTGTTACGCAGGTGTAAGTCTCCGGAATGTGGAAAAATCGTTGAAGACGGAAAGGAAAATTGATGAAATTGCAAAAAGAAATGTTTTTTTTTAAATGTAAGCTTTACGTGAGGTCGGAAATGCCACTGAATTAAGTGTAATGGATGACCAGATACTTCTGAGAGTTAATTATATAAAAGCATGACAAGTATTTTGACGCAAGAAGTGTCATTGATGAACGCGAAACTATGTTATGATCGTTTACGTTAATTAATTATAAATAATCTGGGTGTGGATGTCAATATATTAAAGCAATCATTTTTTGTTGTTTATGAAATACCATTTAAGACAATTTTGTTGTTAAAAAAGCCTAATTAACACCTTCCTATTCAAATAATAATTGATGCGCTCTATTTTTTGCCAATCCTTGTTTGAGTTTAGTTTGACGGCAACCATTTTTTAAATAATATGTCTTGACAGTGTAAACCTTATTGAGCCACATTGCTTGCAAAACTTCTGTCCTTTTTTAAATTCCTATAATACGATGATGTACATGTAAATATCTACTTTTGACTTTATAAATGCAGGAAATGTGACAAATGACACTTTTCTAAAATTGTAACATAAACAGATCCATATTTCCATCATTCAAGTTTACATGACACATGCTTCTGTCAAACGACAGTCCATAACTAATGATGTTTTTATCTTTATTAATGAAATGCTTTTGTGAAAATACATAAAATTGAACAACTTCAAACCAATTTGCTTTGTCAATTGAAGACGGTAAATTAATAGTCTATTTGTCATCACTATATGTCATTTTATATATCAAATTCATGTAGCAACAAAAAGTAATAAAAACGTGCATGTGACGGTGAAATGAAATCAAACCGTTTATGTTTACGACCATGTGGCTGCGGAAGAATCGCATTTTATTGCGTCACGGGCAATGATGACCAAGGTAATAAAATTAGATATGGGTAAGACATACATAGCACTGCATTTACATACGGGCAATTAACTTAAAAAAGTCAAAAAGAATGAGAAGAAATTGTTAGAGAAATAAATAAATGTACGCATTTTATTACAAGTCAAATGTCTATCGAAAACGGTGACGTTTTATCAGCTATAAAATTATTGAATATATCCCTAAAAATCAACAGTATGCAAAGCCTTAAAACGTACCATTTACTTGGATTACTTATGCATGTATCTTCGGTTTGCAACTAGGCACACTAACACCCATCTGAATGTCAGCAACACTGTAGACAAGAAGTCTGGGCAGTTCGTAATAGAAAATAGTCCCACTCCCACCGATTGTTAGCTAATATTATTTTCTTTGAAATTAATAGTACTGAAGTGGCATCATTGTCATAAAGAAGAACACGTCCCATAATAGCCCAATGAAGTAGTGTCAAGTAAACATCAAACAGATGTCAAAAACAAGCAAGTTACATCCAAGTTAAATGAAAATGCCAAAAAATCATCTACTGAAGCTACACAACATAAAATAAAAACAAATGTGCGCACATACGTTCATCTGTCAAAGTCATTAGTTTTGACGTAGGTAAACACAAAATGGAAAATCTGATAACTAACTCTTACTACTACAAAACCGGATATTATACCAATAAATTACTTCCACCTTGAACCGGCAATTCCACTCTGGCCGGCAGCAATATTTCAATTGCAATTCGCCAAATTGTTCTTCAATTAGCTATGCCATTCTCGACTTGAATTAATTTATCCGATCCACCCTTTTTTTCTCGTTCACATCTCTCTACCCCGCCAAATTTATCGTGGTTACCATATACCCCACTCGATTTAAAATAATTGCTTTGCTTGTTATTTTACTTAAAACTCCATAAAAATGTTGTACAACAATCAACAAGATTGTTGTTAATAGCGTACCATTTGAGTGGAGCGCAGCAAATTCACCCCCTCCCAGACAACAATCATTTTGACATTTTCAACTGAAGTTCTATAATGTCAATGAGAGTAAAAAACGGTACAAATAAAAAAAAAACAAAACCCCTTCAAGGCCAAGAGTGAATGATTTCTATTTTTTTGCTTTATTTTCTTCTTTGTTTGTTATTTGTCGAGAAACTAGTTTCTTTAGTCGATGACAAATATGACGGTTTGTGCATTAAATGTCAAATAAAAACCAATTACAATTCAGATCATAAAGGTAAGTAATTCTTTAAGAAAAATGGACCTAAATCTAAATTATAATTATATCTTATGACAAGTTGGCATATCGACTAGACATCATCACGTCTGAATGACAATTAAATTCTGTCAATGTCATTGCGAACGACAAAATAACCAATGTGCTAATCGTAATGTTTGCATTGCACTCTTTTTGACTACTTCCATAAAATCTATTTCGAAGAAATAAACTGCATAGTAAATATATCTGCGTATTGAATTTTTAATGAGTGGTCAAGTGTTAAGTTACTTTTATCTTCAATTTGCGATCGAAATAATAATATAGAGTGGCCTTGATGGAAATAAAGTTAAACTCCGGACCCCTTTGGCGAGCTGTCAGTTAATTTAAAATGGCTCGATGTCTTTTTGTTTATATTTGAAAAAAAAATTGATGGTACACTTTTTCAGATAAAATCGAATATAATTTCTTAACATGAATAGGTTTCCAGTAGTAGATATGGCTATAAAGACTTAAATACTCTTTTATGTTTTTTTGACAAATGATGCTAGTACTGACTACTCGCTCTGGAAGGCAACAAAGAAAATGAACAGGCCAACAGCTCACATCCCACCAGTGAAAACCAGAGAAGGAAACTGGGCAAAAATCAGTCAAGAAAAAGCAAATACTTTTGCTGAGCATCTTGAAGGCGTCTTCCAACCATACGAAGATAAAGACTATCAAGGAATGGAAGAAACGTGCCAGGAAGATGTACCAATTCGACCGGTTACGTCTAAAGAACTTGCCAAAGAAATAAAAGAAGGTATAAACATAAAAAGGCCCCAGGGTTTGATTTAATAACGGGGGGAATTTTAAAACAATTCTCAAAAAAAAAATACTGAAACGTCTAGCGCAGATCATAAACGCTGTATTTAGATTAAGATATGTACCAAGCATATGGAAGGTCGCGGAGGTTATAATGATTCCAAAACCAGGTAAACCACCTAGCGAAGTAACCTCATATAGGCCAATATCGATACTACCAATGTTGTCCAAGCTATTCGAAAAGATGCTGGTAAAACGCCTGCAAAATATTATTGTAGACAAATCGCTAGTACCGAGCCATCAATTTGGGTTCAGGAATAAATACTCAACAATTGACCAAGTGCATAGAATCACTGATAAAATTGAAAATGCTTTTGAAGAGAAAAAAGTATGCTCTACAGTATTTCTTGATATATCACAAGCTTTCGACAAAGTATGGCACAAAGGATTGATCCATAAATTACAAAAGCAACTGCCGAAGCAGTATTCAAAAATACTGGAGTCGTATATTCTACAGCGATTTTTCAGAATTAAACAAGAAACAACATACTCAACATTAAGAGAAATTAAGGCTGGTGTACCTCAAGGCAGTGTTTTAGGTCCAGTACTATATCTCCTATTCACTAGTGATCTACCAGAAAGTGACGAAATCACTCTAGCTACCTTTGCAGACGATACTGCTATACTTTCTGTAGGAGAAACTGTCGAAATAGCTACAAAAAAGCTTCAAAAGGCAGTAAACAATATCTCAGAATGGACTAAAAATTGGCAGATCAGATTATATGACCTGAAGTCAGTTCATGTAAATATTACGTTAAAAACTGTACCACACATTCCAGTATACATAAAAAGTAATGTAGTGGAATATTCAAATACTGCTAAATATTTAGGGATGACTCTAGACGCCAAACTGCGCTGGAAAGCCCACGTAAAGAAAAAAAGAGATGAGTTAAACATCCGCTATAGTAAAATGTATTGGCTTATTGGGAGATACTCACCCTTATCCAACTACAATAAATTATTGCTATATAAGCAAATTCTTAAACCAGTATGGACCTATGGGCTCCAGCTGTGGGCATGCACATGCAAGACAAACTTACTAAGAATACAAACCTTCCAAAACAAAGTACTACGGAGCATAGTTAACGCACCGTGGTACATACGTAACACCGATCTACATAGAGATCTATATATTGAAATGGTTGAAGATGAAGCTGAAAAAGTAGCTCTAAGACACAGAGATAGACTTCTCAGCCATGTTAATTTAGAAATAGCACAGCTTTTCAGAACCGACAATATAGTCAGGAGATTAAGACGGGTTAAACCCCTTGATCTATGTAGCTAAAGATATATATAATTTAAAAAAAGAAAGAAAAAAAAACAAGAAATACTGAAACTTAGGTACAATTTCAAACAAAACTCATAGAAATCCGACCAACGTCGGAATTTCTTTTAAATTTTATATTTTTATAAAATATAATACATGTGAAAAATAAATTGCTGATTAGTCTAACGACTAGGTGCGATTCCTTGAAGACATACAAAAGTCAGTCTTCGGGAGGTTTTTTAGATCGGGTTAAAGTCCCTCACGATTGCAGAAGGTTCCCTCGCGATAAAACCTCTGCAATGTCTTTCGATGATTTTTCCTTCCAGCGAACCCCAAAAAAAAAAAAAAAAAGGTTTTTTTTGACCAATTCAATGTTTTTTTTTTCAAAAGACTTAAAGCAGTTGCTTTGTTCCTTGACATACAGTTATTGATTTTTTACTAATTTAGATAAATATATTTAAGAGTTGAATGACAGTTGTTTATTCTTTAAAATTTCAATTTAACATTTCAATTTTGCTGCTTTTACTTTAAATATTATTATTCTGCACAGTTTCTACGAAAAAAGTTAATGCAGGTGTTTAGAAGATGTAATTACATTCTTTCTCAGAGAATTAAGCTGGAGGTTGAATTTGAATAAAACCCATCCAGTAATCTAGAAAAATGTAATAGATAGCACGTCATCACTATTTAAAATAAGTCAATCTACTACTCTGTGGCAAATGCACATCTCTAAACATCAGTATATAGCTATGTTCTTTCAATAAGGACAAAAAATAAATTTGACACGTTTGGAATTTGACATATTTATTACTATTATGAAGCTAAGACGTTTCGTTGATTGGTTTTGCAGTTGTTGTAAGCTACATTGCTCTAACAGGTGGAAACGTCATTTAAACAGTTTAAATTGACAGGCTATCGCTATCAACTTGCCGCCAACATCAAAATGTATTTACTATTTAATACATTGTTCTTAAGAATTTCATTCTCATTAATTTACACGTGTCTAAAATTAAGCATCTTAATATCAATCACTTAATAGAGTGCACTGCCTGCATGTATGTATTGATAAATATTCATAAAATGTACGAGTGCTACGTTAATTACTTCGAACTTGTAAGTTGCCCCCATAAAATTCTGACTGCAAAATTATTACAAGTGTACGTTCCTCGTACTGTACAAGGTCAAAACGTCATTGGCAACCTATGGAATCTTACTATTTCTGTAAACAAATGTTGTCATACATGTGTGATTCTACTTTGGCGTGGGGTCAATAGAATATTTATTAGCACTGTAGCAATATCGCGTGACAGTAATAATGCTATAGTTCTGTTTTCTTTTCACGATGACAATGACTTTGACAGATGATAGCGTAGTTTGTTTTCGTTTATATTTACACAAGTTTCATTTGATGTGGGGCATTTAAAAGAGGAACTATATTTCAGTGCTAATTGTCAGTGTCACTGATCCTTTATCTGTAGCTGTCCGTATAACTAATTGCATAACCGATTGTCGGTATAACCGATTGCAAATGGACGGATGTGTCGATAATGTGGTGATATAGTAGGTAGAAGCAAAACGTCAAAATTGCCTGAGTTTTTTCGTTATACATTTAATGTTAGCCACTTAAGGTTAATATTCACGTTGAAATCAAAATTATATAGATGAGAGGAAGCTGTAAAATGTTTATTTTGTACATCATCAAGTACTTCCACTTGATAATAAGACAGTTAAGAAATTTTCTCTCCAGCTATTCATAAAACAGTAGCTACAGGTACCTTTGACTACTTTACTCAATGTCAAAAAAAACGGCCGATTATTTCAGTTTTTATAATAATCTCACATCATAACCTAATTCATTATACAAAACAAACCGATCTGACCTTTTAATGCTGAAAGTTCATCAAAATTAACACCAAACTGGTTGCTAAAATTATCCACAAAAACAAATATATCAAGTTAGACCGCTTGCAACGATCGTTGACGTTTGTTTTGTCTGTCAGCATTTGTTCTCTTGTGTGTGACAGTTAACTTTAGTCATGATTTGTTTTTGTTTTTAAAGCTCATGGCAAAAATCGCGGACTCTAGTTTGTACCCCAGTCTCATGGATTACATTACTAGAAATCCCGCCAATATCCGTGAGTCGTCACATACCCAAATAGGGGTGTGTACTACCTCAACGAACAAAAACAAAAACTTCCAAAAATATAACAAAACGCAAACAGCCTCTTGGCTAGCCGTGTCGTAATCACCAACGAAGTGTTATATAAAATTATTGTAGAAGATTTTGTTGTTTTTTATTATATGATATGAAGCAGAGTAGATAATAACGTCATACTACCGGCAAAAATATCAAAATTTTATTTTTCACTCGACTCCTCAGTCTTATATCACTAACAGCTGGTATTTTTGTTGTCTTATTTTTGTGAACGAAAAAAAAATAGAATTATTGCTTGCGTCATTTTTGTATGATTGACCTTGACGTTTGCATAGAATTGTATTGTGTGCATTTTTTTGAGTTCGCTGTTTTACCGGGTATGCACATATGTGTGTGCGAGGAGAGCGAAACAAGTGTTTCTATTAGCGATTGTGTACGTCAGTTGGCAACAACAAAAAAAAAAAACAGATTGGACAGAAGAATGACAGATTGTTTCTTTTGTTCTTTTTTTTCAATTTTTAACGACCGGATATTGGTGGAGGTGCAATTAAAACTGTCATAAATTTGTGTGTTTTTTTTATGTTTTTGGTAGTTTAACGAGTGTCAAAGTACCCGATTTTTCAATGTCATTTTAATTAAATATTTTGCTGGTACCAAAGACGTTCTCGTTATGTGACAGTTGGGTATGCATTTTGATGAAAATTGAGCTTCAATAATTAGAAACACGACTAATCGAATCGCTCCGTATGACCACGTCCTTATATTCGCAAATACAACGAAATTGTGTTGTTCGACTATAACAGCTTTTCTCTCAGTTTCGTCGAGTTTCGTTAACTGTTGCTCACTTCCGAAAGAGCTATCTCAGACAACTTTTGTAGCAAAAAAATTTTAAAGAAATAAAATTAATAAATAATAATAAATAAAATTAAAATTAATAAGACGGAATTGGTTTTGAGTTAGTTTTGGTTTTCCAAATTGAATTCAAATTTCAAAAAAAAAAAAAAAAAGTAAACCACCTGCATCTGCAAAATCCATTGACAGTCGTACCATATTAGGTCACTTTACTTAAGAAAACTTAACGTAGACATTTTTTTTATGAATTGAAATTTAACTCTTCCTCACAAAAAAAAAAACAAACATATTGAATGTTTAAAAATTAGAAGGCAGATCTTAAATCACTTGTAGTCTTCATCAAAACAGAACTTTTAGCATACTTCTTCAGAATTTTCGGAAATCTTTGCTTTTCAGATTTCGATAAAAAATCGTTAAAACCGACATTTATCCGGCAATAGTATTGACTGACAAAAACACCTGGAAAGGTCGATTAATAGAATTCTTTGCGTTTCATGCAGAAAAGTACACCATTACATTGCATAATTGATATTGAAGTTCATTACTGTGAATAAGAATGTCACATCGCGTAAATATATTTGCTGCTTTGCGGTTTACCGTTTAAAGACGTCATCATCTTCGTCTTATTATCAGCAGACATTCCTTTTACAGAATTGTCAGTTGCAAACTTTGACGTTACGAAAAGAACTGAAGAACTGCTGACGTTAGTTGTTGTTTGAATTTTGACACAAATCAAAATAACAATAACTATATTTTATCCAAGATAACCATTTAACAGCTCTGTTGCTAAAGGGGCTCAGTGGCGCGATGGTTAGTGCGATGAACTGCCGCGCAGGAGGTCTGGGTTCGATTCCCAGCCGTAGCAACACCTAAATGATTTTTCACTGGCCCTCCTCTCGTGATGATCTGACAAATCATCCGAGTAGTATCAATTGTCAAGAATAGCTTATCTCAACTTAGCCGTTCGGAGTCGGCATAAAACAGGAGGTCCCGCCATCGTGCTCTTGTACACACGCACACATGAATGGTTGTGAGAAAGCTAGGCCCTGGGTACTAACGAGCCTGTTGCGCCAAAAAATTGTAATTATTATTATTGTTGCTAAAGTGACGATCTATATGTTTTCTTAGAATGTCAAAAGAGTAAAAAGTGAAAAGGTGAATGTTTAAAAAATGTTCTCCTGATATTTGAAATTTAATAAAATTAAGCAGCTCAACGAATTTGTAACTCCTTTTCAATATTGAGGTACCTTAAATACATCTGTATTCAATTTTAAAGTCTGTTTGTAATACTCCATCATAGGTCAATCATAATTTACTTCCTCTTCCTATCCGAAAATGTCCAACATGAACTATTACCCCTCAAAATCAAAATCAAAATCATTTTACAAAAATGTAAACATTTAAGCGATTCATTGAACAAAACAAACAAAAAATCGTTTTCCATAAATAGATAGTATAAGTCTGAGAGAGAGCGTGTAAGGAGGTAGACCCACTCCAAATGTTTGCCAATAAATAGCCCTCCCCCCCAATCCCTGGCGGGACACCCATGACCCACTACTACTATATAGCTGGAATTTTGTTTACATTTAGAAATCGTTTCGTTAATAGCCAACCCCCACAATTGACCGACCACCCACAACCCCACTACCCCTACAAGCTCATTCGGTACAATCAACTTCAAGCTTTCTTCTTTTTTTCTTTCTTCTATTTAAATATAAAATTGTATTTCTGGCCTTGAAATAGGTTGATTGCATTCCGGTCAATGATATTATTTTGTCATCGTCATACAGAGCAAGCAACAAATTAATAAGCGATAAAACAACATGCACGCAACAACAACAAATGGGGTTGGAATAGAACAACATGCAGTCGACGACGCTGTGGCATGATCTGTTGATGACATTTGCATAAGTGACAAGTCAAACAGTGTGACAGGGAGAACAAGTTTAACATTCATAATATACTTTGCGAATATTATTTACCCAGATGGCAAGTCAAGTGCATATCGATGAATACATAACTCGCAGGCGTGTTTAGCTTTCGGGTCAATGAATATGTGGACATTGTTTTTGGCCAGTCAAAATACTCACCACACCAAAATGGCCTGAATGACATGTAGGTTGAAGGTGAAAGGTGAACTTTTGGGGGATGTCGTGCTATGTCTAGACATTTTTCGAAACAATTTTTCTTGGGCTCTGTGTCATTCATTTATTTGCTTTGAATTAATTACCCTTACTTGAGAATCGTGTTACTTGGATGCGTCAAGGTGGTGGATTTTCATTGTTTTTTACTTGTGTATGTTATTGGGAGAATTTTTTATACGCTTGTGACATAAAGCAGGCTGTTCGGTGGCGTATACATAATTTTTATATTGTCATCTCTGGTTTTTGGAGAACTTTTGTGGGTTGCGTGTAGATTTATGTGGTAGATGTGTACCTTGTGAAGGTCAATTAGAAACCTATAAAAAAAGACAATCCACGTGCTGAAAAAAGCCATGTTCTTTCAAAGGGGTCCATTGATTTCTAAGGCTAGACAAGTAATGACATTTTGAAAAGACACTTTAATGTAAATATGCCTGTGCAGCCTTTAATAGCTTTTTGTTCTGTTGAAGTGGGACATTTATTCGTCGGAGTAAGGCATAAAATAGATCGTGAAATGTACTTGCCCTTGAACAAAGATTTGTTTAAATATAAAGAAATTAAAATAAAATTAAGGAGACTCCTTTTATATAATGAAGGAAGTTTCTAAAATAAGCTTACATTGATTAGACACAAAATATTGAATTTAAAGCGTAAAATATAGGAAGTGGGAACACTGCTCCACATAACTACTTTTTGGTCCCTGAAAACTATTAACAAAATTGTAAAGAAAGTGCAAGCAAGGCAACAAAATGAGTTATAGCATTGTATATGAAGCTTATAGTAGTATCATCACGGCAATTTTTTTATTTCTGTCTCCAGCCGCCTAGGGGGAGATCGATCGTTTCTCACGAGAGAAGAAAAATTTGTTCACTCTTTCTGAATAGAGTAAATAATATTATAATGAGTGTGTTTATGAGTGACTTGAAGAGTGCAAACAAGAACAAACCGGTTTTGGCGTACTCGCACCAAACTAAATAAGATAATAAGCAATATACAGAGGTGAGGTGATAACTTCAATATGCTTTTCCACGTCTCCAAAGAGGTAGCATATTTTTTAGTTCTGAAGTGCGTCTACTTTAGAACTAAAAAATACAATATGTAAAATAAGTTTAACATAAATATGAGAAAACGTAACAATGTTTATGTATAAACGGGGTAAAAAAACAGAAATCATATCGATAATTCAATAAACAAACAAAAATTAAAAAAAAAAAACGAAAGTGGGAATCTTAGTTCCTCGCACTTTTAACTCCACAGAAATCCTTATTGAATTTTCTTATAGAAAATAATTTTTCTGCAACATCAGTATTTAGATGTACAAGGAGAAGAAACTGCTAGTCATTTTTGAGTTTTTCCCATATTAATTCTATGGCCAGCAACGTTTGCATAAGACCACCAAAGCAATGTGGCTTTTTCATTTTACCAGTAGACTCCCATAATGAGATCCACTCCCTAGCTGTTTTGATGGACTGTAGAGTTTCACTACATGCTGAAACAGGTCGACGATCAGGATTGGATGTTTAAAGACTGTAGCTATTTAAGTTATCAAAAAGATTATTCATCTTAATAGCAAAATGTGCCGTCGAGGCAGCGATTTTTTTATCTGTGTCGGTTTGAAAACAATTTGCTGAGATAGCGTTGAAAATTCCAGCAGCTGAAAACCTGTGTAGCCAGTTTGACTGATCATTCTTCAAAACTGTTTGGATTTATATGACTCTTCGTTAGTTTGAAGCATACTTGAAAGATATTCTTGGAATCTTCTTCAAACAGTTTGACAAGTGTTCCCCAAGAAACGATATCATCAGCTATGCGAATATTATTTTTTAACAAGCAACTTCGCACGCTTTTGAATAAATGCGGGTAGTCATATAAAAGAAATATTACCTGGTCCGAGATTTAAAAAAACGGCTTATTTTCTGCTGCTCCCAGTAATTTACAGGCTTTTCTATTGTTACTGCCCTGGTCACAGCATACAGCAATAACTTCAAATCCACATTCTAATATTTTGGTAACTGTTAATTTCAATATCTCGGTTGGGATGTTCTCACCCCTTTGGCATCCTATATAATATGATATATAGCAACAGTGGTGTGCCTTCCCAGCTCCCCAAAATCCGAAAACCCGTATATCATATCCGTTTTCGTGTTATAATCAAGCTCGGTCTTTATTGCCATTTCATCAAAAATCAGAACACATCTTTTTTGTATATTTAACATGGGCTCGGCCTTACAAAGATGAATGCCATCTATATATTGTGCTTACAGATGGTAAGCTAAATTCGGTTTTCAGCATATGGAATTATTATGAAGGAGACTTATAAAAAACTTTAGACACAAATCTTTTTCATTGTATGTCCAACGTGCATTTACCTTATGAAAAAGTTACATGCTAACAAATGTTTTAACATCGAATTGTTTTTCCTGCAATTGCAAGGTGTATCCAAAATGCAACGCGGGACAGAATTTTGTATTCCACCTTTAGATTTATGAACGAAACGTGAACCGGGAGATGGAAACTGTGAGGAAGAAATTTCGGAGCTATTGTTAAGAGGAGGTAAAGAGAAATCTCTTACATATGTTACGGGGTTAGCAACCCTTTTAACAGAACTGACAGGTGAACACATTTTAAGTTTCACCAGTTTCTTGAATAAAGTTTGGATTATTGCATGATCTGGAGTTGTTTTAAATTACCTTCGATGTTCAGTCTTTCGATTATTATCCATAATTTTTAAGCAAGAATCGTCAGTGAATAGATTCGAGCAATTGCAAACTAATGGGGATGAAATTGGAACTGAATTTTTAGGAAGACATTTTCGAAGTGATTCTAATATTAAGTCTTTGGTATAGAAATGGTTTTCACACATAAAAACATTTTTATTTAATGAGATGTGAATGTTTTATCCAAACATCTCTCCTATGATCATTGGGGAGCTTAAAAAAGGACAAGGAAAATGGAATTTTGAAATTATTACAGTCCATATGAGCATTTCCCCATTCTATAATGCTATATAACATTTAACTTTAATTTATTAGAAATAAAAAAATACAAATGTATAATTGTTTTGTTCGCTGAAAAACAAACCAAGAAGCACAAACCAAAAGCAGAACAATAACACAATTAAACATATGAGAAGGCTACAATCCCCTGTGCGGATCGTTGAATACCCTATCCCATTCCATCCTTAAAATTAATATCCTCAAAATGTAGGCTTTATGACGTTAAAATACAGAAAATGATATTGTCACAATATATTGCTCAGACAGTTTATCAAAACCTTTTGTGGTTCGACAAAAAAGAACGTGTTTGTATTGCATATGCCTTGGGGTAGGGCATACAAATGGTCTTTGTAAGAAAACGCCCCCAAAAAGTGGGCGTGGGTTGAAATGGTCTACTGACGAAATGTTCAAATTTATACTACCAATTATTGTGCATACATTTTTTTTTCGAAAATTTTAAAATTTGCCAAAAAAAGTTTTTTATTAAAAACGCCCCCAAAAAGTGGGCTTGGCAAAAACCTTTATATTGACGAAATATAGTGGGCGGATTTCATAATTTTGAATACTTGTTCTGCTGGGAGCAACAAAGAGTACGTGTACCAAATTTCATCCTTCTAGCTCAAAATTTAAGGCCCAAAAACTGGTGACGTACAGACGGACGGACAGACATGGCTAAATCGACTCAGCTATTGATTCTGAGTCGATCCATATACTTTGAGATATATCTAGCTAAATTATTTCGCTACAAACTATGTATCAAAACTAATATACCCCTATTGGATAGGGTATAAAAATTCACAGTAAAATTGTCCACCTGTAATATTAACCAACTGCCACTGCACTTCACCAAAACATTGGTTGAAAATGAGCGATCAGTATCTATAAAGCACACACACAAAAAAAATACTCCAAAAACCGATCATTCAGTTGAAGCAGAGTGTATGCTGTACGTGGACAAAGATGTTATGGGATGGGAAATGGGAACATCGTACATTATGTATGCTGCATTATTCACTCAGGCTCAAATTTTAATACATTGAGTAGATTAACAAAAAAATACGAAAATAAAATTTGAATCTGAGTAAAGTATGAAACAAGACATGTACAACATCCCTCAGCAAATGGCTTTTCAGCACTGCGAGTGCGAATTGCGATTGAGATATGAAATGCAATTGCTTTTGCTCATACCGGGGGTTGGTATGGCACACTCGCAATTCGCATATCGCATTGCAACAAAGTAACTCACTTAGCTTTCGTATTTGACAAAATGAGCGAGAAAGAAATAGTATATTGGCATGCGATTGGTTTAATTTTAGAGTAGAACTGTGTAAATTATGTGAGTGGATCTCCATTAAATCCAATAAAGAGAGCGTAAAATTTACAGCCCTCTTTGGCCTAGTAGTATCTCGCGCCGATAGAGGCACCACCATCGATTTGCCAAAGTGATAGTACTATTAGTTTCATATACAATGGTTATAGCCAATAATAAACGATGTTGATGATAATTGTGAGATTTTTTCATTAATACGTGAACATGTCAAAGGAAAGAAGGCCATAATTCAAGCTTGCAAGGTCTACTGACAAAATCCCGGCTTTATAGCGTAATATATAGGAAGAGATCTTACTTTACAACTACTTTTAGGCCTCTAAAAACTTTTAAAAAAAATGTTGACAAGCCAACAAAGTTTGGGTTAAATGTTTTCGTGAGTTTTTCATATTTATGTGGAAATGTAAAATTACAACAAAAGAAACGCAAACTGTCATATTTCCGTCTACTTATTGTTTGTGTTGCGCAGTAGTAGCTTTTTGACGCAACATGCGCGTTAGGACTAGCATTTTTGTCACAACAATTCATGTGAGTCTACTTATTGCTGATTTTTTTGTCAAATCCGATAAGCCGGGTTGATTTAGGATTTCTTGACAGTTGATACTACTTGGACAATTTGTCAGCTTATGCCTTTTGGCATCACTTTTAATTAGTAACAAACTATTACTTTATCTACTACAATATTGTATTGTATTATTCTCCTACGAAAGTATTTTTTTTTAGAAGGAAAATCGCAGCACATGCATTAGTTCGCGGGGTGTGCAATCAACTGTCAAATTACAGAGAAGCTCATTTTTTGTTTATAACGTGCAGTATGAAATAATATCATTTTAACCCCTAGCGTACGATTGTTAGTGGTCTGCATTGCAGAAGATATCAAACACACAGTTCCCAGTGAAGTGAACGCACGTAAAATCGGCATGCGTTGTAGTTCTGCATGTTGTCTCTATTTCTAAATCCACAAGGTTACCACAACACTTAAGAAAAAAAAAATTGTGACAGGAGCCACTGCCATGCATGTATGTCAAACAAAAATTCTGCAATTGTGCCTTGTGGTTGCACTGAACGACAAATTTGTCTCATTACAGTTTTATACTTTGCTTGTCAAACTTTCGTAATAGTTGGGACAGTGTAAACAAAAAATAGATTACATACTATTGACCGACAATCACAAAGTATTCCTTTTTCTGTTTTTACTGCCCATACTCTTGAAAGGAGTTTTACTTCATTTCAAAGTATTTACTTTTCAAAAAAATCGGTTCACGTCGCCATTGTGATCAAACAAATATAGGTGTTGGATTTTTGGGATCCAGGATTTTTTAGGTTTGTTAACCTTACTTGATTGATAAACCTTTTTTTAAGGATTTCATAGGATCTTTCCTATGACAAGCTTTGATTCGATATTCCATAAACTAAACTTGATTTTAACGACAGTGGAATACCCTTACGATCAAAACATATGTCTTCTGTGTAGTCAAAGTACCTTTTGCCTACCATAAGTTGACAAGCCATCAATTATATTTATGGGTATTATATGATTTGCATTGAAGTGCTGATGTTGATGTTGTTTGTTTGTTGCACATTATGTCATTAGGGTGTCATGTAATTGGTAGCACTGTTACATCCAACTTGAAGAAAGTTTCGTTTTGGTTGAATTTGGCTATTAAAGTATTTCAAACCTTGATGAGGACAAGTGTGACTAGTTACAAACTTAAAAAAAACTTACTCCAGATTTACAAATATTCGACCGCGATTGCAACACATCTTTAGAACTTACCTAAAAATAAAAAAAGATAAGTCAAACATTAGTTATTGCATAAACACATAAATTAAAGCTTTATGCGACAAATGCCATTTATAATGTCATCGCAAAGTCCCACCCAATATATTCGTCACATGTCCCAAATTACACTCGATTCCGTCAGAATCCTATCCCCTCGCACCCATTTACCCAAATGAAAATATCGTGCAAAATAACAAAAATAGCACACACACGCAACGTCTTATGATGTGTCAAACAAAACTTTGACTCATTAGTTTTACCTCGTTGCTGACCTTGCTGGAATAATTTCGCCTCTATAAATATCAACTAGTACATGCAATTATTTGCCTCATTCTAAATCCCACCGGATTTTCAAAAACAACAAATTCTTGTAACCAATAGCAAAAATGCATAATTAAATTTCCTGTTCCGCTACATCATCCTCGCAAAGCAACACCGCCGAGCACCAGATGTGTATTGGCTCGAAAAAAAAAATTTACAAATTTTCGACATTTTCCCTCTCACTACAGATTGTTTTATTGAACATTTTGCAAAATACACTTAAAAAAAAACAACTTGGCACCCACTTCTCAGCGTCGTCAACTCTCCTCGACAAGGCATGGTGCGACGCCCCGATTTCTAATTAGAGCAACGACAAAAATGCAACCCAAATGTCTGTAAATAGAAAATTTTGGTTTTATTTTGAGTGTTAGCCAATGTTTTCTACGGGCTTTTGACAAATACCCACTCGTGAATGTTTTTGTGCATTTTTCGTTAAAAATTTTGATTTTTTCGGACAAAAATAGTGACTCTGACAAATCACGTTGAATGCAATTTTCGTCAGCGTTTCTGAATTGTTTTCGGTTGATTGTATGTCCACATACGAGCAATTGACGTTTATCGGCTGCAAAGCGTATGGGTGGTGCACACATCTGTCACTGGTGTCGGCGTGTGCAAATTTGTTAATTGAATTCGATTACGTAGCAATGTATCATCTGACGACTGGGCGAATCGGTTTGAGTTGTATGACTTAGGTGAGCGAGTTATGTCAGAGGTTGTTATGCGGAATTCCTGATTGTATTCAAATGAATTACAGAGAGATGATTAAAATACTGATGGAAATGCAACTCACTTGAATAAAAAAACAAACAAAACATAAAGCCTCGATGAGTAATAGAGGAAGGTGGGTAATACTGTAATGATTTTACTTGCATGCATTGAATTTATTTAAAAGATTACGTTCGTAATTAAATGGTAATCAACGTTTTTGTTTTGCCATTTGTTAGTCAATGTCAGATGGGTTTTCAAAATAACACATGCATTATAAAAAAATACGTGTGCGACTTCTTCATGTCAACTGTCAGATTAAAGAAATAAATCAAAACGATTTGTGAATCACAATAACACATTGAATGTGATACTAATAACTGTTTTTTAGTGGTGTGTTCCTTTTGTGGTAAAGGAACAGACAAATTATATGTTAAGTCTTCACTTTCAAACATTGGAGTATGACCATGTACTAAATATGCACCAACAGGATAATGCCAATGGTCGACACGCTCAAAATTAACGCATACAAACTTGAAAAGGTTTTGATGTTTTTCTAATAAGAAATTGGATCAGTGGTTCAGTTGTTGCATTGTGTGCTTGGCGAGGGATCATTGGTTCAATGTTCCCAAGAAATTCAGTGCCATAAACCATCTGTTTCTAAAACTTGACAACAGCAAGAGTCATTTTAGCCTTTTCAAATCAAATGTTCTTAATCGGTTGCAAATTATAGGTCCCTTTCATTTGTACCAAACATTTAACTTCAAACACACAAATGACTAGAAGTCTAGGGTTTCAGCCCTCTGTGGACCGTTTATGTAAGAAGTTTTTTTCGGCACTCTAAAGTGAAAAGAAATAAGCAGAGAAGAAATTGATGTGAAAACCAATTGAAAAATGTTAACAATTCATTGACTTTTATTTAAAACAAGCTGGCCCGTCAAACGTTGTTTTGCCATTATCATTTTACAACCTGTTGAGAATTTTTCAATTTTTCTTTTTTCCTAAACCTTCGCGGAGCAATTACGAACAAATCCGCAGAAGGAAGTATCCAATTTGGTCCAGTCGTTTTCGAGTTTTAAGCATCCGAACAAACCAAGATCCATTTATATATATATAGATTAATAAGAAAAACAAATAAAAAAAAGTAGGAGCAACCAACAACAACAAAATTACCTTATCGTGAATATTATTAATTTTACTTTATTTTAGGCGAAGTAAGTTCTTTCCAACGATCTGGCATCACTGACACACTCAATGTACAACAAATGATGAACAAATGAAATGCCGCCAGAAGAGAAAGTGTGTTCGAAGATTAGTGATTAGTAAATTGTTCGGATGGGTGTGTTCAAAGTTTAATATATATTATACGCGCGATTGTCAATTTGTAGGTTTTTAAAATTAAAAAAAAATGTTTTGTGATAAACAATTGCAAGTGATTGGATGATTTGAATACAGTACTTGGCAAGGGCATTTCTTTAGAGATTGAAGCCATGAATATTAGTATTTTTACTTTATTTTGAGGGAATTAGGCTATTACCAAAGATTTGACATCATTGACGCACTCAATATACATCAAAAGGTGAAAAAGGAGATGGTGCGTTCGAAGAAAAGATAAGTTTAGCGAACAGAGCTGAACGCAACTTGCGGTCTGATCACAATTACAATTGTGGAAATCTTTCTGATGCTGGAGATTTTGAACAAATATGAAGTTCACCGGAAGTGTCAAAATTAAATGTCGTTGTAATTTATTATAATAAAAAAAATCGCAGAAGTCGATTGGTTGGTTATAAATTAATGTGAAAAACGTGGCTCCCGATTTCACCGATTGTCACCTCATTTTCATGTGATTAAGGGTGACAATAGTATTAAGTCCTGCCAGATGTAAACGAAAAGGGCATAGACAAATATATGTTGGCATTCCAGATATTGTTCCGGGATAAACATCGAGGCAATGTCTGTGTTTCTATAAGAGGATTACCATTAAATTGGAAATGACTTACACCCAATCGATTCCGTATGCTCGTCGAGCACAGACCTTTCAGAATGTTTTTTTTCACAAATTCATTTCCAATGATCGCTATAGAGTGTGCAAGTGCACTACTAAAATATATGCATATCTCAAATCCACTCCAAAGCTGAATAGATTGAAATTGTTCTGTATCTCGAATTTCATGCTGACTCTATTTTTAGGACTGAATGTACCCCGAAGTGAAACAACGGTCTAATATATCGGATTTACAGCTTATAACCGAATAATTTTCAAATATGTTTCCCGTTAATTATCCCCAATACCTAAAGTTACAATTTGATATGTATCTATGCAAAACCCTGCCATATAAATAGATAGACACATCCAAAAACTCGTCATACTTATAGTCATAGATAAAAATATGGAAGAACGAAAACAGATTGCGAGGGAAACATTTTCTCAAGGTGACGTGCATGCGCATTATAGTCCAAACCGGCTTCATGAAAGAACATATTCTCTGCCGGCGCTTTTGCAGAATAAAACGCAAACAAACAAAAGCTATAAACACTATAACGACAGCGATGGCGATGATGGTGATGATGATGATGACGACAAGAACCGGCAAAACCTCGCGTCGACCACTGTTGCTAATGTGCGGGTGAAGGGGGGTCTATCGGTAGCAAGTACTTAATAACAATGGAGCCGGTTTAGGGTTGTATGTGTGCTATGGTTCGTGTCGAGGGCGCAGAAGCAGAACAAAGATTGGTTCACTTGGGTAGGTAACACAATGCAATGCTCTCTACAGGCGTTTTAATGTTCTACCCACAACCCTTGTACACAGATGTATGTTAGTGGTGTTACCACACACACATACATTCAATATATTATATGTGCAGCAGCACATCAGCGCTATGCGGTGACCTTGAATACTTGCACATTCCCATGGCATAGATACATATTTTGCCTTGGCAAAAATTTGCGTTTTTTTTTTGCACTTCTTTCACTTATAAAATTTTTTTTTTGTACTTCTAGCACGTTTTGGAAATGTGTGTGTGTGTTTTTGTCAGAATGGAATTAATCATATTCTTTGTAGTGTGACCTCCACTTTAAGACGAACGCAAAGTCATTAATTGCATTTAGGTGACTGTAAATTTTGACACTTAAACTCGTCGAAATTGTGTGGTACGTATTCAAGTCAAAATATTTCTTTGTTCTTCTTTTTTTTTAAAGCTTAAGCTGGTGATGGTGAACTTGACTGTATGCAAGTCATGTTACTGGAGAGCCAATTAATTCAATGTCAGAGAGTTTTTTTTTTATTGCGTTCAAGGAGCTAATTACGTGAATTCACTTTTCGACATGGTGGGTTTGATCTGCGGTTTGACATTAAGCTTGATGTTTGTATTTCCTTGATGATTTCATCTAGTAGATAATGATGATGGGGCATTAGATTTGACATGGAATGGTGATTGGTGATTTATAATAGATAATTAGTCTTAGAGACTTGGTGCATCAAATTATTGATATACGTTTATGACGGATTTCTAGGAGGAGGTCATGAATACCTTTAATCAAGATAAACATATTAAAATATTATATATTACAACAATTTTTGTATTTAGCGAAAGAACGATTCTGACACTGATGTAATGCGTTGACGTGGTAGGAGGTACGTAGTGGGTGAGTCCGTTGGTACAATGGTTGTTGTAGATATAAACGGAGGGTTCCTCATTTTAAATCTGTCAGTAAAACCTCAATGTTTTTTATACCCTATCCCATAGGGGTATATTAGTTTTGATACTTAGTTTGTAACATAGAGAAATAATTTTGCTACATATACCTCAAAGTATATGGATCGACTCAGAATCGCTAGCTGAGTCGAATTAGCCATGTCTGTCTGTCCGTCCGTCCGTCTGTCTGTTCGTCACCGATTTTTGGGCCTTAAATTTTTAGCTAGGATAATGAAATTTGGTATATAGGATCATCGTCCGTGCCACCAGAACAAGTGTAAACATTTTTGAAATCCGCCCACTGCCACGCCCCCTTTTTAGGAAAACGTATTTTTTGGCCAAACCGTAATGAATTTTAAAAAAGTGTCTGAGCAGCATATTTAGAGAATGGTAATATCTATATTTCGTCAATATAAAGTTTTTTTGGCACTTTTTAGGGGCGTTTTTTATAAAAAACGTTTTTCGGTCAAATTTTAAAATTTTCGAAAAAAGTTTTGATGCACAATCAATGGTGGTATTAACGTGAACATTTCGTTAATAGACCATTTTAACCCACGCTCACTTTTAAGGGGCGTTTTCTTACAAAAACCATTTGTATGCCCTACCCCAAGGCATATGCAATAGAAAAACGTTGTTTTTTGTCGAACCATAAAAGAATTTGATAAACCTTCTGAACATTATGTTGTGACAACGTCATTTACAATACTTTATGCCCATAAAGACCACATTTTGGGGATATTAATTTGAGGATGGGATGGGATATGGTATTAAACGATCCGCATAGCGGATTGTAGCCTTCTCATATGTTTTTTGTCTGCCTTGCTAAATCTGATAAATTTTAAAAGCAAAAAAACTATTATGAGCAGCATTTTTTGTGTCCAATTGTAGTGCTCTTTTCTTTGTGTCAAAAATGTAGTTTCTTGTCAAAAATGTAGCAGCTGTCATGTCATTTGTTTACACTGGGCAGACGTGATTGATGTTTTTTTATTCCGTGCGGGTACCTACTTTTGTGTTAAGAGTAGTGAAAACTGTCAAATCTCTAATATCGGGAACAAATTCACCCATTTCAACCAAACCGCACGCTTTCGCGAATTATGAAGGAGACAAGAAACAAAAAATTATCGCTCGATTTTCTAGTCTTTTGTCTATAAAACCATAAAAGATTATCTTTACGAACTTAAATATTAAAATAAATTTACCAAATTTACATATTTCCGCATATATTTGAACTAAAATAAAGAATTGTTTGGGTGATTGAAATTACAACAACAACTTGTGTACAACTACACTATTCGGTTAGAATTATAGCTATTTCGGACATTACCAAGTGTCCTTATCAGATTACTTCTGATAGTTATTGAACATTCAGTTCTCTGTATAATTATTAAAACAACTTTTTCCCTATCCATAGGGATTGAAATGTTTTGTTGGTTTCTGTAAAATTCCTGGGCTGTCATCCTATGATAAGTTTTCATTATCTCACCAGCCAAAATTGAACATGCAGATAATAAAGAAAAAAACTAACGAAACTACATTTTTCCTTCGTTTATCTTTTACGATTTTCTTAGTACCCTTACGGCTTTGTGAAGTTCCACATCCATGTATATTAAAATTTAGTCTTGTACATAGTACGCGAATGAACCTTATATTAAGACTTCTTCCTATTTTTTTTTGACAGATGACACTTAGTTTGTAGAGTATTATGCATTTTCCTGAATTTATAATACATATTTGAGAATAGCTTAACACCTTTAACTAAACATCCAACATTTCGGTCTGGTTTTAAATGATTTACTGAACAAACCACAAATGTAAGCTGAGTGACACTTGAAAAGGTCAAACAAATCTGACAGGTGAGACATATATTGGCATTTTGAGAAACGTCCTAACCTTTAACAAAAGTAAGATCAAATAATACACATTAAGATGCCAAATCAAAGCAATAATAGAGAACTGCCTCAAAACTATTTCTACAACTTAACTGATATGACTTCCCTCACCCTAACCCGATTTTTTATTATATTACGTTCGGGACCTTTGAAAGTAATAAAACTGTCAGATTTACTGTCAATAAAACCGTCTCTTTTCAACCATTATGCTTGAACATTCCTTAGACTTTAGTATGATTGCGCAAGCACAACGATCAAGCGTCTAACCAGTGCGTGGTTGCGCAATCGCACATCGTTGTTGTTTGTCTTTTACTTCTGTCTTGTAGTCGTAGTTTTTGTTGCAATGCAAACGACCCATAATGTAATGAATAGCACAGAGCCACTCTATAACGTTATAGATGCACAATGGTGTGTGTATAATTAACCTAAGCGTATTAGCAATTAGTGTAAATTTATTTGTTTTTCCCCACAGTTTAGTACTTTTGATCATGATGATGATGATGATGATGGGGGTGCATCAATATGCCTTCCCCCACCCTACCTTATACAGCAAACCGAACAAACCAAATAAATAAAAATAAAAAAAAAATCCACAAAACGAGGGAAGGAAAATTCCCAGAGTCACATTTGCAATTCCTGCCCGGGAGAGCAAGTTCTGACCATAGATATAGATATAAAGATACACATTCATGGCACCTAGTTATAGCGTGCACTTTTGCTTACCCGCAGAAAATAACTGTGTGTGCGAGTGACACGTGCCGAGCTCTCACAATCACAAAATTCGCCTGCAGTTTGCTTGCACATTTTTGCCGGCCGGCTTGGTCGGTTAACCTACTAATACATCTACATAAAACATCCCCCACCCAATTGACACATACACTGACATATTGTGGCGGCACATGGGCGACCGGCAAATAATACACATAGATATACACTTTGAAAAGGGAAAAACAGCAAATATTTGTATCTTGCACAAAACAGCACAGCACTTGCTTGACGTTGATGGGGGGTTCCATGCCGGGCCAACAATTGATTTATCACATGGAAATGTGTTGGAATGATGGCGCTCTGTCAGTGTGTTGGTGCTACACGCGCGCTTTTCAGCTCTGTGTTGGTGTAAATATAATGCACCGTGGGGATATCATTAATGGGAAACCTACTTTCAAAACTACTTCCGAAAACTGACTTGCAACCTGCGGCGCGGCGGTCGGACGGTGGCTCAGCTCTAGGCAATTGACTTAACGTCAAACCCTACTCTCCGGTGAAAGAAAATAAAGCTTTTCGTATGCATCCCTCAGGTACCTATAGGCAGGCGGTGTTTAAGGTACTCCCACTTAAAGGCGATTAAACACTTTAATGTAGATTTGCACGAGTGTACCGCGCTTACCGACACCAAGCAACGACAACTATGACCTTCACTTGCACATGAACTCAGAGAGAGTATCTATAAAGCTACAAAACAAGCAACACAACTACGAAATCTTTGCAATTATGCAGTTGAACAATGAGGAGAGCACAGAGGGAGGTTGCGAAATCAGTGCAATAATATATAAAAAAAATCGTCGGCACGTGTAGCGTATGGGGGCTGGTATTATATACGATGTGGCTACATATAAAAATAATACGAATTTAAAAACGAAAAATAAAAGAAAAAACATTTCTTTGCCAAAGTCAGGGATGGATACGTTTTTAAGGTAGCTTTCGGTTTCCGAATACACGTTATACGGGATTATGTGTCCTCGATTGTGTTCCATTTGACACACACTGTAGTTGTAGTCCTCGTGTAGCTCCGGATGGGGTTGTTGATGAGGGGATATGGGTATATGTAGTATGTATCTGATAGCTGTGGGTAGTTGTCCTACTTTCAACTGTGTAGGGGTTGGGGGTTTAAACTATTTTTTTTTACCATTAAAAAGACGACACGTGCGGAAAAAGCCTTGACGGAGAATTTCACAGACACCCAGTGATTTTGTTATGAAAATACAGAGGCTCACGGGGGAAAGATGTCTAAAATATTTTCATATTAAAAGTGACAGCTATGATTGATGCGATGTTTTTTGTTTGTTGTTAAACTGGAGGCCCATAGTTGCCCTTAAATGGTTTCTTTAACCATTTCGACCTTTACAACAAAATTCTTTACAGTGTTCTAGGGTTAACAAAAATAACCATTAATCTTTTTTTTCGAAGATCAAAGTAGATATCATGTTTCGAATATGTTACTTTCATCTTCGACAACTTTAAAAAAAAAATATCCTTAAGTTTTTATAAAGATATTACAATGGCGGTTACACCATATTATCGATTAAAAGCGCCTTGATCTGTTTTTTATTGTTAAACTTGTGGTCATGAGTTAACCCTTGGTCTTCAATGTAAATTTTTAGACACCCATTTTGACATTTAAAACAAAATGTTATTAAGTTTTCAAAAAATAACTATCAATCAGTTTTTCAAAGATGAAAGTGTTGACGAAACAAGTTCGAAATTTACATAACCTTATCTACTTTTCTGTGCTTTAAGGACTTTAATTTAAGGATCCAATGACATAACATCTAATTTCGTGCCAATGAAGAAATTCGAGCTGAAAAATTTCGATCAATAAACAATTTTTAAAGAAGAAATAAAGAAATAAAAAAATTAATTCACTGCAAGCCAAATTGACGTTCTACCCAATTTGTAAAATCGATGTCACTTATCAACCAGTGTTGACAGTAAAATGACATTAAAAAATAGAAAATATATAAAGACCTCTTATAATGTTTAATGTCAAACGTCAATATTTTTAGTTCATGAAATGTCGTTAAAATAGTTAAAAATTTGACTTTAATTCTTTAACCTACGACACAATGAAATTATCTATTTCGAAAAAAATATTTTTCCCGATGAATTAAGCAGTTAGGCTTATAAAAAATGCATTAGTTTGTAAAAAATACTTTTTCGAAATTTGTCATTTACATATCTTCGAATAATAGGGGTATTCATGCAACGTCGGAAAGTCGTCGTAAACGTTGTAAACGTGATAAAATTACGTAGTGATAAATGAACTGTCAAAATTTGTATGGGAAATCTTTTCCAACAATATCGGAATTTTCTCACAGGAAATAGGTGCGTAAACTGAGATGGTAAACGTTGTAAACTTTTGAAATGCTATTTTGACATTTAATCAGTCACTTTCACACATCAAACAAATGCGTTAAACTGAAAAATATTATCGAGAACGGAAATAGAACAAAAGAAACAAAATTCTATCAATAAATAAATTACTAAAATTTATTCAGTGGGTACCGCATTATTTAGTGGTGCAGTTTTAGGGTCGTTCATGAAACGTCATCGTAAAGTTACAATCTTTCGCACGTAATAAAATTACAACTTTGCATGAATACCCTAAATAATTACAAAATAATACTGGTTTCACATCAAACCGAAAATAGGAAGACTGGGTTTACATCGAATCAAAAACTGAGTTTTACACAAAAAAGTTTTCAAAACTAATTGATGCTTTCACACAGAACATCGAACCAGTTTCGTTTGATGTTTAAGAAGAAAAATCAATAAATAGTGTATTGTGGATAGATATTGATCGGTCATGACGTTTTTATTTACCGATTTAATTTGCAAATCACAATGTATAGTCACAAATTGCATGTTAAAAACGTTAAGGTCATATAAAAAAAAATAATTTTTAAGGTAATTTTGTTGCAAATATGAAACAAAAACTGACACCGTAATTTTATTCCGAAGAATAAAAACAATTCGTTTTGATAGCAAGTAGCTAAAGTATCTATGTCAAATATTTTGTAAGATGTGCCAACTTTTTTTTAGCCACGAGAACCTTTAACAAAATGACGTTTCGGCGTAGGTTTCGAGTTTTAAATAACCTACGAAAATTGAAAATGTATATAAAAACTCCAGTTTTGGATAAATGTGCCGGGTGTTTAAGCGAAAACTCAATTTTCGGTAGAAGATGAAAGCCGTATAATGATACCATTTTACTCAAATATATTTCCAAGTTTAAAAGTTTATATTCAAAAATATGATATGAATAATGTGCTGTCCAATAACACGATGCAAGGCGACCAAAAGCTTATGTTGACATCAATCAAAGAAGACACACGGATTTCGATATATTTTCTAGACTTATTCAGCCTTATTCATAAACTCATTATAAGGAGTGTATAAAGTTATGCACTCCTTGAAATGCCTCTAAACGCAAAAACCTTATTCATAAAACTTATACAACGTTGAATAGAGGCTGCACATCCTAAACGCGTCTGATGGTTGAATAGTGCCTGTATACGGGTACATAATTTTTTTTATTTCTGTATACACAGACGGCTAATCATCAGGGTTAACAAAGGTTCAATTGTAAGTTTAAAAAAAATCATAAAGGGTATTTTTGTATTTTAGCAGATGTGTTTCACTGTTTAATTTATTGAAATGGCAATTCTTCTTTACCTACACACTCAACATTGTTAATAATGTTATTGAGTCAACATAAGTCATCAATATGTTATAAAAATGAAGAAAATAAAATTGTCACCATGAGTTTCGCAACCATAAAAATTATCCCTTGGTAACTCTGCCGAGCTTTTTGGTATTTTATTTGACACAAACCCTGTATAACTATTATGGATGGGGAAATATGTTATGAATAAGAAATTGTTCGACCGTGAATAGAGGCTGTATAAATACTTATGCACTGTATAACTTTACAACCGTTGAGATGTGTTTTAGTGAAATCTAATGAATAAGGGGGTTTATATTTAAATCTTAAGACAGACACATGAGCGGGACTATATGGGGCAATTATAATCTATTTCCATTCCCTTTCGATGTCATCAAAGTTGTTAAATTGGATAAAAATAAAAGCAATCTTCTTCGAACAAAAAATTAACCAAAGATTTTCAATGTAAGATTAACCTTCAAAAGTTGATTGCCAAGTGGGAAACGTGTGACAAAAAATGTCACAAGTAATTGGCAGCATCTAGTGATGGTTTTGGTACTGAATGATAGAAACGTATTTAAACATGTGATATTTATACGTTGAAAAGACCTGTCAGTGGATGCATAGGTTGTCAACAATTTTCGGATAGAGAAATTCCAATTTAGATCATTGTCCATTAGTCTTCAGAGACATGAAACAAAAAATATCATGGAGCGTATTTCTATTATATACAAGAATATGCATTCGTGACTGAATATAAATTATGAAAAGCTATACGTCAATTTAATATCTTAATGGATTTTTGTTTTGTTTTTATTGCCAAATATACAGAGTTAACAAAAATGTATCATGTCATTTGTATGATATTGGTATCACTGCCTACAAATAGATGTCACGATTTCAAATGATAGCCATATATGTAATAAATACCAAAATTGTATGCCTAAAATATCGCATGACAGCTAGTAAAACTGTCAAAATTTATATAAATTATTTTGACGTCTTAAAATAGCAGAAACCTAAAATCGTGGTAGACTTCCTTTGAGACCTGCAATCTTTAATGTAAAACAGTCATCAGCCGAAATGATTTGTCACAAATTCAAGACACATTTTGCTGTTTGGTATTTATATTTCGAACGAATAAATAGATTTCCCACCTAATCGCGTGTCACACCCCTTTCCGTTCCAACAAACGACGACATTCATACCAACTATAGGAAAATGTCATCTAAAAATGACTAGGCCAGTTCAGTTTTCTCCTCTCGTACTCAACCAAACACAAAGCAAACATTTCATCGCCTATTATAAGCAAAACAAACACAAACCCATCTATAGATATATTTTAAAGCAGCGATTATATCGTACATATATTCTTTATCTATGCCAAGTGCACTATTTTCATGTTCAAGGTGACAGAAGAATATTAACTACAGAACGTCAACGACGGCACTGGTTGGCCTGTTTGACAACCTTTTGTTTTCAATGTGTCTCTTCACTGACAGCATATATGCAATAATTGAATGTAGTAAAAATAAACAAAGAAAAATTGTTCAAATTGTTGTCTGTCATTAATGATTATGGTTTCGCCTTTGTTCTTACAGCGTAGGAGGTTTCATGCTTTCAACTTGTATCGAGATTAATTCTGACAGATAGTTTTGACAGAAGGCGGTGTTGATTTAACGTGATCTTCCTCATTTGGCATTCCACAAATGCAAACTACATGACCCGATTATGACGCAGATTAACTTCAAAGTCGGTGCTTAATGACTGTGGCGATGGGCATCAAAAGGGCGGTACCCGATACCCCGCCATTATAAATTATACGTCAATCGACCTTGAATTGCAATTGTTTTATCTAAGTGTAGACTTTTAGTTGCCCGTACGTAAGTCAGAATACTACACGTGCCGATGTCGGTGGAAAGCGGATAGTGCACCCCCAGAATGGAGGGGGGAGGCATAGTGCATTTAATTGCCGGCCGGCTTTTGAGTGGGACTGTATGGCGTTCTAGTCTCTAGGATTGTTGAAATTAAAAATAAAACTTGTACTCTCCCCTATTCTTGTTTTTTTTTTTGTTAGTCTATATGCGCTTAGTCAACATCGAGAGAAGAAGAATGATGGTGCAGCAGCAGTAGCAGCATGTGGATGGGAAGAATTTCAGTGTCAACATGAGGGGAGCAATATCAGTCCACTTGGCTGAATTTCAGTTGTACGATGGCATAGAGGAGGAAAATTGGCAATTGCAGTCACTTAAGTGTTTAGTGAAACTGATTTTGTAAGTATTTTTGTGGTTTGAAAGCGTTTTGACGTACAACAGAAAATATACGACTCCTGTGATGAGATGTTTTTGATGAAAGTCATTGGTAGCGCGTGTCGTGGTTTTTATGTGCTGTTGTTGCCAATATGGCGGTGAGCCATCGAATTTAAATTCTTTAACAACATGTACGTTGAGGGTTTGTAAATGTCAGATAGGAGCAAGCGAGAGGAAATAATGACTTTCGCACTACCTCAGTCTTAACAAGTGGGAGTAAATAATTTTGTTGGAAGTCGTGTTGTTGTTTGTGTGGAAATTTATGCATTTCGAGTGGGTGCAGTAAAAGGTTACATAAAGTGCAATTCAAATTGACATTTTGCACGTAAAGAATATGTGAGCTTTGTCATCAACAAGTGATTATCACGGGGTATTACATTTTTGATTAGACAACAACATTTGGGATAAGTAAATTTGAATATTGGCGGACACAAATCAACAAAGTACTGAAACTACCACTTCTGGCAACTCTAAATAGAAACGTCAAGTCATTTGTGACAGAAGTAGGTAGTTAGTTTGATTTCAATTTCAATGGCCGTTTTCGTGGCCATTCTTTTGTTCGTGAATTGTAAGACTCACAACTTTGTATGAATAAGAACAGCTTACCTCAGCTGTTCTTATTCATCACTGTAAACAACTAGATTTTGCTATAAAAAATAGTGTAGATCTGTGTTAAACTTCCAAAACACATCTAAACTCTGGCTCAGCTTTTGAAGCACGCGAATAGAGGTTATGAGTAGCTTTTAAAGTGTTTTTATACCTTTGCAAGGTTTTTAACACTCCGCGAGTAGTTGAAGAGAAGAGGAAGAAAGAGAGTTGTCCGCCGCAATTAAAGTTCCCCAAAGCAACATGCGAACTGTCAATAGAGAAAATCTAGATTGCACGTAAATACAAAACCTATAGACTTCTAATAAACATAAATAATTCTCCAATTTTGAAAGTAGCTACCAATCTGTCAAGGAAAAAACATACAAGAAAATCTCCACTTACTTCCTGAATTTGCCAAACGTCAGCTGCGCTCGCTGCAATTGGTCTTTCACCTTTTATTACACGATCACTTTTACTGACATTGCCCCCCCATTTCCTCCCTGGATCACCAGTGCATGGAACTTTTCGAATGCCTGTGGCACGTCATCTCCATTCGACGATCATCGTGCAGCAATAATTTGTCAATATCAATAAATCACCACCGTTTATATGACCAAACGAAACATTTTGCACTGTTGGCTTGTACGTCTCATGGATTGGACCGTTCCCAGTGGGCTTTAGGTAATAGCGCATACCTGACAGCATTCGATTGTTTTTGGTTATGTTTTATTGTATATCCCCATTGGAGAGAGAATGTTAAGAAGAAAAAGTGATCGTGCCACCGTGTTACTTAACACAAATGTTTGGGTAAAAGTCTACAACTCACGCTCGTCGCCGTTGAGCTAAAAATTGATTCGTGTGGTGGATGGCAGTTAACATTGGACAGTGGCGTGTCCCAGCTGTTGGCTGATCTTAGCAATTGACACCCAATTAGTCATAGTACATAGTACGAGTATGTTCTGAAATACCTTTTGGACATCATTAGCTACCCGAGGTAGTTGTGGTAGTACCAATACCCATTGCGGTTAACGCACAGCAAGGAGAATCACGCCGGCATCTCTTGGAGCAATTTGCAGCCGATTGGATGTCTATCGAATGGATTTTAATGGAAAAGATGTAACCGCAATTGCATTGATGACACTGCTGAAGGATTTATGTGATTGGCTTTTAATGGTTTTTCTTAAGCCTCCGGGAGTAAGTTGTTCAATTTATGACTTGATGCGGAAGGGTATTTTTCGTGCATGGTCATAGGTAAATATTACTAAATGAAGTTTTGCCCGTGACATGCGATATTCAATTGCTTTCTATTCTATGTCTCATGGTTTCTCTGGTCGATTTACATTATTTTAATTTAAATCCATTATCTAAGGCATGTTAAAAGTATGCAGGTCCTTTATTAAAAGGTAAAATAAAGACAAATTTGACGCATATAGCTGCCACATGACATCGAACTTAACCCGCTTATGGGGTCCACACATTACATATACATGAATGCATAGTATAGGTATTATAGGTATTATTAGTAGATACTTATTGAAGTTTAAAAAATGTTTCAGAAACCCACTGATGACGTTTATCATTTGACAGATGTAATTGATATTTGTATCAAAATTTAATCGCTTTAAGCCTTTTTTTCTATAACAGTACTAGAAATAAAGACAGCTTGCGGAAGTCCAAACGCATGCAGATTTTACACGTCAATTAAAACCTGTGTGTTCTGATGGAAAAATGTCAGCACATGTGATTCGCGCTTAAGAATTTTAAATCCTTAACTAGTATTCTACTTGTGGCTAGACACGACAGATGTCGGTAAGATTATTTGAAGGATGAAAGAAAGAATTAATCAATATTTGAGAATTCGTAGGAACTAAAATAAATTCCTTTTGCTTTTAAACGAGTCCAGAAAATTGAAATATTTACCACTTTTCTTCAGCAAAGCAACATTTTAAGTCAAAAAAATATATCGGGAATGTGTCAAATTGACAATATCAGCTAGGTTCTACGTTCCACTTTCACTCGAAATGAAATTAAAATCGTTCTAAAGTGAAATTTTGGGTTCCACATTTCACTTTTACCGATTTCAATTTCACATTTTTCGAAGTTAAAAAAATTAATTTCCATGTTCTACAATTCGGTTTTATTGTTTTGAAATTATTGGGATCATGCTGACGTGATTGAATATATAAATGAATAATATCTCAGTGTACTAATTTTGTTTAGATTTTGAATTGATATACTAAACGATAATGTATTTTACCAATGGTAAACACAAAAATAATTCCCAGGAGGCAAAATTTATTGAATTTATGGAGAGGCATAAAGATCTTGTCGGAGGATTTATGAAAGGAGATCCAGTTGCAGCGGACGCTTTGTTTTTGAAAAGATACTATTTTTGGATCCTACTCAGAATCAGTGCATTAACTGAGAAGTATTCTTTCCTGTCTTCGATGTTGATGACCCTAGGAATAAAAAATTCGTCAATGAAATGTTGTTTTGATTTCCATTTTTCTTCATCCGACATGGAATGTTTGACCATCTTGGAAAAATTTTGTTCTCCAAAACATTGAGAACTCTTCAATATCTTTGATACAGGGCAACGGCCCAAAGCAACATCAGAATCTTTTCCAATTGATCTCAGAAAGCTTCTTTCGGTAAGGAAACGCAAAACTGAGACGAACTGCAACACACAAAAAATCTATGATTGTTTTAGGTGTGGCGCAAAAGTTTGCAGCAATATTTAGAAAGCATGTTTATTTACTCGATAATTTGACATAAATCTAAATGAAATAACAATTTTTAATTTTCATTTGAAATTTATTTGTTTCAGTTACGCAGCATTTGCAATTTCTAAAGGATTAGAAAGGGGTCTTATCGTACACCTTTTTATTTTGCCTCTGCGAACTTTTGTTTTTTCAACTTGCAACACCGCATCAATATAAATAGTACTCAATATTTCATAATTTATTATTTATTTTATAAAAATTAAGCAACATTTGTAAAAAAAAACAAATTTATCAAAGTAAAAATAATTTTGCAATGTCCCATATGACAGATAATTTCACCGAGTGATTTCGAAAACTTTTCGAAGTTATGAAATCGGTCGGAATGTGGAACACCAAAACAAATTCACTCGATTTACAAAAGTAATTTCACTTTAATTTCACTCGATTTCTGGAACCTAGCTGTATGTCACGAAATAGCTTTGTGCTGCGTTCCACGATAATCAAAAATATGCGACTGTTATATTTTCAAATTGTAAGCATGAATTTCCGTTTATACTAAAATACACAATTTTCTTTTAATAAATTATTATACGCATCCAATAGGTATGCAAACTATTAGAGACTTTTGCATATAACGGGTCCGCCATCTAACGTTTTTTTCAACTAGTGCTTATTTCGTGAATGGTAACACTTAGCTCATGTCTGATTTGAAAGATAATTAGTTTTATCCTTCCGCTGAACGAATATGATTTTGTATACGCTTGAACAACGCTTGGAAATATTGCGACATTACTTTGAAAATCATGGTTATGTTGCAGAATGTGTGCGAAAATTGCGTACGGATTTTGGAAGAAGAGAAGCACCGTCAGCTCCGTATGTTCGTTATCTTGTGAAAAAAGTGAAAGAAACTGGCATCCTCATCGATAAACCAAAGCGTGAAAAGCCAAAAACAGTGCGTACACCCGAGAATATTGCTGCTGAGTCAGAAAGTGTGCGTGAAGCGCCATCAACATCAATTCACCGTCGTTCTCAACAATTGAACATTTCGGAGGCATCATTGAGACGAATTTTGCATAAAGACCTTGGTATGACGCCAAACAAAGTCCAATTGGTTCAGGAGTTGAAGCCAATTGACCATCCAATGCGTTTCGCTTCGCTAAGTGGGCCTGCGATCGACTTAGAGAAGATGCCGATTTTGCCAAAAAAAATCATCTTTTCAGATGAAGCTAATTTTGATCTTGGCGGGTATGTAAACAAGCAAAATTGTCGCATTTGGGGCACAGAAAACCCGCACGCATACATTGAAAAGCCGAAACACCCAAAACGAGTCACTATTTGGTGCGGATTTTGGTCCAGAGGCATAATTGGGCAGTTTTTCTTCGAAAATGAGTAAGGAGTGGCCGTTACAGTCAATGGCGATCGTTATCGGGCCATGTTGAACGAATTTTTGTTCACAAAAATTGAAGAGGAGGATATTGGCAACATTTGGTTTCAACAGGACGGCCGGCGCTACGTGCCACACAGCCGAAGCTACACTCGATGTTTTGCGCCCTGTTTTTGAAGATCGCATTATCAGCCGCAGAGCTGATGTCGTTTGGCCACCTCGGAGCTGCGATTTGACACAGTTGAACTATTTGTGGGGTGCCGTAAAAGATAAGTAAAGGGTGATCCATTTCGAGGTTCCCTACTTTTTTAAAGAAAAAAACACAGAAAATTCGAATTTAATGGAGAATGTTTGTTATCATTTGAAAGAACATTCTTTGGCATTTATTTTTTGAAGATTATGTCTATCAAATGTTGGCCGTTGCTACGTCGAAGATGGTCCATCCGTTGAGTCCAATTTTCGATCACTCGTTCGAGCATTTCGACTGGTAACTGGCGAATGACACGCGTGATGTTTTCCTCCAAGGCCTGAATCGAAGCGGGTTTGTCGGCATAAGCTTTTGACTTTACATATCCCCACAGGAAAAAGTCTAACGGTGTGATATCACACGATCTTGGTGGCCAATCAACCGGCCCAAAACGTGAAATTATGTGCTCACCGAAATGTTCTCTCAATAAGTCCATTGATTGATGCGATGTGTGGGAAGTGGAAGTGGAAGTCAAAAGCTTATGCCGACAAACCCGCTTCGATTCAGGCCTTGGAAGAAAACATCACGCGTGTCATTCGCCAGTTACCAGTCGAAATGCTCGAACGAGTGATCGAAAATTGGACTCAACGGATGGACCATCTGCGACGTAGCAACGGCCAACATTTCCCACTTACTGAAACCAAATGTCGCCGAGATCACGAGCTTCGATTTCAGGCATCAAATAGTCGGTTATCATGGCACGATAACGGTCGCCATTGACGGTTACGTTCGCACCGGCATAATTTACACACTCTCAGCTACGGCCGCTATATTTTCTTCACAGCGTGCTGGACATGGTCTATTCGGTCGAATATTATCCAATAATGAATGCTGGGTCTCAAAATGGGTGATGGTGTTGCGAATAGTACGCTCAGTAGGCCGATTATGTTGACCATAAGTTGAGCGAAGTGCATGAAGCACATTCCTCACAGAACGTGAATTTTCATAATAAAGTTGAACAATTTCTAAACGTTGTTCACGCGTAAGTCTTTCCATTATGAAATGCCAAACAATACTAAACAAAAATAACATTACAGCATGACACGACTCACACGTGATCTGTCAAAAAAGGCTATTGAAAAAAGTATCTCTACTTGGATCACCCGTTATTACGCCGACAAGCCAGAGACAATTGACGCTTTAAAGGACAATATTCGTGAAGCCATTGGTGAAATACAGCTGCACACAATCAATAATGTGCTTAAAAATTGGACCGATCGTGTAGGCGTCTGCATGGCCAGCCGAGGCAGCCATTTGAATGAAATTATTTTCCATTATTAACCGGAAGGATAGTACTTTCAAATAAAAAAAGAAATTTGAGAATATATTCAGTTGTTTTTTTTTTATAGCATTTTCAAAATTTTTCGGACCCTTTATTAAAGAATTGCAGTTCCTTATTCTCTCAATTTGACAATTTCTACTTTTCTTAATAAATTGTTTGAACATATGAAACGGAATCTTTCTTTCACAAGACAAATAAAAAAAAGGAATACAACTATTACAGTTTTTATTTAATTA
The DNA here is from genome assembly GCA_932526625.1 of Rhingia campestris. NCBI lineage: Eukaryota > Metazoa > Arthropoda > Insecta > Diptera > Syrphidae > Rhingia > Rhingia campestris. The sequence continues at coordinate 31,969,823 of OW052183.1, forward strand.
AAATTTTCAAAAGATATTTTCTTGAATTCTGCCGCATCTTACATTTATATTTTTATAGTAATAAACATGACCGGTATTCGAAGTGGTTGCAGGCTCTTTTCCAATTGCGAATACAGACTTGAACAAAATTATTTTAAAGCAATTTTTAATCTATTACATTTGGTTTCTTAATCTACTACAAACGAAAGGTTCTATTAGTATGTTAATGGGTTTTAATGCACGTGTTCCACTTATTAGGGGTATTCATTCAACGTCGGAAAGTCGTTGTAAATGTTGTAAAAATTACGACGTGGTAAATGAACTGTTAAAATTTGTATGAGAAATCTTTTACAACAATATCGGTAATTTCTCACAAGAATTGAGTGTGTAAACTGAGATGGTAAACGTTGTAAACTTTTGAAACGCTATTTTGACATTTAAACGCTATTTCACACATTAATCATGTGCGGTAAATTGAAAAAAATTATCGTGAACGAAAAAATGAAAAAAATACTACAATGAGATTTAATTCTGATGTTTATGACATTATTTATTGGTGCAGTTTTAGGGGCGTCGTAAACTTACAATTTTTCACACGTTGTAAACTTACGACGTAGCATGAATAGAATACCCTTATTGAGCGCTAAGGGTCTTTTCTCTGACTTCTTTGCCACTTTTCCTATCATTTACATCTTTTAAAATATGAATTTTGAAACAGTGTGAATTCAGTTTATCTATTAAAAGAATTTTTGACAGGTATTGATAGAGAATCACTCGCTCTTCCCCTTCCCAGCCAAACAAAATGAGTCTAAATTCAAATGGATTTTAAATAAATACACTTCCAGGGTAGCTGGGCTGTACCTACAAAAGGGCCACTAAAAAACAGACACACATCTTTCAAATGTTAATTAGTTTCAACATCACCGCCTCCACTTGGGCAACGTCAAATTAAATAAATAACATACGAGTATTACACGGAATGTAGGGGGCCCTTCAAGTTGTCGGCATTGGAGGTTATTTATTGATTAATAAATTTATCAACGCACACACGCATACAACAACGTTGCCCAACTTGGTTTGCCCTTCGCTATGACATGGCGTGTGTTCTAGCACGCATACTCATTTCAGGGCTTTTTCAATTTTATCATCAGTCAGAGTGTATTGCGCAATCTAAACAGCGTTTGGAGATTCGTTAGTTTCCCTCTTTTCATCGGGTTTTCGTTCATTTTGTCAGCCTTGAGATAAGTTTCCAAAAATAAACTATCCAAATACAAACCACCGTCTATCAACTAATTTTTTTTTAATAATAATTCCCGTTGGGCTAGCGTGTTGGTGCGTTGTGAAAAAAAAATCCAGTGCCCTTTTTTTGTGGATCTTTTGTTACAGTCTATCAAGTCATCTGAAATGCAAACTAGTATCTGTCATCATTAGAAATGACAGCTATACGAGAGAATATGTATTCGTTGCATCAAATATATAATCATGATCGTTATGGTGGGTAATCTACGTTGAAATTGGAACTTCCGCGACCGAATGAAATACATTTTCACATGATTAAAACCACATTGCATGCCAAAGGAAATAAACAGAATGCGCTCTTGCCCTTACATCATACGAAACAAACACGAAAAATGAGCACATCATTGGCGGCTATTTGTAATAGAGAAACACAAAAAAGAAAACAAACATTACTTTGTTTACAAGTAGCTTGTCAGGCAGTTGCACGACTATGACGTATAGTTTTATTCTTTGGAAAATAATTTGTTTGATGGATGGTATTCCAAAGAATTTATACTCGCGGCAATTATTTGTACGTGCTTATAATTAATTTCTTTTTTTTTTTTTTGCTAAAGGCGGGAGGTCAAAAGACCGCTATGTTGTCAAAGTTGTTGTTTCTGTTTAATTGAACCGCAGATGGCTATTGTGACATTTACATGGACGGTTTTAAGCACGTAAAATAGAACCAACATTTACAAAAAATATGTCACGCTGACAGTATGTACTTATGCCTTATTAATATAGGTATTTATGGACTAAATTTGTACATACATGTGTTCGGTAAAATTTCAGCGTGAACAAGAAACGAAGCCAAAGCAACTGGCAAACGCACTTAAATTTTTTTAAATAGGTACGGTGTATTGCTGAACACACTCATTTTTTGTTTATATGGGCGCAATTTTCACAATTCACAAAAATTCTGCTATGGAAATCGAAAAACCGACATAACATCAATAATCAGATATTATGTTAGATCATCACATAAAACCAAATGCATTTACGACTGCTTTTGTGTTTTTAAATCCACTGCTTGCACAATATTGGACTCAATTATTCTTTTAAATTTCGCAAACTGTCAGAGTCTTAGAAAACCCATCTGACAGTTTGCCTTAGATATCTACTCTTATTACATAATTTATTTGATATCTAAGCAATTCGAAGCAGACACTATTTCTAAACTTTTAATTTGCAAACATTACGCAGTGCTGCATTTTTTACCAAAGGAACAAAAAGTTGAAACGCCAAATCTAAGCCATGTTGCCATAGTATTATATTTTTTGTGATGCTCTCAAGATACTCGAATGCAAACAACGTTTAAAAAATGTCAAACGTTAAATTTTGTTTACATTTTTAAAATGTCATAAATGTCAAAATAATTAGATGTGCTAATCGAATTTAGAAAAAAAAAATGCTAAATGTGCGCATGAAAATTGAAACATTTAAAAGTTATCTACAAAATTTTGACTTACGGAATCATTTTGACCAATTGTTTGGGAATTTCACGTATTTAAATGCCAAAAAGTCCCTTCATCGAGATTTTTTTCTTTTCGACAGACACAAAATTTTATTTTTAGGGGAACATACATATGACAGGGGTTTAAAATGATATTCTAAATCAACGATGTTAAAAGTGTTAAAAAAAACAAACTTACCCTTCGTTTGCGTGGTTGCTCATCATTATAATCCATTACAATGCCCTCATCAGATGTTGACAGTGATGTTGTACGTATACGTGCACTATCTAATAAATGATTGGCAAAGATTTTGCCATCATCGCTTAATGGCGGCGATGATGAACCTGAACTCCATGCACTTGAACTGCCTGGACTTGAACCGAGTATTGTATTGACATTATCTAAGAGAAGATGAGATTAAGATTTATAATCGTTAGTATAAGACCTTATAAAAATTAAATGAAATAAAAATATGCGTTTTTTTTTTACATCACAGTAATGTCAAATTGTTAACACATAAAACTGAAATAATTGACACTTTGTGATGAGTACTGTAGTTTTTCTTTATTAGCATAACCTTTTGGTGAGAGAGGAGATCCCGAAAGATGCATAAGTACCAATGCAGCATTGCACAGTTTAATCTCTTCATCGTCACGACATTGAGTTAGATAATTATCACGCTCTTCTTGTGTATAGGATGGCCGTCGCTTGCGTGGACTAGAAATAAAAGAAAAATACCAAAACAATTATAAGTATTTTTAAATGACATATCAACGTGCATATAGTCTGAATACAACAAATACCATGCGTTCTCTGCATAATTTCAAATAAACACATCGGTTAAGTAATCTATTGCAGCCGCCCCAACGAAGGTCACTTCCTGTCAAAAAATTGAGAAAAATCGTATGCCCACTGGCGCACATAAGTCAAAATCAGCCAGACAAATCCATTTTGCCACCTTGTCAAACTATCTGTGAACATCTTTCAATGCATAAAACAATCGATTCGTGACAGTTCGAAATTAATATTCACGAATATTTTTAGATTCGAAACAAACGTCATTGTCAAAACAATGACCCGAATGTTGAAATAAACACAAAGTGACATTCAAAATCTGCTATTCACAAAAAAAAAAAATAAAATAAATTCCGTCACATCTCATTCCCATTCCATTTGGCAGATATTTTTTTTGATGTCATTTTCTGCAACCTCTTAATCTGTGGAAATTCGAACAATATTCGAATTTTCGCACAAATTCTCATGCCAAAGTATTTGCCTCACCCACAGTCGCATAAAGTATGGTGATAGCTGAATACAGCAAATGGGTAAATGTAATGTCAGGATGACAAATTGAACTGCAATGCGTAACGTACAAATTGAGATCATTGTATAAAATTAGGTACAATACCGTTACCAAGTCGCGAAGAAAGACAAATCGAAAAAAAATTTACAAATTTCAAGCAATATTCAATGAGTAACGGTAAATAAAACGATATAAACAAACTCATAAACGTTTAGCTGGCACCCCTTAATTTTATTTTTTCCTTTTCAAATTTAGTGTTTCGCTGGACTGAGTTGAGTTGGTTATTCGTTGCTACTCAGCATGTACACACCATGACCTTGCGCAATCATTCGCTAAATTAGCACGATTTTGATGTGTTGGTTTTGTTTTTCATTTCTACTCAAGAAAAGACAAATAAATCATCACATTCGACGATGGTGCAGATGGTTATATTAGATAAAAAAAAAACTTTATTGTTCACGTATGTTTGGCACTATTGTTTTTGATATATATTTGGTTTTGTGTTGTAAATACAGCACGTAATGTTAAAGCAGACGTTCTACGTGATGTTCAATTTAAGTATACTCAACTGGAGCATGATAATCAAAGGCGGCAAGTAAATGGTGGCTGTTCTTAAAAAAACTCGATTACCTTTCGTTTGTAACTTAGATTTGGCATCACTAATTTACTTTTATAACCATTTTTTGGAGACATTTAAAAACAAAGTCGAATTAATGTATGAGACATAGTAATACAATAAATAACGCATTTTTAAGGTCGGCACCTTTCACTGACGAAATGTTTGTTTTTGACAATCGGCCCTATCGAGGTATCCGTCGGAGTGGAAAATTCTCCGATTTTGTACGATTTGGAGGATTTTTGCTTCGAGGTATTCTTCCGAAAAGCTGTTCGGAATATTTCTCCGACATTTTGTAACGCGTTGCGTTGAAGTGCGTTCAGGTGCATTTTTCGTGCAATTTTTGACAGCTTAGTACCATTCTTTTTCCGATTTCCTCCGACAAAAATTCTTCGCGGAATTTATTTACGAATTGTAGTGAAGTGAAGCCGTCGCAATTGTTAAGTATATCCTTCCGATGACACATACCTCGAATGAAATTTAAACCTCCGACGAAGTATGCGTTGCGGAAAATTGTTCGCTCCGACGGATACCTCGATAGGGCTAAATATTTCTGTCAAAGTATGCAATGAGACGTCTGTGCAGTTAAACTACGAGACAACTAATATCAATATCCTTATCAACAATATTTTATTAAAAAGTTGGCAAAAGGAAGTTAATGTTAAGTCAACCGCCATTTTGTTTCGATTGACATGACTGGTGTAGAAAAGTGACATCTCATATGAAGTATGGGGCAAATTTTAATGTTTAAAGTTAACATATCCAAAAATGTTACCATTTTGTTGCCATATTTTCTTATTTTGGGAAATTTTACGATAAAATCAACCAATCAATCGATATAATTAGTAATTTATTCGTTTGCTATTTACAATTAACATTTCAATGTTTATCACTAATGTTCGTAATGAAACTATGGATCCGAAAACAAATTTATCTGATTCCAAGCGCCATTTTGTTCTATGTAAAAAATGTTCATCAAAAATAAAAATGTAATTGGCAATGTCAAAATGTACACTTAGAAATCTGTGTTCACAAAAATCTCTTTTCAATTAATAACGGAAATAGTGTCAATTTATTTAGGTCAATTTCAATTGCCAACAATTTAAATTTTATTAGTCATACAAACACATCGGTAAAAATTAGATTAATTATATCAAAGGCCAAAAATTCTCGTATAATGAATATTTAAACTAACATTCATATTAATATTGGAATGTCACACTCAATAAGTGACAATTTGACGTTTGCAAGTTTATAAGGAAGTAATAGATATATAAGATAGAGTAAGACATATTTTGAAAATCTGTCTGAATTCATCTGTCGAATGAATTACGTGTTGTTAACTGTCACTTTGACACATGAAAATCGTACCGACGTTATCAAACAAATACGCGGGATGTTAATTCATTTGACATATTGATTACATTTGTTGTTAACTGTCACTTTGACATATAAAATCGTACCGACGCGAAGTTATCAAACAAATACGAGGGATGTTAATTCATTTGACTGACAATCCTTCCGCACAATATCGTACTCTATTGTAGTATATTACAATTGCCATTTGTTAACAACGATATAAAGATATTTTAACTTGAAATTAAAAAAAACATCAATTTGCAAACTAAAGTGTAATTATCAAATTTGTCACATTCATTGGCATCACAAATTCTTTTACATACTGCCCACAAAAGAGGCGCACAATGATATTTTGCGAGATCTATTACAATGTAACAACAGCTTTATATCTAATATTAAATGGCAATTAAGGACGTAATTTATTACGCCACGGTCAGTGCGTAGACGACATAAAGGAATGTGAAATGATCACATCCAACGCAAAAAAAGAAAATAAAAATCACACCGCTTTGTTGCCGTTTCTTTTTATTTTTTTTTCTACTACAGACTTTGACGTATTAAGTGAATAAATATCAAATAAAACATACAAAGTTGCAGAAGCTGATTCATATAAGCTAATCCGGCTGTCGTTTTGTCATTGTACCACTTGTCACCTTGAGAATTTATTTTCGTACTCAGTTGATATCTGATTTAGTGAAAGAATTTTCGGACTAATTTTAATGTAATTCATTTGAAAGTAATGAACGATTGACAGTATTTCAAGACGGACGACTTTTTAGATAAGAACCTTGGGTATTGGTTTAGTTATAACTAAAATGTTTTTCAATAGAAAAGATTATGGAACACCAAAAATGTTTTAGTGAAAATTTAGAAAATGAAATGCTATTAGCAATCTTTGTTCTTAAAGCGCACAGGTTTTTTTGATGCCGCAAATTAATGAGCGGAAGGGTAAAAACAAGGAAAAAATGTCTGTCTTTGATTAATGAAATAACAACAGCAACAATCACAATTAGCTAGCTGTAACACGCAGAAAAATACACCTGAATTCGAAGCAACTACTACTTAATTCGAAAAAAAACTACTAAATTCGAAGAAATAACTCCTTAATTCGAAGAAATACTAATAAATTCGAAAATTCCAATGAAATTGATTGTCTTTAAGAACCTCTTTTGCCCTTTCATGCTGGGATTCCATTTTCTAACCAAATGTAGTCTAAAGTAGTTTGCCATTTTCTCCCCGAACAAAAAATGACACCATAGATGACTTTCAAAACGAAAACAAAAGATCATTTGTTACAGATACAATCCGTGCGCCAATTTCCTGCCTCCTGGCGAGCTCACGTATCCAAGTCCAGTTTTAGCTCGCGCTTTGTTTAGAAAGACCACAGAATCACCATCATCATCATCATCATCATCACAATCATAACCTCATGACATGCTTCATTGAGCGTACACAATATACCCAGTTGGAATGACTGCCTGTTGCCTGCTGGCTTCAAGTACGTCACACATACTCGCACTCACTGCAGTGTTGTGTTTCATCTATAGTGAGCCCCCTCAAGTAATTGCCTTCAAGTGGCTTGCTGCTCCTTCTCTTTTTTTGGCCAAATCCAATCCAACAAATGACTTCCCTAGTCATCGCCGCCATCTAATATGCTCGGCATGTGTATAAAGTAAACCAGATATCACATCCATTCACTCGCATGCGATACAAAGAAACTCATGCAAGTGGTGGTATCTGACAGAATAGACGCGAAGAGGAAATCACGGAAATTCACAGGCGCAATCAACGCGAAAATATCGCGTTTTAATCACGACACGACAACGAATTGGTTTTTTTAGCACGAACCTCAACATACTAGATGGTGGACGAATGACGACGAAAACGACGATGATGTGATGATGATGATGACAACGACCAATGAAGACGAAGACATCATCCAGTTAGTCGTCATCATCGTCATCATCGTGGTCGTCAGTTTACAGAAGTTGGCCAATAACGGACAAAGCATATACACCAACCGTCGACCGGGTTTCCTGATGAGCACAATGGGCTCATGTCCATGTCCGTTGCAACGGAGCAGCAGTAGCGAAGCTATAAAATGTTATTACAGCCGAAAGGCTGAGGTGTCCATTCGTTCGTTCCTCTACCGTGCGTCGCTTCGCCTCGTTCCAAACTCAAGTATAAATTAGATAAACGCTAGAGGGGAGCCGCCATGACCGGTGGTGGTGGGAAAACAAAGACAACACCGAACAAGGATTTCAGAAGAAAGGAAATATAACTCTCGCGCAATTTGTTATGGTCCAATAGAGGTACCCCTTTGTCTATTGTATCTTTGTATCTTTTGTTGTTGGATTGTTGCGCGCATTCAATGATAAATCATCATCATACAAAACTCTCGACAGAAATTAGTCTGAAAATCCATCATCGACATCATCGTGGAATTCAATTTAAGATAAAAAAAAACAGAAAATCATCTTATTCGTACTTTACTCACTCACCAACAGATGGCAGCTGAGAGAAAGCATGAAATTGCTGCGGGAAATTATAACAATCAAGCGCATACGATTTTTTTTCATCAGTTGATGTAATCTCGAGCGTCTTAATGCACATTCGACACGCAAGACAAGTGGTGGCACTTCCAGGAGATATTACAAGTTAATGGTCTTAAGTGTTACCACAAATTGTGAGCCATTTTGGTAGCACTGATTGTGTTTAATCTGCGTCATTTGGCACGTGATAAATCATTAACTTTGTTTGTTTTGTTCGTCGTACTTTAGAAAGGTAGCGTACGTGTTGGTCAGCTGTATCCAGTGAGTAAGACATATAAATTATATTCGGATCAAATGAAATTTTATTATTGGTTTGAGGCTATGCGGCCCCTGTAAGTGCGCTTTTCTGTAAACAAGGCCAGGAAACTCTAAGCAACATATTGTATTCGGCAATTATTGTCATTAATGTAGTAGTGGGCAATTAATATCTAGCGAGGCTTAAAAGTCTACGAATTGGAAGCCTAAGATGGGTTTGATATGCCAAATTTCTACCTAGGCTTCAGGAAAATATAAATCGCACTCTCTTTCAGTTATTCTCTTTGAGACCTTACGGAGTCTGTGGGTTTTCCTCACAGACCGTGGCCTCAAAAAATTCCAAAGAAAAAGTATGGATCTGTCAAATCGGGCGATCTTGCCGACCAGTTCAAATCGCACAAACGCTACAATACACGACCTGAAAACGCATCCTCCAAAATTTTTTCGCGAGCTGTGTGCTCTTTAGAACCACGCATCTTTCAGTTTCAATTATCAATTTGCTTTTGCGGTATTCCCCAACAGTCACAGTAGACGTTTTACCAATTTCGTAGGTTTGTAGTAGGTTTACTTCGAAAATATTAAAACAAAAATGACAGTTGGCGTTATTTGTAAGTGGTATAACATACAGGGTGATACATTTCAGCTTTTCTCCAGAATGGGGCTATTATCTTTCTCTGGAGGTCTCTAATTCTGCACTGAATAGGACTGGAGTTGCTCAATTATTCTATTCTTATCCACTACCACCTGTTCGCATTCGTTATTAGATTATATTTTTTTGGACGGTGTTAGTTTTGGAGGCGAATATACCCATAACCAGAGAAGTGACATCTGCCATTTACTATCTTTGATGTAATGATATATTGATATCTCAATTTAAAGTAAGTTGTACTAGAGTTCCATAAAAGCCAAGATACCTGCTTTTTGACGAATCTAAGTGATCTGAGTGAAGTGAAGTAGGATTTCGTATGTAAATCTGGTACAATATCCTACTCCCAATCACAGCCAGTAAATTCTCCGATTTTCTTCGCAATTTTATAACTCATCCCGGCGAATTGTATGGAAGTGCGTTAAGGACACAAAGTCTTCGCGAAATTTATTTACGAATTGTAGTGAAGTGAAGCCGTCACGTCTGTGTAGTATTTTTTTTCGATGACACATACCTCGAATGGAATTTGAACCGCTGACGAAGTATGCGTTGCAGAAAATTGTCCACTCCGACGGATACCTCGCTTGGGCTGTTATCTTCTGCCTTTTATTTTTGTCTCGTTCTGCACATCTACCTTATCGACGCTAATGGCACATGCGCAAAGCCGATAGTTATTGTATAATGATTCATGGGCTTTAAGTGTGTATAGGTCGAGAAACCACTTCATGAGAGTTATTGATTTTCATTGATTGATTTTAATTTGTTTTGACAGTTAAATTACTGTTAGTAAACGCAAGTAGCAACCTTAAAAATACTGCAGTCCTGGCAGCTGTGGATTGGTTTCGTATTCGACAGTCGGTTTACTTCACTTCACGTCTTGTAAGTAAACTATATAAGGCATGCATTATATACAGGGCCACAAAGCAACCTTCTCTATTCATTTCTACATGCGAAGTAACCTTTTTTCCACAACGAATGGGACCTTCTGTTTAAAGCCGACTCGGCACTCGGCTTTGAGAAGCTTCTCCATGACAGTTTTGTACCCGTAAATGATAGTCAGACTTTACAAAAAAAAACTCACTGATCATCAATGGATCGCTGGTAATGAAGAGTGTTCAATGACACAAAACGATATTGAAGTTGTCCGATCATGGCAATCATGTCTAACGATTTAATAATGTTGAAGATGACTTGCGTTTAAGCATGACTCATAATGCACTAAAAGTACCTGCAGTTTCCCTAAATTATTTTATTTTATTTTATACACGATCATGATCTAAAATCTATTCGATAGAGATTTTAGATCATGATCGTGATCCAGATATTTACCAGATTCAGATAGAACGGTTGTTTCTCATACAAACCAACGATCTTTAAAGATCATCTGAGTAAAATAAAAAAAATGCACATTGGACTTTGTTCTTATACTCGTGAAAAACATAAATAAAAACAAGTAGATCCAAAAAGTCTTCGAGCTAAATATACATTTCTTTTTATCTAATATTAGGCTTCTTAAGTAATTCTATTTTCATAAACATATCAAACCCAGGCACCAGATAAGATTCGTTAAAGAGTCACGCAGCCAATGAGTCAATATATATTTTTTTTAACTTTTTTTTTATAATAATTAACAAAACGTGAACAACAACCCCTCCATATCATCCACCCTAATAAATTAACTAGTCTAACCATCCTGTATAGCCGTTTTTAATTAGCCATTAGTTTTATTATCCGTAAATTCAAAAGAAAAACAAAACATAAATTTCCTTTTCATCTTCACTTGGTTGCCTTGTCTGGGTTTTCTTAAAAATAGCAACAAACAGCAAAACAAAATAACAACAAAATAAATAAACTTTCACTAACTCAAGTATTTCGCGTTTCGAAATCGAAACTCTTTGCCGCACTCGCCGTTCGCACATTCCATTCATTCACATGTCTCGCAGCTAATACACGCACCCGTGATCATAGAAAGTGCCACCTACCACAAGAAGTAACGCGCACAAAAGTCTGCGCAGAAATATTCAGTAGCATAGCAAACAAAAATTCAAATAACACCGTTAACCGTCTGACGCATTTGTATACGAGTTAATATTTGACGCACACAACATACGCTTGTTCGTATTTCTTCCAATTGTTGTTGCTCTATAGCAATCATTAAACTGACGTACAAGTCACGTCGATGCGTCAATTTGTTTTTAACCTTAAAAAAAAAAAACAAAATCAAAATAAATTATAAAAAAAAACTAGCACCTCGTAGTAGATTTTGTGCGTGCCAATCTATTTGCGTTTAACTGTAGTTCATATGGACTTAACGGCTAAATGATTGAACAAAATTGGTAGTAGTAGGTAGCCATTGACAGCGTGCTATTTGTTTACAAATAAAAAATTTAAAAAAAAAAGAAACCTGTCAGCATCCAACCCACCTAACCGGCGAGTAGCTCGTGCTGGTTTCTCTTTTTTATTGTGAGTGCTGATGTTAGCCCATCGAAATGTTGATTTTGATCCATCCTTCAAACGAGCAAAAACAACAAACACACTCTACGCACCATCGTCTTCACGGGTTGAGGTAATACGTCAGCTAAATGTCATTCCTCTGGGGTAGAAGGCGAATTCGCCGAAATGGTAATGAAGCCACATAGTAACCTGAATACCAGGCGTTTGCATGGAAACGAGGTAAACACTAACACATAGATCAGTGTGTCACGTTACATTTGCGAAAAAGATTTCGCGTACATGTATTCGCAAAATAAAGCTCTTTTTAATAATATGGTTTCGAATTTGTTTTTATGAATCGTGGTTTTTATTTGTTAAGATTTGAATTGTTAATTGGCATCATTAAGATAAATGTGCGTGTTTTTTTTCGGGAGTTTTATTTTGAATTTGGGTCAGTAGGCAAATGTTTTTTTTTTTTTGTAGACGTGGCGCTTTGTTAATCTTTATGAATGACTTTTTTTAAGCTAACTGCTTTTAGCGCCATTAATGTACACCAAATGGGAAATTTGAATATGAATATCGAATATGTGATGCAATTTATAGAGTGGAATTCATTTCTTTATAGAGACATAAACTGGAAAATAAGGAGGGCTAGCATTTTTAGAATATGTCAAGGTGAGTTTAAATTCGATTGATGACAATCAATTGTCAAACTGCGAAAGACATAGCAAATCAAATGCAGCAGAATTGACGTATGTAGATTAACAAAAGTATGTAAACTGAGAAAATTTGGGTTCAAAACACTAAAAGTGAAATGAATCAGGTTGTTTGACGTTTGCATCATGAATGTCCAATATATGATGCAATTTATAGGTTGGAGTTATGTTCCTTTAAGAGACATAAACTGGTAAATAAGGAAGGCCTAACATCTTTGGAATATGTCAATTTGAGTTTAAATTCGATTGACGGCAGTCAATTGTGAAACTAAAAAAAGATATCAAAAATAAAATGCAGCATAACTGACGCTATGTGATGCCATTTTTAAGTTTTTATTAGGTAAGTCTTACCCCATTTATAAGGAAATTAAGAAATCCCGAAAACTTTGAGTTTTGAGTATGTTAACCACAGTCAACTGTCACACTACAAAAGACGTAAAAAATACAATTTTACAGACATATGGCGTTTTCCATTGGGAAAAAAATCAATTTTTTTTTTGATCTGAAGACCGATTTTGACAGTTGTTGTGTTCCATTGGGCGAAAAAATTGATTTTTTTTTTGATCAGAGATCAATTTTGCAAATCTGAATTTTTCGGCAGATTTACCAATACCAATACAAATGATAGCTGTCAGTTTGACAAGAGTGATTTTCATTTACATTTTTACTTCGGTTGTGAAAAACAAGAGTGCTTTGGGTTTAGATATTAATAATGGATATAGACACAGAAAAGAAAGTTATACGTGAACTATTAAATTGATTGAAAAAAAATGTTTGTTATGTTTTTAATGTTGGCAGCTACACCGACGCTTACTTCACAGACACGAAATGAAACCAATACAAAAAAATAAATCTGAATCGTGTTCCATTGACACTCAAAAAGATCAAATTTCAGATCAAAATTAAGATTTCCCAATGGAAAACGCCAATAGCCTTTGATACACATACAAATGCTGGTAACAACACCACGGTTAAGATTTCCGTTTCATTTTAAAACGTAAAATTTGACTGCTTTATACATTTAAAGATTTTTTAGACTTACAGTAGGGGAAGTAGGAAAAAGACATGTTTGGGCCACCAATTACTAGGCAACGCACTAAACTCTACCTGCAATGCCACCTCGGTAAATTTCTCAGTAAATATCTTTCTAGATATGTTTGAAACGAGGACTTCAAAGCAAATCTGCAGGTGATCTTGTGTTCACCTGCAGATTGCTGAGCTAAGTGAGTAATGTTCGTATTAAACTTAAACAACATGATATTCAGTTGTTGAAATGCCAACTAGGACAGTGCTGCCCAATCAGCGATTTGCGTTTTATTTAAGCATATGTGAAATAAAAAACTCTAACAATGAATTATAAGACGTTAAAGTGATGCCAAATCAGTATTAATTCGCTTAGATGGACAGTGGGTATCGCGACACCAAGCGGAGGATGTATACCTTAAAATAAGATTTTATGATACATTTTAGGATTCTCCTTCTTTACACTTTCTAAAAACTAAATGATAATAGAAGCGCAGTCTTCTCAGTTCAATGAAATAACATTTCGATTTTAAATGTAGTAGATTGACTATATAGTAACCATATTTATCATCACTGTTCATGAAGTTTTATGAATGCGGAATTTTATTTGAAAGTCAATGGGGGTGTTCATGCAACGTCGGACAGTCGTCGTAAACGTTGTAAACGTGATAAAATTACGACGTGATAAATGAACTGTCAAAATTTGTAGGGGAAATCTTTTCCAACAATATCAGAATTTTCTCACAGGAATTGGGTGCGTAAACTTAGATGGTAAACGTTGTAAGCTTTTGAAATGCTCTTTTGACATTTAATCAGTCACTTTCACACATCGAACGTATACGCTAAACTGAAAAAAAATTATCGAGAACGGAAAGAGAACAATAGGAACAAAATTCTATCAATAAATAAATTACTAAAATGAGATTGAATTCATTGGGTTACCGCATTATTTAGTGGTGCAGTTTTAGGGTCGTTCATGAAAAGTCGTCGTAAAATTATAATCTTTCTCACGTAGTAAAATTACGACGTTGCATGAATACCCTTAATGACAACTGACCGAATTGACGTATGTCATGTCGACATTTAAATCCGATTAACATTAGACATAGTGTCAGACTTGTATCTAAAATAGCCAACATCACGGAAACTACGCCAACCTATTTTATTAATTCGTCTAGTCTTTTTAACGACCGCTATAAAATAAATCTTCATCTACTTCCACGGCTACTGAACTTCTTCAAAAAATGACTAAATAAATCGTTTATTGTTACTAACTTTCACTGCACTTATTGTTAATTGCTAGAAATATTACGTCGGTAAATTTATATAAAATGCTACCCGGTAAAGTGTGGTAATACGCTTATTAAGTAAAAGAAACACATTAGCCAACCTACTCACACCTCACATCGTGCATCATAAAGTAGATCATGAAGTTGAAATATTTATAGCCGGAAAAGCAGTTCAAGTGAAAGTTGCAATTTAACTATCAGTTAACAACAAAAAAAAACTTTTAATTAAATCTCACTATAAACTTTGAATAAACCAATTAAAACATACCGCTTTGTGCGAAGTAAGTGAACTAAAAAACCGATCGCTTTTCGATTGTGTTTTCGACTTTTAATTAAGCATTTCTCGTACTAAAAAAAAAAACAACAAATTTATTTCAGTGTCATTCGTTTTCAAACGCATATATGAACGACGAATATAAATGACGTAGATAAGTCTTATGCAAAGACATTTGCGGAAACATCTTGCTGGTCGCTTATAATGATGATTAATGGAACTTGTATAGATATAATCGTTGAAATGGTGTGTAATACTTGGATTTAGTATGATGTGTACAAAATGATAGGTGATAGTTTTCTATTCACGCGATGAAATAGTGTTGCAGATAAAGAAAATTAAATTCGTAATGCGCTTAGCATATGCTTTTGACAGATGGAGTTGTCAGTTTTTCTTTGTTTTATTGCGATTCTTTAAGAGAGCGACAAGTGTGCACAACTTATTTAAGCATAACCCCGAGGCGATAATTTATTATAGTGTTCCATAATTGAGAATGTCAAGAGTGACATTTATGATTTGACAGCTCTGGTGACTGCATACGAAAAGATATAAATTACCAGGCAATTATAAACGCAAATCTTCTTTTGAAAGTGATATAATGCCAGTTGGAATTAAAAGAGTGTATACAAGTGTCATTCAGGACCTGACAGTTGTTTTAACACAACATTGAGTTGCTGAATGACACTTATATTTGCAACCGAAATAAACTGTCAACTAATAGGAAACATAACTTTCAGTTCCTGAATGACACTTTTAATATGTGTAACCGAAATAATCTGTCAACTTATAGCAAACCTAATCCAATCAAATAATGGACAAAAACAGGTAAAAAACCGAAAACATATTCAGTTGACACTAATACGAGCCATTACGAGGAAAATAACAAAATGATTAAAATTTGTCAGCAAAAATAAACTGATTCATGTCATGGCCTACATTAAATAAGCCTTGTAAGGTCGCCTATAAATGCGAAGTTTTGCCAGGCAATTAAAAGGTCCGTTCAGTACTTTTGTGTGCAAAAGAGAGAATTCTCTTATATAAACGAAAAGTACTCTTACGCTTACAAAAATAAAATTGTAAATGCTAAAGTTTGAAATGCAAACAGGAAGACAAACAAAAGTTAACCCCAATTTCGGGTTTTGCCTATCAAACCTGAAACGATTAACACACTGGATCTACACGATCATGGTCAGGCCCATTATAACATACGCTTAAATAGTATGGTGGAACAAAGTCATCCAAAAAACAACTATAAATAAATTAAACAAGGTACAACGGCTTGCCTGTCTGGGCATTACCGGAGCTATGCGTACCTGTCCCACGGCGGCTATGGAAGCCTTAATAGGACTAACCCTCTCCACATTTATATAAAAAAAAGTGGCAATTCGCAGCTCAGCAAGTTTGACACAAGCGGAAGAATTAAACATTAGTGAGCATCTAAAACTAATTGAACTTCTATCCGAACTTCCAGAACTTGACATGATCTGTGCGGTTACAGACCGCTTACCAAAGACCCTATGCTTCGACAAAAGATTCTCAACGGAGATCACAACCAGAGAAGCATGGTGTAGCAACAACCCTCCAAACTGCCTAAACGGCCTAAAGTGGTATACGGATGGTTCTAAAATGGACTCAGGGGTAGGAGCTGGCATACATGGACCAAATAAAAACATCTCAATACCTATGGGAAAAAACCCTAGTATATTCCAAGCTGAGCTCCATGCCATAAAAGAATGCGCAAACCTAATACACAACTCAGGTATTAACGGCGCAAACATCCATATATTCACGGACAGTCAAGCAGCTATAAAAGCCCTTAGCTCACACATCATTGACTCCAAATCAGTACTACACTGCTTCAACTCCCTCCAAACACTCAGTTCCAGGAACAAAACCAAACTATGGTGGGTCCCCGGACATAAGGGAGTTGAAGGTAACGAAAAAGCTGATGAACTAGCCAGAAAAGGTTCGGAAACCCCCTTCATTGGACCTGAACCCTTCTGTGCAATCCCCAAATAAGTCATAAAAAACTGGGAACAAAACAGATGTGTTTCATACTGGGGAAACATCCCAGGCCTAAGACACCCCAAAAGAGCTATTCAGCCCTTCAAATCAGATGCCAACAAGATACTAAATTTGCGCAGGCACGATATCAAAAACTTAGTAGGCTACCTAACTGGTCATCACGGTTTGCGATATCACCTAAACAAAATGCGTCTAGTCGACTCACCGGAGTGCAGACTATGTCTAGAAGACGACGAAACAGCCGAGCATATCATATGTGAATGCCCGGCCCTTTACGGTATGAGAAGAGAATCTTTCTTCAGGGAATTCTTAAGTCCCGAAGAATTGAGGAAATCTTCGGCTGAAAGTATTATCAGCTACATTAGGAAAGTAGAAGCGCTACTAACCTAAAAAGCATCTGACGGCAAGCACAATAGATCTTTTAGGTCGATGTGTATATTACTGCTTAGGCATGTCAGAATTTAAAAAAAAAAAAAAACGATTATTTTTACGAACTCAATGCCGAAATTCGGCGTGCAAAAATGAAAGCATAAGCTTGCCCAATATTCGAAACAGCATTTCAAAGACCTTCATAAAGTTGAAGCCCTTATGAGTGACCGTTAAAACGTCAAAGAAAATACATTCCAAACCACCACTCGAATGACCACCTGTTCTTTGCTCGTCCATATTGGTCGACTCCCTATCTGAAAAATGTCAATTAACGCTAATAAAAAATGCACAACACACAACTGACAGCTGTCAAAAATCAAAACCAAACAAAGCATCTAAGAGAGGAGACTTTTTTCCCCCCCCAACTGACCTCAAAATTGAATACACAACACACACGCATAATCAAGAAACGAAATTGTGCCGAACATGGAACGAGAAAACCGCTTAAAGTTCCCCCACAATGGTCATAGTCCATCATCTAACACAATCTCTTGACTTGGGCAGTGCATATTGAATGCATTAGAACCGCGCACGCGATTGCACGTATGGTTGCTGCCCTTTGACGTACAATATACGCGAACTCATTATTATTTCTCACATGAGCTCTTGCTTTACCGCTGCATTAAGACAGAGGCATGGTATAACTATACGCGCGCACAGGAGTCTAGAATTCCTAATGCCAATCCCCACAGTGCCAGACCATTACACAGGTACACTGTCAACAAAAAAGCAAACTGGCCTCTTGGCGACAACCAACGACGACGATGTTGATTCCTTCTGGTTAGAGGCCCACTACGCTCTGTGTGCTATGTGCTACGCCTGATTCTGGGAAACGTGACATTGGTATACATTTTCCATTGTCGCGGTGGTAATTTGTGAAAATTGTCCAAAGGTAAGGCCATTTGCATAAGTCATGTTCGGTGTGTGTGTACACTTTGATTGGACAACAATCGATGGGTAGCGTGGAAGGAAATGGATAAAGGGAGCCTCCTCCAACGATAGCAATATAAACCCACATTTTTAGTTACGTTAACGGTCTAAGGTTTCTACCCAACTTTCACAGAGGAGGCACCTCACTCAGCGCAAGAACGAACACACATGCTGGGAACGAGCAGAAATCAAATGTGAGCTCTGTTTGTGTGTATTCGACTTGGCGTACAGGTTTCCATCATTATTACCTGTGAGGCGCGCGCAAAATGGGAATGCGCCGTTATGCAACGCGAAGGTAATACCACATGCAACGTGGAGTAGGTACACTCGACGAGCACCGGCCGGAGGAAGCTCGAAGCGAACGACGACGACGAGCGAGCTCAGTTAAATTCGTAAGTAAACTCGGTCACACTTTCTTCTTCGAGGAATCGTCTCGACTCGGGCTTCGGCTATCCGTGACATTTCAGGTAAACATTACGTACAAGTTCTTTGTTTTATGTCAAAGATGACAACATGATGGGGGTTGGCGCGCGGGGGCGGCAGCAGGTTGAGAATAGGGTGGGAAAGAGGAATCTTAAGCAATTATTGGACAGGTGGGTATAATTGATTTGTATGTGCATTGTGCAAGCTGATGAATGTTAAATGATGGAGAATACAGGAAATCCAATGGAAATGTGAGGATAAAGTAGATGGGTTACATGTGAAAAATGCTAATTGAGCGTTTGTGTCATAAAAAATGCATTCACAATGATTTGAGTGTCAGAAACAGAAGATTAGTTTGACGTTTGGGTTAAGGAGTCGATTTGTGGGTTTATATAAACGGTTGTTAGATTTTGTAAAATTGTTGTTAGGTATTAAAGTATCGTAAAATTTGTGATGGTAGAAGACGTGTCAAATATGACAGAAGAAAATTGAAATTTTTATTAGGGGTATTAATGCAACGTTGGAAAGTCACAGTAAATGTTGCAAAGGTAATAAATGAACTGTCAAAATATGAATGGGAAATCTTTTGTTACCTATATCGGTAACTTAACACACAAATCGAGGGTGTAAATCGAAATGGTAATCGTTGTAGACTTCTAAAACGGGATTGTGACATTTTATGCCTGCAGGACAAATATATGGAAATTATATAAAAACCGAAAGAGCAGAAAAAAAAACTTATAATCCAGTGGAAACTAAAATTCAATATTTTTTTAGTAAAATAATTAGGTATTTGGTACCACTAAAAAGTGATGCCAGAAGGCATTCTGTAACTTATCGAAATCCAACAATTAGGAAGAGACAATTGTAATGTTCTTTTTTTTTTTTGCTTACTATTCATTCGCTGCTAATATTTTTTATATGAAGAACGAAGAAAGTCAATCGTATCGACAAAATAAAAGCGTTTAACCCTGATTTAACAGAACAGTAGAAGCCCAAACAATTGGTTATGTTTCATTTCAAATCCAGACCACAACCTCTTCGATAAAAAAAGATGGAGGAAAAGAAGTATAAACGTCTACTTGACAGGTGTCTTCTGTGTATTGAAGTAACTATTCTATATGGAGATGAGTAAAAAAACATATGAGCAGGCTACAATCCGCTGTGCGGATCGTTGAATACATTATCCCATCCCGTCCTTAAAATTAATATCCTCAAAATGTGGGCTTTATGGCGATGAAATACAGAAAGTGACACAAATGTCACAATATATTGCTCAGACAGTTTATCAAAACCTTATGTGGTTCGACAAAAAACAACGTATTTCTATTGCTAATGGCTTGGGATGGAGTATGCAAATGGTCTTTGTAGAAAAACACCCCCAAAACGTGGGCGTAGATGAAAATGATCTATAAACAAAATGTTTATACAAGGTGGCGCAAAAATAACCTTCCGATGTTTTTTGGCTGTAATTTAAAAAAAATGAAAAACTTTGATTCTTCTTGTGGATTATTTTTATTTGGTCTTTTAATTTTTTTTATATCAAGTCGAGAATATGATGTCATGTAAATGGCCGCCGCCACAGTTGATTGTCATTTGAGCCCTTTTTATGGCATTTTCCATCACTTTGGCCAAAACTTCCGGCGATAGGTCCTCACATTCTTGACGGATATTGTCTTTAAGAGCTGCAAGAGTCTGAGGCTTGTTGACATAAACCCGCGACTTCAAAAAGCCCCACAAAAAGAAGTCTGGAGCGGTCAAATCAGGCGATCTTGCTGGCCAGTGCAAATCGCCAAAACGGGAGATTGGCCGCCCGGGAAATGCATCCTTCAGCATATCGGTTGTGGCACGTGCAGTGTGTGCCGTTGCACCGTCCTGTTGGAACCACATGTTTTCCAATCCCAATTCATCAAGTTGCGGCAAAAAGAACTCGTTGATCATTGCTCTGTAGCGCTCACCATTCACAGTAACCGTTTGGCCCGCGACGTCTTTGAAGAAAAAAGTTCCGATGACTCCTCCAGCGAAAACAGCACACCATACAATGACTTTGAGCGGGTGTAATGGCTCTTCGTGGGTTACACGCGGATTTTAAGTGCCAGAAGCGTAAATTTTGCTGATTTACGTACCCGCTAAGATGGAAATGGCCCCATCACTCATGATTATTTTTGATGAAAAATCATCTTCCTCTTGGTGGTGATTAAGGATGGCTTGAGCGTATGTTAGACGCGATTGGCGGTCAGCAGCTAACAGCTGATTCACCGTCTGGACTTTGTACGGAAACATCTTCAAATTTTGTACCAAAATTCGCTGTAAAGACCGTCGACTGATACCCATTTGCGTGGCACGTCGTCTGGTCGATGTCGACGGCGCTTCCATAACATCTTCGGCTACAGCAGCAATATTCTCTGCAGAACGGCTACTCCGGGGTCTGTCACGCCTGGCAGCATCTCGTGTTATGCCAGTCTCTTCGAGGCGAGCGGCTAAACGTCGCAGTGTTTCACCAGTAGGCGTTGGACGGCTAGGAATTCTGCGACGAAATTCACGTTGTGCCAAAGTCACCGACCGATTATTGCTCAAATAAATAGTCACCAATATTCCGCGTTCTGGAGCAGTGTAGCGTAGCATTGTTTATTAACGTGTATTTCGCATGTGTTTACTATACAAATGTCAAAACAGAACTGACATTAGGGGCCAATCGCAAAATTTTTAGCATTTTCTAATAGGAGGATTACTTTTGCGCCACCTTGTATTACCATTAGGTAAGTATTTGTATCAAAGGTTTTCTTTCGAAAGCTTTAAAATTTGGACAAAAGGCGTTTTTTACTAAAAACGCCCCCAAAAGTGGGCGTGGCAAAGAACTTTATATGAACGAAATATAGATATTCAGTTTGCCTTAATATATTGCAAACAAATTTTTTTTCAAAATTCTTAACCGTTTAACCAAAAAGAACGTTTTTCTAAAAAGTGGGCGTGGCAGTGGGCGGATTTTGAAAATGTGTACACATGTTTTGTAGCCTCGGACAAGGATCCTATATACCAAATTTCATTATCCTAGCTCAAAATTTAAGGCCCAAAAATCGCTGACATCCAGACAGACAGACAGATAGACGGACAGACATGGCTTAATCGACTCATCTAGTGATTCTGAGTCGATCCATATACTTTGACGTATATGTAGCTAAATTATTTCTCTATGTTACAAACTATGTATCAAAACTAAAATACTCCTAAGGGATAGGGTATAAATATGTACTTAAGCTCAAATTACTTACTTACTTACTTAAGTGGCGCTACAGTCCGGGATGAACCTGGGCCTCAACCAACAGCTCAAATTTGAGCAATTAAATTATATTGTGACATTTTGGTTAGACGTCAATTTGAATAACTCGTTATATTATACGCGAAAACAAAATATAATGTACATTAACCAATACGGAACATCAAACTACATAAGCTATGATTCTTTAAATTTACATTTTGTTGAAACATCAAACTAACCCATGTGTCATTTATCAACTTTTGACACATTAAATCAACGTTAACTTTCAACAATAAATTGTAGCTTTTCATTAATTCTAGACCATTCCATTTCGAAAACAAGTTTTAAAAAAAGCAAAAAAGAGGCCTGTCATTCCTCAATAACGTTGTTAACGAACTGTCAACAACAATACTTTACGTGCCACCTCAAATTAATTTACACAAAATAAACAATAAACAATCATCAAGCATGTTTACGTGTTTACAAATTGTTGACGCCAAATTGCGCGATGCACTTTAACTATGCAGTTTTTCCATCCGTAATTAAAATAATCCCTTATCGCCTATTACTCTATAGTTCCGAAACATAGCAGAAAAACGACTAAAGCCCCCTCTACTAATCTACCCGATGCATAACATACTAATCACCGATCATGTATAGTGGATAATATTGAAGTAACGATCAATTACGTTTTGTGTGTTCAATCTGCTGACCTCATGTAAATTGCGAAAAAAAAGCTTTTCGTTATTAACGTAGCGATTACGTCAAATCAACAAATCTCCTGTTTTACAGTGTAAACCGTAAACACACACAATGCACCGTGTTTGCATGTGTCGGTAATGGATCGATTAAAATGCGATTTTCTCAATAGAATTATTGACGGAAGTTTTGCAGCGCCTTCACTCATAGGCTAATTATCACCACAATCTGGCATGGAAACCACACATCGACTAGGTGATATTGCGGTGCGCATTTATCTATACGCCCCGCAACTGATGCGGGTCAAATTCCAAGAAAATTGAAGATAATTTCCAAATGGGACCTACTTTGGTGAAATTGCTGCGTTGCCGTTAGATGCCTCGATGCGGTTTGTCATTGCGAAAAGTCCGTCTATCTAACCTCAGAGACTCGTGTCAGAGATCCGAATCCTAACAACCGTCGTCGTCTCCATCGTCAGATAGGAATGAGGATCATTTCGGCCGGAGAGTATCTATTATTGCTTCATTATAATGGTCAATCGCCTGCGGTTGCACTTTAGACAGTATCTATATACAACTTCAACCGTGCAGAGCTAAAAGAGGTACCATTTGAAAATTAAGGAGGCAAATCGCACTTATCCGCAGGGCGCACACTATTCTCAAGTGCATAGAAACTTGTATACGCGTTGTAGATACGTGTTTTCTTTTTTCGTTACTGGCAAAGTGTAATCATAGCTAGATTGTGCTCTATCTCCTGGATTTTGTGTGATGCCAATGAATCTATGAGTGGAAACTCAAAGAGAGTGAGGTGGCAATTCGTATCGTGGTATTCGTTTTCCATTCGACAACATCGCAATGACGACCGGTGACGGCTTCTGCATGATAAATAATTGAGATGTGTTTCAGGGTGATTTGCTTTCACCATTATTTCATTTTCTGTAGTAGGAGTTGAGCAGATGATATTCGGACGAGTTTTGTTTGTGTAAGGGCGTGTGTTTTCAAACAACATTTACATAATTTTTGTTGCAAAAAGTGGATTGATGAAACACAACTATTTCGTTTATGGATCAAATTTTGTATTTACTTTGAATGGAGTACCACAGAGCGATCAGTATGGGCCTCACATTCTTTTTGTACTCAATAAATTCAAAATGCAATGCAATCAGTGAAGTGTTCCTATACTTTTGATCTAAGTGAGATGTGGCAAACTCTTCTTGTCTTAATCAAGAATCTTTGAGATCGATACACGTCTAGTGTCACGAGCCTGATAATTACCAATGATCATAATGACAGTCTGACTTAGTATTTTGGTATTTTTCCAATTGCAATTTCGCCAAATCTGATGATCATTGATGTGGCAGAATTCATTTGTAATTCGTGTGAATAAGAATATCACATTTTTTCAAACAATTATACAACATCGATCTTGTGATTTAGTTAGTAGTCAAACGAACGACCAACTATTGATACTAAGTCTACAGCATACATCAACCCTTGGCTGACAGGATCGTATAACCTTAGATATGTTTCAACATAATACTTTGTAGGTACTACTGATCGAGTAATAGTCCTAAGCTGGATATTTAACAATTTCTACTTTGATGATCTTTGTTATGAGTTTTCATATAAAAAAGGTATGCAACTTGTGCAAGAGACTGTTGACTAGTGATCAGTAGATATCTCACTTTAGCATATTGAAGCTGGACTTTGGCAGATAAGATAGGACATCATGCGTAATATCTTTCTCTCCGATCGTGTGACCTACATGTCTTTAGACAATCGTCTTCTTAAGATATATAAGGGCTGCACTTAGTACGGATCATATCTATATGATAAAATGATCATGGATTGTGATCAGGTTACTGATCATATGGCTTTTTATACCCAATTTCAATATTAAAAATGTGTTCAATTTTGGCAACAGACAAAGCCATCAAATTGGCAATTTCATAACTGTCGATGAGTGATCAGTAGTTTTCTAACTTTATCTAGAAGGTTTCTGAACGCGATCAGTAGATTAGGGGATTATACGTAATATCATGCTTTCCGTTTGTTTTACCTATATGGCTTTAAATACGCAACTTTCGATAAAAAAAATTTATGATACAAATTGTTCACTGCAATGTATTGTAGCTACACCTTAATGATTTTTTACTGGCCCTCCTCTCGTGATGATCTGACAAATCATCCGAGTAGTATCAACTCTCAAGAAAAGCTTATCTCAACTTAGCCGTTCGGATTCGGCATAAAACAGGAGGTCCCGTCATTGTAAAATTTATGTATTAACTTTATGAGAAGTCAATGCCTAACTTCAGAATGTGGGGCCAGAAATGCATGATAAATAAATAAATAAAAGATATTGTCCTTTCGAAGAAAACAATTTTTAAGAAAGCTGTTAACCACCGATTACTGATCGTGTAGCTTTATTTCACATGGTAAGATAATCATAAAGGGTCTTCTAGTGGGGACTTCTGAACTTTGACAGTCGATAGCGGCCATATTGATGAAGCTACATTTGTCAAATTGGCTGTCATTTATTCAGTCTGTTTTGCCAAATCACCATGGACGGAGATTGTGTTCAACAACACGTGCCAATGATAAAACGGTTTTATTAAAATGGGTGTTCGTGCGGACAAAAAAATCGGACAAACCGAGAAGAATATTCACATTGTGGTGGAAACATTTGAGTTCACTGGTTCAGTAAACGATACCCCAATACCCGCAAGTTAACGAAACGCAAGATCTCCCAAAAACATCGCCGCCGTCAGTGAGAGTGTGCAGGGGAATTAGAGGCGGTCGATTTCGCATCGCTCACAAGAACTCGCAGAACACAACTTGGCGAATTTCGCTGCGTTAAACCTCCACCCGTTCAAAATTCAACTGATCCAGGAGTTAAAGGTAAACGATCCTATAGACAACAACGTGTGTTCGCTGAATGGGCTCTGGAGCAGTTGGAAGCTGACCGTAATTTGCATCGAAAGACCATCTTCAGCGATGAGCCCAATTTCTGGAATACGTCAACACACGAAAATGGCGAATTTGGGTCCAAGAGCATCCCGAAAAAGTCACTGTTTGGTGTGGATTTTGGGCTGACGGCGTCATCGGTCCATATTTCTTTGAGAACGACGGTGGACAGGCCATCACAACTCCGTTTGAGTTGAATTGGATGATATGGACACCAACGAAATGTAGTTTCAAACAGGACGGCGCTACGTGACACACAGATGCGAACTTGTCACCGAGATCGTACGATTTGACCCCTTTAGACTTTTTCTTGTAGGGTTTTATTTAAATCTAAATATAGCAAGCGCTTAATGAAAGACCCTTTACATCATGAAAGATAGGAAAAACGAATAAAGAAATTCTATTGTCTGATTCTAACCGAATGATCGGACCGCTGTTAAGCACCAATTACTGATCGTATCACTTTAATGATACGAACATTATTCACCATGTAAGTAATGAAAAACATCTAAAGAAATCCCTTTGTCTGATTGAATCAAACAGGTGATCTGAGGATCAGCTACACGGATTACATTTTAGTCTAAAAATACTTAAAGAAATCACTTAGTTAGAGAAAATTTAGAGTACATTGTCTTAACGATTCTGTTCTGTTGACTTTACCAAGTGATCCCTCCAGATCGAAGACACAAACCACTGATCTCAGTAAATCCGATTCTCTTCTCTTTCATTCACTAAAATACAACTAAACAAACGCCTCATTTACCATTCAAATTAATTTGACCCTCTCTTCATCCATATTGTTTTAAATAAAGCGAATAACATACTCCAACGATACACGCGATTATAGTATACCCCATTACTGAACTCATAACCTACAAATAACCCGGTTTTCTCCTGTCCTCAGTATTGTCGTCGTTGACGTTGTTGTCATTACCCATATAGACACATATGCGTAAACACTTTCGAAAATATTTACAAAAATATTTCCGCAATGATAAATAATTCATTTCTTTGAATGCGCAGCGTGTTAATGTCTCGACGACAGCACAATTGGCACACGCATTCAAAATGATTCCACAAAGTGCCCTGAGCTCGAAGCAGAAAAGTAGTTCCAACTCAATTTACCCAGCCATACGCGTCATTATTATCAAATTAGCGCGCGACCGGCGTCTGTTATCAGTATTTCAATAAAAAAAAATCATCCCTATTCGCATACGTAGTTAATTATACTTTTGTTTCGCAATAAAAAAAAATTATATAGGAAGACCGGGTTTTGTCCACAAGTAGTGATATAACTTATCGCAATCACACACCACGCGATACAACTATAAGAAGCGTATGATCATGTTTCTGCGTAGTAAAGCTCAGCGATTAGATAAGATAGTCGTGAAGCGCTTAGTGCAGAGAAAAACAATTTTTTTTTATACGCACATATAGTTAGATACATAGATACAATTTGTATGTAGATCGTTTCATTGTTTGGGGGTATGGTGTGAACTGGCATTTTATACTATTCCATTGATCAAAATATTTACGCAGAGAAGAACGTTGGGCGCGTGTTAACATCTCTCCTTCCCCACCAACCGATTCTTCAAGTTTCCGTTGCCGTTTTTAGTTCTCTGCGAATTTCAATTTTGGCGGGCAAAGTTTGATTACGTGTAGTTTTCAATAAGGCATGTGCTAGGGGGTAAGAGATGGTTGCGCATGTTTTAAGTTTTTTTTTTATAAACACGAGTATTTGTATATGAATGGCTAGACCTGATAGCTATAATCAGTGATGTCTTAATTCACACATCAAGAGAAAACAATTAAAAAATACATCTACGACTTACTTATGCTGTTGTGGTAATGGCACATCAATATTGTGTGACGACGTTCGGCGACGATCCCCACCCATATCGGCTAGTCGAGCAAAATCCGTGTCGCGATCCTGATCGGCTAGACGTGCCGATCTTCTTGATTCCAATAGGCGAACCTCCTCGAGGCGTTTTTTCACTTCAATTGGTTCCTGAAAGAAAATAAATTAAATAATTAGTATGATTTAATTTTTTGAGTGGAGAGGTTGCGAAAAGTTAATAAATTTGTGAACAATTATATTTGGATATAAATGTTATATCTGACAGATTTATTTTGGGATATAAGTTGATTTTTTCGTAGTGAAAAAGCTCCAAGAATAACATAAATTGTCTTCTTGGAATTGTTAATTTGACACGATCAGTAGGTTAGAAAAATGTATTTGTGGATATTGTATCTACGATATTTATTTTGGGGTTGAAGGCGATTTTTCTTTCAAGTGAACGAGTAGATACTTATGACGTTTCAACATTTTGGCATTTCAGAATCACTTCAAGTACTTCATTATTATTGTCGATCATTAGTAACAAAAGTACATCAAATGTATATGGTGCGCCATATTTTATGTAGGTTAGTGAATATTGAATAACATTTAAAAAAACAAAACCGATTTCGATATATCAGATATTTTTTCATTTAATTTGGTCCTTTAGAATGTATTTGGACTAGTTTTTGAAAACAACATCAGTCAAGTGTCTGGCTCTATTGACAAAAGCAAAATATTTCTTCTTTGCTGCGTTTTTCATGACTTTTACGAGCATCTCGGGCGGTATAGCGATAATTTCGGCATGAATATTGGCCTTGACCTTGTCAATGGCCTGAGGCTTGCTGGCGTACATTTTGGCTTTCAAATAACCAAACAAAAAGAATTCCGGAGGGGTCAAATCTTGTGATCTTTAAAAGCTTATCAATGCTACACGATCATATCAACACATTGCGAACAAATATATACATTAGAACCAACATTCTTACTCAAAGGATAAATTTTCTGGGATAAGTCAAATTTTCCATTGATTATGTGATGGTAAAATTTATCATAAGGGTGAACGTCTTTTAAATGCATGATCATTTTGACTTTAAACGATCACTCAACCAACATCGTTGAAACAAGTAAGCACGATCGGTATATTTCAATTTAAAGATTCGTAAACTAGAAAGGGTATCTTATTTTCAGTTCATACAGAAAACTATAGGTGGACGATTAAATCCATTCAAACCGATCTTGAACTAAAATTTTAATTAAATAAATACATAATTACGTGAGAAGTCACCATGAGATTTTGTAATTGTTATGCGATCTCAAGTCTTAAGTTTTTGCAACAAGAGAAAGGGAACGATCGTCAGAATTAAAATGATCTTGAACAAGAAACCATATGATTGCAAGATAATTTAAAATTCGAAGTAAAGCGCAATATTACTTGTGTTTTCATGGTTAGAATGACTAATCACTTTGATGGGTTTTCAGACAAGTGATCAGAAGAACGAAAATGTTCTTGACCTTGAATGACGATCAGTTTGATAAGTAATAAATTGTTTGTAAATTTATTGAGCTTCAAAGTTACAAATAAATAGTGGTATTGCTATTGTTTGAAAAATAAATCTTGATCAGTGATAAATTAAAAATTTAAATATTTTTGTATACTCCCCATTTAATTAAAAAAATAAAGCTACAAGAAGTAGAAGAACATTTTCAATGAGGGTGTTCAATGATAGCTATAACTGCTTGACCGGTGACTATAAATTTATAGACGAATGTAAAGATACTCCAGTAAGGATGTTAAGATCGATTAATTTTTTGTATGTTCAATAGTTCAGGCGGTTTTTAATAATTTAGGAAGATCAGACATCAGTGGCTCAGTGCTGATCGGACATTTTTAAGGCATATTCGCTGGGAGCTATAAAACTGTTAAAACAGAAGAGAAGAGAACTAAGAATGCGATAATCAATTGATGGGATCCAATAGGTAATTACTGACATTGTCAACAATGAGTGCGAGTTCAAGGTTTTACATACATCTGAGAATGGAGTCAAATTGAGATTATTATTGAAGGACAATCGATCGATGGAGATCACTCGATATTCTTGCATAAAATACGATATACTTGCAATGCAAATTAAGATCCAATTCGATTTAGGATAGTGACATTCCATTGATCGTCTTGTATAAAAACATGTATCCAAATTGCATCTTGTCAATATATTAAACAAAAAGTAGATCTATACGAATATTGCATTTAGTTTACAAGTTGCAGTTTCAGAATTTATTTAACCAGTGATTTAGCATGCCTTATTTTTTTTTTATGAAAATATGAGCTTAAGGGAAACATTGTTGCAAAAATTATCGCCATTCCGTCTGAGATTCTCGATAAAGTGAAAAACGCAGCAAAAAGGGGACATTTTGCTTCTTTTTTTTTTAAAGAGACCGCCACTTGATTGATGTTGTATTCAAAAACTAGTTTTATCTAAAGGACCAAATTATATATATATAAATATGACATAAGTCAAATTTTGGCGATTTGGAGCAAAAAAAAATCCTAATTTTCTATCAAACCGCCATATCTTTAGCTCTTGAACTGACAGCGTGGGGGCGTATGTGTTGTTTGGCCTTTAAGTAAACATCCCTTGTAATGAAAAACTTCAAATAGCTTTTCTGAAAATGTGTGTATTTTGATATGACAGTTTGCTTTTAAACCGACGATATATGGAAATCGGTTAAATTTATATTTATTTAGTGAATAATTCATTTTGATCCTTATTTCTGTCAAAAACGTGTCCAATACAATTACACTTGTCAATATTTTACAAGTTGACTGCAAATGGATCTGAAAACTAGTTTAAGAATAATTCTAGCTAAAAACAAAATTAATTGGAAATGTATTTTCAACTTTTAGGTGTTTAATTTGAAAACACAGCACTTTTTTGGGACGGTTTAGACGAATTGTAGTACTGTGGGAGGATTATGATCTCTCATGAAGAAAAATCCATATCCATTGAACGTAAATGAAACTATCAAACAAATAGGAACAATCGTTTCATGAATGTCACGTTTCTATCATTAAGGTTTGAGTCCATGCTAACCGCAACATAAATTAACTCCCCAAAGTGAACCCATACAAAAAGTCAAATTTAAAATATAAAAGTCGAAATACTAACTATTGCTAACCTTTTAAACAAAACAATAAAGATGTGCTAAAAGTTTTTGCTAATGGTATCCTTTTAATTTTCCGAAAAAAAAAATAGAAATCACACAAAACTTATCACTCAGATACTTTTTATTTTTGTATCACTTTGCACTGCATCAAGATGAGTAACTTGATCTTTAGAAATTGATTTTTTTTTATTTCAGACACTTGCCGGCCGGTTTATTTTATTAGCTCACAATTACTGATCAGTATTTTTTTTTTTTTCAATTATTTTTCACACTCAGGAAATCAATAAAATTAAAGAAAAAAAATCTCAATTGCCACAGAAAATTTTGTACTGCAACCTGTAGGTTGACTTTATACCGGCGAACAAATAAAACCGAAACTTAGGTAGGTACGAGTACCTCCGGATTTTTTTTTCCTTTGTATCGCTCAACAACAAAAGTATCTGAGAGCTCTTAACTCTCTCAACAAAATATATACGAGTATCTTTTCCGAACTAAAACGCGAACGATGTGTATATACTGTTCGCGCGCGCATTTCAGAATGATTCTTCTGAGACGATTGAGAGTCGCGTTCGCGTGTAAGAGTCAACTTCAGACCGCGCCGATACTAACAACAAAACATATGCGCTTTGTTTATACTCAGGTTTGCCATTGCCAGTTTGAGAGTTGAGATACGATTTTTTCGTGTTGCTGGCAACATTTGGTGAGGGTTCGTGGCAGTGTGTGCCGTTGCTGGCCTAGTCCGCGCATGCAGCACCGGTTGTTGGTTGCTATTGTATTAGTGTGGCCAAAGATAGCCCGGCTACCGGCAGGTATATTTAGATACAGGTAAGTCAATCGGCAGTGCAAGTAAGTGAAGATTTTGTTTTGTAGATTCCGATGAGATATTGATACACCGATACAGATACACGTTTTGTTTAGCAACATTATTGCCGGGTATAATAGAGAGTATAAGAGAATGAATGGATTTTCCTTTGTTTTCAATTTTCAAAAACGCGAACGAAGTAATGGAAGCGAGTGTAAACAAACACCGGTTTGCAATTGTTGATTACACACAGATACAATTGGACTTCAGTCCAAGCGGCTTGTGTTGTGTAGATGTATGTATATGTATACTATATGCAAGCGATAGTGGAATTGTGATGCGGAGATAGGTATATTTTGGAATTGCCGGTTCTATCTATACTATTGCCTGTATCTAGTTTTCCGTTTGCTTTTGTTGTTGTTGTTGTTGTTGCGTTTTCTTTCGAACTTGTGCTGGGATTTTGTTGAATGATTTTGATTAGATATTTTTGTTCGAGTTTTGTTTTTGTGGTGTTTTTAGTTTTACGTATGGATTTCGAAAATTCTTTCGTCGGTCGACTGTTTGTCATCACATGTTTGGCGAATGAAAAATACGTGTATGCTCTTTGTATTTACGGTTAGTGTTGTTCGCATAGATAGACACTACGCAATAGGAACGACTAGGTCGGTTTTTTATGTTTAATTACATTTTCAGCGGAGAGGACGCGGTGTTTTGGTAAGATATCAACCTACGTAGGCGTATAAAGTATGCTGCGGTATAATTAGTGCCTGACATTTTTGTAGGACTACAAGTCTTTGTTTATGACAAGTTTGCTTAACTTGGCAAGTTAAATCCCCATTAAAACAAGTCTCTTAATACCTATCGTACCGACTTGTAGTTGTATAAGAGATTATTATTGACAGACAGTCTGGGATGAAATGATCGGCTGGGTTACGTCATCGTTCTGTTTTGATCACGGGGGAAAAACACTGAAGTGGATTAGGTACTTTTTTCCGATGACTATCAGCACAGGGCAAATGTTAAGAGCGTATGTGTCAATTTGTACCGAAATTATTCGCGCATGTTTAATACTAAAGTATGGCCACCGATTTGGTTGCGGTAAACATATTTTAAGCATGTGTTTTTCCCGTAAAGGGAATTCTCATCTCTAGTAATTGGGTGTGATTTTCCATTTTTCGAAACAATGCCTATCAGGTTTACTGACCTTTTGTTTCATGAGAAAAGACAAACGCGTTGTTCCCTTGTAAACAAACATGCTCCGGCCGGAAGTGTCAAAGAATAATCTTCAAAGCCCTTTGAGGATGTTGATTTAGCGCGTTGTTGATTGATTTTAGCCACACACTTTAAGAATGCAGATACATGGTCGGCCTTAGTTTTTAAATGATCAAAGGAAATCGGTACAACTTTTCTTAGATTTGGCTTTTGTAAAAATAGTCTAAAATTGGGTTTCTATGAAGTGAAACAATGTAATGCCGATATGAAATATGAACACTAGTTTCGATAACTAAAAAAAAAGTAAATTACCGCGATGTTTTGCATATCCTATGTCTACTCTAAAGCCCGCATTTAAACCAAAAACCGACTTTACACATAAGAAATCCGAAACCTTTATATTAACCGCTTCGCAAAAGTCATTTTGTTGGAAGTTTTGATGGATTCCACACGTTTGTTTTACAAGTTCCACAGAACATCTGACGTGCTACCTATAAAACATCTCGGCAATTGTTTTTTTTACTTCCAGGTTTAAATGTGATTTAAAAATTAAACTGGTGCATGAAACATTATGAACGGAGTCCATTATTTTATTTAAACGTCAACGAAACCTGGGCGATGTTCGGTGTGAACGCGTCAAATACAGGGTGGCGCACGAATCGTGCTACAAAAATAAAACGTAATAACTTTTTTTCTGTGTGAGTAATCGGCTTATTTTTTTTTTATTTTGTAGGTTACTATTTAGATTTATAAAAATGGATGCTTGGGATACGGGGAAAAGAATTTGGATAGTGCAACGGTGCCATGCTTTGCAGTCCGTCATTTCCGTCCAAACGGAATTTAGGCGGGAGTTTGGCGGTAATCCCCCGAGTAGATGGACCATTATGAGGTTTGTAAACATGTTTGCCGAATCTGGAAGCATCGCACGAAGGCCGTACCATCGAGATGCCAATGTTCGGGTTCAGGATACAATCGCAGCAGTAGCATCTGCAATACAGGCCAATCCGAGCGTTTCGACCCGAAACTTATCGGGGCAAATTGGAGTTAGTAGACGGTCATTACAACGGATACTTCATGACGATTTAAACTTGTTTCCGTACAAAGTCCAAATTACTAGCAAGTTAAACCCTCAGGATTTGCCTGTTCGCCTGGAATTTTGCAAAAAAATGATATCAATGGCCGAAGAAGACAACACATTGATCAATTGTTTGTTCATGTCTGATGAGGCCCATTTTGATCTTAACGGCAATGTAAACAAGCAAAATTGCCGTATATGGAAAGAGTCTAATCCAGAAATGCTCCATGAGACGGAACTGCACTCAGAACGAGTCACTGTGTGGTGCGCAGTTTCATCAAGGTGTATTGTCGGGCCGTACTTCTTTGAAGAAAACGGTGTAACCGTTACTGTCAATGGGGACCGTTATTTAATGATGTTGAAGGAGTTTTTTTTTACCCAGAACTGCGCCGAAGACGTATACCATTCAACAGCGTTTGGTTTCAGCAAGATGGAGCAACTGCACATATAGCCAGACCAGTTATGGCGGAGCTAAACAAAAAATTCGCAAACAAATTAATTTCTAGGAACTCCACTCTTCGCTGGCCCCCAAGGTCACCTGACCTGACTGCACCAGACTTCTTTTTATGGGGTTATGTCAAGCAAGAGGTGTATAAAACGAAGCCCAGGAATTTAACTGAATTAAAGCAGTCCATAACGACAATAATTGAGGCAATCCCAACTTCAACTCTTCAGGCCGCAATGAATAATTTTTTGATCAGGTGCCGCATATGCGTGGGAGAGCGTGGAGGTCATTTGCGATCTATAATCTTTAAAAACAACTAACTATTTAAAATAAAATTTAATTTTCTAACCAATAAAAAAAAATGAAATAGATCGATTAAAAAAAAAGTTATTTGAATTTCTTATTGTAGCACAATTGGTGCGCCTCCCTGTAGTTTTTGAAAACCTATTGACCAATACTCAGTTTTCGGTTCTAGATTCAGTACTGTTTTCAGTAGGTATAATGCATGTTTCTTGAGTTAATTCGAGGTTAATGCTAAAACTAGCATCATCTCGTATTAAAAGAACATTCCCTAAGAAGGTGTTCAAATTTGACATAATGTCTTTTGGCTATTTGTGATTTGTGATATTTCACCTATTAGACTTTGTAGAATTAATGATTATGGTTAATTTTCTATTTTAGTACATTTTCATATTTCTATGTGACAACCAAATGCAATAAAAATTCGATAATCTGAAATCTGCCAAAACAAAAAAAAAACATTTAGTCAATCAGTGGATCTACAATCGTTTGGGCACATAAGTAGACACGTTTATGGTAGAGGCTATATACTGACATCTTCACAACAAGCGATCAATAAAATGTAAACGGAAAATGATAATCATGACATTTGAAACTTGTGTTTGGTGTGAATTTACTAAGAAAACGATCATTAAATATTTTTGTAACGAAAAAAAATTAATAAATTTTAATACATTTGTAGTTAATATTGAGTTTAAGTTTTAATTTATTAAATAAAGATTTTTAATAATACATAAGTTAAATTTCAAGTCTAATACCAAAGTATTTACATTTCAAGACTATTACTTTTATGAGACTATACTTTATCATATTTGGCATAGATGGGACAATTTGCAGCGTTACCAGATATTTTTTTTTAAACCTGCTAAAGGTAGGATGAAAAACTGCAAAACCTGCTAGACAGAAGTGTAAAAAAATGCTAAAAAAACTGCGATCGATTTTTCCTTGAGAAATACGTTTTTTTTTTAGTTCAAAAAACAGTTACATTTGTTATTATATAAGATGATAATTTTTAAATTTAAAAATGCACAAAGTTATTAAATTAAATCGTTCGGAATCTTTATAGAGAATCTTTGAATTTATTGAAGTTGCCATTTATTTGTTCGAACAAAGTTATAACAGCCTTCACCTTAAGAAACCCCCTGCTTTACTTGCAAAGCAACATTTTCGTTACTGAAATGAATTTACCTGCAAAAATATTGTTTCACAAGCAGTATTAGATGTCGGTAAGCATAAATATTGCAAATTTAGTTATTGTTGGATACTTATTGTTGTTTACTGACATTTCCTTTCATTTTTTTTTTTATCAAAATAGTGAATATTGGCATAATCCCTTTGAAATATAATGTTGAATTTGTTTACCATAGATAAAATGTAATCCATAGCATAAAAAGTATTATTATACTGTCATTCAAACTATTAAAAATAAATTCGTTTGGGACAGAAGTTGTTGTTAAATACTTACCTTGGAAATACAATTTTAATGCACTCCATTGTTCAAGCATGTAGCGATAGCCATCTAATGTCTTAGTGGCGCAAAATCCTATGCTTTTCTGTTTCAAAAAACTCTTGGAATTCTAAAAGTTCTAGTTGTCTTTAACTACTTTGAGAAAAGTATGATTAGACATCTTTGACCAATTGCTCAATGGATCTTGGCAATTTCTTACTGGCATGACTGACAGCTAGAGCAACCGAGTGATATACGCATTTAATAAATACACAATTTGGATTGAGTGTCGTTGTCCAAACAATGCCTATGTAAATAATATAATAACTATATGCAGTTACATAAATAGGTATCCACCACACCGACACTACCCATAAACAGCTGTGTTTACTTTGTTTGCTTTATGACCCTAACTCTGCGTATTTGCATTTTTTCTTTGGGATAATTTTTCTTGAAGATGATCGTGTATTCGCGTTCACTGTCGCCCAAACAATTAAAAACATGTATACATTTGTTTTTTGTGAAAACTGCTAAAATTTAAGAAAACGCTTGCTGCAGGTCATTTTCATGATAAAAAACTGCTAAAATCGCAGGAAACTGCTAAATCTGGTAACGCTGCAATTTGTTGACAACTCGACATAGGTTAGGTTAGGTTTACGGGTTGGTGGAGTAGAGGATTCTCTATTCCGCCACACTTAGGTCCATGTGGACCCATTGTGATACCCTTGGTGGGATTACGTCCTTCCTTATCGTTACTATGGGTTACTCCACTCTATCCAGCCATCCTGATGTTTGTAGGAACCTGCAAAGATAGGGTAATGGAATATCGGATAGCTCTTGGATGTCTTGGAAGTAGTAGCTTCCAAGTGTTCTGTTCCTCAGGTGACAGAGACTCGGGCAGTGACAGAGGAAGTGAGGTGTATCCTCGTGTGCCTCCTCATCGCCGCAGCCTCTACAGATATCGTCATCCTTGAGATTTAATTTCATTGTATGGGTTCTGAGAAAGTTGTGACCAGTTAGAGCCCCTACCAGTTTAGATAAGGAGCTCCTGTCGTACCGCAAAAGTTTTTTGGTTCGGTTTCCGTTGTATTCTGGCCAGAGCTTCCGAGATATTTCGCAGGTAGTCAATGAATTCCACCTGGTATTGGCTTTCATTCGGGTTTTGTATTCCACTCTTTCTCTGAGGTTACAGAGTGGTGGTTCGACCGTTTGTAGTGCCTGATCTGTAGCAGATCCATTTCTTGCCAGTTCGTCGGCCATCTCGTTGCCGTCTATGTCCCTGTGACCAGGAACCCAGCAGAGATCAGCATTATGCTGTGAGCAGAGAACCTTGAGCTCTTCGCGACAGCGGCGAACTAGCTTTGATTTAATTTCGATAGCAGATACTGCTTTTATAGCCGCTTGGCTGTCAATGAATATGGTGATATCACTGTGTGGTATTTCCATTATTGACACCAAATGAGCCGCTTCAGCGATTGCTAGCACCTCAGCCTGGAACACAGTACTATGATCAGGAAGCCTGATTGATTTGTGTATTACTAATTCCTCTGAGAATATGCCTGCACCTGTTCCACAGTCCATCTTTGATCCATCTGTGAAGATGAATATCGATTTCCTTTTTGTGGGTTCATTCTTGTCCCATTCGTCTCTGCTCGGAAACGAGCAGGTGAAGGGTCGATCGAAGTCTAGATAGGGAGATAGATAGTCAGAGTTTACTACGCTCCCTACGTATTTCTTTAGGACCTGCGCGTGCCCAGCGAGGCTCGGGATCCAGCTGTTTGTTTGGCTGATCCTCGAGGAGCTTTTGGCAGCTGATTCCTGCATGTATAGATCCAAGGGCAGCAGATTCAGAATCACCTCCAATCCAGAGGTTGGGGTTGTTCTCATCGCACTGGTTGTCCCTATACACGCTAGCCTTTGTATTTTTGTCATTTGCTTCAAGTTGGTTACTCTGTCTGTGGCTTGCC
The DNA here is from genome assembly GCA_932526625.1 of Rhingia campestris. Classification (NCBI taxonomy): domain Eukaryota; kingdom Metazoa; phylum Arthropoda; class Insecta; order Diptera; family Syrphidae; genus Rhingia; species Rhingia campestris. Next base: position 32,007,981 of record OW052183.1, read on the forward strand.
ACTCGATATAACTATCATATATTTAAACAGACAGTCAGATATGAAGTGTGTTGTGTCGCAAATAAAAACAAAGATCCTTTATAGGGCACATAGACTACAAATGACTGCATGTACGAGCACAATTTCTCCACACACTGCCATTGCAAATTGTGCAGCATTCATTCGAGTATTAGCAGTTTTTTTACTTTACGAATCTTCAAATATAGATTTATAAATTGAAACTGCTTGCTGTCAAAATTAATTATTTGTTGTTTTTCCATTTCAGCACTGTCCATTTTGAACTTAATGAAGAAAGGTGCGATCATTTATCGGAAGAATCCTATATGAAGTTTCTAAATGTAAAATTGCTAAAGGAGTTTAAAATAACTTTAACTATAAAGCATTATAATTATAAAATGACTGTATCTGTCAAAGACATCGTATGTTGACTTTAACTGACAAATATATTGGAGGTGTTCATGTAGCATCGTAAAGTCCTTCATAAACCTGTTAAATTTAAGAAGTGGAAAATTAGCTGGCAACATTTGTATTAGCGTCATTGTTTGATTTCTGGAAGTAACGGATTAAGTGTAACATTGACGTTATCGAAAGTTAATCGATCACTTGATTTACTATCGAATGACTAAAACTCGAAAGATTAGTTTTCCACATAATTTAAGCACGCAGTTTTAGGTACGTCCATGTAACGTTGGTCCTAAACCTACAACTTGTCCGAAACCAATGCAAGTTCTGTTCGCGTACTCATTTTAAAGAGGAAATTTGACTTGTATGTGAAATCTTAATAAAGCGTTCGCATATTGAGAAAGTTTTAATAAAATGAACGATGACAGGAGTTAAAGTATGTACTCATACTCATGTGCAAGAGGAAATATGAATAGACTTGGATGTCACACTTCACAAAACCTACGCGTACTGAAAAGAATTGTAACAATATGAACGAAGAAACAAATTAGTTTCGTTAAATTTCGGGAGTTTGACAGAAACCAACGACATATTAAAGCGAAAAGTTATATGTTTTTTCGCTTTACTTTAATATTTGAGTCCGTAAAAATACTCTTAGAAAACATTTAATGGAGGCACAATCATTGATTGTCGTCTCTTTCTTAATACTTCAAACTTTGACGTTTTTCATTATTGTCTTTGAATTTATGAATTCTGTCCCGATATCGGTGATGTGACTGCTTTAATTTTTTAACACAAAACTACCAGAACGTACCTCATCCGTTATAATATTTGGTCGATGCATTTTGACATATTTAAGTTATCAGAAGATAAGTGAATGACAAAAATCCCGAAAAATAATCTTGAAACACATCTATATCTACATCGAAATAAGCAACATGATTTTTATAGCCACTGTGTTCTGGTGTTGATGGTGTGTGGGGCATTCAAAACAACGACACTATAGCAACGTTATAGCAATTACTTAAATGTTTGTTGGATTCGATGTTGGTAATCTGTTCTTAGCATACAAATTTTACATAAGTAGGTATGTCCTTCCCTCATTTTTTATTTATCAAATCTGCAATCTGTATATTTGTAAAGTCGTTTAAAACTGCAAATACATTTCAAAAAAAAAACTTCATCCTTCACGTTGAAACAACTAATTTTACTTCAAATACCTACTCTTCTTTGTAGGAAAATAAACCTTCGCCTACACAATTTAATGGAGGAGCTAGGTTTGAATCCTGTATAGAACGTCAATGCCAAATATTTCAATTTTCCAAACTTACTTTTGGTTTTACCGGGTTAAGATGCCCCATTTTGAAATATGAAAAATTAAACACACGATTTATATTCAATCTTCGATTTCTCTCGGTCTATAAAGTTGTTATAAAATTATTTCATCTGTCATTGTAAACATTTACGAGACACTCGAGACCTGACACCAATTTCGTAAAAAAACTTTAATTCCAACAGCATATTTAAAGTTAAAACAACTCTGCATAAACATTCTAACCTAAAAACAGTCAAAAATCTCCTGCCAGCTTAAACATCTGACAGCATGTCTAATGCAGACATTTTCATACTCTTACAGACATGCATTGTTGTCGTGCATAATTGAATTAACAAATTATTGATACCCTACCGCATAGAAACTGCAACTTGCAACTTCACTTCGCTCGACTAATTGGGCTACGTTCACATTTTCAAGTTTTCAACCAGACAACGGACAGTCTGCTATGTGAAATCAAAATACACTTGAAAACATTTTTAATTGGGTTATCCGCCACTGGATACTCCTTCAAATGAATGAATCACAAAGTCGGACACAGCCGGTAAAAAGGGATTCACCCACTACACCCAACAGAGTGTATGAGTACACCCGATAACGACACAACGATGCTCGTTGACTCATCAGGCAAATTCTCGCGATATCATTACAACATAATTCCCGTCAGAGATATCGTCGGTCGGTTGTCGTTGTTGTTGCCGAGACGCTACGGCTTTTCTGTTGTTCGGTGAAATTTCTGCAACGCGCACATCGACAGACCCCCAACAGCAACACACTCACTCATAGCAGCGTGACGTGAGCGCGAGCCGCGCTGTCAGAATCAGTGCTGACTGTTGGCCTATCACATTGCCGGGATTGGCGAGCGTTTGCAAAAAAAAAAAGTTGAATGAGTAATGGAATTCCGTACGATCAGCCTCCGGCAGTCATTAGCAATAACAGAACTGCGGAGCGGAGCTCACAGCCCTCGCATCCATACCAACGTTTTGTGACGACATGTTGTTTTGGCAGCCTGTTCCGAGGGTAATCCCGCGTCATATCATCATGACGGCGGGCGAACTGTCACCGTTGATGTCGCGTAATGACTTTTGGTGTCAATTCGTTGCTCGTTAACTGTGCGTATGAATAATTAATGACAAACTGTTAGCATATAGGGTGTAACCATTTCAAATGGGGTGTGTATGTGTATACCTACCTTTTGAACTATGTGAATGTGATAAGCGAGTTGGTAGGTAGGGATTATGTCTGTGACGGCATTTTATGACATTTTAAGTGGTTTTTCTGGGCCATTCTAGAGACATACATAGGTTTTATTTCCGTCTTTGTGCCAAACATCACTTTTACTAGGAAATTGGGAGCATTGTTGCTGTTTTGACAGACAGGAAACCGGAAATTGAGGCCACTGATTTGTTGATGAGTCAATGGAACAAATTTCGTATTCGAAAAGAAATTAGCAACAAAAAAGAAAAGGCCAATTTGACATTGAACAAAGTAATTAAGACTCACGTCACTTTGGCATTTCACTGGGTGTGCTGTGTCATGTGTGCCAGACGAAATGGAAAGTGAAGGTTTGGCAAGGAAGTTCAGCGAAATGTGTGTTAAGAGAACGGAAATATAAATTTCGGTAGCTGAAGATGATTATTTGACATTTATCCAGAAGTGAAAACGGAATAAATTTTGATTTCGTAAATAATAAAATTTATGATATTGTAGTGTCAAATGACTCATATTAAATTCTCAAAAAAGGCAGAACAATTTTTGTTTGTAAATATTACACCTGACACTAGTAGTTTGTGTGTGTTTCCTGAAATATCTACGGATGTCTCTTTCAATGTAGTCAACCTCATACTACTGTCAAAATCAAAACTGACAAAATCGATAATATAGGTACCTACAGCATAACTGTAGTGATATACGACAAGACGATGCAAAACATAGCTGTCATCAGATTATTCCCGCGACTGATGTAGTTAACACATAGTGTTTGACCGCTGGAAAATGTGACGACTTGTCAAAATCCGACTTTGGTATTATCTACCTAATGGTATATTCATAGATAAAATACTTTGATATCTTCTATCTGATTTGCATATTCGGAGATAAAAGACCCGTCGAGCATTAATCTTATGACAATTGATAGCTTTTTTTGGGGAAGTCAAATGCAACTTTTATTTATTTATGGATATTGTTTGGAGATCGTGTTTGAAGCCAAATGTTGATAGAAAAAATGGGCAATCTTTTTCGAAATGAACGAATGTTATCAAAAACTTTGTCGAACCCTACCAGAAAAATAACAGGTATATAATAAATACTGGGGATTGAAGGCAAAACGTGTGATACTGATACAGTGATACAGCGTTGCTAGGATTTTAATTTGACGACTTATCACAGCGCTCAAAAGTGCAGCAATACGTGAAGAACCATTGATTAAAAAACAACAAAAATAACAGCTTTTTCCGAACCATGGAAGAAAAATAAAGCAGATATGATAAATACTAAAAATTGGAGGCAAAACGTGTGATAATGGGGTTAGTAGGTTTTTCGTTGCTCAGAATATCTAATTTGAAAACTAATGACAGCGCACAATTGTGACTAGTTTGGTCAAAAATAAATTTTTGATGTCTCGTGAATGACGTGACGGAATCACTCCTCAGCGGCACCACACAAAAAGAAGTCTAGCAGCTCAGCTTAAGCCAAGCAATGTCACACTTCTCGACAATGTTTTTGTACTGAATATTATACTTATTTAAGGTATAAATGGATCTGAAAACTCCTATTTGGCAGAGATGATTCTTCGACGTTGACGAACGATGTTTTCACGAAAATTGTACTAACTTCGGCCTTCATGTTGTGCGCACAAATTCTGCGTAGTGAGGGTGTTCAAAAATGCATATGAAGAGAACTTCAGCTGTACTTGCGCAGATTTTGACGACTATGAACACACCCATCATGACATGTAAACGTATGAGGCTAATTATGCCACTTTTCTTTCAGCTCACATATCCTGTGAGTGACGGAAGATATGTACTTCAAAAAGAAACCAGTAGATGGCGAACCCTCTATTTTTAAAAGAAACGTCATATGGTTTATTGGGGGTCCCCAAATAGCTAACACACCCGGTTTGTTTAGAAAAGGCCAGTTATAAACACATTATCAAAACACGAATCCACAAAAACCGTGTTACTTTAAAATCAATAACATATATCCCCAAAACATGCTAGACGTGTTAAACTTCTCAAGTCTATCAATTTAAAAGTTCCTACTGTGCAGCCTTTTTGTTTTTGCTTAATGACATGTCCGTTCCTACTAATAGTTTGGCATACGTTAACCTTCAGAATATGTTTCGACATCAATTCACTTAATTACAAACCACCTACAGCTACCTGGAGTGACGGTACATTCCTACTACGAGTGATTTTCTGTTGGGTCCTATTATGACACATCTTCCATTTGGGTCACGCGAATTTCTAATCAATCAATGAAAGGCCGTCTGCCTCCAACCAGACTTCAATTTCAAAACCAAAAAACTCCACAAAAAAAAAGCAAAAAAAAAAACATAAACATCATGGTTGTGTAATTTGTTTTTGTCCGATCAAAGCTTTCTCTGCAAAAAAAAATCGATAACAATCGATAGCTCGCTCGATTATATACGAAACCACTACTTCGAAATGGTAAAGTACCATTCAAAGTGATCTCGTAATATGGACCTTTTAATCGTATTCTCCATTCACGTTATGCAAATGTGCTCATTTTGTTTTCGTTACAATTTGTTGTGAAAAAGTGAAACAAATTTTTAATTTTATGCCATAGACAGTATACGGAACAAAGTAGGTATCAAAACAAACCAATGCACGGATTCCGTATATGCAAATGGAGCGACATTGTATGTTTTTGTTTTTTTGATCGTACGCATTTTTCCACGTCTTAGTGGCGTGGTCAACAGTGCATATCGTGTTAATGATAAACTCGAATACCAAGTTTGAGAAATCTATAGCCACATGAGGCCAACATGAATGTCTAATTGACGTCAAGTTATGGAATTTTGTTTTTGTGAATAGTAAGTTGGAAGGCCAAGTGTTTTTTTTTTTCTGTTTCATTTTATTTGTCGACGGCATGCAGTGGAGAATCAATGTGAAATGCAAAACGGTACAAGTGATTGGTGGAAGGTTAACATGTGATTGGAAAATCAATTATATTTTTAATAATTTGTCTTCAGGAGGAAATTTCTGAACTACGCCCTAAAACAACTCCCTAAGTTTTAGGGCGTAGTTCAGAAATTTCCTCATTGAGCTGTTTTATATAAAATGAGGTGCTAAAATGATCATTTAGGGGGATACTGAATTTTTTAAACTCTTTTCAATTTACTCTAAATGAAATAAAATTCACAGAGGTAACTTGAAAATAATCGTTATATACAAGCGCTTGGAATTCATACATAGAATTATCCAAAAGTTGTACGAAAATAGTTAATTCTGTGCGTTTTCATTTTTTGCTGCATACCTTACGGCGCATACTACATTTTGAAAACTCTTTTTATTTTGCTTTTTTACGGACCGAAATTCACAAAAGTAATTAGAAAATGTTCGTTAAATATATATGTGTCAGAGATAAATATGATGACTTTTCTCTGCATCGGAAGTGACACTTAAACCGATTAGAAGTTGAGTAAATATGTTCGCCTGGCGAAACCAACGAAATAAAGGACACTTTAATGAACTGTGATACACATTTTTACATTATATATCTACATAAAACCTTCCGAAACGAAATTTGTGTGGAAAAAAAGCCAAACATGCATTCCAATCGGACATTAATCACTAAACTACAGCATTAAAGGAATTGTCAGTCAGCTTCATAAATAACACATCTATAAAAGGAACAAATGGCTCAAGTTATTTTATTTGATTGATTGGCCATTACCCTACATAAGAGCCAATACTAAAATACTTGAATTCACTACCCCTGAGGATATCATCTGAACTATATTAAAATCACGACTTCCATGCAAGTCAGGATAAATTAAAAAACCACTCAGCACCAACCACTGAAACTTTCTCTATAATTGAAATCGCCTTTAAACAGACATTCAAATTTTACAATCACTTACGCTCGACGCACTCAATAGCCGAAAGACATTTTTTTTTCGAAATGCCATTAAAAATTTCGTTCGTAAAATTCACACCGAAACAGACGACACCTTTCCCCTCTGGTGACATTGACAATCATCATCATCAATCCATCCATGCATGCGGCAATCCTCTGCTATTAGTTTTTCTTGTCTGAAAATGCCCACTGAAGACGTAATTTTCTCCCAAGATAACCACATATTCGCTGGGTGTACCACACACCATCCTCACTTAGCCTTTTTCCGTCTTTCTTTTCTGAGAGGCATAAACAAAAATATTTTCCAAATCCCAAACTCAACCGTATCCAGCCTATCTGTGCTACAACTTGTAATCGCCAGACAACTAAATGACCAGATACACTGGTATATTGTCAGTGGCGGCTTTCTTCTTGCACTATCCAATGCGGTATCTATCTATGCAAAGATTCAGAGATATATCTCGAGTCTTAACTCTTGATGAAAGTCTATTCCCTGTCTCTGTACATGTCCGACGATAGATGGTAATTTAAATACATACAGTGAGCGATGTCTGTATGCCTTTGGAGCGTTACTTGTGGTAACAGATTTTTTTAAAGTGAGTTTTGATTGATTCCTATAGTTGCAACATCACCGCCGGACTATTACGTCTAGCAATTAGATGAAATGTCTAATTTCACCGAGAGATAGAAAGAGAGGTGCGCATGTGCATATACAAAACGCGGATAATAACTAACCAAACGTAGAGGAGCACTCGCTCCAGATACAATTTCGAGAAATAAGCATCGATACATTCTATTGGTAACATGATTGTAAAGAGTATCTAATAGGTTCCCGTTTCAAAGGAAAGGAATAAAAAAATAAATACGCCATCATAAAAAAATCTAACGGATTTTATTGAATAGGAAGTGAAAATATTACACAGGGTGTACGCCTCAATGGGTGCCATGCAACTAGAGCTCTAATCTAACGTTGGAGAATAACCGTCGTATAATGGATTTCTTGTAAACTCCGTATGACCATAAAACTTGTAAACAAAACAATAAAAAGGGCTTTTGGCTTTTGCCCTTTGGAGCCTTTATTTTTAGCTTGAGGTTTTTTTTTTTGAGACATAAAAAAGTTAAGCCGTTAACAGAAAAAGCATTAAGGCATCAAACAAAAGGAAACCTATAAAAAAATTGTTATCAGCCCAACATTTTTATCTGAGGACGTGCACTCATTTCATTGCCAACTAGTTTGAACTTCAGAGAAATGTTTTCCGAATTTAGGATACGTCATAGTTGGATAAACAACATTTTTTGAAATAGATCGGTTACTTTGACTAAATAAACTTATAAACTGCTTAATTTTTGAGTTCCAGACAAAATTCGACAAGCCTGTGGTGGGAAAACGATAATCGTTTACGATAGTGAAGGAGACTTTCTGGGTACGTACACTGTAATATGAATACATGCGTACACACACAATATATAAATTACACGCTACGTACCTAGCAAGTCTCCTACACTATGGTCAATCGTTTTAGAAGTTAAAGAATGAGTACCCAGAACTATTGCAAGAATATTTCGGGATTTGAGATAAAACGGGAGTTGCCACCACACTCGAAATATGAATGATTGTGAACAACACCTTAAACATACCTAAATACCGCACTATATTAAACGAATGATTTTAGACTCCCTCGGATGACATAAGCCATAACACGGTAGCTTCACGCTTAGTTTTGTCATTGTCAAGTTTTCCTTAACTTTTGGCCATTTTGCCAAACTGAAACAAAACTTAACGTAATAGGTAGGTATTCTGAAATTAGCTCCGACTACAATAGTTGGGCCTTTGCTTTGACCGAGGCTTTGACATATCTCCATGTAATTTAAATAAATATTGTTAATTGGGAATGTCGGTAAATAAGTGTGTCAGTAAATACAGATGTCGTGTCGTGAAGTCAGATGGCGATATAAGACCTTGTGTGGATTTAACCAAATTAAATTAACAGTGGAAAGGGAAACTCTCTTTATGCCTACCGTCGATTACACTTTAGCTCAGTTGGCTGGGGCAAAATATTTTCAAAGCTCGATGCGAACTCAGGGTTTTGGCAGGTCAAATTAGGAAAGGAGTGTCAACTGTATACAACTTTTCTTACTCCCTTCGGAAGATTTTGTTTTTTGCGATTGCCTTTTAGAATTTCTTCGGCCCCGGAGATCTTTCAAAAGAACATGCAGTTCATTCTTAAAGACATTGCTGGTGTCGCTTGCCAAATGGATGACATATTAATCTTTGCACCAAGCATGACAGAGCATGACCAGATTCTCCGCAAAGTGTTGCAAAGGTTAACGGACAACGGTGTTACCTTAAACAAAAGCAAATGTGTGGTTGGGGTTGCGTCTCTAAAATTCCTTGGGCATCAAATCGATAGAAGTGGCATCCACCCATGCAATTCAAAGATAGAAGCGATTACAAATTACCCTCAACCAACAAATGTTACAGAATTAAAAAGGTTCCTTGGGATGGTGAACTACTTGGGTAAGTTTGTTCCATTTCTTGCTGATATTTGTTCACCACTCAATCAGCTTTTAAAAAATAACGTAGCTTTTCAATGGGAATCAGCTCAAGAAAGGGCATTCGGAAAATTGAAGCAAATGCTGACTTGTGCCCCGATACTGAAATTGTACAATCCTCACCACAAAACTATAATTTCTTCAGATGCCTCATCATATGGTCTAGGTTCTGTCCTCTTACAAGTAGATGAAAATCAAAACATACGTCCAGTAGCATACGCCTCCAGAACTCTAACAGATACGGAGAAGGGGTATGCACCAATTGAAAAAGAAGCTCTGGCACTTACATGGGCTACAGTTAACAAATTTCCAGAGTTCCTTATTGGTATCAATTTCAGTATAGAGACAGATCATAAACCGTTGGTTTCGATTTTTTCAAAGAAGAATATAGATGATCTGACAGCTCGACTCCAGAGTTTCCGCATGAAAATGATGAGATATACATATGATATTTATTATACAGCAGGAAAATTTCTAGTTGCTGCCGATGTACTCTCACGCCATCCTATACAGAACGATATGAGCAACCGCGAGCCACTAGAGGAAGAGACCAGAGCATTTGTTAACTTAATTGTTGAAAATCTACCAGCAAAACCTGCCAAGCTAAAGGCGATAGTGGAAGCCCAAAAAGAAGACCCCGTTTTGAAACAAGTAAGGCATTATTGTCTGAGCGGATGGCCAGACCGGTACAAAATAGAGCCAAATTTTCGATTATTTTTTAATGACAGGCATTCTCTATCCGTCAACAACGACATATTGATGCACGGGTGCAGAATGGTAATTCCAAATAGCCTACGGGAAGAAATATTAGAGAAAATACATCTTGGACATCTTGGTATTGTGAAATGTAAAGCAAGGGCAAAAGATTCGGTATGGTGGCCCTGTTACACAAAAGATATATGTTCAATATGCATACAACAAATAATACCCCGCCATGAGAGTATTATAAAAGTCGATTTACCAAAACGGCCATGGCAGATTGTGGGTAGAGATTTATTTTTTCATAATTCTGCTTCGTATTTGATAATAAGCAACTATTTTTCAAAATATCCAGAGATCTCACTTTTAGAAAATCAAACCTCCCAATTCGTCATTAATCATATCAAATCAATTTTCAGCAGACATGGCATTCCAGACGTTGTAAGATCGGACAATGGAGGTCAATTTCAAATTATCAATCAGTCAAAGTTTGCGAAATTCGCTCTCGAATGGGGGTTCCAGCATATAACTTCATCGCCAAGATATCCGCAGGGTTCATCGAGTCATCGGTAAAAACGGTAAAATCACTCCTCAAGAAAAACAACGATCCACATATGGCCTTAATGGAATACAGGTCCACTCCGTTATCAAATGGAATTTCACCGGCGGAGATGTTAATGGGCAGGAAAATCCGAACAGTTTTACCTATTGTCGAAAAACAACTTTACCCTAAATATGATTTGTAGGATGTCATAAACAAAAATTCACATCAACAAGAGAAACAAGCTTCGAATTACAATAAACGACATGGTGTTATAAATCGTGAAGCTTTTATGCCCGGTGAAGTTGTATGGATAAGGGATGTGGGTTTATGGGGTCGTATTAAAAAGGCAGCGGATACTCCCCGATCTTATTTTATTGAGACTAAACGTGGCACTTTTAGCCGGAACTCATTCCACCTTGTTCATGGAAGACGCGAGGAGGTTCCATATGTTCCAGATGAAGTTCGAGAATCAACATATGTAACACCACAAGAATCAATGTTGGATCATTGTGCACCTTTCGCACCTGAAATCATTGAACACCCAAATAAATGTCCAACCAAGCAAAATGAACGATTCGTAAGCATTACAAGATTCGGAAGAACAGTTAACAAACCAGAACGATATGTACCATAATATAATAATAACTTTTTTTTTCTTGAATTATTGAATTAATTTTATTGAATTATTATTTTTTTTTCTTCATTTAACTTTTATACCTAATAATAATTAATTAATTTCGAATTGAATTGTTATATGTACCTATATAAATTTTTTTTTTTCATATTAAAATATTTAACAAAACATAAAGGGGAGATGTAGTGTATGTATACTAAACATCACTATTGTATCAAGTTCAAATGTAATATTCATTGTCATTCAGACTCAAAGACGGCGTGTTTTATTTAAAACGAGTTTCTGCAAACACTACAAAAACCACTGACTAACAATGCATTTTCCAGTTCAGGAATCCAATCATTATTTTCATTTACGGATCTTTTTTTTATTGACACTTTTTTGACCCACTTTTTTGACATTTCAAATGCAAAAATATACTTTTTGACAGATAGGGATTTTGTCAGATCATCTGCAGAAAGTTCAAATTGGGTAACAAATAAATTTCTAGTCTCGATAACAAAGATCATAATCCTCCCACTTTTTTTTGATATTTCAAATGAAAAAATATACTTTTGTTGACAGATATGGATTATGTCAGTTCATCTGCAGAAATTTCTAATGGGTAACAAGTAAATTTCTAATTTTTGATTTGAGCAATTTTGTATTATTCAACTATTAAAAGCTTAAGTTGAAGTTAAACTGCCAGGCTTTCATTCTTATAATACTTTCATCTTGAACATCTTCACAAAAATTAGTTTCAATAATTCCCCGAAAAATATGTTCAATATGGACTTGGGACTTTACTCCCAAAAGATATCAAAAATGCCCTCCTATCGCAATTAAACCAACATAAAATGACAGAAAAAATATAACAATTTAGCTTTTGAGGTCACAACTACTGTTGTGCGATTATATTCCAAGGCACACACCGTCTTTATGTTTTTCTCAACCACAGTGTGAACACAAAAAAAAAATTATTTTTCATAGATAAAAATTCCTAAAATCAATTCATTAAAATAATAATTAAAACAACAAACGATGTTATCACTACATAAACACAAAACACTCGCATACTCCACAAAGTTATCTGTCAGTGCAGATATGACATAAACCGCACACTCACACCCATGTCACATTTTGCGGTGCATATTTCATTTGATTTTGTTTTGATTTCCATAGACTAGCAGTTTGTATTTATTTCCTTTTGTTTAGAAAAACCCACCAAAAAGAGATAAGAAATTTAAGTCTAATCGCTTCTGGGGTAAATATTTGATAGTCACTTTGGTTGCTTTCTGATTCGCCTGTCATTGTTTACCACAACATTGGACGCGTTCACACCAACTACTGCGTTTGTCAATTGATATAAAACAGCGAACTATATTTCCTGTCAGTGTCAAATATGTCGGTCAATGAACTTTCCGAAAATTTCTTTGATACGTATTATGCGAATATAATGTGGCAATGTTTTATGGAAGTAATAAATTGTCTAATAGAGGATTGCAAAAATATCACCATCCATAACAGACAAATTTGCGAAATGAGCAACATCAAAAATTCACGTGATCGTGAGAGGGTGGGGCTTTATTAATGGCAAGATCAGGGTGTTGTTGTGTGAATTGTTTAAAGTATCTCTAGACAGTATTTTTCTGGCAGAGCGATTTTCGATGCAAATATCATAAATTAACTAAAATGTTTTTTTCTTTTTCGTTAATGCTACCATGACTTAATGTTCGCAAATGCGAGACTATAACGCAGATGATGAATCAAATGAAATAAATAGGTTAGTAAATACGATAAAAATAAAATCATCTCTAAGTTGTTCCATTTTTGAAATATGTTTCAACTGTCAAAAAGTTGAAAGCAATTATGTTTCAGCTTTTTAGATTGTAATTAGTCGCTATTTTGTGGACATATAAAGCCTATCGACCTAGCCTTGTCTTTCTGACCGTCCTTCTGTATGTGTTTGCCTCCACACCTATTCTGATAAAAGAGTACAGCTGGTTATTTTATATGTACCATGTAAGTAATTCATCAGTATTATAAGCTGCGAAGAAAGAAAACCGATTAATTTGACGATAATTGTTGTTACACTGAATAAAAAATCTCATGTGATGAAGCGGAGGAAAAACTGAGGGATCCGTCTATGAAACACGTATATTTCTGACATATGTTGTTTAGGCAATATTTTCCAAATTTCATCATCGCGAACAGACGAACAGTTTTGACAGTTCATATAAAATAGACGTGAATAGGTCTTTGTAGCTCTGGAAAAGCATTTGCATATTTACTAAGGGTCCACTTATAGCTATCATTGAAACACAAAACAAAACAAAACTGAAAATTTACCTGGTTCCAACAATTTTTGAAAAAAGTCTTTCATTTAAAACACCACTGGAAGAAACAACCATTCTTGAATTTAGCGATAGTTATACAAAATACTTACTAATGACAGATTTGAAAAAAAGGAAGAAGTGAACACATATCAATGTGAACGAATGTGTTTCATTTTAGTGGAATGGCAAACATTACTTCAGGAAAATAAATCTTCACCATTGGAAAACGAAATGTGATTTTCACACGAAAACTTTAATTAGAAATTAAAATATTTTTGGATAATCTGGTTTTAAAATTCACAAGTGTTGTTGTAACACCAACTTGCAAATGATTCAATTTATAAAAAAGCCGCAAAAACTAAAAGAACATTTCGAATGAGGGTGTTTTTTTAGAGGTTGGTTTTTCGAATAGAGATAAAACTGACATTTCGTAGTCAAATAAGGCAACTCTAATGTCATTTATATTCAGTTTGCCTTGCCATTTCATCATGAACAGGTTGACAAATGAACAACGCTTGCAAATTTATGCAATTTTATTTCGAAAATAATGGTTCCGTACGCGAAGTTTACCATAAGCTCCGTCCATTTTATGGTCGACATAATCGTCCATCAGAGTAATTAATTCGGTTAACCATGGATCGTTTTCGCACTACGTTTACTGTATGTGATAATACGCATCCGCAGAGACGTCGAACAATGCACACCGAAAAAACAATTGCCGCTGTAAAGCAAAGTGTTGGAGAGGACCCGAATGAATCGATTCGCCACCGTGCACTGCAATTGAAGCTTTGCCGAAAATGAGATAGACCTCGATGCTGACTTTCATCACAAAATTGTGTTCAGCGATGAGGCTCATTTTTGGTTGAATGGCTACGTCGACAAGCAAAATTGCCGCATTTGGAGTAAAGAGAATCCACATGAGAACCTTGAAACCCCATTATATCCACAAAAGTCATTGGAGTCATTGGGCCATACTTCTTCCGAAATGATGCTGGAGAGTCAGTTACCGTTAATGGAGACCGGTAAAGAGCGATGATAACCGACTATTTTGTTCCCGAATTGGATGGCATGAATGTGGATGAGATGTGGTTCCAACAAGACGGCGCTGCATGCCACACAGCGCACGTCACATTCAATGAGCTCATAATTTCGAGGAATGGACCTGTCAATTGGTCACCAAGGTCGTGTGATTTGATCACCATTGGATTATTTTCTTTGGGGATATGTGAAGTCGCTCGTCTACGCCAACAAACCAGAAACGTTAGGGGACTTGGAAGCCAACATTCGTGGCGTTATTGCCGACATACGGCCCCAAATGCTCGAAAAAGTGGTTAAAAATGAAAACACAAATGTTGTTCATTATTTTAGTTTTTTCCTATCATTCGCAAAACTTCAAAATCTGACGATTTTCATTTTTTCTGCTCCATAAGTAAAGGCCGGCTCAGAATGCATATCTGTAGCTTGTATCTTGCATCGCTGTCAAGAGAGATATACATTTCTTGCATGAAGTTGCCCTTTATTCAACTTCACGCTACAGATTCACGAAGATACAGATTGTGTTAGCGCTTTCGGGTTGCCTTGTTTTTTAACTTTATTACTCAGCTACAACTACAGATACGCATTCTGGGCGGCCCTTTGGTAACTTTCTCGATTATAGAGAAACACGACTGGGATACCATTGTACGTAGCTTACGTTGCGGTAAAGTATGCTTCGATATCGAAGTCAACATTACACACGTTGTACGTTGTATTGTCAAGTGAAGATGTGAAGTGAAGAAGTGAAGTGAGAGCTGTCAACGGATTTGACGGAGAGAAAAGTTGAAACTCCTGCTACTTTTTGCGTTGAATTAGATGAATACCCTATGGAAGTGGTAAACAGAGAGAGAGAGAGAAATCCCTTTTTCGTTACACTTTTACCCTATGGAGGTGGTAAACAGAGAGAGAGAGATCCATTTTTCGTTACACTTTTTTGTTTCATAAAATCCAATTCACGTCCTAAAAGAAGTTTCACTTAAAAAAAGCACAGAGTTCTTGAGTTTATCTAATCTCAGAAGTAGAGTTGTAGAATGCGCCCAAAGGAGCCAATAGCAAACGAAACAGGATGATTTAATGAGACTGAACACAATTTTTGAACTGACAATTGGCCGTTGCGTTGTTTGAGTTGCATTAAGGAAATTTTGATTCTTCTTTCCTGCTGCGAATATAATACTTAGTTTTGGAATCTTTCTTAACTCCGACAGGACCATTGTTACCCACTTTCAAGTTATCATGTCAAGAGCAGATGCAATAAACATTTTCAAGTATCATCATCAGATCGCTACTGAGATGAGAAAAGTTTATAAAAAAAGGTATTAACTAGGTTAAAGATCTTCTCCAAAAAAACAGCTTTAAACCGATGAATAAATCGGTACTTCGAATACAAAAACTGATCTACTTTCAATAAACGACAGCTGTCAACGTTAAAAATAGACGTGCTGCAATAAATCTCCAACAGTAAAAATAATAAAAAAAAATAAGACCCCAGGCTATGGTATTCTCTTCCCTATTTCGTAACAAACACTTTCACTATTTTTTTTTTACTCCGATTGAATTTTTTTCTTCTGTCAATTTGAATTGTAGAAGGCCAATTCAATTGGTGGGGTAAAGAGTAGTTCCAACCAGAAAAAAAAAACATTTATCTTTCGCTCTCAATAAGTGTATTGTATATGTATCTTTAATTAAATGTGTGGATTTAGGTTAAGTTTTCGTTTTTTTTTATCTGTGTACTTGCAGTAAGACTTGTTTTTTTTTTTACAGCTGAATAACAGTTTATTTTGTTTGGGTTAACACTAAATAGATACAACTGGAAAGTCAGACGAAATATTTGAAAAAGGTTGTGTGATGCATAATAAGATTGAACACACCCATTTTAAATGTTTTTTTCATGAGAGCCAATTGGAGCAAATAGTTTCAATTGATCGTAAACGATCATAGATTTGAAGGTAAATAAATGAAAGTTCTGTATCCAGTGAAACCCAAATTTTAGAAAAGTTTCCTTGTCAAATCCGCTTGTTTTTTTTTCATTGTAAAAGGTCTGCTGTCCAATCGAATCAAAGTTGAAGAATGCTTTGATCTTTCCTCTGATCATTCTCCAGTCATTTTAACAACGAGCGAGTCACTGATTAGAAATGAAAAACCACCCAGATTAACAAACGCGAAAACCAACTGGGAAGGTTTCAAAACCGATATTGAAAATAATATCCGACTGGGTGTATCGCTTAGAACCCCATTGGAACTCGAAGTCGCTGTTGACTCATTTATCAATACCATCCAAAAAGCAACATGGAATAATACTCCTCAACAGAACAAAATTGTGAGCTATAGTAAAATTAAGTACCCCCGAGAAATACAAGATTTAGTAAGACAAAAAAGAAAAGCTCGTAAAAGATGGCACCAAACTCGTGCCCCGCAAGATAAAAAACATCTCAATCGGTTGAGTAATTTGCTATCAACTTCGATTAAAAGTTTTAAAAACCATGCAGTAGAAACTTATCTGCAAAGCCTAACCGCTGGAAAGGAATCGAATTATTCGCTCTGGAAAGCAATTAGAGTCATAAAACGGCCAAAAATCGCTATGCCGCCAATTAGGGTAACTCAAGACGTTTGGGCTAAAAACGATAAGGAAAAAGCTGACGTTTTTGCCTCACATCTTGAGGAAACATTTAAGCCATTTGATGGTCCAGCGCAAAATGAAAACATTAACATATTCGAGAATACAACCGATAATAATATTGTAAGATATGCAAGTATTGCCGAGCTTAAACGGGAAATACAGAAACTAAAGCCTAAAAAAGCTCCGGGTTATGACCAGATTACAGGAGAACTTCTTAAAATGTTGCCTCGGAAAGCATTAACTAAGCTTCTTTTTATTATAAATGCAGCAATCAGATTAGAATAAATACCAAGACAGTGGAAAGTCGCGGAAGTGATTATGGTTCTAAAACCAGGAAAATCACCGAATGAAATAAAATCTTACAGGCCTATTTCACTTCTTCCAATAATTTCAAAAGTTTTTGAACGGATATTACTCGGTCGCTTACACCCCATAATTGAACAGAAACGTCTTTTACCTGACCATCAATTTGGGTTTAGAAGTAAACATTCAACGGTGTACCGAGTACATCGAATTACAGATGTAATTGAGAAAGCTTTCGAAGAAAAGAAAAATTGTTCAGCCGTATTTCTTGACGTGTCGCAAGCTTTTGACAAGGTGTGGCACAAAGGCCTTACTTATAAACTAAGTCAACTTCTGCCAGAACAATTATATAAAATCCTCGTGTCGTATCTTGAGCATAGACTCTTCCGTGTGAAACTTGAAAGCGAATATTCCGAGTTCAAAGAAATAATGGCAGGTGTACCGCAAGGAAGCGTCCTTGGACAATCATGTACCTCCTATTCACTCGTGATATCCCACAACAATAGAGGAAACAAATATCAAATTACGAAACGCTCTTAACGAGGTTAATGAATGGACTATATCCTGGCGGATTGCACTTAATGAGAGCAAATCGATCCATGTGGATTTTTCGTGTAAACGGACAAACAATTTGCCTGTATTTCTAAATACGGTTCGAGTCCCGTTTGCAATTGAAGCGAAATATCTCGGTATGACACTCGATGCAAAATTAAAATGGAAGTCGCATGTAAAAAAGAAATGCGAAGAACTTAAGAATAAATACAGAGACCTGTACTGGTTGCTCGGAAAATATACGAAGCTTAACCTTGATAACAAGCTGCTATTATAACGGGTGATTTTTTAGCTGGTTTGGTTTTGGCAACACTGGTTTTGACAGCTGACGTGTGTTTAGTACCTTGTGTCACTGTCAAACAGCTTCAGTTTGGTTTGCAATTTAACCATGGATCGTCTTACAAATGAACAACGCTTGCAAATTATTGAATTTTACTATCAAAATTCGTGCTCGGTTCGAAATGTTCATCGCGCGCTGCTTCCATTTTATGATCGGCATTCTCGACCTTCTGAGCAGTCTATTCGGAAGATTGTGACCAAATTTCGCACCAAATTTACTTTGTTGGACATTAAACCACCAACACGTTTACGTACTGTGCGTAGTGAAGAAAATATTGCGGCCGTATCAGCTAGTGTGACAGAAGACCGCGAAATGTCGATTCGGCGCCGTTCCCAGCAGTTAGGCCTTTGTTACAGCACTACGTGGAAAATTTTGCGGAAGGATTTGGGCGTAAAGCCTTTTAAGATACAGCTGGTGCAAGAACTAAAGCCAGCCGACCTACCACAACGCCGAATTTTTGGTGAATGGGCTCTTGGAAAGCTGGCCGAGGATCCGCTTTTTTATCGAAAAATTGTGTTCAGCGATGAGGCTCATTTTTGGTTGAATGGGTACGTAAATAAGCAAAATTGCCGCATTTGGAGTGAAGATCAGCCAGAAGCATTGCAACAGCTACCAATGCATCCCGAAAAAGCCACTGTTTGGTGCGGTTTATGGGCCGGCGGCATTATTGGGCCATATTTCTTCAAAGATGATGCGAATCGCAGCGTTACTGTCAATGGTGAACGCTACCGAGCGATGATAACAAACTTTTTTTTGCCCGAAATGGAAGTTCTTGACTTGCATGATATGTGGTTTCAACAAGACGGTGCCACATGCCACACAGCACGCGAAACAATGGCGCAATTGCGAGGCGAGTTTGGTGAACAGTTAATTTCACGTTTCGGGCCGGTCAATTGGCCGCCTAGATCGTGCGATTTGACACCATTAGATTATTTTTTGTGGGGGTATGTCAAGGCTAATGTCTATAGGGACAAGCCCGCTTCGATTGACGCACTGGAAGCCAACATCCATGCATTCATTCGTGAGATACCGGCCGATATGTGTGAAAGAGTATGCCAAAATTGGACTCAGCGGATGGGCTACCTGAGACGCAGCCGCGGTCAACATTTGCATAAAATTATCTTTAAACATTAAATTGCAAGGTTCAAACTATCGATTCAAATAAATATTTCATTCATTTTTCGAATTTTTAAAATTTAAAAAAAGTTCTAAACCTCTTAAAAAATCACCCGTTACAAGCAAGTGCTAAAACCGGTTTGGACATATGGTATACAACTATGGGGTTGTACCAGTGAAACGAATCTAAACATTTTACAAACTTTTGAAAACAAAATGTTAAGATCATTCGTCAATGCGCCGTGGTACGTAAGGAACGAAGATCTACGCAGAGATCTGGGTATTCCCGCGGTTAGAGATGAAACAAAAAAATTTGCACGAAAACATAAAAAACGTTAATTAGGACACGTTAACACAACAGTCCTCCAAATTCTTGACGAAACAAATATATTGCGGCGTCTTCAAAGAACTAAACCCTTAGATTTGGCCCGATAATAACAAACCGCGCTATAAATTGCGGAAAAGCAGGAACTCTCAAAGGAAAGTTGCCTGCCAAACATATTATATACTCGTGATAAAAAAATTGCTGGATAAGTCGAATACTTAGTTGCAATAGAAATACAAAATGGGTGGTGGTTTTAGTGAGTAAAAATCTCACACTACTTTGGGCACGTGCTCATCGTGTCTATGAAGATTTCCACCAGCCCACGGAAAAAACAAATCCTCTTGTGTGCATATTGGTAGATCTTTTAAAATACTTGTGATTAAGATTAAGGGAAAAGTAGATCAAATAGAACAGTCCAAACATTAAAGTTTATTCACAAGGCAAAAAGACGAATTTTAAGACTTTTTACGACTTGTGGAGCCAGTAAAGTTGTATCCATGGCGAGTAGCTTTGAGCGTAACTAACTCGTCTTCATCTACAACTTCTTGTCGTCAAAATATGGTAAGGAAATGCCTTCATGCATGATATATAGCCATTAAATCACACATTCGTTCCAGTGTTAGATACATACCTCCCTGTAGGCTATGCAACCTCATCTCGCGTTTTTCTTTTTTTTTTTCTATATTTAAAATGTCAGCAATCACATCATAAGCAACGCCCCAAAAAAATATTTATCAAACCCCAACCCAACAAAAGACAGACACAAAAATAACATCACTCCTTCCGCGTTTTGCACACTGGTCAAGTCAAGCCTCTCTATCTCGCTTGCAAGTCTCAACATCGACTTCAAAAGGAGGCTATACCACCTCCTTTTATATCACCAACGGCGGATCCGCCTAAAAAGGTACTAAATAACACGAATGCGCCGTTAAGTCAGTATATCTCTCTCCACACATTACTTGTTTCTGTAAGATATTTTAATGAAACTTTATGACGCGGTATGCAAGAAGCTTGTCCAATAATTTTCGATGGTCCCGGGTGGTTCGGTGGTGGCATGTTGTGCATGCTCGCCCCTCCTTTTGGAAAACGCGATTCATGTGTAGACCATAATTTTCTCAAAGAATCTATTTAGGATGGCTGCTTTCGGTAGGCTTCATACAGACATGCAAGTGCGCATGCGCACCTGATATCTGCTTTTTGATGGTGCATTCAGACAGACGATGAGACGACGCGACGGGTTGAGGGAAGTCCATGAGGATCGTAGATAAAAGTAGCCGTACAAGGAATTGCAACGTTTTTTTGTTTGCTTCCTTTTTCCTATGTCACCCAGAGGTCTATAGTGTGCGATGGCTCTTAAGGGGGATAAACTTTTTTTTTTTCCTATATCATCCCAAATAGATGTTTGCATAGATTGCAGATACATTGTCGGTGAATTTATGTAGCCAAATGAGAGAGAGAGAGGGAACAAAATAACAGAAAAGTAGGAGCGGCTCTATTTTCGCGTTGATGGTGACATCTATAGTGAGTTTTAATAGCACAACGGAATGTGGGGAAAATAAGTTAAATATGTCAAGTCAAGCTACCAAATGATTTCGAACAAGAAAATGACAGTCAAAACAACATGTTTCGGTTGGATATTGCTGTGTTGTTTGTATGCTCCATTTTATGGTCGCCATGATTGTTGTGTATAGTCAGTTTTGTATTCGAATATTGCATTTGAAACAGGTTTACTTGTGGAATATATGAGATCAATGTGACAGCTGTGACATGCAGCAGCGATTCTACAAGTGTAGAAAATGGCTTTTTTGTCATTTAACAAATGTTCTGTGAAAGAAATGGTTTCAACATTGACTATTACATACTGTTACATGTTTACGATATTTATTTGCTATTAGCACGCTCTCATGATCGCTTTGACAAGTTGAAGATACTTCTTACCGGTGCGACGGAGGACTTGCTTGTATAGGAATGGATCTGATACTTTTTAACTTTCTCTTACAAAGAGAAAGATATTGTTTTCGTGAAAATTTTCGACCTCGAGATTTTGATTGATTCTAACATTACGATGATAGCGGAGCCTAAAAAAGTGGTTTTTGGAATTCCGTCCGTCGGTCCGTCGGTCCGTCGGTCCGTCTGTCCGTAATGGGCTCCCCAGCCTAAACGGCTTGGCCGATTTTCTTCAAACTTCGTATCCAAGCTTGTTTTAGTCATAATTCTAGGCCATTTTTTTTGTTTGCTTTTAGCCATGTTAATAACGGTACCTGCCATATAAAAAATACACATAACCTCAATTTTCTCGAAAACGGCTCTAACGATTTTGATTAAACTTTATATATACTATAACCATAGTAGTTCCAACAAAACTGCATACCCAGTTTTTTCGAGAAAATCCATATAACGGATTTTGTCATTTAGGCCATATAAAGAAAATTGTTAATTTCTCGCAAACTAGTATGCCAAATTGAATGAAATTTAATATATATACCACAATTACAGTTTGAAGCAATTCCACATAATTAGTTTTAGCCCAACTATCACTAAACGGAATTTTTAGTTTTGGCCACTAACGGAAAATCAATATTATTCACATTGCCACCGATTCCTTCAAGTTTCGGAGTAAACATTCGAATAAATACATTTCGACTTATTTATATCATTTTAGCATCAATAATCATAATGCTTATAATATAATCTAACGCCCAACTTGCTGTGAAAGAGAAAGTTGCGTACGACCCAGTCGTGCACCCACCACTCGTTTATTTAAATGATCGCGTTTTTATGAATGTGTTACTTCCGGATCCCAACGAGAACTCCGAAATACCGTAATAAATTTTTGAAAAAGCGAAGATGTTCTCCGATATGCCGAGATTAATTTTTGGTTGTGTCTTCTTCTCACCCTTCTTACCATTTGTAGCTGCGAAGTAAGAGTATCAACTTTTGACAGAAATAGTCGATTGCGCAAAATGTTGATCCACTTAATCAAATAAGCTCAGATAAGCTCATGAAACTGTAAGTTGAACATGCTTTATGATTACATTGAGGATAAACATACCTATCCACGCCATTATTGTGATGTTATGGGACAAGCACAAGACTCATCCATAACAGAAAGACTAAAGGTTTGGGATTCATGTACCTATTTTCCTTCCATTTACATGGTTTAAAGTTCTTTCAGACTTACAAAATGAACGACAATCAAGTAGCGAACCAGATATAGTATGGAATACATAGTTCAGACATAAACCATCGGATCACTTTGGACAGCCATACTATCTTCATTTAACACATAACGCGTTCTTTTTCTTTAGGTTCTGACTAGTCAAGTCGATCAAGGTATCTCCGTCAAGCTGTCAGATCGTTTGTGCCATATAGACCAGGCTATAGTTGAGCTAGGGTAATTTAAACCCTTCTTACCAAAAAATGATATCAGAGGATTCCTTAATATTTGTAGCTGAATTGTTCCCCAAAATCACTCCTTCTCTCTGTATTGTCCAATTGGGGCGCCAGATGTGGACGTGACGTGAAAAAAAAACGAATTGGACCTTTCCAGCAGGAAATAGAAAGTTCGGCACGCTTTCCACATTTTTATGACGTTAGTCTCCAGTTCGCAGAATAAGTTAAGTAAGTGGTTCTGGTCTTGGATAATAAAAAGAACTACAAAACCAACATTCAAGAACTCGTAAAAATCGGGAAGAAATGAGGCATGCAACTAAATATCACTCTCTGGCTTAACATCTCCATCATTAAACCCATACTCTTGTATGGCATTTAAGGCTGGTGCACGAGAAGCTGGTGGTCTAGAAACAGCCTATCTACACGGAAGGGTTCAAAACAGAATCGGGAGTGGGTACCGGGTCACAGAGAAATCTCGGGGAGCTGAAAGGCGGATGAGCTTGCCGGCCTGGATACTAAGTGGAAGGGCAGAATGACCCGTTTGGCATATCTCTCAATATGATATTCATTTCATGCATTCGCAGCGTTGAACTATTTTATTAGACCAATTATTGGATCAGGAGACTTCAAGACTCTTAAAGGAAGGTTCTGAGTCCTTCCTAGTCACATCATCGGGTTTTTCGTCGCCTTGAATTTTCTCATAATTTAAAAGCAAGCAAAGTTTTGCGTTTCTCCATAAGTCGAGTTTTGAAAGGTGTAGACATTTATGCACCGAAAAGGGGTTCAAGATGTTGAAGCCCGTATTACGGCTACATAATTCCCTAACTTAAGTCCGTCGAAAGTCAAATTCTTCACCGCTGATCATGAAATTCAACATCACCATACCAAAGTTCCCACGCAATTCGTCTTATCTGCTCGCTTCATTAGGCCAAAACACACACCACTGTGTATAGCTTGCCATTCAAAGACCCAGCGCGCGAACTACATTATGTTCCGTTAATTGCTATAATAATTTTCCCCATAAAAAAAACGGGGAAAAAACAAAAAAAACAACACTGTTCCTAACTAGCACTACACAAAACCACCAGCAGAGCACGCCAATTCGCTTTGCATTAAAAACTTTATTGCGTTGCATGCCCCCGCATAATTGGCAAAACGAGCTCGTACCATACCTTTAGGAAGCAGCTTAGAGCTGGTGTTATTGCCACCACACGGTGTGATACCACTCTATGAGCGCAACAACAAAAGTGAAAGTACTTGGCGCACTCACATTGGCACCTTGCTCACTGCGTCGTCGCGTCGTAGTCATCGTCATCATCATCATCGTTGTTGGTGGGTTTGTGCGAAGTTGATCGCACCTAACGAAACAAGTTTGGCAATTGCCCAACAGAATAACAGATCCTTCCTGCTGCTGCTGCTGGTAACCCTGGGTGCTATGTGCTGCAGCTAGCTGATGATTGCTGGCGCGCGATGTTTCTCCTCGCCTGTCTGACTGACCCTGGCTAACCTCTAGGTGATTCTGGAAAATGTACAAACATTTTCTAGATGACCCCACCGTAGGCGATAAAATGTTAAAATTTTGCACATCGATCGGTCACATAACCCAAACCGACTCCCATGCGAAACGATTGATGATGACCCAATGGGTGCTATATACAGGCACTTGAACATACCCTCTGCTGTAGTTTTTCCATGGAAAAATGGGTGTTGGCCAAATGGAAAATTGATGATGGGAATCAAAAGGAAATGTGTGTGTGTGTAAAATATATTCGAGATGCAACTGCACACAAGACGTGGTTCAACTATTGCGCCGCATTCTTTATTAGAAAGTTATAATTGCGTATTACAGCCACCGCTGTGGTATAAGACGTTACAGTGTCATAAGGTTCACTTACCAGGCAAAGTTTCTTTCTGATCTTTTGGGATAGTTTGAGAGGGGTGCACTCGGGGTAATCACTCACCTGGAAAGAGAAGAAATAAATATGTGATTAGGCGAGGCGATATGGGATGCGAAAAGGAAAAGAAAATGATTAGGAGAAGATGTTGACAGTAGTGACATCTATTGAGGAAATTATGAAAAAGGGCTATGCAAGTTAAGTAGCGTAGTTTCAATTACAAATATTGGTTTAACATTAATGGAAATATCTTTAGATATATTCAAGTGTATGGGAAGGTCTGTAACGGGTTGTTTGGCTGAAGCTTTATATGTTCAAAAATTTGGAATGGTGGTTGTCTTGGCTAAATTAGGTTAATTTCACAAAAAAGTTTATAACTACATAGAGTACGCATCTCATACAACGAAAATTTACTATGTGGGGCACTGATATTGTTCACATTGGTACCCCAGCATCAAACACGAGCATAGCCGACGCATAACGAACGACAGAAATTCCCCATCGCACTTATCGCCCGCGTCTGAAACGGCTAGACATTTTTTAGCTGTGATGCGTAATCTATGATGTAGTTCACGTAGAAAATCATGTATTACTACAAGGTAGTGGAAAAGTCATCATCAAAAGTCGTGATCAAATTTTCGCAAATGTCAATTCTACTTTGACATTTGTGAAGCAAAAGTTGTCATCCTATAGTACATATTTGCCGACATCAGCAAAATTTGTATCATCTTAGTAGTTTTGCACAAAACAAAGTAAAAATAAACCTCTTAGCATTCTTGATATATTCACGTCAAAGTGTGTGCAAAGCAGTTGGGCGTAAAGTCGACAAAGCGAACCTCCAAAGCCAGATTTTGTTTTAGTCATAATAGTGGGAAGCAATCGGAAGCTAATGCCATATTTCTACGTGAAGTTTTCCTAAGTTCTGTCATCTCCTAATCAAGGAGACGCGATATTCGTGTTATTTATTTTTCGGGGTCAACAATTTGCTTTTTTAAAAAAACTTTTTACTACAAAATTATCTGTCAAACTTTTATATGAAAAAACGAATACCGGTGGTGTAAAGACTTTCAAGAGTTTTTCGGATTTAAAAAAACACAACTTTTTTTTTTAAATACTATATCACGTCCGTCGCCTATCACTGTCAAAGAGAGCGTTCCTCTGATATGCCATTTTACCTAAACGTCACAAGTTATGTGTTATCAACTTCACACCATAAGGGTGTGGCCACAATACACAATGTAAAGCTACATGTGACTACCTTTAGGGTGTGTGGTAAATAGCAACTGATGGCATAACCGACTCTACAGTGTTAAGTTAACGAAACATACAATTTCCTTGTAATGCACATTTATGGAAGTAGTCGTAAGGAAGGATTCGACTATTATAGTTAAGCCTTTAGAATTGGCCAATAATATCATACTTGCAGAAATATCAGGGAGACTTTTGAATAACGAAGGGTTATGCCAGAGGACATGCACATGACCACTGTAATACGTATATAGAAGTATAGAAATTATTATTAGAAATTCGCTCCAAGGCGAAGTAAAATATTTCTTACACCAATTAACAAATGGTGGTCGTCTTTGCTAAATCAGTGAGTCTTAGCTAAAAAAATAAATTATGGCTGAAACACAATCACGCTTGGTGCGTTGCGTTGGCTGACGCACCTAGTTCAAGCATATGAAATCAATGTTACCTATCCCAATTTAGCTTTGCCTGGCGTTGAGTTTCCACTTCAAAATGAAAAACGTAAAATCTTAACGTAACGTTGTTGTAAAGCGCCATGGGCAAAGCAAAGGTTGGAAAAAGTGTGAATTGTCAAAATATTTGTTGTTGTTTTCTGGATTATTTTCTGAGAAGGTTGTGGGATACGATATTTTTAGCAAAGATTTTAATCATTTCCCCCATTTTTGTAACAGAAGTTGAAACTGCTGAGAAAATAAATATGTCAAAGCGTGCGCAAAGCAGTTGGGCGTAACGTTGGTAAAGCGAAGCTCCAAAGCGTGATTGTGTTTCAGCCATTACGTATAGATATGTCAGTGTCTTTTTTGTACTCAAATTAGACCCAATCCCAACACAACATCCGCCATTAGTAACCACAACCACAGTCTGGCAATTTAAATCTATCACACTCGATCTTGTCCTAGATTTCAAAAGCGCGCTACAAAAACTCATAATTTGAATCCAATTTCAAATTCCGGCCACGAACCTGCACACAACCTCTTTACACTCACAATGATTGCAATTTACCACCGACAAGAGTTGGCAAGATCTGTATGCCCTTTCCAACCATAAGATTTCAATTCCAAGACACTCCGCAGACTCAACACCAATTGCATGGTTTGTAATAAACAAAACCAAGAACAGCAATTTTTTTTTGCGCAAAATTATCTCGAAAATCGTTCGCGCGCGCGCGCACTTGGCGGATTCATCCAAGTAAGACAAGGCCGGACCTCATTCCTTTATGAATTATATTGTGCAGCAGCTAAAGTCTCGTTTTTATTTTGTCTTCACTCCATCTAAGCATACAATTATCTATACCGTTGGCTAGAGGAAAGATCACTCACAAAGCCTATAACTCCAGTTTGTGCGCGTCTGCGTTTTGCGAATGCTTGCATGCAAGGCAGGCAGGCGGGCGCGCGCGCTCTAACCTCTCCCCGATATATGGGAGTGTGTGAAATTGCTCATTGTATCTGTATATCTGATTCTGTTTGTCTTATAACTGTTTACGCGAGGCGTCAGTACACGCGCTAGCGATCGCACATGCTCCCCATCTTGCTGTATGATCAACATACACATACCGCGAGACCTGGTGATCATTGGAGCATAACAATACTAGAACTGCACCATCACATCATTGAGTGAAAAGTTGTTGCATGCACCGAAACGAATGCATAAATTTATTCGCTTTTCCGGACAAGTGATGCGAATTGGCTTTCCACGAAAATACCGCACAATGGCAACGCACAACGAGATTAACTTAACCTAGGCCAGAGATTCGTTCATCCGTACATTGCGTTGGGGAGGGCTCGTTACAACGTCTCGCTTTTTAAGACGCATTGACATGAATATTTATAATAGAGGTCCGAAAAAACCGCAGGAGGAATGTTGCCGTTGTTGATCGGTTCAAGTGCCGTAATCCGATAAAATTACGTGTGGTTACGCTATAGATTCACGTTCATAACCTTCAACATTAATTCACCTAATTTGGTGAATAAACCGAATATGGTGATGCCGGTGGTGGTGGAGGTATAAAAACAACAGCGAGTTCATGAGAATAAAAAAAGACGTAGAATCCGTTACTAGGTTAAGTTTATCGCGTGATTGTTTGCTTAAAAAAGACGATGGCTGATGCGGCATTGTACGGGAGAAAACAATGACAATGATCTTGCCACTTTGTTGGTCGGCGGTAATTTGCATAAAGTGGCTTTTGCGAGGCCTGGACAACGGTTGGTGGTAGGCATTGTGAAGCTCAATTTATTTGCAATAGATCTGACATAAATATAAGAGTGGTTTTCAGATAGTTTTAATGGGATTTGGCGTTGGGAGTCGTTATTGTTCGAAACGATTTTCAAGTCCGGCGAGGATAGTTTTATGGACTTAAAAGGTAAATGGAGAAACTTTAAGAAATAGGTTATAGGTGGTGTATAAAGTGATTCAGAGGCAACGCTATTAAAAAAGCAGTTCGCAAATTGTAGATCAACTGATGTAACACCTATTGCTATGCCGGCGAAAATGGTTCTTATGCTAGATTAAGACAGAAAAAACAATTAACTTTGCTGATCGGCCAAAAAATGGTTGACCTTGTCTAATTTGTTCCCATATACATGACACAAGCATCATATATCTTGATGACATCTTTAAGAAATTATCTAAGACAACAACCGACGGAAAGTTGTATTCCAATAGTTGGGTTACAGGTATCTAAGTACCTTAAATGATCTCGATGATAATTTAAAATATAAAAAATCCTATACCCTTTACCCAAAGGAGGATAAAAAGTCCCGGACAACGATTCCACTGACGTATATATGCGTATTTATGTCGGTATTCCAATATTTACTATCTATGAGCTCATAGTGAATTCTGAAGCATGCACACAGTTTGCCCCCTTTGACCCAAACGTTCAACTCATTTATCATCCATCTTAGCCTAGTTAAAACCTTGGTTTACCAGGAGTATTCCCGCTCTTAGTCGATTAACCGTCAAAGCATAAACAAATTCCAAGACAAAACCTATTTATCACCACTGGAGGCCGCTTCATGACATCTTAAGTGATAATTCTGCCAAGATTTCAATATGTACAATAGTTGCATTGAAATCGTAGTCAATACCCGCTCTATTCTCAATGCCACTGTGATATTTCAACATACCGCTCTTCCACAAGCATTCCTATCTGTACGCGTGGGGATTCTCTCGTGTACGTTATCCAACCGCCATCCGTTAGCCCAACAATGCATTTGACTTAAGCCGCCACTTAGCGTAAGACGACGACTATCCCGACGTCCGCCACACTGAAGCACCCGGTGATGACACCGAACGCCAGTGATATCTCTCACGGAATATCCATACGGGATGTGTGATTCTCTCACAGCAATTGCGCACACGTCGCTTCTCACTCATAAAGTGCTATTAAATAATTTTATCACGTATCCACACCACACAGATAACCTGCCCCAGAATGACGTCTATGTCGGATTTGTAGGAAATTTTCCAACGACACCGAACAAAAACCATCCACAACTCCTCACAAAGCAGGAAACTCAATAGAAACGTGCAAAAACCAACTGAAAGACTTCCCCCTTGCTAAAGTGAAATCGTCCATAAATCATCTGTCAGATCTGACAGATGACTAATTAATCAATTAATTAGAAAACAGTTACCGACAAATTGGCATTTCGTGGTGAATTAATTTCAACACACTTACCGCAGGCCAAAAAGTTATCGCAGATACCACCAGAGTAACCAGCGCAATTACCACCGACGCGCCGGCCGGTTACTAGACTTGCGAAGTACATCTAGTGAGAGTGCACAGCCCGATGAATTGTAAAAAAATATTTCAAAATCCCAACCCAAGTTGCAAAATCCGTCTATGCCATTCATGTATCCAATAGATACTAATGAATTTTTTCAAACACAGATACAATTGCAGGGCGTTGTTTTGGTTTTAGTGGTTAAATATCAAATGCTAGCGCTGAACTTTGCCCACGTTTTGTTGTGCAGCGCTCCAGTAAATGAAAATTCAATTTACCTCATCTGTCAGATTGGCTTTGATTTAGTTGAATATAAAAATAGTACATAAGCTAAATCCATATGCGGGAGTGGTAAATGATCGTGAATGAACAGCGGTGGGGTAGGGGGAACGACTTTAGGAAATCATACCAATACGAGATTAAAGTGGGCAAAAATGCACAACAAGCCTGAGCGCAGCTCACGGCGCACCAACGTCACACAATTATTATACCACCAACGCCATTGCTTTGGTTTATGGTCTTCGGGTTGAGAGTCGAAGGCCAAACGTAAGCCTTGGCTTACATTTTTAAGTTGCATTTTGCACTTTATGTACGAGTATATGCGCATGCGCACTCACAATTTGGTTATACAATGCAAAATCGAGGTGGCTTTCATTTTCACTTTGAAAGGGGAGAAACAATTGAGTTATGGCCTGGTTACGGTTAATCGGACATTTTGTTATGAAAAATGCGTTTTTCGAAACTGTTTTTTATGGGTATGGCTAGGTGTGGCAGGTGTTTTTTTGTAGATGGCAAATGATCAAAAACGCTATGTTGCTGATAGTCGATGGCTTTTATTATTGCCCCCAACAATAATGACACTTGTAAAAAATATGAGACATGCAAACGAGTTGCAATCGTCCACTGCTCATTTCACATGTAGTCATCAAAATATACCCATAACATCTAATTAAATGTAAACCGTGGCTCTCATGATTCACTAAATGGTTAAACGTCAAATGAAATTCTTTCGCATGTGAATGAATTTACTTAAGTTTAGTCATCAAAACGAAACAAATACCTCATCTTTATTGTAAATGCAACCGATAATTTATGATCAACAATTTAATAACCAAACGTCATTTATATTTTGACATTTTATAGAACTTAACGAGAATTCGGTAATTGCGCATTCATAAAATAAAATGTTTGTTTAAATATCAAAAAAAAAAATAAACTCTACGTCGATATCAAAAGGTGAGTTTCACTTACGAATGTCCATTTATTTTTTATTAGATATTTCGAACAACATTCTCACCAAAGGCGAACTTTATCTGTCAAATAACAATTTCTTTACTTCACATTATAATAATGAATTCCTTTCATGAAACGTCAAAAATATGATACAAGATGAGAAGATGAATTCATTAAGATGTCAATCTCAAGATTGCAAAATGTCTCCTGTTCCTCATGGGCGAAATCACGTTCGACTTCCGGATTTTTCGAAGTTCTCGTAGGAAACCGTAAGTCCGTAAGACTCATCGATGTTGAAAAATTATTTGACGTTTGCCTTAAATCAACGAAATGACAAATTTAGAAACATGTAAAAATATGGTAATTTGAATTTGCATTTTTGCGGACAATTGTTTATTTAGAAAAGTCACATGGTTGTCACACAGTAGGTAAATCATTTCTTTGTATTTGACAAGCAAACGTCATTGGCATTCATGTCCTTTAATGACACACAAACTCACTTCTCTTCAAATCACTTAAACATCACAAGCTTTTCCTAAAAAAAATCAATCTGACATTTCGAATTTCTGACATGTTGTTAATGACATGTCAGTGTTTACTTGTAAACCAACATCTGGAATATATCGAATGCCTGTTTGGCACACCTCTATATGCGTTTCTCATTCACACGTTCTCAGTACTATTTGTCGGTTTTTCTCTTCTTTTTGTCTATTATTTCATCCGATTTTGTCGCTTTTATTGGAGATCAACCAAACATGGAAGCGAAAAACGCCGGCAAAAAATAACAAGCAAAAGTAAAGTAGTTACATGTAACAAAAAATCCAACTGAAAACGTTTGGAATTGATGTCAATGCCTTTTTGTGGATTGCTGAAGACCTTGCACCATGCGCTCCACACACTAGTTGCTGCTTTTGTTGTGATGGTTTCTCGGGTTTTGTTGTTTTCAATTTTGCATTCGTTTAGAAGGTGCTCTGCAACCACACAAACTCATACACAATATATATTGAAAACAGATACATTCGCAAAAGACTCTATACTGCACTGTGACTAATCGAGAAAGGAAAAAAAAAAAAACAGAAGAAGATAGCTATTCCGACTCGTAGTGAAGTGCCATAAAAGCGCATTACATTATCACACGTTGCTTGCATTGTGCTCCTTTTTGTAGGCATATGTATCTTTTTTTTTTGTTGAATTTCTTTTTATTTAAATTCGTTTTATAACGGTGACGTTCGGTGTAATGATCCTAACGCACATGCAGCTATCACGTCGTGCTATTCAAGTGCGATTACAATCGGTAGATGGACATGAGTCGTCTTTGTTGGAGAAGCCAGGGTTTCATGAGTTTTTATAACTGCTGTTAGATTTTTTGAGTAGGTATATGTACATTGTTTTTTTTTTTTTTAATGATGGTTGACTTATCGAAAAAAAATTTAGAATTTCATAGAAATGTCAAAATTTCGAACTAATTTTCAAACTTGCATGGAAATGAATATTTTTTCTGATAATATTTTTGAATTCATCATCACTGTTCTTGAATTAGATACTTGAGATTGGACTAGGTGGTGTCATCCTTATCCTTGCAAAAGATCGAAAATCGTGAAACCATTGTAAATGCCAATTTTTCGAATTTAAATGCAAAAAATATTTTTCAAAGTTGCATGTAAATGGCAATTTTTCGAATTTAAATTGAAACAAATATTTTTCAAAACTGCATGTACCTAAATGCCAATTTTTCGAATTTTCACGAAACAAACCTTTTTCAATGTTGCATGTACCTAAATGCTAATTTTTTGTTAATATTTGCGAATGCATCATCAATGTTCTTGGATTGCTTGAAAATTGAAATACATAGTTGGTTTCTTGGTTAAAAGGCAATACGTATATGAAATATAGCATCCTTCAATGAATGGCTGATGTTCGAATTATCATGAAAATGCCAATTTTTCGAACATATTTTCCAATTTGCATGGAAATAAATGTTTTAAAAAATGTTTTCTATCTTCTTTTTGAATTTGCCATCACAGTTATTGAATTGCTTGAGATTGAAGTAGTTGGTGTTGGAACAATCATGGCAGCAATACGAATTTGACAGCATTAATTGCTTCTGTCATGAAAGCCGTCTCTACGTTAACTTCATTTATAATATTACATCGACGGGGTTATGACCAGGATTGATGTGTCATAATCTTCTGACTTCCCCGGATATACAGACACAAATACCTCGACAGATTTCGCTTTCGATTCCAAGTCGATTTGTGTACCTAACAATATGTATATCTTTAATTATTATTTTTATATGGAATAGGGAATAAAACTAACTGACCACGAATGGAATCATTGATGGTTGGGGTTAAACTGTTCAACTTGGCCGCTTGCAGCTGTCACCTGATAGTATCATGTTTAAATGTTAATTGACAGCTCCATTCTATTCTCAAAACCATCGAACTGCTGTCCTATATCTAACAAACTCCTCCACAGATGGTCAAACTTCCACGTATCATGGTAATTCGATCCAATGGCCTATTCCGCACGTCCAATTTCAAGAAATTAAGTTCCACTCTACACAATGCAATTTGGAAATAATAATATCTAGTATATTCCTCCGCACCCCATATGAATGTTTTTGTTGACTCAGTTCCTTGCATCCGTAGTCATAGTAGGTAATGAAACCTCATTACACAATGCAACAATGTGTATTTACCGCGACCAAAGAGTGTCGCCACTGACTGATAAAAATCCATAAGTAGGCCACACATCCCATATAAGGATAGGAAACCTAACCTAAAATGTTTGCAACAATCTTGCCCTGCTATTGTTGTTCTCGCTGCCGGAACAAAGCCAACCAGGAGAGGACCAATAAAAGGGAAAAGTACTACGAAACAAAGGAAATACTTCGAATATGGTGTTGTTTCCATCGATTGATCTCTCTCTGGCAAAAGTGTCACGACGCGAGAACAGTCATCGTACCCACCTTACGTATATTAAATGGTTGTGTTGCTTTGTTTTCGTATCAATGACAATATTGACTTACATTCGTACGTAGTTATGATGGTATGTACCTTTGATTGCATTTTCGAAAATGGAACATGGCGTTTTCCTTGCACGCTGATGAATCATGATGAACGAGTGATCTATTGGTTTGATAGTAATGCGTCACAACCTAGTTAAGAGCTGTGAAATAGGACACCTAAATATTGTTGGCGTGACTACTTCGATTGAGACCCAACTGGACGCCTATTGATTTTTTAATTCAAGATAAGGAATTATGACAAACCGAACCAACGAGTAGGTAGTAATGGTTTTATGGCTATTTGTATTTTTATTGGTGGGTCATTACTTTCATGGTTATCAGATATCGGTGATCATAGAACAAAGTGTTAATTTCACTTTGCAAATAATAACGTCTATCAGTTATTTCTCGGTTTTTGTGTCCACTCGGCCGGAGAGTGGGATCATAACCATCCCATTCCAGTGATTCAAAATGATCCGCCTTAATACATTAGTTATTATCCTCCTCAAAGTGACATTTTATTCCTTTTTTGCTTTAATTGTTTATATAGAAACTAGATAATAAGAGATTTAATATTATCTTTATTAAATTTTTAAAAATATGACCTGGAAATGGATTTTCGAAAGTCGTAATTTCTTAGAATTATTTAATGTAGTAGAGGTTATTAGCCGTTGAACACCAGTCAGATACAATCAACTCTTTGTATTCAATAGTCGAGTTGAAAGGCCACTAACCACCTACAAATTCAAACGTTAAAAACATAGAAATAACAATATTGCAAAATAAATTTTTAAGCACAGTTTTCAGACACGTGCTACATAACGAATTTTGAAAGAAAAAGCTCAAAGTTTCAGTAATGTCATTGTTGAACTGTAAATTTCAATTCATTGAGTGTAACAAGTTTACTTAAAATCTTTGCCAAACAACATGCACAATCCTACGCAGTATACATCCGTTTTAATAATAAATGACATTTTTTCTGATGTCAAAATGGCGTCTTTCGAAAATTGTGAACTATGCAGTTAATGTCACCCAACTAGCTTTTAAAAACAAGACGTAGATACAAGAAAATTCTCGAATTATTGAAAATCGGAAATACGTTTAAAATATGTATAATCAGGCCTATCGAGGTATCCCTTCGGAATAATTTTTTTCCCGATTTATTCGAAATCAGAGAGGTTTTCGTTCCGATTATCATACCGAAGAACTTTATCGCACATGAACGCGTGGGATAATGCGTTAAGTCAACAATTTTTGACAGCTCCGCGTTGGATTTCTTGTCCGATGAAGAATTGTTGCGGAATCCATCGAACGTGATCGCACACTTCATTTGTTCTGAACGGATACTTCGATATGGTTGAATATTTTTAGTAACAGAAGACACTTGCACCCGTCAATAAATTGCAACGAATGCTTAACATAAATACATACAGACGACAGTCAGAGTGACACTATTCGAAAATTCGAAATTTAATTAATCAAGAACAAATTTTGATTGTATAGAAACAATAAAATGTCTGCAATAAAATGTCTTCTTCTTACTTATTACAAATGTTCGAAACGTCAAAATAATATTTTAAAATAAAATATATAGACAAGTACAATTATTTAGGTATTTATTACAATCTCTGCATTTATGGTAGATATCCAATGTTAAACGATCAATCCCTAAAAAAAAACAATATTCTGTAATACAAGGTGGCGCAAAAGTTGTCACCCGATGTTTTTTGGCCGCCATTTTTTAAAGTGTTTTGCAAAAAAATCGAAACAATTATTATAGGTGGCGCATAAGACATGAATCATGGAATAATTTTTTCTACTTTTTTTGCTGAAGAATTTAAATATTTGCAACCAAAAAACATCGGGTGACAGCTTTTGCGACGGGTGACAACTTTTGCGCCACCTTGTACAAGCTGATTTGAGCGTTTGCTCCGTCATCTGTCATTTTATTTATTTTATGTCAACTTACATATCTTTAATAGCGGGGTCTACAAAATTGTAATTTTTTTTTCGAAATGTCTGTTTCCGTACTGTTGCGTTAAAAATTAATAACTGTTCAAACTGCTTGGAGTGGGACTTCATTATCTCAGAGAAATAAACTTACGAGAACGCGTTAAAGCAAATTATAGTAAAATCAAGCTGTGCCAATATTATCTCGAAGTAAAAAAATACCCCTGTTTCGCTTTTGGAATTTGTATAAAAATCTAGTACATTTGAAAAAAAAATATTTACACTTCAATCCTACTCAAAACTTATTCGTCGTGATTTGACGAATAAGTTTTGAGTAGGATTGAAGTGTAAATATTTTTTTTTCGAATCTCGATACTCGTATTTGCTTTTTTATTCCTAAATTAATCATTTTTATGTTTTTGTTATTTTCCTTGTTTTTTTTTGACAGACTGACTGTCTACTGCATTAGACGTCCAGCTGGGAAGCAAAGACTCCGCGAGCCGGAGTATGAGTGTCCATTCGTTCTACATGTCCTAACCATCTTAAACGTCCAAAGCGGAGTTTTTTGACCAGGGGTATGTCGCTGTACAGCTCGTATAGTTCTTGGTTGAATCTTCGTCTCCATAGCCCGTCAACGCAAACGGGACCGAAGATTTTTGGAAGAATTTTTCTCTCGAATCGACCAAGGATTTCTTCATCCGCTTTTGATACGGTCCATGCTTCAGCGCCGTAGAGCAGGACTGGGATGATCAGGGTCTTATATATGATCTCCTTAGTAGTTTGAGTGAGGGCTTTACTCCTTAATTGCCTTCTTAGCCCGAAGAAACAGCGATTGGCAAGAGTTTGATTTCTGATGAGATGTTGTTGTCAGAGTTAATAGCGGAGCCGAGGTAGACAAAGTCCCGTACTACCTCAAAGTTATATCTGTCAATGTGGATGTTCTGTCCAATTTGTCGATGTTGTGTGTCCTTTCGTGTTGACAGCATATACTTAGTCTTACCCTCATTTACTGCTAGACCCATTGCTGCCGCTTCCTTCTCTATACTAGCAAAAGTGGCTATGACATCACGTTGAGTCCTACCAATGATGTCAATATCGTCGGCGTGTGCTAGTATTTGCACCGATTTTTTGGAAAATTGTGCCTCTGGTGTTGGCTCGGGAGTTTTGCACAATCCTGTCAAGAATCAAATTAAAAAAATCACATGACAGCGCATCGCCTTGCCTGAATCCTTTTTTGCTATCGGATGTGTCGGTGAGGTCGTTTCCGACCCTGATGGAGCAGCGAGAATTCTCCATCGTCATCCTACACAAACGGACGAGTTTGGGCGGTATACCAAAACCAGACATGGCTCTGTCGTATGCGGCTTTAAAATCGATGAATAGGTGGTGGGTATCGGTTTGGCCTTCTTGGGTTCCATGATCTCCAGAATTTCATCGGTTGTGGACTTTCTGGCCTAAAACCTCACTGATAAAGGCCGATCAGGTTGTTGGTAAACGGCTCCAGGCGTTCACATATTACGGCAAGTAGGATCTTATAGGCGATGTTGAGGAGACTTATGCCTCTGTAGTTGACGCAGTTCAGAGGGTCTCCTTTTTTGTGGAGTAAGGTTTATTAAAACTGTCATAATTTTTCGAATGTTAGTGCTACTATTTCTTAAACTCAGTTGAGGTTACGATAACTCCGAAACGCAATACCCATATTAAAATCTTCAAAACGATGATTTACAAAACCAAAATCCCGAAAACAATTGTCATTAACAGTAAGTGCCTAATTGCGGATTTTATATTTGTGAATGCTCATCAGAAGGTGATGATTTTAAGGTTTGGGAGTTGGTATCCTTTTAAAAGGACATTTTGACATTTCCAATTCAATTTTTAAAACAGTGGCTTACCAATAGCGGAAGCGCAGACGTTTGTAAATATATGTTTGAAGTAAAAGATGACAGCCGTTTCTTCGTTATTACTATGTGACATTTGTCATTCATAACGTGATTCTAATTCTAATAAAGACATTAAAAGCAAAAACGTATGTTAAGATGTTTTTGAAGTAGAAGATGACAGTTTGTTCGCAATGGAGTTTTGACATTCATAAATTAAGTTTAATTCTAAAAAGTTAGTAGAAGCAAAAAATTTACTCAAAATATTTTTGTAATAGAAGATGACAGAAGTTAGTTTGCGATTGCCGTTTGTCATTTGTCATTCTTCAACAAGTCTAATTCTAAGTGGAATCACTTCTTGATTTGGGATAGAGTAAACATTTTGAAGCTGCACTTTGACGATTTAAAAACTGTCAAAAAAAATCCCTAAACCTTCTGTTTAAATTAAGCTTGTTACATCATTTCTACGCTTGAACCCTTTACAATTTGTTTGTGTGAATGGTTGTTTCATAATGATCTTCTGTTGACATCAATTGAATAAAAATATAAGCAAGTAACTAACACCATCATAAGTCCCATTCAGAGGCCTGTTAAGTCAATACTAAAACCCAATTCACCAACACATAGAAATCCATTTCGTTTTGTTGCATCGACTTTGAACCTTTCCAATCCGAGATTGTAACCACCCCCGACCGTTTCATCTGGTTGTCATAAATTACATTTATTGTCCCAGCTGTTTATTCAAGTGAATTCCAAAGATCGTCATCAACAAGGACACTTCCACTTATACTCACTAGTGTGGAATTACAGAAAAAAGAAAGAAAATCGAAACACAAAGACACCAAAAAGCAACCATGTTAAGTAGGGACAACTCCCTCGCTTCCGGGATGTCTTTGCCATATTATCTGACACGATCGGTTTGCTCACACTCTGTTTCAAGTGCTCTTCGGTGATCCGCTTAACAGAGCACCCTCCCAGAGTGTAGTGGTGGTGGTAGTGGTACCATAACGACGACGACAACGACGGGAGTACCAGGGGAGGTCCATGCTTGTCGTAGAACTTGGGTATTTGTATGCGTTGCTGCGATACGTCTACGGCTTCCTCTTTGTTAATATTTACGCGGCTTTTTTTTTTCAAATTCAAATGCGGTCGTCGGCCTTTTTCCCCAATTTTGTTGTTGTTGTCACCGCTACTGTGTGCTGTTCACGTCGATTTGATATACACTGTTCCCGTGTTGAGTTAAGCTAATATACCAGTGGGTATGGTGACTTTCCATTACGGTAACAGGGTGTGGTGTGGTGGTGTTGGCGATTGTAGAAAACAAAGCCACTCTGGAATGAGAGGACAAGGCACGTTTACAATTTACACGTGTAGCCGGGGTATTGAGAGCGAATGTTAATTATCACTAAAGGGGGTGTTATTGACACTATCACGGGACTGTTGCCATTTTTATGCTTTGTGTGCTAAAAACAAAATGTATTCGCCGCACTCTTTGCTTCTCTGGAATTAATAGAATTTAATTGAATAATTTTTAGAAACGAACGCACGAGAAATATGAGGATTGACGATGACGATGAGTCACTAAATTGCGCCGTCGCTGGTTGACTTATAGTACTGGGTTTGTTGAGGGTATGTGGTTATTATGTTTGATTAATCGGGGCCAAAGTGGGGTTGTTCACTTCCAATATGTGGTGCACTATACAGATTACTTTGGATGTGGAATTCGGTTTATTTTTAGTGATCGTGTAGATGAAATATTTGAGAACGTCTAATGAGGCAGAGGTATTTGTTTAATATGAGATCGACCGGATCTAATTTGGGAACTAGTGAAGTGCTGGATATGGCCAATTGGGTGTTACGATATAAAGATTTGGAAATCGTATCCGTTTATAGTGCGGGGAAGTTTGGTTTGTAGAATCGAGCTCTTGAAAATAGTTGGAATGATTTTTTTAAGCACGGGTTGCTGTCACTATTAGTAAACGCGTTTACCAACCTTCATTACAAACCCAGCGTTGTATCGTTCTAGTTTTTGTGTTCGAAAGCTAGGTTTACTTCACTTTACTATTTTTCACTTTACTATTTCGAGAAAAACAGGGGATTTTCTAAAACAGCTTTGTAATATATTTGGTAGATTAGAACTCTTCAAAAGTTGTCAAGACGATCCTTTAAAAACGGGTCCAGTTTGTGTCACTGAGCGAACTCTAAATTTATGAGCATATTGATCTTCATCTCGATCTTCTCAAACAGCTTATGTTAGTTAATGAAAAAAAATGTCTGCTTCATTGAAAAGGCGAGCATGGTCCCGCTTTTTGAGCGAAAAATTATTCGAAAAATCTTCGGTCTCATTTGCGTTGACGGTCTCTTAAGACGAAAGTTAATCAAGAACAATACGAGCTATACAGCGACATTTACCTGGTCAAAAAACTCCGCTTTCATTATTTACGCCGGCCCGTTGCAAATTATCACTGTTCTATTCAATAAATTTAGAAGATCGTTTATTGAAACAGCGCCATCTATTGATAGTGCCACCTTACAATAATATAAATGTTTCTGTAAATATTTATGACATTCTACTAGAAAAAATATCGATTAGACACACAAAAACATTGTTAAACTCAGTTATTAAAAGAAAGTACTGTTTCTGTTTCTGTAAATCGAAAAAGCAGAGCCATCTAGTAACAGTAACAAGATGGCCATATATGAATATGCTATCGTGGCAATTCAATCAGATGGGTTGTTTCAAAAACTGGAAAAAAGATCGAAATTTGGTTTCTGACGATAACCTCTGACTTATTTTCAGCTGTCATACATCAAATCTGACATTCAGCCTGATGGAGGACTGGAAAAGTTTGTAAGCAGCACCATCTATTGCATAAAATGTGTTTATAAGCACCAACATATGTCAGAGTAGATGCCTATTAAGTATCTAGTCTGTTGGCAATTTAGATGAAGGTATTTCAGTTTAAAAATGGCGCCATCTGTTCCTTATAGGCCTTTAAAATTTCAAATTGAGACAACAACAAGACTTGCTATGAAATCAAACTGATTATTGCGTGATTTCTGCATTGCAAATATCCTTAAAGCTGACAAGTTGTGGATTTTTAATTGCGGCTTCTTCTTCCACTTATCGTCAAAGTTTTTATCTTTAGAAATATCAATGAAAACAATATACATACCACAAGTGTCCCGTTGCGGTCCGTAAGTAATGTGATAATTGACCGAACGATTAATAACAACTGTCACTTTCGACTGGTCTGCCAACCCAGAATTGATACATTGTCACAATTCCAATATATTGAAGCTTATTGCCACTTTCAAACAGTAGCCACCGTATTTTCCTTATCCCACAATAATTCCATTTCATTCGTTTAATTTTCACTTCTGACAAAGCTCTCTTAGAGCTGTCAAATTTAAGACCCCTGACCCCCATTCCAATTAAAGTTACTTTGGCGCAACGTTTTCTCCCACAAACACTACACAGGTACTCGTATCCAGCTGAGATATACGTCCACCACCACACATAACAATTTTCCGTTTATTAACAAATTTATCACCATTGATAGCCAAGCCAGGCTACAAAGTCACTCCATAAATTACACCATCCATTCAATCCATTTCTTGCACCTACCTCTGATCGTGAACAAAATATCTATATACATATATTCCTGCATCCTGGTAAACCATAGATACACCACATACACAAAAAAGCCCCAACTGATATTGTAAACAACGTCCAAGGCACCTCCATACTAGTCCACAAAAAAAGGGGACAAAGATCATTGCAACACTGTTGCCAACAATTCAACGGGTGGGAAGAAAGTCTCCATGATTTCCGTGACAAAAATCCTTCAGGTAATCATGTCTGTTGTGTCTATCTATATCGAATAAAATGACAGCAAATGAAAAATCTGAAAAAGAACACCGAATGCAAGAGTTTTGTTATTTTGGCTAATGACAAACCAGTTGTCATTACCAGCCATCATTGTTGTTGAAATGCAAAAATGAACTGACGAGTGACGAGTGGCTGTGGCTGTCACTTCAAATGATGCCATTCAGAAACGGATTAGTGATGACGTTTGCTGTACCTGTCAATGTGCAGTTGACTTTTGACATACATCGAGGGGGATAATGATAAATTGTATGGCTACTGTTCCTACGCGTTGTTGTAATGATACTTTGTTGTTCGCAGAGTTCTGTCAAATTGGTCTTGGACGAGTTTTTCTGTCATAAATGTCATCTTTCATGCTGCCCACAATAAGTCAAGTTCTACCTATTTTAAGGTGGGGAAATGAAATCGATGTAGGTATAAGGTCTGTTCCCGTAATTTTTCAGTAAAAATTAGTAAATTCTCAAATTTCTTGGAGTGGGGGTAAATTATCTCAGAAAGAGACAAAATTACCAAAAAGTACGGGAACGCATTTAAGTAAAAAACAGTAAAATTTTATATTTTGTATGCCTTTTAAAGAACAAATGACATAAAGCATCTGTCAAAACAAGCAAGTTGTCACTTTTAGATACCAACTGACAGTTTACTGAAATTTCTGCAGTAAATTTTTTAACAGATTTTTATGGAGGGGTAGTTTTTTGCTCTCTCGTGAGCTGTCTCTTTTACATATTTTTGCGTACGGGAACGGCAATAAGTAAAAATCAGTAAGAATCAGTAAGAATAAGTAAATATTATTTTGTACGGGAACAGACCTATTGTAATGAACGTTGGCACAGAAATGTTGCTTCCATCTCAATACATCTGTTTATTCCAACAAGTTTGACAGATGTGTAAGTCAAACTGTCAGAGCATTTAAAGTGATCAAAATACAATGAAGAATTTAACTCCTCTGACCAATTAAAACAAAGAATTATCTAACGCATCGTATGAAATTGGAGTTTGCAAGCTCGTGGAATAATTAAGATGTGTTGACAGCCGCTCAAAGAGCAACATTTATGTTGTCTGGAATCAATTTATTTCATTCAACAAATCCTGACATTTAATGGTTGATTAAAGGCAGCTAATCCTTGGCTAGTTGAATAAATGCATTTCTGCAAGTGACTCTTTGCACAAATGTTGTATATGACATACCCGTTATTAAATTGTTTGGCAGAGTATACTTCATTAAATAATCTGTCAAAATTGCCAAGACTTTCAGCATATATAAAATAAATACAATTTATTGTATGAAAATCGGCTGGCCATAATTTGCCTTACAAAAGAATGACATTTGACACTAAATGAACATTTAATTGAATACTATAAGTGTCGCATTGGTTTGTCAATGAAGTTTTGTCTTGCTCTCTTTTGAGGAATGCGTACTTTACCAACCCAATAACATTCACAAGCTCGTTTGTTCAATAAGGACTGGTTTTTGCGTGCTAAGAACAGGCTTATTTTGCCCGTTTTAATTTGATAATTGTTGAGCCACGTTTATAACTCATTGAACTATATACTCCTCAAAATCGTATTCCGTGATTTTAAGGAGTATATCGTCGAAAGGAATAAATCTTCATCGGATTTGCCACATTGTGAGTTTTGGCGCATATTTCCTGATCCTCCTTTCATTAAGACATCTAGCAGCTCAGCTTGAAAAGTCATGTCTCCTTCTGCTGAGAATATCACTGCCATAGGTTAAGACGCTCCATTGACATCGACTAGACGATGTGCTACGCTATCAAACTTTTGTGTAGTTTTTTATCAGATTAACAGAATTAGCTAATCAATTGTTTTAGTTGCGATAAATTGTCACAATTGCTGGACGCTGTCTAAGATGTCTCTCAAGAGGTGATCTTCGGTTTACTCCTAGAAGATCAACTATTAAGAGAAAAAAACTAATTTTTGGAACTATACCAATATTATTTGAATATAAATGCATTTATGAATGATCAGTATATATTATA
The DNA here is from genome assembly GCA_932526625.1 of Rhingia campestris. Classification (NCBI taxonomy): domain Eukaryota; kingdom Metazoa; phylum Arthropoda; class Insecta; order Diptera; family Syrphidae; genus Rhingia; species Rhingia campestris. Next base: position 32,052,069 of record OW052183.1, read on the forward strand.
TATCCCTATAGAAAATTATAAAATTAGTTCCTAAGTGATCATTCTAAGCCGAAGATCAATAATACATTTCTGGAAACGATAAATTAAATGGTGTTTGAAAATTAACACTCTTGATGAAAATTACACGATTGCATTGAAAATCACAAACAATAACATCGATAACATACCAAACTAGACGAAAGTTCATTTCGTTTGGATAACGATCTACCGATTCTACTAAAAATCACAATCGATCAAGCTAATAGATATTTAACACGATTTCAATTACGATCACTTTAAAAGGACAGTATGTTACGGTCAATAAAATCGCCACCATCTATAGAAAACTATGATACACTTCACTAGAATGTGATGACGATCACCGGATTTTACCAACGACGACCAAGATCAATAAGGTAACCAGCATGATAAAGGGAAGAAAGGGATACCGAAGCAAGGTCATGATCATTTTATTTTCCATGTGGTCTCTATCAATAAGGTCGATTTCAATTGTCAATCCCTGTCAGTGTAGTTTTACTACTGATCGGCTGGTACTCAATTTTAACTAAAAATGCGCTAATCACAGATTCAATTTATGCCTATTGAAGTTGATCCACTTTGTAGACACTACACTTAAGGATCCTTTAGAGATTTTCCTCCGCTGCCTCAGCTGATATTTTTTTTAGTGGAACAATTTTTCCAGCAGAAAGGAACTTATTCTTATTCGTAATGGCTGTAAGGATTTTCCGATACCCAGTAAAGTCAACATGATAATCCCACTTCTGACACCAATGTAATGAAGATTGTAGTTCTCTACTTGTTTATCATTGCAACTACCGATTAATATATTCATAGCAAATTAAATGATACCACAATTCTATCTCAAATTCCATCAATAATATAAATAAACCAATCATAAACCAATCCACACATAGATTACACAAAAAGATATCCACAACATATTCGCAGATCATCTCACGATCAGTAGGTACCTATGCGCCAAAGCTTCATAGAATAATCTATGCTTGACTACACATCTATATCTATTTTTCGCAGTATACTTAACCGCGTCACTCGTTCGAAACCCTCCACACCATAACAAGCTAACTAACTAAATAAAAACGCAAAAAAAAATACAAAAAATTCGAGAAAAAAAAAGTAAATAAATGAAAAGCTGAAAAGAGAAGGCCACCACCGCTGCTACCGCCCGTTGCATCACTTCCGTAAACAACACTTATCACGGGATAAGTGCCAACTCTCTACACAGAGGCTACACAGCCTCGTATTGCATCACAAAACATTGTGTGCTTACTTTGTCCAATGTCAATGTGCGTTAGAGATACATACTACCACATAGACGGGTTATATGAGATTGATGCGTGTTGTTGTTACACAGACGACTAACGATGACAGCAAACATTGTTACCTATAGAGATGACATTGTTAGGATCGAGCAGTTACCACGTCTATTGTTACAATCTTTGTAACATGAAATTTACTGATCGTGTGGTTTTGATTAAAAAAAAATGGTCGTACGAGTATATAATGACATGCAAAGAAAGAAGAAGCTAAACAATGGGAAATTATTTCTTGATAATGGATGACAGTTAATTAATTTTAAACCTTGACTTCGGGGGAGTATATTGTTTTGTTTACGTTTAAGGGGCACACAACGATCACTCTATCAGTTAATTACATTCAATTATGAAGCATGCTTTTTGAGTATTGTTGTGTGAAGATCACTGACGATAAGAAGGGTTTTATCAGTGATCCTGCTGATGAAGGATTGTGTTGAATGATTACCAACCCGTCTGGTGGCAATCCATTCAAATCATACAGGATTAAGGCTCCTGAAACAAATTTTCAATATTTATAGCGATCCTTTTAAGATCTTATGATCCTCAAGTAAAAGATACGTCATTCAGTATCTTGTGTTCAAATGCTTCTCATGTAATTTGTTATATGCAATCAATGATCTAATAATGGTTCTTTCTACTCAAGATCGATCACTTAATTTCTAAAACAAATAGGATCAATATTGTAGGGATATGTCTTTACTTTTCATATCATATAAATGGCGATCCTCATAACTTATAAGGCTTAAGGGCTGGTGATGATCACAAGTTGCAAACGTACCCAGATTAATGTTATGTTTTGCAAACAAAACAAATGCTGAAATAAAAGAGACCACAGATCGATCACTAACTTACTTAAATAAAAGAAAAACCATCATGATATTTGAAGGTTTATGTCTACTACGGAGGAGCAGTTAGGGCTTACATCCAAGTGATCCTCATAAGATGCAAGTGTACCCAAAAAATTTTTTTTTATATAAAACTAAATCTACATGACTAACTTAACCTATCTAAACCTATCTAGGCCCTGTCATGTGATCTCTATTCCATCGACTAACAAGTCATCTTAGATAAGAGATCACATGTCAGGGCCTAGTTTTACTTAACCTAAGTATCGGCTTCAGCCCAGTCTAGCCACCAGTATCGGTCTCTATTTAACCTGTTAGTGTTACTTTTGTCGCTTACAGGTATGCTAATGCAGTATCTAATTTAATCAGTATTCCCGTCCCCCGACTCAAAAGGCTCATAAAGGATCATTTTATCTGTTGCTCTCCTTGCAGCATGGTATATTATTGGAACGTTCGTTGAATCCGATAGGTAGCCATATGCATCCAGAAACAGAAATGTTTCTGGCGGAATGTATCCACTTTCCAAGGCATTTCTGAAATACCCAGGATTCGGATAGAATAATCCAGAGATTAATTCGTTTTCGCTAACACTTGCCGAACGAACAAAGTGATTCCTTACAAGATCTAGAATGACATTGTCAATTCTGGACACACCGGAAGCATCCAGAAGTCTTTTGTTTGAGACGTAATGCCTATAATCGGAATGTGCACTCCTATACATCTGTGTGCAAGCTCTAAGACATTTGCGCTCGAACACTCGAAGTTTTTCCATATACGATGGGTTAATGTTCCACCACACTGGACTCGCATAAGTCAGAATTGGACGAACGAATGCTTGGTAACAAATGATCTTCACATCGGATCTAAGATAGTTGGAATAAAACAGGCTTTTAAGCGACATGAATGCCGCTCTTGCCTTGTCTAATTGAATATTTATGTGCTCATTGTAATACAGAAACTTGTCCAAATGAACACCTAAATATTTTACCACGGTCCTCGACTCGATCCGAAGACCATTTGAACTCGTTATTTTGAGATTTCTCCAGTTGCGTCTCAAATCTGAATTACCGCGTCTTATTGGGGTGCGGAACAGTATGGTTTCACATTTCGTATAGTTTATTTTAAGCTTCCATTCGGAGCAGAAAGCTTGAAACCTATCAAACTTGCTTTGAAGTTGGATTTGAATGTCTTCAATTTTTGAGCTGCTTGCATACAGTGTAGCGTCGTAGGCAAATGCCAATGAATTATCGAGTTCCCTAAGTATATCGGAAATGTAGATATTGAAGAGCTGTGGAGCAGTTACTGTGCCTTGAAGTAGACCATTATGGACATTAAAAACTTCAGCTGTCGAGTATTCTCTATCTGTTACAACAAATTTCTTTCCGTATAGCATGGATGCTATCATCTTTGTAAGATGAGATGGAAATTCATATCGAATAATTTTGTAAATTAACCCGTCAATCCAAACCGTGCCAAAGGCTTTTTCGATATCCACTAGGCAGGCAGCTGTACATCTTTTGGCGTTGAGATTCCAATTAACATCCGAAATCAATTTTGTAATAGCATGCACTGCCGAGTGATTATTTCATATACTATTTTACAAAAAAAAAACTAGTGGTGCACTGAACATCACTGATCGAACATTGATTTTATTATATGAAAGAAACACGATCCTTTTGTAGGTTTGTGTCTTGACTAAGTAGGAGGCGTTTTCGATTGGTAAATCTGGATTTTTATCTAAAATTTTATCTATTTTTTGGTGTCAATGGAATACGATTTCAATTTTTTTTGTCTCTGTATTGTTGTAATTTCTTGTCAGTGAAGTTAGTGTCGGTATAGCTGTCAAGTTTCAAGTCACACAGGTTGTTTGTTTTTTGTTAATTTATATTTCACATAGAACTGCTACAGTTTTTATGACTAATAATAGTTTTTCACAATAAATAATAATAAATCAAAACGGAAATCACGCTAGCCAAACTGACAGCTATCATTTGTATTAGCGTAAGTGCAAGGAGGGGTAAATCTGCAGAAAGTCCAGATCTTCAAAATTTATCTGAGATAAAAAGAAAAGATTTTTGTTGCCCAATAGAACACAACAAATGTCAATATCGGTCTTTTGACAGATCTAGATAAAAATAAATGTTTTTTTTTTACCAATGGAAAACGTCATTAAATGAATCAGTATTTTGTTGCTGACGCCATAACTTGAAAACCGCTGGACGGATTTGATCATTTCTTTTCAAATGTTGGCAATAATTTAAGCAAGGTTTTTACGAACGATAGAACTCAAGTAATTCTCTTTTTGGATAGTTCCCATGGAACTGGAAAAATGTTCTTGATATAATATTGATTTGGCTTCTTGCTTCTTGTTTCTTCAAAAACTGCATCTACGATCTTGAAGGGTGGTTGAAAGCTCATTTGTCACTTACTTTGCCGTTGATTATACAACGAACTCTGCGATGGCCAAAAGTGTAACAATGTAAATTTATCGATTGGGAGGGATATACGATGGCACATAAAAACTGCAGGGAGCATCTTCCCCCCCAATCAGTATTCAAAACTTTGCATACATCCAATTTCGCACCCATCCCAAATCAGTAAGCCTAACGAGGGGGTTCATACTTTACATACATCCGACTGCATGTTTGGGTGTATACAAAGTTTGAAAAGGGATATGGACATGGCAAGCTGCCCCCCCAGCAACCCTTCTGATTGGGCTCATCGTTGGATTTGGATTGCGTGCGAAGTTGGATGATTGGGCAATATTTCGGTTTACAAAGCGCAATAACGCCAAATTGGTAATATTTTGTTTTGGAAATCAAAATAAAGAAACATTTTGAATTTGGTCTTAGGGCTCAGTTATAGCTATCATTGAACAACTTCATTGAAACATAAAACATGATGGAATCAAATTTTACCTCCATAGCTGCTTATAGGAATCGTAGGAAAATTCCGTTTCATTTCTGTGGAACGACAAACATTACTCCACAGAAATAAATCATGATCAGTGAAAAATAAAAATTGATTTTCTGAGATAACTACAATTTAAAATTAAAATATGTTTGGATAATCATGTTCTAAAATTCATAAGCTTTGTTTTGACACCAACTGAATTGATATTGAATTTATAAAACAAAACGCAAGAAGTAAAAGAAAATTTCCAATGCTGTTTTTCAATGATAGCTATATTATTTCGTTTGGCCTAATTTCACGTCACCCACCAAAGCTACAATTCTTAAGGGAAAATACAATAGAAGACGTTTTGATCTCAGGAATTCCGATGATTCCAACCGAAATGCCATTTGACTTTAAATGGTTGCATTTCAGTGCAGCTTCCATGCATGTGAGGATCAGTCCCTTTCACCACTTTTGATCAATTAAGGACTTTGTTCTAAGCAAAATCCACTTCTTTCTGGCGAACATTTTGAATACACCAATAAAGTCTGGACCTTAAGAATTAGTTCTTGATTTTCATTGTGTGTGCAGTTGCTCAGTGGTAAATGTGTAAAATTTTAAGGCGAACATCTTTTTTTTATATTTATGTCGTTAAGCATGGTTATGTCACCGGTGACACAGAAACTCAAAATCAATCAAACCCATGTGGTCCAATATTGCATCTCTTCTTGGTCCACATTGGTGATTCACAGTAGTATTTGCTTGATTTTGAGTTTCTATAATACCGGTGATCTTCAAACATGTCAACCTAGTCCCTCATCTACTTTGGTTATCTTCATTTCTGAAGATAACCAAAAGAGTAGACTAATATGGGCAGATACTTGGTTTCAAACTATCCAAACTTAAGTCGAGTTGGAAATATGTATATGAAGGCGAGACAATAAATTTAATTTAACTAGCTGATCCGCCAAATGGCTGTGAACTTTGCTAATTATAATTATCGACATTCTTTTAGCTTCAGGGGCATAAAGACAAAATTTGTATTTTTATGGAGTGAAGCACCTATTTTCTAAAGTCTCAACATCACATGCATTTATTTTATTTGACCCAAATGATCATTAAGGATCATTGATTTGTATGAGATCAAAACAACTGCATGTGAACGTATGGTTATTATCTGGCTAACGAATCATGATCGGAATCTAAAAGGTTTACCTCACTGATGATACTAAACAGTGGGTATTATAAAAAATAAATCATGCAACCTTTACTTAGACGGTTGTAGTCTTCGCTAAATAGGTTTATATTAATTTCCTTGAGATTTTACCTCGAATTGAAAATTATCTCTTTAGCAATTTTTTTTTGTTCAAAACAATGCCAATGATTTACCAAAAACCATGACCAAACTATTTCAAGAAACCCACCAAACAAACAAAGAGCCTACATGCTCCAATTACTGCCAAAGAGCGTTTGTGCCGTTTGTTGAAACGCATCAATCCGAATTCATTTCACTTTCACTCAAAAACGCAGCCGACAATTAAAATAAAATTTCCCGCCATCCCATTAATCAGTTACGCGTTCTTATTCGCTCGACTGGATTCGGCCAAAGATATGAAGAAAAAAAAAAAAGATACAACATCCTACAACAGGTGTGCCTCTAAAACTCAAGGAGCTCAAGCACTCAATAATTATAAGATAAATTTACTCAATCATTAGCACATGGACACCAAATAAATCAAAATTGCATAGAGGTATGCATACCTGCGTAGTGGATATAATGCTCGCTTAAATACAAGCTCGACCACTTAAGCAACATTTTGTGTGTTGCCAAAATGTAAATCAACCTAAAAGATACAAATTCTACACATGTTTGTGTGTATAGATACATTCGATGTCGTCGTCGACGCCACTGCAGCACACCACTCGATCGCTTGATTAATTAAGTAGTCCAAGGTGCAATAAATAAAATTAAATAAAACGAATTTATTTAGGTTGTTGCAATTCACTTGTTCACTTGCAACCTTGTTGTTGTTGTGGTGGATGTGGCACCGCAGATACTGGCAACACCGCGACGACCGGTACCGGTACCTGTATCGGCACTCTCATTGCATGAGACATATTTTTTTTTCGTAAAAGAAAAAGAAAGCGTAGAGCAAAGCAACATTTGTTGCCGCACAACGGTGGCACTGGCAGCACCAGCGATAGCGGCGCTTGCTGTGTGTGAAACTACTCTAAGAAACAGCTGTGCGTAGTCTTTCCACGTCTTCGTCGGTTTTTCGTCTTTTAACGGTATACGCAGTCACGTCGTAGTTCGTATAGATAGCCCCTTGAGTACCATTATCGCGTTGGTCTTGATTGAGTCCAACACGCCGAACCCGAACACTACACTTTGGCCATATAAAGTCGAGTGTTAGTGCTGGTGCTGCCTATCGCTAGAGCGATAAACAGGGGAATCTAGTCACTGTCGGCCACACGCATGAACATGAAACGCATACGAAATTTATTGGATGCGGAAGTCATGAACAGTTAGTGAAATGCGTTCTCAAACACACGCACGTGTTTGTGTTTCTGGTGCGGCTGTATGCGTTGGGCTGCCGGCCGGATTGCGGACCGGGACCGCCCCTTCCAGCTATTAGTGTTTAATTAAGTGAAAATGACTGAGCTATATTTCATGTTCACATTTTTCGCTTATAACTGAGTTCGAGTTCGAAAGACCTCTGTTGGCAGGTTTTTTTTCGGGACAGAGTTGTATTTAGGTACTTTGGTTGCTTAAATGAGATTGATGGAGATTTTGAGATAATGATTTCGGTTAGACCCTCCAGCTAACCAGTCAAATTAGGCGAAAGTATCTGCAATTATTTTTAGAATGGGTATGATCCGAGTAAGGGATAATAATATGAATGGGATGGTAATTATACTGTTGGACAAGTATATTGTAACGGTTTTGGAACGATGCGGAATGAGGTGAAATTATGTGAAGGTTGTCTATAATTACCTAAGTTGGGTTGGCGATTTGCATGTTAGCTTGTGGGAAATTGTAAGCGTTCACTTGAGACTAACAAGAACATTCGAGTTAGAATAGTGATCATACATTGTATTTTTTGTCAAAATCAATACGAAATTATCTTACACACATTTATTTGCAAATACCAAACCCCATATAGTCATGTCAGCGATTGAAATAATATTTAACATTTCGTGAAAAAGTGGCGCCCAACATGGGGCCGCGAGCAATTTGAAATCGAAAGCTTTGTCTTACGTGTTTCGCCATTAAAACGTTTGTTATATCTCATGTAAAACTGTATATAGACGGTACAGATTGCTATCTAAGGGTACCTCTGGGGCGGTATAGGTTCGCCTAACCTGAGAAAAGTTTTTTTTTAAAACCTAAGTACATATACAGAGTAAAACATGATCTAATCGTACTTGAAGTTAAATGGTCAATGCTACATTCAGCAGCTTTTTTGTTAAGTTGGTGGTTCATTCCAATCGCATATCATCTAGGAAGCAACAAACATCAGGTGGATAATATCGACAACATTTAAACTGTTTTGCCAAAGCTGAATCGTCTAAATTACGTTACCATATTAAAGCTTACATTTATTTTACAGCAGCTCAAGTCCGTCTTCCTTATAAAGCTCAAGTACTCAAGTAAACTGAACTTACTAGATTCTATCCAAAGACGAGCAGCCACCTTATAGGCGATGCTACCCTAACATCAATTCTTCAACCTTTGGCTCAGCGACAACTTGTAGGAAATCTGCCTCTTTATTACAGGTACTATAACAGCAGATGTTCGAAGGAGTTAGAGAAATCATACCTAGACCTGTTAGAGTTGCAGCTCATAGACACACAGTCCATCTAACAACGACATGAACAAAGTACCAAACATGGTTTTTATTTCAGACCAAACACACAGTCCATCTAACAACGACATGAACAACATACCAAACCTCCTTTTGTTTCAGACCAAACAAATAAAGGAACGAACGGTGCGCCATATTTTATGCCGGTATGTGAATATTGAATGACTTTAAAAAAAGACAACCGATTTCCATAAATAAGGTTTTTCTATTTAATTTAGTCCTTTGAAATTTATTAGGGCCAGTTTTTAGTTACAACAACAATCAAGTGGCCGCCTCTTTTGTCCAAAGCAAAATGTGCTCTTTTTTGATGGGTCTTTCAACACTTTTTCGAGCAATACCGAATTTTTTCGACAAGATGTTACCCTTAATCGAATATTCTGAGGCCTGCTGGCATACACTTTGCTTTCCAAATAGCACCACAAAAAGAATTCCGAAGGGGTCATATCTGAAGATTGGGGTGACCTTTTAATGACAGCACCCACCCTGGAAATTTCGTTGCAGAAACTTCATTGTAGAAAGCAGTAATCTTCAAGACCTTATGTGTCAACAGCAGGATTGAAACTTGAATTGAAACTACAAACTGTATCTGCACACTCGGTGCTTCTAAAAAAACCTAAGCCAATCCTTATTAGTCAACTAGCTAGAGAGATTAAGGAGATGTTTATCCTTTGTAATGGCTTAAAAAACACAATGCAGATCCTCCTAGATGCCTAGGCCTAGGAGGGTCTGCATTGCCACCGCTGAGCACGAGGTCTCGGTTTGATTCTCAGACTTAGCAAAACCAAAATATCTTTTACTGGCTCTCTTTTTGTGTCTATCTCACAAATCATCCGAAAGGTATCAACTAAGAAATGTTATTTCAACTCAGCCTTTCGGATTCGGTATAAAACTTGAGGCCCAACCATCGTTCAAAAAGTACTCAGCAAACATTAATGGTTATGAGGAAAAGGTAGTCCTCGTTAGTACCCAGGGCTTTCTCACAATCGATGGCGGGATCAGAGAGGATGGTCATTGAAAAATCATTTTAGGTGTTGCGACAGTTCATAGCACTAACCATCTCGCCTCTGAGTCCGTCCCTGGGTTGCAACCATCAATTTATTTATTTTAAATAAATCTAGCGAAATATTTGATAAATGGACTGACTTGATTGGATCTCACCGGTGTTGTAAAATATTGCAAATGGTTCAAATGACGGCATTTACAAATTTAGTCCAAGCCGGTCTTAAACTCCTGTCTCGGAAGACACAATTGACACTCAGATGACGGATATATTAAGATTGATCGTCGGATATGTAGTCCTATATCAATATATCTAACAGCCGAGTAAATTTGTAAATAACAAAACCCAGCTTTGAAATGGTACACCCGCACTCATCCGATAATCATTTAATAACAGAACCCAGCTTTAAAATGAGGTAGGCCGATCATAGATGCAAGAGTATTTTGACTAAAAAAAGAAAAGCTGATAAGAAATACATCCAGATATCGTATAGTCCGAGAAGCTTTGGATAATAGGAATAGGACCCAGGTTAACATGGTAAGGTAGTATGCGATCTACCTTACCATTTTTAACCAGATCGAAATACTTTGACTTTGAGATTAACGGGGATGTCAACTGGGAGACATGTCAAGTTGGGTAAAATGTTGAGGTATGTATCCAAATGTTTGATGGAGGCTGATAAGAAATACATCCAGATATCTTATATTCCGAGAAGCTTTGGATAATAGGAATAGGACCCAGGTTAACATGCGGTCTACCTTACCATTTTTAACCTGATCGAAATAATTTGACTTTGAGATTAACGGGGATGTCAACTGGGAGACATGTCAAGTTGGGTAAAATGTTGAGGTATGTATCCAAATGTTTGATGGAGGCTGATAAGAAATACATCCAGATATCCTATATTCCGAGAAGCTTTGGATAATAGGAATAGGACCCAGGTTAACATGCGGTCTACCTTACCATTTTTAACCTGATCGAAATAATTTGACTTTGAGATTAACGGGGATGTCAACTGGGAGACATGTCAAGTTGGGTAAAATGTTGAGGTATGTATCCAAATGTTTGATGGAGGCTGTAAACTTAGTTATTGTCAATGCTTAATAGATGGCGCTAAACGCAGATATTTACTAGTGCTGATTTGCCTTAAAAATAAAAATGGAGTGTAAGTTTGTATTTTTGTTTGTTTGTTTGTGGTTTAAAAGTGGCTAAACCGCTAGACCGATTTTCTTGAAATTTTCACAGGGCCTAGCTGAATAATGGAATACTATACGCTGGGTCCTTGGTTCAAATCCCAAAAGTGACAACACCTAAACATTTTCACTGCTCCACCTCTTGCAAAATTCTCACAACATCCAAGAGTCTGCTGTTCGGATTCGGCGTTAAGCAGGAGGTCCCCCCTTTTTTTGTGTCAAAGAAGAACTTCGCAGGTTCGCACACAAAAAGGAAGGGAGAAGCTAGGTCCAGGCCCTGTAGGCGCGGTGAATGGCTAATATTTATTTATTTTGCTGAATATCAAAAAGGAGCTTGGATTTCTTAAGGGGGCGTGGCTGTTCCGACTATGTGGTCATGGCACTTCCAATATTAAGTAAACATTTAACGTAATATATCAGGAACACAAATTAACACGTTAATTTGTGTTAATTTGTGTGGATGGAATGGACAAAAAAACAAAAAAAAAATATCTGCAAAAATATGAAAGCCACACTCGTTAAACTAAGTATGATGCTCTAAATTGCTAAACTGAGTAGTTAAGTAAAAAATGGGCAAGTAGGAGTGTCACCTCCCATACAAATATTTTTCCATAAAACATGTCCAACGTTTTTTTATTTCGCTGTAATAAGTGAAGCGAAGCCCGCCGGATTACAGCTAAAGTCTTATATTGTATTGAATTGACGTTTCAAAACCATGTTTACTCAAGTCAATTGGTTAATACATTTCAAAGTTATTTAATATTCAGATACCGACAGATGGCGCACCCTCTAGATACGGATAGAAGGCGGATATTAATGAGGTTATATCGCACTTTGCGGATTTTCTGGTTCTAATTAGCTATTAAAGTAAAGGTTAAAAAAAATAGCCATTACGAAAGTCACACACATTTGATTATCAGATGTTTCAATAATCTTACACAGACGGACTTTCTTGTTTGTGTCTATCACTTATCACAGATCACCTTAACCAATTTCACTCCATCTTTTGCATCTTTATGACTTTAACACCTCATAAAATAATAGGGGTATTCATGCAACGTCGGAAAGTCGTCGTAAACGTTGTAAACGTGATAAAATTACGACGTGATAAATGAACTGTCAAAATTTGTATGGGAAATCTTTTCTAAAAATATCGGAATTTTCTCACAGGAATTCGGTGCGTAAACTGAGGTGGTAAACGTTGTAAACTTTTGAAATGCTATTTTGACATTTTATCAGTCACTTTCACACATCAAACGTATGCGCTAAACTGAAAAAAATTATCTAGAATGGAAAGAGAACAATAAGAACGAAATTCTATCAATAAATGAATTACTAAATTGAGATTGAATTCATTTGGTTACCGCATTATTTAGTGGTGCCGTTTTAGGGTCGTTCATGAAACGTCGTCGTAAAATTATAATCTTTGGTGCGTAATAAAATTACGAAGTTGCATGAATACCCTTAATACAAAATAATGCCTAAAACACAGGAATTAGAAAGTTGTTGACAATGTTCAATAGATGCCGCTTTTCTAATTTCAAAGTTATTTGTCTTCCTGATGACATTTTTAGATAAGGGTATTGGCATTATTTATTTAAACTAATAACAAAATCGTGCATTTCTAATTTTTTACATTTCTTACAAAACAAGTTCCTTGCTGACATAATCTATTAAATTATAAAAACAAAAATTTATACGGTATACACGGTGCGACCATGCATGTAAAATCTCCAATTCTAAAGGTTTTTTTTTATTTCTCTAAACATACACACTTTCTTTTCGCTGTAAAACTTTCGACCCACAAACTGATCTAAATATTTCCCACCACCGCGTAATCAAAAGCCCCATCTTAATCAAATCAATTCCAAAAAATAACCATCGTCGAATTTAATTACAATCTCTAAATTATCTGGTCACTTATATTCTCCTCCTAAACACTAAATTAAATTTCCATATAAAATCAATCTCTAAGCTCGTATCTCAAAACCAAATGGCTAAATTAACCGATTAAAATGCAAATTAAAGCATTTTTGACACAACCTGCCAGTCGGGAAAGAAACAACCCAACTCGCACTCAAAAAAAAAAAAAAAGATAGACAAAATAACCAAAACACATAAAAACTAGTTTAATTATGATATATCACTAGTAGGTTGGTCTGTGGCTTAAATTCAAAACCCGTTCTACGTCTATTATTAGACGCAACAAAACGCATTGAACTGGATTTGAAGTTAACATTAAAAATTAACACCAGATACGCATAGTTAGATGCTAATTTTTGTTGATTTATTTTTAGTTCCAAATACAGAGACGTATTGATGCACTAAAAAAAAATATCCTTATTATGATTATAGATACTTTATCGAAAGATGTGCATTTTACATGCACTCTATACTATAAACTGATTAGTTAAAGCCACATGTCAGTCGAAAACATATAATTCGATAACTGATATGCATAGTCATCCACTTAAATAATAATGGCCACGTATTTGTAAAACCTAGTATGCTGATCAGGATACATTTAAGCGTCACTTCTCTTGATTTGTTTTTTCCCATACCAAAAATAAATGCTCGCTAAATGTTTACTTAGCTTTAGATGGGACAGAGAAATGACATAGATTGGCCGTCCGTCCATCTGTAGGTCAGTGGTTTTTATACCTTAAATTTTTAACTGGGATAATGAAAACTGGTATATGTGATCCTTGTGCGTGCTGTTCGAACAAGTGTAAACATTTTCAAAATCCGCCCACTATCACGCCTACTTTTTAAAAAAACCTTAGATTTAGTCAAACGGTTAAGAATTTTGAAAAAAGTGTCTGAATCTGAAAATTTCAATATCTATATTTCGCTAATATCAAGTTTTTTGCCACGGCCACTTTTTGGGGGCATTTTTAGTAAAAAAAACCCTTTTCGGTCAAATCAACGATTTTCCATTGCATAAAAAACGCCCCTAAAAAGTGGGCTTGGGTTGAAATGATCTAAGAACGAAATGTTTATATTATCATAACCAATGATCCTGCATTAAATTTTTTTTTCGAATATTTTTAAAAAGGTACTGAAAACGCCCACAAAAGTGGGCGTGGCAAAAAAACTTAATTTTGGCGAAATATAGATATTCAGATTCTCCAAATATGTTGCTCCGATCCGTTTTTTAAAATCCCTTACGGTTTGGCCAAAAACTACGTATTTCTAAAAAGGGGGCGTGGCAGTGGGCGGAATTCAAAAATGTTTACACTTGTTCTGCTTCGTTGGTCAGAGAGTCTTTATACCAAATTTCAACACTCTACCTTAAAAATTAAGGCCCAAAAATCGGTAACACACAGACGGACGGACGGACAGACAGACATGGCTAGATCGACTCAGCTAGCGATTCTGAATCGATCCATATACTTTGAGGTATATCTATCGAAATTTTTTCTCTATGTAACAAACTTAATGTCAAAACTAATATACCCCTATGGGATAGGGTATAAAAACGGCCCGATGACTCCTCCAGCGTGAACAGCGCACCATGCAGTAACTGCAGTAACTTTGAGCGGGTGTAATGGCTCCTCGTGCATTACTCGTGGATTTTTGGTGCCGCAGAAGCGATAGTTTTGCTTGTTCACGTACCCGCTGAGGTGGAAATGAGCCTCACCGCTCATTATGATTTTGGTCGAAAAATCGTCCACTTTGTCCTTGAGATTTAGGATGGCTTGGGCGTAGTTTACACGCGTTTGGCGGTCGACAGGCAGCAGCTGATGCACGGACAGGGCTTTGTACGGGAACATGCGCAAGTCTTTGACCAAAATTGGCCTGAGGGACGACCGGTTGATGGCTAATTGCGAGGGACGGCGTCTGGTCGATGTTTCCGGCGACAGCTCGACATCCTCGGCAACAGCGGCGATATTCTCGGCATAACGGGCGCTCCAGGGCCGCCCACTCTTGGCAACGTCTCGTGTTGTCCCATACTCTTCAAGGTCGGTGGCAAAACAGCGCAGTATTTGCGCAGTCGGTGTCGGACGGCCGAGGAATCGGCGACACTACAGACGAATTGTTACGCAAAAAAATAGCCACGATTATTCCGCGTTCTTGGGGGGTGTATCGCTGCATGGCTTGTTCACTTGTATTCTACATCTATCCAGTCCACAAATGTAAAAAACAGATTTGACATTGGCGGCAATTTGCAAAAATAAAAGCATCTTCCAATTGGAAACATAAAAAAATTTGATAAAAGTCTGAACAATATGTTGTGACAACGTCACTTTCTATATTTCATTAAGGATATCAATTTTAGGGATGGGGTAGGATAGGGTATTAAACGATCCGCATAGCGGATTGTAGCCTTCTCATATGTTTATTTCTGGAGTCTATATGATTTCCCCCAATTAACGAAAATTAAATTTTCCCTATTAAATTGAAATCTTTTTCTCCATAAATGCTCGCTAAATGTTTACTTAGCCATAGATGGGCAGGAGAAATAACATAGATTGGCCGATATGTCAGTAAATGTCATTTTAATTGGTCGCGTCAACACGATTTTCCCCCAATTAACTAATCTGTTACCGCAAGTAGAAAATTTATTTTTCCCTAAGACATTTAATTTTTTTTTCTCCACACCGAAAATATATACTCGCTAAATTTTTACTTTAGATGGGCCAGAGAAATGACATAGATCGGCCGATGTCAGTAAATATAATTTTAATTGGTCGCGTCATAACGATTTTCCCCAATTAACGAGTCTATTAACGTAAGTCGTTTGCTTTTATAGAAACATCGTAAAATTTTACGAAATATGCAATAATCGATCCCGGCTAAGTGAAAAATTCGTGTAAACATTTTGTTGTTATTTAACCATTATCGAGCACTGTTACGCAAAATATTTTATTGTAAGCTTCCTCAGATTAATTTCTAATCTGTAAAAAGTCCCGGTTATGTGAAAAATATATTTTTTTTTGGAAAAACATGTTCTATTGAAATTTAACCATAATCGAACACAGTTAGATGGAACAAAACAAAATATGTCTTGGAAGCTTTATGATAGACTTTAGCATCTTCTAAGATTGATGAAATTAGCTACAAACGATCCCGGTTAGGGGTTTAAAAGTCCCATCTAATGGGAACAAACCTTGTATTGTAATAAAATTTTGGGAAAACATACAATCACCATAAAATCCATCTCAAGACACTTAATTGTTTTAACTGCTCACGCCGGAATAGATCTGTAGATGACTGCTTTCTTCTGCTAAGACAGTTTAATGTCATTTTGGAATGTGCATCTTGATGTTGTTTGGTCCGTGACTTACCTTGGATAAATGGATTTCTGGTTTATGATTGTTGAAAATGTTTTAAGCGCACTTCGCGGTCACTTCAAAGAGAAGGTTGCACTTCAGTGTATGTTCTATAATATAGTGAGTATTGCACTTGTATTTGTACTGAATTTAACAACAATTACCCCAATCAGATTATGACACGACCTATCATTTATTTACGTTGCATTACCCGTACCACAGTGTGACACGGGTAAAAGTTGAAATGTAAGTCTACGCGCCGCACGTAAACATATGTTCGCATTGAGCAATCAGCCATTTTTTTTGGATTTTTTTTCTTGGCTCCAACACATCTTGTTTACAATCGCTTCGCCAGCAGGTTTAAGATTCAAGGCGAATAATTTGAGAGTGAATGGGTAGATCATTAAGTCATAAAATGCATGAGATATTGTTTGGAATTATTGTATATTTCCCTTTAGATTTTGTTTATGAATTACAAAATAAGAAAAAATCAATCTTGCAGCGAATGGCATTCAAATGGTTTGATTAAAAGTGAAAGTCAATAATCGACAGCCTGTGTTACAAGAAATTGTTTGAATAAATTCGGCTGTTACTTCGAAATATATTTTACAGAAAAAAATATAAATAAACAAAATTAAGAGCGATTTAAATAAGCCGGATGAATATTTATAGATTTGGGTAGAGAATGGAGAGGATAAAAATTCAATTAGTTTGAAGGGTATTTATGATGTTGAATGTTATTGAGGAGACAACATCTCTTCACATTCGTAAAAATAACTCAAAATACTTATGGTACATAACACCCACTGAGTTGTGGAAAAACAAAAAAACATAGAAAACATTTGAGAGGTGAGATTTAGCGAAATAGAAAAAAATCTTTAAACTTAGGATTCAGGAATATGCAGAACCTTTCAAACAATTGATCTTCCCCCGTCAATTGATAAACCCGGTAATGAATGCAAATGCTGCGTTCATGTAAATCAAATGAACTTAGGCCCAGTTTTTAAATCTGAGTTAACATTGTTGCTGAGTTAACTAATCCTGGATTAAATTTAAACTAGAGTTAACTCCTGAACCAGTTTTGCGGCGCATGATTAAAATGGACACTATGAGTTGTGATGGTGATTCAGTATGGTAACACTGATGATTTATCGATTTTGTTTTAAAAAAGTCATCGAAATGTATAGAATCTGAAGCAGTTTCCTTTCCCCAAAACAAATGCAAATGATTTTGTCGCGAACTTACAAGTCGTTTTCTTCTTAAAACAATTCAACTCAATATTTGAAACAATTTCGAGTTGATGAGTTCTGAATCTACACGTACACGTATGGAATTGAATGTTCTGATATTGAAAACAATAGTTCCCATACTATTTTATCGTCTGTCAAAATAATCTGATGATTAATTAACTCGTAGTTAACTCTGGATTAAAATTAACTGCAAAACTCGAGTTATCCGGCACGGATTAATCGGCATCTTTCGACAAAGCTGAGATCCGACTAAAGGAGGATAAGCTCTTATAGGACGATCGCAACTCCATCTCAAGCAATTTCGAAAGCGCTAAATCGGGTGAACCGTACGCGAAAAAGGGAACGTTAAGCGTCTCCACGGTGTCACACAGGGTGTGTAAGCTTTCGGTGGATTTGAGGGAGAGGAGTTCTACTCCTGAACATCAAATTCTATGCCGGAACCCACTAGGACCCTCGCGGCGGTTAAACTAATGTCATCAGTCAAACCGAGGGAGCAATCCCTTACGGATCAGATAGCAGAAGTTACGGCCTCTGCAATGGCAATAAGTTTGGACACCTCTAGTGACACCGTTGTGACACCACTGGTCGCCGCGGCCGCTATTGGCGGCTGGAAACCCGAGGAAGCAATCCCTTGTGAATAAGTCGACGGAAGCAACGACCCCAACAATGGAAATAGATCTGGATGACTCGTACGCTATCGTAGAACACCACTAACGATACCTGTCTCAATACGACCGTACGGGGCAACGAAGACTCATTCTTGTTAGCCTCGGGGCTAAGAAGCCGTAAAAGCAGACGGAAAGCAAGAAGAGCGATCAGACGGATTAGAAACATCGCGCCGAAAAGCTCTTGCCAGCTCTTGCCTCTTTAGGATTGCGCTCCCCCTCTGACGTTCGCGAAATAAAGAACTCCAATGACACCGGTAACCATTAGGTAAGACCGGCCGCACCAGAGGGCGACTCTGAAACTCTTTTGGGACTACCCACAGATGTGGAAGGAAGACCAGCCGGTGTGACGGCCGACATTAAGTGGAAACCGGTGAATATAACGGCGACAAAAAGGTAAGACTGGCTGCTCTAGAGGTTGACCCTAAAGCATCGTTGGGACTACCTGCGATCGCTAAAGTTTCTTCAGCTGGAGTGGCGTGCGACACCAAGCCGAAAATTAGCCCAACTGTAGCAAGCCGACCGTCGAAACCGTATCAGCTAGGATTGCGTGTGCTGACGATCGGCAAATACATGACTACTACCGACTACTGCAAAACCATCGCAAGGGGCAGTCAAGCGAAGTCGGCTTAACATCAGCGGTTCCCCACAATATTTAGCACCCAGAAAACGTACTCGACTTACAATGTGATCCCCGCTAGCGAGCAACATCTGCGTGATGCGGAGCAATGGCGGCTGGTGCATTATTTCTCCAGGTAAAAAAACTCCTCAACAAAGGATAACGCTATGGGCCATCGTAGGCCTATACTAGTTTGTCGGCTGACTTGAGCGTCAACAGCCCATCGAGAGTGGAAATGCTCAACAAATGTTTATGCATGTAGGTAGTGAGTAGCGCCATCTATAGGATATATTCTAAAGATACTGCCTTCAGAATTGTTTATTGGTTTTGGGTTTACCTAAAACGATTCTGAGCTTCAAATAAAACTGAGGAAGGTTATCACATCCAGTTTGGCCAAATCGTAGAGATTTTGAAAGAAGTAGGGCCGAGGATGAAGCTTTCGTTTAAGATGTCTGAAAAGATACAAAGAAAAGAGCTCTTCTAAGATAAGCAAGTCTTGTTCCATGCTTACTTACTGGGCAATGGCAAATTATAACACATTGGTGTCTATATAAAGCGAGATCAATTCTGGTAGACCTTTTCAGACCCAGTTTTGGTTGAATTAATAGAACCAAAGCTGAAGCTTTCGTTATTAAGAGGTCCGAAAAGACACAAAGAAGATGAAGAGCTCTCTTGTAAGATAAGTCTTGTTGCATTCTTGCTTACTGGAAAATGTCCAATGATAACACAATGGTGTCGCTGCGATCTATATAAAGTGAGATCAATTTCTTAGACCTTTTCAGATCCAGTTTGGTGTTCCTATATATGGTGCCATATATACCTGCTGATAGCGGAAAAAAGCTTTCAGATAACAAGATGAATACTAATTTTACACTTTCTAAAGGTTATGTTGATATTGTATAGGGAGGTTTCATGTCTGGCGAATTCATCTGTTTTTCTGTTCTCTGGAATGTAAATGGCAATTTTAAACTCCTCTTCACCTTTTAAAGAAATGAGCTTCAGTCTAGGCCTACTTTTGAGTTTGATAAGATCGATTTAGCTGTTGAAGAAAATGAAATTTCCGCTGGGGCACGATACAATGCAATGATCAGGAAGGCGGAAGGAGAGACTATTATTAGACTGCCAGAGGAACACATAGCAGCACCATTTTTTTTTACAATTTACACGCCCTCAGAGGGTTTTCAATACATTTTATAGTCCTTTTATACCTTTTAAAGGTTTTAGCAAAGCGCTGGCACTTGAAAAGAAGTGGAAGAAAGAGAGTAGTATAGAGGATTTTGAGTGCAGTGGAGATCTGCTCCATGGGTGGTGTCCGAACTAACTTCGGTTGGTCGATGTTTTTCTTCCGTTCGTTAAATTTGCGAATCTTTTTGAAAGTAGGTATTGCTTAAAGGGGGCTATCCACCGAAAACAGCTTTTATTTCTTTGTATTATAGTTTCATGGATTTGAAGTGGATTGAACGAACAACCATCCACTTCTCAGTCGAACACCTTACCACAGCTCCTGGTAATGGTGGCACTACTTGACCCCAACTGAATTTAAACTGCATCACTAATTCCCTTCCCGATTCATCATTCCATTTCCTGAAATCTTCAATACAATTAAGTGCGGTTTAATACATTTTTGTATTGCTTTGTGAACATTTTTGTAACATTGCAACAATTTTTATTAAATTTTTACAAAATTCCCCAAGTAGCTATGTAAAAAAATGCCCGTGGGACTTTACAAAAAAAAATACAACTTCAAACGCGGAAACATATTCATGCCATGTAACAAATAAAATATGAAAAAATGTATCTCTCACCACCACTAACTCATGCATGGCCAATGATTGTTATCAGCGTTCCCATAACCTTATACAATTTCAAAAAAAAAAGATAGTTACTATGCAAATGCATGCTACACCATACCCGATGCCGCAAAAGGTCCACAATTAGCCTCAATTGGTATGCATATTGGTTCATGAATTCCCCATTTCCATTTACCTACCCATAAGGCAATTACAACCTCAACACTGACACCCTTAATTTATTGCAATCAATTTATCAAACTCTGCTTCAAGTAGTGACGAAGGCTGCAGCAAAAATGCCTCCAATATGCAACCAGGAAGAACTTCCACTTGTCTCTGCTTAATTATCCTCCCTTCCCTGGCAATACTCCGATTCCGCAACAGAAATACCTCTGTGACGGTGTTCAATGGATGGAATTTTAGTTTTATGCAACTAAAGGTGTAATTACATTACTCTTACTCACTCCCAGTGTAAACAGAATAAAAGAAATACCACACACGAAATAAAAGCAGAAAAACAAATTCATAATGAAATAGAAAATTTGCATTGCAAATGCGCAACATGTTGAACACACGTATATACATACAACATCTCTGGGTGTATGGGAGTTTTGTGTGCGTTGCAAGTCGCAGTCAATCATAATCTATCTGTGGAAGTAATTTTTTTTTCTGATTGGGGGTGCTACTCCAGTGCATTCACTGTAGAGATACGTTGAATTCATATTCTATAAGCTGACAGATACGTTTTTGATTAAATGAGGTTGAGGAGGAGTATGCGCGATCATGTTGCTAGTTGTTGCCACTGATGTTGTTGAGCTGATGTTGATGACTGTGACGCGAAGACTGGGGGTGAATTGATTTTATTTGTGCGTGCATTTGTTGTTGGCCTTCATCTGTCTTGTGCGGACTTTGTGCACTCAACGGCATTGTCATGTTAATTGGTGTAGAACAAAAGTGACCGTAAAAGAACCGGAAGTGACATGGATCGTTGACAGGATAAAGTAGAAGTTGGTTAACCTTTGCTAAACCTCTTAGGGTCATTTGCACGAACTCATTTATTGAACTCATCATTGGTTAGCTGCCCGAAATCCACCAGAAGAAGACTCTAGAGTTGATCTAACAGTTGTGTTGCGATGAAAACTTGGCAGCACTTTTGGGATGTGATTCAGAACACACCCCAAGTATAAACTGACAGATGTCAGTATATGCAGATAGGATTTTCCGTCTTTTTGTGGTTAACAGTGCTTACACACCGAATCGAAAACTGAGTTTTCGGCAAAAAGTTTTCGAAAACCACTTTATGCTTTAACACCGAACTCTGACCAGGTTTCGTTTGACATTTCAATCAATTCCAATATATTACATTGAAACGAAATGAAAAAATATATTTGTTTTGACAGCGAGTTCATCAGCTGTTTTGTAGGACGTGTTGAACACGTATAGAATGTATGAAAAGGTGTGTTCGTTCCAATAACCTTCCACGAGATTACGCCTGCGAAGCGGTTTCGAGACGGTTTCGGCGTAACCTACTAGTTTTTGAAAACTGCAAATGTATGGGAAAACCCCAGTTTTCGATGTAGGATTCAGGTATTATTGCGAAAACTCATTTTTCGGGTCGGTGTGGAAGCACTATAAGAAACAGTGCGGTAGGAGCGCAATTGTGAGTCATTTATTTTTCGTTTTATTAAATTTGTATTTGTAAATAAGTTCCTGGAATAAAGACTTTAGTGATCCTCTGGATTAAAAGTGTTTTTATTTGGACCACTTTTCTTCTTTGTTTAGATTGTTGAATAATCTTAGTTGGTACTTACAAGGGACAGTTGCAAAATTTGTTAGCGTTTGTAACTTACCTGAAACGAAAATAAAGAAATAATTTATTAAAACTGATCAATAAAGGTTTAAGGAATGTTAGAAGCAAGATCAAGATCACTAAATTCTTTTGGATGGTATCCATTTTTAGTACCATCTCAACTAGACAGGTAGGTCGTTTAGGTATTAGACTTTTCGTAAAATATTTCGATCAAATCAGGATCTAAAATTGAGTCAATCTAGTTGAACAAATGTTTAACTGAACCTATCAGAAGATGAGTGAACATTTTTAAAATACATCCACCGACAAAAGACACTTTTTTGAAATAAAAAAAAAAACATATTTAGACGATGTCTTGAGCTACAGATACGAACAAATGTTTCATTGGAACATATTAAGACGATGTCTTGAGCTACTCATACCAATAAAAAATCTTAGCTTAGAACACATTAAGAAGGTGTCTTGAGCTACACATACGGTGAACAAGGTTTTCGATCGACCATTTAAAAAAAAGGAAAGTTTTGAGAAAATACAAAACAAAATGCGTCGGAATAAAATACAAGGTGGGGCAAATAAGACCAACCAACGAAAAACCTTTTTAATTTTTAAAACTCCTTTTCAAAATCGGTGTACACTAGGGAAGCATCTTCAGGCCTTTGCTTTTTATTACCGAACATGATTCTATGGTTGAAGGGACTCCAAAGTTTGTCGGTTATATTTTGTTGGAAAAACCAATCTTCTTTGCTACAAGAGTTTAGTTAACGTCTGGATGGTTTCATCGAACTGGCCAACAAAACAGGGACGATCTCTATCTGCTCTGACTTATAGACTGATCGCCTACTTTGGTAATATTTTCTTCAAAGGACAAGTCTTACGAATCAACGTTCTTAAACGCGGAAAGAGGACGCGGGCTTAAACACAATACTCCTGGATCTAACAAACGAAACAACTTCTCAATTTGATTGGTCTACAGTAATGACTTACTTAATCAGTTGGGGACCCTTTGTCTGGGTTAACATGCCCCTGACGGTTAACGTGACCGTCAACTTCGTCTTGTGTTAGGGGTCTTCTTTTACCCCCTCTACCATTTGGCTTAGAATGGAAGACTTTAAGGCGCCAGAGTATTGGTGCTGGGATACCTGTCCTGGCCATGTTAAAAGTTAACCCCCTTATTAATAACCGCTGATAAGCTAATCAGTGACTAACTTTTGACATATGCACGAGTATTTTGTATGGGGAAAACTGTCAAGTTAGCCATTGATTGGCTAATTAGCGTTTATTAATACGGGGGTAAATGCTTAATTTTTTGACAAGGTGTATGTCACCCAACAGGTGGTTAACTTTGAGGTTGAATCTTTATATTAAGAACCAGCCAACGAAACAGATCAGTGATGAAGTGATTGAAGATCGGGAGTCTATATTTTTTGCGGACAAACCAGAGTCTGTTCACTACACCATGGACCGTAGTAGATGTCCTTCTTTTGCCCTGCTCACTCCATCGTATTTCCTGGATGGCAGTAATGTATACTTTGAAACAGCTTGTGGCTTCAGCCCCTAGTGTACTTTCACACGTAGACTGTTGAGTCAAGACTTTTTTCGCAGTTCTCTTTGTTAATTTTCTTTCGTGAGTCTCGCGCTTTTACACTGCGACTTTTTCTCTTGACTCAAATTTGACATTCCTCTTTTATTCTGCTTGAAAAAAAACAGCAGCAACCGAAAAAACTACGCAGGTAACGAAACGGACTCTCCAAGCAACAAAATTATATGAAGCAACATGATGATAAAAAGAAGGAAGAGAAAAGAAAACGTCAAAAAGAGTCGCTGAACATTTTACCCACGACTCACAGGGCAAAATATTTTCCTCTCAACTTTTCGAATTGTCTTTCTCTTTCGCACTCATGTGAGTCGTGAGTCAAGAGTCTACGTGTGAAAGCAGACCTATCGCACAGTAGCAAGGATGCAATAAATGGTAAAGTGCAGTAATTTACAAGAATGAAGCAACTGATGTACATTTAAATAGAGTACTGCGGGACATAGTCAGTATCAAGTCAAAACTGACATTTTTATGAAAATAAATTCCAAAAATCAGTACTCCCGCCATATAAAATATCTCAATGTTATCCTACATTGGAAATTGTGAGGGAGATAGTTCCCCGAAGTACTCTATTGTATAAGGCTTTGCGAAAATTGTATAAGGCTCACGACTCATCTGAGCGTCAACAGGCCATATAACCTAACCTATCCTAGACAGATAATTTTAAATGGAATTAAGTGGGGTCACGTTTCATTTTTGATAAACAAGTCCCTTAAGAGACTCATAGCCTGTTGTAGGCTCACAGAAGCTATTCAAAAGGGAAATGTTTGAAATAAGAGAAAATAAAGGAAATCTGTCTTCTTGTAGTAAAATTCTGGCATTTATGAAATGTAGGGTAACTAGAGTCATACCACATTAATAAAGCTTCCAATTCGTAGGTTCTTAAAAATAATACCAACGTTGAGATCTGACAACTTTAGACGACATCAATTATGAACTAAATCTGTCACACATCGGGGTGCGTGACCCATTTCGTAGATTTTAGCTGACAAATCGTGACGTTTTATTGTGTACGTGCTTTCGCTCATGCTGATATGTTGCTTAACCGGGGACGGAACATATAATTATTCCACGAATTTGAAATGACAATTAGGTTATCTAAAAAATCAGGAGTCTTGAAAAAAATGTGGTTAACGGCTTTATGCCAATTAACTTAATTTCGTATTTGATATATCTACAAGATAAGCCATGAGGCACTAATTTAATTAGTTATCTACAAGATTTTTTTTTACATTTCGCCAACCCTCATCTCCGAACAATGGCCTTAATTCAGATTTTAGATTTAGTAAGATATCTTAGATGAAGCCCGTCTTCATTGGTCAAAATCAATGAGAACAGAGCTTTATCTTTATGTCTTACAAAATCTGAAATCGGGGACATGCCAATCTAATAACACATGTGCTGCCATCTGTTAATTCACAAACAAACAATTTTCAGCCATTATTTCACAACTACCAACCCTAAGAGGATGTTTTTCTTATAGTAAGCCAACATCGCCGAAAGGAAAAGTATCTTGTATTTCGAGTGCATCTTGTATTTGGCCTCTAGCAAAGTGAAAGGTACCACAACATCGACCTCAGGTATTGCCAATAAATCTCCACTCCACAACAATACCTCTAACTATACCTATTATTACCACCACCATCGCTGACGTCTGCAATAACCTTGTCAACACCGAAAAAACTTTTCCCATCAATAATAGTGACACACAACATCTCAGAGAAACACCGTTAGACAAAACTAATACAACCAAAGTCGATATAGAAGAAAAAGCAAAATGTCAGCATGACGTGCGCAGACTCATGAGAAACATTGAGTCGCGTCAGTTTCGTTTATTTACGCAACTTGCCTTATGGAAGCGTCTTTGGTTTCGGTTTCGGTTTTGGTCTTAATCTTCCCCACTCGCACGTTCGGTCTCAATTGGCATTGTGGAAGCTGTTGGCTTTCGAAAAAGTAGCGCGAAGAGAAACTTTTATTTTCACGCCGATAATTCTTTACAAAACGCGCACATAAAACAAGGTGATGAGGTTCACAATAGACGAAGAGGAAGCCCAGAAGAAGAAGACGAAAAAAAAAGCGAAAGCATTCAAAGAAGTAGAGGTACCATCATGTGTAACAATAGGCGTGTTAAAATAGCTCACCCACCATTATACCATCGCGGTGACAGCCGCGCAGCCGCAATGTGAGCCTAAGCACCAAAAACACACACACACACTCTCGAAATGTGTGTGTGTAATTGCAGCTCAATGGGAATGAAAACTGAAAGTGAAGCAACGTAATCCTCAAGCTGACACACAACGAACAAAAATGACATTTTCGTGACTGTTTACGTTTACGTTTGTTGTTGTTGGTGCAATTATAATATCGCTAGAGCGGTTTCCGCTTTAACGGCACACGGCAAATATATACGCAAATCGAACGCAAATTAATGTTGACAGGGTAAGAGGGGCTCAGAGCATATCTTAAAACCACCATCTATCTATCGGTTAAAAGCCGCATTCACAATGTATTTATGACGGTCTTTGTGTATCTTTTTGATCGGGAGTCGGTCTAATTTGTATCTACAGGTATTCAAATGGTATATAGCGAGATGTCGGGTTGGGTATCTTGTGGTTTAACTTGTTGCAAGAGCCTGTTTGAAGAAATACTAGTACTTAATACTGACTGTTGTGACGTTAGGTTTAAAATAGAAAAAGATACATATATGCACACAGAGATATTAAAACGAGGACACAACCTGTCATGTTATGCTGTCGCAGGTGTTTTGTGCTCTTGGGTGTTTATTTTTTTTTTTATTTTTTTTTTGAGACTGAGGAGAGTTATGTGCTGTGCGCATTCCCGCCGGAGTCAAAAGTGTTGTAATATGATTTTGACGTTGTCAAGTACGCGAGCATTCAAGAGAAAGGACTTGTGCACGTTAAAGTTGATTGAGAGTTATTTAATATGTTTAATGAATTTAGTGTTGATTCATGTAATGAGCAATTGGGTCAGAGAGGGGTACACATGGATTGGTCAAGGTGGAATCTGGGAATTCAAGTAGATTTTTATGATTTTTTACTTGGCGGATAAAGGCTCTTTTAAACATTATTGGAGAAGAGTACACATTCGCATAATTTTGAAGTTTAATGCGACAAACTACTCACTTTTTCATTCTCACTAAAATAGCAGGAGGCAGTTAAGAAAAAATTGGAAGTGTTAATTGATTTACTCGATCAGTCTCAAAATATACCGGACCGGATTTTATCCTGTGCCGTAGATCCAATACCATACATAGGGTGCGCCATCTTTTATGCGTTAAAATTGATATAAAATTGATGTTGCATTCAAAAACTAGTCCAAATGAATTTTAAAAAACCAAATTGAATAAAAACACCTCACATACATATGTGAAATCGGTTGTTTTATTCTAATGTTCAATATTCATTTTTCAATATTCACATACCGACATAAGAGATGGCCCACCCTATATATGACATTGGATCTACGACACGCGATAGTTTCAGTTTTAAATTTTTGTTTGAGACTAATATTGCCATGTATAGACCTACCATAGTTGAATTTTTTTCTGAATCGTACCGATCTTAAGTTGATCATGAGCCATCGTCAACTGTATAACGATTTGATCTAAAAAATCAGCAATCAATAGCACACACAAAAATATACCTTGATGATCATATATACACACGATCTTTTCACATAAACAACGCTCGAGAACTGAACCTGACTATCAATATTTCGCGTAATTCTACTGATCGTGAGCTGATCATGTTCGCCCATATTAAGGACGACCGTGCTTCTCTTTGCGTTTCCCGGTCACTGTCAACTGACTATTTCTTAGCCACCAAATGGCATTGATCGTGAGCTGATCATGATCGCCTATGTTAAGAAGATCCAACATCGATTGTCAACGTTGTCTAAAGCGACCCAATTATACTGATCGAAGACCGCATTTGATCGACAATATTAAGAAAGTACTCCTTTGCATTACGGTGTTCAACGCTCACCGGTCAATGCCAATGTACAGACTCTTTTCCACGTAATGGAACTAATTATGAACTGATATTCATTGTCAATATTAAGGAAGATCCCTTCGCTTTCATTTGTTAAATGCTCTTCGATCACTGTCAATTACTGAATTTTTAGTGCCGTGAAGGAACTGATCAAGATCGCCAATATTAAGAAAGATTCTACTTCACTTTACGTTGTTTAACGCATTCCGGCCGCTGCCAAAATGAAAAATGTTTAGCTACGTAATGGCACTAATTGTGAACTGATATTTATTGTCAATATTAAGGTACAGTCAACTGCTAAATTCTTAGAGATGTAATGGCACAGATCGTAAACAGATCTGGATTGTCAATATTAAGGATGAGCTCACTCCCCTTAATGCATTTAAAAAGCTATCCTTTTACTTTCTATTAAGGCTGTTAAGTTGTTGCTAATTGATCGTGAACTGATCTTGATCGCGAATGTTAAGAACCTACATTGCTTTACGTAAGGCCTTTTCTATTTACTCCATAAGCAAAGTAGATCATCGAGGAAGATTTTAGATCATGATGGCAACCAATGATGTTTAAAGATCAGTTGTGTGAAAAAAACACGAGTTGTTAAAAGCTATCCGGTCACTGTTGACTGTTAAATTCTAAGGATCGAATGGCACTGATCGTAAACTGATCTTGATCGTCAATATTAAGAAATAAAATAATTCCTTCGTTAGGTTCGCCGTTTTTTATCGACCCCATGAGAAATATAGATCAGTAATGAAAATTTAACAACTCGAATCATCCAACACATTTAAGATCATAATAAGAATCCGGTTCATGTAGATGTGATCATCTAGATAAAAGAAACAAAAAACGCCTGTTGTTAAAAGCTATCCGATCACTGCTCACTGTAAAATTCTTATCATCTAATAACACTGATCGTACAAAGATCAAGATTGCCAATATTAAGGATGATCGCACTTCGCTTAACGCCTTTAAAAAGCTGTCCGGAGAGTGACTGTTAAAGCTGTTAAATTTTTAGCGATGTAATGATCATATATGATGTAATTGATCATGAACTGATCTTGATCGGGAATATTGAGAATGAACCATCTTTGCTTTACTGAAGGGGTTTTTATTAACACAATGAGCAATATAGATCAGCAAGTAAAATTAAACATTTCAGATCATCAATTACTTTTAAGATCATGATCGTGTTCCAGATATTAATCAGGTTTATTCATCATACAAAACAATGATCTTTTAAGATTATCTGAGTCTGATAAAAAGTCGCGTGTTATTAGCTATCCAGTCACTGCTGGCTGTTAAATTTTTAACGGCTTTTGATACCTACTGATCGTGAACTGATCTAAAGGGAGATCCAAACCTATTTCTAGACAAACAATAAAATTAAGTCGCAAAACGTGTATGAATGCTCTAATCTCGAGAACTGCTGAACGGATTTCGATGTGGTTTTCACTGTTATGATCTGCATTTCTCTGTTCTATCACTTACAGGAGCTGAGCATTCGAGACGCATTCAAGGTCTAAGTGGCAGATTTCACATTTTTCGTCTTTAAACAAATTGTTTTAAATAAATGCGGTCCGATGATGCCGCCTGCCAACAAACCGCACCAAAAAGTGCATTTTTCGGCTGGCATCGGTAGCTGTTGGATTGCCTCTGGTTGTTCATCGGCCCACATACGGCAGTTTTGCATCGGTAATTTTGTTTTAAAGAAATACGTTCCGATGATGCTGCTTGTCCACAAACCGCACCAAATTGGATTGCCTTTGGTTGTTCATCGGCCCACATACGGCAATTTTGCCAAATAAGCTTCGTCGCTAACAAAATTTTTCGAATGGACAAATAGATAAATTTGAAGCTCTTCCAAGACTCACAGACCAAAATTAAAGTCAGTCGGCTTCAATCCTTTAACAAGATGTTTTTTATACGCTTTTAAACAAAGATAACGCTTCAAAATACGCCACAACGTTACATAAAATATGCCCAAACCTTGAGAACGGCGACGAATTTCTTGATCACGGCCCTAACTCTACGAATAGTCACTGCTTCTGCAGCTATATTCTTGTTATTAAGGGCTCTGCGCATTCTGGTTGTTGGATGAAAGCCCAATAGTGTAAAATTGGTTGCCAATTCTGAGATGGCTTTATCAAAAGTGCGTTCAGTTGGTGGATTATTACAACCGAAATGGTCGAAGAACTCCATAACAATTTTTAATTGAGCACTGATTTTGGAAATAAGTTTCCACAATTTTTCCGATGTACGCTTATTCATAATGTAATGGCAATACATACTGAACACAAACGTCATAAAGGCAATCCAGTTGACAAATAATAGCTGCAAAAGAAACGCTATTGAAAAAAATACCCCCTATTGGATCACCTGTTAGATCGCTTTAGTAAAAACTCAAAAACTCTCCTGTCACTGTCAACTGTGAAATTATTAGCGATGCAATGGCCCCGTCGCGTCATCCCGGCATGTCTTTAAAGCGACATTGGAATGAAAACATGTACAAGCGGTGTCCATCATCAATGAAATCTTCTCACCTAGCATCTCATGAAAAGTATCTCAACAATTTGTTTCTTTTTTTGTTTCTTCTTCCTTACAATTACAAAATTGTTTTATTTTCTTGTTTTCAAGTGAGATCACCAGTCTAGAGAAACCGATACAAAACAACAATTTGCACGCAACCATTTTCTAGTGAAATGTGAAAAATGTTGTTTTCCTTAATTATTACGTTTCAACAACTCCATACGCGAGTATGTGAATTTTTTTAATTGTACTTGGTCTCTTCTCTATATCACGTGCTGCTTACCCCACACGGTTTTTTTTTTATTACATGACGTCTGTTTAGTTAAGTTGCCTGCCTGCCTACTTTCTTTTAAAAAAAACAACAACCGTGTGTTCACTGGAAAGGTTATCTCGTCGAATTTTTAATAACACAGATACACGCCAAAAATAACCCGGAAAAAGAGCACAACGGAACGTTAAAGATACATAGATACAACATGGCTACCGTTTAAAGTTTATCACTCTCTGTGTTGACTTGGATACGATTTTTCCATCCTCTCGGTTAATTGTCAGTAGTCGGTACAAAACTGTTAGTTCAGTTATGTTGACTAATTTAATGTTTGTCTTGAGTTTTAAGCCGAACATGACAAGTTAGCGCTGGCTTAAGACCACTGTGGTAGGTTAATTGGTTGAATGATTAAAATTTACAAGATTCGTTTTTTTTTTTAGCAGAGCTTAAGTTATAACGGACGAATAAAGTTCGGAAAGTTATTTCGCACTCGAAGAGTTGTAGAAATGTGTGTTCAAAAAAACAATTAAAATTAATTACGGTAAATTGAAATGAGAAATAATTACCCCCAACATCATCGTCGTCATCCGTCGAATCGATTGGGAAACATTTTTTGGTGTAAATACCAACACTTGGAGCACAAAAAAATCGCAAGTGGCACAGCACTCACCTGTACTGGTGCATTTCGAGCGTTGCTGCACGTAGGCAAAAGATCACACAGAGGACGTAAAGTGGTGCGCTGCACCAAAACATTTCGGAACCAGTCAATGTACAAGCCGATCATTATGGTCACCATCATCAGCATCCAACATCCAGCCTCCAGCTAGCGTCGGTGACAACAGACAAACAAACAAACCTGCAACAAATGCACACCACAATCCGAGCAGGAACCTTATTGAGTTGTGTGCACTGTGCGCGCACTGAGCACTTTGGTCAGGTTTTCGCCTTTAGGTGCGCAGTGGATAACGTGCGGTTAGGCTGGTTTATATCGGTGCACCTGAATTGTGGAATTGTATGATGTATGCAAGCAAAAATATTGCACAATATCTCTATCACAAGTCGAGCTTGCAGCTCATGGACAGCCAGTATGTGCGAGTGACGGAAGTGACAGACATGGAATGGAACGGAGGTATATGTCAAAGAAGTGAGTTGTAAGCTGTAAGTGGATTTCTACGAGAGGTGATTCAAATTTTGGTTTGAAACTAGTTCATGAGATCCAAGTGATTGACTGCGATCAGTTTGGCAAGGCATAGTTGATGGAAAGTAGGCCAGGGTGTAGTGGCTCTGTGGTTTGTGTGTCGCACTTGGGTTCATGTCCCTCTTGGTATCAAGAATTAAGTTATTTGTTTCCTAATGTCTGTCAAAGATTCGAAACTAAAATATAGTGTCAATGCTTTACATTGCACACACAGCTCAAACGATTGGGAAGCTAGGTTCTAAGTCATGTAATAGCCGTTTATGCCTCAGACTAACGTATTTCTTTAAACTTCGTCAAAATAAAAAGTGAGCCCGATGGGCCTTAGCGATAAGTGCGTCGGACTGCTTTTCTAATGCTTCACCTCTTGCGAAAGTCTGACAAACATCCAAGAGTAACACTATCATAAGGAGCTTCTCAAATTTGCCGTTCAGATTCGGCGTTAAAAAGGAGGTCCTTGTCTTTGTGGCAAAAAAAAAACTTTCCCGTAAAAATTAAGGGAGAAGCTAGGTTTGAGGCCCCTGTATGGGCAATTAATTCCAGATAACTAATTTTTTTTTTCTAAGTGAAAATATTTTCCTTTTTCTAGGTTAGGTTAGGTTTGGTTGCAGTGGTGTCGCGTTACGCGTGCGTGGTATCTGTAGACTTTCCGATATTCGTTAGCCTAATTGAATTCCTGATTCCTTTCCCTAATTCGCATGCAAATAATTTTTATTTCCAAATAATGGCGAGAGATTGAGCCGAAGGAACACCGAAACCATTGCGTGGATTTCAAAATGAAACAAATTATCGAATCCTTAGGAATATTTATTCTCTCAATCCAATCAAGGAGACCCTCTGAACTGCGCCAATTACAGAGGCAAAAGTCTTCTCAACATCGCTTTCAAGATCCTATCTGTCGTAATATGTGAACGCCTGAAACCGTTTACCAACAACCTGATCAGCCCTTATCAGTGTGGTTTTAGGCCAGGAAAGTCCACAGCCGATGACATTTTCACACTTCGGCAGATCCAGGAAAAAGCCCAAGAAGTCCAAATCGATACCCACCACCTATTCATCGATTTCAAAGCCGAAGACGACAGCATATATAGAGACGAACTATACGGAGCCATCCGTCTGTGTTGGATGACGATGGGGAATTCTCGCTGTTCCATCAGGGTCGGAATCGACATTACCGACACATTCGATACCAAAAAAATGATTCAGGCAAGGCGATTCGCTGTCATGTGATTTCTTTATTTTGATTCTTGAGAGGATTGTGCAAAACTCCCGAGCCATCACCAGAGGCACAATCTTCCAAAAATCGGTGCAACGCCGACGATATTGACATCATCGGTGGGACTCAACGTGATATCATAGGCAAGTTTGCTAGTATAGAGAAGGAAGCGGCAAAAATGGGTTAAGCAGTAAATGAGGGTAAGACGAAGTATATGCTGTCAACACGAAAGGACACACAACATCGACGAGTTGAACAGAAAATTTCCATTGACAGATATAACTTTGAGGCACTTTGAGGACTTTATCTACCTCGGCTCCGCTATCAATTCTGACAACAACATCTCGTCAGAAATTAAACAAAGAATTACTCTTGCCAACCGCTGTTTCTTTGGGCTAAGAAGGCAATTTAGTAGTAAAGCCCTCACTCGAACTACTAAGGAGGTCCTATATAAGACCCTGATCATCCCAGTCCTGCTCTACGGCACTGAAGCATGGACCATATCAAAAGCGGATGAAAAAATCCTTGGTAGATTCGAGAGAAAAATTCTTCGAAAAATTATCGGTCCCGTTTGCTTTGACGGATTAAGAAGACGAAGATTCAACCAAGAACTATACGAGCTGTACAGCGAAATGCCTCTAGTCAAAAAAAACTCCACATTGGACGTTTAAGATGGCTTGGACATGTAGAACGAATGGACACCAATACTCCGGCTCGCAGAGTCTTCGAGTACCAGTCAGACGTCGGACGCAGTAGAGGAAGGGGCCGGGCTAATTTGACATGTTGGTTGAGGCACAGGTTCATTCCGGAATGCAGCGCACTTAAGTAAGTAAGTAATCCACATTGTGGCCAATTTCGCTTACCGGTATTGGTTAAGATTTCTCAAGAACTAAAGCCTCTTAGTTCTTCGATTAGGTTCTGAAAAAGTTTAATGAAAATCTAGAATTTCATAAAAAAATCATCTTCAGCTATGAAGCTCAGTTTTAATGCAACAATTACTTGCATAATGAAACGGGAACGAAAAAGCAGAAAAAAAAACATTAAAAACGATTTTTTCTAGAACAGGCCTATTATTAAGACTTTTTTTGGAAATAAACTTCCACCGTTTGAATACATAACTCTGACGTTAGCATTTGCATGTTGAGTTTTCATGAAATGGTGTGAAGTGTCAGTTTATCTAAAGGGTGATCCATTTCGAGGTTCCCTACTTTTTTAAAGAAAAAAACACAGAAAATTCAAATTTTATGGAGAATGTTTATTATCATTTGAAAGAACATTCTTTGGCATTTATTTTTTAAAGATTATGTCTATCAAATGTTGGCCGTTGCTACTTCGCAGATGGTCCATCCGTTGAGTCCAATTTTCGATCACTCGTTCGAGCATTTCGACTGGTAACTGGCGAATGACACGCGTGATGTTTTCCTCCAAGGCCTGAATCGAAGCGGGTTTGTCGGCACAAGCTTTTGACTTTACATATCCCCACAGAAAAAAGTCTAACGGTGTGATGTCACACGATCTTGGTGGCCAATCGACCGGCCCAAAACGTGAAATTATGTGCTCACCGAAATGTTCTCTCAATAAGTCCATTTATTGATGCGATGTGTGGGAAGTGGCGCCGTCTTGCTGAAACCAAATGTCGCCGAGATCACGAGCTTCAATTTCAGGCATCAAATAGTCGGTTATCATGGTCCGAGTTGCTGCGAACGGCGCCGAATCGACTCTCCACGGTCTTCGTGTACACTCTCAGCTACGGCCGCTATATTTTCTTCACAGCGTGCTGGACGTGGTCTATTCGGTCGAATATTATCCAATAATGAATGCTGGGTCTCAAAATGGGTGATGGTGTTGCGAATAGTACGCTCAGTAGGCCGATTATGTTGACCAAAAGTTGAGCGAAGTGCACGAAACACATTCCTCACAGAACGTGAATTTTCATAATAAAGTTGAATAATTTGTAAACGTTGTTCACGCGTAAGTCTTTCCATTATGAAATGCCAAACAATACTAAACAAAAATAACATGACAGCATGACACGACTCACACGTGATCTGTCAAAAAAGGCTATTGAAAAAAGTATCTCTACTTGGATCACCCGTTATCTACTTAACCCCGTGTTAAAAAAACGCTGATTAGCAAAAACTGTCAAGTTAGTCATTGAACTTGACAGTTTTCATCATAAGAAATACTCGCGCAAATGTCAAAAGTTAGTCTCTGATTAGCTAATCAGCGTTTATTAATAAGGGGGTTACTGTCTTAGGGCATCTTTCGCCAACTTAATTATTCAACTACGGTGAGTTTGGTGCAAGTGTTGCCATCTTTAAAAAAAAAACTCCTGTCAAGGACCAAATCAAGTAAATAAATGCGAAGAAAAACAACAACCTATTAATGAAAACAACAAAAAAAATCCACCTGGCCATGTTCCATTTAGCATAGGCCATAATTACCATCAATAACCAAGCCTTTATCTAGAAATCGTCTCTAGGCACACACAGCCAAAAAAAAAAATCTGAAACGTACCTTTATGTCGCCAGTAAAATCTAATTCGCACAAATGCGCAACAGACATGTCACATATAAGCATAAAGTTAATTATTTAAAAGCAAAACTGCAAAAGTGCAAATGTGCACATACGCGCTCATTGCCCCGAAACCAGGCGGCAATAGTAATAATTATCCTCGCTCATTGCAAGAGCTTGCCTCACTTATACTAGTACGATGTGTGTATCTGTGTGTTTTTGTCATTCGACATATAATTTCAACTTCGTAATCAAACACCCAGTCCCAGTCATACTTGTAGGCATAGGCACACACAAAAGCCGGTGTCGTTACCTAGACCTACTCTCCTAGTTCAGTTTTGCCACATCTCTAAAGAGGTGCGCATGAAACAACCCAACGAAAGCAACAACAACACGAGTGACGACGATATTGCGCAAATGACTGCATTTAAAGTCAAATGACGCGGCAAAGTAAATCACACATAGATACGCCATTCACTCATACCAACAAAAAAATACATCATCGTGCGCCAGATCTTGGCGCATCGCGTCAACAAGCTCGTGTATATGTGAATGGCTTTTGTTTGAGGTTTATGTCGTCAATTTTTAGCGATGCACTTTTCTGGGTGTAAACAAGGCAATTAACTGCCAATAAAATGTCAAGAGAGTATGGTCCCCAAGAGCATAAAATGCGCACCTAATTGATGCACAACGATATCGGGGTTGTTGAGGTTGCCCCGTGTGAAGTCAAGTTGTTTTGCAGTTGAGAAATAATACACAGATGCACACAGATGAGAACAAGATCAAAAAAGATAATTTTACTTCCATTGGGAAAAAAAAAATATTCATGGTGCGTGCATAAATCAGTTTTACAGCTACTGGGCTTTACTGTCGAACTAGCAAAGTTTTCAGTAACCCATTTATTTCTCTTCGCCGAAGAACAACGTGAAAAAGATGAAAGATACCAGAATCGATTTATATGAAATTTCACCGAACCTACCTCACAAAATACGCGTCGTCGTGATCGTATCGCATACTGGCACGTATCATAAAAGGAACAAACACAACAACGTGGACCAAAAAACTTCGTGATGAAATAAAATTATTCCACAGCCAGAAGGCATCGCTGTTGCGGAATGAGTTTTCGGTAGATGATAAACACAGGTTGGGCCAAATGTATGTAGGCGAGAATATTTATATCTCATGGTTTGGTTATGCAGCTGTGCGACATGAAACATGCCAAGACTTTTGTTTTCATCTAGATATCACATTAGATTCGATGTGCAAACGCACACTTCTGTAAACGAGCAAAAAAGAAGAAACATTAGGTACAATCTAGTCTTAGGCCTGCTTTGTCATCGATAAAAACGTGTGTACTTTCGAAAGACGTTTTCGTTTTCATTAGCGCACACGATTTTTCGATTGCGCACACCTGTGTGCGATTAGTTGATTTTTTTGTAATTTTCATCTGTTGCACATTTGTTTCTGCACATATGAAATCCTTAATGCATGCATGCATGCTTGATCACTAAAAATGAGAAGATTCATATTGCGCACATGTTTGGAAGAAATATTTTCGGTTTTCGCAGCACGATAAACATGGACGTCCATAATATTCTGACAAATCATCTGATTAGTATCGACTTTGCTGTTTGGAATCGGAATATAACTGAAGGTCCCGCCATGGTGCAAGAAGTCCATAGGCATACACAATTGGTAATCAAAAAAAAAATCTAAAAGTCCAAACGAACGCGTTGCGCAAACATTGGTATTTGTACCAATGCGTGCGTTACTATTTTTAAAAAGATTCATATTTACTAATATACAAACATCTATACAATAGAAACCTAAGGTACATTTGTGCACTCTTAGGACTATTAAGCCCTCAATAAATACGTTTGTGCTTTCGAAAACGCACACGCTTTTTCGACAAACAACTCACAGACCAAACCGTTGGATCAAAAAGGCTGCCATTTTGACAGTCCATTCCGAATATGTCGTTAATACGAGTTTAGTTAGGTTTTTTTTTCTAAATTCCATTGGGTTATTGGGGTGAATTGAGACATATCTTCACGTTTGTGTGGAAAATCGTATCCCACAAGCGAAGTCAGGTGGGTTAATGAAAAATGGGCCTCAAACCTACCTTCTGCTTTCATTTGTCTGTGTGAAGTTATTATTTTTGCCAGAATAAAGAGAACCTCCTGGGTTAAATTTTTCAATAACGATATAACAATTTGTTATTTAAATACAAGCACCCCCTTAAACTTTTGTAATAATCTGTCAATCTCAAAACCTCAGTCAAGGTTAACATTTTTGAGCCAAATCAATCGAATTCAACCAGTTCTTAGGAATTATGAGTCTTTCCCTAGCATGAACGATCTTGGTAGGGATCACTCAAGAACTGAATCGTTTCAAGCGCCCAAAACTCTCTAATTAGGCTCTGAAAAGAATAGATGAGATCTTGAATTTCATCAAAAAATCAATCTATTCCAACCAGTTCTCTCACTGCCATCAATTTCACGAAACGATCACTCAACAACTGGATTGTTTGAAGAGCAGAAAATTCTCCGATTAGGCTCTGAAAAAATGTAAATCTGGAATTTCATCAAAAAATCATCTTCAGCTATGAACCTCATTTTTGGCTGAATGCATTTGTCAATGAACCAACGTCAAAGCGTTTTTTGACATCTACCAATCCACATGTCGTATAAATTTCGCGTAACGATCTTGGTCCAGATAACTCAACAACTGAATTGTTTTCAGCGCTTTAAGAAAACTATTTGCTTAGGCTCTGAAAAAATTTGATGAGATCTGGAATTTCATCAAAAAATCAATCGATTCCAGCCCATTCTCAGGAATTATAATTCTATCAATGGCATCAGTTTTACCTAAGGATCTTGACCAAGATCGTTCAAGAACTGAATTGTTGGAAGCGACAAAATTCTCCGATTAAGCTCTGAAAAAAATTGATGAAAATCTAGAATTTCATCAAAAAATCATGTTCACCGATAAAGCTAATTTATGTCTAAATGCATTTGTCAATAAACAAACGTCAAAGTGTTTTTGACAGCTACCAATCCACATGTAGTTCAAGAGACTCCATCGAGTCTTTGAAAAGTGACCGTGTGGTTATGATTTCTTGTCGGAGTTGTGGTTGGACTGTTTTTTTGTCGATGAAGACAATCGTCATGTTACGGACAATGAAGGTCGGTATCGTGCGATGTAGGAAGACTAGTTTTGCAGAATTTATGGAAGTGGCGTCAGTGAAGTTTAGTTCCTAGGGATGGTGCCGCATGGCTGGTCAAAATATTGATCTATTGAAGTGCGAGTTTTTTAATCGTGGAATTTCGACAAATGGCCACCATGATCATGCGATTTAACGCCGTTAGACTTATTTTAATGAGGTTATATAAAGTCCATGTTTCATGCCAATAAGTCAACAACCTTAGTGAAACTCAGGAACAATATCGAAAGCTTAATTGTCAACGTTCCGGGCGATACATGTGATCATGTGATTTAGTGCCGTTGGACTTATTTACACCAGGTTCATGCCAATAGGTCAACAACTTAAGTGAAACTCAGGAACAATACCGAAAGCCAAATTGTCAACGTTCCGGGCGATAGATGTAATTGTGGATGATATGTGGATGATAGTGGTGGATAAATGCCTCCATAGAATCGAGCGATGCAACCATGATCCAAATCGTCATATGAATGACCTAATTCCATATTTAAACTTAGCATGTGTGTTGTGTACTTTATCTATAATAAATCTTAGCGCCATATCTGAATTAACCTGAGTTTTATTTAAAAAACAAAATATTATCTCCTTATTGGAGAATCCTATACATAAACTTTTTTGTGTACATGCAATCATGATGAATGTTATAGTTTGAGAGTTATATCCTGAAATATGAGAAGAAACATACTGCAACACGGTATCTTCCTGTGATTATTGTCAGTTTCAGTTTTTTTTTCAGTTTCAAAGATGTCATTTACGCACACAGGTATGCGCTTTCTGAACTTGTATTTCCAAACAATTGATCAACACTATTTTTGTTTAAATAATTTTCTTTATAATGATATGGGCGCAAATCAATTTTATAATTGTGTCAAGTTTTGCATTTTAAATTTCCTATTCGATGTGCGATGTGGCTCCTGTGGTTAGTACGTTGGACTACCAAGCGTCACTTGTTCTAATCCCCAAACAACTTCTAAGCCGTTTCACAGCCTTACATCTTGCGAAAGTCTGACTTATATCCATGAGTACACGAACTGTCATGGGAAGCTTCTCAAATTTCACGTTCGTAGTAGGCAATCACAAATTAATGGAGAAAGGAAGGTTTTATCCTCCACGGGTCGTTAATGTCAGATAATCAATTTTTCATTCAACGTACGCCATAAAAGAAAGCGGTAAAGCAGCAGCGCTCAATTATAAATGAAAAAAAATCCTTAAAACATCACATTTTGATTGACAATCTTAAGCGCACAATGATGTGCGTTATCATGTTTTGTATATACAATGAGATTGACTTCATCATAAAGCATGTGAATATATTATGATCCTTATGAAATTATCATGCTTACTGAATTATATTTGAGGGACTAAGTTTGAATAGCCAATCTGTAGCGCACAACATTGTTATCATGTTTTAAGAGCAAAACAAGCTTGTTTTTATACTTAATTTATAAATGCCTACTATTCGATACAAAGTGCATTCTTGGATATTTGTAACACCTCGTTTTAATTGACAATCTGTAGCTCACAACTCTGACCTTCGGAATTTTATTTAATTTTTTTAAAAATTTATCTAGTGCTTAACTTTTACCCCCCACTGTAGCAAAACAATTTCATTTCACAGAGAAAAAAAAATTAAAAAATACATCAACCTGATTCAGCAACAAGTTATGCGGAAGTACTTTTACACCGGCTTTTTTATTCTGCTCATGTTAACACTCATCTTGGCCTTGTTCTGAAATAGCAACAACAACTCGACACAAAAACAAAAAAAAAAAAACAGGTAAGTCCCTACAAAAAGAAACCCCATAAAACACCTATGTAGGGCACAAAGACCTGATCATTCTTTGATTTTTGGGTCATCGGAAGAACCTCGACAAAACCCTGCCAAACTTGATGTCAATTTATACGAACAAACATTTTATTTTCTCCTCCTCAGAGATCCTTTTGCGCGTTCCACGATCACAATTGACTCATCGCATGGAATACCTAATGAACCATTAAGTACAGGGTGCTTATAATTGCACTAGTATCTGCAATCCGAGGCTTTCGCAATTTAATATTCATGTTGCGTTCGGTATGTGAAATGTTCGCACGATCACTTGAATGCGCGCGTTCGCCATGATCGTTTTTTGATTGATGGCCAACTGTCAGGCTGTGTTTTGGGTTGTGGCTGTGATTAGTGACATGAGGAGGCGATATATATGAAAGTCGCGAGTAGTCGCGGGTTATCTTCAAAGTAAAAATCGCTCGAATTTTTTTGTCGAATATCTCGTAATTTACTCATGGGACAGCAGGAGAGGTGTTTTTTTTTTGGTCAGCTTTTGTATGATTTACGATCGGAGTTGTAGTTAATTGAATTATTAAAGGAAAACCGAGTGTGACTTGGAATTGCAATTCGTATTTTATTTTGGGGAAGTGGACGAGAATGTGTAAATAATTTATGAGTCAATCGGGGGTGCTTTGAAATGGGTTTACAAATCTTTGAGAGGATTTACGGGGCATTTTGACTCAAGAATAGACAAATATTATTGAAAGGTGTACTTGAAGTCGTTCTAGTTTAGGTTTAGGAAATTCATTTAAAGTCACCAATGTGATTGTGAAATTTAATTTCTTTAAGACAGTACCAGTTGTATTTCAAAAACATCCAAGATCGCCCAATAGATTTCCAATCACTGCCAGTTAAAAAAAAGTCATTAGAGGTAATCGCATTTTAATGAAAAACCAATGAGAAGGTTACGAAAAGTGGGCGTGGCAGCTGGTGGATTTAGAAAATATTTACACTTGCACTGCAGTCATCAACAAGGAGCTTTAATATCTAATTTAACCATTATAGCTTTAGATTTTTAATATTCTTAGCGGAGAAGAACTTTTTCTGTCGAAAATAAATTTTCTAACTTCGCAGCTTATAATAATGATGAATCCCCTTAATGATAAATTCAAAATAATCGCTGTACTTCTTTAGCAGAAATGCTGAGAGATGTTTCCAAGAAATGCAAGTCTCTGAATTTAAAAAAAAAGCATGAATTTCGTATATGAGAAGGCTACAATCCACTGTGCGGATCGCTGAACACCCTATCCCATCCTATCTGTAAAACTAAAATCCCCAAAAAGTGGACATGGCTAAAAACACGATGTGGATAAAATAAAGAAAATGACATGGTGACAACAAATTCTTCAGACTGCTTATAAAAAACTTTTACGGTTCTACAAAAGACAAGGTTTTCTCCTGCATATGTTATGGGGTAGGGTATAAAAATGGTTTTTGTATAAAAACGCCCCCAAAAAGTGGGCGTGGGTTAAAATGGTCTATTGACGAAATGTTCATATTTATATTACTAATGATTCTGCATCAAAAGTTTTTTAGAAAATTTTAAAAATTGACCAAAACACGTTTTTTATTAAAAACGCCCCCAAAAAGTGGGCGTGGCAAAAAACTTTATATGAACGAAATACAGATATTCAGATTGTCTAAATATGTTGTTCAGAAAGTTTTTCAAAATTCCTTATGGTTTGGCCAAAAAATACGTTTTTCTAAAAAGGGGGTGTGGCAGTGGGCGGATTTCAAAAATTTTTACACTTGTTCTGCTGGGAGCAACAAAGAGCACGTGTACCAAATTTCATCCTTCTAGCTCAAAATTTAAGGCCCAAAAACTGGTGACGTACGGACGGACGGACGGACGGACAGATTCTGAGTCGATCCATATACTTTGAGGTATATGTAGCTAAATTATTTCTCTATGTTACAAACTATGTATCAAAACTAATATACCCCTATGGGATAGGGTATAAATACGGTTCCTCAGGAGAAAAATCGTGTTCCACTGATGAATTTTCGGAGATCTTGAAGGGATCCGTAAGTGGAACATCTAAAAGTCACTGTTGCATTCAAATTTCAATACCAAAAACCATAAAATTTTAAATTGTTTTAAAATTTATGATCTTTAATAAGGGGTGGGCCATCTGCTGGTTTTTTTCGAATCATTATGTTATTTTGAAACTGACAGCGCCTATATACTCCGAAAGTTGACATTATGTTTGCAAAATACGAAAAACATTGATTTATGCTAGAAGAAATGTTGGCATATATTGAAGAATTACTTCCACAATGGATGCTGTCTTGCAAAGTCAAAACGTGCTCAACGTGTGTCTACTTGGTGAGTTATTTAGAGTGGCGCCATTGTTGTTTTTTTTAAGACGACGACGATGCGTTGCAATCAATGCCGAGTACTACCAAGACATGATAAACCGATTTGATTATGGACAGAAATGGAGGATTTGAATTTGTGCGTGCTATATAGTTTTAACTAGACTGGACTACGTGTAATACAAGCCGTCCAACAATCGACTTCCTTCACATTGAGTTAAATAATCGTTCTTGGCCGGAACGGAGCTGAGGCTAACGGACTATTGTTCTGTGGGGTTTCATTAAAGATCGGTGCTATGCGAGTAGTCCTCCATCGGGCTTATATTTACAAATAAAATTGGTCATGAAAAAAAAAAACAGATAGATATCTGACATGAATGGCCCATGTAGGACCTCAAACCTAGCTTCACCACTCGATTGTGGGTGTGAAGTTATATTTTTTCCACAAAGAATGGGTCCCTTATTTTACGCTGACAGCGAACGGCAAATTCTAGAAGCTTTTCTTGACAGTCTAATACTATTTAGACATGTAAACCTGAACGTGAAGCTCATGAATCACAGTCTGCGAATGCTTTTAGGCGTCGCATTACTTATACGGTTTTCTGTAGAAGCGGGAAATCTGCATGTGTCCTGCTCTCTCAGAAATCAGAAAATCAAACCTTGTTGAATACTTCCACAGAGATCTAAACGATGTAAAAATTCTTAGTATGGCCAACCTAATCAGATTTGCTAAGGTATAGGAGTAGCCAGAACAAGGAACCCTAATATATCAAAGAATTTCGAGAGATTCTTATTCTGCTGATCAGCAATTTCAGTTGTATTAACGGCTGTGAAATATCTTCGAGCTGTACTGACTCCATTGCAGCTCCACGAACGGCACCAGACACAGCTTTGGCATCTGATTTTTATG
The DNA here is from genome assembly GCA_932526625.1 of Rhingia campestris. Classification (NCBI taxonomy): domain Eukaryota; kingdom Metazoa; phylum Arthropoda; class Insecta; order Diptera; family Syrphidae; genus Rhingia; species Rhingia campestris. The sequence goes on from OW052183.1 coordinate 32,096,209, forward strand.
GATTTTTATGACAAGATTTTTACGACAAGATACAGATGATGTAACAGAACGCCGTATTTATTATGGCACATGGAAATTCCACTTCAATTGCCAGAGGCTGTACCCTGTCACCTTGATTCTTCATTTTGGTTTCCGTAGACTTTATTAAGATGTTTTATGTATCAACACCAAACCTGACATCTACGCAAAATTTCATGTATAAAATGAGACAAATTTACCTTCAAGTCGATTATTATACCAAAACGTTCTGTTAAAGTTACACTTCGCAAGAATCATTGCTCAATAACACAAAAAAGTGCAAACTATCACAAACACATCAAAATATCACCACTGCAAGCTGAACCGTTCGAAATGAACCACGCACCAATATGAAAACCTTCACGTACACGCCAAAAAAAATCATCACTGCGAGCGTGCAAGCCTTCAAGTAGATATCGAAACATCACCACTGCAAGAAAAAGTGTTCGAAATAAGCCACGCACAAATATATAAGCCATCACGTACACGTCAAAAAATCATTCCTCAAGACAAAGTGTTCGAAATGAGCCACGCACCATTATGGAAGCCATCACTTGCACTTCAAAAAATCATTCCTGCAAGACAAAATATTCGAAGTGAACCTCGCACCATTACGGAAGCCATCAAGTACTCGTCAGAACATCATTCCTGCGATTCAAGGTGTTTAAAAACATTCACGCTGCAAGCAATCTTCTATACCCCAAAACAACACCATTGCAAGAAGTGTTCGAAATGAACCACGCACTTTTAATTCGTCGCCTCCAGTCGTGAGGCGTCTTAAGTTGAAGACTGTTACGTGTCCCCTGAAATCACAGCAGTCTCGCTGTGAAGGTGGTTCTAATTGCTGGGGTGCTAGACTTACTGCCTGTCACTAGTCAGTGGTACCGTAAGTCAAAACCAGTCTCACTACTGACGTAAAGCGTATATTTTATGGTTAGTTTCTCAGGTTTGACACATGTCCCCAGTTATGTTTGTCTGCCATCTCTAAATTAATAGAATCTGAGGTTTCAAGTGGTTCAAGTTCCTCATGGAAGTTGTAGACTTTTGGATGTTTGTCAGACTTTCGTAGAAAAAAAAACTTAGGTGTTGTAACTTTCCAAAATCTCTAGCTTGCATTTTAGGTTTCAATTGAATTTAGTTGATTTAAAATTGATCTAAAATTGACTTTACTAACTTCAAGAATGAAAATTAGTAGATTTAGATACATGTCGCATACACACATAGTTTCTTCTCCAAACTGACTAGCCAGTATAGGTTAATTTCAAATTCCAGTTTTATTTGACTTGTGTTGACTTTACGTGAAAAACGTGATTTTTTATAGGTTTGTTTTAAATACATAAATTCAATTTTAATGCCTTATTCACACACACCCAACCATCAAACTATACAACTACGTCCTCTTAGACTTTCGAAAGCCCATTCATAGTAAAACCAAAAAAACCATCAGATTTATAGCAAACACATAAAAATCACCACCCAATGGATGTGAATGTAATTATTTACTACAACCGCCGATTTCAATTCATAGATACACGCAATAAATTGACCCACATTATCGACGGTGGTTACTACCAATTTGATGGTGTTAATTTTTAAAAGCATTCATTTGGTAATAGAATCACTTTTGTCGGCTCAAAATTAAAACCAATTACGCGTTAAGATTAAATTCAGATTTAATGGACTACGGTCATAGGGGCGAGACAATTAAATTAGATGAATTTAACGCGAGGTGTTCCACAAGGCGGTCATTTCAGCGTGGTGCTTTTCACTTTGAAAGCGGCTTTTACTTTTCATTTCCTTTGTTGCAGTATTCATGTTTTTTATGGTCATAAACCCTAACTTACATGATGTTTTCATTACTCTGTTTGTTTTTTTGTGTAATATAATCTGAAAGATACTGTTTATCCCTTGTGAACATAGTGTAGATACATGTATGTGCGGTTGCAACGTTTTGTTTTAGTTTCTTTTGATCGTCATTTGATATTCGATATTATGCTTGTATGTTGATGTGAGTGTGTTTTTCTTTTGCTGCTGTCAGAAGGAAGGCTTACACGTTTGTCATATCCTACTAGCCGTGTTTATTATGCAAAGCTTGAAAAGGGTTTTTGGGTTTCCTTTGATTTTTTTTCTTGCTACTCTTGGTATCCAGTCAATGTCGGTTTTGTGGGTATTTAATTAATTAGGTTGTTTTTGTCGTTGTGGTTGACTTGAATTCCACAGTGACGAGGGGAGGCGCACTTGTATCCCTTTTTTGTGCAATTTTGAGATGAATAAAAAGAGAAAACTTGTTTGAGTAACTTATTGAAGTGAAATTCACTTTTGATTGACTGACACGAGTATCGACATCTCATTTATTCGACATCATGAAACGATGTGAGAGATTAAGACCTCCTAGTCCCAACTTTGTTGTCAAATTAAATGCAAATTATGTCGAAACGTGTCGTTTGGGCGTGTATACAGTTTGAATGGCAAAAAAACTCATACACTACGCAGTGGGCGTGCAAAGCAAGTAAAGTATCTGCACATCGATAAGCTTAATATTCGAATGCAAAACGTTGAATCAGATTTCACTCGTTGAGTGTCTGTACGCACGTTGACAGTGTCATCGGAAATTGTCCCTCCCCCTCGTCTAATCTTTGTAGGAAAATGAAAAAGATATTTGCAACTATCAAGCCCACTTTAAAAGCGTAATATCGAATTTTTTTTTGTTGTTTTCAACAAAGTTGCAATCAAGGTAGTGAACACACAGCACTATATTGGCATATTGGCAGCCAGCATATACTATCACTCACTTATTGCGTTTTCAATTTCAATGGAGGTCAGCACTGTGCAAGGCTGAGCTTAACACGGAATTACTTGGGGAATTACGCCACTCAAACATAACATAAGCAAAATGAGATACAAAATTTTCAAGCCTCGAGCTTACACCAACGTTCAATTGGTGGACAGGTAATGCACTTGAATGCGGATACGCCGCTTGGTCATACGGTGACAGTGTGGGGAAGAAGACTAATGAGAAACCATTTCAGTGTTTCCCTTCTGGAAGGCGTTTTGATGATGAATTTGAGTGTCAAGGGAATCCTCTGACGAGGATATAATTTGTGGGGTATATGTGTGCCTTTGTTTCGTTTTGATTCTGTCATGTGTGCTTTTATCGGACAATTTGGACATCATTGACTAGACCATCTATTTTCAGATACTAGAAGTAACAGATGAAGTAAGGAAAAACTCTATTGGGTATGGAAATTGTACTAGAATTGACGGAATTCATAAGTAGAACATCCCTGATTTCCACTTTCTCTCTTTTCTTAGGTCCACTTAGCTAGCCTAGCAATAATAGGAATCATATAGATTCCTGTCACAAACTGTCACTAAGTATATTAAATTAATTCAATATATCGAACAGCGTATTGATGGATAATATAAACCTACCCCCTTATTAATAAACGCTGATAAGCTAATCAATGGCTAACATGACAGTTTTCCCCATAAGAAATACTCGCGCAAGTGTCAAAAGTTAGTCACTGATTACCTAATCAGCGTTTATTAATAAGGGGGTTAGTGTCTGCAGAGCTTATTAAGAGCTTGCTTTGATTCACAAGAGCTCAGGTTATTGCAAAATGACAAGTTCAAACTGTACTCACATTTACTCTTGGCGTCGTTTAACATTCACGAACGCATTTTTCAGGGTTATTAAGAAACTGGAATTTCTGTGATACACTTCACAAGAATCGTTGATTTCATGACATTACTTCAGCGGTAATTCAAATAACAAAGTGTTTGAAATGAGCCATGCACATGACGCCAAAACATCACCACTTCAAGATAAAGTGTTCGAAATGATCCACACATAAATATGTAACCCATCACATACACACCAAAAAAAACACCACTGCAAGTTAAACTGTTCGAAAAAGACCACGCACCTTGATTCGTCGCTGCAGTCAATAATTAGATAAGCAATACCTAACTTGACTTAACTTTACTACTTTGCTAAGTATTTTGACAGTTCATCTGCAATTGCCGATGCGTCACTCAAAAATGTGGAAATGCATGAAATGTTGGTGAACTGCGGTTTCAACATGGCGGCGCTTCGTCACCCAAATCTCATCAAATCGTAAAGGTGTTTCGAATGAAAATCGAAGATTGCATTATATTTTAAGGGGCATGTTGATTGGCTCACCGAAAAAATAAAATTATTGGAACTCGTTAACAGTGTTCTTCTTTTGCAGTTTCATGAGGAATAAGTTATTTTGCCAGTAATTCAAGACGTCAAACATAACATACGCACTGACGGAGATTGATGCTGTTTGGAAGAAAATGTCATTCTAATGTCATTTTTTAATCTAAATAATATGTCACAAAATGTCCAATATTTTAACAATATAATTGCACTTTATGTCGCCGCAAACTGTCGATTATGCATATCAATGAATTCGCCACGATGGTGTTAAATTGAGGCTTTTAAAGTTTCACCACAGCTTAAACCTGTTTATTTTTTTTTATAATCCAAGTGACAGCTGCTTGTCTAGTGTGAATACTCCCTTAGGCGGTTTTTTCAACAGATTGTAAATTTGTTCTACAAATACCCACGGCGCATCAAGATTTATTCATTACTTGACTCAGGAACGACAGTCAAACCTGAAAAACGAATTCAATGTCCACTTTAAAACCCAAACATGCGTAATCTCATATTCCACAGAAATATAGCAACCTGTCAGAAATAAAAAGAAATCACAAACGCGTATTTGACAATTGATAAATTTTCAAGTGTCAATCAGTCGGCACTTCAACCGTTCAACTTTTGATGTGTTGACATTTTATCATTGCGGCGGTGAATTTACAATTTCTTGGCAGTTTTTTTTTTTTGCTTTATGCTTTATTAAGGTTGGATTCGACAGTGAAAGATGTAAATTGTTGCATACATTCATTTAGTCATACGACTGACGGAAAGTGCATTGTTAATGATTCAAAAATATAAACGCACAGATGACAGTTGATCGATATAGAAACGTCAATCAGCCGACACTTCAACTGTAAATTGTTGGTGTTGGTATGGGTTTTCATTCGTCTGCAAACGAATGTGTTATGTGCTGACGGGGTATTGTGTGTTGTTGGAGTAATTTGGTGGGTTAAGTGTGAACATTATTATGAAAATATGCGAATTAATGATCATTTTGATGTTTAGGCAAAGGATCTCAAATATTTGGTAACTTTGATTAATGGAAGTGTTTTAAAAAAAATATAAGAGGAATTTGACTTTTTTTATGTGGCTGATAGTGACAAGGAGACGGTCTTAGCAGCGCTATTGCTTGTGTGATGGTCTGAAACGCAGGAGGTCTAGGTTCGTTTCCCAGCCATAGCAACACCTAAATGAGCCTCTGATGATGATGATCTGACAAATCATCCAAGTTACAACAATTGTAAGAAAAGCTTCGGATTTGGCACAAAAACATAAGGTCCCGCCATCATGCAAGATTAGTTGTGGCATGAATGGTTGTGAGAAAAAATTAGGCCATTTTGATATAACGAGTCTGTTGCGCCAAAATTTGTATTTTTTTAGTGACAAGGACTTTGTGTTAGTGGTCTAATTAAATTTTGTTTCTGGTCTAAAATATAGGTAACTGAAGTCAACGAGTGATGATCGATCATTTTTAAAAAAAAATTATCCGTTTTGAACAATAGTGGTTGCAGACGATACCATGGTCTCACCACATTTCTTTAAATGTCAAATACAAGGTGGCATCAAAGTCACCACCCTGTCGGAAGATGGTAAAATTTTTGCAGATGGCGGCAAACGTCAATTCTACTTTGACATTTGTAAATTAAACAGAGATAAAATACCCGTTAAGAAGACATGAACGGCTATACTCCTTAAGAAGGCAGATTAATCATTTCGCTATTTTTATGGAATAATTCGTCGGTGGTATTGTCGCAGCGTGAATTTCGGCGCAGATTTCCCAGCCGTCCCATACCAACTGGGCAAACACTACGAGTGACGTTTAGCCACTATCCTGGAAGTGTATGGAACATGATACAACTACTACAGAAATGTTAGATTTTTTGTCATGAGCGTCGATGGCATAGATAAAATAGAAACGCAAATCATGGCACGATTTAACCTTTCCGCATATGCCATGAGCGTCGATGACGTTGATGCGCAGAAAGAGCCGTGTTGTGTTTCCCGTAAAAATAATGTTTGGGAGATCGGAGCTAATTCTCCATTTACTTATCCTGAAAATAAACAACTGAATGTCAAAAGTAAGCTTGATATTTTGTGCTTTAAATGGACCGCTAACACCCACAAACGCGAAAATGACTAAAGAGTGATGAGTCCTCGAATATACAGTACTGGTGATAGCAGAAAGATGTACTCATTACAGAACATGCATACCGTAAAGAACCTCTAGCATCCACTTCAAACCCTGGACGCAAAGAAGGTACAGAGGCTATATAGATATTTAAGTGTTCTTCCGAAAGCTTTTATTACAACGCTGCCCCGCGATTGCTTATTGGGCTCAATAAATGGAAGCTGGTGCTACAACTTAGCTGCAGAGAAGGAACAGTGGAGGAACTTGAGGCAGTCAAGGCTGGTTTGGGGGATTTTTCACGGTCTTCACCATCATAACCCACAAGTGCTAGATCTAAGCTTCCAAACAAACTTCCATATATGCGAGTGCAGTGCCAATAATGACGCCGTGATGAAACAACTCGTCAAAGTGTTCTTGTGTACCTACAAGTTTGCAGTTTGGCGTGGGTTTTTCACGGCCTGTGACCTCATAATCCACAAGTCCGAAGTCTAAGCTTCCATAAAAACTTCTACAAATGTGATTGTAGTGCCAATAATGAAGCCGTGATGGAACAACTCTTCAAAGTGTTCTTGTGTACCTAGAAGTTTGCAGTTTCGGAGCATATTAACAACCTGCAGGTCTCAGAGGGCCAGCGAACTCTAGAACTATTACATAAGAGGGGCGGTTTGAAATCGGACTTCTATGGACATTTTATTTCCAGAAAGCTTCTCGATGGCTTAAATGCAGTTGCTATGTCTTCAACAAAGAATGAGACAGGATACAGTACTCGCAGAGGAACTTCACCTAAAAATAGAAAACTATATTTCTAAGGGGTACACCCAAAAGCTTTTAAGGACACACCTTGATGAAGGACGTTTTTGGAAATGGTGCCTGACGATTTTCCCCGAAAAGAATCCAAGCAAACCGGGCAAGCTGCGGCAAATTTGGGATGTGGCGGCCAAGGCCGGTTGTTTCATTAGTATGGGACAACACGAGTTGCTGCTAGGTCTGACCGGCCCAGAAGTTCTGCTAAGAATATCGCGTTGATGCATATGTCGCAGAGGACCTCGTAATATCGACTAGACGACGTGCAACGCATTTGGGTATCAATTGGCGGTCTTTACAGAACATTTTGATGAAGGACTGTAAGATTTACCAAGCGCTGGTAACCCACCCTTAATCTCAACCATGAGATGGACAACTTTTCATAAAAACTAATCATGATCGCAGAGGCTTATTTGCATTTCTGGGGCACCAAAAATTAGTGTATAACCCACAAATAGCCATGACATCCGCTGAAAGTTACTGCATAGTGTGCTATTTACGCTGGATGCGTCATCGAACCTTATTTTTTCGAAAACTCATTAGGTCTCTAATTTAGGTGATACAGTTAACAATCGATGATCTTCAACGAAAAGATATCTATTTTGAACCATGATATCTCTACCCTGCTTTGAGCATGATATGAGTTTGTTATGTCGGGATTTCGTTTCATTTCTTAGATTTGGTTGACTGAAGCCACAAGATCGATGATCTTGTTTGTAAAAGATATCCGTTTTAGACTATGATACTTAGTACGTTTAATATCTGCAAAACTACTTAAAAATGTCAAAAATCAGTATAACCTCAATTTTAACTTTTCTATTGAAAAAATCCACCCAACCAAACGCCGGTATTCTCCAAACCATGCAATAAAAAAAAAAACTTCAGCCGGATTAATTCCAAGGTGATACCTTACGTTGAATCCCACTTAAAATGCCAGCCTATCCTTTCACTCTTTTTGAAGACAACAGACTGCAATTTTTGCAAAAAGCATGCCTCTGTAAGTGAGCACTGACAAAAAAACACGACAAAAATGTATCCAAGTATCTAAATTGTATGGGCAATTTTAAAAGCTTAGCCAATGTGCCGCCAGCTGGTCTGATTAGTTTCAGATTGATTGCATATTGCATAATTTCATTTTTTTATGGCCAGTGGGGTTGTTTCTATGATGGTGGTGTGCGACTTAAGACACGGGGTATTGAAATCGAATACCAAGTGCTTTTTGTTCGATTGCAATGAATGATGGTTTGCATGGAAAATGTTTTTTCTTATTTTTTTGTTTGAAAAAGCAAACTGATTTGTTAGACAGAAAGACTGCGCCGCTCTATTCTGCCATTAAGTCACGGACATTGTTTATCGGTGGGATTAAATTGTTAAGCGATGCATAAAGCGCGGTTTGCTTTATTATGGGGATTTTTTTTATGTTATTTGTTTTTTTTTTTTTTTTTTTGTAATTTTACGTAATCAATTGAACATGGGGTTTGTTCTGTTCCATGATTCGTCTGGCCTTTTCCTGATCTGGTTATAAGTGGATGGCATTTTGTGTTGCACGTTGTTTTTTACTGACCTGCAATGAGAAGAAATGAGAAAAGTGGGGTATTAGTAAAATGGGAGTAATTAAATTAATTATTCTTTGTAATTGTGGATAATATTGGTGAGAAATGATTCAATGAATATGTGCTTGTTGCTGGGGTTTCATTTTTTAATTACGTATTATTAATTCGATCAAAAAAGTTGTATGCAAGTATTCTTGAAACTTCAAGTCAAAAATCCATTCAAACAATAAGAACAAAATCCCAGTATTGTAATTAAAGGATGGGTCGAATAAGACTTACCCAAGTCAAACACGTATAACTCTTGTAATAATAATTTGTTTAAAATAATTTTTTATTATTTTTTTTATATATGAAATACATTTTATGGAAATTAAGTTGAAAATATGACATTAGAAAAATGTCCACCATTTTGCTTGATACAGACATTGGGTAATTTTAGCGAGTTTTCCCATGCACCACCTAATGTTGCTGGTTGAAGGCTCCGTATTTCGTATCGAATATTCTACTTAAGCTGTCTTATACCTTTGACATACTGGTGGTATAAATACCATATAATTGATACCATTACGACGCAATACCTTGGGTGGTGACATAGTCTTCATGTAACGGGTGATTTTTTAAGAATTATGTTTTTCAGGTTGGCAGCACTGGTTAGTAATGGCGTCCAAACGTCATCTGTCAAAGTGAATAGTTTTTAGTATACTCTGCCATTTAATCATGGAAAGACTTACAAACGAGCAATGTTTGCAAATTATTGAAATTAATTATCAAAATTCGTGCTCTCTGAAAAATGTGCAAATCTGCTGTTTTATCGAAAAATTGCGTTCAGCTATGGGTCAACGGATACGTAAATAAGCAAAACTGTTGCATCTGGAGTGATGAACAGCCACTTGCCATACAAGAATTACCGATGCATCCCGAAAAACGACAGTTTGGTGTGGTTTATGGGCTGGTGGCATCATCGGTCCATTTTTCTTCAAAGACGACCGTGGAGGAAACGTTACCGTCAACAACGAACGATATCGAGCCATGATACGCGACTTTTTTTTGCCCCAGTTAGCTGAGTTGAACTTGGTTGACATGTGGTTTCATCAAGACGCTGCCACATGCCACACAGCTCGTGAAACAATGGAAATGTTGAAGGATGAATTTGGTGAGCAGCTTATTTCTTGAAATGGCCCTGTGAGTTGGCCGCCAAGATCATGCGATTTAACGCTTCTTGATTGTTTCTTGTGGGGTTATGTAAAGTCGTTAGTCTATGTGGACAAGCCGAACACGATTGATGATTTATAGGATAACATAACAAGCGTAATTCGTGGAATACAGGCCGAAATGCTCGAAAAAGTGACGCAAATTTGAATCTTCCGAATGGACCATTTGAAACGGAATTTGTCTTTAAAACGTAATTGGATGGCCTATTTATCGATTACAATACAAATTTGGAATATTTGATGCAAATTTGAGTGTTTTATTCGATTTAAAAAAATAAACTACGCTTACAAAATCACCAGTTCGTATGAGTTGAGAAACGCCAATTGATAAATATACTCCTTAAACGTACCACTTAGGAAAAATGGCGCTGCGATCGGTATAATTATATTTTTACCAATGCTAATATTTAGTCACGCAAATTTCGTGATGATCTGACAAATCATCCAAATAGTATCAATTGTCAAGAAAAGCTGATCTCAACTTAGCTGTTCCCCGTTGTGAGAAAGCTAGGCCCTGGGTACTAACGACCCCGTTGCGCCGAAAATTTGTATTTGTATACAGCTCGGTTTGTATTAGCGTGGTGTTTACAGACACACAGATGATACATCCGTATAGTATAGTATTGATACCACCAGTATCTGAAGGAAATAATAGTCTCTGGTTTATTACCAAACAGGTTGTCTTTTATATGTTGTTGGGCGCAATTAAATCACCTGAACGAGATAGACAAGAGAAATCTGGATTTTTCGAAATCTAAAGATCGGCAAAAATTTCACGCAGTTAGTCATAGTTTGCATAGCAATGTGCGCAGGTACTCCATCATGTTGGAACCTGAAATTAGTATGCTGCTCCAAAATCGATCATTGTCGATCATTGTTCTACAAGAATCTTCGGAAATCGTTTCTGGGGTTTTATCCTCATTCTCGAAGAAATATGGACTTTTTCGGCCATAATGCTGGTGTGTTGCCCTTGATTTTCTTGCTGCTTCACCATTGCCTGCAAAAAGTTGTCGATGATTGTTCTACAATACGGTTCGGAAATAGTTTCTGGCGTTTCATTCTCCTTCTCGAAGAAATATGGACGTTTAACTTTTTCGGCCATAATGCTGGTGAGTTGCCATTTGATTTTCGGAGCCCCCACAATCTACAGCCTTGCTTCTCCACCCTTGCCTGCAAAAAGTTGTCAATGATTGTTTTACAAGAAGTCTCGGAAATCGTTTCTGGCGTTTCATTCTCACTTTCGAAGAATTATGAATGGTAACTTTTTCGGCCATAATGCTAGTGTGTTGCCCATTTATTTTCGGGAGCCCACAATCTACAGTCTTGCTTCTCCACAATTGGATGCAAAAAGTTGTCGATCATTGTTCTACAAGAAGCCTCTAAAATCGTTTGTTGCTGCTCCAACATTGATAGCAAAAGTTGACAATCATTGTTCTACTTGTGGACAAAACCACTTAAATAGAAACGCACATAATCACGGCCATTTTGTTTGATGGCAAAAATAGTCTGTAATAATGTTAACCAGCTTTAATTGCCTCCCCTAATCGGAACTGATGGATCGCTTGCTGCAGCGCAAAAGGAAGGACCAACTTATTCGCTAGAATGGTTTCAGAAAATTCAACATTAAACTCGGAACAAGCGGTTCCGACAACGATAACACCTACCCTTAAGGATGATTTAAGTAAAATTTCGACCTCGAAAGGATCCTGAAATCTTTGGACTGAAAAAAGCCCCTAGACCTCATGGTCTAGTTAAAAAATGGGCATAAAAACTTTCACCCGTTATTTTGCATGTCTAATCTTCAAAAGATTTTCTGCAGTTGCTGAAAAATAGCTCGAATCCAACCGATTGCAAAAAGAGGAAAAAAAAGTATGCCTACTACAGACTCATCCTCCCCCTACTTTCGAATGTAATGGAAAAGCAAAAAATCCCCCCTGCTAAGAAGGTTGTTCTACTTCATCAAAACATCTCAGCTAAGACATCGAAGGAAAATCTCTGAGAAATCCGTACCTATTAACTTCCTTCTTTCCTGTCAAAGATCAAGCCACAGATACACTATAACTTCAATATTGTCAAACGATAAGAACACAGCCATATTGCCACTTATGTCAATTGCCATGTTTGGTTTTCGTCTTTGTTAGCGATAGTTCGTCATTGTCATTGACAAGTCGTCACATATCAGTAGTTTCATCAACCAACATCTAGGGCGGATACATCGTTAAAAACACATTATCATAAAAACATGTTGACACTGTCAAATTAATCACAAAAGTCTTGACAAACATTTGAAGAATGTCGAACATATTCCCAAAAGAGAAACACTATCTTGCAGGCGGTTCCGACACCCAATTTAGAACATCTGATTTTGTTTTCACTAAAGCGATACGCGAAATTTTAAAAATAGTCGCCCATACATTGTATCTTTAACTAGCAGAGGATGCCAAATGTTGTAACCCAAACATTGTATGCTGCTACTCGAGTAGAAAAAAAGAAACAAACAAAACACGAGAGAGATATGTCATTCAAGGGTCTTTCGATAGACCGAGATCGGGCAGATGCAAGAGCCTAAATATAGATTTTTTGTATTTTTTCATTTTTTTTTTGTTTGAAAAACATTTTGTCGACATCAAAGGTAGCCGGGAGGAGGCGTTTTTTATCATTAATTCGTTTTTTATGAAATTTTTTGTAAATTTGATTCCAACAAAGTGTTGAAAAGCGTTACTGCTTTGATGTAATTAGGACGGTAGTTAGGGTGCTGATGGATCTTTATTGGAATGTTGTCAAAGGTGTTTCAAAAGTTTAAACATTTCATGGGCTGAATAGTTTTTAGAATAAAACATATCTCAAATGTATCTCAATCAAAATTTTAAGTAAAAATTAAAACACATTACAGTTGCCACAAATTTACTTCAACAATCAGGGAAATAGAATCGTGAACCTGAGGGTTTTAGGGTTACTCTAGCTATCCATTAATTAAATTGATTCAAATTTAAAGGGCCCACTCGAATTTCACTGATGTGATTTTTATTTCGTATCGTCAGTAGGTATATTGTGTTTTATTATATTTACCCAACCGCCATTTTGAATTAATAAAATTCCCATTAAAATTCAATCAAAATAAATAGACGAACATATACTATACAGAAGAACGACGATAAATCTGAGGGAAAACGAAATAAAATTAAACAATGGATTGCCCAATAGTCTTGGAGTCGCCTATTTATTATTTTCGTCTATCGTCTATCACACACGGACAAAGGGGCTCAAGAGTGTGAAAAATATATAATCAAACAAAATTAAATCAAATCACAGTGCTTGCGTAAGCACCAAGCATACACACACACACACTGGAATAGCACACAATTTGCTGCCCTTCTCGACGCCCTTCCATAAAGACTCCGATAGGGTCAACTCATTAGTCAATCACCCACACCATCATACTTGGTAACCCTGAACGGATACGTATGGTTAGAATATGTTTTTCCCCAAAAAAAAAACTTTTTGTACGTATTTGTGAAACTGGTTCTATCTAGTCGGTGTGGTAATTTAAAAAAAATTATAGATACTAGCGGTGGTTTGTAACAAATTTAAATTTGATTTTGTTGTAAAATGTTGACGCAAGAGATTATTGAATATGCGTAAAGGGAAATCGAAAGAGAAAGGAACAATGACATTGTTGGCGTAGAAAAAATAAATCAACTTAACGGGATCAGAAAAAAAATCTAAGTTTTCATTATAGATTGTAAATTTTTGCAGAAAAAGACTTACACTTTCCATTTGCTAAAAATGTATCTACGAATGTTTGGATCACACAAATTTACTTTCTGAATGGTACACATATAATCGAACTATAGAACGGCCGATATTTTATGATCTGATCCTTCCAAATGATAAAGTGGATCACCGATCAATTTAAGATATGTCAGAGATAACTAAGTAGATCAATCATTAACCTGATTCCGAGCTGCGTCAGTTTAAATTCTCGGCCTTGTGAAGTAATATTGTATAGATAGGGAATACTATTACACTATAGCTTTACTAAGAGTGTATCTACAAGTGCTTAAACGCCATAATATATCATTCTGAACGGTTCATGTGGTTCATGAATTATTCGAAAAAGAGTTTGGCTTACATTTCATGATCTGATCCTCCAAAATGATGGGGAGGATCACTGATCAATACAAACATTTAAGTGATCAGAAACAAAATCTAGATTAGAGCCAGAGCTGCGTCAGTTTAAAGACTTCGCAAGAACATAAAAAGTCACAGCTATAATATCAACTTGATATTGACTACCTAGTGCTCCAAAAAACTAGGGAGGATCACTGATCAATTTAAGAGATGTCAGTGACCACTTACCAGTTCGAACCAAATCCAGATTAATTTCAGGGTTGCATCAGTCTAAAACTTCGAGAAAACATTAGAAGTCCCAGCTATAATATCAACATGATTGATCAACATGATAATATCAACAATTAGGCGGATCACTGATCAATTCAAGATATGTGACAGTTCGAAAGAAATCTAGATTAGATTCACGGCTGCATTTGTTTAAAAATTTTATGAGAACATCAGAAGGCTCAGAAGACATATAGTCATAAAGACAGGATAAGGAATCATCTTACAACGAAAGTGTATCTACAGAAGTTTAAGGGTAGGTGTCCCAGACCGACCAACTCAAATTTCATGTAAATACATTTGAATGTGTTGGTAAGCTCTCTTTAATTTTACTCATGTGCTCTTTGCTTCAACGCAAACGAAAACTGAAGGAAAAGACAAAAAGTAGCAAGCGCAGACTAATATTACATATACCTACCTACCTACATATGCAATATACAGACACCAAGCAAATAACTTGAAAACAAATATGGAAAGAGAAGGAAAAAAATCAAGTTGAGGGTTGGTTTGGTGTACATATTTTGTCTTGTAATTTTCTTTCAGATTTGGTGATAAAATGATAAAATTGTTGCTGGCTGCCGCGCAGCGAGGTGTAAAAGCAGTTTTTGAGGTTTTCATTGTATATCTTATAAAAAAATGTGTAAACCTTACCTAGGTTAACTTTTTTCTTAATTTATGAGATGTAGGAAAACACTTGTTTGGATGAAAATTCGATTACTCAAATAATAGGACGGTAGACAATAGTGCTACTGATTCTCGTCGCAACAATAGTAGGATGAAATTTTTCAAATCAAATAACAAAAAATGATAGATATTTATCTAGGTAATTGTCACCCCATCTTCTATCAATGCTCGTTATGAAGGTACCTAAGCACCTTATATAAAAAAAAAAGAAGTTTACGAAAGTTAATTTAACCGCTATAATTAATTTTTGTAGGTTCAAGGTGTCAAATCCACCAAACAAATACTATTTGAGTCGAATTTTAAAAAAAACGAAAACGTTTTTCCGTGCAGCGAAATGTTTTTTAAAGTATTGAGAAATGTATTTAAATCAATTATACGCCTGCCCTCCGGAACAAAACTACAGTTGTCCTTCACTGTAATGTCCACCTCCATAGGAATTTCAAATTCCTGACCCTGATGTTTTACGTGATCACTTTCAATTTCAACGTTCGTCAATGTTGTTGACGTTGAAGAAAGATCTTCCGAAACACGATTTTTTACAACATACCTTCAATCAATATGTAAATTGTAAAGTTTCGGAAAATTAAATTAGTAAATAAAAAATCAAATAAATTTAATAAATATAATATAGAAAATGACATAGTTCAAACAGTTTATCAGAATCTTTTGTTGTTCGACAAAAAACAACGTTTTTCTCCTTCATATGCTATGGGGTAGGGTATACAAACGGCCCCCAAAAAGTGGGCGTGAGTTAAAATGATCTAAAAACGAAATGTTTATATAATCATAACCAATAATCCTGCATCAAAAGTTTTTTCAAATAAGGGGTCCGCCAAATAACTTTTTTTTTTTTTGACAATGCTATAAAAAAAACTACTGAATATTTTCTCAAATTTCTTTTTTTATTTGAAGGTACAATCCTTCCGGTTAATAATGGAAAATAATTTCATTCAAATGGCTGCCTCGGCTGGCCATGCAGTAGCCTACACGATCGGTCCAATTTTTAAGCACATTATCGATTATGTGCAGCTGTATTTCACCAATGGCAGACCCGTTATTTTAAAAAAATGTACCTACCGAAAAACGTTTTTTTACTAAAAACGCCCCCAAAAAGTGGGCGTGTCAAAAAACTTTATATGTATGAAATATAGATATTGATATTCTGTAAAAATGTTGTTCAGACATTATATATATATACATATAATATACATATGTATATACAATATAAAAAATAACATAAACAATTAAATTTTTTTTTTTAAGTTGTGTCACAAATGAATTTGTTGCAAAAAAATAACACAGTAAACAACACTTTACTATTCACAAAAATTATCAAAATTATACACACAAGTACCTACACTTTGACTTACTTCCCACTCAACCCTTTCTGTCACGTGTAAACGTACGCATACAAAACAATTCATCAGCAGCGATAGCAAAAATTTCAATAATGTAACGATCTGTATTATACCATGTCCACGTGAAGTCCACACGAACTTTCATCAAGTCTACCCGAAAAGGTAAACAAAAGATACATACATAATAACAATCTCGCCTGCCTAGTGCCTGTATTTACAGAAGAGAATAATGAAAAGAGAATGTCACCAACTCACCACCTAGTGACATTATTTTGAAACAAACTTCTTTGTGTGCGTGAATTCGATCTTTTTTTATGTAAAAAACGTAAAATAGACCACTTTTCTAACATCAAAATTTGAAAAACCGTGTGGAAAAAAACTATTTTGTATTTTGAATTAAATAATACAAATACCAAAAAAAAATAAAAAAAATATGTCGGAATCATTTTGGTTGTCCTTTTTTCACAGCGGCATTGCAAATAATGTCATATTGAATTGCATATTTAAATATGTTAGAAGAAAAAAAACATGTTTTTAAGACCGGTACGTTGTGCCCTATATATTGTCGCTTGGTTAAAAAATTATTTCCAAAAATTAGGAAATATAACTATCGATTTCCCAGCCAAAAAACCCAAAACGTTTAAAAAAAAACCACCTTTTTTCCATTTTGTCACCAAAAAATTACTGTACAAAATACAAAAAAAAAAAAAAAAAAACGGTATCTGCACATATCTATTAGCTTTGTAAAAAAGCTAATTTGACTTCGTTACCTTTTATACTTTAGAAGTTATATCTAGTTAAACTTTGTAAATTTACCTTATTTTTCATAGTTTTGTGCATTTTTTTCGGGATAAATACTAAAATTCACAACAAAAAAAGACCGGTGTTATCTGCGCAAATCTATTGTCTGTAGAAAAAAAATATAAAAAAAATAAAAAATATGTATATAAAGAGATAAAAATGGAACGCAATTAGCATCTAACTTATTGGTATGGTTTTTCTACATGTCAGGCGGTTTTGAGGCTCAAAGATATTTTAATGTTTTTTAAATGCTAAACAAGTACTTTGCTTAACATATTTCCAATCGATCACCGTTTATTTCATTTAAATATTCGGAAAATTGTGAACGCTATACAATTTAGCGCAAAACTCGAACCTATTTTTGCATGGGACACCTACCCTTAAACGCCATAATATATCTTTCTAAATGGTTGATGTATAATTTGAATAAGATCATCAAAGTATTGCTTACATTTCACGATCTGATCCTCCAAAATGATGAGGAGGATCACTGATAAAATAAAACATTTAAGTGGTCAGATTAAAAGCTTCTCAAGTCCATCGTGAGGACAAGTAATCTCTTTACGATATTGCTTTTATAAGATTGCGTTTACAGACATTCAATCGCCATAAAATATTATTTTTTTAATTGTTCACGTATATTGGGAATTTGAAAATTTATTTAAGCCCAATATACTCTTTATGATCTGATCATCCAAACATTTGTCAAGGATCACTGATTAAATCAAAGTATTTCAGTGATCATGAGTTAAATTTTAGTTAGAGTCAGAGCTGCATCAGTTCAAAAAATCCCATTTATAATAACGACAGGATAATGACCCTTAGTGCTCCAACAAATTAGAAAGAGAATCATACATCGCTTAGTGAATGATAATGTCTCCTCAGTGCTCAAACAAATTGGGGAGAATCATATTAAAAAAAATTATAAAAAGGAAGCCAAATCACGTACCATATCGAAGAAACCATGAGGCAGATTGAAGGACATCAAAAGCTAAGAACTCGCAATGCATTTTCGCTGCGATTTTGGTCTTTTTGAGATATTTTTGCACATTACCGACCAAAATCGCAACGAAATTGTTTTTTTTTTTTTTGGAAAGAAATATCCATCACCATCATAAAAATGCTGAAATAAAAGGACCTACATGTCACTTCGGGCTCCCTGAACCAACGCATTTACTCAACTAATCAGTGGTTAGCTGCCTGAAACCCACCAGCAACAGCATGGGTAGTTAATAAATAAGTCGGTGCAAGTCGGTGGCTTGAAAGAAGGCAAAGATCACCTTCCAAGATCAGATATACCAGAACCGATTAAGCGGGTATTACAGTGTAGAGGTAACTTACGTTATGATCATTTTTGCATATCAATGAACATGGTCAGATAAGATCACTGATCATTTGTAGACGTGATCAACTATATGGCCAATCATGTTCAAATTAGACACATATTTGATCATGCCCACGTCATGAAGAAAAACGTATATATATAATCTAAGCGGAAGTTCCACGAACATTTTTGAGCTTAGAATTCTAAAGAAATAACAATTATCTCATTAAGTTAGCGAATTTACCTTTATACAAAATTCTAATGAGAAAGATCGATCTGCAGTCAGGCATACGTTCAGTTCCTAACTGAAACTACCTTGAGAATGAAATTTCTTTTCAAAAATGGCTGCAATCCAGCGACGATCGCCTTTACCGACCTTTACTCAAAATTCTAAAGAGAAAGATCGATCTGCAGCCAAGTATATGTTGCAGTTCCTAACTGAAACCAACTGGAGAATGAAATTTGTATTCAAAAATGGCTGCAGTCCAGCAACGATCGCATTTGATTAAATCATCAAGAAGAAAATACTGATTTGACATCGTTTTCGCCCCAAAAGATAGTCGTTTATATGCTGGTTTGTTGCATTTCTGTGATCCAGGTGTTTTGCGGTCAGCTAATCGACGCTATGGATTTTGTGCCATTACCTCGAATATGTATAAACTGACCGTTTATGAAGAAAATCGATTCGGATGTCTTACGCGAAGTCTTTTACGTACCCTTTACGTAACCATCACAACATCAAAAAAAAAAAAAACCACGACGACATAATAAGTTAGCAATCAACTGCCGGTTTAATCGTCGCACATTCTCGAATCAATTTTTTTTATTTGAGACGAAATTGCTTAAGAAAATTCGCCACTCTATTGTATCTATAAATCAAAGTCCCCCCGTTTTGGATAAATGCAACCTGACAGACTTAAACAGACGAAAATATTCAAGAAATTCACACACAAATCCACCGGCAAAACCACCTGGAAATACCTGATTCGGCTGCACAAATCATTATCTCCCCAGGTTTTGTGTTTTCCACAAATCATAGATCTAAGGAGCCGAATGTAATTTGCTGCAACCCCCTCTCTCCAAATGACTACAGTTCAAACTTGATAGCTTAATGCCACAGAGCTCGCGACTTTAATAGACTCTACGCCATCATGTCATGCAAAGATTCAAAAAAAAAAAAAGAAACCTTTCGCTTAGTCGTCGTCGTAGTCGTTACTCCCCGCGTACTATGGAATCTAAATTAACCCCTATCAGTGGCTCTATCTATCGAAATCTAATACACCAAAGTGGAATAGCATAGCATGCAACGCGAATCAAAATAACCCAGCAGAGGGGGTAGAGTAAATTCAAATCGTCACACACCTTTCTTTTCCGCATAACTTGGTGTTAGATACAATTTTTTGTTTGTGTACAGCCTTTTGTTTGTATATTTTCCTTGTACAAAGTGAAAGGAGAAGTAAAATTGGTAATTTTTTTCTGTTTTGTAAGGTTACGCTTCGTCGAACTACAATGTATCTCCTCTATGTGGCAGCAGTTTAGATAGTGATTATACTTTCAAAGCGAACAACAACATACGAAATCATAGAGCACATACCATCAAAGAAAAAGGTCACAATCAACTTGGTTGTATGTAACCTAATTAGTGTCAGAAATCAAAAGTATACCAGAGAACACAGAGAAGAGAAGCAAATTCAAAGGAAAAAAAAAATAAATTGAAAAACTTAAACCACAATAATAACACACAGAGCGCAAAAGGCAAACGAGCAGAAAATAGAACCGAATACGAGCGGCAGCAGCAAAACGAATATGCCGCCCGGCGCAACAAACAGCTAAAAATTGAGAACTCGAACTGAATCATGACCCAATAACCTAATTTCCAACTTGGCTGCTAGTTGTAGTTACTGCTACAACCACCATCACTATTGCTAGATACTATTTTCTTCCAACAGATACTCTTTTTACGAGTTCACAAACTGTTGCTGCAGTTGCAAGTATTTTTTTGTTCTGTTTTTGTTTTTATCTATTCGAATGATGATTCAAGTCGGACGTATTCATAATTCATAACGCAAAAGATTAAGATAAAAAGCTATTTCAAGTTTAAGCGCAATTAAACGCATACGCGTTTACATGTAACTCGTAGATACGTAGGAGGATGCACCAAATGCGCGCTAGCAATTCCAATTTACTGCAACTGTGGCATTTCGTTTGGCAATCTTTTTTTTTGTGGATGTGTGTGTTTCTTTGTGAGGCCTTTTGTAGGCTTTGTGCATTTTTTTTTTGGTTAGACGACTTAAGTCGAACCGATGAATTTATAGATAGTTCGAAGGCGGCTTTGTGATAATTATTATAATCTCATAAAACGCTTTTGTTTTACGCTGTAATTTTCTAAATTAATTCTAGGACAAGATAATGGCGGGTATTTGCATGTGTAATAGCAGCTTAGATGCAGCAAAGCGTTTGTAAGTAGATACTTCGTATGCGGGTGTGTGTGAGTGTGCCTGCAGTGGGAAGTGCATCTGCTTTTTTACACATTGTTGTTTTCTAACCTCGAGAATTAGAGAGTGATTTATTTTTTCAATAACAAGAAAGCAATTATTTTCCAACGCCTATTGTCGTAGTTGCTGAATTAAGGTCAGCCTGCCACAAGGTTGGCTGTTATAACTTCTACTTTTCGGCTTCGATAACGTGCAAGTATGTCACCACAAATGGGTCGTTGTTCATCATCAATTTTGTTTTATGGTGATAGTTTGCTACAGATAAAGAAGCGAGTTATATGGCAATTTACATCATGACGAGCATGGTAACGAGCAAAAGATGGATCTCTTAGTTTTACTTCTGAGTTTTCTCATAGATCAGTGGAGCAAGTCCAGGCATGATGTGTAAGAAAAAAACAATGATGTGGAAGTACGTATGACGTATTTCTTCGTTCTACTTCTGAGTTTGCTCGTTGAATTTGTTGAGTAAGTGCAGGCCAAATCCCTTCAACAAGCATGAAATATGAAGTCGTAATGTTGTACCCTACCATCAGAGAGCATGCTGAAAGACCAAGAAAGGCAATATCTCCGCCTTCAAGATAAAAGTACAGGAATCCGAAATGTGCTACTGTAAGATTTAGTTTTTCGTAGAAAACTCCTCTCCCAGATACAATATTCATTTTGAACCATCCGTAGAGATTTGGTGTCGAATTCGTACATCTCCCACTATTTGCTGCCAAGGAATAGTCTTTGAAAGTCTGGGTGGAGCATCGTATAGTCAGACAATTATAATCTGAGGGGAAGTATCTACTTGTTCTGTATCAGCCAATAACGAGGCCTACAAGGTTAAGCTGCAGGTGAAGACGAGAGCCATTGAGCTCTATAGGCAGAGAAGAAGAAAAGAAGACCAGCTTTTCAGAATGAAGAAAAAAGAGCAAGAAAAGTGCGCGATCGAAGATACAGAGAGGTACCACTCCAGGAATGATGTTCGCAAGTTTTACCAAAGTGTAAAACGTCAAAGCCAAGGATACAAGTATCGAACAGAATCCTGTCGAGATGGACAAAGAAATATCGTAGTGGCAGACACAGTCGATGCTGAGGATATGAAAGAACCACTCCTGCAGACGGCGATGACGAACAATATTCCGCTGTCAGGAAGAACGGAGCATTCAATATTGGTAACAATAGCGAAAACTACTCACCATCCGGCATTAGTAAAGTGAGGATAGCAATATCTAAACTTAAACTTAACAAGGCAGACGGAAATGACGGGCTTCCTGCCAAACTTTGTAAAGCCGGCGGAGTTGACTTGGTAAGTAATATCCACCAATTCATAAGCCAAATCTGGTCGGATGAAAGTATGCCTGAAGAATGAAACCTCAGCATCGGTTGCCCGATTCACAAAAAAGGAGACCCTCTGAACTGCGCCAACTACAGAGGCATAAGTCTCCTCAACATCGCCTATAAGATCCTATCTGCCGTAATATGTGAACGCCAGAAACCGTTTACCAACAACCTGATCGGCCTTATCAGTGAGGTTTTAGGCCAGGGAAGTCCAAAACCGATCAAAATCGGGAGATCATGGAAAAAACCCAAGAAGTCCAAATCGGTACCCACCACCTATTCATCGATTTCAAAGCCGCATACGACAGCATTTATTGAGACGAACTATACAGAACCATGTCTGGTTTTGGTATACCGCCCAAAATCGTCCGTCAGTGTACGACGACGGCGAAGAATTCACGCTGCTCCATCAGGGTAGAAACGAACTCACCGACACATTCGATCCCAAAAAAGGATTTATGCAAGGCGATGCGCTGTCATGTGATTTCTTTAATTTGATTCTTGAGAGGATTGTGCAAAACTCCCGAGCCAACACCGGAAGCACAATCTTCCAAAAATCTGTGCAACTACTAGCATACGCCGACGATATTGACAACATTGGTAGGACTCAACGTGATGTCAAAGCCACGTTTGCTAGTAAAGAGAAGAAGCGGCGGAATGGGTTTAGCAGTAAAGGAGGGTAAGACTAAGTATATGATGTCAACACGAAGGAACACACAACATCTACAGAACGTCAGAAATGCCACATATAACTTTGAGGTAGTACGGGACATTGTCTACCTCAGCTCCGCTATTAACTCTGACAACAACATCTCGTCAGAAATTAAACGAACCGCTGTTTCTTCGGGCTAAGAAGGCTATTTAGTAGTAAAGCCCTTACTCGAACTACTAAGGAAATCCTATATAAGAGCCTGATCATCCCAGTCCGGCTCTACGGCGTTGAAGCATGGACAGTGTCAAAAGTGGGTGAAGAAATCCTTGGTCGATCTTAGAGGAAAATTCTTCGAAAAATCCTTGTTCACGTTTGCGTTGACGGGCGACGAGACGAATATTCAACCAAGAACTATATGAGCTTACAGAGACATGCCCCTAGTCAAAAAAAACTCCGTATTGGTGAATTAAGATGGCTAGGACATGTAAAGCGAATGGTAAGCAATACTCCGGCTCGGAGAGTCTTCGATTCCTAGCCAGACGTCGGACGCAGTAGAGGATGACCTCGCCTTGAGTGGCGCGCACTTAAGTAAGTAAGTAGCGCCACTTGAGTAAGTAAGCGTGTCCTCTTGAATCTATTAAACTGACTGGATTACAAGTCGCTTTTAGCTGTAGGGTTTTGTATGTAAAGGGCTAAGGAAACTGGTGGGGTATGGTTTAAAGCCCCGCTTTTGGTGTGCTTCTCATTGCAAGGTTCGTGACCGTATGTGGTATCGTTTGAAGCTTTGTAATAAATATCTGATGCGTTACTTTCTTGTGAACCCGACTATTCCCTCATGTGTAAATATAGGCCACTCGATAGGCGTATATATAAATCCATAACATATCTTAGGGTTTGGAGGGCAGTTCCTTCCGAAGATTGTGGCACTTTTTGTGCGTTCATACAAATTAAGCGCGCAGTTTGTTAGTTTTTTTCTGTCGAATATGACACGTAGATATTTTGATTTGTCGTCGCATCGATTTTAGAATTGTTCTGTTATTTAGAAAGGGAATCTTTTTTTCAAGAGTGAAGCTAAGTCCATTTGTTGCGAGTTTTCAGCACCCGCTCGTGCAGCTCACTAAAGGGTTATTACCTAGTGTAAAGCGAAGCAGCATGCAGGAGCACCTCAATCTTAAGATATTATGTGGTTATTTTTAACCCCATGAGTAATTTAGATCAGCGAGTAAAATTAAACAACTCTGATCATCCAATACCAAGTGGCCGTACAGGGGTTGTTTCCACATACAAAACAATGATCTTTTAGAATTGCGTGGATAAAATGGAAATAAATATTATTGCAGATAAAAAGTAGACACAGGTTCAACTGAATATATGAGAAATGCTCTTAAAATCCCAGCCAATTATAGATATTTTCTCTTATGACGAGACGCTTAAAACCTCAGTAAATTAAGTATTCTATCTAATTTTACATTTAATTTCTTGCCAAACTAATCGATCTTATTGATCAGTGATCGCCTATCATAGGTTGAGTACCCCTGTTCGCATAAACTTCCGTCTCTTTTACACGTACATCATTTGCGTAACATTACACACTATCTTTGTTTATAGTCACACACTTGTACGAGCATTAAAAAGGGCGGCTTTCGCATACTCCCACATGTACACGGTACTCACCTAACCTTGAGAGATACGCGTTTCCGCGTACATGTTGTTTTGAAAATGTATCTACATTACAACAACAGGTAGATATGTATTTTGTAAGCTCTTTTTGAGATAAACAACATTAAAGCACGTGATCGTATGAGATACACATTTGTTTTTCGCTGTTGGCAAAGTTAAGTTCTTGATTGTGTGAACATATCTTTTCCGGATATTTTCTATCTGATAGATACAATGTAATGAATCGAGCTAAATGTTTGATATGTTCTTTTAGTATTTTAGCACATTGTGCTATTATTAGCGGTATCTGTGCGTGAGTTTAAGGTATTTTTTTAAACTCCCCTCCATTGGCTGCACTTGCTTATTGTATCTGCTAGATGAATGTAATAACTTTCACCATGGCCATCCACTTTTTACGTGCAATAGCATCAAGGCAATCTCCATGAATAAACAATGAACATGTCTCTTACCACATAACCCCAAAAGATACGCCAAAATCAGAGTAGATACACGCTTGTCGTCAGTAAGAAATTGAAATTTATTCAACGTAACACCACTTACCCCAGCAGACAGAAGCAACTCACCTATTTTGGGTGAAAATTGGAGGTGTGAAGATACGTGGCTAAATCAAAGCACTTGTTGTGTGTGACAAAAGTGTCATTGCCTTGTGGTCGAGGAGGAGATTGGTCTCTAATGTCTCGGTGGCAGGTTATTTCGTGGAAATTGTATTCAACAGATACGTTGTCAAGCGTATGAATTGAACAAACAATTTCGGTAGAGAGATTTCACTGAACAAGTGAAGATTGTTTTCCAGTTTGAAGTGGAACTCAAAGTAGGAGCTTTGTCTGATAGGGCCGATTAATGCGGAAGTCATTGTTAGAAGTGAACAATGGAATATTGCCGCTGATAAGAATAGTGGAATGATATTACTGGGCACATATAGATTTGGGTATATTTGTTGTTTTAGATGCGTTCTCAATTTCTGATAGTTATGGAGAGTCATCAAATCCGCTAGCCAGTGAGGGGGATACAGTGTACATTTTTGGTGCCTACAGGGCATAATATTTCCTCACAAGTATTCATGGTTGCGTTTGTTCTTCTTGGACGATAATGGGACCTACTCCACCTAGTGGAGTTAGACTTTTCGTTAAAGTTGATACTACCTACTCGAAGGATTGTCAGATTATTGAGAGAGAGGGGAAGTGAAAACGGTTTTGATGTTGTCAATTGGAGCCAGACTTTGCGCAGTGGTTCATCATACAAACAACTGCACCACTGAGCCATCGATATAAATACTATGTAATCGATCTTAATCTTCGACAATATTGGTTTCAAAATTTGTACTCAGACAATCGATCTTGATCTTCGACAATTGGTTTCAACTTTTTACTCAGAATATGTCAGATATTTCCAACATAGGCTAGGATTTGCACCATACCAACGAGGTTCCTGACAAAGGTCGTGTACCGGTTTTGAGATTTAGTAAGATATCTAGATGAAGCTTTTTTTTATTGGTCAAAAAGGTCGATTGAACAATGAGAACAGAGCTTAATCTAAGATATCTTACTAAATCTGAAAACCGGAACACGGTCAAAGTGTGTGCTTTCGTTACGCCATTGCAAGGCGTATTCTAATCGATCACATGCACGTTGATTCGTTTACGTTTTTGAAATGTGTGATGCCTTTACAGGATCTTGATCTAATCTCGTGCTCCAGCAATGCTTATTTGCGCCTACCTGATTTCCAAGGGTGATGTTATTTTTTTTGTCTGTGTAGCTTTCCGCTTTTTTCGTTGGCTATCATTATTGGTGTTGTTTTAATGTCCTCGGAGATACCAACCAAACTTCATTAGTACCTATGGTGCAGGTTCATATAGCCCATCAAATACCTTTTTTTTCAGTCACAACCTACTTTATTTAACGAGTTCCTGACCCGTTGAGCTTCAAACTCATTTGAAGAAACAAGAATGCTGTTCCTACGTTAATAGGCATTCTTACGGGCATAACTTACTGAAAAAACTTAAATTGACAATTGAGCTTATAGATGATGATCTTTGTAGGGGCCGCGATGATAAGGAAACACACGAGGATACCGTCCAATTGCTGTGGCTCAATAATTAATAGATCGCTACTACCACTTTCCATGACCTGGCGGGGGATTTTGGCCATTTTGTACTTCTTCTGGTTTAAAGCAATATCCGGATGGCTAAATATTCATCTACGACACAAAGAAGGGAGCTACACACATAGAGACAAAAGCCATGATAAAAGATTAACCTTGACCTGACTCCGATTAGGAAGAAC
Source organism: Rhingia campestris (assembly GCA_932526625.1). Lineage (NCBI taxonomy): Eukaryota > Metazoa > Arthropoda > Insecta > Diptera > Syrphidae > Rhingia > Rhingia campestris. The sequence continues at coordinate 32,123,103 of OW052183.1, forward strand.
GGATACCATCTCCGGGACCTCCTGTTTTATGCCAACTCCGAACTGCTAAGTTGAGATAAGCTATTCTTGGCAATTGAGACTACTCGAATGATTTTTCAGATCATTACGAGAGGAGGGCCAGTGAAAAAAGACCTTCTGCGCGGCAGTTCATCGCGCCACTGAGTTCACATTGTGACACCCATTTTAAAACAACCCCTAGATACTTATCGTACTTATAACACTCATTTTTTTATTTGAGACTCCAGCTTTCAAAAATGTTTTTTCACTGGCCTGCTCTCGCTATGATCTGACAAATCCTCCGTGTATTATCAACTTATCACCACATTCGGATTCGGCATAAAATAAGAGGTAGCGTCATTAGTACATATGCACTCGAAAAGCTAGGCCTTATGTCCCTAATGCGCCAAAAGATTTTAATCAATCTTTAGCATTTTCTCTGCCTTAAAAGCTTTTTGTTGGAAATAGGTAGTTAAGGGAAATTGAGCTTAATGCATCAGATTTTTAATCTCAGTCGAAAGGCAGACCATTAGAAACCTAGTGAAGTGAAAGATTAACAATCGCTCTATGCCAATCCTATCCTAATCATACAACAAAATTTCAGCAACTTTAGCAAGTATCTTTCTGCATTAAAAGCTTTTTACTGGTAGTTAAGGGAAATCGAGCTTAATGCATCAGATTTCGGTTCATACAAACTCACTTGAAAGGCAGACCATTAGAAACCTAGTGAAGTGAACGATTTACGATCACTCTATTTTGCATAGAAAACACAAACATCCAAAAGTATAAAGCTGTCATAATAAGCTTCTGAAATTTGCCACTCAAGATAAACCAACGATCTTCAAACATATTTGACATTTTGCCGATACCTCGGTGGGTACAGTGGCGAAGTGGTTAGACTGGCTAAATTGCCAAAAGTAACATCAACTCTTGCGAAAGTCTTACAAACGTCCAAAACTTTAAGGCTGTCATCATAAGCTTCTGAAATTCGCCGCTCGGAGTCGGCGTTAAACAGGACTTCCCATTCTTTGTGGCAAAAATATCACTTTTTCGAGCATCTCAGACGGTAAAACTATGATTTCCGCATGACAACTTGCCTTGAGCTCGTCAATGGTGGGATACTTGCTTGCGTACAGTTTGGTTTTCAAATAATCCCACAAATATGGGCACGATTTTTTCGACGGATGCATGTTGAGTAACCACAACTGACGACTATTTTCAATGTACACCGTCACTATTTCGACGAGTTGATTCGGTGTGAAGCGATTCATAGTTAAAATTGACAAAATTGACATTTAACAACATGACCTCTCAAGTCAATCGGTTGATAAATGTCAAAGTTATTCAATCTTTACATACCAACATAAAAGACGGCCCACCGTATATATATATAGAGATACCTCTCAGATTATTGAAGTCACCATATCAAAAAAACAAAAAAACAGAATCTGGTTCAAACCACTCTCCGACCACCATCAATACCCTTCTGCCCATTAATTGATCGGTCAAATGTCTATCTTCCTGAAACCGATGCAAACAAAAACAACCTACAAAACGTAACTAACTGCCAATGCGGCCGTTTGAAGTTCACATAGAGAATTCCACTAGTTAAACAACTCTTCCCGCTCGACTTGAACTCAATTAGCCAATTACAATTTATTGGTACGGATACATGACAAAAATCGATTACTCGCCGCATGACTAGAGCCTTAGTTTATCATCTCATCTCCCCCCTCCCCCTGATACACATACATGCATATGACTGTGGTGGCATTCCTCATAATAAATAGAGCAATTCCGATAGAGGTCTAGTTAATAAAAAAAAAAACCTCGACCAAAGCCAACAAATCATTCTTCTTGCTCCAGATTGTCGAAAACGCAATCATAGATATGCCCGCAAATACTCGTATATGAGCTACACACCGAAATGGGTTAGGCCTGCAATGCATATACGGGAAATTTTGTAACACACAATTTGTGGAGCTGTGCCAAGCGATAGAGAGTATAGCTTCATTCCACATGAACATGAGTGATCGTCCACTGAACTCTCGGACATTTAGCAGCCCCCAATTTGAAGTTCCATTTCTTTGTTTGCAACCCCCACACCCCCATATAACAAAGAAAATATGAATAGAAGTCGGCCAAATAAATGTGTTGCAACCTATTCCCCACAACCATCATAGATACTTTTTGTATCCGAACTAGGTCATTTCTAATCCGCTGAATTAATTTCTATCACATAGATACTTGTTTTGGCTCCTTTTCTCCCCACAGATACTAAAACCAAAATGAACACATGTACGATACGATATGATAGAGGAGCGAGTACATTTGTTGCGCCTCTGTAATTTGTCAGTTGTACGCAGTTTTTTTTTATTTACCCGGCCGGCATAAGATAGATGACGCTGCCTAGCGGCATTTTTTTTCAAATAGATATACGCATACGCACAGCGAACATCTCGTATCTGTAACGTGTGAAAATTAAAATAGAATTCAGATTCGCATCGGGGGTAGAAGTATCTTCCATCCTCTCAATCCTCGTACGAGTGCAATAGCTATATCGCGACATTAAGTGGAACTCAACCTTGTTGCATGCAATTAGTGCATAATAGCAGGGTCGATCTGAGACAGATCTGCGAGTTGTCTGTGATGTGCTGATGTGTGCATGTGTGTGACATAATGTGTTAATGATAGCGATAGGCATGGATTTGGCATTGCAACAGGTTGTGGTGTTCGTATGGCACGGCGGTGCTGCATATCTGGATGGGGTACATGGCATTTGTGCCTCTGCTTTGTGTTCCAAATCAGATTTTTTGTTTCGTGATTCTAAGTTTAGTCAAATGGGTCACGTTCCGTATTCGTAAGAGGTGTGCGCATATTGGCTTTTTCGATAAAAGCTATAAACATGAGAAAACAAAAAATGAGCAGCCAAACAAAAGAGATTGCATCCAGTACAGCGCAACATCTTTGTGTTTGCCGACCCTCAGGGGACGTAATTCTGTCATAGTTAGCACGTTTTGGATACAATTTGTGGGCGCTGGATGGTAGTGACACGATTTTTTATATGAGTCGGTCTCTCAATGGGATAGATTCATTCAGATGCGCTTGTTGCATTAGGCGAAGGCCAAATTGGATTTTGTAATACATCCGCTATGACGTAGATACTTTGGGATTTTTGAGGAGATATGGGGGTTTGGCATTAGATTAAGGCCAATTGTGTTTGTTGGATTTTTTTGTAAATTTGTAAAGAAGACCGGTCCAGGCATCGCAGAGGTTTGTGACACAACTAGATATATTGTGGCAACATGCGTAGAAAAAACACTCATACGTACGTCTTCTTCGTTAACATGGATGTTCACGTTATCCGCAAACGCGAATTTGATGTGGAGCTTTAGAAAGAATGCCAAAATGTCAAAATGTGTTGCTTAAAGCCCAATACAGTAAAACGTTATATCATTGCAAAGCTCTCAGCGAGAGCCTAATATATGCATCCCATCTTAGCACCATTAAGTGCAATAAGATTGAAAATTACCAGTAGATATGATATAACACCAATGAGGAAATTCATTAACTGTAGTCAAGTTTTTTGAGACATAAACCATCCATATCATCACGTGCGGAGGGCAAGTGAACAATTATTTAGATGTTGCTACGGCTCTAACCATCGCGCCACTGAGTGATCCCACAACGCCGAGAAAAGCTCGCTTTGATACAGGGCGGTCTAAATATTCAGCCCTATCGAGGTATCCGTCGATTTGGTACGATTCGGAGGATTTTTTCTTCGAGGTATTCTTCCGAAAAGCTGTTCGGAATATTTCTCCGACATTTTGTAACGCATCGCAGCGAATTGCGTTGAAGTGCATTCAGGATCGTTTTTTGTTAAATTTTTGACAGAAAAATGGAATTCCTTTTCCGATTTCCTCCGATACAAATTCTTCGCGGATTTTATTTACGAATTGTAGTGAAGTGAAGCCGTCGCATTGGTGTAGTATTTTTTTTCCGATGACACATACCTCGAATGGAACTGAACCTCCGACGAAGTATGCGTTACGGAAAATTGTCCGATCCGACGGATACCTCTATAGGGCTGTATTCCTCACAACTTTCGACGTATATGCCTGTGTAGTACTTGTACGATTGTAGGACCAACAGTTTCGTGCCGAATCCGACTGCGTTCAGATACATTTTTTATGACAACTGAAACTACTCGGATTATTTAGAACCCAGACCTTTTGTGAGGCAGTCTCTTCGCAGCGTAAACCCAAATAGTAGTCATTTACAATCCACACGGAGTCCAAAACAAAAGTATTTTCCTATGTTTTTGTGTCGTTTTCGAAAGGTTCACTAGGATATTTATCTTGTATCAGGCGTTTGCAAAGTCAAGCTCAGTGCACAAAAACATTTTGTGTTACTAGAGGGTTTTTGAACCAGGAACCTCTCGCATAGTTGTCTCCATCGTTTTTGCTACAGATCGAAGTAAATAAAATAAGCAAATACCAATCGATAAGCACCTATTAAAAAATACGTACCCCAATAAAAAAAGTAAATCAGCATTATCAGGTCTTAAAAAATTAGCATATGTCTTGAAATGATCAGCAGGCATAATCCTTTTCTTCGGATATTGTTTGGGTATTATTGGCTTTTTTTTTGGTCCATGATGTCCATGCTTATGGATACCTTCAACGATCAAAATTACTAATATGCGATTTGTTGATCATAAAATTTGTGCTGATCATTTAATATTAAACCATCATTATTGGCACATCATCTATCCGAATTAAGTTTTTAATCAACACACGATAATAGGCATTTTCCCAAAAGAAAATAGAATGATCATGCATGTTAAACATACAAAAAGATGATCAGCAGAGGATCCAAAATCATCACCAAAGATAGGTATTCCATTTATACTGGGAAATACTGAAGTTTTTCATGGATTCAGTTCTTCCAAATGTGTTTTTTATTGCCATTTAATTTTACCTAGGTAATAATTTGATCATCCAGTATTATTGATCATTAGGTCGCAATAGTAAAATAATTTCTGATCTAAGCCTAGTTAACAAAATATTTTCCTCAAGATACAGTGATCACCTCTTTCTAGCAATTCAATGAGAGCATGATTACGAACCAATTTAAAACATAGGATCACCCGTCTTGCAGTCCCAGTGCGAGAAAGTGATCAATGAGCAAGCAGATGGTCCTGCACGATCAGCAATCGCATAATGGTTGATGACAGGATAATATTTAAGATACTAGTCGAGCAGCAAGTAAAAACTTCCCTTCAAAGCTTATTTTTCATTCTACTCTTCCATGCTTGTGAAGAGCGCAATCCTAAGTCGAAATGATCTGCAAAAGTAACTATGATATCCCGATCCTAAGTCTATATAATCTGCGAAAGTAACGTGCACTGCTGATCGGGTGTTATTTTGTTTTCTTTATGGATACTAATAGATACTTTATAAGACAAGGTGTTATTTTTTTTTGTTTTAGACAAATATTTAGCTGACAAATAAATACAATTACATTATAAATTCATGTCATGATCAGCAAGCAAAGTTAAGTAACGATCATGTGATCAGCAAAGCAGCAGATTAATCTTAAGGAGCGTCTAATTTCATGTTTGCTTCGAGACTTACTGCGATCAATGAAGTATTTTTCTGACCAGATATTCTCATGATCAGAAAATACAGTCATCATATTTTTGGATCAACCGTAGGCTAATGCATGTTAGTCAAACACATATCAAAGAAAAATGAGCAAGCTAATGAACCTAAAAGGTTCTCCTTATACGTGTTTAGACTTATAATGCGAATTAAACGATCAATAGGCATTAAACCAATCAGCTTCAAGAGAACTGCTCATATGATCATGTCATGATCAAAAATAGGGTTAAGACAAGTGCTAAAGTCTAACGGCGGCACTAAAACGCTCATCTGCCCTTAAATCAACATGCTGTCAAAATGCGTGGTTTGATGATGGGTGTACATAGGAGTGAGCTTAGTTTTAAGCAGATAGCTACGACATATATTCGCTCTACAGAATATGCACCAATACTCCGCGTCGTAGTCTTCGATTCCCAGCCAGTATCGGAAAACAGTAGTGGAAGACCTCGCTTTAGGTGGCGCGCACAAGTAAAATCCGACCTCAACCAATTTGAAGTGCCCAAGTGGAGGCAGTTAGCTAAGAACCGATCCAATGTGAGAGTCATATTGGTTGAAGACCAAGTTCGTTCCGGATTCTAGAGCCACCTAACTTAGTAAGAACGTAAGTTACAGACAGGAACATAATATAGCTGGAGGAGCAACAATTTAAAGGTGTCCAACCGATCGAGCAGATCATCCCAGTAGGGTCATAGAAAAAGTTTTATCAAAAGTTGATGCAAGACCCTTAGACTTTTTAAGCGTAAAATTCTCTCTTCGGTCCTATTTATATTGACGGGCTTGGGGGTTACAACGAACTTTAGAAACTGTACAGCGACAGAGCATTAGGGCCAGTTTTTTAGTGCGAGATCATCATTCAAGATTCAAGATTAACCTTGATCTAGATTAAATCAGAGTTTTCCAGAGAACTGAAAGACTTGGCCTTCGTCAAAGTAAATCAAGAGTTGGAGATGAATTTTAGAATTCATGCGGCCCGCATAGATAGGCTTAGATTCCCACCCAAAGGGTAGATGGAATAAAGGAAGACCTTGTAGTGACGCGATTAAGATACCTTTTAGACTAATTTGGATTGTGAAACTTATGATACAAACCTTGAGATCCTTCTAAGCGGCATGTTAAATTTGGCTTAGGTTCACACCGAAAGGTATCTGCAAATACATGTTAGAACTGAATTGATGTACATTCAGCTGTTCAGTCTTTAGTTTCATACATCTCAGGCAGTTAAAAAACATTTGCAGGCATCTTGGAGTCTTATTCAAACGATAGTCTTAGTTTTGAGAACTTCATAATAAAGATCATCAAATGTTAAATGGAGTCTAGAATCCTGGGCGAATATGAAAGATTCAGTACGATGGACTAGTTGTTGAGCTATTTAAAAGTTTGTAGACAACCTAGAAATTACCCGAAGTGTATAATATGCTAACATATTGACACCTACTTCATGTTTGGCCAAATATTATGACTCATGACTTAAAACCGAAATGTAGAGCCTAGACAATTTGATTACCAAAACGATTAAGATGTCAATTGCAAAGTATTTCCACAAACTATGAGATCTCAAATGGTTACCCTGGCGTATCTTCCCCTAATGACTGCACTACTAATGTCTTAATGAGTCAAAAAATCTCATAAAATACCATTAACTAGTTACTGCATCCAAAAATATCAAAAAAAAAAAAAAAACTAAAAGCAAATCCCCTCATCACCATCCACAACTTCATAGAAGTGGATTACAGTTCAAAAGTTGAACAACCCAATGCGATGGGCGTTTAATTCTGGATAACATAAAAAATAAATATTTTTAGATTCATCAATTCCTCGAACACATCAGAGCTCTTAAGTGGCTATGCCTATGGTTATAGTTTTACGAAAATATACACAGCCAGTCATCGCGGGCAGTGAACGCACCCGATACCGGTGTATCCAGAGTATCTATCTACGCTTGAATTTAGAATTCCATGTTAATCTTTATGGCGCGGTGATTAGACGGTTGAGTATTCATCATCACGCCCTGCTTACTGAATGCGTTTGTAATGTTGCTCCAAATTGGGTTAAATCGAATTCAATTGCGCACATCAACTTCCGCAGCTAATGAGTAAGATAATTGACAGGCACCAAATATATCTTGAGATTTACAAGCACACAACAGGTGTTCCAGCAATTAAGACACGCACACATTCACCGATAACCGGCATTTTTCCATCCCTGGAAGGCAAAGTTTTACCTAGAAGATAGATCCTATTGCTGATTTATTAAAAAGCGACGAGGAGAACTGAGAGGAAAAATGTATCCATCGGGTCAAAAACCTCGAATTTAAATTCAATACGCACACACACAGTACAAAGTCGAATTTCGAAAAACGAATACTAGCTCCAAAGAAACAATAAAAAACGACAACAGCAAGGCAAGGCCTATACAAGTAGTAATCTACATATATCTTGTGATCATACACCAATTTGGGTCCCCTCCTGGAATATAGGCTCTGCGATACAGATAGATGACGAAATCGGTCGTCACATTTCCGACGATGACAGAACCCCGAATCCCAAGTTTAATTACCATCAAAACTCGTCATCAAAGTGGGGGAAAAGGGAAACCCAACAAGAACGGACTTAGGTTTAATTACCTATCCACCGAAAAGTAGTAAAACAACAAGCAAAACGATTATCAGGGGCAGTGCTATGTCGCGCCGGTCCTATATGTGCTTTTGGTATTTTAAGTCTGGTACCGGTACTCCTTCGTCTCGAATTTCTTAAAAAAAAACTACCGAATGAGACGAAAACAAAAAGCCACGACCCACACACGAAACGAAGACGTTTCGTAGATACAAAGATTGAAAATAAACGAATAACACACACACACACAGAAAAAAAAACTCCAACGGGAACATCATCATATTATGGTGATGGATATCTTGCGGTGGGACTTTGAAACGCACCGGCTACCAAGTGGACATATCGGTGTCTATATCTCGAGCTATAGCTTTCAAGTTTTGTTTTTATATCGCGGAACGGGGACACATTCTGCAGATATAGCACAGGTGTGGTTTTTGGCTTCAGATGTGGGAATGAATAAAATATGCGTGCAATAGGTCAGCTTGGGTTTCGAAGATGAGCCTCTTGCACTGAAGACTGATGGAGTGGTCTTACCATAGTTGTGGACTTACTTTGGTAGATTTGCCACTTTTTGTATGGGTTATACACTTGGAGTATTAGGATCCCTGTAGCTGAGAGACAAATGCTTTCTTAGTTTCAGGAAACCCCTGCTATAATGTTAGAGACACATTCGGCGAGTTTCAAAGGTCCGTCAGAGATTTCCCTACGAGGAGATTTGTTTATTAATTGAAATTTCGCACGCGTTTGAATCCTTTCTAGGAGGTTTAAGGTGGTTTTCGGTGCACCCGACTAGACGTGTTCGGCCGAAACTAGGGAGTTCGCTATTCCCATGTTTCCTATAAGTTTTGTTCGTACGAATTTTTTTACTATCTATAAGGTGCCATTTGGTTTTCGGTGCACACGACTAGACTTATTCGACCGAAACTAGGGAGTTCGCTATTGCCATGTCTCCGATATGACTTTAACAAATTTTAGAATCAGTTAATTAAAATTCTCCAGTTCTTCTGTTAAGGGGGAGGTAGGTGTTATTGATACCTTAACACTGCAACACGTGCATCGACATTACCAGCACAATTTGTATAGCAACTGTTATGTTGTTTCCGATTTCGAAGTTGATCAATGTGTTTCTGACATAAGTCATCAAACAAATGTAATTGTCATACTTAAGAAATTTACTGAGAGGTAATATTTTATCCTAAAGTTGCCTTCCAAAACTAACGATCTATTAACAAAGTGACATCTTCAAATGTCAAACACAAATCAAAATATTAAATCCGAAATGTGGCGCCTTAGCTTCCATCAGAAGACCAACAAAAGTTCAGAACATCTATTCAATCTGAACAACCTAATTAGTCATGACATATCTGTCAGATGAGATACGTCAAATGTCACTTGTCAGTTTGGATTGTTGTCGATCAAATCAAATTCTTAGAAATTGTAGTTGGTATTGTTTTTTTACATAGCCATGTGATGCAGGTAAAATAGATACATCGCTCTGCTACAAATTAGGTTTCTTAATGTCAACTTTTGACACCTCAGATGTATGCGTCTTCAGCCTGAGCTTCCAGCATTAACTGCGGCTATTACGAGCGAAAACCGACATAAAATATGGCGCATCATATAAATATGATATAAAGTATCTCAAACAAGTAAAATAAAGTTTCTAAATAGTTTATCGGTATCGATTAACAAAATTAATTGACACTAATCAATATCATACCTGGACAATCATTTTTCAAAGTAAAATACTGAAAAAGGGTGACATTAGATAACATCTTAGTCTTTCGCAGTCTATCTGACATTTAAAAAAAGATAAGTGAGCACTAAAGCTTAATTCTTTCTGATCTAAAAAAAATCTCTACAAAACCTTGAGAATTCATTTTGATTGGAAACATGTTAGATCGCATCGTTTGATTCTTTAAAACCCTTCAGATTACCACACAACTGTATCGAATAAGATAGCAAATGGTTGCGTAGGTCTTGAGTCTTGTAATACTTATCAGCATTTTGTAATTATTTTTAAATTTGCGTTGACATTTATCCCCATAAACTATCCGATCTTGAACACACCTATAAATCTTCATTTGTTTTTAACAATAAAAGGGCTAAGCCTTAAACAATTAAATCCGGATACTGGTTTTTAAGATCGTAATTATGCTAAGTCGTTATAAATCCACTTGGAAACGAATGTGTACATATAGATATTTATAAATCGTGATGAACATATTAATGTGTTTGCCCATCCCAGGTTGTTGAAACAGAAAGTGGGGGTAACCAGTATCTAAGATTTGCCTACAATTGAGTTAAGGTACTAATTGAGGGTTTTGCCATTGAAAAAAACTTTTTATACCTTAACGCGTCAATGATTCCAGAGGTGCTGGGAAATGATTAAAGTATTCAACTGTCAACTGTTTATTTGTTTTGTCATTGGGATTGTAAATATGTGCTTAGAAATTACGCAAGATGTCGTGAATTAATTATGTCTTACATGTTTTTTTTTTACAGATCCTACTAGCTAATCGACCAAACATAACAAAGGACATAATTCGAAAATTTTTTGACCAATAACTACATGATGTCCTTTATGGTTAAATTTTGGGAAGGTCTAATGCACGTTCTCCTTAAATAACTGGTCAAGAACTGCTCTATTTAGTTTTCTTTGCGCGTGGGAAATGATGCAAAATTCTGGGTGTACATACGTTTCATATCTTCAATTGGTGTAGTAATAGGACCGTGTGGGGTATTGTTATAAACATCTCAACGATATCTGTTTAGATAGGCAAAGTCGTATTTATAAAATTTTCATTTCAAAAAGGTATATCTCAAAATTTCCCATAAGAGTTGACTTTTAAGCTAAAACAGCAACAGCTTATGTTTGTGAGCTCTACAAATTCGAAAGAACGATCTAATAAGAAGGGCATACCTAACCTCCTATGATAACAGAAAAAATGGGTTTGGTAGCGCAGCTTTGGATGAAGGTATATCTAATGTAATCAATTTGAAGCAACTAAAAGCCTCGGAAATAGGAAAACACAACGACATTCGTTTCTACTCCTAAAATGTAGAACGTTGAACAGAAAAGTTGCGTTCAGTTGCTCTTTTTCTGTTCAACGTTCTAACATTTCAGGTGTCGATACGAATATCGTTGCTGAAGCTCTTAGCTACTACAAAGAAGACATTGCCGGCATCCAGGAAATACAGAGGGCTAGTTGATCGACTATGGAGACCACAATTCAACCTCAAACCTTACAAACTGTACAGAAGGCTAAACTGATTATATATGTGGCATTGAGAGGCCCTGTATGGGCCGTAGCTTTTCCATTGCGTGTGCAACCTTATATTATTACCACAAAGAATGGAACAGCAGTTTGGACCACCGAATGGAAAATTTGAGAAAATTCTCACGACAGTCTATACTTGGATGTTTGGATGTTTGCCAGAGTTTCCCTAGAGCTAGGGCAAAGCTACTTTTGAGATTTGAACCAGGGGCCCAGCATTAAGTATTCTAACGCACTAAACACTAGGAAATGCACTTGCAACTCTAACTTCCGACCTGTACGGACTTTCCCCATTTGATGATGCGGTCGAGGTTGGAATTCAATATCGTTTGTCGATTAAAGATCACCCCCGAAAATGAGGGACGCAAATTTGTAAACGAATGTAGAAGTTATAGACAGTAGATACTTCATAAAACGGAGCCTTTGGGTACTCCAGCTTTATTTTGGTGGGTTGTAGAAAGCGCCCAACACAACATAAATTTATCGTTTCGAGAAATGAAATTCCACCTTGAGGCACATCTAACCCGAAGAGTCTTCAATTCCCGAACAGTCGAGGAAAACCTCGCCCTACGTGCCAAGTACAAGTAAAAACCGGCCTCAACCTCAACCAATTTTAAGTGCGTCACTGAATCTTATTAGCAAAGCTAAAGGGCAGTCCAGAATGCGTATCTGTAGTTGACGATTGTAGCTGAGTAAAAAATTAAAAAAAAGAAAACCCGTAGGCGATTACACAATGTGTATCTTGGTGAATCTGTAGCTAGAAGTTGAATAGAGGACAACTTCATGCAAGAACGGTATCTCTCTTTTGACAGTGATGCAAGATACAAGCTACAGATATGCATTCTGGGAAGGTCTTAATTGAGTGGCATATTGGTTGTGGTCCATGTTCTCCCGGGACTGTAACGCGTATAGGTTCGGGTGAAGTGGCTTATGAGCTCAAAAGAAACGCCTTCTCCCCGGACTGTAGCGCGTATAGCTTCGGGTGAAGTGGCTTATGAACTCAAAATAAACGCCTTCAGCTGCAGAGATCTAAGTGATTGAGGGTTTTCAAATTTGAAAGATTTGCCACGATAATTTTTAAATAATATCTTCAGGGTTATTCTCTGGTGAAAAAGTTCCATTTCTACATCAATTGTACACCGTCTTCATCAAATTATCTTTATAGATTAGCGCCCTTTATTCCTTTCATCGTATCTTCGTTCATGTGAAGCCCCAATTAAGTAAAACTTCCAAAATTACAAATCCATCTTGACATTTAATTTTCAAAAGTTCAACCATCCAATAATCAGATTCCTTTATATAAATACGTACTTAGGTATCACCCTAATCCCACAGAGTTTTACCAAGTTTGACAACCACATGCCAAAACTTGATACAGGGCATCGCCATGGCTATCTGCAAAGTCCCAAAGCGGCTTTTTACCAAACGGCACAGTATTAATTAGAATCACGGAAAATAATACCAAGTCTCAGAATGTGCAAATCTCCTGCAGGAGACAAATTTGCTGTACATACAAGCCCAAAAAGATACATAAATCCTGGTTATAGTATTTGGGATGACCTAGTTTCTCAGTGATGAATTAACAACCCGGCCGGTGTTGAAGTAAATAAATAAGAATTTACAAACCCTACACCAAACTGTCATGCCTACACAAAGGGGGAGTTTTTCATTCCCGTTTTCAAACCCTGCTTTCACAATTGAGTAGGCATTTAGGTATGTACTGAATCGAATTACTCTAACAAGGAAGACGTTCACATCGAAATATTCTCAAGGCAAACCAAATTGCGTTATTTTATCCGCATGCCTATGAGTATCTATATACATATACGTACTTTAATTTGCCTCTTCCTTGCAAGCATCCCTTGAAGAAAATCCGGAAATACATAGCCCCAGCTATAGACTATACAACTTTGCAGATATATTGAAAGTTTTACTACGTGTACAGTACACCCACCCAGTTCGACGCCGGTCGTCAGTTGACATTAAAAGTCCTCAATGAATTTTCTTACGCACTCACTGAGAAGCTGGTTTTGGTCTTTGCCGTTTCTACCCACGCTATCGTAAAAACGACTTTCACGCATTTTTCGCCAACCCACAAGCTGGATACGCTTTTCTCCCCCAATCGTCGTATGGAGCTTTTGTGTGTCAAGTGTATTTATGCCGAAATATTCGTTTCAGATACATATATAGATGTAGAAGATATGTATCGCCTAAGCAGATATGTATTGTCTCTATCCCGTTAGTTTTGTGTGTTTCTTTTTTACGCTTTCTGACGGTGATTCGGGCCATTCGCGGAGAGATCCAAAAGATGTAGAGAAAGGCACGTTGTGGGGAGTATTCTCAGCTACGCACTTCAGGAGAAAGTTTTTTTTTAATTTCAGCTTGTAAATTGCATCTAAAACCTTTTGAATGGATTAATCTGAAGAGTTATGGTTTTGGTTGGCTGACTTAACTCGGTAAATCATTGAAAGCATTATCACGTTTTTTTTTTATTTATTTATGTCTCCCACCCACGCACATATACACGCACAAATGTCTCCTCTACACATAATCTCCCCCAAAAAAGGCAAATAACCATGAGATACGCGTGAGTGAGCAAATACACAGCCAGGCATAATACAATATAGAGAAGCTACAAAAAAATAAAATAAAACCAGCATTAGATACAAAAATATCTTCAGCTTTCGGCGGAGTTATCGAAAACGTATCCAAAAATAACAGAGCTATGCGTAGACCTATAATACTACACATTACAACGACGATGGTGTGTGTCATTGAAATCGTTGCGTCGATTTATTTACACCCCCGGTCGTCGGTCGACGATTCCAAAACGAATGTATCTATAAAAAGAGGCGAAGAAAAAAATAAATAAATAAATGTGCGTGCAAAGATCATTCAACGAACCGGTATAGATACGCACAAAACAGAGATGGATGCGTACTATCATTTCGCTGTCCCACTCTTGGTGACGAAAAATTAGGTCACATGGAATTCAATCAAATTAATGTTACGCAGTCGGAAAAAGAAAAATACCACACACACACACACTCTCACACACACCCCAAGATGGAAGGTACACTAAACTTCTCGCGATATGAGAGTATAGATAGATTTTTCTATGCGTTTAGATACTTTTCGGCTTTTTCAGCATACAAACTTTATTATGTTGGATATGGGCGAGGGTGATGTATGCGGCACGGCGGTCTAGGAGGAGGAAAGTTTGTGTGTATTAAGGGCTAGCGGTTAGCCGGGCGTTGGCTGATGGAATGATTGTTTACAAATTTTTTTTCAGTTGTTTTTCAAAAAGTATCTACGCATTTTTTTTCAGTAGATGGTGGTGCGGGACGGTTTGCGGAAATGAATTCATGTTGTTGGCAATGCGTACGAGAGATAGATACGTTTCGTAGTAAGATATGTTTGTTGTTATCGTTTGTTATTATTAGTTGGATGTTTTATGTTTTTGTTTCTCTGTAGGTTTAATAGACGATGGCCTACATGTGCCAAATGGGCATATAGGTACTAGGTAGTGGTGGACTGTTAACGGGAGCTAAATGGGTGAAATCGCGTTAGTGTGGGTTTATATTTTAATGAAAAAGATATGGAAAAGATATTTTTAGACGTCCCTATCTACCTTTCATTTATTACTTATTACAAAAATAACATTTTGAAGTATGAGATAGGTATTTAGGTATCTGGAATGAAATTTAAAGAGCACTTACAGATATTGGAATATTTTATTATTGCATTGAATTTCATTAGAGGCTTATGCAGATACTGGTGGGTGGTGGAATGTACATCATGTGTTGATTATTTTTTAGAGCGCATACCGATTTGTCGTACCGAAGTTATTGGTAAGACATAAAGTTCTGTTTTGTTTTGTCGAGGTTGAAACTATTCAAACTTAAAAAAAAAAGTACCTAGGTACATGCAGCAGTTTTACTAAGCTATCAGTGGCGTGGCGAACTTTTTTTTTAAGGGGAAGGCAATGAAAATAATGAATTTTATAAACACGCACCATATTTTAACATGGAAAGGTCAAATACCTACAATTTTTTCGACGACAGAATCGTTAGTTCCCAGGGCCTAGCTTTCTCATAACCATTCATGTGTGCATGTGTACTTCGGAGTCGGCCATGGCAGGACTTATGCCGACTCCGAACGGCTATGTTGAGATAAGCTCACAAGATACAAAAAAAAGATATTCGACTTAAAAAGTAGATTGCATAAATTGCAAAAATGAAAGGCCGCAACAAGACCAGATTTTATCTATCAAAAATAATGAATGAAGAATGTGTCAGTACTTAATAAGATGGTTAATGTAATGCCTGTAAGTTGAAATAAATTATTAATCACATTAATTGCCAAGTGGACTTGCATGACAGAACTTTAGTTGGTAAACCGGTAGGAATTCGTTTATATGGACACACGCCACTGCAAAAAATTGAATTTACATTAGAAAATCACCATTTGCAGAGGCAAGAGTGCTGCAATCCGGGGTGCATTTAGCCCTCAACTGACATGCACCCGCCATTAGCTTGAGCTCTAGCTGAACGAAGATCTACTTAAGAAGTTAAAGAAGCGATAAGAGTGCAGTGCAGTTGCAGTTTTATTATGATGACTTCAACTTAATGGAAAACATATATTGACTGACGAAGATGGTTAAGGTTTTTCCGTTCATTTGAATCTTCGATGAGACAGGTAGATCTCGGCCAAAATAACAAGGACAGATTGCAACGAAAATCCATTTCAAAATGGAGGGTCATTCCGTGACTGTGAAAACGATTATCATCCAGACGGTAGTCGAGATCTCATGAGCAATCGCTCAATAATCGTCTGTGATTTGAAGATTATTGTTTTAAGTGAAGCAAATAAAGTGATATCGCCGACAAAAAAAACGACTATTGATCTTACGTAATGCAATTTGTACCAATATTTTCTAAACGTACAGAGCCAACAGTGAAAACGATGTCATTTCGTCAACAATAAGTTACCGACATTTAATAAAAACTTCCCACTGGTAGCTCTGCTGAGTGCTGAGTTGTGGACCTAATTGTAATAGATTTTCCATTTTGGTATTTTTTTTTTTATAATTTGCGCGCACTCAAGGGGTTATGGATATCCTTTATATGTTTTAACACAGTGCGGGCGTTAAGGAAATTAGGGATAAGAAGAAAGGAGATACCGATGCACATTGGTTTTAAATGTCTGTAAGTTATAATGGAAAGGAAAAACAGAGTTTGGTAGAGCATTCCACATTCGTGTTGTTCGGTTTATGTACGAATCTCTGTATTTCAGCGTACGTCCGAAGATAGGCTTGACAGTAAACTGATTTGCATTCATTGCGTAACGAGTATTGCGGCTGAATGGGAGGAATGCAGCTGGCTATTTCATTTGAACATTGGTTGTTAAAATAGCGATAAAACAAGGTAAGGCAGGAGATGTTTCGACGGTGTTCGAGCGAAACTAAGGAGTTCGCTATTCTTATGTCTCCTATAAGTTTTTTCGCACGTGTTTGAATCCTATCTAGTAGGTGCAATGTTGATTTTGGTGCACCTGACCAGACATGGGCGTTGAATTCAAGTTTTAGGCGTATAAACGCTTTATATATTGTGGCCAGATCAGAGGGGGTGAAATATTTCTTACATCGATTTAGGAAACCTAGACATTTCGCTGCGTTTTTAGCGACTTCGAATATGTGGTCGTTCCAACGTAAGTCGTTACTAACACACATACCTATCATGGAAAGCTTTTCGGTTTCTTCGACGTAAGTGCCATTCATGGATAATGGCTCTAGATTTTGGTTTCGCTTTAATGACTGAAGACAGCATTGTGTTTTGGAAGCATTGAATTCCACTCTATTGGATTTACCCCATTTGATAATGCTGTCAAGGTCGGAATTCAATGAGCTTAACATATTTTGGCGTTTAGAGTCCACGTTCGAAGGTGAGGGACGAGGACCTGTAAACGAATATGAAAAGCTGAGGGTACTGTCATCAGCGAAGGAATGAATAGGATTAGAAGTTGCAGACAGGAGATTATTTATAAAAATGAGAAAGAGAGTCGGAGACAAAACTGAGCCTTGAGGGACACCAGCATTTATTTGGTGAGTTACAGACTTGAAACCATCCAAAACAACTTGAATTGAACGTTTCGAAAGATAATGTCTGATCCATAGAAGAAGTTTTTCGTCGATTCCAAATGCACGCATTTTCGACAAAAGGGCTTGATGCCAAACCCTGTCAAATGCAAACCCTGTATAACTCTAAGAAATGTTTTATGAATAAGGATCTGTACGATCTTGCATAGATGCTGCATAAATATTTATACACTGAATAGAGAACATAATAGAAATACCCGATAATGGATATTTAAAAATATGACTTGCATTCAAGTTTTTTTTTTCCGGATCAAGTACACTATAAAGATCGAAAAGTACAGGATACCCTTTATGGGTGAATTTTGGAAAGGTCTAATGCACATACTACTCGAATAATTGGTCAAGAAATATTCTGCTTCATTTTATTTGCGCGTGGGAAATGATGCAAAATTCTGGGTGTCCATGGGTCATATCTGCAATTTTTGTTGTAATAGTATCGTGTGGGGTATCATTTAAAATATCTCAACGAGAATTGTTTAGATAGTCCAAAGTCATATTTATATACTTTTCATGTGAAAAAGGAAATCTAAACATTGTAGCTACGGATGTTTTAGCGAATTCTAATTAATAAAACTGATGATATTTATATAACCAAATCACTGTAGAAGCTTGTACAACAGTGACTGACCTCGGATACCGATGAATGCCTTTTGCCGGCCCTTGTAATAATGTCAAAAATATCAAATATTCTCACGAAAGTTTAGTTCCTTATTACAGAGAACAGCGAAGTCTTGAATGATGTCAAAAATATCAAATGTCTGAACGTGAGTCTAGTCCTTTATTGAAGGAATCTGAAAAGTCTTGAGATATTAGATTTGGAATGAGCCCCTTTTCCAAATCTGCTTGATGCTCTGTTAATTAAGTCAAAAATATCAAATCTCTGTACGAAAATTAAGTTCCTTATTTCAAAAAACTGTGAAGTAATAAGATTTGGAAAAGGGGCTCTGTGGAGATCGTTTCCGAGCGTCAACACTAGCTCTACACTTGGTTAGGGTAAGTCTATGTTTCTTGACATCAAGTTCTTGAAAAACAACCAAGAGTCGAAGGGGTAGGTAGGCAAGTATGGTGTCTTGAGTAAATGTCTCTTAGGACATCGGAAGTTGCAAAAAAGGTTCAGATTCATAATATCAGAATAAAGGGCTTGTATTAATGGTTGTTTATTTATGATTCTGCCCATGCTTCGAAAAATCAAAAAAATGGTGTGAATTGATTTTAAAAATGAAGACATAATGGTCTTCGAAAATTTCATCGAAAGCTTTGCTAAGGTCGGTTATGATTATAGAAGATTCGCCATTATTGGCTTCGCTTAAGGTACCAAATAAAATATCTGCTGTTCACAAAAGCCTTGTAAAAACCATTTCTGGGAAAAAAAGTGGTCAGTAGTATCACAAGATTTCCTTTCAAAAAGATTAGGTGGACAAAATAGTTAGGTGAGATGAACCTATAATGCTCAGTAAAAAAAACAAAGCTGTTGTCACTTTCGTGATTTGATCCAGGGAGCCCATGGTAAGTTCTCTAACTCACTAACTACAAGGCCACTGCACGTTGCACTACCTACTTTGTAAGTTAGAATTCGAGTGGGTAGATATTATGAGGGATGCTAAAAAGTTTTTTTCGCAGATTCCTAAGTAAGAATAGTAGTCTGAACGTTTGTAAGTTTTAAGACTTTTCTGACTGAACATCTTCACAACGAAGCTCAAGCCTACTCACCACTGAATGGCCTGAATCAAGTCTTTTAAATCTAAAAATCTTGAGATGCACAAAATATTTCAGTCGAGGTAAAACTAGCCCCATGTAAAACAGCATGGGACTAGTTTTACCTAGATTTTAGTATGACTGAAATAGTCTATGGCATTTCAAGATACTATTACTTTAAGAAAAAAAAACCCGATTGCCATCTCCACTTTCACGTCAAAACTACGTCTAGTCTAGTACCTATCAGCTGAAATAGGTCACAACAATTATCTCCTCTTCAAACACTGTCTTGCTAGATTAATGTTATTTTAATGACAACAATTATTTTTACTTTTGAAAATCAAAAAAAATCCCCAAAATCCGGAAGTCAAAGAGAAACAAAAACGCAACAAAGTAGGTATGTGAAGAAATCTATTTTGTCGGTTTCTTTCGTTCTTTCGTTAACCGGAAATCAAGGCGATATACAATCCAAAGCCAAGCTTTCACAAATATAATCATTTTTTCGGCTCTAAACAGTTAGGCATGCATATAGCCGGCGTAGATACATATATATACAGAACACGAATAGAACCACATTCCTTTGCACGAAGAGGGAGACGTTGTGCACTAGGAATATAAATAACAACAACAACAACGACCAGAAAATAAGAGTCATCCATGTTGATCCAAACTAATTTGCATTCAAGTTGAATGACTTGACTCTACGATGGAATCTTTTTTTTTTATATCTTCTAAATACTTTTAGGCTTAGATACATAATGTACATTTGGGTTCCAAAAGTAATTCATATGCAAGTCCTATGATGGCTTTGAATTTGTATGCATTTTCCACAATCTCTTGTTGCTTTCTATTCCGATGGGATTACCGAAAATAAAAAAAAGCGGAATGTATCCGAAAATGAAAGAGCTAACGCACACAAAACACTGTTACTTTGAAATGCGAGTGAAATGAAAATCTTAATTTGACAGCCTTACTACGTCGACATTGTGAATGTTAAGTGTTTAGATATAAACATTATATGTGGACGAAACAAAAAAAAAACCAACGGCAAAGCATTGGAAGTGGAACAGTGTCTAATAACAGTTCAAAGGCGGGGTAGCCATTTTTGTTGCTAACCAATTAAATGTTATTAAGCGAATGCGTTATTAGAAGTAATTATTGTTCAGGCAGTGTCATGGTGTGAGATAAATCTTGGAAGAGTTAAAGTTTGATGGTAGTAATGCTTGCAGGCATTGAATTTCACTTTTTTTATGATGACGTTTGACAGGTTACAATTTTGACAGGTAGGTTTTCGTAAAGTGCATGTTATATGGTGAGTTGGTCAAATTGCATTGTATTAAGTGAAAGATACCATGAAAGACGAAGAACAGTAGGGTTGTTCCCCTACTTTTGAAGTACAAATTTGTAGTCTTAAATTTCTTGACTTGGGAAAAAGTTCTCTCACAGAATAGATTTAGGAAAAGTTAGAGGAGTGCATAAAGAAAGATAAAATGATAAGCGAAGAACAGTAAGTACCGTTCCCGTACTTTTGCAGTACAAATTTGTAAAGTTTCAAATTCCTTGAATTGGGTCAAAATTCTCTCAGAGTAGAATAGATTTCGGAAAAGTTACAGGAGTGTAAAAAGAAAGATACCATGAAAGGCGAAGAACAGTAGATGTGTTCACGTACTTTTTCAGTACAAACTTGTTAAGTTTTTATGGTATCTTGACTTGGGAAAAATTCTTTCAGAGTACCTATAATAGATTAAGGAAAAGTTACAGGAGTGCATAAAGATAGATACCATGAAAGGCAAAGAACAATAGGTGTGTTTCCGTACTTTTGCAGTACAAATTTATCTCAAATTTCTTAACTTGTCTCAGAGATGAATATACAAGGTGGCGCAAAAGTAATCCTCCTATCAGAAAATGCTATAAATTTGCGATTGGCCCCTAATGTCAGTTCTGTTTTGACATTTGTGTAGTAAACACATGCGAAATACATGTTAATAAACAATGTTACGCTACACTGCCCCAGAACGCGGAATATTGGTGACTATTTAAGTTTTTCAATTTTTTTTTTAAATTACAGCCAAAAACATCGGAAGGTTATTTTTGCGCCACCTTGTATTTATGAAAAGTTACAGGAGTGCATAACTACAGTACAATTATAAGCCTACTAGAGAACAAATGACATAAAACACATAAATGACATTGAAGTTGACACTTTAAGGAAGCAACTGACAGTTTACTGATTTTTACCTACAGATATTCCTGTATTCAGTTTTTTCCTGATCTTTACTCAATCTGATCTTTCCTATTACTGTGCGCCGGAACCACAATAAATAAAAACCACTAAAAATAGTATTGTCGGAATAGAATTACAGCCCTATTAATAAAAAAAATTACTAATTAGACTCTAATTCACTAATCCGTGGATTTAAAGTTAATTCACGAATTAAGGTTTATTTTTAATAAAAAAATAAATACACAGGTAAAAGTAGATTGACTTAGTGACAAATTTATTACCAAATCTAGTACAATCAGTACAAATTCCGTTTTGATACATAGTTTGTAACATAGAAAAATAATGTAGTTAGATATGCCCTAAAGTATATGGGATCGACTCGGAATCGCTAGCTGAGTCGATTAAGCCATGTCTGTCTGTCCGTCAGTTCGTCTGTATGTGACCGATTTTTAGGCCTTAAATTTTGAGCTAGGAGAATGAAATTTGGTATATAGTATCCTTGTGCGTTGCTTCAGAATAACATTTTTAAAATTGGCTCACTGCCACGCCCACTTTTCGCAAGAACGTTCGTTTTGGCCAAACGGTAGAAAAATTTGAAAGTGACTGAACAACATATTTAGACAATCGCGTTTTGGGGGCGTTTTCATCATAAAACAATTTTCAATAAAATTTTAAAATATTCATAAAATTGGTAATATAAACATGAACAGTTCGTCAAGACATTCCCAGACATACCAATACTTAAAATGATTTTTCATGGCCCTCCTCTCACAATGATCTGACAAATCATGCTAGTAGTATTAACTGTCAAGAAAGCTCGTTCGGATTCGGCATAAAATTGGAGGTCCCGGCATCGTCCAAGTTGTAAAAAAATGTATTAACGAGCTAGTTGCGCCAAAAATGTGTATCTATTTAAATATTTTTTTAAACCTTGACTTACTTTTTGACATTGGCATATCATAAACAAGTAAGGCTGCGTTTGTGTGAAAATACAAATGGCGGATTACAATGCAACTATTGCCATTTTCAACACCTCAACCCGAAAAAAAACACGTCGCTAATCCGAAAGTCTGATTAATTAAATTTCAAAGCTTCTTTTCATTTTAAAATCTCCGACAACCGTCCTTAAATAAGAGCTCCCTAAATCCATAATCCATCTTTAATGATATTTGTAATCAAAAGATCACATGTTAAGCCCTAAAAGTGTACACCCAAGCCCAGTTGCATTGAAAAGATAACAATCAATGACTAAATCAGTTGATAAAATATATCTCAACGTCAACAGATTCAACAGTCGGTCATAAAAAAAGCTTACTGCATGACGGCGGCCGCCCTTCGCAGTGGCCCAATTTTAATCGCAAACACCTCATAAATAATTTAAAAAAAAAATCCAACCGAACTTTACTCGTATTTAACTCATAAAGATAAAAAAAATTAAATGGTGGTAAACAGTGAACAAGCGCGTTAAAAGTAAGTCAACTGACAGTGTATCGGGGTAATGTTTTGAAAGTTGTGTTACAAATTGTGTTTCCTTTTCATGAAGGTATGTACACATGTTTCTTTTTTTAATTCGTATTTGCACGACGCTTTTGACCTACATGCCTTCATTTTGTTGACAAAACGGTGTTTGTAGTCTGGGGATTTCGGTTTTTGAGCCTTTCACTTATTTTAATTTTGGTTTGTTGATATCTAAGCCATGGAGGGAGGTTGGTGTTATCTATCCAACTGATAGTTTTGACAGATTGTAGTTGGGGGAGTTTGAAGGCGGTTTTGTCACCATTTACTCAGTGGTCATTTGTCATTTTGACGGGCACTTAATGACGTTCAATTATGTTTATAACAGCTGGTCATTTTATGGCAGACAATCACCTAACAATCGGTAATTAGAAGAAGGAGAAGACGTGACAAAATTTACGAGCTGGGCACCAAAATAGACCTAGTCAAACACAGATATTGCGTATTAAATGGTTAAGACAAGCTAATCGGTTGAAACACCCTGCAGGCGAACGCCAAATTTCTGCCATCCAGGAAATACGATGGAATGGACCGGGCATAAAAGATGATGCACAACTGTTACACCCACTACGGACCTTGTCATAGTGAGCGACTATTCGGATGTGGATTTGTTATAAGTGCCACCCCTAGACATGAAGTCTTATGCATTAAAGACATTAACGGACACATTGTAACAATCCGCACCAAGACTAAATTCGTCAACATTAGTCGTTTATGCTCAACATACCAGCATCAGAGCACAATGATTATCTTGACTAGGATATGTATTCTGACAGTTTTTTTTTAGCTTGTACTGTTAATTTCTTTTGACGCCAATGTAACAAATGTCATTCAGAATGTCAATCAGAATAAAGCAACACCATGATAAATATTTTGTTGTGCTTGATATAAGCGAGCATCTTATTTTTCTTTTTGATAGCTTTACAGCGTTCTTGAAAATCCTCTTTATCTATAAAAATGCAAATAGCAAATATTTCTACCTAATCAATGTGTTGAATTCTAAAAGTACACATAAAAAAATGTTGTGATTAAATTTGTTAAAATGCCACAATTTTACAACTCACAAGATCAACAGCAACGATTGAACACCTCTGTTGATTGGCCGTCAAATTTTGAAATTATTAAACCTCATTTATCACATGACATTAATGTCAATTTTGACATCTGCCATCAAGGTACTTGAAGCAACTATCAGTAGATAGTGTTCACCTAATTTGTTAATCCCTAAATTCATGTCATTTTTTTTTAAAGCACACCCAGTTTGACACATGACATTTCACATCGAATATAACAGTATTCACGAAGGTCGCTTTGTTGTTCATGTTACATGATGAAAAATACATTAAAAAAAAACGACGCACAACGTCAAAGATCAAAACTCAAAAACCAAGATGGCACAGTACTTGATTCATACTTTAACAAAATGAACGTGCCGCGCCTTTCGTCTTGGGTCATTCTAATTCTTGACTTGTGTCATTTGGCCCTTTCGTATACGACATGTTATTTTCCTTAGCAATTGTTGTCCAACGTAAATGTATAATAAATTCCTGTGAACAATGCCGAAAACGTAAGACTTTCCGACAAGAGCATATAACAACAAACTGTCACAGTTCAGAAGGGCAATTTTCCCTCATTCTGTCATTCCATTTGATATGTTCGCATCTAGCCAATTGAAAAACTGAAATACATAGATGTACGTCAGTATCAGTAATCTGGTTTCGTGTTTTGCTTTTGTTCTTATTTATGCTTTATTGGTTGGAATTTATGTCGTAATGACCATGAAAATATAAGAAAACGTTTTAGAAACTTCACAGTTGGGTTTTCTTTTATTTTTATGACAGATGGAGGTTTTTTATGAATGTGTTGCTTTTTTATGAAGTTTACATAATAAAAGTTTAGGGATTGTAAACGTCTAAAACGATGACTTTATTTGGCAGGAATCGAGGACAGATACTTCCGCATGATGAGAGATACTGTATTAATGGTTATAAATTGTGGTTGAACAAGATGGTTTCTGCAAATGTCAAACTTGTGAACTTAAGTTAAGTATAAGAAGTGATTGCATTTTGATTAAAATAAAGTACACCTTAATGTTGAATAGTAGTGCTGTCATTTGTGATAATGAAAATGTCAAATCATAATTCAACCAAACTAACAAACAATAAAAAAAATCTTTACGAGGTAAGTGAACGAAATTAAAGAATAAGTACATCCCATGATTATACTAAAAAGAACTGAGCTTATTGCAGAGGCTTAAGTAAGTCACTTAAGTTTTTTTTTTTAATTCTGACTTGCCTAAGCAGTAAGATGCACATCGACCTAAAAGATCTATTGTGCTTGCCGTCAGATATTTTTTAGGTTATTAGCGCTTCTACTTTCCTAATGTAGCTGACAATACTTTCAGCCGAAGATTTTCTCAGTTTTTCGGGACTTAAAAAATCCCGAAGAAAGATTCCCTTCTCATACCGTAAAGGGCCGGGCATTCACATATAATATGTTCGGCTTTGAAGGGCTGAATAGCTCTTTTGGCCTGTCTTAGGCCTGCGATGTTTTCCCAGTATGAAAAACATTTGTTTTGTTGCCAGTTTTTTATAACCAGATTTATGGTTGCTTTGTGGTTTCCGAACCTTTTCTGGCTAGTTCATCAGCTTTTTCGTTACCTTCAATCCCCTTATTTCCGGGGACCCACCATAGTCTGGTTTTGGTTCTGGAACTGAGTGTTTGGAGGGAATTGAAGCAGTGTAGTACTAATTTGGAGTCAATAATGTGTGAGCTAAGGGCTTTTATAGCTGCTTGACTGTCCGTGAATATATGGATACTTGCGCCTTTAATACCTGAGTTGTTTATTAGGTTTGCGCATTCTTTTATGGCATGGAGCTCAGCTTGGAATACACTAGGGTTTTTTTTTCCCCATAGGTTGACATGTCACTTAAGTAAGTAAGCAACTCTGATCATCAGTGAAATACCAAACTTCTGTTGCTCCACATCTGTCAACTAGCAAAATATTTGCTTCTGAGAAAAGAGAACAAAATCAGATTTTATTTAAGAATTATCGAAGTTATTTTCCAGTACAGCGTTTTGGCTAAAAATACGATTGGGGGCTTTTTTGGTAGACTCTGTTGGCAACACGAGAACTGTCAGTGACAAGCACACTGGTCGCAGTACCAGGGTTTTTGGCTTCCAATATAATCGCTCTGGACGATTTTCTTACATTAATGGCGGCACTGAAATATTATGCCAAATCAAGACAGATAAGATGATTTAAGTTTTTTCATAACAGTTGGAACTTCAGTGATTTCTTTGATCCCTATATATGAATAAAAATTGGGTATAATCGCATGTGGTATCATCATGAGAAATTTGGCAGCATTTTTTGTAATATTTCATAGCAATGGCAGCATCCTACTAAGTGTTGCTATTTAAGTGTCTTAGGCATTTTTTATTTGTAAACTTGAATGGCTAGATTTGAGAATTTTAATCCTTTTAGACTTGATTCACACCGAATATATCTGACAATCCTGGTTTGATTGCAAGATTTTGCTGAGCCATTTCGAGAAAATTGTTCTGTTTGGGTGCAGTGCCTTTATCGTCCCGAAAGCTAAGTCTTTTTCAATGCCCCAACACCTACGAAAGTCTGACAAACATCCAAGAGTAGAATCATATCATGAAACTTCTCATCAAATGTGCCATTCGGAGTCAGCGTTAAACAGGAAGTCCCTTCTTTGTGGCAAAAATATAACTTCGCACACTGAAATGAATGGAGAAGCTAGGTTTGAGTTCGTGTAAGGTCTTGCCAGATATTTATTTGTTTTTTTCTGTTCTAATTTTTCAATTCAATCGAAGAATGGAAAAGTTTGTCTGCGCACCCTGGTAATAATATTTATGTTCAAACACTTAAGAAAGCATCTGTCAATTACCCACCTGTTCTGCTTTTTTTTTTTAAATTCCGAAGTTTCGATCCAAGATAATATTGTATTCTCACTTATTTTCTGTTCACTTAGTTCTCGTGATTTCTAAATACAATTTTTGTAATATGTACAAAAAACAAGTGCGCCATCTTTTACGGTAAGTAAACATTGAATAACTTTGACATTTATCAACCGATTGACTTGAGTAGGCATGTTTTTGAAACGTGAAATCAGTTTAATTTTAACCATGAATCGCTTTATATCAAAACGCTGAAGTAGTGACGCTGTACATTGAAAATAGTCGTTCAGTTGTGTTAAATCAACGCGCATAACGTCGAAAATATTGTGGCGAACAAGCACCGTCTGACAACACTATTGTTCATTTGGTGTCGAATTTTGTCAAGCATGGACCAGTGGAAGATCGTCGACATGCCGTTCATCAACGCCCGTCGACATACCGTTCATTCAACATAATGCTGTAAAAATGGCGACTTTGACTGGCCACTCAGATTTGCAGAGTTGACCCCTCCGGACCTTTTTTGTGGGGTTATATAAAAAGCAAAGTGTACGCCGGTAAGCCTCAGATCATTTGCTAACTCCAGTCAAACATTTGAACTGTCGAAACTGTGATGGAAAACGCAGCACAATAGTCACATTTTGCTTTGCTCAATAGAGGCGGCCACTTGAGTGATTTTGTATTCGAAGCCTGGTCCAAATAAATAGTAAAGGACCACGTAAAATAAAAATTCCTATATATGGAAATCTGTTTTAGTTTTTATTATATTTTATTTGAATCACCAGTTGGAAGAAGGGAACAAATCCCAACATTTTTAAAATGATATTTCGTCATCTTTATACGTAGACGCATCTGTAAAAATATATTTCATGCGACTCAAAATATGGACAAACTTATTTTATCCATATGTCAAAAATTTGTGAACCCTCAAATAAAGAAGTTATTCAGGTTTTTGCGTTTTCCCAAAAGTAAGGTCAAATGGACTTAGTCCCGTCCTCTAACGGTTGATTCATTCATACTAATAAGTGAGAATACAACAGGTCCGTTCGCGTACTAATAATCAGCGTAGTTTTAAAAATACTTGGAAAATAACTTCGCAAAAAATAAATGACAAAGTGGCAACACTATTTATTCGAAATATCAGTACGCACGCAATTAACTACCTTAGGGCAAAGATTATTAATTCTATACAGATGACGCACCCATATAAGAAAAATTGTTCTATGGCGGGTCGTGCTGGCACAGCCCGCCATATGTTTTTGTTCTTGTTTTTCACGTGTTTTCATGCACACCCCCCGCCCGTACCATGAAGCTACTGAGCAAAAGTTTCTGTTTTTTGTTCTCAATGCGTCATCTGTATAGAATTCATAATCTTTGCTTAGGGTCACTTGCACGAATGTATTTTTTCAACTAACCAGTGGTTATCTCGACTATCCAGGCATTTCCTGGTAGATTTGTAGCAGCTAACCACTGTTTAGTTGGATTAATGCGTTTGGGCAAGTGAGATTTAGTTGTACGTTTCTGATGTAGTGACTGAGCGGAGCAGTTCCATAATTGGCAAACAGCCCTAAGAAGTTTGTTTAGTATGGTCATTCTCTTCTAGCAGTTAATTTAAGCAGATTTAATTGGGATCGTCTTAATTGCTTGATGTTAAGTAGGGTCTAGTTGAGCTTCCTCAGTAAACCAGCAAGATATATGAATGGCTGTGCTTAAAAAAAATGTATGTGCCGACTCCGGACGGCACAAATACCTACATTTTTTTAAAAACCAACTTTTTAATCACAGGGTACATAAACATAAGAAACTCTCAACTTCAGATTATCGCGCCATCACAATGATGGAAAATCACTGTATGAAAATACAAGACACAAAGTCTTGTATCTGTCCTTATGCTTCCGCTCATTAAACCTACAAAAAATGGTTTTATTGCAACTACCTGCTTTGACACATTTCCTAAACAACAAACCAACACTTGAAGCACCCCTGTCACCCAAGGAAATCCTTTTGACCAAATTTGCCTAATATCACACGACATTACATTACTCACATGTGCATGTCCCTATTTAAGTAGAATTACTAGGTAGATGTTTCTCCCGCCCGTATCTACCACATCAATAGTTGCCTTTCTGGATCCAATAAGATGGACATAATGACCTTAAAATCCAATTTTTGCGTTAAGGTTAAAAAATACCTACTCACACTAAAGAATGCTTTCAGGAAATACATTGTACTCCAATTGCCGCTCTGAAAGGCAGATGAAAACCCAGACACAAAAAAAGCCATAAAATTCACAAAGATCAGTTTAACCTTAAGATCGCTCCCTCCTAACGTGTGTGTTGCAAGTGAACAAAGAATCAATTGTGACACGCGCAAAAAAAAAACCCGCATATAATAAGGACCTTCAAAAAAGAAGAATATCCAGGCAGATCATGTCAAAGATTCTTGCTCTTCTTCGTCGTTTACTATCAATGTCTACCACATTTCGATCTTTCTCACCCACGGCGTGTCGATCGGTGTATCTCGGCGAGGTCACCAGCTGTTGTGTCGTAAAGATTTCCAATTCTGAATGGTGATTCACACATATCTATCGAGTTTTTCTTCTAAATTTATGTTTTTTTCTTTTCGAATTTAATTATGTATCTTTTCCACCTTAATGTTCGTTTCTTTAAAAATAAACTCTGTAGGTAGGAAGGAACGTTTTTCCCCTGACTATATGAAAAACTGGATTTGTTTCCTAATCGAAAACACATTTTATTTTCTTTGTTTGTGTATTTCGATTAGGAAAGATACACACACCGAGACAAGTGCTCCCGGCGTATAATTGTGTTTCTGGCGGCTTGGAAAAGGGATGACGAAAGCTTTCAGCGATGTAGGGAAATTGCGTCATAACTGAGGTCTTTTAATTTATTTGATGGGGAACATAGAAAATTGTGAATATGAGTATTTTGGGGGCATATAAATGTAGTCAAAGAATTTTTGTGTTTTTAAACTACAAGAGTGTAGATTTGGAGGTGACATATGAGGCTGACTACTAATATTGGCTCCAGAAGTTTTTTTATTTTTAATTATTTTATGTTTCACAACAAGTTTGTGAAAGCATATGAACAGATGTCTAGAAGATGCAAATTGTTAGATACTTTGGCGGCGAATAGGAGGATATATGCCATACCAATTAACGGTAGTTTTGAAAATTGTCAAAAATATGTTATTAACTCGATAGGTAGATATGTGTGATAGTTGTTACTTATGTCAGTTTTAAGTTTCACATTTGGTCGTGGAAAATGCACAAGCTAATTCAAGAAATGTATTATCATAGCAACTGTGAGTATATACATATAGCCCAGTTGATAGATAATTAATTGATATGAAGCTCCATTTGCACAAGTTCCACAATCCATAATGACAGTCGTAGCTAACAAAACAAAATTGTTACGAAACTCCGTTTGCACAAGTCCCACAATCCATAATCGCATCGTAGCTAACAAATCAAAATTGATACTAAACTCGGTTTGCACAAGTTCCTTAATCCATAATAAAAGCCTAAGGTATCTACTTAAAGTGTTTGAGAATCGTTTAAAAATAACTTGACAGCATTATTAACGCTATTATACCCTTTACTGATGAATTCAAACTATATAAATGCGGGAGTGCCTCAAGGCTCAATTCTTTCCCCCATCCTGTTTCTGATTCAAATTATTGATGTACGAACCATTTAGCGGTTGCATTTTACTCAATAAAAGATGTTAAAAAACATATAACAAGGCTGCAATCCGTTGTGCAGATCGTATCCCATCCCATCCTTAAAATTTATGGCTTTATCGACTCAGCTAGCGATTCTGAATCGATCCATATATTTTGAGGTATTCTATCGAAATTATTTCTCTATGTTACAAACTAAATGTCAAAACTAATATACCCCATATGGGATAGGGTATAAAGATAATCCAGCGTAATTAAACATTGATTTGGGTATATGGACATTCCTATTGACGACTGAAAGATCACTTCGTTGCGACTAAAAGATGGTTAAGCACATATAAATAGAAACAAATCGGTAGCACTTTAGGGTGGAAGAAGGCATTACCGACAGACGGACGGAATTGCGAAAACCACCCTTTAGGGTTCCCATACCATCAGAATGTTATGGCGTTTTCCATTGGTAAAAAAATAATTCATTTTTTTATCTAGATCTGTCAAGACCAATTTTGACAGTTGTTGTGTTCCATTTGGAAAAAAAAAATTGATTTTCTTTTATCTCAGCTCAATTGTGCAGATCTTGATTTTTCGGCAGATCTACCCCTCCTTGGACTAACACTAATATAAATGATAGCTATCAGTTTGACTAGAGTGATTACCGTTTTGATTTATTATTTCGGTTGTTAAAAACTGCTATTAATCAATAAAACTGTGGCAGTTCTATGTGAAATTTAAATTAAATCAAAAAAAAAAAAATCGGAACTTGAAACTTGACAGCTACACCGATACTAACTTCACCGACACGAAATTACAACAATACAAAGACAAAAAAAAAATTAATCTGAGATGGTGTCCCTATGGCACAAAAAAAAAAGATCAAATTTCAGATAAAGATCCAGATTTACCAAAGGAAAACGCCATTGGAATCAATCAACAACTCGAGGTCGAGCAATACTTTTCTCTTTGCAATAGAAAGTTCAAAATTTAAAAGGTTGCACTTTGAAATGAAATGAAATAAATAATTTCATTAAATTTAATGATAACTATGTAGTTTGGAATTTATAATTTTAAAAAAATTGCAAGTACCTACATAGAAAATGAAAAAAAAAAACAAAACAGATGGTAGACTAAAACCGACACAAAAATCAATCAATGTCGATTATGTTTGATGGTGCATTAATCTTAAAAGCAAAATCTTAATAGCCCAATCGAAAACGCTAAATGCTGGGCCACCTAATCATTATCATTGAACTGAGCCACTCAAAGAAATGTTTGTCAACTGGCTACTTTTTTATGATTTTGTTTGTAAAATAATTATGTAATTCCGCTTCAAAAGTAAATTATTTTGTTAACTTAAATCTCTTTATTTTAAACTCCTTATTTTTAATATATCAAATGCACATATAGTGATCCTTCAGTCGTCAATAAGCAAATAAACAAATGGGGATTGCAGGCCAAATGTATTCACCTCTTGACAGATGATGACAGCGCCAATGGTGAACAACATTTTAAGCACACACTTTATGTAATTGCCAGAGTAGACGATAAATCTGAAAACCCCAATTGAAAACTTTATAACTAAACCAACAAAAAACATACATGAATGAGTATCTTTTCGAAAAGAAACGGGTTACTCAAGAAACACTTTTGACAGGTGATGACAGCGCCAATGGTGAATAACATTTTAGTCACACACTTTATGCAATTGCATAATGTTGGCCTTGGATCGGTGCATTCATGGTCAACTGCGACTATTAAGACGTGCGGTCTTTATTGTGACGTTCTTCATCTGTCACGTTAGTTTCGTTCTGACTTTTGACTTAGCTATTTTAGGATTACATCAAATCATAAAAAAAAAATCATAAAATCATTACATAAACTCCTTATTTTTAATATATGAAATGCACATATAGTGATCCTTCAGTCGTCAATAAGCAAATAAACAAATGGGGATTGCAGGCCAAATGTATTTACCTCTTGACAAGTGATGACAGAGCCAA
Source organism: Rhingia campestris (assembly GCA_932526625.1). Taxonomy (NCBI): domain Eukaryota; kingdom Metazoa; phylum Arthropoda; class Insecta; order Diptera; family Syrphidae; genus Rhingia; species Rhingia campestris. The sequence continues at coordinate 32,155,864 of OW052183.1, forward strand.
TGGTGAATATTTAACAGAAACGATTTTGTCTTAGCCTTTGGGTAGTAAATCTGTTCATTTGAGAAACAATTGACAAAGTGGTACCATACGGTGAATGATCGTATTTTTGGCGTTATAACGTTGCTCACTAATCTCTAATTGTTTCTATTTTTTGAAGATTAAGTTCGAAAACCACATAAGGGGTAAGTCTCCACAGCATTCAATATATTTCATACCTCTCCCTTTCTTCGTCTTCTCTTCAAATGCCAGTGCAGTGCTTAAACCCTACATTGATATAAAATCACTACAATGGTATTCATAACCCTTTGAGCCTCACCATTCATTGGGTACATTTTTCATAAAAATCGGTTTTGAAATAAGGCCACAATCAGGATCAGAAAAAAAGAGTGCAGGCTACTCATTCCGCAACTTTCGAAACGATAATCGTTGACGATAGTGTCGTAAACTTTCTGGGAACGTGATGTGTAATTTGTATACATGTGTACACACACAATAAGGGTATTCATCCAAGGTCGTAATTTTACTACTTGCGAAAGATTGTAATTTTACGACGACGTTTTATGAACGACCCTAAACCTGCACCACTAAATAATGCGGTAACCCACTGAATTAAATTTCATTTAAGTAATTTATTTATTGATAGAATTTTGTTCCTATTGTTCTGGTTCCGTTCTCTATATTTTTTTCAGTTAAGCGCATACGTTTGATGTGTGAAAGTGACAGATTAGATCTCAAAATATCTTTTCAAAAGTTAACAACGTTTACCATCTTAGTTTACACACCCAATTCCTGTGCGGAATTTCTGATATTTTTGTAAGAGATTTCCCACACAAATTTTGACAGTTCCACTTCGTTATTTCACCACGTTTACAATGACATTCCGACTTTGCATGAATACCACAAATATATTATTTTAAGGATGACGTAGCTTGCGTTATAGAGCCCATATACTACGCATGTATGCATGTATACTATCAATGATGCACGGTCATTCTTCCGCGACACACTATAAATGCAAACCACACAGTAATTATACGTATGCATACGTATTCTTGATTGAAATGGTCATCATTAATGTAAAACTCTACTCTCCAATCGATTTTTCCCCGTAATTGTACTATATCGCATATACAGCATACATTCATGAACAAAGAAAAAAATATAAAACAAATCCTGAAATTACTCATGCTGCATGCAAAATCTCAGTTTCATACATACAGTTTGCATGCGCAACTACTATAATGCGCATCCATGCATGTGAGGTGTGTGGACCCTTTTAGTGCTTCTGGATTAAAATCTGAAATTAATTCCAGAAGTGAAATTTATCGTCTTAGAATATTTGGAAACGTATTTTTCCCAATGGAATGTTTTCAGAAGAGATCTCTCAATTGCCAATGCTTTCATTTTACCAATGTCAAACGACATCACTGTATCTACCCCTTTTTTAGCCAGCACAACTTGTCGTCAACACAGCTAACTCAGCACATATTCAATTCAATATCAAAACCCATCTCACTCACCTCATTTCCAATAGCCATAATCCTGACAATCACTTCGTCCTTGGCCAAATCATGGCTAACAACGTCGCCGGAGGTTTCGCGACCGTTATATGTTAAAAACACCCGCTGACTGGGATGCAATTGCACACCCATAATTGACCGAAAACCGGGTCCAATCAGATCCGTCTCGCGAAACTCCTTCATCATGACACTGCGACGCAACGACTGTGCTGGACTGATGGACAAATTCGTGCGATGCTGACGTGCATCCATAATAACACCCGACGACGACGACGGCGATGCGGATCCGTTTCCGTTTGATGGCGGCTGTTGTTGCATTGTAGCACTTGTGACAGTCGACGACGACGAGGTTTTAAAATCAAAACGCACCATATACTTGGTGTCTGGCGTTAGATTGATGCAATTATTGTTCTCACTTTGAGTTGCGCGACTAGGTGGCGTCTTAACGTCTTGTATTACGCCTGAATACCAGATACCGTCTGGGCCGGGTGCACAAACTCTGGTACCGATAATAGAACGTTTAGCTAATCGCTTACCAGTTGACATTATTTTTTTTCGATTTTCAAAAATAAAAAAAAATAAATAAAAAAAAATAGAAAACGATGTTTACTTAGATAATGGGGGGTGGAGTGGATTTTTTTGTTGTTTATTGCACTTGTAGTGGAATTTTAGAGTTTATTTAATAATTTTTTTTGCAGATATATTGTATACCAATTGATTTTATTCACTTTTCGTCATTATTGGTGAAGAAGATAAAATGGTCAAGGCGAACGCACACGAATGCAAAATGAGAGCGAAGTATTTTTTTTTTTTTTAAGATGTTGCTAAACATTCACTCAAGTAGCACAACACTTGTTGCAAAAAGAAAACACAAAAAAATCGCTTGTTGTTGTAATTTTTTTTATTTTTAATCGTTTATTTTTAACAAGTATCTATTGCACTGTATTTGAGGGATTTCTAAACGAATACCATTGATGACGTTGACGCAAATGTTGCTGACGTGAATAAATTTATTGCTGACGATTTTGACGCCAACGTTGATGATAATAATGACGACGACGCTGGATTTGACAGGCGACCGAAACGAATTAGCGACACGTTCAATTGTCTAATTATTTGACTTATGATTGTTGTGGATAATTTAGCACTTAACGATGCACTTATGCTAATCAAACTACTACGACGACAATTGGTGATGGTGGTGGATGGGTAGGTTTTTGTCACAATGACTGTATGATTCGAAACATTTTCATCGGATACATGTGTTCTACTGTTGCTCATAATATTATTCACCATAATCGTTTATAGGGGATTATCCAGAAAAAAAAAAAATAAAATAAACACGACACCGACTATGAGATAAAGATACAATCCACACTGCGGAAGAACTTGGATTCTAAAGTCTCTGTATGGAAGAGACCAGAGTAAAACGCACAAAAACAGATAGTTTTCACAACAATTTGTGTTGTCACATTTATTTGTTTATCATTTGATATTGTATCGCAAAGATACACTGAATGGGCATGTAAATGAGGAGGGGTTTATGAATTTTCTTTGCATGGGCTTATCTCCGAAAAGTATCTCATAAGTTTAGCACTGACTGAGTAGGGGCAGGTATAGAATAAGCGAGCACCACATAGAAAAAATGATTTTTTTTTTAACTGACACTTTTTTTTTTTGTTAAATCACACGGCGGCGGTAATCCTTGTCCAGCAGCACCCGGTGTTTGATTCAAAAAAGTGCGAGTGTTTTTTTTTTTCAAAATATTTGCTGAGTCCGATAGGTGTATTCGCCACTCACCTTTGGCAAGAGCGAATTCAATTTGATAATCAACGAATTAGAAATTAATAAAAAAAAACAAAAATCTATCTGATGGTTCCAAGAGCTATCTATGTGGGGGTATTTATGTTGGCTTTGATAACGCTGTCTTTATTCAAGCTATCCAACTGAACACGAGAGTTGGCTGTCAACGACTGAATGCTGAAATTGAAAACGAAAAAATTCATTGTGGTGTTAGATACAGTCGGTGAGTCGGCTCGTCGCTTGGTGTATATATAAGAAAATCCACACAGATACTCGGTGTATGGGTGTGTGCAAGGGGAAATTGGTAGAGGTATACTGAAAAGAAATATAAATTTAAGACCCGCTCTTTAAGTGCGTAAGTACAGTATTGTTACATGTATTTGATAAAGCAAAACACGATGTAAATAGATACAAATTTTCTCTTTCAATCCGTGCGGACTTCCCCGTTCTGTTTATGTTTTGGAATGGTGAGCATAAAAAGCTTTTTTCCCGAATGTGTTACGTTTTGTATCTCACAGCTGATTTTCGTTTAGCATGCAAGCTCAGCTGTTTCACGCATACTTGTGTTGAGGCGAACGCACACTATTTTACAGTTTGCCGGGTTTATTTACGTTTTTGTTGTTGTACTTGGTGTTGATAAGGTGCTCTTTAAGAGTGGTGTAGATATTCTCTTAAATTGCAGTTGGTTGCTGGAATGGAGGATTTAGTTCGCAACAAAGATGATAGATTGGGGAAGCGTTTTATTTTTTTTTTTGTAGTTTCGAGGTCGATAATTCTTGTTCTCATATTCAATTTGGTTGAGTTCACCTTTTTTACTGATTTTTCTCAGATCTGTTGAATGGAATCGACTTGGAAATAGCTGGGAACATCATTGAGAAGGCAACATAGATAAATGCTATTAATTTCCCAACCTATATCCATAGACAGACTGTAGGAATGTATCTTTAATAAAATAGAAACAAAAATGTTATCAAGGCTAAATGGGGGGAAAATATAGCGACAGTTTTAACTACTTGTACCTACCTAGAGGTCTATTTTTATCTGAACTAAACGTGAACAGTTCGTATGTTGAGGGTAATTTCTTATCAGAATTTCGGGCTACCTAGGTATGTTTGCTATCAGAAACTAAGTCTTGTCAAAGAAGACTCACGAAAATGTTTCAGACTACATAAAGCTATAAATATTATGCTTTCAGCTTTATGCGAAGACTCTGGATTATTGGTGACCATTCGTTATACATGTCCTAGCCATCTTAAACGTCAAATGCGGAGTTTTTCTTGATGAATCTTCGTCTCCATAGCCCGTCAACGCAAACGGGACCGAAGATTTTTCTTCTCGAATCTACCAAGGATTTCTTCATCCACTTTTGATACGGTCCATTCAGCATCGTAGAGCAGGACTGGGATGATCAGGGTCATATATGGAATCTCCTTAGTAGTTCGAGTGAGGGCTTTACTACTAAATTGCCTTCTTAGCCCGAAGAAACAGCGGTTGGCAGGAGTAATTCTTCGTTCAATTTCTGACTAGATATTGTTGTCAGAGTTAATAGCGGACAAAGTCCCGTACTACCTTAAAGTTATATCTGTCAATGGTAACATTTTGTCCAATTCGTCGATGTTGTGTGTCCTTTCGTGTTGACAGCATATACGTAGTCTTACCCTCATTTACTGCTAAACACATTTTTTGCACATCCTTCTCTATACTAGCAAGGAGGCTATGACATCACGTTGAGTCATACCAATGATGTCAATATCGTCGGCGTATGCTAGAAGTTGCACCGATTTTTGGAAAATTGTGCCTCTGATGTTGTCTCGAGAGTTTTGCACAATCCTCTCAAGAATCAAATTAAAGAAATCAGATGAGAGGGCATCGCCTTGCCTAAATCAGTTTTTGGTATCGAATGTGTCGGTGAGTTCGTTTCCGACCCTGATGGAGCAGCGAGAATTCTGGATCGTCATCTTGCACAGACGGACAAGTTCAGGCGGTGTACTAAAACTAGATATGGCTTTGTATAGTTCGTCCCGAATAAAAAGGTGGTGGGTATCAATTTGGACTTCTTGGGTTTTTTCTAGGTCTGCCGAAGTGTGATGATTTGATCAGTTGTGGACTTTCCTGGCCTAAAACCACACTGATAAGGGTCGATCAAGTAAACCGTTTTAGGCGTTCACATATTATGGCAGATAGGATCTTGTGATGTTGAGGAGACTTATGCCTCTGTAGTTGGCGCAGTTCAAAGGGTCTCCTTTTTTGTGGATCGGGCAAACGAAGCTGAGGTTCCATTCTTCAGGCATACTTTCATTCGACCAGATTTGGCTTATTAGTTGGCTTTATTAAGCTCAGTGGCAGCCTTATTAAGCCTGAGTTTAGCTATTGCTATCCTCACTTCACTTGGGTGGTTGGCAGTTTTCGAGCCTTGTATCATTGGCTTTGACGTTTGACACTTTGGTAAAACTTGCGAACATCGTTCTTGGAGTTCTTTATATCCTCGATCGCGCACTTTTCTTACTTTTTTTTATTTTTTCTGAAAAGCCAGTGTTCTTCCCTTCTTCTTTGCCTATAGAGCTCAATGGCAGCTCTTGTCTTCACCTGTATCATAGCCTTGTAGGCCTCGTTCTTACTTTAGAGTATCTGTTGGCATTCCCCATCAAACCAGGGGTTTCTTGCTGGTGGGCGCGAGAAACCTAGCACATCAGTTGCGGCTGATCGAATGGGTTGTTGGCATCGTTGCCATTATTCTTCGACATTCGATGCAGGTGCCCAGGTGGTATGGTGTGAATCGAGATATTAAGTGATACGCGTTGCACGAAGGTCTTGGCGGTCTCTTGCGATTGCAGTCGTTCGACAGTAAATTTGTTCACAGTATTTCTGGTTTGTTGTGGAGTGGTGGATATCCGCATTCCTACATTAGCTGCAACAAGGTTGTGGTCCGAGTCGATGTTAGCCGCTCGAAATGTTCGGACATCCAACATACTGGATACGTTCCTCTTGTCTATAGCAGTGTGATCAATTTGGTTGACCGTTAGTTGATCTGGAGACCGCCATGCCCCCTTATGTGTACTGGCTATAGTGGCATTTCGTCCCGTACCGAAGGCAATTAACTTATGTCCGTAACCAAACGTGTTGTTTTTCGACAATACTGCTTAAGATGTCTTCTCTTCCTACCTTTGCGTTAAAATCTCCCAGATCGTACTTCGCCACTCGCTCATGGGTTTTGTCAAGGAGCTCGTAGAAAAAATCTTTCGCTATCTCATTTTTCTCGTCGGTTGGGTCGTGAGCGCATATATAAGGCTAATGTTTGCGAATTTGGCCTTGATGCGAATTGTTACAATGCATTCGCTAATGCCTTGGAAACATAAGACTCCTTACCTAAGTCGGGCACTAATAACAATTCCGCATCTCAATAGTCCCTGTTTCTGCTCACTATAACATGGTCCGTAGTAGATGTCACAGTTTTTCATCCTCTTTTTGCTTCACCCATTATATCGTATTTCCTGGATGGCTGTAATGTCTGCTTTGTAGCAGTTTAAAGCTTCCGCTAGTTGTTTGCCTGCAACTCTCCTGTTTAATGTTCTCACATTTCAGATGCAGATATGAGCGTCGTTGTCCGCTTTTCGTTTAGCAGGGTCGTCAGCAATAAAATCAGTCCTTTCCGAGACTATTGGTTGCTTCGTAACATATGGCTTTTTCCATGGGTGGGTGTCTTTAACCCTGATCTGGTTAAACTTTGAAAAGATTTTCCAGGTCACAATCACTGACATATCGTAATGGGAAAGTAACGAACCTGTGCAAAATGTCTCGATCCATTTTTTATACCGATAACTTCAAAACAAGTGGCGGAGGGGGTGCTGGTAACTTCTCCGACAGGCTAAATATAATTTCCGTCTTCCTGATCACTGCAGCGTTTTCCAGGCGGAACTCACTGTGATCAAGGAAGCTTTATCCTGGCTGAAAGTGAATGTAATATCTGCTAAGCGTATTAGAAATTTCTCGGACAGCCACACAGCCATCAAATCCCTAGAATCAGTCTCAACAAATTCAAAGACAAATCTAGATTGCCTATTATCTCTGAAGGAGATGTCATTTTTACATTCACCTATGCTGGGTGCCTGTACAAAGTGACATTCCAGGGAATTGTAAGGCTGATGAACTCGCCAGGCATGGAACTAAACTACCAGTTGTACCCGACACGGGTGCACTAGGTTTTTCTGCCGCTACATGCAAAAGCTTGTAGCGAATCAGATCTTAGATGGAGTCTTGGCACGAAGTGTCAAATAACCAAACAAATTTGGCCAAAGCTGGATTTGAAAAGATCCAAGGTACTAATTTCGCTCGATAGACTACATTAGTGCCACCATAGGCACTATCTTTTATAATAAGATCGTGAAAATTACTGGTCAATAGATTGGTTGATGGTTCTATTGATGTCATCTTGGAAAGCTTACTGTGAGCTTCCTGAGAAATGGGTGTAAATTAGTATCTCTATGGATTCTTTGTTTGAGGTCGACCAAGTGCTTCCTGTTTTTTTAAGGTAGCTTGGAACAGTTGGACTAGTGGATAGGATTTTTCTAAGTCTAGACGCCTCAGAAGTCTCTTCTATTTTGTCACAAAAGAGTCTCCAGGATTTATTTGGTCTTCCTCAGTTCCTTTTTGTATATTGATAGGGTCCCTTTGTAGGAGATCCAGTTAGAAGATTCGTGTTAGAACTGCCTCAGATTGTGTGGTATGAGTAAGCATCACTTCTCATGATGAGTCCAAGTTTTCGTCTCTCCGCATCTGCGATCGTCTTCCCCAGGTTTTCCTTGAGGAAGGGTCCCACATGGTCGTGTGCAAGAAGGCCGAAACCAACCAGTATTTCTGTATTTTGACTTCCAGTTGTGCTACGGTTATATCTCGATCGCTGTAATTGGGGACATTTTGGCTACTCTTTGTGAGTATACAGGATCTTGCATTGTCCTTTGCATACAAGAGAGTATAGTCTCGAGTTTTGAGTCCACATACAAGGTATTTGACGACCCAAGGTTCCTGGATCAAGACAATGTCTTCTCCGTGTGTTTTAAGATGGAGAAGAAGTGTGGCCGAAGCCGTTTTGGAGTGGTGAAGATAAATCTGTGTTAATCGCAGCATTTTGCTACAATCAGATCTCTGCACCACTGTGGCATTCGCTTCCTCCGAGTCCGGGGATGCCAGAAGGTCATCCTCCATCAGAAAATCACTGTTTAATGATTCTGACGCCATCAACATGTTGTTGAGGGGCAGGGTATTATTTTGAGTTTCCCTCTCTGGATTTGATGAAGCCAATCCATCCGCCAGATATGGAAAACTGATGCCAGTCTCCCACTCCGGTATAAATGAGTCATATCCATCTTCCAGAGATGGAAAACTCACACCAGCATCATGTTTTGAGGCGCCTATAGTCGTACATGTGGAATGAGGAGGAACCGCTTAGGCATCCAACTCATCCTTTTTGTAGACTTTGAGTTTAATAGAATCGAAATTTCTCTCTTTAAGGTTAGGAAGGTATTCTTTATTGATCACAATAAGCGTGCATCTATAAAGTCCCTGCACTTGATCCCTGGGGGCTATGCGATAGAGATCAAACGATCTGTAATCCGCACAAGCAATTACCTTGATGTGGCCCTGATGCCAGCCGGCATCACGAGAACAGGGTGGAGGCTCCGGGTATTCCCTTATTATGCTGAAGAATACTGTAGCTATATTGGGAGGTACCAGCTTCCACCGATCAGGTGAAATTGTACCATCGATGTCGCTGCGTTCGATAACCGCTAGCATGATGTTGTCTTTGAGGACCTCACTAATAGACCTGGATGTAACGCTGGTGGGCTTGGGGGGATTTTTGTGTAAGACTAAGGAATATTTGAGTATTGTCTTGGCATATATTTTTGTAGCTTGTGTGTTAATCCTTTGTGATATACTTTTTCAAAGACCTGATCAAGGCTCTAAGGCTCTTTTAATTAGATCAGATATTCGGTGTACCAGATCTATTGTTGAATATTTATATTTTAAAAGCCAGATTGATAATTTGGTGTCTATATCTTCTCTTCTACGATTGGATTTAGACGTTTCAGACGATTTTTTCGAAAATCCTATACAGTATTGGCAGCAAGAAAATGTGAACCTTGCGGGTTTTTTGCACCATGATTGCTTCAGCGACTTTCCTCATTTCTTGGACATAACTTAGTTGATATGGTACATTTATTATCTGTGCTATATTTTCCATACCTCTACCTTTGGTCGTAAATCCAAGTTGAAGTACCTAGGACTTCACATCTGCTTTACGGTTTTTCCACTTTTTGAATTAAGTTCTTAAAAATAAGCCAAATATGGTTAATATTTAAATGCGTTTATCTATTCCTCTATAAAGGACAGCATTATCCTTTATATATCGCCTTCCGTAATTTTTTTTTAAAGTTTATTAAAAATCTCAGGTTTTTTTACCATAAGGGATACGGGATATAATTAATCCAATTACATATCCCCCCAAAAAAAATATATATACCTATGTCCTCCAAGAACACCATATCCCGTGTTGTAAGAAATTGTTCTCTTACAAAAAATCCCTAGCCTGACCCGATTAAAATCGAATCGATAGAATTTTTCACTCTGATTCCATTCTGTATTTGACCGAGCACAAAAAAAAAACGCACGCATGTACAAAGGAATACAAGACAAAATAAAATAAAAATATTGCCCCATATACGAGAGACGACAACGACATACACGAAACCTGGCAACATTGCAGCAGGAATTAGGTCAAGTAAATAGTTAGTCTCTTTCCATGTCAAAGAGAACAACACTTTGTTGCCGTCACCCAATTAGAAAAAGGTCATCGCAAAACGCTGCTGCTCTCTGTTTACGTTCATTTTGTCTCATTACAAGTTGTACACCAGCGCAGTATAACGTTATCATTCCAACACATAGAAAAATCCATTGTTTGTGGTTCTCTTTTGAGGGGAAACTCTCGTAGATACATCGGTTCTCTTATATTGCCGGGTGTTAGCTGCTAGCTTGTATCTAGGTATCGGTGGATTTAAGTTGAATCTTTCATGAATTCGAATGAAACGAAACGATTTGTGTTGTCGTTGCACTTGCACTCGGAAATTTATGATTTTGATGCAAACTCCCGCTATAAAACCAGCTGATCGTTAAGAAAACCCGAGCGAGAGAGAGCGATCGATAAGGTTTGATAATTATGATTGTATCTATGCTATCCACTTGTTTGTGTGCATCGGTATCTAAAGGCGATAATATTTTTTTTAATCGGATTTTATAATCCGCTGAAAGGAAGAGTTTGGGTATCTTGCATCTACCATCACGTTTTCGAACTTCGAAACATGTATCTATCTCGAAATAATCTCAACCTGATTCGACTTTGAGTTTGGTGGATTTCCTTTCGTTGTTTTGTTTGGCGTAGATACTGAATCTTTGACTGTTCGGATAGATAATAGTGAAACTGGTTTCTAATTTGAATGTGTGTGCGTGTTGACAAATGCCAGTGCAATTCAAATAAACATTCACATGGATACAAATGCTTGGTCGTGGTTGTGCGGTGCGCTCGGATGCGTTTTCTTCGCCCTAAGGGATGTGTTTTTATGTTTCTTTGTTCGGTTTTTTTTTCTTTTAGCGGCGGTATGAGGAGTTTCCAACAACAATGTGGAAATCAATTGAAAAAAAAAAAACCAAACAAAAAGTCACGCATATTGAAGTGGTAGTGGAGGCTAGAATGCGGGTAGCCATGATAGCCCATTTACAGATAAATTACATATCGACACATGTATTTATATGTATGTATGTGTATGCATGCATGATGCGTGATTGAATGCACGCATATTGTAAGTTTCACAAGGATAAGTGGATGATTTGCATGGTTTTGTGATAATTAAAGGCCCACTGAAACAATGGGAATGGCTTTTTAAGGAAGAGAGTTTCAGTCGAGATGTGGGTGGGCTGACGTTAGGAAAGGAAACTAGATTAGGTCCGTAAAGCTTATTTTAGTTTTGTGACGCAAAGAAAAAACTTTTGAAATATCGACAACGGACATCTATTGGATTGGCATTAGGTAGTTATATCTGATCGATTCTCGCGAATTTGACATCCACGGCCGCGTAATTAAAAAAAAAACTGAGACACCAACAATTATCGGCGACGATATTTCCTTGATGTTCAGTTTTGTGTGAGTAAATGAAATGACATGTCTGGCATTAACGGCCCAAACAGGACCTCAAACCTGGTTTCTCTATTCATATGTGTTTGCGGAGTTATATTTTTGCAAAAAATAATGGGACCTCCTGTTTAACGCCAACTCCAAACGGCAAATTTGAGAAGCTCCTCATGACAGTTCTACTCTTGGATGTTTGTCAGACTTTAGCAGGCGGTGGGGCAGATGGTTGGATGTTGTAAGTGCGAGTGTATGTAACAAGACAAAAAGCAGGTCGAAATGACTAACACGCAATATCCGGCCTGCTGTCTTGATGGGACTGGCCCTCTAGATTGGGGTTTGTGCTTTGGGCATACTACCTACTAACGCATACAAAAAAATATTGTATATGTGGGGAAGCAACTAAGATTCTCGGAAAGGACTGATTTTATTGTTGCCGACCGTGCCAAACGAAAAACGGACAACGACGTTCGTATCTGCAACTGGAATATGAGAACATTAAACATAAATGGTACAGGCGAAACTAGCTGCTACAAAGCAGATATTACTGCCATCCAGGATATACGATGGAATGGGCCGGGGAAGAAGAGGATGGAAAACTGTGACATTTAGTATGGACCATGCTATAGTGAGCAGAAACAGCGACTATTCGTACGTGGATTTGTTAAAAGTGCCAGACTTAGGCAATAAGTTTTATACTATCATCAATGCCAAATTAGCCAACAGAGGCGCGCAGCGCATCCAATATCGGACCATTACCTTGTTGCAGCTAAGGTAAGAATGCGGATATCCAACACTGATCCAACATATGAGAAATACTGTGAAAAAAATTATTGTAGACTGCAATCGAAAGAGACCGCCAAGTCCTTCGGAGAACGCGTATCCCTTTACCTTTAGATTAACACTAAACCACCACCAAAGAACAATGGCGACGATGTCAACAAGCCATTCGATCAGGCGCAACTGATATGATAGGTTTCTCGCGCCCACCAGCCAGAGATCCTTGGGTTGATGAAGAGACCCGACAGATACTTGTCGGCCCACAAGGCAAAGTGCAGGTAAAGACGAGGGCTACCGTTGAGTTCTATAGGCAAAGAAGGAGATGGTTTGATGAAAAGACCCTATAGCTACTAGCAGCCAAGAACGAGACCTACAAGACTAAGCTGTAGATGAAGACGAGAGCTCTGTAGGCAAAGAAGAGTGGGAGGAAAGCGGAATTAACAGAAAGAAGAAAAAATAGCAAGAAAAGCGCACGATAACTTTTACCAAGCATAAAACGTCAAAGCCAAGGATACAAGGCTTGAACAAAATCCTGTCGCGATGAACAGACACAGTCGATGCTGAGGATATGGAAGAACCACTTCGGCAGACTGTTAAACGGCGATGACGAGCAACATTCAGCTGTCAGGCAGAACGAACCTTTCAATGTTGGTGACTACAACGAAAACTACCAACCACCCGACCTAAGGGAAGTGAGGATAGCGATATCTAAACTTAGTCTTAACAAGGCGGCCGGAAATGATGGTCTTCCTGCCGAGATATATAACTCCGATGTAGATTATTTGGTTAGTAACATGGAACCTCACCATCGTTTGCCCGATCTGCAAAAAATCAGACCTCCCGAACTGCGCCAACTACAGAGGCATAACTTAATTGTCGCCTATCTGCAGTAAGATGTGATCGCCTGAATCCGTTTACCAACAGCTTGATCGGCCCTATCAGTATGGTTTTAGGCCTGAAAAGTCCACAACTGTTCAAATCTTCACACTTCTGCAGATCCTGGAGAAAACCCAAGAAGTTCAGAAGAGCACCTATTCATCGATTTCAAAACCGCATACGAAAGCATTTATAGAGGCGAACTATGTAGAGAGCCATGTCTAGTTTTGGTATACCGCCTAAACTCATCCGTATGTGTAGGATGACGATGGAGAATTATCTCTACTCCATCAGGGTCGGAAACGACCTCACCGATACATTCGATACCGAAAAAGGATTTGGCTAGGCGATGCGCTGTCATGTGACTTCTTCAACTTGATTCTTGAGAGGATTGTGCAAAACTCCCGAGGCAACACCAGAGGCACAATTTTCCAAAAATCGGTGCAACTACTAGCATACGCCGACGATATGGACATCATTGGTAAGACTCAACGTGATGTCATAGCCACGTTTGCTAGTATAGAGAAGGAAGCGGTTTAGTAGTAAGTGAGGGTAAGACTACGTATTTGCTGTCGACACGAAAGGACACACAACATCGACGAATTGGACAGAAATTGGACATTGACAGATATAACTTTGAGGTAGTACGGGACTTTGTCTACTTCGGCTCCGCTATTAACTCCGACAACAACATCTCGTCAGAAATTTAACGAAGAATTACTCTTGCAAACCGATGTTTCTTCAGGTTAAGAAGGCAATTTAGTAGTAAAGCCCTCACTCGAACTACTAAGGAGATTCTCCGAAAAATCTTCGGTCCCGTTTGCGTTGACGGGCTATAGAGACGAAGATTCAACCAAAGAACTATACGAGCTGTAAAACGAAAAAAAACTCTGCATTGGACGTTTAAGATGGCTATGACATGTAGAACGAATGAACACCAATACTCCGGCTCGCAGAGTCTTCAATCCCCAGCCAGACGTCGGACGCAGTAGAGGAAGACCTCGCCTTAAGTGGAGTGCACAACTGGAGGCAGTTAGCTAAGGACCGGTCTAAAGAGGCATTTTGGTTGAGATCCATGTTCATTCGTTAGCCCATCGTCTATCGCCTCTTGTCTAGCGCAATGTGATTAATTTGGTCTACCGTTCGTAACAATCTTTTCCATGGGTTGTTCGTTAACCCAAAGCACACCCCCAACCTGGAGGGCTAGTTCCAATTAATTAGATACCCCTAGGACAGTATCCACTACTGAATTGAGCGCTGCCGTTGGCCGTTCGGTATAGACATCGGGCGCAGTGGAGGAAGTGGCGATCACAAGTAGAAACCGACCTAAACCAACTTGAAGTGCGCAACTGGAGGCAGTTAGTCAAGGATCAGACTAATTGGAAAGGCATAATGTTTGAGCCCTAGGTGCATTCTGGACTGTAGCTCCACTTAAGAAAGTAAGTATTTCAAAGGGTTTTTACAAAATAAATGTGTGGCAGTTTTTAGGGACCTTCATCATCAGGTACCATCTTGCGATATTATGTGATGAGAAGAGATGTCGTAAAGGAGATAGTTTGCATCTTCCGGAACAACTGACTACATGATTCCATTCATATAGATTTTTTTTGCAATAGATAATAGATAGACAATAGAGGGATAAGTCAGTAAAATCAAGAACTAAAGTAAAGCCTAGTTTGAAACCCCATCAATAAACTCTCAAGATGTTCTTAATATCAATTAAAGCCCTAAGTTTCAACGACTGGTCCATTGTAGTGTCGTAGATACTATCGCCGAGTGTAATTTCATTCATTTTTATGTTGACGAGCAAGCGCTTACGTGGATCGGCTCTTAAGATTTCGGGCACTATGTCAGAACCGATGTTCAGGACCTAAAGCCTGTACCTAACAGTTCATCAGAAGACGCACCCAAACCAGGTCTGAATGTTTTCAAGATAATTTGTACTCATATAATCGTCAGAAGGACATCATTTTAATAAAGTGCACCATCCTTACTGTCAATGCACACTTTCACTTCCATTCACCATCAATAAAACTAACAACTCTCCGAAACCAGAAGTGGCCCAAAATATCTCATGCGCACTACTGATATTTTCCCAACCTATTCCTTAAAGTGGGATTTTCGAAGAAATCATAAAAATAATAAACAGGCATTTGTGTCAAACATAACTGCGTTGTGTATATCCTTGAAATCTTTCCTAATCCGGGTAAGTTTTTATGTTTTCCTTTCAACATTTTCCCACCCTGCAGGAACAACTCGAACGAAAAAGCATAAATTCCCCATACCCCCGTCACAACATCATCCCTAACAACTACCTAGCTGCGTAGTTAAGTTTTGCACTTTTCCTTTCCCAACGTCGCAATAAATGCTATTGCATGCCGTTCTAACGACAGGACGATAAATTTTCCGTTTCAAAAGGGATTTCGCCGAAAATGCCCCGAAAAGTGTTTATACTCCGGAATGGCCGTTTTCCTGTTAACCCGCCCCTCGTTTGTGCTTTATTGTAACGGAGTAATGAAGTCGCAAAAAGTCCTGGCAAATACGCAAAAAGGGATGCAAAGGGTGGAAAAAAAGTAACTCTAGGTTTGTGGGTTTAGAGTCTGCGCAAACGTTCCCTTCCCCCTGAGAAATTCATTCAAGTTCTGGGAAAGTTTAGGGTTTCACTCACACACCCCCAACAACACAACACTGACATCCCTCGAAAGAGAAATTGTTGGGTATTCCCAGTTCTGTATTCCCCAGATGAAAATAGGTCAACATAGTATTCGTATCGCGTGTCCTGTATTCCGGATTCGATATAGTGGAGTGAGAGCTGCTGGAAGGAGTCATGATACCTTATGTGCTCCATATTAGCGAGGGTAGAACTTCAACCCGTTGTGTTCGGTACATAATGCATCTGCACTCAATTTAATTCGACTTTTGAGAGTGATCCAGGCTTGAGTGGCTTTGTTACGGTAGAATAAAGCGAAATTCAATTTATCTACGTCGTATTGTAACAACGGTACCAAGGGAATTCCATCCGACAAACAAAAGAAAATGTATCTGTGGCGGATTTTCCTTTTGACTTTTGGTTTGGTTCGTGTTGGTACGGAGTACGTGCAATTGCACTCCTTTGCAGTGTGATAGTGTGCACACTGGCATCGCTTGTCATGGGTTCACTAATAGGCAACAAATTAGTTTTATCTTTGCTCCTAAACTAAGCCGAACGTTAAGTGGCAGATTGTTGGCTGTGCTCGCTGGTTTGCCAGCGCCAGCGGCGGCAATGACTTGTGGCTGCCCTAAGGCCTCTTGTCTGATGATGATGATGATGGCGATGACGACGACGCTGTTGAGAGTTACAGTGTAGCCATACGGATACTGACGTTTTGCGGTTCAGATACTAATGAGATGTCATAAGGTGAGATGGCTCGAAGTCTGGTTACATCGCATGTGCATCCACTGGATGATGCATGGATAAACTGAAAGCGAAAGATACAAATGGGATTAAATTTTTTTTGTATTCTCTTCCCATTGCACTATGTTGAAGTTTATTGGCACCAACAGGGTGGTACTTTTTTTGGAATTTTAATTCATTTTTAAAGGTGTAGTCTGGGAGGCTAGGTTTTGAACACTCGCACAGAAAAGAAGGAAGAACATCAGAAACTCCTTTTTCTACAAAAGATGTTAACAGCGGAACAACGAACCTGCTTAACATTAACCAGCCATTCATGAACAGGGTAAGTAGGAGGTAAGAGTGGCTCTTTTGGTTGAATGAAGTCCTTTTTGATTAGCTTTACTATATGTTCGAGAAGACCTCACATTTAGTTAAGCAAGTAAAAAGCAAAAGCAACCTTAATTGCATCTGCGTCTGATTGTTAGTGTTCGCTCGCTCTACAAGTCGTAACCATTATAGGCGCCCAATATGCGATATTTTCCTGGATATATTCTTATTCGAATCATAGCCTCCTTTTTGTTGGCCCTACATAGTGTAGGTAGTGCTTTGGGTTATCACGGAAAAACCTATTTAAAAAAAAGTCCGGAGAAGAATGCTAAACGAAAATAGGACAACGACGTTAATATCTCCACCTGGAAAGATGAAATGCTTAACACTAAAGTTGAAGTGAAATTCCTAAACTACTAAAAAGGAGACATTACGGCCATCTAGGAAATTCGATGATATATATCGGGCAAAAAGAGAATGGAAAACTGTGATATCTACTACGGTCCGTGTTACTTACTTACTTACTTATCGGTCTCAAGACCCGTGAAGAGTCTCTGCCTGAGACACTGCAGCCCAGTATCAGCTCTACCTTCTTGCTTATCGTCCAGCACTCGGCACCATAAAGCAGAACTGACAGGATAAGGGTTTTGTAGAGCACACATTTCCTCCTTCGAGTTAGGAGTTTTGAACCCAGTTGTTTCGCCAAACCGAAGTAGCAACGGTTTCCTAGGGTAGTTCTTCGACGGATCTCCACTAGGGTGTTTGTTTGTTAAGTGAAATCATGGTGATAAGTGAAATCATGGGGCTACTCTAAACGAAACACCTGGGCTGAAAGTTGTGGCCTCGATGTAAACCCGAGCAAAACGGAATTGGTGCTATCCACCACAAAAACCAAAATACCTGAATTCAACCTCCCCCATCTAAATGGTCAACTTTCTTCCAGTGATAGGTATTTGGGTATCATGCTTGACCTAAAACTTAGAGTAAGGAAGGCGTGTGTTGCCTTTTATGCTTGCGACAAATCCTTTGGAAAGAAGTTGGGATTTCAACAAAAGACAACCTTGTGGATGTACACAGCAGTGGTACGTCCAATTCTCACATACTGATCACTAGTATGGTAGCCCGCATTGAGTAAAGGCTACAACCTCACAAAACTTAAAAGGCTGCAAAGAACTGCCAGTATAGGCACCACGGGCGCACTTAGGTCGTTGCCAACGGATGGCCCTTACTGTGCTATTGGAACTCTTGCCTCTCGACCAACACATTAAAGATAGCGCACTATGCAGCTCAGTAAGACTCAAGGGTTCAGTATGCTGGACTGCAAGGCCGAATGCCACACTTATATCCTGGACTCGTTACCAAACGGTCACGTTTCCAACAGACACATCACACCTACACTAAGCTTCAAGAAAGGCTTCCACGTAAGCTTTCCTAGTGGAGGAGGAACGAAGTAGTAAGAGATTTCGACACTTGTCTGCAATTACGGATCCAAGCTTAACTGTGGTGTGGGGTCCGGAGTCTACTTGGACCGAAAAGATCAGTATCATACCGCCTACCAGATTTTACCCGCGTATTAAAGGCGGAACTACTGGCTTTCCGTGAGATTTGCTCGCTACTGGGACGTGACTATACGAAAAAGCAAAATATTGCTATCCTCATAGATAGTCAAGTGGCCATTAAGGCCATGAACTCGGCTACCATATCATCCAAGCTGCTACAGGAATTCGGGAACGAACTTGCCCACCTGGGCGAACGCTTCAGGGTCACACTTCTCTGAGTTCAAGGGCACAATGACATTGAAGGAAACGAGCGTGCAGACAAGCTGGCCAGGCAAGGCTTAGCTCTACACGGCTCACTTAAGTTAAGAGACAAATCCACACATACTTCTTGAAGAGGCCGACTCTAAATTAAGAAGGTTAAAAAATTGCGTCATATCGAGGAAGATATGGCCTTCCTACGACAAGATCAGAACAAACAAAAAATACAAATTTTTGGCGCAACAGGCTCGTTAGTACCCAGGGCCTAGCTTTCTCACAACCATTCATGTGTGCGTGTGTACTTCTTGCACGATGGCGGGACCTCCTGTTTTATGCCGACTCCGAACGGCTAATTTGAGAAAAGCTATTCTTGACAATTGATACTACTCGGACGATTTGTCAGATCATCACGAGAGGAGGGCCAGTGAAAAATCATTTAGGTGTTGCTACGGCTGGGAATCGAACCCAGACCTTCTGCGCGGCAGTTCATCGCACTAACCATCGCGCCACTGAGCCCTCAGATCAGAACAAACGACCTACTGAAAAGAACCCGACCAGAGATCGCAAGAATTACGGCGATAGTCAGGGAACACTGGCCAATTGGAGACCATGCGGCCAAACTAGGGACCCCATACAACCCCCAAAGCCGCAGTCGGAACACAAATGAGTGATAAACCCTCTTCCATTTTATCTACCAATGTCCAGCACTAGCAAGAGCCAGATTGCGCGCGTTAGACCAACCATTCTTCGACAACCTTAGTGACATCTCGGGTAAAAGGATACAAGATCTTATCCGTTTTCTAAACCTCACAGGCTGGATCTAGAGACCGGCTTTATTACATCCACAACTACCATCATAATAAAGGTCACACGAGTCGTGGTAAAAAAAGGTACATAAGTGCTACTTGCTACATGCTGAACGGGCACTACTACCTACCTTAGGCCTATACGCAAAAAGACTAGGCCTCTACAGCAATGACTTCTGTAGAACTTGCTCGGACGAAGGAAAGTATTACTCACCTTCTATGCTATTGTCCAACTCTCTCAGGGAAAAGAAAACTCCATCTGGAAGACTACTTCTTCGACAATCTAGGTGAGCTGGCTTATATAATGTCAGAACTCTCCTACGCTAGTCAGATCTGAATGGTTCAATTAGGTGAGTGAATATAGGAAAATCGACAGATCTACGTGCTATCACAACCGACCATAATACGCGTGCAGCCTAACCTAACCTAGGCGCGTTGTTTCGGTGTAAAGAGATTGATTGTTAAAATTGGTCAAAGATATTCAATGTTTCTATACCGACATAAAAGATGGCGCACACTGTACCAAGCTTAAAACGATGTCTTCTAAACAATTGTCATTAAATGAATGATAAATCTCACTAAAATAAAACGGAACATCACACATTACCATACTCATCTTGATCTTTACCAATACCATGCTCATCCTCACTGTCATTAGGTTTTAGTAAGTTCACCCTATAATGTGATTTTTAAGTTTTTCTTTACGAAAAAAAAAAAATCAACGTTCCACTGATTGCCCTTTCCATTATGGCTTAGTTGGAATTGCCCTTTCCTCTTAAAATATATGTACAACAATCCAGATCCACTATTCGGATACCTTAATAACTTTTCCGTGATTACCCATCTCGAGATGACAACAACTTTCCATCGTCTTCGCTCCGGGTCACTCCACCATCCACCTCTCCCTTCTAAGATGGCCAACTTAACTCAACATCATCATCCTCAGCTGGCATCAATTTGGAGCCTCAAATCAATGCAAATGTTCCATTGTTGTATGAGATTGGAGCGATGTCGACAACACCGTCATCGTCATCGTCGTTGGCTTAATGGGATCCAGCTTAAGTATCCGCCTCTACATGAATACATCTACAAACAACGGGAAAACAAAAAAGGAGAAGAAGAAGAAGAAAAAAACTCGTAGAACCACTTGACTTGTGACTTTTCTTATGGTGCACCATAACGCAGCAGTGCGCTGCGATGCCATAACAAAACAAAGCCAACGAAAGGAAAACCATTAAAACAGTGGAAAATCCAAATCGACAAAAAGTCACACAAAAAATGTTGAAGCCGAGAAGGCAAGTCTAAGCCCAAAATAACAAAAAAACAGGCACCCCCACCACAAGACGATCTACGCAAGGGGCGATCAGAAAAACCGGCCGGCCGGCGTGCAGGGTGCACTTAGAGATGGAGCCACTGTTGAACACGTCTAATAAAGTTTTTCCAACTCGCCTATACACACAGACGAAACACAAAATCCCGTTTAACGTGTCGAAACCCAACGGTAAACAGCACGAACACGTTTGGCAAGTAAATTAGATACCGCGTACCGTTCCGTGCCCCGTCGCGTCATAGCTCTGAAAATACAATAAACTGCGGTTGTTGTAAGCAGGAGGCGTTTCGGACCCCCCAAACACCAAAACTTTTTGGGGGAAAACAGCAACACGATCAACTGGCGTTGGGTGGATGTGGTGAATATAAAGGCGAAGGACGTACCGATAGCCATCGCCGCCCGTTGCCCTATGGAGCTGATTTGAATCCGCCGCCATGAATAGATACAAAAGGTGCACGCAGAATGGATTCGATGAGAGCTTGCATCACAGGTTAAGAGGGTAGGGACCGTGACGGTCGGAAAACAAATTCGGTGGCAGCGCGCTGTGGTGGAGCACAATGTACGCGCACACGTGCAGACTAGCTATTCGTCGACTATGTGGGGCTTTCTCTATTTTTAGGCATTCTACGATGTCGTGTGATGAAATATTCGCCTCCTCGCCCATTGATGTCAACTTTGAATGGTGATTCGGCGTGACGATGATAGAGGCAACTACGACGTATGCCTATTAAACAGCTTCAGCCAACCTGGGATTGACATTTTTTGACAGGATTTTTTCGTTGTGTGGGAAGACATTGGGACTTTTTTTTGGATCTGAATGATATATAGAGGTACTTAGGCTGTTTTTATTGGATTCACAGGAATAGGTGATTTCATGATCAGATTAGATGATAACTTCTCAGTCTTGTTAATACTTAGGTCCATGGTGCTTAAATTTAATAACAAGTCGTACATTTTTGTGAAGACAATATAGAATTTGAGAAATTGAAAAGCTTTATGGGGATGGTATACAAATACGCCGGCATTTTTAATCAGAAGAAACAATTCTGTTTTAGATCTGTACCCCACCTCGGAGGACTATTTATACAATCCTATGTGGGATACGATATAGCATATGTTATAGGGGTATAATATTCAGTCTTAAACTTTTGAGCTAGGATATCGAAATGTGGTGTATGTGGAGCATACTCACTGTTCCATCAGTTGGAAAAAAACATATTCAATACCCAAAAAGGATTTAAGCAAGGCGATGCGTTGCCATGGGACTTTATTAATCTCATTCTTGAGAGAATTGTCCCGAGCCAACACCAGATGCACAATCTTCCAAAAATCGGTGCAACTACTAACATACGCCGACGATATTGACATCATTGGTTGGACTCAACGTGCCACTAGCCACTAGCCACTTTTGCTAGTAGAGAGAAGGAAGCGGATAAATGGGTTTAGCAGTAAATGAGGGTAAGACGAAGTATATGCTGTCAACACGAAAGGAATCACAACATCGACGAATTGGACAGAACGTGACCATTGACAGACATAACTTTGAGGTAGTATAGGACTGTGTCTACCTCGGCTCCGCTATTAACTCCGACAACAACATTTCGTCAGAAATCAAACGAAGAATTACTCTTGCCAACCGATGTTTCTTCGGGCTAAGAAGGCAATTCAGTACTAAAGCCCTCACTCGAACTACTAAGGAGATGCTATATAAGACCCTGATTACCCCAGTACTGCTCTACGGCGCTAAAGCATGGACCGTATCAAAAGCGGATGAAGAAATCCTTGGTCGATTCGAGAGAAAAATTCTTCCAAAAATCTTCGGTCCCGTTTGCGTTGATGGGCTATGGAATCGAAGATTAAACCAAGAACTATACGTGCTGTACAGCGACATACCCTTAGTCAAAAGAATACTCCGCTTTGGGGGTTTAAGATGGCTAGGACATGTAGAATGAATGGACATCATTACTCCGGCTCGCAGAGTCTTCGATTCCCAGACAGACGTCGGACGCAGTAGAGAAAGGCCTCACCTTGAGTGGCGCGCACGAGCAGAAACCGACCTCAACCAACTTGGAGTGCGCAACTGGAGGTAGTTAGGTAAGGACCGGGCTAATTAAAGAGGCATGTTGGTTGAGGTCCAGGTTAATTCCGGACTGTAGGGACACTTACGTAAGTACCCGCGGCCACCGTACATTTCGTGCTCCTAACCCGTTGTGGGTCTCTGCCTGAGACAAGGCAGCCTTTCATCTTTTCGATCCCGGGAAATTTGCTCCCAGTTATTTAGTCCAAGCCCTCTGGTATTCAAGATCGCTTGGTATTGGTACTTAAACTGGAGGTTCGGTCTTCCTTGTCGCCTCGAATCTAAAGGTTGGGATTCGAAGATTCTTTGGCTGGAGCTGCCGTCTACACGTTTTTACCTTTTGTACTACATCCACATCTTGGTATAGCTCTTCCATTCGTCTTCCTCGCATACAGGACCAAAAATTCGACGAAGAATTTTTTTTTCGAAAGTTCCTAATATTTGCTCCGCTTACCTCCTTATGGTCCAGCATTCGGCGCCGTAAAGTAGGATTGGTGGAATTAGGGCCAGGTAGAACAATATTTGGTCTTTCGGTTTAAGAGTTTTGATCCCATTTGCTCCGCCAAACCGAAATAGCATCGGTTTCCTAATGATAGTCTTCGTCGTATCTATACTAAGATGTCATTTGTAGGGTTGATGTTGTCTCCGAGGTGACATTTTGTCCAAGGTTGTGGGTCGACAGTACTTTGTTTGTTGATCTCATATATCTACTTTGTCTTGACCTCGTTTACTACAAGACCAACGCGTTTCGCCTCTTCCTTAATGACTGTAAAAATGCATCTTCAGCTGCACGGTGGGAGCTACCAGTAATGTCGATGTCATCTGCGTACCCCAATAGCTGGAAGGATTTGTTGAATATAGCGCCTTCCGTATTAACTCCTGGCCTGCGAACTTTCTGTTCCACCACGAGATTGAAGAAATCGCATGAAAGCGCAACTCTTTGTCGGAATCCGGTACAAGTTTCGAAAAGTTCAGATGAGCTATTTCCAAACTGAACGTTGCATCGCGTATCCTTTAATGTTAGGCGACACAGCTGTAGATATCAGTTTCAATGGTATCCCGAATTCCCCGATCGCTTTCTAAAGCTCTAGGCAATGGATGCTATCATACGCGGCCTTGAAGTCGATGAGAATGAAAAGATGGTGCGTTTCGACTTGAAATTCGTTGGTTTGTTCCAAAACATGCCTTTGTGTGAACATTTGGTACGTGCCGATAAGTTTGATGCCATAAGGCACACAGTATGTTGAATGGGATCTTATATGCGACATTTAACAGGGATATGCCTGGGTAGTTTGTGCAAGACATGGAATCGCTTTTTTTTGAAGATTGGACATATGGAGCTGATAATCCACTCATCGCTTTCATCCGTCCAGGCTTTGTTGATAGTTTGATGCATACCTTCTTGGCAAAACCTTCGTATTTGAAGAGTTCTGCTAGTCATCCATCAGAACTAGCTGACTTGTTGTTCTTCAGTTTTGTTATGACTGCTCTAACTTTAGCAATACTGGGACGGAGGGTTACCTCTTCGTTGACTGGAGTGGCGTGCCGGGGTGGTTTCCTGCCCTATCAACTCTTGACAGCATGCTCATTAAGATGCTGCTGGAAAGGCTGCCTGAATACATCTAAAGTTCCACGCGTCTCAGTGACATTCTTACTTTGAAGCCAGCTGGCAGTTGTTTGGCTTTCTTGTAGACTTGACGGATGTTTTCCTTGTCGCGAAACGCTTCGATTTCCCAGAGCTAAGAGGCTGTGTGTTCTCGATTTCTTTGCAGGATTTTCTTGTTTTCTTTTCTCCTGGCGCGGTACTCTTTTCGTGGGGCGCAGGTTTTACGTTGTAGCGCCTTGATATGTTTATCTTCTGACCTCCCTTTTTGGTGCTTGCAAATGTAATCATACAACGGCATCTTTTCGGAGGAGATGCGTCTAACGCGTCTAACGCGAAGTCTCTTTTTTGGAACGATTCGCAGCTTTTTCTCGTTGGATAGTCAGGCTCTGGATTTGGCTACAACGAGATAATGGCCAGAGTCGACACATTCAGAAGGGGTTGGATGTGTGCCCCGTATCTATGAGCAGATGGTCGATTTGGTTGGCGGTTCGACCATCTAGAGATCGCCATGTTGCTTTTTGGATTCAAAGTCGTGGGAACCTAGTGCTGCCGCGAAGTCTGTTAATCGGAAGCCATTATCTGCTGTCGTTTCTTGGAGGCTATGTGCTTTCTAACTAACCCTCTGAAGATGTTTTCCGTACAGTATTTCTCATATCGTATTCCGGATAGGCTCCA
The DNA here is from genome assembly GCA_932526625.1 of Rhingia campestris. NCBI lineage: Eukaryota > Metazoa > Arthropoda > Insecta > Diptera > Syrphidae > Rhingia > Rhingia campestris. Next base: position 32,180,970 of record OW052183.1, read on the forward strand.
TAGGCTCCGTGCAGGAGGTCGTAAAATTCCTCCTTGATAGGGTCTTCTTCAGTCTTATCGGCAGGGGCGTGTGCAAATATTAGACTGATGTTGCAGAACGTTACTCTTATGCTGATTACAATAAGACTATCACCAACCGGCTTAAAGCCGATTATTTTTGACTTAAGTCGGCTCAACACAACGAATCCAAAACCTATGCAGCCTTGGGTGGCAGCTGTACTAAATGTCCCAAGTTTTTCGTTTGTGTTTTCCTGATCTATTTCATGGATCGCGATAATGTCTTCGAGGACCGATTCAAGTTTTTGAGTGACATCCGGGGTTTACAGCTTGCATAAGTTCCAGGTGCATATTCGTAAGTTCTTGCCAGAGACGTTCCGGGTCTGGTTGGTATTGGAGGGGGGATCCGCGGAGGGGATCTGTCATTCGAGGCTGTGGTCTCTCTCATAACTAGCTATTTTTACGTTGTTAGGAAGTTATTCGGACGGCACACCGACAACCTGGAGGGCCAGCTCCAATTTACTAAATACCCTTAATCCGCCACCATCTGTGTTCAAGGGGTCTGATTTACCCTTGAGATTCCTAGATCATTTGTGGTCCAAATATGTCAAAGCAACTTATATTGGTTTTTCACTTTGTCCATCCTGTCTTGGGAGTTCTACAGTCAAGCGACTCAGCGGTCGCTACGGGAAAGCTGAGAGTCGGAGTTGGTAAGCATATTAAGCTAGTCGAAAACTCAAGGTTTCATATAATCGCATTGCCTACCATTTGGCCATACTTTATATGTGTTGTAAAGAGCTATCCCTAAATTATAAGACATCCTAAAAGTATATTTTAAAATCAATTTCCATTTGAAAGGCACAGGAGTGAAAACCGGCAAAGTCGCAACGCAGTCATTAACATACCCCCACATAAATTACTGCCTAACCAACAAAAAAAAAATCCCTGTCCTTAGAAATATTTACATCAAAGGACATGTTCAACCGTAGCAACATAGGCAATTACCCATTACATGGCCATCAACACAAAGAGAGCAACTTTGCTTCAAAAGAGAAAGCCTCCAGTAAAGTCAACAATAACGGTTCTCTCGCCATTTCTCTGTTGCTCCACAATTACAATAACTTTGTCCCTACACAACACAAGGCCATTACGAGGCAAATACACATGCAAATGGCTTACTTGGCGAATGGCGATTTGACGTTTTCATTTGAGGCCGGTTGAGTACACCGATGACGTGACGTAGGGGCATGAAAAACTGCATCACGACGTTTATGGCCAACAATGACATTAAGTTACCAAGAGGCTTTAGCGCAAGATAACAAAGAACCAAGCTTATCCCCAGTCCTCCCCCGCAGCCCCAATCGGGAAAGTGTTTTGATGACCACATGCCATACTGTCATGGCAGCGCTTTAAAGTTGTGTCAGTCTCAGTACTGCAACGACAACAACGACGCTGATGATGATGAATCAAAATTTAGACGGAGAATCTTGTAAACAAAAGCAGTTTGCTTACGGGAATTCGTATAACTGCGTTTCTCTTTCGTTTCGTTGGGTGTTTTGCTTGTTCTTCTTTTGTATTCTATGAAGTAACTGTATACGGTGGTTTCTTCGAATGCAAACGAATGCTGACTTTTCTACGCACAGATGCATGTATTGTGCTTGTTGTATCGTGCTGTCTCGTTTCCGGGTCTTTAACGCCGCGAAAGTGCGGGCTTTTACGTGTTTCTGTCCTCAATGGAAATTAGATAAACCCTAACGATTCTGTAGAAACCTGTCCAAAATATTTGGGAATTTGAATTGAATTTACATACAGTGAAGACCCTCATCAAGTTTGGCGTGGGATACACTCATTCTTTGTTGGTTTTCGAGTTTCTTTGAAATGCAACTTCAGGAACGTGACTGTTTTGGAATTTTATATCAAAAATTCGTGAAGAATTTACATTAATGAAACTTGGACAAGTCCCAAGGGTGATGGATGACTTCTTCAAAAACCTGACAAATCATTCCAGATTCAGTGAATTTTTGGACTTGAACTAGACAAACTGCATTTCTGCAGAAATTCTGACGAATAAAAATGGTTGCGGGTTGGGGCTTGTGTAGTTGTTTACAAATAAATTATGAAGGTAGGATTGTCCAAAGCGATGGGATTCCTACCTCGAGATTGGGAAAGCATTTAGAGAACTCCTACCAAATGAGCTTATTTTTTTTTTTAAAGAGACTGTAAGCTGTAACCTGGTTCCAGGGAGACATACAATTCCTCACATGAATCCTTCATTACTAACTTGCGTGGAATTTAATTGGTGGTTGCAAAAAGGACTTCAAATAGAGAAATACCTCTCAAAAAATAATAATCATCAATAGATGAAACAGTTTTTCGAGAACTAGGCCACATCCTGCGGACTATTGATAGGCCAGACTTGCCGAATTCTTGTTTCGAGATCCACATCTGTTAGAAAGTGCAGATCGATCCACCGATCCATAAGGAGTATTTTTCTCTGGTGGGGCAATGATCTTGATCTTTATTTGGGACGGAGCCAAGACGCTGCTTATTTTGGTGATTTCGAATATATGGTCGTTCCAACGAAGGTCGTTACTTTCACAATTACCAAGAATGGAAAGTTTGAATTTTGTAAATTTTGGTTTCGCTTAGATGACAGAAGACAGCATTGCGTTTTGGAAGCAATAAATTCCACTTACCCCCATTTACTGCTAAACCGATTTTTGCCTATTCCTCACTATACTAGCAAACGTGGCTATGAGATCACGTTGAGTCCCATCGATGATGTCAATATCGTCGGCGTATGCTTTGGAATATTGTGCCTCTGGTGTTTGCTCGGGAATTTTGCACAATCCTCTCAAGAATCAAATTGAAGGAGTCACATGACAGCGCATCGGCTTGCCTAAATCCTTTTTTGGTATCGAATGTGTCGGTGAGGTAGTTTCCGAACCTGATGAAGCAGCGAGACGTTTACCAAAACAAGACATGGCTCTGTATAGTTCGTCTCTATCCATGCTGTCGTATGCGGCTTAGAAATCGATAAATAGGTGGTGGGTATCGATTTGGACTTCTTGGGTTTTTTGCAGGATCTGGCAGTGTGAAAATTTGATCGGTTGTTGACTTTCCTGGCCTAAATCTTTTTTGATCTTTTTTCTTCTTTCTGAAAAGCCGGTGTACTTCCCTTCTTCTTTGCCTATAAAGCTCAATTGCAGCTCTCGTCTTCACCTGCAGCTGAGCCTTGTAGGCCTCGTTCTTGGCTGCGAGTATCTGTCGGCATTCCTCATCAAACCAGGGTTATCTTGCTGGTGTCCGCGAGAAACCTAGCACACCAGTTGCGGCTGAGCTTATGGCTTGTTGGCATTGTTGCCATTGTTCTTCGATATTGAATGCAGGTGCCCAGTTGGTATGGTGTGAATCGAGAGGTTAAATGATTCGCGTTGCGTGAAGGCCTTCGCGGTCTCTTGCGATTGCAGTCTTTCGACAATAAATTTGTTCACATTCCTACCTTAGCTGCAACAATGTTGTGGTCCGAGTCGATGTTAGCCATGTTAGCCAATGTCCGGACAACCAACATCCTGGATGCGTGCCTCTTGTCTATCGCAATGTGATCAATTTTGTTGACTGTTCGTTGATCTGGAGACCGATATTTCCGCTTATGGATATCGATGTAAAGAACCAGTATGCTGGCTATACTGGCATTTCGTTCCGTAGTGAAGTCAATTAGCATAAGTATGCTGTGTTTTCCGACAATACTGCTAAAAATATCTTCTCTTCCTACCTTTGCGTTAAAATCTCCCAGCACGATTTTAACATCGTACTTCGGTAGTCGCTTATAGGTTTTGTCAAGGTTCTCATAGAAGCAGTCATTCGCTTTATCATCATTTTCCTCCGTTGGGGCTTGAGCGCATATAAGGCTTATGTTGTCGAATAAGGCCTTGATGCGGATTGTTACAATACGTTCGCTAATGTCTTGGAAACATAAGATTTCTTGCCTAAGTCTGGCACTTATAACAAATCCGCACCCGAATAGTCGCTGTTTCTGCTCACTATAACACGGTCCGTAGCAGATGTCACAGTTTTCATCTTATTTCTGCCCGGTCCATCCCATTGTATTTCCTGGAAGGCAGTAATGTCTGCTTTGTAGCAGCTTGGGGCTTCCGCAAGTTGTTCGCCTGAACCTCTCTTGTTAATGTTCTTACATTCTAGGTGCAGATACGAAAGTCGTTGTCCTTTAAGCATGATCGTCAACAATAAAATTTGTCATTTCGAGGCTATTGATTGCTTCGTAATAATAGGTTTTTTCTATGAGTTGGAAGTTAACCCAAAGCACATCCCCCAACCTGGAGAGCCAGTTCTAATTTATTAGATACCCCTAGGACACGGGCCCATCAGTATCCACTACGGGATTGAGGGCTGCCGGTGGCCTTTCGATTCATCCGCCACCATCTCTGTTTAAGAGGCCTGACTTACCATTGAGATTCCTAGATAACCTGTTGCCCCAACATGTCGAAGAAGCTCAACTAGGTTCGTCTGGGACTGCAGGCCGGTTATTCCGTACCAGTCTGACTATGCTGTTTATAGTGTTGCTATTTTTCAACTTGTTATCAACACTCGCACTTATCGTTTAGCAAGTCAAATCCGGTTGGATGAGACCAGTACCCGATGGTTACCACTTGGAGGTAAAAATAAGCTCAGTTGATGTTTGGTCAGAGTTACATCCACTAGGCATTGCCAATCATTGACGTTTTACACTATGGTAAAATTTATAAACATCATTCCTGGGGTGGCACCTCTCTATATCCTCGATAGCACGCTTTCCTTATTCTTTTTTCTTCTTTCTGAAAATTTGGTAAATTAGGCTGAGTTTAACCGATATCGTAGGTTATATTAACTTTTAGGGCCGCTGGGGTTTGTGGATTATTCGCATACACCTGCGACTTTAGAAAACCCCACGAACTGGGTCAAATCGCACTTTTTCAGTGGCAAGCTAACATCACCCTTCATGTGAGATGACTATATGCCGTCGAATCGCTCATAGCGCCGTCCTGTTGAAACCACATATCGTTGGTGTCCATATCATCCAATTCAGGTCAAAAAAAGTTGGTAAAAATCGACCTATAGCGCTCGACGTTGACGGTGATGACCTGGCCAACGTCGTTCTCAGAGAAATATTGCCGTGATGCCGCTATCCCAAAATTAGCACCAAACAGTGATTTTCTTCGGGATGAATTGGAGCCTCTTCGATACCATGTGGATTGGATCAGTTTGTTTGTTGACTTACCCACTCATCCAAAAATGGGCCTCATCGCTGAAGATGATTTTTCAATGAAAATTTGGGCCAGTTTTCAACTGCTTCAGAGCCCATTCAGCGAACACAAGCCGTTGTCTATGGTCGTTACTTTCAGCTCCTGCGTCAGCTGAATTTTAGTCGTGTCAAGGTTCAAGCCGAGTTCTTGTGAAGGACGCCAAGTTGACTGCTTTTGATTCTTCTGCACACTCTAAAGGACTAAGACTTGTTGCGATAATATTATATGTACTCGGAATCTGGAGTTCGGTACAATCCTAAGCAGGATCGGAGACAAGGCCTCTCAAACAGACGTATCTTTTCCATGTAGGATGGTGGTACATTGAACCACACGGGACAACCGTAAGCGACGATTGGCCTTATAAGGGTGCATGACATATGACCTTAAGTCAAGTTGGATGCTTTTAAACAGTCTCCTTATCAGAGCATAAGCCCCCTTAGCCCAGGCCATACAAGCATCTACATTTTTGTTAAAATACAGAAACTTTTCGAGCCAGATGCCAAGATATTTTACGTTACTTCTCACCGCCAACGGCTGTCCATGTTGTCCAATTATACACAAATTTTATCAGTTTTCTCTGGTATCGTTTGAAGCCCTACGAAAGGGGGGTTTTGTTTTTTTGGAAATAAATCTTGAATTTCCAATCATCGCAATGTAAACGAAGTCACGTTGCAAAAGTATGTTGATGACTTCGATTTTCCGACCAGATCTGTACGCAACTAGATCACTGCATATGCTATAGCCTATCTTAGGGAACCTACAAGATCACTTGTCTAAATGTTAAATAATATCGGGGAGCTCACCGCCCCCTGTTTTAAACCGTTTTTAATTTCAAAGACTTTACTTTACGTTGACACATTTGACAACGAACTTCTTTCCCATAAGCATTTCATTAATCATATATAGAATGGGTTTACACATGCCTAGCCTGGTCAGATTGTAGAAAAGCCCTTCTAACCATACGGTGTCGAAGGTCTTCTCAAAGTCAACCAGGCAGGCCCCTACAATATTACCGCTATCAACTGTCAAAGTTCGGAAATCCCTATTGGAAGACCCTTTAGTAAGAGACTTTGTTTAATCTGGCTGAAAAGGACATCCAAGAAAGAACTCTGCAAGAAAGAACTCCTTCTCTAAATAATCGGAAACCCTACAGGTCAAGAATGCAACGGAAGTTCTTACTAGAACTACAAAGGAATTCTTAGAAGAATCTGCTTACTCCAGTTATAATTTAAGATACCGAAGCATAGACCGTAAAGGTGGATAAGTCCTTGGCCAATACACAAAATGTGGTTGGTCACGTTTTCGATAAATATGGAGACTTTGGCGATTCAATGGCAAACAATACACAGCCCTGGTTAAATGCATTTCACGTTTGTGCTAGTTTGGCCAAATTGCTCGAATACCCATGTCTATATGCCTTTAAAATATAAAATACCTTTGCTTTATTTAAATTCACCTGATTTTTGATTTTTGGTTCCAAATATGACACTTTTCACACTCCTCCACCTCATAGCTTACAACATCTCCCAAAACCAGCTTAGCATTATCGACTTCAACGCAATCAATAACATCAATGACTTCCATTCATCCCCAACTCAGACATTTTTATAAACTTTTACGATATTCACATACGAAACGATATCCATTACCGTTCTAAACAACCTTCGGAATATGAAAAGGACCACACTTTTCCTCTCCTTAACTTTCATTTCACGTATCACCACCCATATCGTTAGCTAGCTACATAATCACCAGCATAATGGAGTAACCCAGCCCTGCGGCCCGTTAAATGCAGATTAACCTACATATACCACAACAACAATTCGCGGTTTCCCTTTTCAAATCATTTCCCAACTCCATGACCCAAATTCACTTTTGAAGAGCGCTCTCTCACCTATACCCGTGGTGAAGACCCCAAATATAACCATCACCCTCCCAGATAAATACTCGCAATAGATACAGAAATCAGTCGCATAGATAAGTGGCAGATGAATGGACAGAACTTCACGCTCCATAGCCCATTCCCGAAAATACAAATTGCCAAGCAGCATCGTGCAACTTTGCCTCAGTAGTGGATTTCCATCCGTAGATACACCGCACCGGTGCCACATAGTGTGCTGAAACTTTTTCGAGCTCATTAATTCTAATTGAGTTTTCTGAACTTGTAAAGTTGTGAATCCTGAGATGACTTCCTTTCACACAAGTACCCCCCCTCCCTGGGGGATTTCGGTGAGCGCGCCAAGATTAAACGCATTTGCCGGCAAAATGAAAAATACATCTCAACAGTCATCCCTTCCCTTGGATCCCCTCAAAATAGTAAATGGCGTGCACAACTGTACCTAAGCTCCCTTGTGCCCATAGACAAATAGTTTCAATATAGGACCTGCTTTCAACCAACACACTGACAGCGACACCATAGTGACAGCAAACACCTAGAAAGAGCTTCACTCTCCCGGACTCTATCCCTCCCGAACATGATCTCTGAATTATGCTGAGGTGCGCCATGCTTGCCAATTCCCAAAACATGTACCATTACCATTCCCCACTGTATGGCTTGCAGCACCTTTTACGCCAACCCTAGGAAAACAACGCGCACACCCTCTCTCGCACTGTCCCTATCTCTTGCGATAGTATCTGTGTATCTATTTACTATGGGAACCGAAAGTAGGTCATGCATTCCAAATTGATGCATGTCACAACGTCGTACTCGTAACATTGAATTGCGTTGTGTTCGCGTTCGAGTTCTCGCCGAGCTCTATGCTTGGGAGCCCATTTCACAGCCATCAGCCTCAGCCAGCAGAAATATTCTATAGAGTGGGTGTTGGGTGTGTACAGCTCTACAGCAATGGGTATTGGGTATATCTGTTGGATTGGGATATTCGGAAAACTTGCATTGTAGTACATTATGCTTCCATGGCTGGCCTGGCATGCCATGGCATTTCATGGCACGGCACACTCACACATGGCATAGATAGAGAAGAGGCTTATGCTGTAGTTTCCAAACAAAAGAAAAGCTCCCTACCCCCTAGCATTGTTATTTACTTTCGAACATGAGTCTGGAGGGTTTCGTGAGGGGAACTTTCAAAACTTTCGGCGCCATTATGCTTCGAAAATGAGAGTTGTTTTGAATGTTCCCGCCGACATTTTGTTTTAGTCATGCGAGTTACAATGCTATAGACGTGAGGGGGACCTGAAAATAATGGTTTGATTGATTACCGGTAGAGCTCTCACAAATAGCTATCTCATCTTAAAAAAAAAATGGAAAGCTGGCTTCAAGATTCGTTTCGCTCCTAGAGACCGTTCGGGTTGAAATTGGGTCACGGCCAGTGGATAGTTTTTTTTTAAAAGAGGTAGATATCTGCAGTTGTAGTAATGTAGTCAACGGAAACAGGATTTCATGGGAAATGCGCCTGGAAGGCCAACTTCATGTGATTTAATTATGCAGATAAAGAGGGTACTGTAGGCCCTGAAAGAATTTTTAACAAGTAAGCCCGAAAATTGGGACATTTTTAGTGAACAAGAATTTTATACCGAACTCTTCTCAGCGGAACTACTCAAAGACGAGGAACGGGTCAATGCTGTTGCGTATGCTGATGACGTGGTGATATTAGCGTCAGGAAAATTCCCCTCTGCGATAAGCGATAAGCTGCTCTAGACAAGTTGTGGCCTCGGTGCAAGCCCGAGGAAAACGGAATTGGTGCTATTCACCACCAAAACCAAAATACCCGAATTCCCCCTTCCCCGTCTAAATGGCCAACCACTGACACCTTCTTCCAGCGCTAGGTATTTGGGTGTCATGGTAAGACTCAAGGAATTAGTATGCTGGATTGCAAGGCCGAATGCCACAGTAATGTCCTGGACTCGTTACCAAACGGCATGGTCCCGTTTCCAACAGACACATCACACCTACACTAAGCTTCAAGAAAGGCTTCCACGTAGGCTTTCCTACCTAGATCTCAGTGGAGGAGGAACGAAGTAGCAAGAGATTTCGACGCGGTTGTCTGCAATGACGGATCTAAGCTTAACTGTGGTGTGGGGTCCGGAGTCTATTTGGACCGAAAAGATCAGTATCATACCGCCTACCGGATTTTACCTGAGTATTCCAGGCGAAGCTACTGGCTTTCCGAGAGGCTTGCACGCTACTGGGACGTGACACTACGAAAAAGCAAAATATTTCTATCCTCAAGTGGCCATTAAGGCCATCAACTCGGCTACCATATTATCCAAGCTGCTACATGAATGCCGGAACGAACTGGCCCACCTGGGCGAACGCTTCAGGGTCACACTTCTCTGGGTTCAAGGGCACAATGACATTGAATGAAACGAGCGTGCAGGCGAGTTGGCCAGGAAAGGCTCAGCTCTACACGGCTCACTTGCGGCAAGGGTCCATATCCCGATAGGTGAGGTTAAGGGACAAATCCACTCATACTTCCTGAAGAAGGCCGACTCCAACTGGAGAAGGTTAACAAATTGCGTCATATTGATGAAGATATGGCTTTGCTAACAAAAACAGAACAAACCTACTGAATAGAACACACCCAGATATCGCATGACTTACGGTGATAGTCACTAGGCAGTGGCCAATTAGAGATCCCATAGAACCTCCAATGCCGCAGTTGCGGGAACACAAATGAGAGAGAAACCCTCTCCCATGCAAATGTCCGGCACTAGCAAGAGCCAGATTGCGTGCATTAGCCCAATCATTCTTTGACAACCTTAGCGACATCTCGGGTAAAAGGATACAAGATCTTATCCGTTTCCTAAACCTCACAGGCTGGATCTAGTGACAGCCTGTATCACATCCACAACAATTATAATAAAGTTCACACAAAGGTAGCAAAAGGCACATAAGTGTTACTTGGGTTCAGCTGAACCATCACCTCTACCTACCTACCTTCTCAGCGAAGTTTTGAGCAAATATCAGTGCAGGCTGCCTGGTTTTTTTTAACTGCGTCCTTATTTATGGAGTCTATCGTTGGGGAGTCCAATATTTGGCTTGAACGATTGAATTAAAGAAGCATTCGGTAGAGCTATCTGTGCTTCGATTAAACCATTTTGCACAATTTCGTCTCATTATAAATAAAGCGGCATCGGTATGGTATTCTGAGTACCTAGCCCTGGTAAGCCTTCAGTCAATAGAATTGTTCTTGAAGCTGTTCTAGATAACTGCTGATCTCTAAATGGCTTGGGATAGAGTTATGTCAAAGGGCTCATTTTTTCTTCTTGGGCTATAATCCGAAATAACCTTCGAATCTTTATTTCTCTATAGACAGGGTGCGCCAATTTTTATATCGCCATCGAAACATTGAATAACGTCGACATTTATCAACCGATTGAAATGAGTAGAAATGTTTTTGAAACGTCAATTCAGTGAATTCGAAATAGTGACACTGTACATTGAACATTAACGTGCATATCGTCGAAGGTATTTTGGGCCAACAAGCACCGTCTGATAAAACTATTCGTCGTTTGGTGTCGAATTTCCATCAGCTCAGGACAGTTTCAATGAACTGGTTGAAGCGGTAAGAGAGAGTATTACCGAAAATTTAAATTTTTCCTACTGTCACCGCGATATGCCATTTCTACGATGTTTTGGCGTTATTGGAACTATCTTGTTGTGTGATACTGAAGGATTATTTGCCATTTGTTTCCGCATAAAGTGCCATTTAAGTTCGCTTGGAATAAGGGCAAACAGTTGCTCGAATGGTTGTCACGGGACCTGATTTTTTAAAGCAAATTTGTATGACCATCGCGTCTATTTCACTTTCTTTGCCGTCAATAACATGTAAAGTTTGCCGAATCTGGGCAACGGAGTCTCCACACGAGATCCATGTAACACCATCGGATGACCAAAAAGTGACTGTTTGGAATGGCACTTACGCAAAAACCATTATTGGACCATTTTTTCTCGGAGAAGGCGAATGGTGAATGTTGGCTCATTATAATGCCCATAAAAGTGTAAAAAAATATCTCTTCGGTTACTGGTTAAAAAAAAGACAGTGAGCCATCCCATACTGAAAATCAAATAATGCAGTTTCTGCAACGAATATACTCTGGACGTAAACCGTCAAAAAATGGCGACATTAACAGGCCATCTTGATCTCCAGATTTGACCTTTCTGGACTCCTCTTTGTTGCGTTATTTGAAAAGCAAAGTGCACGCCAGCAAGCCACAGATCATTGACGAGCTTAAGGCGCACATTCGTTTTACAAATTCATCGCTATACCGACATATACCCTATCCCATCTCATCATTAAAATGAATATCACCAAAATGTGGGCGATGAAATAAAAAAAATGACATTCGTCACAACATATTGCTGAAACAGTTTATCAGAATTTTGTATACATATACTTATTTACTTAAGTGGCGCAACAGATGAACCTGGGCCTCAACCAATATGCCTCCCCAATTAGGCCGGTCCTTAGCTCACTGCCTCCAGTTGCGCACTCCAAGTTGGTTGAGGCCGGTTTCTACTTGTGCGCGCCACTTAAGGCCATGTCTTCCTCTATCGCGTCCGACGTCTGGCTGGGAATCGAAGACTCTGCAAGCCGGAGTATTGGTATCCATTCGTTCTATATGTCCTAGCCATCTCAAACGTCCAATGCGGAGTTTTTTGACCAGGGGTATGTTGGTGAACAACTCGTATAGTTCGTGGTTGAATCTTCGTCTCCATAGCCCGTCAACACAAACGGAACTAAAGATTTTTCGAAGAATTTTGTTCTCGAATCTACCAAGGATTTCTTCATCCGCTTTTGATACGGTCCATGCTTCAGCGCCGTAGAGTAGGACTACGATGATAAGGGTCTTATATAGGATCTCCTTAGTAGTTAGATGTTGTGTATCCTTTCCTATGCTGCAGGAAGCCTTACCCTCATTTACTGTTGAACCCATTTTTTCCGCTTCCTTCTCTATACTAGCAAACGTGGTTGCGACATCACATTGTGTCCTACCGATGATGTCAATATCGTCGGCGAATGCAAGTTGCATCTATTTTTGGAAGATTGTGCTTCTGGTATTGGCTCGATGGTTTTGCACAATCCTCTCAAGACTCAAATTAAAGAAATCACATGACAGCGCATCGCCTTGCCTAAATCCTTTTTTGGTATCGAATGTGTCGGTGAGGTCGTTTCCGACCATGATGGAGCAGCGGGAATTCTCCATCGTCATCCTACACAAACGGACGAGTCTGGGCGGTATACCAAAAATAGACATGGCTCTGTTCGTCTCTATAAATGCTGTCGTATGCGGCTTTGAAATCTTTAAATAGGTGGTGGGTATCGATTTGGACTTCTAACACGGTCCATAGTAGATATCACAGTTTTTCATCCTCTTTTTGCCATGCCCATCCCATCGTATTTCCAGGATGATAGTAATGTGTGCTTTGTAGCAGTTTAGGGCTTCCGTGAGTTGTTCGCCTGCAACTCTCCTGTTTAATGTTCTCACATTCCAGGTCCAAATACGAACGTCGTTGTCCTTTTTAATTTAGCAGGGTCGTCAACAGTGATATGAGTCCTTTTCGATGCTATTGGTTGCTTCGTAACAATAGTTTCCATGGGTGGTTTGTTAAACCAAAGCGCAACCCCCAACCTGGAGGTCCAGTTCCAATTTATTAGATACCCCTAGGACACGAGGCCAACAGTATTCACTACAGGATTGAGCGCTGCCGTTGACCTTTCGGTTCATTCGCCACCATCTCTGTTCAAGGGACCTGACTTACCCTTGAAATTCCTAGATAACCTGTTGTCCGAAAATGTCGAAGCAGCTTATCTTGGTTCGCCTGGGACGGCAGACCGGGTATTCATTCCGCGCCATTCTGACCAGGGTGATTATAGTGTTGCTGTTTTTCGTCTTGTTATCAAAACTCGCACTTATCGTTTAGTAAGTCAAATCCGGTTGGATGAGACCAATACCCGATGGTTACCACTTGGAGGTAAAAAATAAGCACATTTGATGTGTAGTCAGAGTTGCGAGCACTGGGCATTGACAAGTTAAAGCCAATCAGAGTCTACCCTCGTTCTACAACACCCAACCACCAGAATTTTGTATGGTTCCACAAAAAAACGTTCTTCTCCTGCATATGCTATGGGGTAGGGTAAGAAAACGCCTCCAAAAAGTGGGGGTGGATTAAAATGATATACGGCCGAAATTTTTATATTATCATTATCATTGATTTAGCATCATAAGTTTTTTCGAATATTGTAAAAGTTTACTGCAAACCGTTTTTTACATCAAACGGATAGGGTATACAAACGCAACAAAAAAGGCACATTTTGCTTTGGTCAATAGAGGCGGGCACTTGATTACTGTTGTATTAAAAAACTAGTCCAAATAAATTGCTAAGAATTAAATTAAATAAAAAAACCTTATATATAAAAATCGGTTGTTTCCTTTTAATGCTATCCAATATTCACAGACCGACATAAAAGATGGGCCTCCTTATATAGGGCGTCAGCGTTTAAGTGAAAGGTACTTTTACCATTGTGAAATAAGCCGTTTGGAGCAACCTGCCCTTTTATCTTTTTTAATCAAGGACTTAAAAACTTAATAGTTTATGAGAAGAAGGAACTTCCTGTCATTTGGGGGTATTCATGAGAATTCTTTGTCCCGCAATTTAACAAGGCAGTAGCACCTTGGCCAATCACTAGCTCTGAGTCGCTCAATCCATCTAGCAACCTGGTTCTCTGAAATACTAAATCAAAATAACTCTTTAAGGTAGAATGGCTGGTAAAATCGAAATCGACTCAGAATCGCTAGCTGATTAGTCGATTAAGCCTTTAATGTCCGTCTTTCCGTCCGTATGTCACCGTTTTAATGCCCTACATTTTGAGCAATGAAATTTGGTACATGCGATCCTTGTAAGTTCTGTTCGAACAACAACATTTTCAAAATCCGCCCACTGCCCCGCCCACTTTTTAGTGGTTCTTTTTGGTCAAATAGTTAAGAGTTTTAAAAAGATGTCCGAACGAGATAATTAGACAATCTCAATGTCTATATTTCGTCCATATAATTTTTTTTGCTTCACCCATTGTTTGGGGGCGTTTATAGTAAAAACAAGTTTTTCGGTCAAATTTTAAAATATTCGAAAAAACTTTTGATGCAGAATCATAAGTAATGTTAATATACAAATTTCGTCTATAGGTCATTTTAACTCACGCCCACTTTTTAGGGACGTTTTCTGATAAAAACTATTTGTATACCCATAGAGAAACGTAGTTTTTTTGTCGAACCAAAAAGGTTAAGATACTGAACAAGATATGGTGAGAATGCCATTTTCTATGTTTCCTCCCTGTTCATTTTTTAGCCCCCCCCCCCACACTTTTTGTGTACATTAATTTTAAGGATGGGATGGGATAGGCCGATAGGGTATTCAACGATTCGCACAGCGCATTGTAGCCTTCTGCTACGGTTTTTGTACTGCACAGGGCAAAATGCTTGGGGTATTTATGTTTACTATTCACGTTGCCAAAAGTTCAATACTTACTTGCATAAATGGCGCTGCAGTCCAGAATGAACCTGGGCCTTAACCAACTCTCCAATTAGCCCGGTCCTAAGGTATTTTCATTCAGTTTTACACTTCAAGTTGGTTGAAGTCGGTTTCAACATGTGCGCGCCCTCTTAAGGTGAGGACTCGCTCTACGTGCTCTAGTTATCTTGAAGCCCCGATGCGCAGTTTTCTGACAATTTCTATGTCGGTCGTATAGCTATTGATTGAATCATCGTCTCTATAGCTGGTCAATAGTTTTTTCACTCAAAACCACCAAAGATTTCGTTAACCGGGTTTGACACGATCCATGCTCAGGACTGAGATGATCAGAGTCTTAAATTTAATCTCATTAGTAGGTCTTGTGAGGGCTTTGCTACGCGATAAACCTACCACATCAGTTGCGACTGATCTAATGGCTTATTGACATCGTCGCCATGGTTTTTCGAGATTAGATGCGGGTAGTATGGTTTAATTGAAAGGTTTGGGGATACACTGTCTTTCTACGGAATGTTCCGATATCCAAAATACTGGTAGGGACACACTACCCAGATACAATTAATCATTATAAAGGATGACCACTATTATAAGAGGAATAGGAATACACACGTAAGTGGGTTCTCCCAGTCAAATTGTTCAGAATGCTCGGCCATCAGTAAATGTCCATGCAGCATCAATACCGCTTCTTACTAAATAATCTAGCAAATCGTTTAGCCAATTGTAGCTAGCGATCCGGAAAAGCATTTGATAATAATGTCAAAGAAATAGAAAACCCTCCTCACAATATCGGCTGAAGTCAGATGAAACGCCATTCTTGGAAGGCCCCATTTTATCAGTAAATCCACTTCAGCCAAATATGTCTATCTAAGCAATTCCCAGTGGCAAGACCCAGTTTCATAATACTTTGCCATTTTAAAGTAGACTCCCCCCATTACCGGCGGAGTCTCCAACTCCATTTTCACTTTCCACATGGATAAGAGCACGCCATACCAACAAACCGTCGCAACTCCATACGACGCGGTGTATCTAGAACAGGTACCTACCGACAACCGACATACCACATGAGCGCACCTGCGTGGGCAGACTACAATTAGCTATCTCCGCGCGCCTGCGCGCACTCGCCACCGTCCAATCTAAAAGCGAAAACAGAGCGCGCCTACAACTCCGATGGAAGTTGGAGAAGCGTGCGCACAAACGTCAACACAATTGTCAGAGTGCGGGGCGCGCTTATAAGCCCATCTAGCGCGCAATGTGAATGGCTTTCGATTTTCCATTACGCAACGTGAACTGGTTATACAATATTGCAACTGCAAGTTGCGCTTGCGCCGAGTGTTATCAGCGAGGAGAATAATTAAAATTTCCACAACCAAAGTTGCAGGTTGCAGCTGGTGTTGTGGATAAGAGCAGCAGCAGCAGGAGCTCCATATGAAGTGTTTGGAGGAGCCCACGCAAATTTTTTTGAATTTTTTTATTCGACATTGCCTCTGCGGAATGTGGCGTCGACACTTTGGCTGGTGCTTATACTTTGGCATTTGAGGTTCGAATTGGAATGCATTTTGTTGCAAATTAACCTTAGGCGGTTTGTTGGGACGAGTGCTGAGGTGGTATAGGAGAGGAGGGCGGTTTTTAATTGCAATGTTAATGGGAAAGTGCAACTTTGGTCGGTGGTTTGGGCGGCTTTGGGATTCTCTTTTGTGTTGTGTTTGGGTTCAGATGAAGAGATTGTTGCATGGATTTGGATTGTGGTTTTTCATCATTCGAGAGTAGCAGGGGTAGGGTGCTGAGGTGTGCTTTTTTTTAAATATCCACCAAAATTTAAATTTCAATAGGCAAAAGCAGGAGAGCCTCTATATGAAACGTTCTTATACTTGGTATACTTGGTTAATCCACAGGCCTTACAGAATATTTGGTGATGCAAGAGGGCTGATGAAACGCGCTACCAACAAAAATGTAATAAATGTTTTTCCTAAGTGAGTAACCGTTTATTTTTAACTTACAGACTGTCCAAGCCCATGGTCTCTGGTTCAAATTGCGAAATTGACAAGACATTGCAGCTTCATTGCGAAAGTCTAATAAATTTCCAAGTTAAAAAAAACTGTCATGAGTGAATATTCACAAATTTGAATCGGCGTTAAACAGGAGCGACCATTCTTATTTGTGTCAAAAAGGCTATTCTCAGATATCACTTAATTTGATGTAAAGAGAGTTTTTGGCAGCATTAAATGGTTTATAATCTAGAGAGTGGAACAGTACCTCGAAGGCCTTAACACAAAAATCCCACAGTTCGAACACAGTAAACAAGTTTTCGCAAAAAAAAAAATTGATCTTGGGAACCGACTGGGAATCGAACCCAGATTTTCTGCGTGGTAGTTCTACTTACTTTACTTAAGTGGCGAAACAGTCCGCGATGAACTGGGCCTCAACCAACATGCCTCTCCAATTATCCCGGTCCTTAGCTAACTGCATCCAGTTGCGCACTCCAAGTTGGTTGAGGTCGGTTTCCACTTGTGCGCGCCACTTAAGGCGAGGTCTTCCTCTACTGCGTCCGACGTCTGGCTGGGAATCGAAGACTCTGCGAGCCGGAGTATTGGTGTCCATTCTTTCTACATGTCCTAGCCATCTTAAACGTCCAATGCTAAATTGCCTTCTTAGCCCGAAGAAACAGCAATTGGCAAGAGTAATTCTTCGTTTGATTTTTGACGAGATGTTGTTGTCAGAGTTAATAGCGGAGCCGAGGAAGACAAAGTCCCGTACTTTTTTTTTTTTTTTTTTTTTTTTTAAATTCTGACCTGCCTAAGCAGTAATATACACATCGACCTAAAAGATCTATCGTGCTTGCCGTCAGATGCTTTTTAGGTTAGTAGCGCTTCTACTTTCCTAATGTAGCTGATAATACTTTCAGCCGAAGATTTCCTCAATTCTTCGGGACTTAAGAATTCCCTGAAGAAAGATTCTCTTCTCATACCGTAAAGAGCCGGGCATTCACATATGATATGCTCGGCTGTTTCGTCTTCTTCTAGACATAGTCTGCACTCCGGTGAGTCGACTAGACGCATTTTGTTTAGGTGATATCGCAGACCGTGATGACCAGTTAGGTAGCCTACTAAGTTTTTGATATCGTGCCTGCGAAGATTTAGTATCTTGTCGGCATCTGATTTGAAGGGCTGAATAGCTGCTTGACTGTCCGTGAATATATGGATGTTTGCGCCTTTAATACCTGAGTTGTGTATTAGGTTTGCGCATTCTTCCCGTACTACCTAAAAGTTATATCTGTCAATGGTGACTTCTGTCCAATTCGTCGATGTTGTGTGTCCTTTCGTGTTGACAGCATATACTTAGTCTTACCTTCATTTACTGCTAAACCCATTTTTGCAGCTTCCTTCTATATACTAGCAAAAGTTACTATGACATCACGTTGAGTCCTACCAATGCTAGTAGTTTCACCGATTTTTGGAAAATTGTGCCTCTGGTGTTGGCTCGGGAGTTTTGCACAATCCTCTCAAGAATTAAATTTAAAAAGTCACATGACAGCGCATCGCCTTGCCTAAATCCTTCTATGGTATCTAATGTGTCGGTGAGGTCGTTTCCGACCCTGATGGTGCAGCGAGATTTCTCCATCGTCATCCTACACAAACGGACGAGTTTGGGCTGTATAGTTCGTCTCTATAAATGCTGTCATATGCGGCTTTGATTTCGATAAATAGGTGGTGGGTACCGATTTAGACTTCTTGGGTTTTTTCCAGGATCTCCGGAAGTGTGAAAATTTGATCGATTGTAGACTTTCCTGGCCTAAAACTACACTGATAAGGGCCGATCAGGTTGTTGGTAAACGGTTTCAGGCGTTCACATATTACGGCAGATAGGATCTTGTAGGCGATGTTGAGGATACTTATGCCTCTGTAGTTGGCGCAGTTCAGAGGGTCTCCTTTCTTGTGGATCGGGCAAACGATGCTGAGGTTCCATTCTTCAGGCATGCTTTCATCCGATTAGATTTGGCTTATAAGTTGGTGACGGCCTTATTAAGCTTGAGTTTAGGTATTGCTATCCTCACTTCACTTAGCTCTATATCCTCGATCGTGCGCTTTTCTTGCTCTTTTTTCTTCTTTCTGAAAAGCCGGTGTACTTCCCTTCTTCTTTGCCTGCAGCTAAGCCTTGTAGGCCTCGTTCTTGGCTGCGAGCATCTGTCGGCATTCCTCATCAAACCAGGGGTTTCTTGCTGGTGGCCGCGAGAAACCTAGCACATCAGTTGCGGCTGATCTAATGGCTTGTTGGCATCGTTGCCATTGTTCTTCGACATTAGATGCTGGTGTTGTGTTGTGAGTCGAGAGGTTAAGGGATACGCGTTGCGCGAAGGTCTTGGCGGTCTCTGGCGATTGCAGTCTTTCGACATTAAATTTTCACAGTATTTCTGGTTTTTTGTGGCGTGGTGGATATCCGCATCCTTACCTTGGCTACAACAAGGTAGTGGTCCGAGTCGATGTTAGCCCCGCGGAATGTTCGGACATCCAACATACTGGATGCGTGCCTCTTGTCTATCGCAATGTGATCAATTTGGTTGACTGTTCGTTGATCTGGAGACCGCCATATCCCCTTATGGATATCGAGGTGAGGAAACCGTGTGCTGGCTATAGTGGCATTTCCTTCCGTAGCGAAGTCAATTAGCCTAAGTCCGTTACCAGACGTGTTGTCGTGTAGGCTACATTTTCCGACAGTACTGCTAAAGATGTCTTCTCTTCCTACCTTTGCGTTAAAATCTCCCAGCACGTTTTTAACATCGTACTTAGTCGCTCATAGGTTTTGTCGTGGAGCTCGTAGAAGCAATCCTTAATTATATCATCCTTTTCCTCCGTCGGAGCATGAGCGCATATAAGGCTTATGTTGGCAAATTTGGCCTTGATGCGGATTATTATAATGTGTTCGTTAATGTCTTGGAAACATAAGACTTCTTGCCTACGTCTGGCACTTATAACAAATCCGCATCCAAATAGTCGCTGTTTCTGCTCACTATAACACGGTCCACAGTTTTTCATCCTCTTTTTGCCCGGCCCATTCCATCGTATTTCCTGGATGGCAGTAATGTCTGCTTTGTAGCAGTTTAGGGCTTCCGCTAGTTGTTCGCTTGCACCTCTCCTGCTTAATGTTCTCACATTCCAGGTGCAGATACGTACGTCGTTGTCCTTTTTTCGTTTAGCACGGTCGTCAAAAATAATATCAGTCCTTTCCGAGGCTATTGGTTGCTTAGTAAAATAAGCTTTTTTCCGTGGATGGGTAGTTAACCCAAAGCACAACGTCCAACCTGGAGGGCCAGTTTTGATCCTAGGACACCGGGCCGGAAAAAAATACCGATGTCAGTAGCCCATTTTGGGATATGAGCGCTGCCGTTGACCCATTGAGGGGTCCTCCGCCACCAACTCTTTTCCAAGACCCTGGCTCAGTATTGGAAATCCCTATGGACCTGGTGTTCAAATATGTCAAAGCAGCTCATATAGGGATTATACTACCAGTTCGACTCCATCTAGGGAATTCCTCCGCTGCCGCCTGAGAGTGAGTGCCTTAGTGAGAGGACACTCCTCCCCCCTCTCTCGTTTGCTGCCACCAACGACCTTCCACAAGGGTTTAATACCCCATCTCCTGTCGAGGTACTAGGCACCCATCAGCCACCAGCGTGGAGGTGAGAGTAGGAGTTGATAGTGAGAGTTGCGCTGAGTGCTGCACAATTCGCAGGAAATGGTAGCATAACGAAAAATTATTCGTCGAATATTTGGTCCTGGGTGCGAGAAAGGCAAATTGGGGAAAAGATATAACCTCAAGATTTTATTTTTGAGCAGTAGATGTTGATTTGGGGAGTAGCCTACAGGATTGTAATGCGGAAACTGGGAGCCCAGATAAACAACACTTCCCTCACAGACGCAAAAATTATAAACATTGTGGACACGCTCTTCCCAACAAATCTCGTCAGGCCCTTGGATACCACTTTAGTCCAACAAGAGGAAATATCACCCTTCAGTGAAGAAGCGTTGTATTTAGCAGTGAAAAGTCAGTGATATCATCAGAAGAGCTAACGGTGATCGCCCACTCATGCCGCAACTATTACAGAATATTACAACAGCTGCTTGGAATAAGGAATCTTTCTCCGAAGCTGAAAGACGCAACGTCTAGTCTAGGTAAACGAGACCCAGATTCTGCATCAGCGTACAGACAGACGTTATGCAGTAGGAAACTCATATGAAAGATGATAAGACCGCGACTCACAGTTACAGTACATAGAGGAGGAACCTTTAAGAAAGACAGTACGGCTTCAGAAAAGGTCGCTCTATGATCGGACCTATTCAAGAAGTAATAAAGGCTTTCCAAATCGCCCAACGTGAAAGCAACTACTCAGACAGATCGTATTGTTGGCAACTCTGGACGTGAGAAACGCCTTTAACTTTGCCATTTTGAGAGTCACATTTAACATCCCAGTCTATCTCTTGCGGATGGTGAAGGACTACCTGAAAAACCGGGAGCTTATCTATGAGATAACAGAGTTTCAACGAAGAATACAAATCACCACAGGAGCGGCCTGACCTTAGGAACATCATCTATGATGGCATTCTGTGAAGGGTTAGGAGGAAGTTTTTAGTTGAATTATACATTACACATAGGGGAGTCGGACACAAGGGGATGGTGAACGCCAAGAACACCTCCTTGTGGTGCATAAAGCATTTCTCCTCCCCCAACAGAAAAAAAGTGGATCTAGTGCAAAAGGTAGAAACAGGCGCCTGCAATAACTCGGCAACATTGACCGAATGAACAGTAATGTTGCAACTAAAAGAACTTCGAATCCCATTCTTTATTTATGAGGTGACAAGGAAGATAAAACCCGCGGTAACAGGACCAAGCGATTACGAATTCCAGTGTGCAACAACTGGAAACAACGTGGGAAGAATCGAAGGAAATGGAGAGCTTAATTTTTGTCAGGTAGAGACCCTTAAATGAGAAGAAAAGGAAAGCGATTCGACCGCGTTTAGACCAACAAAAATATAACGCCAATCTTGGTGATGACAGTCATCAAGATCGACGACATCCGAGGCAATCTAAAGAAACAATTCAGGCCAGCGTTGAGAGATCATCGACAAGATCGAGTCGTGCGTCGCCATTCTTCACCGCTTAGGGCAACGAATAGTACCGATCAACAAGGTTATTCATATTTTCTGGCGAACATTAAACCATCGAAGATAAGGTTGTTTTTTTTTTAATAAGACTTAAATAATTGAAATTGTCGGTTCTTCTACATTTGGTTTCAATAATACGGTGCGTATTCAGACCAATCCGCGATCGCTTTATTGCGTCCTTTATTTTTCTGCAACCTAAATTCGAAAAATGACGATTTTGGCTGTAATACGCGATCACCCGACTTAACGCCTCCAGACGTTTTCTTCTGAGGTTATTAAAATCCATATTGGATATATTTATAAAAAGGTCGCTAAGTGGGCCATTTGTAAAAGGACGAGCAGGTTGCGCCATTCGCTTTGGCGGGGACCATTCAAAAATGTATGAGAACAGTTTTGCAAAGATTCACAAGTTAGTCCTTTTGGGAAGTGTATTTATTAGAAATTATAAACAAAGAAAAACCTGTGAAATCTATTGGCTAAGCTATTTGGAGATGTCAATATGGTGAAAGAATGAATACCGTTTGTCGCTGTCCGTCGGAGACCAAAGGCGATGAGAAACGATTCACCAACTGCCGCCATAAGTCGAACTGTTGTAGTCTTCTTAAACTTTCAGAAAAAAAAACTCAAAAAAATGTGGAACGCTTCACGATTTTGCGTGTCATCCTTGCGCAGGGGCCATGCTAATCTTCTCTGTATCGTTCCAATTTTAGTATATGTTCTGCCGAAGCAAGAACGAGTTTTAGTGCTTGATACTTGTATATGTACAGACCAAATTGCGAATAAAATCCTGTGAATTATAACTGTAACCAAATAGTTTGCGCCCTCTATATATGAATAATTCCAACTCTTAGAAATTCCGGAAACCATGTGATTACTTCGTTAAAATGGTGGCAACATAGACTAAACGAAGGTTTTACAGACTGCTAGCAAATACAAGAACCTTACGAAAGTGTTATATTCCGTGGTTGAAGGAGTAGTGATTAGCTAACAAGTACAGTTAATTGTATGTTTCCGTGGTGTAGTGGTTATCACATCCGCCTAACACGCGGAAGGCCCCCGGTTCGATCCCGGGCGGAAACAGGCAACTTTTTTGTTAATTTAGTTTGAGTATCCTGCGTCCGTCTATAAGGCGCAAGCATTTTGCTGTCAAAGTATTTTTATACCCTATCCCATAGGGCTATATTAGTTTTGATACATTGTTGGTAACATAGAGAAATAATTTAGCTACATATACCTCAAAGTATATGGATCGACTCAGAATCGCTCCGTCCGTCCGTCCGTCACCAGTTTTTGGGCCTTAAATTTTGAGCTAGAAGGATGAAATTTGGTACACGTGCTCTTTGTTGCTCCCAGCAGAACAAGTGTAAAAATTTTTGAAATCCGTGCACTGCCACGCCCCCTTTTTTGAAAACCGTATTTTTTGGCCAAACCGTAAAGAATTTGAAAAAAATTTCTGAGCAGAATATTTAGGGAATCGTAATATCTATATTTCGTTCATATAAAGTTTTTTGCCACGCCCACTTTTTGTGGGCGTTTTTAATAAAAAAACGTTTTTCGGTTAAATTTTAAATATTTCGAGAAAAAAAAATTGATGCAGAATCATTAGTAATAATAATATGAACATTTCGTCTATAGACCATTTTAACCCACGCCCACTTTTTGGGGGCGTTTTCTTATAAAAACCGTTGTATACCCTACCCAGCATATGCAGGAGAAAAACGATGTTTTTTGTCAAAAAACAAAAGATTCTGATAAACTGTTTGAACAATATGTTGTGACAATGTCATTTTCTATATTATAGGCCCATAAAGCCCACTTTTTGGAGATATTAATTTTAAGGATTGGATGGGATAGGGTATTCAACGATCCGCACAGCGGATTGTACCCTTCTCATAAGTTTTTTTTTTTGGTTTGCGCCAAAGGATGTGTAATCTTCTAAAGACACCAGTAACCCGGGCTACTGGCATGTACGATTCGGAGACCTGAATACTCGATGTCAGGAAGCATCGTAGGCGTAGTACTAAACCACACCCTGCACACCTCAACCACTCTCCCCCGGGACTACCGTTAGGTATTAATCTCAAAGTATCCGGGTGATAGAGAGCGGTGTATAGATTCTATTGATATCAAACATTGTACTGCGACATTTACCCCCTGAAGCTGTGGACAGTTATGCCACGCTGTTCAACAACGCGCTGAATAATGCATATTATCCAGTGCGTTGGAAGACGGCGGTTATTCATCCTCTCCCGAAAAAGAGAAAGGAAAACCCAATCCGCCAATTTACCGGTCGATAAGTCTCCTTCCGAGTATCAGCAAGGTGTTCGAAAAGATTCTCAATCGGGCTCTGTTCAAGTGGTCTGAGGACAATAATATTATACAAGAGAACCGGTTTGGTTTCAAGGCGGGACATGACTGTATTCATGCCGCCTCCAAACTCGTCTCTGATAGACATTGGAACAAAGCCAAAAAACAGTGCACGGGTCTGGTTGATTTGGAGAAGGCTTTCGACACCGTATGGTTAGAGGGCCTCTATCCAAAGCTGACCAGACTTGGCATAAGTAAACCACTGCTATATATGCTTCATGACTGGTGATCGGTGGACCAAACGGACATCCACTGGCCAGTAAAAGTGAAGTAAAGTACCTTGTCATCTGGCTGGATCAGTAGCTTTATTTCGGAAGTCACGTAGGTAAATGCTGCTCTGGCGAGAGCTAGGGAAGCTAGGGAAGACCGATGACCTCGAGCAATAGTCTCATCTTTGGGGCCTTCTACCCCAATGATGAATATTTTGAAAGTGCGGGTTTAAGCGGATTTATGCCTGAAACACATGTGCAGAATTCTCCTTGCAGAAAAGATAGAACACACAGTTTTCAATGGGAGCGAACACATGTAAAATCTGCAAGCGTTGCAGTACTGCAAGTTGTCTCTATTTCTAAGTCCACTGCAAAAATGCAATGGCACCACTACACAAAAGAAAAAAAACGTAATATTAAGATATTTGGCATCATTGAATTATGAAGTTTAATCCGTATAAAAAAAACAAATAAATGCCATAACAAAACAAATGTATCAAAAATGAAAGAGACTTTTTCTCAACCCAACCATAACTTTTAAAATTACTCACGAATGCCCCTACTACGAACCACAAGACGTAAACATTTAAAAATACAATGTAAGGACATATCCGAAATTAATTAAATATATCCAAAGATTATGAATTCTATACAGATGACGCATTGAGAACAAAAAGCAGAAACTTTTGCTCAGTGGCTTCATGGTACGGGCGGGCGGTGTGCATGAAAACACATGAAAAACAAGAACAAAAACATATAGCGGGCTGTGCCAGCACGACCCGCCATAGAACAATTATTCTTATATGGAGTGCTTCATCTGTATAGAATTCATAATCTTTGATATAACCAAATACCACTACAGTAAGCTGAATGTTATGACAGGAGCCACTGCACTGCATGTATGTCAAACAAAAAAATAATGCACGTGTGTTTTACTTGCTGCATTGCGTGCCGCACTGCATGCAGCCCCACTGCACGTGTGTTTCAGGCATTATTCCGCTAGAAGCTGTCCTATATTTCGATAGTCGAGGGCTGATACAAAATAGATAGGCGGTTCCGCTGATCTACCACGTCTTCCGACGAATTGTGGATAGGGGGCTCATATACGACCGAGACGTCGTCGCTAAGGGCGGAAGAGCGCCTGCGGTTCAGCAGGAATGTGTCCGATTGGGACCGTCGGAGTAGGTTGCAACAGGAGAACCTGGGGTCGAATCGCGACCTCCGTGAACGAATAACTCGTTTTCGTAAAGTAGGCATTTGGTATTATCGCATACGTGAACGTATAGTCGTTAACGTAATTTGGCATCACCACTTGAGTGAACGGATGCCTGGACGTACAAGTTCAATCTTAATGCCATACGATAGGTTTGCAGTGTTCGTTATTTGTTTGGTGCAAAAAATAATAAAGAAATATGTAAGTTTAATTATTTTAAATGGTTTATAATTGTCAAATACATATCTTTGTCAATTAATTAATATATGTATATACATTTTTTAAAAAAAATCTCAAACGATTATCTTGGCGGAGTACATGTAGAGATCGCCGGACTTGGCAAAAAAACTCGATTCGAAATACTGCTCAAGACCAAGCTAAGACATCCATAAAAATGTGAGATAGCTTGAAAACTAAATAAAATATTGTAGGGCCTCAGGTTAAAGAAGTTACAGCGTGGAAGTAGGAAAGCACATTTAGTTTTTTGTTTAGAGGTTTTCGCTGATCAAACATTTTAGATGAAAAAGAACTAAATAATAGTAAAGGAGGTGGGACTGTATGAGGAGAAGCATCTCACCGAAGAGTATAATTTAATAATTTAAGCAACTGGATTGGAATCATCAGTTGAGGGACTTATAAACGAGTTACCAATGACTAATGGTAAGGCAGCCACAACTGCGTACTGCGGCCAAGGATTCAATAGAGGATTCCATTCCTTATTATAGGAAGGCTATTCAGCAAATTGGCACTTCTTCTAGAGAAGGTTTTTTGATTTGACCAAATCAAAAAAATGGGACACCTGCGACGGTGTTTCTGTAACCTAAACTAAGAGAGAATATGTTGCTGCTTATTGCAATACAATGCAATACTGGGGTAAATAATTGTCCACAGAAGTAAAGTTTCGTAAATACATATTATAATGCCTTTTTATTTAAGCGAACCCGTTTTATAAATCTAAAAATAAATATACTATGTACATTATTTTCTACTATCTCTTAGCTGTGTTCGAAATTGCTTTTCATTTCGTCTAACGAACTTAGATAAAATAACAACGCCGAATCCATTTAATGTTGTAAAATGATTTTTTTTCAACTTTTATTTTGCCGAATTTTACTTCCACATGACATTTATTTTAAGCTTAGACTATTACCTTTTTTATTTTATTCTAGTACAGCTACCACGTCAAACTAAAAATTACGTTCCGTGAGCATTCGTAATCGTATGACACAATCTCAATACGTTCGTTCGTACGATGAATCACGTAATTGTTGTTCGTACGATTGCCGATCCGTTCACGGAGGACGTGATTCGACCCCTGTTGTGGTGGCTTATAGACAGTTGACTATTATATTGAAGTATGGCCGACTTACATAGTTCTAAGGTATAATGTTAAGGCTAGGTTAGGTGAAACAGTCGTGGTATAAAAAAAATTGCTTGCTGTGGTCGTGGTTCGAATCGTTGGTATCGCCAAGTTTACAACGCCGGTAACTTTGGTTTTATTTTTATTTTTGGATTTCCCCAATTTTAGTTGGCGTTAGTTGCCAAATGAAACAATATGAATTTATGTTTGTTATAGGCAGAGATTCTTCAGTCAGTGCAATTGATTTTTTAAAAGTGCTTGTTTTTGATTTTCAATAAAGTGATACGTTTTTAAGAAAGTTGTGGCGTCTTCGTTTATCAATTTAAATAAATACTTAAATTAATTAAAACAATACCAACGCACTGGATAAAGGGAACCTTAATCGATTAGACAATCTGCCATCCATATCAAAAAGCATATCGGGTTCAGTAGAGTCTAATCCATATTACAAAGCATATCGACGACAGTAGTTTCCTATCCATATAAAATGACATGTCTATTTTTTATAACCTTCTTCTGGATTTCAACGGGTTAGAGAGCGGACGTGGCTGCAACGAAAGATATAGAAAAAATTTTAATTCGGTTTAAGAAAGAATTTGTTTCGATTAATTATATTAAATAAATATTTAAGACAAACTAAAAAGTTAAAGTAAAATGAGTAAACGAAAGTACAGTGAGCTTGATCTTGAAAAAAAGGTTGAAGTTATAAAGTGTTTCGAAGACGAACATTTGTCTCAGAGAGATCTGGCAAAGAAATTTAACTGCAGCAAATCTCAAATCCAAAGAATTTTGAGTGCGAAGGAGAACATCAAATTGGATTGAAAAGAAAACGAATGAAATCAGGTGTATCTTCTGCCGAAATTGATGTTTTCACATTCAAATGGTTTTGCTTAGCTAGACAAAAGAATGTGCCAATATCTGGTACAATTCTCCTAGCAAAAGCAATTGCTATAGCAACAAATCTTAAAATTATAAATTTTACTGCTACTAATGAATGGCTTGAAGCATTAAAAAAGCGACATAACATTGTGTTTAAAATTCTAAGTGGAGAAGGCGCGGATGTTGATGTTGCTACTTGTTTGATTTCAAAAAAAAACTTTGAAAACCATCTGTAAAGGCTATGTCGCCAAAAACATTTTTAACTTGGATGAAACCGCGCTATTTTTTAAAGCAACACCTTCAAAGTCACTCCAACTCAACAATGAAAGATGCAGTGGTGGCATGCTTTCAAAGGAAAGATTGACAGTAGCATTGCCTTACAGCGCAGTCGGAGAAAAAGAAAATGGTCATTGGTAAGTTATTTTGTGTGATAAATTTTTATAACTTTAGTAAGCGAACGCTTTTTTACCAACAGGAAGAGCTGCTAAATAAGAGATTCTAAAAATAAAAACTTCGAAAAAGCATTGGGAATGATCTGGAGCAACAAGAAGACTTGGATGAACTCCACTGTGTTTCAAGAGTGGCTAATCATTTTTTACAAAAAAATACAAAAGCAAAATCGGAAGATTCTCCTTTTTGCAGACAATGCGCCGTCACATGTTGTAAGTGGATTAAAAAACATTGAACTGAAATTTTTAAATTTCTCTTACACAGAGAAAGATATTGTTTTCGTGAAAATTTTCGACCTCGAGATTTTGATTGATTCTAACATTTTTTTTGAAATTCCGTCCGTCGGTCCGTAATGGTCTCCCCAGCCTAAACGGCTTCACCGATTTTGTTCAAACTTCGTATCCAAGCTTGTTTTAGTCATAATTCTATGCCATTTTTTTGTTTGCTTTTAGCCATGTTAATAACAGTAGGTACCTGCCATATAAAAATTATACATAACCTCAATTTTCTCGAAAACGGCTATAAGGATTTTAATTAAACTTTATAACGGGTCCGCCATCTAACGTTTTTTTTTTCAACTAGTGCTTATTTCAAGAATGGTAACACTTAGCTCATGTCTGATTCGACAGATAATTAGTTTTATCCTTCCTCTGAACGAATATGGTTTTGTAGGTTTTGGTTTTGTAGTCATGTAGGCCTCGTTCTTGGCTGCGAGCATCTGTCGGCGTTCCTCATCAAACCAGGACTTGAGGCGCTAGAAACCTAGCACATCAGTTGCGGCTGATCTAATGGCTTGTTGACATCGTTGCCATAGCTCTTGGTCATTAGATGCTTGTGGTATGGTGTTGATTGGGAGATTAAGGGATAGGCGTTCCGCGAAGGCCAATATAGTGCTCAATTTCCTCAGCTTGGATTGTTGATTCTCATATTTTTGGAAGAAAATGAGGCCACAGACTGAGTGCATTCTGACGGAACAGAGCAAACTTCGGAGAGAATATTTTCAATATAAAGCGATTTGAAGTGGCGTTCCCGATTTTGCCAGCACTTTTTTGTGTGTGTGTGTTTTTTTTTAAATCCTACGTTTACATATATTAACCTCCAAGGACCCTTTAAGGAACTCTAACATCGAGAAATAAAATTTCAACATACCCGTATACGTTTGAACAACGCTGGGAAATATTGCGACATTACTTTGAAAATCATGGTAATGTTGCAGAATGTGTGCGAAAATTGCGTACGGATTTTGGAAGAAGAGAAGCACCGTCAGCTCCGTATGTTCGTTATCTTGTGAAAAAAGTGAAAGAAACTGGCATCCTCATCAATAAACCAAAGCGTGAAAAGCCAAAAACAGTGCGTACACCCGAGAATATTGCTGCTGTGGCAGAAAGTGTGCGTGAAGCGCCATCAACATCAATTTACCGTCGTAAATGCATAAAGACCATGGTATGACGCCATACAAAGTCCAATTGGTTCAGGAGTTGAAGCCAACTGACCATCCAATGCCACTGTTTGGTGCGGATTTTGGTCCAGAGGCATAATTGGGCCATTTTCCTTCGAAAATGAGTATGGAGTCATTACAGTCAATGGCGATCGTTATCGGGCCATGTTGAACGAATTTTTGTTCACAAAAATTGAAGAGGAGGATATTGGAAACATTTGGTTTCAACAGGACGGTGCTACTTGCCACACAGCCGAAGCTACACTCGATGTTTTGCGCCCTGTTTTTGAAGATCGCATTATCAGCCGCAGAGCTGATGTCGTTTGGCCACCTCGGAGCTGCGATTTGACACCGTTGGACTATTATTTGTGGGGTGCCGTAAAAGATAAGTGTTACGCCGACAAGTCAGAGACAATTGACGCTATAAATATTCGTGGAGCCATTGGTGAAATACAGCTGCAAACAATCGATAATGTGCTTAAAAATTGGACCGATCGTGTAGGCTATTGCATGGCCAGCCGAGGCAGCCATTTGAATGAAATAATTTTCCATTATTAACCGGAAGGATTGTACTTTCAAATAAAACGAGTGGTAGGTGCATGACTGGGTCGTACGCAACTTTCTCTTTCACAGCGAGTTAGAGTAAGGCGTTAGATCAAATAGTACACATTTTGATTATTAATGCTTAAAATGATATAAATAATGTCGAAATGTGATTATACGAACATTTACTCCGAAATTTGAAGGAATCGGTGTCTACGTGAATAATAATGATTTATCGTTATTGGCCAAAACTGAAAATTCCGTTCAGTGATAGTTGGGCTAAAACTAATTATGTGGAAATTTCATTCAATTTGACATAGTAGTTTGCGAGAAATTAACAATTTTCTTTATATGGCCTAAATGATAAAATCCGTTATATGGATTTTCTCGAAAAAACTGGGTATGCAGTTTTGTTGGAACTAATATGCTTATAGTATATATAAAGTTTAATCAAAATCGTTAGAGCCGTTTTCGAGAAAATTGAGGTTATGTGTAATTTTTATATGGCAGGTACCGTTATTAACATGGCTAAAAGCAACCAAAAAAATGGCCTAGAATTATGACTACAACGAGCTTGGATACGAAATTTGAGAAGTTTTAGTTTTTTTTATAGCATTTTTAAAAAATTTGGCGGACCCTTTACAACTTCGCATCTACAGCCACTTGATCAAGGCATCATAAAAAGTTGTAAGTCCTATTATAGAGAATACCTTATGCAGCACTTGATTTTATGCATAGATGAGGCCAATAACATATCGGAGTTATCAGCTAAAATTAATGTGTTAGACGCTTGCAGCTGGCTAGAAAAAGGCATGCGAAGACGTTACTCCAATAACAATTTCAAATTGTTTTAAAAAATGTTGGTTTTTCGAGGAAGAGGGGAACAATGTGGTTGATAAGCAGATAATACCCGAACCTGTGGTGCCAGAAGATTTCTTGACTGTGGACGATAATCTTGCGACATCTAACGAGTGGTCGGAAAATTGGGAAAGAGATTTTCCAACTCCATTCAGCCAGCACCTTCTGACACTGATGAGGGACATACCTCTGCCGATTCTTCTTCAGAGGGAGAAATTGAAGCTTCCAGGTTCTTCAAGATCTCTCTCATACAAAGAGGCCTTTTCGCCTAAACATATTTTGAAGGATTTTGCATGCGAAAATCTTTTACGAACTTAATCGCGTGCAGATTTTGGGGTAAGGGATGTGTCATTCGAGGGCCATCCTTTACATTATCGATTGTTTATGTTGGGCTCGAGGCCATTCCATAGCAGGTGCTTGTGGTTTTCTCTTTTTTTTTGTGCCTTCGGACTTGCTTATTGTTACTGACTATTCGATGTGTTCTAGATGTGGACGACATGTTCTTATTTCACTTAGACATCGCTATGTGCCTTATGTTTTGCAGACATGCTTGTGATGTTTCATGTTTGTGTTGTTCGCTTGATCCTCCGTTCCTCCATTGGTGGAGGAAAGAGATCGTCATCTCTTGGTCATCGATCCTGAATTTTCGTGTTGCGGCTTTGTTGGATTGTCTTTTGGGCTTTCCGCCCCACGCCTCTGCTTCTTCTCCTTTGCTGCAACATTGGGAGGAAGGAGAACGTCTACTCCTTTGCCAACGAACATGTTTGTGTGGCGTTTGCGACCATAACGTTGTTACGCAAACGCTTATGTTGGGGTCGAGAAGGGATCGTCCTCCCTCACCCATAACAGTTCAGACCGATTCTGTCTGATGTTGCCCATCGCTTGTCTCCCATGTCCTTTGGGCTTCGACTAGGGCTACATCGAACAGAGTAAGGACCTCGTAACCATTAGTGGACTCTTCTGTCGCACTCGTTAGACCTGTTTTAAGTTCCCTTCTAAGGATCTGAAGGAAGTGGACCATTGGCTGATGGGACCGTGGCTGCCCACCACTTCCTACAGATTCTGGGTTTGCGACAATAATAAAATACCGCGACAAGGCTACAGATAATTCTATTCAGGTTACATCACATATAATCTATAACTTTGAACGTCGATATCAACATTAAAAAGATGAAACGGTTGTAAACGAGATTAGTCAAAAACATTTCATAGCTCAATTCTGACAAAAATGTCCAACTTCCACCTGCAACACCACCACATATGGCCGGCAGGTGGGAGCGACTAGTGCCCTCCGTCAAAACTCTACTATATGCCACGCTACCAACGAGAAATCCTAATGATGAATTGCTACCAAGTATGCTTTCATCAAAATATGACAGCAAACGACGAATAGTATTGTGCACGTTATTTTCGACGATTTTCACGTTAAGTTAACACAACTAAACGACTATATTCAATGTACTGCTTCACTTTATCGTTATTTCGGTGTGAAGCGATTCATAGTTAACAATTGTACTGAATTGAAATTTCAATAACATGTCCACTCAAGTCAATTGGTCGATAAATGTCAAAGTTATCCAATGTTCACATACCGACATTAAAGATGGCGCACCCTGTATACCTATATAACAATTGTTCTAGCAGTTGTCAATGATTATTGAAGTAAACGAGTGATGGGTGCACGACTTGGTCGTACTCAACTTTCTCTTTCACAGCGAGTTAGCGTTAGATCAAGTAGTACACATTTTGATTATTAATGCTTAAAATGATATAAATAATGTCGAAATGTGATTATACGAACGTTTACTCCGAAATTTGAAGGAATCGGTGTCTATGTGAATAATAATTATTTTTCGTTATTGGCCAAAACTGAAAATTCCCTTTAGTGATAGTTGGGCTACAACTAATTATGTGGAAATTTCATTCAATTTGACATAGAAGCTTGCGAGAAATTAACAATTTTCTCTATATTGCCTGAATGATAATATCCGGTACATGGATTTTCTCGAAAAAACTGGGTACGCAGTTTTGTTGGAACTAATATGGTTATAGTATATATAAAGTTTAATCAAAATCGTTAGAGCCGTTTTCGAGAAAATTGAGATTATATGTAATTTTTATATGGCAGGTACCGTTAATAACATGGCTAAAAGCAAAAAAATGGCCTAGAATTATGACCAAAACAAGCTTGGATACGAAGTTTGAAGAAAATCGGCCAAGCCGTTTAGGCTAGGGAGACCATTACGGACAGTCGGACCGACGGAATTCCAAAAACCACTTTTTTAGACTCCGCTATCATCGTAATGTTAGAATCAATCAAAAGCTCGAGGTCGAAAATTTTCACGAAAACAATATCTTTCTCTTTGTAAGAGAAAGTTAAAAAGTAGGCATTCTATGAACTTCGTCATTATTAAATCAACGTTCCCTTACAATTGTCGACATACCTTCTTATAATAATTTCTATAATTTAAGATCTCTGACCTTTCTGGGCTATATAATACAACTAAGGAGAGAAATCACATCCAGGTAAAGTAAACACCCTGGGACCTGAATTTACTGAATTTTTTTAGCACTTTAAAATAAGGCTTATCATAATGGGTGTTTGTATTTATTTTATCGAGGAATTAAAAGGCTGTATAAGCTGTCAATAAGCAGGGAATCATCGCTGAATTCACACAGAACGTCACAATCTTAAGTTACAACTTTGAGGTAGTACGTGACTTTTTCTACCCCGGCTCCGCTATTAACTCTGACAATGACATCTCGTCAAAAATTAAACAAAGAATTACTCTTGCCAACCGCTCTTTCTTCGGGGGCTCAGTGGTGCGAAGAACTGCCGCGCAGTAGGTCTGGGTTGGATTCCCTGCCATAGCAACACCTAAATGATTTTTCACTGGCCCTCCTCTCGTAATGATCTGACAAATCATCCGGATAGTATCAATTGTCAAGAAAAGCTTATTTCAACTTAGCCGTTCGGATTCGGCAAAAAACAGGAGGTCCCGCCATTGCGCAAGAAGTTCACACGCATACATGAATGATTGTGAGAAAGCTAGGCTCTGGGTACTAAGGAGCCTGTTGCCCCAAAAGTTTGTATTTGCATTTTGTAACCGCTGTTTCTTCGGGCTAAGATGGCAATTCAGTAGTAAAGCCCATACTCGAACTACTAAGGAGATCCTATATAAGACCCTGGTCATACCAGTCCTGCTCTACGGCGCTGAAGCATGGACCGTGTGAATATTGGATAAAGAAATCCTTGGTCGATTCATGAGGAAACTTTTTCGAAAAATCCTCGGTCCCGTATGCGTTGACGGGCTATAGAGACGAAGATTCAATCAAGAGCTATACGAGCTGTACAGCGACATGCCGCTATTCAAAAAAATTCCGCATGGACGTTGTAGATGGCTAGGACATGTAGAACGAATGTACACCAATACTCCGGCTCGGAGAGTCTTCGATTCCCAGCAAGACGTAGGACTGAGTAGAGGAAGTCCTTGTCTAAAGTGGCGCGCACAAGAAAAAACCGACCTTAACCAATTTGGAGTCCGCAACTGGAGGCAGGTTAGCTAAAGACCGGACTGATTGCAGAGGCATGTTGTTTCAGGCCCAGGTTCATTCCGGACTGTAGCGACTTAAGTAAGTAGATATGTTAATTGAAGGGTTCCGTAGGTGAAAAACGCAGTGTTTATGGGAAAGGGGTAGTTCCGACAAAAAAAAAATGCTGAACCTACTATGTGTCTCGATCCCTTTTTCCACAATAACACAGAAATGACAAGTGCACTCTCATAAAAACAGAAAGGTTACTAATATCTGTCTTCCGATATAAAAGAGGAAAGTTAATTAAAAAAAGAAAATGGCTGCAAGCCATATAATTTGAGGGGATTTAGCTTCGTTAAACAAAATGTTTCATTACTAATTTAAGCTCCTTTGATGAGGTCGCCTTATGTGGTTATGATTTTTTCCATTAATAATGAAAACTGTTTAACGACGACCCCTTTTGTCCATTTTATGTTTGATGTCGGCGAGGATTCTCTTTTTTAATGTCCACCTTTTTTTTAAGGACTCTGCTCACAAATTAGCTGCGTATTGGTAGAATTCATTAAACCCTTATATGATGCCCATCATAAATCACCACTTGTCCCGAAAAACCCCTAAGCATATAGCAGAAACCCCTTCTCAAAAACACTTACCAAACCATTCAACTGGCAACAACTTATTCGAAAACACTTGATACAAGATCTGAACTCATTATAAAACTAAATCCTTTTTTTATGACCTATCCCATTCATTTCACAATTCTCACTTGAAATCTGAAAACAAATGTAAGAACGTTTACCAAAGAATATACACACACCCACGTGGGTTAACCCACAAAGTTGATTCAAAAGCAAGTTCTCTCCCAACCCCATGGTTCGCATACACACACACGCGCTTACATTCCGCAAGCACTTGAGTTCGCCATTCACCCCCTTTCCGCATGCACAAAACTAGACGGATACCACAGAAGCGAACGCAGGAAAAAAAAATTTACAACTCCAACAACCGTTGAAATATCCTGCAGCGATTTTCTACCACCACCACCACCACCACTACCAACGCAACAGAGAGTGGTACAGCTGCAACTTGTTCCCAAAAAAAAAAAAAAAAAGGATGGAAAAGCCAGAGCACCCCACCCCCACTAGGAACATGTGGCATTTTTATTGCATTCGCTTATGTCGCCCATTAGACCGCAAAATACAAAATCCCACCAACCGAGAGCCACGACGACCCACCCAACAACACTCCAGAAAGGATTTCCACATTCACATCACATCCGCCCAAGGGTGCTGCTGGTGCTGCTGCTGTGCATGATAGAGGAAGAACTAAAGAAAATTAAATTTCCGCAATGAAAAACACACAAAATATCATAAAAAGGAGCGAGCGGGTCCTCGAGGAGGAAACGAGGGTAAACGGAAAAGAAAAAGGACTCTCTCCTTACATTGCAAGGCGAAATTAGTGCACAAATGATTCTGTTTTCGTTTAAATTGTGTCATTGGGTCAACCGGAGGAACTCACTAGTCAACAGCACCAAGAGCGCGGCGCACACAAACTATGGTTAAGGACACGACGAGCCAACAAAAAAGAGGGGGGCCTGCAACAGCACCAGCTAGGCATTACTCTAGACCCAGATCGGCTGCTTGGCTGTTTTGTGTGTCAGTGAAACCTTCAGCTGCACATGCAACTGTTGCCTCTGTACACAGAGTGCGGTGCGGTGGGTTGCCTCCTTGCAGTCTGCTCTCAGTTTGTCCTTTCGCTTGCCAACATGTTGATCTCGTTTTGGGTTCTACTCGTTTTGTTACTCATACGACACAGTGAGTGTGAGTAGGAGTGGAGTTGCTCGCACGGAAGACGAAAGAGAATTCGAGTATTTTAGTGCAGGTGATGCCGTGGTTGTGATTTTAGTAAGAACGTTGGATGAGTTGAAATGAACGCATTTCCGGTTAGAAAATTTCCTCGGTAAGGTCAAAATTTTTAATTTTAGAGAAGCAATCACTTCTAAAGAAGTTGTAAAGTACTTGTGAGTGGACATTGCATGCCCACAGGCTTAATAAAATATTTGATGGGGTGACCTCTACTTCTATAAAGCTAGAGTCAGGGTATATTCTGTAATACTTGTGGCGAAAGCTGTACCGACAAATTATGCCAATAATTCTTCTAACTATACGGAGATTATGACTTCAAATCAACTAGAAAGCCTAAGGGCTTACCTGCGAAAGGTCTTAAACAGCAGACAGATGCTTGCAGCCAAGAAGAACTAGGAATACGAGGCTAAGGTGCAGGTGAAGACGAGAGCTGCCATTGAGCTCTATAGGCAATGAAGAAGGGAAGAACACCGGCTTTTCAGAAAGAAGAAAAAAAGAGCAAGAAAAGCGTGCGATCGAGGATATAGAGAGGTGTCACTCCAGAAACGATGTTTGCATGTTTTACCAAAGTGTAAAACGTCAAAGCCAAGGATGCAAATGTCGAACAGAATTCTGTCGAGATGAACAAGGAAATATCGTAGTTGAGACACTGTCGATGCTGTGGATATGGAAGAACCACTTCTGCAAACTTAAGGCGATGACGAACAACATTCCGCTGTCAGGCAGAAGGAACCATTCAATATAAGCGCCGATAGCAAAAACTGGCAACCAACCGACGTAAGTAAAGTAAGGATAGCAGTATCTAAACTCCAGCTTAACAAGGCTGCCGGAAATGCGGGCGGAGATAACCTGGCAAGTAACATCCACCAACTCATAAGCCAAATCTGGCCGGATGAAAGTATGCCTGAAGAATGGAACCTCAGGATCGTTTGGCCGATCCACAAAAAAGGAGACCCTCTGAATCGCCCCTACTATAGAGACACAAGTCTTCACAACATCGCCTAAATGATCCTATCTGCCGTAATATGTGAACGCCTGAAACCAACAACCTGATCGGCCCTTATCAGTGTGGTTGTAGACCAGGAAAGTCCACAAATGATCAAATCTTCACACTTCGGCAGATCCTAGAAAAAACCCAAGATGTCCAAATCGATACCCACCACGTATTTATCGATTTCAAAGCCACATACGACAGGATTTATAGAGACGAACTATACAGAGCCATGTCTAGTTTTGCTATACCGCCCAAACTCGTACGTTTGTGTAGGATGACGATGGAGAATTCACGCTGTTCCATCAGGGTAGGAAACGACCTTACCGATGAGGAAATCCTTGGTCGTTTTGAGTGTAAAATTCTTCCAAAAATCTTCGATCGTTGACGGCATATGAAGACGGAAATTTAGCCACAAGCTATAGGAGTTGTACAGCGTTGTACAACCCCTAGTCGGATAACTCCGCAATGGACGTTTAAGATGGCTAGGATATCGGTAGCAGTAGAGGAAGACATTGCCTTAAGTGGTGCGCACTAGAAAAACCGACCTTAAGCAACTTGAAGTGCTCACCTTGAGGGAGTTACCTAAGGATCGGGCTAATTGGAGATGCATGTTGGTTGAGGGCCAGGTTCATTCCGGACTGTAGCGCCACTTAAGTAAGTAAAAGTAAGTTAGCTATCAGTCACCTGCGGTCGACCTACGCAGCCTAAGAGTAATCGTTGGAGCTAGTTCGAGTAAGTGCGCTAGTAAATCGAATGTATAGATAATCAATAACGTGGTCGTAAATCACGTTTTTTTTGCATTCGCTCTAGTTTGTGCTAGTCCGCGTTAGAACTAGCGCACTCTCTTACTAACGTTGGCCGTAACCGCTCCCTAAGAGTTGGAGTTGGAAGCTATTAGCTAGATGAAAACATTCCTGCTTGACCACCATATTGCGTATGGTTCAACGTTCAACGTTTCAACCAATCCTAGTTCACAATGGATCCTCTAGTACTAAATGCCACACCACGGCAACACTGCATCACGCTCATCCCTGCACAATCTCTCTTGAGACGAATTACCACCATCCAGCTGATTTTCCCGCTGAATAAAGAGTCTCTCTACCCTCCCCAGGCGCATGTCCTTGGGCAACATTTCCATGAATGAAATCATATCCACCTTCCACTTTTGTTTTCCTCTTCTCATTGTTTTTGCTGCGCTACATGGACTTAGGCATGCACCCACAACTTTCATTGTTTGCAGCTGAGAGCACACTATTGACACAAAGCAGACCACCATGGAACCGAACCATAGACATGCGCCCTCCTCCTCGGCACAAATGAGCGACAACAACGACGACATTCGTCCTCGAAAAACCGTGAAATTCCCTCCATGGATTCTATTTTTCTCTATCTCCCACTACATGTTGTTTCGTTTCCATTTACTGGGAGCGGTCTATGCAACAAAAGTATCCATCTTTTGTTGCGCGGAGTTGTAGTTGTGCGTTGTAGTACTCCCCGTATGGTTGTGGGTGTATCATAAAAAAAAAGTCAAAAATACTGAAATCGCGACTTGTAGCGGACACCAGGATTATTGTATACTCACTCTGTATATCCACACAAACGAAGAGAGCACGCCAGCAAGGAAAAAGGGAATTCCTTTCGCTCCTATATCTGCCGTTTTCTGATTCAGTATAGAACAATCGATTGTTCGGCACACGGTGGCAATAAGGATAACTCCGGAACGCGTGAATTTATAAAAAAAAATTAATTTTTTTTTTGAAAACTCCTTTATCTAATTCGAGTTAATCAGTGATATTGTTACAAAGAAGATAACGAGTCCTTAAAAGGACAACCGAAAATCCCAGTTGTACTGAGAGGTGGGTGCATGTGTACCTTTACCTACCCGATGTACATAGTATACACATAGTTACTTCGGGATTTCGTTTCTTCTATTTATTTTTTTTAACTGCGAATAAATAAGAAATAGGGAAGGGTCCTTGAAAGGAAAATGTGTCATTCAAATGGCATTCCATTTACCCGTGCGCGATTTAATCATTTAAATTTTACAAAGTGATAGTGTGCTGAATCCGACTCGAGCGATTTCGAAGGACGATTTTGTTTTTTTGTTGTTGTTTCCGTTTTTATTTTTTCGTTTGTGTGTCCTTCGTAAGAATGAGATATTGGGAAATTGAATTCTATCGCCCACAATATACCGCGCCCACCATCGCCATCATCAGCATCAGCAGCAGCAGCATTGCAACGACAACGACGACAATGTAGACATCCTTCTTGTTCCTTGCACTGTTATGAATCGGTGCCTGTGGCTATAACTGAATTATGCACATTTCTGCATTCATAGTCCTGTGACCCACTAACTTGAGAAACCTTTACAAAAAAAGTCCATTCGTTCTATTTTTCATTTCCAACTTTTTTGTGTTGTTGTTGTTCAACTGATTCGCTTTTTTTGCGTTCGTTTCGCGTGTGTTTTGCTCTTCGTATTTCAATGTATCCTTTGTGGGATTAGGCTGAGAACGAACTCGTAATGAACTACCGAAAGGACATTTTATCGATATACATTCCGACGGATTGTGTGGATACCTCAATCAAGACGGGGATTCGGTACTAATCTCAAGTGCAAAAAGGACATCATGGTTTAGGGGGGAAAACATTTAATCAAGGAGTTTGAATTAATTTCGTCGAAAAGAAAGCGAAAAAAAAAATTCAACGGATATCCACCCTACATCAATACTTTTCAACTTGTCGTTCAACCAGTCAGCCCTCCCATTAAAGGACGACACGGGTGGGAGAAAATAAACGAAAAACTATTCAAAATTTTCACTTTTATTCACAACACACTCGCTCACCCACAAGTACCCCCCACCACATTCGCTCTCTCTTGTATCTGTGTGTGTATCTCTCTATCTCTCTCTCTCTTTGTGAGATCTGAAATGAGCGAGGAGAATAATTAAAGGCATAGCCAGCGCAGAAGAGGACACCACGCGAATGTTGCAAGGGTTCGTCGATAGAAAGTGCTGTTGCAATTTAGATGGGGATGCTGCGGATACATGCGACTACGAATTGGACACAATCAACCGCAGCAACACAAACGCCAACACAAGGAAACACAACAAAAGCCGTAACAACACCAACAACAACAGCAGAAGAGGAGGAGTCGCCAAACGTCAACCGATACAGCTGCTGCTGTTGCTGTTGCTGCTGTCAAAACTGCTATCAAAAGTGCTGTCAAAACTATCGTCGCTGTCTACTGCTATCTGTCATCAACGTCATCATTGCCATTGTTACTGTTCTTCAGCTGAAAAGGCATCTAGCAGCACTGGCAACATCTTCATTGGGTCTTGTTCTTCTTCGTGTTGTGGTTTCCTCAGTCTCATTTGCATCATCTGTCATCATTCCAGCAGTTCTAGCAGTATACCTTTGCAACAACAACAGCAACACCACCACCAGCAGCAGCAACAACAACAACAACAACAGGCACACCACCAACACCACCACCGCCGCCACAAATCAACAGCAGCAGCAGCAACACCACCAGCAGCAGCACGAACTGAACGAGCACCACAAACAGGAGCAGCGTCAGCAACGAACGGGCATCTTGTGGGTGGTGTGGGTCGTCCGGTCTGCTAGATTTTGACAATAATGAGGAGTGGCAGTTCGGAATTATTACTCGAACAGCAACAACAAGAGCTACGGTTACGTAAAAAACGAGAACTGGCTCCGAAAAAGAAAAATGGAAATCGTCGTTTTCGGTCGTGGCGTGAACGTGCTAGATTCTACGGGACATCGACGCTGGCCTTCTTCTCGGTAACAGCTGGTGCGTCGCTGCTGTTTTTGGTACCGTTGTACGTGGATCCTGCCATATCGACACTTAGCCACGATTTCATTGATTCGCCCACCCTGTGTACGACGGTGCGTCGCGAGGACCTAATCGGTATTTTCAATTGCTCGTGGAGTTCGTGCCGCGAGGGTTGCACCTCGGATCTGTACAAGTGTGTGCATATTTATGTGACGTTTATCGAACAAAACATCACGATACCGGAGAATATGACCGACTTTAGCAATTACACCGCCGAAATGGAGCAATCGGGCGAGGCGACGCTCCTTGTGAATATTAAGGGCTGTGGCTATCCGCCAACGGTCACGTGTAAGGACTTTAACGGCCTCTACGGTATCGAGGGTGCGATATTTCCGTGTTATTATTCGCGTAAGAATAAGACCGTCGTGCTGACGTCCTACAATCATGAGGATCAGGTCGCGATGATAGTGAATTTTTTTGCTGTGCCATTTATTGTAACTGTTGTCTCGTCAATAGCGCTGTGCATAATGCACTGTGATTGTACGTGTAAAAAGGATCGCAGTCATCGGCGTAATCGCCAGCCGCAATGCCGGCGACCGAGAATTGAAAACTTGAGGTGAGTTTTTATTATTTTTTTTTGTGAAAAATCATACAAAAATCAATTAAAGGATATGTGTGTGTGTGTTTGTAGCGGGTGTTTTTTTTTGTCGTAAATTGTGGACCTGTGCGTGATGGGCATTTTAGGGACACACAGGTGACCGTTGGTGTAATCGAAAGGGAGGTTTCTTCCTTTTTTTTTTGAGGGGAGTCTTATTTTTTGGAAGTTCTGAGGAAGTGCGCCTTAATGAACCTTTTTGGTTAATTTAATTCTGTCTGTCACAGCATTCATTTCGGGGGACTTTGTTCTAATTTGGACGGTACCATATGAAGGTGGATGTGTATGTGTGTGCTTTGTGAAACGAACCATTTTGATTGCCGTCTAGAGTTCCATTGAAACACGGGAATGTTTGTTCAGGTTCATATTTTGATTGCAAAGGTTTTTTTTTCCCTTGATGGGTATTCCCTTTGGAATGTGTTACAATTTTTTACTGCTTAGGAGCTTAGAGTCACTGGTTTAATTGATAACTGTCTGCAGTAGAATTATAATCAAACTGATTAAGGACATGTTTTTTTAAATCAAAACTTACACACTTGTATATTAGGGTGGAGTGTAAGACAATTGTGTAAATGTAAGACCAAAGTACCCATTGCAGAAGAACTCTTTTTAAAAGATCAACGAAATTCTCGTAAAATGTATATTGGATCCGTTGATCAAGTGGCAACCAAGTCTTTGCATCGTAAGGATCTTAGGAAACGAAAATACCAACAATTTTTGAAAACTACGGCTGATTCTCCAAGCACTTCTACTGCTGCTGCTGCAGCTGTGGAATGTTTGTCTGACAGTACTTCTACTGATACTGAAGTCAATGAATTTTTCCCCTTAAAACCCTGTAAAAAAAAGAAAGAAACTCTTCAAATGAGAACCAAACTACAGAATTTGGCTACAGCTTGTGATAGAACCGGGGTTTCTGATAGATCGGCAGCTATGATAGTAAACGCTGCTATGCTGGATTTAAAAGTCATAAGTAGTGAAAATTCTTCGAAAGTAATAGATCGCAGTAAATTACAAAGAGAGCGTCAACAAGTCCGAATAGGTTTACAATGTGAAGCTGCAGGTTTTAGAAAACCCATATCCTCACTTTATTTTGATGGCCGTAAAGATAAGACACTATAAATCGCTACGACTGACAACATATAACATAGAAAGACTGTTACTGAAGAACATATTTCACTTATATCGGAGCCAGATTCAGAGTATATCGGACATCTTTCAATTGATTCGGATAAAGCAGTTACTATACAAACAAGTATAGTTGACTTTCTGGTAAAAAAACTTTTGATTTTCGTATGTCTTTGGTAGCAATTGGGTGTGATGGCACTGCTGTAAATACAGGACATAAAAACGGAGTCATTGTATTGTTAGAAAAACATTTCGGCCGTCCTTTACAATGGTTTGTG
Source organism: Rhingia campestris (assembly GCA_932526625.1). NCBI lineage: Eukaryota > Metazoa > Arthropoda > Insecta > Diptera > Syrphidae > Rhingia > Rhingia campestris. Next base: position 32,224,469 of record OW052183.1, read on the forward strand.
TGCTTATTACATGCGAATGAGCTACCGCTTCGTCATCTGTTTGCAAATCTCGATGGAACCACAACCGGCCACAATAGTTTTTCTGGAAGCATTGGGAAAATGCTTGAAAAGTGCTTCAACTTCAAAGCTGTGAATTTTGAAGCAGTATATGCTGAACTTCCGGATGTGGATGCTGACTCTTTAAGCACAGATCAAAAATATTTGTATCAAATGTGCTCAGCTATTTCTAGAGGTTCAATTTTGCCCGCTTTGGCAAGCAAAGATCCAGGAAAGCTGGCACATTCGCGATGGTTAACTTGCGCAAACAGAATTCTTCGGTTATATGTTGGCACAGAAAATCCTTCGGAAAACCTCAAAGAACTTGTCATATTCATTCTGAAAGTCTACGCACCAACCTGGTTTGACATAAAAACCAAGCCATCATGTAAATATGGTCCGATTCACATTTTCAATATGCTTATAAGATCATTGTACTTGCCTGATGACCTAGGAATATTGTTATAAGAACTATCGAAAGAAATGCATTCTTCGCACACCCAGAAAATGTGTTGCTAGCTATGTTGCAAGATGACCACTCACACATACACTAGTCGGCATAAGAATTTCGACGAAACCTTTTTGTGACTATTGAGACTAACTTTGCTTGGTATCGTTAAAACAACGGTGCAAAAATGATGCGCGAAACAAAGAATCTATTTTTAGCTCTATGCATGCCAAGTTTTGTATTGTTTACCTTTTGCATTCTCTTTCTGCTGATAAGAACGCATGCAGACAAAGAATTTTTACGTGGCATAAGTATTTTGACGGAAACTTTGTGTAAATATTTTAACAGTTTTGAGCACGTGATAACCAAAAAACTTGTGTAGTTAACTTTAATTTACATTAAACGTTGATAACAAAATAAAAATTTATTAAAATTTATTAAAAACCATAAGTAAAACGGCTGAGTTGAGTTTGGTTGTCAGATCTTCAATGGTAGCGAAGTTTAACGCTGGAACGGCAGTAAAAGACATAGCAAGTGAGTTTAATGTGTCGCGTCAAACTGTGCACTATCAAATCAATAAGTTTAAAAAGCATAATGACATCACAAACCTAATGAGATCAGGTGCTAAGCGCAAAACAACGCCCACTGAAGACCGAACCCTTCTACGGGAATTTAAAAGAAATATATTCCTGAAGTCTCAAACTGCTGCAAAGCAATGGAATTTGACGGCAACGAATCCAATCAGTGAGCGCACTGTCCGACGACGTTTAATGGAAGGAGATTTTAAAACATTTAAAGCTAAGGACGTGCCGTACATATCAAAGGTAAACAAGCTTAAAAGACTGTCTTTCGCAAAGGAACATCTGCACAAGCCAAAGGAGTACTGGAGAAGCGTTCTATGGACAGATGAAAGCTCCTTTGAGTATAACTCATCAAAAAACAAATTTTACGTTAGATTGCCAAAATTAGAAAGGCAAAAAAGACGCCCCGTTTGTCAAAAAGTGAGCCATGGTGGAGGCTCTGTCATGTTCTGGGGATGTGTTGCGTATAATGGCCTGGGTGAATTGGTTCCTATCACCGGCTCGATGAACCAAGGTCAATATTTAAGAACCCTAAATGATAATGCCTTTCCTTCCGGAGGTAGGCTTATTGGTGAATCATTTATCCTGCAACAGGACAATGCCCCATGCCACAAAGCCCGGATGATAACTAAATTTTTGAAGGATGTTGGTGTTGCCACTTTGGACTGGACACCTCAAAGTCCAGATTTAAAAATAATAGAAAACGTCTGGTCTCTTTTGAAACGCAAAAGAACAGTTTCTTTAAATAAAACCAGAGAGGAGACGATTTCTGAGGTCACTTCCCTTTGGGAAGAGATATCTCCAGAGATTCTTCAAAATTTAGTAGATTCAGTACCGAGACGCCTTCAAAAAGTTATTGAAGCCAAAGGAGGTTATATATTTTACTAAATTCTTCTTTATTTATTTACTTTTGTTAAGTTTAAAATGTTTTTTCTTAGAGTTATATACTTGTCAAAATACTTATGCCAACACACGAAATTACAAATTAATTTATATCTTTTTTGACTTCTATGAAAAAATATTTGTTTGCCTATTTTTAAGTTTGTATTAGTTATGTATATATAAAAATGAAAAAATAAACATGAATTCTTGTCAAGCCATTCAGAAGTTAAACTCAAAAATGCACGATTTTTATTTCGTCAAAATACATATGCCTACTAGTGTAAGAGAGCTAGCTCTCCGAAGAATTATAAAGGCAAGACAACTAAAAAAAGGGAACAAGTTCGTGAGTTTCAACTACCTAAGCTTCAAATAGATGCATCTAATTACTACGACTTAATGGACTGGTCGAAAGAAACAGTAACCGAACCACCGATGACAGTAAAATACAGCGATACAGAAATATCGAACATGGTTTCTTCAAAGGACAATTTAATGTTTTTGCAGAAGTTCCCTTGCCACACTCAAGCAAGTAGAACGATGCGTTAAGATTGTCACCGAGGCTTCATTATCTGTTTGTGGACAAGAGGCAAGAGATGGCTACATTAGAGCAAAGATCAAATCCAGGCAAGCATTACCTTTTTTTGAAACAAAATCGCAATTTTTCAACCGAACCGAAGGTCCAACAACTTCTGATGGAAATAATTAAACTTATTGGAGATTCTATTTATTGTTCTTGTATCTAATTATATAATATACGTATTTAATAAAAACAAAAAAAAAATATTTTAATGCATTTTTGTTCGACCGTTTTGAGATATGTTCAAGAAGTTATGTTTGAGAAGTTCAAGTCTGGTGCACCACCTGAAGATATTGACGTAGAAGACTGAAATTTGGAATTTATACATTTAAGACCATGGGTCAACAATTTATAACGCAGGAAAAAAAATATATTGAAAAAAAAAATTTCGCTCCACCCTATTGTAACGGGTGATTTTTTAGCTGGTTTGGTTTTGGCAACACTGGTTTTGACAGCTGACGTATGTTTAGTACCTTGTGTCACTGTCAAACAGCTTCAGTTTGGTTTGCAATTTAACCATAGATCGTCTTACAAATGAACAACGCTTGCAAATTATTGAATTTTACTATCAAAATTCGTGCTCGGTTCGAAATGTTCATCGCGCGCTGCTTCCATTTTATGATCGGCATTCTCGACTTTCTGAGCAGTCTATTCGGAAGATTGTGACCAAATTTCGCACCAAATTTACTTTGTTGGACATTAAACCACCAACACGTTTACGTACTGTGCGTAGTGAAGAAAATATTGCGGCCGTATCAGCTAGTGTGACAGAAGACCGCGAAATGTCGATTCGGCGCCGTTCCCAGCAGTTAGGCCTTTGTTACAGCACTACGTGGAAAATTTTGCGGAAGGATTTGGGCGTAAAGCCTTTTAAGATACAGCTGGTGCAAGAACTAAAGCCAGCCGACCTACCACAACGCCGAATTTTTGGTGAATGGGCTCTTGGAAAGCTGGCCGAGGATCCGCTTTTTTATCGAAAAATTGTGTTCAGCGATGAGGCTCATTTTTGGTTGAATGGGTACGTAAATAAGCAAAATTGCCGCATTTGGAGTGAAGATCAGCCAGAAGCATTGCAACAGCTACCAATGCATCCCGAAAAAGCCACTGTTTGGTGAAGTTTACGGGCCGGCGGCATTATTGGGCCATATTTCTTCAAAGATGATGCGAATCGCAGCGTTACTGTCAATGGTGAACGCTACCGAGCGATGATAACAAACTTTTTTTGCCCGAAATGGAAGTTCTTGACTTGCATGATATATGGTTTCAACAAGACGGTGCCACATGCCACACAGCACGCGAAACAATGGCGCAATTGCGAGGCGAGTTTGGTGAACAGTTAATTTCACGTTTCGGGCCGGTCAATTGGCCGCCTAGATCGTGCGATTTGACACCATTAGATTATTTTTTGTGGGGGTATGTCAAGGCTAATGTCTATAGGGACAAGCCCGCTTCGATTGACGCACTGGAAGCCAACACCCATGCATTCATTCGTGAGATACCGGCCGATATGTGTGAAAGAGTATGCCAAAATTGGACTCAGCGGATGGGCTACCTGAGACGCAGCCGCGGTCAACATTTGCATGAAATTATCTTTAAACATTAAATTGCAAGGTTCAAACTATCGATTCAAATAAATATTTCATTCATTTTTTTGAATTTTTTGTGTTTTTTTTTTAAAAAAAGTTCTAAGCCTCTTAAAAAATCATCCGTTATATGCGTCGACTTTTTGAAGGTTCAAAAGCTCTTTCTCATTTATAAATCAAATTTGTATATCCTCGTTTGAAGGATCAAAGATATTTTTTGAAGGCTCAAAAACTCTTTCACACTTTAGCAGCCAATTTATAACTGTCATTGAAAAATTTGTTTTGCTTTTTGTGGCTTTTTTATTAATTGAATTATTCGCAAGTTGATCTTAAAATAAAGCTTATCAATAATAAAACATGTTAACCCAAAAATATTTGAACTTTTCATTAAAACTTTTGTAGAAAATCACTTTTTAGTTACATTGTCATTGAATTGACAAACATATTATTTTTGTAAATTAGGGAAAAACAAGTAAAAACTTACAATTAGCCGTTTTCAAGCGATCTTACTAAGAATTCTATATGCGGACAACATTGAGTCCGCACAATTATCATGTAAACATTATTCATAAACGTCAAAGAATCGAAGAATTGCAAAAACAATAATGTAAAGTTGGAATGCCTAAATTTTTATTAATGTTTTGTCAAATCAATAGTTCTCCTCTGTCAAAATAAAATGTCTGAACAATCTGCCCGACGGGGAATGCCTGACGAAATAAGGTAACAATTTTCGCCTGGTTACTCAGATAATAGTGAAAAACCGGATTTGTCTTCGACCTGTCATGAAAGTGATTTTGACTCCATTCTATCCTTAAATTAAACATACTCAAAAAGAAAAGTGGGCGTGACTAAAATCTTAAATGGTACAGTATTTTACGGATATAAGAAATAAACATAGAGGGTGTTTTTTTTTTTGTTTAGAGGTATACAACTTTGAATTGAAATAAAACACAAGAAAATCGTTTTAATGTAAATCAATTTGGCTTTATTGGAAGGATAATTTTATGATATTAATGCTTAAATATGATTTCGGGCATGTGGCTGCCGCGGCTGGTTCGAATAAAGCCATGTCTAGAGGTCCAATTTTCAACCACTTTTTCGAGCATTTGGGGCCGTATGTCGGCAATAACGCCACGAATGTTGGCTTCCAAGTCTCCTAACTTCCTGGTTTGTTGGCATAGACGAGCGACTTCACATATACTTACTTACTTACTTAAGTGGCGCTACAGTCCGGGATGAACCCTGGGCCTCAACCAACATGCCTCTCCAATTAGCCCGGTCCTTAGCTAACTGCCTCCAGTTGCGCACTCCAAGTTGGTTGAGGTCGGTTTCCACTTGTGCGCGCCACTTAAGGTGAGGTCTTCCTCTACTGCGTCCGACGTCTGGCTGGAAATCGAAGACTCTGCGAGCCGGAGTATTGGTGTCCATTCGTTCTACATGTCCTAGCCATCTTAAACGTCCAATGCGGAGTTTTTTGACCAGGGGCATGTCGCTGTACAGCTCGTATAGTTCTTGGTTAAATCTTCGTCTCCATAGCCCGTCAACGCAAACGGGACCGAAGATTTTCCGAAAACTTTTTCTCTCGTATCGACTAAGGATTTCTTCATCCGCTTTTGATACGGTCCATGCTTCAGCGCCGTAGAGCAGGACTGGGAAGATCAGGGTCTTATATAGGATCTCCTTAGTAGTTCGAGTGAGGGCTTTACTACTAAATTGCCTTCTTAGCCCGAACAAACAGCGATTGGCAAGAGTAATTCTTCGTTTGATTTCTGACGAGATGTTGTAGTCAGAGTTAATAGCGGAGCCGAGGTAGAAAAAGTCCCGTACTACCTCAAAGTTATATCTGTCAATGGTGACGTTCTGTCCAATTCGTCAATGTTGTGTGTCCTTTCGTGTTGACAGCATATACTTTGTCTTACCCTCATTTAGTGCTAAACCCATTTTTGCCGCTTCCTTCTCTATACTAGCAAACGTGTCTATGACATCACGTTGAGTTCTACCAATGATGTCAATATCGACAGAGTATGCTAGTAGTTGTACCGATTTTTGGAGAATTGTGCCTCTGGTGTTGGGTCGGGAGTTTTGCACAATCCTCTCAAGAATAAAATTTAAAAAGTCACATGACAGCGCATCGCCTTGCCTAAATCCTTTTTTGGTATCGAATGTGTCGGTGAGGTCGTTTCCGACCCTAATGTTGCAGCGAGAATTCTCCATCGTCATCCTACACAAATGGACGAGTTTGAACGGTATACCAAAACTAGACATGGCTCTGTATAGTTCGTCTCTATAAATGCTGTCGTATGCGGCTTTGAAATCGATAAATAGGTGGTGGGTATCGATTTGGACTTCTTGGGTTTTTTCCAGGATATGCCGAAGTGTGAAAATTTGATCGATTGTGGACTTTCCTGGCCTAAAACCACACTGATAAGGGCCGATCAGGTTGTTGCGAAACGGTTTCAGGCGTTCACATATTACGGCAGATAGGATCTTGTAGGCGATGTTGAGTAGACTTATGCCTCTGTAGTTGGCGCAGTTCAGAGGGTCTCCTTTTTTGTGGATCGGGCAAACGATGCTGAGGTTCCATTCTTCAGACATGTTTTCAACCGACCAGATTTGGCTTATGAGTTGGTGGATGTTGCTTACCAAGTCATCTCCATCAGCTTTATAAAGCTCAGCGGGAAGGCCGTCATTTCCGGCGGCCTTATTAAGCTTGAGTTTAGATGTAGCTATCCTCACTTCACTTAGGTCGGGTGGTTGGCAGTTTTCGCTGTCGTTGCCAATATTAAATGGTTCGTTCTGCCTGACCGCGGAATGTTGTTCGTCATCGCCGTTTAACAGTCTGCAGAAGTAGTTCTTCCATATCCTCAGCATCGGAGTGTTAGATCAGTGCTTAGAACTTTCTCAACATCGATCGGGATTTGCCTGTGGATGTGCATTGAGTGCCAGACCGCGGAGGCGGTTTTCAGCCATTGTTGATCTCAAATATGTTTTAAGGCGCCGCAAAGAAGAAACCTTTCTGCGGAATAATTGTAACTGTAAGCGTTCCAAGAATAAGAAGGAAACTATGTATAATACAAAACACATCCTTATTCCTTATTGCGTTTAATAATCAAATCCAGGACAGTGTCGGGAAGCTTGTTCTTCTGCTCATTTTCTCTTACCCATTTTTCGCGCCACATCACCAGCTCATATTTAAGCAAAAAAGGGCAACATCTATATTTAAGTTTAGAAGTTTTCCAAAGCGATTCAATAAGGACTTAACGGTGATATGAGTATCAGTATTATATTTGATTACATTTTCCGGGAAGAAAATCGTGAGCTAAAACACATCTAATGTTTCAGGTTGAAACCTTTCACGCAAATCAGTTAGGACAAAGTCGAGTACAGGTGCATATAGAGACATTCTGTTGTATTCTTCAGCTGAATTAGTGTCAAATTGGCTCGGTAGATTTGGCGTCCACCATTACGTGGGATACTAGAAATTTTCAACTCAACTTTCAATTTATCATCTAAATTTTTTGCTCTCTGCCAGGTATTTTTGAAATTAGTATCTATGTTCTCCCGGCGACTTGGAATAACGGAAATTGTGTCTTTGACCAGCATAGCGCTGCTGGTAAGGTCAAGAGATTTTGTTTGTGGCAATTTGCTCAAAGATTGTGTTAAAGACAACACATCACTTAAACACAATACTGAGAGAATAAACTGGGTATTGCATAAGCTTGTTACATACGAAGAAAATTTTCTGGCTGTACTTGGGTCACGCCACTGCGAAGTCGTTTCCAATGTCTCCACAATCTTGGCTAGGTCTAAGGAAAACTGGAGAACACCTTCATGCCGGTCTACCTGGTCTAACAAAGAGATGTGAGTGCACACCCCAAGGTGCTCATGAGGACAGTTTTTCGCTTTGGATGCGATTTGAAGAATATTGATTGATTTTCACAGCGTCTCGAATCGCAGGTTCTTCGAGAAATAGAATTGTTTAGCTTGTGACTGTAGAATAGAGTCTTCACAGCTTTTTTCGCTTCCTTCTGAATCATAGCACCTCGAACTTCTGAAAGCATAACAGCACACCCGTCTGTCCCCCACATGATTCAAGAGGAAATTTGAGCTTCTTTTTTAGCTAGAAAAAGATCATTTGCCCAATAGCTTTGCCAGTAAGGACAACTCCTTTGATGTAGAACTTCCCTCCAACTTCTCTTCGGCAGATAATATTTTTCTGGTTTCTCTCCAGTTTTCCTCATCGGACTCGTATTCTTCTGGAACAAGTCAGTTCCTCAAATGCATCCACCAAAGTTACAAATTCCTCACGAATATGACCTTCATGAACGTATCGTAAGATTGCACTCAGCTAGGATAGGTGAGATGATATGACAACCGAAATGGTTGTCTCATCGAAAAGTATGGAATAGTAACGTGAGGCCCGAACTTTACTCAAAATTTTCTCTCCAGTTTTCCTAATCGGACTCGTATTCCTTTGGAACAAGTCAGTTCCTCAAATGCATCCACGAAAGTTACAAAATCCTCACGAATATGACCTTCATGAACGTATCGTAAGATTACACTCAGCTGGGATAGGCGAGATACATCGGATGTGACGTGAGGCCCGAACTTTACTCAAAATTTCATCGAAAATCTCTTTCCCACAACATGAAATAAGTGAGTTCTGTGTTGTTTTGCCTATGTATGTAGCATTAGAAGAGACTGACTGCAAATGTTGTTCTAATTTTTTGTGTCCAGCAGATACTCGAAACCTTAAAAGTTCCCTAAAATTTCCTTCGTTCACGGTCACGTCAGATTGGTTTGAATCAACTATGTTTCTAAGTATCATCATCTCTGTGACCACGAAATGCTAAATTTTGCCGTCCAAGGAAGTTGATGGTTTCTATTTCTACTATAGGACGAAGGCGTTCCCTGTTTTCATCTACCTTTTTAAAACGCTGTTGGTTTACACGGTTGACTATTTCCTTGTTTGGGTTATTATGAGTGTGAAGGAACAGTCCCGCCCTCAACAGATCACTTGTTGTAAATGTTATTAGCATGATTTTCCAAGTTTCCTTTTGTCCAGAAATATCTTTGAAGTTTATTAAGGGTTTTTTCACAAGGCTTTTTAAAGACACGGTTTTTTGACCATCCCCAACACTTCCAGTGACGAAGAAAGGCCAGTATTTACAAAACAAACCCTGTTTTGACGGTGAAAACACAAGCCAAGAACTTGTAGTCCTCTTTTGGCTGCCAAGGATTTGATAGAAGCTGATGTTTCGTGAAGTCATCAATTCAACTTATGGAATCGTAAAACATATACATATATACATACTTTTATACAGAGAACTTAGGAATATCTAAAATGAGTAGTTGCAGGTTGCACTCTAAAGAAAAAAGTGAAAAGTGATGCGTAAGCGTTTGCGTGTTGGTTGTTATATCTTAGGGCTGGGATTGAAAAAAAATTACTATATAGTTGTGAAACGAAGAATTGCCAACGGGGGGGGACAATTGCACCCATTGTCCACCACCCCCCCACCCTGTATCCACGCCTGAATGAGCTGTTCTGGCTCCATTCAATAAAGTTGCTGCAATGCCAGATGATGCAAAGGCCTATGTGATGCCATTATATGATCGTATTTTGGCGAGAATTAGCGAAATGAGAGCGTTTTGCTAGTTCCACCTTGTTCAGCCTGCATAATTCGCTATTTTTTTTTTTTTAGGGAAAACGCCCCCAAAAATGGACGTGGGTTAAACTTATCAATAGACGAAACGTTCATAGTATTATTCTTAAAATATTTTCATCAAATATTTTTTCGAATTTACTTAAAATTGTGTCGAAAACTGTTTTTTTTACGAATAACGTGTTCAAGAAGAGGGCGTGGCAAAAAACGTTTAGTTAACGATATATCTATAAATATTCAGAACTTTTTCAAAATTTCTTATGGTTAAACCAAAAACAACGTTTATTTTTAAAGTAGGCGTGGCCAAATTTTGAAGATTCATGTGTTTTTTTCACTAATGCACAACACACACATTTCCGATTTCAACCAAACTACACAAAAATCATATACAGACCAATACCAAATATGTGTGAAAGTTTGGTTAAAATCGGCAAATGCCTTAAGGGTGCAGTGCAATAACCGCCGCGGAAATAAGCCCCATGGGGCTTAATTCCCAGAAAAAAGGCAATACCCCCTACAGGGCTTATTTCCTTTTCGAAATGGAAATAAAAACCGCCGGGGTAAGTGCCTTTTGCTTGTAGGGCTTGTTTCCTTTACATACAATCAACCCTGCACACAACCCAAATCCAACAATGAGCTCAAGCGGGGGGTTGCAGGGGGGGCGCATGCTCCCCATTAAAAATTTGCATACACCCTCACTGTTTGATTTGTATGCTAAATTGGATATATGCAAAATTTGAGTGCAGATTGGGGGGGGTGCTTCCCCTTCCAACCCCCTGGCTTGAGCTCACTGTTGTATTAAGGTTGGGTGTATGCTTAATTCCTTTGCATTCATATTCATTATTTATCAAAAATTTTAGGCCTATTATTATCTAGTTTTCTTTGAGAGTTGTGAATAGAGTTCCAATTTCAAATGGCAATAACCCCGCGGGGGCCCATGGAGCTTATTTCCGTGGGGGTTATTTGATTGTACCGCTTTAAGGCGTAAATCGGCGACAAACGAACACAGTTTTAAGGATCAATTTGTATATACAGATCAGAGATAAGGGAAGTTAAAGAGATACCAAACTTCTGGATTTGCCTACAAGCTTGAACTCACCAAAAAACCATAACTCAAACATGTGCGCGTGAGTTATGGTATTCACCAATTTTCTCCAGCTTTCCACCTGCTCTTCACCGACCTTTCCTAAAAACTTCAGCCAAAATAGGAGAAATTTGTTGTCATCACAAAGTTATGGTTTTCCACCACAAAGTTACGGTTTTCGAACTGCGCATGCGCAAGTGAGTGCATCCGACAAAAATATTATGAACTCAGAAACTCGTTCAGCAAACATTTCGCATCTGTAGAAAATCGTTAAAACCTTTAACCAATATTAATTTTTTTACATTCGGAAAAATTAGAGGAATTTCTTGAATAAATTGCAACCAAAAATAATAAAAGAAAATTCAGTATTCTCCGGTGTTTATATTCGATATTTTTACAATTATTTTATTATTTTAATTATTGTAAGAAAAAAACATGTTTTCTAAAGAAATACAAATTAAACCGTTGAAACTGATTTAAACAAATTACACGTAAACTACATTATCAAACTTTTAAATGCGTTTATTTTTTTTAGCATATTATATCAGAGCTATAAACAAACGTAATTTGCACCCACTAATTCATCTCTATTCATTCAGAAAAATAATTTACTTATCGAAATGAAAATTTCAAACTGGCATAAGGAAGCAAGTAAGTGGTGTAAGTAGGTAGGAAATCGAGATTTTCCAAAGTGATCTAGATCAAAATAAAATCAATTTTATTTCCAATGGAAATGAAAACTTATGTCCCAATCGAAATAGCTTACAGTCGTGTTACCCACGCAGGTGGATTCTAAATATTTTAAAAATGTTCACTCTTAACCAATACAATTACGTTGTTTGCGCGAGACCTTGAAGAGACTTGAAGAGAGAGTGAGAGAGTAATCTTCGGCTGCAAAAAATATATTTTTTTTTCTTTTACAGGCGTAACACAGTGTTTTTAAAATAAATCTTATAATCCTCTAATTCACAAGTTATCCAATCTATTTAACAATTGGACACAAAGTGGGAAAGTATGTGCAAAATAGTTTCCAAAAATTAAGATAGTAAATAAATAAAACTTCTCATAGAATTCATTGCTGGAGCTTTGTGCCTTAAAAGTCTCATTTATACTTGTTTACCTACCTATACTCTCCTTAACAAAAAACAAAATTAAAATTCCAATTGGCATCATCTTTTCGACAAATTTCAATTTAATTCCTAGTTAATTCACCTACTTCCGTGAATTAGTAGATTTTATGTTAATAAATAAAAAATAAATTATAATTAATTTGGTACAAAACACCTTTATACAATTACACCCATATAGTACGTTTCCACCGAGTCGAAATGCGTGATTTCAGCAAAATTCGTGATTTCAGCCGAAATGCAAAGCATTCCGCCACATAATTTCACATTCTGGAATTCGGCATTCCGCTGAAATGCTATTTCAAATGACGTCCAGCCGAGTTATGTCAAATCAAACATTACCTTTCTCCTCTGCAAAAACCAGTTTTTTCTAACAGAAACTTCAAACTGCTCTGTTATTTGTTTTGGAAAAATCGTTCCAAAAACAAATATAAATTTAAGAAGAAAATGCATAAACTTTTATTAATTAATGAACAATCGTATGATGTCCTATTGCTTTTTTTTTTAAATAGCTTCTGCAAATGACATATCTTCGAAATAACAACATATGAAATTGTTGAACAAGGGCCAGATTTTCTCGATACCCGTTGTCTCTGGTGTTTGCTTTATTTATTGATTACATACAAAAAGAAAAATAATACAATTACTAGCTTACACGGCAAACTTTGTTTTGCCACCCTTAACATTTAGGGGGATTCTCAGGCCTAACGGATATATACACAAAATTTCACGAAAATCGGTCGAGCCATTTCGGAGGAGTATAATGACTAACACCGCGACATGAGAATTTTATAAATAAGATGTTGGTGTAACACGATCTTTAGACCCCGGGGCTTGGCTTTTTCTCTCAACCGTTCATAGATCTTATTTTTTTGGAATCAGAACAAGTAGGTATGTTGAGATAAGCTTTTCTTGGCAGTTGATAGTTCCCGGATATTTTGTCAGATCATAGCAAGAGGCCATTGTATTTGCACTAAATGATCGAATGATGTGTGTTCACTACTGTGCTTGTTTCAATCTTTCATTAGTCTTTTATACATATGATCAATCCTAACCTCATCCCAGACAGTGGTTATATTAATGACAGAATTTTCCAATGATTGCTAACCAACTTCTCAAGTAAAACATAGGTTTCATCATGTTTTGTGTTTCAATGATACCCACCACATATTCATCGATTTCAAAGTCTCATATGACAGTATTTATAGAGCCGAACTATACAGAGCCATGTCTAGTTTTAGTATACCACCCAAACTCGTCCGTTTGTGTAGGATTAAGATGGGCAATTCTCGCTGCTCCATCAGAGTCGGGAACGACCTTACCGACATATTCGATACCAAAAAAGGATTTAGGTAAGGCGATGCACTGTCATGTGACTTCTTTAATTTAATTCTTGAGAGGATTGTGCGAAACTCCAAAGCCAACACCAGAGGCACAATTTTCCAAAAGTCGGTGCAACTACTAACATACGCTGACGATATTGACATCATTGGTAGGACTCAACGTGATGTCATAGCCACGTTTGCTAGTATAGAGAAAGACGCGGCAAAAAATTGGTTTAGCAGTAAATGCGGGTAAGATTACGTACTGTCAACATGAAAGGACACACAGCATCGACGAATTAGACAGAACGTCACCATTGACAGACACAACTTTGAGGTATTGCGGGACTTTGTCTACCTCGGATCCGCTATTAACTCTGCAACTACATCTCGTGAGAAATCAAACGAGGATTTACTCTTGCCAACCGCTGTTTCTTTGGGCTAAGAAGGCAATTTAGTAGTAAAGCCCTCTCTCGAACTACTAAGGAGATCCTATATAGGACCCTGATCATCCCAGTCCTGCTCTACAGCGCTGCATGGACCGTATCAAAAATGGACGAAGAAATCCTTGGTCGATTCGAGAGGAAAATTCTTCGAAAATTATTAGGTCCCGTTTGCGTTGACGAGCTATGCAGACGACGATTAAACCAAGAACTATTCAATCTGTTCAGCGACATGCCCCTAGTCAAAAAACTCCTCAATGGACGTTTAAGATGGCTGGGACATGTAGAACGAATGGATACCAATACTTCGGCTCACAGTCTTCGATTCCCAGCCAGACGTCGGACGCAGTAGAAGAAGACCACGCCTTAATTGACACGCAAAAGTAGAAACCGACCTCAACTAACTTGAAGTGTTCAACTGGAGGCAGTAAGCTAAGGACCGGGCTAATTGCAGAGACATGCATTGGTTGAGCCCAGGTTCATTCCGGACTGTAGTAAGTAACCCAACCGGCCATCGTTGATCCATCTACAAAATTCGTCGGCCTGCTGGAAAAAAAACGGTGAACTGTTATCTACTATTACCTCTTGGAGGAGTCTAAGAGTTTGATTAGGAGTTGGAGTTGGTAGGCATCATCTAACCATTTCTGATGTAGATTAGACACCCTTCTAGATGGCACACGATTGACCTTTTGAAACCCACTCTAAGGGTCCTCACACTAATAAACTGATGTAACTGTTTGAAAAAAAAACTGCATACTGCATACCAACTACGATATCTCCATGTGTCTCCAAAAGGACTAATGAGGAGAGTCCATTGCTAATCGACTTATCAAAAAGAAAATAAAAAACGAGGACACACTCCAACCGGGCATTGAAAGCCCACTCAATGTGGACTATCCATGAAACTAAGGCCTACCACCTACAGATAAGCACTTTCAGTACTATCCAGATCCACGTTATACTTATACAGCTCCAACTACTAAGGAAGCACTAAAAATGCACACCACTTGAATAGAAAAATGGGATTTCGCAGCGTTCCATCCAAGCACGCCGCTCCGCGCCGAGAGAGAAAGAGACTGCACTAGCTAATTGCATTTAATTCGTATTCAAGTGGTAGCCCCTCCATCGAGGTGTGTATGTGCAATGTGCACAATGTGCATTCACATCCACACACTATTGGATTAGTCCGCACTGGTTAAGCCGTGCCCTTAAGTGATATGCCAGCACTCGTTTTATCATTTAGCGTTGCTTTGCCTATTCCGGTTGGTCGGCGTCGTCATTGTTGTCGTGCATGCATTTGCATGCGACCGTACTTAATGGTATTGTGCATAAGGACTAAGGACTCGCCGATATACTAATTGTTTTCTATGTGAGAGATTCCTTGCGTACGACAACAACGATGTGGATTTCAAAAAAAAAAAAAAAAACAGAAGTCCCAACAAGGATATGCAACGAATTGAGGCTTGAAACTGCCTGCAAGGATATTCAACTAGTTAATTAAGTTGAACGATTCAATCCACCGTATGTGTATCTGTGTATGCAAATGTGAGGATTTATATTTATTCTTCTTTAATGTCCTTGAACAACCATCTATCACCTCATTAACATACAAATTGACATGCTATCTCAACCTCGGCAGAGGGGAACTTATTAAGCTGCCATAAAAGACCTCAAAACCTTGCATATTAGATGTCAGCGGTTTGCAAGAACCGACGACGGTGTTGCAAGCAAATAAGTTAATTTCCTACCCCTCCCCCAACCCCCGCCCTTGATTTGTCTTCAACGTCCATAGAAAAAAAGAGAAGATGCGAAGCTTAACGAATGACAAGCAGAGGCAAGTCCTTAAAGGCGAACGTTTCGCGTGGAAATGATTTATTTACCAGCCTCTCTTGCAATCCTTGTGGACACGAATGACGAAAATTGATGTTGCGATTTATTTATGAATGAGGAAACGTGCTCTCCGCCGTCCTCCCTTGCCCGGCAATTGATGTCACTAGGGCGTTAAATCATCCAATGGTGATGATGGTGATAGTGTAGCCGTGTTTCCTTGAGGGTGTTATTATTTTTGTTAAGGCAGCACTGCGTGTGAGCCGAATAAAGAAGATGGCAGAAAAGGTTAAAATAAAATTGTTTGCGGCTGCAAAATTAGGTTAACATATGCAAATGGGTATTTTGAAGGGACGGGGGCCAGAGCAGGATTATGCTTAGATGGGGCTGAGAGTGTTGAATTCCCAAGGGTGTGATAGGGTGGTAGTGGTTTCTTAATATATATATTTATATCATTTGGCAAGTCCGCGGGTATTCAGAGGGGATTTTCCGAGGGTGTGCAGAAGGCTTGCGTTCTAAATGGCAATTTTATTTGGGATGAGAGGGGGTATGATAACAAATGTTGTGTTTTTGTTTTAAGCTAGATAGATATTTAAATGGCTTTTATAAGTTCTCTCAGCCATGCTTAGAAATACAGCCATTCGATATTTTGAAACGAAATGCCCTTTTTTGTGGTTGCTTCACAGGATGTGAGATCTTGAAAAGATGCATCTCACTAATCAACTTAGGAATGCGCCAAGGGACTAACACACATTCGTACACTCGTCTACACTGTCCGAGGGTACACTCTGTGCATCTGTCCATCAAATGTGCTTATTTTTACCTCCAAGTGGTAACCATCGGGTTCTGGTCTCATACAATCGGATTTGACTTGCTAAAGTATAAACGCGAGTATTGATAACAAGACGAAAAACAGCAACAATATTAACAACCTGATCAGATTGGCAGGGAATATCCGGCCTGCTGTCCCAGGTGAACCTAAATGAGCTGCTTCGACATATTCGGACAGCAGGTTATCTAGGAATCTCAAGGGTAAGTCAGGCTCGTTGAACAGAGATTGTGGCGGATTAACCGAAAGGCCAACGGCAGCTCTCAACTGATACTGATGGCCCCGTGTCCTAGAGGTATCTAACAAATTGGAACTGGCCCTCCAGGTTGGGGGTTGTGCTTTGGGTTAACTACCCACCTATCGTTACGAAGCAACCAATAGCCTCGGAAAGGACGTATTTTAGTGTTGATGACAATGCTCATAAAAAAAGGACAACGACATTCGTATCGGCACCTGGAATATGAAAACATTAAACAGGAGAGGTGGAAGCGAACAACTAGCGAAAGCCCTAAACTGCTACAAAGCAGACATTACTGCCATCAAGGAAATACGATGGGATGGGCCGGGCAAAAAGAGGATTTAAAACTGTGACATCTACTACGCACCATGTTATAGTGAGCAGAAACAGTGACTATTCGGTTGCGGTTTTGTTATTAGTGCCAGACTTATGCAAGAAGTCTCATGTTTCCAAGACATTAGGAAAAGTTTTATAACAATTAATATAAAGACCCCTCCCGAGCTTTATAAAGCCGCCGGAGATGACTTGGTAAGTAACATTCACCAACTCATAAGCCAAATCTGGTCGGATGAAAGTATGCCTGAAGAATGGAACCTCAGTATCATTTGTCTGATCCTCAAGAAAGGAGACCATCTAAACTGCGCCAACTACAGAGACATAAGTCTACTCAACATCGCCTACAAGATCCTATATGCCGTATATGTGAACGCCTTAAACTCGTTATCAACAACCTGATCGGCTCTTATCAGTGTGGTTTTAGGCCAGGAAAGTACACAACCGATCAAATTTTCGCACTTCGACATATCCTTGAAAAAACCCAAGATGTCCAAATCGATACCCATCATCTATTCATCGATTTCAAAGTCTCATAGAGACGAACTATGCAGAGACATTTTTAGTTTGGTATACAGCCAGAACTCGTCCGTTTGTTTAGGATGACGATGGAGAATTCTCCAACAGGGTCGGATGCAAAACTCCCGAACCAACACTAAATGTTCCTGCTCCTAGCATACGCCAACGATATTGACATCATTGGTCGGACTCAACGTGATGTCATAGCCACGTTTGCTAGAGAAGAAAGCGTCAAAAATTGGTTAAGTAGTAAATGAGAGTAAGACGCAGTATATGCTGTCAACACGAAAGGACACACAACATCGACGAATTGGACAGAAAATCACCATTGACAGATTTAACTTTGAGGTAGTTCGGGACTTTGTCTACATCGGCTCTGACAACAACATCTCCTCAGAAATTAAACGAAGGATTACTCTTGCTAACCGCTGTGTCTTCGGGCTAAGAAGGTAATTTAGTAGCAAAGCCCTCACTCGAAATACTAAGGAGATCCTATATAAGACCCTGATCATCCCAGTCATGCTGGACGGGGCCGAAGCATGGACCGTATCAAAAGCGGTCCCATTTGCGTTGATGGGCTAAAGAATTGAAGATTCAAACAAGAACTATACGAGCTGTACAGCGACATACCCCTAAGCAAAAAAACAAAAAAACTCCGCATTGGACGTTTTAGATGGCTAGGACATGTAGAACGAATGGACAACAGAGTCTTCGATTCCCAGCTAGATGTTGGACGCAGTAGAGGAAGACCTCGCCTTAAGTGGAGCGCACAAGTAGAAACCGACCTCAACCAACTTGGAGTGCGCATCTGGAGAAAGTTAGCTTATGACCGGGCTGAATGGAGGGGCATTTGGGTTAAGGTTCAGGTTCATTCCGGACTGTAGCACCTCTTAAGTAAGTAAGTTAGTACCTATTGCAAAGTTTGACAGATAATAGAAATGTCCTGAGAAAAATTTCAATTTTCCGTTCACGAGGTTTGTTATCGTGAATGTTCTAGAAAGACCATGAAAAAAAAGGAATAATCTTACCAAACCTTTTTGATGATAAGGTGTCAGACTTTGGACACATTTTGGATCTAGGCACAGTGTGAAGACGTGTTTGAAGTATTCCATTCTCTTATAGTGTCTGGCTTTTGATAGGATATTGCCCATTTAATAGCGTCGATATATAAGACTGTGTCTTTGGACTATAGATGTAAGGGTAAGGTAAGGTGATCTTCTGTACATACAAAGAAGTTTTTCAACTATTCCATTTTGACCTCCCGACTAAATTTATGATATATAAAATAAATGCAGTCGGGAAGTCAAAACCGAAGAGATGTGCGTATCCACAGAAGCTATTCTTCAGGTAATGCGAAACTATAACGTCCAGAGGTTCTTGCTTTTTAAAAATATGTCATCTGGTAGTACCTACAGGGAATTCCATCACCCATAAGGTGAATCGCTATTGTCACGTATTTCTTCTACTTATTCAAGAGTTTGATTCTTTTTTAGATTAGTATTCCATTTGGCACCTCACGCCTTACAACCTCTTCCACTATAGGCCGGGTATCAGGAATGTGACCAAATCGCTATCCATTATCTACAAATAAGCTTCGAACTGTTCTCACATTATATGAAGAACCAGCAGGTACGTATATACCCACAACATAAAAGGACATTCGCTATAAATTCCCACAACTTGTTAGATTTCTATTCCTTGCCTCAATCTGATGTAGTTTTCTCAAGTCCTGCACACAATTCAGATCCACACAAGGCACTCTCTCATATTTTTTTGTTTTGCAAGGAAAAATAAAGTCCGTTCATTGATTGCAGCCAAAGGCGAATAATTGTAAGTCAGAGCAAAGAAATGGACTTCCAAGAGACACAAAGAAAAGCCAAAGTCCTTGTGTAGGCGATAAATTCTTCTTTCATATTTTCTTCGCCCCCCAACAACTCACCATCCGACTTCCAAATGTAGATACTTTCTTCTCTACAAAAAAAAAAACAATCTTTTTCACAGCCAACACCCACACAGCTGTTATCCTTGATTTAGATTCTGCAAATCTTGTCTGCTACTGCACACCACTACCCAACCTCCCCCTTAACACTTCAAAAATCCTCACCCAGAGTATAAGAGATGAGCAGAAAAAAATAAACTGGTGGAATCAGCATCATCGCAAGATGCAGTCGCTACACCCTTAACAGGACCAAAGTGACGTGCTAGCCATGGAGTGGCAGCGCATGGAGGCAAACTGCAAAATACTCCGTTCAACTGTTGAAGATGATTTCACTCAGGATAACGCTCGAGGTATTGAAATCTGAAATCATGATGAAAAGCAGAAATTAAAAAAAAAAATCCTGTGCATCAGAGCATTCAGCTTGCACCACTACTGGAGGACCGACCTCCTTGACATAAACAATATTGCTGCAGAACAGCAGCCAACAATCAGCTGAGAGAGAGTAAGTAAGTGAACCACTGCTGTACACGAAGTGTATTAAGAATCGATTTTGTGTCACCTTCGTTGTCGTCGACGTCGACGTCGGTCGTCCCTTCGAAGGATATGAGTCGCGATGAGAAAGTATTCCAAAAGAAACACCAGCAGAAGCAGCAGGCGGATCAAGGATAAAATGTGTACTATAGTCGAGAGTTCAGTACGGTCGGATGAACGTGTGTGTCCTTTTGTTTCCAAAGTTGGCCCTCATCCCCGCCCACCCACTTTTAAGGATCACATGCTGCTGAATGTATAATGAAGTGCAGAGGGCACTACCCACACACATACAGCAGTAATCAATTCGTACGACATGCAATATGAAACATATTAAGGACACTTTTTGACAGAGCGTCTCATGTGGCTGGCGTGATGGAGGAATTGAAATCGTTCGACTGCTGTTCGTATCGTTCTCCTTCCGATTCATCGACACGAAGGAGTTCAGGAGAAGATTCCTCGCACGCACATCTGCTGCTCGTCTATTCATTTTAAGTATCTCAGCCTCCCACCACCACCATAGCCAAACATCCTTATCGGACTATGTACAAGATGCCTTCGACAATGAGCAAGGACACGAGGAAGGAAACCAGATGGATGTTTGATATACGAGTTCGTATTTGTGTTAGTGTGTGTGTAGGAGTTTTATGTAATTGGAAAATCTGTCCCCAAATGGAAAATTTATTTAGGGCAAGGACTACGACGTCCTTCCATGGTTTTCGGTACGTTTTTGTTGGTTTTTGGTTCAGTTGCACGAAAACTCCTTTTGAATCATCATCATATTTTTGGCCGGAAATGACCATAAGACGTGCACAGGACGAGGGTGTGTGTGATTGTACTCTTTCCACTGTCCAGCACATCATCAATTTTGCAAGACATCTCTGTATTTACAAGTTTTAGAGCGGCCGCCTGCAGGAACACGACAGAGCTGTTGAGTATGTTTACATTTCGCCTTCTCTGTGGATGTTGGGTTGGATGGGTTAGGCAGGCTCGTGGGAAGGACCAGATGAATTGGAATATCTTTGTCGCATGTCACTTACAGGGGCGGTAGGCAGGTTGCTTTGAAGGAGAGATTAATTCTTGCAGTATTTTGGGGATTTGCTTCGAGCAGATATAGTCACAATATAATCCAAAAGTACTTGAGGATGTACGGCAGAAAGGACATTTGAATTCCACTTGTGAAGACGTAAAATGTGGTCGAGTTGGTATTTATTATATGAATGTGTGCATGGTGGAATATAGTTAGAAAGGATTAGAATTTGATTCACAGGAATAGTCGTCATTTAGGCTGGAAATTCAATTTGCGGCGAAGTCAATTTTCAATTAATTATGAGGAAAGCATTTCCCAAACCAGGAGGCAATGGAAAGAGCTTAGGTCCAAAGTTTTTTTTAGGGGGAGTACCCAGGAAACGGAAACAAAGTTGGCAAGAAATTCAACCGATTTTTTCGGTCATGTCTTCTTTAGACATTGCAGTTTCTTGGAGAATGTGAAGTGCCCTTGAACAAGCCTATCTGGAGTCTGGATCGTTTTACGTGACTGTTTCTGAAGTCTAAAACTTGGCACATAGCTATCCTGGATCCTTAGAATATTTGTGTAGCTTTTGGGTGAATTTTCTAAGTCTTCAACCTGGCACATAGGTGTCCTGGATCCTCACTAGCTACATATAGACATTTTGTGAATTTCTTAAGTTTAAAACTCGTCACTTTGACATCCTGGATTCTCAGTATATTTTTATAGCTTTCGTGTGTTTTTTTTTTAACTCTATAACCTGGCTCGTAGATATTTTGCACCCTCACTAGCTTCTTATATCGATGCCAAGGCAACAAAACCATGGAAGGCTTTTAAGGATCTACAAATCAAGTAATTAGGAATCATAATTCCTTATTGCCTTAGCCGTAAATATGTCAATAATTGCACAGCTGCAGTAACGGAAACCAATTTTCTATGAATATAGATGTTGGGTCTCTTACTTACTTACTTAAGTGACGCTACAGTCGGGAATGAACTTGGACCTCAACCAACCTGTCGGTAGTCTGGCTGGGAATCGAAGACGCTGCGAGCCGGAGTATTTGTGTGCATTCGTTCTAGCCATCTTAAGCGTCCAATGCGAAGTTTTTTGACTAGGGGCATGTCGCTGTACAGTTCGTATAGTTCTTGGTTGAATCTTCGATTTCATAGCCCATCAACGCAAACGGGACCGAAGATTTTTGAAGAATTTTTTTTCTGGAATCGACCAAGGATATCTTTATCCGCTTTTGATACGGTCCATGCTTCAGCGCCGTAGAGCAGGACTGGGATGATCAGGGTCCTATATAGGATCTGCTTAGTAGTTCGAGTGAGGGCTTTTCTACTAAATTGCCTTCTTAACCTAATGAAACAGCGGTTAAAAAGAGTAATTCTTCGTTCAATTTCTGACGAGATTTTGTTGTCAGAGTTATAAAGCGGAGCCGAGGTAGACAAAGTCCCGTACTACCTCAAAGTTATATCTGTCAATGGTGACGTTCTGTCCAATTCGTCGATGTTGTGTGTCCTTTCGTGTTGACATCATATACTTAGTCTTACCCTCATTTACTGCTAAACCCATTTTTGCAGCTTCCTTCTATATACTAGCAAAAGTGACTATGACATCACGTTGAGTCCTACCAATGATGTCAATATCGTTGGCGTATGCTGGAGCCTTTGGTGTTGGCTCGGGCGTTTTGCACAAACCTCTCACGAATCAAATTAAAGAAGTCACATCGCCTTGCCTAAATCCTTTTTTGGTATCGAATGTGTCGGTGAGGTCGTTTCCGACCCTGTTTGACCATCGAGAATTCTCCATCGTCATCCTACACAAACGGACGAGTTTGGGCGGTATACCAAAACTAGACATGGCTCTGTATAGTTCGTTCGTATTGGCTTTGAAATCGAGGAATAGGTGGTGGGTATCGATTTGGACTTCTTGGGTTTTTTTCCAGGATCTGCCGAAGTGTGAAGATTTGATCTCTTGTGGACTTTCCTGGCCTAAAACCACAAGAGCCTTTTAATAACTAAGCGGTTTCAGGCATTCACATATTACGGCAGATAGGAACATGTAGGCGATGTTGAGGAGACTTATGACTCTGTAGTTGGAGCAGTTCAGAGGGTCTCCTTTTTCGTTGATCGGCCAAATGGTTCCATTCTTCAGGCATACTTTCATCCGACCAGATTTGGCTTATGAGTTGGTGGATGTTACTTACCAAGTTATCCTCGCCGGCTTTTTAAAGCTCGGCGGGAAGGCCGTCATTTTCGGCAGCCTTGTAAAGCTGGAGTTTAGTTACTGCTATCCTCACTTTACTTAGGTCGGGTGGTTGGCAGTTTTTGCTATCGGCGCCCATATTGAATGATTCATTCTGCCTGACAGTGGAATGTTGTTCGTCATTGCCGTTTAACAGTCTGCAGAAGTGGTTCTTCCATATCCTCAGCATCGACTGTGTCTCAACTATGATATTTCCTTGTTCATCTCGACAGGATTCTGTTCGAGTCTTGTATTCTTGGGTTTGACGTTTTACACTTTGGTAAATCTTGCGAACATCGTTTCTGGAGTGGCACCTCCATATATCCTCGATAGTGCTCTTTTCTGGTTCGTTTTTCTTCTTGCTTTCTTCAATCGCAATGTGATCAATTTGGTTGACCGTTCGTTGATCTGGAGACCACCATGTATGCTTATGGATATCGAGGTGAGGAAGCGCTGTGCTGTCTATAGTGGCATTTCGTCCCGTAGCCAGACGTGTTGTCGTGTATGCTGTGTTTTCCGACAATATTGCTAAAGATGTTTTCTCTTCCAACCTTTGCGTTAAAATCTCCCAGCCCAATTTTAACATCATACTTCGGTAGTCGCTCATATGTTTTGTCAGGGAGCTCGTAGAAGCAATCTTAAGCTTGTCATCTTTTTCCTCCGTCGGGTCGTGAGCGCATATAAGGCTTATGTTGGCGAATTTGGCCTTGATGCGGATTGTTACAATTCGTTCGCTAATGTCTTGGAGACATAAGACTTCTTGCCTAAGTCTGACACATTTTTGGTCATAACAAATCCGCATCCGAATAGTCGCTATTTCTGCTCACTATAACCAAAGAGAATATAATACATAGAGTGCGCATCTCATACAACGAAAATTTTCTATGTGGGGTACTGATATTGATACCCCAGTGTTCAAATTGGTCCATCTTACGTTTGCAAGTATTTTATCAACTCAAACTCGATCAGTTTGGTGGCGTAGAGGACAGAGCGTTCGACTCTCATGATTTCGGTGTGAGTTCAACTCCTGTGTTGGGCTACCCAAATTTATTTTTATTTTTTGTAACGAAATCTTTTTTGTTGTGTTGTTGTGGTTTACGAACTCTTTTATTGTGCATTGCGGCTGTATGTTTGCTCTTTGTATTTTTGCGCCAACTTCTTTACGTCGCATTTGATTATTAGTTGTTGGTGGTTCTTATTTTTATTTTTTCTGCAGACAGAATACAATGTTTTATTATTGCTCTTATTTCGATTTCGTTGCCCAAATTTATCGTTACAGTTTTCAGGGTTCCGCGACTTTCTTGAATTAAGAATAGTAAAACACAAAAATAATTTTTGTAAGTTTGCAATTACAAACATTTTTTTGCAAAAAAATGAATAAATGAATTTTTGAAAATTGAAAAAAAAATTATTGATATATCTATCGACGATGGAGCCGCAGCAATGGTAGGAAGGGTTAAAGGGGTCGTGTCAAAAATTAAAAAAATTGCACCAGGAAGAAACAGCAGTTATTGCATTTCGAATCGTTATGCACTTATAAGAAGGATGCCAACTGATTTGAAAAAAAGTTTTCGATGGAGCTGAGAAGATAGTAAATTTCGTTAAAAAAATCGTAAAATTTCGAATCACTTCTTTTGCACACGGAAATAAGATGGCAACCTTTTGATGTATTGCATGATTTGGTATTTTCCTATATACCCTATCCCATAGGGGGGTATATTAGTTTTGATACTTAGTTTGTAACATAGAGAAATAATTTTGCTACATATACCTCAAAGTATATGGATCGACTCAGAATCGCTAGCTGAGTCGAATTAGCCATGTCTGTCTGTCCGTCCGTCCGTCTGTCTGTTCGTCACCGATTTTTGGGCCTTAAATTTTGAGCTAGGATAATGAAATTTGGTATATAGGATCCTCGTCCGTGCCACCGGAACAAGTGTAAAAATTTTTGAAATCCGCCCACTGCCACGCCCCCTTTTTAGGAAAACTTATTTTTTGGCCAAACCGTAAGGAATTTCAAAAAAGTGTCTGAGCAGCATATTTAGACAATCCTAATATCTATATTTCGTTCATACAAAGTTTTTTGCCACGCCCACTTTTTGGGGGCGTTTTTAGTAAAAACCGCTTTTTGTCCAAATTTTAAAACTTTCGAAAAAATTTTTGATGCAAATACTTCCGCAATGGTAATATAAACATTTTGCCCATAGATCATTTTCACCTTCGCCCCCATTTTGGGGGCGTTTTCTTAAAAAAACCATTTGTATACCCCATCCCAAGGCATTAGCAATAGAAATACGTTGTTTTTTGTCGAACCACACAAGATTTTGAGAAACTGTCTGAGCAATATATTGTGACAATGTCATTTTCTGTATTTCATCGCCATAAGGCCTATATTTTGAGGATATTAATTTAAAGGATGGAATGGGATAGGGTATTCAACGATCCGCATAGCGGATTGTAGCCTCTCATATGTTTTTGAATAAGTTTTATAAGTGACCCACCGACCGTCCGTAAAAAAGCTACCTTCGCTTCAAAAATGTTAATGTGAACATTTCGTCTATAGTTCATTGAAGCATTTTCTGTTCGAAGAGCCTTGATCGCATGAAAGGATTCTAACAGATATACCAAAACTGCTGACAAGAGAAATGTTATCTTTAACAATCTCTGTGAGTGTTTTAGAATTCAATCCCTTTTCTGAAACAAAATAATTCAAAATTGTGCTCCAATTTGAAAATATGGATCGGAGTATAAACACACAGCTTGCTTTGCAAATGCATTGCTTCGCGTATTTCCGTTTGTTTCAAATCCGTCAATCAAGTCGATATCTTTGTTGTATCGGACCTCTCCTTTTACTTTGAGCTCCATGAACATTTGCTTTAAGGATTCAAAAGCGCTATTTTTCAAGCCCGGCTGAAGAAATTTTATTGGGGACCAACGGTTTACCGAGCTTATATGTGGCAAATTCAAATTCAGCCTATCTCTAAGGAACACATAATGTGGAATGGGACTTATAAAAAATATTTAGAGAAAGATAGGTATATGGCGTCTTCGGAATATTTTTTTGGCCTGCTAGAAATGAGGAGTTTGCAAAATGTCTTAGATTCTTTGCTGATATTTGGCAAGGAATCTATCGCTGCTCCTAAAGTTTTCCCACCAGATCCCCTTTTCAGTTTTTTGCCTTTATTATTTTTCAACCTTTTTTCCAAAAGGTTATTTTTCTTTTGCAACTTGCTCATTTTTCGTTTGTAAAAATTTACAAGTTTAATATTTTTTTCGCACTTACTGCACACGACCTCATCGCAATGTGCACTATAAGAAGGGAGGTTATCAGATGGGAAATCATAATCCATATCCATATATTCAGAATCATCTGGCAAAGTAATTGTTGGAATAGCTTCAAATTTGAGTTTTTTACTTCCAATATACGTACTGCAAAAATGATCCTGGCATTTAAATATTTTTTTATTATAATTTTCCAGCGTTACTTTACACTTCTCCCTCCAAATTTGCCCCTTCATTGTATCTCCATTAGGAAATTTAAACAATTGCAAAGATGCGTGACTTCGTCTACATTTTTTGCAAACATAGCAAAATTGATTGCTGGACGGCCGATTATTTGCTGCTTTGGTGCTCATATTGCTCACTTTCCGCTTTGACAAATTCAAATTCAAATTCAAATGAAAATAAGAATGAACTGAAAAATGAAAATGTTTGAGCACATTGCACATGCTTACATTTTTTCGTCAGAATTTTTTTTTATTCTTTCCTCTTCTCATTCTTCGTTTCAACCGCAAGATGTTACATTGCAATAGCATATATATAGCATTGTTCGTGTATCAAACACGAACACAGCCACCACAAAACGAAATACGGAAATTCCCCTTCGCACTTACCGCCCGCGTCTGTGACGGCTACAACATTTTTAGCTGTGATGCGTACTCTATGTATTATATTCTCTTTGCTATAACACAACAGTTTTTCATATCATTATGCCCGGCCCATCCCATCGTATTTCCTGGATGGCAGTAATGTCTGCTTTGTAGCAGTTAAGGGCTTCCGCAAGTTGTTCGCCTGCACCTCTCCTGTTTAATGTTCTCACATTCCAGGTTCAGATACGAACGTCGTTGTCCTCTTTTCGTTCAGCAGGGTCGTCAACAATAAGATTAGTCCTTTCCGAGGCTATTGGTTGCTTCGTAACATATAGTTTTTTCCATAGCTCAACCCCCAACCTGGAGGGCCAGTACCAATTTATTAGATACCCCTGGGAGCATCACTATCCGCTACGGGATTGAGCGCTGCCGTTGGCTATTCGGTCCATCCGCCACCATCTCTGTTCAAGGGGCCTGACTTACCCTTGAAATTCCTAAATAACCTGTTATCCGAATATGCCGAAGCAGCTCATCTTGGTTTGCCTGTGACAGCAGGTCGGGTATTCCTTGCCGGTCTGACCAGGCTGTTTGTAGTGTTGCTGTTTTTCGTCTTGTTATCAACACTCGGACTTATCGTTTAGCAAGTCAAATCCGGTTGGATGAGTCCAGTACCCGATGGTTACCACTTGGAGGTAAAAATAAGCACATTTGATGTGTAGTCAGAGTTACAGCCACTGGGCATCGCCAAGTTAAAGCCAATCAGAGTCTAGCTTCGTTCTATAGCTAATGGTAGGCATCAGCTAGGTGAAAACTCAAGGTTTCATTAAATCCGACCAGTATCGGATTAGACCAGTATATTTGTAAACATGTCCTTAAAATAACCAACTCACGGCTTTTCATCCATATACGGATCAGACTATATAAATTTTCAAAAAAAAATCCACTACTTCGGGATTCAGCAGGTACATGAGCCTCATAAACATAAAAGGAGTCTTATTCGATGCTGGTCGTTAGTGCTCTTTTTAACAGAAGAAAATCAATGTCGCAATTTATTGCTCATATAAATCCAGTCTTCAAGAGGCCCCAGTTATAGTACCAACCTAACAGAAGAAAATATCTATCTCTCCAATTGTTGGAACTTGGAACGATTAAAAGGCTCTGCGGCTGGGAAGTACATTTATTAAACCATGGTTGCACAATGGAGTAGTAGATACTTACTAATCCACTAAAGCATTTATAAATTGCACTGTGACAACTTCAGATGTGCACATAAATCTTCCCAAAGTCATCCCGAACCATAACAAAAGTGCTCCATCATTTGTTCTTCCCAGAAACCAAGTTGAAGGACTGTCAGTCTTTTTTTTTAGACATTTTAGGAAATGGCATCCGTTTTTTTCCGTTTGATAATGGTGATGAATGGTTTTACTCTTGCCATCCGCATTTCGGGATTACTCTCCACAAGCGTTTTGTTATGCTCAGACAATAATGCGGTTTTACTCATGACATTCGTATGCATTCTAAGGAAAGCAAGGACAACAAAGTGCTGTGGTAGAATTTGAGTAAGGGGGTGTGCTACGTTTTTTCTAGTTTTAAGTAGATTCACCTTAAACTACTTAAACTAATATCTAGATACTAGATACTATCTATGGCCGAGAGCAAGTTGAAATTTTTTTTTGTTGAACAGAACGTCTATTTGTGGTTTAGGTTGTATGGAAGGGGCAAATCAAGTCAATAGAATGACAGCTACCGAGTAGACGTGTTCTTTAAACTGGCAATTTAAAAGTTACTTTTCTGACCGTTACTTTTCTAAACGGCATTGTGCAAAAATCAAGTGTATACACCCCAAACATTGCTAAGTGATCGAGTGAATAAGGAAATTATACATTATTCTGTTAAAAAACGTAAAACAAAATAATAATTCATGTGTCAATTACACCATATTCTCGGCTTTGTTTTCTTCTTCTTATTCTTCTTCTTCTTCTTCTTAAGTGGCGCTACAGTCCGGGATGAACCTGGGCCTCAACTAACATGCCTCTCCAATTAGCTCGGTCCTTAGCTAACTGCCTCCAGTTGCGCACTCCAAGTTGGTGGGGTCGGTTTCTACTTGTACGCGCCACTTAAGGCGAGGTCTTCCTCTACTGCGCGTCCGACGTCTGGCTGGGAATCGAAGACTCTGCGAGCTTGAGTATTGGTGTCCATTCTTTGTACATGTCCTAGCCATCTTAAACGTCCAATGTGGAGTTTTTTGACCAGGGGCATGTCGCTGTACAGCTCGTATAGTTCTTGGTTGAATCTTCGTCTTCATAGCCCGTCAACGCAAACGGGACCGAAGATTTTCCGAAGAATTTTTCTCTCGAATCGACCAAGGATTTTTTCATCTGCTTTTGATACGGTCCATGCTTCAGCGCCGTAGAGCAGGACTGGGATGATCAAGGTCTAATATAGGATCTCCTTAGTAGTTCGAGTGAGGGCTTTACTACTAAATTGCCTTCTTAGCCCGAAGAAACAGCGATTGGCAAGAGTAATTCTTCGTTTGATTTCTGACGAGATGTTCTTGTCAGAGTTTATAGCGGAGCCGAGGTAGACAAATTCCCGTACTTCATCAAAGTTATATCTGTCAATGGTGACGTTCTGTCCAATTCGGCGATGTTGTGTGTCCTTTCGTGTTGACAGCATATACTTAGTCTTACCCTCATTTACTGCTAAACCCATTTTTGCCGCTTCCTTCTCTATACTAGCAAACCTGGCTATGACATCACGTTGAGTCCTACCAATGATGTCAATATCGTCGGCGTATGCTAGCAGTTGCACCGATTTTTGGAGAATTGTGCCTCTGGTGTTGGCTCGGGAGTTTTGCACAATCCTCTCAAGAATCAAATTGAAAAAGTCACATGACAGTGCATCGCCTTGCCTAAATCCTTTTTTCGGTATCGGATGTGTCGGTGAGGTCGTTTCCGACCCTGATGGTGCAGCGAGAATTCTCCATCGTCATCCTACACAAACGGACGAGTTTGGGCGGTATACTAAAACTAGACATGGCTCTGTATAGTTCGTCTCTATAAATGCTGTCGTATTCGGCTTTGAAATCGATAAATAGGTGGTGGGTATCGATTTGGACTTCTTGGGTTTTTTTCCAGGATCTGCCGAAGTGTGAAGATTCGATCGATTATGGACTTTCCAGGCCTAAAACCACACTGATAAGGGCCGATCAGGTTGTTGGTAAACGGTTTCAAGCGTTCACATATTACGGCAGTTAGGAGCTTGTAGGCGATGTTGAGTAGACTTATGCCTCTGTAGTTGGCGCAGTTCAGAGGGTCTCCTTTTTTGTGGATCGGGCAAACGATTCTGAGGTTCCATTCTTCAGGCATATTTTCATCCGACCAAATTTGGCTTATGAGTTGGTGGATGTTACTTACCAAGTCATCTCCGCCGGCCTTATAGAGCTCAGCGGGAAGGCCGTCATTTCCGGAAGCCTTATTAAGCTTGAGTTTAGATATAGCTATCCTCACTTCACTTAGGTCGGGTGGTTGGCAGTTTTCGCTGTCGTTGCCAATATTAAATGGTTCGTTCTGCCTGACAGCGGAATGTTGTTCGTCATCACCGTTTAACAGTCTGCAGAAGTGGTTCTTCCATATCCTCAGCATCGACTGTGTCTCAACTATGATATTTCCTTGTTCATCTCGACAGGATTCTGTTCTAGCCTTGTATCCTTGGCTTTGACGTTTTACACTTTGGTAAAACTTGCAAGCATCGTTCCTGGAGTGGCACCTCTCTATATCCTCGATCGCGCGCTTTTCTTGCTCTTGCCATTAACACAGACTATAATAATTTCAAATCTTCACTAAATACAATGACTAATGACCTTGCGCTTACGAAAGTTAATCTTGCTGATATCTCCGAACTCAAAAGTGATCTTGATAACCACAACAAATGAATTGTCTGCAGTTAAACTCTTACTTAACTTGCAAGAAAATATCCTGATCGCATGTGATGCTTTTTTTGTTCGGAGTACCGCACACTCCAGAATTTGAGATCCGTTATTAACATTAAATCACCGACACTTCGCAACATCTATTATGCTGTCAAATTAGTTGCTTCGTTTCCTTAGGTAGAAGGCAAATTGTTCAAGTGGGTGACGTTCGATCGGATGTCATTTCGATCCCAAATGGTGTCCCACAGGGATCCATTTTGGGCCCACTGCTATTTTCAATGTATGTGGGTTTCAATAAATAACAAGCGAATAATTTTGTAATTGTTTATTAAAAAGAAGAATGAATGAATGAACGTTTATCGACTTAATGTAACAAAAATAAATAGGTACTCGAAATAATTAGTTACGTGCAACTGGTCCACAAATCTAGCCTCCTTGTCTGTACAATTCAAACTGAACTAACTTACACGGAAAGATGAAAAGTTGACCAACGGAAAATGTGCAGAGGTGCAGTTGTGTGCGAATGACTGCGCGCGTATTAATATTATGCTGGTGTGGGTTACTTCGGGTAGCGTGATCGTGTTACGGGACCACCATATCCCACATGTATGTCAATGATCTACCATCTATCATCAACCAGAGTAAGGTTCTTTGGACTTGTCATACTTTCCTTCTGTGATTTTAAGTAATTCTCCTATTGAATATGTTGAGACGGCCAAAAATCTTGGTATGTTATTTAAACGGAAACTAACCTGGCATAACCACATAAATGTTGCGACTGGTAAAACATATTCGGTTCTTCGAACGTTATGGGCAACTAAAGCTTTCACCCCCTTAAAAATGCGTCTCATGCTAGCCAAAACGCTGGTTACACCAAAATTGTTGTACGGGTGCGAAGTTTTTGCCAGTTGCAGTTTCGTCAGCAAAAGAAAACTGCAAGTCGCTTACAATAACGCCGTTCGTTATGTTCTTGGACTTAGAAGGTACGACCGCGTGTCGCACTTCTCAAAACGCCTTTTTAACATGACGTTTGACAGCCTACTTCAATTCCGCACTTTAACCTTTCTCTCAAACATCCTGATAACGCGACAACCTCACGGTCTGTACGAGAGAGTGGTTATGCCTTCCTCAATCGGGTCTAGTCAGTTGATTCCTCCGCGTTACTCTTCCCTTACCTCTAAGCGTCAATTTTTCATTAACTCTATTCGTCTGTGGAACTCTTTACTGCGTGCACCATGGAAAGATACAAAATCGAGCAATGCGTAAAAGTTATTCAGGCTTATTACGAAAATGGCCGTTCAAATCAAAATGCATATTGTGCACTTCTCAATTTTTGTGGTCAATTTATCGTCCAAATGTGCGTACAATCGGAAAAATCGTGCAAAAATTTGAGCAAACCGGGTCTGTAGGAGATGTGAAAACACTAGTGCATACTCGTTCAGTTCGTACTGCAGAAAATATTGCTGCTGTTCGCGATAGTGTGGCCGAAGAACCGTCCACCTCAACTCGTCATCGTGCCCAACAATTGCACCTCTCACGATCGTCGTTGATGAACATTATGCGTAAAGATTTGCATTTACACGCTTACAAGGTGCAATTGACTCAAGAACTAAAGCCTCTTGAACATTTCAAGCGTCGTCAATGGACAGAATGGTACCAAGAAATGGCAACAGTGGATGATCAATTTTCGAAGAAAATCATCTTCAGCGATGAGGCACATTTTCACCTCAGTGGATCCGTCAATAAGCAGAATTGCCGCAGTCCAAGAATGACTGTCGAAAAACCAATGCACCCACAAAGAGTGACTGTTTGGTGCGGTTTATTGGGTCGCGGCATCATCGGGCTGTATTTTTTTTAAAATGAGGCTTGTCAGGCAGTTACTGTGAATGGTGTTCGCTATCGTGAGATGATAACGAACTTTTTATGGCCCGAATTGGAAGATATGGATGTGGACGATATGTGGTTTCGACAGGACGGTGCCACTTGCCACGCAGCTAACGAAACAATGGCTCTTTTGCGCGACAAGTTCAATTGCCGTGTTATCTCCACTGTCAGGATCATGTGGTTTGACACCGTTGACACTGTGGGGTTATTTGAAAGAAAAGGTGTACGTCGATAATCCAGCAACAATTCAAGAGCTAAAGGATGAGATGATTCGGCACATTAACGGCATAGAACCTCAATTATGCCTCAGCTTCATCGAAAATTTGGACCATCGGATGGAAGTGTGCCGCCGAGGTCGCAGCAGTCATTTGGCCGATATTTTGTCCATACATAATTGAACCATACCTATATTATCATAATAAAAAGAAATGATAATAATTTCCTAAATAATTTGTGTTTTATTCAAAATCAACATCGGCCCTTAAAATTTAACCACCCTTTATATGCAAACGTTTTTAAACGTTCAACACTTGTTAGTGTTAGTGCTAGAACACTTAACTGAAAAGGTGCAGCCCTACCAAGTAGACATTACTGCCATCCAAAAATTACTCTGAGTCGAGTAAAAGAAGGTTAAAAAACTTCGACACTTATTACGGTGCGCGTTACAGAGAACAGAATCAGCTACTAAAAAGCTTTACGGAAACCAAAAAACCTCAGATTTCAAGCCAGTGCGCAATGCTAAATTCTAAAGACTGCTTTGGAGATATCCGGGGCAACATTTCCTTGTTCAACATAATGCTGAATCTAACGTTTCCACTTTTCACTATGACAGACCATAAGATCACCTGTGCACCCTACTGACGAGCACTGAGAAGATAGTTTTTATAAGAAAGTTCAGGTCAGGTGGTCAAATATGGTTACAGAGTACACGACAAGTTGATCAATTTTCTGTAATTAGCCAATTTTCTGGCTTTAGCCAGAGTTATAATGGAGGAATACTCTTCATTAGGTTGCACACTTAGACCATAAAGGTCCGTTGTGGTACCATGTGGATTTGTCGACTTTCCTATATTCGTTCGTCTAATTGAATCATTCAGAGCTAACTATGTAGCGTACGAGGGTTCTGACATTGATATTAGCCAGCTCACCTAGATTATCGAAGAAGTAGTCTTCCAGAGGAAGATTCCTTTTTTCTGAGGGCGCTTGACACGAGCATAGAAGATGAATACTACTTTCAAGCGGCTTCTACAGAAGACATTGCTGAAGAGGCCTAGTCTTTTCGCGTATAGGACTATAGGGCAGTGTCCTGTAAGGTAACCGATTATGGTGCTGATATTTGATGTGTTCAACATTGTCAAGCAGATGTAGCGCTCCTGGTTAGAGTTTGGATGTTTGACACGTTGTGCCGTTTATCCATCTGCGGTTTGCTTTCTTGATCGCATCCAGTTTGACCTGCAATTTACATGTAGCGAGGGGCATACCTAACATATCTACTGGCGGTAGAATATCAAGGGTAGTGCCCTGTTTGACAAGCTCATTTGCCTTGCAATTCCCTGGTATGTCCCTGTGGCCCGGCACCCAAAAGAGGTGAATGGTAAGGTGCATTCGTGGGCTGATTTCTTATTGATCAAAATGGCTTCCAAGGATTTGATTGCCGCTTGGCTTTCACTGATAACGTTCTACTTCGTGGATATTTCATTCATTTTCATCCAAGACAAGGCTTCTTTGATTGCCATGATTTCCGCCTGAAAAACGCTACAATGATCGGAAAGGCGAAAGGATATGCTTAGGTTAAGCATCTCGGAGAAAACATCTCCACCCACTCCAGATTCTGTTTGAGGCCTATCCGTGTAGATGTGAATCGAGTTATTGGTTCCGATCGAATCCGAATCCCATTCAAGGCGACTGGGAATGGTTGTCCTGAAGTTATGCTCAAAACTGAGTTGAGAAGTGGTATGGTCGGTGTTTTCTGTAATGTTAAGGTGATTCAGAATCATCCTAATTGGGTGTCCATGTATAAGGCTACGGTGATCTATAAAGCGGACGGAGATCCTTCGGATTTATGTTAGAGCTCTTTCCTGCTTTGGGTATGAATACAACATTAACTTCTGTCATTGTCTTAGGGATATGCACTAACCGTAGAAAGCTGGTCATGATGGCTAGTAGCATGGTAGAAGAATCTCACGGTTGTTTTGGAGTTCCGCAGGTTTGATATACCATCTGGTCCAGGGGATTTACATGGATTAAAGCTTTTGATTGCCCAAATAAGTTTTTCTTTGGTGACGATAATATTGGTATGTGGAAAGGATGTTCCGAACAATTCTGGATCAGTATGTACGGGTTTAGAGGAGCTACCAGGAAAGTGGGTGTCCAGAAGTAGGTCAATGGTTTTCATGCTGGAGGTTCTCCATTGAACATCGGGTTTGAGTAGGTAGCTAGATATAGGTGGATTGGTGTAGAGGATTTTGCGGAGTCTAGAATCCTCTGAGGTTTCTTCTATGTTACCACAGAAGGTACGCAGGGATGGTCTGTTTTCCTTCCTCAAACCACTTTTGTATGTTTTGAGAGACGCCTTGTGTTGGTCCCAATCTAGTGTCTCTTTGGCTTTGTTAAAAAGTTGCCTGCATTTTTGCCTAAGGGTGCAGAGGTTGAAGTTGCTCATTGAAGGCTTGGTCTTCAGACGAGGCTTTCTTATAGAACATACATCGCTGAGTCCTCGTGAGAGAGGAGGACAGACAGTTGAGCCAAGTTGGTTAAAATTCACCTAAAAAGTGACCAGTTGGTTTTTTTGGTGTGCAGTTCACAGCTTCTTCTCGTTGGATAGCTCTGAATTTAGCCGCGACAAGAAAATCGTCAGATTCGACGTTTGCCCCTCGTAATGTGTGCACGTTGAGGATGTTAAATGCAGGCCTCACATCGACTAGCACATGGTCAATTTGGTTGGCGGTTCGACCGTCTGGAGAGCGCCAGGTTGCTGTGTGGAGCCTTAGCCTTGGCAACCTAGTGCTACTTATCACCGTATTTCGAGCTGCTGCATTGTTTATTCTCTTTCGTTTTCTTTTGTCAGGATACATCCCTATGGTTATTCCTATGGGAAAAAACCCTAGTGTATTCCAAGCTGAGCTCCATGCCATAAAAGAATGCGCAAACCTAATACACAACTCAGGTATTAAAGGCGCAAACATCCATATATTCACGGACAGTCAAGCAGCTATAAAAGCCCTTAGCTCACACATCATTGACTCCAAATCAGTACTACACTGCTTCAACTCCCTCCAAACACTCAGTTCCAGGAACAAAACCAAACTATGGTGGGTCCCCGGACATAAGGGAGTTGATGGTAACGAAAAAGCTGATGAACTAGCCAGAAAAGGTTCCGAAACCCCCTTCATTGGACCTGAACCCTTCTGTGCAATCCCCAAATAAGCCATAAATCTAGTTATAAAAAACTGGGAACAAAACAGATGTGTTTCATACTGGGGAAACATCCCAGGCCTAAGACAGGCCAAAAGAGCTATTCAGCCCTTCAAATCAGATGCCGACAAGATACTAAATCTTCGCAGGCACGATATCAAAAACTTAGTAGGCTACCTAACTGGTCATCACGGTCTTCGATATCACCTAAACAAAATGCGTCTAGTCGACTCACCGGAGTGCAGACTATGTCTAGAAGAAGACGAAACAGCCGAGCATATCATATGTGAATGCCCGGCCCTTTACGGTATGAGAAGAGAATCTTTCTTCAGGGAATTCTTAAGTCCCGAAGAATTGAGGAAATCTTCGGCTGAAAGTATTATCAGCTACATTAGGAAAGTAGAAGCGCTACTAACCTAAAAAGCATCTGACGGCAAGCACAATAGATCTTTTAGGTCGATGTGTATATTACTGCTTAGGCAGGTTCAGAATTTAATAAAAAAAAAAAAAAATATTCCGGGAAATAGAAGCTCGAACTACACAAAACCCCACATGATAAAGTAGAAGCTATGCAAACAACAATGAATGCACGTACCCGTCTTTAAATTTGCCTAAGTAAATAACTAATTTATTCACTCAGCTCTCGTAAGAACAATTGCACACACAAACGAAGGAGTAATTGAATATTTACGTTGCTACATTTCGGTTGATAAATATTACATCTTCTCCTTCACAAAGCTTTCATCTACACACCCCTTCGTTGCAAAATAAAATTGCTAACCTTGTTCATTTATTGAACATCATATCAGTCTCAGACTATCTTTTGTCTGCACATCTCTAGCACCCACCCCGCACTTCAGAATTTGCATATCTAAGGAGAATAATCTTGGATCCTCGAACAAAAGCCAATCTCTCTTATCCCACTTACCACTCGAAAACTAATTTAATAAAAGAAAAAAAAAAGAAAATCACGGGCACTCGAAAAGAACCACCCCCTCCCGACACCCTTGTACACTAAGGATAATTAAAAAGATGTCCCTATACCAATTATATAAAATATCTAAACAAATAACATTTTAAACATCAAAGCTACGACTACAACGAGGACGAAACAAAAGACGAACGAAGAGCTAAACCCTTACTTGTTATCCTTCGAAATGTTGTATAAGCCTTAATATAATATAGTTGAGAGATTCATCTCTCGTCATCTTAACCAACTCCACCAACAGATCCTGCGTCCCCCACTTTTATTAACAAAAAAAAAAACACAATTACAACGAAGGAAAAAAATAGAAGAAGCGCACACAATCGCAACACAGACAACAAAAAAAAAATAATCACGTTCGCCAGACCGCCCTCCACCATCATAACCAAGCTCTCATACTCTATGGGTACAAGTGTACTTCAAGGACGATAACAAACATATCCCTGCTCACACTTTCCTACAGCATAAATCCTAACCGCAGGCTGACGCCGCCGCCACTGCATCCTTGCCCGACAAATCTTCTTCACCCAACAATGCCACCCACAAATAAAGATGACGAAGACAAATAAAATAAAAAAACAGAGAGAGATATAGAAAGGCAGAAAATAGGGGGAAATAGAGGGAATAATGAAACGTCCTCCTCAGTTTGTCGACTCGCTAAAGGAAGTAAACACCCGCCCTAACAGCTCGCATCCACACAGAGCTGGCAATGCCATGGGTTACTACTACTGTCGGTCGTTGTTAACTGCTGCTGTTCCGTAGAGTGCCGCTACTGCTGTTGGTGGTGGGGCTCGAGAACCTTTATGTCGCCCTCATCCATCAGATCCAGATCCTTAACACAAACACACACTCACACAGAATAAATACAACAAATTCTCGTTTGTTTTCTTTGGTTGGTTGCTTAGCTTTACGTTAGACTGTGTGAGACTGTTTTGTTGGAATTGAGAGCAGGATGCCATTCGCCTCGTGGCATCCAGCGACATCATACGAAAACAACAACAACAAACTAAGCAAGAGGGAGTCCTTATATATGGGACACTGTGTAATCCTTTGACTGTCAACAAGGAAGCACAGCAGCACTAGCATAATGTATCCTAAATATTGTATGTGCCTAAGATTTGCATTTGGATGGCTACCTTACTTGAGCCTTATAGAAATGTATAAGCCCTATGGTTATCTACGTTCGTTTTTATTTTAGTCCTGCATATATGTATTCACGCGTGGGTATTTATTTGTCAAGCACCATCTGTCGTAGTCGCAGACAGAAAGTATGCCTATAAAACGGCAAGGATGCCACAATGAGGCGAACGAGAAAGAGCACGACTAGGTCACACGTTGACGAATTTCCACATGTCCTTAGCCAAATCGAGTTGGAGTAGCGCTTGTTTATCAACAGGAACTCTGCCAAATGTTTGATTCAATAAATGGAAAGGAGGACACACCCGTTTTCCAAGTCGACAAATAGATTTTCAAAGACCACAAGTGTGAAATTTTAAAGACATCAATTCGACCACAACAATCTATTTAGGCTGGCTGCCAACTTGACTGTTTGAGTTATTGCCTTTTCCCAGGACACTTTTGACTTTGTTTTTCCAAAACAGATTTTCTCTCTGCCAACTCGTGACATTTGCTTCTCATTGACAGTCGAATCCAATTTGGAAAATGCATGGAAAATGTAAATATGGAAGCATGTCCTCTATCTCTGCAGAGGGTAGCTGAGGAAGCATGGTAAGAGTGGAAATAATTTTAATTCGGATGATGTGGTGAGGATTTGTTTTGTTTTTGTTATCATCAGGAAAAATGTTAATTGCGTACGTTAGTCTTTCTTTACCCTACGGACCTATGACCTATATAACGATGTGATGAGGCTTTGAAGTCACCTATCATCAATAAGCAAGTTGTTACGTAATTACTTAGGAATACAAAGCATATCATGCCTCGGCAGTACTACAAGTTGTCCACCCTGACTTTCAAAGACCTTTCTCACCTACATTATCCCAATTGGAATGAATTCGTCACCGTGTCCATATCCATCTATATCAATGGCTGGCGTCTTCGGCCGAGAGTACTTACTTACTTAACTTACTTACTAAACCTCAACCAGCCCGGTCTTTAGCTAACTCCAAGTTGGTTGAGGTCAGTTTCTACTTGTGCGCGCCACTTAAGGCGAGGTCTTCCTTTACTGCGTCCGACGTCTGGCTGGGAATCGAAGACTCTGCGAGCTGGATTATTGGTGTCCATTCGTTCAACATGTCCTAGCCATCTTAA
This sequence comes from Rhingia campestris, assembly GCA_932526625.1. Classification (NCBI taxonomy): domain Eukaryota; kingdom Metazoa; phylum Arthropoda; class Insecta; order Diptera; family Syrphidae; genus Rhingia; species Rhingia campestris. Next base: position 32,264,036 of record OW052183.1, read on the forward strand.
ACGTCCAATGCGGAGTTTTTTGTATAGGGGCATGTCGCTTTACAAGCTGTATAGATCTTGGTTGAATCTTCGTCTCTATAGCCCGTCAACGCAAATGGGACTGAAGATTTTTCGAAGAATTTTCCTCTCCAATCGACCAAGGATTTCTTCATCCAAATTTGACACGGTCCATGCTTCAGCGCCGTAGAGCAATGGTAACATTCTGTCCAACTCTTCGATTTTGTGTGTCCTTTCGTGTTGACAGCGTATACTTAGTCTTACCCCCTCATTTAATGCCCATTTTTTCATCTTTCTTCTCTATACTAGCAAACGTGGCTTTGACATCACGTTGACTCCGACCAATGCTGACAATATCGTCTATGTATGCTAGTAGCAGAACCGATTTGGTGTTGGCTCAGCGATTTTGAACAATCTCCTCGAGAATTAAATTAAAGAAGTCACATGGCAGCGCATCTTTCTTGGTATCGAATGTGTCGGTAAGGTCGTTTCCGACCCTGGTGGAGCAGCGAGAATTCTCCATCGTCATCTTACACGGACGGATGAGTTTGGGCGGTATACCATAACTGGACATGGCTCTGTATAGTTTGTCTCTATAAATGCTGTGGTATGTGGCTTTGAAATCGATGAATATGTTGTGGGTATCGATTTGAACTTCTTGGATTTTTTTTCAGGATCTGCCGAAGTGTGAACATTTGATCAGTTGTGGACTTTCCTGGCCTAAAACCAGACTGATAAGGGTCGATCAGGTTGGTTTCAGGTGTTGACATATGACGGCAGATAGGATCTTGTAGGTGATGCTGAGGAGACTTATACCTCTGTAGTTGGCGCAGTTCAGAGCAAACGATGCTGAGGTCATCGCCGTTGAGCAGTCTGCAGAAGTGGTCCTTTCATATTCACAGCATCGACTGTGTCTCAACTACGATATTTCCTTGTTCATCTCGACAGGATTCTATTCGAACCCTGTATCCATGGCTTTGACGGCTTACACTTTGTAAACTTGCGAACATCGTTCTTGGAGTGGCACCTCTCTATATCCACGATCGCATGCTTTTCTTGCTCTTTTTCTTCTTTTTGAAAAGCCGATGTTCTTTTCTTCTTTTCTGCATTTGTGAGCATTCTTCATCAAACCACGGGTTCCTTGCTGGTGGTCTCGAGTTGCGGCTGATCTAATGGCTTGTTGGCATCGTTGCCATTGTTCTTCGACATTCGATGCTGGTGGTATGGTGTTAATAGAGAGGTTAAGGGATACGCGTTTCGCGAAGGTCTTGGAGGTCCCTTGCCTTTGCATTAATTTTTTCACACTATTTCTGGTTTACTGTGGCGTGGTGGATGTCCGCATTCTTACCTTGGCTGCAACAAGTTAGTGATCCGATTAGCTCCTCGGAATGTTCGGACAACCAAAATACTGGATGCGTGCCTCTTATCGCATGTGATCAATTTGGTTGACTGTTCCTTGATCTGGGGACCGCCATGCCCCCTTATGGATATCGAGGTGAGGAAACCGTATGCTGGCTATAGTGGCATTTCGTTCCGTAGCGAAGTCAATTAGCTTAAGTCCGGAACAAGACGTGTTGTCGTGTTGGCTGTGTTTTCCAACAAAACTGCTTTTCCTACCGTGGCGTTATAATCTCCCAGCATGATTTTAACATCGTACTTCGGTAGTCGCTCAAAGGTTTTATCAAGGAGCTCTTAGAAGCAATCTTTAGCTATATCATCTATCTCCTCCGTGGGGCGTGAGCGCATATATGAATGCGTATCTGTAGCTGATGCTTGTAGCTGAGTAGAAAGTTGAAAAAAATGCACACGTGAGCTCTTACACAATGTGTATCTTTGTGAATCTGTATAGCTTGAAGTTGAATGGAGGGAAGAAATGTATCTCTCTTTTGACAGCGATGCAAGATACAAGCTACAGATATGCATTCTGTGCTTAAAGACCTGCACAGAATGCATATCTGTTGGCACAACTGTTGGTGAATTTGGCCTTTATGCGAATTGTTACAAAGCGTTCGCTAATGTCTTAGAAACACAAGACTCTTTGCCTAAGTCTGGCACTTATAACAAATTCGCATTCGAATAGTCGCTGTTTCTGCTCACTATAACACGATTCGTAGTAGATGCCACAGGTTTTCATCCTCTTTTTGCCCGGCCCATCCCATAGTATTTCTTGGATGGCAGTAAGGTCTGATTTGTAGCAGCTTAGTGCTTTCGTAAGTTGTTCGCCTGCACCTCTCCTACTTAATGTTCTCACCTTCCAGGTCCAGATACGAAAGTCATTGTCCTTTGCTCGTTTAGTAGGGTCGTTAACAATAAAATCATCCCTTTCCGAGGCTATCGGTTGCTTCGTAACAATGTTTTTTTTTCAAGGGTGGGTTGTCAACACAAAGCACAACCCCCAACCTGGAGGACCAGTTCTAAATATCCTTAAACTTTGTCGAATATAAATACCACTCGCTATTTTGGAAGTTCTCGACACATGAGGATCCACAGCTGATGCTGGCTTTTTTGGTGACCAGTGTGGCTTTTAAGTCTTTATACGCTAAATATGTGTTTAAGCTATTATCCTAGCAATAGCTGGGAACACCCAAATGCCTTTCCATTAATCTGTCAACCACTTATCGGCATTGCAACATACTTATGTGACAGGATATCTGGGATGAACATGGATATCTAACAAAATGCCTGTCCAATTAGGTCGCTCTGTCCTTAGCTAACTGCCTTTAGTTGTTCACTTTAACTAGGTTCAGGTGGTGCGCTCAACATAAATCGACATGGTTGCCTTGTGTACTTCTAGTTTCCAATTATTTTGTCAAAACTTGTTGGCATCTGTAACCGCATTTATATCTCTTTGACCCTGTATGCGTTAATTCCAAGAAAAAATATCTAACGAAGAATTTCGCTTTCGAAAGTGACTGACAATGCCTGCAAAAAATTCAGCACTTCAAGCCGTAGGACTCTCAGAGTTAGGAATTGATATACCAAATTTTGGGGATTTCTGTAAGGGTCTTCAACGCCACATTTATTATCAAACCAAAGTAGCATCGGGTTCTTAAGACGATAGGATCGCTACTACTTTGTCATGCGTGAGATGATACTTTAATTGCCCGAAAGCTGCTGTTATCAAAGTGACTGTTATTGTCCATTACGTGTTGACCTCTTTAACTATAATACCAACGATAAGACCTTTGCAGGTTTATTAAACACCCAATACTTTCAAGCCCTCTGATCTGATCTGATATCGACATTACCTGCGTAGTCCAGAAGATCGACAGATTGGTGGGCAGGGTGGGTTCTATAAATACTTTCCAGTTGAAATTTTTTGATCTCTTCAGGGTGAACATTTGTTCTATAGTCGATCTGCCAGTGCGTATACCATACTGGTATGTACCTATAAGTGTGCTTTAAAAAGATCTCAGACTTTTGGTATGTTGGAGAGGTTATTTCAATACGTATATATATGTACAAGGTGGGCCAAAAGAAGCCATCCGATGTTGTTTGGCCCTTCAGAATATCAGTTGTGGATCGCGCAGTGTGTGCCGTTGCTCCGTCCTGTTTGAACCACATGTCATCCAGTCCTAGTTCCAATTGCGGCAGAAAAAAATCTGTTAACATGGCCCTATAGCGCGCACCGTCCACTGTTGTCCTTTGACCAGCGGCGTTTTCGAAAAAAAAATGGCCCGATGACTCCTCTAGCGTGAACAGCGCACCATGCAGTAACTTTGAGCGGGTGTAATGGCTCCTCGTGCATTACTCGTGGATTTTCGGTGCCCCAGAAGCGATAGTTTTGCATGTTCACGTACCCGTTGAGGTGCAAATGAGCCTCATCGCTCATTATGATTTTGGTCGAAAAATCGTCCACTTCGTCCTCGAGATTGAGGATGGCTTGGGCGTAGGTTACACGCATGTGGTGGTCGATGCACGGACTGGACATTGTACTGGAACATGCGCAAGTCTTTGACCAAAATTCACCTTAGGGACGACCGGATGATGGCTAATTGCAAGGCACGGGGTCTGGTCGATGGTTCCGGCAACGCAGCTCGACACCCTCGGCAAAAGCGGCGATATTCTTGGCACAACGGGCGCTCCGGGCCGGCCACTCTTGGCAACGCCTCGTGTGGTCCCATACTCTTCAAAGTTGATGGCCAAACTGCGCAGCGTTTGCGTATTCGGTGTCGGACGGGCGGGGAATCGGCGTCGGAATTCGCACTGCGCCAACACTACAGACGAATTGTTACGCAAAAAATAGACACGATTATTCCGATTATAAGAGCATCTTCCAATAGGGTGATCTCTTTTGGCCCACCTTGTACATCGATGGTTTCAACAAATCGTATGATCGTCTTAGTTGTGGTGAGGCAACCCTTTATATAGAAACAAATTCACTATTCACAACACCTACTTGTAAAACAATTTTCATCCTTATAACAGAATTTTTTATGTTTCAAACTTCAAACTGAATCGATTGTTGCCAAAAGTGAGTCTGTCTAAGGAAGTGTAACTTTTAAAGCCAAACATACTCAGAGCCAAAGTATCTACGGTAAGTTCCACCGACCTAACTTCATTTGTATTTATTGAATTTACATTTAGAGATTGTGCGGCTTTTCGTTCGGTTCAGTGTGAAGAAAAAAAACTTTCATTAGTATTCAAGTTGCAGGTTTTCGAATTCAAATATATGTGCATAAGTTGAAAATGAAATTTACATATTATCTCAAGGACTTTGTTGAGGATAAAACCAAAAAAAAAAATCAGGTATGTCGTACATTTCATTGTTAAATGTGTTGTAGCTGTTGATAGACGAAACTTGCACGTATCAAAATTATTCAACTAAAGTTTGTCTTTCCCATTGAATTTCAGTGGGGAGCAAAGAAATTGGTTATTCACATGAAAAACATTTTTGACAAAAATATTTCCTTTTCCATTTAAAATGTCGATTCAACAGATACTTTGGAAGTTTTTGTTAAAAAGACAGAAAATTTTTTTTAAAGTTTTTATTCCACCCAAAACTATTTTTTTTTATGGAACATGCGATCGATAACAGATGACGCCACTCGATTTTCTATAATTGATTGAATGAAACCCTATTCAAATTCAATTGAAACAAATATACTTTATTCATATCTAACCGTCAAATCTATCCTCCTTTTGGAAGGATTATCATCCTTTTTGAACCAAAAATTTAAAAAACCTCCAAACCTCCTTTCTCGCCTGAATCCTTCTTTTACCTTCCAATCAACCTCCTTTCCTATTTCGATAGGATTTACGAATTTTTTTAACGAAAAAATCAAATTACGCCGCTGCAAACAGCGCAGTGCGCTTTGGCAACACGTGACGAAAACGAATATCTGTCAACACTAATATACTATGGAATAGTGGGATAGGGTAAAAAAAAATAACTCACTGGTTGCTTCTGAGCATTTTCGAACAAAATGACCTAGTGGTAGTTATTAATCAAAAATCCTCCAAGATGGAATTAACGGTGGTATCTACGAAGTAAAAAACGTACATGAGCAAGTCTGATATATTCGAAAAATAGGACATACAAAAAGTTCAAGGGTAAGGCACCAAAAGACCAACGGCATCGCACAATTCCGTAGTGGATACTGATGGAACTATGTCTAGGTGTATCTAATAAATTTGAGTGAGCCCTACAGGTTGTGGGTTGTGCTTTACGTTAACTATTCAATCACGGAAAACACCTATTATTACGAAACAACCAAAAGCCATGGAAAGAACTGATTACACGACCATGCTAAATGTAAAAAGGACAACGACGTTCGTATCTACAACTGAAATGTGAGACTATTCAACAGAATCCTTGCAGCTGTACAACTTGCGAAAGCATTAAACTGCTACTGCTACTGTAGACATCACTGCCAACCAAGAAATACGATTGTATCCGGGCAAAAAGAGGATGAATACCAATTCATATGAATTTATAGTGACATCTATGCGCAAGGTAGAATGAACAGCTTAGTCCAGGTCACCTAAATAAGTAAACTTATCTAAACAGTTATGTACTTGTTCGAGGTGTTTACACAGATGGGACTTACACCAAATGTAGGCTTAGTCCCGGTTATTGTCAACGGTGTAAACGTAGCCATTAGCGAACGCATTGTAACAATTCGCATCAAGGCCAAAATCGACAACATAAGCCTTATATGCGCTCACGCCCCGACGGAGGAAAAAGATCACAAAGCTAAAGTTTGCTTCTACGAGCTCTTTGAAAAAACCCATGAGCCACTACCGAAGTAAGATGGTAAAATCTTGCCTGAAGATTTTAACGCAAAAGTTAACGGACTTTGGCTAATTAACTTCGCTTTGGAACGAAATGCCACTATTGCCAGGACACGCTTTCCTCACCTCGATATCCATTTTTTTTAACGTTTATTTATTCACAATTCTTTAATATTAATTAATAGCCTAAATAAACTTAAAGACTAGACATTTTTAACTTTTGCCAAAGTAAAAGACCATTATGGTTCGCATTACATGATATATAATTTGTTTGTTTAATTCAATTTTTATATTTTTTGTGATTTTTTGTATTATTGTTATGTACTATTTTTTTTTTTTTGAAAATAGGAAAATGTGAATCAAAACCTATTAGAAGACAGTCGCAACTTTTTTTTTATATAAAACTAAAACCTACAAGACTAACTTAACCAATCTAAACCTATCTAGGCCCTGTCATGTGATCTCTATTCCATCGACTAACAAGTCATCGTTAGATCAGAGATCACATATCAGGGCCTAGTTTTACTTAACCTAAGTATCGGCTTCAGCACAGTCTAGCCACCAGTATCGGTCTCTATTTAACCTGTTAGTGTTACTTTTGTCGCTTTCAGGTATGCTAATGCAGTATCTAATTTGATCAGTATTCCCGTCCCCCGACTCAAAAGGCTCATAAAGGATCCTTTTATCTGTTGCTCTCCTTGCAGCATGGTATATTATTGGAACGTTCGTTGAATCCGATAGGTAGCCATATGCATCCAGAAACAGAAATGTTTCTGGCGGAATGTATCCACTTTCCAAGGCATTTCTGAAATACCCAGGATTCGGATAGAATAATCCAGAGATTAATTCGTTTTCGCTAACACTTGCCGAACGAACAAAGTGATTCCTTACAAGATCTAGAATGACATTGTCAATTCTGGACACACCGGAAGCATCCAGAAGTCTTTTGTTTGAGACATAATGCCTATAATCGGAATGTGCACCCCTATACATCTGTGTGCAGGCTCTAAGACATTTGCGCTCGAACACTCGAAGTTTTTTCCATATACGATGCGTTAATGTTCCACCACACTGGACTCGCATAAGTCAGAATTGGACGAACGAATGCTTGGTAACAAATGATCTTCACATCCGATCTAAGATAGTTGGAATAAAACAGGCTTTTTAGCGACATGAATGCCGCTCTTGCCTTGTCTAATTGAATATTTATGTGCTCATTGTAATACAGTAACTTGTTCAAATGAACACCTAAATATTTTACCACGGTCCTCGACTCGATCCGAAGACCATTTGAACTCGTTATTTTGAGATTTCTCCAGTTGCGTCTCAAATCTGAATTACCGCATCTTATTGGGGTGCGGAACAGTATGGTTTCACATTTCGTATAGTTTATTTTAAGCTTCCATTCGGAGCAGAAAGCTTGAAACCTATCAAACTTGCTTTGAAGTTGGATTTGAATGTCTTCAATTTTTGAGCCGCTTGCATACAGTGTAGTGTCGTCGGCAAATGCCAATGAATTATCGAGTTCCCTAAGTATATCGGAAATGTAGATATTGAAGAGCTGTGGAACAGTTACTGTGCCTTGAAGTAGACCATTATGGGCATTAAAAACTTCAGCTGTCGAGTATTCTCTATCTGTTACAACAAATTTCTTTCCGTATAGCATGGATGCTATCATCTTTGTAAGATGAGATGGAAATTCATATCGAATAATTTTGTAAATTAACCCGTCAATCCAAACCGTGTCAAAGGCTTTTTCGATATCCACTAGGCAGGCAGCTGTACATCTTTTGGCGTTGAGATTCCAATTAACATCCGAAATCAATTTTGTAATAGCATGCACTGCCGAGTGATTTCTTTTGAACCCAATTTGATTCCGTGGTATAATCGACTTTTCATTACAAACGAACGAAATAGATTTATTAATAACTACCTCAAAAATCTTCCCGATATTAGGCAGGAGACTTATAGGCCTAAAGTTAGAAGGATCAGAAGGATCCTTCTTTTTCTTAATTATTGGAAACACCTTTGATATTTTCCAGCAACTAGGGAAGTAGTAGTTATTTAGCAGATTGTTATAGATAACGCAGTATTGCCGTATGATATCAATTGGTATATGCTTAAGCACGATGTTTGGGATGTTATCCAAACCACTTGACCTTTTAGTGATTAGTTTCCTAAATATGTCAGTCAAGTCGTCGAGGGTCGTGAAGTAATTGTAAGTCTGTTCATCTGTCAGTTCGTCAGCTTTTAACCACTCAGAAAATGTCAATAAAGTAGGGATCTCGCTATTGTGAAATCTCCATAGTTCATCTCTTACTTCGACCGATTTGGAGCTGGGAAGTTCCCTGGCGTGAACCGCCTCAAAATGAGAGCCAATTACTTTGAGCTTGTCTGCTCCACTATCTATAATATAGTGGTTGTTGATGATGGGATTACCTGATATATTAATCACCTCGATATCCATCTGACGGTTTCCAGATCAACGAAACGTCACCAAATTGATCATATTGCGATAGACAAGAGGCACGCATACAGTATTTTGGATGTCCGTACATTCCGAGGGTCTAACATCGACTCGGACCACTACCTTGTTGCAGCCAAGGTAAGAATGCGGGTATCCACCACGCCACAACAAATCGGAAATACTTAAAAAATATTTTATGTCGAGAGACTACAATCGTAAGAGACCGCCAAGGCCTTCGAGCAACGCGTATCCCTTAACTTCTCTCAGCGGGGAGTCTCTCAGTCAGTTTTTGTTTTTAGACTTTGAAAATCTGCGTTTCATTAAGGCGCCCAACGTGAAGTCTCTTTTTTTTCAGCTTATTCTAGTTAGACAGTCGACCACCTGCAGATCGCCAGGTTACTTTGTGGATTCAAAGCCATGTGATCCTATAGTGCTGCTGATAACAGTATTACATACTGCCGCGAAGTCTGTAGGTCGGAAACCATTATCTGTTGTTGTTTCGTGGAAGTTGTTTTCCTTACCGATTTTCGCGCTGAAGTCCCCTTTTATGATTTTCGCATGATCTATCAGACAGGCTCCGTAGGCTCCGTCCAGAAGGTTGTAAAATTCCTCCTCATTCCGTCTTCAGTCTCAACGGTTGGGGCGTGTTCACATACCTATAAGGCTAATATTGCAAAACTTTGTCCTGATGAAGATCACAGCCAGGCGATCATTATCCGGTCTAACGACGCGATGATTATTCTTGACCTAAACCGGCTCCCCAAAACGAATCCGCATCCTAATATATGCAGCCTTGAGTGAGTGCTGTAATAAATGTCGCATGCTTTTTGTTTGTGTATACCTGTATCTTGTGTATCTTGTCTGACGTATTGACGTATTATGGATCGCGGTAATGTCTGTCGTGTACCACGCGAAGATAGGTTCAAGTTTTTGAAAAGCACCCGGGGTGTACAGCGTTGGAAAGTTCGTAAGTCATAAGTTGTTGTCCGTGGACGTTTCAAATCTGGTTGGTATTTTAGGGGATCTGATATCCGAGACTGTTGCCTCTTTCACAACCAGCTATTTTTACGTGTTAAGGAAGTTACCTGCCGGCACAACCCCCAATATAGAGGGCCAGTACCAATTTCTTAGCTACCCCTGGGACACGGGTCCATCAGTTATCACTACGGGGTTGAGCGCTGTTGTTGGCTTTCCGCTCATCCCACCATGTCCAAGGGGCCTGACTTACCCTTGAAATGTCAAGATGACCTGTTGTACGAATATGTCGAAGCTACTCGTTTATTCACTGTTGATCCTAAACTCGACTGAAGACTCCATCTAGGGAGTTCTTCTTCAGGCTCCTGAAATGGGAAAAATTAAAAGCGAATACTTAAAAAAAAATTAGCAATTGGACCCAATCAGCCCTACCAAGATCTTCCAACAAAATTTATCGCACATGATCGTACAGCGGCAAAATGAGTGAACAATTTCGACAGCTACTCATTGAATTTCTTTCGATGTTGTCAGACGAAGAATTGTTGCGGAATCCATAGAAGGCTATAGTGGACTTTATTTATTGTATTCTGCAGCGGATAGCTCGAAAGCAAACCGAGTTCCTATTGGTACTGACTTTCGTTTCGGAAATTCTTCTTAGCGGATACCTTGATAGGGCTGAATATGTCTCCTTGTCTTCGGATGGAATGGAAGTAATCCGAAATACCGCAATAGAGTGGACACTCTTACAATTATTAAGTAAGCAGTAAAGTAACTGTTGTTTGACAGAAAGTTCGCCTGAGCCACTTAATCCAAAAATCTCAGTTGGGCCACCGGAGGAAAATCTCCGAGGAATATCCCTACTATCGAAGCCACAATGTCATTGATGATGAATGTTTTCCTGAAAAGACCTCTAGCCCCATTGAATATTGTCTTCGTTTAGTTGGACATCCAACACAAGTCCAAAAGATACCTACCTGCCTAGCTACTCGCATTAAATTTGTCCTTGCTGCAGTTTCGTTTAAATGTTGATGATTCAAAATTATCCTTAATAGATTTTCAAGAGGTTTCCTCTAATTAAGTTCTTTATACTGCTCAAACTTTACCCATTAGCGTTCCTTTCGTTTCCAAACCTTTTTTTTCAGTAATTCTATGCGAACCCGAAAAAATAACCTGAAAGGGATCCTAATTGTTAATAAGCACAAAAAGTCCCATCCTATTGCATTACATTCTCCGCATCCAAATCGCGAAGTTCTGCAATGAAACGAAAACCCCATTAAACCACAGACCTCAACAAGAAAAAAAAACCTATATACCTAGACCTACTCTCTAGAGAAACATACCCCAACCCCAACCCCAACCAGGCATTTGAAATATTCAACCCATTCGGAGTCTCCGGCATGAGGAGCATGTCACATCCGTTCACATTGAATTACGTGCAAATTCTATTCATCGTCCCAAACAGCTGCCTAAGCATTCATCAAGAGGATAACTTCATTTGCCAAGCCACACCATTCAAACAGCAAGCACCTGATATCCAATTAAGTTTACCACGAACACCGCCTCTGCCTCCAGTAGATACAGGGGTGCCAGGGAAGCCACCCTACATGTGATATCCAGCACAATACAGCCTGTGGATGGAAGTGGGGCGGCGGCACTGAAGTTTGACACACTAAAATTTAATAAATCAACGGCAGTCCATTAGAGAATAGCGGTCGTGCTAATAAAATTGCACACTTCCGCAGACAATATCCTGGCTGGAAATCTCAGTCAGATCCCTAAAGACAACGGCGATATGCGCGCTTGAATTGCACGCCGCAAAGATATATGTGCTCTGCACTCGTCGAATATTAATGCTCCGAGTCATTTTGTCCCAAACGCAACGAGCAACGCTGACGAGGATGATGAATGTGCACACACACACACACATGTCTTTTGGGACCCGAGTCCGACACACTCTGTGCGCATCCTAATCTCTCACACGGAGCGCGCGGCACCCGCACTCTTCATAATCTGCGGTTCACTTGTTGGCTGACATTTGATGCTCACACAGACAGCTCCCAACGCCGCCGCCCGTCAAAGTCCTTGGCAGCGATTGCAAATAATTTTGACTTTGTGCTCTACACCACTTCCTTGCCAACTTGGCCAAGGATAACAAATATTTTCTTATCCGTTGGTTGTTGCCTGTTTTGGCTGCTGCTACTGTCAACTGTGTGTGTATACAACATGCACCGACACCGAGGGCGCTGAGGGATGGCCCAACAACGTTTGTATGGGTGGTATGACGAACAACTGGACATTTGGCTCATTATGTGTTATTACCAACATCTCGTTATTTTTTCATGTTCCCAAACAAAAAAATGTCCTCGAATGGGTTAAGACACATCCCCAGGGGGAGCATTTGGTGGAGTCGCACATTCGTATGCATCGAATGTGCGGACCCATCGCTGCGAAGAAATCCCCAATTTCTGGTTAATGTATCCTAAATGGTTATGGAAGGGTGTTTATGACCATCCTGCTGTTTGTTTGTATATTTCCCAAGTCCCCAGACTCTGTACGTTGGTTTTGTATGTTTGCGTGTGTGCTCTATTTATCTTGGCCCATTGTGTGCTTTGCTGTATACCTATACACTACTGCGCAACACACAACATATGGACGAAAGTCCTTATCGGGAATTAGTAATTTATTAAAACGATGCCAGGGCCATCAAGTTCTTTTATTTGGTTAATAAATGTGTTAACGTTGATGAATAAAATATTTATGAATGTGAGATGAAATTGATTTCGCCTGATGGCGTACTGAAGTCTCCCATTTCGCAGGACTTCGATATATACCCCAAGACAAGGGCGCGAACAAATTGCAAACATTCCTCGACTACGAGCTAAGGGTGGTATGTAGTATAAAATTAGTCGTCTAGTGATTGTGTTTTTTTTTTATTGTTTTTATAGCCGCATTTGATTTTTATTACCAACGAATTGGAAACACACGTGTGACTCTGATGTACCTACAATGTATTTGACACTTAAAAACCCCCCAGGAGGCTTTTTTCTCCCTCCCCAGGGTTGTTTCCGAAAGGATTGCGGCGCGGCAGTTTTTTATGGCTGCATGGATGGGACAACTCGAGTTGTTTGGAATGATTTAAAAGGTTTGTCAATTGAAGTTATGGCGGCTATTTGAATTCACTGGAAAATGACTCCGTTTCCGTTGTGTTCATGAGTTGTGTCGAAATCGCACCCATTGGCTTTTTGTTGACACATCATGTGCAATAAAAGGTGATTGCATCGCTTTTCGAGTAATCAAAATATTAACCGACACTTTTGTTGTTTGCATTTATTTGTATGGGTGTAGATTTGGTGAAATGGATTTGTTTTCCATTTCTATAGGCAAAGGATCTGTCGTCGGAAGGTCCTATCAGTCGTACCAGGAATACAGAAAAGGAACCCATGCGAAACATTATAGCTTTGTCTAGTTGGGGATTCTATCAAATAATTTACTTATTCACCATTTGTGAAGTACATTATCGACTGAATGCATCCACTGGAAATATAATGGACAAATAGGTGACATTTAGATCTGTCATCGATAATGAAAAAACAAATTCGAGTCAATCTGGGTTGTCTTTAAATTGACAATGTTTGACAGTTCTGTTGTATGGGAATTATCGGCAACTATTGCCTGACTAACTTAATTCAATCATTGCTAACAAATCTTTATTGACTCTTGACTCTTGACTTTGTCATTTCATAGACAGCCATTGCCATTTGCGCTTTGAATTGATGGATGAACACGTTTTTTGATAGTCTCTCTATTAAATGACGAATAACAGAGATAACATAGAAGAGGTGCAAGCGAATAACTAGCAGACATTACTGCCACCCAGGAAATACGATGGGATGAGCCGGGAAAAAGGAGGATGGATAACTTTAACATATTTACATCCCGTGTTATAGTAAGCAGAAACAGCAAATATTTCGATGTTAGTTTGTTAAGTTCTAGACCTAGACATGAGTGGGGAGATATTGAGTATCCACCACCGTCGCGATGCCTACACAGAGAAGGCGTACATTGCCGATTTGGATGCCAAAAGTGGCGCGTCATTGAAATTGACTGTTTTGAACAGGAATGATCGAGGTTGGACAATGGTTGCAGGTTTCAGTGTCATCTATTCCTATACAATTTGTGATTTGGGGACTGCTGATGAATCGGCCAACTATGGCGAGTAGAGTGGCGCACCATCGGAGCAACAGACCTACGAGTATGCAAAGACCATTCTGAATTTGATGACATCGTCGCCAAAGCACCCCGACACGAGAGGTTCTGTCGTAGCTACCGTTAGAGGAATCATCACCGCCTTTCAGGAGTTCCAACGGAAATTGCTTGAGCACAAAATTTCTATACTTGTCAATCGTGCTGGGACAAATTATCCGGAAGGTCTGAGGAAAATGCGAGAGATCGGCAGTACATTGGAAATCCCTGTATTTGTCTTTGGCCCCGAGATACATATGACAGCCATCTGTGGCATGGCATTGGGCCAGATGCCAATCCCAAATGCGTGAAATGTTGAATTTTCTACAGCGAATTTCTTACAGATCGGTTGCGGACAGCCGTCTATAACCGATGCCAAGAGTGAAAAGGTGCCTGACTTCAGCGAATTGGGAAGCAACGATTGTCAGAGATATGACAAGGCAGATGGCACTGCCGCCGGTCTGTCGAAGAAGTTGTTTGCAAACAATACGTTTGCTATAGTCTGTGGCTAGACTTTAATTTCATATGCAGACGTGAAGAGACCTCTGTGGTGGCCATGATGTATCCATTTACCGGTGATCACAAGCAGAAGTTCTACTGGGGACATAAGATTATGGTGCCGGTTTACAAGAAGATGCCCGATGCCGTGAACAAGCACAAGAACGTCGATGTGTTAGTGAACTTTGCCTCTCTGCGTTAAGCCTACGAGTCGACATTGGAGGTTCTTGATTATCCAAAGATCCGTACGGTGGCCATTTACACTGAGGGCATCCCGGAGAATATGACACGGAAGGTGACCATGTGGAGAAGAGTCCAGCAACAGTGGGCGGTGTGAAGCCGTGTTGCTTCAAGATTGGCAACACTGGAGGAATACCGGACAACATTCTCCACTCGAAACTGTACCGTCCCGGCAATTTCGTATATTTTAGCATGTTCAACGAGCTGAACAACATCATATCCAAGGCGACCGACGGTGTGTTGGAAGGAGTGGCAATCGGCGGGTGATCGTTACCCAGGCACCACATTTATGGGTCACATTCTCCGCTACCAGGCGGATCCCGAAGTCAAGAAATCAAAGTCGATACCCACCAACCGTTCTTCGATTTTAAAGCCGCAAACGATGAATACGAAGAATTCTTGTTGCAATCGCTGTCACTTCGGGGTAAAAAGGCAATTTAGTGAAAAGGCTCTGCTAACTTACTTATTTAGGTGGCGCTAAGGTCTGGAATAAACCTGGGCCTCAACCAGCATGCCTCTCAAACTACCCCGGTCATTAGCTAACTGCCTCCAGTTGCGCACTCCAATTTAGTTTACATCGGTTTCTACTTGTGCGCGCCACTAACTCGAGGTCTTCCGTCCGACGTCTGGTTGGGAATCGAATACTCTGCGAGCCGGAGTATTTGGTGTCCATTCGTTCTACATCTCCTAGCAATCTTAAACGTGCAATGCGTAGTTATTTTTGACCAGGGGTTCGTGGTTGAATCTTCGTTTCCATTGCCCGTCAACGCAAACGGGACCGAAGATTGTTCGAAGAATTTATCTCTCGAATCGACCAAGGATTTCTTCATCCGCTTTGGATACGGCCCATGCTTCAGCCCCGTAGAGCAGGACTGGGATGATCAGGGTCTGTTATAGAATCTCCTTAGTAGTTCGAGTGAGAGCTTTACTACTAAATTGCTTTCTTAGCCCGAAGAAACAGCGGTTGGCAAGAGTAATTCTTCGTTTAATTTCTGACGAGATGTTGTTGTCAGAGTTAAAAGCGGAGCCGAGGTAGTCAAAGTCCCGTAATACAAAGTTATATCTCTCAATGCTGACATTCGATGTTGTGTGTCCTTTCGTGTTGACAGCATATACCTAGTCTTACCCTCATTTACTGCTGAACCCATTTTTGCCGCCTTCTTCTCTATACTAGCAAAAGTGGTTGTGACATCAATCCATCAATCGAATGTGTCGGTGAGGTCGTTTCCGACCCTGATGGAGCAGCGAGAATTCTCCATTGTCATCCTGCACAGTCGACCGAATTTAGGCGGTATACCAAAACTAGACATGACTCTGTGTAGTCGTCTGCGTCTCTATAAAAGCTGTTGTATGCATCTTTGAAATCGGTGAATAAATGGTGGGTTAATCGATTTGGACTTGTTGTGTTTTTTTAAGGACCTGCTGAAGTTCGAAGATTTAAATCAGTTGTCGGCAAATATGATCTTGTAGGCGATTTTGAGGAGACTTGTGCCTCTAAAGTTAGGGCTTTGTGGATCGGCCAAACTGAGGTCCCATTCTTCAGGCATACTTTCATCCGACCAGATTTGGCTTATGAGTTAGTGGATGTTACTAACCAGTAACGGGAAGGTCGTCATTTCCGGCAGCCTTGTTAAGCTGGAGTTTAGATACTGCTATCCTCACTTTACTTAGGTCGGGTGGTTGGCAGTTTTTTCTATCGGGGCCCATATTGAATGGTTCGTTCTGCCTGACACGGAATGTTGTTCGTCATCGTCGTTTAACAGTCTGCTTCATATCATCTGCATCGACTGAATCTCAACTACGATATTTTCTTGTTAATTTCGACAGGATTCTGTTCGAGCCTTGCATCCTTGGCTTTGCGAACATCGTTCCTCTCTAAATCGTCAATAGCTTGCTTTTCCTGCTCTTCTTGCTGAAAAGCCGGTGTTCTTCCCTTCTTCTTCGGCATTCCTCATCAAACCTGGGGTTTCTAGCTGTTGGGCGCGAGAAACTTAGCACATCAGTTGCGGCTGATCTGATGGCTTGTTGGCATCGGTGCCATTGTTCTTCTAACGGGTGATTTTTTAAGAGGTTTAGAACTTTTTTTAAAAAAAAAAAACACAAAAAATTTCGAAAAAATGAATGAAATATTTATTTGAATCGATAGTTTGAATCTTGCAATTTAATGTTTAAAGATAATTTCATGCAAATGTTGACCGATGCTGCGTCTCAGGTAGCCCATCCGCTGAGTCCAATTTTGGCATACTCTTTCACACATATCGGCCGGTATCTCACGAATGAATGCATGGATGTTGGCTTCCAGTGCGTCAATCGAAGCGGGCTTGTCCCTAAAGACATTAGCCTTGACATACCTCCACAAAAAATAATCTAATGGTGTCAAATCGCACGATCTAGGCGGCCAATTGACCGGCCCGAAACGTGAAATTAATTGTTCACCAAACTCGCCTCGCAATTGCGCCATTGTTTCGCGTGCTGTGTGGCATGTGGCACCGTCTTGTTGAAACCACATATCATGCAAGTCAAGAACTTCCATTTCGGGCAAAAAAAAGTTTGTTATCATCGCTCGGTAGCGTTTACCATTGACAGTAACGCTGCGATTCGCATCATCTTTGAAGAAATATGGCCCAATAATGCCGCCGGCCCATAAACCGCACCAAACAGTGGCTTTTTCGGGATGCATTGGTAGCTGTTGCAATGCTTCTGGCTGATCTTCACTCCAAATGCGGCAATTTTGCTTATTTACGTACCCATTCAACCAAAAATGAGCCTCATCGCTGAACACAATTTTTCGATAAAAAAGCGGATCCTCGGCCAGCTTTCCAAGAGCCCATTCACCAAAAATTCGGCGTTGTGGTAGGTCGGCTGGCTTTAGTTCTTGCACCAGCTGTATCTTAAAAGGCTTTACGCCCAAATCCTTCCGCAAAATTTTCCACGTAGTGCTGTAACAAAGGCCTAACTGCTGGGAACGGCGCCGAATCGACATTTCGCGGTCTTCTGTCACACTAGCTGATACGGCCGCAATATTTTCTTCACTACGCACAGTACGTAAACGTGTTGGTGGTTTAATGTCCAACAAAATAAATTTGGTGCGAAATTTGGTCACAATCTTCCGAATAGACTGCTCAGAAGGTCGAGAATGCCGATCATAAAATGGAAGCAGCGCGCGATGAACATTTCGAACCGAGCACGAATTTTGATAGTAAAATTCAATAATTTGCAAGCGTTTTTCATTTGTAAGACGATCCATGGTTAAATTGCAAACCAAACTGAAGCTGTTTGACAGTGACACAAGGTACTAAACACACGTCAGCTGTCAAAACCAGTGTTGCCAAAACCAAACCAGCTAAAAAATCACCCGTTACATTCGATGCTGGTGGCATGGTGTGAATCGAGAGGTTAAAGGATACGCGTTGCACGAAGGCCTTGGCGGTCTCTTGCGATTGCAGTCTTGCGACATTAAATTTTTTCACAGTATTTCTGGTTTACTGTGGCGAGGTGGATATCCGCATTCTTACCCTTCCTGCAACAAGTTAGTGGTCCGAGTCGATGTTAACCATGTAAGCCCCTCGGAATGTTCGGACCTTTGTCTATCGCAATGTGATAAATTTGTTTGACTGTTCGTTGATCTGGAGACCGCCATGTCCCCTTATGTATATCAAGGTGTGGAAACTGTGTGCTGGCTATAGTGGCATTTCGTTCCGTAGCGAAGCAATTAGCCTGAGTCCGTTACCATACGTGTTGTCGTGTAGGCTGCCAAAGATCTCTTCTCGTCCTACCTTTGCGTTAAAATCTCACAGCACGATTTTTACATTGTACTTTGGTACTCGCTCATAGGTGTCATCATTTTCCTCCGTCGTACCGTGAGCATAAGGCTTATAAGGCTTATGTTGGCAAATTTGTAATTCAAGCAAATTGGTACAATGCGTTCGCTAATGTCTTGGAAACATAAGAATTCTTGCCTAAGACTGGCACTTATAACAAATCCGCATCCAAATAGTCGCTGTTTCTGCTCACTTTAACGCGGTCCGTAGTAGATGTCACAGTTTTTCATCCTCTTTTTGCCCGGCCCTTCCCATCGTATGTCCTGGATGGCAGTAATGCCTGCTTTGTAACAGTTTAGGGCTTTCGCTAGTTGTTCGCCTGCACCTTTCCTGTTTAATGTTTTCACATTCCAGGTGCAGATACGAACGTCGTTCTTCTTTTTTCGTTAAGCAGGGTCCTGCACAATAAGATCAGTTCTTTCCGAGGTTATTGGTTGCATCGTAACATATAGTGTTTTCCATGTGTGGGTAGTTAACCAAAAGCATAACCCCCAACCTGGAGGGCCAGTACCAATTTATAAGATACCCATAGAACACGGGGCCATCAGTATACACTACGCCATTGATATTTCGGTTCATCCGCCACCATTTCTGTTCAAGGGGCCTGAGACCTTACTTACTCTTGAGATTAGTAGATGTTCGAATAAGTCGAAGCAGCACATCTAAGTTTGCCTGGGACGACAGAACGGGTATTCATTCCGTGCCATTCTGACCAGGGTGATTATAGTGTTGCTGTTTTCGTCTTGTTATCAACACTCGCACTTATCGTTAAGGAGGTAAAAACCTTGGATGTTAAAAATAAGCACATTTGATGTATAATCAGAGTTACAACCATTGGGCATTGCCAAGTTAAAGCCAGTAAGAGTCTATCCTCATTTTACAACACCCATTCAATATAGGTAACTCATACAATATGAGACAATCTTTAAGGAAATTGGTTTCTTAAACACAAACATTGTACAAGGTGGCGCAAAAGTTGTCACCCGTCGCAAAAGTTGTCACCCGACGGACGGACGGACGCACGGACAGACAGACATGGCTTAATCGACTCAGCTAGCGATTCTGAGTCGATCCATATACTTTGAGGTATATGTAGCTTAATTATTTCTCTATGTTACAAACTATGTATCAAAAGTAATATACCCCTATGGGATAGGGTATAATGAGAAAGAGCGCCGGAGACAGAAAGGAGCATTGAGGAACACCAGCATTTATTTCGTTAGTAGCAGACTTGAAACCGTCCAAAACAACTTGAATTGAACGTTTCGAGAGATAGTTTCTAATCCATAGAAGAAGAGTTTCATCTATTCCAAAAGTACGCATTTTCGACCAAAGGGCTTGATGCTAAACCCTGTCAAATGTCTTTGATATATCAAGTGCAACGATCTTGACACAAATTTCGCCACCAAGGTGGATTGATTGGTTCCACTTTTCGCTGAGATATGTCATCAACTCACCAGTGGACCTGTTGCTACGGAAACCAGGGCCGTAAGTGTAATTAGTTGGTAGTTAGAGAGAATCCCTTTTTTAGGGATGGACTGGACAAATGCTGTTTTTCATCTAATTCGGAAAGGGTCCTGATGATAAGAACAGATAGAAAAGCTTACGCTGTGGTTTTACCAGTGTGGAAGAATACCTCTTCAGAATTATGGGGGAGATACCATCTGGACCAGACGATTTGTGAATGTTAAGATTTCAGATCGTTTGAACTTTACTTATGTAATACACAGAACTTTATGACCACCATATCTAAATATTTTAAAAAGTATATATGATCTTCCTATAAACATTAAAAATACAGAAATAATATTAAATTAACAATTCTAGTAAAGGGTCCGCCAAAAACCTTTTTTTTTTGAAAATGCTATAAATAAAACGACTGAATATTTTCTCAAATTTCTTTTTTTATTTGAAAGTACAATCCTTCCGGTTAATAATGGAAAATAATTTCATTCAAATGGCTGCCTCGGCTGACCATGCAGTAGCCTACACGATCGGTCCAAATTTTAAGCACATTATCGATTGTGTGCAGCTGTATTTCACCAATGGCTTCACGAATATTGTCCTTTCAAGCGTCAATTGTCTCTGGCTTGTCGGCGTAACACTTATCTTTTACGGCACCCCACAAATAATAGTCCAACGGTGTCAAAACGCAGCTCCGAGGTGGCCAAACGACATCAGCTCTGCGGCTGATAATGCGATCTTCAAAAACAGGGCGCAAAACATCGAGTGTAGCTTCGGCTGTGTGGCACGTAGCGCCGTCCTGTTGAAACCAAATGTTGCCAATATCCTCCTCTTCAATTTTTGTGAAAAAAAATTCGTTCAACATGGCCCGATAACGATCGCCATTGACTGTTAAGGCCACTGGACCAAAATCCGCACCAAACAGTGACTCGTTTTGGGTGTATCGGCTTTTCAATGTATGCGTGCGGGTTTTCTGTGCCCTAAATGCGACAATTCTGCTTTTTTACATATCCGCCAAGATCAAAATGAGCTTCATCTGAAAAGATGATTTTTTTGGCGAAATCGGCATCTTCTCTAAGTCGATCGCAGGCCCACTTAGCGAAGCGAAAACGCATTGGATGGTCAGTTGGCTTCAACTCCTGAACCAACCATCTAATTATTTTTTTCTAAATGGCTCGCGCTGTGTGTGCCGTTGCTCCGTCCTGTTGGAACCACATGTCCTCCAGTCCTAATTCGTCCAATTGCGGCAGAAAAAAACTCGGTTAACATGGCTCTATAGCGCGCACCGTCCACTGTTCCACGAAAAAAATGACCCGATGACTCCTCCAGCGTGAACAGCGCACCATGCAGTAACTTTGAGCGGATGAAATGGCTCCTCGTGCATTACTCGTGGATTTTCGGTGTCCCAGAAGCGATAGTTTTGCTTGTTCATGTACCCGCTGAGGTGGAAATGAGCCTCATCGCTCATTATGATTTTGGTCGAAAAATTGTCCACTTCGTCCTCGAGATTGAGGATGGCTTGGGCGTAGGTTCCACGCATTTGTCGGTCGAAGGCAGCAGCTGATGCACGGACTGGAATTTTTACGGGAACATGCGCAAGTCTTTGACCAAAATTCGCCTTAGGGACGACCGGCTGATGGCTAATTGCGAGGCACGGCGTCTGGTCGATGTTTCCGGCGACAGCTCGATATTCTCGGCAGAACGGGCGCTCCGGGGACGGCTACTCTTGGCAACGTCTCGTGTGGTCCCATACTCTTCAAGGTTGGTAGCCAAACGGCGCAGTGTTACGCAAAATAATAGACACGATCATTCCACGTTCTTTTGGAGGGTATCGCGCTCCATGGCTTGTTCACTTGTATTCTACATCTGTCTAGTCCACAAATATCAAAACATTGGCTGCCATTTGCAAAAATAAGAGCATCTTCCAATAGGGTGATCTCTTCTGACCCACCTTGTACTTGTCATTTAATGAACACTTTTAGTAGGTGGATTTTTGGGGACAATTTTACGAAAGTGTAGGCAAAGTAGGGATTTTTGCCATCTATGGTCAGTATTTTTTTTTTAGTATTCATCACTGGACAGGAGGGAAGGTTGACAAAATTGATTTTTGGCCACGTTTTAGGTCGAAATACCACACTGTGCGTAACTAGAAGCCATTGTAAAACGACATCCATGACTCAGATTCCTATAGATTTACCAATTATAAATCCATCACCAACATTCCCACCCTTATTCTGGGACAAGGGCATTCGAAAAAAAAAAAAACAAATTGTTACTCCGAATTAAATTCAGGATAATTGCGGTTATTTAGGTACCACCATTTGCACTTAATCCTCGAACATTAATACTGCTACCTGCATAGGTGTGTGTAAGTGCCACCACCACCACTGCTCTCCCTTATTCCCTACTCGACTCGGAGTACCACGAAATAATGTCTCCTGGAGTGCTTTAAATAATCCACTTCACTCTACACCCCGCCTGTGGGCCTAATTCATAACGATTTGTGCGTGTCAAAAAAGTGTGTGTACACAGAGAATGTATTCACTCATACATATATGCATATGCCAACTACTAGACAGTAGCTGTATGTAAAATTGTATGTGCCCATCTGAATAATTAAATTGAAATTAATATTGAACGCGGAATATCTTTGGCCGCAAATCCTTGCAGGCATAGCAAAAATATTCCCTAGCGCGCCCCCATACAGCAGTTGGGGCTTCAAGGTCCCGTGCCGCCAAAAGCAGAAAACCAGCATTAGCAGTGCCGTTGTGCTGGAGATTGGTATGCGAACACGTTCTAGTTCATTCATACAAAATCCATAAGATACGCAAACCAACGCATACGGGTACACCTCCCCCACATAGATACACACTGCTGCAGTACCTACATACTATTGTTTGAGCAGCAACTCCCAGTATGAATGTGGATGGGAAAGCCTTGCGATTGCGATATTTTAATTCCGCGGCGGAGCGGATTGCATAGTCGACTATTTCAACCGTCGCTCGTTCGTAGTTTTTCTTTGTTGTTGTTGTTCCCTGATGCGCTATCCTATTTTTTCACATTTTAATTTTGTTTTAGTTCCTCTTTTTGCCTGTAGTTGGCGTCGTTAAAATACCATCTGACTCCCCAACCCCGACCGCTCCATTCCGAATTGGAGAACGACAAAATAGCTTTGCGAAGGAATTGAACAAAAAATCAATACCGTCCGACCTTTCGTCCGTCTGACCATTGCCACAATGACGAGTGCGGGGGTGCCGGTGGGTGTGGGTGTGGGTGTATGTTTGTGTGTGTGTGATTTGGCTTTTGCCTTTTGTTTGTAGCTCACTCGTCGCTGGTTCGCCTATATTCGTTTGTTCTATTTGTGTGTTAGAAATTGATTTTCCCACACCTATAGGCAAGGACACGAATTAGTTGTCCTGCAAACAGTACAGCAAACAGTACATCACATGCTGCGGCGACGGGGGTGGACGAGCACGAAAACGGATGGTGGATGAGTTTTTAAACGGACCAAGGAGTGGATAGAGGGCAGAGTATATCCCCCTGCCACCGCCGCCGCCGCCGCCCTCCAGCACATTGGCCCGTTTGACTCAGTTTGGTTTGAAATAAACCAGCGGGGTTGTAATGAATGTTAAAATTGGTTGGGGTTGTCGTTCGTTTGTTCGTTTATTTAAAACCATCGCTGAAAGTTATTTAAGTATTTGGGACTTTTGGCAGACACGTGTTTAAAGTTGTGAACTAACTTGGGGCGTATTGACGCCGCCATTATAACGATTATGGTGGGGTAATATATTGCAAGGATCGCGTAAGAGTTCTGGCTTTTTGTTATCCTTCAATATTTGATTGGTTGTGCGGGACACATCGCTTTAACAAATTGTAAAGTAATCGTCACAAAAAGGACTATTAATTGTGAAGGACTATTAAATTTGCGAATTAGTTGTGAATTTTCTAATTCCACTAGTAAGCTTATAAGCCTTATCGCGGAGGGGTTACATCGTTGGCAATGGTTCGATGGGTAAATTCTGATTTGCAGATGGTCCACATAATTAAAGGGATTTTCCCATCAATGCACCCATGATTACCGCAATGGAAGTTAATGCATCTCTAGAGGAATTCTTATTGGTGCCTTCAGGCAAGGCGACAGTGGTCAAGAAATGGTACTACAGGGTGGTGCCTTAACACGTAAAAAAACAAATATTTTACGATGAAAGCAATATCCTAGCAAAGAACTGAACAAAGCTTGTATCTATAAAGGTACGTTCGTAAAAACGGACATTACTACCATCAAGGAAATACAAGGTGTCGCAAAAGAATGCTTATATTTGTTTAGCTTACTGTATGAACGCAACAAAATAGAGAAGCGCGGGGGTATGTCAATCAGCATCTTGCTCTAGGGAATACATTTGCAACGGAGCATTTATCGAAAGCGGTATTTTGCAAATTTTACAGTTAAGATCATTTAGATCTTTCAATTTCATCAACTGAGACTGTAATACGCCACCATTGATTCCATTATAGAAATTCTTTCGCTGCCGTATTGGGAAAGGGTCTTAAATAGAAGAGCGCTGGGATATGTCAGCTCTAGGGAATTTATTCGCAACGGAGCATTTATCGGAAGCGGAATTTTACAAAATTGGTGATTTGACGACTCATATGCATAGAAGATTCTGCAATATTTAAAGCTTTCGTCACTAAAATGATGCGACACGCATACTACTTCTCACTCGAAATGGGCCAAAAAAAGTTTGAAGAGATCGGCATTACAACGCTGGAAAAAAAATCCGGATCATCAAGAAAAGTAGTGGATAGTGTTTGGGCTGTTCGCGAAGAACATTTCAGTTCGTAAGCTCGTAAGTAATTGAAATATGCATATACGTACACAAATTTTTTATTTTGTACAACGAACGCCAGCTGCACACCAACAAATTTAATTGGTAGAAGAATTAGGACCCCAGAATGCCAATTTGAGGCTTGACTTCGTAAACCAGGCAACAACACCTTATTTCCGGATGAAGTTCATGTTCACCAAGCATTAGGTCGGGGTTACCTCCAAAGCTAGTTCGCATTAGTACGCTAGTAAGTCTAATGTCTGGATAATCAATAATGTGCTCCCAGATCACGCTTTTTACTTTCGCGCTTGTCCACAATAGTTAATACTAGTCCGCGATAGTCCAGGCTTGTAATTTTGTAGATCAAAACACATTTGATTTTCAAGTTTACTAGCTTAAAGCGTTGGCCTTTGCCCTCGCTTTAGAAATAAGTTCATTCTCTTAAGGTGATCGTGTGGGCTGCGATGTCTTACTTAAGTGGCGCTACAGTCCGGAATGAACCTCAGCCTCAACCAACATTCTTCCCAAATTCTCCCGGTCCTTAGCTCACTGCTTCCAGTTCAGTACTTAAAATTGGTTGAGGACAGTTTCTACTTTCACGCGCCCAAAAGGCGAGGTCTTCTACTGTGTCCGACGTCTCTTCAAACCAGAGTATTGGTGTCTATTCGCTTTACATGACCTAGTCATCATCCAATGCATAGTTTTTGACCAGGTCTATGTCGCTGCAATGGCCTAGTGGTTAGAGCGATGGACTACACAGAGCGGGGTCTCTAGTTTTAAGCCCGAAAGTGACAACACCTAAGTTTTTTTCACTGATCCACCTCTTGTGAAAGTCTGACAAACATCCAAAAGTAAGACTGTCATAAGAAGCTTCTCACATTTGCCGTTTGCATTAGGTTCATCGGCGTAGATCTGGACTGGGATGATCTGGGTCTTGTATAGGATCTCCTTAGTAGTTTGAGTGAGGGCTTTACTACTAAATTGCCTTCTTAGCCCAAAGAAACAGCGGTTGGCAAGAGTAATTCTTCGTTGGATTTCTGACGAGATGTCGTTGTCAGAGTTACTAGAGAAATAAAGATAGACAAAGAACCGTACTCCAATTCGTCTATGTTGTGCGTCCTTTTGTGTTGGCAGCTCCATTTATGCCGATTTCTTCTGTCTACTAGCAAACGTGGCTGTGACATCACTTTAAGTCCGACTGATGATGTCAATATGGTCGACTCGCATGTTTGCTAGTAGTTGCACAAATTTATGGAAGATTGCGCCTCTGGTCAGGATTTTTGCATAATCCTATCAAGAATGATGTCAAAGATGTCACCTGACAGTGCGACGCCTTGCCTTAAAGCCAGTTTGGTATCGAATGTTTCGGTATCAGTAGTTATCAGTGTGATTTTAGGCCAGGAAAGTCCACAACTGATCAAATCTTCAAACTTCGGCAGATCACCGAAAAAATATAATAAGTCAAAATCGATACCCACCATCTCTTCATCGATTTCCAAGCCGCATACGATAGCATTTATAGAGGCGAACTACACAGAGCCATGTCCAGTTTATGTATACCGCCCAAACTCGTCAGTCTGTGTAGGATGGCGATGGAGAATTCAAGCTGCTCCATCAGGGTCGGAAACGACCTAACCGACACATTCAATACCAAAAAAAGGATTAAGGCAAGGCGACGCATTGTCATGTGACTTCTTTAATCTGATTCTTGAGGGGATTGTACAAAACTCCCGAGCCAACACCAGAGGAGCAATCTTCCGAAAATCGGTGCAACTACTAGCATTTGCCGACGATATTGACATCATTGGTATGACTCAACGTGACGTCACGTTTGCTAGTATTGATAATGAAGCGGCAAAAATGGGTTTAGCAGAAAGGACACACAACATCGACGGTTTGGACAGAACGTAACCATTGACAGATATAACTATCAGGTAGTACGAACTCTGTCTACATCGGCTCCCCTATTAACTCTGACAACAACATCTCGTTAGAAATTAAACGAAGAATTACTCTTGCCAACAGCTGTTTCTTTGGGCTAAGAAGGCAATTTAGTAGTAAAGCCCTCACTCGAACTACTAAGGAGATCCCATATAAGACCCTGATCATCCCAATCCTGCTCTACGGCGCTAAAGCAATGACAGTACCAAAAATGGATGAAGAAATTCTTGGTCGTTTCGAGAGGAAAGTTCATCGAAAAATCTTCGGTCCCGTTTGCGTTGACGGGCTATGGAGATGAAGATTCAACCAAGAACTGTACGAGCTACACAGCTACATGCCCCTGGTCAAAAAACTCCGAATTGGACGTTTAATATGGTGAGGACATGAAGAACGAATGGACACCAATACTCTGGCTCGCAAAGTCTTCCATTCGCAGCCAGATGTCGGACTCAGTAGAGGACCAACTCAACCAACTTGGAGTTCGTAACTGGAGGCAGTTAGATAAGGACCGGGCTAATTGGATGAGGCATGTTGATTGAGGCCCAGGTTCATTCCGGACTGTATCGCCACTTAACTTAAACTTAACTTTCACTTTTATTTTAGCTGGGACTCTAATGCGCTATGTTGATTCCATTTTAGGAATTCTATGTGCCTTAGTGTGGGGACATATCTTCCCCCGCTCTCAACTGCTGCTGGCAAGATTCTATACAGGAAGCATTTATTGGAAGCGGAATTTTACAAAAACGGTGATTTGGCGACTCTACCGCGTAGAAAATTGTGCAGTATTCGAGGGTTTCGTCACTAAAATTATGCGCCAAACATCGGCGACCCTTTCAGAGGTCACATCCGGAAGGATGAGAGTCGGAGTAGGCAGGCATCATTTCGTATAATCGAATTGCCTACCATTTGATACTCGGACGTTTTTTTTTTTTTTTATTCATTATTCTTGATTTACAAAACTTGCATATTCTATTATTAATTTCTATTCGTACAATGTTGAATCTAAGAATAGGTAGTGACATTTATATTTATGACAAATAGTGATAATGCACTTCATAAAAAAAATAATTTCGAAGTGGGGGTGAATTGTTAAATGCATTATATATGTAATAACAATATTCAATTCATTTATACAAAATTTACAATAAATTTGACATAAGAAAAGAAAACGAAAAGAGATGAGGCATATAAAAGAATGTTTGTACATAGAACAATAATACAGCAATGTGATGTACATATTTAGACAACATAGGGCAGCAAATCTTTAATTTCCTTGTGATTAAAATCTAGAAGCCACATTTTTACACATTTCAAGAATTGGGACAAGGATCTTATTCTTCGGATATTTAAAGGAAGTTTATTAAATAATTTGCACGAAACGACAGAGTAAAAGTTTTTGAACAGAGTAGTACGGAAAGGAGGTATAACGACGACATTAATTGAATTGCTCCGCAAATTGCGAGTGTTAGAGATAGGGCTCTGCAAATAGCCGCCTCTCATAAAAAATTAGACCGTAGAAGTGCTACGAGGTTGAAGTGAAACTATTATCAAACTATTGACTACTTATACCCTATCTCATAGAGGTATATTAGTTTTTAAACATAGTTTGTAACATAGAGAAATAATTTAGCTATATATACCTCCAAGTATACATATGAATTGACTCAGAATCGCTAGCTGATTTTTAAGACTTAAATTTTGAGCTAGGATAATGAAATTTGGTAGACTCATCTATTGTGATGTCATACAGTTTATATAGTGGTGTCGTTATTAAATACTGCAGCCAAACCTTAATGGTTCTTTTATTGGCCAGACCGCTCAAATAACTGGACTTGTGAATTTTATTCTTTTTAATGTGAACATTGATGCAATGATCGTCATCTAGATGTCTTAGAAGTTTTTTCACCATTGTATTTACTTCAACTGGAACGTTGATGATCTGGCCATATATTCCATGTCCATGTCCATGCAGTAATCGTCGTACTTCCATGAATAGAATTCTTGGTGATATAGGTCTTTCTGATACCAAGTCTAGGTGGGGCAGATGATGGGGTATTTGTGGATAAAAGAAGCCATTATACATTGAAAATGTTGGGACAGAGACGGTGTTGAGTGATCTGAAGCAAGTATTGCAAACTTTCTTTTGTTCTCTATTCATAGTCGGTGCAATTGTGTTCAAAATGTCATCATGCTGAATCGCCGGAACTCTTAAATCCTCTTTAAACCACAATCGATCACAAATAGAGCAAGGAAAGCCAAAAGAGTTATTCTTAAATTTGTTATCGAATTCTTTATGAATATTCTCAAATCGAATGAATAGCCTTACAAAGTAGGGTAGTGATAACTGTAAATTTTGGGATGCCATTTACCCTTATTGACGGTCCTGGGATGTCTTTAGCGATACATGGAATATTCAGGGTCGCCGATAAATTAAAATCATTGAAGGATTTATCGGCTTGTTCGACTTCCATTGCCAGTGAAGCGTTCGCTGCAGCTATTTTAATAGGTATTTGTCATCAAAATATGTTTTAAAAAACCCAAAACATCAGATAATTTGCTTTGCTATCAAAAATCCGTTCGAATTTATATGAATACCACTGAAAGTATCAATTTTCAATTCAATTTTCTTGCCATTTTTTTGCCCGTATATAGTTTATCAGCTGTTTGATGATTCTTTTTGGACCTTTCAACTGTCTTCTTATTTTCTCGGATCTTAAAGTAGAAAAATGTCTTTGTACACATACACATATCGTCGGTTCAAAGGTGAAAGTCATTTACTAACAAAATATGCAATAAGGATATAATTCAATTTAAAGACATTTTGGGTTTTAAAATTACAATTATGCTGATAAAAATAGATTTTTGTTTTTAGCTTGTTATTTGTTTTTACGCACTTGATGCCATACTTTCTATAAGCAAAAAAAAAACAGTTAATTTACATGATTTTAAGAAAAATGTACTTAATGATTTTTACCTGTATTGGATTTCGAACATAATTGTATTGTACACAAAATTATTTTTTAGGGTATGTATTTCAAATAATTAAAAAATGTTAGTTTCGAATTTTAAATTACTCTCAGTTGATCAGGTTCCGGCAAGCGCTCTGCATCTTAAAGACAATGGGTTGGAAGGCCCTTATACACGCACAAGCTCTTTCGCAGTTTTTCAGTACAGAATAATATTTGACTCCGTGTGTGGTGATTTCATTTGGTAGCATTCATGATTTATCGATTTTGCTCAGTTATCACTTTATCAGCTGTTTGGTTTCCTTTTCCCAAACAAAAGGGAAGCTTTTGTCGCAAACTTGCAAGTCTTTATTTTCTTAAAACAGTTAAACTCAATATATCATACAATTTCAAGTCGCAAAGATTTGTATTTAGTTTCTCAAAATTAAATTAAATTTCCACATAAATGGAATTGAAAAAAATGTTTGTCTGGTATTTTATTGTCTGTCAAAAATATCTGATCATTTAATCCCGGGGTTAGCTCTAGATATAAATCGACTGAAAAACTGCGCTCTCGAGTTAACTCGAATTTAATCCCGAAACTAGGATGATCTCGCACTGAAAACTGGGCCTTAAAAGTCCTTTTCAAATTTTAACTACTAAATTTTAAGACAAGAAATTTTGTAGCCATCTTTAATCTTGATGACTGCTGTAAGCAACGATTTTAAAAATTTAAACATAATACCTACTGATCCTGGCAAGCTATCAAGAGAGTTTACTCAAAACAGAAATATTACACGATTTCGCAAAAATAATGAATTTTTATTTCCGTTAAATGATCATATGACTAAAAGCTGACAAAAGAGTGGCGATAAATGGAAAAAATGATCATAAGTAGTGATCGTTACGGACATTATGTGCATTGAAAAACAAAACTAAGTGAGATAGAGTTTTTTTTTATTTTAAGAGAAATTAAATGCTTGCACTTAATGATTTTTATATTTTCATCAATATTGTACCTACCTACCTTTGAACTGACGATATTATAATTATATTGTATCAAAACAACAAACAATGATCAAAATCAACCAGTACAATTTCAATACAATTTTTTTAACTTTCAAAACAATGTTGAAAAGCCAATTTTCATCCCTTATCCATCCACACTATGACTAAACCAACAAAATTCACAACAGAGCGATCTCTTATGCTTGCGCTCTCACATGTTGTTGTTGTTGTTCCGTGTTCTTCTTTTACTGTTCGCACATTTGTTCTGTCCGCCCCGCAGTCACACTTCACTACAGAGTGCTCTCTCGTCCTTACGCTCTTGCTTGTTGTTTGCCTGCCGTTGTCCCACCAAGTTAGCTTTCCTCTACCCATGACTTTTCGAGTCGTTACATGTGTGTTTGGATTTACCCCGACGAGCCCAAAGAAGTTTCACTTCAAAAAAATTTTTGAAACTTTGAAATAGTACAAATGTTTTATTGGCAGAATTTTCAATGATCTGAACAAAAGTATAGAAGAAGCTAAACGATTGACCCCACATACTTTTCTTATAGCATACTTTTGCTAATGGTTCAAGCTTTGTTTGGTAAGCACCACCCCAGCAGCTTAATCCGTACTGTAGTTTTGATTGAAATATTCCATAATACACTGTTTTTAAAGTTTTCTGGTCACAAAATTTTCTAAGACGATAAAAGCTTCGAATTGTAGATCGGAAATATTGTTTTAGAATCGAAATATATTTAGACCAACTCATATTTTGGTCAAAAGTAATGCCTAGATATTTAAACTGATTTACCATTTCAATTTTAAAACAACTTGTGTTACAAGATGCCTGACTAGTCGACATTGTCCTTGTGGCTTTCTCAGTACAAACACAATTTGACATATTTGAGCTTTCACAATTCTTTGCATGGAAGAAAATGTCAAAACAGGGGGACACTAGCGTATTAGTACTGAAGTGCATCAATTTGGTTTTATTGCTAACAACTAGCTTGTGTTCTGAAAACCACAAACCCATCAGGTGAACATCATGTTTTATGTTCGCGCTTAGGTCTAGAGGACTATCTGAGCGGTAGGCAATGCCAAGATCATCTGCGAAAGCTGTAACTTTACCTTTAAACAATTGGCTAAATAAAGAGTTGATGTAAATTAGGAACAGTATGAGACCAAGGACTGATCCCTGAGGTACACCTAAGTTCATACATTTTGATCTGCTAATAAAGCTACCTACTATGACTTTTTGAGTTCTATCCTTTAAGTAAGACTCAAACAATTTGTACCATAAAACCCCAAAAACCAACATAGTGTAATTTGTTTAGTAGAATTTTGTGGTTGACCATATCAAAAGCTTTGGTAATGTCTACAAAAAGACCAGCGCAACATTTTTTTTCATCCAGAGCTTTGTAAATGAAGGAGCAAAACTCCAAGAGGGCATCTTTCCTAAAACCGAACTGAGCAGGACTAAGGAAATTTATTTTTTCCAAGTAACTTAAAACTCTACTCTTAATGGCTTTCTCAAAGACTTTAGAGACTGATGACAATAAAGAATAAAGAATAAAAATTTATCAGATCATGGCGAAGGAAGCCCGTTGAAAACCCGTGTCGAAACTTCTTGACCAGCAGTTCATCCTACCAACTGAACTTTGAGTTCGGGTATCTAAATGTTTGCAGACTTTGCAGAACTTTTCAGTTAAGCAGAAGAAGTGAAAATATTTTGAAAATATAGGCATATACCATTCTACATATTTCGTCAATAGACCGTTTTGAACCAATACCAATTTTTTGGGGCCAACATTCACCGAAATCAATTTTTATCGACTGTTCCACCTTCTTTAAGAAAAATGGTCCAATGATGGTTTTGGTGCAAATGCCGGCCGAAATAACCACTTTTATGATACTCGTTTGGATTCTCCGTTCCCCAAATGTGACAATTCTGCTTGTAAATGGCATTTTGCTTAATGAACCATTTCTGAGGCAAGGTAAAAGTTTTAAGAAATGCCCTCTCATATATTTTAAATATGGGAGTATGTGTCTAATCCTGTCCAGCCTAATAAAAATCAATAAAAACCATTAACCTCTAACTCATTGCCTGTAAAAATGCTCAGAACCCCAGAGTAATTAAGCCAATATTACATAATACCCTTTACCATAGTCATTTACATTTGCATGGATGTAACACCCGCCTACAATAAACCACAAAAATGTGACAACAA
This sequence comes from Rhingia campestris, assembly GCA_932526625.1. Lineage (NCBI taxonomy): Eukaryota > Metazoa > Arthropoda > Insecta > Diptera > Syrphidae > Rhingia > Rhingia campestris. The sequence continues at coordinate 32,296,904 of OW052183.1, forward strand.
AGTGATTCACTATGGACAACCACAACCTCTGTTATTATAAGGCGCATTTTCAATTGCTCCCTGACTTATCACACGCCAACAATCAACTGTCAAAGTAAAAAATTCATGAAATAAAATATTAAAATACTTATGCGGGTGTAGATGCATTTGAAAGATTCCATCAAACGATTCCCCAGAACCTGCTCATCAGCAATAGGATTGCTTATTATTTTTTTGTAATTTTCCTAATGACTTTGACATTTGACAAAGATCGAATCGGAGCAGTCCTTATACAAGTCAAGGTCAATTAAGGAAAAAAAAATAACCAATTCAATAAACAGATAAAAATCCCAATAACATGTTTACTAATTATTTTGCAACACAAAAACAGCAGCGCATGATAATTAATTTCTATTTGCGATGTTGGCATTGTGTTGGAAAGTAAGTGCAGGACAAATTGAGGCAAGCATTCACGTTTCACGTGTAGATGGAGTAAGAAGAGCAAGCAACTCTGTAATTTGTTTGCTTTTAAGATTAGGTAACAAAAATTATGCATGTTAACACCTCGGTTCTTAAACCGTGTTCCGCTTCTTGAATTAAGAATAGTAAAACACAAAAATAATTATTGTAAGTATGCAATTACAAACTCCTTTTTGACAAAATTGAGATGAGACGGTTAGGTATAGGGTTTACAACCGCCTATGAAATATGAAACCGACTCCAAAAAATAATGTATGGATGACAAGTTTATATTAATATTGCCAAGGTTTTTGCATCCAACGTTTTTCCAAATTTTACCAATACCCCTTTATTAATAAAAACGCCCCCAAAAAGAAAGATTGTTGTTTAAATACTCTGTTCATAACCTTTTTTTAATATTCTCTACGGTATGGCCAAAACTTCGTTTTTCTGAAAAGGAGCGTGGCAGTGAGCGGATTTCATAATTTTTTACAATTGTTCTGCTAAAAGCAACAAAGAATAACTACGTGTACCAAATTCATCCTTTTTAGCTCGAAAATCAAGGCCCAAAAACTGGACGGACAGACAATAGCTCCCTACACACGATCAATGTTACTTTTCAATGTTACTTGATGGAGTCATCATTCAAGTAATATTGATCGTTTGTGTGCTCTTCAATATTCTTGTCAAGTAACCTTGCTACATTGATGAAAAGCAAAACTGATTTGGTTTTCGTCAATTTTCATTGTTACTAGATTGATGATGTGTAGGGTGTATCAATTTTATTTGTAAATGTTTTCATTTGCGAAATAGTAATCGTAGAGGCAAGACGTCTGAAAAGTGTGCGTGGCAGTGGGTGGAGCAACGCACAAGGATCCCTTATACCAAATTTCATTCTTCTAGCTCAAAATTTAAGGCCTTAAAATCGGTGACATACAAACGGACGGACGGACAGCCAGACAGACATGCCTTAATCGACTCAGTTAGCGATTCTGAGTTGATCCATATACCTTAAGGTATATTTACCTAAATTATTCCTCTATGTTACAAACTATATCTAAAAACTATTATACCCCTATGGGACGGGGGCTAATTATTGTCCATTTTTGTATACAGATATGAAATGACTAAACAGAATTTTTGCAAAAATATTGTCAATGATCATTGATACGTGTGGTGGTGATTTTCCATCAATATTACTTGACAAAAGATGGTTTGGTGTTGTTAAACGAGGGTAGACTCTGATTGGCTTTAACTTGGCAATGACCAGTGCTCCCAACTCTGACTACACATCAAATGTGCTTATTTGTTACCTCCAAGTAGTAACCGTCGGGTATGGTCTCATCCAACCGGATTTGACTTACTAAACGATAAGTGCGAGTGTTGATAACAAGACGAAAAACAGCAACACTATAATCACTTTGGTCAGATTGGCGCGGAATGAATACCCGGTCTGCCGTCCCAGGCTATCCTACAGAAGCTGCTCCTACATATTCGGACAACAGGTTATCTAGGAATTTCAAGGGTAAGTCAGGCCCCTTGAACAGAGACGGTGGCGGATGAACCGAAAGGCAAACGGTAGCGCTCAATCCCATAGTGGATACTGATGGCCCCGTGTCCTAGGGGTATCTAATAAATTGGAACTGGCCCTGCAGGTTGCGGGTTGTGCTTTGGGTTAACACCCACCCATGGAAAAAAAACTATTGTTACGAAGCAACCAATAGCCTCAGAAAGGACTGATATTACTGCTGACGACCCTGCTAAACGAAACGGACAACGACGTTCGTATCTGCACCTGGAATGTGAGAACATTTAACAGGAGAGGTGCAGGCGAACAACTAGCGGAAGCCCTAAACTGCTACAAAGCAGACATAACTGCCACCCAGGAAATACGATTGGATGGGCCGGACAAAAAGAGGATGAAAAACTGTGACATCTACATATAGTGGGCAGAAACAGAAACTATTCGGATGCGGATTTTATATAAGTGCCAGACTTAGGCAAGAAGTCATTGTAACAATCCGCATCAAGTCCAAATTCGCCATCATAAGCCTTATATGCGCTCATGCTCCGACGGAGGAAAAATATTATATAACTAAGGATTGCTTCTACGAGCTCCTTGACAAAACCTATGAGCGACTACCAAAGTCGGATGTTAAAATCTTGCTGGGAGATTTTAACAAAAAGGTAGGAAGAGAAGACATCTTTAGCAGTACTGTCGAAAAATATAGCCTACACGACAACACGTCTGGTAACGGACTTAGGCTAATTGACTTCGCTACGGAACGAAATGCCACTATAGTCAGCCCATGGTTTCCTCACCACGATATCCATAAGGGGACATGGCGGTCTCCAGATTTACGAACAGTCAGATTGATCACATTGCGACAGGCAAGAGACACGCATCCAGTATTTTGGATGTCCGATCATTCCGAGGGGCTAACATCGACTCGGACCACTACCTTGTTGCAGCCAGGTAAGGCTGCGGATATCCACCACGCCACAACATACCAGAAATACTGTGAAAAAAGTTAATGTCGAAAGACTGCAATCGCCAGAGACCGCCAAGACCTTCGTGCAACGCGTATCCCTTAACCTCTCGATTCACACCATACCACCAGCATCTAATGTCGAAGAGCAATGGCAACGATGCCAACAGGCCATTAGATCAGCCGCAACTGATGTGCTAGGTTTCTCGCGCCCACCAGCAAGAAACCCCTGGTTTGATGAGGAATGCCGACAGATACTCGCAGTCAAGAACGAGACCTACAAGGCTAAACTATAGGGGAAGAAGAGAGCAGGTGCAGAAAATGGAGCAAGAAAAGCGCGCGATCGAGGATATAGAGAGGTGCCACTCAGGAACGATGTTCGCAACTTAACGAAAAACATTCCGCTGTCAGACAGAACGAACCATTTAATATTGGCAACGACAGCGAAAACGGCCAACCACCAGACCTAATTGAAGTGAGGATATCAATATCTAAACTCAGGCTTAATAAGGCCGCCGGAAATGACGGCCCACCACCTATTTATCGATTTTAGAGCGACGCGACGTGGCTTGTCAATCGGTAAAAGTCATTGCTATATTCTTTAAAATTATTTCATCGATAGGCCTTGATAGAGACGCAGATTCCGGGTGGTTGGGAAGGATATTGAGGAAGCTCGAGGCACGTTTCACTTCTACCTTCCTCCATTTTCCGGTGTTATGATTCCAGCCGAGTCACTGCGGTCAATAACCGCAAATTCCAGATATTCTTTCAACATCTAAACGTCATAGCAGGGGTTCTGAAAGGAATTGGCATTATTTTCCTTTTGGCGCTTCTCGAAGGTTCTTTCAACAACCTTTGTCTTTTGGTGTCCTCGGAGGATCTAACGAAACGTTGAAGCTGTTCCTTCTGGAGCTCAGAGTTGAGTTTTGCCTTACAGTCTGATCTGCGGAGGGGATATTTTGGATACCGGCAATTATTTTGGTAAGTGGCCGTTTATCCTTTTAGGCAGCTTTAACAGAGTGGACCTGCTTGGAGCTAGAGGACAGTTGGTTTATAATGATTTGGGGTGACCAACTGGCGGTATAGAGTAAGGATGGGGTTGTACCCCTCGAATCTCTTGGCTATGGTTCGGACCAGGTTGGAACCTGGTCTTTTCCGATGGATCGGATGCGTTATTAGCCATGGAGGTATGACCGTCCTTGGCACATCCACTACGTTTGGACCAGGTAGTTTTTCCGAAGTATTTACGTTATCGGCGTGTGATACAACCAGGAGAGGATAAAAATATGCTGGACCAGGGTGTGGGTCGAAGAAGTGGATGAACTATTCTTGGTAGAGGCGGGGCTTCATCCTTGAACATCGGTTGATCCTTTAAGATTGTTAGTCTCCTTGCAACACTAGTCCAGGGCTTGTGTTCGGACTAGGTTTTCGAACCATTGTCTTCCCTTGGAACAGATGCGCACTCACCTTCCTACCTTTTCAGAGTTGGCTCAGACCATGTTTTCCCAAAGTCGTTATTGCCTTGGCTTTGGCAGTTTTTCCAGTTGTTATCCCTGAGGTGCTAGGAGTAGGTTTTTTTTAGGAGGACCGTCCTCGGTTTTGTATTCTTATTTTTTTTAGATGTGTTCATATTTAGCTCCCACGAGTAGCAGAGAATGTCGATGAACCTACACAAAGATCGGCCATGTGAAGACAAGGCATGGTAACCTGAAGGTTATCCGGATAATCCGTTAGCGACTGAGCATTTGGTAGGGCCCTCAGCCAGGTCGATTATCGGTACTGGTAGTTTCACACCTTAATCCAGCCCATAGTTATTTCTGATCCGCGGGAGGTATTGTGTAAGGCTTACATAAACAGGGGCCCCCCTACGCCGTTCGAGGACGCGCTCGATGGGAGAGAAACTGAACTCCACACATCCTAATTTAAATCCATTCTTACTATTGCAACTCCCTCTTAAACAGTGGGAATGGCGTTCAATTAAGATTTTTAAGTTGCGCCATATATGTCGGTATGTTTGACATTTGACAACATTTGGTAACATGTAGGTGGCTAAAATGGTTATTTCCCTTTGTGTGTTGAAATGACAGCTGATCGATGGCACTGGCTTTATTTTGGTGTCATAAATGTGTTTTAGCAAAGGTGTGTGTCTGAAGCTTGAATAACTTTGACAAGCAGAGCTTTGATTCGGGAGATCAATGTCTGCAGGGGCCTGGTATAGGTTGCTGGTTACTCGGAAGAGTCAGGGTTTTTTTCGGGTTTTGCGGTTTTGGGACGCTATATGTTATAAAATAAAAAAAATAAAAATAGTGAACAAAAGCGCTCGAATTTATTCGGATAATCTGAGGAGAGTTACTTTGAAACAGGTTTTACAACTAAGCGAATAGAAAATCGAAAAGAGCGATTGATTATTATGAGTCTTTCACATCGGGCTGTAATAAGAAAAAAACAGGAAGTAGGGGAATAAAGTGGATGCTATCCCTTACTTACTTACTTAAGTGGCGCTACAGTCCGGGATGAACCTGGGCCTCAACCAACATGCCTCTCCAATTAGCCCAGTCCTTAGCTAACTGCCTCCAGTTGCGCACTCCAAGTTGGTTGAGGTCGGTTTCTACTTGTGCGAGCCACTTAAGGCGAGGTCTTCCTCTACTGCGTCCGACGTCTGGCTGGGAATCGAAGACTCTGCGAGCCGGAGTATGGGTGTCCATTCGTTCTACATGTCTTACCCATCTTAAACGTCCAATGCGGAGTGTTTCGACTAGGGGTATGTCGCTGTACAGCTCGTATAGTTCGTGGTTGAATCTTCGTCTCCATAGCCCGTCAACGCAAACGGGACCGAAGATTTTCCGAAGAATTTTTCTCTCGAGTCGACCAAGGATTTCTTCATCCGCTTTTGATACGGTCCATGCTTCAGAGCCGTAGAGCAGGACTGGGATGATCATGGTCTTATATAAGATCTCCTTAGTAGTTCGAGTGAGGGCTTTACTGCTAAATTGCCTTCTTAGCCCGAAGAAACAGCGATTGGCAAAAGTAATTCTTCGTTTGATTTCTGACGAGATGTTGTTGTCAGAGTTAATACCGGAGCCGAGGTAGACAAAGTCCCGTACTACCTCAAAGTTATATCTGTCAATGGTGACGTTCTGTCAAATTCGTCGATGTTGTGAGCCCTTTCGTGATGACAGCATATACTTAGTCTTACCCTCATTTACTGCTAAACCCATTTTCGCCGCTTCCTTCTCTATACTAGCAAACGTGGCTATGACATCACGTTGAGTCCTACCAATGATGTCAATATCGTCGGCGTATGCTAGTAGTTGCACCGATTTTTGGAGAATTGTTCCTCTGGTGTTGGCTCGGGAGTTTTGCACAATCCTCTCAAGAATCAAAATGAAAAAGTCACATGACAACGCATCGCCTTGCCTAAATCCTTTTTTGGTATCGAATGTGTCGGTGAGGTCGTTTCCGACCCTGATGGTGCAGCGCGAATTCTACATCGTTATCCTACACAAACGGACGAGTTTGGACGGTATACCAAAACTAGACATGGCTCTGTATATTTCGTCTCTATAAATGCTGTCTTATGCGGCTTTGAAATCGATAAATAGTTGGTGGGTATCGATTTGGATTTCTTGGGTTTTTTCCAGGATCTGATCGAAGTGTGAAAATTTGATCGATTGTTGACTTTCCTGGCCTAAAACCACACTGATAAGGGCCGATCAGGTTGTTGGTAAACGGTTTCAAGCGTTCACATATTACGGCAGATAGGATCTTGTAGGCGATGTTGAGTAGACTTATGCCTCTGTAGTTGGCGCAGTTCAGAGGGTCTCCTTTTTTGTGGATCGGGCAAACGATGCTGAGGTTCCATTCTTCAGGCATATTTTCATCCGACCAGATTTGATTTATGAGTTGGTGGATGTTACTTACCAAGTCATCTCCGCCGGCCTTATAAAGCTCAGCGGGAAGGCCGTCATTTCCGGCAGCCTTATTAAGCTTTAGTTTAGATATTGCTATCCTCACTTCACTTATGTCGGGTCGTTGGCACTTTTCGCTGTCGTTGCCAATATTAAATGGTTCGTTCTGCCTGACAGCGGAATGTTGTTCGTCATCGCCGTTTAACAGTCTGCAGAAGTGGTTCTTCCATATCCTCAACATCGACTGTGTCTCAACTACGATATTTCCTTGTTCATCTCGACAGGATTCTGTTCGAGCCTTGTATCCTTGGCTTTGATGTTTTACACTTTGGTAGAACTTGCGAGCACCGTTCCTGGAGTGACACCTCTCTATATCCTCGATCGCGCGCTTTTCTTGCTCTTTTTTCTTCTTTCTGAAAAGCCGATGTTCTTCCCTTCTTCTTTGCCTATAGAGCTCAATGGCAGCTCTCGTCTTCACCTGCAGCTTAGCCTTGTAGGCCTCATTTTTGGCTGCGAGCATCTGTCGGCATTCCTCATCCAACCAGGGGTTTCTGGCTGGTGGCCGTGAGAAACCTAGCACATCAGTTGCGGCTGATCTAATGGCCTGTTGGCATCGTTGCCATTGCTCTTCGACATTCGATGCTGGTGGTATGGTGTGAATCGAGAGGTTAAGGGATACGCGTTGCGTGAAGGTCTTGGCGGTCTCTGGCGATTGCAGTCCTTCGACATTAAATTTTTTCGCAGAATTTCTGGTTTTTTGTAGCGTGGTGGATATCCGCATTCTTACCTTGGCTACAACAAGGTAGTGGTCCGAGTCGATGTTAGCCCCTCGGAGTGTTCGGACATCCAAAATACTGGACGCGTGCCTCTTGTCTATCGCAATGTGATCAATTTGGTTGACTGTTCGTTGATCTGGAAAAGTTGTTCGCCTGCATCTCTCCTGTTTTATGTTCTCTCATTCCAGGTGCAGATACGAACGTCAGACGAACGGATGCTATCCCAGGTTGGGGATAATTTGATAGTCACATCTAGATTTTCGTGAAGTAATCAAAGTTCATGTTCAGTAATGTATACGACTGAGTACCTACCCATAAATTGTTTTTATTCTCTAACAGGATTAAAAATCCTTATATACCCATTTTCATTTCATCCTATATAATCAGGTAATTTTAATTCGACTGTCATGTAATTGTTTTTTTTTTATTTGCAGGTGAGTTCAACAATATTTTAAGGTCAAGACCGCATGAACATGGTGTCTATCTATGTATACACTTTTGGTAAACCGGAATAGTGAACTAACAGTCAGGTTAATATTTGAAAAGGATAATACCTACTGCTGATCTCCTGCAGATTTCCTCATCAACTGTAGTTGAAAAGAGCAGCGTGTACTTCATTTATTATTAGTGAATGTGTCCTGCATACTGATGTGTGAGTAATCATTAATAGAGTGGTGTGTTATTGTTTTATATATCTACCGTCATATGCATGCAAAAAAAAACTTTACTCATAAATAAATAATCCTCTTTTTGGGGGGGTGAGGCGTTGAATATTTGAAATTAAATTAACGCTTTAAAACACACTTAAATAAACTTTTTCAGTTAACCCTACCATTTAACCGGAAAGTAAATTCATTGCACTGATATCCGTTTTCCAATCCATGCTAGGAAAATACGTATAGCTACACCCATTGCCCTTACGCAATTTTCACGCAAATTTTGATTTACTGTGAATAATTATGCTGGTGTGTACCTACTTATACAAACGGGTGTTTTGAGTATTTATGGTTTGAGGTCAAACTCAAATTAATATTAATGAGGTATAAATATTTAAATGTCGGATTTTAGTGAAGGTATGTCCTTCGATTTGTTGTGGGGTAACTGGCAAAGGTATTAAATATAATGTATCTCTACGGATTAGTTGCATACAGGATTGGTCTAGGATCTCAATTATTTAACAATTTATACAAACATACCCATGGCACTGTATTTCAAATATCAACTCAATTCAGTTTGCCTGGAAATAAACTTTGGATAGAATTACAAATTGCAGTGTTATTGGACGTCTTAAATATAAATTCGGCATTAACCATAACGCCACTTATAGGCTCATACTGGATCATAACCCAAATTCACAATTTTTTGTGTGCGTGCGAAGTTTTATTGTTGGCCCCACAATATAACGCTGATTCTGAACGGCAAATGTTTCTCATGACAGATTTATCTTTCTGCATAATTATGTCAGACTTTTGAAAGATGTGGGACAGTAAACTAAAAATCGGAGGTTGTATTCTCGGTATATCTAGGTCTAAGGCAATCAAAAACCACAGTTTATCCTTTTTAGATGCAAAATGATAAAGCTTGTGAAGGGCTTGAATTTGTTAAAGGTTTTAGTACGGGTGCGGAAACATAACATGAGATCAACATGTGGTCATGACGACAGGGAATTCAGTGCGGGCTTGAACTTGTAAAAGGTGTTAGCACGGGTGCGGAAACGTAACATGAGGTCAACATGTGGTCACGACGACAGGGAATTCAGTGCGGTAAGTGAACTTGTTTTTTTTGACGAATTGGACTTAGGGGGCATTTGTTTCAACAACTTGGAGCAACAGCTTGCACTTCAAGGGCATCGTTCGCTGTTTTAATTGAAAACTTTCTCGGACCGACACATCTCCATAAGTGGCCACCCCACTCCCCCCATTTGCCACTTGAAATTTTTTTTGTGCAGCTTTTTGTCAACTGTTTAAGGATCTTACAAGACCTTACCGCAGATCACTAATACGAAGATTCACAACTTCTCATGGCTGGACTACGAGGTGCTGCGCTACGGATGAATATGTTTGATTGACCACGACCAATCCGAATACCAAACTACCCGAACTATGGTGGAGAAGATTGAATATCGGAAGGAAGGAAGGAGGGCACAGCACTTTCTCAGAAGCAGTGAGCTTTGAGGAAGGAGGAAAAGATGAACTGTTAAAAAAAAAACATTTTCGCGAACTATGTTAGTAGTTTCGCGTGCAGATTTTTGGGGTCAGGGATTACCATTTGGGTGCCATCTTTAAATTATTTTTACGTTGGGCTCTAGGCCTTTGATTTGCGGATCGCTGGTGTTTGGACACGTTTCGTTGTCTTTTTTGTCAGACGTTTGCCGGTTGGACAGCTGTCGGGTAATAGGGCAGCTGCCCTTGGACACTTTGACAGTTTTTTTTTTTTTTTGACTGACTTCGAACATGATGTCCCATGTCTTTGGTGCTCATGTGTGATGCCTTTGATTTGCGTATCGCTGGTGTTTGGACACGTTTCGTTGTCTTTTTTGACAGACGTTTGCCGGTTGGACAGCTGTCGGGTAATAGGGCAGCTGCCCTTGGACACTTTGACAGTTTTTTTTTTTTTTTTGACTGACTTCGAACATGATGTCCCATGTCTTTGGTGCTCATGTGTGTTCGTTTTGTAATGTGTGGAGAGTGTTTGTACATGGCTGTCAGCCTTAACAGCTCTGTTGCTCCTCCTTTGCTCCAGCGTTGGGGGAAAGAGATCATCTTCTCTTAGCCATCGAACCAAACTTTCCAAGTTGCGACTTTGTTGGAGGGGTGTCTTTTGGGCCGTCCGCCCACGCCTCTGCTGCCCCTCCGTTAATGGAATAGGAGAACGTCTACTCCGCATACCATCGTACTTTTTAGCGTTTGCGTCAATAACGCGGTGCCGCAAACTATTCGCTGGGGGTGTAGGCCCCAGGGATCGTCCTCTCCCACCCGTCATTATCGTTGTGGTCGACGAGGGTCGACGAGGGGTCGCCCTCCCTCCATCGAACTTTTTGAACCGCTCCTGCCCGATCCTGCCCATCGGGAGTCTCCCACGTCCTATGAGTTTCGACGACGGAGTGGCGTTTTACAGTGGACTCCTGTCGCACGTTTTGTATGGTGTTGCTCTGTCGTGAGTCTCCCTAATCTCCCGCACTCGCCCTCGTTATTATTGGTTGCATTACCGGATCTGAAGTTCGTGGACCAGTGGCTGATGGAACAATGGCTACGTCCTCCGAATTCCGGCTTTGCGACCACAAAGAAAAGAGGGACCTGAAGGAGTTTAAGGGATAAGAGAGTGAGCCCTTGACAGCCTTATTATGCCTAAATGTATTGTGGCCGGTAAGAGCCGTGCTAAAAGAGGTTTTTTTCGAATTTGTATAGAAAAAGAAGTGGTAACCGTTAGCCCGAAAGTATAACAAATGACACCATCTGTTGATGTTGATCTGTTGATCAAAAATGTATAGCAGCCTTAGTTACAATAGTACGTAAATGGGACTTCGACGAAAGCAGTAGTCGCAGTCAGTATAAACAACGTTTCTTCGCAAGTTAAAAAAAAAGCTGCAGACATAACTGCGGTTGATAATACACAAATTTTCTATTATACTTAGCTTTCGTAAAGAAAATTTAATGTGCCAAAATGTTCCCAATTTTTAAGCGAAACCACAGGGCTATACCTTCAATTCAAAAGTCGTCTTCAGCGATGAAAGCTCAGTTTCGGCTAAATGGTTTCGTCAGCCAATAAGCCAAATATGGGGTAATGGACAGCAATAAACCCACATGTGTGTAAAGAGATATAACTTTGTATCCACAAAAATAGACCGTGTGGTATGGATTTCATGCCATAGGAGGTGTGACTCGTCGTCGTCGATGAAAGTGATCACATCCTCGATATTTGGTTTCAACAAGATGGTACCGCAGCTGATCAAACAATTGATCTATTCAAGGGGGAGTTCGGTAATCGTGTGATCTCGAGCAATGGTCCTGTCTAGTATCTATATCGCTCCTGGGATTTACCCAGTTTGGCTTTCTCTTTATGGGGTTTCTCTTTGTTGGGTTATTATACCCCCTAACCCATAGAGGTATATTAGTTTTGATAATTAGTTTGTTGGGAGAAATAATTTAGCTTGATTTACCTTAAAGTATATGGATCGACTCAGAAATGCCAGCTGAGTCGATTTAGCCATGTCTGTATGTCCGTCCTTCCTCCTGTAGGTTACCCGTTTTTAAGCCTTAAATTTTGAGCTAAGAAAATGAAATTTGATGTATGAGATCCTTGTCCATGCTGTACAGATGTAAAAATTTTCAAATTCCACCCACTGCCACGCCAACTTTTTTTTAGAAAATGTTTTGTTTTTTTTTGTTAGCGTTTTATGTAAAATAAGGTTTTCGGCAAATATTTAAAAAAAAAAAAACTTTCGATGTAAAAACTTTGATAATAGTGATGTGAACATTTCATCTATAGGACATTTTAATCCATGCCCACTTTTTGGGATCCCCTAGTATATGCAGGAGATGAGCTTTATTTTGTATCGAACTATTAACGAACCATCTGTGCAATATATTGTGACAATGAAACGCCCACTTTTTGGGGATGTTTAATTTACGGATGGAATGGGATAGGGTATTCAACGATTCGCACAGTGAATTGTAGCCTTATCATATGTTCTTTATTTATTTTTGTATGGTTGCGCCAAGGGGTGTGAAATCTACAAAAGACCAAAGTGTTCGATTTCAGGAATGCGCATCCGCACTAAATCACACTCTGCAACCACTCTCGCCGCGTAATTACTGTCACGTATTACTTCGCGGGGCTGGTAAGCCATTTACTTGCTTACTTAATTGGCGCTACAGCCCGGAATAAGCCTAGGTCTCAACCAATATGCCTCTCCAATTAGCCCGGTCCTTAGCTAACAGCCTCCAGTTGCGCACTCCAAGTTGGTTAAGGACGGTTTCTACTTGTGCGCGCCACTTATGGCGATTTCTTCCACTACTGCGTCTGACGTCTGGCTGCGAATGGAAGACTTTGGGAGCCGGAGTATTGATGTCTATTCGTTCTACATGTCCTCGCCATATTAAACGTCCAATTCGGAGTTTTTTGACCAGGGGCATGTCGCTGTACAGCTCGTATAGCTCTTGGTTGGATCTTCGTCTCCATAGGTCGTTAACCAAATGGGATCGAAGATTTTTCGAAGAATTTTCATCTCAAATCGACCAAGGATTTCTTCATACATTTTTGATACGGTCCATGCTTCAGCGCAGTAGAGCAGGACTGAGATGATCATGGTCTTATATAGGATCTGCTTAGTAGTTCGAGTGAGGGCTTTACTATTACAATGCCTTCTTAGCTCGAAAAATACAAAATACAAAATACAAATACAAATTTTTGGCGCAACAGGCTCGTTGCCATTCATGTGTGCGTGTACACTTCTTGCACGATGTCGGGACCTCCTGTTTTATACCGAATCCGAACGGCTAAGTTGAGATAAGTTTTTCTTGACAATTGATACTACCCGGATGATTTGACAGATCATCACGAGAGGAGGGCCAGTGAAAAATCATCATGTTGCTACGGCTGGGAATCCAACTCAGAACTTCTACGCGGCAGTTCATCGCACTAACCAGCGCACCACTGAGCCCCCGAAGAAACAGCGGTTTGAAAGAGTAATTCTTCTTTTAATTTCTGATGTCAGATATCGTCAACCTACACAGGATGACGGGTTTGGGCGGTATACCAAAACTAGACATGACTTTGTATAGTTAGTCTCTATAAATTCTTTCGTATGCGGCTTTGAAATCGATGAATAGGTGGTGGGTATCGATTTGGACTTCTTGGGTTTTTCCCAGGATCTGCCTAAGTGTGAAGATTTGATCAGTTGTGGACTTTTCTGGCCTAAAACCACACTGATAAGGGCCGATCAGGTTGTTGGTAAACGGTTTCAGGCGTTTACATATAACGGTAAATATGATCTTGTAGGCGATGTTGAGGAGACTTATTGCTCTGTAGACAGCATCTGTTATAAACACTAGCACGTGTCATATAGCCAGTCAAATCCGGTTGGATGAGACCAGTATCCGATGGTTTCCACTTAGAGGTAAGCACATTTGATGTGTAGACAGAGTTACAACCAATGGGCATTGCCAATCAGACTACCCTCGTTCTACAATATCCAACCATCCAACCAAATGTTCCGATCAATGGAGTTTGCTATGGAAACATGTTGGAAGACCATTTTCGGCCAGAATTGGATGGGCTTGACATTATTGAAATGTTGTTCAGATAGTACCACAATCCTGGTACAACATTTGATCTGTTGAAGATGAAATTCGGAGTCTTTTGATTTCGAGAAATGGTCCCATCGAATGGCCAATCACTCATGCGATTTAACGCCGTTGGCTTTCTTTTTATGGACTTATAGGACTTAGGTTGGTGGGTTGATGAGGTAGGCAGTGTTCGTGTTCCCTCATCACACTCAGGTCAATGTAGAGACTGAGGTCATCAGAATGGGTCTATGATTGCCCAATTGATTCCTTCAACACTGACCTCCATTGTCGCTATTTCACTGTTGCTATAGTAGACGGCTTTGTCTGGGTTCCTAACGGAGTATCTATCAATCAAATTCTGGAATATTTGTTTCCAATAGATTTCCAAAATTTAGAGATTCCTGGGTGAACTATGTCCAGTCTCCATTGGGGAGTTTGTGATAACCTGGCATAGCCGGTTCCTTATCGATTATTTTTCTAAGTCTGGCTGATTCCTCAGTGATTTCTACGCTACAACAGAAGTTTCGTCAGGAGGTGTGTTTGGCATTGTTAACCGCGCTTTTGAATTTTCGTTGGTTGACCTTATATATGTCAACCTTCTATAGGTTTTTGAATGCCAGCTTCTTGCAGCGTTATAAAGTTTCCTCTCTTTCGGTCTTTCGTATACCATGCCAATAATCTTTGTGGTTAAATTGTCTTTAGGGAACAAACTTTTTCACAGGATTCGACTGAAGTGCTACCTATGAATTCAGTAGCAGCATCAATTTCCGATGGAATTTCCATCGGATTCGATAGAAGAGCGTTACTATTCTTCCCTATTTCTACAACGAACTTATCCCAGTTAGATTTCATGGGGTTTCGGTGGTCCAGGGGGTGTTTTATATCGTCCTCTATTTTGAATTAAACTATTCTGTGATCAGAGTTCCTCAGAATTATTGAAGAGGGTAATATCAAGAACCTCTTCTATCTATTTTGAATGACAAAATTGTGTTATACATTGAAACAGAGAAACAGAGACTCGGGTGTTGGTATCAGAGTTGCCCCATTGTATGAGATGGGAGTTAGCATAGCATCCCACTATTAGGTTCCACTTTTCACTTTTAACCTTTTGCACTAGGAAGTCTGTTAGGGCAGATGCAGGTCCTTTTAATGATTGCAAGTTTGGAATTCCCTTGCCGCTCATGTTTTACTTCGGATTGGTAATCGATGCTGAGAAAAGGGTTCATTTGTTTCTTGGCTACAATACATGATGTAATCTTACGGTTTGTGTCGGATGGACAGGTGTGATAAATCTTAGCTGTTGAGTCCTTTTATACTGCCTCGGACTATCCAAGGTTCTTGTATTAGGGCAATGTCAACGTCATTCCTCTTCATTAGAAGAGAAGATTGACCCTGGCCGATTTACTGTGATGAATATTTATTTGGACTACCTTCATGGCGGTCAGTTGTTTTGTCATTATTTTGTCTTACTTTTACGAAAGGTCATGACTCGTACTTTGTACTACTTTTTTCGTAACAGTCGTATGGATTTACGGCGGAGTAGCACCACGAATTCTGTACCGGTTTTCGTGTGTTCTCCCGCCTCTATACATTCAGATTTTGAAGGTACCTGTCCTTCGAAATCCTCTGATAAGGATGCAACCTTTGGGTCTAGTCAGGTTTTCGATGATGCGAAAGTCTGCATTAGACCATGAGGATTTCGAGTTCCTGATAAACTCTGTTAACCAACTCAGTGTGCTCTTATTGTCGCACTGGATTTCCGTTCTGGACTACCAAGGTCGACAATAGCAAACCGAAAACTATCCTTGTCATTTTCTGGGTTATGAATACAGTCGAACCTAGGTTTAGTGTTCCTATCTAAAATTGGAGAAACTGTGTCATCATGGCTAACTCTCTTGGAAGTACCCGCAACTGGTCCAGGTTTGGTCGTAACCTTGCCTGTACGAACTGATGGTCGCATTGGTGTATTCGCAGCTGAATGCTTACAGCTAACCGTCCCTCTCTACGGTTACTACTCCGTTTCTTTGAGAGGAACGCTCCATATCCTTGTGCCTATTTTGATGTCACGCATGAGCAGTAACTTTGCTTATTTCCCTGGATCTACCTATTGTTTTCGTGCATTTACCCGTAAAGGAGTCTGCATCACGATTTTTGAGGCGCCTTAGTAGCCTCAGCGCTTTGGCCCTCATTTTTAGAGGATCTTGAAACTCTGACTTAGGTGAGTTCGTGGTTCGGTGTTCCTCGTGTCTTTGCCCGTAAAGGAGTCTGCATCACGATTTTTGAGAAGCCTTAGAAGCCTCAGCGCGTTGGCCCTCATTTTTAGAGGATCTTGAAACTCTGACTTAGGTGAATTCGTGGTTCGGTGTTTCTCGTGTCTTTGCCCGTAAAGGAGTCTGCATCAAGATTTTTGAGGCGCTTTAGTAGCCTCAGCGCTTTGGCCCTAATTTTTAGAGGATTTTGAAACTCTGACTTAGCTGAGGATCATGGTTCGGTGTACCACAGCCTGCTTTCTTCCGCAATGTCAACAGCATTGATGCTTTGCTGTCGTGATGCTTTGTGACCATCCTGGAGGACCATGCTTTTTGTAGGGCCAATGGGTAAAATGGTAGATTTGATCCTTATTGGCCTATGATTACGCATCATAGGCCAAACTTGAAAAGAGCTGAATGATATATTCAAAAACCAAATTCATCCACTCTAGTTGAATTATTTATGGAAACCTTCTTCTGTGGATGCGCAATTCGTAACTACATCTATCAATTAATAGACCGTAGGAGGCATCAATTTATTTGTCCTGTGGATTTCAGGCAAATTGAAATCCTCTCTTCCTTGGTACAAGTCGCACCCAAGCATCATTGTAACCATTAGCCTCCCTGCAATTACAATGCTTAGATACCAAAGACAATTGCTTTTCAAATATTCCCTCCAACGCACCTATTCCTGACCTTACCAACTATTTTACAAAAAAAAAAAATGATTATGTCAGCAAATATGCCCGACCCATCGTTGAAAAATCGAAACGCCGCAAGACCTACCTATCACGAGACACCAGCTTTTCAATTACAACCTTCGTCAGTGCAACCCTGAATAGCACAGAGTGCATCATCCGATAATAATTGAAGATTAATTCAGTCCCTTCTAGTACTGTCCCAACACAATACGAAAATAATTGTGAAACTACGTAAAATTACTTTTCAGATACTTTTTCATTATTTTGTTCGCCTGTCCCATGACATTTACGTCGCTGTGTTCTCTCGCGTAAACGTCAAAAATAATGGAAATTCCCGACCGCCCCCTCGCCAATATGTGCGCTCGACTCAATGAGCTACTGCACATGCACATTTCGAATTTGAGAGTTCATTGCGAGGGTTGAATCCATCCATTATGTGTTTCCTGTGCAAATGTATCTGCAAAAGCTTTTCTCTATGCCTCTTTGCATAAGGAGATGCGAGTGTGTCTATCTGTATCTACAATGATGACGATAGAGGAACGATGACGATGGCCTTCCTTTTGCATCAATTTCATTTGCAAAAATCACTGACTCGATATTCTGACCCACCAAGCGTCACGCCTTTCATTTCAATTACCCAAACAAACAAGAAAACAATTCCACTACCAGACCAGTTCGTACGTAGATACTTGTTCTACGACGAGTACGAGTGTAGTTGCCTCGCCGCTCTCTAGTGCCAAGTTCAGTTCAGCTTTCAGTTGCCAAATAAACTTTGGCATCGCAAGTGGTTGTGTGCGCGTTTATAATACTCGACTCGTATCTTTTGCTCGCCTGGTTGGGTTCCGGCATCCTAGCACAGACTGCACATCGAGTTGTATAATAAGCGCCGTGTGTGTGTGTGATTTTCATTTTTTTTTTTGTTTATGTTTTGAGTAGCGAGCCATCCTAACGTTATGGCAACTAAAATTTTCCGGGCGGTCATCCTGGGTGCTCCGGCATCTGGCAAAGGCACCATCTCGAAGCGCATCGTTGAAAAGTTCGGCTTTGTGCACATCTCACCGGGTGACATCCTGCGATTGAACATCCTCAATGGCACTGCCCTGGGCAAGAAGGCAAAGGTGTTCATGGACGATGGCAAGCTGGTTCCCGATGACCTCATCATCAAGTGTGTGTCGGGACGGATTATCGAAGCCGGCAACAGGTCTTGGATGCTGGACGGATTCCCACGGACTCTTGCGCAGGCCGAACGTCTCCAAGTGACAGAACCTGTTGACGCTGTGCTGAATTTGGACGTACCCACAGACGTGATAATCGAACGAGTCAAGGGTCGTTGGATTCACCTGCCATCGGGACGGGTCTACAATGTGGGATTCAATGACCCCAAGGTGCCGTTCAAGGACGACGAGACTGGTGAGGATTTGGTGCAACGCTCTGATGATCAGCCAGACATTGTGAGAAAGCGAATGGAGGTGTATCATGATGCGATGAAGCCGGTGCTGGAGTTCTACAACAAGTACGATTTGGTGTCGACGTTTTCGGGCCGAACAACGGCCGAAATTTGGCCATTAGTCGAACAGTTCCTAGCGAAGAAGACCGAATCGGTGGTGGCCAAGCGACAATAAACCTCAACGATGTGGAACAGCTGATATAACGCTCAAAATACACACCCGCAGATAGACGAACGAAAGAAATTGTACTAGATCGCAGCAGCACCCACCCAACTACATCCATACACACACCCATACATGCACATTCGAACCGATATGATAATATAATTGTTTTTAGTTTCTTTTAATTGGTTTTCTTTTCCTTCCTCTCTTCATCGCAATTAATTACAAAAACGCATCGATGATGATGTTTTGGTTTGGCTTCCTTCACTTGATTGGATTTCTATTTATAGCTGAAGGCGGGGGAGAGGAGAACCCCATCTTTTTGTGTGCCCTGCGGTGACAATTCGGTCTTGCGGAGCATATATTCGCGGCTCTGTATTATGATCACGTTTTCGCTTAATAAAACTCGACTTTGACCTTGTGCTTGTGGGCTGTTTATTGATAAGATACGACGAGCTTTTGTATCTATATACTTATACATTATTGTTGGTGGACTTTGCATTTGCCTGGTGTTTGGGTTTCTCAAAAGCTCCGAGCTGATAGATAGCAGAACGGTGGGTAAACAATATAAACTTGGCTTTGAGTTTTTCTTTTTTCCATTTTTGCGATTGTATGTAGATATACGTACAAGTATCTGTACGGTAGACCTTTGATCAGATACTCGCATTATAACACGAGGTTGGTTGGGCGTTATCAGTTTAAATTCAATGAGAGTGAAAACCTATAAGTTGGTGTCTGTGTGTTGTTGTTGTTGTCGTTGATAGCGTGTTCAAATGTAAACAAAGTAAAGTCAAGTAATTGTTCTGTTTTTTTTCTCAATTAAGCCTTGTTTACAAGAGTTCGAATAATTTGCACTCAACTGTCAGTTAAGGCGATAGAGGTGATTTGTTTACATAATTGATGGCCGGAAAATATTGTAAAATGTAAACACTTTGGTAGATAGATACATGATTTAGGTGATAGATACATAGATTTGTACTGTTCGGTTCTTCATTTAATGTAGAATCGATTGTTTTGTAAGAAGAATTTTTTTTCATAAATTAGTTACATAATCATGTTTAGATATGAACAGTGGGAACTTGAAATTGCTTGAGATACGGAAAGGTTTTCATACGAAAATAAACATTTATTCAAGTTAATTAGAGACAATCGGCGCACGCCGATATCTGCGACCATGATTAGGTATTTCAATAATTTATTTTCAGGGTCTTAATAACGGGCATAGATACGTGCATGGGCACAGATATACCTTACACTTATTGATTTATGAAAATGTTTGTCGATTTTAAAACAAATGTTCCCGTATCTCGCTTAATGACAAATGTCATTCAAAGAATTCCATTATTGAATAATTGGCAGCTGTCAACTGTCAACTGACAACTGACTTACCTACAAAATTGTTTCGTTACCGTAGGTTAACTCTGGGCAGAACATGGTGGATAAGTTCAAGGTCTGTTCTGAACAAAAAGGGTAATGCCGCCAGCGTCCGTCAGCGATAAACCGATGCGATGGAACCGATATTGTGTATACTTTCGATTCTACATGCAGAAATGAGTGGTGTGTGGGCCCTATAACGAATTAAACGCATGCCTCAAAGCAACAAAACAGTCCCCTTTATCCTCATATCCACGCTTTTGTGAGATCTTCAAAAAATGATAGGATTAGGTTAGGTGCCCGCGATGCACGTGCACACTTAGACTATCCACCTTTACGGTCTATTCTTCGGTATCTGAAATTATAACTGGAGTAAGCAGATTCTTCTAAGAATTCCTTTGTAGTTCTAGTAAGTTTTGGTACCACGTTGATCTGTCGACTTTTCCTAAAATTCGTTTACCTCAGTGAACCATTCCGCGCTAACTATGAAGAGGAGGAGGTCTCTGACATTAAAATTAGCCAGGTCACCTCGTTTGTCAAAGAAGTTATCTCCTAGATGTGGCTTTCTTTTGTTGGAGAGTGGTGGACAAGAGCTCCTCCACGCCCGAGCAGCTTCTGTCCTGTAAGGACACCAATGATGGTGCTGGTGTTTTATCTGTTCAGCATTATCGAGCAGAGAGAGGTCGTTTCTGGTTATAGTTATTCCAGACTTGTCTAGATATTAGACACTTTGTACCGTTTATCCATCTGTAGTTTGTTTTCTTGATTGCATCCAGTTTGATTAATGATTTGCCTATAGCGAGGGCCATACTCAACATATCTACTGGCGGTAGCTAGCCCAGTCTGGCAAGGTTAAGTTAGGTTAGAGCAGCTGCCAGCATTCGCCAGCACACTTAGACCATTTGGTCCATTGTGATACTACGTGTATCTTGTCCATTCTCCTTACTATTCGTGGGAAAACCATTCTGAGCTTTTGATGAAGCGAAGGAGGTTTTTCTCTTCGGTTTTTGCCAAATCACTGAGCTTTTGAAAATAGTAAGCTCCAAGATGTAGCTTCCTTTTGTTTGATAGGGCTGGGCAGTTACAAAGGAGATGAAGTATTGTTTCTTCTTCCTCTTCATCCATGCAGCTCCTAGAGAAGTTGTTTGAGAAGAGGCCTAGCCTTTCTGCGTGCATACCTATTAAGCAGTGTCCCGTGATGGCACCTATGGTGTCACCAATGTACAGTCAATCAAGCGAAATCAGTCCTTTGGATCTTCTCAAATCTATCTTTGGCCAAATTTTTTGGTTATTTGACACGTCGCGTCGTGTTAAGTCTCCATCTGAGGTTTGATTTGCGCTAATAAGCATTTCCATGTAGCGATAGGAATACCTAGTGCACCCGTGTCGGGTACAACTGGTAATTTGGTTCCATTTCTGGTGAGTGTATCAGCCTTACAGTTCCCTGGAATGTCACTATGCCCAGGCACCCAGCATAGGTGAATGTTAAAATTCGTTGACATCTCCTGCAGAGATGATCGGCAATCTAGGGTTGGCTGTGAATTTGTTGAGACTAATTCCAAGGCCGCTTGGGTGATGGCTAATATCCTTGACAGATATTACATTCTCTTTCAGCCGTGTTCAGGCTTCTTTGATCGCCATGAGTTCCGCCTGGAACACGCTGCAATGATCAGGAAGGCGGAAAGATAGGCAGAGATTTAGCCTGTTGTTTAGCACAGGTAGGTTGCTCTCCCATGACGTTCTGTCTGGGATTGTGACCCGGAAACTCCTATCAAAGTTTAACCACTCTGGCAAGCTCATCCGCCTTACAGTTCTCTCGAATATATCGTTGTGACCCGTCACCCAAAAGGTGAAAATACGTGAATGGATGGTAAAGTGCTCTGCCATCTCGTTAAGAGATAGTCGGCATTCAGTCATTGGATGCTATTAGCCCGTGCATAGACGATTCGCACCCGACTAATAAACTCAGGAATGCGTCTTCATACTTAAAAACACATCTACCACTCACTCCGTGGGACTACCGCTATGTATTACGTCGGGCTGTACTCACCTCTTCGGCGTTCTGATATCTTAAACATGGTTTACTTTGTTCTATGTTACCTCTGACAGGATCTCTTCTCCAACTATACGGTTTGCGTCTAGGAGTTCTGCATTCATTCTCGCAAAACGTGGACAGTAGTAAATTACATGCTCTGCGTCTTCATCTTCGTTCGGATATTGTGTACTGATTTGTGAGGTGTAGTGCCCAAAGCTCTGCTGGTACTTCCTGAATCTGCCATGACTTGTTAGAAACTGTGTGATATAGATCTTCGTTCAGTTTGTTCAGTGTTCTATTTCAGCGCTAAGTTGATGTGTCCATAATTCTGTGGTGGAATTGTCCAGCGTGCAGATTGCTCTTCCCTCTATAACACGTTTCCTCATGAAGGCTCTCTTCATTTCATCGGCTTGGATGTCAATGGGCATTATACCAGCTAGGACTAGTGCCGCTTCTTTTGAAACGGTTCTAATATCGGAACTCGTTGCCCTTGTATTCGTTTCTAGTCGTTGCATCAGCCCAGACTCGTGCTACGTACAAGAGGGATAAGCTCCTTACTCTAGACACAAATAATTTGCGCTTACCTCTAGGTCCAACGATGTCAGGCAAAATGATTGCAAGTAGGATCGCTGCTTTCTTTCCAACGAAGTCTAGGTGCGCTTTGAAGTTAAGTCTACTGTCGGTCATTGCACCTCGGTAATGGATTGCGGGTTTCAGCAAATTGTTTGATCTCCCACGAGTCCTTGTATGTATTCTACTACTTTTCGGGTAATGATTATAACTGCCTCGGTTTTCTGTTTCGCTAGGTCAAGTCCAGCAGGGCAGCAGTCTCCAACCAACCAACCAACCTTAGTTTGTTCTCTGTTCGATCTCTTGGGCGGAGGCCCATATTTTTTTTTGCAAATGGCGTCAAATGTCGTTGTTCTTTGATATTTAAATTGGATGGAGATGGATAATTTAGTTGACAACATAAGCAATGGAGCGATATAAACGTGGAGAACGAGGTGGGTTATGACACTATTCATATCGTCTCCAAACTGGTCTCTGAAATAAAATGGACCAAAGCCAAATACAGTGGATAAGTGCATGTCTGGTTGATTCACAGATGACTTTTGACACTATATGGTTAGAGGGCCTCTATCTAAACCTTACTAGACTTGGTATAAGTAAACCGCAGCTATATGCTTCATGACATGCTGAGTGGTACAATGTTTGTTGTCAAAAGTGTCAATCTAATTTCTACCTCAGAAGTTTTCATTCGAACTCTTTTGCAGCGGGACTTCGACAAAATTCATAGATATTGTGATGACTGGAAGTTGAAAATCAACTTTAATAAATCTGAAACTATCCTTTTTATGACACCGTTGTCTAGGTTCTCAAGGGATACGCGAAAGTATTGGCGCAAGCTGGTGGGACCAAACGGACATCCACTGGGTGTTTAAAGTACCTTGGCAATATCTGGATCGGTATGTATAGACATGAAGATGCTACTCTAGCGAGAGCTAGGGGAGGGATTGCCCTGATAAGACGATTTTTTTTATAGCAGTTCCTTGGAATGTCACAATGCCAAACACCCAGCATAAGGTGAATGTTAAAATGCTTAGACATATCCTGCAGAGATGATCGGCAATATAGGCTTGTCTTTGAATTTGTTGAGACTGATTCCAGCGATTTGATGACCGGCTGTCTGAGGAAATTCTGATATCCTTTGCAGATATTACATTCTCTTAGAGCCGGGATAAGGCTTCTGTGATCGCCATGAGCTCCGCCTGGAACACGCTGCAATGATCAGGAAGACGGGAAAATAGGCTGAGATTTAACCTGTCGGTATAAAAATGGATAGAATCATTTTGCACATCAACATTCCAAGTGAGTGATCGACTTTCCGACATGATAGTGCACTAATGATCGCTCCCCGATTCAAGTTGTTAAAATATTTGTATTTGCCTTTTAAATCCATCGGAACAGTGATCAGATACAGCGAGATGTGTGAATGTCTTTAAGCCAACTTCTCAACTCAACTCAAAACCAATTTTCCACCTTCATTCCGTTGAAGGTACATCTTTCGAAATTATTGCTTCAGCGTACTGTCTCCGAAATTCAAATGAATCCATTTGGTCACCGACAAGCAGAGAATCAGATGAAACTGCGGATGCTGGCATTCCAGCAATTAATCGGTTTCCATTACATAGTTGTCATGAACAATGCTTACATTGAATGGGAATCCTTCTCTAATCCCTTCTTCGTCTTGGCAACCGATTCTTTTGTCTTGTTCACCAGTCCCTTGTCAAGGTCAAAACCTGTGATATTCTCCACACCCATTGTTTTTGCCATTTCCATAGTTACAAAGCCACTATTACAGCCTCCTTACCCTCAAACAGTTCCCTGTTCGCTTCGAACACCGCAAGTTACACATCCTTGAACTCTTTTGGATTCCTATAGCCGTAGTAGCGACTGTAATTGATGTAAATGAATTTCGGCTTTGTCTCCGACTTGCTGACGAGGTTAATCTTCGGAATATGATTTTGCTTAATTCTCGGAATAGTTTCACAGAGATGTTTTTTTTTTTGCCTTTTTGGAGGAGAATTTATCACTTCTGGTTCAGATTTGCGCATCCTATATCTAGGCTTGCAACTCCTTGCAGCGCAACGACTTCCACGGTTTCTTCCACGGTCGTCTTTGAAGAAAAATGGATCGATGATGCCACGAGCCCATAAACCACACCAAACTGTCGTTATTTCGGGATGCATCGGTAATTCTTGTATGGCATGTGGCTGTTCATCACTCCAGATGCGACAGTTTTGCGTATTTACGTATCCGTTGAGCCAGAAATTAGCCTCATCGCTGAACCACAATATGGTCGTAACAAACGGTGCACATTTTTCACAGAGCACGAATTTTGATAATAAATTTCAATAATTTGCAATCGTTGGTCGTTTGTAAATCTTTCCATGATTAAATGGCAGAGTATACTAAACACTTTTCAATTTAACAGATGACGTTTGGAAGTCATTACTAACCAAAGCTGCCAACCTGAAAAACTTAACACTTAAAAAATCAGCCTGTATGTCCAATCACAACATCAAAAACAAAAATCGCAAATATTACAGGAATAGGAGGATCCTTCGCTGGATCCATCCAAACATACAAAAAGCCGTTGGCCTATTTCCTCAATTCGTCAGCATTGTAAACCATCTCGATCTTTCTATGAAGCGGAGTAAGCTGCCAGTTCTCTTCGACTTCGTTGTCTCTAGACACCCAGATGAGCTAAATTTTAAAGTGCTTCGTCATTTTTGGGCCGTTTTTAATGTAAGTGAGATAGAACCCAGGAATTTGATTGCCCCTTTGGCTATCGATAGAGCCGTTTTCGTAGACACCGTTAATAACATGGCTAAAAGCAAAAAAAAGGCCTAGAATTATGACCAAAACAAACTTGGATACGAAATTTGAAGAAAATCGGTCAAGATGTTTTGGCTGGGTAGACCATTACTGACAGACGGACCGACGAACCGACGGACGGAATTCCAAAAACCACTTTTTTGGGTTCCACTATAACCGTTATGGTAGAATCAATCAATATCGCCAGGTCTTTGTAAGAGAATCTTTGTAAGAGAATGTTAAAAAATGAGAAAGGGTATGCTCTTCTGACCAATCACCGAAAAGACGCCTCCACCAACGCAAAAAGATCCAATTGTGTAGAAGTGAATTGTTCCCGTTTCCAACTTAGTCCGATTCTCATTCGAGACGACTAGGAACAGTAGTCTGGATGTTAGACACGAGTCGAGGTTTATATGTATCCAGAAAGTGGGAGGGTTATTATTATTCTGCCCTTGGCATAACCCTGCAGACAAAGAAAGAAGGCAAATCTTATAATCAGTAATCATATTTAATCTTAAGCCCTAATCATTACGAAATTATTTAAACGGTGGCATGTTAATATACACATGGCTTATAGCTTATCACTTATCAGTTGTCAATTACAATCAACATTTCTTAATCCACCCTTTCTAGAGGTTGCTTGATTTTTTTTAACGATGATGTCTATAAATAGAATTTCTTTTTATAATGAGTGTACGGCAGACTTATAATCCAGATTAATGGCTTTCTCCTAGGTCAGTAATGGGGTCATTTATACAATGTTTACCACGAATAAATACGACGTTCGCCAATTAAAATGTGACTCCAGACTTCGGCTGTATTATGATTCATTAATTCTTTTAGAGGTTAAATCGGATGGAGTATACAAATAAGACATACGCCATTTTATTTAGACTGTTTATACATAATGAATTTATAGCACAATTATTCTCCAATGTACTAATCGGAATATATCGGGTGTTCCATATTTTGAATTTTGCTCCATTTACTCAGCCCATATCGAGGTATCCGTCGGAGCGGACAATTTTTTGCAACGCATACCTTATCGGAGGTTTAAATTCTATTTGAGGTATGTGTTAGGAATCGGAAAAAATTCTACACAAATGCGACGGCTTCACTTCACTACAATTCGTAAATAAATTCCGCGAAGAATTCGTGTCGGAGGAAAAATGCACGAAAAATGCAATTCGCCAGGATGCGTTACAAATTAAATGTCGCAGAAATATTCCGAATGGCTTTTCAGAAGAATACCTAACAGCATAAATCCTCTGAATCTTACAAAATCGGAGAATTTTCCGCTCAGACGGATACCTCGATAGGGCCGACTGTCTTGCCAACGAAAAAATAATAACAATGTGACAGCTGACAGTTCAGAAATAGTAAAAAGAGGGCGCTATACCAAAGAACGAATTTTCATTGTTGAGCAATAGGTATTTTGAGAATAATGGAGCATTCTTCTTGGAAAATGCATCTTGTCAGGTAGTATACCAATTAATGGTGTTCGATATCGCGACATGATAACCCGGTGAGTGCCTAAGTTACAAGATATGGATGTGACCAATATGTGGTTCAAAAAGACGGTGCCACATGCCATAAGGATTTCTTCATCCATTTTTGATAAGGTTCATGCTTCAGCGCTGCAGAGCAGGACTGGGATGATCAGGGGCTTATATAGGATCTCCTTAGTAGTGCGAGTGATTGCTTTCCTTGATCTTCGACAAATTAATTATTTGCCCAACGATTTTAATAACGTCTTAGATTTGGTATTTGTTGATTCTGAGCTTAGCACTAGTATCACTAACTCCATGACACCGCTTGTCAGTAATTCCATTTTTCATGTAGCATTGTCATTGCAATTTGAATTTTATGAATATTTCAAACCGATTTCAAGTGTCACTAACCTTAAGTATAATTTTGATAAAGCCAATTACACTAACATTTCTAATTTTATTAATGGGATTGATTGGCAAGTTACTTTTAATAATAATAATTTAAATGATTCCTATAATTTATTTATTGAAACAGTCAAAATGGCAGTCGATATGTTTACACCAAAAGTAAAGTCTGTAGCAGGCAATAAACCCATTTGGTTTAATAATGAAATTATTAACCTAAATAATAAAAAAAATAAAATCTATAAACAATTTCGTAAAAGTAAGAATGATCCAGAACTACTGCGTCAGTATCGATTACTTAGAAAACAATTCGATATCTTAAATAAGTTCCTTTACAGGCAATATGTCCAGTCTGTCGAATCTAAGTTAAAGTCAAATAGCAAATGTTTTTGGAGCTTTATCAATAGCAAAAGGCAATCCAATGGTATTCCTAATTCTATGCGTCTTGGAAATACATCTTCTTCCAATCTTTTAAATATTTGTAACATGTTCGCTAGTCACTTTCAATCTGTCTATACTTGTAGTAACCCCTATTCAGAAGTTACATCTGAAACCTCGTCTTCTAACTATATAAATGTTGGTAACCTTGAGTGTTCAGTGACTGAAGTCAAATTAGCCCTATCCGCATTAAAGTTAGATAAAAGTCCCGGTGCCGATGGCATCCCGTCAATTATATTACAAAAGTGTTCTATTGCGCTTTCTGTACCTCTCTGTTTAGTATTTAACTCATCTCTTCAACACGGATATTTTCTGAAAGCGTGGAAATATTCCTTCTTAACACCAGTTTATAATTCCGGATCAAGACATGATGTTACCAACTATCGTCCTATATGTAAAATTTTGGCAATACCGAAGGTTTTTGAAAAACTAGTCTGTGAAAAATTAGCACTTCTCTTAAAAAGTTCTATCTCTCCCTTCCAACACGGTTTTATCGCTGGTAGGTCTACTACTACCAATCTCTCGATTTTTTGTCACCATATTCTGAACGGCTTTGAGCGAGGCTTACAATACGATGTGATTTACACAGACTTCTCTAAACCATTCGACCGTGTTAATCACGATATTTTAACCTTCAAACTGGCTAAATTTGGACTTAATAGTCACCTTCTTAAATGGATAAGCTCCTACCTAAAGGAGCGAATTCAGTATGTCCGCATTAATGACATTATATCGGTACCTATTTATGTAACATCTGGAGTACCACAGGGTAGTCATCTTGGTCCTTTACTTTTCCTTTTATTTATAAATTACATTCCTAAATTATTTTTAAACTCCCAATGTCTAATGTTTGCTGACGATTTAAAAGTATTTCGACCAATCAACTCAACACAAGACTGTACTCTTTTGCAAGAAGACCTGGAAAGGCTTTCGAATTGGTGTCATAGTAATGACCTTCATCTGAATGTTTCCAAATGTCAAAGCCTCACTTTTTGTCGTAACCTCTCTCCAATTCCTTTTACATACCTGATCTGTAATGTCCCACTGTCCATTATCTCCTCCAAAAAAGATCTTGGAGTTATTTTCGACAACAAACTTAGATTTGTTAAACATATTGAGTACTTAATAGCCAAAAGTAATTCAATGCTAGGATTTATAGTACGGAATTCTAAAGACTTCTAAGATCCTTATACTCTTAAATGTCTATTTTTTGCATTTGTTAGATCTAATCTCGAGTACTGTAGCATAGTCTGGAATCCATGTTATGGTGTCCACTCCATTAGAATTGAGTGGATCCAAAAACGATTAACTAGGGTTGCCATGCATTGATTACGTTGGAACATAGACATGCCTTCTTATGCGACAAGGTGCAAATTATTTGGAATTTTACCTCTTTTCGTAAGAAGACAATATTTCTCTGTTGTATTTGTTCGTGATTTGATAAATTGTCATATTGACTGCCCTTTTCTCCTGTCATTAATTGGATTTTATGCTCCCTCGAGAGTTCTTAGAAATCGAATGTTATTTTATATACCTTACCATAGAGTCAACTATGGTTATAATGAACCAATCTGTAGATGTCTCAGGGAATCAAATAATTATTGTAATCTCATAGATTTTCATCTCAGTAGAGATACTTTTAAAAAGAAATTAATTTTGGAAATACATGTGAGATTAATCTAAATTTAAAACTAATTATCCTTTGTAGTTTAGTTAATTAATAATTTTAAGCAGATATTTTGTATTTATTGTATTAAGTAATCTTATGAGAATAGTAGATGCTATTCAATTGATGAAATAAATAAATAAATAAATCTTGCCCTGAATTGCCTTTATAGACAAAACAATGTGGGCTTCGCATCAACCCCCAGTAAAACTAGCTCGTTCGCTTAACTAATAAGACAAAAATACCAATATGTGACCTACCGGTTATCGACGGGACTATACCCTCAAACTATCCGATAGCGGATAGTTCATTTTTGACAGAAAACTCAAGTGGCACCTAAATGTGTGCGAACGCATACAAAATGTCAAAGTAGCTTTCTATAAAAAAAACTGGTGTTCGAAACCCAGGATTATCCTATGAATTTACACGGCCTTTGTAGGACCTATATTAACATGACGTCTGGTAGCAATAAACAAACATAGTCAAATACAAAACATAGTCACCCATCTGAAAAATATGACAAAGGTGTGGACGTTACTAGCGCAATTAGAACCACACCAACAGCTGGACTGGAAACTAAACTGCTCTCACTAGTCCTTTACATTCAAGAATCTGCAGCCAAAAGTGCTCTTAAAATAAGCCAGTTCAACTGTTGGAAAATGAATTGAAGAGGACACGCTCAAGTTCTATACAGATACCTGGGCTCAGCTGTATCTTCTTACTACATACTGCCTCACACTGACTTTCAAAGACCATTCTGTGGCTTCTTTCCAAGAAGAGAGGAGTGGGAGAGGAACTGGGCACCGAAACCATATCCATCTACACTGATGGTTCAAGAATGGACGTAGGGTGGAGTGTTTTCAGAAACACTAAAGCTAAACAGCACTTTTCGTCTCCCTGAGCGTAGCAGTATCTTCTAGGCCGAGATAGCAGAGGCAGCAAAAGCGACCTCAATGCTGACGATATCTACCACCAGATGATACCACCATCTTTATTGACAGTCAGGTTGCTATAAAAGCAATCTCCGCTGTCAAAGTAAAACCAAAGCTTTTGAAGCATTATCGTGAAGAACGAAGGGTTCTTGGCGTCCAACATAATGTTAATCTCTGCTAGGTCCCCGGACACAGAGTCATACAGGGCAATGAAATTGCTGCCTCCAGCATTTGTCAGGCAGATCAGTCTGTCAAACCGCCACTATGTTACCTTAAATCACGTCTGGAACAGAAAACACTGAATATTGCCAAAAAAAACCGGTGGAACACTCTCCCCACCTGTGAAACATCCAAAAGGATGTGGCCTGAGTATTTTAAAGCCAGAACCCATAAACTACATCAAAGAAACAGGAAATCTGTTTCGACACTAGTAGGGATTCCAACTGGACACAACTTACTTAAAAGCCACAAACTAAAAATTCATATTATAGATGATGACCTTGGTAGAGGCTGCGGTGATGAAGAAATACACGAGGATACTCTCCACTTTCTGTGCCACTGCCCAGGACTCAGGCAATTATAGGAACCTTAGGAAAACACTTTTTCCCGGACCTCACGAATCTATCTGAAATCTATCACTCTAACTTTGGACACTAGCCTGATAATGAAGGAACCAACCACACACTTGGACACCCAAAACACCTTTTCCACTACCTCACGGATCTATCTGAAATCCATCTCTCTAACTTTGGAGATTAACCCGATAATGAAGGAACCAATCACAAACGATATGGAAGAACCACTTCTGCAGACTGTTAAACGGCGATGACGAACAACAATCCGCTGTCAGGCAGAACGAACCATTCAATATTGGCAACGGCAGCGAAAACTGCCAACCACCCGACCTGAGTGAAGTGAGGATAGCAATATCTAAACTCAAGCTTAATAAGGCTGCCGGAAATGACGGCCTTCCCGCTGAGCTCTATAAGGCCGGCGGAGATGACTTGGTAAGTAACATCCACCAACTCATAAGCCAAATCTGGTCGGATGAAA
Source organism: Rhingia campestris (assembly GCA_932526625.1). Lineage (NCBI taxonomy): Eukaryota > Metazoa > Arthropoda > Insecta > Diptera > Syrphidae > Rhingia > Rhingia campestris. The sequence continues at coordinate 32,328,133 of OW052183.1, forward strand.
ATATGCCTGAAGAATGGAACCTCAGCATCGTTTGCCCGATCCACAAAAAAGGAGACCCTCTGAACTGCGCCAACTACAGAGGCATAAGTCTCCTCAACATCGCCTACGAGATCCTATCTGCCGTAATATGTGAACGCCTGAAACCGTTTACCAACAACCTGATTGGCCCTTATCAGTGTGGTTTTAGGCCAGGAAAGTCCACAACCGATCAAATTTTCACACTTCGGCAGATCCTGGAAAAAACTCAAGAAGTCCAAATCGATACCCACCACCTATTCATCGATTTCAAAGCCGCATATGACAGCATTTATAGAGACGAACTGTACAGAGCCATGTCTAGTTTTGGTATACCGCCCAAACTCGTCCGTTTGTGTAGGATGACGATGGAGAATTCTCGCTGCTCCATCAGGGTCGGAAACGACCTCACCGACACATTCGATACCAAAAAAGGATTTAGGCAAGGCGATGCGCTGTCATGTGACTTCTTTAATCTGATTCTTGAGAGAATTGTGCAAAACTCCAAAGCCAACACCAGAGGCACAATTTTCCAAAAGTCGGTGCAACTACTAGCATACGCTGACGATATTGACATCATTGGTAGGACTCAACGTGATGTCATAGCCACGTTAGCTAGTATAGAGAAGGAAGCGGCGAAAATGGGTTTAGCAGTAAATGAGGGTAAGACTAAGTATATGCTGTCAACACGAAAGGACACACAACATCGACGAATTGGACAGAACGTCACCATTGACAGATATAACTTTGAGGTAGTACGGGACTTTGTCTACCTCGGCTCCGCTATTAACTCTGACAACAACATCTCGTCAGAAATTAAACGAAGAATTACTCTTGCCAACCGCTGTTTCTTCGGGCTAAGAAGGCAATTTAGTAGTAAAGCCCTCACTCGAACTACTAAGGAGACCCTATATAAGACCCTGATCATCCCAGTCCTGCTCTACGGCGCTGAAGCATGGACCGTATCAAAAGCGGATGAAGAAATCCTTGGTAGATTCGAGAGGAAAATTCTTCGAAAAATCTTCGGTCCCGTTTGCGTTGACGGGCTATGGAGACGAAGATTCAACCAAGAACTATACGAGCTGTACAGCGACATGCCCCTGGTCAAAAAACTCCGCATTGGACGTTTAAGATGGCTAGGACATGTAGAACGAATGGACACCAATACTCCGGCTCGCAGAGTCTTCGATTCCCAGCCAGACGTCGGACGCAGTAGAGGAAGACCTCGTCTTAAGTGGCGCGCACAAGTGGAAACCGACCTCAACCAACTTGAAGTGCGCAACTGGAGGCAGTTAGCTAAGGACCGGGCTAATTGGAGAGGCATGTTGGTTGAGGCCCAGGTTCATTCCGGACTGTAGCGCCACTTAAGTAAGTAAGTAAGTAATCACAAACGTGGACCCCCAACTGGCATCACAATGGGTCCACATTGACTTGAGTGTGATGAAGGAAGACGCACACCGCTTACCTCATCAACCCGCCAACCTAACCTAACCTAGCCCGAATAAACAGCGGTTGGCAAGAGTAATTCTTCGTTTGATTTCTGACGAGATGTGTTTGTCAGAGTTACTAGCGGAGTCGAGGTAGACAAAGTCCAGTACTACCTCAAAGTAATAACTGTCAATGGTGACGTTCTGTCCAATTCGTCAATGTTGTGTGTCCTTTTGTGTTCACAGGATATACTTGGTCTTACCCTCATTTACTCATAAACACATTTTTGACGCTCCTTCTCGATACTCAATAACGTCGCTATGACACTTCACTTAGGTCCTGTGGTTGCTAGTTTTCGCTGTCGTCGCCAATATTGAATGGTTTGTTCTGCCTGACAGCGGAATGTTGTTCGTCATCGCCGTTTAAAAGTCTGCAGAAGTGGTGCTTCCATATCCTCAGCATCAACTGTGTCTTAACTATGACATTTCCTTGTTCATCTCGACAGGATTCTGTTCGAGCTTTGTATCCTTGGCTTTGACGTTTTACACTTTGGTAAAACTTGCGAACATCGTTTTTGAAGTGGCACCTCTCTGTATCTTCGATCGGGCGCTTTTCTTTCTCTTTTTTCTTCTTTTTGAAAACCCGTTGCCCATCCCTTCTTCTTTGCATGTAGAGCTCGTTCTTTGTTGTGAGCATCTGTCGGCATTCCTCATCAAACCAACGGTGTCTTGCTGGTGGGCGGGAGAAACCTAGCACATTAGTTGGGGCCATTGTTCTTCGACATTCGATGCTAGTGGTATGGTGTTAATCGAGGGGTTAAGGGATACGCGTTGCGCGAAGGCCTTGGCGGTCTCTTACGATTGCAGTCTTTCGACAAGAATTTTGTATCCACAGTATTTCTGGTTTACGGTGGCGTGGTGGATATCCGCATTCTTACTTTGGCTGCAACAAGGAAGTGGTCCGAGTCGATGTTAGCCCCTCGGTATGTTCGGACATCCAAAATACTGGATGCGTGCCTCTTGTCTATCGCAATGTGATCAATTTGGTTGACCGTTCGGTGATCTGGAGACCTCCATGTTCCTTATGGAAGTGAGGAAAACCGTGTCTTGGAGAAGTCAATTAGCCTAAGTCCGTTACCAAACGTGCTATCGTGTAGGATATATTTTTCGACAATACTGCTAAAGAAATCTCCTCTTCCTGCCTTTGTGTTAGAATCTCCCAGCACGATTTTTACATCGTACTTCGGTAGTCGCTCAGAGGTTTTGTCAAGCGGCTCGTAGAAACAATCCTTAGCTATGTCATATTTTTCCTCCGTCGGAGATTGAGCTCATTTGAGGCTTATGTTGCCGAATTTGGTCAGACAGGGGTGTCCCCATTTACTCCAAAGGAATCGACCGTAAATTGCCTTATCCATCATCAGGGAGTTGCAGAAAGTCGAATGCTATGCACGATCATGTTAAAAGCCAGATTGGCCGCAGATTTATTGAAGATAAATCCCAGAGCGAAAAGATAGAGATCTCGCCTTTTACTCCAAATGAGGATATTGCGGAGCTGCTTATCCATATCTAGGGAGTTCCATTAAGTTTAAATGCGGTGTGCGAACATGGTGAAGGATACATGAACCGCTGACATTTTGAAGTTAAAGTCAACTTTTCCCTCTAGACATACAAAATGGAAAACTGCCGTACTCCTAAGCCGGTCATTAAATCAAGCCTAATGCTCATACATTACAGGTGATGAATAATAAGTCAAAAATACAAATACAAATTTTTGGCGCAACAGGCTCGTTAGTACCCAGGGCCTAACTTTCTCACAACCATTCATGTGTTCGTGTGTACTTCTTGCACGATGGCGGGACCTCCTGTTTTATGCCGACTCCGAACGGCTAAGTTGAGATAAGCTATTCTTGACAATTGATACTACTCGGATGATTTGTCAGATCATCACGAGAGGAGGGCCAGTGAAAAATCATTTAGGTGTTGCTACGGCTGGGTATCGAACCCAGACCTCCTGCGCGGCAGTTCATCGCACTAACCATCGCGCCACTGAGCCCTCGAATAATAAGTCAGTATCAAGAAAAAAATGGGAAGGGATGCATATCTTGGAAGCATTGCGAGACTATTTTTGGAACGGTAAGTGGGTACCTCTCAGAATATTCACTCCAAAGGTCTGATATAGGAGGTGCCCACCTAGGCGTCTATGTTATGCATCATGTCTAATACTGGTACGTCCGGAAGAAGAATCTCTTGAAGACCCAATATGAGGAACACGTAAACGGAAAGAATTGTTTTACTCATCTTCAGAAGGGGATATTGATCGTTCCGAGACAACTGAAGGTGACATTGATTCCTCTTACAGCGTGTCCTGCGCTATAGTGGTCATTTATTCTATACCGACTTCTGTTGTCTTAATTTCGTTCCCTAATGTTCTGGTTTGCTAGTTTCAGTTTTTCATATTCCTTTCCCGATTGTTCGTTGAATATTTTTGAAATTGGGTTTGCATGGTCAATGAGTTCCTACTACCAACATCGGTTTGTCATCCTTCTCCTCTCTAGACATGTGATTGGCAAATTATGCCGATGCCGACTTATTTAGCCCCGATTCAAATTATTACAAGGCATTCACCAACTAATACCCTAATACCTCGCTTTAAAAAAGTCAACAACTACCCTTAAAAACTGCAACCTACACAAACAAATATTCAAAGCCCTCTGTCAGCTCCATTTCGCCCCCCAACCATTTTAAAGTAGGTCACCCCAAAAGTGGCAAGTCCAATTGGCAAGTGCTTCGAAAAATTCAATACCAAGTCAACAAAAGCATCCAATTAGGAAGAAAAAAAAGCCTCTTCTCCCGGCATGCCCCATTAGCCTTTATCCTTCATAATTTCCCCATTTCCAATACCATTAAGGACGATTACCAAATCTTATACAATTTATCCGTTTACCTATACTCTTGGCACAGCCTTATCAATCCCTTGCACCCGTCATTAACTTTGATTGTTTTGCTTCTGTAAATGTACGAGGGCCCTCGCTCAGTTAACGCTCCTTAATTTTCCCCAACGATATTTAATCCCGAAACTCTCCTTCGGGGCAATAATGCTGATATCGAAAAGTGTAACCAAAAAGGAGCAGACAAACACAAGACAACAACAGCAAAAAAACTGTGAAAACTAAAACAACGCGGAAGTAATGTTTATGTGTATCTAGGCATCCATCCATCCACTGCGGATACATTCAATATCCTTGAATAATAATTTTTCAATCTATATTCCAACGATGTCCGTCGGTTAAACCGATGAATATGATGTGCAAACAATATGGATATGTATCCTGACCCGCACCAGTGTATGAAATGGGCAAATATCCTTGTTGGTTTCATATCCCTATGTGTGTGAGAGCAGGATTTGATCGATTCGGCATAAAAAAAAACAGAAATCCATTGCCTCGACAAGACTACATGGCATCATCATCAACATCACCATAACCAGCATCATCGTCGCCCTCGTCCTTGTCATCATCGATGGTGTCCTTATCTATTTTCAGAACTGTGAAAGTGCGTGATGGAATAATTTTCGTTTTACGATAAATTACCTTTATGTAAGCGTTACACTCCTTCACACCCGGGAACTCATTGTTTTGGTCAAAAACTGCAAATCTAGGGAAATCCTGAAGAGAAAGTGGAATCTGCAAACTTGCACAAGAGCTCCCTGCTCTGCCATATTTTCGGATTTGCGATAGCATCCGTCTTCGGAGCGACGAAAGGAAATTGCTGGTAATTCCAAAAGTTATCGCTATCACTGTGTGCGAAAACAAAAACTTTTTTTTTTAGTTTTCTAGTGTGGAATTGAGGTGGAGGGAGGCAGACTTCGGGATACGATTTGCATGCTTGAACTGCAATAAAGTTTCTTTCAATGAGGTCTTCTCGGGTCGAGGTGGGTTGAGTTGGGGTCAACCGAAACATGAAACGATGCAATGCGGCCGCATTGGCGGGATGTGGGTGATGCAGCAGGAATGAGAGGGGATGCGGATGTGGCGAAAGGAGCCATCGATTGCTATTTCCACTGCTAAATGAATTTACTGCACTTCTTCGGAACGTGAGCAGAAACAGAAGGAATTTATCTGAAAGTCTGGTTAGCATACAGTATGGCTGTGGGGCGGTCGGTCGTTGGTCAGACAGTGTACTCTAAAAGATTAAATCCCAAACGATGATAGAAAGCTGGTTTTGAAATGCATTAAGGACTCAACTAATTATTACTCGAATACTATTGTCGACTCTGATCATCCCAATCAGTCATTCGGCGTTAAATCATGCGGACCATTTAAAAAGCAGATGATAAAATTCCTGGTCGCTATAAGAAACTTTAGGACCGTGTTTTTTTTAAACAAGGTTTGGAGGCGAAGATAAATTACCTAGTCAAGACGAAAAATACGAATTGGGCGTCTGATATGGCTAGATTGTGTAACCGATCAAAACCAAATTGGAGTTTCCAAATAGAAGAATCTTATTTGAGACACCCATACGTTTAAAACAGACTGTGTGATTGCGTATTGAAGGAAGAGGGTAGGCACTGATGGGTTTAACATTGCGATGGTCCGTATAGTAATACCAGAAATACTCTAACAAAATTTAATGGCTAAAAATTGCAATCGCAAGAGACAACAAAGGGCTTCGCGCAACACGTATCCCTTAACCTATCGATTAACCCCATACCACCAGCTTACAAGATTCTATCTGCCGTAATATATAAACCGTGAATCTCAAACCGTTTACCAACAACCTGATCGGCCCTTATCAGTGTGGTTTTAGGCCAGGAAAGTCCACAACTTATCAAAACTTCACGCACTTCCGCAGATCCTGGAAAACCCCAAGAAGTCCAAATCGATACCCGCCACCTATTTATCGATTTCAAAGCCGCATATGACAGCATTTATAGAGGCGAAATACAGAGCCATATCCAGTTTTGGTATACCGCCCAAACTTGTCCGTCTGTGCTGGATGACGATGGGGAATACTCGCTGCTCCATCAGGATTTGAAAAGACCTTACCGACACACTCGATACCAAAAAAAGATTTAGGCAAGGCGATGCGCTGCCATGTGATTTCTTTAATTTGATTCTTGAGAGGATTCTGCAAAACTATCGAGCCAACACCGGAGGCACAATCTTCCAAAACTCGATGCAACTTGCATTCGCCGACGATATTCACATCATCGGTAGGACTCAACGTGATGTCATAGCCACGTTTGCTAGTATAGAGAAGGAAGCGGCAAAAATGCTGTCAACACACGACAGGACACACAACATCGACGAGTTGGACAGAACGTCACCATTGACAGATATAACTTTGAGGTAGTACGGGACTTTGTCTACCTCGGCTCCGCTATTAACTCTGACAACAACATCTCTTCAGAAATCAAACGAAGAATTACTCTTGCCAACCGCTGTTTCTTCGGGCTAAGACGGCAATTCAGTAGTAAAGCTATCACTCGAACTACTAAGGAGATAAGACCCTGATCATCTTAGTCCTGCTCTACGGCGCTGAAGCATGGACCGTGTCAAAAGTGGATGAAGAAATCCTTGGTCGATTTGAGAGGATAAAAATCGTCGGTCCCGTTTGCGTTGACGTGCTGTACAGCGACATGCCCCTATTAAAAAAAAAAACTATGCATTGGACATGTAGAACAACGAATGGAAATCAATACTCCGGGTCGTAGAGTCTTCGATTCCCAGCCAGACATCAGACACAGCAGGAAGACATTTAAGTGGTGCGCAAAAGTATATAAACCGACATCAACCCGCTTCGAGTTCGCAACTGGAGGCAGTTATCTAAGGACCGTTCTAATTGGAGGCAGTTAGCTTACTGCTAAGGACCGTTCTAATTGGAGAGGCATGTTGGTTGAGGCCCAGGTTCGTTCCCGACTGAAGCGCCACTTAAGTGAGTAGGTTAGACCCGTCATCTTGAAGGCTATAAACAAACAAAATGTTGTGACGCTGGGGCATACTGAGCCATCAACTCCACTTAAAATCGCTACTTGAAGCGTCATTTACTCCGGAGGAGGTGACATCGGGCCTACATTTTTCTACAACATCATGGGTAACACGGTTACGTGACTTGGGAAAGATGTAGAAACGTTATCAACAGGTTTTTATTCTCGCAAATTGCTGAATTGAGACTGGATGACAAGTGGTTTCAACAGGACGCAGCAACTGCATACCGCCTCGCATGATATTGTACATTTTGAAGGTTGCATTTCAGGTCGTCTATTATTTAGTTTAAGCGAATGCAATGCCCGGCAGGTCTGCCCAATTTGACCACTCCAAACATTTTTTTTGTTTTTTTTTTGGAAGTCACTGATCTTCGAGCACAAGTCACAGACTCTTGAATCTCTTAAAGAGAACATCCAACACGATTCCTCTCCAAGACGATTGAAAATGCGGTAAAGAGCAAATAGATATCAACAGCAATGGCCTCATTTTCAAAAAATAGTGAAAATAAGCTCAAAGCTCCAGGTTAACATTTTAAAAAAATTAATAACGGGTGAGCCAAATACAAGTTTCTTTGTAAAAATGCAATCAAATGAGCAAAATTAATTTTTTTCCATGGACTTTGGCTTTATTAGTAAGAGCAAACATTCTCATTAATTATGGAACACAATGTGCGTTGTTCAAGCTGGCTTCGCAGTAGCGCAATCTGTCACTCCAATTTTCCAAGACCTTGCTGATGATTTCGGGCTGTAGCTCACGGATTGCTTGGATGATATTGGCCTTAAGTGCTTGAATCGTTTCCGGATTATTGGCATAACATCGGTCCTTCACGGTTCCCCACAAAAAATAGTCCAAAGTGGTAAAATCGCAGCTCCGAGTCTGCCAATTGACATCGCCAAGATGGGTGGTAAAACAAGATTTGGGAATTTTGTGCGCAAAAGATCGATTGCGATATGGGCTGTTTGGCATGGCCCGCCATTCTGCATGAGCATGAACCAGAGGTCGTCCAAATTCAAATTCGTGGCTCTGTAATGCCCACCATTGACCGAAACGTTGCTCCCAGCCTCATTTTCATAGAAATATGGTCAAATGTTGCCACCACTCCATAATCCGCACCAAACTGTCACTCTCTCTCATCGGCTTCTCGACGTGTGGTATTTTCGAGCCCCAGATGAGGCAATTTAGTTTGTTTGCAGCCGAAATGAAAATGCTCCTCGTCAGGAAAGATGATTTTTTCGCCGTAAATTCAAGCTGCTCTAAGGCCCAAACGGAGAAGCGATAACGAAGCGGGTGGTCGTGCGCCTGCGTCAATTGGACCTTGTAAGTGAATAATCCGAAATATTTGTGCAGAATAATTCTCCTCAGGCTAGTGAGTGAAATGTTGAGCTGTTAAGACTCTCGGCTATAGGCCTCGTCTGTGCGCGCCGTACCATTAGTGTTGTTCACTATCAAAGCAGTCTCACGAACCTTTTGCACAAACTTGCTTACAGCAGTCGAGGTGGGTGCTTTATTTTGGCCAAAACTTCTTTTCAAATAACGCACTGTAAGGGCTACAGCACTCACTTTGGAAATAGGTAAGGTTAGGTTAGGTTGCATTGGCTGCACGCGATTATAAACATTCATGTATGCGTGTGTATTTCTTGCACAATGATTGGAGCTGCAAGTTAATGCTGAATCTGATCAGCTGAATAGAGATGAGCTTTTCGTGACAATGGGTACTACGATATGATTTTCCATAGCGTTACCAGATGAGGGCCAGTGAAAATCATCACCGGTTCATCACACTAACCACTGCATCACTAAGCCTTAGGTTAGTTTAGCTTATAATGGCTGCACGCGATGCCTTTGCACACTTGTACCATAAAGGTCCGTTGTAGCACCACATCGATCTGTCGACTCTCCTATATTCGCTCGCCTAATTGAACCATTCAGAGCTAATTATGTAGCGCAGGAGGTTTAGCCAGCTCATCATAAGTTTTCAATATTTCCCAACGTTGTTCAAGTGTAAAGCGGCCCTTACACGGTCAATCAATTGACATCATGCTTCATGTATATGTGGATTGACGCTACTCCTTTCACAGTTCAATCGATTGACTTGAAATTTTAATTTTTTGCAAGTTTTCGCGGTGTACGGATGTGCGATGAGTGCTCGGTCTTCATCATCCTTCAGTTTACCGCTAGCGCCAGTCATGTTTTCTTTTCCGCGACACAAATCAAAATCAAGTAATAACGTCAATCCAACCCTTACACACCTCAATCAGCATGACGTATATCACTCAATATCGAACTTGCTTTGATTTTCGTCAATCAGACTTCACCAAATGTATGTGACTCATACATATACATTTTCACAAACACATGTTAGTGATTGATGTCAATTGATTGACCGTGTAAGGGCCGCTTAAAGCGACTCATTTCGTTCCGTGGAGGTATGAAACTGACTTTCTGTCAATATTTCGAGTGGGAAACAGCTGTCAGTGTCAAAATAACCTATATTTTCAAAAGAAACCACTAGATGACCCACCCTGTATATTCTGTAGCTTAATTTTAAAAATAAAGCAAAACAACATCAGATGATTCTTTTGGGCCACCTGTCATTGCCAATAAACCTCTTCTTTGGACAATGTATGCAAATGGGATTTCCCTAGTAATATTATATCTGGTGGCAGTCCTTCAGAAGTTTCACAACTTCTTACCATTTTCTATACCTTTTCTAGTTCATAGCATCCTCTGTATCCTTTCTTGTGAGACATCCTACTTCTCCATCCACACATTTAGTATGGCAAATTCCATCCTTTTTACGGATGTGTTTTCTCTATCAAATTACACGGTGAATGAATGCACCCCAGACGGCGATCAGTTGAACTTTTCTACCTCTCTAAAGCTGACACGTCGACTAGTGTGCCCCGCCGCGTCGTTTCGCTGGTTTCAACTACAAGGATATGATCTCCTCAAATATGTTTTTTTCCTTTTTTTTAGGTTTTTCAAATGAATCCAAAGTGTCCTCTTACACATCCGTTTGAGTTTATCCACTTGCTCGCTCATACGCTGCGAGAAAGATAGTTTTTCGTTTCTTTTTTCCTGCAAGGACATTGTACCTTCTACTAGGTTTGGTAAGGAGGAAAAATTGTTCCTATGGGCTGTTTTCCACCACGTTTGACTGGTGTTGGAAAATTGCCTTTTTCCACAGTAGGTCTAGGTAGTTTGTTTTGCTAGAAAATTTAAAGCACAACCTTGTGCTGTCTTATAAAACTCTCCATGTGTGTATGTGTGCGACTGTTAAATTTTACTTAGTAGTATGCCATGGGAAGGGGGGTTTTTAGGCAAACAAAATTTTTTTTTGCTAGTTTCGTTGCACGAAAATAAATTTTCCAGCAAAGCACACAAATTACAGAATTTCGTGATACATGAGTGAAATTCACTTAATTAGCTTTTTTTGTGTATGTATGTGTGTAGGTTTTTCGTGTAGATTTCTACATATTTGGGTTGTTTTTGTTGTGAAAGTCACGTCATGCCGCATATTGTTTGTGGATTAAAAAAAGGTCCTCAAATCCCAAAAAAAGTGGACGTAAATATATTTTTAAGTGTAACTACGCTTTGGGTCCGTCCTTTGCTGGTGGTCATCAGAGGACTCTGGTCTGTTAGTTTGCAACTTGAATGGAATTTGGGCAAAAATTTAATTTGCTATTTTAACTTTGTGGCTTTTGAGTTGTTAGCAAATATTAAAAGGATTCAACTTTGGATAAAGTATGGACACTTCGTCAAAGGAGTTTGGCAAAGTAGCTAAGTGTTGGATTTAATTTTAGAAAATGAATTTATCCTGAGTGTCGTGGTATTAAGCATGCTGCACAGGAAATTTTGAGGGAGTGTGAAAGAAAGGGGATTTGCTTTGGCATTATGCTTGAGTCAGCTACTTTTGAAACATTTTTCCGTTCACCGATAGGATATGCAATAAGCTATGTGCGATAATTTTGTTTATTTATAGTGCTTGCAGGTAGATACTACGATGGCTGTATAGGATTGTGTACATACAACGACTTAACTGTTACGGGGTTTTATAGATAAAACTCGAGGAGAGCAAATCCTGGTGACTTTTATTTTCGTTAAGTACGTGTAGCTATGGGTTAAAGTATTACCATTGAGCTGACTTTCTAAGTGAATCAGTGATAGTTGCATGCGGCTTCTGAAACTATTTTTTTTATTTTTTCAAAGTATGTAGGTCAAATCGAAAAGTTTTAGCTCGAAAAATATGTATTTCAAAAGTTGAGAATATAAAAGTACATAATTATTAATAACAATATTGTAGTACACTCATATCTCGGTTGACGGCCTAGATACGTTCCACAAAATCAGTCCGTAAAGCGAAATGCCGCATAACGAGTCATTTTTGTCATACAAACCTATACAGAATCTATTTAATTGGTTCCAAATCTTAATGAAATAACCAAAAGAATGATACAAAAAAAAATCAATATATGGTGCTGATGTTTGATCTATTCAGACGGAGCTCTTCTGGGTAAAGCTAGGCAAGAGTTGCTAGGGATTTGATTTCCGCTTGGCTGTCGCTGAACATGCTAATATGCTTCGTGGATATTACATTCCTTTTCAGCCAAAACAAGACTTCTTTCATTGCCATGATTTCCGCCTGGAAAACGCTACAATGATCGAGAAGGCGAAAGGATATGCTTAGGTTAAGCATCTCGCATAAAACACCTCCACCCACTTCCTTGTAGATGTGGATTGAGTTATAGGTCTCAATCGAATCCGACTCCCATTCAAGGCGACTGGGAGATTGAAGAACAAGCGAAATCCGTTGGCCTTGAAGTAAATGAGGACATGACTAAGTACATGCTATCAACAAACTTACAAGCATCTGTCCACCGCTTAGGACAAAACGTCACTATTGATACTTGATAGGATCAATTTCGAGGTAGTTAAGGAGTTCACCTGCCTCGGAGTTAACATAAACTCCACGAATGACACCCTACTCTTGATCCGTCAAAGAATTACCCTAGGAAACCGTTGCTACTTCGATTTGGCAAAACAACTGGGTTCAAAACTCCTAAATCGAAGGACGAAATGTGTGCTCTACAAAACTCTTATCCTGGCAGTTCTGCTTTATGATGCCGAGTGCTGCACGATGAGCAAAAAGGAAGAGCTTATACTTGGCTCCTTCAAAAGAAAAATACTTCGGCGGATTTTTGGTCCTGTGCAAGAGGAGGGCGAATGGAGGAGAAGATACAACCGCGAACTCTATGAGCTGTTCCAAGATGTGGATGTAGTCCAAGAAGCCAAAACACGTCGAATACATTGGCTTGGCCACATCGAATGAACGGACAATAATGCTCCTGCTTAGAGGATCTTCGAATCCCAGCCCCCAGGATCGAGAAGGCAAGGAAGACCGAACCTCCGTTTCAAAGACCAAGCCATCGCGGATGCCAGAGCGCTTGGTCTAGACAACTGGAAGCAGCGAGCCCGGGATCGTAGAGGATGGAAGGCTGCAGTGTCTCAGGCAGAGACTATTCACGGGTCGGGAGCCCGATAAAGGAATATGATCTCTTCAGCATTATTAAGCAGATAGAGCGCTTCTGGTTAAAGTTAGGCCAGAGTTACTTAAATATTTTTCATCTTGTGCCATTTATCCATCTGCGGTTTGCTTTCTTGATCGCATCTTGCTTGATCAGTAATTTATATGTTTCAAGGAGCATACCTAACATGTCCACTGGTGATAGAATGTCAAGGATACTGCCCTGCCTGGCAAGCTCATTTGCCTTGCAGTTCCCTGGTATGTCTCTGTGGCCCGGCACCCAAAAGAAATGAATGGTAAATGCTCCGCCATCTCGTTAAGAGACAGTCGGCATTCGTGGGCTGATTTTGAATTGTCCGAAATTGCTTCCAGGAATTTGACGCTACAATGATCGGGAAGGCGAAAGGATATGCTTAGGTTAAGCATCTCGGAGAAAATACCTCCATCCACTCCAGATTCTGTTTTAGACCCATCCGTGAAGATGTGAATCGAGTTATTGTTCTCGATCCAATCGAATAGTCGGTGTTTTCGGTATTGTTAAGGTGATTCAGAATCATTGTGTGTTCACCCTGATTGGATGTCCATTGTGACGAGGCTCTCAGTATTACAGCTGCACAAGCTGAGGTCTGTTTGCCGTAGATATCTAGGGGCACTAGATGTAGGATACCATAAAGGGCTGCGGAGGGGGTTGTTCTTAGATGTCCACTAATGTATATGCAAGCTGATCTTTGAACTTTTCCTAGTATGTTGCGGTTGGAGGCTGCTTCTAAAGCAGTCCACCCGACTAAGGCACCATACAGGAGTATGGGTCTAATGATAGACACGTAAAGCCAAAAAGAGATATGTGGTTGCATACTCCATTTCTTCCTGATTGCCTTATTACAAGAGTATAATGCGACAGTGGCTTTCTTGACACGCTCTTGGATGTTGGCTTGCCAGTTCAGTTTCTTATCGAAAACCAGACCCAGGTATTTGGCTGATTCTGCGAAATTGAGACTGACACCATTAAGTTTGGGAGGGTCAATGTGCGGGACTTTGTATTTCCTGCTGAAAAGGACCAATTTGGTTTTTTGATGGTTCGCGCCGAGTCCACATTTGGCGGCCCAATTAGATAGTACAGAGAGGCCATTTTGTAATAGATCTCTAACGGTATTATGGTATTTCCCCGATACATCTATTGCCACGTAATCCGCGTAGGCAATCACTTTGCATCCCTCTCTTTCTAGAGAGCGTAGTAGCTTGTCGACCACTAGACTCCAGAGAAGAGTAGACAGTATATTAACCGTAAAGACTTATAGTGGAAAAAATATGACAAATTTTATTGGAAGAATAGAATATTTCAATTAAGGAGATGATTTCCAATCATATATGGAACGTAGAAAGTGGAAGAAAAATTTCGTTTATGATCGTAGTCGGGGGAGCAGAACTTTACAAAGTTGCTTAAACTTTGGTGACTCTAAGGAAACCAGAAGATTTAACTTTCGTTGATATTGTAAAATTGCTTACTGCACATTTTTCTCCGAAGAAGAACATCAAAGGCTAAGGGATTTAAACTCTTAAATCAGCATGAAGAACATGACGAAACACTATCCGATTGAACAGTTGTGCTTAAATCATTAGCGGATACATGTGCATATGGAACGTTTTTGAATGATGCGCTAACAGACCGTTTTCTTATTGGAATACATAATAACGAAAATTCAGTCAAGTTTAACTAATACTACACCAAAATCATTTGAGGAGAGCTGTGAAACGACACAGGTTTTTTTTTAGAAATCTCAAGGGTAAGTCCCTTGAACAGAGATAGTGGCGGATGAAGGCCAACGGCAGCGCTCAATCACATAGTGGATACTGATTGTCCCATGTCCTAGGAGAACCTAATAACTTGATACTGGCCCTCCAGGTTGGAGGTTGTGCTTTGGGTTGACTACCCATCCATAGAAAAAACCTATTGTGTCGAAGCAACCAATAACCTCAGAAACGTCTGATTTTGTTGTTGACGACCTTGCTAAACGAAATAAGGACAACGACGATCGTATCAGCACCTAAATAGAATGTGAGAATATTTCGGAAGCCCTTAACTGCCACAAATCAGACCCTACTGCCATCAAAAAATACGATGGGATGGGCCGGGCAAAAAGTGGATGAAAAACTGTGACATCTACTACAGACCGTGTTATAGTGAGCAGAAACAGCGACTATTCGGATGCGGATTTGTTATAATTGCCAGACTTAGGCAAGAAGTCTTATGTTTCCAAGACATTAGCGAACACATTGTAACAATTCGCAACAAGGGCAAACTCGCGAAAGATTGCTTCTACGAGACACTTGACATAACCTATGAGTTACTACCGAAGTACGATGTTAGAATTGTTCTGGGAGATTTTAAGCAAAGATAGTGAGAAGACATCTTCCTAAGCTGTACTATCGGAAACAACAGCCTACACGACAACACGTCTACGCTACGGAACTAAATGCCACTATAGCCACCACACAGTTTCCTCGCCTCGAAATTATCCTCGATATCCATAAGGGGACTGGTGGTCTCAATCAAATTGATCACATTAAGATAGACCAGAGGCACGCATAAAATGTTTTGGATGTCAGAACATTCCGAGGGGATAACATCGACATGGCTGCAACAACTAACTTGTTGCAGCCAAGGTAAGAATGCGGATATCCACCACGCAACAACAAACCAGAAATGCTGTGAAAAAATAAATTGTCAAAAGACTGCAATCTCAAGAAACCGCCAAGGCCTTCGCGCAACGCGTATCCCTTAACCCCTCGATTCACACCATACCACCAGCATCGAATGACGAAGAAGTTAGTTAGTTAGTTAGTTAAATCGACTATTTTTATTTCTTTCATTTTTCATATTTCATACAATCTTAGTCTCTATGGTTTGGCTTTTGAGCCGTCTACCAGTATGACATTATTTAGTTAGATATTTATTTTATTTTGTTTAATTTTAGATTTGGTTTAATTTTACATATAAATTAAAAAAAAGACAATTCTTAATGTGCTGAAGTTAAAAGCTTTCATCTATTATACAATTTCTGTACCGCATTGCGTTTACTGTATATTTGTACAGAAGGTCCCAACCTCTTTCGCCATTAAGGATACTCATTGCTTCGTCTAAATCAAGCACCTGTACACCAAAGAAAATGAAGCGAAATTCTTTTAGTACGGGACATCTCGCGATGAAGTGAAAAACATCCTCACGCTCCTTTAGGTTGCACAGGTTGCATAAAATTGGTAGTTCGGCACGGTGCGGTATAAAATTTAGATTAAGAAGTTCTCCTCTTATTTTAAAGATTGTGCTTATCTTATCAGTGGAATTGCTGATCAAAAAATATGTCCTAGTCTGTAAATGATGCTCCAATCGACTATAGTAAGCTCTGTATTGCGATGACTGTGCTTCGTTTACTAATTTATCGTAGATTCGTCGGCCAGTTTTCTCCAATAAGTCGTTAAATTTTTATTTTAGTAGACTCGATTGTTCGTTTGGTCTAACTGAAAAGTCATAACCGCATTCTCATCCTAGAACTTGCCACTCTTGAACACATTTGACTTTTTATCGCAGCATTGACGAAAACACTACTCTGGGCAGGCGTTCTGGATTCATTGCCATGACTTTTATGATATAATCGAAATGGAATTTGAGAGTATCCAGAAAAAGTGGTGCCACTTCCGTTTCCAAGTATATCATGTAGTTTGGGCAGCTACTCGGTAATCTAAAAATTCTCCTGATAAAAAACCGTAAAAATTTTTCTACGACTTCGAATGAGCAGTATCCCCAAACTTGAGATGCATATAGAAGGATCGAAGTTGCTGTAGCCCGAAATATTTTTTGTTTAGATATGTGCGAGATATTTTAATTATTAATATACTTTCCCCAAACCGCACAAATTGCCCTTTTAGCTTCTGCAAGTTTAATCTTAAGGTGAATGTTCATGTTCAAGTTGGGGGTAATCACAACTCCAAGATACTTATACTGCTTGACAATTTCGATTTGCTCCCATTGAAATATCCATTTTTCATTTTGAGCATATCTTCCCCCGCCATCTCTGAATATCATCATCTTTGACTTCTCTAAGTTAACTGTCAAATTCCACGTTCTGCAATAAGAATCTAGCCTATTTATCATTAACTGCATGGTATCTACTGTATCCGCAAGAAATACGATGTCGTCTGCAAACATTAGTGCTGGAATTTGTGTTCCACTTAGTTGGATTCCTCCTTTAACGTACTCAGTAATGTCGTTTATGTACAAAATAAATAGCAATGTGCTTAGGACGCATCCTTGTTTGACACCCATTGTTATCTCAAATTCTTCCGACAAATGGCTGCCATCCCAAATATAAGCAGAATTATTTTTATACATGACGAAGAACAATGGCAACGATTCCAACAAGATTAGCCGCAACTGATCAGCTAGGTTTCTCACAGCCACCAGCAAGAAACCCTTGGTTTGATGAGGAATGTCGACAGATGCTCGTAGACAAAAACGAGGCCTACAAAGCTAGCTATGCTGCAGGTGAAGACGAGAGCTGTCATTGAGCTCTATAGGAAGGAAATAGGGGAAGATAGACGAAAAAAAAGCAAAAAAGCGAGCGATCGACGATATAGAGAGGTGCCCCTCCAGGAACGATGTTTGCAAGTTTTACAAAAGTATAAAACGCCAAAGCCAAGGACACAAGGCTCGAAAAGAATCCTTTTGAGAAGGAAATATCGGAGTTGAGACACAGTCTATGCTGAGGATGTGGCAGAACCACTTCTACAGACTGTTAAACGGCGGTGACGAACAACATTCGACCACCCGATCTAAGTGAAGTGAGGATAGCAATATCTAAACTCAAGCTTAACAAGGCTGCCGGAAATGACGGCCTTTCCGCCAAGCTTTATAAAGCCGGTTGCGATGACTTGGTAAGTAACTCCACGAACTCATAAGCCAAAACAAGTCAGATAAAAGTATACCAGAAGAATGGAACCTCAGCATTGTTTGTCCGATCCACAAAAAAAGAGACCCTCTTAACTGCGCCAACTTTAGAGGCATAAGTCTCCTCAACATCGCCTACAAGATCCTATCTGCCATAATATGTGAACGCCTGAAACCGTTTTACTAGTATAGGCCAGGAAAGTCCACAACTGATCAAATCTTTACACTTCGTTTCAGATCATGGAAAAAAACCCAAGAAGTCCAAATTGATACCCACCACCTATTCATCGATTTCAAAGCCGCATACGGCAGGATTTATAGCGACGAACTATACAGAGCCATGTCTAGTTTTGGTATAGCACCCAAACTCGTCCGTTTGTGTAGGATGACGGAGAATTCTCGCCGCTCCATAATGGTCGGAAACGACCTGTCGACCTCACCTACACATTTGAAAACAAAAAAGGATTTTGGCAAGCCGATGCGCTGTCATGTGACTTCTTTAGTTTGATTCTTGAGACGATTGTGCAAATCTCACGAGCTAACACCAGAGACACAATCCTTCAAAAACCGGTGCAACTACTAGTATACGCCGACGATATTGACATCATTGGTCGGACTCAACGTGATGTCATATCCACGATTGCTCGTATAGAGAAGTAAGCGGCAAAAATGGGCAGTAAATGAGGCGGTAAGACTAAGTATATGCTGTCAACACGAAAGGACACACAACATCGACGAATTGGACAGAATGTCACCATTGACAGATATAACTTTGAGGTAGTACGGGACTTTGGCTACCTCGTCTCCCCTATTAACTCTGAAAACAACATCTCGTCAGAAATTAAATGAAGAATTACTCTTGCCAACCGCTGTTTCTTTGGGATAAGAATTCAATTCAGTAGTAAAGCCCTCACTCGAACTACTAAGGAGATCCTATATAATACCCTGATCATCCCAGTCCTGCTCTACAGCGCTGAAGCATAGACCATATCATAAACGGATGAAGAAATCCTTGGTCGATTCGAGATGAAAATTCTTCGTTAAATCTTCGGTTCCATTTGCGTTGACGAGCTATAAAGACGAAGAATCAACCGGGAATTTTACGAGCTATACAGCGACATTCAAAAAACTTCGCATTGAACGTTTAAGGTGGCTAGGATATGTAGAACGAATTTTAACTCCATTTTTGCCTAATACCATTAATCATAAAGCACTTGAATTTTCGCTTATTTTTTATACTTTTTCACCTCAAACTAGTTCGCCACAAAATTCTTTTAACTTTTTAAAATCTAATTTTTCATCTCTAAATTCATACTTCTTATCCGTAGATTGGAATAATGAATTAAACACTTCTGATTTGAATCTCATGTTTACCCGTTTTATAAATATATTAAAAGACTCTTTTACCAGGTTTGTTCCAGTTCGAGTAAATTCTCATAAGAAAAAACCTTGGTTTAATAAAAGGCTAACCAACTTAAAAAATGTAAAAAATAAAGCCTTCAAAACATTTAAAAAGAGCAATAATTCTGGGGACCATGATTATTTCATTCGGCTGCGAAAAGAATATGATTTTTTGCACCGATTTTTGTACAAGCAATATATTTTATCTGTTGAGTCTAACATAAAGCACAACAGCCGATCGTTTTGGTGGAATGGAATTCCAACCCTTATGGAATTCAATGGGGCTAATTCAACAGATGAAATTTCAACATGCGAGTTATTTGCAGCGTATTTTAAATCTGTCTTTGTAGAACGAAATGAATCTACCGACAATAATTATTTCGAATTAGATCCTATTGCTGACATTGGATCAATTTATTTAACAGAAATTGACATAATAAACGGAATTAAAACCCTCGAAAGTAAATGCAGTTTTGGGGTTGATGGTATTCCCCCTATTATAATAAAAAAATTTACTGCATTAGTTAGTCCATTGCTTAAGGTATTCAATCTCTCTCTTAAATCGGGCATATTTCTCGATGAGTGGAAGATTGATTATATCACTCAAATTTTTAAATCTGGATCTCGAAACAAAGTAACAAATTATAGACCTATCTCAAAGATTTCAGTTATACCAAAACTTCTGGAAAAAATAGTTAAAGACAAAATTTACTTTTACGTCCAAAATGGTATTAGTCATCTTCAACATGGGTTTGTTACTGGTAGATCTACGACCACGAATCTAACACTGTTTACTAAATATACCCTTGAGAGTCTTGAGGCCGGTACACAAATTGATGTTATTTATACTGATTTCTCTAAAGCATTCGATAAGTTGGATCACAAAAAACTTGTGGAAAAATTTAATGCTTTAGGTATTCACTCAAGACTCAATAAGTGGTTGTCCTCTTATTTGGCAAATCGAAAACAAATAGTCAAACTGGGTAATTCAACATCTCTACTCTTCAGTGTAAACAGTGGTGTACCTCAAGGAAGTCATTTGGGTCCTCTTCTCTTTATTTTGTTCACTATGTCATTAGTGAACAAAATAAAGAGAAGAGGACCTTCTTTCATTAAACATTCGAAATGCTTAGGATATGCCGATGATTGGAAGTTTTACACTCAAATAAAATCTGTTAGCGACAGCTAGGGTTAATGAAATAACCGATCTCGGCATTCGATTTGATAAAAAAATTACATTTACTTCACATTACGATGTAACAATATCAAGGGCAAATTCATTATTAGGTTTTTTGAAAAGAAATTCCTTTGATTTCAAAGACCCTTATACATTAAAATCAATTTATTGTTCTCTAGTTAGATCAATTATGGAATATGCTTCGGTTGTTTAGTCTCCTTACCATCAAACGCATATAGATAGAATCGAGCGGGTACAGAAAAACTTTACCAGGTATGCTATCAAAAAATTAAACTGGTATGATGAATTACCTGATTATAAAGCTCGATGCTTATTACTGGGCTTGCAAACTCTTTCTACTCGCAGGAAGCTAACAGGCGTTATGTTCATTAGGGATATTATATGTTCTCGGATAAATTCATCCGAATTGCTAGCTTGTCTCAATATTTATGCACCTGTGAGACACCTTCGCCCAAAAGATATGTTCATAGCATATAGGCACAGAACAGCTTATTGCCAAAATGAACCAATATCAAGATGCATCACATATTTCAACGAAATGTGCAGTTCTGACGAATGCGAATTTTCAAAAAGTAGATTAGCATTTAAAAAAGATCTTTCCATATCTTTTCACTAATTTAACAATTTCACATCCCAAATACTAACAATCCTTCGCTAAGTCTATACTCTTAGAAAAGGTTTTTATTTTTTTTTTAGTTTTTCTCTATGATTATAGAGTTTTTATTAAATATATATTTTTTTCTTCACTTTGAAGTTTTTTTTTTAAGTTTAATTAATCTTTTTTTCAGGATTAAACTATTTTTATTATTAAGTCAAAATAATCTGTTAATATATACGAATATGGTAGATCAAATAAATAAATAAATGGACACCAATACTCGCAGAGTCTTCGATTCGCAGCCAGACGTCGGACGCAGTAGAGGAATACCTCGCCTTAAGTGGCGCCCACACGTAGAAACCGACCTTAACCAACTTGGAGCGCGAAACTGGAGGCAGTTTGCTAAGGACCGGGCTAACTGGAGAGGCAACTTGATTAAAGCCCAGGTTCATTTCGGACCTTAGGGCCAGGTACCTTGGGTACTTTTTGACAATTCACAAGCTCTTGGGTTTATTTGAGAGTTATATGCAACTGTCAAAATCACAAAACGCGCATGAGAACCGAACCTCAGTCCCCTAGCCTACAAAACCGGCTTTATGCCAGTTGAACTCATCTCATTTTTTTACAATAACCAACAACACACGGTGTTCCAAAGCGTGCTTGCTTTCGAGGTTCAGACGACAACCGATATTTTGTTTGATCTCTTTTTTCGTTACACTTTTTCGTTTCATAAAATTGAATTCACATCCCAAAAGAAGTTTCAATTCAAAAACAACTGAAGGTTCGTTTAAAACAACGATGATTAGCAGCAAATTATGCTTCTGTTTGAGACTTTCGCCGCAGTGGGCTAGCTTCGCAATGTCTTCACCACACGAATCCCCAATTTTATTCGTGTCGGCGCGGCGCCTTTTGATTGCAAAGTGAGGTTACATTTAAGTTCACTTTTCATCCATTTAGCTTGAGTCAGCAATTAATTTTGTAAAAAAAAAAACTTACTTGTAAACAATTTTTGAAACACTGACGCCCAACCTAACGTGAAACAACAAACGATTTGCGAAAAAATATTTCACTGCGAATCTGAAGAATCTAATTCGCCCTCCAGGTCTCCAGGATGGCAGAACTGAAAGTGAATTCCTAAACAAAAAACAAAAAACAAAAAAAAACTCACGTTCGCTCGACTTTTAAACCCACACCGACATTAAAGCATTCTTTTCGTCCTGTATCAGGTTTAAGGAATTTGCTTAATTTTGACTCTTTGTGGATCGCAATTCGGAATCGGAATGTGTGCGTGTGCCTCTGACACGAAGTGAATGAGAACTCTCACTTCGGATGATTTATGATGAGGAGGACGCAACCTCATTTAATATCGACTAACACACAATCTGGGTCCCAGTCTCGAATCAAAAAAAAAAAAGGAGTAGATACTACCTGATTGATTGATATGGGTCATTGTCTGTCACACATCCGCCATTTGTGTGTGAGTTTTCTCCATTAGAAAGATGGACGGAATATGTCAGGAATTAGTTTTTGTATTCTCGATGCTTCACTCTTTATATCCATCAGGATGCCAATTCCTTGCAATTTTTCAATTAATTTTCGTAGCTTGAGGGTCCGTTCTTTCTCCGCTCCTGCCGTAGAGGTAGTGTCCTTTTTTTAATTCATCCTTTTTCGCCGCAAGGGAGTTCCTGATCCATTTATCGACATCCGATTTCAGTCACATGTCCGTCGTGCTGCTTCTGGTGGATTGGATATGGATATGCGCTGAATAAATGTAAAAAAAAAAATTCCTCACGGACGGGACGAGTCGGCTGAACAGTCGGACGTGGTTCTGTTAACTTATGAGTGTATGTATGCGTTTCTGTACGAATATATGTATGACAACGACAACGGATGGCATTTGCAGTGATTGATTTCGCTGCAGAGAGCAGTATATTCAGCCCGAAAAATCTATCCATGCGAAACCTTTAAAGCTGTTTGTTCAGTACAAATGTGTGTGTGGGAGAGTTTTTTTTTTGTCATTCGGAAGGACGATTTTATTTCGTTGGTCAAAGGCACTAATTGACCATGCGATGAAGCATTTTGTGAATTACTGGTCAACGTTTTAGTTACAACCGCATGATTAAGCGAATTGATGTTCGATTAATGTGCGGAACGGGTTGTAGTCGGTGTCTGTTTTTGATGTCCTTTGTGTGTGTTTTCATTGTAAAATGGGATTTGTTCAATTGTTCAGTGAATGGGCGTGATTGGAAATCCGTCAGGAAAAGGGATTTGTTTTGGAATTGCTTTCTGTTTCTGAAGGACACACGAGAGAGTGTGCGGCATGGTTATTTGTAAGCAATCCTTTTAATTACTTTTTACGCGGGCTCTAGTCTTGCTGAGGAACAAGTTTAAATGGATGGCTGTTGCAAAAAATAAATAATAACGGTTTTTCATTATAACTGCTGTTGTTGTCAATGCTTCATCACTGAGCTCGTTATTGAGAAGAATTGAGAAGAATGTAATTTAGTAATCTGGACCGTATCAAAAACGGATGAAGAAAATGCAAACTGAACCCTGCATCTAGTGCCAGATGACACAGCTGTATCGAATTTGATGGGATTTCGGATTCGGTCTATAAAACTCATGGACGTGGATTCTATCACGCGGCCTTAATATTTATTTCCAAGATTTACCTAATTGTGAACAATTGCCTATGGTCGATCTGCCAGGCAAAGCTTCACCTACAGCTATAGATATCCTCCATGTTGAGCGAAAACCATACAATTCACGTTAATCATTGGATTGCAGTTCTCGGCGAGGTACTCAGTTCGGTTGACTCGGATCATGCTGTATGAAGAAACGCGCGATCTTTTAAATAAACTCGGACTAAAAAAAATGTTCTTTTCTGGAAAGTCAGATGGATGGTAGACAGAATCCTCCGCGGAGACCCTGGAACTCCTGTTGAACACGCACTTTCCCGGATGCAGTGACACTAGTACGGAACCCGGGAGATCTCGGCAAGTATACGAACTGCACCACACAGCAATAAAACTTCAATAATTTCCGAAGAAAATATTTCCTGGGCTATAACTAGCTTCTCTCCGTTTAAGTCTCCGGGACCTGAGGGCATACTGCCAGTTATGCTTCAGAGAACACGAGACCTAACAGTGCCATGGCCGGCGTCGATTTTTAGAACCTGCTTAGTTCTAAACCATGAACCTTATTCGTGGAGACGCGATCGAGTGGTGTTTATAGCAAAGGTAGGCAAACGCTGCCACGAGACCGCGAAGGACTTCAGACTTATCAGTCTAACCTCCTTTGTACTAAAAACCATGGAGCGTGTTCTAGACATCCGCATGCGAAGTTTTCGCTATCGAAATCACAGCATGCCTACCTCAAGGACAGATCCACGGAATCAGTTCTCCACGAGGTAGTGCGGACAATCGAAAAATCCTTATCCAATGCATAGTCCCTATGTTCGGAACAAGAATTATCCAGGCAACTCTTGGTAATAGTCACTTAACCAAATTTGCCCATAGAGGAACGCCACAGGGCGGCGTCATCTCTCCTTTACTCTGGAGTATGGTTATGAACAAAATTAGACGAGTCAAAGTTGTCGCGTATGTGGATGATGTGGTGATTGTCTGGAAAATTCACCTCCGAGATAAGTTAAAACCTTGGGGGCTGCTCTAGACAAGGTTAACACCTGGGCTGCAAGTTATGGCTTCGGTGTTAACCCGAGCAAAATGGAATTGGTGTTATTCACCACCAAAACTAAAATACCCTCTCTTGTCTAAATGGGCAACGACTCACGCTAGCGCTAGGTATTTGGGTATCATGCTTGACCCAAAACTTAACTGGAAACACAATATCGAACATAGAGTAAGGAAGGCGTGTGTTGTAGCCCTTACATAATGCGGGTCATCATACCAGTTTGCTTGCAGCAAACCCTTTGGAAAGAAGTGGGTAACGGCTATAACCTCACAGAACAAAAAGGACAGCCAGTTTAGGAACCACGGACGCACTGAGGTCGGCGCCAACATATGCCCTTACTGTGTGTGCTACTGCATCTCTTGCCTCTCGATCTACTCATTATGGATACCGCTTTATGCAGCAGTAAGACTCAAGGAGTCAGGATGCTGGATTGCAAGGCCGTATGGCCACAGTAATATCCTGGACTCGTTACCAAACGACATGGCCACTTTTCCAACAGACTACATCACACCTACACTAAGCTTGAAGAAAGGCTTCCACTAAGGCTTTCCTATACCAGAGCTCAGTGGAAGAGGAAATAAGTAGTAAGAGATTTCGACAATGTCGTCTACACCGATGAATCTAAGATGAACTGTGGTGTGGGGTCCGGGTCTACTCGGAATCACCGAATATATCAGTACCATACCGCCTACCGGACTTTTCCGGCTTATTCTAGGCGGAACTGCTGGCTATCCGAGAGGCTTGTACGCTACTGGGGCGTGGCACTACGAAAATGCAAAATATTGCTATTCTCATAGATAGTCAAGCGGCCATTAAGGCCATCAACCCGGCTACCATATCCTCCAAGC
The DNA here is from genome assembly GCA_932526625.1 of Rhingia campestris. NCBI lineage: Eukaryota > Metazoa > Arthropoda > Insecta > Diptera > Syrphidae > Rhingia > Rhingia campestris. The sequence goes on from OW052183.1 coordinate 32,353,766, forward strand.
TGGTACAGGAACTTGAACGAACTTGTCAATCTGGGCGAAGGCTTCAGGGTAACACTTCTCTGGGTTCCAGGGCACTGTGACATTGAAGGAAACGAGAGTGCAAGCGAGCTGGCCAGAAAAGACTCAGCTCACACGGCTCTCTTGCGGCAATGGTCCATAACCCGCTAGGTTCGGTTAAGGGACAAATCCAACCATACTTCCTGAAGAGGGCCGACTCCAAATAGAGAAGGTTATCAAATTGCGTCATATCGAGGAAGATATTGCTTCTTACGACAAGAACTGAACAAATGACCTACTAAATAGAACCTGCCCAGGATTGGCATTGGCCAATTGGAGACTATGCGGCATAGCTAGGGATCCCATACAACCTCCCGCAGTTGCGGGAACACAAATGAAAGAGAAACCCTCTCTCATTTTATCTGCAAATGTCCGGCACAAGCAAGAACCAGATTGCGTGCATTAGAACAATCATTCTTCCTCAAGCTTAGCGATATCTCGGGTAAACGGATACAAGATCTTATCCGTTTTCTAAACCTCACAGGCTGGATCTAGAGACCAACTTTATCACATCCCCAACAATCATAATAATGGTCATACGAGTCCTGATAAGAAAAAGGCACATAAGTGCTACTTGGGTTCATGCTGAACCCGCCACTTGTACTTACCTACCCAAAAGAAACTGATCTGAGATGAGGATTTCCTCAACGGATGGTGCTGCAGCGATAGCAACGGCCGGTTTGTTCGACGACATTGCTGTCTTCTTGTTACCAGAGACGGCATCATTCAGACTGGTGACCGAGAGTATGTTCAATGATTCAATAAACTCGTTGTGGATGGCGGTAGTGATCGTGGACTTGGTGATGCTTGTGACGATGCAAATGCATATGGTGGTGATCCAAATGCGGCCGCTGTACTCTCTCTTGATGGTGATGATGGTGTTTTTGATGATTTCAGCAGTGCCGTATATTTTGGTTGTGGTGTACAATTCATGTCCATTCATGTACTCTCCATGTCCTTGTTCTTATCAATATTGTTGTTGTTATTCGATTGTTCGTCATCGCCTTCATTGTTGCAACTCTCTGATGAGTTTTTTGACATCATGTATCCTTACGCCTCATTTTCCCGGCATACTTGTCTATGATGGAACCAATTGAAATTTGGTTCTTTTCATTTTCGGAGAGTTTGGCCAACAGCACTGGATCACTGGAGGAGGGATCGTCATAATCCACCTTGTGTCGACCAATTTTTATTAATCCATCTTGACCAATCATTTTCATTTCATTCTTGAGGAGGCCAAAAGGGATCCGCCCGTTGCAGAACTCCAGCATCCGCAGCACATCAAAGAAATCTTGGAACTCCTTAGTTCGGTTGACAAATTTCACCACAACCTTGTCTTTACTTGTCGTATTAGCTCTCACCAGTTAGATCACAGATTTTATGGTATATCTCACATACTCGCTTCTTGTACCGCTTCACGATCAAATACGCCGAATTTTCATCGGCCAAATCCACGTCCTGATGTGTATTTTCCTCGTCAATATATACAGTCCCTTGTTGAGCCGCCTGATCTATCCTTCATTGGATGTGGCAACTGCTGTAGCTGTCGCTGATACCTCATCGTTTGTCATTACTATCGCTTTGCTCTTCTTGAGCGCCTTCATCTCCTCCACCACAGCCCTGAGGTGATAGCACAACAACTCTGGATTCTTTTTTATGCTTTCGGTAGCGGTCACAATGCATTTCGAAGCCAGGCGACTTTCCAAAGTCTGGCTGGACTGAGTAATAGTACCGCATGAGTTTCGACTCAATCAGTCGATTCATGTCGTCCAAGGAATCTGCGTCGCTACGTAATTCGAACTTGGGATTAAGCGGTTCCTATTCCTTTTGTTAGTCTAGGTCTTCGTTGTCTTCTTTTGAATTATCGTTCTTTGGTAGTTTGCTAGCGGACTTTTGTTCGCCATTTTATTACATCGAGGGCAGTAGCACTTTCAGCTTTGCTGGCGGTCAAGAAGTCCGACAGTCTTATACAAATTGTTGCAAATTTCCCGGGTTATCTTAACAGTGCTCACATGAAAGTCCTACTCGATGATATCCTTGAAGTTTTTGACATTTTTGACAAATGGATTTCCAGAGCGCTGCGCATCTTTGATATCGAAATTACAGGAACGGAATCGACGAACCCAAAACTGATGGTGATTGACTGTAACAGTATCAGAACTTTCAAGATTATTCAAATGTTCAGCCATCGACTTTATCGGAGAAAAACTGTAAAATATGGCGTATATTCTCTATGATGAGATTTTGTATTTATCTGGTATTGGTATTGATTAACTCAGCTTTGTTTGAGCGAGCTTAAGATGGACACCAGGCTCAAACAAAGCTGAGTTAATCAATACCAATACCAGATAAATACAAAATCTCATCTTTGTAACGGTTTTTATTGATCAAATAATGGATTTCTTTTGACCACACCTATTATTTCCTGGATGACAGTAATGTCTGCTTTAAAACATTTTAGGGCCTCCGTTAGTGGTTCGGCTGGACCTTCTTTTCAAATGTCTCTGACAATCCGGATGTAGATGCCCCGTTTTTTGTTTACCATTGTCCCCAATGTGATAGATTATATCCGAATCATATGTTTTTTATATGAAACATAACATAATTGTAATCTACCCCTCAAACAAAAGTCCATTTTGTCATTCGCAATCCTTTTTCTACTGCACAATGCATAGAGAATCCCCGTTCTTAAAATAAAAACATCAAAGGAATATCCATGAAACAAAATATTTTTATTCAAAGCCAAATACAAAGGAAAGTTTATCTTCATTTCAATGCTGCGATTAAAAAAAAAATATCCATTCACACAATCTTTTGAAAAAATAAACTCACTCGCACTCTTTTCGCATCCATGAGCTGCACACTGTTTCCTTGTTTTCAGTGCAAACGTGTGCACTCGGTAAGGATGGGCTTGGTGTATCTACAACCACCCTCGAGCATCGCCTCTTCCAATTAAGTGAGTTTTGCTTTTGTTTTATCATCACACGCTTGCCACATTGTGCTAGCTTAAGAAGCCCAGCTAAAAATTCAAATCCAATTCATTCAAAGTCAGAGCATACAACGGGTCCTTTTGTTCATTTCTATTCACCATTTTTTTTTTTTTGTAAACCCACTTATTCTGTGGATAGTTTCGCTATGGAAACTTCTTAAAAAAACTGTTAAAAGAATAAACTTAAAAGAACAAAGCATTACGCAACCAATTGTAATAAAAATAACACACACACTGACACATCGATGTAGGTGGAGAGCTGATGAAAAGGAAGTTTGCTTAAATGCGCCTTTGCTGCAGCACACGAAGGAGATAAATTAACGAATTTAGGTTTTCGTGGTTATGTGCTCAGATGAATAGTGTAAGAATAAAAAAAAACACCGTTGCCAGGATATTTTAGTGGTGACAGATCTACTACAATTTTGAATGTAATATTATACCAAAAAAACTTTTAGCGTCATTTTCTTCTCAGTCACTTCTTCACTTCTTTTCTCAAAATTGAAGATCCGAAAGAAAAACAGGGTCTGTTCCTGTACAATATTATTTTTACTGATATTTACTGCAAACATTTATTTTAACAAAATCGTGTACGGAAATGGATTTATCTATATAAAAAAATTAAATAAATAGGAAAAAATTATTTGAACGGGAACAAACCCATAATATGTACAAACACACAAAAGAAATATACAAGGTGGCGCAAAAATAACCTTCCGATGTGTTGGGATGCAGAATCGATCCCGGTGATGTTTAAAGGGAGAAATGAAATTAGACGAATTTTATCGTTACAATTAAAACTTTATTTCTTAAATATCAAAAATGATCTTACCTCGTGGAGGGTTAGTAAAGGAAGAGAAAGTAAAAAAGGTGGAAAACTCATATGAAGGGCATGAAAGAAAGTGGTATACAAATTTGAATTTACTATTTACACACCCATCTATGGTTTCAAAATAAAAATATACAATTTAAGTTGGATACATAGTAGATAAGATACGTGTCGATAAAGAAGTACTTAAAATAAATTGTGTATAAGAGTTTAAGGTGTTTGGCTTAAACATTGCCGCCCGCCTTGCAGTAATATGATCTGCAAATAACCAATTTCGAAACTTTATTTAATAATCTATCTAATCCCTATATCTGAACAATCAGATTGAGAACCTTTGTTTTATTCGAAGGGGTTCCACTCACTTCGAGAGAAAGGAATGTTAGTAGGGAATATCTAAACTATCTAGATACGTCAGCAAATTTGCAGATACATTTTAAATATAAAATAAATCATTTAAATATAAAAATAAATTGACAAATTATTGAAATTTGATATAAATGCATATATAAGATACACATGATACGTATGCTTACATATATTTCAAGTGCAATTCACAATATTTATTAAACTAAAAAGAGTATTAAATAAAGTTAGTTAATTAGGTAGGAATAACGCATAGCTTAACAACATGCCTAGTTATATCGCCTTGCTGAGTTCGAATGCTTGCTACACGTACTCTACCGTCATTGCCTGGAAAAACGTTAGTAACACGACCTAACCGCCACTCTGTTGGGGGTAAGTTTTCCTTTCTGACTACTACTATATCTCCGATTTGAACATCTCGTTGAGGAAATTTCCACTTATATCTTTTATGCAATTCCTTTAGATATTCTTCTTTCCAGCGTTTGCAAAAATGTTGGTGGAGCAATTTTAGCTTTTCCCATCGATTCAATAAAGAAAGTGAAGATTCATGTGGAATTGGCTCTGTTATAGAGAGAAGGGGGCTTCCTACTAAGAAATGCCCTGGAGTGAGTGAAAGTCCGGCAGATTCACTTTCAGATACCGCACTGATAGGACGCGAATTGAGGCACACTTCTATGCGACAAAGTAATGTTGAAAACTCCTCAAAGGTAAACTTTACTCCAGTTGCAACTTTTTTAAAGTGTGTCTTGAAGCTTTTGACACCTGCTTCCCATAGACCGCCCATATGAGGAGTGCCTGGAGGAATAAAATGCCATGATAATGCATTGTTATGCGATCTACAAATCTCGACAGTCGTCTGATTTAAAAAGCTTTTGAAGTTTTCTTTAATAATGCGATTTGCCCCAACAAAGTTGGTTCCATTATCAGAATATACGTCTTGTGGAAGGCCTCTTCTGGCAACAAATCTATGAAATGCAGCCATGAATGCCGCTGTTGATAGCTCAGTGCTACCTTCCAGATGTATGGCCTTCGTACAAAAGCATACGAAAACACACACGTAGCCCTTTGTTATCCGACAACTTCTTCCGAAATACGTCTTTATATCGAAAGGACCAGCAAAGTCTACTCCAACCTTTGAAAACGGACGAGAAAAGTCTGACCTTTCCCGAGGCAGAGCTGCCATAAGTTGGGAACGTTGATGTTTCTTGTGAATCACACAAATTTTGCAGTTATTAACACATGCTTTTATTAAATTTTTGAGCTTGGGGATCCAATATTCTTGCCTAATGATGACAAACATTAATTGATTTCCTCCGTGGAGGGAAATCTTATGAATGAAATTCAAAAGAAGTTTGGCAAACAATGATTTATATGGCAAAATTATTGGATACCGTTCGGTCCATGAAAGATTTGAATTGGTTAGTCGACCGTTTACTCGCATAACACCTTTAGTGTCGAGGATTGGATTAAGTGCCAGAAGTTGACTTGATCGAGTAATCGATTGGTTGCTCATTAGGAGTCGGTATTCACAATGGAAATACGTTTTTTGGGAAAGAATTATAAGTCTTTCCTTAACGAAATCGATTTCATCCTTTTCGATTTCGTAGGATTTGTGCTCAAATTTAGATTTGAACCGTGGGTTTGTTAAATGACAGAATCTGAATACGTATGATATTACTCTCAAAGCTCTCGAATAACAAGAAAAGTTTTGGAGTGTATCTTCATATTCAATGGATGATGCATGAAACGATTTATGAGGTTTAGACTCTAGGTCAGCATCATGGACAAATGAAGGAGTGGTAGAGGGCCAAGGCATTTGATTAGTTCGAAGCCATATTGGACCGTGCCACCACAACTCATTGTCCACAAGTTCACCAGGAGCCATCCCCCTAGTTGCTAGATCAGCCGGATTATCCTCTGAAGATACATGTCTCCAGTTAATGTCTCCAACATAATCCTTGATTTGGCTAGTGCGATTAGCGACAAATGTTCGCCAAGAACATGGTGGTTTATCTAACCACGCAAGAACTATAGACGAATCAGTCCACAAGTATGCTGAAACGTTTTCTGATCTGAACATGTCTACAACTTTTTTGAAAAGCTTGGAGAGAAGAACGGCGCCACAGAGCTCAAGTCTAGGTAGGGAAATCGTGTTCACTGGTGCAACTTTGGTTTTTGAACAAAGAAGTTGACATATACCATCTCCAACAGAATTGCATCTGACGTAAATGGCCGCAGCATAAGCTTGCTCGGAAGCGTCGCTAAACCCATGGATTTCGACTTTGGCGTGTGAAACTGTTCCTAGCCATCTGGGTACACCTAACTTAGAAACATCAGTAAAGGTCGTAGTAAACGATTTCCATGTATCTAGAGAATGAGGCGTAAGATGTTCATCCCAACCAGTTTTATCTTTCCATATCTGCTGCATTAATATTTTTGATTTAATGATAACTGGTGCAGTCCAGCCTGCTGGATCGAAAAGCCTGGCTATGTGTGAAAACACTTCGCGCTTAGTACAGGCAGATGAAAATGGGATAGGTTTTATTTTAAAGTAAAACGTGTCAGATTTGGCATTCCAAAAAACACCAAGAGTTTTGACAGAACTTTGGTTGGTCAAATTTAAAAAAAGATCGTTCAGAACGTGATCTTTAGGGATATTTGATAGCAATGTTAGATTATTGGCAGTCCATTTTCGGAGGACAAAACCAGCAGAAGAGAGGATGGATATAATCTCAGATTGTGATTTCAAAGATTGTTCCAGCGAATCAGAACCTGAAAGTAAATCATCAACGTAAAAGTCGTTGCGGAGCATTTGAGCTCCTAATGGATACGTTGACTCTTCGTCATCAGCGAGCTGCAAGAGAGTACGTATTGCCAAATAAGGTGCACAGTTGACACCGAAAGTGACTGTTTGTAGCTCGTAATCTTCAATATCACTTTCAGGAGAACTTCGGAAAAGAATTCTTTGAAAGGAGGTTTGCGAAGGATGAACGCGTATTTGCCGATACATTTTGGTTATATCTGCGTTGAAAACGTATCTATACTTACGCCAACGCAGCATAAGTGAAACTAGGTCCTGTTGTAAACTAGGCCCAGTGTGAAGAACATCGTTGAGACTGTTGCCGTTTTGAGATGGATTTGAAGCATTGAATACAACGCGCAACCTTGTTGTTGAGCTTTCTGGCTTAACAACAGCATGGTGAGGTAGATAGTATGACATAACTTTATTGTTCAAAGATATCTCATGAGAAGATACATTTTTCATGTGATCAATGTCTAAATATTCTCGAATCACATTGTTGTATTCAGCAGCTAATAATGGAGTCTTTGAGAGACGACGCTCAGACGCAATAAATCGTTTTTCGCAAATGTTTCTCGAAAATCCTAGGCTTAAATCGCCAGCAAATTCCTTTTTAAAGGGCAATTTGACAACGTATCTACCATCGGATTGTCGAATGGTAGATTCGGAGTAAAGACTTTCGCAATAACGATCTTCCTTGGACATGGGTCTTGGATCACAAATCTCTTCCAACTCCCAGAAACGCTTAACTTCTTCGTCCAGAGAAACTTGGTTAAAGTTGGACACATATTTTGAAAGCGTGGAATCCCTCGGTTTTTGAAGGGGACCAGAAACGATCCAGCCGAAAATTGTGTTTTGTGCAACCAAGTTTCCTAAAAGATTCCGACGAAGTCCTTCTAATATAATAGTTGGATAAATATCAGCTCCAATGAGTAAATCTACTCGAGAAGAATTATAAAAATGGGGATCTGCAAGCTTAAATTCAGAAAGTTCTGTGATGTCTATTGAATCAACTGATTGAGAAGGAAGTTTTCCGGTTGGATTCTCAACAACTAGATCTTGTACAGAAACAGTTTTTGAATCTAAGTTTGCTCCTATTTTAAAGTGGCATAACATTTTTGATGTTGTAGCTAAAGTTGCATTAACGCCAGAAATAGTTGCATTAATTCGGGTAAATGGAAGGGATAAACGAATTTGTGCAGCTTTAGAGATCAAAGTAATTTCTGATCCAGGGTCAATTAGTGCTCGGAGAGTGTATTTGTTACCCTGAGAATAAACTTGAACTAAAGCTGTAGCCAAAAGAATTTGCTTCGAAGATTTCGAAAAATATGTATTTACATTAGAAGGGTTAGATGCAGTAGTGGACTGTATATGTAGTTGTGAATTCGTTTGAGGATTCGATTGAGAAGTCGATGGAATCGGCATTGGTGGGTTAAGAGTTGTTTCTTGCAAATGAAGAAGTGTATGGTGTCGTTTCTTGCAATTGTTGCAATTAAACTTACTTCTACACGTTTGTGTAGTGTGAAATGCAGCTAAACAGTTTATGCATAAATTATTTGCTCGAACTATTTCAATTCTATTCTGGATAGAATTCTGCAAGAACGTAGGACAAGCGCGTAATGAATGATTACCTTGACATAAAAAGCAAGTTGGTTTATTAACCTTGGTATGATGTGTTTTCAGTTTTCTGGTTGATTGTACCTGTGGAATTGAAACACTTTGTTTAGGTTTTGAAGAAAGTCGTAAATCGTTGACTGTTTCTAGCACTTTATATCGCGAAACTAGGAATTTGCTTAAATTTTCCCAGGTTGGTATCTCAGCTGGATTTTCTAAGCCTTGTTCCCAAAGAGAAAGGGTTTTTTCTGGCAAACGACTTGAAACTAAAAAGGTCAATAATGAATCCCAAGAGTCCGTATTAATTCCGTACGATTTTAAAACACTAAGACAGTCATTCACATCCCTATTAATTTGTTTGAGAGCTTTATCAGTCTCAACAGTAACGTTTGAGATGTTCAATAAAATTTTTAATTGTTTATTAACAAGTATTCTTTTATTTTCATATTGCTCTTTAAGAGCATTCCACGCAAGCTCAAAATTGTCATCAGTTAAGGCAAACTTAGATACAATGCCGTATGCATCATCGCGAGTCTTAGCCAACAGATGAAACAGCTTTTGAACTGCACTTAATCGCGGATGATTAATATAGACCGCAGTAAACATGTCGCGAAACGACGGCCACGAAAGATAATCTCCGTAGAATACCTCAGAATCACACGCAGGAAGTGAAAAGGAACTATTTTTTGAAACATTTTCAGTTGCAAGTGATTTAACGTGCAACAAGACTTGTGAAACGCCTAAAGCAATATCATCTTGATTGTCGACTTTCTCAGTAGGAGAACTACTAGGAGAAGGATTCAACTTATTAGTTGCACTAAAAATCCATTCTAAGCAAGAGATATATGTTTCGGTTGAAAGCTTATATTTAGATTTCACTGCAGCTAAATTATCTTGCGATAATGGTTCTGTCGTGTTACGAACGCAATCCGCATAAGCAGATTTAACTTCTGACCACAAACTCAAAAGCTCTACTTTCCTTGCCTCTAACGAATGAAGCGATGCGGAGTTTATATTAATTTCTTTAATATCCGCGAAATACTCGACCAGGTTATCGGCGCAAAATATAAAATTCTCCATTTGAGACATTTTGTTGTTTATTTAAACAGATCAAACTTTAAACAGTTTTAAAGAACCAAAATAATTTTGTTCCCACTATATTGGTACGAAGAATTCGAACTAGCACTATATAACTATACACATAAATATCAAAATAGTAGCATTCAATTATTAATTATATAAAATGAATAAGAATTTAATTTGACACTATTATGAAATGCACGAGAATAATAGTAAAACACACGTACCTGTTGGTGGTGAATAGCTGAACATAAACTGGTTTTTCGGTATCTTCTCGTGAGACCTTGAAAATCGTGGTGAATTTTGCGCTGAACTGCTCGTGCCAAGATTTGAATATGATGAGACTTCTTTGGTGGTGATGAGCGGGGTAGCGATGATAGTGGTGAATAGATTTTTCACGTGCTGCGAACTTGTCTATGATGGGTGATCGATACACTATAACTATATGTATAGGGTTGCGGATTTCACTGATGATCGGTTGGTTTTAACACTGAGTGAGGTTAATATAACTGCTTGTTGGTTGTGTTATACAACTGATGGATTTTGGTAATCAGCTTTAATTTCTTTTATTGAATAAATGATGGAACTGTGGCACTTTCATCAAATAAAGATGTAGATCTTGTTGAGTTGTATTGCGAAGAATTCGGCAATTCAAATGGTACACGTACAATCATGCGGTTGCAGAGTAGTAATGCGATGAAAGGGAAATAAATTCCGTGTGATTGTCGACGCCAAATTGAGTAGAAATACTCGTAGAATCGTTGATTCGTTGATCCGGCTCGAAGGACCAAATGTTGGGATGCAGAATCGATCCCGGTGATGTTTAAAGGGAGAAATGAAATTAGACGAATTTTATCGTTACAATTAAAACTTTATTTCTTAAATATCAAAAATGATCTTACCTCGTGGAAGGTTAGTAAAGGAAGAGAAAGTAAAAAAGGTGGAAAACTCATATGAAGGGCATGAAAGAAAGTGGTATACAAATTTGAATTCACTATTTACACACCCATCTATGGTTTCAAAATAAAAATATACAATTTAAGTTGGATACATAGTAGATAAGATACGTGTCGATAAAGAAGTACTTAAAATAAATTGTGTATAAGAGTTTAAGGTGTTTCGCTTAAACACGATGTTTTTTGGCTGTAATTTAAAAAAAAATGAAAAACTTTGATTCTTCTTGTGGTTTATTTTTATTTGGTCTTTTAATTTTTTTTACATCAAGTCGAGAATACGATGTCATGTAAATGGCCGCCGCCTCAGTTGATTGTCATTTGAGCCCTTTTTATGTCATTTTCCATCACTTTGGCCAAAACTTCTGGCGATAGGTCCTTACATTCTTGACGGATATTGTCTTTAAGAGCTGCAAGAGTCTGAGGCTTGTTGACATAAACCCGCGACTTCAAAAAGACCCACAAAAAGAAGTCTGGAGCGGTCAAATCTGGCGATCTTGCTGGCCAGTGCAAATCGCCAAAACGGGAGATTAGGCGCCCGGGAAATGCATCCTTCAGCATATCGGTTGTGGCACGTGCAGTGTGTGCCATTGCACCATCCTGTTGGAACCACATGTTTTCCAATCCCAATTCATCAAGTTGCGGCAAAAAGAACTCGTTGATCATTGCTGTGTAGCGCTCACCATTCACAGTAACCGTTTGGCCCGCGACGTCTTCGAAGAAAAAAGGTCCGATGACTCTTCCAGCACACCATACAGTGACTTTGAGCGGGTGTAATGGCTCTTCGTGGGTTACACGCGGATTTTCAGTGCCCCAGAAGCGTAAATTTTGCTTATTTACGTACCCGCTAAGTTGGAAATGGGCCTCATCACTCATGATTATTTTTGATGAAAAATCATCTTCCTCTTGTTGGTGATTAAGGATGGCTTTAGCGTATGTTAGACGCAATTGGCGGTCAGCAGCTAACAGCTGATGCACCGTCTGGACTTTGTACGGAAACATCTTCAAATCATGTACCAAAATTCGCTGTAAAGACCGTCGACTGATAACCATTTGCGTGGCACGTCGTCTGGTCGATGTCGACTGCGCTTCCATGACATCTTCGGCTACAGCAGCAATATTCTCTGCAGAACGGCTACTCCGGGGTCTGCCACGCCTGGCAGGCGAGCGGCTAAACGTCGCAGTGTTTCACCAGTAGGCGTTGGACGGCTAGGAAATCTGCGACGAAATTCACGTTGTGCCAAAGTCACCGACCGATTATTGCTCAAATAAATAGTCACCAATATTCCGCGTTCTGGAGCAGTGTAGCGTAACATTGCTTATTAACGTGTATTTCGCATGTGTTTACTACACAAATGTCAAAACAGAACTGACATTAGGGGCCAATCGCAAAATTTATAGCATTTTCTGATAGGAGGATTACTTTTGCGCCACCTTGTATATACAGGGTGCGCCATCTCGGTAGTAGAACGATATAAGACTCTGATTGGCTTTAACTTGGCAATACCCAGTGCAGTGGTTGTAACTCTGACTACACAGCAATTGTACTTATTTTTGCCTTCAAGTAGTTTGACTAAAAGATAAGTGCGAGTGTTGAGAACAAGACAAAAAACAGCATAAATAGCCTGGTCAGACTGGCATGGAATATCCGACCTGCTGTCCCAGGCGAACCTAGATGACCTGCTTCGACATATTCGGACAACAGGTTATTTAAGAATCTTAAGGGTAAATCAGGTCACTTGAACATAGATGGTGGGTAATGAACCGAAAGGCAACCGGCAGCGCTCTATCCGGTAGTGAGTAGTGATGGCCCGTGTCTTAAGGGTATCTAATAAATTGGGACTGGCCCTCCAGGGGGGTTGTGCTTTAGGTTAACCACCCACTCATGGAAAAAAGCTGTATGTTACGAAGCAACCAATAGCCTCCAAAAGGACTGATCTTATTGTTGACGACGACAGCGAAAAATACCAACCGCCCGACCTAAGTGAAGTGATATTAGCAATATCTAAACTGAAGGCCGCCGGAAATGACTGACTTCCCGCTGAGTTTAAAAAAGCCGGCGGAGATGATAAGATAAGCCAAATCTGGTCGGATGAAAGTATGCTTGAAGATTGGAACCTCAGCATCTTTTGCCCGATGAACAAAACTTCTCAAATCTTCACACTTCAGCAGATCCTGGATAAAACCCAAGGAGTCCAAATCGATACCCACCACCTATTCATCGATTTCAAAGCCGCATACGAAAGCATTTATAGAAACAAACTTTACAGAGCCATGTTGGTCGATTGTACAGGGTGACCAACCAAGCCAAATCTGGTCGGATGAAAGTAAGCTTGAAGATTGGAACCTCAGCATCTTTTGGCCGATCCACAAAACTTCTCAAATCTTCACACTTCAGCAGATCCTGGATAAAACCCAAGGAGTCCAAATCGATACCCACCACCTATTCATCGATTTCAAAGCCGCATACGAAAGCATTTATAGAAACAAACTTTACAGAGCCATGCTGGTCGACTGTACAGGGTGACGATGGTGAATTCTCAGGGTCGAAAACGACCTCACCGACACAGAAAGGTTTTAGGCTAGGCAATGCGCTGTCATGTAACTTATTTAATCTGATTCTTGAGAGGATTATGCAAAACTCCTAAGCCAACACCAGAGGCACAATGTTCCAAACATCGGTGCAACTACTAGCATTCGATATTGACATCATCGGTAGGACTCAACGTGATGTCACAGCCACGATTGCTAGTATAGAGAAGGAAGCGGAAAGAATGGGTTTAGCAGTAAATGAGGGTACGGCTAAGTATATGCTGTCAACTACGGGCTAAGAAGGCAATTTATTAGGAAAGCCCTCACTCGAACTACTAAGGAGATCATATATAAGACCCTGATCATCTCTACGGCGCTAGATCCTTGGTCGATTTGAGAGCAAAATTCTTTTAAAAATCTTCGGTCCCGTTTGTGTCGACGGGCTATGGAGACAAAGATTCAGCCAAGAACTAGTTATAAGAGCAGTACAGCGACATGCCCCTAGTGAAAAAAAAAACTCCGCATTGGACGTTTAAGATGGCTAGAACATGTAGAACGAATGGAAACCAATACTCCGACTCGTAGAGTCTTCGATTCCCAGCCAGACGTCAGACGCAGTGGAGGAAGAGCTCGCCTTAAGTGGCGCGCTCAATTAGAAACCGACCTCAACCAACTTGGAGTGAGCACCTGGAGGCAGTTAGCTAAGGACCGGACCAATTGGAGAGGCATGTTGGTTGAGGTTCAGGTTCATTCCTGACTGGAGCCCCACTTAAGTAAGTAAGTAAGCTATTCAGATAACGACGGTTGACCACTCATTCCAAAACCTGTTCATTTGAGCTGAAGAGTCAGAGAGAAGGACCTGAAAGGCTGAATTGATGACTTCCTTCTTGTAAATAGGGAACGCCTTATCCGATTTCTACCGTTTAGAACTCATTTGATAGCATTTGATAGCCTATTGAACCTAGTTCATGTATACAAGACCAACAAAATGTTTAAAAATGAAAGCATTTGATGTCATTTATTTCTATAAGGGGTACCCCTGCCAGACAATCTTCAAGAGGTAAGGTCTGAAGTTTTTCCTTTACATCTTAAGAAACCATGACCAGTGAGTGATTTAACAAACATAGACAACGAAGTTCGTTGCTATATGTAATATTTTTGGCAGAACTCTCGTGAGTTATGAAGACTGGTCAGTACTTCCTCCTGATATAGGGTTTCATTCGGATCTTTTTTTAGAGGTTACGGATCGGTGAATAAGTTATTTATAGTGTCTGAACATAATATGTTGCAGATCCATTTCTAGACAGTTTTTAGGTTTCCGACTTTTGGCAGTGTGATAGGATGTGAAATTTGCGGGAATTGGACTTCTTCCAAACACTCGTTGAATCGGTCTATTGGAATCAACGACCTGAATAATCATTCAGAAGGAATGCCAGATCTCGGCGCATTTCCTCTGACGATGTGAGATTGCTCATTGAGATCAAATCCAAATTGTTCACAAATCGAACAAAGCGATGGTCCAATAAATCGAAATCATCCGAACAATGCACCCGTTGGTAATTGTTTATTCCAACAGTAATACAGAAACTCCCCACAGTATGATATCAATTTTGGAAATTCATGTAAACTCCCTCGGACATTTTGATTCACAGTCAATTATAAACTAACAATCAACCTCATCCATCAACACCAATCGACATCAGGACAACAGGTCGTCATTGTCGCAAAGTCGGCTCACCACAAACCTAATTCAGCCAGCAGACTCCTGCTTCCACCCGGATGATGGATGAACAAACAAGTCCTCAAATCACGACGCACAATTTAATCTCAAGTCTCGATTAATTAATCTCTCCGGGTCCCTCAAAAGCGAGCAACTTCACCACCTGTCACCCATACCACTATACACCTGTCCCGACACTTGAGCCAACATTATTAAATCGCATGCATCAAGGCGTTATCCATTAATTCCAGTAGGCATTCACCAAAGCCGAGCCTATGATGCCAGCAAATAGCAACATCCTCCTCATCTCTCCTCGCAGGACTATGTCAGCAGCGACGGCTACGTACACATGTGCACATTTCATTGACGATTATTGCATAATCGTTTGCATTAGCAATTACTACACAGACACACAGAGCAAGAGTGTTGAAGTGGGCGTACTATATGCAGACGCCGTAATAAAAAGTGCAATCGTTTGCTTGTGTCTCATACTCTGTGAGTTCGTGATTTGGAATTAATTAAAAATTAAGGACTCCTCACACGGACACTGAGGGGGGGATTTGATTTTTTTTCCCAGCCGCTTTCTCGCAAAATGGGACTTTGTATGCACAACGGTGTGTGACAACTAAGCTCCGTTTAGCTGCACCATGCATTCCTGGCAACTCACTAGAACTCAACAAGTGCTTGTTGGGATTGTAGTCCTTCTACCCGCACAGTTGGTGTTTTATTTTATTTCAATTTTTTTTTGTTTTTTTTTTTTTTGTTGCTGCTTTCCATCCATTATCCTGACGCTTGAAGCGGAGGATTCTGTGACGGTTTGCCACATTATCTGGTGATGTGACGATAGTTTGTCTTCTATGGCGATGACAATACACGAGTATAGAGATTTTGCTATTTGCAATTTGTGGGAAGCCAACATCCGGCCAGGATGTTGGGGGATACGATGCGGAACGAGATACTTTTGTTTAGTTTAATGTGAGGTCACACATGCGGCATGACTGAGCAAATATTAGATACACGTGCGAGATGCACACAATCGAGTTGCAGGAGTTTAGTTCGACGGAAATAATGGAAAAGACAAATATATTTTTTAGCAACAAAGTATCCTTGATGGTGTTTTTTTTTTTCTTTTTGTTAAAATTGAATTTAAAAGTAATGTCGCACGTCAAAGAGCAAATATCGATCAACTCATGGGGGAGATACTTAACTCTCACACTGGATATAGTTGGGTCTTCGTATCCTCGCTGAAGATACTTTATCCCAAAGTAGGTGTGGATAAATGTCTTAAGCATATTTAATTCGCTTTTGTTAAGGATTTACTTTATTTCCATGAATATGTACGAGAGAGCGAGGGAGTAGATATTACAAAAACCCATTCACCAAGAGGGAAATCGTTTTTCGTTCTTCAGCTCGAAGGTTCGTTTCGTATATAAATGACACATTTTCGTGACACCTTACAATGGTGTGTGCGCTCGTTTTTTTTTTCGATACTTTTATGTGTCCCTCAGGATGTGCCATTTGCTGGGGAAATGTGCATTTTGTTTTATGGAAATCCAGGCGGTAACTCGGGGCCATTGTTTAAAATGAGTTTTGCAGCATTGTCTGGCATATACTCAAATGGTTATTGGCAGTGACAGTTAAATACAATTCTCGACATGGTTGACAGAATTGGAAATTCGACACTGGGTGTAATGGTTAATTAAAAGTTGAGAGTTTGATCAGATTGCCTGCGAACTGTATATTTGAACGTGAAACGAAAAATGGACCTTGGTTGGCATCAGTTAAGGGTATGTCAACGGCTATTGGAAATTGTAATTTTCGAATAACCTAGTTCTGTGAAACGTTTATTTTGTAATAAAGTCCAATCGACTTCGGTATGCGGGAATATAAGTACAGTTATATCCACCACCGTTTTTGCTTATGTTTAGATACGCATGACTAATTTAGTCTCATTAGTGTGGGTCTACACACTCCAGTCCGGGATAATTTTGGGCCTTAATTAAAATGCCACTCCAATAACCCAGATCATTAGCTTGCCCGTCTATAGTTGAGGATTTCAAGTTGCTTTCAGTTTGTTTTTGCGTGTGACACTTGCCTGTTGGTGTCCATTCGCTCTGCATATCCAAGACATCTTTATCCTCCTATGAAGAGCTGTTTATATGTATTTCAGGACCAGCATATCAACGTCCTACATCGTGCTTCTAGTAGAAAAATAAGAGATTGTAAACATTGCAATTAGAAGGCCGCATTGTTTAATCGATTTTGACATTTTGGAGTTTCTTACGCCCTAGTATTAACGTCCTTCATCGTTGCTGAATCTATATATGTATGTAACGGGTGATTTTTTAAGCGTAGTTTTCTTTTAAAAATCGAATAAAACACTCAAATTTGTATCAAATATTCAAAATGTTTATTGTAATCGATAAATAGGCCTTTGGTATTTACGTTTTAAAGACAACTTCATGTAAATAGTGTCCGCGGATCCGTTTCAAATGGTCCATTCGGAAGGTCCAATTTTGTGTCACTTTTTCGAGTATTTCGGCCTGTATTCCGCTGATTACGCATGTTATGTTATCCTGTAAGGCTTCAATCATGTTCGGCTTGTCCACATAGACTAACGACTTTACATAACCCCACAAGAAATAATCAAGAGGCGTTAAATCGCATGATCTTGGCGGCCAATCACAGAGCCATTTCGAGAGATAAGCTGCTCACCAAATTCATCCTTCAACATTTCCATTGTTTCACAAGCTGTGTTGCATGTGGCACCGTTTTGATGAAACTGGGGCAAAAAAAAAGTCGCGTATCATACACTAGTCGGCATAAGTATTTTGACGAAATAAAAATCGTGCATTTTTGAGTTTAACTTCTAAATGGCTTGACAAGAATTCATGTTTATTTTTTCATTTTTATATATAACTAATACAAACTTAAAAATAGGCAAACAAATATTTTTTCATAGAAGTCAAAAAAGATATAAATTAATTTGTAATTTCGTGTGTTGGCATAAGTATTTTGACAAGTATATAACTCTAAGAAAAAACATTTTAAACTTAACAAAAGTAAATAAATAATGAAGAATTTAGTAAAATATATAACCTCCTTTGGCTTCAATAACTTTTTGAAGGCGTCTCGGTACTGAATCTACTAAATTTTGAAGAATCTCTGGAGATATCTCTTCCCAAAGGGAAGTGACCTCAGAAATCGTCTCCTCTCTGGTTTTATTTAAAGAAACTGTTCTTTTGCGTTTCAAAAGAGACAAGACGTTTTCTATTATATTTAAATCTGGACTTTGAGGTGGCCAGTCCAAAGTGGCAACACCAACATCCTTCAAAAATTTAGTTATCATCCGGGCTTTGTGGCATGGGGCATTGTCCTGTTGCAGGATAAATGATTCACCAATAAGCCTACCTCCGGAAGGAAAGGCATTATCATTTAGGGTTCTTAAATATTGACCTTGGTTCATCGAGCCGGTGATAGGAACCAATTCACCCAGGCCATTATACGCAACACATCCCCAGAACATGACAGAGCCTCCACCATGGCTCACTTTTTGCCTTTCTACCTTTGGCAATCTAACGTAAAATTTGTTTTTTGATGAGTTATACTCAAAGGAGCTTTCATCTGTCCATAGAACGCTTCTCCAGTACTCCTTTGGCTTGTGCAGATGTTCCTTTGCGAAAGACAGTCTTTTAAGCTTGTTTACCTTTGATATGTACGGCACGTCCTTAGCTTTAAATGTTTTAAAATCTCCTTCCATTAAACGTCGTCGGACAGTGCGCTCACTGATTGGATTCGTTGCCGTCAAATTCCATTGATTTGCAGCAGTTTGAAGCTTCAGGAATATATTTCTTTTAAATTCCCGTAGAAGGGTTCGGTCTTCAGTGGGCGTTGTTTTGCGCTTAGCACCTGATCTCATTAGGTTTGTGATGTCATTATGCTTTTTAAACTTATTGATTTGATAGTGCACAGTTTGACGCGACACATTAAACTCACTTGCTATGTCTTTTACTGCCGTTCCAGCGTTAAACTTCGCTACCATTGATCTGACAACCAAACTCAACTCAGCCGTTTTCCCCATGGTTTTTAATAAATTTTAATAAATATTTATTTTGTTATCAACGTTTAATGTAAATTAAAGTTAACTACACAAGTTTTTTGGTTATCACGTGCTCAAAACTGTTAAAATATTTACACAAAGTTTCCGTCAAAATACTTATGCCACGTAAAAATTCTTTGTCTGCATGCGTTCTTATCAGCAGAAAGAGAATGCAAAAGGTAAACAATACAAAACTTGGCATGCATAGAGCTAAAAATAGATTCTTTGTTTCGCGCATCATTTTTGCACCGTTGTTTTAACGATACCAAGCAAAGTTAGTCTCAATAGTCACAAAAAGGTTTCGTCAAAATACTTATGCCGACTAGTGTAGCTTGATATCGTTCGCCGTTGAGGGTAACGTTTCTTCCACGGTCGTGTTTGAAGAAAAATGGACCAATGATGCCACCTGCCCATAAACCACACAAAACTGTCGATTTTTCGGGATGCATCGGTAATTCTTGTATGACATGTGGCAGTTCATCACTCCAGATGCGACAGTTTTGCTTATTTACGTACACGTTGAGCCAGAAATGAGCCTCATCGCTGAACACAATTTTTCGATAAAACAGCGGATTTTCGTGAAGCTGTTCTAAGGACCATTCACCAAAAATTAGACGTTGTGGAAGGTCATACGGCTTCAATTCCTGCACTAGTTGAATTTTATAGGCTTTCAAACCCAAATCGACACGTAAAATTTGTGGTTGAGTAACACATGCCCAATTGCTGAGAACGGCGACGAATTGACATTTCACGATCTTCATTAACATTGGACGCTACGACTGCAATATTCTCTTCGGTACGCACTCTACGCATGTGAGTCGATGGTTTAATGTCCAACATAGTAAATTTGGTGCAAAATTTGGTGATAACAGCACGAATTGTTGATACACCAGGTCGATTATGGCGACCATAATATGGTCGTAACAAATGGTGCACATTTTTCACACAGCACGAATTTTGATAATAAATTTTAATAATTTGCAATCGTTGCTCGTTTGTAAGTCTTTTTATGATTAAATGGCAGAGTAAACCTAAAACTTTTCACTTTGACATATGACGTTTAAACGGCATTACTAACCAGTGCTGCCAACCTGAAAACTAAACTCTTAAAAAATCACCTGCTAAAAGAAAGTGACGTTAGTTACTACACTTATAACTCAAAAACGCATGAACCGATTTCGATGATTCGCACCAATTATGACTGGTCTCCGGTTGACTGGTCTCCAGTTATTGGAATTGAATTTGATTTAATTCATTGTTTTGCAACGATTTTTGGTTGAACATCGCGAAACATTCAGCAATGGCCAAAGTTTTGGTAACAAGCAAAATCATTATCTGGAATGGAAAGCACAATGTCGCATAACGTGCGTTAGAAGCTCTGAATCGCACTATGAAAGCTCTGCGTAATGACGAAATACTTTTTGGCGGTGCATTGATTTTACTCTCAGTCGATTTCCGACAACACTACCAGTAATACCACGATCGACCGCTGCCGATGAGATCAATGTTTGCCTCAAATCGACAAAGGTACCATCTGCCGAAGTGTTCTCCAATCAACTCCTAACTATCGGTAATGATCGTGTTCCTGTAGACGCATCAAATGGATTGATTTCGTTACCGACGAATTTTTGGAATTTCGTCTCAACGAAAGAGGATTCCGAAGATTTTTCGAAGAATTTTTCTCTGGAATCGACCAAGGATTTCTTCATCCGGTCCATGCTACAGTGCCGTAGAGCAGGACTGGGAGGATCAGGGTCTTATAATAGTTCGAGTGAGGGTTTTACTACTGAATTGTCTTCTTATCCCGAAGAAACAGCGGTTGGAAAGAGTAATTCTTCGTTTGATTTCTGACGAGATGTTGTTGTCAGAGTTAATAGCGGAGCCGAGGTAGACAAAGTCCCGTACTAATCAAAGTTATATCTGTCAATGGTGACGTTCTGTCCAATTCGTCGATGTTGTGTGTCCTTTCGTGTTGACAGCATATACTTGGTCTTACCCTCATTTACTCCTAAACGGTGCATTGATTTTACTCTCAGTCGATTTCCGACAACACTACCAGTAATACCACGATCGACCGCTGCCGATGAGATCAATGTTTGCCTCAAATCGACAAAGGTACCATCTGCCGAAGTGTTCTCCAATCAACTCCTAACTATCGGCAATGATCGTGTTCCTGTCGACGCATCAAATGGATTGATTTCGTTACCGACGAATTTTTGGAATTTCGTCTCAACGAAAGAGGATTCCGAAGATTTTTCGAAGAATTTTTCTCTGGAATCGACCAAGGATTTCTTCATCCGGTCCATGCTACAGTGCCGTAGAGCAGGACTGGGAGGATCAGGGTCTTATAGTAGTTCGAGTGAGGGTTTTACTACTGAATTGTCTTCTTATCCCGAAGAAACAGCGGTTGGAAAGAGTAATTCTTCGTTTGATTTCTGACGAGATGTTGTTGTCAGAGTTAATAGCGGAGCCGAGGTAGACAAAGTTATATCTGTCAATGGTGACGTTCTGTCCAATTCGTCGATGTTGTGTGTCCTTTCGTGTTGACAGCATATACTTGGTCTTACCCTCATTTACTCCTAAACCCATTCTTGCCTCTTCTTTCTCTATTAGCAAACGTGGCTATATGACATCAAGTTGAGTCCTACCAATGATGTCAATATGATAAGGAATGATAGTAGTTGCACCGATTTTTGGAAGATTGTGGCTCTGCTGTTGGCTCGGGAGTTTTGCACAATCCTCTCAAGAATCAAATTAAAGAAACCACATGACAGCGCATCGGATTGTCTAAATCCTTTGTTTTGTATCGAATGTGTCGGTGAGGTCGTTTCCGACCCTGTTCGAGCAGCGGGAATTCTCCATCGTCATCCTACACAGACCAAAACTACACATGGCTCTCTATAGTTCGTATCTATAAATGCTGTCGTATGCGGCCTTGAAATCGATGAATACCTGGTGGGTATCGATTTGGACTTCTTGTGTTTTTTCCAGTATCTGCCCTGACGATGAGTGAAAATTTGATCGGTTGTGGACTTTCCTGGCCTAAAACCACACTGATAAGGGCAGATCCGGTTGTTGGTTTCAGAAGTTCACATATTACGGCAGATAGGATCTTATAGGCAATGTTGAGGAGACTTATGCCTCTGTAGTTGGAGCAGTTCAGAGGTTCTCTTTTTCTGTGGATTGGGCAAAGGATGCTGTGGTTCCATTCTGTAAGCATACCTTCAACCGACTAGATTTGGCTTATGAGTTGGTGGATTGTACATAACAAGCCAACTCCGCCGGCTTCTTTCTAAAGCTCAATGGAAGGCCGTCATATCCGGCGTTTAGATATTGCTATCCTCACTTCACTTAGGTCCGATGATTGGTAGTTTTCGCTGTCGTCGCCAATGAATGGTTTGTTCTGCCTGACAGCAAAATGTTGTTCGTCACCGCCGTTTAACAGTCTGCAGAAGTGGTTCTTCCATATCCTCAGCATCGACTGTGTCTATGACATTTCCTTGTTCATCTCGACAGGATTCTGTTCGAGCTTTGTATACTTGGCTTTGACGATTTACACTTTGGTAATACTTGCGAACATCGTTCCTGGAGTGGCACCTCTCTGTATTTTCGATCGGGGGCTTTTCTTTCTCTTTTTTCTTCTTTTTGAAAACCCGTCGCTCTTCCCTTCTTCTTTGCCTATAGAGCTCAATGGCAGCCCTCGTCTTCACCTTCAGATAAGCCTTGTAGGGCTCGTTCTTTGTTGTGAGCATCTGTCGGCATTCCTCATCAAACCAAGGGTGTCTTGCTGGTGGGCGGGAGAAACGTAGCACATTAGTTGGGGCCATCGTTCTTAGACATTCGATGCTGGTGGTATGGTGTTAATCGAGAGGTTAAGGGATACGCGTTGCGCGAAGGCCTTGACGGTCTCTTACGATTGCAGTCTTTCGACAGGAATTTTTTTTTCACAGTATTTCTGGTTTACGGTGGGGTGGTGGATATCCGCATTCTTATCTTGGCTACAACAATGTAGTCCGAGTTGATGTTAGCCATTCGGAATGTTCGGACATCCAAAATACTGGATGCGTGCCTCTTTTCTATCACAATGTGTTCAATCTGGTTTACTGTTCGTTGGTCTGGAGACCGCTATGTCCCCTTATGGATATCGAGGTGAAGAAACCGTGTGCTGGCTATAGTGGCATTTCGTTCCGTAGCGAAGTCAACTAGCCTTAATCCTTTGGCAGGCGTGCTGTGGTCCTACCTTTGCATTAAAATCTCCCAGCACGATTTTAACATCGTACTTCGGTAGTCGCTCAAGGGTTTTGTCAAGGAGCTCGTAGAAGCAATCTGCAGCTATGTTTATAATGAATATAAGGTTTATGTTGGCCTTGATGCCAATTGTTAAGTCTGGCACTTATAACAATATGCATCCGAATAGTCGCTGTTTCCACTTACGGTTCGTACTAGATGTCACTGTTTTTCATTCTCTTTTTGCCCGGCCCATGCCATCGTATATCCTGTATGGCAGTAATGCCTGCTTTATAGCAGTTTAAAGCCCTAAACTTAGTTCCAGGTGCAGATAAGAACGTCGTTGTCCTTTTCTCGTTTAGTCTTCAACAAAAAAAAACAGGCCTTTCCGAGGCTATTGGTTGCTTCGTAACAATGTTTTTTTTTTTCATGGGTGGATAGTTAACCCAAATCACAACCCTCAACCTGGAGGGTTTATTAGATAACCCTTGGACACGGGACCATCAGTATCCACTACGGGATTGAGCGTTTCCGTTGGCCTTTCGGTTTATCCGCTACCATCTCTGTTCAAGGGGCCTGACTTACCTTTAAGATTCCTAAATAACTTGTTGTACGAATATGTCGAAGCAGTTCATCCAGGTCCACCTGGGACAGCAGGCTGGGTATTCCGTGTCATTTTGACCAGTCTGTTCATAGTGCTGCTGTTATCTAGTCTGATGAGTCAGTATCCGATGGTTACCACTTGGAGGTAAAAATAATGATGTGTGGTCAGAGTTACAACTACTGGGCATTTCCAAGTTAGTGTTTTCCTACTTCAATGAATAAAAATATTTTCACTCTCTGTTTACCACCTCTGTAGTGTATTCCTCATTCTCTTACAAATTAACCAGAATGTGCAGTGATATTAGGCCAAGCGCCGCAAGGCCAAATCTTTAAATTGGTCTTATGACGCTTTGTAAAAGTGACATAAGGCTAAATTCTAGCTTTTGGCATTATGACACTTTTATAAAGCGACATAAGGACAAATTTATAGAATTGGTATTATGTCACGGCACCTAACCAGAATAAAGTTTCACTTCTACTGGATGTGAACTCACACTCTATTTTTTTTATTTAGTAATCCGAGGTTATTCCACACGATTGTAAGCCATTTGGAACTTATTTTCATTGCTAGAACTGTTATTATGAGATCTGACAATAGTATGAGCGCTAACACTTTTTCTTTGATAAAAATCCCCCAAAATTGTTTTCCCGTTGTGAGTTTCAAATATTAGATTTCAAAAAAAAACTTTCTTAATCGATGGAAATGGACACATTAATCACACCTCAATTCAAAAATATTCAAAAAGTTAAAAATGCATTTTCTCGCTTCCCATAGTACAGAAACACCACTCGAAACAAAAAGTACCTACAAAAGCCAACTTCAACCACTCAATTAAGGATTATTTCTGTTTCTTTTTTCAAAACTAAAAGTATGCACCTCGAACTTAAAATTAAAAAATCGTTATGGTCAAGTGGAAAACAAAGAGAATTAATAACCACAAAAGTTGAAAATACCACTTGAGAATTAATTTAATGGAATTTCCGAACCCGAAACACCACCAACTTTGAGTTAAATGCAAAAACAAAAAGGATTTCTACCCAAAAGGATGAAGATGAGATGTTATTAAATGTATAAAACCATTTGCAAAGATATGTGTACCAAAGAAGCCTTGAATGTGAATTAAATTTAATTCCCCCATTTTGTTTTATTCTTTCATTTCAGTGATACATCGATATCAACGCGTGTGGATATGTTAACGCCAGCTATTGAAGTCTATAAACCGCCCCTCTGACATAAGGACGACACGGTGGAGAGCAATTTAGGTAATCCATCGACTAGTAGTGATTTCTAGCATAAGCTAAACCAATCTGAGCTTAAGGATAATCTATTTGTTCTTCCATCATAGTGTCAATCAAAAGTAAACCAAAAATATATAAGAAAACAATTAATAGCTAATATTGAAATTGTACCCACTAATAGTTGTAAATTTTAAAATTAAAATAGAAAACAAATACCTAATGTTTAAGAAAACCTACTAGACAAAAACAAAATGTATCCATACCAACCAAACAAAAGTCTCTCTATAAACATACAAAACCAACATACATAACTAGCTACCGCTTCAAGAATTGTCTGGAATCCTGTGTGTAACAGAAAGTCCTAAATCTCTTCAAATTTATCAAAAATTTGTTCAATTTCATCGACGAAAATTCTAGACAAAAAAATGAAACATAGAAATAGTTTCTAGAACCATTAAAATCGCATAATATTCATAAACAAAAGAAAAATTTAAAAAAAACTGTATAGAAACAAAAAAAAAACCTTTTTGTACCGCTAACAAACGAAGTACGATAATTAAAAAAAAAATATATAAAACTAAACTAAATTTGTAGCAAAAAAACAGAGAATTTATTATAACTAAATAAAAAAAAACATATAAGGCATACAAAAAATTTCACATTTTTACTATAAAAAATAAAAAAGAAAAATAAAAAACTAATTTAGTATCGATCCATCCTTCGCTAGTATTTTCGGCACAAAAACACCACACCCACCCACATACCCGTGATTTTAATGTTGCACTTTTTGTTATCAACAAAAACAAAACTATATCTCTTATATTTATGTTTTAAAAATTTGTGTACAAAAAAAAAACTTAAACAAATCTTAAAAAAGAAATTATAAATAAATTAATTATTAAAATATTAAATATGAATATAATATATTTTTGGACTGTGATCATTTAAAATATGCAACACAAAAGCAATTCGAATATTGTTTAAAAAAATACAAATTAAAGAAAAAAATAAATAACAAAATATTTATAAATTTAAAAGTAAAAAAAAAAAAACAACACATGCAGATATAAGTTAAAAAGTTTTCAATTGGAGAAAAACACTAAAAAAAACCACACAAAATGATAAGCAAATAATATTTTTATTGACATGTGACACTCAGACATTTAAAAAAAAATATATATATATATATTTTAGGGGTAGGACTTTTATTTAAAAAATTAATGACTTGCAAGTACATATAGATCTATAGGAATATTTATTTTCAATTTTGTTGCATTGGCAGGTGTAAGTTAAATTGTTCATTTGTAATTTTTTATTTATAAAACATTTTTAGCTGTGATTTTTGTAAAAATAAAAAGAGGAAAATATTATTATACATGTAACATAGGTAAATATTACAAGGAAAATACAATAATTGAAAGAAATAGTGTGCAATGAAATTGATTCTTTTTTAAATTCATTATCAACTAAGGTTTTTTTTTTGCAAATTGTTGCGAATATTATTTTTTTAAATCTGGTTACATGAAATGGGAAATTTGTTAACTTCTATTTGAAATATAAAGTTTTATGGTCCAGTTATAGCTGTCATTGGAAATTTTCTTTTACTTCTCGCGGTTTTTTTTTATAAATTCAATCATTGACGAGTTGGTGTCAAAACAAAGCTTATGAATTTTAGAACATGATTATCCAAACATATTTTAATTTTTAATTGTAATTATCACAGAAAATCACTTTTTATTTTTCACTGATAATGATTTATTTTTGTGAAGTAATATTTGGCGTTCCACCGAAATGAAACGGAATTTTCCTGCGATTCCTATAAGCAGCTATGGAGGTAAAATTTCGATCCCATCATGTTTTGTGTTCCAATGAAGTTGTTCAATGATTGCTATAACTGGGCCTTAGGGAATTTCGATAACAGCCGACAGTTTCAACTAAAGGGTTAGGTAAGAAATAATTCTAAATTTAGGGTACTTAAGATTTAAGTTAACCCTAGAATACTAATCTTTTTTTTTGTCGCTAAACACTAATCCTCGCCTGGGAGGCTACTTTTAAATGATAAATCATTTAAAAAAAATTGTTTTTACCTTTTAAAAGTATTTATCAGACTTCGCAAAACATTACTCTTCGAGAAAAAAAAAACACTCATTTTGAAGTTTAATAGTATTTAAATAATGAAAACTTTTAATCAAATAAGTGAGGATTTCACAAAAAAAATATTTTTTTAATAATTGCATAAAATCTTTGCAAAAACCAATAAATAAATTAAAACGTTTTCAAAGCAAAAAAATGAGAGCTGTATCACAAGAATTGTAGCCTCTAAGTTAATTTAAAAATTAACAATTTTTAGGATCTTATTTCTCTGTACATCCGAAGCTGTTCGGCGACCTATGTTCTAGACAATACGTGTTGTCGCAATTTGCACATTTGTACAGGCCCATGCGTCGTTTTTTAGCAGGACAATAGCTGCATATTGATCTCTTTCCCTTTTTAATGATCGGTTCATCAGGACAAGTTGCAGAATCCTCATAAGCAGGCAAATTAAGAACTTCGCGTAAGGCTTCACGAACTCGTTTCTGCCTAGTTGGGCGCTCTTTCAAACGTGTCCTCTGCCAATTTTCGCACAAATCAATGCTTAATCTTATCATGAAGTTTCTCCTACTCATTGGCTTGATGTTTTTTAGCATAGAAATTGGAGACATAAAGGATATAGCTATTCAAAACCTCCATATTAACATCCCGTAAAATACACACTGTGGCCAAAGCCTTGTCTTACGACTGCAACTTAAGTGACCACACATTTGGTCAAATGTGTCGACAGCATCTTTTGTTGAATTGTACGACTCTAGCTGGTTCATCGTGCATGGTCGAAAGAAGAAGAACGATTTTTTTAGCTTTAGGTTTGAAGCTGAGAAGGGTAAGCTTATTATGAAAGCCAAACATAGACGTTCCAACCAAACGTGATGTAGTGATTGAACTCTTCAGAGATTTCTTTTTTGTTACTCCTGAGTCCTGATTGTCCCAAGATGGGTTAACTTGAAGGGTTCAGCAAGTAACTGTTCAGCTAATGGCAATGATGTAAACCAATTGTCTGTTGTAAGATTCCGGTTGGTCCCATGTATTGTTTTATAAGCAGCTTGCAAAAGTAGCTGCCGAGAGGATTGGCAGAAGCAACCGTGTCTTTGTTTTTTCCTAAATATGGGCGAGCATCAAACATATATTTAGTTTTAACATCACATGCTAGGATGATCTTTTTTCCATATCTGGTTTGGTTGGGATATACAAAGGACATCGCCCTTTGGGTTACAAGGGTTCATCTACCGTTTTTTTTTCCCCGTGGGCTGGTGGAAGTCTTCATAGACACGATGAGCACGTGCCCAAAGTAGTGTGAGATTTTTACTCACTTAAACCACCACCCATTTTGTATTTCTATTGCAACAGCCAATTTTTTTATCACGAGTTATAATATGTTTGGCAGGTAACTTTCCTTTGAGAGTTCCTGCTTTTTCCGCAATTTATAGCGCGGTTTGTTATTATCGGGCCAAATCTAAGGGTTTAGTTCTTTGGAGACGCCGCAATATATTTGTTTCGTCAAGAATTTGCAGGACTGTTGTGCTAACGTGTCCTTATAAACGTTTTTTATGTTTTCGTGCAAATTTGTTTGTTTCATCTTTAACCGCGGGAATACCCAGATCTCTGCGTAGATCGTCGTTCCTTACGTCCCACGGCGCATTGACGAATGATCTAAACATTTTGTTTTCAAAAGTTTGTTAAATGTTTAGATTCGTTTCACTGGTACAACATCATAGTTGTATACCATATGTCCAAACCGGTTTTAGCACTTGCTTGTATAATAGAAGCTTGTTATCAAGGTTAAGCTTCGAATATTTTCCGAGCAACCAGTACAGTTCTCTGTATATATTTTTAAGTTCTTCGCATTTTCTTTTTTACATGCGACTTCCATTTTAATTTTGCATCGAGTGTCATACCGAGATATTTCGCTTCATTTGCAAACGGGACTCGAACCGTATTTAGAAATACAGGCAAATTGTTAGTCCGTTTATACGAAAAATCTACATGGATCGATTTGCTCTCATTAAGTGCAATCCGCCAGGATTTAGTCCATTCATTAACCTCGTTAAGAGCGTTTTGTAATTTGATATTTGTTTCCTCTAATGTTGTGCCAACTGCTAGTATAGCAATATCGTCAGCAAACGTTGCAACTATTGTATCGTTTGTTTGTGGGATATCACGAGTGAATAGGAGATACAGGATTGGTCCAAGGACGCTTCCTTGCGGTACACCTGCCATTATTTCTTTGAACTCGGAATATTCGCTTCCAAGTTTCACACGGAAGAGTCTATGCTCAAGATACGACACGAGGATTTTATATAATTGTTCTGGCAGAACTTGACTTAGCTTATACGTAAGACCTTTGTGCCACACCTCGTCAAAAGCTTGCGACACGTCAAGAAATACGGCTGAACAAATTTTGTTTTCTTCGAAAGCTTTCTCAATTACATCTGAAATTCGTCGTACTTGGTCCACCGTTGAATGTTTACTTCTAAACCCAAATTGATGGTCAGGTAAAAGACGTTTCTGTTCAATTATGGGGTGTAAGCGACCGAGTAATATCCGTTCAAAAACTTTTGAAATTATCGGAAGAAGTGAAATAGGCCTGTAAGATTTTATTTCATTCGGTGATTTTTCTGTTTTAGAACCATAATCACTTCCGCGTTCTTCAACTGTCTTGGTATGTATTCTAATCTGATTGTGCTTTTTTAGGCCTTAGTTTCTGTATTTCTCGTTTAAGCTCGGCAATATTTGCATATCTTACGATATTATTATCGGTTGTACTCTCGAATATATTAATGTTTTCATTTTGCGCCGGACCATGGCTTAAATGTTTCCTCAAGATGTGAGGCAAAAACGTCAGCTTTTTCCTTATCGCTTTTAACCCAAACGTCTTCAGTTACCCTAATTGGCGGCACAGCGATTTTTGGCCGTTTTATGACTCTAATTCCTTTCCAGAGCGAATAATTCGATTCCTTTCCAGCGGTTAGGCTTTGCAGATAAGTTTCTACTGCATGGTTTTTAAAATTTTTAATCGAATTTGAAAGCAATCTTGCGGGGCACGAGTTTGGTGCCATCTTTTACGAGCTTTTCTTTTTTGTCTTACTAAATCTTGTATTTCTCGAGGGTACTTAATTTTACTATAGCTCACAATTTTGTTCTGTTGAGGAGTATTATTCCATGCTGCTTTTTGGATGGTATCGATAAATGAGTCAACCGCGACTTCGAGTTCCAATGGGGTTCTAAGCGATACACCCAGTCGGATATTATTTTCAATATCATTTTTGAAACCTTCCCAGTTGGTTTTCCCGTTTGTTCATCTGGGTGGTGTTTCATTTATAATCAGTGACTCGCTCGTTGTTAAAATGACTGGAGAATGATCAGAGGAAAGATCAAAGCTATCTTCAACTTTGATTCGATTGGACGGCAGACCTTTTACAATGAAAAAATCGATCAAATCCGGTATTTTTCTAACATCAGTTGGCCAGTAAGTTGGTTTTCCCGTAGAATGAAATTCGGGGGTCTGAGTTTTAATTTGTTCTCTGAATCTCCTCCCAAAAACACTACGCATAGTTGAACCAATTCGCTGTAATCGTCTCTTATAAAAACTTTGTCCAGTTCTGCATTATAAAACACTAGCAAAGATACATATTCTTTTATGAAATCAAGAGATAGGTCAATTTTACTGGAATCGATGTTTTTCCAATTGTCTCTGAACTTTTTGTAAAGCGGAATACCTGGGCTACTAGTTATTTGCTTTATTTTGGTTTCGAAGACATGTTTTAGGACCAATTCATAAACAGGATGTCGACAAGCAAAAACCAATAATTCTCTTTGTAAAGTATGCTCCAAAACAGCACAGGCTCTATTGAAACGGCCAGTATCCGAAGCTGTTGTGTTTTGGTTTGAGTACGAATTCGCTGAATCGAGGATTTATTAATATGGAAGTCATTGCTGCTCAGATCAAGCGCTCTTATACGTAGCTGGCATCGATCTCAAGCTGTGACAAGTTTAGGTGTAATGATATTCTTTCTACCACTTATTGTACTTTTTCTAGGGCAGAGACTGTCTGGCAAGCTGAGTTGAGGATTCAAAATCTGTTTTTCGTCCGAATCTTCTGAACATTCCAAGTTATTTGTAGGAGAATTAGATTCAACAGCCAATAACTCTCTTTGTCTTACATATCTTTCCTCTTCTTCCAATCGTCTTTGTCTTGCTCTTCTTGGCAGTGGCTGTTACTCTGATTTGTCAGAGAACGTCCAGTGAAAAAAAACTATTGACAGTTGGAATGCTTTTTTTTTTTGTGGGAATGTTTAATTTCGTTAATGAAATGACGAGTTTCGGGTTGGTGGAGACGTAGTATTATTTAGTTCATGAATTCGAGTTCATGAAATCCAATTTGACTTTTTTGCTACTCCATTCCAATAAAATTAAGTTTGTTCGATTGTTTGACCGATTTTTACAACCATATTTCACACAAATGTGATGGTATTACGGAATTTGAAATAATATGTAAAATTCAGTAAATATGTGACATTCAGTAAAATTTGATTTTGATTTGCAAATTTTATACTGAAATGAGCGTATTTGCTCAGTGAAAACGTAGTACTTCTGTATTACTGCTTAATCAAGGGTTCTATTACTTGATTAAGCAGTAATACAGAAGTACTACGTTTTTGGAATCCAGCCTGCTTTTTCTTAGGGAATGCATTAACAGCAACTACGTCTTGCAAGTAACAAAATTCACCTTTCAGATTTACGATTTCAATACCGAAATGAGCGTATTTCCTTAATGTGAGAACATTGTACTAGAACCCTTCATTAAGCAGTAATGCAGAATAACTGCGTTTTTGGAATTCAGCCTGCTTTTTCTTAGGATATGCATAAACAGAAAGTACGACTTGCGAGTAAGAAAATTCCGCTTTCAGATTTGCAAATTTAAAACCGAAAGAGCGTATTTCCTAAGTGAGGACGTAGTATTAGAGCCCCTGATTAAGCAATAGGCAATGCAGAAGCTGAAGAACTGCGTTATTGGAATCCAGCCTACTTTTTCTTGGGAAATGCATAAACAGCAAGTACGTCTTGCGAGTAACAAAATTCCCCTTTCAGATTTGCAAATTCAGTACCGAAATTAGCGTATTTCCTTAATGTGAGAAAGTAGTACTATAACCCTCCATTAAGCAGTAATGCAGAATAACTGCGTTTTTGGAATTCAGCCTGCTTTTTCTTAGCAAGTAAACAGCAAGTACGTCTTGCGAGTAACATAATTCGCCTATGAAATTTGAATACTCGAAAGTAGTAGATTTTATTCGACTTCTGAATGAAGCTTTACTACGGAATTCATTTTGAAAATTGTTAATATTCGGAAATGCTTTTCGTTGTTTTTCTAATGGCACTCTGCAACATTTTTTTAAATGCTAAATGTGCAGCGCGTGTTCACAGTAACAAAATTTTGCTTTCAAAAATAGTAGATTTCAAATAGCGTTCAGGAGAATTAGTACAAGCATTTGTTTTAGAAAAATTTTACATTCAGAACAAAATTCAGACTGGAACCCATTTGTCTAAATTAGAGTTCTATATTATTCTTCACTATTTTTAAATACCATATTTTTTTTTTAATAGCAGCAACAATTTGCAATAAAGAAAAACACACAAAAAAAACATAATTTAGAAGCACTAGGATTTACTAAAGTATTTTTTTATGGTTTTTGAAATTTGAAAATGTAGAGCTAATATTCAAAATTGAGAAAAGGCTTTAAATAAAAAAAAATACGCACAAGTTTTGGCTTTTTCATATATTTTTACTACGACTTAATACCGTTTTTGATTTTTAGCCTTCTAGATAAATTGTTAATGCGGGCATGGTCAAAATGGTGGCATCATAAATACCAAGTTTCTCAAAAAACTGATAAAATATTATCCTGCCATCTCCTAGGACGCTATTTCCCATTAACCAACACATTCAACCCCCTGTCATAATTTACGCAGTTAAAAACCAACAAAAAAATGTCTACCAGACAACTGAGAGAATTTTTTTTTAAATAAATTGCTATAGAAAATAGTACACGAATATAAATAAAAAAAATATAACAAAACTAAAACAAAAATCGTGCTTGACAATATTGTTTCCATCATATAGAGGAAAAATATAAGTAAAACATAAAAAAAAATTAAATAAAAAAAAATATATATATGAAACTCAACAAAAATTCATAGTTCATTATAACTACAACAGAAGATGAAACAAAATAGTTGTTATAATAAATTACAAAGAAACGTTATAGAAGCATAGAACATATTTAAAACAAAAAAAGTGTTATTTTATTTTTGTTACATTATTTATTTATTAAACACAAACAACATGCGAAACAAATATTATTCGTTGGTTACTATTACTATTAGGCAACACGAAAACAGAAAATAGATTAAATATATTTTTTAGTATTAAATATCAAAATCAGAGTTATATATAAAAAATAAATAAATGTATATTTAAAGATAAATAAAAAAAAATTGAAAACAAATCATGTTAACATTAATTTTAGAGAGATTATTATTCGTTATGTGTATTTTATATATACGCAACTATATGACAAAGCAAAACAAAAATAATTATACATATATGTACATTAAAAATGCATTCAATGGAATTTTATTAAAGAAAAAAACCAAAATAGAAAACAAGAAATGAGCAAGACGAATATATTTTTTAGTTAAAATGGCTATAGTTAGTGTAATGAAAAATGTGTATGTAAATGTGTTTAAAATGATTTTTTAGAAATGTTTTGAAGAAGATAAATAATGCGGTTAGAGATGAGACAATTATGTAAGAAAGGCAATATGTTTTTATTTCTTAAAATTTATTTTTTTTTAATTTTTATTTTAAGCAAAGTGAAGTTTTTTTTATTTAATGAATATAATTGCTCTTGGATTTACAAAACATAATATTCCAACAATTCATTATTTCTTGTAGGATCCATTTGTGTTATAAACATGGGGGGCTATGCGTGGGTATGTATAAGTTGCCATTCTCTAGTCACTTATTCAAATCACTATGAAAAAGTAACCTTTTTCCTTTTCGTTGGGACCCAGGGCGTAGCTTTTTATCACAATCATTTATGTATGCGTGTGTATTTCTTGCACAATGCTTGGAGCAACAAGTTTATGCCGAATCCGATCAGCTGAATAGAGATGAACTTTTCATGGCAATGGGATTTTCCAGATCATTGACAGAGGAGGGCCAGTAAAAATCATGTTGGTGTTGAGAATCGAACGCAGATCTCCTGTACCTACATCGGTTCATCACACTAACCACTGCATCACTAAGTCTTAGGTTAGTTTATAATGGCTGCACGAGATGCCTTTGCATACTTGGACCAGAAAAGGTCCGTTGTGGTACCAGGTGGATCTGTCGACTTTTCCTAATATTCGTTTGCCTAAGTGAACCATTCCGAGCTATCTATAAAGCGGAGGAGCATTCTGACATTAATGTTAGCCAGCTCACCTAGATTGTCTATTAAGTTTTCTTATGCTGGAGAGCGCTGGGCAAGAGCTGATAAGGTGAGGATTTTTCCTCCTCCTCCCCCTCCTCCTCCTCCTCCTCCTCCTCCTCCTCCTCCTCCTTCTTCTGCAGAAGTCATTTCTCAAGAAGCCTAGCCTAGTCTTTTTGCACGTAGGCCTAGAAGGGAGTGGCCTGTAAAAACACCGATGAGGGTCTGATGTTTAATCTGTTCAGCATTATCAAGCAGAAAGAGCGTTTCTGGTTATAATTTGGCTAGAGCTGCCTGGATGTTAGACTCGTTGTGCCGTTTATCCATCTACGGTT
Organism: Rhingia campestris; assembly: GCA_932526625.1. Lineage (NCBI taxonomy): Eukaryota > Metazoa > Arthropoda > Insecta > Diptera > Syrphidae > Rhingia > Rhingia campestris. The sequence goes on from OW052183.1 coordinate 32,388,766, forward strand.
TGCTTTCCTGATCACATCCAGTTTTATTAGTGAATTACATGAAGCGAGGGGCATATCTCTCTCTCTCTCTCTCTCTCGTGATGGTCTGACAAATCACCCGAGTAGTATCAATTGTCAAGAAAAGCTTATCTTAACTTAGCCGTCCCGACATCTTGCAAGCAGTAGTTACATACGCACACATGAATGGTTGTGAGAAAGCTCGGCCCAGGGTACTAACGAGTCTGTTGCGTCTAAAGTTTATATTTGAGGGCATACCTAACGTTTCTACTGGCAGCAGATAATCAATGGTAGTGCCCTATCTGGTAAATTCATCCGCCTGATACATCTCTGTAACCCAGTACCCGGAAGAGGTAAATGTTGTGATCTGCTATCTCATTAAGAGATAGTCGGCATTCATGAGCTGATTTTGATGTAAATGAGATGGATCCCAAGTATTTGATGTCAATATTCCATCCTAGCCAGGACAAGGCTTCCTTATTGACATGATTTCCGCCTGGAAAACGCTACAATGATCGGGAAGGCGAAAGGATATGCTCATGTTAAGCATCTCGGAGATGTTCCAGATTCTGTTAAACGTGAATCGAGTAATTATCTCCAAGCATATCCGACTCCCATCCAAGGAGACTGCGAATGCATGACTTGAAGTTATGAGTTGGGTAGTGATGTGGTCGGTGTTTTCTGTTGCGACTTATCCAATGGCTTGTTGGCATCGTTGCCATTCTTCCTCGATATTCGATGTTGGTGTTATGCGTTAATCGAGCGGTTAAGGGATACGCATTGGTTGACTGTTAGTTGACCGCCATTTATTCTTCTCTATATCGAGGTGAGGAAACCGAGTGCTGGATATAGTGACATTTCGTTCCATAGCGAAGTCCATTAGCCTAATCCATTGTCAGACGTATTGTCGTATACGCTGTGTTTTTCGATAATACTGCTAAAGATTTCAACCTTTGCGTTAAAATTTCAAAGCACGATTTTAACATCGTACTTCGGTAGTCACTAATGGGTTCTGTCAAGGAGCTCCGTCGGGGCGTGAGAGCATAAAAGGCTTATGTTATCGAATTTGGCCGTGATGCAAATTGTTACAATGTGTTCAATAATGTCTTGGAAATATAAGACTTCTTGTCTTAGTCTGGCACTTATAGCAAATCCGCATCTGAATAGTCGCTGTTTCTGCTCACTACAACACGGTCCGCAGTAGATGTCACAGTAGCGGAGCCTAAAAAAGTGGTTTTTGGAATTCCGTCCGTCGGTCCGTCGGTCCGTCGGTCCGTCGGTCCGTCTGTCCGTGATGGTCTCCCCAGCCTAAACGGCTAGACCGATTTTCTTCAAACTTCGTATACAAGCTTATTTTAGTCATAATTCTAGGCCATTTTTTTTTGTTTGCTTTTAGCCATGTTAATAATGGTACCTGCCATATAAAAATTACACATAACCTCAATTTTCTCGAAAACGGCTCTAACGATTTTGATTAAACTTTATATATGCTATAACCATATTAGCTTCAACAAAACTGCATACCCAGTTTTTTCGAGAAAATCCATATAACGGATTTTGTCATTTAGGCCATATAAGGAAAATTGATAATATCTCGCAAACTATTATGTCAAATTGAACGAAATTCAATATATATACTACTAATACAGCTTGAAGCAATTCCACATAATTAGTTTTAGCCCAAATATCACTAAACGGAATTTTCAGTTTTGGCCAATAACGGAAAATCATTATTATTCACATTGACATCGATTTCTTGAAATATCGGAGTAAACGTTCGTATAAACTCATTTCGACATTATTTATATCATTAATCAAAATGCGTACTATTTGATCTAACGCCTAACTCGCTGTGAAAGAGAAAGTTGCGTACGACCCAGTCGTGCACCCACCACTCGTTGTTCTCGAATTGCAGGTGCAGATACGAACGTCGTTGTCCTTTTTCGTTTAGAAGGGTCGTCAACAATTAAATGAGGCATTAGCTATTGGTTGTTTCGTAATAAGTTATTTTTTCCATGGGTGGGTAGTTTACCCAAAGCTCAACCCCTAACCCCCCGACGGGTCTTTTTTCCTTTCGAAGTGGAAAAAAATCAAAATAAGGCTACGGTGGCTTTCTATGCGAGTTCTTGAATATTGGCTTTTCTGTTCAGTTTGTTATCAAAGACCAGACCTATTTGAGACTAACGCCATTAAGTTGTGAAGGGTCAAATTGCAGGGCTTTGTATTTCCTCTTGAAAAGGATCAATTCGTTTTTTTAAGGTTTCGCGTAAAGAACTTTTACAACATGGTATTTTTACTATCCAAATGGGCCGTCAAAAGTGGACTCAAACTTTTGACGGCCCATTTGGATAGTAAAAATACCATGTTGTAAAAGTTCTTTACGGCTCTTGCCACGTCATCCTTGAGGTCTTGTCGAAAACGTCTTCATTTTACATGACCTGCGCTAAAGCATGGTCGTGGCCCACATTATTCTTTTAACAAAACATAAAGTAAAATACTGTCTATATGTGTTGTTTAAATATCGACTGAAAAACTGAAAACAAAACCTTTTTTATTTTTGTTACATAAAACGCTGGACAAAATAAAAGGTGGCTTCATACTTTGAATATGGAAAACTAGGGGACCAAATTTTCCACGGACATTTTCGACAATCTGACCCTCCCGAGCGTGGGGCATCTTTGACATCGAAATTACCAAAAGGCAATCGAAGAAACCAAAACTGCTCGTAATTGGCTGTCACAGTATCAATACCATTAAAACGGTTCACATTTTCAGCCGGCTAGCATGCATTTTCGAAAAAAAATTAATATTGACCAACAAAAACTGTCAATACGAAATTTGAAGAAAATTGGTTAAGAGAAGCCATTATGGACAGGCGCATCGGCGGACGGAATCGCGGGAACCACTTCTTATGGTTTCCCCAATCATCCTAAAGTTAGAATCTATCAAAATATCGAGGTCGAACATTTTTAGTTCCGTTCTAGTACTTTTGTGTAAAGAAAAATGTCAAATCTCCAATATCAAAGAGAGAATTTTCTCATTCCAACGAAAAGGACCCCTACGCTTTCGCAAACTAAATGAAAAAACGTCAATTTTTGAAGTATGTTCAAGGAGGCTACAAACAAAAGGAACCTTTTATGAAAATAACATTTTTTTCTTTGCAAGAGAATGTTAATAAACTATGGCGCATTTTCTTTTTGTTGGTGTCCATATTTAACGCTCGCTCAAACACAACTAATGGTGTTTTTTTTTTGTCTTGATCCGCCAAAAGACCGATTTGACAGTTGTTGTGTTCCGTTGGGCAAAAAAATTGATTTATTTTTTTATATCAATTTTGCTAATCTGGATTTGTCGGCAGATTTACCCCCCTCCTTGCACTAACACTAATGCAAATGATAGCTGTCAGTTTGGCTAGAGTTATTTCCGTTTTGATTTATTGTTATTTCGGCAGTGAAAAACTATTATAAATCATTTAAACTGTAGTAGTGCTATGTGAAATATAAATTAAATCAGACACAAACAACCTGTGTGACTTGAAACGTGACAGCTACACCGATACTAACTTCACAGACACGAAATTACAACAATACAAAGACAAAAAAAAATCTATCTGAAATCGTGTTCCATTGGTAACAAAAAAAAATCAAATTTCAGACCAAAATCTAGATTAATCAATGGAAAACACCATAAGTCAAGCATTCAGAAAACTGTCAGAGAAGTGACAGCCAAACTCTCATTATTTTTAAAATATGGTTCAACAATGAAAACGCGTTGTTCGCTCATATAGCACTTCATTTACTAACCCTAAAGCGTCACTTACACGGTCAATCGATTGACATCTGTCACTAAGATATGTTTGTGAAAAGGTTTATGTATAAGTCACACACATGGTGAAGTCTGATGGACGAAAATCAAAGAAAGTTTGATTTTGCATGATGAACGTCATGCAAATTGATGTGTGTAATGGTTGGATTGACGTTGGATTACTTCACGCGGAAGAGAGAACTCGACTGGCGCTAGCGGAAAATTGAAGGACGATGAACACCGACCACTCATCGCACATCCCTACACCAAGAAAACTAAAAATTTGACGTCAATCGAATGAACTGTGTAAGGAGGAGGCATCAATCCACATATAAACGATTTATTGACCGTGTAAGGGCCGCTTAAGCTGTCATACTTTTTTTTTAGGTTGTCCACAAATGGCGGTAAATTCGAAACTTGGGTGTATTTTCTTGGGATAACATTTAAAGGCATCCAACGATTATACCACGCCTAAAAGACTAACCTAAGAAGTGAAGTGCTCGATTTGACTTACCATAAACTGTTTTTTTTTTATTGACAACAAATGCCGGCAAATTCAAATCTAGCGTGACACCTTTTATAAACAGATCTTTGAACATTTGTGCAAGAGAACTAATGGCTTTTCCAAACTGCCCACACTACGATTATTTCACACCTAATCATGGGCTTGAAGAATGATTAACCTAAGAAGTATAGTACTCCATTTAACTTGGTTGTCAAAAAATGGCGGCAAATTCAAATCTTGCGTGAATTTTCTTGGGACACTATAAACAGACCTTTGAACATATTTCTGGGAGACGGCTTATGGCTTCTTCCAAAACTCAACAATTATACCATACGTCCACACCTAAGCACGGGTCTGAAAATATATTAACCTTAAGGCCCTGTTTTTCATGATTAAACTCGAGACTGTTTTTGTTTATTCAATTTTAATCCAGAGTTGACTTCGAGTTAACCCAGGAAGCTGTATAAGTACGATATATTTACATTCAGATCTCAGCGACTCGATATTGTTTGAAATATTGAGCTTAACTGTTTTTTTTTTTAATTAAATTTGTTTTAAGAAATGAAAGCAAACAGCTGACAAAACAAAAACAAATTTTTGGCGCAACAGGCTCGTTAGTACCCAGGACCGAGCTTTCTCACAACCATTCATGTGTGCGTGTGTACTTCTTGCACGATGGCGGGACCTCCTGTTTTATATCGACTCCGACGGGATAAGTTGAGATAAGCTATTCTTGATAATTGATACTCGGACGATTTGTCAGATCATCACGAGAGGAGGGCCAGTGAGAAATCATTTAGGTGTTGCTACGGCTGGGAATCGAACCCAGACCTTCTGCGCGGCAGTTCATCGCACTAACCATCGCGCCACTGAGCATAAATTTCGATAACTTGTTGACAGCAAACTCGATAAATCATCAGTGTTACCATACTGAATCACTATTCATGGTTTTAACTCAGAGTTAACCCAGCACTGAAAAACAGGTCCTAAGAGAGATTTCTTTATAAAGGGTCCGCCAAATAACTTTTTTTTTTTTAAAAATGCTATAAAAAAAACTACTGAATATTTTCCCAAATTTCTGTTTTTATTTGAAAGTACAATCCTTCCGGTTAATAATGAAAAATAATTTCATTGCCTCGGCTGGCCATGCAGTAGCCTACACGATCGGTCTAATTTTTAAGCACATTATCGATTGTGTGCAGCTGTATTTCACCAATGGCTTCACGAATATTGTCCTTTAAAGCGTCAATTGTCTCTGGCTTGTCGGCGTACCACTTACCAAATAAAAGTCCAACGATGTCAAATCGCAGCTCCGAGGTGGCCAAACGACATCAGCTCTGCGGCTGATAATGCGATCTTCTAAAACAGGGCGCAAAACATCGAGTGTAGCTTCGGCTGTGTGGCACGTAGCGCCGTCCTGTTGAAACCAAATGTTGCCAATATCATCCTCTTCAATTTTTGTGAACAAAAATTCGTTCAACATGGCCCGATAACGATCGCCATTGACTGTTACGGCCAATCCTTGCTCATTTTCGAAGAAAAATGGCCCAATTATGCCTCTGGACCAAAATCCGCACCAAACAGTGACTCTTTTTGGGTGTATCGGCTTTTCAATGTATGCGTGCGGGTTTCTGTGCCCCAAATGCGACAATTTTGCTTGTTTACATACCCGCCAAGATCAAAATGAGCTTCATATGAAAAGATGATATTTTTGGCAAAACCGGCATCTTCTCTAAGTCGATCGCAGGCCCACTTAGCGAAGCGAAAACGCATTGGATGGTCAGTTGGCTTCAACTCCTGAACCAATTGGATTTCGTATGGCGTCATACCAAGGTCTTTATGCAAAACTCGTCTCAATGATGTCTCCGAAATGTTCAATTGTTGAGAACGATGGTGAATTGATGTTGATGGCGCTTCACGCACACTTTCTGCCACAGCAGCAATATTCTCGGGTGTACGCACTGTTTTTGGCTTTTCACGCTTTGGTTTATCGATGAGGATGCCACTTTTTTCACAAAATAACGAACATACGGAGCTGACGGTGCTTCTCTTATTCCAAAATCCGTACGCAATTTTCGCACACATTCTGCAACATTACCATGATTTTCAAATTAATGTCGCAATATTTCCCAGCGTTTTTCAAGCGTATACACAACCATATTCGTTCAGCGGAAGGATAAAACTAATTATCTGTCAAATCAGACATGAGCTAAGTATTACCATTCACGAAATAAGCACGACTTGAAAAAAAAACGTTAGATGGCGGACCCGTTATAAAAATTGACGCGATTATAACAAAATAGTGAAATGCTGAAATTGACACATCGTCATAAATCAAAAGCAATGAATGCATTCAACTTGGAAAAATCTCCACCGCCTTCTACCAGCGAGTGGAAAGGAGTTTCATCAATCAGTTAGCCCGAACTGTCACCCCTGTAGTAGGTACTTAGCAGCCTACCAAAGTAATCAAAAGCGACAATAAATCGCAAATCTGTGTCAAAATACTTAACTCACTGACACACCTTTCATGTCCGAAAATACCCTTCAAAAGAGGACGACCATCAATCATAAATCGAACACATTGACATCCCCATCACCCTTTTTCGATTGGATTGCTGTTTGCGTCGCAGTGACGCACAAGCGTATCTATAAACGATTTGGCAAGCAGTGTTAAATATTCCCAAGTAATGACTACAATCACATTCATTTGTAAATTACTTCAGCCCTCACGAGAATACGTAATGATGGTGGGGGTGGGAGTATGTACATGTTCCTCACTCCTTGAAGGATATACTCGTGCGAAACTCGATTTTACCATATAAAATCGCATATTATCGGGCCAATAATCACCATTTGTCGTCATGGTGCAGATACATTTCGTAACCTCCTGCTTAGCGATGGTGTTGGCCCTCTTTTATGGAACTAATAAGAGGCTAATTTGTCGAAGCCTTTGCCTATCCAAATGGATGTACCTTCCCCAATACGGATACGCGTCATTCAACATCGGTGGCTAAATCGGTCAGTGGGAAAGAGACAGCTGTCGAGTGTGCTTTGCATATGAAAGAAGTCACACGCTCGACTGGATAATCCTCAAAGTGAAATTATTTCTACCTGATGTCCTGATGTGTGTATGTGTGTGTAATCATTTTGCAGTCATTAGCAGTCGGTTGATGTTGCTTATCGCAGCATCGTTAGCGTTGAACGGTAGTAGCCTGCTGTACAATATCGCTTTCCAGGGTTCTAATGACAGAATATCGCCTCATCCTGTAGTTAAGGACGCGAAAAGTTAAAACACCAATCGGTGGGTGGAAAAGAGGATGAAATAGTTAGTGGGTTGACATGTCGATAATCAGGATTCGAAAATGGTAAACCTCAATGGTTAGAGGATGTTTAGGGAGAATGCGAGCGAGGGTGGATGTACTGAGAGAGATGGTGGAAAATCGATAAATTAGGTCAGTAGATCAAAGAGCGGAACTGCCGACTTTGTGTGGTTTCCATGGTTCCACGAACATCGGAGAATAGCAATGGCAATGGCAATGGCAGTTTATTGGCAAGCTTTTCATTAGTGCGAGTTTTCGGAAGGAAGGAAGTGGTAGGAGGATGGTTCACGGTGGACGTAGGACGATGGTGTGTAACGATTACTTCATCATTGTTATTCGCGTTCACAGGATATCAGCAACAGTAAACAAACTTAATAAGTTTGTTAAGCTTTCAGCAGCTTAGTTGTGAAAGTTTCCAGATACAGATGTGGTCATAGTTGGACTACAGTTGGCATATGAGATGTAATAGTTATTGAAATCTTGATATCTCGCTTTAACGGTCAATACAGGAGTATTCGGACTTAGTTTCTTCCTTCATTTGGGTGTACGTAGTTATTATTTTTGCCACAAAGGAGAGGACCTCATCTTCCGAACGGAGAATTTAAGAATCTTTTCATGACAGTGTTAGTCTTGGGTGTTTGTCAGACTTTTGCAAGAAGTGGAGCAGTAAGAAAATGTAGGTCTTGCCACTTTCGGGATTTGAACCAGGGACCCCGTCGCTTTAAAGCACTAGGCCTCTGCAGCCTTGTAATATTTAATTCAAAAGCGGTTTTTGGTTAGAATCTAAAAGGCAAAGTAAAACAATGTTTCTGTGTTGAATAGAACGTCACGTTTCCCCCACGAAAATCTCAAAATCTTATGAAATCATCTATTCGGTGTTGGCATTAAATTAAAGGTCCCATCAGCTGTGCCAAACATTTAACTCCGCACACACAATTGACTGGAAAACCTATTTGTAGGTCTTTATATTCTTGTCTAGAAAGATCCATTCCAAAGTTCTGCTTTAAGGTATAGGATGTAGCGCGCTGCTGATCGGGGTATAAGACCCTATATCAGATAGGATCTCCTTAGTAGTTCGAGTGAAGGCTTTACTACTGAATTGCTTTCTTAGCCCAAAGAAACAGCAGTTGGCATTTGTCGTTTAATTTCTGACGAGATGTTTTCGTCAGAGTAGACAATGTCCCTTACTACCTTAAAGTTTTATATGTCAATGGTGGCGTTCTGTCCAAATCGTCGATGTTGTGTGTTGACAGCTTTTTAGCCGCTTCCTTCTCTATATTAGCCAACGTGTCCATGACATCACATTGAGTCCTACCGATAATGTCAATATCGTCGGCGTATGATAGTAGTTGCACCGATTTTTGAAAGATTGTACCTCTGCGTTGGCTCGTGTGTGTTGCACAATACACTTCAGAATCAAATTAAAGCAGTCACATGATGTCGAATGTTTCGGTGAGGTTTCCAACCCTGATGGAGCGACGAGAGTTTAGACATGGCTCGGTATAGGTCGTCTCTATAAATGCTGTCGTATGCGGCTTTGGAAACTAAAAGTATCGATTTGGACATCTTGGGTTTGAAGATTTTGTCAGTTGTGGTCTTTTCTGATCCGATACTGAGGTTTCATTCTTCAGGTGGTGGATGTTAATTACCAAGCCACGGCTTTATAACTCTCGGCGGGAAGGCCGTCATTTGCGGCAGCCTTATTAAGCTTGAGCTTCAATATTGCTATCGACGAACATCACCTAGGTCGGGTGTTTGGAAGTTTCCGCTGTCATCGCCAATATTGAATGGTTCGTTCTGCCTGACAGCGGAATATTGTTCGTCATCGCCGTTTAACAGTCTGCAGAATTGGTTCCTTGTTATCCTCAGCATCGACTGTGTCTCAACTACGACATTTCCTAGTCCATCTTGACAAGATTCTGTTCGAGCCTTGTATTCTTTGCTTTGACGTTTATAAAGCGTTTATACGATCATAACTTGTATTCAATGATCAGGTCTGAACGGGTGCATGAAGAAAATAAAGAGAATTTAAACGCTTGCAAAATATCTTACAGGAGACATAAACTTCGCGAACTCGATAGTTTCGCTTGAACATCGTAGAAATGTCTTCTGCTAGCTCTATTCTATGGATACTTTAAGAACAAATGCCTTTGATTTCCACAAATTCAACAATGCAGTCGCTAAACTCTCCATACGATGAATGATAGTTAGTTAACCCTTAGACCTATCTACGGACATAAATTATATATAATATATGAGTAGCGACAGTAATTTGATGATCCTTCTGCCTACAAGAGCTTGTTACCCTATCCGTATTTGCTGCAGAAACGGACGATCTGTGATTTAGGGGTATTATAGACAATACTCTACTCAAGGCTAAATGCTTGTCCAAAGAGTTGTCAAAAAGTGTTTATATTTTGTGATCTAGCTATTAATTCTTTTTATGTGTACTTAGTTATTTTCTGAAATGTTCTAGGTTTATCATTTAAAAGATGAGAAGATATAGCTGGATGATCCAATATATAGCTTTTTATGTGAAACAAGACATAATTCCACCACAGAGACGTTGTGAAGCAGCTTAATTAAAAAATAAACAAAATAAATAAAAGTTAGCTGACACGAAAGTTCCTCATGTTGCTGTCTGAGCGTGGTAGATTTTGAAAAATTTTAAAGTTGTTTTGGAGACATGGACAAATAGCTTATACTTTAAATTTCATTATAATACCACAAAACTTAAGGCCTTAAAATCGGTGACATACAGTCGTTTAATCGACTAAGTCCATCTAAATCATTTCTCTATGTTACAAATTTATCAAAACTAATATACCCATAAGGGATGGGTATACAAATGAGTATAGTCTATCGAGAACCGAGGCTCCTACAAAAAAATAAATAATTGTATCGATTTCATGTACATTTTGCTTCAAATTCGATTTCTCTTCAGTTCTCTACGTAAACTCTAGGAGCCAATTAGTATTCCTGTAACTTTTAGGAATACAGTCCGCCATTGCAAGTTGAGGTTCTCAGTCACCCTCAAACATAAATTTGTCCTCCACACAGACAAATACTTTTTGTTCCTTAGTGGCCCTTAGTCATTAACCAACATGTCTCTCGAGTTATTCCGATCTTAACATAACTGCCTCCAGTTGCGCACTCCGTGTTTGTCGATTCGATTTCGGTTTCTACTTTTGGGCGCCAGCTAAGTAGCTCTATTATTTGGTTGGGAATCAAATACTTTTTGACTGGATTATTAGTGGGATTTTACCGTTGCTAATTGCTTTGCTTTGAAAATACTCCTCCAGATTAGTCGTTATGCAAATGTTCGTAGTCAATTTGAGTTTTTTGAAGTGTTTCCACAAAACGGACGACTACAAACGGACGACTACAAACATGTCCATGGCTCCATGGCGTTGACCGTAGATTCACTGGCAATGTTGTGGGAAAATCACCTGCCAACAGAATTACCGCATCACCAAACCGTCTATGATTGTTTCGTAAATCTTGCATCGTTTTGTCTAATGCCTCCAAAGACATTATGCGGCATTGTATGTACACTCATCCCAAACGATCAGTTTGCTGCAAAACTTTGGCCATCGCACTGTTCTTGGAAATGTTGCACCTTGGATTTTCATTGATTTGCATATTCAATGGCCAGTTAAGTGCTGAATAAGCAGTTCGACCGCCTTCCCACAATGTAGGTGCAATTCCTGATGAAGCAAGTTCAAGTGCAATATCATTCTTCGAGCATACCGTTATCAAAATCAATTCGATCAAAAAAGTTTTTTCCAGTTCCACCGGGAGCGTAAAAAAACAATCATTTTATAAGAGTACTGTACGCATATTGTTGTTGTCTATTCAACAGTGGAACGTTCGTTCGAACTGATTACCTCAAAGAATCGCAATCATATTGTTATTCGCGTAGCAGCTCTTTATTAAATGCGTTGCGCAACGGACGACTGGGAGCTGTCATGCCTAAAGGCTGAACTGTAATAGTCGGAAGCGTTTTAAAGCTAATGTCAAAAATTAAGTGTTCTTCAGTACTGTCAATTACTCAAGTTGCCCATAATACACTTTTGTGAATGGAAGCGATTGTCAGAGTGGCAGATATAAACAATTAAAATAAAATTTCGTTTTTGTATGAAAGAACAAAAGAAAGAGAAAGAGCGAATGAATTCGCTTTTTCGCAAGTAAGCAAAAGTGAACTAAAACTGAACGAATCGAAGCAAAAAGCTATTATGGTCGTACAATACAAATTGCATGTGTTCGCACAGTTACGAAAGTGGTCGTCCGCAACCATCTTCTATTATAGTTCAGCCTTAAGTCAAATAATACCTGGTTCGACATCATCTAGTACTTGTCCTCAGTTAATATCAAAACCTCGTTGTGAATATCCTCTCTTTGTTATAAATTTGGATTTCATGTTTCTGATGCAAAATATCATCACACATGGCATCTTTTTATTTGCTAGACAAATCAGTCGGTTTCGATCGGAAGCATGTTCGTCCAATGAGCATCATTTTCTAGCATCGCAAACGTTGGCACGCTTCTGCACAATTCATCATTTTTAGTTCGCAAATCTCGTCGTTTCTTGAGGACTATTACAAACATTTAAAAAAAATAGCCAAATCGGTGCAGCCGTTCTCCGATTTTAGATAGATCCAAAAAGTGGGAATCGAAATTGGTGCAGCCGTTCTCAAGTGATGCGGTTCCTAACGAACGACATTTAATTTTAATTTATATATTATAGATAGATAGATTCAACTCTCACACTTGACCCTTTTTAATTTCAGAATTTGACTGTTATAGGTGACAATCACATTTTTGTGGCATTTTTCTTGTACATAAACTCAAAACTTTTAAAAACCTTAAAAAAATAACCACAATTTTTAATGATTTGTGTACTTTTTTTGGTGTGGTTCGATCTAAAGCAAAATAATCATTTATTTCCTATTGCAACCGTTGACATACAGACATAAAGAAATTTCCGAAAACCGATTGATTTTTTAAGCAACTTAAAAAAACGAAAATCAGAATGAATTTTAAGGAATTAGTCCACCAACCTAAATACACAACATAACCCCGAGGCAGATAGTGTCTGCTTCCCTCTGCATTACAAATTTAAATCTTTAACTATAAACATCTTGATTTATCATTAAAATCAATTTTAATTATTTTATCTACCAACCTACTAAATTTGTTTACTAAAATATAATTTTTGTTTATATTTAACTGTATTTTACTCAACTCTGATCTTTTTAATTCATAAACCTTATTCTCAGTTCAACCACTTTGACAACTCCATCACCATCTTTCAATCTTTGTAAAAAAAAATAGTCAAATACCTAAAGACCTATAAATACGTATAAATAAATGGGAAGACAAACCAAATCTCCTGGGTAAAACGCACAAAACTTAGATTTACCAAAAATAAATAAAACAAAAATTTAAATTTAAAAACAAATATTGACATAACAGAATAGAAATTTACTAAAACTTTAAAATATTTATAAGAAATTCATTAAAAAAAATGCAAACACTTTGCGAACACTTCCACCAACAAGAATACTATTTTCGTTTGATTTTCCTATCTCATATTAAGCTGAATTCACATTGAATTGGTTTACTTTCGTCAAATGTCAATAAATAGTGCTCTGCTGACATTTTAAACTATTACTGACAGATTTGTTATTTGAATTACTCTTTCAGTTGGATCAATAATGTATTTCTAAAATTTGCCAAATAAATCGACCGATGTGAGTTCAATCTTAAAAAATAAAAATATTTACTATCTTTTTATGTTGTTTTGGCATCACTTTGCACTACATATCATGACCACCGCAATCAAGAGGCAAATTTATTTTACATAAATTATTTAATATTGGAAAATAGGCTTAAAAAGCTTTATGACAAAAAAAAATACATAGGATGCCTTAGTTATTTAAAAAAAATATAAATTAAGATATAAAATGAATATATAAAATGTAATATTAAAATATTTCCTTTTGTAGATTTTGTAGAATATGTAGATTTTGTAGATTCAATGCTCAATAGCCTATTTTCCACATTTTTGTTTGTAAGTGTTTTATTTTTTCTTTTAATTAAAAAAAAGGCCAATCACAAATAATTATTTTATTTGTTAATCCATCAATTACGTCCATTTACCATTTAATAAAAATGCTTCTCACACATTCACAGAGTATTATAAAAAAAATGATAACTATAAGCAAATGTTATTATGAATGAAGAATTTTAAAAATAAGAAAAAAAAATGCTAACAAGACCCGCAAAATAATAATAAATAAAAGTCGTAGTGATAGTGAAGCTTAAACAAAACAAAATATAAATAAAGAAAAGTTAATAGTTGTTAATAATAAATTTGTTTATAGTCTAAGAAGCTGAAACAAACATAAAACCCCATTTAATACATACACATTTCGATATAAGCATGTAAGCTAATGAATTGTTAATTAAAAGAAAGAAATACAATGTTAAAGTTTGAAAAAAAAAATAATATATTTATAAGAATATATTTACATACATAAACAACATTTAATATAAGATTAGATAAAGTCGTATATATACATTTTTTTTGCAAAAAAAAAATATATCTGTAAAACCAAAAAAAAAAATATAAATTTACATTTTTGTATAAAACAAAGAAAATAATATCAAAATAAAAAAAAATTATATATAAACAAATTATAGAAAGATACATTTTAAATAAATGTGTATGAAAAAAAAAAACACAGCGACGGTGTTTGGTTAATTAATGATAGTTAATATTTAAACGGATAAACTAGGTTTATATAACAAAATTAAACTGTAATGATATAAAATTAAATTTAATGAATACACATTACGGTTCAAATTAAATAAAATAAAACAAAAAACAGAAAAATGAATCATGATACTTTAGTATGTAACGAAATCACAGAAAACAAAAAAAATAAAACGAGTTTTATGAACAAAAATAATATTTAATTAAATTGATTATTATTAATCGAGAAAATAATATGAAAATAAAAAAAAACGAAAACTGATGAAAGAAAACCAAAAACTGATAAATAAACGTTTTATGAAAATGGAATTTTTTTGAAAGGCGTGTTTTATTTTTTAAAGTGTGATGTCGGACTTTCAGGAAAGCGGTTTGAGAGGTCGAGTATATTTTAGTGATTGCTCATTCCAACGACATTCATTCCCATGGATACATTGGTCAAACAAACCAATAATTGATTTTTTTACTATGGGAGGGGATCTATCCCGCCCCGTTTATTATGTAGGGGAAATTTTAGAAAAAAATACTTTAAAAGAAAGCACTCCTCTGCAACTCTGTCAATTCACCTACCAAGAAGGTAAATCCATGGAAGGAGCACTTCTAAGTTTAACATCACAAATAAAAAGTGCATACGAAAACAAAGAAGTAGCTTTATGTGCCTTCCTAGACATAGAGAGTGCTTTTGACAACACTGGATATGACTCCATATCAAATGCTTTGACTCATAGAAGAATAGATCACCCCACCATCAAATGGATCAAAGCGATGCTTGAAAGTCGGAAAATAACTGCTTCATCAGCACTGACCTCAGTATCAGTAACAGCCGTTAAAGGCTGCCCTCAGGGAGTAGTACTCTCACCCCTACTATGGTCTCTGGTTATCGATAACCTACTTCAAGACTTAAGTAATGCAGGTTTCAATATAATTGGATACGCCGATGACCTAGTCATCATAATAAAGGGCAAAGAACCAAACGAGGTTACAACACGTTTGCAAAACGCCCTTAAGATAGTCATAGACTGCTGTAGAAAAGAAAGAAAGTTCTATAAACCCCAGCAAGGCTTTTTTACAAAAAGCAGGAAATTAAATTTTACCCAAATTTCAATCAATGGTACATACATTGAGTATTCCAACGAAGTAAAATATCTTAGAGTGATCCTCGACAAAAAACTAAGCTGGAACTCCCACATTAACAACAAAATTCAAAAAGCAACCAAAGCTTTCTGGGCTTGCCCAAACATGTATGGAATCTCTCCAAAGACCACACACTGGATCTACACGATCATGGTCAGGCCCATTATAACATACGCTTCAATAGTATGGTGGAACAAAGTCACCCAAAAAACAACCATAAATTAATTAAACAAGGTACAACGGCTTGCCTGTCTGGGCATTACCGGAGCTATGCGTACCTGTCCCAGAGCGGCTATAGAAGCCTTAATAGGACTAACACCCCTCCACATTTATATAAAAAAAGTGGCAATTCGCAGCTCAGCAAGTTTGACACAAGCGGAAGAATTAAACATTAGTGAACACCTTAAACTAATTGACCTTCTATCCGAACTTCCAGAACTTGACATGATCTGTGCGGTTACAGACCGATTACCAAAGACACTATGCTTCGACAAAAGATTCTCAACGGAGATCACAACCAGAGAAGTGGTATACGGATGGTTCTAAAATGGACTCAGGGGTAGGAGCTGGCATACATGGATCAAATAAAAACATCTCAATACCTATGGGAAAAAAACCCTAGTGTATTCCAAGCTGAGCTCCATGTCATAAAAGAATGCGCAAACCTAATACACAACTCAGGTATTAAAGGCGCAAACATCCATATTATCACGGACAGTCAAGCAGCTATAAAAGCCCTTAGCTCACACATCATTGACTCCAAATCAGTACCACACTGCTTCATCTCCCGCCAAACACTCAGTTCCAGGAACAAAACCAGACTATGGTGGGTCCCCGGACATAAGGGAATTGGAGGTAACGAAAAAGCTGATGCACTAGCCAGAAAAGGTTCGGAAACCCCCTTCATTTGACCTGAACCCTTCTGTGCAATCCCCAAATCAGCCATAAATCTAGTTATAAAAAACTGGGAACAAAACAGATGTGTTTCATACTGGGGAAACATCCCAGGCCTAAGACAGGCCAAAAGAGCTATTCAGCCCTTCAAAGCAGATGCCAATAAGATACTAAATCTACGCAGGCACGATATCAAAAACTTAGTATGCTACCTAACTGGTCATCACGGTCTGCGATATCACCTAAATAAAATGCATCTAGTCGACTCACCGGAGTGCATACTATGTCTAGAAGAAGACGAAACAGCCGAGCATATCATATGTGAATGCCCGGCCCTTTACGGTATGAGAAGGGAATCTTTCTTCAGGGAATTTTTAAGTCCCGAAGAACTGAGGAAATCTTCGGCTGAAAGTATTATCAGCTACACTAGGAAAGTGGAAGCGCTACTAACCTAAAAAAAAACATCTGAAGGCAAGCACAATAGATCTTTTAGGTCGATGTGTATATTACTGCTTACCTATAGGTAGGTCAGAATTTAAAAAAAAATAACCACAGTAAAAAATGCTTATTTTTGACGCCTCTACTAAAAACCGTTATCAATTTTTGGCTCCAAACTTATCATACTCTACCCAGAAAAAAGGACTCATTGGAATGAATTCCATTTTTACAGCTGGAATACGCTGGATAGAGTACTTCGGGAAACTATCTCCCCCACAAGTGCTTTATTAACTTTCTCTTACAAAGAGAAAGATATTGTTTTCGTGCCCAACTATCACTAAACGGAATTTTCAGTTTTGGCCACTGACGGAAAATCATTATTATTCACATTGACATCGATTCCTTCAAAATTCGGAGTAAACATTCGTATAAATACATTTCGACATTATTTATATCATTTTAGCATTAATAATCAAAATGCTTATGATATGATCTAACGCCCAACTCGCTGTGAAAGAGAAAGTTGCTTACGACCCAGTCGTGCACCCACCACACGTTTCATTCATTGAAATGTCAAAATAAAATGTAGGAACACAATGGCATATTTTATATGGCGGGAGTACCTACTAAAAGGTTACCCATTGAAGGTATAGATTTTTAATTAGACAGCTTAATTTTTTATTGATTCATAGAGTATACAGATTGGGGTTAGGTATGTGCCGATTACACAATTAGAAAATGAGTCATGCAGTAATTGAATTGTTTCTCTGGTTGTATAGCATGTGGCACCATCTTGTTGAAACTACATGTTGGTCACATCCATATCTTGTATTTGATTCTTAACAATTACTCATGGGTTTTGTGAACCCCAAATGCGACAATTTTGACGATTATCGAAACCATCAAGATGAAAATGAGTTTTGTTGGAAAAAATCAGCATTTACTCCTTGTTGTTCCAAAATCCATTCAGCGAACTCTCTTCGCACTGCATGGTCAGTAGTCTTCAGTTCTCGAGTCAATTGAATTTTGTAAGGATGAAGTTTCAAGTCATTCGTGAGAATTTGCTGTAGAGAGCTTCTTTAAATGCCCCATTCCTGACTACGGTGCCAAGTTGATATTCCTGTCAGGAATACTCTCGCGAACTTCTTCGATGTTTTCCGTTCAACGACTTGTGACAGGATAGCTAGAGTGCCTAATATTACTAATTGATCCAGTCTGCCTGAATTTCAATTAAATTCAATTATTCTCTTCAGAGTTGATGGTATTAAATCACTATGACGGCCATATTTTGTACGAAAATTGCGGACTGTAGCTGGCAAACTTTCATTATTTTTGAAATATTGCTTAACAATGAAAATGCGTTATTCTTTCGTATATCGCTTCATTATACCCTATCCCGTAGGGTGTATATTTCATAGAAAATAATTTAGCCAGATATACCTTAAAGTATATTAATCGACTCCGAATCGAAATTTGAGCTAGAATGATGAAATTTGGTACAAGATAATGTAAGATGGCTTAACGTGAGCACCTAGCCTTTACGGCTCTTATCTCACGGTGGGCCTACCCACATATCGCAACCATTTTTAAGTGTGGTTAGCACCCCAACGCAGGCCGCACTCCATTGGTAGCAATTCGAAAATCATGTGTTAGGCACGAACTTCAACCTTGCTGAGGAGTCGAGGCTATCTGCACCTCTTGCATTCTAAAGCCTTACCCTTTAGAATGCCATATGCTTCAGCGGACTTCTGAACAACCACAGCCACCACGATACTCCCACAAGGGGGCCTACCTCAAAATCAGTCTAGGACATTGTCCTAGGGGCTCTGATTCCCGTGGTACCATTCTATAGTCAATGGTGAGACTCCACACCGATTCCTTATGGGCTCCATAACAACCCAGTCCGGTCTCGAAGTTACTAAGTCTACCACTTTCCCACTTCATGCACCATTTACTCTAGTTGTTCATTGAACACACGTTTGTTCATTCAACAAAAAGAGCTTGACTGCCTCGCCTTTTCGGGCATAACTTTATTCGGTTACCGAACAAAGAATGTCCTTACGGCGAATTATAGCAGCCAAATGGTTGTGGATCAACATGAAGTGGGCTTGGATTGGTTCACGATGGGCTTTCACAGTAAACTGCTATGACCACATTCACCGCAGATCGCTAAGTAACGAATTAACGAAACTAGCTTTCCTGCGGCTACCTCTATCCACCACCTGAGGACGCGCCCAGTAGGGGCCCAACCCCCCTCGGGAAATTTGGTACACTTGCTCTTTGTTGCTCCTAGCAGAACAAGTGTAAACATTTTTGTAATCCACTACCACGCACCCTTTTTAGAAAAACGTAGTTTTTAGCCAAACCGTAAGGAACTTTAAAAAAGTGTCTGAGCAGCATATTTAGAGAATTGTAATATCTATATTTCGTTCATATAAAGATCTTTGTCATGTCCACTTTTTGGGGGCGTTTTTAGTAAAAAAAAACCTTTTTCGGTCAAATTTTAAAATATTCGAAAAAAACGTTTAAGGCAAAAACTTTAATAAAATTAATATGAACATTTCGTCCTCATCGTCTACAAGATCATCTCTGCCGTAATGTGTGATCGCATGAAACCATTTACCAACGGCCTGATACGGTCCTTATTTTCAGGAATTTAAAGTCCACAGCTGATCCTAGTAAAAAACCAAAGAAGTTCAAATCGATAGGTACCACTTATTCATCGAATTTAAGTCCCCATACGACAGCATTTATAGAGACGAACTATGTAGAGCTATGTCTAGTTTTGTTATACCGCCCAAACTTGTCTGTCTGTGCAGGATATGTTAGGTTAAGTTAGGTTGCAGTGGCTGTACACGAACAGGATGCGCGGGCACACTTATACCATAAACGTCCGTTATGATACCACGACTTTCCCTAAATTCATCCGCCTAATTGAACCATTCAGAGCTCACTATGTATCGTAGGAGGTATCTGACATTAATATTAGCCAGCTCATCTGGATTATCAAAGAAATAATTTCCCAGATAGAGTTTTCTCTTTTCGGAGAGCTGGACAAAAGCAGAAAAGGTGAGGAATTATATTCTCCTATTTATAGTCCAAGCATCTTCTATAGAAGAAATTGCTAGGACTATAGGACATAATCCTGTTAGGACACCGATTATGGTGCTGATGTTTGATCTGTAAGCATTGTCAAGCAAATGGAGCGCCTCTGTTTATAGTTTGGCCAGAGTTGTCTGGATATTTGACACGTTGTGCCGTATTTCCATCTGCGGTTTGCTTTCTTGATCGCATCTAGTTTGATCAGCAATTTACACGTAGCAAGGGGATACCTTACATTTATATACTGCCGGTAGAATGTCAAAGGTAGTGCCCTATCTGGTAAGCTCATCCACCTGGCAGTTCTCTGGTATGTCTGGCCCGGCACCCAGAAGAGGTGAATAATGCAGGATAACGATAGATAATTTTCGCGACCCCATCAGACTCAGCAAAGACCACACCGAATCAATCATTCGGTTCCAGAAATATAATTCTTGAGAGGATTGTGTGAAAAAAATTTGTATCGTGCTTACAAGTACCTAGCAAGTCTCCTACACTATCGTCAAAGCAATTGACAATTTTCTTAAATGGCCTAAATGTAAAAATCTGTTAAATGGATTTTCTCAAAAAAATCTTGATATGCAGTTTTTTTGGAAAAAAATTTATTTTCCAGGAAATTGAATTTATTTTTGTTTTTATATGGCATATACCGTTAATATAATAGCTAAAAGTAAAAAAAAATAATGGCCTAGCTTTATGACCAACAAAAACCCTGAATACGAAGTTTGAAGATATCGGTTTAGCCGTTTAGGCTGGAGAGACTATTACAGGCAGATGGACAGACGGACCGACGGACGGAATTCCAAAAAAACACTTTTTTGTTCCGATATCATCGTAATCTCACAATCACAATTTTTGTATTAATATTAGTAAACTAATGGTTTTGCATCGAAAGTTATTTCGATTTTTTTTTAATTTCACCGAAACACGTTTTTTACTAAAAACACCCCTAAAAAGTGGTCGTGGCAAAAAACTTTATATAGACGAAATATATATAACGGGTGATCCAAGTAGAGATACTTTTTTCAATAGCCTTTTTTGACAGATCACGTGTGAGTCGTGTCATGCTGTCATGTTATTTTTGTTTAGTATTGTTTGGCATTTCATAATGGAAAGACTTACGCGTGAACAACGTTTACAAATTGTTCAACTTTATTACGAAAATTCACGTTCTGTGAGGAATGTGTTTCGTGCACTTCGCTCAACTTATGGTCAACATAATCGGCCTACTGAGCGGATTTTCAATTTTTTACACTTGCTCTGTTTTTTCCTACAGAGAGTCTATATATAGAGTCTATATAGCTCAAATTTAAGGCCCAAAAATCGGTAATATGGCTAGAACGACTCAGCTCTGAGTCCTAGTTCGTTTTCAGCGAAAAATTCTTCGGATAATCTTCTGTCCCGTTAACGACCTATGGAGATGAAGATTTAACAGAACTGCCGCATTTGGGCGAATGATAATCAAAGAGTGATTGTTGAAAAACCAATGCACCCACAAAGAGTGACTGTTTGGTACCAAAAACTTTACGATCTACATAGAAACAGAGACCTGCTCAAACAAAACTCCGCATTGGACGTTAAAAATGTCTAGGACATTTAGAGCGGTTACAGAGTATACCCCAAAACCTACTCCGATTTCCATTTTCGATACATCAGTGTTGATCGATGTTTCCAATTTGATACCACATTGTTTGACAAGCATTCGTTCTGTTTGGCTATCGAATTGATATCAATATCGTGTTGAGACTTGAGAAGTGATATTCCTTCCTCAGATGTCACTTATAAGCGCAATAATTCTTCTGTTCCATTAGCTACTGCCAGTGTTGCCGCAAGCCAAAATCAAAAGTCTTAAAGTAGCTAGATTCGTTGAAATTCAGAAGACAAAAAATCGCTACAGGTCGCCAGAAAGAATAATGGTACAAAAAATAATTAAAAACGTTTTTTTTTCTTTAAATAACTTTAATTTTGATGATAGCAAAAATATAGGAACTTAAAAAAGAGGAATTCAGTCTCATAATCATCCGAATCACAAATAGAATCGGTTTCAATTACTTTCACAGTATTTTTAAAAACATTTGTCTTCAGTAAAATTTCTGGTAATTCATAATTATAATAATTTTTTATTTATATTTAATTCATTTATGCTTATTACAGAATTTAAAGTTTTTGTTGACAATTTGTTTTTGAGCTTACTTTTTACTGGATTCATCGTGCTGAAGATGCGCTTTATTTCTGCATTGTAATGGGGAAGGGACTTAACAGTTCGGACAAGTTCAAATAGTTCCTGAAATGAAATGCCACCCGCTGCATTTCTGTACTCGAAACTTTTCCCCAAAAATTTCACGCTATCACGAAGCTCTTTTCAATGCAAAAAGTTAATATTTCCCCATTGCCTTAAATGTTTTTCTATGTCTTCATCAGGATAACCTTAACTTTTAGCCAAATCAATAATGAATCGGTCTTTTAAAGGCTTTAAGGCATTTTGAACCGATAGCAATCACATTTTTCTAAAGCTTGGATGTCGCTAGAAAAAGTCTCTGAAAATATTCTAAAGACATCAAAATATCTAGAGACATAGACAACGGCAACCGTGACTACTGCCTGCAATTCTGCAAAACGCCGAATGCGTATAAACTACTCTCAGTTTTTTTTTTTTTTTTAAATTCATTTTTATTTTTCTTTATCTTATAACTAACTTACATGCTAGACAAAAATTAATAAAAACTAGCCTACTTATCTACTAACTTAACTAACTTACTTATCCTCTGCGGATATCCTAAATTAAACAATAACAACTTAAAAAACTAATGCCTTTCGGCCTAAAATCTAATTTAATTATTTTACTATATATTTATCTTTTTTTTTTTCTTGACCAAGGAACATTTTCTAAAAAAAACTTGGTTTCATGTGTTTTTTTATTTTTATTCAAACTTACATACTAATTAAAACTACTTATGAACTAACTAAAACTACTTAGAACTAATTAAAACTACTTAAAAATAACATAAAACTAGAACAGCCACAGCAAGTATTTTGTATTTTTTTTTTTTTTTTTTGAATTTTTTGTACTACTCTCAGTCTCAATGACGTAGTGGACGTTATCGGTTCGAATTTGAGCGACGAGACCGATTTCTACCTGTACGGATACGTTAACAAACACCAAACTGGGGCACTGAAAATCCGAGTATCATTTAGAAAGATGCAATATACCCACTCAACGTCACTACATAGTTTACGTCAGAGATGTCATCGGCCATTTCTGTTTGGTGAGCGATGCAGATCTATCAGCAGCAAGTTTTTACCGCCGTAAATTGATGAATGAGGACTAGAGGATAATTACAAAAGGACGGTACACCCACATACACATAGGTTGCGCGACAATGGTCATTTTCAAAGATGCGTTTTTGGATCGTACTATGTATCATTTTGAAGATTTGCAATAAACGGGAATATCACCCGATTTGACATCTCCAAACTTCATTGTTTGATTGTTTTTTTTTAAATCACTGATCTTAAAGAAGAAGCCATATACAATGGAAGCTTTCAAAGGTCTCCGACATAAATGCATAAATGCTTGTTGGCCGACGTTTTCGCCAAAAGGGTGGTTGCAATGGACTAATGGTTGTTGAGTTGGATTACTAAGCGCGGGTTCACTGTTTCAAATCCACGAAGAGACAACACTTTGGAATCATTATTCTCTTGTATGTTTGTCAGAATTTCCAACTGTAATGAAAAGCTTCTCAAATATACGGTTCAGAGTCAGTGTGAAAGAGGAAGTCCCATATAAAATAGAAATTCGAACAGTAAAATGAAAAATAGCTAGATTTGGGGCCCTGTATTGGCCGTTAATCCCCGATTCTTTTTTTTTTAATCCAAAGGATTGAAAATGCAAAAAAGTGACCAAATCCTCTAAAATTTATGGGAAAACAACTTCAAAAGACTAAACAAAATTTAATTTCTTTTTAAATTATGTCATTCGTAAATACTTCATAAAGACAACTTCATATAATACTTCATCAAAACAGCGATTTAGGGCTTACTTTCTTTGAAGGGCTTCTCTTTTTCCGTACTCCCTACTCTTACATAATGAAAGTCATTTCTTCAACATATACACACATCAATAACACATTCGCTTCCAGAAGTTAATAGAAACCTCCCACCAAACGTACACCGGAAAAAAAATCTGATATTCATTTCATTCGATGAGGATTCACTCATTCAATCGATATCCCTTTCATATTGCTTCTCTTTTCAGAGCGGATAATCCTACCGAACCGAAACACAATGAAAACTGCTTCTCATACAGTTTTTGCACTTCCACAATACTTGCCAATTTCTTCAGGATATTATTTTCTCATCCTTTTAATTATTTACTTAAATGATCCTTCGCCATTCTTAAGATGTCATTTCCATCGAAATTAAAAATGATGAATATGAAATCCGTAATTCGCAAGGACTTTTCATTTTTTTTATGTTTTGATATGTACCACCTAAAAAGGATTAAAATTTCGGGTGACCTTAAATAATTTGATGCTTAATTGAGTACATTAAAGGATTAAGATGAAAAGGAAGCGAAAAAGGCGAAACGATTAATCCAAAAGTTCGAAGGAAGTTCAATCAATAAAACAAATTGACAAACTTCAAACTGCATGCATAATGGAGGGGTGGGATTTAAAAATACTATCAGCAGTACTTCTAGGGTTTGGTGCGATGAAAGCGCGCGATTATCCTTGCACCTTAACATTTTTGTTTTTTTTTTTTTGTTCGTCGATAACCATGTGGGAGTCAGTTCTTCGAAATCCATTTCAGGGGCGAAAAGTTAGTACGCCGAAATGAAGTCGTTTATTTGTAAATAGAGACGTCAACAGTACAACCCCACAGCTATGTATGACATTTCGTCCTCGAAAAGGGTTTTATCCTTCGTGTAGTGTACTCCTTCATGCAATGTCGAATGATGATTATTTTTCAGGGGGCTTTCTTCGAGTGTGCTTTATTGTATTGGGCGTGGGTAAAGTACGATTTCTGTAGAGATGGTATTTGTATGCCCGATAGGCCGCCAACCGAAAAGAACCTCTTTTTCAAAATTTTCAATTTGCCTTAGGCGAAAATATAGGTCATTGGCAATTTTAGGAGGAATATATTTGGGATTCTTTAAAAAATTGAAGGGGGGGGAGAGTATTTTTTTCAGGGAAGATTTCGCATGAATAAAGATTCAGCTAATCAATCAGCAGAGATGTTAAGAATTTTTTACAAGCTACATTAAGCAGGTCGTTGAATTTATTCCAGAACTGGAAATAGCCAGAGACTACAATTAGCAACTATTTGAATGACTCGGTGAATACAAGCAGAGATATAGCCACTGTCCAAAACCGCACCCGTGATGAAATGCCTAGTGGCGGTACCAAGGGGAGCAGGGACTGGAATCAAAGGTGGTTTTAGTTCTTGTTAACGTCCCACACTCCGGCTTTCGAAGCTTTCCACCTACTTATAAAAAAAAGACTCATCGCCCCGCCATGCCTTCACCATTCACCAACGTCTTGATGTCAGAAAATCTTTAGCCGGTGACAAGCTATAAAGACGAATATTTAACCACGAACTTTACAAGCTGTGGGTGCATGAATACTAAGCGTGGGTCCCTAGTTTAAACCTTTGTTTTAACATTGATTCACTGATTCTGACAATAATCCAAGAGTAACATGACATGACAAGGTTAAAAAATGTGACGTTCGGATTCTATGTTAAACAGGAGTTCGTCTAACTTCACTCCCAAATAATGAGGTTTAAGCATGGCTTGATGAGGTAAGTAGATACACCTATTCTTGAACTTATCCACGTTGGAGACATCTATTATATGCCCAAATTGTAGGAACTCATTCATCACCTTTATATATATATATCAGCCTTCAGTTCTTGTTGGTGCTGAACTTCCTCTTAAGCTGTCGTAGACTAGCTATGGCTCTGTTCTTCGATTCTCCCATCTTCTGTTAAATTTTGACAAGGTATCTGCCATCATTATCCTCCTTTACAAATAAGTGTGTATTTCGTTTAGAGTCGATGTGAAAATTGCGCACGGTGTGTTTAAAGTCATCTGAACCCTTGTACATACTGTTTTTGCCTCCCGAGTTCTAAGACGTCCAAAGCTTGGTATCTTTATCATTTCATTGAGTTCTAGCAATTATTGCTCGAATAGATATCGTGACTCAGAATCGAGCGCTTTCGTAGTCAAGTGCACTTTCACCTCACTTTTTATTGGTCCACATGATACGGTATCTATGCCCATTTTGTTCAATGCTGCTAACCCTTCCTTGGTGGCGTCCAATACGTTTTTAATTGTTTCTGCCTGATATCCCTTTGACTGATCCCCCTCTGTTTGGTTATTTTCAACAAGCCTGGATGCCATTTGATGTAGGCAACGATTGATGTCTGGCTTCACATCTTTGTATTTGTTTTTGCTGACATACGTGTTTTTAAGGTCATCTTCTGTTGCGTTAGACATGAATTCTTCGTAAAGTTCAATAAAATTGCGCAATTGGCTGATCAACATTTTTTGTTGAACTCGCGTATTTCTTTGTTGGTTTCCTCAGACCCTTCCATATTCGAAACTTACTTACTTACTTACTTAAGTGGCGCTACAGTCCGGGATGAACCTGGGCCTCAACCAACATGCCTCTTCAATTAGCCCGGTCCTTAGCTAACTGCCTTTTTGGTATCGAATGTATTGGTGAGGTCGTTTCCGACCCTGATGGTGCAGCGAGAACTCTCCATCGTCATCCTACACAAACGGACGAGTTTGGGCGGTATACCAAAACTAGACATGGCTCTGTATAGTTCGTCTCTATAAATGCTGTCGTATGCGGCTTTGAAATCGATAAATAGGTGGTGGGTATCAATTTGGTTGTTGGTAACCGGTTTCAAGCGTTCACATATTATGGCAGATATTGCAGGCGATGTTGAGTAGACTTATGCCTCTGTAGTTGGCGCAGTGCAGAGGGTCTCCTTTTTTGTGGATCGGGCAAACGATGCTGAGGTTCCATTCTTCAGGCACACTTTCAACCGACCAGATTCGGCTGGTTGGTTGATGTTGCTTACCAAATGATCTCCGCCAGCTTTATAAAGCTCAGCGGGAAGGCCGTCATTTCCGGCGGCCTTATTATGCTTGAGTTAAGATAAAGCTATCCTCACTTTACTTAGGTCGGGTGGTTGGCAGTTTTCGCTGTCGTTGCCAATATAAAATGGTTCGTTCTGCCTGACAGCGGAATGTTGTTCGTCATCGTTTAACAGTCTGCAGAAGTGGTTCTTCCATATCCTCAGCATCGACTGTGTCTCAACTACGATATTTCCTTGTTCATCTCGACAGGATTCTGTTCGAGCCTTGTATCCTTGGCTTTGACGTTTTACACTTTGGTAAAACTTGCGAGCAACGTTCCTATAGTGACACCTCTCTATATCCTCGATCGCGCGCTTTTCTTGCTCTTTTTTCTTCTTTCTGAAAAGCCGATGTTCTTCCCTTCTTCTTTGCCTATAGAGCTCAATGGCAGCTCTAGTCTTCACCTACAGCTTAGCCTTGTAGGCCTCGTTCTTGCTTGCGAGCATCTGTCGGCATTCCTCATCAAACCAGGGGTTTCTTGCTGGTGGCCGCGAGAAACCTAGCACATCAGTTGCGGCTGATCTAATGGCTTGTTGGCATCGTTGCCATTGTTCTTCGACATTAGATGCTGGAGGTGTGTTGTGAGTCGAGAAGTTAAGGGATACGCGTTGCGCGAAGGTCTTGGCAGTCTCTGGCGATTGCAGTCTAGGTGGCGTGTCGTGGTGGATATCCGCATCCTTACCATGGCTACAACAAGGTAGTGGTCCGAGTCGATTTTGGCCCCTCGGAATGTTCGGACATCCAAAATACTGGATGCGTGCCTCTTCTCTATCGCAATGTGATCAATTTGGTTGACTGTTCGTTGATCTGGAGACCACCATGTCCCCTTATCGATATCGAGGTGAGGAAACCGTGTGCTGGCTATAGTGGCATTTCGTTCCGTAGCGAAGTCAATTAGCCTAAGTCCGTTACCAGTCGTGTTGTCGTGTAGGCTATATTTTCCGACAGTACTGCTAAAGATGTCTTCTCTTCCTACCTTTGCGTTAAAATCTCCCAGCACGATTTTAACATCGTACTTTGGTAGTCGCTCATAGGTTTTGTCGAGGAGCTCGTAGAAGCAATCCTTAGTTATATCATCTTTTTCCTCCGTTGGAGCATGGCGCATGTAAGGCTTATGTTGGCGAATTTGGCCTTGATGCGGGTTGTTACTATGCGTTCGCTAATATCTTGAAAACATAAGACTTCTTGCCTATGTCTGGCGCTTATAACAAATCCGCATCCAAAAAGTCGCTGTTTCTGCTCACTATAACACGGTCCATAGTAGACGTCACAGTTTTTCATCCTCTTTTTGCGCGGACCATCAAATCGTATTTCCTGGATGGCAGTAATGTCTGCTTTGTAGCAGTTAAGGGCTTCCGCTAGGTGTTCGCCTGCACCTGTCCTGTTTAATGTTCTCCCATTCCAGGTGCAGATACGAACGTCGTTGTCCTTTTTCGTTTAGCATGGTCGTCAACAATAATATCAGTCCTTTCCGAGGCTATTGGTTGCTTCGTAACATAGTCTATTTTTCCGTGGATGGGTAGTTAACCCAAAGCACAACCCCCAACCTGTAGGGCCAGGCCCTTGTTTTGACCCTAGAACAGCGGGCCGGAAAAATACCGATGTCAGTAGCCCATTTTGGGTTATGAGCGCTGTTGACCCATTGAGGGCTCCTCCGCCACCAACTCTTTTCCAATACCCTGGCTCAGTATTGGAAATCCATATAGACCTGGTGTTCAAATATGTCGAAGCAGCTCATATAGGATTTCACTACCAGTTCGATCAAACTGGAGCTGTAGGCGCCACCGTTGACTCCATCTAGGGAATTCCTCCGCCTGAGAGTGAGTGCCTTAGTGAGAAGATACTCATCCCCCCTCTCTCGTTTGCTGCCACAAAACTAATACTACTTCGAAACTACTCCAATGATTTTAAGTTGATGCTTTTGTGGCCTCTGGGTTTGACTAACTCTGGTAGTTGAGTTCTCAATGATCCCGTGAACTCTTCCAATTTCGTCGCCAGGGAAACTATATTTTCCAAACTTTTCCTGAGGTCTTCATACATTTCCTTGACCTCTTGGAATGTATTCCTCTGCATATATGGTGTGTCGTGCTTAACCACAGACCTCACATTTTCGTGGTTGGCTTCGAATTCGATCCACATTTCCTCGATTCGTCGTAATCTGTTATCGACATATGTCTGCGTTTTGCGAGAGTAACTGTCTTCGCCGAAGTAAGTATTCAGCTTTTGAAGTTCTTCTACCAGCGACTTTTGTCTTGCCACTATTATAAAGACGTCAGTTTTTTCCATGATGTTCGATTATGTTGTTTACCAGAGTTTATCGACCTGTTAACGCGTTTGTTTTGTTTACTGTCTGGTGTTGTCATGTAGGCAAATACTCTGGCAAAAGCAGGACAGTGCTGGAAGTATACAAGGGATGTCCCATGCGAAGCAGAGGGAAGTTAATTCTTCCAAGATAAAGAGGTAACAAGCAACCTCCAAAAATTAAAAAGTCTTGCCGTAGTAAAACAAACGAATATTTTGCAGAAAACTCAGCTAACTGACATCTAGATTCAAAGCTGAATCGCAGCCTCTACGATAGCAACCTTCTCTCTGATGTACACTCTCTGATGTGTTGTTTTAAAAAAAAATCATTTTCATATCAGCTGCCCATTAACTTATGTAATTAGACATAATATCGAGAGAGTGATAGGACAAGAAGACCGCCTACCAACCCGTCTGTTACGATGCATTAGCAGCACCATTACTCTGCTTCTAGCTAAAGTGCGTGCACCAAATCATCAACCAAATCAAAGAAGGTATGACCTCTGGCTGCAATATTAGCAAAAAGGCATTCCAACATCTTGCTTAAACTGTAAAACCATATCCGGTAAGTTTATTGCGCCAGTCGGAAACCTGTCGAAGCCATAGATCTACAATTTGACAATCATCATTTTCTAGGCATTTTTACTGGTAGCATCAACTACCTAAAGCTCTCTGTGACGATGACCGAATTTGGAACTGACAAAAATAAGGCTGATATGTAGTGTAACACAATCATCAATTAGCTTAAGCTTTTTAGGACGATGACTTCATTTAAGACCCAGACAAAAATGAGGCAGCTGTATTGTCAAACTTAAAGCTCTAAACTTACAAAATGAGGAACCTGCATAGTAATGGGTGATCCATTTCGAGGTTCCCTACTTTTTTAAAGAAAAAAACACAGAAAATTCAAATTTAATTGAGAATGTTTATTATCATTTGAAAGAACATTCTTTGGCACTTATTTTTTGAAGATTATGTCTATCAAATGTTGGCCGTTGCTACGTCGCAGATGGTCAATCCGTTGAGTCCAATTTTCGATCACTCGTTCGGGCGTTTCGACTGGTAACTGGCGAATGACACGCGTGATGTTTTCCTCCAAGGCCTGAATCGAAGCGGGTTTGTCGGCATAAGCTTTTGACTTTACGTATCCCCACAGGAAAAATTCTAACGGTGTGATATCACACGATCTTGGTGGCCAATCGACCGGCCCAAAACGTGAAATTATGTGCTCACCGAAATGTTCTCTCAATAAGTCCATTGATTGATGCGATGTGTGTTAAGTGGCGCCGTCTTGCTGAAACTAAATGTCGCCGAGATCACGAGCTTCAATTTCAGGCATCAAATAGTCGGTTATCATGGCACGAATCACGCCAAATCGACTCTCTACGGTCTTCGTGTACACTCTCAGCTACGGCCGCTATATTTTCTTCACAGCGTGCTGGACGTGGTCTATTCGGTCGAATATTATCCAATAATGAATGCTGGGTCTCAAAATGGGTGATGGTGTTGCGAATAGTACGCTCAGTAGGCCGATTATGTTGACCATATGTTGAGCGAAGTGCACGAAACACATTCCTCACAGAACGTGAATTTTCATAATAAAGTTGAACAATTTGTAAACGTTGTTCACGCGTAAGTCTTTCCATTATGAAATGCCAAACAATACTAAACAAAAATAACATGACAGCATGACACGACTCACACGTGATCTGTCAAAAAAGGCTATTGAAAAAAGTATCTCTACTTGGATCACCCGTTATAACACTGGAGGACTTGTGTTGGCTAGGCCAGTTCAGAAGCAGCTGATGCGAACCAAAGTGTCTGTAACCATGTACGGGAAGGAGATACGCCTGTCATCTCATTCTTACAGATAGTGAGTAGGTCAGGTGTTAAATATGTACGATACGCAGTCGATCTTGATATCAACTTGAAGAACCTCATTCAAAGGTAAGCATGAAACTTAGGTTGTTAAGGATTCATCAAAGCTACAGAGAATGAAAATCCCTAACCCTGCAGAAGGTATGGGACATGGTCATCGTGTGTTATATAAGGTGACTAAAACACAATAGCATCGGTAATCCGTTTAGTATGGGTGTGTATCGATTTGGACTTCTTGGGTTTTTTCCAGGATCTTCCATTGTGTGACAATTTGATCAGGACTTTCCTGGCCTAAAACCACACTGATCAGGTTATTAGTAAACGATTTCCGGCGTTCACATATTACGGTAGATAGGATCTTGTAGGCGCTGTCAAGGAGACGTATGCATCTGTAGTTGGCGCAGTTCAGAGGGTCTCCATTTTTGTGGGTCGGGGAAAATACTCTGAGGTTCGATTCTTCAGACATATTTTCATCCGACCAGATTTGGCATATGATTTTTACATTCTTCAATCTTAATCACAATCAGAGATCTATGTTTGTGGGCAAGATAAATCATACTTTTCTACTGGCAGAGTCTTCGGCAAGAGATTAAAAACTCTTAAGCCTTTTCTTCGATGCTGCGGCAGTTTATTCGAATTTCTATTTATACTGAATAAAGCCAATTATACACTCAATAGACTACACCAAGTTTACCATAAAACAAGCCCTAAATCTTGCAAGATGTATGTTCACCTGCAGATTTTCATTCGTGTTGAAAGTAAATAACAGATGACATCGAACCATCTGAACGATTCCACCATAAATTCACAACCCTCAAGGCATCCATTATCCTCAACCATCTCTATTCACCCCGCTCAAGGGCAATATTCCACCTGATAAGGCATGCAAATTCACGCTATAAATTCCATAACAAACGCTATCTGTCTGTCTCCGCGCTCTGAATTCCCCATGCAAACGCTGTACGGATACGGAATCGTAGAAAACTATTCGCGTAACAATTTACGCGGGAGGATTTTCATACCTCCATTGCACACATGCGAACATAATATCGCACACAAAAATAATAATAATAATATAATGCCCGCCTGCCTAACGGTATCTCTTTATTTACCCTCGCAAGTCGCAACGCATATGACACGTATTTGTCACTATAATTCCCCGTGGCAGTTTTTAAATGCTTTCGAGTGCGCGGATATACCGTTAATTAGCCCAAAAGGCGCGCGCAAAAAAAGGAGCATATCACGAAACACAATGCGACTACTACCGCCCCCCAATCTCATCCTTGCAATCTGAGTTTCAAGTGAATGTATAGCGTGACATTTGCTCACAATAATAACGATGATGACACAATAATGACAGCCAACAACACACACACATCTATATTGAGCTGCGGATGTATTTGCAGACATGTCCCATGTGTAGGTAAAATTAAAATTGGTAGTTACCTTCATATAACGCGGACCCTTGATGAGGTTCTCGTCTTAATGAACACTTCCCGTGGAAGGGGATGCGTTCCATGTACAGCGCGGCAGGAAGAGCTAGAAATTGATAAAATACTCGTTAGAAAACATTTTGATAGCTCTATCAACGTGTTGGGTAAGTAAATTGGTTTTCGATGGAAATGTAGTGTCAATGGCATTGACATAATGACTTTACGTAGGTAGAAGTTTTTTTTGACAGGTTAATGTCTCCGGATGGCAACCTATTTGAAGTTTGCTGTCAAACCATGTACAGTATACGATTTTCGTATTTCAACTTTAAAATGTCACCATGATTATGCATAACTATATGTTCAGGACTAAAGAGCAGTTCCGCTGTGCACACCCTGCACACGCACATTAGTATTTTGCTAGACCGTCGCGAACAATTAAGCGCAGATACACGCCCGTTGCTGGCTGAACAATTAGCAAGGAAGCACGCATCACATGAACGCAACCATATCGCAAGGCTCACAATGCCACCACATTTGCACTTGTGCTATAATTAATGTCAGATTGCTAATGAAAACATTTGTTTGGGTAAAGTCAAGCAACACCATTTGGACAGTCTCACGCGTGCACGGAGGACAAACGGCACACATGCCAACCCAGAGCACACATGTATAACATTGCAATTAATTTTTAAGCTAAAACCTGCATGCATTTGCATTGAATTAGTTTGCATGCAGGAATGCTGGTAGTCGCATTCAATGCTCTCGAAGGATATTGTGATTTGTATGAGAAATGTGACAGGAGGAGATTTACTTGTGACACGAGAACAATTATAAAGGATTATTGCGACAGATTTATAAATATAAGGCGTTTTTATTAAATGGGAGGATTTTGAAATTAAATTAGATGACGGATGTTATCTTTTTTTTTTAACGTGGGATTGACACTCACTTTTAATTTGACGTTTCTTGTCTGTTGAATTGGTGGATTTTGAGCTGACAACTTAAAGACTAAATTAAAATCAGCGCTTTAAGCTGGCAATCGTTTCATTAACCTCCGCATGGTAGCTCTGGGTATAAGTACTTTCTAATGAGGTTATAATGAACGTCTAATGGATTTTGGTTGTACAAGAGGTAATGAATGTACTGGCATGAGAGGACATATAGAAGTAATTTAGTCATTCGTGTAACAAAGTGTGGGGTTTCAATGGGTTAATCAGGTAAGATGCCATATTTGGTGGGTGAATTGACATGCTTTAGAGATTTGTGAACTTTCACCAGATCAGAATTAAGTGGCATCGATCCTGATCATAACGAGTGCCGTCGGTATAAAAGTTAGTACTGTCTTGCTCCTGTCGAATCAATTTACTCTGAGCACATAGGTATATGTAGATGTAAAGTTTGTAAAGATGGAGACCTTTTCCACGAGGGCTCAGGGGCCAACGAAAATTAATGCTGCGAATAAGCTCTTGATTAGATCCTCAGCCTTTTGAAGGACAATTCACGTCTGTTGCGAAAGCTTATCTCAACACAGACCAAACAAAATGTCATTTGCTGGCACTCCTCACTATGGATTAACTGATATTCTTAGCTGTGTCTGTTAATACGGTTGAGGCAGAAGTTAAAGAAGTGCGTTCCACTCGTATATCGAGTCCATTTTTTAAACTTTCACTTCCATCTTGTGTCATCTTTAAAGTTGAATGTGAAGTACAGGGTGGCGCACCAATTGTGCTACAATAAGAAATTCAAATAACTTTTTTTTTTAATCGATGTATTTCATTTATTTTTTTTTATCGGTTAGAAAATTAAATTTTATTTTAAATAGTTAGTTGTTTTTAAAGATTATAGATCGCAAATGACCTCCACGCTCTCCCACGCATATGCGGCACCTGATCAAAAAATTATTCATTGCGGCCTGAAGAGTTGAAGTTGGGATCGCCTCAATTATTGTCGTAATGGACTGCTTTAATTCAGTTAAATTCCTGGGCTTCTTTTTATACACCTCTTGCTTGACATAACCCCATAAAAAGAAGTCTGGTGCAGTCAGGTCAGGTGACCTTGGGGGCCAGCGAAGAGTGGAGTTCCTAGAAATTAATTTGTTTGCGAATTTTTTGTTTAGCTCCGCCATAACTGGTCTGGCTATATGTGCAGTTGCTCCATCTTGCTGAAACCAAACGCTGTTGAATGGTATACGTCTTCGGCGCAGTTCTGGGTAAAAAAAACTCCTTCAACATCTTTAAATAACGGTACCCATTGAAAGTAACCTTTACACCGTTTTCTTCAAAGAAGTACGGCCCGACAATACACCTTGATGAAACTGCGCACCACACAGTGACTCGTTCTGGGTGCAGTTCCGTCTCATGGAGCATTGCTGGATTAGACTCTTTCCATATACGGCAATTTTGCTTGTTTACATTGCCGTTATGTGTTGTAATGTGTTGTCTTCTTCGGCCATTGATATCATTTTTTGGCAAAATTCCAGGCGAACAGGCAAATCCTGAGGGTTTAACTTGCTAGTAACTTGGACTTTGTACGGAAACAAGTTTAAATCGTCATGAAGTATCCGTTGTAATGACCGTCTACTAACTCCAATTTGCCCCGATAAGTTTCGGGTCGAAACGCTCGGATTGGCCTGTATTGCAGATGCTACTGCTGCGATTGTATCCTGAATCCGAACATTTGCATCTCGATGGTACGGCCTTCGTGCGATGCTTCCAGATTCGGCAAACATGTTTACAAACCTCATAATGGTCCATCTACTCGGGGGATTACCGCCAAACTCCCGCCTAAATTCCCTTTGGACGGAAATGACGGACTGCAAAGCATGGTACCGTTGCACTATCCAAATCCTTTTCTCCGTATCCCAAGCATCCATTTTTATAAATCTAAACAGTAACCTACAAAATAAAAAAAAAATAAGCCGATTACTCACACAGAAAAAAAGTTATTACGTTTTATTTTTGTAGCACGATTCGTGCGCCACCCTGTACTTTGAAAATAGTTGTCTCAATAACTTGTCAACTACGAGCTTCTTGACAAAACCCATGAGCGACTACTGAAGTACGGTGTTAAAGTCGTGCTAGGAGATTTTAACGCAAAGGTAGAAAGAGAAAACATCTTTAGCAGTATTGTCGGTAAACACAGTCTACAAGACAACACGTCTGGTAACGGACTTAAACTAATTGACTTCGCTAAGGAAGGAAATGCCACTATAGGCAGCATCGATATCCAGAAGGGAACATGGCGGTCGCCAAATTGATCACATTGCGATAGACAAGAGGCACGCATCCAGTATTTTGGATGTCCGAACATTCCGAGGGGATAAAAACGACTACCTTCTTGCAACCAAAGTAAAAATGCGGATATCCATCAACCAACAACATACCAGAAATACTGTTCTCAAATTTGGTGTCGAAAGATTGCAATCGCAAGAGACCGCCAAGGCCTTGGCGCAACGCGTATCGCTCAACCTCTTGATTAACACCATGCCACCATCATGGAATGTCGAAGAACAATGGCAACGATACCTGCAAACCATTAGATCAGCCGCAACTGATGTGCTAGGTTTCTCGCGGCCACCAGCAAGAAACCCCTGCTTTGATGAGAAATGCCGACAGATGCTCGCAGCCAAGAACGAGGCCTACAAGGCTAAGCTGCAGGTGAAGACTAGAGCTGCCATTAAACTCTATAGGCGAAGATGAAGGGAAGAACGCCGGCTTTTCAGAAAGAAGGAAAAAGAGCAAGGAAAGCGCGCAATTGAGGATATAGAGTGGTGCGACTCCAGAAACAATTTTCGCAAGTTTTACCAAAGTGTTAAACGTCAAATCCAAAGAATACAAGGCTCGAAGAGAATCCTGTCGAGATGAACAACGAAATACCGTAGTTGAGACACAGTCGATGCTGAGTCCACAACCGATCAAATTTTCACACTTCGGCAGATCCTGGAAAATACCCAAGAAGTCCAAATCGACACCCACCACCTATTCATTGATTTCAAAGCCCCATACGATAGCATTTATAGAGTTGAGCCATACATAGCCATGTCTAGTTTTGGTATACCGCCCAAACTCGTCCGTCTGTGCAGGATGACGATGGAAAATTCTCGCTGCTCCATCAGGGTCGGAAACGACCTCACCGACACATTCGATACCAAAAAGGTATTTAGGCAAGGCGCTGTC
This sequence comes from Rhingia campestris, assembly GCA_932526625.1. Taxonomy (NCBI): domain Eukaryota; kingdom Metazoa; phylum Arthropoda; class Insecta; order Diptera; family Syrphidae; genus Rhingia; species Rhingia campestris. Next base: position 32,425,666 of record OW052183.1, read on the forward strand.
ATGTGGTTTCTTCGATTTGATTCTTGAGAGGATTGTGCAAAACTCCCGAGCCAAAACCAGCGGCACAATCTTCCAAAAATCTTTGCTTACCTCGGCTTTGCTATGAAGTCTGACAACAACATCTCGTCAGAAATTATATAATCCGAATTCCTGATCATTCCAGTCCTGCTCTAATTAGCTGAAGCATGGACCGTATCAAAAATGGATGAAGAAATCCTTGGTCGATTCGAGAGAAAAATTCATAGAAAAATCTTCGGTCCCGTTTGCGTTGACGGGCTTTGGAAACATAAAGCAGCATGTTGGCTCGCATAGTCTACGATTCCCAGCCATACATCGGACGCAGTTGAGGAAAACCTCTCTTTAAGTGGCGCGCACAAGTAGAAACCGACCTCAACCAACTTGAAGTTCGCAACTGGAGGTAGTTAGCTAAGGACGGGGCTAATTTCAGAGGCTTTTTGGTTGAGGTACATGTTCATCCCGTACTGTAGCGCCACTTAAGTCATTGCGATTTGTAGCCTTCCCATATTTTTCTGATGGTTGTTCCAAGGAGTGTATAATCATAAAAAAGGTACTAGGTGCCCGGGCTACTGGGCATGCAGGATTCACAGACGCGCCTGCGTACTAAACCATACCCTTCACACTTCAACCACTCTCTATCGGGCTGTTTATCTATTAAGGCTCTTCTTTCCACATTTCGTTCCAAAACGGATTCCGATCAAGAACCTCTTATTTGATCTTTCGGACTCTTTTCGTTTTATCAGGATTATCGTTCAATGGTAACATGTGGTTCTCAATGTTTTCGAGGGTTGGTGTTTCTGCGATTTTTGGCTCTAGTTCTCTTCGCTCTTTCAGGGTAATCCTATGTAAGCCTAGTGACGATCATCACATTTATAGGTATCTACTGGCTGGCTGTGACGTTATGTTATTGTAGCCTGCCTTACTGCCTGCGACTGCTTACTAGTATTGCCTCGGTTTTGTATTTGGTGAGATGCAACCCGACTTCATCCCTTTCGGATACATTCGTTGCCTATATCCCCTATTTATTGCAGCGGTTTTGCAACCACAACAATTGCAATGTCACCAGCAAACCCCATGACTATGAGGCACACTCATCGCGTGTAGCTACTTTAACCTAACCTAACCTATGAGGCATGTGAATGAGCAATTTTCCTTTTTCATCAACTGAATTCTGAGCTGTCAGTGCAAAATCGATAGCAATTTGACAGCAAAATCGATAAGTCGCCAGTATTACCACATTAAATCACCACTCTTGGGGGCTACATTTATCCAGCACTAATCCAGCTATTTGATGAGTAAGCTCCTGATTAGTTTGTATCCTAATTTAGTAAACACTGGTTTAACTCAGACTTAACTCAATACTCAGACCACAGTCCTTAGACTTATCCGTATAAAAGTGAAAGAGTTACCATTTCCAACCAAATTTGCTTCCCATTAGAGACGACATGGAATATATCCCTGGAAGAACGCTAGAGAGATAGGAAGTATTTTAACTTATATTAAGGAAGTGCCATTAACCAGGAGTGTTATCAGGATATTGCATAGATGTGTAAAGGCAAGACTTCTTGTTTAAATTTTGATCCAACAACCAATCTGCACGAGCAAGAGTAAAGAGCAAGCGTTCTTGCACTAGAGTTGGTCGATTTTGCTAAGGAATTTTGCTGATAGAGGACTTCTCAATTCAAGAGATGGGTTTAAATGAAAACAGGACGCAAGTCAAGTCATTTTTGACATTGTATGCTCCCATTCTTGTAAGCGGTTTTACCCTCACATTCACCCCTTTCCTCACAAAAAAAAATGCTGTCACTTGTGTTCCACTTTCCATAAATCACAATTTCGTCATTCAAATCCATTGACATCAGCATTTCCTGCGCTCAGTCACTTCTTCCGTTCCGTTGCATGATGTTCACATAGACAACCATGCAATAACCATCAATAGAACACAATGTTGGGCCACAAAATTTACGACAGGAAAGACGAAACAATTCAAATTGAAATTAGCCTTCGTGTACTCGTAGGTCTAACCAATGTTTTCGTTGTGCATTCGATGGTGGAGTTCCATGAATTCCCACTCCTGGACCCGACCAAGTGAAATCTAAGTGCCATAATGGACTCTCAACGTTAATTATGCAAGGATTTGGCATTCTGCCTTCTTTTGCAAAACGAAGCATACACACACCAATGGTGTCTCGTTGTCTCCTTCTCTGGGTGCACAAAACTCGACAAATGTTCTGTCTGTTGGGTGTTTTGTTTTTGGAGGACGAATTCGACTGGATTAGTGGTGGTGTCAGCCCATATACAATATACATATGCATTTAGAAGCAATTTTTGTAGAATTTATTTATTCTACCTCTTATCTGCATCAAGATTGCAGGATTGTAATGGAAGGTTGTTTCCGTTAGACACAAAAAAAAAAAAAAACATAAAAAAATTATAGAAGAAGACGATACTCTAGCACTCGAAAACAGTTTCACAAACGCCAGGTAGGCATAACATTAAGTTTCAATGACAACATATGCAAATGAAGGGAATTATGGGAGACACAATGCATATATGAATCAAGGACAATGGAGTGGGTTGGGTATTCTAAGGAGGTGAGGGATAATGGATGTCGTCGGGAGTAGGACAAAGATGTGGGCTTTAGTTTTGTAGGTTGAAATGACATTGTTGTTAAGCTTAAGTTTTCCTGTTTAGCAGAAGATGTCTGAAAGCATTCTCTATATCCTCTATGTGAAGATTGTTAGTCTTAAGGGTGCCTACTTAAGGGAGGGTAAGTAGAGCTGCTTTAATAGAGGATATGGCATAGGGAATGCGATGCAAATTGTTACAACAATGAAATCTTGTTTACATCTTTGAAAGTTTATTCTTTAAGTGGAATAGAGCAAAAATAGGATTATGGCATTTGCCGAGCGAAAGTTGTTGGTTATTCGTCGCAGAGTGCTTTTATGATGAAGGAGCTGGAAGGAGTTTTGCAAAAAAAAAACTATTTTATCCTTTACGCTGAGATGGGTAATCCTCTTATAGAGAAACATTTTTTATCTTTATGAGCTTAACATCGAATGCATCAAGTCTCACTCAATAAACCTTTTTTCTAACTTTGCGTAGGGGTTTTTAAACACTCGAGTTGATATTTAAATAATTCGACTTAGATATACATATGTGCAAATCACAGGTCCTACATGGTAACAAAAAACCGATATCGAAGAGTAAGTAATAAATAATAACTGTTCCTGCCTGAAAAAGCTCGAGTTCCAAAATTAAAATGAGGATGATTATGATTCCGTCATTCTTTGAAAACAAGTGAAGAAATCAACGGCTATATAAACAATATAAATGAACTTTCATGTTTTTTCTTAAATATAAGATCGCTAAGAAAAAATTGGAATGAATTTTTAATCATTATAAAAAATATTTTGAAATATGTTGATATATTTGTTTTATCGGAAATTAATATTAAAGCGGAGGAAAACAACTTTTTTAAAATTGATGGATTTAACTCTGAATTTTGTAACAGGCAAAACATAAAGGGAGGAGGACTAGCTATTTTTGTAAAAGATAACATTATGTATGAAAGAGTAATATATGAAACTTCAAACTACGAAAGTATTATACTGAACACCAAGCGAGAGCAATTTGAAGGTACAATAATGGCAGTATATAGACCACCAAAAATTAATGTTAACCAATTTATCCAAGAGATAAGCAACAATATAGAAGAAATAAACAACAAAAAAAGTCTAATTATTATAGGAGATTTTAATATCAATATTAACAAATTGAATGATACTTGTGTCGGTAATTATCTATCAATGATATCATCAAAAGGACTGATGAATACAATAATGTCAGATACAAGAGTTGATATAAAAATAAATTCTAAAACTTTGATTGATCACTGCTTAATACGCACACAAAACAATATGATTAAATCCGCAGTGGTAGAAATAAATATATCTGATCACTATGCAATATATACCGCGCTTCTGTGCAATGAAAGAGAAGGACTGATTCAAAATGAAAAACAAAAACAAATTATGAATAAAATTCTTTCGCAAGAGATTGCTAAACAAAATTGGGATGAACTTTACAATTTTACTGAAGTAAATGATTTTTACGAGAACTTTATACAAAAATTTAATAACGCCGTTGACTTATCAACGGTAACAATCGAAAAAAAGAAAAGAAAAACTGAGCATGCCTGGGTGACCATCGAAATACAAAACAAATTGCATGCAGAGAAAGAGATAGGCTATACAGAAGATTCAAAAACAACAAAAGAAATCAGGACTACGAAAAAGAATACAAAAAATACCGAAATGAGTTAAACAAAAAAATTAACTACATCAAGACCAGATACTATAAAAATAAATTCAGTGAAGCAAAAACTAATCCTAGAGAAACCTGGAAAATAGTAAACTCAATTCTTGGGAAAAAGATAAGCAATCTGGATGAAACACTACAAACATGTAAACATGTTTGCAACAAGACTTACCTCAGAAATAACCAACACAGTACATGAATGTGACATAACAACTTTTCATGGTCCAATAAACAGCTCGCAACATTCTATATTTATAGAAGAAGTTACCATGCGAGAAGTTGAAAATGTGCTAAGTTCACTTAACGAACAAAAATCGGCAGGAATAGATGGCATAAGACCTAAGGACTTAAAAAACAATGCCAGCAAACTATGCCCGGTTATAACTGAAATAGTAAGAAAGAGCCTCGAGCAGTCAATAGTTCCATCTTCGCTGAAGACATCAGTTGTGCGCCCAATACACAAAGGTGGCAAAAAAAATGATATACTGAACTATAGACCAATTTCCATTTTGCCAGCGATAGACAAAGTACTTGAAGAAATTGTCACGAGGAGGCTATATACTTATTTAGAAAAGTACAAACTACTAGAGGGAAATCAATTTGGATTCCGAAAAAATAAAAGCATAAACAGACTGCTAGGAGATTTCACGAATAGGTTATATTGTAGCTTGGATAAAAACCAAAACTCTATTGTACCCTGAGCCACACAAACATTTTAAGGCAACTAGAAAAAGTCGGTGTACGAGGACCAATTTTGAATTGGTTTGAAAGCTATCTAAAAGAAAGAAAATTCAGTGTAAAAATCGGCGAACATTACAGCGAACATGAGAACTCAATCTATGGAGTTCCACAAGGATCAAAACTGGGCCCGCTTTTATTTATCATATATGTAAATGATTTGCTATCAGTACTCAAAAACAGTAAAGGATATGCATATGCCGACGATACGGCAATTATAGTGAGCCATAGACATATTGAGACAGCAGAGGCAATAATGCAAAAGGAATTTGATGCAGTAACGGCGTGGTGCCATGACCACGGTTTAATTATCAATGCAAAAAAGACTAAAGTCATGCACATTCGACCACCACATATTCTAAAACACAAAATAAAAATAAAAATACACGAAGCTAAATGTATTCATGCAGCAGGAGATTACCTCAATCTGGATAACAATGACAACTGTTCGGAGATGATAGGAAATGTGTCAATATACAAATACCTCGGTATCACTCTAGACTACAACTTAAAATGGAGTACCCACATAAAAGAACTAACAAACAAATTAAGACATAGTGCATATGCTTTGTTTCACCTCAGCTACCATTGTCCAGCAAATGTTCTAAGACAGTGTTACTTTGGACTAGCGGAATCATATATAAGATATGGCATTCTCGCATGGGGTAAGGCTCCCCAAATGTCAAGTCTTGAAAATATTCACCGTAAACTTCAAAAGATTGTATACCAATCGAAATTAGGAAAACACTACGGCAGACGACTCATCGACGAAGATATAAAACTGCTAGATATCACACAACTGCACAAACTTGAAATAATATCAAACTTTCACAACGACGATACATACAAACTTCAAACTCAACAAGCATATAACACCAGGAGAAGACAACAAAATCAACTCACAATCCCGAGATACTGGAATGAATACGGCCGCAGGAAATATGAGGTTACAATCCCTACAATTTTGAACGAGCTTCCAATAGAAATAAGGAACTTAGCAAAACCAGCATTAATTAAAAAAGCTAAATCCTTTTACTTAAATAATGATGTATAAATAAAAAAAAAAAAAAAAAAAAAAAAAAAATTTGAAGAGACTATTTTAAAACTCACTTGAAATTATATAAAATCATTTTTATAAACAGTCTTCTGCAGACAAACCAATTAGGCTTTGCAGATTTAAACTTAAATTTGTAATATTTTATGAAAAATCAATAAAATTGAAATTGAAATTGAAATTGAATTTTGTCAAGAGATGTTCATGATTTCCATAAGCAATTGCACATCACCTATACCATCTCCAGAAACCTCATTAAGCACCGCTGTACGTTTCTGTCAAAACATTAGTCGTGTTCCTCTAACGGATCACTCATCATCTGCAAGCATATATCTTAGGGATAGGATGAAAACGGCGGTGGTACATAGTATCCCCAAAAAGGACAAGGACAGAACAAACCCTGCAAATCTTCGGTCAATAAGCCTTCTGCCGAATGTAAGCAAGGTATTCGAGAAGATAGAAGGGCTTTTCTACAAGCTAACCAGACTTGGCATGCGTAAACCCATGCTATATATGATTTATGAAATGCTTATGGGAAAGAAGTTCGTCGTCAAATGTGGCAACGTAACTTCGAGTAAAGTCTTTGAAATTAAAAACGGTTTACAACAGGGGGCGGTGAACTCCCCGATATTGTTTAGCATTTATACAATTGATCTTGTAAGTTCCCTTAGTCACGCTATAGCGTATGCAGATGATCTGGTGGCGTACAGATCAGGTCCGAAAATCGGAGTCATCAACATACTTTTGCAACGTGACTTCGATCACATCAAGGGATATTGCGACGATTGGAAATTGAGGATCAATTTCCAAAAAACCGAAACAATTCTGTTCAGGACCCCAGTGCAGAGGGCATCTTACGATACCAGAAAAAACTGGAAAAAATTGTGCATCATTGGACAGCATGGACGGCCGTTGGCGCTGAGAACTGAAGTCAAATACCTTGGCATCTGGCTTGACAAGTTTCTGTATTTTAATAAAAATGTGGATGCTTGTCTGGCTAGGGCTAGGGGGGCTTATGCTCTGACAAGAAGATTGTTTCAAAGCAGTCAACTTGATTCAAGGGTGAAAGTCATTTGCTACATGGCCCTCATAAGGCCGATCATCGCCTACGGTTGTCCTGTGTGGTTCAATATTTCACCATCCTACATGGAAAGGATACGGCTGTTTGAGAGGCGTTGTCTCCGATCCTGCTTATCGCAACGAGGTTCTTTACAATGGGGCCCAGCTGAACAGAATCGACAATTTCCTTATTAAGGTGATTCGAAGACACGCTGCAAGGGCGATGGCTAGCGACAACAGCCTGATCTTTGGGGCTTATTATCCCAATGAAACATACATGGAGAGTACGCTCGTGTCAGGCTTTATTCCGCCAGAGGCGTTTATTTATATCGATTGGTTAGGGTTGGTACAGGACAGGACGGTATCCCGGTTTTATACCACCACTACCGTGACGCGCGTGACAAGCGGCTAATCCGCGACGGGTATGTCGACAATGCTCCGGAGCTCCTCCGCTTTAGCATTTCGGTATCGGATCGCGATAGGACCGATGCTGAAAGGCAGAGTACGGAATTTTGGTGGCTGCATGAGGGAAGTGATTCTGCACTTCCTCCTGACTTTGCGGACTTTAGTCCACTCCGTAATGTTTAAGAAAAATAAAAATTTGAAAAAAGATCTGGGGCGGGGCATGTGCACCATATTGGCGTACAATATGGTGGAATACATGCAGCCTGGGGTCAAAAGTCTCGATCGGGATGGCGACCCCTCGGCGCATATGCAACGAGTGCTTGCCACCCCGATTATAATTAAGTTAGGTGTAAGTAGTTTTAAGTAGTATTAAGTAGTATTAAGTAGTCTTAAGTTAGTTTTAACCTAGATTAAGCTTTTTATATAAAAAACAAAAATGTTGTATAACAAAGTTTTTTTTTAAATTTTCTTCGAAAATTAAAATATATTACACAAATAAACAAAAGATAAATTTAAGCCGAAAGGCAAAATAAAAAACTACTAAATATTAGCTTAGAGCGCCCGCTTAGGGCCGATAGGTTAATTTAAGAAAAAAATTGTTAATTATAAGTTAGATTTAATCATTTTTGTCTAGTTTTAAGTTAGTATTTTAAGATAATAAAAAATGAATTTAAAAGTAAAAAGGTGCTCTTTGAGCGTTATAGGTTCGCCTCACAGGAGAAAAGTTTATAAAAAAATGAGAATGCCTAAGCTGAGATTTTTTTATTCAGCAGATAGGAACTTTTCTGTCAAAAATAAATGGTTTCCTTACTTCGCATGTAATTTCGTTACAAAGTATGTATCAAAACTAATATACCCCTATTGGATAGGGCAAAAAAAGCAAAACTGCGCCAACTGTGCATAAGACTCCTCAACATCACCTACAAGATCAAATCTGCCGTTATTATGTGAACGCCTGAAACCGTTTACCAAAAACCTAATCGGCCCTTATCAGTGTGGTTTTAGGCCAGGAAAGTCCACAGCTGGTCAAATCTTCACACTTCGCCAGTATCTGCGAGAAGCGTATGAAGAAATCTTTGGTCGATTCGAGAGAAAAATTCTTCAAAAAATCTTCGGTCCCGGTTGCGTTGACGGGCTATGGATTTAGGCCTATAAGTCTCCTGCCTAATATCGGGAAGATTTTTGAGGTAGTTATTAATAAATCTATTTTGTTCGTTTGTAATGAAAAGGAGATTATACCGCGGAATCAATTTGGGTTCAGAAGAAATCACTTGGCAGTGCATGCTATTACAAAATTGATTTCGGATGTTAATTGGAATCTCAACGCCAAAAGATGTACAGCTGCCTGCCTAGTGGATATCGAAAAAGCCTTTGACATGGTTTGGATTGACGGGTTAATTTACAAACTTATTCGATATGAATTTCCATCTAATCTTACAAAGATGATAGCATCCATGCTATATGGAAAGAAATTTGTTGTAACAGATAGAGAATACACGACAGCTGAAGTTTTTAATGTCCATAATGGTCTACTTCAAGGCACAGTAACTGCTCCACAGCTCTTCAATATCTACATTTCTGATATACTTAGGGAACTCGATAATTCATTGGCATTTGCCGACGACGCTTCACTGTATGCAAGCGGCTCAAAAATTGAATACATTCAAATCCAACTTCAAAGCAAGTTTGATAGGTTTCAAGCTTTCTGCTCCGAATGGAAGCTTAAAATAAACTATACGAAATGTGAAACCATACTGTTCCGCACCCCAATAAGACGCGGTAATTCAGATTTGAGACGCAACTGGAGAAATCTCAAAATAACGAGTTCAAATGGCCTTCGGATCGAGTCGAGGACCGTGGTAAAATATTTAGGTGTTCATTTGGACAAGTTTCTGTATTACAATGAGCACATAAATATTCAATTAGACAAGGCAAGAGCGGCATTCATGTCGCTAAAAAGCCTGTTTTATTCCAACTATCTTAGATCCGATGTGAAGATAATTTGTTACCAAGCATTCGTTCGTCCAATTCTGACTTATGCGAGTCCAGTGTGGTGTAACATTAACCCATCGTATATGGAAAAACTTCGAGTGTTCGAGCGCAAATGTCTTAGAGCCTGCACACAGATGTATAGGAGTGCACATTCCGATTATAGGCATTATGTCTCAAACAAAAGACTTCTGGATGCTTCCGGTGTGTCCAGAATTGACAATGCCATTCTAGATCTTGTAAGGAATCACTTTGTTCGTTCGGCAAGTGTTAGCGAAAACGAATTAATCTCTGGATTATTCTATCCGAATCCTGGGTATTTCAGAAATGCCTTGGAAAGTGGAAACATTCCGCCAGAAACATTTCTGTTTCTGGATGCATATGGCTACATATCGGATTCAACGAACGTTCCAATAATATACCATGCTGCAAGGAGAGCAACAGATAAAAGGATCCTTTATGAGCCTTTTGAGTCGGGGGACGGGAATACTGATCAAATTAGATACTGCATTAGCATACCTGAAAGCGACAAAAGTAACACTAACAGGTTAAATAGAGACCGATACTGGTGGCTAGACTGGGCTGAAGCCGATACTTAGGTTAAGTAAAACTAGGCCCTGACATGTGATCTCTGATCTAAGGATGACTTGTTAGTCGATGGAATAGAGATCACATGACAGGGCCTAGATAGATTTAGATAGGTTAAGTTAGTCTTGTAGGTTTTAGTTTTATATAAAAAAAAAAGTTGCGACTGTCTTCTAATAGGTTTTGATTCACATTTTCCTATTTTCAAAAAAAAAAATATATATAGTACATAACAATAATACAAAAATTCACAAAAAATATAAAAATTGAATTAAACAAAAAATTATATATCATGTAATGCGAACCATAATGGTCTTTTACTTTGGCAAAAGTTAAAAATGTCTAGTCTTTAAGTTTATTTAGGCTATTAATTAATATTAACGAAATTGTGAATAAATAAACGAAAAAAAAAAAAAAAAACGGGCTATGAAGACAAAGATTCAACCACGAACTATACGAGCTGTACAGCGACATACCCCTAGTCAAAAAACCCGCATTGGACGTTTAAGATGGCTAGGACATGTACAAAGAATGGACACCAATACTCCGGCTCGCAGAGTCTTCGATTCCCAGCCAGACGTCGGACGCAGTAGAGGAAGACCTCGCCTTAAGTGGCGCGCACAAGTAGAAACCGACCTCAGCCAACTTGAAGTGCGCAACTTGAGGCAGTTAGCTAAGGACCAGGCTAATTGGAGAGGCATGTTGGTTGAAGCCCAGGTTCATGCTGGACTGTAGCGGCACTTAAGTAAGTAAGTTAGCAAATAAGTTACCAGTTTTCGAGAAAATTGAGGTTATGTATGATTTTGTATGTCAGGTACCGTTAATAGAATGGCTACAAGTAAATAAAATGGCCTAGAATGGCCTATAAAACCCTGGATACGAAATTTGAAGAAAATCGGTTAGGCTGGAGAGACCATTACGGACTGACGGACATACGGACAAATTAGTATGAGAAAATGAAAAATAATCCCAGATTGAGTAGACAATTATACGAATCGCGGATTGTAGCCTTGCTAAACGTTCTCATTATTAAGAGAACTTTCTCAAAGGAAATTTACCTGCCAAACATATTATATACTCGTGATAAAAAAATTGCTAGATAAGTCGAATACTTAGTTGCAATAGAAATGCAAAATGGGTGGTGGTTTTAGTGAGTAAAAATTTCACACTACTTTGGGCACGTGCTCATCGTGTCTATGAAGATTTCCACCAGCCCATGGGGAAAAAAATATTAAGATTAACAAATAATTGGAAAAAGATCCACCTCCTTCTTTCTATCTGCTTACATTTCATGATAGCCAATATTTTTCGAAACCCCTGGTTCTTTATCAAAACATTAACCACAGCTATTTAAAACTTTGTCCATTTACATATTTATAAAGGTGTCCTTTATGCGTTGTCAAAACACTTCCATTCCCATGTAAACAGTTAATTCGTTATGCAAATAAACCCAATACCACAACAGATACACCCAAAAACTTACTCAGCTTCAATTATCCCGATCGAAACAACAAAAACAACCAAACGTCAGTATTAATGCGTATCGCTTGACCAAAAAACGTCCATTAAGGTCATCAATTTGGTTCTAAATTTAGTGTGTGTCCACACTATACACGCGGATTGCATGTCCAAAAAAATTACCATAACCTACCGCTGTTGTATAAAACACAAAGAAAATGCCACAAGAAATCCTTTAAAGGATAATTTAACTCGATTAGGAATCGAATACACAGTTGGTCGGGCCATAAACTATCGAACCCGGTCTGTATGCTGTATAAGTCACTTAGGAGGGTCAGAGCTAACTACAAGCGATTTTCCAGCTTCAATAATTAATTTCCATGACGCCCGCTGTGTGGCCAAGCAAGGTGCTTTCAGGCCCTTGCCTTGACCCCTTCACCTGCACAGATAACTACTATACGCTCCGAGGGTATAATTTTGACCTATCGGATAAAACAATCCTTTGCATTCGTTGATTGTTACATTTGGTTTGTGGTAAGGATTTTCAAAAGTGGCCAGGACATTGCCTTAAGTAATTGGAAATGGCTTAATGGATATACGGAGGCGGTCTTACTGTTAATAAGAATCAAACTCACATTGACACAGGAAATGATTGTGTGGTGTAAATGATAATTGCATTCGATGGAGTCGAGTATCCTTTTGGTGTCCCCCATACATTGAAACAAATCGGATATTATCTATCAATGATGAAGTTAATGAGAATTCCATTTTAATGTGTCCTCTATTTTGGGAATACTTATACCAGCTAATGAATAAACCGTTAGAGTGGTAGGAAGATTTACATTTGGCCACGTGTACTCGTTTAATTGTCCTCGGGCGGGGGCGGTGAGTCGGCTTGCGTTGTGTGCGTTTCGATGCAATGTTTAATGATACAGCCTGTGTTCTGGTGGCTAATTTGTGGACGCTCATATTTATCAAACCATTAACTACTTTGGGGTACTGCGTAGCAGAAGTGACAATGACGCACGCAGATAATGTATATTGGAGGACACGTTAACTATTTATGTGACATAGAGGTTGGATTTTGTTTATATGTGTGGAGGAGTGGTGCACCTAATGAAGTCATCCGGTTGTCGGAATATGTGGATATTTAATAAGTTGGGTGAATTTTGGTGTAAATTCATGATATCTCATGGATATCCTGAAAAAAATAGTTTACTGGGAGACATTTTCGTCAAAAGTAGCTGGTCTTGTCATACATTCTCGTACACGATGCAATACATATATTTTTGATGAAGTATTGAACGCACTCATTTCATGTTCTGCTAATTGACATGTGATATTGATCGTTAGATATTGAGGATTGGAGGTAACACATGTTTCAGCAAAGGTTTTTTTTCCGAGGCTAGGTGAAAATCTTTCATAGACAATATGAGAGTAGCAGGCGCGTGCCTAGCTGTTATGCCCCACCGAGCGCCAGCATGGGAAAATGCCAACACATACGTGAGGAAACACCAGGAATCGTTGCCGGGGATTTTAATTCATGGGCAGTAGAATCGGTTAGCAAGAGAATCCATAGACTAAGAAATGCTCACCTACTGCCTGGCCAACATGGAGACCACTAGAGGTCTCGCAGAAGGGCAGGTAAAACAGGTAAGCCACGACCACTGTGCATGTTAGACACAATGGGATGTACTGGAGAAAATCATTCGACAAAGACTCGACCAGTACACCGAAGGTGATAACGGACTGTCCAAACATCAATACGGCTTCAGGAAGAAGTGAAGCACCACAGATGCGATAAAAACAGTATGTGACATACCTCGCGAAGCCATGTCTGGAACGAGGTGGAAAGGTAAAGGTGGAAAGGCAGTACTGCGCCATGGTGACACTCGACGTTAAAAATGCCTTCAAGTCTGCAAGCTGGATCACCATAATGACAGGGCTAAATAACATGAGAGTGTCCAAGTACCTAACGCGAATATTAACAAATATTTCCCATTCCTTCTTTTTCGATACAGACAAAGGACCAAAAACGTACAAAATCACAGGAGGAGTTCCACAGTTGTCAGTTCTGGGACCAGCTCTATGGAACATTATGTACGATGGAGTATTGACTATAACGAAACCAAGAGGGGTGAGCATTATCAGATACGCTGACGACATCGCAGTGGTAGTAATGGCCAAAACCATAGAGGAAGTGACGCAACACTGCAACAGCACTAGGATTGGAACTGCCGGACAATAAAACAGAGGCCGTTCTCACTAGTAGTCGTAAAAAAGTTGAGCGCTTACGACTAAAATCTCCCACTTCGAGTCAAAGCCTTACATGAAATAACTTCAGAGAACACCTTAGGCGCACGAGTGAGAATGCCAGCCGAGTAGTCGCAGGAATATCAAGGCTTATGCCGAATATTGGAGAACCAAGCAGCAAATAAGAAATCTGCTATGCAACCGTAAGCAAATCAATCCTCATATTCGCAGTCCCCGCATGGGCCTCGGCCACATGTACTGAGGATAAACACTGTAGACAGAAGAGCATCACTACAGGCCTGCTCAGAATGCATATCTGTAGCTGGTATCTTGCATCGCTGTCAAAAGAGAAATACATTTCTTTCATGAAGTTGCCCTCTATTCAACTTCAAGCTACAGATTCACGAAGATACACATTGTGTAAGCGCTTATGAGTTGCCTTGTTTTTAACTTTTCACTCAGCTACAGATATGCATTCTGAGCAGGCCTTAAGAGTATGCTATGCATACAGAACTGTATCTTGGGATGCAATAAGTGTGATAGCGGGGGGAATATATATCGGGCTAGAGGTAAAAATCTCAGCGTAAAACACAGAGAGATTTTCTATTAGAGAAGCCGCTGAAATGGAATGGCCAAGACAATGGAACACAACACCAAACAGAAGATGGCCCCACAAACTACTGCTGAACATCGAAGAGTGGAAAAAAGAAAGTGAAGTAAATTTTTATCTATCTACACGGAAGTTTCCGGGAATACCAACACAGGCTTAGACTTGCTGATGACCCATTCTGTCGTCATTTTGATGGTAAATTGCAAAATGCCGAGCACGTGCAGCTGGAATGCAGAAAGTATGAAGCTGCGGGAAACGCACTAGAAAGCGAAATATGCAGGACAGTAACCCTAGTAATAAAGCCTGAGAAATTGCCAACAGCATCATTGCAAATATAATGGTAGATCTGGAGTGGGAAAAGCAAACGAGAAGGCGAAAACTCATGACAATAAGAGCAAAAGACATGATGTCAAAAACTTCCCTATGAAAACGCATGTATGCTCTAACATGGAGTCTGGCATAACTCATAGCACGGGCTACAGAGTAAACATAAAGGATTTCACCCCTAAAAAAAAGGCTCGTGCTCATAGTAGTTTCAGATTCTTACTGAATAAAAAACACCGCCCTTCGATATAAATTGTTAGTTACTGCACCTAAGATAAAACTCGATCGTGAATTTAAAACTTTTGGCAGAAAACTTTCTAGTGAAAGATCATAGGCCATAGTCCAAGGCAATAACCTCTAGGACACTGCATCGATCAGCCAGACCGAAAATCTTGCAGAAAGATTTGAATTTATCACATACACATACCGTTAGATAGAATCTTACATGCGACATTTATAGCCTCGATTATTAGACCAAGACTTGGAATCTCAAATTTTTGTACAGACAACAAAACGTAGGTATCAGCCTGACTCTTTCGTTACATGACAAAATATGACAGCTACAGCAAGCACAGATGATCCGTGCCGTATCGGTGCGCGTCCCCGTGTGGTGGATAGGGGGCCCTGTGTGTGTGTTAGCCTTATGGCCGACATACTCGCAGGACTGGTGGAAATACTCAATACCACTCGCGGACCAAAAACAACTAAAGGGCTGGATTAAGGTGTCACACGACCCGTGCCGATAATAGACCAGGCTGAGGGCCCAATGGTGTGTGCACAATGCACCAGGATGGTGTTAATTGCACCACGGATTGATTTTTAGAATTAAAAACACAATTTCAATTAATATATTCAGTTTTATTAGAATGAATATAAAATATATGAGATTCTTGAAAAAATAACATAAAATTAACAAAAATAAATTATTCGAAAACAAAACAAAAAATAAATAAAGTAAAAAGACTCCATATCACAAAGAAAAATTCTAACATAAATTAATTATTTAAACATAAAAAATCCTTAAAAACCTAAATAAAATCAACGAATGTTTAAATTGCCGAAATGTTCGGCAAATTTGTAGGAAGATTGCTGACGTTTAGTTGGTCCCAATACATCAGGATCCTCCAATACATACACTAGTCGGCATAAGTATTTTGACGAAATAAAAATCGTGCATTTTTGAGTTTAACTTCTAAAGGGCCAAACCCACCGAGCAACCGAAACCGAAACTTCGTTGTATTTTTTTCATTTTTCTGTTCAATTATGACATTTCATTCCCACCGGACATAGCACAAAAACTGGAAAAAAAATTAAACGTCACATTTGACATTCAGTGAATTCAGAATGCGGATCTATAAAAAAAAGAAAATTTTGTTATATGTTGCTACTACCGAATCTCAACAAAATTGGAGGAGTATCCGGCCCGGTATTTCCGATATTTCCGTATGAACGTCAGAAAAGTGACGTCTGCGAACTTCGGCAAACAGAAATTACAACGATGAAAAAAAAAGTTGCAAGTTTCGGTACGATGAATTGCAAAACTGCAAAATGAAAAAGTAAAATTTCGGTACGGAAAAAAAATAAAATCGTTTTATATCAAAATAAAAAGACTTTAAGAAATAAAAATAGATGTGATTAGTGTGGTTTATTAATATCTTTTATTTAAGAAGTATTTTTAACTGAAAAACACATCAAATTTTAAGTAATTAGCAGTTTAAAAAAAATGAAAAACAAAGTTTCGGTTTCGGTTGCTCGGTGGGTTTGGCCCTTAAATGGCTTGACAAGAATTCATGTTTATTTTTTCATTTTTATATATAACTAATACAAACTTAAAAATAGGCAAACAAATATTTTTTCATAGAAGTCAAAAAAGATATAAATTAATTTGTAATTTCGTGTGTTGGCATAAGTATTTTGACAAGTATATAACTCTAAGAAAAAACATTTTAAACTTAACAAAAGTAAATAAATAATGAAGAATTTAGTAAAATATATAACCTCCTTTGGCTTCAATAACTTTTTGAAGGCGTCTCGGTACTGAATCTACTAAATTTTGAAGAATCTCTGGAGATATCTCTTCCCAAAGGGAAGTGACCTCAGAAATCGTCTCCTCTCTGGTTTTATTTAAAGAAACTGTTCTTTTGCGTTTCAAAAGAGACCAGACGTTTTCTATTATATTTAAATCTGGACTTTGAGGTGGCCAGTCCAAAGTGGCAACACCAACATCCTTCAAAAATTTAGTTATCATCCGGGCTTTGTGGCATGGGGCATTGTCCTGTTGCAGGATAAATGATTCACCAATAAGCCTACCTCCGGAAGGAAAGGCATTATCATATAGGGTTCTTAAATATTGACCTTGGTTCATCGAGCCGGTGATAGGAACCAATTCACCCAGGCCATTATACGCAACACATCCCCAGAACATGACAGAGCCTCCACCATGGCTCACTTTTTGACAAACGGGGCGTCTTTTTTGCCTTTCTACCTTTGGCAATCTAACGTAAAATTTGTTTTTTGATGAGTTATACTCAAAGGAGCTTTCATCTGTCCATAGAACGCTTCTCCAGTACTCCTTTGGCTTGTGCAGATGTTCCTTTGCGAAAGACAGTCTTTTAAGCTTGTTTACCTTTGATATGTACGGCACGTCCTTAGCTTTAAATGTTTTAAAATCTACTTCCATTAAACGTCGTCGGACAGTGCGCTCACTGATTGGATTCGTTGCCGTCAAATTCCATTGATTTGCAACAGTTTGAGGCTTCAGGAATATATTTCTTTTAAATTCCCGTAGAAGAGTTCGGTCTTCAGTGGGCGTTGTTTTGCGCTTAGCACCTGATCTCATTAGGTTTGTGATGTCATTATGCTTTTTAAACTTATTGATTTGATAGTGCACAGTTTGATGCGACACATTAAACTCACTTGCTATGTCTTTTACTGCCGTTCCAGCGTTAAACTTCGCTACCATTGAAGATCTGACAACCAAACTCAACTCAGCCGTTTTACCCATGGTTTTTAATAAATTTTAATAAATTTTTATTTTGTTATCAACGTTTAATGTAAATTAAAGTTAACTACACAAGTTTTTTGGTTATCACGTGCTCAAAACTGTTAAAATATTTACACAAAGTTTCCGTCAAAATACTTATGCCACGTAAAAATTCTTTGTCTGCATGCGTTCTTATCAGCAGAAAGAGAATGCAAAAGGTAAACAATACAAAACTTGGCATGCATAGAGCTAAAAATAGATTCTTTGTTTCGCGCATCATTTTTGCACCGTTGTTTTAACGATACCAAGCAAAGTTAGTCTCAATAGTCACAAAAAGGTTTCGTCAAAATACTTATGCCGACTAGTGTATTTAATATCATCTTCTATAACCAAAGCAAAGTCTGGTACTTTTGGCATACAAAAAAGCTCATTTATTTTTGATTTGAGTCGAAAAAATGAAATGAACCACTCATAACAGCTGTTCTTGGGTTCTAATATTTTACCGACATAGTAAACATCCATTTTCTTTGCTTTAAATGTCACTAACACAAATTTGTTTAGTGAAGGCAATGCATTTATTGGTTGGCGAAGAATTTTGTTAGTTAAAATTACATGTAAATTTGTAACCATACCTTCTGGATCAGAAAGTTCAAAACTGCTGTCGCACGAATCAACAAATTGCTGTGAAGTATCAGTGTCACTGTCACTGTCTTGAAGAACCTTGTGTTTGACAACATTTGCATTTACTTTAGCTTTATTAGCGTTTTTCTTTTTTTCAGCTAATTCGTTTTTCTCGGGAGTATCAGTGGCAATTAAGCTGCGACCAGCAGTACGTTTCCTAGTGTTCTTACGGGGACCCACTTTTATTGGCTGTCTGAAATCAAAGGGGATCAAGAAAGATTTAGTGTTGCTGGTATGGGGTTGGGGGTCCTCTTCTGGGTCGACAAGTTGTGGCAGTTCGTTGCTACAATGTGCATGTTGTTCTATTGATTCTATAGTTGTAACTGTATGAACAGGCTGGGCAACTTGCGACACGTTCTGTTGATCAAGCCGATCTACTGAATATTGCTGCGTTGTATTTTCAGAAGAAATTGTAATTCCATTGTTCTCGTCAGCGTTTGTATCGTTAGAATGTTCAACTTCCTGTTGTCCCAAAGGCGCTGTTTGAAAATTGGTCGAGGTTGAAGGATCTGGTCGGTCAGTTACAGAGCTTGGTAAAAAATCTTCATCTGTGAAAACATTTCTATCGAATGGGAAAATTCCAGTTTTTTAAATGCATTGATTATATTAACAGGTGTCAAAGCTCTGTAAAAAGATTTTCCAATTATTTCTGCTAAATGGTAGATGGTAACTGGCTGTCCAGGCATTCGTAACATAAAAGAATCCATTTCGCTGTTATAAAATTTCTTAAATGGAGTGCATCTTAGAAGTTGTGTGCGGATGGAAAGTTAAAACTGTAACTCCTGAGTTTTTAGCCAAGTCAAGAGCTTCTATTGCAAGATGCGATTCATGATTGTCCATGATAAGCAAACTCGGGTTCGTAATGCTGCTATTTGTGTGTTTTATAAAGTGCTTCATTACCTCCACAAATAGTTTTGAATTCATCCAGCCGGAAGGTGTTGCCAATCCCAAGGATCCTGTAGGTGCTCCATTAAGCATATGAATTTTGAAGTTCTTCCGTGGGAACACTATAATTGGAGGTAAAGACTGGCCACTAGCACTGACAATGCAGCAAGTTGTAACTAAAACACCCCTCTCTCCGCTAGTCACTTTGCATAAATTTTTTGTATTTTTTGGCGTAAGGACCCTTTGTGGTTTTTGCACTGTTGTTGTAGCAGTTTCATCTAAGTTAAAAATTCTTGTCTCGTCGGAAAATTCAGGATGCCTCTGAAGAATAATAAATAGGTTGTCAAAAAATACTTGAACTGAATATTTGTTGAACGATGTCGCTCGAGCTAAGCTGCATGCTTCAGGTTTTTTCAACGACAAATCTGGGTGCCTTCCCCGGAAGCCCCGAAGCCAATCTAACCCAGCCATTGAATGAGTTTTCCAGTTGGCTGGTATATTTTTCATCTGGTTAATGAAAGCTAGTTGAAAAGCCAACTTTCGGCATTCGGTTGCTGTTATCCCATAAAAAATACTAGCACAATATGTTATATAGGATTTGAGAGATACCTCCTGCTGGTCAGAAAAAAGCTTTCTATGCGTATAACTTGTTGTTAAAGAGATTGTTGAAGCTGGACAGCTCTTATAATTTTGATAATATCGCCGAACAGTATGATACGATAGACCAAATTCTTTTGCAGCTCCTCGGAGAGACATTCCGCCATCGATTGTCATAAGTGCTTCTCTCATCTGGTCTTTCGTATGAGTTCCTTTTTTACGTTACAAGACTGGTTTTCGTGGCATCTTAAAAAAAAGTGTATGCTCCAAAAAATGTATTCTTCAAAAAGTCGTTTAAGTGCACGATGCACCATGGTGCATTTAGCACTATGCTTATTTGGAGCATTGTGCACCACCGTGAAATTTTTGATAAAAATTAAGATATTTCGAAAAAAAACGTAACTAAACTATAAGATTCTTACTTAAAAATATAAATAAATGTCCATGTAAGCGACTTATTAATTTTAAATAAAGAAAAACTAGATTTCCAAGATAATATTAAAAAAGTAAACTCACCTCGATTTTTTTGTTTTTCACTCAAAATTTACCAATGACTTTTCACACATGCGCCAACAAGCACGGACACGACCAGACTAAAGTATAACGCAGTTGGTTACTGTAACGGATACATATAAATGACGTATACACCAATACAGTAACCGGTTTGCTGGATATAGCTGTGGTGCATTTTACACCACTGGTGCATTTATGACCACCCCACCTACACCAAAAAAAAACACATAACAAGAAACTAGATAACAAAAAACGGGAGGTCGGTCCTCCAAAAAAAAATTAAAAAACAACCTTGAAATCCTGCTACCATGGCTGCTAACTATCATGACCAGCTGTCTACGGTTAGTACATAATTACATATCCCCAAGACATGAACAGATGTAGAGGTTTTATTCATCCCCAAAGCAGAAAAGAGTTCTCATATAAATGCGAAGGATCTCCGTCCGATCAGTATATAGTCTTTTCTGCTTAAAACCTTGGAATGATTAATTGATCTACACCTCCGTACTAGTATTGAACCGACTGCACTATCCAACTCCCAACATGCATACTGCAAGGGTAAGTCGGTTGAAACAGCGCTTCACTAACTGGGACGCTTCATTGAAAACTCACTAAGAGTAAAGGAGTATGGTTGCCTTTCTTGATTTAGAAGGAGCTTTTAACAATGTCAAAGCAAAAGCAATCACTAATGCTCTCTCGGATTTAAATCAGCTACCCATAGGCAGAATTATTAACACAAATCTTGGCATCTCATCCGCACGCAGATCCGTTAGCTGTTGGAATCTAATGGGCAACAAGGTACTAATGAATCTAGAAAGAGAGGGATGTAAAGTGATTGGCAATAGCTGTATCAGGGAAATACCTTAATATTCCTAGAGATCTATTACAAAATGGCCTCTTTGTACTCTCTTATTGGGCCGCCAAATGTGGACTCGGCGTGAACCCTCAAGAAACCGAATTGGTACTTTTCAGCTGGAAATACAAAGTCCCGCACATTGACCCTACCAAACTTAATGGCGTCAGTCTCAAGTTCGCAGAATCAGCCAAATATCTGGGTTTGGTTTTAGATAAGAAACTAAACCAATAGCCAAGAACGCGTTAAGAAAGCCACCGTAGCCTTATACTCTTCTAAAAAGGCAATCGGCGAAAATAGGGTATGCAACCACATATCTCTTTCTGGCTTTACGTGTCTATCATTAGACCCATACTCCATCCAGTGCCCCCACGGCAAACAGACCGTAGCTTGTGCAGCTGTAAGGCTGAGAGCCTCGTCACAATGGACACCCAATCAGATTGAACACACAATGATTCTGAATCACATTAACAATACAGAAAACACCGACCATATCACTACCCAACTCAGTTTTGAGCATTACTTCAGGACAACCATTCCCAGTCGCCTTCACTGGGAGTCGGATTCGATCGAAACCAATAACTCGATTCACATCTTCACGGATGGGTCTAAAACAGAATCTGGAGTGGGTGGAGGTATTTTCTCCGAGATGCTTAACCTAAGCATATCCTTTCGCCTTCCCGATCATTGTAGCGTCAAATTCCTGGAAGCAATCATGTACAATTCAAAATAAGCCTACGAATGCCGACTGTCTCTTAACGAGATGGCGGAGCATTTTACCATTCACCTCTTTTGGGTGCCGGGCCACAGAGACATACTAGGGAATTACAAGGCAGATGAGCTTGCCAGGCAGGGCACTACCCTTGACATTCTATCACCAGTGGATATGTTAGGTATGCCCCTTTAAACATGTAAATTACTGATCAAGCAAGATGCGATCAAGAAAGCAAACCGCAGATGGATAAATGGCACAACATGCATTATCTGCTTAATAATGCTTAAGAGTTCCATTATCAGGCTCCCGACCCGTGAAGAATCTCTGCCAGAGAAACCGCAGCCTTCCATCCTCTACGATCCCGGGCTCGCTGCTTCCAGTTGTCTAGACCAAGCGCTCTGGCATCCGCGATGGCTTGGTCTTTGAAACGGAGGTTCGGTCTTCTTTGCCTTCTCGAACCTGGGGCTGGGATTCGATGATCCTCTTAGCTGGAGCATTATTGTCCATTCGCTCGATGTGGCCGAGCCAATGTAGTCGACGTGTTTTGGCTTTTTGGACTACATCCACATCTTGGTACAGCTCATAGAGTTCGCTGTTGTATCTTCTCCTCCATTCGCCCTCCTCGTGCACAGGACCAAAAATCCGCCGAAGTATTTTTTTTTCAAAGAAGCCCAGTATCAGCTCTCCCTTCTTGCTTATCGTCCAGCACTCGGCACTGTAAAGCAGAACTGGCAGGATAAGGGTTTTGTAGAGCACACATTTCGTCCTTCGAGTTAGTTTTGAACCCAGTTTTTCGCCAAACCGAAGTAGCAACGGTTTCCTAGGGTAATTCTTTGACGGATCTCCACTAGGGTGTCATTCGTGGAGTTTATGTTAACTCCAAGATAGGTGAACTCCTTAACTACCTCGAAATTGCTGTTAGTGACGTTTTGTCGGTGGACAGATGCTTGTTTGTTTGTTGATAGCATGTACTTAGTCTTGTCCTCATTTACTTCAAGGCCAACGGATTTCGCCTGTTCTTCAATCTCCGTGAACGCTTTCATCACGGCATGTTGGGAGCGACCGATGATGTCAATATCGACCGCATAGCCCAGCAGCTGGACGGACCTGTTGAAAATAGTGCCTTCCTTGTTAACACCTGCCCTGCGCACTATCTGCCTCAGTACGAGATTGAAGAAGTCACATGATAGCGCGTCTCCTTGCCGAAATCCGGTGAACGTTTGGAATAGTTCAGAGGAGCTACTTCCAAACTGCACGTTGCAGCGCGTGTTTTCCAGCGTCACGCGACGCAACTGAATCAGTTTTGCCGGGATTCCGAATTCGGCCATCGCCATATAGAGCTCCTGACGATGTATGCTATCATACGCGGCTTTGAAGTCGATGAATAGGTGGTGAGTTTCGACTTATAATTCGTTGGTCTCTTCCAGGATTTGCCTCAAAGTGAAAATTTGGTCTATAGTCGATCTGCCGGGCCGGAAGCCACACTTGTACGTACCGATTAGTGTGTTGCAGAACGGTTTTAGACGTGCAAAAAGTACGTTGGATATGATCTTGTATGCGACATTTAGCTGGGATATGCCTCGATAGTTCTTGCAAGACATAGGATCGCCTTTTTTGTATATGAGGCATATGGAGCTGATAGTCCAGTCATCGGGCATGTTTTCTTCCACCCATACTTGCTTGATGATTCGGTGCATGCTCCCTACCAAAACATCACCACCGTATTTAAAAAGCTCCGCTGGTAAGTCATCAGAACCTGCGGCCTTGTTGTTCTTAACCTTTTTTATAGCTAGGCCAACTTCTTCTATTCATCACTCTCTCTACATGATGCCCATTTAGCAGCTGTTGGAAATACTGCTTAGACACATCTACTATTCCCTGCGCTTCGGTGACTAGGTTTCCTTCGCTGTCTCGAAGAGCCTGTGTTCCGGTTTTATACCCAGCAGCCAGTTGCTTGGCTTTTTTATAAAACCTCCGGATGTTGTTATGATCGCTCGACTCTTCGATCTCCTTGAGCTGGAAGGGTTCGTAGGCTCTCTTCTTTCTACACAGGGTCTTCTGTTCCTCCCTTCTCCTGGCTCGATACTCTTATCTCGCTGCCCTTGTTTTGCGCTGTAGCGCTTTCTTGTGTGCATCTTCTGTCACCTTTTTCTTGTACACGCATTCATCATCATATCACGGGCTCTTTCTCGGGGGTGGCTGGTACCCTACAGTGGTTTCGGCTGCCTCTGTGATAGGTGAGTGCACAGAGGAGAGGTTCATACTAAGGCGCTCACTGTAGGCTCTGGCTACTCCAGGTGTCCAACGTCGAATTTCTTCTTCAGGGCAGTTCGCAGCTTCTTCTCGTTGGACAGTCGAGCTCTGAATTTAGCCGCGACAAGATAATGGTCAGAGTCGACGTTTGCCCCTCGGAATGTATGAATGTCGAGGTTGTTGGATGCGTGCCTCGCATCAATTAGCACATGGTCGATTTGGTTGGCGCTTCGGCGGTTCCTTAGCCTTGGCAACCTAGTGCTACTTATCACCGTATTACGAGCTGCTGCAAAATCGATTAGTCAGTAGCCGTTGTCTGTTGTCGTTTCGTGGATTCTGTGCTTACCAACTAAACCGCCAAAAATGTTTTCCTTTTCCGACTTTAGCATAAATCCCCGAGTACAAGTTTTACATCATACTCCGGATAGGCTCCGTAGGCTCCATCCAGGAGGTCATAAAACTCCTCCTAGATGGGATCTTCAGCCTCGTCGGTAGGGGCGTTTACACATATTAGGCTTATGTTTTGGAACGTAGCTTTGATGCGGATCACAGAAAGACGATTACTTATCGGCTTGAAGTCAATTACTTTTGTCCTAAGCCGATTTCCCACGACGAATCCGCATCCTAATACATGCAATCTTTTGTTGCAGCTGGAATAAATGTCGCAATTTTTTCTCTTCATTATACCTGATCCTATCCATCCATCGTATCTCCTGGATTGCGGTTATATCTGTCTTGTACCGCGTGAAGACAGATTCAAGTTTTTGAGTAGACCTCGGGGTGTAGAGTGTTCGTACATTCCAGATGCATACCATCATATCATAGTCCATTGACGTTCCGGGTCTTGTTGCCATATGAGGAGTTTCATTATCCGAGGCTGGTTGTGTCTCTCTCATAAGTAATGGTTTTTTCCATGGTCGGGAAGTTACCCCGACGGCACAACCCCCAACCTGGAGGGCCAGGCCCTTGTTTTTGACCCTAGGACAGCGGGCCGGAGATACCGATGTCAGTAGCCCCTTTTGGGATATAAGCGCTGCCGTTGATCCATTGAGGACTCCTCCGCCACCAACTCTTTTCCAACACACTGGCTTAGTATTGGAAATCCCTATAGACCTGGTGTTCAAATATGTTTAAGCAGCTCATATAGGGATTACACTACCAGTTCGATCTAACTGGATCTGTAGGCGCCACCGTTGACTCCATCTAGGGAATTCCTCCGCTACCTCCTGAGAGTGAGTGCCTTAGTGGGAGGACACTCCTCCCCCCTCTCTCGTTTGCTGCCACCAACGACCTTCCACAGGGGTTTGTTACCCCATCTCCAGTCGAGGTACTAGGCACCCACCAGTCATCAGCGTGGAGGTGAGAGTAGGAGTTGATAGTGAGAGGCTAGAGTGAGAACGCTTGTGCTCTCATGTAATCGCATCACTACCCTTAAACACCGGCGAAGAGATCATATACATCAGCACAATAATCGGTGTCCTCACAGGACACTGTCCTATAGTCCTACATGCAAAAAGACTAGGCCTTTTAAGCAATGACTTCTGTAGAAACTTGCCCGGCTCTCTCATCTGGGAGACTACTTTTTCGATAATCTATGTGATCTGGCTAATATCAGTGTCAGAAACCTCCTACATAGTTAGCTCTGAATGGGTTAATTAGGCATACGAATATAGGGTAGTCGAAGGGTTCCATGGACCTTTTTGGTCTAAATGTGCACGCGCATCGCGTGCAGCCACTTTAACCTAACCTAAGCCAACCACAAATGAAAAACCATTCTTCGTCCGATCGGATGATGCAAACTCCACGCCTAATATCAAAATCCCTTAAAAAGTAAGCTCTCATGTATGGCTTAAAACGGATGCTCTGAGTCCTATTGAAAATCTGCAACCTCAGCTTTTTTAATCTCCCCTTAAATACTCTGACAAGTCGGATCTTTTATCTTTGAACTTCCCCAAGATGATTGAACGTACAAAAAGGGCTGTCAAGGGTATAGATGATTCTCCTGACGTGTAAAAAACTCTGCATAGCTATGAAACACTTAAGTTTGCACACAGTCAAGACAAAACTCTAAGGACGAAGACCAAATACAAAAAAAAACAAAAATGCTTCAAGACAGGACAAGACAATTTAATTTTCGCCTAAGGATGTACAACACATCTCGAAAAAAAATAACAGAAAAAAGGAATTGAAAAACACACCTAGAATGGAATACAACAAAAAAACTCGCTAAAGCTCTCTCTGAGGCGCATATCTCTAAGCAGCACAAACACCATCTTCATCATTCCAATTCACCCAACATCCAGCGCGCACTTCTGCCTGCATCGATGCACACTAATAGGCGACGATGATGATGAGGTGGAGGACGACGACGACGACGACGATAATGATGATGATGATGATGGGGGCCGAACTGAAGGACTTGCAATTTTTGTGTCAAGTTTTTGAGCGACATGCAATTTTGGTGGAGAGTGCACGAGGCTCTTCTTAAATGTATCCATCATGAAATGTTTGGTGGTGTGTTGGGTTGCACCTTCAACTTGAAACGACCCCCGCTCATCCTTTCATATTGCCGCTCACTTTCCGTGTTTGGCCCTTATATAGCTGGTTGCTGTTCGATAAGTCTATTGCTTGTAGTTGTCTCCTTATTATTTCTCGTATACATGGGCATCCTTGCAAATCCCTTTTGGATTGCTGTCGCTCTTCTGGTGGTAGTGTTGTTGCCGGTTGTTATTGCTACTGCTACTGCTACTGCTATAGCTTCTTCGTTTTTTGTTGTTGTCGATGATTCTTCTGTTTACAGGCATCACACCAAGATTTTCTTGGATTTCATTGTTGCCGTTGTTGTTGATTTCGTCCTTTTTTTTTGGAAGGGGGGTTGCAACTAGCTGGTTGGCTGGCTTGGATGGTTGGTTGGCTCTGACCTAGTTTTAAGGTAACTTTGAAACTGAATATAAATATGTGGAACAGGCATTCAGTGGGAGTGGGGTGGGTGGGTGACAGTGTAACATGTGTGCGCAATAAATGCACTTGCAATAGTGCAGCAGGATGTGTGTGCATTGCATGCTTCTTTTTTGTTCATTCTTCTTCTATTTTTTTGGAAGGCCATTGTTGAATGTATGCTAAACACTGGAGTGTATTATATAGATATGTGTGTATGTGTGACATTGTGTGAATGTGATGTGGCATAGTGTACTGGTGTATTTGCAAAATCAATGAAGTATGACTTTGGTACAACTGGTGGCAACTGGGTCTAGCTAACATTGGAATCCTCCCACCCGTGTGCCACAAAAACAAGCACATAAAAGTGAAGGATCGCCTTATTGTTGTTGTTGTTGTTGGTGGTGGTGGAGGATATATTCAAGTTGACTTGGCAAATGTATCCGCACATGCACAATCGATGGAAATATTTTCGTCTGGAGGTCGTAGAGCAATGGGGCAGCACTATACAACTATTTGGAAGAAGAAAATTTCCATGCAACTACAAGTTGAAAATATTTCAAGTACATACTTCAAGAAGTGAGGTACATATTTGCTAACTGAAGTCATGCGGTTGTATTTGATTTAATTTTGTTCCTTTTATGATGAGGAATCTCTCCATTCGTTTCAATAACTTAATATAAAATATGAAGAGGACTTTTCAAAAATATTGCATTTTTGTTGGGATTTTTCTTAGTGAGAGTTGAGGGCTTGATATCGATGAATTGAAATAGATTTTTAGAGACCGCCTGTCCGTCCTGTTCGTGCCTAAAACAGTTCACTGATCCTTACACACCTGTCCCAAAATCGGTTACCGGTTACGTGTCTGGTTATTATTATGTTCCAATTTGGATGAGCCGAAAGGCCAACAGGATAACTTACTTACAACGTAAAAATGAGCTGGTTACGAGAGGGACAACAGACTCGGATAAAGCACCCCCTCAAATATCAACCAGACCCAGAATGTCCACACGGACAACAACTTACGAGTATGCACCTGGAATGTAAGCACGTTGTACACCCCGGGTGCAACTCAAAACTTGAATCTATGCTCACGCGGTACAGGGCAGACATTACAGCGATCCAGGAAATACGTTGTAAAGGATCAAGGAATACACAAATGAAAAACATGCGACATTTATTACTGCTTTCACCTAAGGCTGCACATATAAGAATGCGGTTACATTGTGGGGAGCCGACTTGGGTAAAAAATATTCGACTTTAAGCCAGTTAGTGATTGTTAGGCTGTGGTCTGCATCAGAGCAACGTTTTGCAACATCACGTCTCTATCGATCTGAAGACCCTATCAAGGATGAATTTGACAACCTCCTGGGCGGAGGCCAATGAGCCTGTCCGGAATACGATATGAAAATCGTACTAGGCTACTTCAGTATGAAAATCGGTAAGGAAAACATGTTCGGCGGGTTAGTTGAAAAGCTCAGTGACAACAGACAAAACGACAACAGATAATTGCTTCAGACTAACAGACTCCCCAGCAGCATGTAATACTGTATCAGCAGCACTAGGTTCCCTCGACTTCGAATCCACAAAGCAACCTGGTTGCTTTTCAAGGTTCGATTTCAAGATGGTCGAACCGCCAACTAAAACATAGATGCGAGGCATGCATCCAACTTCTTAGGTGCACACACATTCAGAGGAACAAACGTCTACTTTTGACATTTTCTCGTGGCAGCCAAGTTCAGAGCCTGACTGTCCAACGAAGAAAAAAAAACAGACTTCATATAAGACGCCTTAGTGAGCCGGAGATTGCCAGAGTCTACAAACAAAAACTGAGTGAGAGCCTACCCACTGTGCCAATAGCAACACTGCAACACCCAGTCGATACAATATCACAATATCATAAAAGAAGTATCCGAAACCACCATAGGCTACCAGCCTCCCCCGAAAAGATGTCCGTGGTATAATAATATTTGCAATAACCAACAAGAAATGGCCGAAGTGACACATATTAACGCTCTGCAACACAAAGCACGCGCTGCACGAAAGAGTACCCAACTAGTTGAAGGGAAGATAAGAAAATCATGCGTAGCTCAGGGAAATCGAAGAGTCTCAAGTACAACATCCGTCAATTCTACAAGAAAGCCAAACCACTGGCAGCTGGCTTCAAAGTAGGAACGTAAGCTCTACGAAATGAAATAACAATGGCAACCTAGTCACTGAGAGCCAAGTAATTGTAGGTATGTTCATGCAGCATTTCCAGCAGCTGCTTAATGGGCATGCTGCCGAGGGAGTAATAAGGCAAGAAACCATACCACATCTATGTCAACTAAAAAGTAACGCTCTATTCCAGTATTGCAGAAGTTAGAGCTGCCATAAAAAAACCCCTTCGGGTTAGGGGTCAGAATATACCCGAGGTAAGGCATGCCTGTCGTAGAAGGCGACTAAAATCCACTCCCCGTATACCGAGTGTAAAGCGTATACAAACAACAAAAATGCAATGAGTACAACGAAAAGATTTACTACCCCAGGTGGCAATTCAGTTTCACTGGAAAATCCACCCTCTACGGAGGTCGGCTCTACGGATTCTGGGGAGAGCCAATTATTGCAAATGTGTAACCCTTTCGGGAAAAGTTCAAGGGTAACGAGGTCACCTACATCAGGATCTCAAAAAAATATATGTGTCTCAAGGAGCTCGACAACACCAGAAGTGTCAGCCCACGAAAAACGAGACTCAGTGAAAAATAAGAGCCTAAAGGAAGAAAACGACGTTCTTCGAACAAGGCTTAACAATGTCGAACTGCTCTGCGAAGAGCTTCGTAAAGAAATTCTCCATCTAAAGGAAGAAAATATGACTCTGAAGAGTTCATTTAAAATACCAAAAACAAGTTCAAACGGCCCCGTGAATTCGGAATACCACACGGATGAAGAAGAACTCAGTCGCGAAACTGACTGGATCTTAAAGAAAAGACCAGTTAAAAAGAGGAAAGCTGTATCCTCTCCTGAAATAATAAACCGCGACAAAGAGATTATTAACAAAGCGAAACAGCTAAAACAACGTCCCCCACCGCCAATTAATGTGATCGGTATTGACGACTTTAACAAGTTGCATACCTTGCTAAAATCGTTGCCATTATCGGGCTACCAAGTAACTTCGCTAAGAAAAAATACATGGAAAGTCTGCGTTAAAGACCCTGAAAGTTACCGTCTATTATCTCGCAAGCTTAATATCGATAAAATAGAATGGTATTCTTTTGAAAATAAATCTGAAAGGCCTTTACGCGTTGTAGCTAGAGGGTTACATGCGTCGTGCTTAAAGGATGACATTGTAAATGATCTGAAAAACAGGCAATATAAAGTCATAGATGCCGTTAACATTGTCAAACGAGACCAAAAGCAAAAAGATGGCGAAGGAAATGTAATAAAACGCGGCCTTCCTTTATTTATACTCACTTTCGATAAAACAGAAAGTTTGAACAAAATTTATGAAATAAAAACAATACTTAATATTGTTGTAAAAATAGAGCCTATGCGTAAGGATTCCAAACTAGTTCCCCAGTGCAAGCGCTGCCAAGGATACAATCATACGCAAAGCTATTGTCAAAAAGAACCGCGGTGTGTAAAATGTGCCGGCAATCACCTGACGGTAGATTGTATGTCAGATAAGAAAGCTCTTGCTATCTGCATTAACTGTAAAGGCAATCATCCGGCAAATTATCGCGGCTGCGAAGTAGCTAAAGAGTTGCAAAAAATACGGACGAAATTTAATAGTATTAATTCACAGAAATTAAATTTAAACAAGCAACAGCCTAAAATTCCGATTAAAAATATGTCGAAGAAAAAGCAGGCCATAATCGAAGAACCTAAATGTCCACAAACTACGCGGCCATCAGATATCCGTTCGGATCTTGTACATCCAAAACCAAATGTACAAACGTATGCTCAAGCTACAGTATCCAATAACGCCCAAAAAAATATCTCACCTGACCCAGTTTCAAATGTATTTTCGATTATTCTTTCAAAACTTGAGGAACAAAGCAAAACGAATAAACTAATTTTTGACAGGCTCGTTAAGCTCGAAAATAGTATTCGCAATAGAAGTACCCCACCTTTAACATGAATAGATTGCTTAAAATTCTTACGTGGAATGCCAATGGCCTTTGGCAAAAACTTGGAGAACTTGAATTATTTATGCAGGAAAAAGATATAGACATCTGTTTAATATCCGAAACTCACGCAAAGAGTAATTCGAACTTAAAAATAAAAGGTTACCTCGACTATCATGCTCTACATCCATCGAATAAGGCTAGAGGTGGAGCCTCACTATATATAAAAGAGTGTATCGAACATTCGATTGATCTTAAACTAGAAATCGAAACAATGCAAGTTAGCTCTATACAAGTCAAAAGCAGACAATCCTTTCTGTAGATATCGTCTATTTACTGCCCACCACGATGCAAGGTTGAGAAAATTGACTTTGAAAACTTGCTTAATTCCCTTGGACAACGTTTTGTCATCGGAGGGGACTTTAATGCAAAACATACATTCTGGGGATCTAGATGCATATCACAGAAAGGTAGGATGCTTTATGATACAGGTAGAAAGTACAATACCGAATTTCATTCTACGGGAAAACCAACTTACTGGCCAACTGATGCTAGAAAAATACCGGATTTGATCGATTTTTTCATTGTAAAAGGTCTGCCGTCCAATCGAATCAAAGTTGAAGAATGCTTTGATCTTTCCTCTGATCATTCTCCAGTCATTTTAACAATGAGCGAGTCACTGATTATAAATGAAAAACCACCCAGATTAACAAACGCGAAAACCAACTGGGAAGGTTTCAAAAACGATATTGAAAATAATATCCGACTGGGTGTATCGCTTAGAACCCCATTGGAACTCGAAGTCGCTGTTGACTCATTTATCAATACCATCCAAAAAGCAGCATGGAATAATACTCCTCAACAGAACAAAATAGTGAGCTATAGTAAAATTAAGTACCCCCGTGAAATACAAGATTTAGTAAGACAAAAAAGAAAAGCTCGTAAAAGATGGCACCAAACTCGTGCCCCGCAAGATAAAACACATCTCAATCGGTTGAGTAATTTGCTATCAAATTCGATTAAATACTTTAAAAACCA
Organism: Rhingia campestris; assembly: GCA_932526625.1. Taxonomy (NCBI): domain Eukaryota; kingdom Metazoa; phylum Arthropoda; class Insecta; order Diptera; family Syrphidae; genus Rhingia; species Rhingia campestris. The sequence goes on from OW052183.1 coordinate 32,458,037, forward strand.
TTCAGTAGAAACTTATCTGCAAAGCCTAACCGCTGGAAAGGAATCGAATTATTCGCTCTGGAAAGCAATTAGAGTCATAAAACGGCCAAAAATCGCTGTGCCGCCCATTAGGGTAACTCAAGACGTTTGGGCAAAGAGCGATAAGGAAAAAGCTGACGTTTTTGCCTCACATCTTGAGGAAACATTTAAGCCATTTGATGGTCCGGCGCAAAATGAAAACATTAATATATTCGAGAGTACAACCGATAATAACATAGTAAGATATGCAAGTATTGCCGAGCTTAAACGGGAAATACAGAAACTAAAGCCTAAAAAAGCTCCGGGTTATGACCTGATTACAGGAGAACTTCTTAAAATGTTGCCTCGGAAAGCATTAACTAAGCTTCTTTTTATTATAAATGCAGCAATCAGATTAGAATACATACCAAGACAGTGGAAAGTCGCGGAAGTGATTATGGTTCTAAAACCAGGAAAATCACCGAATGAAATAAAATCTTACAGGCCTATTTCACTTCTTCCAATCATTTCAAAAGTTTTTGAACGGATATTACTCGGTCGCTTACACCCCATAATTGAACAGAAACGTCTTTTACCTGACCATCAATTTGGGTTTAGAAGTAAACATTCAACGGTGGACCAAGTACATCGAATTACAGATGTAATTGAGAAAGCTTTCGAAGAAAAGAAAATTTGTTCAGCCGTATTTCTTGACGAGCTTTTGACGAGGTATGGCACAAAGGTCTTACGTATAAACTAAGTCAAGTTCTGCCAGAACAATTATATAAAATCCTCGTGTCGTATCTTGAGCATAGGCTCTTCCGTGTGAAACTTGGAAGCGAATATTCCGAGCTCAAAGAGATAATGGCAGGTGTACCGCAAGAAAGCGTCCTTGGACCAATCCTGTACCTCCTATTCACTCGTGATATCCCACAAACAAACGATACAATAGTTGCAACGTTTGCTGACGATGCTGCTATACTAGCAGTTGGCACAACAATAGAGGAAACAAATATCAAATTACAAAACGCTCTTAACGAGGTTAATGAATGGACTAAATCCTGGCGGATTGCACTGAGAGCAAATCGATCCATGTAAATTTTTCGTATAAACGGACAAACAATTTGCCTGTATTTCTAAATACGATTCGAGTCCCGTTTGCAAATGCAGCGAAATATCTCGGTATGACGCTCGATGCAAAATTAAAATGGAAGTCGCATGTAAAAAAGAAATGCGAAGAACTTAAGAATAAATACAGAGAACTGTACTGGTTGCTCGGAAAATATTAGAAGCTTAACCTTGATAACAAGCTGCTATTATACCAGCAAGTGCTAAAACCGGTTTGGACATATGGTATACAACTATGGGGTTGTACCAGTGAAACGAATCTAAACATTTTACAAACTTTTGAAAACAAAATGTTAAGATCATTCGTCAATGCGCCGTGGTACATAAGGAACGAAGATCTACGCAGAGATCTGGGTATTCCCGCGGTTAAAGATGAAACAAAAAATTTTGCACGAAAACATAAAAAACGTTTATTAGGACACGTTAACACAACAGTCCTCCAAATTCTGGACGAAACAAATATATTGCGGCGTCTTCAAAGAACTAAACCCTTAGATTTGGCCCGATAATAACAAACCGCGCTATAATTGCGGAAAAGCAGGAACTCTCAAAGGAAAGTTACCTGCCAAACATATTATATAATCGTGATAAAAAAATTGCTGGATAAGTCGAATACTTAGTTGCAATAGAAATACCAAATGGGTGGTGGTTTTAGTGAGTAAAAATCTCACACTACTTTGGGCACGTGCTCATCGTGTCTATGAAGATTTCCACCAGCCCACGGAGAAAAAAAAAAAAAAAAAAAAAAAAAAAAAAAAAAAAAAAAACTGATGACCAACAAGGCTGTCGAGTTTTAAGGGACTACCAGCAGAACCCTTCAAATACGGAGGTGTTGCTTGAGAAGTGTACATGCAGCCAACAATCAACGAAGTTTGGATGAATGAGAGCATACCAGATGACTGAAATAGCAGCTCCATGTGTCTAATTTACAAAAAAAGACGATCCGATGTCCTGCACCAACTACCGAGGCATATGCCTGCTATGTCGCATATAAGATCCTATCCAACGTGTGAACATCTTAAGGCTTTCTGCAACACACTTATCAACACGTACCAGTGTGGCTTCCGGACCGGCAGATTGACCATGGACCAAATTTTCACACTAAGGCAAATCCTGAAAAATACCCATGAATTTCAAGTCGAAACAGACCATCCTTTCATCGACCTAAAGGCCGAGTCTATTAGCATCCATCGCTTTAGAAAGGGATGACGGAATTCGAGATACCATCAAAACTGATACTGCTATGTCGGCTAAAAGTAAGGACATGCGATGAAACGTTCAGTTTGGAAACAGCTCATCTGAACTTTTCCAAACTTGTACCGGATTCCGACAAAGAGATGCGCTATCATGTGGTTTCTTAAATCTCGTTCTGGAGCAGATAATACGCAGAACAGCAGTTAATACGGAAGGCACTATCTTCAGCAAATCCGTCCAGCTACTGGGGTACGGAGATGACATCGACATCATTGGTCTTAACCACCGTGCCATTGAGGACAAGGCAAAGTATGTATATGCTATCAACAAACAAAGTACTCTCGACGCACAACCTTGCACAAAATTTCACTGTTGATGGCAACATTTTTGAGGTTTTAAAGAGTTCATCCACACGGAGTCAACATCAACCCTACGACTGACACCTTAGTAGAGATACGACGAAGGCTATCCCTAGGATATTTTGCTATTTCGGCTTAGCAAAACAAATGGGATCAACCCAACATTAACCCGACAGTGCAAATTTTTGCTCTACCGGACCCTTATCCTATCAATCCTACTTTACATCGCCGAAAGCTAGGCAATATGCTGAAAAGCGGAGCAAACATCGGGGCACTTTCGAAAGACAAATTCTTCGTCGAATTTTTGGTCATGTATGCGAGGAACAGATACAATCGCAAACTTTATGAACTGTATCCAGATGTAGATGCAGATCTCGGCCAGTTCGAGGGAATGGAAAATAATGTTCCATTAAAAGAATCTTCGAATCCCAGAAATCAGATTCTAGGCGACATGAAAGACCGAACCTCTGCTTGGAATGAATAGCTGGCAGCAAGAATGGAAGGCTGCCTTGTCACAGGCAGAGACTTTCAACGGGTCTGGAGCCCGTTAGGTGAGTAAGTTTGCTTCAGGCATACGTTCATTCGACCAGATTTAGCTTATGAGTTGGTGGATGATACTGACCAAGTCATCTCCGGCTTTATTAAGCTCGGTGGGAAGGCTGTCACTTCCGGCAGCCACTTCACTTGGGTCGGGTGGTTGGAAGTTTTAGCTGTCGTCGCCAATATTGAATGGTTCGTCCTGCCTGACAGCTGAGTGTTGTTTGCAGAAGTGGTTCTTCCATATCCTCAGCATCGACTGTGTCTATTCTTCACTTCTTCTTTGCTCAATGGCAGCTCAAGCCTTCACCAGCAGCTACGCCTTGTAGCCTCCTTTTTGTCTGCGCGCATCTGTCGATATTCCTCATCAAACCAGGGGTTTCTTAGTGGTGCGTACATCAGTTGCAGCTGAACTAATGGCTTTTTGGAATCGTTGCCATTGTTCATCGACATTCTTACCTTGGCTGCAATAAGTAGTGGTCTGAGTCGATGTTAGCCCCTCGGAATGTTCGGATATCCAAAATACTGGATGCGTGCCTCTTGTCTATAGCAATGTGATCAATCTGGTTGACCGTTACTTGATCTGGAGACTGCCATGTCCCCTTATAGATATCGAGGTGAGGAAACCGTGTGCTGGTTATAGTGGCATTTCGTTCCGTAGCGAAGTCAATTAGCCTAAGTTTGTTGCCAGACGTGTTGTCTTTTTCCTCCGTCGGGGCGTGAGAGCTTATAAGGCTTATATTGGCAAATTTGGCCTTTATGCGGATTGTTACAATGCGGTCGCTTATGTTTTGGAAACATAAGACTTCTTGCCTAAGTCTGACATTCATAACAATTTTTCTTCCGGATAGTCACTGTTTCTGCTCTCTATAACACGGTCCGTAGCAGATGACACAGTTTTTCATCCTCTTTTTACCCAGCCCGTCCCATCGTATTTCATTGATGGCAATAATTTTTGCTTTATAGCAGCTTAAGGCTTTCGCTAGTTGTTTGCTTGCACCTCTCTTGTGTAACGTTCTCACATACCAGGTGCAGATACGAAAGTCGTTGTCCTTTTTCAATTCAATTCACCAACACAAACGGGATGATTTTCCGAAGACTTCATCGGCTTTAATTTCGCGGGTAATTTGCTACCCGACCATTCATAAAATCGTCGGCTGGTATGACTTCATAAATTTCGATCAGCTATGAGTTAAAGTCCGATTACATAGTTTTGAGAACTTCCTGATAACAGAGCGACTTAGCTGTCTCACAACTTAACCAGATTGACTAATCCTAAGGCATTACTCTTTGAATTACTCGTGATTACGCTTAAAAAAGTCACTCACCTCGCCTGCGCAACTTACGGTCCATATTTATAGTAAAAAGGTGAGGTGACAAAACGCAACCTTAGTGTAGGCTATAGTCCATGTTCAACTTATAGAATTTTGAAAGATCTCGGAGGGATCTATGTTTAGCGGTACCACTACAACATAAAAACTCTTGAAACCATAAAATACACAAGCGAAAAGTAACGATGACCCACTGCATATTCCAAAATCTCAATACACGTCAAAAAAGTGTTATGAAAAAAAATCAATTAATGTACTAGATTTACTTAATTGTATACCAATTTATAAGTAATTATCGATGGTTGTGTCCATAAGTGTACGCCTTTGCCACCATTATATATCCAGACATCTACTAATTGATTAATCATCCGACCAACTACGTCAGCAAAAGTATACCCCCTCGTACTGCTTAATAATTCCAACTTGACGTCAAAATGCACCGATTATCATTTAAAGCTGTCATTTGCCAACAAAGCCAATCACTCGAACTTCCTCTGGCCTCAACGAAATGACCAAAAACCTAACCTACTTGTCCTTGACAAAAGAATTCGAAATCGATTTCCAAAGCCGTTTTCACCTACACACAGTTCAACGGTCTCACGAATTCCATCGCAGCTAAGTTTTGACAGGCTGTAGTGTAAGTACACACATCGCCATTAACAGGTTTCAGTGGAAATAATGTATTTTGATTGGCATAGGCAATTATTGGTTTCTTCTTTGTTGTTGGTGTAGTATACCCTAATCCTTGTTGATTACAATGTTATATCGACGCGCAATTAGGTTTCCTGCACACATTGCTGAATGACCCCTAAAGTGTGGGTAATACAGCCGAAATGCGCACACCATCATATTAGCCATTACCAAATGTGACAGCTACAAGGAAACTATTTTTTTGTTTTTAAGTTCTGCACCCTGTTCACTAGCGCACACACACATATAAAGTGAACACGAATTTATCGTGTGAATGATGTCATTTTACCTGACTTTGTAAAAAAATCCACATCACTCCCTAATGAGCTTAGCTACCTGTTCTACATCATTCGGTTGCAGGATTTTCCTTTTAAGGATAACACCGTACACTACATTCGCGTGTCAGGGACAATACACGAGAATCGTTCATCATCATGGTTAAATATTCACCAAGTCCTTTTTTACTCATTCATTGTGCTGCAATGTATGTGAATTATGGCTACTCTATTACAATTTTTTTTTCACGGACTTAACGGATGCGAAATGAGCGGTCATCCCAACGCAACGATGAACATTTAAAAATCTGTCTGCCTCTGTCGTTTGTAGAGATTTCAGTAGAAACGCTTGTTGTCTCTTCCATCTCTGGAGTCGAGTTATGGTGGTTGGTTGACACGACTAATCAGCTGTGTGTAATCACATGCTGCAGGTAAACATGTTTTTCGGGGACACGTGGGGTAAGGGAGAAGGATATTAAACAAAAAAATCCCATTTGCGTGATATTGTGCACTTGCGAAGCGTTGGCAATGATTGCAGGGAGCCTGTTTGGTAATAACTTTGAAACAAGCATTTGATGGCCTTTCCCTGTAAATGACCGTGGCATAGAGAGACTGGCGGTTTAAAGGCCGAGGGCTAATTAAAAATGTTCGTTAAGTGTAGTTGCAAAATGTAGGGGTTATTAATATTGACGAAAAGTTCGCTAATGGAAGGAAGTTTAATGGCGTTTGAATTTAGTAAACGTGATGGAAAGTTTCCGGAGGTCATTGTTTTTAATCGAATTATGAATTAAGAATGACACCAATTTACTGTGCTGTCAGATTGGTAACTTTTTGCTGGAGAATTCGCTTTTTATTTGGGGTATACTTATGTTTGGAGAAGATAATAGGTTGAACAATATTTTGTATGCAGAACAAAATTAGGATGTTACGAAAGGGATATCTGAATTCAAAATAAGGTCGTGTACCAATTGCGTTAAAATTGGGTTACAAATTATACACTGCTTTAATTTTGACGTTTCTGCGGGGGGTAAACAATTTGGTTTTGGTATTAACGTCTTACTGCCAATAATTACAACTATTTTCAAATTAGTTTTACGAAAAACTGCATTTTCCGACTTAAGACCTTTTTTGCCTAACGTCAAAGAATTGGCACACGGCCTAAATTGTATAAAGCGAATGTTTACTGTAAATTCAATAGGTGGCGCTGAATTTTAACAGTTTGGTCGGAGGTACCTACGTACATTCAGAGGAAACTCTGACTATTTTCTCATCGGAACCAAATTCAAAGCTCGAGTGTCGAACGATAATAAGCTACAAATGGTAAAGAAAAAGAGGCTTCAGTTTGGTCGTCTTTGAGAATCATACATAGCCAGGGTTTTTAGGGTCAATCGCTCAATAATCGTCTGTGATTTGCCGATTATTGTTTTAAGTGAAGCAATGTGAAGCAAAGTGATATCGCCTACAGCAAAAACGACTTTTTATCTTACGTGATGCAAGATGTACTGTAAATTCAATAGGTAGCACTGAATTTTAACAGAAACATGTATATTTGTTTAGCCCTGTTCATAGCTAACTGTGAACTCCGGGTTGATGATTGAGAATTGAGGATGGTTTTAAGTTGTTCGCAACACATTGGGTTATTTATTATTCGCGTTCCTTGGTGTTCTGTTTGGAATAATATGCATTGAGGCATATTGGTGTAAACGTCTAAACGCAGTTTTTACAAAAAACAAATTTTTGGCGCAACAGGCTCGTTAGTACCCAGGGCCTAGCTTTCTCACAACCATTCATGTGTGCGTGTGTACTTCTTGCACGATGGCGGGACCTCCTGTTTTATGCCGACCCCGAACGGCTAAGTTGAGATAAGCTATTCTTGACAATTGATACTACTCGGATGATTTGTCAGATCATCACGAGAGGAGGGCCAGTGAAAAATCATTTAGGTGTTGCTACGGCTGGGAATCGAACCCAGACCTCCTGCGCGGCAGTTCATCGCACTAACCATCGCGCCACTGAGCCCTCGACGCAGTTTTTCACAGGTGAAAAAGGCATCTGTGAAGTTCGTAACATTTTCCCAGGACGGCAGCGGAAGAATTCTCAAGATAGAATCGACGATAATGTCTACAGCTCTAGTTAGGATGTACAAAGATTTTTATTGTATAATTTGCGCGCACTTAAATGATTATGAATACCCTTTTTATGTTCTATCGCAGTGCGGGGATTCAGGAAATCAGGGTTAAAAAGAAATGAGGTAGATACTGATGCACATTGGTTTCAAATACTTGCACGCTATAATGGGAAGGACAAACAGAGTTTAGTTTGGTTTATACACGAATCTCTATATTTTCTTTTATTGGTTAGCGAGTATTATGGGAGGAGCCGACCATTGGTTGTTAAAGTAGCGATAAAACAAGTTAAATCAGGAAAAATTTCGACGATGTTCAAGCGAAACTAAAGATTTCGCCATTTTGTTTTTGGTTCACCCTACGAGACGTGGGTGCTGAACTTAAGTTTGGGGCGAATAAATGCTCTATGTGCAATGGCCTAGTGGTTAATGCGTTGGACTACTAATCGCGTAGTCCCTGTTTCAAATCCCGAAAGTGACCACACCTAAGTTTTTCACTGCTCCACCTCTTGCGAAAATCTGACAAACATCCAATATTATCACTGGTCATGAGAAGCTTTTCAAATTTGCAATTCGGATTTGACGTTAAGCAGGAGGTCCTCTTTTTTGTTGGAAAAGTAATAACTTCACAAATAAAAGGAGAAGCTATGTTTCAGGCCCTTATGAGCCGATAATGCCAGATCTTTAATTTACTTACCTTCTTACTTAAGTGGCGCTACAGTCCGGAATGAACCTGGGCCTCAACCAACATGCTTCTCCAATTAGCCCGGTCCTTAGCTAACTGCCTCCAGTTGCGCACTCCAAGTTGGTTGAGGTCGGTTTCCACTTGTGCGCGCCACTTAAAGCGAGGTCTTCCTCAACTGCGTCCGACGTCTGGCTGGGAATCGAAGACTCTGCGAGCCACAGCTCGTATAGTTCTTGGTCTCCATAGCCCGTCAACGCAAACGGGACCGAAGATTTTTCGAAGAATTTTCCTCTCGAATCTACCAAGGATTTCTTCATCCGCTTTTGATACGGTAAATGCTTCAGCGCCGTAGAGCAGGACTGGGATGATCAGGGTCTTATATAGGATCTCCTTAGTAGTTCGAGTGAGGGCTTTATCTTTAATTTAAAACGCTTTATTTAATTTCTAATTCATAGAAATCGGTTTGATTCCAAATACAAGCATTTTCGGCAAAAGCGGTGGATGCCAGCTAGATTTGAGGACATAAAATCTAGCTGTGATTCACATCAGAGCAACGTTTTGCAATATCTATCTTATATTTATGTGTACCCGACCCTACCGATGAGACTGAACGTGCACACATTTGGAGGTACCTGTAAGAAGTTAAAGACTATACGTGCGAATAGCACCGTATAATACGTAAATGGTCTAAGCTAACTGCATCTCTTACTCTTCGTACTTTCTGTGGTCTTTGAACGTTATGTATTCAACTCTAGAATACAGAGGCAAGGTGAATCATTCGAACTATTCCTGAAGGATTTACGTCATCTGGTAAAGTCTTGTGACTATGGTGTTACTGAGGAATCAATTATGAGAGATCGTATAGTCATGGGAATCTATGACAAAAAACTGCAGGAGAAATTGTTGGCGGATCGGGAATTAACTTTGAGCAAGGGAATCGAAATGTGCAAGCTATTCGAGGTTAACAAGGAACAAACAAAGGCTATACAAGATGGTCCATTAACAACAGAAGCAGGAAGTTCCATTAATTGTGTTAAAAAATATCCCAAAGGTACAAATGACAAATCAAAGCATGCTAATAAAACTAACATTAAAAAATTTAAATCAAAATATACTAATCAGTTAAATAAAAATAATACTAATCTAAATTTGTTAAATTGTAATAAGTGCTTAACACGCCATGCGGTGCATAGATGTCCAGCATATAATAAGATCTGCTACATACGTAAAAAGTCAAACCATTTTGGTGCTGCATGTAAATAACGTAAATCTAATAGTACGTTTCCACCGAGTCGAAATGCGTGATTTCAGCGAAATTCGTGATTTCAGCCGAAATGCAAAGCATTCCGCCATATAATTTCACATTCTGAAATTCGGCATTCCGCTGAAATGCTATTTCAAATTACGTCCAACCGAGTTAAGTCAAATCAAACATTACCTTTTTCCTCTGCAAAAACCAGTTTTTTCTCCCAAAAACGTCAAACTGCTCTGTAATTAGTTTTGGAAAAATAGTTCGGAAAACAAATTTAAATATAAGAAGAAAATGCATAAACTTTTAATAATAAATGAACAATCGTATGATGTCCTATTGCTTTTTCTTTTAAAATAGCTTCTGTAAATGACATATCTTCGGAATAACAACATATAAAATTGTTGAACATGGGCCAGATTTGCTCGATACCCGTTGTTCCTGGTGTTTGCTTTATTGATTACATACAAATAAAATAATACAATTTTGTTGGTGTAACACCATCGTTGGACCCCGGTGCTTGGCTTTTCCTCTCAACCGTTCGAGGTAGGTATGTTGAGATAAGCTTTTCTTGTCAGTTGATAGTACCCGGATGTTTTGTCAGATCATAGCAAGAGGAGATCCAGTGGAAACAAAAATTGTTTTGACAGTTGGAATGCGTTTATTTTTGGTGGGAACACTATTTTCAAATGTTGAATTTCGTTAATGAAATGACGAGTTTCGGTCCGGTGGAAACGTACTATAAAAGAGTAAATGAAGTTAACATAGCGGACAGTTATGCATCAGATGGTGATGAAGGTGTATACTATTCTGATGTAATTGCTTCTGTTGGTGGGGGAGTGAATGAAGCATGGTATGGGAACATAAAAATAGCGGGACATAATATACAATTTAAAATAGATACGGGTGCGGATGAAAATATTCTCCCAATCAGTAAAGTTAGGAAAATAAACATGCTTAGAAAAGTAAAGCAAACCAAGTTAAGATTAAAAGCTTTTGGTGGTTCCGAAATAAGAGTAGCAGGAGAAATAAAATTACTGTGTGAAGCAAATAAAATAAAAAAGATGTACAAATTTGTAGTAGTACAAGAGGGAGATGGTATAATTCCATTATTAGGAAGAGTAGCTTGTGAGGAGCTTAATTTCTTGTGCCGAATTGGTGTAATAGATAACTTGGTTGTGGAAGAGGAAAAAAACAAAAAATAACATGTTTCAAAAATATAAAAGTGTTTTTAGTGGGGTGGGAAATTTTTCTGAGGAATATTCACTAAAAATTAAAGATGGGTTTAGTCCTATCGCAAAACCAGCTCGCAGAATTGCATACAATTTAATTAAACCACTAAAAATGAGTTGGATCGTCTGAAGACAATGGGTATTATTAAAAAAGTTGAGGAACCAGTTGAGTGTACATCCAATATTGTAATAGTGGAAAAACCAAACAATGCCATTCGCATATGTCTTGATCCTAAAGATTTGAATAGTGCGCTGGTAGTAGAGCATTTTACTATACCGACTTTTGAGGAATTAAGAGCAATGTTGACTGACATGGTTGTATTTTCAGTTCTTGATTTAAAGGATGGTTTCTTCCACATTATTTTAGATTTACAGTCAAGTTACATTTGTACTTTTAGTACATTGTTTGGTTTGTGGCGTTATCTTAGGCTTCCGTTTGGACTGAAACCATCACCAATGGTTTTTCAGAGATACACCACTAAAACGTTTGGACACATAAAAGGGGTCTTTATATATTTTGATGATTTGCTCATTTTTGCGAAATCATATAAAGAGCACGATGAAATATTAAGAGAGGTTTTTGAGACAGCTATTGCAAGTAATGTTAAGTTCAATAAGGATAAGTTTCAGTATAGATTAAACGCTGTGAAATATATGGGATTTACATTATCAGGCCAAAGATTGTCAATTGACGAGAGTAGGATTGAGTCTATACTGAAATTGAAGAATCCAGATTCAAAAGCAGGTCTTCAAAAAATACTAGGCATGATAAATTATTTAAGGGATTTCCTTCCCAATTTAGCCAAAGAGACCGAGCCACTTCGGGATCTATTGCGCAAGAACGTAGTTTTCAATTGGCTCGAAAAACATACTGCATGCATGAGTAAAATAAAAAATCTTTTAGTAAACGCGACATTTTTGCAAAGTTTTGACCCAATGAAAAGCATTGTTATACAAACCGATGCAAGCTCATATGGTCTTGGTGCGTGTCTTTTACAAAACAAAAAACCGGTTGCATGGGGATCTCGAGGCCTGAGTGATACAGAAAAGAACTATGGACAGATAGAAAAAGAGCTTTTAGCCATTTTATATACATGTAAAAAGTTTCATTTTTATATTTATGGCAGAGAAATTGTGGTTGAGACAGACATAAGCCTCTTGTGCCACTCTTTCAGAAAAATATTTGCAAAATTCCATCGATGAGACTTCAGCGCATGAGACTTAAATTAGAAATATATCATTTAAAACTTACATATATACCAGGTAAATACTTGCATCTCGCTGATGTTATGTCACGATATGGAGATGATATGTATAATAACGATGATGGAATCAATTTAGAAGGGTGTATTCATGAAATTAATATGTCTTATGAAAAACGAAATATCTTTGAAAAGGCTACATTAGATGACACTAATTTGCAACTCATTATAAGATTTCATAAAGAAGGCTGGCCTAAAATAAAAAATAATTTATCACCTTGTATTAAGTACTTTAGCAAACTGAAAAATGAAATTATTTGTGAAAATAATCTCGTATTATTAGGTGAAAGGATAATAGTACCCAGTGTGTTACAAAACGAAGTTTTGCAGTGGCTTCATGTATCTCATTCAGGTACTGAAAAAATGAAGAAGAGGGCTCGTATGTTATTTTATTGGGTTTGTATAAACAACGATATAGATAATTTTGTGGCGAGGTGTAAGACTTGTCAGAAATATTCACGTGCTTCTCAAAAAGAGCCTCTTCTTCATCATAAAACTCCTATTTATCCATTTGAGAAAGTGTTTGCTGACATAGCAACCTACGCTGGAAAGGATTACTTAATAGTAGTCGAAGTCGATTCGTACTCTAAATGGCTTGAGATTCTAAAGTTAAAAAATAAAACTGCGTCAGAGGTCATATCAGTACTTAAACCAATATTTGCTTCATATGGTATTCCCAAAGAGTTTGTGTCTGATAATGTACCTTTCAACAGTTTTGAGTTTAAGAGGTTTAGCAAGAAGTATGAGTTCGAACTAACGTTATGTTCCCCAAACTACCCACAAAGTAGAGCATTTGCTGAGAAAGGAGTGCAGATCGCCAAAAATTTACTCAAAAAGTGTTCTGAAAGTGGGACACATATATATTTTAGGTCTCTTAGAATATAGAAACAGCCCAGTTAAAGGTATGAATGCTTCTCCTTCACAGCTTTTGTTGTCTAGGGTAACGCGGACTCCTTTGCCTGTCTCAAATGAGTTGCTTAAGCCAAAGGTAGTTGATATGGTACCAGATAAAATAAACACACAGAATCTGAAGAATAAACTATACTATGTTAAGCATGCGAAGCCAAAAGAACTTTTTAACGAGGGTGAGAAGGTATTAGTAAGACAGAGGGATCATTGGGTTGAGGGAAAAATTATTGAAAAATTAGAAGCTCCAAGGTCATTTTTGGTAACGTTAGCTACAGGGGAAATATTTCGTAGAACTACCAAACATTTAAAACGCTTGACAAATGCTTATGACACTTTGCCTGTTTTGCCCAAAGTTTTGATAACGATATGAGAAATAAAGATACACAAGCTGTAAAACGTTCACCCTACAATCTGCGACCCAGATCACGACTTCAGTCTTCCACCGACAAAAAGTAAACGTTATATTTAAGTTGCCAATGTGTAATGAATTCTTAAAAACAAACAAATATATGTATTTTCTATATATATTTATATATTTATATATATATATATATATAATAAAAAAAAATGATTTAAACAAAAATAATCATTGAATTTTTATAACTATTGTAAAGATATTGAATTTAACTCTACATTATATTGTAACTTTTAGGTGACCTAATTTATAAGAATATATTTGTAAACAAAACTTGTAAATTGAATTATTAAACAGATTATATTTTAAATACTTAGATGGGAGATGTAAGAAGTTATAGACTATACGTGCGAATAGCACCGTATAATACGTAAATGGTCTAAGCTAACTGCATCTCTTACTCTTCGTACTTTCTGTATGTATGTAGTACATTGTTAGAAAATAAGTCAAGCTCAGTTAATAAAGTATACTCAAAGAGATCACCTCGTGTACATTCAGAGGAAACTCCGACTATTTTCTCATCGGAACCAAATTCAAAGCTCGAGTGTCGAACGATAATAAGCTACAAATGGTAAAGAAAAAGAGGCTTCAGTTTGGTCGTCTTTGAGAATCATAGATAGCCAGGGTTTTTAGGGAATAACTCGATGATAGACACTCTGCTATGCCCTAAGCATCCACCAATATCAACACCCAATGTATGCAGTATCGCAACATCATTAAGGCAACCTTGAAAAGATGTCAGTGAAATGATTCTACAAAAAGGCAAAATGATTGGTAGTTGGCATCATAGTTTGAACGCAGGCTCTAATAAAAATGGCGACCTAGTCAAGACTCGTAGTGAATTCAAGGTTCAAGATATATTCAATACAGTATTCCCAGAAGCTGCTTTTTAGACGTAAGATCGAGATTGTGTGAAAGGCAAGAAACCCACCCACGAAATCAAAATCAACGAAATTGTAACGTTCCCTCCCAGTAGAGCAGAAGTTAGCGCATCCATAAAAAATGAAGAATTACAGTGCAGCCGTTTCTGGTGGATTACCAGCAGATTTCTCATATACGGAGGTGTTTCCATAGAACTGTGCATGGACCAAACCATCAACAAAGTCTTGATGAATAAAATTATTCCCGATGACTGTCGACACACATTCTGGGTGGTCATTCCGTAACTTTTAAAACGATTATCAATCTGACGGTAGTCGAGACCTCATGGTCAATCGCTCAATAATCGTCTGTGATTTGACGATTATTGTTTTAAGTGAAGCAATGTGAAGCAAAGTGATATCGCCTACAGCAAAAACGACTATTTATCTTACGTGATGCAAGATGTACCATCGAAATGTTATCGTCAAACGATGATCACTTTACGGAATGAGGGCTATCTGTTCGGAAAAAAGATTTTTCTCCAATTTATTCCACACCGGAGAAATCTTTACAGAGATTTCCATTCCGATTAGTATTTCGAACAGATCTTCCTAAAAAATTTATCGCACATGATCGCGGGGCGACATGATGCGTTAAAGCAACAATTTTTGACAGATGTTTTGATTTCCTTTCGCCGAAATTTTCTGACATCTAACGCGATTGTATGCTTCAATTATTTTGTTCCTCAACGGAAACCAACTTTCATTTCGGAAATTCAAGCTCCTGATTAGGCTCATTATCCTTTCAGTGACACATGTACAGCAATAGCGAGGTATCCGTTGGAGCGGACAATTTTTCGCAACGCATACTTCGTGGAAGGTTCACATTCCATTCCAGGTATGTGTCTTCGGAAAAAATACTAAGGCTTCACTTCACTACAATTCGTAAATAAATTCCCCGCAGAATTTGTGTTGAAGGAAATCGGAAAAATAATTGCACTTAGCTGTCAAAAGTTGCACGAAAAATGCATTTCAACGCAATTCGACGGGATGCGTTACAAAATGTCGAAGAAATGTTCCGAACAGCTTTTCGGAAGAATACCTCGAACCAAAAATCCTCCGAATCGTACAAAATCGGAGAATTTTCCGCTCCATAGGCTAAATTCTTTAAAGCGAAAACGGAATTCGGAATTCCATCAAAATGTATACAGCTGTATTAATGTTTTCTTATGAGTACCTAGGTAACTGGTAAACTAATAATGAAATGAGTCATATGTTTGTAGAGATCATTTTACGCGTATTCCGTTATGATCCTTAAGCAGCTGTGAACAAAAAACATATCTAATAAAATCGATAAAAAAAACCTTGGTGCCGCCATTTGTCAGATGTCAAACGCAGCAGAGGAAGAATTCGCATTAAGTAGCGCTCACAAGTGAAAAACGACCTCACCAACTTGAAGTGCAAAACTGGAGGCTGTTAGGATCGGCTAATTGAAGAGGTTTCTGATAGAGGCCCAGGTTAATTCCTGACTGTAACGCCACTTAAGTAAGTAGGTGTAGATTTATATTTTGTACAGAAACATTTGATCTTTATCGACGTTTAATAAAATAAAAATTCAAAAATATATTTTTAATCATATTAATATATTTTAATTCATTAAAAAAATAGAGTCCTTCCAAGTGTCAAAATATCCTAAAGTTATTCTTCACAATCAACAACATCACTCTCTGGAATGGTTGGTGGTATTATGGAAATTTTTGTACCAAGACGCGGAACAAACGGTTGTATCATTAGTTGATAGTACGGATTCCAATTAATCGGCTGCCACAACGTATTCAATGAATTCTTCCACTGATCGAATTGCCTTAACCTCTTCTCGGCTGGACTCATTCCAATTTCATACAAGTACATCTTTTGGGTTGAACCAAAAGTATCACGTCGAATTCGATTGCGTCCATCTGAGAAAACATATAAATTACCATCATGATAACTATGTGGGCGATTCCAGGGATCATCATCTCTCTCAGTATCTTGTAAGCCAATGAATGGCACTAAAAGTTCAGGTGAATATGAGAAAAGATTAATTTTACCTAAAGTTGGTTCCAATTGTTCCGCTGATCTGTTATGGGGAAGTTGTAAATTAAAAATGATGAATGATAGTATTTTGATGGAAATGCATAATGACGTTTTCATTGATTGAAATGAATGGCAATGACATCGAGTGAACATGAAAATAAAAAAAAAATAAAAAATGTTAAGTATTTCTTATAAACATTCTAAAATATACAATTTATTGCAAAAGTTATACTATAATATTTGATTACTAAATTACATTTGTTCTATTATAAATATCATTGTTGTGTACATTATTGTATAACTAATCTTAAATATAAAGAAATCAGATGAGCAGTGACATTTTTGATTTTATTTTAGGTTATATGTCAAATGACAGAGAATTATTGTTGACGTTTATGCGAATCTTGAAGTTTAATGTAAATATTTTGTAAGTTTTCTGTATGTGTGTTATTTGACATCCAAGTTACATTAATACGTATTCCATATTCCAATTGGTTCAATTATGTATCAAATAAATTAAGAAATCATTGTTTAATTATGTAAGGACTATGAATAGCCAAAATAACACTGCCTTTAATTGCTCTAGAGTGTTTGGTTAATGGCGTTTTATATTCATAAAATTAGATGCGTTCATGCAACATGCTAAACATTGTATGTTATAACGAACGATTTATGAACACCCACTTGCGTAAATGATGCGGTAAACCAATCAATTCAACCCCAGCGTAGAATTTGTTTTAATTATCGGAATATTTGTTTTTTTATCTTATTTTGGTTTTCAAAAACTTGCTTAATTTACCGATTAGAATTTCAAATACATTTGCCGAAGAAATTTATCACACATGATCGCGCAGCGGCATAACGCTTTAGGTGGCTATTACCTCAATATATATCAAACAAAAAATGTTGCTGATTGCGGCAACATTATTGCTGGCGATACACAGCACATATTGAAAAGCGATATATATCGCTTCATAGTATCAATATTTGCGAAAAGGCTCTTGCGCATACTGTGTTTTTTTTCCTACGCAAATTTTGACAGTGCATTTACCACGTTAACAATGTTTACGACAACTTACCGCTGTTGCATGAGTAGATACCCCCAATTTGGAAAAATTCTGTAAAAAATCGATATCATTCAGCCTTTTCTGATAAATGAAAAAGTTTGTCAGCTCACTCTATTAGTAATCGTTTTAGTAAACAACCAAATTAACGTCTGTCAAGTATTCATTTTCATTCATTCCGATCAAATTTTCACACTTCGGCAGATCCTGGAAAAAACTCAATGAGTCCAAATCGATACCCACCACCTATTCATCGATTTCAAAGCCGCATATGACAGCATTTATAGAGACGAACTGTACAGAGCCATGTCTAGTTTTGGTATACCACCCAAACTCGTCCGTTTGTGTAGGATGACGATAGAGAATTCTCGCTGCTCCATCAGGGTCGGAAACGAGCTCACCGACACATTCGATACCAAAAAAGGATTTAGGCAAGGCGATGGGCTGTCATGTGACTTCTTTAATCTGATTCTTGAGAGAATTGTGCAAAACTCCAAAGCCAACACCAGAGGCACAATTTTCCAAAAGTCGGTGCAACTACTAGCATACGCTGACGATATTGACATCATTGGTAGGACTCAACGTGATGTCATAGCCACGTTTGCTAGTATAGAGAAGGAAGCGGCGAAAATGGGTTTAGCAGTAAATGAGGGTAAGACTAAGTATATGCTGTCATCACGAAAGGACTCACAACATCGACGAATTGGACAGACCGTCACCATTGACAGATATAACTTTGAGGTAGTACGGCACTTTGTCTACCTCGGCTCCGCTATTAGCTCTGACAACAACATCTCGTCAGAAATTAAACGAAGAATTACTCTTGCCAACCGCTGTTTCTTCGGGCTAAGAAGGCAATTTAGTAGTAAAGCCCTCACTCGAACTACTAAGGAGATCCTATATAAGACCCTGATCATCCCAGTCCTGCTCTACGGCGCTGAAGCATGGACCGTATCAAAAGCGGATGAAGAAATCCTTGGTAGATTCGAGAGAAAAATTCTTCGAAAAATCTTCGGTCCCGTTTGCGTTGACGGGCTATGGAGACGAAGATTCAACCAAGAACTATACGAGCTGTACAGCGACATGCCCCTGGTCAAAAAACTCCGCATTGGACGTTTAAGATGGCTAGGACATGTAGAACGAATGGACACCAATACTCCGGCTCGCAGAGTCTTCGATTCCCAGCCAGACGTCGGACGCAGTAGAGGAAGACCTCGCCTTAAGTGGCGCGCACAAGTGGAAACCGACCTCAACCAACTTGGAGTGCGCAACTGGAGGCAGTTAGCTAAGGACCGGGCTAATTGGAGAGGCATGTTGGTTGAGGCCCAGGTTCATTCCGGACTGTAGCGCCACTTAAGTAAGTAAGTATTCATTTGTTTTGATTTTTCATAACAAAAAAGAAATTCCGTGATTTCCAATGTGATTTAATTTTTTATGTTCTTTAAATTTAATGCTTTTGTAGATATTTAATGTACAAAAGCGGTAATTTTATTAGCTGTAAGAAGCTACGTTGGACTCTTTTAAGTGGCTTTTTATATTGGAAACCATCGGACAAATTTTGGATTTCATATCAGATAACAAAGCCATAAATGTTTCCAAAAACCTGACAAAACTGTTTCGAAACTGTCAGAAATGTTTTACCAATGGAAAACGCCAATACTTTTTCCCAAACCAAGAGATGAAATTGCAGCAAATGAAATACTATTGGAAAAACCCTAGTGTATTCCAAGCTGAGCTCCATGCAATAAAAGAATGCGCAAACCTAATACACAACTCAGGTATAAAAGGCGCAAACATCCATATATTCACGGACAGTCAAGCAGCTATAAAAGCCCTTAGCTCACACATTATTGACTCCAAATCAGTACTACACTGCTTCAACTCCCTCCAAACACACTCAGTTCCAGGAACAAAACCAAACTACGGTGGGTCCCCGGACATAAGGGTGTTGAAGGTAACGAAAAAGCTGATGAACTAGCCAGAAAAGGTTCGGAAACCCCCTTCATTGGACCTGAACTCTTCTGTGCAATCCCCAAATCAGCCATAAATCTAGTCATAAAAAACTGGGAACAAAACAGATGTGTTTCATACTGGGGAAACATCCCAGGCCTAAGACAGGCCAAAAGAGCTATTCAGCCCAGCCCGCCAACAAGATACTAAATCTTCGCAGGCACGATATCAAAAACTTAGTAGGCTACCTAACTGGTCATCACGGTCTGCGATATCACCTAAACAAAATGCGTCTAGTCGACTCACCGGATTGCAGACTATGTCTAGAAGAAGACGAAACAGCCGAGCATATCATATGTGAATGCCCGGCCCTTTACGGTATGAGAAGAGAATCTTTCTTCAGGGAATTCTTAAGTCCCGAAGAATTGAGGAAATCTTCGGCTGAAAGTATTATCAGCTACATTAGGAAAGTAGAAGCGCTACTAACCTAAAAAGCATCTGACGGCAAGCACAATAGATCTTTTAGGTCGATGTGTATATTACTGCCTAGACAGGTCAGAATTTAAAAAAAAAATAAAAACAAAGAAAATTGGTACACAGGGGGTTTTGTACGGAAAAATATTCTACCATAAAAGTGAGATTAAATGTGTGTTGGGAATTAAATCCAAATGCTCGCTCAGGGATTATTATCTCAGAGAATGACAAATTTATAAAATCTTCAGAAATGCGATTTAGTAAACTAATTGGTTCGTTGGGATTATTTTGTGTGAAGCAAAATTATAACTCACAAATCTCCAATATCGAGAGAGTATTCTCTCACTTACACAAAAGAGAAAAAAAATAAGAACGTCAAAGTTTGGATCATTATGAATGAGACGACAATTAAAAATTTTCTCTTCATTTTTGTGTTTTTTGATTATCAAACCATCATAAAATATTTAGAACTATCGATGTATCCGTCAGAGCGGATTGCTCCGATTTCATACGATTCGGAGGATTTTCTCTTCGATGCATTCTTCCGAAAAGCTGTTCGGAATATTTCTCCGACATTTTGTAACGCATCACTAAATGTTAAATTGTGAATAAACCAATGAATTATTTTGGTGGTTTATTTTAAATTCCCGGGCTGTCATTCGTTAGTAGTTTTCCGGCAGTGAAAAAAAAGCAAATAAATTTAAAGAAACAAAAAATTACTCAACGGTTTCTCGAAGTTTCACATTCAAGATTATTCCAAATACTCTTGAGCGTCAGTAAGCAACCGGATATAAAGTATTTGTTTATATCGTTTACCTTTTAAAGAAAAAATGGCATAAAAGGGATGACGTGTATAAGCAAATAAACTTTCCACTTTGAAATACCAATGACAGATAACTGATTCTTACCGACAGAGCCTATTCTGTAGGACATATTTTGTTTTTAATTTGTATGTAGGGGTGCATACGTATGCATACGGAAACGGCAATAGGTAAAAGTCATTATGAATTAAAATAAGTTAAAATAATACTGTACGGCAGAATATTAATGACATTTCACACTTTATGATAATAATAAAAACAAAATTTAGCGAACTGTTGACAGGCAGGTAGATTGCGTCTATGTTTATTTTGGCTTGTAGTGCCACCTAAGTACTTAAGTAATTTGACAGATCAATGATGATTTTTTGCGTATTAGATGTATTGTGTAAGTTAAGCCAGAACCGCAGTAGGTAAAAAATAAAAAAAAAGTGAAAAGAGAGTTGCTGATCATATATCATCTCAAAATTTGGTAACCAAATTGTTTAAAACAAAATGTTTCAAGTGTTAAAATTCGGCAATTAAAAATAAATCCCACAGATTCCTACGAAATCTCCGAAAAAATTGTAATTGGATCGATTCTTCACTTAAAGTAGTCAATGCGCTTTGCTTTATATTTATTCAACCAAAAAATGAATAAAAATTCCGAAAGAATTTATCTAAACTAACTTTGAAAAAAGGAAAAAATAAGTAGGAGAAAAGAATGTGTCACATACGTTAAGAAAATAGTGAAAATCGATAGCCTATGCTAAGATTTTTCTCCAACAATCCAAGCGGGAAATTTAATTATTAATAAACGCTGATTATCAGTGATTAACTTTTCAAATTTGCGCGAGTGTTTCTTATGGGAAAATCTGTCAAGTTAGCCATTGATTACATAATCTGCGTTTATTTATACGAGGGTAAATCAGTAAAATACAAATAATTTTAAAAGTTAAGGTCGACAGCTGTCAGCAACGTCAGAAAAATAAAATCGACATCGGCGGTGTGCCAAATGTTGATTACAACTTTTCAACTCTCGAATGTGCTCACCTGCACTCAGTTCGACGAAAACATTTTTTAAATCTTTGAAATTTGGTAAAAATTTGCATGTGAAGTCGAAGCACAAACGCATAACTCTTTGAACCTATATCTTTTAATGTTAATTCGAATGGATTGGTGATATCTCTCAAGTTCTTTTCGACGATTTAGTACTCAATCACTGCTAATTCCTCCGACATCATTCTGTATACGACGCTATTCATATTAAAAACTTTTTAATCTTTTGAGAGCATTCGATAAATGACACTTAATTCTCCTAAACAGGTGATTTTGAAACAGGAGATATTCGGGCTCAGTGGCGCGATGGTTAGTGCGATGAACTGCCGTTCAGTAGGTCTGGGTTCGATACCCAGCCGTAGCAACAACTCAAAGATTTTCACTGTCCCTCCTCTCGTGATGACCTGACAAATCATCCGAGTAGTATCAATGGTCAAGAAAAGCTTTTATCTCAAATTTGCCGTTCGGATTCGGCATAAAACAGGAGGTCCCGCCATCGTGCATGAAGTGCACACGCACACATGAAGCTAGGCCCTGGGTACTAATAAGCCTGTTGCGTTAAAAATTTGTATTTGTATTTAAAATATTCCTCCTCCAGTTATTCGAAATGAAAAATTGATTCAGAAAAGGAAGATTTAACTCTCAAACAAACTAAAGTTAGAAAAAATTTCCGGGAATATTCATAATTGGGCTGATTATTTTCGTTCGTTGTAATATTCTTCCGAACTAGTTCTGGCTATAATCTGTGTATGTGTAGGAATGTTCATGTTGTGTATTAAATGTTATTGTATGTATGAATTACTCTCAGCAGCTGTTTATATTTTAAGGAGATCAACAGATCTTAAAACCCAGATGAACACAAAATGTACCCCGTTTTACTTCCCATGAAACGAAAGAAAAAATATTTTTCCACGCGCTTTGTAAACATTGTCTTGACTGTCAAATACTGCAAAATAAATAAAAATTCTTAAAATAATAGAATAAATGGCAGTGGTACCAAATCGTTTTTAGCGTTAGAATTGGTGATGTTAAATCTTAATTGACAGGCGTTATTGATTGTATTTTTTTTTATAACATCCATGTATTGCAAATGCCGATTGCTTTGTTTTGACAGAACAAAACGGAAAAAAAAACCATCGACTTTATTTTCATTGTTAGCCACATTCAACGAATATTCAAAATTACCATATAAAATGTCCTTTTCATAAAAATGTCCCATTGTTCATGTTTCATTTCCGGCGGTAACAGTACTGACAGTGAAATATTGCATAAAAAATGTTTAATTCATAGCCGAAGGAGTTCTTTTTTTAATAATAACGGGTGATGAATTTTATTTATTTTAGAAGAAGTAAAACCGATACGAATGGTGCTCATATGGGTGTGTATTTAATGTTGTAAATTTGTAATGTATTTGGATTTATCTTGAGGTGTGTATGGTGTTATGTATAATTGTTGTGTGTATGTGTAATATTGTACCTATTTTTGTTTTATGTCATCTTAAAATTGTAATTTGAATCAGGAAATTTCGTCATAAGGAAAATCATTTACTGGCTGTCATGTGTTGTTTGTACTCTACATATTTACAAACGTTATAATATTGTTATTATCAAATTAAACGTTCATGAATGAAAATAAAATTAATTCAAACTCATGATCACCACTGTTGTAATGAGGTATTTTTTTTTAACAAAACAAAAACAGACTGCTAATGGACACGACATTAACATGCCA
The DNA here is from genome assembly GCA_932526625.1 of Rhingia campestris. Lineage (NCBI taxonomy): Eukaryota > Metazoa > Arthropoda > Insecta > Diptera > Syrphidae > Rhingia > Rhingia campestris. The sequence continues at coordinate 32,481,436 of OW052183.1, forward strand.
ATTTAGCACAATTTTGTTGAACATTCCAAAGTTTCATGTTTCTAAAACAAAAATGACATTGATTTCAAAACTACTCTGGCTAAAGTGAATGAACGACACGAACCGCAGTGCACAGATTTAATAATTCATTGAAACATGATCAATATCAGGTTCAAGTGCACGATGGAGATGTAGAATTGGAAAAGAAACAGAAAATCAAGTCTTTTGAGTTGTACATTCAGTCATTTCAATTGCGATTTAAAATTTGGACAATGCAAAGTTGTTTTTTTTAAGCATTTAACACTTGACACCTAATATTTTGCTGGATAAATATCATTAATTAAGAAAATTGTCAAATAACTAATAAATACAATGCCACCTGCCTGGGTACTCTTCAGATTGACTTTATATATAAACATGAGAACGTAAAAAAAAAACGTCCATCCTGCCTGCCCCGTCAAACGTTCACATGATCTATGAGTTTAAAAACAGGGTGTTAATTGACAGACGTCATATTTTATTTGTCTTCTGAATGGAGACACATTAGTGCCAATTTTGTTCGCATTGTTAAATAGGTACAAAAATGTCTACCGATTTTGAAACAAATTGTTTGCAAATTATATTTCTCGCATTATTTAATTAAAATAACAGAAAATAATATTTAATTTATTTTCGAACGGCCGTGTTCCTGGTTTTAGTTTAACCAAGTTAACTTTGCCGATGCACTGTACTCATTGGGCAATCGAACATTTTAGTCACTTGAAATTGGAGGGAAAACGACAGGCAAAACAAGTTGAAAATTTACCCATCGATACTCATAGCGTTTTCGATTGGGATTTTTGGATTTGCTCTCAGATTTCAGATTTTACTGGCTGAAACACAATCACGCTTTGGTGCGTTGCGTTGGCTGACGCACCTAGTCCAACCATATGAAATCAATGTTACCTATCCCAATTTAGCTTTGCCTGGCGTTTAGTTTCCACCTCAAAATGAAAAACGTAAAATCTTAACGTAAAGTTGCTGTAAAGCATGGGCAAAGCAAAGGTTGGAAAAAGTGTGAATTGTCAAAATATGAGAAGGTTGTGGAGTACGATATTTTTAGCAAAGATTTTAATCGTTTCCTCCATTTTTGTAGCAGAAGTTGAAACTGCTGAGGAAATAAATATGTCAAAGCGTGCGCAAAGCAGTTGGGCGTAACGTTGGTCAAGCGAAGCTCCAAAGCGTTATTGTGTTTTAGCCATACCCGTCCCAATCGAACATAAAAGAGGTCGATCTGGTTTTGTGCGCCATTTGACAGCTTATTGTTTATCTTTCGGCCGCTGTTATAGCAATCATTGAAAACGATCATTTGAAATTTTCTTTTTCTCATTGCGGCTTTTTTATAAATTCAATCATTGGCGAGTTGGGGTCAAAACACAGTTTATGCATTTTAGGACATGATTATATAAAAATATTTCAATTTCTAATTATAGCTTACACAGAAAATCACTTTTTAGTTTTCAATTATCACACAAAAAAAAAACACTAATCAAACTGCGAAATGCAAACTTCAAACTGACATAAGTCAGATGTTAAATGTTTTTGTGTTGGTGCATGTAGGTGTAAATCTCACTTGGAATCGAGCTTCTTCAAAAGTGCTCTAGAGTAAGAAAAGAGTGATTTTTGTATCCCAATCGAAAACGAAAAAATTGATCTAGAGCAAAAAAAAGTGCTCTAGAGTAAAAACAGAGTGATTTTTGTATCCCAATAGAAAACGCTATCAGATATGAGTGAAACAGCTTTACTTACTTATTCTGAATATATAAAAGTAAATAAAAATCTATAAATATGGAAAAACGAAATTTCAAAATAAGGGTTGGCATGGTTTGACATTTACCTTGCCATTCATTAAGATTTTTCGTTCCACATCACCTCACCTTGTTTTGCAGTTGTAATTTTAAATCCGGAACACGGCCAACAATTGAGTATAAAATACGTTGTCATGCACACATTTTCGAAGGTAATGACAGATGGTATTTGACATTATTGTAAAAATTCGCTATTCCCAAAATTGTATGTGTATGTTTATGTAATTTATTTTTCGAACATATTCTTCTGAAACATTTAAAATTGTATATGAACACGAAACTGGGGATTTTGCGCTCTTTTCAGAAGGGGGCATTTAATGTTCAAGGATCAGTGGTATCCGTCATATTTTTTATAGTTTTGTGTTCAATTCGAACTCGAATGTTATTATTCACTATTTTTCGAATATAGTGACAGATAACATAACCATAATTATTCAATGACTTTGCTATTAATCAGTGACTAACATTTGCGCGAGTATTTCTTATGGGAAAATCTGTCATGTTAGTCATTGATTACCTAATCAGCGTTTATTAACCAGCGGTAAGTGTTTTTGTGTTTATATATGAGTAATTTTTTGGGTGTTGGTAAATTGTGTGTTAAGAATATATATGTGTCAATGCGATTTTGTGTACCTACGTGAATATTTCGCTAAATGTTTTATAAAAGTGTGTGTTGTAATATTGTTATGTATATGTTCTGTGTTTTAGTTTTTTTGTTTATACGCCAGTTATATCATGTAACAAGTTTGTTGGTAGGTGAAAACCATTCAATTGAAACTTTCTACTTTGCAGTCATAAGAATTGTAATGGAAAAGCACTTTTTTTTTAAATATGTTTATGATTTATACTCTTTTTGATCGAAATGACGACTCCTCTGATTGCAAGTTAAGAGTTTGAATTCATAGCCAACAATCCGAATTTTTGTTTTAAATAAGCAGTAGCGCCATAATGAATTGAGAAAAAATCAACATTTCAATATTTGACATTTCAAATCTGTGTTATAATGAATACTTGGCAAACAAATATGTTGTCAGAAGCGTTATGCTTTTTTCTGAAATCAATTCCCTTCTTAGATTTGTCAGAATGTACGTTTTGACAGTTCTCAGATGCTTCAGATATTTTTTTTTATTCGTCTAGAATGAGTTGAGAATTATTCTCTATTTGATTAAAATTATTACTCCTCTGAACGTAAGTTAAAAATTGAAGCGAATTTATTCCCATCACAATAAACTAACAAATATTGAAATTTCAATAATAGGTACTTGTTTTAGAATTTTTGTTATGATGAATGTTCATTTGGTAAACAAATATGTTATCGGAAGCTAAATTTCCTTCGAAATATTGTCACAACGTACGTTTTAACAAATGCTTCAAATAACATTTTTTTATCTGGTCTAGAATGAATAAATAAATAATGTCAATAGAATACAAGCAAATATTGATATAAATATGGAAGAAAAGAGAAATATCTGACATTTCCTGAATCGATTGCAATTATTTTAAAAGCAGTTGACAGATGAAATCCAAAATCATCATCATTACAATAAGCATCAGTTAACGCATTATTAATGAACAAATCAAGCACTGACGTTGTTTCAGCATGTCTTTTCGTATACGTTGTCATGAACATCGAATTTATGTTTTAAATGCAGGAAATTGGAATACAGGTAGAATAAATTTGACGTTAATAAGTGGAGATTATCAATGTTTTTTTGCACGTCATGTTTGACACTGTTTTTTAAAGAATCAAAAGTGACGTTGGCGTCATTAAGATCAAATGAATAATATGTTTTGGTAATATATAAAATGACTCCGTTTCGACTATGGTAACAGCTACTACTCCATATTTTTAGTTTTTTAAAGACATATACACGTATGTATACATTTTGAAATGTTTATAAGTTAAAAGGAACGCTTAAGAAAAAATGTGGATTTTGTAAAATGCTGTACAAATTGGAAATGTCAATAGAATGATTAAAAAATAAATCAAACTGCTTCTTCTGATCGCTCTAAACTTTCCACTCGTTTGCTCATCTGATTTTCTTTATTACTGCTACTAGCTTTCGGGGTGTCTTTAAACCTTCGATCTGCCTCCCGTACAGTGACATTATCTACAGTCTTGATTCTCCGCCTTTTTGGAATTTTAACCTTGCGAGGAGCTGTCGCAGGACTAGCCAACAAAAAGCTCTCAGTCGTACCTTTTACAACCGATGGCTTTGTGCTCACCTCAATGACAACCGTTGTAGTTGGCGGATTTTCGTTTCTACTGCACTTACTCAACTCGTAGAGGAAGTACAACAATTCAATCATTTTCGCTTTTTTCTCAACCTCCCCCTCTTCTATTACTGAACCATCAGTGGCCATCTTCTCTGTGATAGTCTCAAGCTCCTTGATTTGTTTGTGGATTTTCTTGCATGGCGTGTCACTACTTACATCTTGTTGACTTGGCATCACTTTTTGCTGTTTTGGTGTTCGAAGACTGTTATCGTTTTGGCGCATGGCGTGTTCTAGTCGCTTTTGCTTTTGTTTTTCATAATCATAGCCGGTTTCTTTGATTTCTTTGGGACCTGATCGACTGATTAGTCGACGATTAGCTTGGGTATTCCCTGGAGATTGAGAAGCACCAGAGGGGTTGTAAACACCGGTGTAAATATGCTCTGCATACGACGGCCGAGCTGGTTTGGGATTATTGTCATGTATTGGCTTTTCGTATCTTGGACGGATACGATCGACCTGATCAAGAGGTTGAGAACGACTTGAAACAACCCTACTTTCTAGCCCCGTTCTAATGTTTAATTGTTGATAACCGTTAGCTAATGGATTCCTTCGACTGTCCTCCGAGTCAAAATAATAGTCGTATTCATAGCTATTGTCGTGGTTATTTGCTTTAGGCTTTATATCGTCAGGTTGTTTGCTTCTTGATTTTTGTTGGGTTATCTTTGGGAAATTAACGGAGTTTTTCTGCCGATAAGTTCGATAGTTTAGATAGCCCGAAGGATTATCATACGTCACTTCTGTGGTTTCATCGCAACCACACGAAGGGACTGGAGTCGTAGTCGTGGTGGTGGTTGTTGTCGCTGGTGTTGTTGTTATCATCGGGCTTATGAAATTACTCGTCAAAATCGTTGAAGGTTCAGTGCAAGTTGTACAAGCCTCATCACAATTAGCGGTACTGTTATTGGAAGTGATGCCTTGGAGTATGCGATCCTTGCACCTGTGACAGCAGCTAGTCAGACGGGATTTGATCGCCTCCAGTAGTTCCCTGAATGAATCAACTGTTGGATTAAGTAGTTCATCACCCAGGTAGTCTCTTATGGCAACATCCGGATTAAGTGAAGCCGCTGTAGGGGTTATTGTTTCAAAGTCTGGTGGTTGCTCAATACGCGCAGATGTAGGACCAGTAGGTAAGTCTTTGTCAGTATTCGCTGTAGGTGAAGGCTGAGATTGACTTTCCTCTGAGCTTGGACGTTGCAAGGGTATTGCAGGAGGTATGAATTCAGGACCCGTTTGAATTTGCTGGGCAGTATTCGGCGTTGATAAATGTGACTGCATGTTTCCGTTTCCTGAGCTTGGACTGAGAGATGGTGACGGCATGAGTCTTGGTCCTGTTGATGTTTGTTGGCCATTATTCGTCGGAGAGAATTGGGGCAGATAGGTCTGATCAATAGAGTTTGGACGATAATTTGGTGGCGAGTATATTGGCGGCAACATTGGCCCGTTAAACTGTGGTTGACCTTGTAACCGTGGGTCGGTGCTGGGAAAAGGAATTGGGCCATTCATCTGGGGCCATCCGTTGGAAGTAAGTGCACCATATTCTTGTTGTGGGGGATACTGAAATTGTTGCGACATTGGACCGTTGCGTTGTGGAGGTGCAAACATATTTGATGATCCTCCTGTAGAGAAATCGTCTACGAGTGGCCCATATTGTGGGCTTTGGAAGAATTGTGGAGGTGTGGACAGTTGTGGTGGTTGGGACAATTGTTGTGGTGGGGTCAATTGTGGTGGTTGGGACAATTGTTGTGGTGGGGACAATTGTGGTGGTTGGGACAATTGTTGTGGTGGGGACAATTGTGGTGGTTGGGACAATTGAGGTGATGGAGATCCTGCAAGTGGGGAAAACTGCGAATGTCCGAATTGGGGTGGTGCAAATGGCTGAGTCCGGAATTGCAGAGGTCCGAGTTGACGTTTGCTTCCACGTTGTGGATTATACTGTGTCATTGAGTGCTCCTGTATATCTCCATTTTCAGATTCATTAGAGCTCTCAGATGGATAAAAATTTCCATTCTTGAACACCATTGGCGTTCCCATATTTTGGGCCATAATCGGTGGTGGTCTGGGCCATGCTGACTGATACGAAGGCGTATTTTCACTACTTGCTGGTAGTGCGCCACTTGCTCGAGGCTGTGTTGGAGCCATCATATCACTGTCGACTTCTATTGGCTCCATGCTTGCTCTACTAAAAGCCTCTCTTATGGAGTCAGCATTATAGCGCAACAAGGCTTCCGTGGGATCTTCATCTGGCCTTAGAGTGATCTCTTTCAAGGCATCCTTATAGCCGGCTCTTAATTTGTACAAAGATTCAGCGGGTATAGACTCAATGGTTCCATAATTTCCACTATATGGAACAGTATTTTCCTGATTCTGTGATGATCTTGAAGCTTGACGTTTTGATCGGTGCATATCAGGATAAAAGTTCGATCGGTGGTCATCCAGGTCACATTCTCTATGAATTGTGTTCACAATGCCTTTCTCTTGTGGAATCAGAAACGTATACCGCTGTCGATCATTTACAGACTGCCATCGCGATCGCTGAGCATCCCTACCAGCAAAGGAACATACTGGTAAGACCTGACGCTTTGACCTACGGGGATCGTTTATAATTTGAAGACTACCCAGGACACTAAATACATGCAGCAGATCGTTAGGGCTAGTATCAAAATTGTGCCGCCTCGTTCGTTGAAGAGTCGCAGTGCTTGATTGATGGGGATCACTCTTTAAATCTACATTTACCTGTGGAGAACTTAAACTAGGCTTACTTGCTAACCTCGCCTGATCAATTTCTTGCTGTTGTTCTTCACCGGTTGCCGCTTCATGGTCCTCAATCATATTCTGATGTTGATGATCTGCATTCCAGATTTTGTTTGCAGTTCGCTCTTGTTGTTGCTGAGACATGTCACTTGGGAAGGTCTGTGCGCTATCATCTATGTTATGTTGCTTCGGATGAGTGCTCCGATATTGGTTGGGTTCATCATCTTGGTGCTGTTGGTATCTGGTAGAAATGGGTTCCTAAAAAATCGTCGCCTGTTAATGATATGGAGGTATGTTGTGTAGAAACAACAAAATTGATGGAGATTAGTCCGATGAATGTGTCAGGGGGGGATTACAAATGATAAGTGGACATGTGTGGTATGCTTGTGAAATGTTTTACGTGCTTAAGGGACTTAAACTTACCATTTGGGCTACTCCGTCTGTCGAACGATATCCATATCCGCCATAGGTTTGACCACCTCCGTATCCTCCACCATGTCTATGGCCATAGCTTTGACCACCTCCGTACCCTCCCCCATGACTATGACCATAGCTATTACCCCCATAGCCGCCACTTCCATAACCACCACTACCATAGCCCCCGGTACTATATCCTCCATAACTGCCACCTCCATAACCTCCGCTGGCGTATATATTGTAGTTATGCGTCTCGTAATTGGCGGGCTGATTAAGCTTCTTGGAGAGCAACTTAGCTGCTCGACCGGGAGAATGGGAGTTAGTAGAATGCTTTTTAATACTAACGCCATAAAGGTTACCTTTTTTAAAGCTTCGGGAGTGTTCTTCAATCTGTGGCTCCATCTCTGCCACAATCGGCATTTGCTGATCGTTGTTTTGCAATGTAGCCTCATCGGGAATGGTAACAGTGCCTGTGTCTGTTTGGATTTGCCTTAGTTGACCTTCGGGAAGCATCTGTCGTTGCATGTCGTGCATCATGGATTGTGGTTGCTCCTGAATCCAGTGACGTGGCATTTGGTCAAATGCCGGCTGCTCTTGATGGGTAATTGTCTGTGGTGCTTCTTGTATCCAATGACGAGGTTCCTGTTGCTGTTCGATCAACATCTGTGGTTGGTCTTGAATCCAGTGACGTGGTCTACCTTGAGTTTGTGGCTCCTGTTGTATCATTGGAGTTTGATCGAATTGCCAATGCATCGGTTGTTGATCAATGTTTGGGATCATCTGTCGGGGCATTTGATCAGCATGCCACTGCATAGGCTGTTGATCTTGTGCCATGACTGGTGCCATCTGTCGTGGCATTTGTTCAATTTGCCACTGAACTGGTTGTTGTTCCTGTGCCATTGATGGTGTCATTTGTCGCGGTGTTTGCTCAATATGCCACTGCATTGGTTGTTGCACTTGCTTCATGGTTGGGATCATTTGCAATTGCATGGGTTGCTGCTCCTGCGTCATCTGGCGCGGCATTTGCTCGGCTTGCCACTGTTGTTGGGTCTGTTGATGTTGATCGGCCATGTGTGTAGTCATCTGACGTGGGTGCTTGTCCTCTTGCATTTGTGCTTCAGGGTCCATCACCCGCCAACCGAACTTAATGTTCATATCATCTTGCGCCATTGTTGTTTGTCGCTTGACTGATGAACGTGCGGTCAGATCTTCATTTTGCTTTTGCGGTACGAACTTTAAAATGATAGCATCCTTTTTGATGTCCTTCCAATGTTTCTTAACGTATTGCTCTAGCATTTTTTGTGTGCGATCGTCATTAAGCGCCCGCTCGATTGATTCCTTTGTGGTGATGGTATTACCTTTGGGTGGATCCATTTTAACGACCAACTCATCTGGTCCTGCTTGGGTGTTAGCATGTGACAGCTTCGTTTGCTTGGTAGTTATTGGTTTTCTGGCATCTTCGTACTCTTGGAGAATTACTGGGTTTTGCATGGCATCAGTCATGATATGTGCTGGATCTTGTACTCTTTTCTGATCATAGGATGGCATTTGCTCGTTGTACAATGTTGGTCCTAAATACTGCCCTGGAGTTAAGGCAAGTCCCTGATTATGTGCATACCACATGTGGGGATTTGCTGGTGGAATTGCCAGAGGGATTATCTCAGGAATCTCCTTCTTGATCGACTCAACTAGCCTCCTTGACAGACTGCGATCCATCTCACGTTGGTTGATTGTATCCCATTGTCCCATTGTTTGATCTGGCCTCACTCGAACCACATCCATGTCAGACGCTTGGCCAACTTCCCGCTCATAATTCTGCCTGTGTCCATTCCTCATTGATTTCGTTAATTTTTGATGATCTTCTGGACTCAACGAATTGATCGCAATGCCACGTTTTGCCAGCTCGTTTTCAAAACCTGGTGGTGCCAGGAAATATGTTGCTTCTTCCTCGTCAGCAGAAATTTCTTCCTTATTATCGGGATTGCTCAAGACCAGCATTATTCTTGACTCCTCCTCAGCCTCACCCTCAGCAGGCGAACCCAAAAGGAACAACTTTTTGGCCCATGGTACATCTACAAGCTTATCCCATTTCCACCAATCACCAATCTTCTTCAGACCGAATCCTTTCCAGACATTCCACCAACCGAATTTCGAAAGCCAAGAGCCAATCTTTTTTATCGAGCCCACTTGATACTGTAATCGAAAACTGCGATAAATTTTTTTTACACACGACGCGCACATCCTGTATACTTACTTCTCCACCTTCTGCTTCTTCAGCGGGTGCTTCTTCCACTGGGGTGGCTTCTTCCTCCTGAGCTTTGACAACATTATTAAATGCGACTGCTACGATAAGAACTAGCAGTAGATACTTTGTTATCTGGAAAGGGATGTTTTAGTAGGATATCCACTAGTTACACCGTTATACGCTTACTCTTCCCATCGCGTTCACTGTTTCACTGTGTTGCTCTTTGCACTATGCACAAGAGTAGAACCGTTCGCGTTAGCTGCTTCGACTTGAGTGACTCGAATGGTTAGCTGGCCAAACAGAAAATAGGTATTTGCTGGGTGAAACACCAAGTCGAGAACGCACTACCAACACAGGGGGAATGCTTTCGAATGCATTTGCAAGATTTGGGTCTGAATGGTGTTGACGCAGCACAATGAGTCTTATGCTGCACTCATTGCGAAATACGTTCGCCAGTTCGCGTTCATTGAATGGCCTCTTTTTGGTGGTTTGTTTTTGGATCGGTTTTTGCCGATGTCAACAATTTGGGCTTTCGCTTAACCCCAACGAAGGTGATTGCTTGGGAGCTGTCGTCGACCTTTGCCTCGTCTGAACGATCTTGTGTTCTTTGTGAGATTTATTTGCCGACAGATTGGGATGAGGTTGATGCAACAAATAGTTGAATGGGAAACTAAATGCATCGTTGCTAGATGGGACCATTCGTGGAAATTGGTGGTCAGAGAACTATTTCGAAGAATCGTATTTCGACTTCTATCGCAGCGGCATATGCAGAAATAGCTGACATACATATTTGGTCACAATTGGAACGTGAATATTGGTCAATAACATTAAGTGCGTTTAAATTGAAATTGTAAACCCAAGCTGCATAACGTTTTGCAAATGTGTGCATTTGACGTGTATGGTCAATGTGAGAGAGGTTATAAACGTTTGTTTATATTTGAATTGGGGGTGTTTCACCGCCTTAAACTTTGTTGAGATAGGCTTTTCTTGACAATTGATACTACTCGGATGATTTGTCAGATCATCACGAGAGGAAGGCCAGTGAAGAATCATTTAGTTGTTGCTACGGCTGGGAATCGAACCCAGACCTTCTTCGCGTAGTCCATCGCACTAACCATCCCGCCACTGTGACTAAGCCTGTCGTAAAATCAGTTTTTCAGGGCGTGACCATAGCAGTTTCAGGGTTAAATTGGAATTATAATGTTTCAATTAATTTTGATCCTTAGTTAACTCTGAGCTTATTCAACAAATCTGCTAAATTAATTGTAGTTCGATGAAGTATAATCAGAGAGAAAGAGAAATGTAAAGAAGTTATGAATGTCAAAACAAACTCCAGAAAGCTAGAAACAGAGTGGATAACGTTAGATCTCAAAATTAATCCTGAAAAATGGCTTCATGAGTAACCTCTAGATTTTAGTTCAGAGCTTGTTAACTTTTGATAAATCAGAGTTTATTCATCGCTGAAAAACCTATGCCTAAGGTATCATTACTTGAGTTGTTGTTGACTCCGAGTTAGATTCACACCATAAGAACGTTCAAGTTGTAACGGTCGATTTTTAAAGCGTAGTTTTTTTTAATCAATAAAACACTAAAATTTGCATCAAATATTCAACTTTTTTATTGTTATCGATAAATAGGCCTTTGCCATTTATGTTTTAAAGATAACTTCATTTAAATGTTGTCCGCGGCTCCGTTTCAAATGGTCCATTCGGAAGGTCCAATTTTGCGTCACTTTTTCGAGCATTTCGGCCTGTGTTCCACGAATTACGTGTTATTATCCTGTAAGGCTTCAATCGTGTTCGGATTGTCCACATAGACTAATGACTTTACATAATCCCACAAGAAATAGTCAAGAGGCGTTAAATCGCATGATCTTGGCGGCCAACTCAAAGGGCCATTTGGAGAGATAAGTTGCTCACCAAATTCTTTCTTCAACATTTCCATTGTTTCACGAGCTGTGTGTCATGTGGCACCGTATTGATAAAACCACATGTCAACCAAGTTCAACTGAGCCAACTGGGGCCAAAAAAAAGTCGCATATCATGGCTCGATATCGTTCGCCGTTGACGGTAACGTTTCTTCCACGGTCGTCTTTGAATAAAAATGGACCGATGATGCCACCAGCCCATAAACCACACAAAACTGTCGTTTTTCGGGACGCATCGGTAATTCCTGTTTGGCATGTGGCTGTTTATCACTCCAAATGAGGCAGAAATGAGCCGCATGCTGAACACAATTTTTCGATAAAACAGCGAATTTGCACATTTTTCACAGAGCACGAATTTTGATAATAAATTTCAAATATTTGCAATCGTTGCTGGTTTCTAAGTCTTTCCATGATTAAATGGCAGAAGGCAGAGTCTACTAAAAACTTTTCCCTTTCACAGATGACGTTTGGACGCCATTACTAACCAAGTAACCAGTGTTGCTAACCTGAAAAATTTTACTCTTAAAAAATCACCCGTTAAGCTTAGTACGCTGCTCGAGCTTAATTTTAGCTCCCATACAAAATTCTCTCCAAAAATTAGCTGAGCTAAATTTAAGCGAATCCATTTACCCGAGCGGTACGCTGCTTCAGCTAAAAAATCAAACATTCATTTCAGACTGTACTGGATGTATCTGTCACAATTTAGCGCGCCCATTAATAGTTCGGGACATTTTCTCAAGCTAAATTTTGACACATCGTATTGTTTTCTTCTGTTGTGCTTTTGAGTTGTTGAAATAAACTTATTTTTCAAAGAACAGCTGTTTGTTATGACACTTATCCACAAAGCACTCTATGTCAAAATTTAGCGAGGATTTTAGCTAGTGTTTGGAGAGAAATAATGGAGAGCAGCTAAAATTTAGTTTCGCTCGAGCAGCGTACTAAGCTTTAGTTATCAACGGTGGAGTTACCTCTGGCGTTGTACTTTATAGCTTTGCTTGTTTAAGTAAGACTGTTAGAACAGAAAATTACAGATCTATGACAATGTAATTTTTTTCTGTAATTTTCTGTGCAGCTTAAATATAGCTTAGGTTAGGGTAAAGTGCCTGCCAGAGAGTTTGCACAGCACTCAGAATGAGAAAACCATTCTGAGCTTTTAATGAAACGGAGGAGACTTTTCCGAAGGGCCGAGCAATTACAAAGGAGATGAAGTATTGTTTCTTCTTCATCTTCGTCCATGCAGCGCGGCTCCTACAGAAGTCTTTTGAGTGGAGGTCTAGCCTTTCGAAATCGAAATACGTCCTTCTGATCTTCTCAAATCCAGCTTTGCCCAAATTTGTTTGGTTATTTGACACGTCCTGTCAATACTCCATCCGAGACTTCATTTGTTGTTGTTATTACGCTAGCAAGCTTTTGCATGTAGCGATAGGTATACCTAGTGCACCCGTGTCGGGTACAATTGGTAATTAGTCCCATGTCTGACGAGTTCATCAGCCTTACAGTTCCCTGGAATGTCAATGCCTAGGCACCCAGCATAGATGAATGTTAAACTGCTTCGACATCTCTTGTAGAGATGACCGGTAATCTAGGGTTGTCTTTGAATTTATTGAGACTGATTCCAGGGATTTGATGGCCGCTTGGCTGTCCGAGAAAATGCTAATATCCTTGGTAGATATTATATTCCCTTTCAGCGTGGATAAGACTTCTTTTATTGAAATGAGTTTCCCGAAAGGGAAAAGTTCAAGGGTAACGAGGTCACCTACATCTGGATTTCAAAAAAATATATGTGTCTCTAGAAAAACGAGACTCAATGAGAAATAAGAGCCTAAAGGAAGAAAACGACGTTCTTCGAACAAGTCTTAACATTGTCGAATCCATGAACCCGTGGTGGCTTCATATTCCGAATAAAATATATGTGCAATAGCGCATTGGTCATTAAAATTTTAAATTCCGAGCCGAAAGAGTTCTGCTGTCACTCATTCCAATTATTCCTACAGGCGTGTCAATCCAATTTACTATTATATTGGCGGCATAAATTTAGGCACTCCATGTTTTCACACGGACAATCATACGTGGCACGACGGTCACTGTCCACGGCGCACAATTCCTCTTTCTGTCTTAGATCCCATCAAAACATATCATCAAAGAATGTACCGTCATCATACTCGGGCTAGGGAAGACCATTTTTTCACAGCGCAACGCCAAAGACGGTCAACTAATATCAACGACTAATAAGTTGTGTCCACTGTCGCCGTACTTGAGGTAACCGGCCCGGTACAGCTGAATCCGAAATTGGTTCCAGGAAATTATTAGATCAGAACTGCGACACAACAACAGCACACTTTCAGTTTCAAATTTAATATTACACTTTTGATTTATGTATACTGACGTTCGATTTTTTTGAGATCGGTAAACGATCATTCCATTTTGTAGATCACATTCGATCCATTTTATCGATCGTTAATGGCGTTTTCCATTGGGAAAAAAATCATTTTTTTTTTGATCTGAAGACCGATTTTGACAGTTGTTGTGTTCCATTAGGCGAAAAAATTGATTTTTTTTTTTGATCAGAGATTCGGCAGATTTATCAATACCAATACAAATGATAGCTGTCAGTTTGACAAGAGTGATTTTTATTTTGATTTTTTACTTCGGTTGTGATGTAATGGATATAAACACAGAAAAGAAAGTTATACGTGAACTATTAAATTGATTGAATGAATTAAATGAAGATAATTTCTGTATTTTCAAATGTTTATTATATTTTTAATGTTGGCAGCTACACCGACGCTAACTTCACAGACACGAAATGACACCAATACAATGACAAAAAAAAAATAAATCTGAATCGTGTTCCATTGACACTCAAAAAGATCAAATTTCAGATCAAAATCAAGATTTCCCAATGGAAAACGCCATAAAACATACAAACACATAATTGCAATACATTCGTTATTATCCCCTTTCCCATAATAAAGGGTGATCCATTTCGAGGTTCCCTACTTTTTTAAAGAAAAAAACACAGAAAATTCAAATTTAATCGAGAATGTTTATTATCATTTGAAAGAACATTCTTTGGCATTTATTTTTTGAAGATTATGTCTATCAAATGTTGGCCGTTGCTACGTCGCAGATGGTCCATCCGTTGAGTCCAATTTTCGATCACTCGTTCGAGCATTTCGACTGGTAACTGGCGAATGACACGCGTGATGTTTTCCTCCAAGGCCTGAATCGAAGCGGGTTTGTCGTCATAAGCTTTTGACTTTACATATCCCCACAGGAAAAAGTCTAACGGTGTGATATCACACGATCATGGTGGCCAATCGACCGGCCCAAAACATGAAATTATGTGCTCACCGAAATGTTCTCTCAATAGGTCCATTGATTGATGCGATGTGTGGGAAGTGGCGTTGAAAACTTGCTGAAACCAAATGTCGCCGAGATCACGAGCTTCAATTTCAGGCATCAAATAGTCGGTTATCATGGAACGATAACGGTCGCCATTGACGGTTACGGCGCCGAATCGACTCTCTACGGTCTTCGTGTACACTCTCAGCTACGGCCGCTATATTTTCTTCACAGCGTGCTGGACGTGGTCTATTCGGTCGAATAATATCCAATAATGAATGCTGGGTCTCAAAATGGGTGAGGGTGTTGCGAATAGTACGCTCAGTAGGCCGATTTTGTTGACTATAAGTTGAGCGAAGTGCACGAAACACATTCCTCACAGAACGTGAATTTTCATAATAAAGTTGAACAATTTGTAAACGTTGTTCACGCGTAAGTCTTTCCATTATGAAATGCCAAACAATACTAAACAAAAATAACATGACAGCATGACACGACTCACACATGATCTGTCAAAAAAGGCTATTGAAAAAATTATCTCTACTTGGATCACCCGTTATATCGCTAGCTGGCCGTACGTCACCAGTTTTTGGGCCTTACATTTTGATTAAGAATGTTGAAATCTACGTACTCTTCCTTGCTCCCAGGAGAAGTGTAAACAAATTTAAAATCCACTCACTGACACGCCCATTGTTTTTGGCCAAACGGTTAAGAATTAGTAAATTAAGAAGTGTCTGAATAACATAATATTTCATTTACATAAAGTTTTTGCCACGCCCACTTTTTCGGACTTTTTTTTATTAAAAAACGGTTTTAAGTCAAATTTTAAAGAAATTCAAAAAATAACTTTCGACGCAAAAAATAGGTTATATTAATATAAGGATTTTAGTTGCAGATCATTTTAACCCACGCCCATTTTTTGGGTACCCTGCCGCATAGCATATGCATTAAAGAGATGTTGATAAACTCTCTGAGCAATATATAGTGATAATGGCCACGCCCACTTTTTGGGCATGTTTAATTTAGGGATGGAATGGGATAGGGTATTTGCACAGCGGATTGTAGCATTTTCATGTTTTTTTATTTAGCAACCAAAATATTCAATAGAAATAATTTAAATGGCAAAACAACGTTTGCCGGGTCAGCTAGTATAATATAATACCAATGAAAAATAAATTGCTGATTAGTCTAATGACTAGGTGCGATTCCTTGAAGACACACAAAAGTCAGTCTTCAGGAGGTTTTTTTTTAGATCGGGTTAAAGAAGGTACCCTCGCGATAATACCTCTGCAATGTCTTTCGATGATTTTTCCTTTCAGCGAACCTCAAAAAAAAACATATGAGAAGGCTACAACCCGCTGTGTGGATCGTTGAATACCCTATCCCATCCCATCCTTAAAATTAATATCCTCAAAATATAGGCCTTATGGCGATGAAATACAGAAAATGACATTGTCACAATATATTGTTCAGACAGTTTATCAAAATCTTTTGTGGTTCGACAAAAAACAACGTATTTCTATTGCTAATGCCTTTGGATGGGGTATACAAATGGTTTTTGTAAGAAAACGCCCCCAAAATGTGGGCGTAGGTGAAAACGATCGCAATGTTTATATTACCATTGCGGAAAAATTGCATTAAATTTTTTTTCGAAAGTTTTTAAATTTGGACAAAAAGCGTTTTTTACTAAAAACGCCCCCAAAAAGTGGGCATGGCAAAAAACTTTGTATGGACGAAATATAGATATTAGAATTCTCTAAATATACTGCTCAGACACTTTTTGAAATTCCTTACGGTTTGGCTTAAAACTACGTTTTTCTAAAAGGGGGCGTGGAAGTGGGCGGATTTCAAAAATTTTTACACTTGTTCTGCTTCGTCGGCCAGAGAGTCTATATACCAAATTTCAATACTCTAGCTCAAAATTTAAGGCCCAAAAATCGGTGACACACAGACGGACGGACGGACGGACGGACAGACAGACATGGCTTAATCGACTCAGCTAGCGATTCTGAGTCGATCCATATACTTTGAGATATATGTAGCTAAATTATTTTTCTATGTTACAAACTAAGTATCAAAACTAATATACCCCTATGGGATAGGGTATAAACATTTCAACGCATCATTTCACAGAAAGTTGAATCAAGTTTTTCTGTGTATCGAACGTCCATTGCGGAGCATCCAAACTCCCCAGTTTATGTTTTATCTCGTGCGTCTAGATTGCCTTGAGTGGGATAGTACTCGAGACGATGTGGATGATGATGTGGACGATGTTTTTTCGGCGTTTTTGTTTGTCGTTTTTGTTTGGACGACACGCAGACGATAAAATTTATATAAATTATGACATGTCAAGTAGAGTAGAAATACAGTTTTGACGTATTAGCCACTAACAATAGGTCTGTTCCCGTACAAAATAATATTTACTGATTCTTACTGATTCTTACTGATTTTTACTTATTGCCGTTCCCGTACGAAAAAATAAGTAAAAGAGACAGCTCGCGAGAGAGCAAAAAACTACCCCTCCATAAAAATCCGTAAAAAAATTTACTGCAGAAATTTCTGTTGGTAAAAATCAGTAATCTGTCAGTTGGTATCTAAAAGTGACAACTCGCTTGTTTTGACATGTGATTTATGTCATTTGTTCTTTGAAATGCATACAAAATATTTAATTTTACTGTTTTTTACTTAAACGCGTTCCCGTACTTTTTGGTAATTTTGTCTCTTTCTGAGATAATTTACCCCCACTCCAAGAAATTTGAGAATTTACTAATTTTTACTGAAAAAGTACGGGAACAGACCTAATATGTCTGTTCCCGTACAAAATAATATTTACTGATTCTTACTGATTCTTACTGATTTTTACTTATTGCCGTTCCCGTACGCAAAAATAAGTAAAAGAGACAGCTCACGAGAGAGCAAAAAACTACCCCTCCATAAAAATCTGTAAAAAAATTTACTGCAGAAATTTCTGTTGGTAAAAATCAGTAAACTGTCAGTTGGTATCTAAAAGTGACAACTCGCTTGTTTTGACAGGTGATTTATGTCATTTGTTCTTTAAAATGCATACAAAATATATAATTTTACTGTTTTTTACTTAAACGCGTTCCCGTACTTTTTGGTAATTTTGTCTCTTTCTGAGATAATTTACCCCCACTCTAAGAAATTTGAGAATTTACTAATTTTTACTGAAAAAGTACGGGAACAGACTAATGACCGTGATCCGAGTTTAAAGTTTTACTAAGTTAACCATGCCGATGCACTGTTCTCATTGGTCAAACGACCATTTTAGTCACGTGACATTGGAGGGGAAACGACTGGCAAAACAAGTTGAAAATTTACGCATGGACAATCAGACATGAGTGAAACAGCTGATTTTGCGTCGACCTGTCATGATGATGTTTTTGATTTCAGTAGCATTACCCAACCTAAATGTTAGTTATTACTTTTTTCATAAAGAATAATTTTTCTGAATAGACAAAAGTTAATAGAATTCTATAAATATTGAAAAATGAAATTGCAAAATAAGGGTTGGCACAGTTTGAAATTTACCTTGCCATTCATTAAGATTTTGCGTTCCACATCACCTCACCTCATTTTTCAGTGGAAATCTAAAATTCGGAACATGGCCAATGCTTGATGATTTTAGCACTGATACCAGCGATGTGAAAAAATGCACAAGTAGTACATTTTTGCTGGTAATGTACTGAGTACTACAGCTAGCTGAACCGTCTACTAGGACAGTTTAGTTCTCATGTAAATGAAGCAGAAGCACCCAAGTAACGTTATTCCGTGTAATCTGTTTTAACCGTTGCTATTGAGTATGGACCTCTAAAAATGCATTCATCCCTCGTAGATTCTATTTAAATTCAAATTAAATACTTGACGTGTAAATGTTGCAAAAATAATAAAAAAAAAAAATCGTCGGGCTCAACCGGGATTTGAACCCGGGACCTCTCGCACCCAAAGCGAGAATCATACCCCTAGACCATTGAGCCGCATGACATTCGATTTCCTAATTCGCCATAAACATCGCGTGTGTCAAACTATTTAAAACAAAAAAGAAACAGCGCACAAGACATTTAATAATTAAATTAAATCATTTTTATGAAACGGTGAAAAATCAATAAGATATGAAAAATACTAAGTTAAACTCAATTCTTTATGTAGGTACACGACGATTGCATTACAATCGAGATCCATTGTTTCCTTTTTTACATCCGTCGTACCATGTTCTGGTTCGGTGTCCTCTGATATGACGTATCTGGTTCAAAATTAGAACCACCACCACCACTGCGGTTACGATTGAAATTTTCCTCGCGAACATAGAAACCACTCTCAGGCGGTCCATTGTTACAGTAATTGACAAAGTCATTCCCGAATGCCTGTCTCATAAAGCTGTTCTCATTGTTTCCGTGCATCATAGGTGAATGTGAGTACATGATTTCCGATGGCGCATATCCCAATAAACCTGGTTTCATTGGTCGACCACCAACACTGTAACTGTTGTCATTGTTGTTGCACGCCTGATGTGATCTCGGTTCATGTTGCTTCGTATTGGGAGCACACAGCTGATGGTAGTTGGCGGTTTCAATGATATTTCCTTTGACATCAATATGAATGCCCACACTTTGCATCACCTCGAGTAAGACGCCAGCGCATTCTATCTTAAAGAAATCAAAAATCTTGTGTGTTGAAGTCTCCTTGTGAAAAGCGTTTAGTGCCCGCACTAATTCCGACACAGAATGATTAATTTGGATTTTAAGATTGGATTTCAGCCCTTGATACCACAATGAACGCTGCAAATAACCATACAGAATGGGACTGGCGTTGTAATTTTTTGTGGGACTAGTTTTAACACAGCTGCCCCTTAGCCGTGGATCCTGTGAATTTTCTACAGCTGAGAAGAAACTGTACTCCCGTTGTGGGAGGAAGCCGAGATTCTGAATAAGAAATTGAGTTATGAATACTTTTTGGCATCTATGGCACTCACAAACCTTTTCTTTGTCGAGAAATTTCTTTAAACGCGGATCCCTGCTACTTGTGTTTATAAGTTTGTCAATGTGCGTTGGGTTATTCACGTCGATGTTTTGAAATAGGATTTCATAAAGCTGTAAAGAAAAGACTTTTAAGAAGGTTACCTACAATGACAAAGATCTTGCCTTGTATTCCATTGGGGGGTTTGTAAGGTGTGCACTGAATTCAACAGCCGGTTTGTAATTGTCCAAGTTTGGTTTTTGCCGAGGAAATTTCGCGGGACAAGTGATGTTGTTTATAGTCACATCAAATCCATTGATATCTGGGGAGTCTATAATGGCTGAATAAATAGAATAAAGTTGTCGTTAGCAAAATGATTCGTTGTGCTTACAGATTTCAGTTCGAATGGTTTCTTTTGCTGTAGGTGTTTCATTTTGTTCATCTGCATCCCAATCCTCCGATGAATTGTCGTCAGCCTGCATTTTGCTACTCACAATTGGCAAATTATCAGGATAGAAAGGCTTCGACTCGGCACTAGATGATTTATTTCCTGAAATGACAGACAATTCAAAGCTTTGTATGATTAAAATGCTTCCAGGTTACTGAATTGAGATTTACAAGAGGTGATTTCTTGTTATAACGGTTTTTTAGAGGTATGGAACTTGTTGGCAACACTATTTTAAGTGGCGGTAATTTTGTCAGCTGTCAAGTGATTTATTTTTAGTTTAGTCTGGCTGAACAACGCTTCCAAATTGTGCAAATTTATTTTGAAAATCATGGTTCTGTTGGAAATACGTATCGCGCATTACGTCCACTTTACGGTCAACATAATCGTCCATCAGAGCAATTAATTCGATTAAGTATGGAACGTTTTCGCACCACGTTTACTCTAAATGATAATACGCATCCACAGAGACGTCGTACAGTGCGTACAGGAGAAGTCATTGCTGCTGTAGAGCGTAGCGTAGAGAAAGACCCGAGTATATCCGGCATCGTGCACAGGAATTATCCACTTTATGGAAGGTTTTGCGGAGAGATATTGGTTTGCGTTCTTACAAAATCCAACTCGTGCAAGAATTGAAGCTACAGGATCGCCTAGCAATTCGTAGATTCGGTGAATGAGCCAAAAACAAGATTGACGTTGATCCCAATTTTCATAAAATTAGCGATGAAGCTCACTTTTGGTTGAATGGATACGTCAAGTCCATAAACAAAACTGCCGTATTTGGAGT
Source organism: Rhingia campestris (assembly GCA_932526625.1). NCBI lineage: Eukaryota > Metazoa > Arthropoda > Insecta > Diptera > Syrphidae > Rhingia > Rhingia campestris. The sequence continues at coordinate 32,502,430 of OW052183.1, forward strand.
AATGATCATCCTCAAGTGTATGTTGAGACACCGTTCGATCCACAAAAACTGACTGTTTGGTGTGCTTTATGGGTTGGTGGAATAATTGGTCCGTACTTCATAAAAAATGAAGCTGGCCAGAACGTTACAGTCAATAGTGACCGCTATAGAGCCATGATTACTGATTTTTTCGTTCATAAATTGAACAACTAAGATTTGCAGGAGCTGTGGTTTCAACAAGACGACGCAACATGTCACACAGCTCGTGTCACAATTGATTTCTTGAAGGAAACGTTTGGTGAGCGCATAATTTCGCATTTTGGTGCTGTGAATTTCTGTGGGGATATGTGAAGTCGGTAGTCTACGCCGATAAGCCCGAAACTTGGAGGACAACATTCGCCGCGTTATTGCCGATATACGGGCACAAATGTTGGAAAAAGTCATCGAAACTTGAACCTCCAGATTAGACTATGTCTGTGCCAGCCGTGGCGGTCATATGGCAGAAATCATATTTAAATTATAATGCCGGAAGATTATCTATCTCCGGCTAATCTTCCGGCAAGGGGCTATCTCTCCTAGACATGGCCAGATGGATAGCCATAGGAAGTGTCTCGGGACATGAACGGTGGGAAGGGGAAGGAAGGCCTTTACCAATAACAACCGGCACATTTTGGGATCGAGGCGAATCTATTCTGCTGAGAAACATTCGAAACAAATTTTCCTAATAGTGTTTCAGTGGTTGACATAGGTTTTTGATCATTTCTTTTCAGCTTTTTCTAGAATCTATCCTTTTCCATTTAAAGTCCTTTTAATCCGTGGGCCACATAGAGTAGCTTTCTATTTCTTTTTTTATTTTTTTTTATTCTAGCACGAACGAAAATATTTGTTTAGCTGGGCTGTTTAGTGAGAGGGCATGAACTACCCCCGTCCGACAAGTTAAGCCGAGCAATCGCAATCACAAGCGTGCCGTGCTCTTCTCTCCAGCATGAAGGATGCAGTAAGAAGCTAAGATGGGTTTGTAAAGAAAGGAAAAGAGGGGCGCAGTTACATTCCGACAAACCAAATCGAACTTTGCTTTGGTCAGATTTAACTAGGGGCTTCATCAAACTCTAAACCTCGATAAGTTCTGATAACGACATCTCGTCAGAAATTAAACGAGGGATTTAAATTATTTTTTATCAATTTGAGCTATAAGGCTGAGTCTCATTTTACGTGGCGAAAGCATAAGTCCTTGGTCTTCAAAGAACCTTGTCCAGCTTGTGTTTTCAGTCTCACCAGGAAAGATTTAACGATGATAAGGACATATAGAACAACTGGGCATTAATGCTCTGGCCTACAGTTCTTAATTCTAATCAAAGAGTTGGGGAAGGGAAAATCGCGTAAAGGTGTAAAAGGATATAACTAACTTGGGAATGTACTAGGTGCTATACGCCTGAAACTTGAGGTTTGCAACCCTATTTGTTCACATCTTCTATCATAACTAGGCAATTCTTAATTTGCGGAATGCAAACCTTGTGAATTTTTTCTGAACTCTTTCTAATTTAAGCGTCTGCAAAGCATATGGCGAATCCCATATGATGCACGTATATTCCAACATCTCGGAAGTCCTGAAGTCCTTGCTATTTCGATTAAGAAAACCTTATATTGAGTTTGGTTTTGCTATAGATAGAATTCCTCCGGAATGAAATTGGGCCTCAAACAAAATACCTCTAAAATTGGCCCGGTCCTTAGCTAACTGCCTCCATTTGCGCAGTTCAAGTTGGTTGTAGTCGGTTTCTACTTCTGCGCGCCAATTTAGATGAGGACTTCCTTTATTGCATCCGACGTCTGGTTGGGAATCGAAGACTCTGCAAGCTGGAGTATTGGTGTCCATTCCCAACACATCTTAATCGTCCAATGTAGAGTTTTTTTTACCAGGTCTATGTACAGCTTTATAGTTAGTGGTTTAATCTTCGTGGCCATAGTCCGTTAACTCAAACTGGACAAACGATTTTGTGAAGAAATTTTGACCACAGCGCCTTAAAGAAGGACTGGAATGATCAGGGTCTTGTATATGATAACCTTAGTAGTTCGAGTGAGGACTTAACTACTAAATTGTCTTCTTAGCCCGAAGAAACAGCAATTGGCAAGAGTAATTCTTCGTTTTATTTGTGACTAGCAACCCGGCCCGACTTCGCCCGGGGATAATTCGATTGGATGTTGTCAGGGCTAATAGCAAAGCCGAGGTAGACAAAGTTCCGTACTACCTCAAAGTATATCACCAACATTTAAGTCGCTCAACACAAAGGCAGTTGAGTGCCTTCAAGACGAAAAAGTACACTACCAATGTTACAAATGCATTTTTCATACACATTGGTAGGGATGTAGGAGACTACAACAACCAGTTGAACACTTAACCTTCGAACTTCGCCAATAATACACAGACAATTGTTCAATGTCGACCGTTCGATATTTTAATGTAATTTCCCTGCTTTGAAACCCAGATGAGGCATCTATTAAAAATCCCCTTAACATTCTCAGTGCTTTTAAGTGTTCGGTTATTTCGGTAACCAAGTTTCCCTTAAAACAATAAAATCACGTGCATTTTATGCCCTGGATGGGTGATAAGGAAATATTTATTTGATGATCGCCTCCTGTTTAAAGGTGTTATTAAGCCCCGCCAAAGAAAATAGATCTAGAAGATTGGGGGACATTTGCGATATATGGTACACCGGTGCCATGTGAATTGGAACAGCAGTAGCTAAAACAATAGGTTTTATTATGTGAAGCTCCTCATCCCTTTAGTGTACTTTTTCTAGTTGTTTCAGAGGACCACTGACTTAATTGCAACAACCATTTATCTTGATGCTTAAAATGTTGTTCGCATACTAGTTTTATGTTCTCGATAAATGAAAGATCTGTTGACATAATCTCACGAGAAAAAACAGCAATTGGCTTCCAATATATAGCTGTAGATCATCTTAAATAATCGGATAACATAAAGAGTTTTGGGAAAGAAAATCATCGTGAAATTTGTGCAACAGCGATAGGACTGTGCGTTCCTATTTCCTGAATAAGATATAAAAGGTTGATATCAGTCAACTGTCTTTTACATCAGGATCTGATAAGTGCGATCGAAAAATATACAACTTATGTTAGAAAATGATTATATAGCTGCAGTCTTGCCGAATTTGAAATTCCTGATATTAACCCCCCGTCATGATAGGCATGAAATGGAGAATGCAGTTTCGTATCACACACTGGCTCTATATCTCGGTTCCAAGACCGATACTTCTCTATGGAGTAGTAGTATGGTGGCGCTAGAGATTTTTTTTTATAATTTGCGCGCACTCAAGGGGTTATGAATACCCTTTATATGTTTTAACACAGTGCGGGCGTTAAGGAAATTAGGGATAAGAAGAAAGGAGATACCGATGCACATTGGTCTTAAATGTCTGTAAGTTATAATGGAAAGGAAAAACAGAGTTTGGTAGAGCATTCCACATTTGTGTTGTTCGGTTTATGTACGAATCTCTGTATTTCAGCGTACGTCCGAAGATAGGCTTGAGGGTAAACTGATTTGCATTCATTGCGTAACGAGTATTGCGGCTGAATTGTTGAATGGGAGGAATGCAGCTGGCTATTTCATTTGAACATTGGTTGTTAAAATAGCGATAAAACAAGGTAAGCCAGGAGATGTTTCGACGGTGTTCGAGCGAAACTAAGGAGTTCGCTATTCTTATGTCTTCTATAAGTTTTTTCGCACGTGTTTGAATCCTATCTAGTAGGTGCAATGTTGATTTTGGTGCACCTGACCAGACATGGGCGTTGAATTCATGTTTTGGGCGTATAAACGCTTTATATATTGTGGCCAGATCAGAGGGGGTGAAATATTTCTTACATCGATTTAGGAAACCTAGACATTTCGCTGCGTTTTTAGCGACTTCGAATATGTGGTCTTTTTAACGTAAGTCGTTACTAACACACAAACCTAGCATGGAAAGCTTTTCGGTTTCTTCGACGTAAGTGCCATTCATGGATAATGGCTCTAGATTTTGGTTTCGATTTAATGACAGAAGACAGCATTGTGTTTTGGAAGCATTGAATTCTACTCTATTGGATTTATCCCATTTGATAATGCTGTCAAGGTCGGAATTCAATGAGCTTAACATATTTTGGCGTTTAGAGTCCACGTTCGAAGGTGAGGGACGAGGACCTGTAAACGAATATGAAAAGCTGAGGGTACTGTCATCAGCGAAGGAATGAATAGGATTAGAAGTTGCAGACAGGAGATCATTTATAAAAATGAGAAAGAGAGTCGGAGAGAAAACTGAGCCTTGAGGGACACCAGCATTTATTTGGTGAGTTACAGACTTGAAACCATCCAAAACAACTTGAATTGAACGTTTCGAAAGATAATGTCTAATCCATAGAAGAAGTTTTTCGTCGATTCCAAATGCACGCATTTTCGACAAAAGGGCTTGATGCCAAACCCTGTCAAATGCCTTTGAAATATCAAGCGCAACAATCATGCTTTCGCCACCATGGTGGATTGATTGGTTCCACTTTTCGGTGAGATATGTCATCAAATCACCAGTAGACCTGTTGCTGCGAAAACCATATTGCCGGTCATTGAGAAGTTTTCGTGTTTCGAGATATTTCATAAGCTGACGATTTATCAGCGTTTCCATGACCTTGGAAAGAAGGGACGTAAGTGCAATTGGTCGGTAGTTGGAGAGAGAAGAAAATTCGCCTTTTTTGGTACAGGCTGGACAAATGCTGTATCTACTCGGAAAGAGTCCTGATGAGTAGAATAGATAGAAAAGCGTACGCAGTGGTTTTGCTAGCGTAGAAGAACACCTCTTCAGAATGATGGGGGATCTGGACCAGTGGATCTGTGAATGTCAAGATCAAATAAAACTCTGGCAACTGTACGAGTACGAAAGTGAATTTGTCCCATAGAATGATCTACGTTCTCAAGTACAGGAGGAGACTGAACACAATCTGGCAATGTAGAATTGGCTGCGAAATGCGCAGCAAGCAGATTGGCTTTGTCTAAAGCGTCGGAATTGATGATGAGGCCGAATTTTTTATATTTTTAACAAATGACCAAAAGTTTTTACTACCTCTGGGACATTGTAGAATTGTTTGCCTCAACTTTTGGTCATAGAGGAATTTGACACGCTTTAAATGGACAGTTACAACCGAAAGTTTGTCTCTCTCAACCTGATAGCTACTTTGCAGCTCAAGTCATTACACCCTTTTGCCTTTGGTCTGATACTCTTAATTCTTTTGGGAATAAAAGATCTCATACCAAAGAGAATGATATTTGATATCATATCAGCAGCATCAACGTCACTATCGAGGAAACATAGTTACCAGTTAAAATTCCTAAAAAAAAACTGTTTAATGCTTCCCAATTGGCTTCCTCGTATTGCCATACGGTTTTTTGGGGAATTTGCTCTTTAACTGTGTGGTTGGAGTACGAGAAATTTGTTGATATGATACAGTGGTCTGACGAACCTAGAGGCGATAATACATTGATGGTGTATTTATCAGGGTGAGAGGTAAGACATTCTACATTCTAAAGCTTAGTAGCGCAGCATGCTAACAACAAATCAAACCTCATTTGGAGTCTTGGCACGACGTGTCAAATAACCAAACAAATTTAGCCAATGCTGGATTAAAGAAGTTCCAAGAGACCTAGCTCGCTAGATCATATATTAGTGCCACCATAGATGCCATCACTGGGCACTGTCTAATTGGTAGGCACGCAGAGGGGCCAGGCGCTACAGGAGCTACCAACACACATAAAGATTGACAACAGATCAATGTGGTATCGCAATGGAATCCCCTCATCTATGCGCCAGCATAACCCGTGTTATACAAGATGAAATATAAAGTACTCCAATAGGGGCAGTTCCCTTTCAACGAGGAGATAACGCTTCTTTACTGGTGTAGTACTTGACAAAATGATCACTTTCGTATTCAGAAACTAAATGGCACTGGTCTCTGCAAGGAACGTTTTTAGAACTGCAGAAGAAAATTGAAACAACGCTATTGCAGCTGACAGCATCTAACCTATTCTTGAAACGGATCAAGAAAGCAACAATACGATGTAACCTCTCAATATTTTATAAAGCCCTTCACTTATGTCAGAAAATGAAGATGTTGCGTCAAAAATTGTATTTGCAATGCTGCTGCCTCAAAAATCTTTCTCCCAATTTGGAAAAAAACTAGCGAAACAAGTTTTGTTGACAAAATCAAGAAAAAAAACACAATCCGCCTATTACTCAAACTGTCTTTACTATGAATGATAATCGATGCATTGCTTCCGATCAAAGAGTTTCCGATCCTAGCCGTCATTTTTTTAACCTTTTGGACTACATCCTCATCATGGTACAGCTCGACACACTAAAAAGCATGTACAGCAGGACCTATCCCTATTTCAGAAAGGACGTCTAGAGCAACGCTTTTGGTTCTCGGGGCGATGCTTTAATCTAGAGAACGGTAAGGCGACTAAGTTATAATCTATAACTTGAAACGCAATAAAGATTCAACCTCCGCTTACCAAACAACAAACAACATAAAGAAATACAATACATTAGCTATAACTTACCTATCGGCTTCGGGAGTTGCTGCTGCTTTGGACTATCCCATGATTCTTCTTCCGATCCATCATCACAATGAAATGGGTTAATACCAGGCCTAAACGGCTGCACATTGAGTTGATTTGTATAATTGGAAGAGCTTGTAACGACTGTGGACCCATTTGGTGACTGTGCAGGTAGATTTACTCGTTTGCCGACTGTAAATTTGATCGGTGCCGGTTTATGTTGATTTGGAAGTGTTCGAGTAAAGAGGCCAGTCGGTTGATTATCTCCTTGCGCTTTAACAGAAATTCTGTTAGATTTATCCCGCCATTGGGGAAACTTCTTATCGTCATTCAGCATCTGCCATGGTGTCTTGATTTTATCTTCTGAATACTCAGTACGGTCTGTATTACAATCATACGTTTCATCGTGCCACTGTGGAGAATTATTATTCTCGTAAGGAAGCTGCGGTAATATGGTTTTTGCAGTGTCAACGGAGTCTTCATCACACCGCTGTGGGGTAATTTTGTCGTCTCTTGGAAACTGCGGTGATATATGACTTTGATGCTCGGGATTATCGGCTTCCTGTGCATCTTTTACCTTTAGGGTAGAATTCTTTTCCTCTTGTCTTTCAACTGAGACTGGAGATGGTAAGTTATTTTCCATTGCATCACGGTCACCTTGTGTACCGAACTCATCTTCGATCAAACTTGCAGTTGACAACTTATATTCCGCAATCACCTCTAACTTAGATTCAGTTGAATCTGTGAAATTGTCTTGTAATGTTTCCGAAGGATCTAGGCAAACTTCCGCAGGCGTTATGCTAACAACATCAATTTCCATGTAATCGTCTTCCTTTTGTTCATTTGCTTCCTAAAATAAAATACACGCTAGCCATACTTAAACATCTCAAGCTTACAGACTCACCTCTTTGACAGATTCGTCGATAATCAGCGGCAACTCTTCCATTTCATACCAATCTTCTGCCGTCATCTTCCTGTTATCAATATCTTTCGCTTTTGCTACAACATCTGCAGTAGCATTTTGCGGGAAAATACTCCTCATGTCTATGTCCTGCACTCCATTGAGACTCATTTGAATGGCCTCAACCTGATTCGCAAGAATTCCAATTGAACTCAATTGAGCCAGCGTTAAATTGAGCAAATCTTCAGATCTTGATATGGGAAACTCTTGCAGCTTATCAATCTGCTCCTTGCTTAGAAAATATAATTTCTCTCGCATCGATGCAATCAAATTTGAGGATGGTTTCTCTTTAGATTTATCCTGTAGTTTTGCTTGCACCTTGTGCAACATATCCATGACCTTGCGAATCGTCAGATTTGAACGAAACTTGACGAAATTGTTTCCCAGCACATCATTTGGAGCCCAATGTATATGTCGAATTAATACGCACAACATTTCTTGGGAAAGTGGCCCACCATGGGAGAGCTTACACGTGCCATTGTTTAGCTCATCTTCACATGGCAGGTCCATGTAGAAGTATTTACATGGAAACTGCGAGTGCATGTACTCACAATGTTGGTTCTTGGCACAGCATCCTAGCAGATAGAACTTACACACCTGTGGTAGGTTTTCCTGCTGCGGTGACTCTTGAAATTTATTTGACGGCTCAGTGTTAGTAAATTTGACGGGTACCTTCTGTTCGTCTTCATCGGATACGTTATGGCGTATTAACTTTTTCGGTTTAGTGCGCTTCCTACGGCGGATTTTTTTCGGAGTCTTTCTTTTCTTTGGTGGACTGATTTCATTGTTGGTGGTATCGCTCTTATAGATTGGCGGCGTTCTAGCATAAATGCGATGTACATCGATACAATATGGCACTGGACTAGCTCCACGTACACACAGCATATCGTCCTCATCGTAGAGATAGAATTCTTCGTCGTTATGGTGAGCCTGTGGTGGGATTGATGAGTTTATGTATCTGTTTACCTATTGATAAAAGTTTCTTACTTGCGAACTTCTTGGCGGATCCTTCGATTCGTTGTTTGATTGGTTAAGGTCGATTGTATCTAAGTAAGAAAAAAAGGACTATAGAGCAAGAAAAGGGCGAAGGATTTTATTGGTTTTTCACTTGGAATGGATGGATCGATGCAACATATTTAAAGATCAGGTCTACAATTCTAAAGGGTTAGTCCTTGTTCTCTAAAAGACGTCTGAACAACGTTCTAAGGCCGATCTTGACATGCTAGATTGGCGGCCCGATCATGCCATTGTAATGCACTCATATTGGAAAAAGATTCAAAGATTCCTAGTGACGTTTTGTCTCAAACAATTTTCGATAAATCCCCTCAAAGCCAAGGTTGTTCTCATTACAAGAGGAAAGGAACCGGTCAATTAGAAAGACGTCGATTTTTACTCATCCCAGCTGAACATTTCATGTATCATGGTGTATGGTACCATACTCCAACCAACATGAAGTTCGGAACTGAAACCAGATTCATACTGATCAGGATAACTGAAGATCTATTTTAGATGGGGCCCCGCCCCGGTTCACCTCTTATTATACTCCAACTTAAAAAAGAAAGGAACTAAACAAATTCTTCCAAAATCTAGACTAAGCGGAGCAGAAGTCAAATCAGGAGTAAGATTGAATGTCTGCACACTGAACCGATCACGTCCAGGTAAAGGGTTTGGTTTCAAATCAGAAAGCCATGCCAACAGATTCTCATTGGAAGACTGCCAATCAATCAAATTGATCACATTGCGATAGAAAAAAAGGCACGCATAAAACACTTTGTGTGTCCGAACCGTCCGAGGGCAAACATCGACTTTGACCACTACCTTGTTGGCAAGATAAGAATGCAGATATCTACCACGACACAACAAATGAGAAATGTCGTGAAAGATTTAATGTCGAATCGCAAGAGACCGTTAGTCCTTCGCAGAACGCGTGTCCCTTAACCTCACCATTTACACCATACCAGCATGTAATTTTGAGGAACAATGGCAAAGATGTCAGCAATCCATTAGATCAGCCGCAATTGATGTGCTATGTTTATAGCGCCTACCAGCAGGTTAAGAGTCAAGACAGATGCTCACAGCCAAGAAGAAAGCCTATAAGGCAAAGCTACAGGTAAAGACGAGAGGTACCGTTGAGAGCTACAGGCTAAAAAAGGAGGAAGGAATACCGGCTTTTTAGAAAGAAAAAGAGCACGAAAAACGCCCGATCGAAGGCATAGAGAAGTGCCACTCCAGCAAAAAATATCCGTAAGTTTTATCAAAGTGTAAAACGTTAAAGCCAAGGAGGATACAAGACGCGAACAGAGTCCTGACGAAATTAACAAGGAAAGATCGTAGTTGAGATATGAGTCGATGATGTGGATATGGAATAACCGCTTCTGCAGACTTTATAACGGCAATGACGAACGATCTTCCGCTGTCAGGCAGAAGGAGCCATTCAATATTGGCAACGACAGCGAAAAACCAACCACCCGACCTAAGTAAATGAGGATGGAAATATCTAAACTCCGCCGGAATTGACGGCCTTTCGCTGTAACATCCACGAACTCATAACCTAAATTTGGTCGGTTGAAAGTATGCCTGAAGAATGGAACCTTAGAATATTTTGCCGGATCCACAAAAGGGAGACCTCTTTACTATACAGAGCAATGTCTAGGTTTGGTAACTCGCCCGTCTGTGCAGCATGACTATAGAGAATTCTCGCTGCTCCATCAGGCTCGTCAACGACCTCAACGCAACATTTGATAGCAAAAAATGGCATGGCGGTGCACCGTTATGTGACATCCTTAACATCATTCTAGAGAAGATTGTCCAAAGTCCCGAGCCAACACCATAAATCGGTGCAACAACTAGCATACATCCACGATATTGTTATCATCGTCGGACTCAATGTGATGTCATAGTCACGTTTTCTAGTATAGAGAATGAAGCGGCAAACATTTTTTTAGCAGTATGAGGGTAAGACCAAGCATGCTGTCAACACGAAAGGACACAACATGGACGAATTGGACAGAACGTCACTCTTGACAGATATAAGACTTTGAGGTAGTACGGGACTGATATAGACAGGCTGCGCTAATAACTCTTAGCACAAAAAAATACAAATTGTTGGCGCAACAGGCTCGTTGCCTACCCAGGGCAGAGCAATTGATACTACTCGGATGATTTGTCAGATCATGACGAAAGGAGGGCCAGTGAAAAATCTTTAGATGTTGCTACGGCTGGGAAATGATCCCAGATCTTCTGCGCGGCAGTTCATCGCACTAACCATCCCGCCACTGAGCCCGTCTTAGCACAGCATTTCGTCAAGAATAAACCAAAGAATTACTCTTGCCAACCGCTGTTTCTTGGGGCTTAGAGGGCAATTCAGTAGTAAAGCCCACACTCAAACTACTAAGGATATCCTATGCAAGACCTTGCTCATCCTGGACCATATAAAAAGCGGATGAGGAAGTCCTTCGCCGTTTTGAGGGAAAATTTCTTCGAAAAACTTCGGTCCCGTTTGCGTTGACGGGCTATGGAGACGAAGAGACCTCGACGAACTGTAGAGCGACATAGACCTGGTCAAAAAAAACTGCGTATTGGATGTTTAAGATGGCCAGGGTATGTAGAGCGAATGAACACCAATACTCCTGCTCGCAGTCTTCGATTCCTAGCCGGACGTCGGACGCAGTAGAGGAGGACCTCACCTTAAGGGGCGCGAACAAGGTGAAACCGACCTCAACCAACTTGAAGGGCCCAGCTGGAGGCAAGATAGCTAAGGACTTGGTTAAGTTAAGATGAATGTTCGTTTAGGCCCAGGTTCATTCCGGACTGTAGCGCCACTAAGTATACATGGATATATGTGTGTTTTGTAGATTTATCCTAAAATTTGAGTTCGTAATAATAATATTCAAAGATTGTATACCTACAATGCACTAAAGTGTAGGGAAACATTGAGTCTCCTCCATAATACTCGAAACTCTGACGTTTTTGATTTTAATTCTAGAAAGCGTACGGGTACTTTTTGTTGAATTATGTTTCGATAATGGAGATTTGACAGTTTTCACTTTTCTTCACAAAAGCACCCGTTACGGACCTATTTTTCTACCGTGATAGGTACACTTCCTGTCAATCGCACTCACAACGTTCGTCCTTGTCTAGTTCGTTATTTTTCATATTAAAAATGCAAAGTGCGGTGGTCATGGTTGAATCATGTTGTCGTCGCATGTTGACTGTTGTGTTTAAAATCGAAAATAGGCAATGGGGGTCAGCGTAGAAATATGTCCTATTTTTTCGTCGGAGATATATGGACACGCTACCTTACATTAAGCACCTCGTCCTTTTTCAAGACTTCAGCGTAATATATCCTATTAAAATTTTTGTTTTGCAAACAAATTGTAAGAACGTTTTAGACATGCATCATGTAGACTTTTTTATTTACTGCTCAGTGTTTTTTTTTTAAAGGTTCGCTTTGTAACTTTTGCTAGTTTCCCAGGTCAAAAATAAAGACGCACAAATAAATCATCATTTTAGCTGACTTAAAAAAAACATGTGCTAGGTGGTGTTGTATTTCATCCCTGCACGAGTGCATTTCCAAGGAAGTGATAGTATGTTTATTTAACCAAAAATACAATTCCAGAGTTTTAGGGTTCATATTGCAATACCTACATATTGCTATTATTTACTTTATTCATCAGGGACTTTACCTGTTTTGTTCATTGTGAATGAATTATGATTTATTATTCTAGGAAACCGCTTTGAAGTTGCTTATGTTATTTTCTAAGTCATGTTTTATACTACTAGTTCTCGTAAGAACATGGTTTTCTGGTAAAAAAAAAACGTGACATTCGTTTTCCAATGAAGTAACTGTATATGTTTGCTTTAAGAAATTATAATCCTGCCGAAACGGCAGTAATGATTATTTCGTTCCAATAAGCTAAAAGCTCAAACAAATATGTTTACCCAATACCGAAACCCTTCATTGAATGTTCCATAACCGCTGTTCCCCGTATAACGGATAAGAAAAAAACATTGAAATAAACAAAATAAACGACCCCTCCTCACATCTTACCATTATTAACCCCCTTGATTGAAACAATTACATCATTATCACTTGCGATTGCGATTGGTGGATTATTAACAAATGGCAACGGCAATTCATGTACTTCACCACCCGCCAACGGTGTAATCGAAGAAGGCTCGTCGTCTTCATCTATTTCTCCATCCTCGAGGGTCACCGGCGCCGGTGGTGGTGGCTCAGTCTCCGACATAATTATTTTCAACTTTTGTTGCTAGTTTAGGATGAATGTATTTTTTTTTAATATAAACGGTATTTCGTAGCTTTGCTACATGTTTAGCAATAACTGCGCAGATTGAATGGAATCACAATTTCGTGTTGTTGATTTGCAAGTTACCAAATGCTCAAATGTGTTATAGATAACAAATAACTGAAATAATGATATTAATATTATATTGTAATATCCATGTATGTTGTTTCAGGTGCTTCGCCTACTAATATCAGAATTCGATTAAAAAATAAAACGCAAGACGCAGAGTATTGGCAAAGTTCATTTCAGAACGAACGACGGGAATTGGTTCATTTCAGTCGTTCGTTTCGAACCAGAGTTGCCACATTCATATAATTGCAATTGTATCAATTGTGATACATTTAGTCTCAGATACGAAAATTAATACTTTTTAATTCTATTTAATACATGTTATCACTGGAGTTCAAATGAGCACATTTTCGAATTCAGCAAAAAGGTGTTCTCACTAATGGCGTTTTCCATTGGGAAATCTTGATTTTGATCTGAAATTTGATCTTTTTGAGTGTCAATGGAACACGATTCAGATTTATTTTTTTGTATTGGTGTCATTTCGTGTCTGTGAAGTTAGCGTCGGTGTAGTTCACGTATAACTTTCTTTTCTGTGTCTATATCCATTATTAATATCTAAACCCAAAGCACTCTTGTTTTTCACAACCGAAGTAAAAAATCAAAATGAAAATCACTCTTGTCAAACTGACAGCTATCATTTGTATTGGTATTGGTAAATCTGCCGAAAAATAATTCAGATTTGCAAAATTGATCTCTGATCAAAAAAAATCAATTTTTTCGCACAATGGAACACAACAAAAATCGGTCATCAGATAAAAAAAAATGATTTTTTTCCCAATGGAAAACGCCATAAGTTTGCGAATTACGTTTTTATAGTTGACATTTATATTGTAAACGAACTAAAAAAGTCCGAATTCCTAATTACTAATAACAAATCCTTTAAAATGTATTCAATGTGTTAAAACAGTTATTCTCGTTTTGCCAAAGAAAGGGGCTTATATGGCAAATTATATCAACTATAAGTTTCGTCGGGAAAAACAGAGGAAGCGGAATATGCAAAGACTTCGGTTTCAAATTTATATGTTGTAGACCCTGACAATAAAATGGAATACACTGAGAAGGTTCTGAAGGAAATAATAGAGCATTTATCTTTGGATTGGAGAAAACAAGTGGACCGTAGTAAAGATAAAATTTAGCGCAAGCTAACTTTGCAGGAAATGCAGCGACCCTGACGTCGAAGAAGATGTCTCACACCTGCTATGCCACTGCCCTGCGATCAGTGGCAGTCGTTTTAAAATACTAGGCAGCCTTTACTTCGATGACCTAAGTGACCTAACGAGTATCCCAATAGCGCTGATAGTCCGTTTTTGTAGCAGATCAGGATGGAGCAACTACCTCTTTGAGGCTGAAGGAGCAACACAGACCAGCACCGCATAAGTATCACTAGCGAACTCAACCAGGTATCCTCTTTCTCTATTTCAGGATACTTTCTTCGAAGGGTATCTCTATGGGCCCACGTAGGCCTATGCGAGTTTGACGACTCACCCGAGCGTCAACAGCCCATCTAACCTAACCTAACTAGCGCAAGCTGCGTACTAAGCTTAATGGCTGAAACAAAATCACGCTTTGGAGCTTCACCACGCCCAACTGCTTTGCGCACGCTTTGACATATTTATTTTCTCAGCAGTTTCATCTTCTGCTACAAAAATGGAGGAAACGATTAAAATCTTTGCTAAAAATATCGTATTCCACAACCTTCTCAGAAAATAATCCAGAAAACAACAACAAATATTTTGACAATTCACACTTTTTCCAACCTTTGCTTTGCCCATGGCGCTTTACAGCAATGTTACGTTAAGATTTTACGTTTTTCATTTTGAGGTGGAAACTCAACGCCAGGCAATGCTAAATTGGGATAGGTAACATTGATTTCATATGGTTGAACTAGGTGCGTCAGCCAACGTAACGCACCAAAGCGTGATTGTGTTTCAGCCATAAGCGCTTACACAATGTGTATCTTCATGAATATGTAGCTTGAAGTTGAATAAAGGGCAACTTCATGCAATAAATGTATCTCTCTTTTGACAGCGCTGCAAGAATGCAAGATACAAGCTACAGATGTGCATTCCGAGCAAACCTTAACCATTTCTTCTTTTTGTTGTCACATGTATGCCAATTTGACATTTTAGCTGTTCCATTTCCAATTAAATAAGAGGGGTATTCATGCAACGTCGGAAAGCCATCGTAAACGTTGTAAACGTGATAATATTACGACCTGATATTTATGTATATATGCCACTTACTCATGGTTTAGATTTGCTAGTATTAAACATAACTTTCCTAGTATTTATATCTGCACGAAATTACCTGGCATTAATATACAAATGTTGTACATGTCGGCAATTCACTGAAAAGTGAACAGATATATGATAAAATTGCAGAATGCAAATGCACTAGTGTAAAAGAGAAAACATACCCAAAGTCAAATTCACATTTATCGGAGTTGTTGATCTACTGTAAGCAAAGTGTTTTGAATAATCACTCTGCTAGTAAGAGTTCTCGTGTACAGATACACTAACCCATACAAATACCATGAGAGTTAAGTTTAATACTCTTAAATATAAACCCCGGATTACGAGTAGGTCCACAACCCCAATTTTACTATTTTTCACTCAAATTGAAAACTGTGTTATATCATTTGTGCACAGAGAAATCTGCATGTGTGTTTCAGGCTTTAAGGATGGGGAAATATTTTATGAATATGAATGTGTACGACCCTAAATAAAGGCTGAATAAATAGATGCACTTATTTATAACTATATGCAACTGTTTATGGCTGATTTTAGATACTGGGCCGAAATATATAGATAACTAACTTTTGTATTTCCCAAGTTCAAGCTTTTAGGAAAAGAAAAATAACAAATCTTTTTTTCCGAAGCCTTATCGTTTGTCATTCAACGACGGAAAGTCATTGTAACTGTGGAAAGCTTACGACGTGGTTAATGAACTATGTAGGGATATTCATGCAACGTCGGTAATTCATCGTATGCGTTGTAGAAGTGGTAAAATTACGACAAGGTATTTGAACTGTAAAAATTTGTATATATTTTTATAACAATATCGAAAATTTCGCACACGACTTGGATGTGTAAACTCAGATGGCAATCGTTGTAAACTTTCAGATGCTATTTTGACATTCAATCAGATACTTCCACACATCAAACATATGCACTTAACAAAAAAAAACTGATCAAGAAAGGAAAAGAAACAAAAGGAAAATTTGTATTAATATAAAGTTTATCAAATTAAGTGGCGCAGTTTCAGGGGCGTTCATAAAAAGCAGTTCATAGTAGACTTAAAAATGTTCGCACGTTGTGTTTAGTTTAGTGGCTGACTACTAGTTCATTGGAATGAAAGCCACCTCCGTGGCTTCAATATCCTCAATATCGCGATACCATAAAGACAAATAAACAATTTTTTGGAACAACAGGCTCGTTAGTACCCAGGGCCGAGCCTTCTCACAACCATTCATGTGTGCGGGTGCAATTCTTGCAGGATGGCGGTGGACCTCCTGTTTTATGCCGAATCCAAACGGCTAAGTTGTGATAAGCTTTTCTTGACAATTGATACTACTCGGATGATTTGTCATATCATCAAGAGAGGAGGGCCAATGAAAAATCATTTAGGCTTTACTACTGGTGGGAATCGAACCCAGACTGAGCCCGATACCAAAGACATACGGAAATATAAAAGTTGTTTTATGGTGTTTCCATGGGTAAATCTAAATTTTGATCTGAAATTTGGTCTTTTTTTGTTACCAATGGAACACGATTTCAGATTGATAATTTGTCTTTGCATTGTTGTAATTCCGTGTCTGTGAAGCTACTTTCGGTGTAGCTGTCAATTTGCAAGTCACACAGGTTGTTTGTTTCTGATTTAATTTATATTTCACGTATATAGCTGCTACAGTTTTAATGATTTAGTTTTTTCACAACCGAAATAAAAGTCAACCTAACTAGCTATCATTTGTATTAGTGTTAGTGCAAGGAGGGGTAAATATGCCGGAAAATCCAGATCTGCAAAAGTGATCTGGGATAAACAAAAAAGTTAATTTGTTAATCGTCCTTTTGACAGATCTATATAAAAAAAGTTTGATTTTTTCCTAATGGAAAACGCCAGTAGATTTTAGTGTGTTGCAGCTGTAAAAAACATACTTTATTCCAACGACGCCATTTTATGTGTGACCATGGCATTCTTGGGAATGAACATCGTTGGGACGAACATATACCCTGGCAATCACGACTTTGCATGAATACATAATTATATTTTGCCCTAGCGAGGTATCCGTCGGAGCGGAAAAATTTCCGCAACGCATACTTCGTCGGAGATTCAAATTCCATTCGAGGTATATGTCATCGGAAAGAAATACTACACAAATGCGACGACGAAGCTCGTACTGTTGAGGGGTGGTTTTTTCCTTTGAGCTCGCCCTGGAAACACAAATTCAAACGATTAGTACGAAAATTACTGATATAAATAGTTTTATATAATTACATACATTTTTCTATTACTCCACTTCACTTCGTTAACAAATTCCGCGAAGAATTTGTGTCGGAGGAAATCGGAAAAAGAATTGCACTTATCTGTCAAAAATTGGACGAAAAATGCACCTGAACGCACTTCAACGCAATTTGCTGGGATGCGTTACAAAATGTCGGAGAAATATTCCGAACAGCTTTTCGGAAGAATACCTCGAAGCAAAAATCATCGGAATCGTACAAAATCGGAGAATTTTCCGCTCCGACGGATACCTCGCTAGGGCCGATTACCATACCACAATATATACCTGTGATGTAAGCTAAACATTAAAAATAATGCATTGTCCACATCGCATGTAAGCCCATCTAACCCCTCAGTAACAACAGAAAATGTGACAGTCGATTATTTCTTTTTCTGTTCTGTCCATCTCTGTCTTACACCATCCATCAGTGGCGCTTTTGCCAAAAGTGCTAAACGCGATATCCAACAAGAAAAGAAAAAAAAATCCTCTTAAGTTTTGAATATTGAATCAATTATATTTTCTTTAAATTAATAGAAACACATTCATGTTATATTAAGTGGTTATTCTTGCATATCAATATTAAAATGGATTTCTCACATCCACCACCGGATTTGTTGCAACAGCCACCACCTTCCATGATGCAAATGCCACCGCCACCAGTGAATAATTATAATCCTGGACAAAATAATGGTCCTGGTGGTGGCGGAGGCGGTGCAGGTGGTGGTGGATATCGTTCCCATTACTTTCAACATCATTCGGGCCCGGGAAAACCGGGTCATCCGTACTTCAAGCCATTTGGAAACTTCAATCGTGGCTTTGGCATGACACAAGATGACTTCGATGGAAAGCGATTGAGAAAAAGTGTTATGCGCAAAACAGTGGATTATAATGCGTCCATTGTAAAAGCGCTAGAGGTAAGAGGCTACATAATTTATGCGCGAAGAAGTGAATAATTGAATAATGTGGTGTTCTTCTTTTTTTTAAATTAATTTCTAGGCCAGAACTTGGCAACGCGATGACCGTGATCGTCCCGCCATTCAACCAGAGAACATATATATACCTGAGCTATTGCCGCCACCAAGTTATTTAGATAATCCAACTAATTCGGTTACAACGCGCTTTGTTAAGACTGCCACAAATAAAATGCGGTGCCCTATATTCACCTTGGCATGGACACCAGAAGGTCGTCGACTGGTGACTGGAGCCAGTTCTGGAGAGTTTACACTATGGAATGGGCTGACGTTTAATTTCGAAACAATTTTACAGGTAAGATTGGGTTTTTGAATGGAAGGAGCGATAATTTGGTTAAAATGGTAGAACATGGGAGTGAAGCATAAAAATGCTTAGATATGTAAATGCGGGAAATTTTTATTCTCTTTTTGCCAAAACCAAGTGTTGCTATGAGAAACTGCTTTGCAATACACATACATTCTTCCCAGTTCCCACAGCAGAAATCTATTTTTTGTTGGTTTTCTTCTTCAATTACTCCCAATACAAATTATTGGAGCAACAGGTTTGGTAGAATCCAGGGACTAGCTTTTTCTTACAACCATTCATGACCCATATATGCAAAATCCGTGACATTGTAAATCATAACAATTTTGCGGCGATGTTGGGCCCAATACCTCGTCGTTCCTAGTGACAGCATTTTCATTGTTTACTGCTAAACGGCTAACGCTTCAATTGCTGCTTGCCTGCCGATAATTCTTATTCAATGACGATAATGCTTTATCCTTGACATCTCTCGAAAGATGCTCTCTAAACGCTTAAGTTGGAGTTAAACCGATAGCAGTATGTACCAAAGTTTAAGTTCAACTTAAGTGTTTAGGGAGAGTATCAGCAAATGGGCATTTGCTTAAGCTCAGACTCATATAATTTTTCCTTATTGACGAGGGTTTTGATTAGGATTGATGGATCATAACCATTCCACCGGGTTCCCCTTTTTTTTAGCTTTAGTTTGTACGACAACGGTGATATTGAGACTCGTCAACCTGGGCCTACATCAGTCATCGATAGTGGGGATAAATCACCAGCTGGTTGTCGCCTTATTGTGGCGGTGTAGCTCAGTAGTCTTTTGGGAGGATCTTTATCCATCAATCATTCTGGGCATCTCCATGATAAAGCGAAGTTCAACCTGATCCCAGCCTACCCTCAATCATTATTTCCTTTCTTTTTACATCTGTTCTGTAGCCAGGGTCATCGTGTAACCTATTCGCGTAGATCTTAACAGCTTGTGGCGTCATCAAATTCTCAGTCGCAAACGGTAGACTTTAGGGCGTACTCCGATTTTATCTATGTAACATGATGCGATGCGCCTTTCTAACGCTACTCGTGGGACTAAATATGAACACCTGAAGCAATAAAAACAAACAACTGTCCAGGAACCAGATTAATGTGTGGGATTCAAAAAATCCTCAGTCGTAAACGGTGGAACTGCGGATATCGGCAGCACTTCGGTTTTTATCTAGCCTTGTCCATTTAACGTGGAGCTCTGCGTGGAGCGACCGTTACACCTCAAGCAGTGAAAAATAATTCCGAATAGAGCACACCCATCGGCTGAATGATACAAATTCCTCCTTAGCGTATGTGGAATACTTGAATCAAAACACGGACAGATCGGGATCTGAGGATTGATCTGCAGTCAGACCTATTGAGAAGGAACTCTTAAACGATGATTGCAGCTCCGTCCATCTACAGCAACTTCGCAAGTGCCAAATCGGGTGCAGTCAACAGCGAGCGACAAATCTCGAATGTTTTGTGACTCTCTGGATGACTTAAGGGATAAGAACTCTGACTGGTCCATGAAGCTCCAACGGATTCCACCATGATTTGTGGTGATGTAAGTGAAACTATGAAATCGCCATGGCCCCACGTGCCTATTCAGGTTTGACTACTCACTTGGGCGTCAACAGCCCATCAAACCTAACCTAAGTGAAACCAACGTCGTCTGGGTAACCCGATAAGCAATCCCCTTTTAATAAGATGGTGAAGGGAAAGACAATAGCAATGGCAATGGGTGAGTCTGCTTTAGGAATCTGAATATACATCGGGGATTTTTTAAAAGTAGAGCAAACTATCTATCGGTCAAAGCGATCTGCTGAATGTAGTAAAGAAAAGTAATCCTGTCGTTTACAAAACCTCCTTTTTCAAGGAGTATAATGCTTTATATATTCGTATTATTGCCGATCATAGGATGATGACATAATTGGATGATGTGGGATATTGACACGGCAGTTAGCTCATGAAATTGTTCAAACAAAGTATGAATTCGACGGTTCCTAGTGTTTCTTACCCTCAATTACACATCCTATAAGAGCAGCATGAGCGTTATGTTTGGTTAGGTTTTTCCTACAGCGCAGCGGTTGTGCCGAATACATAAAAAGATACAAATTTATTTTTTCCTTTATTATAAGTAAGAGCAAACATTCTCCATTAATTATTGAACACAACGTCGTTCAAGTGGCTGCCTCGGATGGCTTCACAGTAGCGCATACTGTCACTCCAAATTTTTCAAGACCTTGTTGATGGTTTCGGGCTGTTGCTCATGGATTCTTTGGATGATATTGGCCTTAAGTGCTTGAATCGTTTCCGGATTATTGGCATAACAACGGTTCCCCACAAGTCCAAAGGAGTCAAATCGCAGCCTCCGAGTCGGCCAATTGACATCGCCAAGACGGTTGATAATACAATTTGGGATCTTTGGGTAAACATCTGTTCTGGTATGGACTGTGTGGCATTGCGCGCTATCCTGCATGAACCATAGGTCGTCCAAATTCATGTCTTCAATTTCAGTAAAAAAAAAGTCGGTTAACATGGCTCCGTAACGTTCACCGTTGACCGAAACGTTGTTCCCAGCCTCATTTTCGATGAAAAATAGTCCAATGATAGAACCACTCCACAATCCGAGCCAAACTGTCACTGTCTGTGGATGCATCGGCTTCTCGATAATAACGTGCGGGTTTTCTGAGCCCCAGATGCGGCAATTTTGTTTGCTACTGTAGCCGCCGAGATCAAAATGCGCATTGTCAGAAAAGATGATTTTTCGCCCAAAATCGTTTCCGAATTCAAGCTGATCTAAGGCCCAAACTGCGAAGCGATAACAAAGTGGATGGTCGTGCCCCTTTAATTGTTGACTCAATTGGCCCTTGTAAGCGAATAATCCGAGATCTTTGTGCAGAATTCTCCTCATGCTAGTGCGTGAAATGTTGAGATCGATGGCAAGTTGATGTTCGTGAATTGAGTCTCACACTCTCGGCTACAGCAGCACCGTACGACGACGGAGATCATGAGTGTTGTCCACTGGCATACCAGTCTCATGAACTTTTTGCACAAACTTGCGTACAGCATACGCGGTGGGTTCTTCATTTCAGCCCAAAACTTCTTTTTAAATAAAGCACTGTTTGGGCTACACAGCACTCACTTTGAAAAACGTTTTCAATATTTCCCAACGTTGTTCACGCGTGAAGCGACTGATTTCCACGGAGGTATCATACTGACTTTCTGTCAAGATTTCGAGCGTGAAACAGCTGTCAGTGTCAAAATTACCTATGATTTAAAAAGAAACCACTAGATGGTACTTCTTGCGCATCTAGAATTTTATCCACCATCCTATAACTACTGAGTTGAGATTAGCAACTCCTCGGATAATTTGTCAGTTCATGCTTAGAAAGACACGGAAACACACCGTGGCGATTCCAGTCGTCTTAGTTCGTCTGTTATTATATTTCCCTTTGTATTTTAACGTCATGGCACCCAATAATTTAGATACTGCTATGATTGCGCTGTAATCATAATCTTTTGTTCCGACAGAGGTTTTGAATTAATTTCAGTTATTTGTCATATCGAACTTGACAGGGATTAAACGTGCAACAAACATAAACGCCAGCAAACTACTTTTCACGTTTATGGGGTTTTCATTGACAAAGCGTTAATGAAGATGCCATACTCCCACTGAGAAATAAAATAAAAGAGTATTGAGGCCAGTTGTAAATGTAGGAAGGGTAAGCAAGGGAGTTGGTCTTTGGTAGGGCAATTGTATTTATTAGTATGAATGTATATTAAGTGCGAAGGGGTAGCACTTTGTAATAGCCACCAATCGCAGCTTTGTTAAGGTAACTTTGCTCGTATTATGTTTCCGTAACATCATTTTAATAGGTTCTGAGCCGACCATTTGACTGCTCCATTTCATGAGGCCGCACTTTGACTTCAGAAGTTCGATTGCTATACAAGTTTTGCCGTCATATTTAAAATAACACTTCGCTTATCTTATTTCCACGCAATTGCGGTTCAAAATAACGTTGCAACAGATACCGATAGCGATTTTCAGCAAATAAAAACTTTGTCGGGACCGCCGCAGCCATAATAACAACACCATACAGCTAATTTTTGTGTACGTTGTAGCGTTTAAAGTTATGGGTCTCAAGCCACCCATATTTGTTGACAAGTCAATTTTTTTATAATTTGCGCGCACAAAAGGGGATATGAATACCTTTGGCCAGAACTGAGCATATAGATGAAAAATGACTTTTGCAATTAAATTCTCGATCGGCTTCAATAATCTCTAGAGACCACTAGGGGTTTGACCAAAAATCTTTTGCAAAATTCGCCACATGTTTTTTGAATGATTTCCAATTTCTGTGAACGGAACCGATGTACTTCATGCTTAAATATTTTCATCACCGCTTGCATTTCCTTTCGCTCACTGATAGCGGAACATTATACAGTGAAAACAATTCTATTTCTGCACCAAATTTTGTCACAAGTTGACACAGCGATTTCTATTTTTGGTAAACATGTGGCAGAATGAGGACAATTCCCAACAAAAAAGGTTGCATTCTTATAAAAAAAAAAATATTGTTCCTGGTGCCCAAGCTCATCAATTATCTTTCATGAACAAAAAAACGCGCAAACGTAAACTATGTACTTTTGTGGGGCTACAGTCCGCGGTGAACGTGGATCGATCTTTGCTAAATGCGTGCAAATGTGGGTCATGGTCATTTTATATTTGTGCACGCCATTCAATGACTGAAAAATAAGTTTCCCGAGTTAATTCGATGTTAATCCTAAAACTAACATGATCTCTCACTGAAAAGTTTGCCCTTGAATCTCATCGAAGCCAGGTTCAAAACGATTGGTAAGAGTTATGCTGTCTATAATTTCCGACAGGATGGTACTTCTTGAAGCGGTTAAAAAACGTGCAGAGAAGAAAAGGAGGTAAAGATGTTCTCTTCACTTGCTTACATGATGCAGCGGCAGTGAAATTGTAATTATTCCGCTCTACGGAGCAGATATAGCAATCGATAGTGAAACATTTTACGAGTATCGCCCAAGGTTAACGCGGATCAATTATTCAATTAAAGTAAAAGGAAAAACTAGAGATGAAGTTTTTGAAATTGTATTTAATTTGCTCTACAGTCTGGAATGAGCTGAGCCTTATCCAACACCCTACTACAGTTGCGCTGTTCAAGCGCTATTTAAGGCAAGGTCTTCCTTTTCTGCTTCTGACGCACTTTTGGCTGGAAATCGATGATTCAGCGAGCCCAGCATTGGTGTCCTTTATCTCTAAATGTCCTAGTAATCTTAAAACGTTCACATTTTATGATAGCTAGGACATTTAGAGATTATCAACCAGCTCGTAAAGTACTTGATTGAACCTTTGTCTCCAAAGACCAACCAACACAAACGCCATCAACGATTTTTCGATGAATTGTTCGCTCCAAAGGACCAAGGGTTTCTTCATCCGATTGTTTTGATACAGTCCCGATGAAACAACGTTTGGTAAGAGTAATGCTTCGTTTTTGTGTGATGTCGTTGTCAGAGTTTATTCTTCAAAAATTTCAACATATATTAGGATCGAGAGGTCTGTCAAATCTTCACCCACAAACGTATAACGAAGTACAGTCAAAGTTTCCCGATATCACGTTTAGATATTGTGATTTATATCGATAGTCAAGCTGTGATCAGATCCTATGCATCTCTAAATGAAGTCGTCAAACAGAACGCTTTGTTTAGTTTATAATCACTCAAAATTTAGAGGAAACAGAACATTCACAGAATGTGTCTATTTTGTTCATCTATACCTATAGATCTGTTCCGGATGAGGGAGTTTGCCGTGTATTACTTGTTTTATCTTTTTAACACGCACTCAATCCTTTTATTGTTTTCTTCGATTATGCTTTAATGATCTCCTGATCTCAACTAGATGTTATCATTAGCTGTATATTATTAGCAAGACTCTGTTTATACAAAATGTGATATAGGATGTTAGATAAAAGAATCGATTTAACCTGCTATATACAATAACCTTGTCTTTAGGAGAATCTCAAAGTTATTGTTCTTAACAAGTGTATTTCCATATTTAGCCTAAAAAGTTGACTGATAACTCATCACCAAACCGCTTTAGGCTAAGGCCACGCACTGAGCGGCAAAGCGACAAAAATCTGAACGACAAAAAAACTAACCATATGAAATTAAGTGGTTGTGGCCACACACTCGCTGAGCGGCAGAGCGACACCGCTCTTGTACAACGCGTATTTTTTTAGATGACAGCACGCTACATACGACACAACTATTATCGTTACTGTTGAACAGCAGCAAAGACTTCAACTAATTATTCCATAAACAAGGATCTCCAAACACTTATAAAGTGGGGGTACAAATCGATTTTAATTCAAAATTAAGAAAACGGAGTACACATGCGTCCCAAGAGAAAAACAGTCCACTGTTCCCCAAAATTAAGTGCCACCAAAGTCTGAGCCTCAATGTCTTCCTCTACTCAGTCTGACGTCTTGCTCTACATATCATACCATCTAAAATGTCCAAGTCGTTATTTTTTTCGCCAGGTCAACGTGGCTTCACGATTCGTAAAATTCTTGATTAAATCATTGTAAATATGACCATTAAAATATAAGCGGCGTCATATTTGCTTCAGATGTCTCATGGCAATAATATGGTTTCTTAAGTAACCTGTTGGAAGTTAAACGATGTTTAGATTAGGCTTAGAATAATGGTTTTAAACATGCACAATTTTTTGGCACAACGGGCTCGGAAGGACCCAGAGCAAAGCTTTTTTCACACAACAATTCGTGAGCGCGTCTGTGGGCTCTTCCCCTGTGGACGATACCTCTGTAACAGCAGATCTCGAACTCAATGAATTATATTATTACGTTAATAATGTACGAATTAGGTACGAACATTCGCAAAAGTGTATAAAAACAACTATCTGCTACGATTTTGCTGAAGGCACAGAGTTGATAAAGAAAATAAACACTTTCTCTGTTTGAACCTAGTTCTTTTAGAAAGCACACCCTGAGCTCTATAACCATTTAAAGTATCTGACCATCTGACCAAAACCAACCTAAAGATATATGTTAAGAAATAAAAACAGCTTCCTAAGGAACGCACGCGATCATCCTAGTTTCAGTATTAAACCCAAGTTAACTCGAGAAAGTAGTTTTTCAGTCAATTTACATCCAGCGTAAACTTCGATTAAATGATCGTATGTTTTTGACAGATGATAAAATACCTGGCAAAAAATTATTTTCAATTCCATTTTTGTGGATAATTTATTCTATTTTAAGAAACTAAATACGTGTACGATATACATATTCAGATTCAGATCTCATCGACTTGAAAATGTTTGAAATGTTGAGTTTAATTGTTTTAAGAAGAAAAAGGCTTGTAAGATCGCGACAAAAGCATTTTGCTTTTTCTATATGTTTCAATAACTTTTTGACAGCAAACTCGATAAATCGTCAGTGTTACCATATTAAATCACCACCACCACATAGTGTCAAATTTAACCCTGCACTGACTTAGCACTGCAAAACCGGGCCTAAGTAGCTTTCTTTGGTCTTGTACAATTTTATTAAACTGTTTTGTTGTTTGAACAACAGACAAACAAAAAATGCTAATGATACCTTTTTTCTAGATCATAAACTCGCCGTTAGTGATTAAAAAACTAAGATAACCAGTTGTTATCTCACTTTATCGACGAACGGCAGGTTTCGCTGTCACGTCTATATTAAATATTTTGTTGTGCCCAATTTTGGGAACACTGACCCACAATATAGTTTACAGATCATTGGTTTGTATAAAAAACTGCTCACATGAACCTGATTATTCAGCCTTTCAAAGTGTCCCTTCGGAAGAAATTCCAAAACGAAAGTCAATTCCAATTGGAACTTAGTCTGCTTTCGAGGTATCCGGGCAACTTCGAAAGAAATTTAACGCGTAGCTGGTATCTGTAGCTGAGTGAAACGTCAAACGTGAATCTGAAGCGTGAAGTTGAACCCCATTCAACTTCAAGCTACAGATTCACGGGAGATACACATTGTGAAAGCGCTTACGGGTTGCCTTGTGTTTAACTTTCACTCAGCTACAGATACCAGCTACAGATATGCATTCTGAGTAGGCCTTTAACGCATATCGCCGATGCGCCATCATGTGCGATACATTTCCTCAAAAGATCTGTTCGAAATGCTGATCGGAACGGATAGCTCAGTAAAATTGAATCATCATTAATCATTATACCCCTGACTTTTTGAGTCTAAATTTCGTTTCATGTGAGTTTGGATTTACCCCCGACAAGCCCAAAGAAGTTTCACTTCACGCCTATTGTCCCATCATTAAATAATGTTTCATGCAAATAAACATTTTTTGGAAATAGATACTAATAGACTCAAAAGTTAAGTTTCAATCCAAGTTTTTTTTTCAAATTTACTCTTGAACCTGAGTACGCGAACTGACCTATTATGTTGAACAACAACGAAGGTATCTTTACCAATAAGTTAAGGGTGTCAAAAAAAGCATGCATGATTTGAATATGCCACCATTTATGCGGTAAAGTGTTAGCAGTCAAAAAAATAATAGTTTGACAGCTGTCAGTTAATGAAAATGGAACGTATATTCACAAAAGATCTGTGTCTTCATGCTTACAAAGCTTATGGCGTTTTCCATTGGGAAAAAAATCAATTTTTTTTTTATCTGAAGACCGATTTTGACAGTTGTTGTGTTCCATTGGGCGAAAAAATTGATTTTTTTTTTGATCAGAGATCAATTTTGCAAATCTGAATTTTTCGGCAGATTTACCAATACCAATGATAGCTGTCAGTTTGACAAGAGTGATTTTCATAGGCACAGAAAAGAAATTTCAGATCAAAATCAAGATTTCCCAATAGAGTTGTTCATGAGACTACCTCCCTCCCAAGTGCGTTGTCTCTTTTTTTAAAACGTCAAAATCGCTTGGAGGAAAACAATGTGATATTTTATATGGCGGGAGTACTACTTTTTGGATAATTTGCTTTGAAATATGAAAATATAAGTTTTTCAAAGTGAAACTCAAATTATAAATACGTAACGAAACTAAGAGAGTGTGTATAATTATAAAATAGAAATAAAATGATTGAAATTGATAACCAGTGCCATTGCAAAGCGTGAACATAAATCCGAGTGCAAAAGAAGTTGATTAGTTTTCGTGTAGTAAAGATTATTATGTTCTTGTTTTCACAAACAACAATAACTCTGAATATTTTTATTTTGTTTATAAATTGTTCTGTTCTCATTTAGCACTTTTACACAATTTACAAGCAATTTTAAAAATGTTCAAAAAACAACCCCTATCCCTTGCCAATGAAATTGCCGGCATAGAAATGTCAAATGTGTTTGTTTTCCTACAGATGCTGTCAGTTTGTCATTGACACTGACGTTGTCCTGAACAACTCTATGGAAAACGCCATTACTTACACGCAGTATGAAAATTATTTTTATCGTAAGCGTATCTGTACATGAGAGCTCTTACTCGCAACTCGAATATTAAAAAAAAATTTCCAAAATGGTAGGTCGACAATTACTGCTAAGAAAGTTTATTTGGTTTTGGGCATGCTTTTTCTTTCACACTTGTATTCTGTGATTATCGTAATGACATAAAATTTTATGCCGGTAGTAAGACCCCAGAACCACTTTAAAGTTGCACATAAACTCACAAAACTAACAATAGGGGTATTCATGTCGTTGTAAACGTTTTAAACTTACAACGTGGTAAATTAACTGTCAAACTTTTTATGGGAGATATTTTATAACAATATCGGAAATTTCGCACACGTGTGTGTAAACTGAGATGGTAAACGTTGTAAACGTTTGAAACGCCCTTTTGACATAGGGGTCCCTCTAGCTAGAATTGCAAACCCTCATTGGGAATATTCATTTACTTTTTGCTGGTTTTTTATAAAATCAATCATTGGCGAGTTGGTTTCAAAACAAAAAATATTTTAATTTTAAATTAAAGTCTTCGCAGAAAATCACTTTTTATTTTGCACTGATCAAGATTTATTTTTCTGAAGTAATGTTTATCGTTCCATCGAATTAAAACGAAATTTTCCAATGATTCCTTTAACCACCTATGGAGGTAAAATTCGATAAAAAAAGAGTCTGAGATCACATGCGGTAAGAGTGAAACTGTATTCTGCTTAATTTCTCTGTCTCTCTCGCTCTCTCTCTCTATCTCTCTATGATCACCACCTCCATAGTGTATTCATCTCATTCGTCCTCCGCACACGATGTGAGTTGAGCTGCCATAAAACCGGGTTTATATATAGGTACATACATATATGTCCCCCTTTCATTGTCAAACCTATCCTCGAGTACAGTTATACAACTGAATACATCATCAAGTCTGACTACGTCATCCCATCCGAAACAATTAGACCAAATGCCAAATTTCATTTTCATCTTGCAGCCACTATCGTCTAATTAGTCTTTTCCAAAGTACCGTTATTTGTGTTTAGAAACACAAACGTCAGAGGCGTTTTCGATAGCATCTCGTTTAAAAACTTTGTCATATGGAAAAACACCGTCAAAAAAAAACATCTTCATTATCACTAACCACACACACATCGAAAACTTAATCAAATCTACCTGTATGGATTCAATTACAGATTCCAGAAGTCATACACACACCTTCCCAAAAACCACCCCACGGCAAAACACATTTATGACAGCCCAATGGAAAACAAGTACCTTCGATCAGCTATCACCATATACCTAGCAACTTTCGTCTGATTCCTTAGAACGAAAAATATTGGTCTTCCTTGACTTCCTTGAATTTGATTTTGTTCACACACAATTCCACGTACCGAAATTTGCTTATTGACAGACACTATACCTACAACACACCATCCTACTTTCTTAGGTTGCCGGTGCATCAACGTCCTTTATGCTGTATAAAAATTCAACTCGACGAGACGACCCCGCACTCCTAGGTTAAATGCAATACCAGCTGCGCATCAAACAATAGATCCTTTTATTGCACAAAAATGTACGTGTTGAGTAATAGACAAGTACACCCGTTCAAAACACACGATCAAACACTCCAGAACCAGCTGCGGAATTATTTTTTCTGTTTTTCGTGAAGCTTTTTTGTTTCATAAAATCCAATTCACACAGTCCCAAAAGAAGTTTCACTTCAAAACTTACTAAAATGAGATTAAATTCAGTGACTTAACACATTATTTAGTGGTGAAGTTTTGGGTGCGTTCATGAAACGTCGTCGTAAACTTATAGCGTTTTCGATTGGGATTTTTAGATTTACTCTATGATTTCAGATTTTACCCGTCCCAATCGAACATTAAAGAGGTTACTCTGGTTTTGTGTGTGTGTTAGTGTGCCATTTGACAGCTTATTGTTTAACTTTAGGTCGCAATTATAGCTTTAGCTATCAATGAAAACCATCATTTGAAATTTTCTTTTACTCATTGCGTCTTTTTTGTAAATTCAACCATTGGCGAGTTGGTGTCAAAACAAAGCTTATGAATTTTAGAACATGATTATCCAAAAATATTTTAATTTCTAATTATAGTTTTCCCAGAAAATCACTTTTTAATCATCAAACTGCGAAATGCAAACTTCAAATTGACATATTAAGTCATATGTTAAATGTTTTTGTGTTGGTTTATGTTGGTGTAAATCTCACTTGGAATCCAGATTCTTCAAAAGTACTCTAGAGCATAAAAAGAGTGCTTTTTGTATCCCAATCGAAAACGCTATTACAATTGTTCACACGTTTTAATATTACGACGCGTACCATTAATGACAGAAAATAAAATGTTCATACTCGCCAATCTAAACTCTGAGTTAACAAAAGAACTGAAGCACAGTGAAGAGAGTCCGCTGAATGGATTATTGAACATCAACAAGTTGATGCTGTTTTTTCGTGCAAAATGATCCAAGTCGATGAAGCTCATTTCCACCGTAATGTCTTCGGTAATCGTCAAAAATTGCCGCATTTGGGGTTCAGAGAACTTATATGTGATTGTTTAAAAACAAATACACCACATCAAGCCACTTCTAGTGGCGGATTCGACGGTAGGCTTCATTGCAACCTTACTGCTCCCCGATACCGTGGCATGCTAACCAAGCTATTTTCTTCTTAAATTTAATGATAATGATGTTGGCGACATCTGGTTTGCAACAGGACTGTGCCAAATGCCACAGCCCGTGAAACAAATGAGACATTTCCTGATCATGTACTCTTTCGTTTCGGTGATCAGAATTGATCCCCCAAGTCTTTTGATTTAGCACTACTGAATTTCAATGGGGCTGTTTGAAGTCAATGGTCTATGCCAACAAGCCCACAATCACCTGTGTGTTGAAGAAGGGCATTTGTATGCAAAATTGACGTGAACATGTTTGACAAAAATTTCGTATTTAAAGGGTGATCCATTTCGAGGTTCCCTACTTTCTTAAAGAAAAAAACACAGAAAATTCAAATTTAATGGAGAATGTTTATTATCATTTGAAAGAACATTCTTTGGCATTTATTTTTTGAAGTTTATGTCTATCAAATGTTGGCCGTTGCTACGTCGCAGATGGTCCATCCCTTGAGTCCAATTTTCGATCACTCGTTCGAGCATTTCGACTGGTAACTGGCGAATGACACGCGTGATGTTTTCCTCCAAGGCCTGAATCGAAGCGGCCAATCGACCGGCCCAAAACGTGAAATTATGTGCTCACCGAAATGTTCTCTCAATAAGTCCATTGATTGATGCGATGTGTGGGAAGTGGCGCCGTCTTGCTGAAATCAAATGTCGCCGAGATCACGAGCTTCAATTTCAGGCATCAAATAGTCGGTTATCATGGTCCGAGTTGCTGCGAACGGCGCCGAATCGACTCTCCACGGTCTTCGTGTACACTCTCAGCTACGGCCGCTATATTTTCTTCACAGCGTGCTGGACGTGGTCTATTCGGTCGAATATTATCCAATAATGAATGCTGGGTCTCAAAATAGGTGATGGTGTTGCGAATAGTACGCTCAGTAGGCCGATTATGTTGACCATAAGTTGAGCGAAGTGCACGAAACACATTCCTCACAGAACGTGAATTTTCGTAATAAAGTTGAACAATTTGTAAACATTGTTCACGCGTAAGTCTTTCCATTATGAAATGCCAAACAATACTAAACAAAATAACATGACAGCATGACACGACTCACACGTGATCTGTCAAAAAAGGGTATTGAAAAAAGTATCTCTACTTGGATCACCCGTTACTAGAATATGCGTTGATGCCAATTACAACCAAATACCGTTGTTTTCCATTTAGTTTAAATCTTTCGTAAATTTTTAGAAACACTCTCATTACTCTCCTCATTACATCAATATTTTCTCATTTCTTTGTTTTATCAGGCGCATGATGTTCCCGTCCGTACTATGGTCTGGTCACACAACGACAACTGGATGGTAACAGGCGACAATTCGGGATACGTCAAATACTGGCAATCAAACATGAACAATGTGAAAATGTTCCAAGCCCACAAGGAAGCAATAAGGGGAATAAGGTACAGCAAAAGAAAACGTTTATTTTTGTTCAAACTAATAAAGAGTCCCCAAAGGGCACACACTTTCAACCGTCCTACGGTCCATTCGAAAATAAAAATAAAAAAAGCCTTTATACCTTTAGCCGATAAGTAGGAAGCACAAAACAAATAAAACTTTACACCGTTAAGCGCTTTTAGAGAAGAAACAAATATTAAAGAAAAAATTCACACTTCTCCCAGCTTCGATTTGACGAATGTTTTATGTAATTTTATCAATCTCTGTGATATTGAAACAATAAAGACTGAAATAAATAAAACTTTTTAAAAACAGATAGAGATCTCTCCCTATAACGAAAACTCAAAAAAAAAGAAACAAACAAATAAACGAATAAAACCACACCGTGATAGTTTTTCTTTTTTTTTTAAATATTTTTTTAAATAAGAAATAATGTTTAATAAATTATTTTATTTTATGTTTTCATTGATCTTGTTCACATACAAATTAATTAATTCCAAATAAAAATGAAATTTTTATACAAAATAAAATCCAAACTGACGTATTTTTGTTTTTCTTGACCGCTCTTCCTCGTCGATCATCAAAATTGGAATTAAACAAAATTTTAATAAATAAATGAAAAGTATACAAAAAATGGGAAAGGGTTTCTCTCGGCTTTCATTCATTCCGTCAAGTTCGACTTTCAGTCGCTTCATAGTTCGTCGCTGAGTTCTTGTTAGAAGATCAATTACTTAATGTTTGTGTTTTGTAAGCTCGACAATGTGAACAGCCGCTGGTGATGAAGAATAGCAGACAAATATGAACTAACTAGCTATAGCACATGCAACAGCATGGTCATGATCAATAAAACACTATTTTCAGGTTATGATGACGAAGTTGTTTGGATTCGTGTGCTCTCCATCAGCTCCAAAATAGCCTTTCAACTGTGTAAATGGCAGCAAATAAATGTTTAAAAATTATTTTGTTTGTTTTTGTAAGTTGCAGCGTCCCTTTTATTGTAAGAAATGGTGTTCAAACGTTTTGTTGTGGTGTCTTGCAATGCAAACGGTTTATAAGTGTAAATATTCTATTTATCCCCCATTTAACGAATGAAATTTTGAAAAATAATGTCTTCTCATCTTAAGTGAATAAAGTAACAAGTTAATTAATAACAAAAAACATCTTCCTTGAATGTTTACACGACTTTTAAGATAAGTTAGTTCATAAACGCTGTTCACATTAAAGAGTTTTCAATATATTCAATCGAAGACAATCTTTGACCACCGTCAATAAAGTTCTGTATATTTGGCAAAATCAATTTCGGTTCATTTGGTTGAAAAGGCTTATTTTCTATTTTTAGTTGTGATTTTTTTTTGTTTGTTGGTTTTTAAATAAAAATGCAAATGTTTATTTCTTTTTCTTTTTTTTTATTCTGTGAATGAATTTTACAGCTTTAGCCCTTCCGACAGTAAATTTGTTAGCTGCAGCGATGATGGAACGTTAAGGGTTTGGGATTTCTACCGATGTCAAGAAGAACGTGTTTTACGAGGTAAGTGTGTTTTTCACTAAAACTATATTACGATTTGCGAACAAACAATTTATAAAAGAAACGTTGGCAAAGAGTTTTTTTTTATTTTAAACTATTTTGTTAGCCAGGGGGGTCATTCCGTAACTTTGAAAATGATTATCACTCAGACGGTAGTCGATACCTCATGATCAATTGCTCAATAATCGTCTGTGATTTGACGATTATTGTTTAAGTGAAGCAAATAAAGTGATATCGCCGACAGAAAAAAACGACTATTGATCGTACGTGATGCATGATGTACCGTCGAAATCTAATCGTCCAACGATAATCACTTTACTGAATGAGGGCCCAGGACTTATCCGTTTCAAAATCATATTTATTTCTATGCAGCTGTGCACCGTCCAATTTAGTGTACAATTAGATCGCATCTATCTGTCCACCGCGTTTCGCGTTTGAAAAAATGTTTTTTACTAACTGAAACAACCTAATTTCATTATTTCGATGCAAAACGAAGGTTCTGGTCATTGACTTATTATAATTATATGGACTGCTAGTAGCCAACTTCACGTATGTTCCAAAACAACAGACACGCCACTGTTTCACTGCGGAAAGCTAAATA
This sequence comes from Rhingia campestris, assembly GCA_932526625.1. Classification (NCBI taxonomy): domain Eukaryota; kingdom Metazoa; phylum Arthropoda; class Insecta; order Diptera; family Syrphidae; genus Rhingia; species Rhingia campestris. Next base: position 32,536,792 of record OW052183.1, read on the forward strand.
AGCTAAAAAAAACGTTTGCTTCATCACATTGCAAAAAAAAATTATGTAAATCATCATAAAACATTAGTAAGAAATAAATTAACAAAACTTGTTCAGTTTATGGGTCAATAAGTAAAGAAATGTATTCATATTGCAGTCCATATATAATAAGTCAATGGTTCTGGGGTTCTAGATACATTTTGGGGAAAGGAAGGTATGGAGTACAGTTGTAATTTCCACTTAACGGACAAACCGAACTACTGGAAAGCTGATACTTTGAAAATACCTGACGTGATATAACTGTTTTGTTGTGAAAGGAATATCTATACTCTTACCACGTCTTATGGTAAAGCTTTTTCAAAATCAGTAGCGTGCCATATTTTTGCACCATGACCATACTAAATTGAAAGACACCCCACATAAAAAGTGTGTACCCGCGAGTGAATTTCCAATTGCATCTGACGCTGATCCACACGCCTTATTCAGCGCACATCTTATGGCGTTTTCTATTGGTACACACATCAATATTTCTTTTGATCTAGATATGTCGAAAGGCCGATTTTGACACTTGTTGTGTTCCATTGGCCAAAAAAATCTATTTTGATCTCAGATCAATTTTGCAAATCTGAATTTTTCGGCACACAGACTTATAGCGTTTGCGATTGGGATTTTCAGATTTGCTTTTAGATTTTACCTGTCCCAATCGAACAATAAAAGAAGTTGATCTGGTTTTGTGTGTGTGTTAGTGTTCCATTTGATACAGCGTTACCAGATTTAGCAGTTTCCTGCGATTTTAGCAGTTTTTGATCATGAAAATGACCTGCAGCAGTTTTATTTAGCATTTTCTTAAATTTTAGCAGTTTTTGGCAGTTTTTAAACCAAAAAATATTATACATGTTTTTAATTGTTTGGGCGACAGTAAACACGAATACACGATCGTCTCCAAGAAAAATGATCCCAAAGAAGAAATGCAAATACGCAGAGTTAGGGTCAGAAATTAAACAAAGTAAACACAGCTGTTGGGTGGTGTCGGTGTGGTGGATACCTATTGATGTAACTTTTGTGTAGCATTTGCAAAAGGAAAGGGGGCAGATAGTTATTATAATATTAACATAGGCATTGTGTATTTATTAAATGCGTACGTCAGTCGGTTGCTCTAGCTGTCAGTCATGCCAGTTAGAAATTGCCAAGATCCATTGAGCAATTGGTCAAATCATACTTTTCTCAAAGTAGTAAAAGACAACGAGAATTTTTAGAATTCCAAGAGTTTTTTTTGAAACAGAAAAGCATAGGAGTTTGCCCCACTAAGACATTAGATGGCTATCGCTACATGATTGCGTCGATCAAGTTATAGAATAATATAGTGCATTAAAACTGTATTTCCAAGGTGAATATTTAACAAAAAATTCTGTCCCAAACGAATTTATTTTTAAAAGTTTGAATGATATGGATTACATTTTACCTATGGTTAACAAATTCAACATTATAGGTATCTCAAAGCGATTATGCCAATATTCACTATTTTGATAAACAAAATAAAAGGAAATGTCAGTAAACAGCAATAAGTATCCAACAATAACTAAATTTGCAATATTTATGCTTACTCACATCTAATACTGCTTGTGAAACAATATTTTCGCAGGTAAATTCGTTAAAAACTAAAACCGTAATCGCTTCAGTAACGAAAATGTTGTTTTGCAAGTAAAGCAGTGGGTTTCTAAAGGTGAAGGCTGTTATAACTTTGTGCCAACAAATAAAATGGTAACTTTAATAAATTCCAAAATTCTCTATAAAGATTCCGAATGATTTAAAAATAACATTGGACATATTTAAATTTAAAAATGATCATATTTTATAAATTATCATCTTATATAAAAACAAATGTAACTGTATATGTATTTTTTGAACTAAACAAAAACAAAAAAAAAAAACGTATTTCTCAAGGAAAAATCGATCGCAGTTTTTTTTAGCATTTTTTTTAATTGTTGTCTAGCAGGTTTGCAGTTTTTCGTCCTAGCTTTAGCAGGTTTAAAAAAAATTATCTGGTAAAGCTGATTTGACAGCTTATTATTTATCTCCAGGCCACAGTTATGTTTATTAGCTATAATTGAAAACCATCATTTGAAATGTTCTTATACTCATTTCGGCTTTTTTTTTTAAATTCAACCATTGGCGGGTTGGTGTCAAAACAAAGCTTATGAATTTTAGAACATGATTATCCAAAAATATATTAGTTTCTAGTTATAGTTTTCGCAGAAATCACAAAAAAAAAACACAAATCAAACTGCGAAATGCAAACTTTAAACTGACATACGTCAGATGTTAAATGTTTTTGTGTTGGTTTAAATCTCACTTGGAATCCAGATTCTTCAAAAGTGCTCTAGAGCATAAAAAGAGTGCTTCTTGTATCCCAATCGAAAACGCTATAATACAAATGATAGCTGTCAGTTTGACCGAAGTGATTTTCGTTTTGATTTGTTCGGGCGTGAAAAACTTTTATAAATCATTAAAATTGTAGCAGTTCAATGTGAAATATAAATTTAAAAAAAAACAATCAACCCGTGTGACTTGAAACATGTCAGCTTCACCGACACTAACTTCACAGACAAGAAATTACAACAATACAGAGGCAAAAAATCAATCTCAAAATCGTGTTCCATTGGCACTAAAAAAGATCAAATTTTAGATCAAAATCCAGATTTGCCAATGGAAAACTTCGTACTTCGGGAAACTATCTCGCTCACAAATTAATTCATTGTCTCTTTTCTACGAAATGTAGAAAAACAATGAAATATTTTATGTGGCGTCAGTCAGGGCGCGGTTACGGTTACGGCCAACGATAGTAAGCGAGTACGCTATTTTGCGCTAGTCCGAGCTAGTAAACTTTTGATATACAAAATTACAGCGTGGACAAGCGCGGTCTAGCTCGGACTAGCGCGAACGCAAAAAACGCTTACTAGCGTTGGCCGTAACCGCGGCCTCAGGTGGGAGTTCTGATCTTGAAATTTGTTTTATGCAGATGTCAGTTTTCATTTGGCATTGAAATTGTCCCGAAGTACTCTATTGGAACCAAAAAAGATCAAATTTTAAATTAAAATCCATATTTACCAATGGAAAACGCCATTAGAATGCACTTTCGATTAACATTAGTGTTTCCTGATATTTCATTAGGATTAGGATCATAAAAATTAAATTAAATAAAATATCAGCAGTTTTCAGCAGTTTTTCAAAAAAAAAAAAAAAAAAACATTTTTAGCCTTTAAGGCTACCTTTATTCATAAACTCATTATAAGTAGTGTACAAAATTATGCACTCCTTAAAATGCCTCTACATGCAAAAACATTATTCATAAAACTTATACAACGTTGAATAGAGGCTGAATAGGGCCTGTGGAATAGTGCCTGTATAGTGTATAAGATTGTTTTTTTTTTATTTCTGAACACACAGACGGCTGTATAAAAACGTGTGCACTTACTTACTTACTTACTTAAGTGGCGCTACAGTCCGGAATGAACCTGGGCCTCAACCAACATGCCTCTCCAATTAGCCCGGTCCTTAGCTAACTGCCTCCAGTTGCGCACTCCAAGTTGGTTGAGGTCGGTTTCCACTTGTGCGCGCCACTTAAGGCGAGGACTTCCTCTACTGCGTCCGATGCCTGGCTGGGAATCGAAGACTCTGCGAGCCGGAGTATTGGTGTCCATTCGTTCTACATGTCCTAGCCATCTTAAACGTCCAATGCGGAGTTTTTTGACCAGGGGCATGTCGCTGTACAGCTCGTATAGTTCTTGGTTGAATCTTCGTCTCCATAGCCCGTCAACGCAAACGGGACCGAAGATTTTTCGAAGAATTTTCCTCTCGAATCTACCAAGGATTTCTTCATCCGCTTTTGATACGGTCCATGCTTCAGCGCCGTAGAGTAGGACTGGGATGATCAGGGTCTTATATAGGATCTCCTTAGTAGTTCGAGTGAGGGCTTTACTACTAAATTGCCTTCTTAGCCCAAAGAAACAGCGGTTGGCAAGAGTAATTCTTCGTTTAATTTCTGACGAGATGTTGTTGTCAGAGTTAATAGCGGAGCCGAGGTAGACAAAGTCCCGTACTACCTCAAAGTTGTATCTGTCAATGGTGACGTTCTGTCCAATTCGTCGATGTTGTGTGTCCTTTCGTGTTGACAGCATATACTTAGTCTTACCCTCATTTACTGCTAAACCCATTTTCGCCGCTTCCTTCTCTATACTAGCAAACGTGGCTATGACATCACGTTGAGTCCTACCAATGATGTCAATATCGTCAGCGTATGCTAGTAGTTGCACCGACTTTTGGAAAATTGTGCCTCTGGTGTTGGCTTTGGAGTTTTGCACAATTCTCTCAAGAATCAGATTAAAGAAGTCACATGACAGCGCATCGCCTTGCCTAAATCCTTTTTTGGTATCGAATGTGTCGGTGAGGTCGTTTCCGACCCTGATGGAGCACCGAGAATTCTCCATCGTCATCCTACACAAACGGACGAGTTTGGGCGGTATACCAAAACTAGACATGGCTCTGTACAGTTCGTCTCTATAAATGCTGTCATATGCGGCTTTGAAATCGATGAATAGGTGGTGGGTATCGATTTGGACTTCTTGAGTTTTTTCCAGGATCTGCCGAAGTGTGAAAATTTGATCGGTTGTGGACTTTCCTGGCCTAAAACCACACTGATAAGGGCCAATCAGGTTGTTAGTAAACGGTTTCAGGCGTTCACATATTACGGCAGATAGGATCTTGTAGGCGATGTTGAGGAGACTTATGCCTCTGTAGTTGGCGCAGTTCAGAGGGTCTCCTTTTTTGTGGATCGGGCAAACGATGCTGAGGTTCCATTCTTCAGGCATATTTTCATCCGACCAGATTTGGCTTATGAGTTGGTGGATGTTACTTACCAAGTCATCTCCGCCGGCCTTATAGAGCTCAGCGGGAAGGCCGTCATTTCCGGCAGCCTTATTAAGCTTGAGTTTAGATATTGCTATCCTCACTTCACTCAGGTCGGGTGGTTGGCAGTTTTCGCTGTCGTTGCCAATATTGAATGGTTCGTTCTGCCTGACAGCGGAATGTTGTTCGTCATCGCCGTTTAACAGTCTGCAGAAGTGGTTCTTCCATATCCTCAGCATCGACTGTGTCTCAACTACAATATTTCCTTGTTCATCTCGACAGGATTCTGTTCGAGCCTTGTATCCTTGGCTTTGACGTTTTACACTTTGGTAAAACTTGCGAACATCGTTCCTGGAGTGGCACCTCTCTATATCCTCGATCGCGCGCTTTTCTTGCTCTTTTTTCTTCTTGCTGAAAAGCCGATGTTCTTCCCTTCTTCTTTGCCTATAGAGCTCAATGGCAGCTCTCGTCTTCACCTGCAGCTTAGCCTTGTAGGCCTCGTTCTTGGCTGCGAGCATCTGTCGGCATTCCTCATCAAACCAGGGGTTTCTTGCTGGTGGGCGCGAGAAACCTAGCACATCAGTTGCGGCTGATCTAATGGCCTGTTGGCATCGTTGCCATTGCTCTTCGATATTCGATGCTGGTGGTATGGTGTTAATCGAGAGGTTAAGGGATACGCGTTGTGCGAAGGTCTTGGCGGTCTCTTGCGATTGCAGTCTTCCGACATTAAATTTTTTTACAGTATTTCTGGATTGTTGTGGCGTGGTGGATATCCGCATTCTTACCTTGGCTGCTACAAGGTAGTGATCCGAGTCGATGTTAGCTCCTCGGAATGTTCGGACATCCAAAATACTGGATGCGTGCCTCTTATCTATCGCAATGTGATCAATTTGGTTGACCGTTCGTTGATCTGGAGACCGCCATGTCCCCTTATGGATATCGAGGTGAGGAAACCGTGTGCTGGCTATAGTGGCATTTCGTTCCGTAGCGATAATTAGCCTAAGTCCGTTACCAGACGTGTTGTCGTGTAGGCTATGTTTTCCGACAATACTTCTAAAGATGTCTTCTCTTCCTACCTTTGCGTTAAAATCTCCCAGCACGATTTCAACATCGTACTTCGGTAGTCGCTCATAGGTTTTGTCGAGGAGCTCGTAGAAGCAATCCTTAGCTATATCATCTTTTTCTTCCGTCGGAGCGTGAGCGCATATAAGGCTTATGTTGGCGAATTTGGCCTTGATGCGGATTGTTACTATGCGTTCGCTAATGTCTTGGAAACATAAGACTTCTTGCCTAAGTCTGGCACTTATAACAAATCCGCATCCGAATAGTCGCTGTTTCTGCTCACTATAACACGGTCCGTAGTATATGTCACAGTTTTTCATCCTCTTTTTGCCCGGCCCATCCCATCGTATTTCCTGGATGGCAGTAATGTCTGCTTTGTAGCAGTTTAGGGCTTCCGCTAGTTGTTCGCCTGCACCTCTCCTGTTTAATGTTCTCACATTCCAGGTGCAGATACGAACGTCGTTGTCCTTTTTTCGTTAAGCAGGGTCGTCAACAATAAAATCCGTCCTTTCTGAGGCTATTGGTTGCTTCGTAACCATGTTTTTTTTCTGTGGGTGGGTAGTTAGCCCAAAGCACAACCCCCAACCTGGAGGGCCAGTTCCAATTTATTAGATACCCCTAGGACACGGGGCCATCAGTATCCACTACGGGATTGAGCGCTGCCGTTGGCCTTTCGGTTCATCCGCCACCATCTCTGTTCAAGGGGCCTGACTAACCCTTGAAATTCCTAGACAACCTGTTGTCCGAATATGTCAGAGCAGCTCATCTAGGTTCGCCTGGGACAGCAGGCCGGGTATTTTTCCGTGCCATTCTCACCAGGGTGTTTATAGTGTTGCTGTTTTTCGTCGTGTTATCAACACTCGCACTTATCGTTTAGCAAGTCAAATCCGGTTGGATGAGACCAGTACCCGATGGTTACCACTTGGAGGTAGAGATAAGCACATTTGATGTGTAGTCAGAGTTGCAACACTGGGCATTGCCAAGTTAACGCCAATCAGAGTCTACCCTCGTTCTACAGCACCCAACCATCCGAGTACCTATCGGTATTTATGTTTCATTAATTTTTTGTGAAGTGCAGCATTAACATGTGTGACGTCGAAAAAGCTATTATATTTTTAATAGAAAAATCGGGCGGCTTTATATAATTTTAAATCAAAGGACCTTGGTTAGGGATTGCTAAGGTAATACAAGGTGGCGCAAAAATAACCTTCCGATGTTTTTTGGCTGTAATTTAAAAAAAAATGAAAAACTTTGATTCTTCTTGTGGATTATTTTTGTTTGGTCTTTTAATTTTTTTTACATCAAGTCGAGAATATGATGTCATGTAAATGGCCGCCGCCACAGTTGATTGTCATTTGAGCCCTTTTTATGGCAAAAATTTCCAAAATTTCCGGCGATAGGTCCTCACATTCTTGACGGAAATTGTCTTTAAGAGCTGCAAATCTGAGGCTTGTTGACATAAACCCGCGACTTCAAAAAGCCCCACAAAAAGAAGTCTGAAGCGGTCAAATCAGGTGATCTTTCTGGCCAGTGCAAATCGCCAAAACGGGAGATTAGGCGCCCGGGAAATGCATCCTTCAGCATATCGGTTGTGGCACGTGCAGTGTGTGCCGTTGCACCGTCCTGTTGGAACCACATGTTTTCCAATCCCAATTCATCAAGTTGCGGCAAAAAGAACTCGTTGATCATTGCTCTGTAGCGCTCACCATTCACAGTAACCGTTTGGCTCGCGACGTCTTCGAAGAAAAAAGGTCCGTGACTTTGAGCGGGTGTAATGGCTCTTCGTGGGTTACACGCGGATTTTCAGTGCCCCAGAAGCGTAAATTTTGCTTATTTACGTACCCGCTAAGATGGAAATGGGCCTAATCACTCATGATTATTTTTGCTGAAAAATCATCTTCCTCTTGGTGGTGATTAAGGATGGCTTGAGCGTATGTTAGACGCGATTGGCGGTCAGCAGCTAACAGCTAATGCACCGTCTGGACTTTGTACGGAAACATCTTCAAATCTCGTACCAAAATTCGCTGTAAAGATTGTCGACTGATACCCATTTGCGTGGCACGTCGTCTGGTCGATGTCGACGGCGCTTCCATGACATCTTCGGCTACAGCAGCAATATTCTCTGCAGAACGGCTACTCCGGGGTCTGCCACACCTGGCAGCGTCTCGTGTTGTGCCAGTCTCTTCGAGGCGAGCGGCTAAACGTCGCAGTGTTTCACCAGTAGGCGTTGGACGGCTAGGAAATCTGCGACGAAATTCACGTTGTGCCAAAGTCACCGACCGATTATTGCTTAAATAAATAGTCACCAATATTCCGCGTTCTGGAGCAGTGTAGCGTAACATTGTTTATTAACGTGTATTTCGCATGTGTTTACTACACAAATGTCAAAACAGAACTGACATTAGGGGCCAATCGCAAAATTTATAGCATATTCTGATAGGAGGATTACTTTTGCACCACCTTGTACAATTCTCCTCTGCTAGTAAGAAGAGGAAACTTACAGCAGCTGACGAAACAGCCCAAAAACCAAAACTAAACGAAAAATTAAGCAAAAAATTCTATGTAATGAAAATAAATTTCTTAGAAGAACAAGAAATTGAGTCTTTAACAATAATAAGTGAAATAATAAGTTAAATTATGTGAAATTTAATATTAATTAATCATTTGTAATACTTTTGAACAAAAAAAATGCTCTCCTCATTGGAACGAAGAGTTTTTCTACTGGGGTAATACAGTATGATTCGGATATAAAAAAGTCCAATAATCCCAAGAATTTCTTTCTTGTATCCGTTTTTGCTTTTACGCAATAAACGGTTATAAGAAAAAAAATTCTTATATCCGAACAACGGATACAAGAAAAAACTTTCTTATAAAAAACGGTTAAGAAAAAAAATTTAAAAAAAAATAAATTATTTATTTTCAAGAAACAAAGAAAAACAAGTAAGGTACATGTTCAGTTCATACAATTCATTTCATGTTATATGTATAGGTACATATATGTTATCACATTTTACATTTATAAATAATATGTCCTACCTAAGTCCTTGCTCATATAAAAAAAATCTTAGTACATATGTATCTATACGTATATGCACATATTAAGAAATATGTGATTAATTATTTTGAAAATAATCTTCAATTTTTTTTGAACAAGTATTTCATCCCGTTGTCTGAAGAGAAGTTCTTCGACAGGTAGTCTTCATCAAAAAAAAAAAACGCTTTAACAACTTCTTCTCTACTTGGCTTCATTACAGGCATTTCAATAAATGTCGACTTGACCTCTTAGATAGTTTTACTGCTCAACGTCTCAGCTACTAATTCATTTTCGCCGATGTCCCCATAACAATCCTGGGCTTCCTCATCCGTTATGGATCTGAAAAAGTCTTCATTTTCTTCATCCATACGAGAGTCGATAACATCTGAGTCTTGGTTGTCAGTATCGCCCTGAATTTCAATTTCCCTTGAAATTCCGGCTTGTTTGAAGCAATTAGATATGGTTTGAGGTGAAACAAGCCACCAAGATCGTTTGGTGATATGTAGGGCTTTTAAAATGGTAATTTCTTTGAATAAACTGTTCATATAATTGCCCTCAACTGCTAAAAGAAGTAAAATGTAATCGCTTTGCAGGCAATACTTTACAGCCGCAGTAATACTTCTTTAGTACCTAAATTGACACTGTACGTGTACACTTTGTAAACGAAATCTTTAGACTCAATAAAGTCAATTCAATTCGTTGGCATAATAACAGTGCGGTACACTCATGTTCAAAAATTTTCTTTTAAACGATTTTTTTTCGGAAATTTGTATTCTTTTTTTTTCTACTTGGTTTCACCAATTCCAATAATTCATCAAATGAATTGAAAATCATTCTCGTATAGTTTCTAAATTTGTCTTCATCCTGCTGAAGTTCATAAAAAAAATTTAGCCCAATTTAATCAACGAATCTGAAGCCATCTTTAACGCAACTAATATTCTCTGCTCTCTAGTAGGAGAAAACTTATAAAGCATGAGTGTTGCCGCAGGTTTTTTCAAAAGTGTAACAATTTTTTTCCACTAAGAGTAACAAATGAAAAAAAAAATGTAACAAGCTGACAAAAAAATCGCTTTCAACTCATAAAAATCTTTATTAGTATTTAGGAACTCTTTATCACATTTCGTTTAAATACCTATTGGCACATAGACAATATAAAATAATAAAAAAAACAATAATGATTAAATTAAACTTTTATGATTATTATTACACGTACAAGTATTTGATTTGTTTTGCAAACATTATTGCTTCAATAGTTTTTAAAAGTTGAAGTTCAGAAAAAACTCGTTCTGCTGCAGCGGAACTGTGAAGTAAACTTAAAATTTTGTTGGCAAATTGCACAACATTTTCAAACAATTAATCTTGTTGTGGATTTTGTAAGGTTTTTACAAATCCCCAAAAATTTTCAATATTATTGAAATGTTTTAAGTTTTGTTGTAACTGTAACTTTCTGAACTCAAGGCATATATTTTCTTTATTTTCGGGATGGTACAACTTTTTGGAATTATTTAATAATAGCAAGATACAATTATGTTCAGTTACAATTTTTTCAGGATCTATAGCGATATATTTTTCAATTTGTCATTATTAAAATCGAACCATTTTTTCTCTGTATTGACCCACCTGTTGTATTTTAGTTTTGCTTCATTCGGTGTAGGTTATGAAAAAGCATTTTCCTTTTATGTGTTTCTGTTTTATTTAGTGTGGGTTCAGCCTTACTTTAACTTAAAATTTATAGGTGGTTAGGCTCTCAGTTATATACAAGGTGGCGCAAAAATAAACTTCCGAAAACGTTGTGCCAAAGTCACCGACCGATTATTGCTCAAATAAATAGTCACCAATATTCCGCGTTCTGGACATTAACTACACAAATGTCAAAACAGAACTGACATTAGGGGCCAATCGCAAAATTTATAGCATTTTCTGATAGGAGGATTAATTTTGCGCCACCTTGTATATAATTTCTTCGATATTTCGACTTTTTCGCTAGGCCTTATGAATAAATTATTGTGCAACTCGTTCGTTATTTTTTAGAATTGTTTGCTTTTTTTCAGCTTCATGTAGATCATTTATTTAATTCAATGTGCATTATCTTATTTTAGGTCATGGTGCTGATGTCAAATGTGTTCACTGGCATCCACAAAAGGCATTGATTGTATCTGGAAGTAAAGATAATCAGCAGCCAATCAAATTGTGGGATCCGAAGAGTGGTCAGGCATTAGCTACATTGTAAGTAAATATTTGATACATTGAAATGATTTACGAAAAAACGGTTATATATAAACCGAATCTTGATTTTAAACAACTCCATGCAACCTCCAAGAATATTACACTCATGACTCTTCTTGCTATGATTTACATAATGTACACACAGACTGTAGCCAGAATTTTGTAAAACATCCTGTCAACAAAATGTTCGTTTTTATTTTTGTGTTACGGGTCGCGCATTTATAAATCCATTTAAGTCACTAGGCGAGTTACGCTTTCGCATCCTTCAGCGATTTTTCTAGGGTGGAACAACATTTTAAGCAGAGGCAACTTTTATCAGTCAAAACAAACATTGGTATCGTATTCAAATCACATTATAGGATATTTCCATTTTTACTTGCCATATATCTACACATGACTACCTGCATCTACTCATTATATCATATGGTGTTCCACTTATTGATCCCACATAAATTTTCCTCTGATGCCTCAACTCAGATTTCTTGATTAAGAAAAGCAACATTCTCAGCAAGGGTAACATTTTATGTCAAACAACAATTTTATTACTTTGCAGCTTATAATAGGGGTATTCCCGTACTTTTTCAGTACAAACATTAGTGAATTCTTAAATTCCTTGACATGGGGTGAGGAGACAAATTTACTGAATAGTCTGCGAACGCTTTATGTAAATTACAGTAAAATCATTCGTTTTGTTTGGCTTTTTAAAAACAAATGACATAAAACCAACTGACGATTTACTGATACTTACCAACAGAAATGTCTGCAGGGTACACATTCCGTTACATTCAAAAGGACAATCGTTGACGATAGTGAAGGAGACTATATAGGTACGTACCGTGTACCGTGTGTGTACCGACAGAATATAAAAATTGCACCTACATACCTAGCAAGTCTCCTACACTATCGTCAACGATAATCGTTTTAAAAGTTACGGAATTAGTAGCCAGTCGTTTTTTTGTCGTTTTAGTCGTTTTAGTTCTGTTTTTTTTTAAATTTTTGCGTACGGGAACGACAATTAGTAAAAATGATTAAGAATCAGTTAAATAATATTGCTTAGGAACAGACCTACTTTCTGATACTGACTTACAGTTAACTGATTCGGTGGTAAGAATTTTACAGATTTTCCTGAAGGAGTCGTTTTTTCCTCTTCCAATAGTACTCTCTTTTACTAATTTAAGGATTAGGGTACGAGAGCTGCAATGAGTAAAAATCATTAATATTAAGTAAGAATCAATAAAAATAATATTTTACGGGAACAGACCTAATAATTAATTAAGATAAATTTCTTTATGGTACCAGCTGCAATTTTGTAGCAGAAAAGGCGAAAAGATAAGTTTTACGAATTTTAGTCTCAGATATTGTAGAAAATTTCCGATTTTCAAGATAAAATCATGCTCCACTTACGAATTTTTCAAACCGATTTGAAGTAGAACACCATGCGTTTATACGGTCTGGGAGTTGGAAACGAGTCAAACAAAATATCTACCATTTTTCTTAGACATATATTACCAATGGAAATGCAAAAAAAAAAAAAAACCTTTATCAAACTAACTATTAGAGTAGAAAAAATAATATATTTTGCAATACGTCCTCTTGTTGGGCGCCATTCACAAACAATAAAAACTTTGAAATAATAAACAATAATTAAACATTATAGACATGCTCACAAGTCGACAGTAATGGATCTCAAATGGAACAACAACGGCAACTGGTTAGTGACAGCATCTCGTGATCATTTGCTTAAGCTTTTCGATATTCGAAATCTCCGGGAAGAAGTACAAGTCTTTCGTGGTCACAAGAAGGAGGCAAGTTCCGTGTCCTGGCATCCAATACACGAAGGTCTCTTTAGTTCAGGTGGCTCAGATGGTTCAGTATTATTTTGGAATGTGGGGTAGGTTCTATAAAACAAATCTTCAATATCAAGACTAAATGGAATTTATCATTCTAGTACTGACAAAGAAATTGGAGGCATCGAAGCAGCTCACGATAGTATTGTTTGGACACTGGCGTGGCATCCACTTGGTCACATTCTCTGTTCTGGTTCGAATGATCACACTATCAAGTTCTGGACCAGAAATCGTCCGGGCGATCTCATGAGAGACAAGTACAATTTGAATACTCTTCCAGCTAGTTTGGCCACAATGGATGACTGTGAATATGGTGAGTAGATGCCCTGTTCCATATCTAACATGAATATTGATGTAAGTCCATTCTTTTTTGTTCTAGATGACGCTGTCATACCTGGTATGGGTCCAGAGGATAAGGTTGAATTCACCGAAAGTCTGACTGCTGACAAAGGATTCATTCCTGGCTTGGATTTGGATCCAAGCAAGCTCAACGATAAAGACAGAGAGAAGAAGGTACCGTATAGTAAGCCGATTCCTAGAAACTTCCAAGCTCATTGGAACGATAGTCGTCGCAATGAAGACGGTGACGAGAATTGTAAAGATCCCGGTATGTTGGAAGGAATGCCAGACAACATGGATCCAAATACAATTGTTGCCATAATGGTATATGGCAAACTAATACGTGTTATGCCCGATAGCAAGTTGGCTGCGATTATACGCAATGGTCCCGATGCTCTAAATCGATACATCACCTCGGGAGAAATCGACGAGCTTCGAGATCTTATACCAGTAGAGAATAGGCGTAGTCTATCGCCATCACATGGTCGTAGCAAGTCACCACCCGTAAAGAAGTCCAGATTCGAGCCAAGGAATCACAATGCTAAGGTGATATATGCCAGCGATTTGGACTGGCGCTCGCCAAATCCGTTCTCGACGAAAATGAAGAACAATGATGATTCCGAAGGAAACAACGGCGGAAATGGTGACGTCGACCTTCGTCGTATTAAATCTGAAGACAACAATACCAGACCGAGTCCCTGGGCAACCGGACCACTGGCTAACAACGATAGCAGAGCAAGTCCGTGGGCGACACCACAACAAAACGGATACAACAACAACACATCCAACCCACAGTTCAATACAAACGCATTCAACACCAATTCCAGTTCAAATCCAAATAACCCATTCGGAGGTGGTGCACCGAGCCACAACAACAATTTCAGGGAAGACAGAGATATAGACAACAACTCGAATTCGGACGGTGGCCAATCGGATCAGAAACGATTCGACAATTCGAACAATCATCGCTTCAAGGACGATGACGACGATGACCATCGTAGTGGAAGTCGTAGCGGCCGACGAGGTGGCAGCGAACGCAACCGAGATAGAGGGCGACAAAATGACCGCCGTCAGAACAGAAATCGGAGTAATCGGCGATACTAAAGATGTTGATCAACTGAAATGCATGAGCCGATTATCGATGATGCAGTAAACTTAAAAAAAAAAGATTTTTATCATTTAATGTTACTATTTTGTTATTTTAAGTAAATTTTAGTTGGCAATATGATAAAGAAACGAAAGGGCTAAAGCAACCCAAAGCCATCGTCGGTATCTGGATTGCAAATACTTTTAAATTTTTAAATGTAATGCGCGTTAACATTTTTTTTTTCGTTTTCCTTTTACATGTTAGAAATTAGAAAATATGAGAAACAACAGAAAACAAACAAAAAATAATTGAAAACTTCGAAATTGTTATCAAATTTAAGCGAAATTCTATGAGTAATTGAGTTTTAAGATAATTTATACGAACAAACAAAAAATATTCTCAGAATGTAGTGAGAGACAGATTGGGAAATAAATTCTTTTTCAGCTTAGGAATCCCATTGAGGCATTGAGGGACAAATGAACGCCAATAACCAAACATGCTAGGTAAGTAATCAATGGAGTTTCCAAAGGTGTTTCAGTTTTTTTTAAAGTTCATTTCAACGGATAACGAAGTGTAAGAATGTTTAAGTGCAGACATGCTTGTTCAGTTTAAGTGCAAACATTATTGTTAAGTGATTTGTGATATAGTTTGTGTTTTTAATAATGTTCCAACGACATAGACTTGGTAAGTGTTTGTGAAACTCTGAGAATATTTTCATTAGTTGATCTTTTTTTTTTCTATAAACAGAGATAGAGCTTCAAGCGAGTATGCATTAACACAAGATCTTACACTACTTACATGCTAAGGGAATTTTGAACGTTCTTCATGTTTCGTTTGGATATTTTAACTCAAAAATGGGAAAAAATATATTTTTACAATTATTCATTACAAAAGTATTTTTTTTTTTCAAATATCTTCTAAATCGTAAGTAGAGTCGGAGATTTGTGAAGTAAACTTAATCTCTGTTTCAGTTTAGCCTTAACATGAAGGGAAAGTTAAATGTTCCTACATGGACAGTATAGACAGGTGTAGGTAAATAAAAGTTGCACGCATTCTGTAGAATTTTAATGGCTCCTAATAGAGCCATACGCATCCAGTATTTTGGATGTCCGAACATTCCGAGGAGCTAACATCGACTCGGATCACTACCTTGTAGCAGCCAAGGTAAGAATGCGGATATCCACCACGCCACAACAATCCAGAAATACTGTGAAAAAATTTAATGTTGGAAGACTGCAATCGCAAGAGACCGCCAAGACGTTCGCACAACGCGTATCCCTTAAACTCTCGATTAACACCATACCACCAGCATCGAATGTCGAAGAGCAATGGCAACGATGCCAACAGGCCATTAGATCAGCCGCAACTGATGTGCTAGGTTTCTCGCGCCCACCAGCAAGAAACCCCTGGTTTGATGAGGAATGCCGACAGATGCTCGCAGCCAAGAACGAGGCCTACAAGGCTAAGCTGCAGGTGAAGACGAGAGCTGCCATTGAGCTCTATAGGCAAAGAAGAAGGGAAGAACATCGGCTTTTCAGCAAGAAGAAAAAAGAGCAAGAAAAGCGCGCGATCGAGGATATAGAGAGGTGCCACTCCAGGAACGATGTTCGCAAGTTTTACCAAAGTGTAAAGCGTCAAAGCCAAGGATACAAGGCTCGAACAGAATCCTGTCGAGATGAACAAGGAAATATTGTAGTTGAGACACAGTCGATGCTGAGGATATGGAAGAACCACTTCTGCAGACTGTTAAACGGCGATGACGAACAACATTCCGCTGTCAGGCAGAACGAACCATTCAATATTGGCAACGACAGCGAAAACTGCCAACCACCCGACCTGAGTGAAGTGAGGATAGCAATATCTAAACTCAAGCTTAATAAGGCTGCCGGAAATGACGGCCTTCCCGCTGAGCTCTATAAGGCCGGCGGAGATGACTTGGTAAGTAACATCCACCAACTCATAAGCCAAATCTGGTCGGATGAAAATATGCCTGAAGAATGGAACCTCAGCATCGTTTGCCCGATCCACAAAAAAGGAGACCCTCTGAACTGCGCCAACTACAGAGGCATAAGTCTCCTCAACATCGCCTACAAGATCCTATCTGCCGTAATATGTGAACGCCTGAAACCGTTTACCAACAACCTGATTGGCCCTTATCAGTGTGGTTTTAGGCCAGGAAAGTCCACAACCGATCAAATTTTCACACTTCGGCAGATCCTGGAAAAAACTCAAGAAGTCCAAATCGATACCCACCACCTATTCATCGATTTCAAAGCCGCATATGACAGCATTTATAGAGACGAACTGTACAGAGCCATGCCTAGTTTTGGTATACCGCCCAAACTCGTCCGTTTGTGTAGGATGGCGATGGAGAATTCTCGGTGCTCCATCAGGGTCGGAAACGACCTCACCGACACATTCGATACCAAAAAAGGATTTAGGCAAGGCGATGCGCTGTCATGTGACTTCTTTAATCTGATTCTTGAGAGAATTGTGCAAAACTCCAAAGCCAACACCAGAGGCACAATTTTCCAAAAGTCGGTGCAACTACTAGCATACGCTGACGATATTGACATCATTGGTAGGACTCAACGTGATGTCATAGCCACGTTTGCTAGTATAGAGAAGGAAGCGGCGAAAATGGGTTTAGCAGTAAATGAGGGTAAGACTAAGTATATGCTGTCAACACGAAAGGACACACAACATCGACGAATTGGACAGAACGTCACCATTGACAGATA
Source organism: Rhingia campestris (assembly GCA_932526625.1). Classification (NCBI taxonomy): domain Eukaryota; kingdom Metazoa; phylum Arthropoda; class Insecta; order Diptera; family Syrphidae; genus Rhingia; species Rhingia campestris. The sequence continues at coordinate 32,554,012 of OW052183.1, forward strand.
TAACTTTGAGGTAGTACGGGACTTTGTCTACCTCGGCTATGCTATTAACTCTGACAACAACATCTCGTCAGAAATTAAACGAAGAATTACTCTTGCCAACCGCTGTTTCTTCGGGCTAAGAAGGCAATTTAGTAGTAAAGCCCTCACTCGAACTACTAAGGAGATCCTATATAAGACCCTGATCATCCCAGTCCTGCTCTACGGCACTGAAGCATGGACCGTATCAAAAGCGGATGAAGAAATCCTTGGTAGATTCGAGAGGAAAATTCTTCGGAAAATCTTCGGTCCCGTTTACGTTGACGGGCTATGGAGACGAAGATTCAACCAAGAACTATACGAGCTGTACAGCGACATGCCCCTGGTCAAAAAACTCCGCATTGGACGTTTAAGATGGCTAGGACATGTAGAACGAATGGACACCAATACTCCGGCTCGCAGAGTCTTCGATTCCCAGCCAGACGTCGGACGCAGTAGAGGAAGACCTCGCCTTAAGTGGCGCGCACAAGTGGAAACCGACCTCAACCAACTTGGAGTGCGCAACTGGAGGCAGTTAGCTAAGGACCGGGCTAATTGGAGAGGCATGTTGGTTGAGGCCCAGGTTCATTCCGGACTGTAGCGCCACTTAAGTAAGTAAGTAATAGAGCCAGTATTGGCTATCATTACTATGATGGAGAAGTCCGAAAAGCCCGCCAATCGGGCTGTGCACCCATCTCAATTTTAAACGGTTAGAGGGATTTGGTTAATGGTACCAACCATAAAGGGGAGGTAAATGTCATGGATACAATGTAGAGCCAAAATACCCCGAAAAGAAAAACGTATACAATATTAGCCCCAGGCTATACTTTTTTTTTACAAAGGTTCGTCATAATCATCCACTCACCCCATTTTTCTGAAGAAATTTTTAGAGGAGGGTATGCCCACCGATCACCATTAAACAGTGGTACTACGCAACAAAATAATATCGGTTCGCATTGGTTGGATGTTGTAGAACGATGTAGACTCTGGTTGGATTTAACTTGGCAAAGGTCAGTGGTTGTAACTCTGACAATTTTGCTTATTTTTACCTCCAATTGGTAACCATCGGATATTGGTCTCACCCAACCAGATTTAATTTTATTGTTGACATTGCTAAACGCAAAAAGGTCAACGACGTTTGTTTCTGCACCAATGCTATGGGCATTGCAAAAAGAAGATGAAAAACTACGGACCGTGTTATAGTGAGCAGAAACAGCGACTATTCGGATATGGATTTGTTATAAGTGTCAGATTTAGGCAAGAAGTCTTATATTTTGCCAAAACATAAGCCTTATATGCGCAGACGCCCCGACGTAGGAAAAATATGATAAAGTTAAAGATTGCTTCTACGAGCTCCTTGAAAAACGTATGAGCGAACCTCCGAAGTACAATGTTAAAACGAGCTGGGAGGTTTTAACGCAAAGGTAGGAAGGGAACAATAATCATTAAATCACAGAAGATTATTGAGCGATTGCTCATGAGGTCTCGACTACCGGCCAACCAAGTTTTTTTCTGTAAGGCATATTAGAAGTATTGAAAGAAGTCTTATAGAAGTAAATAGCTTCCTAAAAGTGCGCAAAATGTTTTTCCATAAGACTTACTGGAGGGGAAATAGCTTCCATAGTGCTTAATCGAAGCTAAATTATTAGTTGGGACTCCGCGAACGATGTTCGCAAGTTTTACCAAAGTGTAAAACGTCAAAGCCAAGGCTCGAACAGAATCCTGTCGAAATAAACAAGGAAATATCGTTGTTGAGACACAGTCGACGACAACTACCTTCCACCGGACCTAAGTGAAGTGAGGATAGCAATTTAAACTCAAGCTAAACAAGTATTTTTATAAAGAACTATACAGAGCAAGGAAACGGCAAAAATGGTTTTAGCAAGAAATGAGGGTAAGATTAAGTTTATGCTGTTAATACGAAAGGACACATAACATCAACGAATTGGGTATGGGTCTTTGTCTACCTCGGCTCCGCTATTAACTCTGGAAAAAAAAATTCTGTTAGAAACTACATGAAGAATTACTCTTGCCGACAGCTGTTTCTTGAGCGATGAAGGTAATTTAATAGTAAAGCCCTCACTCAAACTACTACTATATAAGACCCTGATCATCCCAGTCCTGCTCTACGGCCCTGAAGCATGGACCATATCAAGAGTGGATGAAGAAATCCTTGGTCAATTTGAGAGGAAAAATCTTCGGTGCCGTTTCCGTTTCCGAGTCGAAGATTCAACCAAGAACTATTCGAGCTGTACAGCGACGTACCTCTAGTAAAAAACTCTGTATTGGACGTTTAAGATGGCTAGGACATGTAGAATGGACACCAATACATCGGCTCGCAGTCTTCGATTCCCAGCCAGACGTCGACGCAGTAGAGGAAGATCTTGCCTTAAAAAAACCGACCTCAACCAACTTAAAGTGCGCAACTGGAGTATTGGAGAGCCATGTTGGTTGAGGCCAGGTTCATTCCGGACTGCAGCGCCACCTAAGTAAGTAAGTTGTGTTACTCATAGTACTTCAGCAAAACAAAATATATAGTAACAGTTGCTTCAGGCATATACGGATACTTTTCTGTGCAAGGCGCTTAACATAGGGCAACAACTTGACCAGATGGGTACAACTCAACGATAGACATTTAGAGAAAATCATGTCGATACTCGTTTGTAAATCATTTTTTCCAATTAAGGTATGTATTGTGGCCTACTGTTTTGGCCTGCATGAGGAATTTTCTAATTTCTATCTATATGCACTACGTACTACATTGAAATGTGATTGTCCCAATTTAGTTAGAGGAATAAAACTAACTGTCTTGAGATGTTTTTTAAACTTGCGCCCTTCAGATAATTGTTTGGGAATTTTATTTGTACCTACCCATACATGTTCATGCCCGATATTAATTACATTTAAGCACATCGTCCATACACCTAATAGCTTTATCAACGACAAATAAAACCATGAAATCAGTTACCAGATTTGCCTTCCGAAATCGGCGTTAAACTGTGGGCTGCATTCAATGATCCGAAAATATAACTCGGCTCACAGAAATGAATGGAGAAGCTTGGTTTGAGTATCTGTTTTTGGCCGTTAATGCTTAATATTCATTTGAGATTCTAGGAACGTCCCAAAATGCCATTCGTGGAAACAGGCATTGAAGCTCCTGATTCTATCAATCGCATGAATGTCATATTGAAGACAAGCCTGGGGTAGGTATATCCGACAAAACTGTCATATGAAGTAGTAGGGCTATGCATGTTTCAGAGTATTACGATTGCTATTATGGAAATTATAACTTTTCTTCCTAATTAACTTATCTCCCTATCTTACACTTTAGGGAAAACAGACCGGACTTTGTCAGCTGGAAACCTAAACAAAAATACATGGATACTTGACCGATTGGCTGATAATCGACCCAGGGCTTCTGAGTGGCAGTTCATCGCATTATCCATCGCGTCACTGAGTGCACCCTATATGGGCAGATACTGTCTATAAAGATAAAACTTCAAATAATTGTTGGAATAATAATTGGAATGAATATTCTCAGAAATTTAGTGACTAACTTAACTCGGAACCGGATTAAAATCTGATAACTGGTTCGACCGGTCTCGGACAAATATTCAAAGTTATTTAGATGAAAATTTCGGCGTTACATAATTTTGAAATAATTTTATATATTAAATTCAATAAAATATCGGTTGACTTTGATATTCGACTTTAATTTTTAAAAAATGTCTGCAAAAAAAAATACAAATTTTTGGCGCAACAGGCTCGTTAGTACCCAGGGCCTAGCTTTCTCACAGCCATTCATGTGTGCGTGTGTACTTCTTGCACGATGGCGGGACCTCCTGTTTTATGCCGACTCCGAACGGCTAAGTTGAGATAAGCTATTCTTGACAATTGATACTACTCGGATGATTTGTCAGTTCATCACGAGAGGAGGGCCAGTGAAAAATCATTCAGGTGTTGCTACGGCTGGGAATCGAACCCAGACCTTCTGCGCGGCAGTTCATCGCACTAACCATCGCGCCACTGAGCCCTCTGCATGTCCATAAAATACTATCAAAAACATATATGAAGGCTATAATTCGTTGTGGTAATACACTATCCGATTCCATGTTTAAACGTTTAACGAATTTTAGTGAACAGAATTAACTAAACATTTTGTTCAAACATTTCATCGAATTTCTTTAACACTTTTTAAGAACTAGTTTAAGAAAACGCTTCAATTTTTTTATAGATGAGGATTGAAGAATCGATAGGTGCTTCAGTTCAAAATGAGCCAACTCCGGTGGTTTATTCCAAAAAGTGCGGCGGATCGTATTGAGAGCGATATTTTAATTTCTACCGTATTCGCTTTTGCTTATTCTTAAAAGTGAAAGCAGGGGAAAATAATGTTTCCAGAGCATTTCAGTTTTTCCATTTATTTTCCCAAATATTCGACATCTGTTGGCAGTTTTTTTTTTTCATTTCTTCGTAATTTTCTTGTACATATTTGACAGATTAATCTTATAAACAATTTGGAAATATAACAATACAAAAACGCATCAAAAGCGGTTAGGCGCGCTTTTGGGAATAACGCCCCTGAATTTCATCGAAAAAGGATCATTAGCGATGAAGCTCATATTTGGCTTATGGCTTAGTCAATAATTCAAAATCCAATCAAGATACTGGCCGTGTTCCGGAACGCAGGGGGTTTATTTCCAAAAGTGCATCGAATCGCTTTTGATTACGAATTTGTATTTTCATATTCTCAAAAGCGATTCTCTTTTAGGTGAATACGTTAGGTTAGATGGGCTGTTGACGCTCGGGTGAGTCGTCAAACTCGCATAGGCCTATGTGGGCCCATAGCGATACCCTTCGAAGAGGTATCCTGAAATAGAGAAAGAGGATACCTGGTTAAGTTCGCTAGTGATACTTATGCGGTGCTGGTCTGTGTTGCTCCTTCAGCCTCAAAGAGGTAGTTGCTCCATCCTGATCTGCTACAAAAATGGACTATCAGCGCTATTGGGATAGTCGTTAGGTCACTTAGGTCATCGAAATAAAGGCTGCCTAGTATTTTAAAACGACTGCCACTGATCGCAGGGCAGTGGCATAGCAGGTGTGAGACATCTTCTTCGACGTCAGGGTCGCTGCATTTCCTGCAAAGTTGGTTCGCACCAGTCAGTTTTATCTTATTAGAGTGCTTACCCAACAGGTTGTGACCTGTTATCACTCTCACCGCTATAGAAATGGAAGCTCTATTCAAAGCTAATAGCTTGTTTGATTTGCTGCCGCTTAATTCTGGCCAGAGAGATTTTGTGTGTGTACAAGTTATTGTATTTTGCCATCTTGTTATGGTTGCTTTTTGAGTGTGTTTAGTTATTTCATGTTTTTTTAGATACTAGCGGGGGATTGACCCTTTTATCAGCTAGGGAAATGCAACTGGACGATCCTAGTCTGGCTAGTTCGCCTGCTTTCTCATTTCCTATAATGCCATTATGTCCTGGCACCCAGATAATTTGGACTTTGTTCTGGCTACAAAGAGCCTTCAGCTCTTCGCGGCAGCGTCCAACTACCCGTGATTTTAGTATATTGGATGCCAGAGCTTTAATGGCCGCTTGACTATCCACGTAGATGGAGATATCCTCATGTGATATGTCCAATACCATAGCCGATTCGGCAGCTTCGAGTATGGCCAGAATCTCAGCTTGGAATACACTACACGAGTTTCCTAATCTCAAGGATGTAGCCAGCCCGATCATTTCAGAGTAGACACCAGAGCCCACTCCGACTTCCATTTTGGATCCGTCGGTATAGATTGATATTTCAGTGTTAGATAACACATTGTTTGAAGACCATTCGTCTCTGCTTGGTATTCTGATAGAGTAATTAGTATCAAAGTCGTGTGATATGGGATCATGAAGTCAGATGCTACATCCGCATATGCCATTGAGTTTAATATTGAGCTATGGCCAAAAGGCTTCGTAAGTAGATTGCCCGTTTCTTTGAGTCTTGCTGCGCTTTTTGCTTGCTTGCTGCTTGTTTCTAACCCTACTGTGGGGCTAGTCCGCATGGCTCCTGTCGTGAGTATGCATGCTGTCCTTTGAACTTTCGTAAGCTTGGTCATATGTTTTGCTTTTTTCATAGCATTCCACCAGACCAATCAACCGTATGTTAGGATTGGTCTGACAATGGCTGTGTATAGCCATTTTGTGACCTTCGGGGATGGGCCCCATTTTTTGCCGCAGATTCTGTTGCAGCTATAGAGGGCAAAATTTGCTTTCTTTACTCTTTCTTCAACGTTTAGATTCCAGTTCAGTTTACTATCGAGTATCACCCCCAGATATTTCGCGCTTGCTGACAATGAGAGAGTCGAATCTTCCAAAGACGGTGCCGGAAATGCTGGGATCGATCTCATGTTAGTAAAGAGAACCAGTTCTGTTTTGTTTGGATTTACACCCAGCCCGCAAGACTGTGCCCACTTGCTGAGTATATTGAGACTTCTTTGCATAATTTCACTCAGTGTCGGTGGGAATTTTCCGCACGCCATGAGGACTACGTCATCAGCGTATGCCACTGTTTTTATTGCAGTGATATCTAGCTTCTTAAGTGCCTCGTTGACTACTAATAGCCAGAGGAGTGGGGATAGTACGCCTCCCTGGGGGAGGTTTAGGTGAATACGTTAAATTTTAAAGTATATTGAAAGAGACGACAATTAAAAACATACCTCCACTTAAAGGTTTTCCTAAAAACCTTCGAAGATTTTCTTAATGTACTCAAATATTATAATAAAACTGCAAAACATAAACATTTCCGCGTACATTTGGAATAAAAGGAAGTCAAACTCGTGGGCTGCCATTCGTCAATAGTTTTCATTTTTCTCACCAGCCGTAATTCCTTGTGAAGAAAATTGAGAAAAAATAAACGAAACTCTTTTCTACGCCACTTTTGTAGCAGATATTTGTCGTGTTGTTATCGATCGTTATCTATCATCACACGAAGTGTCGTATCTGTAGCTCACAAACCGTTTTTAGCGGCCCTTACACGGTCAATCGAATGACATCATTCACTAACTATCAACAAGAATTCGCCGCGCTTTTTGTGTTTGTTTTGTTTGTTTTTTTTAAATACAAAACTGTTGTGTTCCTGTTGAAAATATGCACCGACATTGTAATAATGGAACAACAATATCGCTACTAAACGATTCTAAAAATGTGTTTGTGAACTGTGCAACAAAGCGAGCTGCTACTCATGCTAACGAATATCTAACGAAATGTTAAATTTCCAATTTACGAGAATAAAGTCAACGTGAAATAGACCGCAATTTTTGCCTCGTAGGAGAATTTCAAATACCTATCACCTGCTCTAGCTCTGAACGCAAAAACATTTGAAATATTTTCACCTATAGATGTCACTGACCCACAGGAAATCATGGTGATGGTGTTTTGTTTCAAACGGTTTTTTTTTAGTTTCCCTCAATCTATACCGTATTGTTAATTTCATTTGAGTAAAAGTTTTTCTTTTATTTAAAAATGAGTTGGTTACATTGCAACAAGTGCGGCATTTTCAAATCTTCCAACATATCGATGGACTATTTTTGTGGTTCGTGTGGCCATGTGTTTTGCAGTACATGCACCAAACATCTTACCATCTGTCCGATTGATAACCGTCCATTGAAGGGAGTACCAATAAACGACACCATGCCGCAAAAACTACGCACATACTTTGAAAATCCAAATAACTTCCTAACATCATGGCAAAAGTCGATTCGCTTTCAATTCCAGCAACGATCACGATGTGAATCACTTCAATTCACGAGCACAATGGCCAAGCTTCGACAACTCAAAAAGGAGATACATTTATTCCAGAAAATAAGCACAGCTCTCGATGAGAGCAATGAAAAAGAAATGAAACGCAATGCCAAAATGAAAACTTATTTAAGGCATTGTTTTCAAAAAAAGGGGTTTCCGAATAGACAGGCGGATATGTCAACCTCGAAACACTCTTTTATGTCTGAAATGAGCTTGGATCTCACATCCATACATGGAGAGTCAGGTGGTAGGCATTATCGATGTACTCTGCTAATGTGTTTTTTTATGTTTGTTATATTATATTACAGTTGATCTACAGTTTGATGAATTTGACGATAGTAACTAGGTGGAGGCTACTGAAGTATTGTGTTCTTAATTTTATAACACTCAACATTATGTATTTCTTTCTTAATGAATAATAAACTTTAAAAAAAAACATTTATTACTGCGTCTTGTTTAAGTCCTTTGAAATTGTGCAAAAGGTTTTGCTTAACATACATAAACATCGTAAAGGACAGACGAAACTAGGGAAGTCACTAAAATGTGGTAAAACATCTATCCCATCCCATATTTTTTATATGATATAGCTACCTGCTTGGGGCATGTCGCTGTACAGCTCGTATAGTTGTTGGTTGAATCTTCGTCTCGATATCCCGTCAACTCAATTTCGAATCGAACAAGGATTTCTTCATCCGCTTTTCATACGGTCCATGCTTCAGCTCCGTAGAGCAGGACTGGGATAATCAGGGTCTTATATAAAATCTCCTTAGTAGTTCGAGTGAGGGCTTTACTAATGAATTGCCTATTAGCCCGAAGAAACAGCAAACAAACAGAAAAGTTGTTGTCAGAGTTAATAGGGGAGCCGAGGTAGACAAAGTCCCGTACCGAACCTGATGGAACAGCGAGAATTCTCCATTGTCATCCTGCACAGACGGACGAGTTTGGGCGGTATACCAAATCTAGACATGGCTATGAATAGTTTGTCTCTATAGATGCTGTCGTATGCGGTTTTGAATCGATAAATAGGTGGTGGGTATCGATTTGGACTTCTTGATTTTTTCATCTACATCTGCCGAAGTGTGAAAATTTGATCGGTTGTGGACTTTCCTGGCCTAAAACCACACTGATAAGGGCCGATAAGGTTGTTGGTAAACGGTTTCATGCGTTCACATATTACAGCGGATAGGATCTTGTAGGCGAAGTTGAGTAGACTTATGCCTCTGTAGGTGGCGCAGTTCAGAGGGTCTCCTTTTTTTGTAGATCGGGCAAACGATGCTGAGGTTCCATTCTTCAGGCATACTTTCATTGTTACTTACCAAGTCATCTCCGAAGGCTTTAAAAAGCTCAGTGGAAAGGCCGCCATTTCCGGCGGCCTTATTAAGCTTTAGTTTAGATATTGCTATCCTCACTTCACTTAGGTCAGATGGTTAGTAGCTTTGCTGTCGTCGCCAATATTGAATGGTTGGTTCTGCCTGACAGGGGAATGTTGTTCGTCATCGCCGTTTAACAGTCTGCAGAAGTAGTTCTTCTATATCCTCAGCATCGACTGTATCTCAACAACGATATTTCCTTGTTCATCTCGACAGGATTCTGTTCGAGCCTTGCATCCATGGCTTTGACGTTTTACACTTTGGTAAAACTTGCGAACATCGTTTTTGGAGTGGTACCTCTCTATATCCTCGATCGCGCGCTTTTCTTACTCTTTTTCTGAAAAGCCGATGCTCTTCCCTTCTTCTCTGCCTATAGAGCTCAAGGGCAGCTCTCGTCTTCACCTGCAGCTTAGCCTTGTAGGCCTCGTTCTTGGCAGCAAGCATCTGTCGGTTTCTTAACATTTTTCACAGTACTTCTGGTTTGAAGTAGTCAGAGTCGATGTTAGCCCCTCGGAATGTTTGAACATCCAAAATACTGGATGCGTGCCTCTTGATATGGAGATCCACATGTCCCCTTATCGATATCGAGGTGAGGAAAACGTATGCTGGCTAAAGCTTTCGTTCCGTAGCGACGTCAATTAGCCTAAGTCCGTTACCAGACGTGTTGTCGTGTAGGCTATATTTTCCGACAATAATACTAAAGATGTCTTCTCTTACTACCTTAGCGGTAATAGGTTTTGTCAGGGAGCTCGTATAAGCAATCTTTCGCTATCATCTTTTTCATTCGTCTGGGCGTGAGCGCATATATGGCTTATGTTGGCGAATTTGGCCTTGATGCGAATTGTTACAATGCGTTCGCTAATGTTTTTCGCAGCATAAGACTTCTTGCCTAAATCTGGCACTTTTAACAAATCCGCATCCGAATAGTCGCTGTTTCTGCTCACTGCTCACATGGTCCGTAGTAGATGTCACAGTTGTTCATCCTCTTTTTTTCCGACCTATCCCATCTTATTTCCTGAATGGCAGTAATGCCTGCTTTCTAGCAGTTTTGGGCTTCCGCTAGTTGTTCGCCTGCATCTCTCCTGTTTAATGTACCCACATTCCAGGTGCAGATATGAACTTAACGTATTTTTTCGTTTAGCGGGGTCGTCAACAATAAAATCAGTACTTTATGAGGCTATTGGTTGCTTCGTAACAATGTTTTTTCCCTGGGTGAGTAGTTAACCCCAACCTGGAGGGCCAGTTTCCAATTTATTAAATACCCCAAGGACATGAGGCCATCAGTATTCACTACGGGACTGAGCGCTGCCGTTGGCCTTTCAGTTCATCCGCCACCATCTCTGTTCAAGGGGCCTGACTTACCCTAGAGGTTCCTAAATAACCAGTCGTCTGAATATGTCTATTCGCCTGGGACACCAGGCCGGGTACTCCGTGCCATTCTGACAAGGCTGCTTATAGTGTTGCTGTTTTTCGTCTTGTTATCAATACTCGCACTTATCGTTTGGCATAGCGATCTGTTCAACATATACATGTCCATGTTGATCGCTATGTTCTTGGTTGAATTTTATTTTAATTTCATAGCCTGTCAACACAAACGGAATGGACACCGATGCCCCGGCTCGCAGATTATTCGAATTTCAGCACGACGTCAGACGCGGTAGATGAAGAGCCTTAAGTGACGTGCAGAAGTAGAAACCGATATGAAACAACTTGAAGTGCGCAAGTGGAGGCAGTTATCTATGGGCCGTGCTAATTGGAGAGACATGCCACTTAAGCAAGTAAGATGTTTAAAATAGTCGCAGAGTCACAGAGCGTTTGATTCCCAACCAGATGCTATACGCAGTAGAGGTAGACGTCGCATAAAGTAGTGTCCGACAACTTTAAGAGCGCAACTGTTGGCAGTTTACTATGGATCGAGCTAATTAAATACGCATTTTGATAAGGACCCAGTTTCACAGAGTAAGAAAGTTGTGGCAACGACCTACCTTTCACCTTCTTCAATACTGGCCACGCTGCTTTCAGTTTTTCATTACAAGCGTTCGGGTCAGTCGGCAATCACTTACGTCATTAAACCAGGCCATCTGGAGCCCGGTAGCTAACGATCAAAGATCCTCATAGCTTAAGGTAAAAATGAACTATCTGGCATTTACGGCCCATACAGGACTTCAAAACTAGTTTCACTCTTCATTTGTTTGCAAGAAGTTCGACTATTGCCACAAAGAAGATGGACCTCTTGTTTAACGTCGACTCGGAACGGCAAAGTTGAGAACCTTCTCACGACAGTGTTACTATTGGCTGTTTGTCAGACTTTAGCAAGAGGTAGCTTAAAGTCCCTGAAGCTCACATCCATATCTTTGAAGAACTAATAGAGCTTGCTGTCGTATTTTCTTTGATTTTTAGTTCACTCCGGAAATTTAAGGATCAATATTTGTCGAACCTACGGTGTCATTCCTGGGGTTACTGTTAACATCCAGATACTTATCTCCTCAACCAATTTGAAATTGTAGCTATCAGGGGTCATCATATGAATCGAGATATAGTTGAGGAATAGGATAATCAAGCACTTCATTCTACAGACCAGCTCCAGTATCAAGGAACTGATGAAAATATCTCCAATTCAACGAGTATGGCTTCATCTTTGCACGATAGTTGAACTGGTACACTGACCACCTTGGAATTTATCTGTTTTTTGTTTATAAATTCAAAGGTTCCAAATAGATGGATGAATAGTGATTTAATGCTGTGCGTATAGTATACTCGTGTCTAGATAGTCCCAAACAAAAAAAATCCCTAACAAGTAGGTAACTAGTAGCAATTGAATTCCATACTCTCCTTGTCCTGCAATCACTTGAAACAAAAACCCCCTGCAGCGAATACTCTTTTAGTAAATAATTATTTATTTAAGAAAAGAGAAATTAATAACTGTTTAGTATTAATGTTAATGGAAAATGAAAAAAGGAGAAACACATCTTTATTTTGTCGCTGTTTTAAATCGCTCCAATCGCTGTCTTGCTTTTTCGGCATAGGCATCTTTGCCGCCCGCTGGTGTCGGTTTCCCACTGTCAACAGAAATATCTCCAAAGCGTTGCTTTCGCTTCTCCAGTCGTTCGTCTGCGGTGATTTTGGCAATTGTCGATGATACAACGCACCCAAAGCGTTCGGCACGCTTTTTAAGTGTTTCTATCTGTTTGGGATCGGCATCCTTTAATACAGCAGCAGTAGTGGCAGTGCCTGAACTAACAACGGGTGTAGAATTTGAATTGGAACTACTTATCTTGTTCTCTTCGATGCCAAACTTCTTGGCACGCATTTGCATACGTTCCTCTAGAGTGAGTGCAGAGACTTTTATGATCTGCTTTGGTATTGGATCAGCTTTTGCTACTTTAGCTGATGATGGGTCGCTTCCTAGATCATCGGATGCAGCTAAATCTTCTTTGACAACTGCTGGTGTTTCTGTACTCAATGGAGTTATTGAACTCTTTCGCTTAAGGACGACTTTTTTCGGTTGAGTTGCCGACACATCGATGGGTTTGTCTGTTGAGAACGAACGATTCAGATCACTGGTTGGAGATTTTAACAATTCGTTCTCGTCTGGTGGCAATGTTAGAATAGCTTTCTCCTCCTCGTCGGTGAGAACGTCTTCAAGTAGATCCTCCCCTGAGATTGCCGTGTCTTCAAGTGAGAGATCACCGTCTAGTAGTGCAGTCTGAAGGCGGTCCTGCAGTTCGGTTTTATTGCCAGTAATCGGCAAACCACGAAGTTTGAGTTCTCGCTTCAGATCAGCAACCTAGTTGGTGGGGCCAAATGGTTTTTAGTGTTATGCGTGGGGGCGAAATGTAGTCGATAGCTTACCTTCATTTTGGAAACATCATTTTCCGGCATTTTGTGTTGATTTTAAAAGTTTTATCTGGTGTCAGTTTGTAATTTATTAAACAAATAAATCGCATGAGAAAGTAAACTAAAATAAAACCCACAAACTTCTCTTTTTGACCAACAATCAGCGTGACAAAACAATTGCATGGGCTCGCATTTTATTGGGTTTCTTAGTGGTGAGCTTTATAAAACATTAAGGAGTTGTTCATTAGGTTATCCTTCTAACATAGGCTCTCAATCGTTTAATAAAAATTATTATACTCTGTCAAACATAAATTGGAAGTACATACACGTCTTATACCTTTGACATACTGGTGGTTTAAATACCATTTCATTGGTAACATTGTATTGGAAATACGTTGGGTGGTGACACACACTTAATGCATTATGAGTTGAGAAATGGTAATTAAGAAACATATTTCTTAAACGTGCCATTTAGGAAGAATTACGTTGCAACTAGAATTCTATGTATAGCACAGTAAAAATGCAATATTAAGACAAACAGATATCATGCTGCTAGCGTGGCATCAGCGTGGTATTACCTGATATAGGTGGAATGAAGTCAGCTTTTCAACAGGAACACAGTGAAATCTGAAACAACAACCACATATTTTCGTGTCTCTAATATTGAGGCCTGCACTCATCGCAAGCAAATTTCAAATGATTATTTTTGTCAAAATGAAATGCTTTGGAAGTGAAACCGAGTATTCAGTTTGAAATGGATTCTCGGTAGGTTTTCGATGCAATCATACTTTCTCTTGTTGGCTCACATAAAATCTACCTGTCCCGTTGGAGATGACTTTCATTCCAATGAACGTGTGGCCAGGCAGCTAGGGAGTGCGAATGAGAGAAAAACATCCCTATCCTTGCTGTACTGCCAATTTATGTTAGATAGAGTATAGTCGAATGCATTGTACATACATAAAACAGGAGTGATTCACTTACGGATCCATCAGAGATTATTCTTCACCTGCCTCAGATGAGATTTTTTTTTCTAAGCAAAACTACATCCCCAGCAGAGACTTGACGTTTTACAATTTGGTAAAATTTGCAAACTCGATTATATCATTTTTTGAACAGCTGATGCTCTTCTCTTTTCCTTTTTGATGCTAACGTTAGGGAATTTATGGAGAGATTAAGGGGCGTTCTGTAAAGGTCTGAGCCGTCAGTGAATAAATTAAAGCCGTTTCAACTAAGACCGTGGTTACATTTATGCATCACAATTAAATAATTTTCGCAACCAAAAAACTTAAAAGAAATGAATTAGTATTTCAAGTAAGGGCTTTATTACTAAATTGAATTGTTAGTCCGAAGAAACATTGACCCTTCGCAAACGTGTGTGCTTTAACCGGTTAAACCTCATGTTTGTTTGTTAAACGGGTGAGGAGCGAACACAGTTTGAAGACCACTGAAGAGCAATTTTGTATCCAAAATTAAGTGGTTGATGGCTAAGCCACAATCACACTTAGAAGCTTCGCTTTGCCGACGTGCTTTACGCATGCTTTGACATATTTACATATACTCCACAACCCTTTCAGAGAAAATCCCAGAAAACAACAACAATTTTTTGACAATACACACTTTTTCCAACCATCACTTTGACCTACAGCGCTTTGCAGCAACTTTACGTTAAGATTTTACGTATATCATTTTGTGGTTGAAGCTCAACGCCAGGCAAAGATACATTGTGATAGATAAAATTGATTTCATATGGTTGAACTAGGTGCGTCAGTCAAACGCAACGCACCATAGCGTGATTGTGTTCCAGCCATGAAGAGTTGTAATCTACCAACACATGCATGTGTTTCTGAAAATTGTGATATTAATAAAAAAAAAACAACGCCGGCTAATTCTGTGCCGATTGAATTAAATAAAAAAACTATTATACATTTAAAATGACTGCCAGTTATAATTTTTTGTTTTTTATATTATCGCGGAAATTAAAAGAAACAAAACTGAAAACAAGCCATGACAGAACACATAGTTTGTGTGTGTTTGTTATATTACAAAAAATTCAACCGGTTGAACATATTCCCGTGTATTTCGAAAATAACCATTATGACTACGGTTGAAGCATACTCGTATGCGTAGGCTCATTGCAGAAGACTTTCATTCTTATATATGTGTAGCTCGGCACTTATAACTTAAGGGCATCCCAGAATGCGTATCTGTAACTGATGCTTGTAGAGTAAAAAGTAAAAAATGTGTATCTTCGTGAACCTGTAGTTTGGAATTGAATAGAGGGCAAATTCATGCGAGAAATGTATCTCTCTTTTGACAGCGATGCAAGATACAAGCTACAGATAGGCATTCTGAGCAGGAATCTACTTGTAATTAATCGGCCCTAGCGAGGTCGGAGCGGAAAATTTTCCGATTTTGTACGATTCCGATGATTTTTGCTTCGAAGTATTCTTCCGAAAAGCTGTTCGGAATTTTTCTCCGACATTTTGTAACGCATCCCAGCGAATTGCGTTGAAGTGCGTTCAGGTGCATTTTTCGTTCAATTTTTGACAGCTAAGTGCAATTCTTTTTCCGATTTCCTCCGACACAAATTTTTCGCGGAATTTGTTTAAAAAGTGAAGTGGAGTAATAGAAAAATGTATGTAATTATATAAGACTATTTATTTCAGTAATTCTCGTACTGATCGTTTGAATTTGTGTTTCCAATGCGAGCTCATAGGAAAAAACCACCCCTCAACAGTACGAGCTTCGTCGTCGCATTTGTGTAATATTTCTTTCCGATGACACATACCTCGAATGGAATTTAACAGCCCGATTCTCCCCCTTGTGAGGAAACAAAAGTCACAAGCTCTTGTGACTATTCTTTGTGAGGATTATTGTGACTCGATAACATTTGTCGGATTCTCCGATAATCCTCACAAGAAAAGTCACAACGAAACTCACCACAGCAAAGGTGAATATATATAAGCAACGTTTCTGCAAATTGTGACTTGGCTGAGAGGTATTGTATATAGTTATATATATAAGCAACGTTTCTGCAAATTGTGACTTGGCTGAGAGGTATTGTATATAGTTATTTCGTATACACTTCTGATAACAGTCATGTGCAAGGAAATATAGCACTGAAAGAAACTATTCAAAACAAATTAAATAAAACTGCAAAGAGGACTTGAGAAGAACATACATATACATACAATACATACTCGAAGTACAAAAAGGCAAGGAAGTTGGAAGTTAAAAGCCGTCTTCGCTGCAATGATATCAATATTATTAGTTTGTTATAAATTTTGTGCCTATGTTAAATTCTTTTATTTCATTTACGGAGGAAACTTTGTCAATAATATGCGCCATATTCATTTCAACTTACATTTTTTACACTACTAAACAATCAGAATATCAAATCTCAAATAATTTGCTAGTTGTGACCTGCTCTTAGGGAGATCACAATTTCGATTGTTTTTGTGACTCTCACAAGTTGTGACTGTGGGGGAGAATACGAAAAAGTCACAAAATCAATTTCACCTCTTCTTGTGACTTGTGAGGTATCAGTGATGATGGGGAGAATCGGGCTATAAATCTCCGACGAAGTATGCGCTGCGGAAATTTTTCCGCTACGACGGATACCTCGCAAGGGCAACCACCTTATGAACAGACCCGACCATTTTGAGAGCAACTGGATAATATTGACACTTCATCGTCGCAGCCCAACGCAGAGACTACACCATTTTGAAGTTTTTTTTTCCATCAAAGTGGAAAATCGCGTTTTTGCTATCGTCGTCGGGTTGAATTTCATAATGAACTGAATATTTTTAAGCTAAACATATATTTTCCGTGTTGTTTATAAAGAAAATCAACACCTCTATAAAGTCAAAGACATAATCTGATTAGTTTTCTTTTAGAATAGTTATTTTTTAGTGGCTCAGCTGAAAGTGTGAAAGAGTCTTCAAAGTCGCGAAAAAAGTGGTTACGATTTGTATCTCCTGATACTTGTTAAACAAAAAATAGAATCTATAGTATATACAATTATATATATATTCATTTATATATATATTTGTATCAAATATTTGTTTGTTGTTTGAATAATAATACCCTTAACAACGTTGTATTGATTGCTTTATCGTGAACCATGATTAATCTGCAGACAATAACAAATGTTACCGATTGTATACCACTGTATTTGCCGCATAGTTTATACCTTAAGCCCTTGGCCAAGTTGAGTTTATCGGTTGGTCTGCCATCAAACAAAATGGGCAAGTCTATATCGAATTTCGATATAATGGATAAGTTGACCAAATCACTGGCGCCAGATAAGTTCCTAGTTCTGAAGGTATGTATATGCGTCTTCAAACTGAAAATTATAAATAATATTTTTCTCGCATTTTTTTATTTCTATTACTTGGGGGTAATGAACTTGGTAGTACTTGGCAGTGTTGTAATTTATAGAAATTATGACAAATAATCGATTGGCCTATGCACACGAAGAAGTATGGGATTTATACAAATTTAGAATGCTCTACTCTACAGATCGGAAGTCTATGAGGGGTAAAACTCGATGAATAGGAGATGTTATACCATGACAATTAAATCGGTCATCTGAAGAAAGTTGGGAATAGAGGAAAATGCAATAAATTAGCATTTTTTTGTTATTTGCTCTTTCATAACCGTTCTAGAGGCATTCAAATATTCCATTGTCGGTTTTATTCCATTATGGGTTTTTCAGTATTGCTGACCCGTGACTTATCCTACTCAAAACTGTTAAGAAATACTTAGTCTCCCTCGACTTCTAACACTCTTTGATAATTTATGTGGCGCTATATGTCGTTAGAAATCTAGTCTTTAACTTACATGCTTCCCGGCCCTTAGTTAATTAGGAACCTACATCCATTTGTTACTCTATGTTTCTTCTTATATATGCCAAATAATATACATACTGGCTGTGAAACGATCACTTTGTGGTCTAAAGTTTTTTTTTGCATTCACTGTAACTACAGTTCCAATTTTTTTTAATGCACTGGAAGTGCTACGAGCTATGCCCGATTTCGCGATATAGCATGCATACGTCCCTGTACTGTAACTCCAACGGTACCCAAAGTCATATGAAAAGTTTTTACTTCATAGAGCAGGTTTTGACACGCATTTTCCTTCAGTGTTTCACTTGTACTATCACCGCAGATCTTCCATTATTGTAGCAATTTAAATAAAATGATCCCTATGCGGTTTCGTGGAGTTACTGTTTGACCATTTCTCTTTCTGAGACATTTCCGGAGCTTTAACGCAAGACATACATTCTTGGGTAAAGAGAGTCGCACATCTTGAGGAAACCTTTAAGCCCTTTGATGTATGTAATGAATACCCCATTGTTGACAAAAACGCCTTCTACCTAGCCATAAAATTGGATTTAATTGAAAAGGCTTTAGAAGAAAAGAAGCCGTTTTTTTAAAGTTCGACAAGGCGTGGCATAAAGGTCTTAAATACAAATTAAGACAAGTACTCTCTAAACATTTATATAAAATTCTCGTGTCCTATCTTGAGAAAAGACTATTTCGCGTATAACTTGAAAGCGAATATTTGGAATTCGAAGAAATAATTGCAGGTTGTAACTCTGACTACACATCAATTGTGCTTAAAAGCTTCTACAAAGCACACATTACTGCCATCCAAAAAATACAATGGGCCGGGCATCCCATCGAGGATGAAAAACTGTGACATTTACTACGGACCGTGTTATAGTGAGCAGAAACAGCGACTATTCGGATGTGAATTTGCTATAGGTACCAGACTTAGGCAAGAAGTCTTATGTTTCCAAGATATAAGCGAACCCATTGTAACAATTCTCATCAAGGCCAAATTCGCCAACATAAGTTTTATATGCGCTCACGCCCCGACGGAGGAAAAAGATGATATAGCTAATGATTGCTTCTACAAGTTCCTTGACAAAAGGTATGAGCGATTACCGAAGTACGATGTTAAAATCGTGCTGGGAGGTTTTAACGCAAAGGTAGGAAGAGAAGACAACAACGCGTCTGGCAATGGACTTAGGCTAATTGACTTCGCTACGGAACGAAATACCACTATAGCCACAACACGGTTTCCTCACTTTGATATACTTAAGGGGATTTGATCAACGAACGGTCAAATTAATCACATTGCGAAAGACAATGAAGACATTCCGAGCGGCTAACATCGACTCGGACCACTGCCTTGTTGGTAAGGATGCGGATATCCACCACGCCGTAACAAACCAGAAAGACTGTGAAACAATTAAATGTCGAAAGACTGCAATCGCAAGAGACCGCCAAGGCCTTCTGGCAACGCGTATCCCTTAACCTCTCGATTACCACCATACTACCACCATCGAATATCGAAGAACAATGGCAACGAAGTCATTAGATCAGCAGCACTGATGTGCTAGGTTTCTCGCGGCCACCAGCAAGAAACCCCTGGTTTGATGAAGAATGCCGACAGATGCACGCAGCCAAGAACGAGGCCTACAAGGCTAAGCTGCAGGGGTGAAGACGAAAGCTGTCATTGAGCTCTATAGGCAGAGAAGTAGAGAAGAAGAACTCCGACGAAGAGCAAGAAAAGCGCACGATCGAGGATATATAGAGGTGCTACTAAAGAAACGATGTTTGCAAGTTTTACCAAAGTGTAAAACGTCAAAGTCAAGAATACAACGCTCGAACATAATCCGGTCGAGGTGAACAATGAAATACTTGAGACACAGTCGATGCTGAGGATATGGAAGCGGAAGACTGTTAAACGAACCATTCAATATTGGCAACGACAGAAAAAACTGCCAACCCCCGACCTAAGTGAAGTGAGGATAGCAATATCCACCGGAAATGACGGCCTTCCCGCTGAGCTTTATAGAGCTGGCGGAGATGACTTGATAAGTAACATCCACCAACTCATAAGCCAAATCTGGTCGGATGAAAGTATGTCTGAAGAATGGAACCTCAGCATAGTTTGCCCGATCCACAAAAAAGGAGACCATCTGTACTACACTAACTACAGGGGCACAATTCTCCTCAACATTGCCCACAAAATCCTATCTGCCGTAATATGTGAACGCTTGAAACCGTTTACCAGCAACATCAACGGCCCTTATCATTGTGGTTTTAGGCCAGGAAAGTTCACAACCGATCAATTTTTCACACGGCGATCCTGCAAAAAACCCAAGAAGTCCAAATCGGTACCGACCACCTATTTATCGATTTCAAATCCGCATACGACAGAATTTATTGTGACGAGATATACAGAGCCATGTGTAGTTTTGGTATACAGCCCAAACTCGCCCGTATGTGTAGGATAACGATGAAGAAACGACCTCTCCGTCACATTCGATACCAAAAAGGATAATTTATACAAGGCGATGCGCTGCAATGTGCCATTGTGCAAAAATCCCGAACTAAGGACAGGACTTTGTCTACATCGGCTCCGCTGTTAACTCTGAAAACAACATCTCGTCCGAAATTAAACGAAGAATTACTCTTCCCAACGGCTGTTTCTTCGAAAATGAAGGCAATTCAGTAAAGCCCTCACTCGAACTAAGAAATCCTATATAAGACCCTGATCATTCTGCTGTACGGAACTGAAGCATGGACTGTGTCAAAAGTAGACGAAGAAATCCTTGATCGATTTGACAGGGAAATTCTTCCAAAAATCTTCAATTTTGTTTGCGTAGACGGACTATGGAGATGAAGATTCAACCAAGAACTACGAGCTGTACAGCAACATGCCCATAGTCAAAATAGTCCGCATTGGACGTTTAAGATGGCTAGGACATGTAGAACGAATGGATACTAATTTCCAGCCAGACGTTCGACGCAGTAGAGGAAGACGTCACCTTAAGTGGCGCGCACAATTAGAAACCGACCTCAACCAACTTGTAGTGCGCAACTGGAGGCAGTTATAGCTAAGAACCGGGCTAATTGGAGAGGCATGTTGGTTGAGGCCCAGGTTCATTCCAGACTGTAGCGCCACGTAAGTAAGAAAGTAAGGTCGAGTCTCGTTTGCAAAAGAAGTAAAATATCTCTGAATGGATCTCGATTGAAGTAGAAGTCGCATATAAAAGAGAACTGTACCGGTTGATCGGAAAATATTCAAAGCTTTACCTTGATAACAGGTATTCTCGGAAACTTCCTTGTACCTTTAGAAATTGTGGAACGAAATGTGCTCTCGGTTTTTTCATACCTCATTGTTCGGCAGCAGTTTGTGTGTCCGGCATCTATTTGGTGATGCGTTCCAGAGTCTGCCATTATATCGAAGGGATTTCTTTGATTGCTCTTTGTCTGATATTTAACGCTACATTTCGATGCGGAGGTGTTTACCTCTTGCTCAATAGACATTCGACTTCAACTAATTCTACTTATTCCATCCTCAGAGACCGTTCTCTATACACTTCATATTGTGAGTGATGCTGTTCTGTGCACATGGCATATCTTTCATATATATGATCTAGTGCATGTGATCATGTGATCTATTCCCATATGAGATTGGTGTATGGGCATACACCAATCTCTTTCTTACTGTTGCGAGCAAGTTTCTTATTGTTTTGACCCTTTAATGTTTGGCATTAGTCTTAAGATTCCGGTGGCAAGTCTGCTGGCTTTTCAAAAGTGTTTCTCTGGTGGTTTGTGATTTTTTGTCAGTCAGTTGAAATTTTCATTTTATAGTCATGTTGCGTGCAGAGTTGGAAATACCTCTGGGTCATCCATAACTGAAATCTTATTGCTCTTTATTGTGGTTGCTACATCCAGGGCTTTTACAAATGTCACTGATGGTATAACTTCCGTCTTGTCCTTTCTTATTGACAATACTGGTCATCAGATTCGGATATGACGTAGCAGTTGGCGAACAGGCATTTTTTTTGTCAAATATAACAGCCCGGTGGTTTCTATTGATTTAGTTATCGGATACTTGCCATAATATCTTTTTCGTTATGGCTCTGCTGGCAATGGACAGCTACCCCAGACATCTGCCCATGCATTGAAGTCACCGGCTTTATTTGCTGGTGATTTTCTTCGTATGCCATCAACAAGTATGTTCAGCTTGTATTGACACCCTGCCAAGCTTGAGCTCGGTGTTGTATAACAGTTGAAGAAGTGGATCTCCTCTATACTGTCATATATCATACGAGGCATTAAAATCCTTCTTGAAGTGTTTTTGGTTGAAAGGGCAATTTCATATTGTTGCTACTAACGGGTGATCCAGGTAGAGATACTTTTTTCAATAGCCTTTTTTGACAGATCACGTGTGAGACGTGTCATGCTGTCATGTTACAAATTGTTCAACTTTATTATGAATATTCACGTTCTGTGAGGAATGTGTTTCGTGCACTTCGCTCAACTTATGGTCAACACAATCGGCCTACTGAGCGTACTATTCGCAACACCATCACCCATTTTGAGACCCAGCATTTATTATTGGATAATATTCGACCGAATAGACCACGTCCAGCACGCTGTGAAGAAAATATAGCGGCCGTAGCTGAGAGTGTACAAAATACAGCTTGTGCAACAACTGAAGCCGCTCGACCTTCCCAAGCGACATCGCTTCGCTCTATGGGCTCTTGAAAAGTCACAAGAAGATCCGACGTTTTCGAGGCAAATTTTGTTTAGCGATGAGGCCCATTTCTGACTCAATGGGTATGTAAACAGACAAAATTGCCGCATTTGGGACGAAGAGCAACCTGAAGAGATTGAAGAACTGCCACTTCATCCAGAAAAAACAACGGTTTGGTGTGGTTTGTGGGCCGGTGGAATCATCGGTCCATATTTCTTTAAAAATTACGCCGGTGCGAACGTAACCGTCAATGGCGACCGTTATTGTGCCATGACTATTTGATGCCTGAAATTGAAGCTCGTGATCTCGGCGACATTTGGTTTCAGCAAGACGGCGCCACTTCCCACACATCGCCTCAATCAATGGACTTATTGAGAGAACATTTCGGTGAGCACATAATTTCACGTTTTGGGCCGGTCGATTGGCCACCAAGATCGTGTGATATCACACCGTTAGACTTTTTCCTGTGGGGATATGTAAAGTCAAAAGCTTATGCCGACAAACCCGCTTCGATTCAGGCCTTGGAGGAAAACATCACGCGTGTCATTCGCCAGTTACCAGTCGAAATGCTCGAACGAGTGATCGAAAATTGGACTCAACGGATGGACCATCTGCGACGTAGCAACGGCCAACATTTGATAGACATAATCTTAAAAAAATAAATGCCAAAGAATGTTCTTTCAAATGATAATAAACATTCTCCATTAAATTTGAATTGTCTGTGTTTTTTTCTTTAAAAAAGTAGGGAACCTCGAAATGGATCACCCTTTATATATCCATCTTAATCGCCAAATGTTTTTTTGAGCAGTTATACGTCGTCGTAATGCCCAGAAAGTAAAACGTTGAATTTACGCCCCTAAAAGTCCATCAAAAGACGAAAAGGTATTTTTTCTTAGCTGTTATGTGTGCGTTTTTACTTTTTACATTGAATGATAATAAGAGGAGAACTAGTGAGAACATTCATTGGTGTTGCTGAATGTAGGAAACGAACCCAAATTTTCTGCGAGGGAGTTTAACACATTACCCCGATCCCGATTAGCACGATCGCATTTATTTAGCTAACTAGCTATTTTGGAAATTTGATGCAGCTAAGAACTAGTTAGTTGCATAGATGCGTTCCTGCGAGTAAACCTTAACTTTTTATATATTCGAGGCTTCAATATATGGGCGCAGTCTTTCATTTCATCATCCGAAAATCTCATTGTAAACATAGTTACCTACCTAACTACCATAAACTTGCATTAAAAACAAAAATGTCCCCTCACTCTAGGTCTCAAAAAGCACCCTCGATGTTATCCGCTTGGAAGCAGAACTAGAAGAGCCCAGCCGACTGCAAAGTGCTCTAGCCCGTCTCGATGGGATGTCATTTCGCATGAGTGGCTTCACTGACTCCTTCAAAGTACGTGCAAAGGAAACGAAAGATGACTATCCAACTCGCCACGACTGGGATATATTTTTCCGTGATGCACACTACATGGACGAAATGAAGTCTGGCGAACGTCCGGATACCATACATTTTGCGAATCTACCGATTCGTTGGTTTTGTCCACGTCATACGGAGAACGATGACAATGTCAAGCCCAGCGAAAGTATTTTCAAGCGAATCTTTGAAAAGTTCGGTACAGTTCGTGCTGTGGATATTCCCGTTTGCGATGCATACCGCCAGAAGATGAGCTCCGATGTGAATGGCATAAATGTTCATTCCTTTGAGCAGGATCTCTTTTTCGAGGGGTATGTTGTTTTAGAGGCTGATCAGTGTTCTTTGTTTATGGAATTTGATTTTTTTAGGTACGTCCAATTCGAAGAGTACATTGGATTTGTTCGTGCAATGGATGAATTTCGTGGAATGAAGCTAGTTCGCAAGTTTGTTGATAAAACTCAAGCGGTCAACATAATTGTTAACTTTGACAAACGGAAGCATTTGAGTGACGCCAGCGTACAGCGACGGGAGCGGATACGAAAAAGTCTTCTCGTCAAGGTGAAAGCGAAAGAGGAAGAGGAGGAACGAAAGAAAAAGAAGGAACAAGAAAACATCGAGCGGGAAAGGTTTGATGAACAGATATTTCATGTAACAAAATTTTCTACCAATTTTCAGATTACAATCAATAGACGGGTTTACGGCGGACTGTAGGCACTACTTGAAGATGAGAAGCGGTGTCTTCATAAAAACTTGAGACGCCCTGAGTAATATTTGTCTTTTATCTGAGTAAGAAAATATTTCCCATATTGGAGGCAACTTGTTGGTGCAGTGGTGTAGTGGTAAGCGCGGGTTCTTGGTTCAAATCCCGAAAGTGATAACACCGAAGTTATTTTCACTGCTTCACCTCTAGCAAAGGAGGTCGAAGCTAGAAGCTAGGTTTGAGGGTTGTATGGAACGTTAATGCCAACTTAATGGTAGCCCTTGGTTTTGTGTTTGTACAATGTGCTGGCTGTTACTTCTTCATCTATAAATGAATGGTAATTTGAGGTAGATGTAGCTGTTTGTTGTCAGCGCTGCTATTTCCTCTTAAAGTAAGATGTCTAGGTTATATCAAGCTAAAGTAAACTAAAATTCAAATGATGATAATGATCAGTAAATATTGAGTACATCGAATGATGCTCCGATTGCACCTCTACAAAAGTAAGGAAAGGAAACGTACTACTTGGGTTGCTCGTGAGTGAGCGCTGTAAAATGCGTCTTCAATTTTAATTCAGTTGTGCATTTGCTGGGAAGAGATAACTATTAAGAATTCCAGAATGATGCAGTCTCCTAATGGTTAGTTCCTTTGACTACTAAGCGTTGGGTTCCTGGTTGAATAAATTCCGAAAAGATATTTGTAAAAATACGAGAAAGCTAACTCGGAAGCACTGAACGATTTCTTTAAAAACCAGTCTCGATAGTGACGAGGATGAAACTGCTGATGCGATAACGAACTCCTGGCTATAAAACCCTTTATCCCTCACTGGCTAAATAATATCAAACCTTAAGCAACCGATCTGTAAATGGGCTCCTAGGGTGATAGAGTTATTTTTTCGTCATATAAGAACAATCCTACTGAGGAAAACCGAAAAAAGTTTAAAACGAGTCAGAAATTACCGTAATACCCACATTAAGCGTATCGAATTCGCTTAAAAGTTGAGGCAAACAATTCAACTATGACCCAAAGGTAGCAAAAACCTTTGGTCGTTTGTAAAAAAAAAACGTTAAGAATTCGACTATGCATCCATCCCAACTCTCATTTATAATAACCATCCAGCTGTCTAGACAGGCCAATTTCATGGTTTTCATTTTGCAGTCAATTCCACGTTGACAGATTGTGCCCAGTCTCCTCCTGTACTTGTACTTCTTTTCGACCAATCCACTTTCGTACTTGTACTGTCGCAAGAGTATTTAATGATCGTGACATATACAAGTCGACTGGTCCCCATAATTCTAGAGAGAGAGAGATGTTCTTCTACGCTGGCAAAAACACTGCGTAAGCTTTTCCATCTGTCCTATGCATTAGGACTCTTTGCGAGTGGATGAAAAACAGCATTTTTCTAGCCCGTCCCTAAAAAAGGCGAATCTTCTCTCCAATTACCGACCAATTGCGCTGATAAAGAATCTTCGCTATCCAAATCACAGCACGCCTACCTCAAAAGCAGATCAACGGAAACAGCTCTCCACGGACAATCGAAAAATCTTCTTAGATATAGAGGGAGCTTTCAACAATGTCCTGGAGGGATTCTTGAATCTCTGATCGAGCTAGGTATAGAGGAATTTATTAGCCAATAGATAGTCTCTGTGCTCGGAACAAGAATTATCCAGGCAACACTGGGAAATAGCCACTTAACCAAATTTGCCACAGAGGAACGCCACAGGGCGGCGTCATCTCTTCTCCACTCTGGCTTATTCTAGTTAAATTAAACTAGGAACGGGTCAAAGTTGTCGCATATGCGGATGACGTGGTGATACTACAGAAAAATTCCACTCCGTGATAAGTGAAATCATGGGGCTGCTCTAAGCAAGGTTAGCACCTGGGCTGCAAGTTGTGGCCTCGGTGTAAACCCGAGTAAAACGGAATTGCTGCTATTCACCACCAAAACCAAAATACCCGAATCCACCCTCCCCCGTCTAAATGGCCAACCACTGACACTATCTTCCAGGGCTAGATATTTGGGTATCATGCTTGACCTTTGGAAAGAATTGGAGACAGCAGTGTTACGTCCAATTCTCATATACGGGTTACTAGTATGGTGGCCCGCATTGAGTAAAGGCTACAACCTCACAAACCTAAAAAGGCTGCAAAGCCAGTATAGGCACCACGGGCGCACTGAGGTCGGCGCCAACGGATGCCCTCACTGTGCCATTGCATAGCTTGCCTCTTGATCTACACATTAAAGATACCGCCTTATGCAGCGCAGTAAGATTCAAGGTGTCAGGATGCTGGAATGCAAGGCCGTATGGCCACAGTAATATCCTGGGCTCGTTACCAAACGGCATGGTCACGTTTCCAACAGACCACATAACACCTATACTAAGCTTCAAGAAAGGCGTACACGTAGGATTGCCTACCAGAGCTCAGTGGAAGAGAAACGAAGTAGTAAGAGATTTCGACATGGTCGTCTACACCAACGGATCTAAGATGAACTGTGGTGTGGGGACCGGAGTCTACTCGGAATCACCACAAACATCAGTATCATGCCGCCTACCGGATTTTGACAGCATACTCCAGGCGGAACTCATAATTCCTGAAAAAGGCCGACTCGAAATGGAGAAGGTTAACAAATTGCGTCATATCGAGGACGATATGGCCCTTCTACGACAAAAACAGAACAAACGATTTACTAAATAGAATCCGCCCAGATATCGCAAGAATTACGGCGATAGTCACGGGGCACTGGCCAATTGGAGACCATGCGGCCAAACTAAGGATTCCATATAGACTTCAATGCCGCAGTTGCGAGAACACAAATGAGAGAGAAACCCTCTCCCATTTCATCTGCAAATGTCCAGCACTAGCAAGTGCCAGATTGCGTGCGTTAGACCAACCATTTTTTGACAACCTTATCGACATCTCGGGTAAAACGAAACAAGATCTTATCCGTTTTCTAAACCTCACAGGCTGGATCTAGAGACCGCCTGTATCACATCCACAACAACAATCATAATAAAGGTCACACGAGTCGTAGTAACAAAAAGACAAAAGTGCTACTTGGGTTCATTGCGAACCGCCAAACTACCTCTGGAAACGTTCAATCGGAGTTGTTTTGGACGGTTTTTAGTCCGTAGTGTTCCCAAAGGCTCTGTTTTGTCCCCGACCAACTTTCTTATTGTTATTGATGACCTCTTGTCTGAAACTTTCCAATCTGCTCCTTTGCTGATGACATTACCCATTGATTCGTTCACAAATCCACACCCTTAATCTTCGGACGTTCTACATGTCCTAGCCATCCTAAACTTTTTTTTGACGCTGCACAGCTCGTATAGTTCTTGAGTGAATCTTCTTCTCTATAGCCCGTCAACGCAAACGGGACCGAAGATTTTTCAAAGAATTTATCTCTCAAATCGACCAAGGATTTCTTCATCTACTTTTGATACGGCCCATGCTTCAGCGCCATAAAGCAGGACTGGGATAATTAGGGTCTTATATAGGATCTCTAGGTAGTTCGAGTAAGGGATTTACTACTGAATTGCCTTCTTAGCCCGAAGAATCAGCGGTTGGCAAGAGTTCTCTATACTAGCAAACGTGGCTATGACATCACGTTGAGTTCTACCAATGTGTCAATATCGTCGGCGTATGCTAGTAGTTGCACCGATTTTTGGAAGATTTTGCCTCTGGTGTTGGCTCGGGAGTTTTGCACAATAATCTCAGATTAAAGAAGTCACATGACAGTGCATCGCCTTGCCTAAATCCTTTTTTGGTATCGAATGTGTCGGTGAGGTTGCAGATTTAAATCTACATCACCATCCTTTACAGACGGACGACTTAAGGCGGTATACCAAAACTAGGCATGGCTCTGTATAGCTCGTCTCTATAAATGCTATCGTATGGGGCTTTGAAATTATTCATCAAATTCGTGGGTATCGATTTGGACTTCTTGGTATTCAATATATAAAGCGTATATACGCCTCAAATTTGAGTTCAACGCCCACATATGGTCAGGCACAGCAAATATATCATTGTACCTACCAGATAGGATACAACAGCGTGCTATAAAACTGATAGGAGACTCAATTATAGCGAACTCCATTGTCTCCCTCGAACATCGTAGGAATGAAATACCAACCAGACCCGAAACGACCACACGATTACTGAACTTCCTCATCAATAGATCAATTGTTTGACCAACTGTGTTCCATGTGGTACCATCTTGCAAGATCCACATATCACTGATGCTAATTCCATTCAATTTTGCCCAAAAATAGTCATCCAACTTGGTACAATAACATGACAATTATTCTCATACCGAGGGGTGCTCCGGCATGAAATGCACTCCACATGGTCACCTTTTGTTAATGCGATTGAGTCTGAAACACATGTAGGCTTCTTTGTGCCCCATAATGCATATTTTTCTTTTTACCAAAGCTGTTAAGCTGTTAAGATATTCGATGGAATTCAAGTTTTTCTTTAATTTTTTGCAGTTCAGGGCACTAGATGAAAAAGTATATCTTGGGCTTCCGAAGTACTGGTTTTAACAGAATGAACCGCCTGGTTCCAGGAGCTCTTTTACTAGTTTTCGTTTTTTTTTTTCATTTTCAGTTCAAAGCAGAAAGCGTACTGATTTTATTTTGAACCATACCCTACCTTGGAAATCATAATATAGCACTCGAAGCTTTGAAGTGTCCAAGCTAAAAAAATATACCAACAATTTTTGACCACTCAGATTCTGCTCTAAACTAAAGAGGGACAACATTTATTTAACGATCTGTGTTATAATTTCTTTTCTAGTGCCTACAGCCGTAGTTTGATTATAATGCCTGGTGTACAATAGAAGGTAGCTGTGCTTTCTTTAAGGAGACATATTCCACCTCTCCTCACAGAAAGCACACCACTGTTTACTCTTAATGATAAGATATTTATCTATTTCATGGCCTTTCGTTATTAAATTAATTATAAAACAAAACCAAACAAAACAAAAATGCATTTGAAGAGAAAGCGGAAAATTTCAGGAAATTGGCAGAAGAATTAAAACTAAAAGAACTCGCTCGTCAGCGCGAGCGTGAAGAGCAACGCAAACAGAAACATCTGAAAAAGTTAGAAGAAAAAGGTCAGTTAGAGATATCCCGTAAGATTCGTCTCGAAGAGAAGAAACTGCTAATTGTGCGGCGAAAACTGGAAAGTATACGGGTATTGGAAGCCCTTTTCGAGAGGTTAAAGGTATGTCCCTTCGTTTGAGTTGGTCCTTACATAAAACATGATCATTTCTATTGTCTTCCTTTAGTTGAAAGACCTTCAAGAGAAAGGCAAATCGGTCAGCCATACGAGTGTGGATTTACGACAACGCCTGGTGGACAAGTACAAATCGGCAACCGAAAAACTGTTATGCGAACAACAGAAAAAGCTCGAGTCGGAAAAACTTCAGACCGGTCTATCAGGATTGCTGAGATCCCACAGTGATGAAAATTCAGCAAATGGTGCGGCGAAAGCGAATGGCAGAAAGAAGAAAAAAGCTGATCGCTCTTCATCAGATTCGTCATCGTCGTCAGAGGAAGAAAGTCGAAAGAAGAACGAGGGGAATGGAGGTGCTGATCAGGTGTTTAATCCATTTAAGGACGTTTACAATCCTGAAGCAGCAGCTGAACTGATGAAGATGAGTATACTGTCGTATGGGGTGTTCCCCGGAATGCCAATGTATCGTCCAAGTTTTGCACCCCCGCATGGAATGCGCGGCTATATACCTCGTGGTAGAGGTGGACCAATGAGAGGGCCGCGAAGAGGTGGTTATAATTATCATGGATCATCCGGTTACAACTACAACAATTACTATAATGACTACAGAAACGGCGGAGGAATGTCAAATGATTACTCCGACAGGTATGACGGGGACCATAGACGATCACGCTCTTACTCAAGATCACGATCAAGGTAGGAGACATAGTTTCACTTTTAAAATGATGCTCTTATTTTTCTTTTCCTTGTGTTTTTTTTTTAGAAAACGAACGCGATCTCGTTCACGGACTCGATCTAGATCACATTCCAGATCGAGGTCAAGGACACGCTCACGACACCGGCGTTACTCTCGGACACGAAGATCACGCCACCGATCGGATACTCGCTCTGAATCACGGTCTAGATCGAGGTATCGCTCACGATCACATCGTAGTCGTTCCAAAGAACGATCACGTTCTCGATCTCGCTCTCAATCAAGGATAAGGGAAAATCGTCCTAACAGCCGATCTAGATCACCAGCAAAACCGAAATCCGACTCTAACCGATCCATGTCGGAATCAAGAACAAAGTCAAATCGATCAAAATCAGACAATCATCGTTCACGATCCAGGACGCGATCGAAGTCAAAATCCAAAGTACGCAGCAAGCGATCGAGATCACAGTCCAAACCCAAAACTGGTGAATCCACTCGCAATCACTCGAAGAGTAGATCGAGATCTAAAACAAAACCACGTTCTTCTTCCCGGGATGCAGTCCATTCGAAGAAGGGATCTGATTCAAAATCAAAATCGAGAGCTCACCATACGCACTCGAAATCAGAGCATAAATCTAAACTGCACAAATCAAGATCACGATCACGTTCGGGATCAAGAAGTAAAACCAATTCGAAAAAGACTCCAAAGGAACTGGTCTCAACTCGGCGATCACGTTCGCATCTGTCGTGGTCTCGATCACCATCGGAACCTACACGCTCGTGGTCTAAGGGAGCGGTAGATTAGGCATTTGGAAAAGTAGTTAAAATACATTTAAAGATTATGAAGATATTCATAGAACAATAAAAGATGGTTTATATAATTATCCATAGAACTACCGACGTTTGCTTGTTGTTTTACTAACAAAAATGAGTAGTTGTTGTTGTAGAATGCCCTGTTTTTCAGCGGTAACTCTGAGTTTAGCCAGATTGTTTATTCTAGGGTTAAACTCATCAACGTTTTTGGGTTAATTGACTGAAAATCAAGTTATTTGGATTAAATCCGGAAACTTGGATGGATAATCTCGCACTGAAAAACTAGCCATTCGAAATCTTAAGTGTTTTCTTTATCCTTAGTCTGCCTATGTTTCTTTGAATGACCTCTGAATAAAGGAAAGACGGTAATGGACTTTAAAATGTTTTTTATAGGCCTTAGCTTTTTTGCACATCTGAGCAGATCTTTGAAAAAACCCAAGAAGTCCAAATCGATACCCACGCCCATCTGCTGACAATGCTGAACAGATCAAACATCAGCACCATAATAGGTGTCCTTACAGGACACCTCCCTATAGGCCTACACGCAAAAAGACAGGGTCTCTTTAGGAATTCTCTGTAGAAGCTGCTTGGACTAAGAGAAGGAAAGTATTCTCACCTTAGCTGCTCTTGTCCAGCTCTTTCCGACAAAAGAACACTCTATCTGGGAAACTATTTCTTTGATAATCTAGGTGAGCTGGCTAACATTAATGGCTGAAACCTCCTTCTCTATATAGTCAGCTATGAATGGTTCAATTAGGCGAACGAATATCGGGAAAGTCGACAGGTCCACGTGGTACCACAACGGACTTTTATGGTCTACGTGTGCACGCGCATCGCGTGTAGCCACTGCAACCTAACCTAATTGAAATGAAAGACAAATTGTTGAATATTGAATATGCAGATTCGGCAAATGTTCTTTACTTAAAAATGAATTCGATTACAATCTAAAAACTACCAAACTTCACATTTTTGCATTGGGTTCATTGGAGATCCTTGAGGACATTGAAAATCACTAGCAAATTCCTTCATGTTCCTTAGTGGACCAAGGATTCGGAATTCAGGTGGCGAATGTATATCGGTGGAGATACGCAGCTGATGGATTTCTAAAAGATAAGAAATTGAGAAACGTTTTTCAGTCAAATAAACCCAAAGACGTACCTTTTCTTCGAATAGCACAATACGTTTGTGCTGCAGATATCCAGAACAACTGTTTAGCTGAAAAATCCAAGCCAGGTAAATTAGGCTCGTTACCATACCTATTAACCCATTTGGTATATGCGATATAAGATTCTTTGATACCGCCATTATCGGCAATATTCTCTCCCTGAGTATTAATTCCGTTTAACTGAAAAAATGGAAGTCAAAATATTTGAAGATAAAAACCCAATCGTAGTTTTAAGAAACTTACTGTCAAACCTGTTGATCTCTCTGTATAGTTACCATATTGTTCAATTATACATCTGGTTTTGGCTAGGTACGCATCTTTGGTGTTCTTATCCCACCAATCAAACAGATTACCATTCAAATCGAATTGTCTTCCTTGATCATCGAAACCATGAGTGATTTCGTGACCAATTACATAACCAATCGCTCCGTAGTTCATATATTTAGGGCGGTCAACATGGAATAATTTTCCTTGGAAAGCGCCAGCTGAAAACTCTGAAGAAAGCTGTAAGTAAATCTAGGGATAGCAACAGTTAAACTTTACAACATACTTATACTATTTTCCACAAACGAATAAGACCCATCGACAACTGCTGGATTAGCATGAAGAGTCCACTCGGTTTTATTAACAGGAAAACGGAGTTTACCGAACGATTTATCCGTTCTGAAAACATCCAACTGTAAGATTGATTTTAAATAGTTGTCTACATCGATATCTAGATCTTGATAGTACTCTTCAAGCTTAGAGTTGTCGATCAGCTCATCAGGATATCCGATGTGTGCTATCATTGAATTTAATTTTTCTATAGCTGATTCTCTTGTTTGTTCATCCATCCAATCGACATGTCGAAGGATACTTTTGAATGCGCTCTTGATATTCTTGACCATTTCTAAAGCACTCTGCTTGGCATTCTCTTTGAAGTATTCGCGTACGTAAAGTGATCCAACAGCAATAGGCAAGCTGGATGAAGAATGTTAAAAAAAAACCATCTGAATATTGAGAATTATTCGCCTTAAAATTGGTTTAGAATAGCGCTTAGGCGACTTAGGAGAGAAACCCCATATACATTTTTAATGTATTTAAACTGTCTCACTGTATGCATGCAAATTTGTGGGTCAAGACGGCTGTTGATAACCGATCGCGTCACAAAGTTCAAGCAAAGGAATATTATTTTTTTTTTTTGTGCAGGATTATATTTAAGATGAACGCCATAGGCAGATTAATAAAAAAGGGAGAAGAATGAGTACAATAATAACATTTATCTAAGTGGATGTCCTGTTGGGCGCCAGTTAAAATCCATTCCAATGAAATAGATTATATCGGCCAATTCGATGATGCTAATATGTAAATTGAAAGTAAGTATACGTAATCAGCTTCGTATACTACATATCAGAATCTACGCAAGTAACAATAGGGTCGATACGAGGATACTAGACATTTCAGGTGATTTGGAGAAGTGTTCGGTTTCTTATCTTATGGTGTATTTATTTCTACGAGCTCCTTGATAAAACCTATGAGCGACTACGATGTTAAAATCGTGCTGGCAGATTTTTACGCAGAGGTGGGAAGTCAAAAGTCATATCTTTGTCAGTATTGTCGAAAAACACAGCCTACACGATAACACGTCTAGCAACGTACTTAGGCTAGTTGACTTCGCTACGGAATGATATAGCCAGCACACGGTTTCCTCATCTCGATATCCATAAGGGGACATGGCGGACTTCAGATCAATGAACGGTCAACCAAATTGATCACATTGCGATAGACAAGAGGCACGCATCCAGTATTTTGGATGTCCGAACATTCCGAGGGGCTAACATCGACTCGGACCACTACCTTGTTGCAGCCAATGTAATTATGCGGATATCCACCACGCCACAAGAAACCAGAAATCCTGTGAAAAAAATTAATGTCGAAAGACTGCAATCGCAAGAGACCGCCAAGGCCTTCGCACAACGCGAACCTTAACCCCTCGATTAACACCATACCACCAGCATCGAATGTCGAAGAACATATGGCAACGATGCCAACAAGCAATCATATCAGCTACAACTGATGTGCTAGGATTCTCGCGCCCACCAGCAAGAAACCCTAGGTTTGATGAGGAATGCCGACAGATGCTAGCAGCCAAGAACGAGGCCTATAAGGTTAAGTTGGAGGTGAAGACGAAAGCTAGCGCTGAGCTCTAAAGGCAGAAAAAAGGGAATAACACCGGCTTTCAGAAAGAAGAAAAAAGAGCAAGAAAAGCGCGCGATCGAGGATATAGAGTGGTGCCACTTCAGGAAGGATGTTCGCAAATTTTACCAAAGTGTAAAACGTTAAAGCCAAGGAGCCAAGTCGAAGCTGTAGATATTGAAGGAAAACTTCTGCAAACTGTTAAACGGCAATGACGAACAACATTCCGCTGTCAAGCAGAACGAACCATTCGATATGGGCGACAACAGCAAAAACTACCAACCACCCGACCTAAGCGAAGTGAGGATATTAATATCTAAACTCAAGCCTTCCTACTGAGCTTTATAAAGCCTTGGGAGATGGCTTGGTAAGTAACATCCACCAACGCATAAGCCAAATTTGGCCAGTTGTAAGTATGTCTGAAGAATGGGATAGAGGCATAAGTCTACTCAACATCGCCTACAAGATCCTATCTACCGCACTATGTGAACGCCTGAAACCGTTTACCATCAACCTGATCGGCCCTTATCAGTGTGGTTTTAAGCCAGGAAAGTCCACAGCCGATCAAATTTAGGCAAGGAAAGGATTGTGCAAAACTCCCGAGCCAACACCAGAGGCACAATCTTCAAAAAATCGGTGCAACTACGCCGGCGATATTGAGATCATTGGTAGGACCCAACTTGAAGTCATAGTCACGTTTGCTAGTATAGAGAAGGAAGCGGCAAAAATGGTTTTAACAGTAAATGAGGGTATGACTAATTATATGCTCTCAATACGAAAGGACACATTAAATCAACGAATTGCATAGAACGTCACCCTTGCCAGGTATAACTTTGAAGTAGTACGGGTCTTTGTCTACCTCGGCTCCGCTATTAACTCTTAGAACAAAATTCCGTTAGAAACTACATGAAGAATTACTCTTGCCAACCGCTGTTTCTTCGGGCTAAGAAGGCAATTTAGTAGAAAAGCCCTCACTCGAACTACTAAGGAGATCCTATATGAAACCCTGATCATCCCAGTCCTGCTGTACGGCGCTGAATCATGGACCGTATCAAAAGCGGATGAAGAGGAACATTCTTCGAAAATTGCTCGGTCCCGTTTGCGTTGACGGGCTTTGGAGACAAAGATCCAACCAAGAAATATACGAGCTGTACAGTGACATGCCCCTAGTCAAAATACTCCGCCTTGGACTTTTAAGATGGCTAGGATATGTAGAACGAATGGACACCAATACACCGGCTCGCAGAGTCTTCGATTCCCAGCCAGACGTCGGACGCAGTAGAGGAAGACCTCGCCTTAAGTGGCGCTCACAAATAGAAACCGACCTCTACCAACTTGGAGAGTGCAACTGGAGGAAGGTAACTTAGGACTGGACTAATTGGAAAGGAATGTTGGTTGAGGCCCAGGTTCACTTAAGTAAATGAGTAAAATAGGAACGGTCGAATTAATATCTTCAACTTTGCGACTTGAATTATAAGCGGACAGCTATTCAGATAACAACGGTTGAACACTCATTCGAAAGCCTATCCATAGTTAATTTCGAGAATCAGAAAGAGTGGTAGTTTGATAGCTTAGCTATTTTTTAATTGGCGATGGAAACTCTCGAATTGATGTCATCCACCTTGAGAACTCAAATAACCAGAGAACGGCTTATCCAATTTCTATCGTTTACAGCTCATTTGATAGCCTATTGATCCTAGTTCATAGTCGATAAATCAATTTGGCATGAGCAAGCATGAAACACAGATTAACTAGCATTTGTTAACAGTTTATGAAACATCGGGCTTAAGTTATCCTGAATGAAGCCATAGATATTTTGTATGGAGACTTTTCAGAAGTGTAGTTCCACCTAAGATACAAATCAAATATAAAATGATACCTACTTCTCAATGGTGTAATATAGGCACTCCTTCCAACGGGCACCCAAATCTCGACTGCCGAATATGGCTTTGATGAAGTCCAGCTGAATTTTTCTGAACTCTTGTGACAAATACGTATTTGAAAACTTATGAATTCTCCACATCAAGTAGTTGGCAATAGTGCGATTTGGTGTTTTAGCCAAAAGTAGTCCAAGCTCTTCAAAATAACTTGGCACCGAAACATTGATTCGCTCATCATCATCAATATCTAGACCCTCCGGTAGAAGTGTGTTTATATATTCTTTCCAACTGATGTATGGATAGCTGGTTTGAAGATCTGCCACTGTTCTCAGGTTATATACAGCCGAGGCATTACGACGTTTTTCAGTTGACCAATTGATCTAAAAATTCACTTGATTACATAAATATTCGAAATGTGTTTTTAATTAATTTTTACATTGGCTAAATCTATTTCAAATTGAAGAGACGCTCTGAGTTCCTTTCGGGCAATATCCTCCCTGGCTCCGAGAAGTACTGCGGTGTCTACCATAAAGTTGTAGTAAGCAGTAACCAGTGTGTAGTTAAAGCCCTTAACAAGAAACTCTCGGGGTAGTCCAATTTCAGATTGATCAACCTGTCGAGATTATGTTTCTAAATACAAAATAACAAAAGCTTTTAACGAAATTCTGAACTCACATTCAAAATACGTCTAGTTGAGTTCTTGAGGTCAACTACTACTGAAAAGTTCAAAATATATTCAATGTTAAATCCAAGCTTACGAAATTTCTTCACAGTTGCCTCCCATGTCCACAAGTTGTCGGCGTTCCATGATTCGCCCACTATCACTGGCCATCCTCCTAGAAATTTTGCAATTTTTTGAATCGGACTATGACCAAGTTCTTCAATTCTAGCTGAAATTAACAAGGAATTTAATAGGGTTCTGAAAAATGTATCAGTTGCTCGTTACTTGTATTCATGCAAGCGCTATAAAGTTTATTTGGCAATTGTAAATGTATCGGTGTACTATCTGGTTGTGATTTTTCAAACAGGGGCCTTAGTTGTTCTTGTAATGCGTCGTTTATCACGGTGAAGGTATCCTCTTCCATTTTATCCTCGGGTATAGATTTATTTAGGAAATTGCCACAGGAGAATTGATAGAAATCATCACATGGATTTACAGTTGGATCCATGGAACTCAGGATGTTGGATGCTGTGTGTACGCATTCAGCTGACAAACACAAATCATTGATATCTCCCAATTTTTCAGTGTCGTAGGTAAGCATATTAGCACCATGCAAAGCCTCGGCTTTAAGACTGGACTCTGCACCAAAGTTGGATTAAAAAGAGTTTGTTTTTAATTGACTTGCATACTATTATGTATGCAACCTACCTTTGTTCAGTTCATTTGACAAACTTAATGAAAATAATCCGATCGCAAAGCAAACGGCAGATATTATTATAAGAAAGCATAACAGCGTCAGTCCTCTTTCCAGGTTTGAACGACGCTGCCACCAATTTTGGTTTCTAAAAAATATGAATTGTTAGTTGGCTCCTTGAATTGTTTTTGCTCCTTGAGTGCTAGACTTTTAAAAACTTGTGTAAATTACGATTTTTATAATAGGTGTCACAAATTAGGTAAAGGGTGTTTTTTTAGAGGTATAAAACTTCTAGTTGGCAACACTATTTTAACTGGCAGCCATTTTGTTAGCTGTCAAGTGATTTATTTCTAGTTTGGCTTGGCATTTCAACATGAATAGACTGACGACTGACGTCTAAACGTCAATTTGTGTCGATTTTACGGTCAACATAATCGTCCACCAGAGCAATTAATTCGATTAAGTATGGAACGTTTTCGCACCACGTTTACTCTAAATGATAAAACGCATCCACAGAGGCGTCGTACAGTGCGTACAGAAAAAGTCATTGCTGCTGTAGAGCGTAGCATATAGGATGACCCGAATCAGTCTATCCGCCAAAAAATGTTTATTGATAATAAGTCCCAATAAGGGGCTTATTTCTTAAAATGAATGGCTGCCATTTCGTGACGAATATTTTTTTTTCAAATTAAGTTTAAATTTAAGATAACCCCACAGGAAAAAAATCCATAGGGATAAATAAGGGCCGCACGTCTGCGTGATGGGCAATTTATGTAACATTTCCTGGAAATCAGTTTGCCAGGAAAAAACGTATTGGACCTGTGTGACGTTGCTCCGACCTGCTGTTGCTTAGCTATAGCCAGGTAAATTTTGCAATTCAGGCACGAGAAGCCGTCTTACATCTCCACGTAACGATCCGAATTCACTGTAACTGAATGTCAACTTTCACTGTAGCCCTGACTGTCATCCTCAGGCTTTATCTCATCCACCAATTGAATTTTATAGCGGTTCAGCTTTAGGTCTTTGTGCAAAAAATGGTTAATGATGAACAATGCACATTTAAAGAACTTGCACTCTTACGAATTAGAAGGTTTGTCTCGTCACAAACAGACTGATTATCCCAGAGCTAAGCTACTGGTTGAAGTCCAGCGTAAAAAGAAATTGGCCATTTTCGTCTAATTTAAAAAATACTTATCACATCAAATAAAGTCATTGTTTGTAAGCACTCACTTACTTACTTAAGTGGCGCTAGCTCCGGAATGAACCTGGGCCTCAACCAACATGCCTCTCTAATTAGCCGGGTCCTTAGTTAGCTTTACGCACTAAAAGATGGTCAGGGTCTTATATAGGATCTCCTTAGCAGTTCGAGTGAGGGCTTTACTACTAAATTGCCTTCTTAGCCCAAAGAAACAGCGGTTGGCAAGAGCAATTCTTCGTTTAATTTCTGACGAGATGTTGTTGTCAACCCCAAAGTTATATCTGTCAATGGTGACGTTCTGTCCAATTCGTCGATGCTGTGTGTCCTTTCGTGTTGACAGCATATACTTAGAAGACTATGAAGGTAAGAACCAACTCATTTATTGCTAAACTCATTTTTGTCGCTTCCTTCTCTATACCAGCAAACGTGAGCCCGACCAATGATGTCAATATCGTCGGCGTATGCTAGTAGTTGCACAGATTTTTGGAAGATTATGTCTCTGGTGTTGGTTTGGGAGTTTTGAAAAATCCTCTCAAGAATCAAGTTAAAGAAGTCACATGATAGTGCATCGCCTTGTCTAAATCCTTTATCGAATGTGGGTGAGGTCATTTCCGACCCTGATGGAGCAGCGAGAATTTCCCATCGTCATCCTACACAAACGGACGGGTTTGGGCGGTAAACCAAAACTAGACATGGATCTGTATATTTCGTATCTATAAATGATGTCGTATGCGGCTTTAAAATCGATAAATAGGTGGTGGGTATCGATTTGGACTTCTTGGATTTTTTTCCAGGGTCTGCCAAAGTGTGAACATTCGATCGGTTGTGAACTTCCCTGGCCTAAAACCACACTAATAAGGGCCAATCAGGTTGTTGGTAAACGGTTTCATACGTTCACATATTATGGCAAATAGGATCATGTAGGCGATGTTGAGTTGAGGAGACTTATGCCTCTGCAGTTGGCGCAGTTCAGAGGGTCTCCTTTTTTGTAGATCGCGCAAACGATGCTGAGGTTCCATTCTTCAGGCATACTTTCTTCCAACCAGATTTGGCTAATGAGTTGGTGGATGGGACTTACCAAGTCATCTTCGCCAGCTTTATGCAGCTCAGCGGGAAGCCCCTTACTTCCGGCTGCCTTATTAAGCTTGAGTTTAGATATTGCTATCCTCACTTCACTTAGGTCGGGGGTTGGCAGTTTTCGCTGCCAATATTAAATGGTTCGTCCTGCCTGACACGGAATGTTGTTCGTCTTCGCCGTTTAACAGTCTGCAGAAGTGGTTCTTCCATATCCTCAGCATCGACTGTGTGTCAACTACGATATTTCCTTATTTATCTCGACAGGATTCTGTTCGAACCTGGTATCCTTGGCTTTGATGTTTTACACTTTGGTAAAATTTGCGAGCATCGTTCCTGGAGTGGCACCTCTCTATATCCTCGATCGCGCGCGTTTGTTGCTCTTTTTTCTTCATTCTGAAAAACCGGTGTTCTTCCCTTCTTGTTTGCATATAGAGCTCAATGGCAGCTCTCGTCTTCACCTGCAGCTTAGCCTTGTAGGCCTCGTTCTTGGCTGCGAGCATCTGTCTGCATTCCTTATCAAACTAGGGGTTTTTTGCTAGTGGCCGCGAGAAACCTAGCACACCAGTTACGGTTGATCTAATGGCTTGTGGGCATCGTTGCCATTGTTCTTCGACATTAGATGCTGGTGGTATGGTGGGAATCGAGAGATTTCGTCAATTAGCCTAAGTCCGTTACCAGACGTGTTGTCGTGTAGGCTATATTTTCCGACAATACTTCTCTTCCTACCTTTGGCCTTGATGCGGATTGCTACAATGCTTTCGCTAATGTTTTGGAAACATAAGACTTCTTGCCTTAGTCTGGCACTTATAACAAATCCGCATCCGAATAAACTCTGTTTCTCCTCACTATATGACGGTCCATAGTATATGTCACAGTTTTTCATCCTCTTTTTGCCCGGCCCATCACATCATATTTCTTGGATGGCTGTAATGTCTGCTTTGTAGCAGTTTAGGGCTGCCGCTAGTTGTTCGCTTGCACCTCTCATGTTTAATGTTCTCACATTCCAGGTACAGATACGAACGTCGTTGTCCTTTTTTCTTTTAGCAGGGTCGTCAACAATAATTTTAGTTCTTTCCGAGGCTATTGGTTGCTTCGTGACATATGGTTTTTTTTTTCCATGGGTGGGTAGTTAACCCAAAGCACAACCCCCAACCTGGAGGGCCAGTCCCAGTTTATTAGATACCCCTAGGACACGGGGCCATCAGTATCCACTACGGGATTGAGTGCTACCGTTAACATTTCGGTTCATCCGCCACCATCTCTGTTCAAGGGACCTGACTTACCCTTGAGATTCCTAGATAACCTGTTGTCCGAATATGTCGAAGCAGCTCATCTAGGTTCGCCTGGGTCGGCAGACCAGGTAATCATTCCGCGCCATTCTGAACAGGGTGATTATAGTGTAGCTGTTTAACGTCTTGTTAGCAACACTCGCACTTATCGTTTAGCTAGTCAAATCCAGTTGGATGAGACCAGTACCCGATGACTACCACTTGGAAGTAAAAATAAGCACATTTGATGTGTAGTCAGAGTTACAACCACTGGGCAATGGGCATTGCCAAGTTAAAGCCAATCAGAGTCTACCCTCGTTCTACAACACCCAACCACGTTTAGTAAAATGTAAACAACAATTTCGTAATAATGTTAAAACCCGTTTGTTATTAGAAATTAAAGACAGTCATACACGTATAGGCTAACTAACGCGCAATGTAAGAATGAAAGTGTTTATAATGTTTGTTGAACAAATCTTAAAATAGTTATACTAGATATGGGATAAAAGAAAGTTACAAAATCCCAAAGATATGTTTGTGACAACATTATTGTTTAAATTTTTGTTGACATTTAGATGTATATGTGCTTTTTTGAGTGAGTATTTCTACTGTCTATGTTTAAAAATAAGAAAATACGTACTCTATTGGGGTTGGCATATTGTTGAATTTGAAGATCTCTGATTGAAACTGCAATTTACTTTTTGAACTTTTGGTTACTTCTTAAATTGTAATAATGGCTCATTTAAACATAGCTATTTGCCTCTTTCTCGTTCAAAATAAATGAACAGCTCAA
Source organism: Rhingia campestris (assembly GCA_932526625.1). Lineage (NCBI taxonomy): Eukaryota > Metazoa > Arthropoda > Insecta > Diptera > Syrphidae > Rhingia > Rhingia campestris. The sequence continues at coordinate 32,596,352 of OW052183.1, forward strand.
CTTTTGACACTTAAAATTAAGAAAACTTTACACTTTTAAAACAAAACATTGGTCATGAAAATAGCAAGATAATAATATATTACTAAAATATAATGTGAGTTGTTTTAAAGACCTTCGGCTGACAAGCGAGTTTTTTTTTATGCAGGCGGTTTAAGTAAAGTATTACGATGCATCAACGACGATTAATACCGACAAACTGAAGATCGAAGTAATACATTTCAGTGAATGCATATCGGCAAAGCGCAATATCATTTAGATCTCAAGGAGTCGCTTAATTTTTGCACTAAACCATCTTTGTGTTTGTGTATTGAATTAATAATTAATTGTTTCAATCATATAAATTGTTATCAATTAAATGAGAGTTTTTCTTTTGGTGCTGCAATTGCATGTGTAATTAATAAACGTTTCTAATTAACATTTACGAGTGTGTTCTCTTTATATTAAGAACAAAATTAAAATTGTTAATAATGCAATTAATCAAGCGATGTGATGACGTTATGACGAGCATAGGATAGCTGGGCATTGTTTTGTTTTGTATTAATGATATTTGTAGATTTATGCGGGGTAGCCCAAAATCACTCAACCGATGTTGTATAACTATATCTATATAATTAGCTTACCAGCTTATGCACTGTCTGCACTTTTTGACATCCTCAAATCTTTCACTGAAATGCGCTGCAGAGACGAACAGGGTACTCATTCCATACCGTAACTATCGGGTTTTTCATTAAGAGCGCTACAAAAGTTTTTTAAATAAAACAAAAACGGTTTTGGATATCAAGAAATTCTTTATTGCTGTGAAAATGCGTTCGATGCCATTATGTATGGAACTCGATTTCTTTTGCATGGCCACCACGGGCACGCTTGCAGAAGTCCAGACGCTGAACCCAATTTTCGACGGTTTTCAAGCATAAATCGGCCGATACTGCTGCAATTTCACGTTCGATATTCGTACGAAGTTCATCAATCGTCGCTGGCTTGTTGGCATAGCCCATAGACTTGACGTAGCCCCACAGGAAATAGTCTAACGGCGTCAAATCGCACGACCGAGGCGGCCAAGCGACTGGACCATTTCGTGAGATAACACGTTCTCCAAACTTGGTTTCCAATAAATTGATTGTGACATTCGCTGTGTGGCTTGTGGCGCCGTCCTGTTGGAACCACATGTCCTCCAAGTCCATATCATCCAATTGGGGCCAAAAATATTCGGTTATCATTGAACGGGGCTCAGTGGTGCGATGGTTAGTGCGATGAACTGCCGCGCAGGAGGTCTGGGTTCGATTCCCAGCCGTAGCAACACCTAAATGATTTCTCACTGGCCCTCCTCTCGTGATGATCTGACAAATCGTCCGAGTAGTATCAATTATCAAGAATAGCTTATCTCAACTTAGCCGTTCGGAGTCGGCATAAAACAGGAGGTCCCGCCATCGTGCAAGAAGTACACACGCACACATGAATGGTTGTGAGAAAGCTAGGCCCTGGGTACTAACGAGCCTGTTGCGCCAAAAATTTGTATTTTTTTTGTTTATCATTGAACGGTAGCGATTCCCATTCACAGTAACGTGCCGGTCTTGATCATCACGGAAGAAGTACGGCCCAATGACGCCGCCGGCCCATAAACCATACCAAACCGTAATTTTTTCGGGATGCAATGATGACTCATGGAGTACGTGTGGATTGCTGCCTGACCAATACCGCGTATTTTGTTTATTGACGAAGCCATTCAGCCAGAAATGAGCCTCATCGCTGAAGATGATTTTTCGATGAAAATCCGAATCATTTTCAAGTTGTTGCTCAGCCCAATTCACGAACATACGACGCTTCTGGTGGTCAAGTGGCTTCAGTTCTTGCGTCAATTTAATCTTGTAAGGATGTAGGCCAAGATCTTTTCGCAAAATTCGCCACAACGACGTCACAGAGATGTCCAAAGCTTGAGAATGACGTGTGAGATACACATTTGGGCTTTCTTCAACTGAAGCCTCAGCGGCAGCAATATTATCGATACTACGAGCACTTCTTTGTCTCACTGGCACGGGAACATTTTGTCTGTGCCTGTGTATTCAAATTTTTTCACTAGACGCTCAATTGTTGATCTGCTAGGACGATTATGACGACCATAAATTGGACGTAGCGCTCTTAACGTTGAGGCCAATGACTCCGAATTTCGGTAGTAAATTTTAATAATTTCGACTCGTTGTTGGCTCGTATATCTTTCCATGATGAAATGGCAAACCTTACTGAAGAGAAATGTTAAAAGAGCGGCAAGAAATATGGCGGCGTTTGCTGTCCCTGTCGCGTCCCTGTTGAAAAACCCTTTATTAAAATGATTATCGTTGACGAGGAGAGTTGTAAGAATGTAATTTTTATATTGTGTGTGTGCACCTGCGCATGTATATAAATCACACGGTTGACGGTAGGTATATACCCAGAAAGTCTTCTTCACTATCGTCAACGATTATCATTTTGAAAGTTACGGAAAGAGTACATAGGTCAGTTGCGTGACACGTCGTCAATACGATGACGATCGATCCACAACGATCTTGTTCTTTGCCGAACAAGAAGTTCGAGCTTTCGGGAGACTTTTATGTCACCTGTGTATTGTGACATTGAGGCAAGCAGCTTAACGCCTTACAGCCGTATTAATAAACGCAAATTACGTGTGAATTAACTTTAATCAATGAATTGTACTGATTGTAATAGATTTGTCACTAAACTAAACGTGAATTAAAGGTACAGTACTGTCATAATAGAGTTTTGTGAAAGCACTTTTCTTACAAACAATAAAAACAAAATTAGGTTGCTTATAAACTTACAAATTTAAATGTACACATCTGTTGAAGTGAAATGTCAAATTTTTGTATGAAAAAACAAAAGAAAGAATGAATGCATTCGCTTTGACTGGAAATTTTGCTCCTAAATCAAAGTCGCGTCAAAATCCATGACGAGTTATTCCGTAATAAAAGAGTGGTGGGTGCACGACTGGGTCGTACGCAACTTTCTCTTTCACAGCGAGTTGGGCGTTAGATCAAATAGTACGCATTTTGATTATTGATCCTAAAAATGATATAAATAATGTCGAAATATGTTTATACGAACGTTTACTCCGAAATTTGAAGTAATCGATGTCAATGTGAATAGTAATGATTTTCTGTTATTGACCAAAACTGAAAATTCCATTTAGTGATAATTGGGCTAAAACTAATTATGTGGAATTGTTTAAAACTATAAAAGTGGTATATATATTAAATTTCATTCAATTTGACATAATAGTTTGCGAGAAATTATCAATTTTCCTTATATGGCCTAAATGACAAAATCCGTTATATGGATTTTCTCGAAAAAACTGGGTATGCAGTTTTGTTGAAGCTAATATGGTTATAGTATATATAAAGTTTAATCAAAATCGTTAGAGCCGTTTTCGAGAAAATTGAGGTTATGTGTAATTTTTATATGGCAGGTACATAGAATTATGACCAAAACAAGCTTGGATACGAAGAAAATCGGTCAAGCCGTTTAGGCTGGGGAGACCATTACGGACAGACGGACCAACGGACGGAATTCCAAAAACCACTTTTTTAGGCTCCGCTATCATCGTAATGTTAGAATCAATCAAAATCTCGAGGTCGACAATTTTCACGAAAACAATATCTTCCTCTTTGTAAGAGAAAGTTAAAAAAATAATGAGTATTACACGATCTTGAGGAGTATACCGTTCCGTGGCTTGTAAATGCGTACTTTGAATTTCTTAACTTCACGAATTTCGAAACATAATTGACAGTTACTCAAATTTGCAAATAGTTTCTGAATCAAGTGGTACCAACCGTGAATGTCAAAATGAAGCTGTTACGATGTCAACTTTAAAGACGAAGAACTGAGCTGTAACAAATTAAACTGACATATTTTCCAGTGGTTGAAGTCATAATATAAAGGGAAGTTCCGGGTAACTTAAGCTCCTCAAAGACAACTTGGAACATCTTGGAGAATTTCTGTTTCAAATGGTGAAGGGTTACATCTTGAATGGTACGCGACCAATAGATGAGATGAATGACTATTCGGTGGTTGTGTAATCTCCGCTGGCAAATTTCTCTTTTTATCTTTCTCCTACAAAGAGAAAGATATTGTTTTCGTGAAAATTTTCGACCTCGAGAATTTGATTGATTCTAACATTACGATGATAGCGGAGCCTAAAAAGTGGTTTTTGGAATTCCGTCCGTCGGTCCGTCTGTCCGTGATGGTCTCCCCTGCCTAAACGGCTAGACCGATTTTCTTCAAACTTCGTATACAAGCTAGTTTTAGTCATAATTCTAGGCCATTTTTTAACTTTCTCTTACAAAGAGAAAGATATTGTTTTCGTGAAAATTTTCGACCTCGAGATTTTGATTGATTCTAACATTACGATGATAGCGGAGCCTAAAAAGTGGTTTTTGGAATTCCGTCCGTCGGTCCGTCTGTCCGTAATGGTCTCCCCAGCCTAAACGGCTTGACCGATTTTCTTCAAACTTCGTATCCAAGCTTGTTTGGGTCATAATTCTAGGCCATTTTTTTTTGTTTGCTTTTAGCCATGTTAATAACGGTACCTGCCATATAAAAATTACACATAACCTCAATTTTCTCGAAAACGGCTCTAACGATTTTGATTAAACTTTATATATACTATAACCATATTAGTTCCAACAAAACTGCATACCCAGTTTTTTCGAGAAAATCCATATAACGGATTTTGTCATATAGGCCATATAAAGAAAATTGTTAATTTCTCGCAAACTATTATGTCAAATTGAATGAAATTTAATATGCATACTACAATTACAGTTTGAAGCAATTCCACATAATTAGTTTTAGCCCAACTATCACTAAACGGAATTTTCAGTTTTGGCCAATAACGAAAAATAATTATTTTTCACATAGATACCGATTCCTTAAAATTTCGGAGTAAACGTTCGTATAATCACATTTCGACATGTTATATAATGTTTAGCATTAATAATCAAAATGCGTACTATTTGATCTAACGCCTAACTCCAACTCGCTGTGAAAGAGAAAGTTGCGTACGACCCAGTCGTGCACCCACCACTCGTTTTGTTTGCTTTTAGCCATGTTAATAATGGTACCTGCCATTTAAAAATTACACATAACCTCAATTTTCTCGAAAACGGCTCTAACGATTTTGATTAAACTTTATATATACTATAACCATATTAGCTTCAACAAAACTGCATACCCAGTTTTTTCGAGAAAATCCATATAACGGATTTTGTCATTTAGGCCATATAAGGAAAATGATAATTTCTCGAAAACTATTATGTCAAATTGAATGAAATTCAATATATATACTACTATTACAGCTTGAAGCAATTCCACATAATTAGTTTTAGCCCAAATATCACTAAACGGATAATCATTATTATTCACATTGACATCGATTTCTTCAAATATCGGAGTAAACGTTCGTATAAACTCATTTCGACATTATTTATATCATTAATCAAAATGCGTACTATTTGATCTAATGCACCCACCACTCGTTTAGTTTTGCAACCCTTCGCCACATGGAGGAACATGAGGTTGGTGTACCAATTGTTGAATTATGTACAGAACTTCCTTGACACCTTGTTCTTTGGTCGCGAACGGTGTGTGACCTTCTTGTTAAAGGAACTCCCTTGTTCAAAGAAACGGCTTTGAGTGATTGAATTCCCATCTCTAAATAAAAAGTTAAATTTAAGACGACCAAATGGGTGAACGATTATAATGACCTAATACATATATACATGCCAGTTTCGGAGGTTCGTCGAGATTTGACTCACCTGTTTTTTTTACAACCATTTTGGTTATTCCAGCATCAAACCAGTTATTGATAAACTTCCAAATTGCAAATGACCAGTACTTTTGGATAAAGCATCCCGAGACATCGTAGTACTCGATGAGTGAAGACCCAAAAAAGAAACTTCTTATCAGAAAACATCCAATGGGAGTAGATACTAGTAGGAAGGATTTTCTTCTTTGGTCGCTTCCAGGCCCAATCGAATTTACAGCTCCAGTTAATGCGTTGGGTTTCGGCGCTTCTTTCTTTGCCAGTGTTGGAGGGTGTCCCTATTTTATTAGGCACGTGGAAATTAATAGAATAGTATATATAAAAGAGAAAAGGCTAAGCCGCGGTATTGTCGATAAGTAGTTACACAGTTTTAAGATAATTGTGCCTCTGGTTGTGTTATGAGTTTAGCACAATCCTCGGAAGTACAATATATTAAAGTTGTATAATAGTGCGTTTCCCTAAAAATAGATTTGTAACTTCAGTTTGAACGAACCAAGGCCTCAACCAATATGTCTCTACAATTAGCCAAAGTTTCACTTTAAGTTGGTTGAGGTCAGTTTCTACTTCTGGACACCACTTGCTCTGCTGCGTCTGTCTTCTGGCTGGGAATAAAAAAAACTGCAGGCCTTTACTAGTCATCTTAAACGTTCAATGCGGAGTTTTTTCGTTCCTATAAATGCTGTCATATCCAGCTTTGAAATCGTTCAATATTTGGACTATTTGGGTTTCCCAGGATCTGCCGAAGGGTGAAGATTTGATCAATTACCGAGATTCCTCTATAAATATGACCAAATTAGAATAATTCCTACTTATTCTAAACACCATTTCTCATGTTTCTCATCGTGTCTCTATTAAACTAATTCCCTCCGCGGCTAATGTTGGAGAATTTAGTCATGCGGCAAATTACCACTATCTATGCGTTCGTCGAAGCATAAAAGTCATTGAAACAGCCTCTTTCTTATTGGAATCTGAACAAAATTGTGTAATTTATTTAAATACTCATTTTATTCGCTCATCGTATTTCCTAGATGGTAGTGATGTCTTTCGTGCACGCACCCTGCGATAGTTCCATGCCTTCCAAAGGAAATTATAAAGGAAATAAGCCGTGTTTCACTTACGGATTCATCGGCGAAACTGGTTGCATTTAGTCTTATTTATAGTAAAATCATAAATTAACAACATATTCTAAAAATTTCAAAGAAAATCAGCTGTTATTTGGATACAAAAATGTGTGCTTGTACACAAATAAATTTGTCGATCAATGATAAGAGAGATTTATCTTTGTCATCTTTCAAATCTGACTATTCCAACTCGACCATTTATATAAATAAAACTCAGTTCATGTTGATTTGAATTTTTCTTTTTTTATTGTATGTGTTGTATACAGGTAATTAAATTATTTACAAAATAAGTTAATTAGAACAAAAAAACTTAATAAACCTAAGCTTGCATATAAAATGAAACATAATACACTAAAACATAATCTACCAAACTTCACATTTATGCACTGGATTCATTGGAGATCCCTCAGGACATTGAAAATCTTTGGCAAAATCTTTCATGTTACTTAGCGGGCCCAAAACTCGGAATTCTGACGGCGAATGAACACCAGTAGTGATGCGCATTTTAAGGGATTCTAAAATATGAAATGAAAAATGTCAAGCTGTCAATTTTATTTCTTAACTATAAATCCTTACCCTTCCTTTGATTGGAACACCATGTTTGTGCTGCAGAAACCCAGAACATTTGTTCTGGTGTGTAATCCAAGCCGGGTAGCTTGGGTTCGGGTCCATGCTTATCAGACCATCTTCTATATGCAATATACGATTCCTTGATGCCACCATTATCGGCAATATTCTCTCCCTGAGTATTGATTCCATTCAACTAAAAGTGAACAGAGAACATGAGTGTTTTAGAAATGATAAATCAAAATAATTTGTGAAGAACTTACGTTCAAACCTGTTGACCTTTCTGTGTAGTTGCCATATTGCTCAATTATACATCTGGCTTTGGTAAGGTATGCCTCTTTTGTGTCCTTTTGCCACCAATCGATTAGATTACCATTCAAATCGAATTGTCTTCCTTGATCATCGAAACCGTGAGTGATTTCATGACCAATAACATACCCAATTGCTCCGTAGTTCATGTATTTAGGGCGTTGAGCATGGAAGAATTGTCCTTGCAGAATACCAGCGGGGAATTCTAAAACGATTTGTTAAATATTTAAGTTACGTTTATATTAAAATAGCTATAATAAGCTTAAGTCTATTAAATTTTCTATCTCCTATGAATGATACCATCCTAGACGATAAGGATGGTTGATTGGTCTCCTAAACATACATATCTAAAAAGATGATCACCTATAAATATTTATTTTAAAGCCGTAACTGCCATGTTTCGTTTAAAATGGACATAAACTTATATTTTATACAAAAGTGCCGTCGATAAGGAAGTGTATACATGATCTAGAGTTGTAATGATTTCTGAAAATTTTTTTTTTAATTTACAAATCCTTAAATTAAATGTCAGTAACATCTTTATATTAATATGTACATTTACAGAGATAGAAATTGGACGATAAACTGTAATGTCCCTGTACAATATTATTTTTCTGTTTTTTACTTATTGCCGATCCCATACGGAAAAATTACTAAAAGAGAGAGCTTATCAGAGAGCAAAACTCATAAAAATCAGTAAACAAATTTTCTTCAGAAATGTCTGTAAGTAAATATCAGTCAACTGACAGTTTGTATCCAAAAGTGAAAATTCGTTCGTTTTGACATTTGTTTTATGTTATTTGTTCTTTGGCGTTTTCGTTCGTTTTGACATTTGTTTTATGTTATTTGTTCTTTGGCGTTTTCCACTGGATTTTGATCTGAAATTTAATCTTTTTTGATTCTAATGGAACACGATCTCAGATTGATTTTTTTTGTCTTTGTGTTGTTATAATTTTGTGCCTGCCATGTTGGTATAAGTAGCCCAATGGGCCTGCGCACACGAGTATGCTTCAACCGGTTGAACGTCATGTTTGTTGGTGGGACGGGTGAGGAGGGAGCACAGTTTGAGAGGCATTGGAGAGCAATTTTTCACCCAAAATTAAGTGGTTGAAGAGGTTGAATCTACCAACACATGCATGCGTTTCTGACAGTTGTGGTATTAAAAAAAAAATACGGCGGCTAGTTCGGTGTTAATCGAATTACACATACATATAAAGTTTGGTATATTACACAAAATTCAACCGGTTGAACATATTCCCGTGTGTTTGGAAAGTAACCATAATGACTACGGTTGAAGCATACTCGTGTGCGCAGGCCCAATAATAGTTTTTCACAACCGAAATAAAAATAAATTAAAACGAAAATTATAGGTTAACTGACAGCTGTCATTGACATTTGTGTTAGAGCAAGGAGGGGTAAAATCTGCCGAAAAATCCAGATCTGCAAAATTGATCTGAGATAAAAAAAAACTTTTGTTTGTTTCTAGATCAACAAAAAGATTGATTTTTTTACCAATGGAAAACGCCATAAGAGTCATACGAAACGAATAAGTTTATTGTTGCGTATTCACGTGAATGTGTTAATTTGAATAAACTTGAAAAAGCATTTACGTAGGTACTGAGAAAGTTATAAAAATATGTACGAAGAAAATGCTGGCTGTTGAGAAAATGTAAATTGTCAAATAGGAAATCCGGCAAGTTTGACCATTTGTCGCTATTTATGTCGCAATACTTGTGATATTTTGTATGTTTATGTAAATATTTAAACTTATAAAATTATTGAAAGTGAAATATTTATTTTGGTTTGTATAAATATTATTTGCAAACGATTCTCGTTCTAGATTTGGCAGATTTGACAGGTAATAAACACCCTATTTAGCTTGAAGGAAAATAAAAAAAAATGCACAAATGACATTGTCCGTTCATGTTTTACAACTTGATCAGTACGCGAACGCAACCATATTTATTCAAATGTATGCTTGCACACGAGTACACAAACAAGCCTTATATTTTCGATAAATGTTAATGGCATACTGATTGACGGAACAAAGTTAGTTCTAAGTTGATGAAAAATAAAAATGAATTAAAAAAAAAAAACGGAACAAAGAAGTAATAGGTCCGCACTGATACTTTTGTGTGAAGAAACATGTAAACTGACAAATCTCCAAAAATGAAAAATGTATTTCCACTTAAGTGTTTTGCCAATCAAACATTTTAAGATTATTCGTACCAATTCAAATCTTAAAATAAATTCAAAAAATACATATTTCCGAGTATATTGTGAACAATACAAAGAATAATTTTGTTGGTTTCTGTCAAACTCTTGAACTGTCATCCTTTGACGGCTTTTATTTTCTTACCAGCGAACAAATTTTTTTTTACAATTATCTCGGTTTTATGGATTGAATCCAAGTAAATTCACATTTGCTTTTGCATATGAGTACCTACGCGTACGGATGTTCTGTTATACTGGGTTCGGCAATATTATTTAAATTTAAATGCTCGCCATTCATGCTATAGAGGTCGATCAGGGCGAAAGTGTCTTATTTGACAGGCGTGGTTAAAAAACTTTATTCCAGATCCTGTCTGTTGCCATCATTCGTTAGAACAGTTAAGGATGAACTATAATATTTGAAAGCAATCGAAAACTAATGTCAAATTTTTACGTTAAGTTTAACTTAAGTTCTGATATTTTCTTAAGTGCTCTATAATACTATAGCACTTTGTGAAGAGAAGCGACTGTCAATGAGTCTTACAGTTTGCTTACCAAAACAAAAACAACTCAAGAGCAATCGTTAAAGAGACGTGATATCCATCTTGTATATTTTTCGGATCAAGGAGGATGAAAATGTTGTTTGTCTAGCAAATAAATTTTGCTACAAGAGTTACCTGTCAAATTTTCATATGAAAAAGCGAATAAGATCGTCCTTTCCGAAATGACCCAAAGTTAACGCAACTGAACAAAACTAAGAGAAAAGCTATAATAATCCTTGTATTTGCACTTTAACGGACGTAGTCGAGACATTAGTCATTTAGGCATTAGACATTAGGAACGTTTTCCATCAAAGCCTAGTTTTCGAACGGACATTCTATGATCATAAGCCAGCTCGTATTCCCAAATCACTTCAATGTAGGGCCTAACCCTGTTCCAGACTGTAATTTTATTGTTACATGGATCAACCGCGAGTATTAGTACGTTTCCACCGAGTCGAAATGCGTGATTTCAGCGAAATTCGTGATTTCAGCCGAAATCCAAAGCCTTCCGCCATATAATTTCACATTCTGGAACTCGGCATTCCGCTGAAATGCTATTTCAAATGACGTCCAACCGAGTTATGTCAAATCAAACATTACCTTTTTCCCCTGCAAAAACCATTTTTTTCTCCCAGAAACGTCAAACTGCTCTGTAATTTGTTTTGGAAAAATCGTTCGAAAAACAAATATAAATATAAGAAGAAAATGCATAAACTTTTATTAATTAATGAACAATCGTATGATGTCCTTTAGCTTTTTCTTTTAAAATAGCTTCTGCAAATGATTGTTGATTGTTGAACAAGTGCCAGATTTTCTCGGTACCCGTTGTCCCTGGTGTTTGCTTTATTTACTGATTACATACAAAAAAAATAATACAATTATGTTGGTGTAAAACGATCGTGAGACCCCGGTGCTTGGCTTTTCTCTCAACCGTTCATAGATCTTAATTTTTGGGAATCAGAACAAGAAGGTATGTTGAGATAAGCTCTTCTTGGCAGTTGATAGTACCTGGATATTTTGTCAGATCATAGCAAGAGGAGATCCAGTGAAAAAAAAAAGTTGTTTTGACAGTTGGAATGCGTTTATTTTTGGTGGGAACACTATTTTCAAATGTTGAATTTCGTTAATGAAATGACGAGTTTCGGTCCGGTGGAAACGTACTATATGACAAGGCGAAGAACTAGAGTTCTATAGATTGTCCCATCAGGTTGCCTAGTAGCATTGTGTTTTTACTGTCTCAAACTAGCAATTCTCATGGCATGCTAAAATGCCTGTCCTTGGACTTTCGCATCTCTCAGTGTGGCAAATTCTTTGCTGGAACCAACCACTGGGAATTGCATTAAGGACTTTTGCATTCACCTAAAGTCACAGTGTGGTGTGTAATTTATTCACCTGAGATTTTTGGTCCCTGCTTTGATGAAAATGAGGAAAATGAGTGAGTTCAGATCGGTATGTGAACATGTTGGAGGAACGACTTGATGGATTGGACTTCTGGGATATGTTTTTCTACAGAATGGAGCAACGGCTTGGCTTTTTTGAGGGAACACTTGTCGAACACCTCATCTTAATAAGCGGCGCTTTGTAGGGCCCAGCAATGAGTTTTTATTTCAAATCCCGCGTTTATGTCAACCGTACAAGGACCATCCGGGCTACATACATGGAAAGGTTAATTTCATTTTCATTTTCAAAACAGTAAGGGTATTCATGCAACGTCGTAATTTTATTACGTGCGAAAGATTATAATTTTACGATGACGTTTTATGAACGACCCTAAAACTGCACCACTAAATAGTGCGGTAACCCACTGAATTCAATCTCATTTTAGTAATTTATTTATTGATAGAATTTCATTCTTATTGTTTTCGTTCCGTTCTCGATAATTTTTTCAGTTTACCACATACGTTTTATGTGTGAAAGTGACTGATGAAATGTCAAAATAGCATTTCAAAAGGTAACAACGTTTACCACCTCAGTTTACGCACCCAATTCCTGTGAGAAAATTCCGATATTGTAAGAAAAGATTTCCCAGACAAATTTTGACAGTTCATTTATCACGTCGTAATTTTATCACGATTACAACGTTTACGACGACTCTCCGACGTTGCATGAGTACCCCTAGTGTAAAACAAAACTTTCGATTTGTATCAACATTATAAAAATTCTGATTCATAAATTGGGTTTACTGCGTTTTTGAAAAAAAAACAATACCCTACAGTTGCCAAATTTAGGATTTATCAAAAAATTGCCAAAATCATAAACATTAATCAAAATCAAATTAAAAAAATAATTGTTAAGGTTATTGACAAAACACCGCATGTCCAGTGATTATCATAGTTAATCTACCGTGCAAGTTAACAAAAAAAACATCTACACAGATTATAATTCTTTCAAAATTACCATTTTCCGGTTTTACCAAACCGCAAATACGTAGGTACATTAAAATTTTGGTTCGCGTCACAATTACGAATTAATAACTGACATTAATCATTACTTACGAATACTATTTTCTAGTGCCGAATAGAATGCATTTACTACTGCTGGCCTAGCGTGACGAATCCAATCAGTCTTATTCACAGGCAAACGGAGTTTATTGAATGATTTATCTGTTCCGAAAACGTTCATCTTCAGGAATGATTTAAAATATTTGTTCGAGTCGATATCGAGATTTTGATAGTACTCTCCGAGTTTCTGGTCATCGATAATCTCATCTGGATATCCAATGTGTGTTGTCATTGAGCCTAATTTTTCCAAAGCCGATACCCTGGTCATCTCATCCATCCAATCGACTTGTTTAAGAATTCCTCCAAATACGCTCTTGATATTGTTGACCATTTCCAAGGCAATATGCTTGGCGTCTTCTTTGAAGTATTTTCGAACGTATAGGGATCCAACAGAGATGGCCAAACTGTAAAATTAGATGGTAGGACTTAGTAATTGAATCGTTAAATTATTTATTTTTTAAAAGCTAACAAATGTTATAATATGATGGCGACACTCATGACTTTATTTTTTTGCTGAATGTCTGAAATTCTGAATATTGCAAAAAGATTACATTGTGATCAAATATGAAAGCTATTGCAATGTAATGGAGATTTTTTTTTTATAAATATTGCATATATGACATTAAGCATAGCTTTGCAATGTTTTTAATATTTTGCAGGTTATGTTATGTTTGCAAGCGTATAAATTGTATTTGTTCGTTACCCAATTTCATCTTCGGAATCTTTAAAAGGCGAATCACTGTAAAAATAATATTTAAAATGTATTATTTTGTTTCACAATTCCGTTGAATAAATTTTAACGATGTACAGTTCCTATATAGTTGCAATTGGATTTTTATCAAAATAAAAGCGGTTTCAGGAACGAGTCACGCTTATGCAGTTCAAAGTGGAAAAATTCTAAGAACATTAACTTCTTTTATGACGGTGTGAATTGGATTTTTATGACGGTGTTTTGATCAATGCTTGATGTCGTAGATCGAGTGTTGTTGGTTTAATAGGTTCGATGAACTATATTTGCTGTGAGGAATTTGGAGTTTGTAATTAATATTGAGGTCTAAACTACCAGATTGACTGAAACACATGTATGTTTTTGGAGGGTCCTTCGTATGAAAAGTACCGCAAAGTGATCAAATATTGCAATGTAATGTAGACTACATATATTGACATTGATATAGGGAATTTTAATTGGAGGAGTCTCGTTTATAAAATTCAAAGTATACCGATGAACTACAAAGATTGGCCTTTCTTCGTCTCAAGTATAACATTTATAAAATAAACTATGCTTATAAAAATAATCGGCGATATTAATAATCAAACGCAAATGTAGACATAAGTATTTTACCAGGTTAGTTTATAGTGTACAGCTTTATTAAAACTTTACCAATAATCAAAGCCCGCAACTAACTAAGTAATAGTACGTTGAGTCGAAATGCATCATTTCAGCAAAATTTGGATTTCAACTGAAATGCGAAGCATTCCTCCATACAATTTCACATTCCGAAATTCGGAATTCCGCTGGAATTCTAACGGGTCCGCCATCCAACGTTTTTTTTCTCAACTAGTGCTTATTTCGTGAATGGTAACACTTAGCTCATGTCTAATTTGACAGATAATTAGTTTTATCCTTCCGCCGAACGAATATGGTTGTGTATACGCTTGAACAACGCTGGGAAATATTGCGACATTACTTTGAAAATCATGGTAATGTTGCAGAATGTGTGCGAAAATTGCGTACGAATTTTGGAAGAAGAGAAGCACCGTCAGCTCCGTATGTTCGTTATCTTGTGAAAAAGTGAAAGAAACTGGCATCCTCATCGATAAACCAAAGCGTGAATAGCCAAAAACAGTGCGTACACCCGAGAAAATTGCTGCTGTGGCAGAAAGTGTGCGTGAAGCGCCATCAACATCAATTCACCGTCGTTCTCAACAATTGAACATTTCGGAGACATCATTGAGACGAATTTAGCATAAAGACCTTGGTATGACGCCATACAAAGTCCAACTGGTTCAGGAGATGAAGCCAACTGACCATCCAATGCGTTTTCGCTTCGCTTAGTGGGCCTGCGATCGACTAAGAGAAGATGTCGATTTTGCCAAAAAATCATCTTTTCAGATGAAGCTCATTTTGATCTTGGCGGGTATGTAAACAAGCAAAATTGTCGCATTTGGGGCACAGAAAACCCGCACGCATACATTGAAAAGCCGATACACCCAAAACTAGTCACTGTTTGGTGCGGATTTTGGTCCAGAGGCATAATTGGGCCATTTTTCTTCGAAAATGAGCAAGGAGTGGACGTTACAGTCAATGGCGATTGTTATCGGGCCAAGTTGAACGAATTTTTGTTCACAAAAATTGAAGAGGAGGATATTGGCAACATTTGGTTTCAACAGGACGACGCTACGTGCCACAAAGCCGAAGCTACACTCGATGTTTTGCACCCTGTTTTTGAAGATCGCATTATCAGCCGCAGAGCTGATGTCGTTTGGCCACCTCGGAGCTGCGATTTGACACCGTTGGACTATTATTTGTGGGGTGCCGTAAAAGATAAATGTTACGCCTACAAGCCAGAGACAATTGACGCTTTAAAGGAAAATATTCGTGAAGCCATTGGCGAAATACAGCTGCACACAATCGATAATGTGCTTAAAAATTGGACCGATCGTGTACGCTATTGCATGGCCAGCCGAGGCAGCCATTTGAATGAAATTATTTTCCATTAATAACCGGAAGGATTGTTTATAAAAGAAATTTGAGAAAATATTCAGTAGTTTTTTTTATAGCATTTTCAAAAAAAGTTATTTGCCGGACCCTTTATTTCAAACGAAGTCCAACCGAATTATGTCAAATCAACATTTCATTTTTGCTCCTATTGACGACTGAAGGCTAGCAAATTGGTATACATCGACACATTCCTTTTTTCTATTACTATTCGCAAAAGTGGCGCTATTCATATGGAAAAATAGCGCCAAATCAAAATTACATAATTGAATTAAAATATAATTTAATCGCACAGCATTTCATTTATTCAGAAATATCACAATCAAACTAAGAGGGATATTAGAAGTCTGATATTGAAAATGATAATCATCTCCAAAGAAGATGTGGCTTTCAATTCATCGGAACTTCTGCTTCCATTATTTAGAAAAACATCGTCCTGAAATATTATATGCTGAAGTACGTCTGAAGATATTTGGGCGCAATAATCTGAGATATTTGGGCGCAGATATTGTGGTATCAAAATGTGCAGATCCCGATAGGTAACAAAATACCATAGGTACGTAGGTAAAAACGGGGATGCACTTTAAATTGTATCTTTATAGGCCTCCTCCAAAGCCAATGTGCTATTTAACCTTTTGTACATTTTGTTTTAAAAAGTCGGTAAAACTATTGTTTTTTAATACAAAGAAATTGATTGATTTTTGTAAGACACCCATATGAACGCAATAAGTTTATATGCTCTTTTCTGGAAACAACAGAATTGCAACAATTGCAATTGCAACAATTATTTCGCAATTCAATCCTGTGCACAACCTATAATAAAATTTTCTATTTGTTTTCGGGAAAGTTAAACAAAATTACAGCCAAAGAATATCGGGTGACAATTTTTTTTGACAGCTTAACTTGTGTGCCCTTAAAAGTACATACTACTCCTGATTTTTGCTCTAAACGATCAGTGTACTTGTTTAAAATATATCTGTGAAACTCCGACAGTATACTTAAAATATATTTGCGTCTGTTCTGACTTATAACCCACATCATTCGGACCTAAATACATAGATAAAAGCGAAAGTATTCACTTTACCGACTCATCTCCGTACTCAACCACTTTCCTTTGACTTTTCTAGGCTATCTTTCATAGTCTTGGCCAGTAGGATAGCCATTGGATGTTGGGTCTGACTGGTCAGGACTCAGGGTAATATTTCCCATCAACATATGCAATAGTTCGGGTTCTTGTCGAGCCATTATAGCGGAGAGTTTTTGGGTTTATTTTAAGTTTTAGTTTTTGCTAAAGTTTATTTTAGGCTAGATTTTATTTATTTCATATATTCTTTGTCCTTTTTTCTTTCTTTTCCTTCTTCTATCTTTCTTTTCCTTCTTCTATCTTCCTTTTCCTCCTTCTTTCTTTATACTTTTTCCCCTTTCGCTAAACAAATATTGCACGAGATAAATATTTGTAGAGCAAGCTATATCCTTTCTGTGTGGCAAGTGTGATGTAAAGGCAAAATTCTCATATTTTAAATATATTCATGGACATGCACAAAGTACTACAATGTTAAGAGCTGACAAAGTCATGCACTCATGCAGCATGAATGTTAACAATGGTTCCACTTCTTGAAAATTTCTGGAGATGATTCGATGAATTAATTTAGTAGGAATAATCGATTATTGAGTTATGGGTTTCAAATACTGGAAAATCGTGTTTCCCCCGCATGAAAGTAGAATTACGAAAAATCTTTGTTTGTGCAAAATGGCACTCGTTTTTATGGGCTGATTAAGTTAAATCGCCCCTTATTATTTTTAATAAAAAACAAATGACCACCAACTTACAGTTGGCCAACTGTTCATATAAATCAAATACAAGTTTCAAACGTTATAATAGTCACTTTGTTGCGCTCCTTAATCTCCCCAAAATCATTTTTTTTGCCACATCTAAGTGAAGTGAAGTAGAATTTTGTATGTAAATCTAGTACAATATCACTGTAGTCCAGTTTCGTGGTGGGATTGGAGTGTGGATACTTTTCGAGACTGGAGACAAGTATATGCTTAACACAATTCTTGCAAGCATTCATTTCATTCAGTGTATATTATTTTGTTATTTTCCTTATTGTTTTCTTGTTTTGAAAGCAAACGTCACTGTGAATAAACGCGAGTACCAATCTCCAAAATATTGAAAACCTTACAGCTGCGGATCGTTTTTGCTTTCGTTTTCGACAATCGTCTTACTTTACTTCTCTATTTACAGTGTCAACAAAACATTGGTAATGGTGTTTACTAAATCGATTGGCACATCAAATTCGTGTGCTAAATTTCCGATATTGTTGTAAAAGATTTCCAATACAAATGTTGACAGTTAATTTATCACATCGTAAATTTGCGTGGACTTTCTGACGTTTCAAAAAAAAGGAAACCTTCATATGCCTGCGTATAAAGATTAACTTGAGTGGCTTTTTGTCTCAAGAAGTATAGGTAAAGTACTTTTTGATGTTTTATCGATTTGTGATTCGAGTTATATTTACGAACTCTGATCAGGCCTTATGTTAAACTCGGCCATTTTGTTTATAGAATGTTTGGAACCATGTTAACGTTTTGAAAAATTTCAATGTACATACAGTATACGAAATCTAGGGAAGTATTGTCATCATTTTGACAAATGCTGATCAGATTGCTCTCGACGAAAAGATTATTATTGCCTGACACATAATTTCTGTTCAGTCTTTATTCATTTTATTTTATTTAGAATATTCTTATTGGTATTGTTCATTAAGTAGGTGTAGTAAACCATACTATTTTTAATAAAATAATTTTATTAAAAACTCAAAACAAAAAACTACTTACCTTCCACCACTAATATCAACACACTCCTTCCAACGGGCTTCTTGTTCTTGTCTTCCTGAAAGTGCAGTAGCATATTCCAATTGACGTTTTCTGAACTCCTCTGACAAAAATGAAATCGAGAACGAATGAATTCTCCACATCATGTAGTTGGCAATGACACGATTTGGAGTTTTAGCCAAAAGTGGTCCAAGATCCTCGAAGAAACTTGGTACCGACAGATTGATAGGCTCATCATCGTCAATTTGAAGACCCTCTGGCAAAAGTGTATTGAAGTAATCCTTCCAGTTGACGTATGGATAGCTCTCTTGAAGTTGAGCAACCGTTCTCAAGTTGTACAAAGCAGAAGAGTTACGACGTTTTTCATTTGGCCAGGAAATCTTAACAAAAAAAATCCAATTAGAATTTTAAATAAAAAACAACCATTTAAGATAAATTCTCACATTAGCCAAAGCCATTTCAAATTGAAGAGACTCTCCAAGTTCTTTCTGGGCAACTTTCTTATCAGCACCAAAAAGTACGGCCATATCTACCATATAACTGAAGTATGCCGAAACAAGTGTATCATTTAAACCTTTAACCAGATATTCTCGACTTAGTCCAATCGCTGATTGATCGATCTGTCAAAATAAAAAAAAAACTATTAGAACAAAAGCAAAGTGATTTCAAGATTTGGCAGCACTAACATCGATGATACGTTTTGTTGAGTTCTTGAGATCAACACCAATCGAAAAATCTAAAATGTAATCCATGCTGAACCCGAGAGCACGGAATTTCTTAACAGTTTCTTGCCATGTCCATGAATTATCAGCATTCCATGATTCACCCTTAATAACTGGCCAACCACCCAGAGATTCGGAAATCTCAGTAATCGGACTATGGCCAAGTTCTTCAATCAAAGCTGAAATGAAACAAACAAAATAGTTTACTCCTGTCCTTGTAGTGCAAAGAACAAGTATTATCACTCTTACATTTATTCATGCATGCCTTATACAATTCGTTGGGCAATTGGAAATGTTTTGGTGAACTATCGGCACGTTTCTCCTCAATCAACGACTTAAGTTGCTCCTGTAACTTGTCATTGATCACAGAGAAGGTATTTACTGCCACCTTGTCCTCGGGAATATTTTTCGTTCTCAAAAAGTTGCCGCAGGCGAATTGATAGAAATCATCACATGGCTCTACAGTTGGGTCCATGGCATTCAGGATATTAGATGCTGTGTGAATGCATTCAGAAGTCAAGCAAACATCGTCGTGATCCTTAACTGCGGGATGTACATTATCGACAATTGGCTTAACAGGAACATGCAAAGCTTCGGCTACATTAGAATTATCTGCGCCAATAGTTGGGTTAGTTTGAATTTTGAATTTTTTTCGTTGGTTTTTTGGTTATTCTGCATGCTACTACTTACCTCCGTTCATTTGATTTGATATAATTACAGAGACTAATCCTATGACTAGGCCTATAATGGCTGCTAAAGCAAAAATACACAGCAGTGTGAGACATCTTTCAAGGGTTGAGCGCCGCTTCCACCAATTTGGATTTCTGAAAAGATTAAAAAAAAATCTTCTATTACATTTTGTTTCATTTTTAAGCATGCTACGGAAACTGTTTAGATAAGACATTCCAACGACAGTGCGGTGGTGGCGAATTTATGTAAAGTTGAACATTTACGTACCAATCAGAAGGATTCAATTGGTGATATAACTCACATGATTCAGGTTTTCCTGAATAGAAAGACAATAGCGACTACAATTATGGGCTCAGACATCTGGTCGGAAAAAACGTCCAGGTTGACCAAGATATCCGACCTCGTTGGATATTTGATCGTCAATCATTGAGAACTGTGAAACATAGTACTGTGGGGTCATTCCGTAACATTGAAAACGATTATCACTCAGACGGTAGTCGAGTCCTCATGGGCAATCGCTCAATAATCGTTTCTGATTTGACGATTATTGTTTTAAGTAAAGCAAATAAAGTGATATCGCCTAAAGAAAGAACGACTATTGATCTTACGTGATGCGAGATGAGATGAAATAAATGTTATCGTCAAACGATAATCACTTTACGGAATGAGGGCCCTGAATTAGTTCATATCGGCAGAATAATAATACAAAATATTGACAGGATAAGCATATCTTATGTTCGTCAGCAAACATGAGATCACCATTCGCAAGGGGTCCTACAAACATACAAGACTGTAAAATGTGTTTAAACCTTAATTTTGTCATATCTACCCGTATTTGACTTCATTGATAGTTTGGCTATTACAGAATGTTCGATACATATCTAGTAGTTTCTCGATGAATCTTTCAAAGACGTCTATTCAAGTATAACAACTTGAATAGTGGTGAACATAACCACCATTCAAGTTGTTATACTATTGTTATGTCACTGCCGATGATAGAGATATAGGGTGCGCCATATGTGAGGTATTTTTGTTTATTTTGGTTCCTTACAACTTATTTCAATTGGTTTTTGAATACAACATCAATCAAGTTGCCGCCACTATTGACCCCTCTATTGCTTGTAGGCACATACTTTTCTTCAAATAACCCAAATGAAAGAAGTCTAGAAGAGTCAAATCTTGAGATCTGGGCCAATGCGACCATTTTTTGATAGCACGATTCCCGGCAATTATCGTTTCAGAAACTGCATTGTTTGATTCGCAGTTTGGCATGATATACCCTCTAGTTAAAACCAGTAACCATACAGACCTTTTTTTACATATTTGGAGCAAACGCCGGCCCAAACAGTCAGTTTTTGGGCATGCAATAGGGTTTCATGTATGTCGTGTGGATTCTCTGTTTCCCAAATGCGGCGATT
The DNA here is from genome assembly GCA_932526625.1 of Rhingia campestris. Classification (NCBI taxonomy): domain Eukaryota; kingdom Metazoa; phylum Arthropoda; class Insecta; order Diptera; family Syrphidae; genus Rhingia; species Rhingia campestris. The sequence continues at coordinate 32,617,799 of OW052183.1, forward strand.
GTGTAACTGCACCAGAGAGTATGAAATGGCCCTCGTCGGTCATTAAAATTTGCTTTCAAAAATTAGGTTCAGTGTCAACCATTTTAGCGACTATTTGGCCGTATTACAAGCGAAGAGTATAGTCTGTCGGCAATATTCAGAAACAAATGCAAATCATCCTTCAAAATATGCAGCACGGTAGTTCCACTGACGACTAAATGACTCTATCTTACGCTTCCATTAGTTAATTGGAACGACTTGTGCTTTGAAAAACATGTCGACGATATTCGTCTGTCCTGTGCTCAACAAAATTCGGCACCAAACGACAAATAGTGTTGTCAGACGGTGCTTTTTTCCACGATATTGTCAAAAATATGCATATTGGTAGAACAACTATGTACAGCGCCACTATTTTGGCGCTTTGTTTCGGTATGAAGCGATTCATAAATAAAATCGTATTGACGTTTCAAAAACAACTATGCAGAGCGTCACTATATTTTGGCACATTGTTTCGGTATGAAGCGATTCATAATTAAAATTGTATAGACGTTCAAAAACATGCACATTCCGTACATAGAATGGCGAAAAATTCTTAAGTGGAAAGTGATTCCTAATCTGAGGCATCGGAAACATTATTCAAATTGCTGAAACTAAGATTTATTAATCTTCTCTTATCTCTTTCTGCTTAAAGATTACATCTTTGACGATTTATGAAAGGAATTTATCAATATGGTTTGAAGCCAGGGAATATCGAACAGTTTTCAAAAAAGTTCACCTCTGCTGAGAAAGTTGTGCCATTTAATCAAATAATCTCAGCTGAGGCAGCAAAGGAAAATCTCTAGAGAATCAAATCGTAAGTAGAATTCATATAGCGTTCTCAATTGGGGTTCTTAGATTTAGATCTGTCCCAATCGAACATAATTTCCAATTCTTCTTTTATTGTTGGTATTAGCTTGTCATTTGTTTTTTTTCACCTAATTGACATTTATTCCTAAACTAGCTGACCCGGCAAACGTTGTTTTGAAATATAAATTATTTCTAGTGAATATTTTAGTTGCTTAATAAAAAAAAACTTGTGAGGATGCTACAATCCGCTGTGCAAATACCCTATCCCATTCCATCCTTAAAGTCACTATATATTGCTCAGAGAGTTTATTAACATCTTTTTATAGTTTGACAAAAAAACGTTTTTCTTTTGCATATGTTATGGGATAGGGTATACAAATCGTTTGTTAAGAAAACACCCACAAAAAATGGGCGTGGGTCAAAATGATCTGCAACTAAAATGCTCACATTAATATAACCAATGCTTTTGCGTCGAAAGGTTTTTTTTCGAATTTCTTTAAAATTTGACTAAAAATCGTTTTTTTTTAATAAAAAAGTCACAAAAAGTGGGCGTGGCAAAAACTTTTTGTAAATGAAATATAATGTTAATCAGACACTTTTTCTTAATTTCTTAATTCTTAACCGTTTGGCGTTGCGCCGTGAAAAAAATGGTCTTCCCTAGCCCAAGTATGATGTCTGTTCATTCATTAATGAAGATCAAACGGATATGTTTTCATTGGATCTATGACAGAAAGAGGAATTGTGCGCTATGAGCAGTAACGTGCCACAAATAATTGTCCGTGTGAAAAACATGGAGTGCCTAAATCTAAGCCGCAAACGGATATTGTTTGTCCTTGTCAATATAATAGTAAATTGGATGCGTTTGAATTCAACTGGCACTCCTGTAGGAATCATTGGAATGCATGTCAGCAGAACATTTTTGGCTCGGAATTTGCCATTAAAAATGGTGGCTTCGATAAGTTTTTTCATGAATTTTTTAATGACCAATGTGCTATTGTACATGAACCCGTGGTGGCTTCAAATTCCGAAGTAAAATAACCGGAGATCCAACTTTCAAATTTCGTAGAAGGTGCCTAACATATTCCGTGAAATGGCTATTTCTGCCTTTCTGTGTACGACTATACGTACATCGGGGAATATGCGGTCAATGAGAGCATTTTGCGTATCAACGATTGTGCAGAAATCAATGGGCAATTTTATGCAATCAGCATTTTCATGGACAGCAACTTTTCCATCCTCGATATGTAAGGATTATTTCGAGAATGTGTTGCATTCATCCCAGATTATAATTTTGCACTATTTTAGCACTTTGGGCTTTGGCCCTCGACACTTTTCTTCATCTGGGTTACTTCGAATATTCAGAGGCAGCTAAAATGTTGAATGAGCTGTTCTGGCTCCATACAACAAAGTTGCTGCAATGCCAACTAAAGCAACAAAAACTGCGTGCCGTTATTTAATAGTATTTCATCGAGAATTAGCTTAATGAGAAATGTTTTGACAGTTTCACCTGATGCATCCGAAAAAAAATTGTCACAAAGTAACGTAAACGTCATCTATCATTTTTTCGCGGATTTTTCAGGAATTTGATATTCTTTGGTATTCTTCTTGTTTGGCCGGAGACCAGTCCGAATTGGTGCGAATCATCGAAATCGGCCCAGGCGTTCTTTAGTTATAAGCGTAGTAACTAATGTCCCTCTGTTTCATATATATATAGATAGATAAATAACTACAAATTATCAACTTAACATAATAAATATTCACTTAACACAAATAAACATAATTTGCACTCATTAATTCATCTTTATAATTCAATAAAATTATTCACCGAATGCTAATCGAAATAAAAATTTCAAACTGTCCCACGTGTTGGTATTCGTTCAATTAGCTGTAAATCAAGATTGAAATCATGATTTTTCGAAAGTGATCTAGATCAAAAAATATATCAGTCTTTTTATAAAATAATGGAAAACAAAAAGTGGTCAAAACCAAACCTAGACCAAACACAGATCAATTTTTTATCCCAATCGAAATTACTACATACGCCGGTAATGTAGTGTACTGGTGATGTTGGCAAACTTCGATAAGAATAACTTTTAATATGCATCCATTTGATCACTGCTTTCTTCGTTTATTGTAGAAAAAAAATATCCGACCGAGTCACTTATATATTTTTCGAATACATATTCGAAATAATTTATGACACACTCTGGCGTATGTGTAACAAAAATCGCAAATGACTATAAAATGTTGTTGTACAATGTTTATACATTAAACAAGCAGGTAGTTCCATTTGTTTCACCGACAAAGCTGCCCATATCTAACACATATGACAAATATTTGTTAAAGCATTAGTGCATTAGTAAATAATTCCTGTGACTTGTTAAAACTGTCACCATTGTGAACTTCATTTTGGCTATCATTATGTTTGTTACTTGAGGGAATGTTAATAATGCAAACAGTTTACTGTTGTCAACAATGCAAACATTTATATTATTGACATACTGTAGTTTTGTTTTATTTTCATTAACAAGAAAATTGCACAAAAGATTTTCGAAAATAACAGAAATAAATACTTGACAATAAAAATGACACACGTACTACATAATTGCATCTTTTTTACGCATTGACAGACAAAATTGTCAAGAAAAATTATCATCGAAACGGAGTTCATTGTTTACAAGAAATGATTTACGATCTATAATATGCCAATGGGACACTTTGGAACGTGCTTTTGCAATAAAACAAATGCAGGTAATTACATTATCTGCAATGACGCACACACCTACAATGTGTAGGTGTGTTCATGATTTTATTCAGATTGTAAAGACAATTAATGATGCTGTGGTTTACTGAAATTGTAATTGTAATTGTCATTGGGTTTCTTTTGCACGTGTTTAACATACTGTAAATATTTTCTGTAAACACGAATTTGTCAATGATTGGCACCCGTTTAATAAATTGGTATCCTTTGTGTTGTTTGAGATATTGTTATGCAAGGCAATATTATGATAAAGACAGCTTAGGTCAAATGAAGTGTTTGTAAAACATAATTAAAAAAGAAAATCATTCGTACGATTACTTTTAGGCCATACAAGTTTGTACAATTCATTGAGAACAAAAAAACAAATACGATATTCATTCATTTATAAATTATGTATTATTTTGACATGTGACTGACCTTGATTTGGCATTTACAAAATGTACTCAGTGAAATGAAAAATATTTAATTCAACTTCACTGCTTGGTCGTTATATAATTAAAGTTCGTACTCCATTCCGTATACATGACAAGGAACGTGAGCAACTCGAATGCGAATATGTAGAGATGATTTCACTTGACACCTGAATTATCCATGAGTTGAATATTTCTATTGACGAATTGATAGGCTTATCCTCCTTATCCAAGAAACCTGGTGGTAATCTTTGTAATAAACTACTTAAATAATCATCTGTCAATTACCTTCTTGTTTTGAGACATTGTAGCCTTACGTATTTTTGTTCAGTAGCCCTTTTAAAGCCGCTTTGCTAATACAATTTTGTAGAAAGCTATTGAAGCAAATATGCCTTATGATTCATTTCATACATTTATCAGTGCCCTCATTCCGTAAAGTGCCTATCGTTTGACGATATCGATAACATTTCAACGGTACATCTCTCATCACGCACGATCAATAGTCGTTTTTGCTGTCGACGATATCACTTTATTTGCTTTACTTACGTTTATTGAGCGTTTGATCATGATGTCTCGACTACCTTCTGATCGATAATCGTTTTCAAAGTTACGGAATGACCCCCAGAATAGCAATCAACTGGGGATGTTGGCGATTTTTAGGTTTTTTTTTTCATATAGTTTGAGAAAATTAATTCCAAAATGATTATTTTTCTAAATTACTATAAAATTGTCGAGAAAAGTGGTGACACTTTCAAGTAGCAACAGTAAATCAAAAAGATCTGCTCTGTCTACATAAATTTGATTGATAAAAAAACTTCAAGTAGAAGAAAAAATATATTTAATTCATAAAAACTCTATAATCATAGAGAAAATATAATTAAAAAAAAAAACTTTTCTAAGAGTATAGACTTAGCGAAGGATTGTTAGTATTTGCGTTATGAAATTGTTAAGTTAGTTAAACGATATGGAAACTTCCTTTTTAAATGCTAATCTACTATTTGAAAAGTCGCACTCGTTAGAACTGCACATTTCGTTGAAGTATGTGATGCACCTTGATATTGGTTCATTTTGGCAATAAGCTCTTCTGTGCCTATTTGCTATAAAGATATCTTTTGGGCGAAGATGTCTAAAACATTCATAGATGTTAAGACTAGATAACAATTCGAATGAATTTATCCGAGAACAAATAATATCCCTAATGAACATAACGCCTGCTAGCTTCCTTCGAGCAGAAAGAGTTTGCAAGCCAAGTAATAAACATCGAGCTTTATAATCTGGTAGTTCCTCATACCAGTTTAATTTTTTAATTGCATACCTGGTAAAGTTTTTTTGTACTCTATATGCGTTTGCTGGTAAAAAGACCAAACAATTGAAGCATATTCCATTATTCATCTAACTAAAGAACGATAAATTGATTTTAATGTATAAGGGTCCTTGGAATCAAAGGAATTTCTTTTCAAGAAACCTAGTTATGATTCGCCCTTGATATTGTTACATCATAACGTGAAGAAATCCTATGGAAACAAATGGGCAAATTGACCATGAAGTGGAACAATTCATTGCAGATATTCAACAGGCGGCAGAGGAAAGCACTCCAATTAGTTTGAATAGAAGAAATCCAGAAACTAAATACCCTGTTCAAATAATGGAATTAATAAAAGCAAAAAGAAGAGCTCTAGGAAAATGGCAAACTACGAGGTTCCGCGATGATAAGACAGCTTTTAACCGTCTTAACAATGACCTTAAAAAACGAATTAGTGAATTCAAAAATGAATCACTAAGCAGTTTCCTACAAAATCTAACGACGGATGCGTCTACCGAATACTCCTTATGGAAAGCATCTAAATACCTGAAAAGACCGCAGTTACAGAACGCACCATTAAAATCACATGACGGAAAACGGATCGGAAACCCGAAACAGAAGGCTGATCTCTTCGCAGAACACCTTTCGAGGTTTTTTAAGCCGTTCCCATCAAGTGCTCCAACTGAAGAAATACAATTCATTGATAGAAACGACGAATGCGAAATTCCTATTGTCACACTCAATGAAGTAAAAAGCGTATGTCAACATAAATTGTCGAACAAAAAAGCACAAGGGTACGATTTATTAACTGCTCAGGTTTTGAAAGAATTGCCACCAATAGCTTTTCAAAAATTTCAATTTATTATAAATGCATGTCTAAAGCACCGATATGTGCCGCATCACTGGAAAATTGCTGAAGTCATTGTAATACCTAAAATAGGAAAACCTCCAACTGAAGTTTCTTCTTACAGACCAATATCGATCATACCGATTCTGGCAAAAGTTTTCGAAAAATTGCTACTGAAAAGACTTAGCAAAATTATAGACAAAAGAAGACTCATTCCGAATCACCAGTTTGGATTCAGGAATAAACATTCCACGATTGACCAAGTGCATCGTATTACGGATGTTATAGAAAAGGCACTGAAGGAAAAACAAGTCTGTTCGGCTCCATTTCTAGATGTTGCTCAAGCCTTTGACAAGGTTTGGCATGAGGGACTTGAGTATAAATTGCATAGGGATTTACCAAGACAGTATTATGAAATACTAAAATCATATATTTCAGACCGACTCTTTAGGGTTAGATATGAACAAGAATATTCAGAACTTAAGAAAGTCGAAGCAGGTGTTCCGCAAGGAAGTGTCCTAGGACCAACCCTGTATCTGTTATATACTAGGGATATTCCAGTGGATAACAATGCTTTCATGGCTACCTTTGCCGATGATGCAGCAATACTGGTGCCTGAAAATAACGTTCTGAAAGCAACAGAAAAACTGCAGAATGCAGTCAATAAAGTTCAAAATTGGACGGAACAATGGCGTATCAAACTCAATGAGACAAAATCCACTCATATAAACTTTACTAACAAGAAGATTAACAATGTTCCCTTATTCATTAACCACCAAGCTGTACCTTACGCAAATATGGCTAAGTACCTTGGAATGAATTTGGACGCGAAGTTAAAGTGGAAAGAGCACACCAAAAAGAAAAGAGAAGAACTGAACCTAAAATATAGAAAAATGTACTGGTTACTGGGAAGAAACACAGACCTTTCCATCCAGAATAAGCTCATGCTATATAAGCAAGTGCTGAAGCCTGTTTGGACGTAAACAAATACAGAAACCATACAAAAATTCCAAAACATAGTCCTTCGTGGAATAGTAAATGGCCCTTGGTATATTAGAAATAGCGATTTGCACAGTGATCTACAAATCAACATGGTTACAGAAGAAATTAAAAAACACGCTATATCACACAATCAGCGTCTACAAAATCATGAAAACTCCGAGATGGAGAGAGTCCTAAATGTACGAAACAACATAAGGAGATTAAGAAGAACCAAGCCTCATGAGCTTATGGCCTAATTATATGGGAAAATATTACATTTGTAAATCTTCCCCAAAGCGATTAAAAAAAAATAAGAAAATAAAATCTGTCGTCAATCTTTCATAGATTGGTACTGATTTTCGGGTGGTTTTTGTGCGGTAAAATCCCACACTACTTGATACCGAGAACTATCAAGTGTCTTTTTAAGATTTCCACCAACAAAAAAAAAAAATAATGTGAAATGAAGGTAAATTTTTTATCAAATCGAATGTCGGAATCGGATATTTCATTAACTCGTTCCAGTGGCGCGATGGTTAGTGCGATGAACTGCCGCGCAGGAGGTCTGGGTTCGATACCCAGCCGTAGCAACACCTAAATGATTTTTCACTGGCCCTCCTCTCGTGATGATCTGACAAATCATCCGAGTAGTATCAATTGTCAAGAATAGCTTATCTCAACTTAGCCGTTCGGAGTCGGCATAAAACAGGAGGTCCCGCCATCGTGCAAGAAGTACACACGCACACATGAATGGTTGTGAGAAAGCTAGGCCCTGGGTACTAACGAGCCTGTTGCGCCAAAAATTTGTATTTTTTTTATTCTTTCCAAAACAGTTTCATTGCCTGCATAAGTGTACATAATCTAACTGCCGTGAAGCTGTAAACATTTTGCACTTTTCTACGTTCAAAGTTAAAGAATTTTGGTTACACCAGCGAAATAAATTTTGAAAATCAGATTGAAGATTTTCACAGATTTTATTTGAGTGTTAAGCTTCCAATCGTCGGCATATCCTAAGCATTTAGAATATTTAATGAATGAAAGTATGTCATTAATGAACATACATAAATAAAAATAAATAGAAGAGGACCAAAATGACTTCCACTGTTTACACTGAAGGGTGGAGATGTTGAATTACCCAGGGGCCATATTTTATAAAACGAATAGCGTTGAAATCACTTCTTTCTCGCGCTTTGTCGTGACTATCGTTTGCTTCTGTTTCGTTTACTTGCCGTTCGTTTCGTTTTATATAAAAGAGCCCCAGTTTGACTATTTGTTTTCGATTTGCCAAATAAGAGGACAACCACTTAACTAACTAATTTTTCCACGAGATTTTTGTGATCCAACTTTTCGAATCAGTAAAAATAATATCAATTTGTGTAACGGCCTCAAGACTCTCAAGGGTATATTTAGAAACAGTGTAAGATTAATGGTCGTGGATCTACCAGTAACAAACCCATGTTGAAGATGACTAATACCATTTTGGATGTGAAAGTAAATTTTGTCTTTAATAATATTTATCCTTGTAGGACCTTTTGTTCAGAGCGAGATCATTTTAGTTTCAGTATTTTTACTCGATAAACATGTAGTTCAATCGAATTACAAGCTAACCCGACAACTTTGGAGAGTTGATTCTAAATCAAATGATCCGGCTTAACATGAAGTTTACTCAGAACTGAAAAACCGGGCTTTATGATGAAATTTCGAGAAATCGTTTCTTACTAAATTTCTGTCTCAGTATAGGAATAAATTTTCAAAATGTAAACTTTGCCTATGCGTTGTCTATCATTTAGAACTTGTTTTATGTATAGACTAGATGACTCACTCGTCTTTGCTTGTGAAATAATATTTTTCACACGAATTTATTGGCGTGTCCCAATTCACATTTGGGGATGGTAATTGGTCAAATCCTCTCTTCGTGGGTGGTTATGTCACTATAGGATCTTACTGTCCAAATATTTGGTGGTTTTGATGTCAAAAAAGGATTTAGGCAAGGCGATGCCCTGTCATGTGACTTCTTTAATCTGATTCTTGAGAGAATTGTGCAAAACTCCAAAGCCAACACCAGAGGCACAATTTTCCAAAAGTCGATGCAACTACTAGCATACGCTGACGATATTGACATCATTGGTAGGACTCAACGTGATGTCATAGTATGGTAGTATAGAGAAGGAAGCGGCGAAAATGGGTTTAGCAGTAAATGAGGGTAAGACTAAGTATACGCTGTCATCTTGAAAAGACTCACAACATCGACGAATTGGACAGAACGTCACCATTGACAGATATAACTTTGAGGTAGTACGGGACTTTGTCTACCTCGGCTCCGCTATTAACTCTGACAACAACATCTTGTCAGAAATTAAACGAAGAATTACTCTTGCCAACCGCTGTTTCTTCGGGCTAAGAAGGCAATTTAGTAGTAAAGCCCTCACTCGAACTACTAAGGAGATCCTATATAAGACCCTGATCATCCCAGTCCTGCTCTACGGCGCTGAAGCATGGACCGTATCAAAAGCGGATGAAGAAATCCTTGGTAGATTCGAGAGGAAAATTCTTCGAAAAATCTTCGGTCCCGTTTGCGTTGACGGGCTATGGAGACGAAGATTCAACCAAGAACTATACGAGCCGTACAGCTACATGCCCCTTGTCAAAAAACTCCGCATTGGACGTTTAAGATGGCTAGGACATGTAGAACGAATAGACACCAATACTCCGGCTCGCAGAGTCTTCGATTCCCAGCCAGACGTCGGACGCAGTAGAGGAAGACCTCGCCTTAAGTGGCGCGCACAAGTGGAAACCGACCTCAACCAACTTGGAGTGCGCAACTGGAGGCAGTTAGCTAAGGACCGGGCTAATTGGAGAGGCATGTTGGTTGAGGCCCAGGTTCATTCCGGACTGTAGCGCCACTTAAGTAAGTAAGTAAGATTAGCTAATCAGTGAATAATTTTTGACATTTGCGCCAGTATTTCTTATGGGGAAAACTTTAAAATATGTTATTGATTAGCTAATCAACGTTTATTAATAGCGGATTGCATGAATAGCCCTAAAGTGAATTCCCAGTGCTGCCAAATTTATGTGATTTACGCTACTGCCCATATGACAAATGTAAAATAACAAACAATACGGTAATGAGTTATATTTCCATAAAAAGAAGCAAAGTCGACGATTGATATGACAAAAAGCTTTATGCTTTATACAACCAATAAAAAATCAGCTCAATTTTATTGCCTTACATCTTTAAATTAAATTTACCCTCCAATATCAAACAAAACCAATACCACTTCCTTTTTATGTTTAAATGATTAAAGTGCGCGCAAAATGTAAACTATTTGAAAAAAAACTCGTAAATTATTCATAAGGGCAGGCTATCATTGAGCTTCTTTTTACCACCCCACCTTTCTCAGAAACGTGTACCCCACCATTATGCGATTCATTGAACATTTAAACCGAAAGAACACAAAAGCTAATTATACTAATTTATTTATCCACTCAATAAGTTAGGTGTTGTGAGGTAGGTAACGCTCCTGCTCTGTATGTGCGTTGTACACTGCGACAAATGGTGAAGGAATCAACCGACTAATATATACGATAAACTTTTTGATATGTCATTGTCACAATGAAATCTCTTCGCAGCATCACTAGAGTCAACCACGGACATTTGTAGTAATCCGCTGCTCAAGAGATCGCATTCAATTTCATTTGACGACCATGCGATAGAAAATCTCAAACACTATAACTTTCCTAATAGAATATTGATGTTAAGAACTTTAACACGAATAAAACATTTGTCTATGTATTTCCGACAACGTAACGTATCGTAACCGCGTCACCGGGTAAGCCATCAAACAAATAGCTATCGAATCTTTGAATTTGAGTTCAACGAAAAAAAAAAAATTATCATATCAGGGAGAAAGTTAGAAAGAAATTATCATACATACATATGTATGTATGCAAGCACGCCTTGTTTCCACCACCATCACCACTACCAGTCGACTAGCGTAAACAGGGTGTAGCATTGTAAAAGAAAGAGGCTATAATCAATTGATTGAAAGACAACAAAAGTGCAAACAAACAAAAAATAAATAAATAAAAGATCCATGTCAAGTCAAAGTGAAAGGCATAACACAAGACACCATGCACATTCAATCCAGATGAGATGAAGACAAGGAGAAAAATAACCATGCCCATGCCCACTTCAAGGCATTGCACTATCATCCTGAACATATAGCGATGCAACTTTTACTTTTTTTTCTGATAGCTTGGTTAATTTACGCTGGCAAATGAATTTAATTTTGACACTTGACACTTCAGATTAGTAGTGGTGATGACATTTGAACCTACTTATAGCGCAGTGTCAACAATTTGATCAAATGTTGCGTGGTTGAATGAGGCCGGCAAATTCTCTATTAGCTGTAGTGTAGCTAATCATGCCTGCGATTTAATTGAATTGCTGTATGAGCGGTACTTTTGGTGCAAATTAAACAGCAGACATGGATAATCGCTCGTTGTAGAATAATCTGCGTGTTCCATTGAGTGATTTCGTCAGACTTAAATTACCTTGTCGCTAGTAATTAGATGTGAGCTCAGTTTTAGGAATGGTTTGTTTGTGGGTTATAATTCGTTTTTTTTTCTTGTTTTGATACTGTTGAAGCTGTCAAAAGTGTAATAGATTAATTGTACTCAGGCAAAAAGGTGCAAGATTATGAAATGCCCCCATAATATTTTGACCAAGATTATTAGATTATGACACAATGTTTGTGGCATGTTGCGCAAAGAGAAATAATGACAAAACAAATCTGTCAAAGTATGTCACCGAGTCAGAAGTTTTAGTGTGAGTTTTATATGGTACTTCCGTAGTAGTAAATATATACTAATACATTCCAGAGTGGACAGTGTGCGTCGGACGCTGTTATGAAAAATGTTCCAGTATAGTTCGATATGTCAATGGTTCTGACCAGTGTTACCAAGCATTTTTAGATGCTTCATGCTGTTTTTTTTTAATGTTTGTTTTATTTTATATATTTTGACAGTTATAAAAAAATAAAGTACGACCCTCATGCCTGTTGTACACCAGCATTATTTGGTAAGTGGCATACTTGGAAGTCCAAATAAAGGGGTTAATGTCAAACACTGTCAAATTCCATTGAAATATAAAGCATAACAGTCTTGGTTTCAACATCATGGTGGAATGAATAGTTCCACTTTTTGGTGAAATTCGTCATTGGTGATTAGTCAATTGGTCCAAAAAGCATAATGCTGGTCACTTAGAGGTTTTCGTGTTTTGAGTCATTTCATAACCTGATGATTAATCAGGGTTTCAATGACATTGAAAGGAAGGGATAGATAGAACTGAAACTTTAAAGATTTACTTTTCTGTTGAAACAAATATGTTTGCCTGCTGAGGAAGTTTATGGGTTTAACCCCAACAAATATACAAAATTGAAAGTTGAAAGTCCTATAAGTAACAACGACTTTCGTTCAATATTCTGCGAATTTTATACTAATAGAATGGTCTACTTCTCAAGTTCAAGATAAGGATAACAATCTGGGAGCGTGTTACTCGGTACAAAATGTCCAACAGGCAGATTGGCTTTGTCTGAAGAGCTGACAGCTAGATTGTCATTGTAAATAAGCATCGAAATTAATTAACAGCTCGATTTTTGAAGTTTTTTGACAAATGTAAGAACGTAAGCTTATATATTTCTTTCAACCTATAATCTCATCCTAATAGCTTGTAAACAGCTCAAGTTGTACCACCCGTTTGCCTTTGGTCTGATACTCTTTATCCTGTTTAGAATACAGGAACTCATACAGAGGAGAAAGAGGAAATCAACAGAGGTGAAAGCTGACAAGGTGATTTATATTAAGTTGGCGTTGAAATCCACAAAGTCAACCTATAGAGGTTTGGTCAGAACCCACCTCCAATTGGTCTCTCTAAGTTTGTTGAGATCGTTTTGCATTCGCTCTACTTATTCGATCCGTTTCCGATTCCCAATACTTAGTTTTTGATTAGGATTTGTGAATTTAATGATTGTCAACCCGTTGATGGAACTGGGACGCAAGATTATTCAAAGAACTAAGCACAACAGATAGTCTCTTCCGCAGGATTTATAAGATCTCCTCAATGATATTTAAATTGTATGGATTTAAATTCACTTCGGAGAAGTAGTCCCTTAGCACACCTATCTTTGTTCGCATGTGGGTGGATTGGCCTAGTGGTGGTAGATTACCCTACTAAGCGCGGGGCCCTGGTTCAAATCTTGAAAGTAACAACCCCTAAGTATTTTTTACTGCCCCAACTCTTGCGAAAGATTGACAAACATCCAAGTGTATAAATCTGTCATAAGAAGCTTTTAAAATTTGCGGCTCCGTATCGACGTTGAATAGGAAGATACAGCTAGGTTTGGGACTAGTAAGCAGAGATAGGAAACTTTTGTACGTCTTTCCCTTACACATAAATTACCAGGACTGCATACATTCATACAAGTGTGTATCTGGTTAGACCGTAGTGGTGAATTTATCCTGGAAGTCCTGGAAAATACCAGGATTAGCTTGTTGGCAAAACGTTAAGTCCTGGAAAGTTTCCAATTTCTTCTTTACCTATTTTCTGGTTTGGTAAGGGCCCAAGGGCCCAAAGGTAGATATCTCATAATTTTATTTTGTCAGAATTCTAATAGCCCAACAACAATGACCAGAAGTGATGCACATGAGAGTTATCTATGATACGTTTAAAGTTCATAAACTCGCGAATATAAGAGAAGAAATCATAAGTCAACTGATAAACCGTTGATAGATTTTAGTTTTTACTACCGCAAATTATTTTTACATCCTTAAACATATATTCGTTAGTTATATCGTCTTCCATGCAAATATCTACACTTAACTGTAATAATCTGTAAGACAGTCGTGTTGAAGCTTATGCAATTTGCACGACAATGTCTGAAAGACAATATTTTATGCAGTCTTTGTATTCGATTTCGCTTTTATTTTACAAAATATTCAATTGCTAGTAAAACGAAATGACACTTACATATATTATTCTCAGCCAAATTGACAGCCTGTCATAAATCCTCGGTAATATTTATTTATTCATTATGGTATGTCAATCAAAGCCTGCATTGAAAATGATTAAAATCACAATGTTTATTTGACATTTAGGGTATTTACAACCACTTGGCATTCCAGTGTGAATTTGCAAAAATTTTCAAGTCATAAATTAAATTTATTCTTTCAAGTAATTGTCAAATTTTACAACTCGTAAATTTCTGCGCACACCCATCGTAACGTCATACAATTGTGACAGTAGGTAATGTAATTGTGTATCGAAATCGAAAAAACACATCAACAATTGACGTTTTGTATACATGACCCCCACACTACCCAAAAGAGTTGAAAATTCCCCACCTGCAAGTTTAATATGACAATCTAAATGGGAGACAAATCATTGGTTCCACTTTGAGAGAGAGGTTGTTGGCCTAAGCTTCATCGAGTGCACACACATTAGCATTGTGCTCACAAAGCCGCAGCTGAATACCGGCTTACTATACTGAAAACAGGTTAAGTCAGTACTTACATACATGTAATGAGAAATAGTAAGCTTTTTCGTACAGTTATAAGCCGACTTATATTAAACCCGTTGTTCCCGGTAGGTATGTGAAGAAATCATTTAACAAATTCTACACGCGAAAAACATGCAATGAAACTGTTTTTAATTTTCGGGAAATGGCTAATAAGGGGTGACTTCCACTCAATTAGCAAGCGTCGCATGTCGTATGTCATATGTATATTCATTAAATGCATTGTTATGGAAAAGATGGCAATGCAGGTATATTGTTAGTCTATCCACAATGACCGCGTATTTCCTGGTCATTCTTTACAGGTGTACAATTGACATGATAGTGCTTTCACGTGCGAATCTATACGCAATAGGAAGTTTCAAACAAAAAAAAAACTAAACCGCATTGTTGGCGCATGTGTAACATTGACAGCCAAAGCTAAAAATGCGCGTACGTGATGCATTCAGTCAAGAACCTTTTTAAATGTCAATAATGCGTCATTTTTGAGTCATTAATTAATTGGTGGATTTTTTTTGGCAACCGCACTATAAATTATCAGTGCTATTGTCTTCAGTAAATTTTATCACGTACTTTAAGAAACAGTAAGCGATATGGCTCAAAAGGACTCCGACTCCGTGATGACTACTTTTGTTTTGCAGCGATTTGGATTGCAGCCAACTTTTGACAACCGCATTGTCATAACAAGTACGTTAATAACCTCTTAATTCGGTGCATTGACATGTGATGGTCGCATTTTAATTTTGTAATTTGCAAAAGGTTACAGAAGTAGTTAATTCAGTTCTCGTGTTTTTCCGGTCTCGTTAATTGACTTTAAAAAATATTTTGGGGAAACTGATAAGTTATTTCTGACATATGGAGGGCAATGGACACAAATATAAAATAGAACACTTAACGAAGGTATACAGGTGAATGTAACGAGGTTATTGGGCGACACAATGCGATGACACTTATAGCCGCACTTTCGATTTTGTTTGTTTGACCGAAGAAGATGAGAAATGATTGACTCTTGAACCGATTTTCTGAACATGAGTGTCTTATTAAACCAGTCCTAAGACGTTGGTGATAATTGCCGTGCAGAGATTGTAAAAAGTTTAGTGTTTCAGTTTGTTGATGTCTCAATATGGTAGTAAACTAGTTAACAACTATTACTATTAAAGAATTCGCGGTTAATGTCGTTTATTATAGTTTTTATAGTTTCTAAATGATCGTCTCTAGGAACGTCTCTATTTACTGATCAATCCTCTATTTTTCCTCTAAATCCTTGAGCAAACGCTGTCACTCAATTTTTGTTTACACCATCTGAGGATACGTATGCCGCTTTTTAAACCTCACTAAAAATTAATTTAGCTGCGTATTCAGTAATTTATTCAATTCACACTTATTAAGAGAATTTATTTAATTAGGCATTGTTTGATTTTTTTTTAACCATACAATAATGAAAAAAAACTTACCGATTTGTCATTTTTATCTCATGATTTTTCTGGGACACGATAAATACACGTAGATATGTACACTTGATTGCGATTTACGTGAAATGTCAAATATTCTTTACTCAGCTTACTTCATGCAAATTTCAGTATCGCCCATGACTTATAAAAAAGATTTTAACTGAGAAAGTATTTTTACTTAGCATATAAGATTTAAATTATACTTTATTCCTAATACAAGGTGGGCCAAATGAGATCACCCTAATGGAAGATGCCCTTATTTTTGCAAATGGCCGCCAATGTCAAATCTGTTTTGTTATTGTGGACTAGACAGATGTAGAATACAAGTGAACAAGCCATGCAGCGATACACTCCCCAAGAACGCGGAATAATCGTGTCTATTTTTTTGAGTAACAATTCGTCTGTAGTGTTGGCGCAGCTCGAATTCCGTCGCCGATTCCCCAACCGTCCGACACCGACTGCGCAAACACTGTGCCGTTTGGCCACCAACCTTGAAGAGTTTGGGACCACACGAGACGATGAAAAGAGTGGCCGGCACCGGAGCGTCCGTTGTGTCGAGCTGTCGCCGGAAACATCGACCAGCCGCCGTGCCTCGCAATTAGCCATCAGCCGGGCGTCCCTAAGGGGAATTTTGATCAAAGACTTGCGCATGTTCCCGTACAAAGTCTAGTCTGTGCATCAGCTGCTACCTGTCGACCGCCAAACGCGTTTAACCTACGCCCAAGCCATCCTCAATCTCGAGGACGAAGTGGACGATTTTTCGACCAAAATCATAATGAGCTATGAGGCTCATTTCCACCTAAGCGGGTAGGTGAAAAAGCACAACTATCGCTTCAGGGGCACCGAAAATCCACGAGTAATGCACGAGGAGCCATTACACCCGCTCAAAGTTACTGCATGGCGCGCTGTTCACGCTGGAGGAGTCATTGGGCCATTTTTTTTTAGAGCGCCGCTGCTGAAACGACAACAGTGGACGGTACGCGCTATAGGGCCTTGTTAACCGAGTTTTTTTCTGCCGCAATTGGACGAATAAGGACTGGGGACATGTGGATCCAACAGGACAGAGCAACGGTACACACTGCGCGAGCCACAACCGATATTCCGGGAGCCAAACAATATCGGATGACTTCTTTTGGCCCACCTTGTATATCGTTTTGTCATATCGTTAATTAACTGGCAGAGATTTGTGATTCAAAGTTTACAAAATGCATTTCTAAATGGGAGACATTTGGCGGAAAAACTGAGTTTGGTTAAGCATTCCATATTCATGTTGTTCGGCTTAGGAATAAATCTCTATATTTCATAGTACGTCCGAAGATAGGCTTGAGGGTCAATTGATTAGCATTCATTGCATGGCGAGGATTACGGTTGAATGTTTGAAGGGGCGGCTGGCTATTTCGATTAAGCACTTCCTGTTAAAATAACGGTAAAAAAGTGTTAGGCAGGAGATTATTCCTACGATGTTCAAGCGAGAATATATAGTTCGCAACGATTGGATCTCCTATCAATTTTATCGCTAGCTCTTGTATCCTTTCCAGTAGATGCAATGATGTTTTTGCTACACTTGACCAGATGTGAGCGTATATGCGCTCTATATATTGAAGCCAGGTCAGAAGCGGTGGAATATTGTTTGCATCGATTAAGGAAACCTAGACATTTCACTGCGTTTTAAGCGATTTCGAATATGTGGTCGTTATAACGAGGATCGTTACTAACATACATACTGAGCATGGAAAGTTTCGGTTTCGGTGATGCAAGTGCCATTCTGTTTTGTTGTTTGGCTGTAAATTTTGGTTTCGCATTGAGTTTTGGAAGCATTCAATTCCACTCTATTGGATTTATCCCATTTAATTATGCTGTCAAGATCGGAATTTAATGAGCGTAACATATTTCGCCGTTTCCGTTCCATGTCCGAAGACGAAGGGCGTGGATTAGAGATCGAATATAAAAAGCGGAGAGTTCTGTCATCAGTTAAGGAATGAATTGGATTAGAAGTTGCAGACAATAGGTTATTAATAAAAATGAGAAAGAGTGTCGGAGACAGAACGGAGCCTTGGGGAACACCAGCATGTATTTCGTGAGTAGCAGTCTCCACACCGTCCAAAACAATTTGAATTGAACGTTTCGAGAGATAGTTTCTAATCCATAGAAGAAGAGTTTCATCGATTCCAAAAGCACGATTTTTCGACAAAAGAGCTTGATGCCAAACCCTGTCAGAAATATTGCAAAAAATCTCAGCTTTCCCAAGTGAGAAATCGTGTTCCACTTTCGGAGATCTCGGAGATATCGGAGGAATCCGTAAGTGGAACACTCCTATTGATCACTTCCGGGAAAAACAAATAATGTATGTCAATACTCTGCGCGGTACAAAAGTACCCAAACAAACCTAATCATAAAAAAATGACAGCAGTCCATTTCGTCGTTATAGTGTACTTTTTGTATTTGTTTTGTTTCGTTTGAAAAAATTCTAAACGATAAAAGACCAAATGGAGAACAGAACGCCCCATTACAAAAATATCAATGCAAATGTATTCTCAACTTAAAACGATCTTATCGGCCCATGTATCTCACATTAACTGACACCTACTTAGGAGGTCATTCACTTAACCTGATTCTATTAGTTTATTCCTTATTATGAAGTAATAATTCATTGCAGAGTTCTAAAGTGTTTTAATGTTTTGTATGGTATAGAATAACCAATGAAGCCCAATATGGGTTAACAAATTGTTGAATGTTGAAACTAATTAATATGCACCACACAATTTCATAAAGAATTGGTACGTCATGTTTACCGCGTCCTATAACCCAAGTTGTATTGGAATGAATCTTATGATCGGTTCTTGTTTGTTTTGATTAAGATTAGAATACATACAAAAATTGAAATACCAATTGAAAGTGTTTTTGTCCAACATACGCTATTTTAACTTGTTTGTTTTAATATATTAAAAAAAAATGGATTAAGATTCGCGGTTTCCTGTTTAGTGGATGTTAAAATGTTGTTATACCGTTAACATTATTTAAATTCCTATTGAAATATTTTTTTTTAAAACATCAACTAACATTAAACCAAAAACTATTTAAGACAAACCGTTTTTTTTATATTAAAACAAACAATATTAAGTTTGTTTCAAAAATTTTGTATCGGACTCTGAATTAAAAAAAAATAGATTCCGATAAATCTTTGGCTAACATTTTCCTTATGCCAATAATATTTGCTATCAAATTCAGATCTTGGGAACTCTAAATTATTTGGAGTATTTATACAAAAAAATAACTTGTTAGATCACCCCAAACCATTTTATTTGTTTGAAAAGATGAAAAACGAAACAGCTGACAACTTAATTGTTGCAGATACGCAAATTTTACGCCATTTTGAATTGTTGCTCGCGAAACATATGTCTCCAACTTGTTCTTCAATATTCGCTTTCAAGATGTGCAAAATTTGTGATGCGCCATCTTATGTCGTAGTGTAAACATTTAATAACTTTGACATTTATCTTCCGATTGACTTGAGTAGACATGTTTTTAAAAAGTGAATTAAAACATAAATTGCTTCACATCGAAATAATTCGCTTAAATACTTACGCTATACATTGAAAATATTCATTTAATTTTGGTAATTCAACGTAGATATCGTCGAAAATATCGTAGACAACAAGCTTCGAATGACCACACTATTCGTCGTTTGGTGTCGAATTTTGTTGAATACGGGACAGTGAGATATTGTTGACATGCCGTTCCAATCAACCCACATATGAAGTATCATCACCGCGCTCAACATTTTGGCATCAGTAGAACCACCTTGTGGCGCATTTTAAAGGATGATTTGCATTTGCTTCCGTTAAAAATGCAATTGACTCAAAGAATAATGCCAACAGAACGTCCACGTCGTTTGAAATACAGTCAATCGATTGATTGACACTGAACCTGATTTATGGAAGAAAGGCCGGAGAATTTACACTAGATCCACATCACCATTGCATGACCAAAAAGTAAATGGTTGGGCCAGCGTTAGCAACCTTCATTGGGCCATTTTCCTTCGATGGAAATCGACATCGATATATTATGTTGGCTCAATATGTCTGCCCACAAATGTGTGAAAAAGTGAATACGTCAGAAGACCGATTTTGACAGTTGTTGTGTTCCATTGGGCAAAAAAAAATATTTCTATATTTTTCGGCAGATTAACCAATACCAATACAAATGATAGCTGTCAGTTCGACTAGAGTGACTTTCATTTTGATTTGTTACTGCGGCTGTGAAAAACAAGAGTGCTTTGCGTTTAGATTTATTCTAATTCTTAACGGGGAACTTTTAATTCGCTAAAGAATCTTCGCATTGTCGGCGTAATGTAATCTCATAAAGGGGCTTTCCTAAACAAGTATTTTTTTTGATAATCTCAACATTTGTATTAAAATTAATTTGCGATAAGACTCATTACGAGTGTACTCAAGTCAGGCGGAATGAATTATGGTGTCCATTGAAATGACCTATAATCAACAATAAATCATTTCAAACATATTTCAGAAGTTCAAATAAATTTGATGAATAATGAGAGAATTTGCCGCAGTTAGCAACATTTATGTACGTATATACCTAGTTCACATCTTACATGTCATTAAATACCGATACAATGTTTTCTTGTTCAAGTAAGATTTCACAATCAAACATTTATCGTATACGCATAGAACAAATATTGTGAGACTTTTGTAAATATGTATGCAAGATAATTACGAGTTTGGGTAAAATAAATTACAAACGGTATTTTGAGAAAGAAAATACTTTACACAATTACGCTTGAAAATTTAGATTTCGAATGTCAAACGAAAACTTAATGCACAGCAATTGAAGTGCGTAGAATATAAAGACAAAGGGCCAAAGCGACATTTTCAGAGAATTAAGTAATCAGCATTTAAAGTTGGTTACCTATAACTATTTTGATAAAAAAAACAATACAAAATAGAAACAGCTGTTTTGAAGTTAACAAAACTTAAGTGTTTTATAATGTTAGTAAGATTTTTTATTGAAAAGACAGGATTTACGAAATATTTGCAGTATTTGAAGGATATTTTAAGAAAATGTCGCTTAGGCCCTTGATCTTCTAAGGGCTTCAATTGACATTTGACAAAAACTATGTTAAAATATATAGAAACTTCAAAAAATATGTAGAGCGAAGCCATTCATCGGGGAAAGACGTATATTCCTAACGACTCTACATTAGGCACGTTTTGGTGTGAATCCAGTTAAGGAAAGTAAACACGCCAAAATGCAATTGAGTGAAATAGTTTAAAATTGAGTGTTTTAGTATTACATACCAAGTCCAATATCTCACCGAAATGCAACTGAGTGAAATAGTTTAAATTGAGTGTTTTAGTATTACATACCAAGTCAAATATGACTGTGGATAAAAGCTTAAGTAACTGAATTATTTTTTTGTTATTTTATCACGTGTGTTAGCTTTTATGTTGCTTTATTTTATTGTCACCAAAAACCACCTCATAACAGACACCTTTATTTTTTACTTGTCATGTAAAACATGTACTGGCGAGTACGTAAGGAGCTTGGTAAGAACACACCGAACGTTGGATTTTACTAGACATTCATCCACTCTCAGTTATATCCAGGGATCAAAAACCACTAAAGGAACAGGGTGTAGTGATCAATAAAATGTTCGAGTGATGGGGCTATTAAAATTGGAAATTAAACTGAGGAAAAAATATAAATTTGGTGATGGTTATGAATCACATTCAACAATTCGAATAGAAAATATGGGAATAGAAAACAGGAATACTATCACTTTTCAAAAATTGTACGAGCCATAACTTTGATTGGTGTTACTCAGCTATCCCAAAACTAATAGCCTTATTATTGTGTGTTCCTGGAATCATCATAACTTTTCTTTAACATGGATCGTCAATTCCAGTTTATCTTAATTCGTGAAATATATTATGATAAAGCTATGTGTTTGATTCACCAGTGCTGTCCAACGTCTTGTGATACGAAAGCACCCCTTTCACGAAGGCAATAGAGAAGAGTTTCTTCGGAAAATGACAATTTAAAAATCATAGCATCATCCGAAACGCAATTTACCGGGTGCGATGTCATTATTCATACATTTTTACTAAGAAAATACATATAATAAAGCCGCTCGCAAAAGTTTTTATTTTACTAAAAACCCTACCTTCACCATTTTCATAAAAAAAATATGAAAAAAATAAAATAAACTTTATTCTTTGGTGCATACCAGCCTAAAAGTTGTGCGGATAATGATGTATATACTATACATATATGGCTTTGCGCGTGTTAGTTTTTGCCATGAGCGTCGATGACGTTTCAACGAGACAAAAATAAAAACGCGAAGACATTAACTGTTTTGTTGTATCATGATGAAGCAATCATAAGGCAAAGCTTATTGTTGCTGTGTTTGAGTCCTATGGATTTTAAAAAAAGGCCTGTGACTTCGTATAGAAAAATGATTTTGTAGTTTACAGGGACAAGGCGATAACTTAATTATTTTTAATAGAATAAGTATTTTAACCAATGTAGGGTATGAGTAAAACATATTGTCATAATGTGAATGTCCCATCAATTTTGCAAATGGTGTCAAATGTCATTGCGCTTTTATGTTTAATTTATGTTGTTGGCAGATTGAAAATTTATTTGTAAAAAATCATACAGCGATAAACACCTGAAGAATAAGTACAAAATGTGTGTTTTTTTTTTTCTAAATCTATACAGGCTTAGATACAAATGAGAAAAAAAAACGTTAATCGGTGATCTGGCAACATTGAAACTGAAACACGTACCCGCCAACAGATGACGTTTTGTGGTTTCAATGTTTGCTGTGTCATTGCAAATAAAATCCAATTTTACTTACTTTCACTTTATACACTTCTACACTTGTTGTAGTGTTTTGATTTTATATTCAAAGCAAAGATATTTTTACATCAAATTATTTCATAAAACATTGATTTCTAACCTATTTTGCGTATGATTACCGGGTGTGGTACCGGTAGACATTTTTAACATTTTCGACAACCTTTGGGATAAACATTTTGGATAATTATCCAGGTTTCGCGAAATCTATATATACTAATGTAGATTTGGAGTAAAGAGAAAAAACACGGCTAATAATAACAATTCAACTTCATTCTCTTCTTCTTATAGTGCATTTAACACAACGGACCTCAAATCAAAAGCAAATATTTATATACTTTTCTATACATGCATTTATTGTTAACAAATATAAACTCATGCATGATGGCAGAATTTCATGACAAGCTGTTAAGTGACAGAAAAGAGAAGCAAAGCAAATACACGCATTCAGACAATCCCAGAATTCGAACCGAAATTATTTCAACTTATCAACTCTTTTTCCCGTAATAAAATAAAGTCCTATTCGATGAATAGGATAATAAACAATTAGGTACTGCAATAGAAATTTCCTATTGTGCCTGAAACACACGTGCAGTGGTTCTGCATGCAGTGCGGCACGCAGTGCAGCAAGCAAAACACACGTGCATTATTTTTCTGTTTGACATACATGCAGTGCAGTGGCTCCTGTCATTACATTCAGCTTACTGTGGTGGTGTTTGGTGATATATAATTGCCTCATAGTGCTTCATTATATGAAATAAAAAAAAAATATGCATATGGAAGGAACTTTGGTTTCAGTTGGTGCATTCATTCCAAATACACATTGAAAAAAGCAATCTCATCTTTGATACTTTACTGGATTTACTTTATGCTCTTAGGTAATAATAGGATTGAATATGTATTCGTTCAGTAATTACTTCCTTCATCAAGCCATTCAAATTGGAAAACATTTTCATGTATATACATTCGTTTTGTTGTGGCATTTATTTGTTTTTTTTTTATGCGGATTAAACGTCATAATTCAATGATGCCAAATATCTTAATATTACATTTTTTTTCTTTTGTGTTGTGGTGCCATTGAATTTTTGCAGTGGATTTAGAAATAGAGACAACTTGCAGTACTGCAACGCTTGCAGATTTTACATGTGTTTGCTCCCATTGAAAACTGTGTGTTCTATCTTTTCTGCAAGGAGAATTCTGCACATGTTTCAGGCATTAATCAGACGTTCCGGAAATAGTTAAAAAAAAACTCATATGCAAGTGGGAGCACTGGTCTCAATTCCCCTTCAAAATGACAGTTCCTCCCATGTACTTTTTGCTCATTGAAACTTTTTACATGCTAAAAAAAAGTTGTTTGTTTGTGTTGTGAGATAGAATGACAACTAAAAGTTTTTTGACGTTCGATGAGCAATGGATGAGCTACACCACATTTAAAATTCCGTGGCTCCATGTTTTGTTAGTCTACTGTTACTCCAAGCCAAGAACGGGTTATTGATAGGAATTTTAATTACTACCAGAATAAAACGCTATCACTATCATAAATTTCCGTTATAAATAGAGAGATTGTGCACAAATAATTTGTTTTCAACTCGATTTCGACTCCACCATGTCATAAAAACCGCACATAAAGTTTAACCGGAGTTGAATATTGCATAGAAACGTGATCAACTCTTGCAAGAAAAGTACTGCCAAACTAACTTGACATATCAACAACGATTTCGTGATTGTATTATGTTGCCTAGTAGTTGTGCATGTTTTCCTCAAATTAATTGGATGAAAAAAAAAAAACAAACGTTATATCACCATCAGCACTTCCGGCTATCAAAACGAAAAGTCCAACTTAATTGCATGCTTCAAATGATGTGTGAAATTAATATTTTTCATTTCGAAGAAACACCTTACCATCACGTTACATTGCATCGCGTGAATTAAGCTACGGTATTCACGTTTTGCACTTGTGGCTTAATACCCCAACCATACACAGCTGTTAACTTAATATTCATAATGAATTACTCAAAAAGCAAATCTAAATATGGGGTAGTTGAAATTTCGCTTCTTTGGAATAAACAGTGTAATAAGTTATGAGTCAATTAAAAATTTACTTCAAGTAGCTTTAAGGTTGTTTGCGTAAGAAATCTTACTGAATCGTTTTGACGGCCATTAGAAGACCTCACTAACTAGAGATATTTGTATCTGTTAGGTCATAGGACAGTGCAGTTGTAAGGAAGATGACATTATTCAAACGTGCACTAATATCTGCAACTATATTGCGCAAGTGCTGCCAATTAATTGTAATTACTCTGGTCTAGTGCTAATAACTTGATGCCTACTCTCGCTTGACATTAAACAGCTCCAATCAAAATTAATATCAATAAAGTATGCGCCACAATTTGTAAACACGGCCTAGAAATTGCAAATAGGGATTTCATATCACGTCGTAGATATGAAATACTATACCCGCGTATGGTGTGTGTATAGCTTTACAACATTTTACAATGTCCTTGTGTGTTTACAATGCTAATATTGGTCAAGTAGGTGGTGTCTCTAAAATAAAGGGGTTAACCCGGGTAGTGGTGGTGAAACTTCTTTATTTTGTCTACTCAAATAAAATTGATTTAATTATAATATTTTGCACGTTGTGTTGCTGTTGTGTGTGTCAAAGAAATGTTTCATTCTAGCTTGAGATTGTAATGTCTGTCGTGGAGTAGTTATGAGAGCGTTGAATGAATTATATGATTTGCAATTCAAATTGTTAACACTTGAGGGTAAAGGAGTGTGTTTTGAGGTTAGTTTTAGACGAGATGGCACTATAATATTCGTAACATCATGGAAATCATGGATGAAAGTGAAAATGTTGTAAGGACGAATTTGGTTATACTACTAACTCAAATTAAAAGTACTTAACCTAGATTATTTTAACTTTTACTTATTAGAGTAGTTGAGTAGAAATTGTAGTATTGTAGTAAATGAGGTGTGAACCACCCATTAGTAGAAAGAAAAAAAACTTTTGTGTATTCTGACAATTCAACTGATAGCCAGTGGAACCAACGACCACGATTATGGTTGATGTTATTGAAATCACCAGCGCACTTAAGCTACCCCGACCTTCTCAGCAAATTAAGTTAGTCAAAGCCAACAACTGATCTAATGTCAATTTAAAAGATGAAACTGTCAAATGCCTGACAGTATTTTTTAATCCGTAATTGGCGATAGATTTTCAGATGTTTCAAAGAAACCTTCACATTGACAGAAAGTGGATATTAATCTTTGCTTCAGGAATGTTTGATGTGTGGAACACCTTCAAGATATTTAGTTTCCTAAGAATTGATCAGAGTAAAAAACCTTTCAGTATAAATTTACTTAGATCAATTTGTTCCCACCTTTCATAAGCAGGAAAAATTTGCTTTTTAAATTAATGAAGGGCTGTATATCAGCATTGCTAAGTAGTAAGATTTCATAGATCCTCCGACCTCAACCTGCTTTTTGCCTAAATGATTGGAATACCCGTAAAGTAAGATGGCAGCAGTAATTTGAAAGATTTGCCTGTTTACATACTGACTTCATTAGGCTCTCAATATGTTTCGCTATTTAAGGATTTTGATCATCGTGCTAACTATTTCAATTTTCTTTAACAGAAGTTATTGTAAGACGAACTTTGTCTTTTTGAATTCACATCTTAAAACTTTCTGCAGTAAGATAGTACAAAATAGAAAATTCGTAATTTGATGTCTAATCTCGCCTGATGTTAAACAGCTCCAATCAAAATTAATATCAATAAAGTATGCGCCACAATTTATAAATAAATTATTCGTTTCGTGTGACTTATTAAGAACAAATAACATAAAACACATGTCAAAACTGCTTGCCACTTTCAAATACCAACAGTTTACAGATTTTGACAAACAGAAATTTTAGCAGTAAAATATTTTACTAGTTTCTAGCGAAATAATTTCGCAGTATATATATCGACTCAGTGTCGCAAGCTGGGTCGATCTATCCATGTCTGTCTGTCCGTTAGTCCGTCTGTATGTCACCGATTTTTGGGCCTTACATTTTGAGCTAGGGTTATGAAATTTGGTATATTTTTACACTTTTTACACTTGTACTGCTTCGTCGGCCAGAGAGTTTAGTCCGACGAAGCAGTACAAGTGTAATTTTTTTAAAATCCGCCCACTGCCATTCCACCTTTACAGTAGTAATTGGTTGTTTATGGCCAAACGGTTAAGAATTTTGAAAAAGTGTCTTAATAGGAGAGTTAGACAATCGCAATGTCTATATTTCGACCATATAAAGTTTTTTGCCACACCCTTTTTTGAGGGCGTTTTCTTCAAAAAAACCTTTATCAATACAATTTTAGGAAAACTCAAAAAAACTTTAGATGGACATATTTCGAGAATAATACTATAAACATTTCGTGTATATATATAGCATATAACATTTTAACCCACGCCCACTTTTTGGGGGCGTTTTTCTAGAAAACGATTTGTAAAGCCTATCCCATGGCATAGATTTAGATAAACCGTCTGAACAAGATTCAATTAGTTTTTAGCAACGGCCACTTTTTGGGGACATTTATCATTAGGATAAGACTGGATAGGGTATCCAACGATTCGCATCGCGGAATGTAGCCTTCTTACATATTTTTTTTTTTAATCGCTTGCTTAAAAGACTTCCTCGAGGTGATGGATGAAAACACATGTCTCAAAGGTACGGACCCCTTTTTTTACTATCCCTAGCCCTACTTTCGAAAGAAATATAAACAATAATGTGACAATAGAATGACCACAGATGAAACAGTTATTTTCATAAATGAAATACAGATCTTGAATGACATTAACATTTTAGAAGGCGTTTGCTAAGAGAGTTGAAAAGGCATACTGCACATACTTGACAAGTGAGCTGATTCGCAGTATAAAACCGATCTTTTTTAATTACTTTAAAAGGCAGTTTAGGTTCTGAACGAAATGTTCACTGGAGTCTTGTTCACCAATGCGAGCCAATAATTGACATCATAGACTTAACATTGGGAATCGAGAACCTTTGACTTCGATAATTCTAACAGAATTTGGAACAGAGCATTGCTAGGCAAATTGACCATAAGGAAGTTTTACTTTACTTACTTACTTACTTAAGTGGCGCTACAGTCCGGAATGAACCTG
This sequence comes from Rhingia campestris, assembly GCA_932526625.1. NCBI lineage: Eukaryota > Metazoa > Arthropoda > Insecta > Diptera > Syrphidae > Rhingia > Rhingia campestris. The sequence continues at coordinate 32,645,980 of OW052183.1, forward strand.
GGCCTCAACCAACATGCCTCTCCAATTAGCCCGGTCCTTAGCTAACTGCCTCCAGCTGCGCGCTCCAAGTTGGTTGAGGTCGGTTTCCACTTGTGCGCGCCACTTAAGGCGAGGTCTTCCTCTACTGCGTCCGACGTCTGGCTGGGAATCGAAGACTCTGCGAGCCGGAGTATTGGTGTCCATTCGTTCTACATGTCCTAGCCATCTTAAACGTCCAATGCGGAGTTTTTTGACCAGGGGCATGTCGCTGTACAGCTCGTATAGTTCTTGGTTGAATCTTCGTCTCCATAGCCCGTCAACGCAAACGGGACCGAAGATTTTTCGAAGAATTTTCCTCTTTAATCTACCAAGGATTTCTTCATCCGCTTTTGATACGGTCCATGCTTCAGCGCCGTAGAGCAGGACTGGGATGATCAGGGTCTTATATAGGGTCTCCTTAGTAGTTCGAGTGAGGGCTTTACTACTAAATTGCCTTCTTAGCCCAAAGAAACAGCGGTTGGCAAGAGTAATTCTTCGTTTAATTTCTGACGAGATGTTGTTGTCAGAGTTAATAGCGGAGCCGAGGTAGACAAAGTCCCGTACTACCTCAAAGTTATATCTGTCAATGGTGACGTTCTGTCCAATTCGTCGATGTTGTGTGTCCTTTCGTGTTGACAGCATATACTTAGTCTTACCCTCATTTACTGCTAAACCCATTTTCGCCGCTTCCTTCTCTATACTAGCAAACGTGGCTATGACATCACGTTGAGTCCTACCAATGATGTCAATATCGTCAGCGTATGCTAGTAGTTGCACCGACTTTTGGAAAATTGTGCCTCTGGTGTTGGCTTTGGAGTTTTGCACAATTCTCTCAAGAATCAGATTAAAGAAGTCACATGACAGCGCATCGCCTTGCCTAAATCCTTTTTTGGTATCGAATGTGTCGGTGAGGTCGTTTCCGACCCTGATGGAGCAGCGAGAATTCTCCATCGTCATCCTACACAAACGGACGAGTTTGGGCGGTATACCAAAACTAGACATGGCTCTGTACAGTTCGTCTCTATAAATGCTGTCATATGCGGCTTTGAAATCGATGAATAGGTGGTGGGTATCGATTTGGACTTCTTGAGTTTTTTCCAGGATCTGCCGAAGTGTGAAAATTTGATCGGTTGTGGACTTTCCTGGCCTAAAACCACACTGATAAGGGCCAATCAGGTTGTTAGTAAACGGTTTCAGGCGTTCACATATTACGGCAGATAGGATCTTGTTGGCGATGTTGAGGAGACTTATGCCTCTATAGTTGGCGCAGTTCAGAGGGTCTCCTTTTTTGTGGATCGGGCAAACGATGCTGAGGTTCCATTCTTCAGGCATATTTTCATCCGACCAGATTTGGCTTATGAGTTGGTGGATGTTACTTACCAAGTCATCTCCGCCGGCCTTATAGAGCTCAGCGGGAAGGCCGTCATTTCCGGCAGCCTTATTAAGCTTGAGTTTAGATATTGCTATCCTCACTTCACTCAGGTCGGGTGGTTGGCAGTTTTCGCTGTCGTTGCCAATATTGAATGGTTCGTTCTGCCTGACAGCGGAATGTTGTTCGTCATCGCCGTTTAACAGTCTGCAGAAGTGGTTCTTCCATATCCTCAGCATCGACTGTGTCTCAACTACAATATTTCCTTGTTCATCTCGACAGGATTCTGTTCGAGCCTTGTATCCTTGGCTTTGACGTTTTACACTTTGGTAAAACTTGCGAACATCGTTCCTGGAGTGGCACCTCTCTATATCCTCGATCGCACGCTTTTCTTGCTCTTTTTTCTTCTTGCTGAAAAGCCGATGTTCTTCCCTTCTTCTTTGCCTATAGAGCTCAATGGCAGCTCTCGTCTTCACCTGCAGCTTAGCCTTGTAGGCCTCGTTCTTGGCTGCGAGCATCTGTCGGCATTCCTCATCAAACCAGGGGTTTCTTGCTGGTGGGCGCGAGAAACCTAGCACATCAGTTGCGGCTGATCTAATGGCCTGTTGGCATCGTTGCCATTGCTCTTCGATATTCGATGCTGGTGGTATGGTGTTAATCGAGAGGTTAAGGGATACGCGTTGTGCGAAGGTCTTGGCGGTCTCTTGCGATTGCAGTCTTCCGACATTAAATTTTTTCACAGTATTTCTGGATTGTTGTGGCGTGGTGGATATCCGCATTCTTACCTTGGCTGCTACAAGGTAGTGATCCGAGTCGATGTTAGCTCCTCGGAATGTTCGGACATCCAAAATACTGGATGCGTGCCTCTTATCTATCGCAATGTGATCAATTTGGTTGACCGTTCGTTGATCTGGAGACCGCCATGTCCCCTTATGGATATCGAGGTGAGGAAGTTTTACTAAGTACTGATATTTTGAAGTATTGGCGATTCACTTATTTAATTTGTTCGAACATCTGTTCCACATTAACCAGCTTATATAAACAACAAAACAAGATTTTTGTTTAGTTTTGCAGGTGACTGCATCCAACCATAACCTACAAGTACAACCATTTTGCATCTGCAAAGGTGCGAACAAATTCATTTCATAAACGAAGACCGGCAAATATATTGTACAGTACATGAACTTCTCAAGAACAATCCAAAAGGCACATCTAGATAGAGAACATATACATTAAATATACAAAATACTGCTAATCTATATGCAACTTTTATGCGCAAAATGTGGCTTCAGATATATGGCGTTTTCCATTGGTAAATCTGGATTTTGATCTAAAATTTGATCTTTTTGAGTGCCAATGGAACAACATGTCAGATTGATTTTGTTTGTTTCTGTATTGTTGTAATTTCTGTGAAGTTAGTGTCGGTGTAGGTGTCAAGTTTCAACTCACACAGGTTTTTTGTTTTTGATTTAATTTATATTTCACATTGAACTGCTGCAGTTTAAATGATTAATAATAGTTTTTCACTACCGAAATAATAATAAATCAAAACGAAAATCACTTTGGTCAAACTAACAGCTATCATTTGTATTAGTGTTTGTGCAAGGAGGGGTTAATCTGCCGAAAAATCCAGATTTGCAAAATTGATCTGAAAAAAATTAAATTTGTTTGACCTATGGAAAAATCGGTCTTTTGACAGACCAATTAAAATAAGATTGAAACAAATCAGAATTTCTATGGAAAAAGTGCTGGAAAAAAATTAATTTTAGTACCAATTTGGTCACATTTTCAAAATCGGTCTTTTGACAGATCAAATTAAAAAAAAGATTGATTTTTTCTACATTGGAAAACGCTATTATATTATTATTAGCTTTAAAATTGGGTGATATTATGAATAAGGTTTGATTCCAAATCGTCACAATAAATTCGCTTTGTGAATGCATACTGTTTTTCTAATGCCAGGTTATCGATACCTTTGCACTAGTTTGCATTTCATCCCTCACAATGCTCTTTTTGCTTTTGTACATTCAGAATGCGTTTTGGAAAAGTATGCATTACATTATAGTAATCCGTTTGCGTTTTGGAACGCTTAGCCTAAATTTCGACATTTCAAATCTCTCGAAATGTTCAACATCCTCAAAATAATTGAATTGATTTGTACTGCAATGGATGTGTTTATACCCTATCCCATAGGGGTATATTAGTTTTGATACATAGTTTGTAACATAGAGAAATAATTTAGCTACATATACCTCAAAGTATATGGATCGACTCAGAATCGATAGCTGAGTCGATTTAGCCATGTCTGTCCGTCCGTCCGTCCGTACGTCACCAGTTTTTGGGCCTTAAATTTTGAGCTAGAAGGATGAAATTTGGTACACGTGCTCTTTGTTGCTCCCAGCAGAACAAGTGTAAAAAATTTTGAAATCCGCCCACTGCCACGCCCCCTTTTTAGAAAAACGTGTTTTTGGCTTAACCATAAGGAATTTTAAAAAAGTGTCTGAGAAACGTAGTTAGAGAATCGTTAAATCTATATTTAGTTCATATAAAGTTTTTTGCCACGCTCACTCTTTGGGAGCGTTTTTAATAAAAAAACGTTTTACGGTCAAATTTTAAAATTTTCGAAAAAAATGTTGATGCAGAATAGTTAGCAATATTAATATAAACATTTCGTCCATAGATCTTTTTAGCCCAGGCCCACTTTTTTAGGGCGTTTTCTTACAAAAACTGTTTGTATACCCTACCCCATAGCATATGCAGGAGGAAAACGATGTGTTTTGTCAAACAACAAAAGATTCTGATAAACTGTTTGAACAATGTGTTGTGACAATGTCATTTTCTATATTATAGGCTAATAAAGCCCACTTTTTGGAGATATTAATTTTAAGGATGGGATGGGATAGGGTATTAAACGATCCACACAGGGGATTGTACTCTTCTCATATGTTTTTCTCTCTCTTGCTTCTCCCAAAAAATGAGAGTAGAGAGTATATTTTCAAACCACTTTTCGAACTCGAAAATATTTTATAAAATATATTTCGCTTGGCACTATTATGAAATGGCAGCTGTCAAATTATGTTTAAGATTGATAATATTCACGTTGAATTGAAGTTAAAACGGTTACCCTTGGTTAACTTAAATCACAGATTGAACTCATTTCAAGGTCTAAACCTGAACTCAAACTTAAACTAAAAACTGAGTTTGAACTGTAATTGCGAATTAAACTATAGACTTGCAATATTCCGGTGCTTCATGCACCAGTTGTTTTATTTGTTACTGATGGGTGGTAAAATTTGACATTAAGAGGCTTTATATTTTTACAGAAGTTTCTATCTCGTTCAAATTCTATATGCCAAAAATATGATTTTTAGTGTTATACATTTTTATTTTCTATTTATTACCAAATATCAAGTTTTTTTTAAAGAAATTTTCCTATAAACTATGTAATCGTAGAGATACGGATTAATGGATCGACTCAACTTTCTGTCTTTATTATTTCTCCATATTACAAATTATATGTCAAATCTAATTTAACTCCTATGGAATATCGTTAAAATATGACATTTGTCTTAAAGTCAATTTACCACATAAAATTTCAAGATCAATATAAATGTATTCACAGTAAATCAAATTTTATTCCAATTCCAATGAAATAATGGCCATCGTAATTTGTGTTAATGTTTTTTTTCCAAACCGTTATAGGTACACGTACAAATTAGACGTGTATCTGTAACCACAGAAAGTCTTATAGAAAAGTTATAAATTATGGAAAATTTTTATGACAAAACACTGCGGTTTGATGGATAATTGGAAAATAAATATTTTCTTTCCTAATATTGCCTTCTTTTGTTATTTATTGGCAAATCATTTATTATTTTTCTATTGCAAAACAATATTGTTTTTGTTTGGCAATAATTCATGCTGAATACATTAAACTAAGTTACATAGATATTATTCAATCGGAGAGACACAGGCTAATTTAATGAGGTACGTTTTTTTCTTCTATGAATAAAAAAAAACAACAGGTATTGTAACAGACTTGTTAGATTGATATGAATCAGATAATTATTTGATAAATACAGAACTCAGGCACGCAAGCATTTAGCCCTAATTTGTAGTTAGTTGCAACAATTTAAGAATTCTTTCATAAAATGTAGCAAATCCGTAAATGATGGGCGGGTGTTTTTTTTGATAAATCAAGACTATTTTTCTATGTTAAAAGAGCAGGATTGTAAATCCTAACTTCTAGTCATAAGTTAGGTTTTCTAAATCTAAAATTAAATCAACACTGGATGCACCGAAAGATGTAGAATATCAGGTTTCCTAAACAAACAATTTCGTTGATTTAAAAAAAGTCGATCTACATTTAAATAGCTAGATGAATTAATTTATAAAAATAACAGTCGTTGTCATTCATAACAACAGATTTTGCTTATGTATCTTTGAATTAAATTGAATAAACTGGTTATTATAGATTTATCGACTTCGTATTTCATAAGAAGCATTTTTAAGATTCTGTTGAAGGACACAAAAAATATAAGAATTTAGTTGACTTCAGTACAATTTAACATGTGATCCAAGAAACGTGGAAGCCTATAAATGGCATTTATTGCATTGTATTAACAAGTTAAGAAAATTTTTATTAGTTACTACTTAAGTGGCGCTACAATTCCTAGTGAACCCTTTATTTTGAAAACTGGCGTTTGGTTGTGGATGTTACAATTTGTAATTGTTGTCGGTCAACATTATCACCCTTTTGACCCTGGAATTCGCACAATGGTTAAAGGTTTCAGGGCCGGCACGTACACGACGTCACCAAAGTCTTCGAAACAAGTCACGCACTTCGCATCGTTAACAATAATTGTATATTCCATGCAAGACTTTACAAATGATTTTGATCGCCGTTGATCAGCATTTATTTGCAAATAAAACCTAGTATACATATCTTGATAAATTGTTTCAACGCTACTCTCCACTTGTTTTCTTCAAAGCTTAGATAAAGATTTCTATTATAAAAAGTAGTTAAAGACAACAATACTTCTATACGTCCAAATGGTATAAGGGTTTTTTTACTTGCAGATCCGCGACCACTTATCTAACTAATGGCGTTTTCCATTGGTGAAAAAAATTAATATTTTTTTTATCTAGATCTGTCAAAACACCGATTTTGACAGTTGTTGTGTTCCATTAGGCAAAAAAATTGATTTTTCTTATCTCAGATCAATTTTGCAAATCTGGATTTTTCGGCAGATTTACCCGTCCTTGCACTAACACTAATACAAATGATAACTGTCAATTTGACTAAAGTGATTTTCGTTTTGATTTATTATTATTTCGGTTGTATTAATCATTAAGACTGTAGCAGATCAATCTGAAATATAAATTAAATCAAAAACAAACAACCTGTGTGAGTTGAAACTTGACAGCTACACCGACACTTACTTCACATACAAAAAATGTCAACAATACAGAGACAAAAAAATCAATCTGCAATCGTGTTCCATTGGCACCAAAAAAGATAAAATTTAAGATAAAAATCCAGATTTACCAATGGAAAACGCCATAACTAACTATAAGGAGAGTTTTGAGCCCGACACATAAATATTTAGATGTAATTTATACTGATTTCTCTAAAGCATCGCATCCAACCCATCACAAAATAATAGAATGCTTTATGTATTCACCCAAAACTCAATCAGTGGTTGTCCTAGTATTTGAAAAATCAAAAACAAATAGTTAAGCTAGGTATTTCAACATCTCCACTCCTTATTGTTAACAGTGGAGTAGCTCATGGAAGTCACTTGATTCCTTTTCTTTTTATTTCGTTCACTAATGACATGTCTACCTTTATTCAACATTCTTAATGCTTAGAATCGACGTTTAGAAGTTCTACTATTAAATAAAATCTATTTGCAACTTTGAAATCTTCAATATGATTTTTAAAATTTATTTCGCTGGTGTATCTATTAAGAATTCGTTAACTCTGAACGTAGAGAAGAGAGAGAGTGCAAAATATTTACTGCTTCACGGCGACAATGAAACTATTTAAGAGAAAGCTAATAAAATATCCTATGGATTTTCTTTGCTTGTTTGGCTTGTGGGCTTATGCAATTAATAGCCATTTCTTTCAAAGATGTCAGAAGCTTAAATCTCTTTAAAATAAATGTAACCGGACCTGGAATAATTTTGTGAAAAACCTTAATCATTACGACTATGTTAAGTACCTGAATTATTTTAATGAATTTTGTGCGATGTCTAGTAGTTTATATAATAGCTATATAGTCAATATGGAGAACGCTCTTAAAAGTGACCCTAAACGCTTTTGGTGAACTTCAGTATAAGTAATTTATTGATACCCCTGTATTCTCAGACGAACATTATTTCAGTAATCTCAATGACTGTCATCAAGTTAGTTTTAGCAATGTTTCATTTGACGTTCAGACACTACCTAAATATATCTCTTTGTTAAATAACGACTATTCTGGGGGGCCCAATAGAATCGCACCAATAGTCGTAAAGCAATGCCAAGATGCTCTTTTGCCATACCTTAAGTATACTTTTGAAAGTTCCCTTGCCACAGGAGTATTCCTAACTAAATGGAAAAGTGAGCGTTGAAATATATCTAATTATAGACCTATCTCAAAACTATCTCATCAAGTTAGCGTCCCCCCTTAAACTCATCTTCTTTTCCTTTTTTCTATTTTCCTTTTACACGCAACTTCGTAGTTTTGGTTTTGTTTTTGTTATCATCATATGTAATCTCTCCCATAAGAAGATAAGGCACGAGAGAAGAACTGTTATATTTTATTTGCTATTTTGTTGTATTTTCGCCAAGAATGCATGCATTTTATTTGCGTCATCAGATTAGCGCCCCCAAATGCAATTTTAGTTATCTCGCTTGTTTTGGAAATCAAAGTCGCTAAATTGTTTGTGAAGTTCAAAGTATTCATTATCTTGAAATAAACGTACAATATGGGTAAAGAAACAGTTTTATCTTTGGAAGAAAAATCAAAGATAGAAGCGTACTTCGAATCTGGAATATCATACCATAAAATTGTTGGAAAAAAAAATGCGCCTTCATTTTGACCGAGCGCACAGTCTACCGAGTGGAAACATGTTGAAAAGAAATTTAATTTGGAAAGACCTAATGGTTGTAATTATTACTTTCATGATCTACGCGAAGAGGAGCATCACTTGGACTGCTTACACAGCCGGGTGGGGGGAGTAATGGTGTGAGGAGCAATATCGTACTATAGCACCTGCGAACTTCAGTTTTTGACATCGCTCATGAACGCACAGAACAATAACAGCGTGCTAAAAACGGCATTTCTGCTAAACCTATTTCAAAATATGCAGTGGACTTTCCAGCACGATAATGCTCCAATCCACACTGCCCGATCCGTGAAGACATGGATTCAGGCCAAAAAGTTGATCTCCTCGAGTGGCCACCATACTCACCTGACATCATGGAGAACGTCTGGGGATGGTTGGCCAGGAAATTGTACGAGTCCGAAAAACAATACAGTACAACAAAAATTGAGTTAATCAAAGGTATCAAACACGCTTGGTCAACCATATCATTGAAATACATTGAACGACTTTACAATTCAATTCCCAATCGAATTTTTGAAGTAATTTCAAACAAAGGGACTACGCATTACTAAAATGACTTAAAAATGATTTAAATATAATAAAAAGGTGTTAAAAAGTACCATTATTGGTCAACAACTTAATTAAATTTAATTTATTGCAGGAGGCGCTAACCTGATGACCAATTTTTTTGTTACACTTTTTTTGAATTATTAAAACATTTTCTTTATGGTTACAGCAGCCATTGGTGTTTTATTTTAAGAAGAATTCATTGTAGTATAATAGATAACAGTTTTCAAAGCTGCGCAGCTCAAATGGTTTAGATATTATTGAACATTTACTGTGTAAGGGGGGGCGCTAACCTGACGCGCAGTGTATTATTTGTGATAAATTTGTCTTTTTTTGTCAAAACATTATGGCTTTGTTAAAAAATTGATCCACTGTCACAAATCGCTTAACTTTTATGTATCATAGTTCGAATATTTTGGGAAATAAAATATGATATATATGGATTTTTACAAAGCTTTTGACCAGTTATCACACAACATCATAATTTTTAAACTTAAGCTATATGGATTCCCTCCACGTTTCATTAATTGGGTTCAATCATATCTCCACTGAGAACTTATCAGGTTAATTTTAGAGCCTCTAAGTCCAACCAACAAAATGGTTGGCTCAATCTGGAGTATCCCAAGGAAGTCATTTAGGCCCAATATTACTTATACTTGCCATTAACGAGGCAAGAGCTTGTATTCGAGTGAGCAAAATATTGATATATGCAGATGACATGAAAAATTTTAAAATTTTTACTAAAAACTGATTTAAATAGTTTTACCATATGGTGTCTTAAGAACGGGTTAAATCTGAACCCTACAAAGTGCCAGCATATGTCATTTTCACGAAAACGTGCTCCATCCAATTTTAATTATACTCTGTCCGGGCACATTTTGGCGTGTAGACAGTTTTAAAGATCTTGGTGTTTATTTTGATCCTAAAATGGAGTTTAATAAACACATTAACGTTATCGTCAATAAATCCAACTCTATGTTAGGATTTATAAAAAGGTGGTCAAAAGATTTCAATGACCCATTTGTCACCCTTTTTCTCTATAATTGCCTAATTTGTACTCACTTGGAGTATGCCGCACAAGTTTGGACACCCTTCTATCCAGTTCATTCGAATAACAAAAAAGATAGCGCTATGGCTAATATTCCTTGGATTATTTTATTTGATCTGTTTTTTTTTTTAACTTTTTTTGAAATTTCACAAGGAAAGCAAAAAAACGTTTAAAGATGAGATAATTTTTATTATTTTTAGTTCTTTGGAAAAATTCGTGATTAAAATTTTTGTTTGTCTTATAAGGGGTTATTGGAATATTATGGTTTACGACTAGGTCTCAATAAACAACATTCAACCTTAGATTGGATTGCTTATTTTGCTAACAAAAATCATGGAATGTGCCTGACTACAAAAAATCATGACCATTCTGGTCATAAAATCATAAAATAAAATCATCATTCTATTCAAAAATGATTTTTTATACAAAGTTGAGTGTTCGAAAAAGATCTACGATGATTACTCATAGAGCGTGTTTTTTTCCAAGAAGTTGCACACATCGGTTGGCTCATCCTTTAAAAACATCCAGAGTAGCCATATTTATAGTAGTAATAATATATAAAATATAAGACATTAACCAGTTTGTTTTTTCGTATTCTTAGGTAGATATGAACAATAAATTCTATCGGTGATTTGGCAGCACAATGCTAATTGTGTATTTTAACAATCATACTTTTATAATAAACTAAAAGTAAGAAGAAGATGAAGACCTGGAAAATTTCCTCTCTGAGTAAGGCTCTGTATTGAAGTTCAAATGATAAAATTGACACCAAATCTAAAGTACTTCCGAACAAAAGATTCGGAGACTTGTAAGTCGAATAACGATCAATCTGAACTCTCGCATTTTAAAATATCCCGTCGAGCCTGATAATTACAGCTCATATACGGTCCCTAAAATGCCCAATTTATTCTTTGTGTATCTTTTACATTTAAAGTGGTAGGCTGTACTCATAAACGTCATACTAACTTTGAAATGCACGTTAATGAATGCAGAATTGCTATATTAGGTCAATTCCAGTAGCTCAAGTTCGTCAACACACTGCGCTGATTGTGCAGTCATTTTCATTCATCAGAGAAAGTCCAATTTGACAAAACATTCATGTTTACAAAAAAAATGTAAGTATTTCAATGTTTTTTTTATCTTTTGTGCAAAATATTATACTTTTTATATTTAAAGGGATTATGACCTGAATATGGTTCAATTTGACAGAGATGATCCTTTGACGTTCATAAACGACGTTTATATGGAAACCGTACTTCCGTCCGAATATTAACCTCGCATAATCTGCAAAGTGAGATCAGTAAAAATACTATATATAGAGTAGAATTTCCAAGTGAGTTGGTTCGCACTACATAGCTATATTTTACTTGTTAAATCTACACCCGTTAACTTCATTGAATATTAATTTAAGCACTAAAAACTACTGAGCAAAACTAAAAATAATGAGTACCTCTAAAAGATTTGCAAAAGAACTTTATTATTGGACTGACATAACCACACATACACACAATTAATAGAACCAATAATATGTGTTTCATCATTTTTCTGCAAACATAAGGTGATGTAAATTATGATGCTAAGTGGATCACTTGCTAAATTACAAGTCACAACACAAGACAAAATAGGAAAAGTAAACCCTAACTCGTGTTCGTAGATCAATGACTAATCGATGCGAACAAACTAAAATGTGCATTACCCGGGGAATCATGTTTTTTTTTGGTAAATTCATTAAAATTAAACCATTGTCGTTAAGGATAAGTACTGCCGGTAAGTAAGCAACAAAATTTGAAGTGATAGCTAGGAAAATTATAAACTCAAAAGGAAATTCCGCATTCCGATGTTTGTAATGATGTAATGTGTAGCAAGTCATTGACAATCATTTCATCTCATTGGCCGTGTTCGGGTTTTATGATTTATAATGCTCTGTACTCATTGGTCAAAAACAGATAGTTAAACTGGTAACAACCAACGAATATTTTGATTATGCAACAAAAAAACATTCTTTATTGATTTTGTTTGTTCAAGATCAATTTTTCAAATTCGAAAATAGTCTTTTTATTTTTGCTCCAGAAAAAATGTTAAGAATCCAAATTCCAAGCGAGATTTATACCTCATTGATCCAACACCAAACCACTTTCAAACCAATTTCTTATGACAGTTTGAAAAGTCGATTTGAAGTCGGTAAGCACTTTTATTTAATTACACAGATAATTAAGGTGGATGTAATTTATATTTATGTCAAGTAAATACTAGTTAATTAGTTATCCTCAAGAACCAATTTTGTTTATGTTCGATTGTCCAAGAAATATCTGAAATCTTAAAAGAAAATCTCAATTTCAAATTTAAACATATGAGGAGGCTACGATCCGCTATGCGAAAATTGAATACCTTATCCGATCCTATCCTAATTATAAATGTCCCCAAAAAGTGGGTGTTGCTAAAAACTGAAGGAATCTTCTTCAGGCGGTGGCGTTTCTAAATCTTGTAGGGTACGAAAAAATCGACGTTTTTCTATTTATATGCCATGGGATATTTTTCACAAATCGTTTTTTTTTAATAACGCCCCCAAAAGTGGGCGTGGGTCAAAATGATCTATAGACGAAATGTTCAAAGAATTATTTTCGAAATTTCTCATCTCAAGTTTTTTCAAGTTTTCCTAAAATTGTACCGAAAAATGTTTTTTTTTTTAAGAAAACGCGCCCAAATATGGACATTTTCAAAATTCTTAACAGTCTGGCCAAAAACAATGTTTTACTTAAAAAGAGGCGTGGCAGCGGGTGGATTTTAAAAATGTTTACACTTGTTCTGCTTCGTCCTACAAAGGCCCAAAAATCGCTGACTTTAAGGTTCTTTAAGGTATAACTATTGAAATTATTTTTCTATATTACAAACTTAATGTCAAAATGAATATACCCTTATGTGATAGGGTATAAAAATAAACGTTAATTAGGACCTAGTGCTCGTTATTGAAGTTCTTATTCTTTAAACTATTTTTCAGTTTGACCTGTCGCTATTTTTAATTTTAAAGTTTTATTTTTCTGATAAGATGATTGTCATTCAAAGAAAATTACAAATTGTCTATCAACTTATAGGTCTATTCACGTACAATATTATTTATAACGTTAAAAGAGAGAAATTATGATGAGAAATGAAAAAAATAAGCCTACATAAAAATCTATGAAATCAACAGTTTGTATTAACTTAAAAGGATGCCTCGGACACGATTAACCAAACTTCTCTTATTGTTAACGTGGTAATTAGATAAGATCACATACCAAGACAGTGGAAGGTCCGGAAGTGATTATGGTTCTAAAACCAGGAAAATCACCAAATGAAATAAAATCTTACAGACCTATTTTACTTGTTCCAACAATGTCAAACGTTTTTGAACGGATATTACTCGTTCGCTTATACCCCATTATTGATCAGAAACGCCTTTTACCTGACCATCAATTTGGTTTAGAAGTAAACATTCGACTGTCGACCAATTACTTCAAATTAATGTTGTCATTGAAAAAGCTTTCGAAGAAAAGAATATTTGCTTTCTTAAGGTTTGGCATAGAGGCCTTCAATACAAATTTAGACCATTGTTACCTGAACAATTATATAAAAACCTAGTTTCGTATCTTGAGCATAGAATAGCTATTCCGCGCAAAACTTTGAAACGAATATTCAGAATTTATAACTTCAAACAAATAATCGAAGGAGTACCACAAAGAAGCTTCCTTGGACCACTCTTGTACCTCTTAAACAAACGATAAAACAGTTGCAACGTTTGCTGACGATACTGCTATACTAGCAGTTGGCACAAAATAGAGGAAACAAATATGAAATTATAAAACGCTCTTAGCAAGGTTAATGAATGGACAAAATCCTGGCGGATTGCACTTAACAAGATCAAATCGATTCATGTAGATTTTTCCTATAAACGGACAAACAATTTGCCTGTATTTCTAAATACAGTTCGAGTTCCTTTTGCAAATGAAGCGAAATATCTCGGAATGACACTCAAAATTAAAATGGAAGTCGCATGTAAAAAGAAATACGAAGAACTTAAAAAAAAGAGAACTGTACTGGTTGTTTGGAAAATATTCGAAGCTTTACCTTGATAACAAGCTATTTTACAAGCAAGTTCTAAAACCGGGTTGGACATATGGTATACAACTATGGGGCTGTACCAGTGAAACAAATCTTAACATTTTACAAACTTTTGAAAACAAAATGTTAAGATAATTTGTCAATGCGTCGTGGTAAGTACCAAACGAAGATCTACGCAGAGATCTGGGTATTCCCGCGGTTAAAGATGAAATGCAAAATTTTGCACGAAAACATAAAAAACGTTTATAAGGACACGTTAACACAACGGTCCTCCAAATTCTTGACGAAACAAATTTATTGCGGCGTCTTTAAAGAACTAAACCATTGGATTTTGCCCGATAAACACAAACTGTACTATAAATTGCGGAAAAAGTAGGACACTCTCAAAGGAAAGTTGCCTCCCAAACATTTATATATATAAATTCGTGATAAAAAAAATTGCTAGATAAGTCGCATACTTAGTTGCAATACAAATACGAAATGGGTGGTGATTTTAGTGAGTAAAAATATAAATCAACAAGCCCTTTTGTAGATTACTTCTAACTTCAAATACGGTTCTTTCCTTATTGTGGTGATTTAAATAATATCATTTTATAATGATTGCTAAGGCCATGTTGTCAAATCCTACGGATCCTTCTAAGATTTTCCTCCGTTGCCTAACCTGGGATTTTTCATTTTTCAGTATGTAAAAAAAAACAATTTTCTTACTTCGCAGCTAATAATAATGATGAACTCTCCTCATGATATAGACAGCTGCAGTATTCTTTTAGCAAAAAAAAGTGAAGAGATGCATCCAACAAATGTAAGGTTAGTGTTTTGCAGAAAATCTCCGCATTGCCAAGTGAGGAATCGTATTCTTCTTGAGATAAGTCAGTTTGATATAATTACTATATAAGTAAACAGGATTAATTTTGAACTGTCATCGCAGTTCAGAAGCAGGCGTTATGGAATAGGATTAAACACAAAGTATTTTTTTTCTTAAATATATAAAATTGTTGAAACAATTAAATTATTCAGCATTTATTTTTAAGCTACCGTTAGCTTGTTATCTTAAAGTATTTACATAGAACCAATGGCATATTAAATAATCGCCTTGCGTGCTTATTAGGTTTCTTTTTTTGGGACATAATCGAATAATGTCAATTTATCTTTCCGAAATAAATTCTGGGCTTAAGATATATAGATATTTATTTTTGCAGACTTGCATAGAACTATAGATTAACAATTATTGCACGATAGGAATAGTAAGCAAATTATAATTAAATGCAAATGAACAACGTATTTCCACTACTTACAATCATAACCGTGCCAAAACTGATAATAATGCAAGATAACTATCCGTTGACTTTAGGTGACAATTCGACACAATTTATTCGTGTAGAGAAATCTTTTTATTATTTTAATGTGAATAATGTTAAGCCGTTTTATCCCCATAATCAGAGATAAAATCTTATAAGCTTAGTCTGCGGATTCTTACTATTTGCAATGCAATTTAAATGGGATGAATATGACACATAATGTCCAAGTAAATATGAATGGACTTGGGTAGATATTTGTGTACAATGGAGAGAGTATAAGATGGAGGTTATGTACCTATGTTTACCAACATTTTATATGAGTGTCTACCATGTTTTTTTTTTCGTATTGATATTTTATAAATACGGAGAAAAACGTTTAATTATTTGCCAGGTAAGCAATATTTCAATCTGCTTAAATTTGGTATAAATTAAAGTTTAACTTTTGGAGTTCAACTTATTAAACAGATCTCAGATCGCTGAGTTCTTCAAAAATTGAAAGTTTTCCACTTGACAGTTCAGCAAAAAAATGCTATTTTTGGAATTGCATAATGGCTACACCATCTT
Organism: Rhingia campestris; assembly: GCA_932526625.1. Lineage (NCBI taxonomy): Eukaryota > Metazoa > Arthropoda > Insecta > Diptera > Syrphidae > Rhingia > Rhingia campestris. The sequence goes on from OW052183.1 coordinate 32,662,034, forward strand.
TACAGATCTCCACAAAATGTTAACTCCGGGTAATATACATACGTAGAGGCACGTAATCTTTAAAAAAAAAATATATATTCATCTATAAAAATCGAGATATAGGTCATACTTTTGTTGATATATTTAGATGGTGTCTTGTGTGTTACTAACATCCTAACTGATGGGCTCAGTGGCATGAATAACTATGCGGCAAAAATGTTAATTAGTTTTTTTATTTGTTCTTCCAAATTATTCTCATTCAAAAAGTGGATTTTCACGCCCACCTTTTGTGTGCAGTTTGGACCGAAACAATCATTTGACGGTAGATAATTTAAAAAAAGAAGAATACAAGATTCTTTTCCGAAATTTTAGTTTAAAAATCCGCCTTTTTTACAAATTTCCTTAGTTAATAAAATATTTTTTCATCCTTCTTCAATAGAATTTGCAAATCTGCACGGTTGTATTACACAATGCATAAGTGTTTATGCAGCCTTTATTCAGGGTCGCACAAATTCTTATTCATAAAATGTTTCCCCATCTATAATAGCTGTACAAGGTTTGTGTTAACTAATGTACCGAAAAAGGGCAATCTATTACAATTATCTGTTCCACTGCTCAATAGAATTACCAAAGTTTTATAAGTTGTATGAATAAGGTTTTTGCGTTAAGCGGCATTTTAAAGAGTACATTTATGAATAAGGGTTGCATTTATGTTGTGCAGCCTTATTTCAAAGTTTTTTATGTTTTATGAATACGACTTTTGTTTTACTGGCATTTAAAGAAGTGCATAACTTTATGCGCTCCTTAAAATGTTTTTTTTTAAAGGCTATTTCTCGATAAAGTCAATAATAATGAAGATTGTGTCTTCACAAAACTGACAATGTGCTTATCAACAAAGCGGACATAAATGTCCGAATTTTTTAGGCACCATTTTGAATAATACATGACATTTTTATGTGCAGAAAGAATTATGCCTGAGAGTGAACTGTCAAGCATTTTGATGGAGTTCAAATTAGATACATTTGACATTGAATATCCGTTGCTTATAAGCTATTTCTCAGTTGTCAAAAACTTACATTGAATGTAGTAATACATAAGTTAATCAGTAGAAATGTAATATCTTTCTATCGGTGCGTGGCTTTGAAGGTAAAAATCAATGCAAAAACATCTTGAAACTTTTACGAATTATAATCTTAAAAAATAGAGGCGTGGCTTCCTATTTTTTTTTAAATACATTTTCGGACTTAATATGGTGTATCTTTTGGAGTGACTTGCACGTTTTTGTTTATTCAACTTTTATTCATGCACTTTTGGAAGATTTAGGGAAGGAAACCAGTGACTTGTTCAATAAATACAGTCGGACAAGTTGGCTGAAATAGAATTTCTTTGAACTTTTCGTAAAAGATTGTTTTTTTTTAAGAAAATATCCCAAGTTTGGGATATTTTTGATGAAAAATAGACTCAGGTCATGAATCTAATTCAATTAATACCGTTGGTGATATTGTTTTCTTAGTTTTTTTTCTACTTAAAAAACCATATAGCAGAACTTAAGATAGGGAACTATCTTAATTAAGTGACACTAAAGTCCAGAATGAACCTGCGCCTCAAAGGATCAAATTGTATGGTCTTGTAAAGTTGAGCCTATCCACATTACATGTCTTGATCAAGGTCAGGGTACTAAATATTAAACCACGTATTTTTATACGCTTCTTAACTACTCTCCGATTAACATAACTTTATGTCGCATAATAACGCGCACAAACCTTAAAAAGAAGTCAATAGTTAGCCAATCGGTGTTTCTTAAATACGGGAGTAAAGGTTTTGTTTCTGCTTTATAAAAATGTTGTGTGGGAAAAGCTAAGAATATACCTAGGTACGTATTTCTTATACGTCAACAAGCCCTTTGGCATTTGTTTCCACTTTTTTATGCTTCCACAAGCCCTTTGACATTTGATTGTACTTTCTCGTTTCTTATGTCCATGACGATATTTCAAAGTCTGTTTAACTTTTTGATGACATACTTATTTCTTAATAATTCTGCCTGTGATTTGCGATGTAGACCTTCTTTAATCAGCTAGCAACAATTAAGACCAATTGAAACTCATGCATATGAAAGGAAGAAGTATTTTAAATTTTACTCTCATAAATCGAACGTAACCTTATAAATGCGTGCACTACTTAAATGCGAGTTTACATCGCTTAACATTAATTAAACAAAAAAAAATATGTCAACAGCGCACGTCTAAAATGGGTGTCTCTCTAAAAAACAACTACGATGTGTAAATCCATTTTGTGTAGCTCAACGAATTCTTGTGTTATTATTTGTCCTTTGTCACTTTGCGAAAAAAAATGAACGACGACCTTTATACAAATAATTAACTAAAGCGCCTCTTCTATTAGGCTTCAAGTTATAAAGCGCTCGATATAGTAAATCTCAATTAATTTATTCGTTGTTTCTTAATTGTATTCGTATTCGCGATTTGGTTTTTTTTTTTGTTTTGGGAATAACAGAAAACAGACCAAAAAAAGCACAACATTAACGGCAACAGGTTAATTGCAGTTATATAATATTTTAAGGTTTTTGTTTTGTTGCAGCCTTGACTTTTTTTGTTTGTCATGACATAAGCCAAAATAAAGGTGACTTGCTTGTCAGGACAAGAATGTACTAATATTCTATGAAACTTTAAAATGTTTGTTTCTTTTCTTTTTAAAATAACCGTAAATTATAATCAACACTTACGTTATTACAGTCTGCATGCTGCTTGTCATGCTATACCCCGGGATCTCAATCAATAAAACGACTAACTGCTTGTCACCTTAATTGTCACTTGGTTTGTTTAAAATAAAATTTATATACAAGCGAATTAAAAGAACGGTATAAATATACAAAAAAGAACACAAATATCGGTAGGATTCCTTGTTTTACACAAAAAGACAACACATTTGTGAAGTATCACACACAGAAATGCACACGAAACGAAAGTTGCAAACCTAGCGTGGTTTGGAAATCGAAAACCCGAAATCTGAAACCGGAGTTTCCGTATCCGAACGACAAGTGGCGAAGAGTTCACAAAAGGTGCTGTCAGACGAATGTTAGTTTTACATTTAACGCGCTTTCTAAATCGTGCGTCTGCCGACCGGTGAGGAGGTTGATGAAGGGTATTTTTCCTTAGAGGTGTAGAGAGCTTGCGCTACTCTAGTCGGGTGTAAGCAGCAGAGACAACACAAACCAACGACGACGGTTGATACCGACGTACTGAAGTTCGAAATAACACTTCCCAGTGAATTTATATCGCCAAAGTTGAGTTTTATTTTTGTTTGTGTTGTTCGTCAACCTATGTTGTATGCGATGCCGCTTGGTGGAGAACTTTTTTTTGGAAACAGCGACACAAAATGTTAACAACTTTTTTTTTTTCCTTTTACACACACTTTACTCCATTTTACTGGACGCGCTGACTGCTGTGCCTTGTGAACTTGGCGGTGGAGTAGATGCGTGGTGGTCGGTGTTCGAAGCAAATTGATTAGCAAAACCTGCCTCGCATCAGAATCGTGATGATGCTTCACGAGACAATGCTATCCAAATGGTGCGTCTATGACAACGTTTAGACGTTAGATCTTGTTATTGACGTTTCTTTTGTAGCATAGTTTTGATCATCACCTGTGATTGTGATATATCATGACTATGATCACACGATCCATGTCTTTGATATCACCAGCAGAAACACTTTTAACGGAGTGAAAACTCACGAATTGATCTCAGTTTCATGGAGGGAAATGCACCGCACCGGTTTGGTGAGATTAAAAGGTTTTCTGTTACTGAGATGAAATTGAAATGTGGACTTGAAGTAGGTAAATCGAACCGTTAGAAAGCAGCCGGGTATGTGACATAAAGGTTCAATGGTCGCTAAATAGACGTGTGCAATGCATAAATATATTGAGGGGAATTTGAGGCTATTAATCAGAAGTTTATAGATACTCACATGTCTATGTAATTTTAAATTCATCAGTGAAGCAATTTCTTGGGTAATTATACATTATTCCATTAAGGATTGGTAGAGTTGATGTGCGTTACAGTACTGAAATATGTAGCTTTATAAAAGAAAGAGACTCTGAAGACAACGGGGAGCTGACAGCTTTTTTTTTAAACATAGTAATGCTGCATCGAAACACCAATCCAATACCTTCAATTTCAATTTGAATAATGACCACCATCGGGCGATGTTATGAGCTGTAAAATGTATTTTCTAAGAGCTTTGTTTAGTGACGATGAACATAGAAGAGAACATCACATCTTAGTAAAAACTGTCTATCCCGCTAGGTGCGGTTAAGGGACAAATCCACACATACTTCCTGAAAAAGGCCGACTCCAATTGGAGAAGGTATACAAATTGCGTCATATCAAAAAACGACCTACTGAATAGAACCCGCCCAGACATCTCCAATTGGAGACCATGCGGCCAAACTAGGGATCACATACAACCCCCAATTCCGCAGTTGCGGGAACACAAATGAGAGAGAAACCCTCCCCCATTTCATCTGCAAATATCCGGCAAAAAAGGACAAGAAAAGTACGAATCCTGGACAAGGTAACATTTTTCTACATTGAAGAATGTCCTCAAAGACATTTGAAATTTTAAACCCCTATTTTTCAATTATTATTGAAAGTTTTATAATGCTGAGCTAACTCTGAGTTAACCCAGAGTTAACTTACCCTGAATTAAATTTTATCTAGAGTTAACTCATAAAGTAGTTTTTTTAGTGCAAAATTTATTTTGACACCTTGAGTGGTGATTCAATATGGTAACACTCATGCATTATCGATTTTGCTTTCAAAAAGTTATCGAAATTTATAGAATCTGCAACAGCTCAGTTATCAGCTGTTTGGTTTCCTTATCCCCAAACAAATAAAAATGCTTTTGTCGCGAACTTACAGGACTTTTTGTTCTTAAAACAATTTAACTCAAATTTCAAACAATTCTGAGTCGCTGCGATCTGAATCTGAATTAATCGTATATTTATTTATTTTCTAAATCTAAATAATTAATAAAATGTTGACATAAATGAAATTTAAAATAATGTATGTTGGCTATTTAATTATCAGTCAAAAACATCCGAACAGTTTATCCAGGGTTAACTCACCAAATTTGCTGGGCTAACTCGAAGTTAACTCTGGTTTAAAATTGACCGAAAAACTAGTTTCTCGAGGTAACTCGAGTTTGATCCCGAAACTAGGATGATCACGGTACATAGTGACTTACAAACATTTTTTTAAATATATTTAAAACATTAGAACAACAATCTTCCAAAACTGACAGCCGGACATTGATATTTAAAACTCATCTGCTCCTACTCCAAAATGTTTCTTTTCTGTAATTTCTGTGCACATCAGACTTATTAAACAAAGCTATTTGCTAGGTGATATGACACTACACCTTTTTCTAATTTACAATGCAGTAAAAATGCATAAATGTCAGCAGTAGATGAAGAATACATAAATATTGAGCAAAATGGACAAATGTCTATAAGTTTAATATAAAAACGAATGTTAAAAAACTGTCAAAATAATTAAATTTATTTGGAAAGTGCAGTATGTATTTTTGTAATTTTATTCTTGTAACGAATGGTGTCTTTAGAGCTAGGTAGGTATATTTTATGTCTTTTAATCCACACTTTGAAAGGAACAATTTAAATCAAATCTGGAAAATTTTGGAAAACTGTCAAAAAATTACGTTTTCGCATTTTTCGTATGAATTTATTGAATAATTCTCATGTTTTATTTAATGTACCAACTTTAAATGGGGAAATGGGGAAAACGTATGGAACAAAATGTAGAGGCAGCAGCATTAAACCCGTATGCATTAAATCGAGAAGTGTTTAAATGGCCGCTTTGGGGAACTCAGATTTAGTTAGATATCATAGATGATTCTCTATTCTTATTGGTAAGATGTTATTTTAGTTCCGGAACGCGACCAATGTGTTCAATTCCAGTGGTAAAACGTTTTTGATTTAAGTCAGGAACGTGGATTGGGCAAACGATGCTGAGGTTCCATTCTTCAGGCATACTTTCATCTGACCAGATTTGGCTTATGAGTTGGTGGATGTTACTTACCAAGTCATCTCCGTCAGCTTTATAAAGCTCAACGGGAAGGCCGTCATTTCCGTCGTCCTTATTAAGCTTAGGTCTGGTGGTTAGCAGTTTTTGCTGCCGTTGCCAACATTAAATGGTTCGTTCTGCCTAACAGCGGAATGTTGTTCGTCATCGCCGTTTAACAGTCTGGAGAAGTGGTTTTTCCATATCCTCAGCATCGACTGTGTCTCAACTACGGTATTTCCTTTTTATCTCTACAGTATTCTGTTCGAGCCTTGTATCCTTGGCTTTGACGTTTTACACTTTGGTAAAATTTGCGAACATCGTTCTTGGAGTGGCACCTCTCTATTTCGTCGATCGCTCGCTTTTCTTGCTCTTTTTTCTTCTTTCTGAAAAGCCGGTGTTCTTCCCTTCTTCTTTGCGTATAGAGCTCAATGGCAGCTCTCGTCTTCACCTGGAGCTTAGCCTTGTAGGCCTGATTCTTGGCTGCGAGCATCTATAGGCATTCCTCATCAAACCAATTGCGGCTGATCTATTGGCTTGTTGGAATCGTTGCCATTGTCCTTCGACATTAGATGCTGGTGGTATGGTGTGAATCGAGAGGTTAAGGGATACGAGTTGGGCGAAGGCCTTGGCGGTCTCTTGTGATTGCAGTCTTTCAACATTAAATTTTTTAAACAGTATTTCTGGTTTATTGTGGCATGGTGGATATCCGCATCCTTACCTTGGCTACAACAAGGTAGTGGTCCGAGTCGATATTAGCCCCTTGGAATGTTCGGACATCCAAAATACTGGATGCGTGCCTCTTGTCTATCGCAATGTGATCAATTTGGTTCACTGTTCGTTGATTGGGAGACCGCCATGTCCCCTTATGGATATCGAGGTGAGAGGAAACCGTGTGCTGGCTATAGTGGCGTTTCGTTCCGTAGCGAAGTCAATCAGCCTAAGTCCGTTACCAGACGTGTTGTCGTGTAGGCTATATTTTCCGACAGTACTGCTAAAGATGTCTTCTCTTCCTACCTTTGCGTTAAAATCTCCCAGCACGATTTTAACATCGTACTTTGGTAGTCGCTCATAGGTTTTGTCGAGGACCTCGTAGAAGCAATCCTTAGTTATATCATCTTTTTCCTCCGTCGGAGCATGAGCGCATATAAGGCTTATGTTGGCGAATTTGGCCTTGATGCGGATTGTTACAATGCGTTCGCTAATGTCTTGAAAACATAAGACTTCTTGCCTAAGTCTGGCACTTATAACAAATCCGCATCCAAATAGTCGCTGTTTCTGCTCACTATAACACGGTCCATAGTAGATGTCAGTTTTTCATCCTCTTTTTGCCCGGCCCATCCCATCGTATTTCCTGGATGGCAGTAATGTCTGCTTTGTAGCAGTTTAGGGCTTCCGCTAGTTGTTCGCCTGCACCTCTCCTGTTTAATGTTCTCACATTCCAGGTGCAGATACGAACGTCGTTGTCCTTTTTTCGTTTAGCATGGTCGTCAACAATAATATCAGTCTTTTCCGAGGCTTCGTAACATAATCTTTTTTTCCGTGGATGGGTAGTTAACCCAAAGCACAACCCCCAACCTGGAGGGCCAGGCCCTTGTTTTGACCCTAGAACAGCGGGCCGGAAAAAATACCGATGTCAGTAGCCCATTTTGGGATATGAGCGCTGCCGTTGACCCATTGAGGGCTCCTCCGCCACCAACTCTTTTTCAATACCCTGGCTCAGTATTGGAAATCCCTATAGACCTGGTGTTCAAATATGTCGAAGCAACTCATATAGGGATTTCACTACCAGTTCAATCAAACTGGAGTTGTAGGCACCACCGTTGACTCCATCTAGGGAATTCCTCTGCTGCCGCCTGAGAGTGAATGTCTTAGTGAGAGGACACTCCTCCCCCTCTCTCGTTTGCTGTCACCAACGACCTTCCACAGGGGTTTAATACCCCATCTCCAGTCGAGGTAAATGGTGATCCAAGTAGAGATAATTTTTTCAATAGCCTTTTTTGACAGATCACGTGTGAGTCGCGTCATGCTGTCATGTTATTTTTGTTTAGTATTGTTTGGCATTTCATAATGGAAAGACTTACGCGTGAACAACGTTTACAAATTGTTCAACTTTATTATGAAAATTCACGTTCTGTGAGGAATGTGTTTCGTGCACTTCGCTCAACTTATGGTCAACATAATCGGCCTACTGAGCGTACTATTCGCAACACCATCACCCATTTTGAGACCCAGCATTCATAATTGGATAATATTCGACCGAATAGACCACGTCCACCACGCTGTGAAGAAAATATAGCGGTCGTAGCTGAGAGTGCCGGTTCGAACGTAACCGTCAATGGCGACCGTTATCGTGCCATGATAACCGACTATTTGATGCCTGAAATTGAAGCTCGTGATCTCAGCGACATTTGGTTTCAGCAAGACGGCGCCACTTCCCACACATCGCATCAATCAATGGACTTATTGAGAGAACATTTCGGTGAGCACATAATTTCACGTTTTGGGCCGGTCGATTGGCCACCAAGATCGTGTGATATCACACCGTTAGACTTTTTCCTGTGGGGATATGTAAAGTCAAAAGCTTATGCCGACAAACCCGCTTCGATTCAGGCCTTGGAGGAAAACATCACGCGTGTCATTCGCCAGTTACCAGTCGAAATGCTCGAACGAGTGATCGAAAAATGGACTAAACGGATGGACCATCTGCGACGTAGCAACGGCCAACATTTGATAGACATAATCTTCAAAAAATAAATGCCAAAGAATGTTCTTTCATATGATAATAAATTGTCTCCATTAAATTTGAATTTTCTGTGTTTTTTTCTTTAAAAAGTAGGGAACCTCGAAATGGATCACCCATTACTAGGCACCCACCAGTCAACAGCGTGGAGGTGAGAGTAGGAGTTGATAGTGAGAGGCTAGAGTGAGAACGTTTGTGTCCTCATATAATCGCATCACTATCCTTAAGCACCAGCGATACAAAATGACAGTTTACTGATTATTACCGAGTCAAATTTCTGCAGTAAATTATTTTACAGATTTTAATAGAGAGGTAGGTTTTCCTCGTTTTACTCTCTCTCTCTCTGTTTTTACTAACTTTTGCGTACGTTTAAGAGTAAAAATCAATAAAATTCAGTAAGAACCAGTAAAAACAATATCGTACAGGAGCAGACCTTATGTGTCTTTCCAAAAGTTGAGCCATGCAGTTACATTACCGAAACACAATTTATTTTGCAATATCTCTAAAAAACACAATTAACATCCTCATATCATATTTAATATTAATAGTAAAATAAAAAAGTTCAAAATGATTTTTAGCGAATCCTGAAAAATTAACAGCCATATGCAATAAAATTTATTTTTATGCATGTCACTGTTTACATTTCAATACTTTTAACTCTAAGGCGGTTGCTATTTACCCCAATGTTGGTTCATTCAAATTAATAATACTAATGTACATACCGAGCAAAAGCGCTTGATGTTGCTGATAAAAATCCGGGGTTTTCTTTTGTGAATGAATTTCTCCTACTCGGCAGTCCAGTGTGTAAAAAGTCAGAAGCACATTCATCTGTAAGATCAACCATCATTATGAATTCGAAGGAATTGCGCACATGTTTTTGTTTTCAACAAAATTTTTTTGGCACCAGTCGCGACGAAATGAACGATATAATTGCACTGTCCATCTTTTAGCGTTCTAACCATTTCAAAAGCACACTTTAACGAAAAAAACATGTCTTACAGATAACATTACGATAACGAAAATATATTATGCGATCAAAATAATTTATTGCTTAGTAAAAAAATAAATTAAAAAAAAATTGTCTCCACAAGATAAATTGATTTGAATTACAGATTTCAAGTTGTTTTTCCTTTTTCGTATTAGCAACATTTTCTTATCGAAATATCAAAAAATTTAAGTGGAATAACTATTTAAGCATGCAATGATTTATTGTACAAATGGAATATTGTTTTGGAAAAGAACTTCTCAGCTGTAGTAATATAATAAAAAGTTGAAGAGTAATTGGCTTGAGTGAGCAATAGGACTTTTCATAGGTAATAACAACTAATGAAGGATCGGCATTGGTAACTTGAAATGGTTTACCAAACCATTCATATAGTTTTGGGTAGAGGAAAAGCAAAAGCGGGGAAAATGAGATCTGATGGCCCTCTTATCTGTAGAGTCATTTCTCTATATCTACAGTGCCCTAAGTATATACAAAACTTTATGAGGTTAGTCTTTCAATTTTCTTCAGTTGTTTTACAGTTTTGACTTGCATCCTCAAATAGAAAGGCTGAGATAATTGCATCACAAACCGCCTATCATTAATTCGAAGAAAGTTATTTAAAAGGACTCATTAGCCAAGACATCAAGAGGAAGAAGGAATTGAATATCATCAAAGACTATAGAACTACATAGAGTACGCACCTCATACAACGAAAATTTACTATGTGGGGTACTGATATTAGGTAATGTCACAGTATCCACATTAGTACCCCAGCATCGAACACGAGCATAGCCGACGCATAAGGAGAAAATTCCCCTCGCACTTACCGCCGGTTCTGAAACAGCTACAATATTTTTATCTATGATGCGTACTCTATGTAGTTCTATACTCTTTGATATCATATAGATTATAGCATGGCATCATTGAAAAGATTTTCCCAACTGCGAAAAGTCGTGATACATTAGAACATTACTTGTGTTTCCATTTAGAGGGTTTTTCACAAAACCGAAATTAATTGTAGTAGATTAGCGATAGTGCTTACATTTCGTCGCTTGAAAAGCAAACTGACAATAAGTCAAAATTAAACGATTTTTAGCTAAGTACACAGAACGATTCGCAAAAAAAAACATATGAGAAGGCTACAATCCACTGTGCGGATCGTTGAATACCCTATCCCATCCTATCTGTAAAACTAAAATCCCCAAAAAGTGGACATGGCTAAAAACACGATGTGGATAAAATAAAGAAAATGACATGGTGACAACAAATTGTTCAGACTGTTTACAAAAAACTTTGACGGTTCTACAAAAGACAAGGTTTTCTCCTGCATATGTTATGAGGTAGTGTGTAAAAATGGTTTTTATATAAAAACGCCCCCAAAAAGTGGGCGTGGGTTGAAATAGTCTATTGACGAAATGTTCATATTTATACTACTAATGATTCTGCATCAAAAGTTTTTTCGAAAATTTTAAAATTTGACCGTAAAACGTTTTTTATTAAAAACGCCCCCAAAAAGTGGGCGTGGCAAAAAACTTTATATGAACGAAATACAGATATTCAGATTGTCTAAATATATTGTTCAGAAAGTTTTTCAAAATTCCTTATGGTTTGGCCAAAAAATACGTTTTTCTAAAAAGGGGGCGTGGCAGTGGGCGGATTTCAAAAATTTTTACACTTGTTCTGCTGGGAGCAACAAAGAGCACGTGTACCAAATTTCATCCTTCTAGCTCAAAATTTAAGGCCCAAAAACTGGTGACGTACGGACGGACGGACGGACGGACAGACATGGCTAAATCGACTCAGCTATCGATTCTGAGTCGATCCATATACTTTGAGGTATATGTAGCTAAATTATTTCTCTATGTTACAAACTATGTATCAAAACTAATATACCCCTATGGGATAGGGTATAAATATTGTCTATCAAACCGTCATATCTATAGCTATGTAAGAACATTGACAGCATGAGGGCGTATCTAATGGCGTTTTCCATTCGTGAAAAAATCAATCTGATTTTGACAATTGTTGTGTTCCATTGGACAGAACAATTGATTTTTTATACCCTATCCCATAGGGGTATATTAGTTTTGATACTTAGTTTGTAACATAGAGAAATAATTTAGCTCAAAGTATATGGATCGAATCAGAATCGCTAGCTGAGTCAATTAAACCATGTCTGTCTGTCCGTCCGTCTGTACGTCACCGATTTTTAGGCCTTAAATTTTGAGCTAGGATAATGAAATTTGGTATATAGGATCCTCGTCCGTGCCTACAGAACAAGTGTAAAAATTTTCAAAATCCGCCCACTGCCACGCCCCCTTTTAAGAAAAACTCATTTTTTGGCCAAACCGTAAGGAATTTTAAAAATTTTTCTGAACAACATATTTCGACAATCTCAATATCTATATTACGTCTATATAAAGTTTTTTGCGTTTTCAATAAAAAACAGTTTTCATTCGTTCGTTCGTTTTTTGCCACGCCCACTTTTTGGGGGCGTTTTTTATAAAAAATGTTTTTTGGTCAAATTTTAAATTTTTCGAAAAATTTTTTGATGCAGAATCATTAACAATATTAATATGAACATTTCGTCCATATATTATTTTTAACCACGCCCACTTTTTGGGGGCGTTTTTCTATAAAAAACATTTTTATACACTACCCCATAACATATGCAGGAGAAAACCTTGTCTTTTGTAGAACCGTAAAAGTGTTTTATAAGCAGTCTGAAGAATTGGTTTGTCACTATATCCTTTTTTCTATTTTATCCACATCGTGGTTTTAGCCATGCCCACTTTTTTGGGGATTTTAGTTTTACAGATAGGATGGGATAGGGTATTCAACGATCCGCACAGCGGATTGTAGCCTTCTCATATGTTCTATATTATAGGCCCATAAAGCCCACTTTTTGGAGATATTAATTTTAAGGATGGGATGGATAGGGTATTCAACGATCTGCACAGCGGATTGTAGCCTTCTCATATGTTTTTTATCTCTGATCAATTTTGCAAATCTGGATTTTTCTGCAGATACAAATTATAGCTGTCAGTTTGGCCAAGGTGATTTTCGTTTTGATTTATTATTTTTTCGATTGTGAAAAACTATTATAATTGGGTGCGTTCCGGATTTCAGTTTAACCAAGTTAACTTTGCCGGTGCACTGCTTTCATTGGTCAATAGAGTTGTTCCGGACAACGTCAGTGTCAATGACAAACTGACAGCATCTGTAGGAAAACAAACACATTTGACATTTGTATGATGGCAAATTCATTGGCAAGGGACAGGGGTTATTTTTTGAAAATTTTTAAAATTGCTTGAAAATTGTGTAAAAGTGCTAAATGAGAACAGAACAATTTATAAACAAAATAAAAATATTCAGAGTTGTTGTTTTTTGTGAAAATAAGAACATAAAAATCTTTACTACACGAAAACTAATCAACTTCGTTTGCACTCGGATTTATGTTCACGCTTTGCAATGACACTGGTTATCAATTTCACTCTTTTTATTTCTATTTTGCAATTATACACACTCTCTTAGTATCGTTATGCATTTATAATCTGAGTTTCACTTTGAACAACTTATATTTTCATATTTCAAAGCAAATTATCCAAAAATTAGTACTCCCGCCATATAAAAGATCACATTGTTTTCCTCCAAGCGATTTTGACGTTTTAAAAAAAGAGACAATGCACTTGGGAGGGAGATAGTCTCATGAACAACTCTATCGACCATTTTAGTCACGTGACATATGAGGGGAAATGACTGGCGAAACAAGTTGAAAATTTACACATGGACACCCAGATATGAGTGAAACAGCAGATTTTGCGTCGAACTGTCATGAAGATGTTTTTGATTTCAGTAGCGTTACCCAATATTTTGGGTTAATTTACGTTATTTCTTACTTTTTTGTTGAAGAATAATTATTCTGAATAGATAAAAGTAAATAAAAATCTATAAATGTGGACAAATGAAATTGCAAAATAAGGGTTGGTATAGTTGGACATTTACCTTGCCATTCATTAAGATTTTGCGTTCCACATCGCCTCACCTCATTTTGCAGTTGAAAACTAAAATCCGGAACACGGCCAATCATTAAAACTGTAGCAGTTCGATGAATTAAATATAAATTTAATGAAAAACAAACACCCGACACTGACTTTACAGACAGTGCCAGTTTGCTTTTAAACCGACGATATTTTGTTAGCTCTAGATACTTGTACATAAAAAATCCCTTACTTCCTAGAGATTACTTATGTTCCCATTAAGTAGATTAATCACATAACAACAGTTTCGAAAGGTGTAGAAAAAGTGTCAAAGGGACCAGCTCACTGTTTATATATGCATACCTAAACCCTTGGTCTTATGTTTTCTGGCCAAATAGCCCTATTTCTAAACTTTCAGTTTTACTGTGTGGCCACTGAATCTTAATTCTTACGATGCACTGTGGTTCCACCGTAGGCCAAAATTCAAAAAAAAAATCTAACGGTTATTATCAAAAACTAATTAAATAAGCTTAGAACATCCCAAACTAATTATAGATGAAAAAATATTTAGTCAATACCGTTAGATTTTTATCTTTAAAGTAATCACATTGCAAACAAATGGCATTCGAGTTTAAGTGCACAAAGAGTAAGCGCGACTGCATTTGTTTACTTTCTTGTGTTATCATCTTCGGAGGAAATTTTTTTAATGAAGATTTAGTAGAAGGCAAGGCATCTATTGTTTACTTTTTTTTGAGTCTATTGTGCAACTAATATAAAAGTGGAGGCATTTATAAATTAGGCCTAAATAAGATTAAAAAAAATACTTACTTCATTTTTTTTAAACATTTAACTGTTACGCCCCGTTACGCTCCAACAAAGTTATATATTGCTAGAAAGGTCATTTCATCTACTTTTTAATGCAACTAGAATCAGCTGCGGAAACTTGCATATTCACTTTTAAGTAATCACCAAGCGGACTAAAGTCTTATTTTTTTTATTTGATAAAGTCTCATTTACGACAATGTTTCTGCTGCATGATTGGATAAATGCTTCTGGAAGTGAATGCAATAAGTCCCGTTCAATACAAGCCAGCCCTTTGAAATCTCTATTATGTTGCAAATGCAGATTATATAGCACTGGGGACTAGAATCGTATTTTTTCCCAAAACACTTACGTATTTCTGGAAAAAAAAATACAGAAAGGACGGGTTCTTTTTAAAAATTATTCAGGATGGTTTAACACAATTGAAATATTTCCTAAAATAACAATTATCTGGAGTCAACATCTACCAAGCGTATTCTTCAGTCGCTAAAAATGTTTTGCAAAGTTTTTCAAATGCTTTTTCTTACATGGTTTTAGTCGAGAAATGGGGGTTTGGCACCACTGAACAAAGTGAATACAAGCAGCGGTTTTTAGATCCAAATGTCGAATATCGATGATAAAAGTAGCTTGTTCGTGACGTCATTTGTTCCTTTGCGATTGATTTGTAAAACATCAAATCATGTTTTCTGAAAAAATCCCACGCCCCTCATCTACTCGATACTGTAGACCGATTCGTTTTAAATTTGAAAATGAAACTAAAAAGCTTTCATTGCAAGACGAATCTTATAAAAATATATTAAATTTCAATTGCAATCCATTTGTTTTGGATATAGATAACATTGATGTTAGAATAACATATTTCTTGTGGCGGAAGTGTAATATACATCTAATGATGGAAACACGGCCCGTAAGTTTTTGCAAATGCTTCAATTTTCGCTGAAATCACGGGAATCGATAAGAACATTCTTGAGTGATATAACACAATACTCATTACCTTATCTTTTGGCTTCAATGTTAATTGCGAAAAATAAAAAAAAATGCACACTGGAAACAGCCAGACTCATTATTCAAGAAGATCCTTTGATTACAAAATTTAACTCATTACACTTTATCAGACCCAATTTCTTAAAATATAAAACTAAATTGTTTTGATCTTCCTAAATTATTAAAAAAAAAATTTTGTGGTATTTTCTTAACTTTTCAAATACATATAATGTGTACCATATACCAGAATCTTGTTAAGTCCCTATGGTAAAACTGAAGTAAACCGATCTTAAACCTTTTTACCGAATGTATATCAAAATCGTGACAAGATACATAAACTGATTTCAGATTCATAATCAGAGAGCCCAAATTATCTTGGAACCAATTGGTTTTAGATTTTATGAAGTGAGTAAGTAATTATGGCCACCTTTGTGCGATGGTCCAACAGCTGAGTACTTCCAACTTTTATTTTTGAGCTGAGATTTTTTGATTCACTTGAAGATGCTCAGGAGACTAGAAGTTTTTCTGTCAAAACAACAGTTTTCGCGATTAATATTTATAATGCCCCTTTCGTTTGTGCAAAAAATATAGCACACATTAATGCATGAGAAGCTTGACCCTGCATCGGCTGTAAAGGCCTAATATTTTTATTTTTTACACGAGATTTTCTACCCATCAAAAAACAAAAAACAAAAAAATTAATTTATGCAATAGACAAACAAAGGCTCTACAGTTTGTGTCACAATAAAAGGAGGAATGGGATACCAAACCTAAAACCACAAATGTGTTTATGTCATCTGTCACATCAAATTCAGTTAGAAATGCAAGTAAGAATTTTAAGTTGAACGTTCTTGGTTTTTCGCCTTCCTGTTTGTACTTCATTGAACTTTTATTTATATGCTGGACACATGTGGCTTGATCTTCAATGTTACTCAATGCAACTGCGGTATTAAAATGAACGTGTTGACACTCCTGGAATTTCAATTGCCAACTGCATTAAATTACACACAGTACTCGTGTGTAATTGAACTTACATAATAAGATTCAACTGATTAAATTCTTTTATTAATTTTGGCTTTTTGTTTTATACGTGCATTCAGACTTTAACTATAGGTTGATGTCCGCGCATGGCCGTTTTTATCCAAATCTCGTCAACGAACGTCTAAGGATTTTTACATTCGCATTTGACACGGTCATTTCTTTAGCGCCTTAGAGTAGATACTAGGTTGATCAGGGCTAGAATTACGTACGATTATTTGTTTGTTGATTGTAACTGTCATCTAAAATCATCTCATCTGGTACAATATCTGAAATAGCATTAATTAAGAGTTAAGGGCCGACCAGTGAAAAGTTAAAAACAAAGCAACCCGTAAGCGCTTACGCAATGTCTATCTTCGTGAATCTGTAGCTTGAAGTTGAATAGAGGGCAACTTCATGCAAGAAATGTATTTCTCTTTTGACAGCGATGCAAGATACAAGCTACAGATATGCATTCTGAGTAGGCCTTTATTCCTTGTTTGGTTTTGGACGATATGTTGTCACAAATACAAATTTTTGGCGCAACATTCTCGTTAGTACCCAGGGCCTAGCTTTTTCTCACAGCCTTTCATGTGTGCCTGTATACTTTTGGCACGATATTGGGACCTACTATTTTATTTCAATCGGCCGAATTGAGATGAGCTTTTAGTGAAAATGGGTACTACGGTAATGATTTTTCAGATCATTGAAAAACGGCATAGAGCTTGAGAGTTGAAAAAGTTTCACACTATTTTTAGGCTTCAGCTGTCTATCTACCTATTTATGTAAAAAAAATCCTTTTGTTAAGAAACCAAAAGGATTTTTTTTACATAACGCAAGAAGTCCAAATCGATACGCATACGAAGCATTATCTAATCATCCCAGTCCTGCTCTACGGCGCGCGCAGAAGCATGGACCGTATCAAAAGCGGATGAAAAAAATCCTTGGTCGATTCGAGATGAAAATTCTTCGAAAAATCTTCGGGCTATGGAGACAAAGATTCAACCAAGAACTATACGAGCTGTACAGCGACATGGCCAGAGTAAAAAAAAATCCGCATTAGACGTTTAAGATGGCTAGGAACGAATGTTCATCAACAACAATACTCCGGCTCGCTGAGTTTCTACTTGGCGCGCACAAGTAGAAACCGATCTCAACCAAATTGGAGTGCACAACTTTAAAAAGTTGGTTCATACATTTCTCTCTTGAACACTCTATGGACCGGAGTAATGGAATCCATTCGCTTTAATTGTCCTAGGCATCTTAAACGTCCAAGGCGGAGCTTTTTGGCCATGTCCCACTCACTGTACAGCTAGTAATGTTTTAAGTCTTCATTTAATTGACTACACACTCTGAGAAAATCTTAAACCCGAATTGATTAATAGAAAAGAAGTGAATACGTTCCAAAAAAAAGTAAGCATTCTTACTCTAAGCAGCTTCTCAAAATTCTTTGTGAATGTTTATAAAATAGAAATAGGTCTATATAGTTGATTAAATTTCTTCTATTACCATTTTTAAAAGGGAAATTTGAGAGATTGAGGAGAGCAACCAGTGCGGATACTAAGGTTAAACACGTAACACAGACCATCAGTCACTTGCCAGGCAATGTTTTTTTTTAACAGAATACTTGTTATACGATTTATTTTTTTATTATATATCATTATAAGCTTATAAAGCTCCTTTGAAGAAATAGTCTTAAAAACGAAACTGATTTTTGAAAGGTGAAAGGCAATTTCTTTTTTTTGCTCTAAATCATTTTTTTCGTTTTCGATTAGGATACAAGAAGCACTCTTTTTTAACTCTAGATCACTTATGAAGAATCTGGATTTCAAGTAAGATTTACACCTGCACCAACACAAAAACATTTAACATCTGACTAATGTCAGTTTGAAGTTTGCATTTCGCAGTTTGATTTGTGTTTTTTGTGAATAATAAGAATAATTAGAAATTAAAATATTTTTGGATAATCATGTTCTAAAATTCATAAGCTTTGTTTTGACCCCAAGTCGTCAAAAAACCCCTCATTATTTATTATTATCAGTAACAAAAATATTGCTGTACGATTTGTGTTCATGATTAAGGATAGGTATCCATCTTACTTTGTTCAATATATTGAAACAAATGTAAGTGAAAGAGAATCTTTTAAATCTCCTACGCTAGGCATTTAAAAATGTTCATGTCATCAGCATATATCAATATTTTGCTAACTATTTTACATTGTTAATCGCAAGTATGAATAAAATTGGTCCTAAATGAATTCCTTGAGCTACTCCAGATTGGGCAACAAAATGTTTGGACTTGTAGACTCTAACAGCCCGATTCTCCCCCTTGTGAGGAATCAAAAGTCACAAGCTCTTGTGACTATTCTTTGTGAGGATTATTGTGACTCGATAACATTTGTCGGATTCTCCGATAATCCTCACAAGAAAAGTCACAACGGAACTCACCACAGCAAAGGTGAATAT
This sequence comes from Rhingia campestris, assembly GCA_932526625.1. NCBI lineage: Eukaryota > Metazoa > Arthropoda > Insecta > Diptera > Syrphidae > Rhingia > Rhingia campestris. Next base: position 32,681,100 of record OW052183.1, read on the forward strand.
ACCTATATAAGCAACGTTTCTGCAAATTTTGGCTTGGCTGAGAGGGATTGTATAGTTATTTCCTATACACTTCTGATAACAGCCATGTGCAAGGAAATATAGCACTGAAAAAAACTATTCAAAACAAATTTAATAAAACTGCAATGAGAAGAACAAAATGTAATACATACTCGAAGTACAAAAGGCAAGATAGTTGGTTGACTGTCATGAGGCTTCAACCTCTGCATGAGATCCCAGCACAATGTTTTTGGATATCAAAAAAAAACTTTACAAACGTGTAAAGCTATTGGGTCATTGGTACCTCTCAAGGTTCTTAAAAGTCGTCTTCGCTGCAATCGTATCAATATTATTAGTTTGTTACAAACGATGTGCTTTTTTAAAATTCTTACTTTTCATTTACGGAGGAAACTTCGTCAATAATATGTGCCATATTCATTTCAACTTCCATTTTTTACACTACTCAACAATCAAAATATCAAATCTTAAATAATTTACTAGTTGTGACCTGCTCTGAAGGAGATCACAATTTCGATTGTTTTTGTGACTCTCACAACTTGTGACTGTGGGGGAGAATACGAAAAAGTCACAAAATCAATTTCACCTCTTCTTGTGACTTGTGAGGTATCAGTGATGATGGCTATAAACTTTACTTGATAAGTTCTCAATGAGAGATATGAATATGATTAAACCCAATTTATGAATCCTTAAGTTTAATAATTATGATGTTATGTGATAACTGGTCAAATGCTTTGGAGAAGTGAGTATAAATACAATCGATTTCTTTTTTTTATTTTCCAAACTATTAGAACAATGATGCATAAATGTTAATTATCCACTGGCTAAAATATTAACGGTATTGGCACACGGCCAAAGACCCAAATATAATAGCATTGCTTAATGGAGAAAAAATTTGAACAGAATATTGCAACTTAGTAAAAACTGCCAGTACAGAGAGAAGTATATTTTACAGAGGAAAACGTTTTTTTAGATGGTTCAACTCAGTATCATGAAACAAAAAACAGAACACCTTCGTACACTCATACAACACAAAAAGTTGTATTTTTGTGTAATTTTCTATGCAGCTCATACTCATATTAAACAAAGCTAATAGTACGTTTCCACCGACCCGAAACTCATCAATTATTAAATAAATTTAACATTGGAAAATAGTGTTCCCACCAAAAAAATGTCATTGTACTTTTAACATTTTTTTGTTTTCGTTGATGACTAGATATTTGTAACCTAGTAACCTAGAGAAAGAATTTTGTTTATAAATGAGAAGCAGTCATCTTTATCAGGGTAAATAGTAATTTTGTAGTTGACTGTAAATTAAGTTTTAGCCAAACTCAGCGTTCTGGAATGTATAATTGTATGGCGGAATGTATAGCATTTCGACTGATATCACGAATTTCGCTGAAATGACGCATTTTTCGATGGAAACGTACTATAATATTGCTTATCAAACCGAATATTTAAAAACGTAACCGAAATTTTTACTTTATTTCCGGCAGAACATAACTTTAACCTTTTCCAATAGATGTCACTTTACACCAAATAACATAACGTAATATTACAGTTTAATAACATTAACACTTACGTTACGTTACACAATCAGCTGTGCATCGTTTCAGCTGCCTCGAATGAAATATGAACTGTCAGTTGCCTAAATTATTTTTCACTGAAAAACGTCTTCGAGCATATATCTACTTGAGAACCGCATAAATATTTAAAGAAAATGTTTTTAGTAGCAATAACTGGTGGAATAGCAACTGGCAAAAGCACTGCAACAGAAGTTTTCCGTAAAAATGGAGTACCTGTCGTGGATGCTGATAAAATTGCTCGAGAAAGTAAGTACAACATACCAAACAACTCCTAAATCGGATGTTAGAAAATTTTCATTAAATTTTCAGTTGTGGAACCGGGCAAACCCGCTTGGCATAAAATCAAAGCGGTATTCGGCGATGAGGTATTTTTACCTACACGCGAATTAAATCGTGAAGCGCTAGCAAAAGTGATATTCAATGATGTGGAAAAGCGAGGCAAGCTGAACCAAATAACGCATCCACTTATCCATAAGACAATTATCATACAAGTGCTGAAGCATCTTATGTCGGGCGCACACTATGTTGTGCTAGACTTGCCGCTACTTTTTGAGACTGGCATATTAATGGATTACATATACAAGATTATTACAGTGACTTGGTGAGTGTGCTTAATTATTTTTTGTTCGGACATTTAATTAAACTACTTGCATCCGGTTGTGCATAGTGTTCCATTCAAGAGGATGATGTGGTCTTTAGCACTATCATACAATCAGGGTATAATCTCTTGCGTCATACCCGATAGTGGAAGGTTGAAATAGATATGTCGGATAGATACCCATCTTGGAATAATGATTATTAATTTTTATTGTAGTTGTTCTACATTTGGTGAGCATAAAAGGTGATGTGTTTCGGCTCTGAAAATTACAAGCAAACTCTAGACCATGCAGAATGAGGTTTGTCACATCCGATCTGAGTTGCAGTTGTAAGGGAATAATGTAGTCAAATGTTGAAAATAATTTTTGGCACAACAGGCTCGTTAGTAACCAGGGCCTATCTTTTTCTCACACCCATTCATGTGTTAGGGACCTCCTGTTTTATTCCGAATCCGAGCGATGAATCGATATAAGCTTTTCTTGACAATTGATACTACCCAGGTGATTTGTCAGATCATCATCATTTGCGTTGGGATCTCCCCTTTTGGGTTTCAGTTCGCGTACTTTCGTTTTCGCTATTCTAAATACCTCTGTTGGCTGTATATACATTGGCTCCCCAATAAGAGAAGCGATTAGTGCTCGGATGTGTATCACCATGGTAGTCCATGACACAGAAGCCTTAATCGCGTTTTATGCCTGTCCTGATTCGATGATAACCAGCTATATTGCATCTAGGCCTATACCACCATCTATCTGCTGGAGAAACATTTAACGTGCTTTGATGCCACTCAAGGTTTGAATGACACAGGAAAGTTTGCAGGATTGGACAACATTCAAAATATACATTCATGTGTGTTTCCCAGGATCAACGTATTTTGAAAGAAGGGATATTGTCTGTTCCTTCTTTTAACACATTTACTCCTAACCCATAATAGACGCTTTGTAAGTACCAGATTTTGGAAGGATGTTACCACGTTATCAAGCTTTTCGGTGAGTTCTTTGCTGACATTAAAGACAAGATAGACTGCAATCGCAAGGGACCGTCAAGGCCTTGATGTGCTAGGTTTCTCGCGGCCACCAGCAAGAAACCCCTGGTTTGATGAGGAATGCCGACAGATGCTCGCAGGCCTACAAGGCTAAGCTGCAGGTGAAGACGAGAGCTGCCATTGAGCTCTATAGGCAGAAAAGAAGGGAAGAACACCGGCTTTTCAGAAAGAAGAAGAAAAAAGAGCAAGAAAAGCGCGCGATCGAGGATATTGAGAGGTGCCACTCCCGGAACGATGTACGCAAGTTTTACCAAAGTGTAAAACGTCAAAGCCAAGGGAACAAGGCTCGAACAGAATCATGTCGAGATTAACAAGGAAATATCGTAGTTGAGACACAGTCGATGCTGAGGATATGGGAAGAACCACTTCTGCAGACTGTTAAACGGAGATACCGAACAACATTCCGCTGTCAGACAGAACGAACCTATGAATATTGGCGACAACAGCGAAAACTACCAACCACCCGAACAAAGTGAAGTGAGGATATCAATAAATAAACTCAATCTTAACAGGGCTAACGGAAATGACGGCCTTCCTGCTCAACTTTAGTAAAATACAAATACAAATACAAATGTTTGGCGCAACAGGCTCGTTAGTACCCAGGGCCTAGCTTTCTCACAACCATTCATGTGTGCGTGTGTACTTCTTGCACGATGGCGGGACCTCCTGTTTTATGCCGACTCCGAACGGCTAAGTTGAGATAAGCTATTCTTGACAATTGATACTACTCGGACGATTTGTCAGATCATCACGAGATTAGGTGTTGCTACGACTGGGAATCGAACCCAGACCTTCTGCGCGGTAGTTCATCGCACTAACCATCGCGCCACTGAGCCCTCTCAACTTTAGTAAGCCAGCGGTAATTACTTGGTAAGTAACATCCACCAACTCAAGCCAAATCTGGTCGGATGAAAGTATGCCTCAAGAATGAACCTCAGCATCGTTTGTCCAAACCACAAAAAGGAGACCCTCTGAACTGCGCCAACTACAGAGGCATAAGTCTCCTCAACATCGCCTACAAGATCTGCCGTCATGTCAACGCCTGAAACCGTTTACCAACAACCTGATCGGCCCTTATCAGTGTGGTTTCAGGCCAGGAAAGTCTACAACTGATCAAATCTTCACACTTCGACAGATCCTGAAAAATACCCAAGAAGTCCACCCACTACCTATTTAGCGATTTCAAAGCCGCATACGACAGCTTTTATAGAGACGAGCTACACAGAGCCATCATTCCGCGCAAACTCTTCCGACTGTGTAGGATGACGGTGGAAAATTCTCGCTGCTCCATCAGGGTCGGACACGACCTAACCGACACATTCGATACCAAAAAAGGATTTAGGCAAGGCGATGCGCTGTCACGTGGCTTCTTTAATTGGATTCTTGAGATGATTGTGCAAAATTTCCGAGCCTACACCAGAGGCGCAATCTTCCAAAAATCGCCGCAACTGGTAGCAAAAGCCGACGATATTGAAATTATCGGTGGCACTCAACGTAATGTCACAGCCACGTTTGGTAGTATAGAGAAGGGAGCGTCAAAAATGGGTTTAGCAGTAAATAAGGGGAAAGACTAAGTATATGGTGTCAACACGAAAGTACACACAACATTGATGAACTGGACAGAACGTCACCCTTGACAGATATAACTATGATGTAGTACGGGAATTTTTCTACCTCGGCTCCGCTATTAACCCTGACAATCACATCTCGTTTTTAAACGAAAATTACTATTGCCAACCGATATTTCTTCGAGCTATAAAGAAGTAAAGCGCTCACTCGAACTACTAAGAAGATCCTATAAGAACCTCACCATCCCGGTCCTGCTCTACGCGCTGAATCATGCGGATTAATAATTCCTTGTTCGTTTTGGGAGATAAATTCTTCGAAAAATCTTTGGTCCCGTTTGCGTTGACGATTTATGGAGATGAAGATTCAACCACGACATACCAATAGTCAAAAAACTATGCATTGGAAGTTTAAGGTGGCTATGACATGTAGACCGAATGACCATCACAACTCTGGCTTGCAGTTTTCAATTTCCAGGCAGACGTCGGACGCAGTAGAGGCGGTCCTCGCCTCAAGTGGCAGACACAAGTACTCATTTCCATTAGAATCTACATTGAGGGTACCATCTCTATCGTTGGTGGCACTGCTTGTTCCAAGTTTAGTGGTGAATTTTCTGAAAACATTTTACCCAATAAGTTGACCTCTTTCTTTTGTGTTCCAGGGCTATGATTAAGCGAGGGAATAATAAATAAGCTTATCATAACCAACTACTTTAGTTATTGACCAACATGTTTATAAACCTTGCCTGTTAATTTTTGTTTGAACTCTATTTCAACTCTTCCTTCCACATGAATACGATCATGTAATGTATTTCCTCTTTGATTTGTTGCAAGCCATCATACGACCTCCCAAATTCTATTTTATAAATTCGAATATGTTAACACTTTAAAATTTCAATTTACAGCGATAACGACCAACAACTGCAACGCCTAATGGAACGCAACAACTTCAACGAAGAAGATGCTCGCAAACGTATCGCTTCGCAGATGCCACTCGAAAAGAAATGCGAAAAATCGCATTTTGTCGTCGACAACTCGGGAAGCATCGAACAGACACAAATGGAAGTTTTGAAAATTCTCAAACTCCTCAACGGCAGCAAACGTTACTGGCGCATTCGATTGTACATCCTGGTGGCATTCCTCATATTTGCCGGCATCGTCTTGTGGTTAAATCATCTCTTCCACTTCTTGCCATTCCAATTGTCGTAGAATCACAGCAAACTAGAGTCAAAGCATAATATAGTCAAACCATTCGATGTTCGATTGCATTTATATGTACTGTCGTCGTTTTAGCAAATAAAAGCATTTCTTTCGTTAATCACATACGTACACACTTAAATGTATTTTTTGTTTTAATTTTAAGAAACAAATTTATGCCGATTGATTATTTTTAACGTATTCCTTTGCTAACGCTTTCACCTTTTCCACATTGTCGGGGGTTCCGTGACGCTCTTCGAATTCCATGTACTTTTTGAAGATTGTCCTCATCTTCTTCAGCGGGATCTTTTGTATAACAGCTCGTTCAAGGGTGCGTCTGTTGAAGAATTGGTACGATTAGACATGTTTTGCCAAAAGTGGAAATGTCTTGGGAAGCTTACCTTGCAGATTCAACTTGATTGTCTTTGATTAGCATATCGATGAGTTGGGACCAAACATCAACACGCTTTGGATATGATGTGACCACTTGATCCAGTAATGCATGTGCGGTTTCGGGATTCTTTGCATACTTGTGTGTCAAGTTGGCGAATGCGACAATTGTGTTTACATCTGAAATATATAAAAATAGGTGTTGGTTGTAGTTATGAAATGGTGAATGGAAACGTGTGAAATCGATTTAGGATGAGATCTTTGGTATACTCGATGCAGCCTAATGGACTTTATTACAAAAAGATAACTCGGTTGGCATGAATCGGCCCCGAAACATACACTGTACTTGCTACTGGACCCTACGTGCACTCCGTCTATAGACGATTGTTCCTTTTTTTGTAAATCTACAACCGTTGGCACAGCGAAGACTGTCTCTTTGAGCTTACAGAAATCATCCCTAGACTCGTCGCATTTCAACGACCTAAGTTGACAGTTGATACTACCCGGATGATTTGTCAGATCATAACGAAAGGAGGGTCAGTGAAAAATCATTTAGGTGTTGCTATGGCTGGGAATCGAACTCAGACCATATGCGCGGCAATTCATCGCACTAACCATCGCCCCACTGAGCCCGTCGATAAAGATTTCGTTTCAGTATGCTTTGGCAAATAACCATGGAAAGACTTGCAGCAGAACAACGTTTACAAACCGTGGAAATTTATTTCCAAAATTCGCGCTCTGTGCGCGAAACTTATAGAGCACTTTGTCAAGTTAACCGTGCTCATAATCGTCCATCTAAGCCATACTTTCCTCCGCTAAGGTGAGGAATACTTTCCTCCTCTTCTTCGTCCAACCAGCTTCTACACAAGTAAAGAGGCCCAGTCTTTTTGCGTATAGGCCTATAGGACAGTATCTTATATTGACACCGAATTTGGTGCCGATGTTTGATCTGTGCAGCATTGTCAAGAATATGGAGCGCCTCTGATTATAGTTTGGCCAGAGTTGCCTGGATATTTGACACGTTGTGCCGATTGTCCAACTGCGGTTGCTTTCTTGATAGCATCCTGTTTAATCTGCAATTTACATGTAGCGAGGGGGATATCTAAAATATCTACGGGCGGAAGAATGTCAAGGGAAGTAACCTGTCTGGCAAGCTCAATTACCTTGCAGTTCCTTGTTATGCCTCTATGGCCCGGCACCCAGAAGAGGTGAATGGTGAAATGCTCTGTTATCTCATTAAGAGATAGTCGGCATATGTGGTCTAATTTCGATTTGAACGAGATATATTCCAGGATTTGATTGCCACCGATCTTTCACTGAAGATGGTAATATACTTCGTGAATACTACAGTCCTTTACAGCCAGACAAGGCTTCTTTAATTGTCATGATTTCCGCCTGAAAAAATGATCGGAAAGGCGAAAGGACATGCTTAGGTTAAGCATCCGGAGAAAACACCTCCACTCATTCCAGATTCTGTTTATAGATCCATCCGTATAGATGATGTGAATCGAGTTATTGTTTCCGATCGTATCCGACTACCATTGAAGGCAACTGGGAGTGGTTGTCATGAATTTATTTTCAAAACTGAGTTGTTTTCGGTGTTTTCTGTAATGTTAAGATGATTCAAAATCTTTGTCTGTTCACCTTGAGTGTGTGTCCACTGTGACTGCTGCAAAAACTGCGGCCTGTTTGACATAGATGTAGGATAGCATCTAGGGCTTCTTTCCGATTGCCTTTTTACAAGTGTATAAGGCTACGGTAGCTTGCTTAACGCGTTCTTGTATGTTGGCTTTCCCGTTCAGTTTCTTATCCAAAACTAGACCCAAGTATTTGTCTGATTTTGCGAACTTGAGACGCCATTAAGTTTGGGAGAGTCTTGGTATTTTCTGCTGAAAATTATATTTTTTGAGGGTTCGCGCCGAGTCCACATTAGAGAGTGCAGAGAGAACATTTCTCTAAGGGTATTAAGGTATTTCCATGATACAGCTACTGCCAAGTCATCCGCGAAGGCAATGACTATGTAACCTTCACTTTCTAGATTTACTATTAGCTCGTTGACCACTAGATTCCAGAAAAGAGGAGACAGGAGGCCCTCTTGTGGGGTGCCACAGCTAACAGATCTACGTGCGGATGAGACACCAAGATGTGTGTTAATAAATCTGAGCATACTATGGATCGATTCATGGCCACATTTACTCATTTTGATAATATTTATCCAAATCGAACCCGTACCGTGCGTACAGAAAAAGCCATCGCCGAAGTAGACGTGAGTTTTGCAGAGGACCCGAATTTATCGATCCGACGCGGGTCTCAGCAACTCGGTCTCTGCCGGTCCACTATTTGGAAAATTGAGGAAAGTTCTTGGCCTACAACCATATAAGATCCAACTGGTGGAAGAATTAAAATAAGCGGATCATCAATTAGGCTGAGAATCAACTCGAAGTTAAACCAGATTTGTATCGTCATTTCTGGCTTGTCGGGTAAGTAAAAATGCAGAATTGATGTTTTTGGAGTGAGCTTAATTAAGACTCGATTACATCCCGAGAAAATCACTGTTTGGTGCGGTTTACATGATTCGTGATTTCCTCATGTCATTGAAAATCATTTCCATTGGAAATGGTTCCAACAAGACGTTGCAACATACCATACAGCGCGTGCAACCATGACTTTCTTGAGCCAAACATATGGTAACCGAATCATCTTAAGAATGGGACCTGTAAATTGGCCATCTCGTTCGTGATATTTGACACCTTTTGTGGGGGTACTTCAAATCTCTGGTCAATGCTGATAAACCAGAAACGATTGATCCCTTTGAATCCAACATTCGACGCACTTCTGACGAAATAAGACCAGGTATGCTCGAAAAAGTGGTGCGAAATTGGACCGACTGGATGAGGTTCATAAGGCGCAGTCGTGGAGGTTTTGCAATCTCTGCGTTTGACGCTGCTTTTATATTCTTAGCAAAATATTTAAATACCCTTAGAAATACCTTTAAAACGCGATAAAAAAAAACTTTTAAAATGGGCTTGTAGATGTGCTTTGGATGCTAACCCATGATTGTGCAAACCTATTAGGTAGGTAGGAAGGAAAACAATAATATCCTGCAACAAACCATAGCCACATCCCTCTCAAATATAAGCAACCTTACCTTGGAGCATCTACCCTAACCTACCCAAAAACAAAATTTTATGGTCATCAAAAAAAAAAATCTCAACTTACGTTCCCTCTCCGGCAGCACAGCCAACGCCTTATGCATCATCTGTTGAGCACGATCGTGTATGCCAACTTTGTAGAGTGCTATCGCACAGCATTTCCACATTTCCATGTTGTCCTTGAATTTCTTCGTCACCGTTCCAATTAGCTCGACCAGCTCTTGTGTCTTGTTTGCTTCGGTCAGGATCTCCAACACACGCATGTAGATCTTTAACTGATCCGAACTCATCAGCGACTCCTTGAACACATCATTAAAGCTCTCTTTGGTGCCGTACCGCAGTTCCAAGTTCAACAACGCCACCCAAATGTTCATCAACTCATCGCTCTCTCTAAATGAAATCGACTTTAAGGAACGCCTTGCTACCGCTCGTGCTTTGTCAATTTCCATCGCTTGCAGATGGAACACCATATAATTGATCCAATTCTTGCTGTTATTTGGCTCGGATAGGACTAAACGATCAAACTGATCTGTGGTCTCAGGTAGAATATTCGGATTTGCGTACTTCTCCTCGATCTCTCGCAAGCGGGTTTCCTCTTCACGTGCGGCCTTGTATTTGTCGGCGGTGCTTTGTTTTTTCTTCTTTTTCGCCGCATCTTCAGGATTTTGATCGTCGTCTTCGTCACTACTACTGTCGGCTGGTTTGCTGGCTGAGCTGAGGTCGGTGGACCAGAAGTTTGTGGCACCAGGGAGCAGAGTCTCAGACTTACGTTCCCTTTTCAATTGAGTTTGCACTAAGTTACGCTTGTCTGTTTCTTCACTACTACTGTCGTCTGGCTTGCGTTTCATTTGCAGTGGAGTTCGTGTTTGGCCTAGGGCACGTTTGCGCGTTGTTGGTACAACTACCTCTTCTTCCGAATCTGAATCAACAGAATCTGGTACTTTGTCTTCGTAGAAGAGTTTTGACTCATCAGGTTGCGTTACCTTACTTGATTTTGGGGTTTCCTTTGCCTTTTTGGGTGGTGGCATACTCTTCAGCTTATCCATTATCTTTCTCTTGGTCTTTTCCAACTTCTTATAGAGTTTCTGGGTATCCTCGAGCACAGCAATGGGGAAACGTTCGTGTATAAATGACAATTTGCAAAAATCACCCTCCTCGATGTATGAAGTGCTTCCACCAATGAAGTCATTGTAATCTAACTTCGTTGGAACATAAACCAATGGATTTGGACCCTTTTTGAGTGAGCAAAGTACAGCGTTTTCTGTTTTCAATAATACCTTCGCATTGATACCCGAAATGTTGACAAGATTTGGGGGAATAATCTTGTCGTTTGTTATTTTGCCAATATCTCCGCGACTACTACTCAGGTAAACCACGTCATTCGAATAGTCCACCCATAGCACAACACATTCAATTGCTGCTCCTTCTGCCGGAGGCTTTTGCTTACCCAGCAATGATTTCTTTATCAATCCCATAACTTTTAACTTATCCACCTCCATGATCCAATCACCGGAATCCTCCTGTACCCCTTGGATATACGCCGAAACCTTATCACCAACCGACAGCTTAGCTATCGGATTTCCCTGCTTCTTCATTTTCTTTTTGATTTCTCTAATCTCAGTCAAGTACTTCTCAAAGTACTGGCCACTTTTGATTAGATCGCCATTCCAGACATCTGTAAGTTTGCACGACACACCTATTGACTTTGTGGCTAAATCCTTGGCTAAGATTTTTACGTAGACCACCTGATCTGGAACCATGACAATAGATCCCGGATTCACTGCTTTTCCCACCATCATATTCCGGTGCAGTTTCACTGTCTTCTTGAATCCATGGATCGGAACAAGCAGCTCAATAACATCGCCTTCAACGTTTTTCACAAATGAACGCAATATATCATCCTGCTCGACTTGCCTCCATGTTACCGTACCTTCGGCAAAGTACGGAAGATCTCGCACGCTAAAAACGTTCTTCGTTATACAACACGCGTTTATCTCGTCGCCTATGCTGTATGTCTTCAGTTTTGCTGCCGTCAACTCGGGGAACTCGGACAGCAAATGTTTCGGTACAATTGACTTCGAGCTAATACCGTTTGTGGTTTTACTCTCTACAAGAATTTCTAGTCCCGCCTCCATGACATGCGTAACTGTTGCTTGACAAAACTCTCCAATCTCAAATTTGTCCTCAGCAAGGCCTAGTACAAGATTATCATCGGTGCGCGAGACTATGCGAAAGTGCATGGTTTGGCCTTCATAGAAATTGGACATACCGTTCATGTTTGCACCGTAGAGCATGCCCTTGATGTTATTAAAGAACTTGACGAGTATGTAATGACTCTCACACTTGACAATGGTGCCGAGAAAGATGCCATTGACTTTGGCATCTTCGAGCGATGTTAGCATTCTACAATCCTTCGACATGTACTCGCTATGATTACTTACGTAGGCTAGGTTGCGATCAGTGTGTAAAGCCATCACACGACATTTGACTTTGGAATTTTCAGCTAGGCCAGTGGTCGATGGGGAAAGGAACAGACGCTCAAGCATACCTGTAACAAAAAGAAAGGAATTTGGTTAGTGACATACATCTGATGAGGAGTGTACTTTCTCCAGCTTCCATTGGGATTAACTTTCAAAACTGCAAAGTGGGATTAATATGTGGTTCCGCAAGATGCAAAAACATTGGTTTAAGCACAATTGAGACTGACTCTGTACGATTCGTAATAAGTCTATCGTATTCCAATATACTCCACAATGTAGTCCAAGAGATATGAGCATATCGAACACATCCAGGTCACATCCAGAGATGAAGCAATGTAGAGCAATACCTTCAACCGGTTTTGGGTTCAAGTAAGAAAGCTCATAGAATATACGGAGCGGAATGTGTGTATTCTCCGAGGGACGAAAAATAATCGCCAAGGAAGTATAATGAACCGATCGTACCATGAAGTGCAGTAGCCCTTTACATGAATTTCTATAACAGCGCGATTGTACTTCAACTGGCGCTATATCGTAGCAGATTTAAACGCGTTACGCGTTGGACCTAAACATAACAAAATTACTCACCGTTAACTTTTCCAATTTGCAGTGTATATCCGCCCAATTTCTTATCCTTAGCTTTCACTGTCGCCGTAATGATATCACCGGCTGCGATATCGCCAACTGTAAATATCTTTTCATTGACAATACCTGGATCATCGTTGCAAACATAGAATGCTCCCATCAGATCATAATCCAAGATCCTTACAGCGTGTTTTGACTTTTTCGTGTATTTATTCAATATCTGATCCATGTCATAGTTTCCAGTATGATTGGCTTTAATGGTCTTCAAGGATATAAGACCTTTGTACTTATTGTCAAGGATGACAATTACCCCGCCACTCCCAATATGATGAACTGCAGCTTTCTGAACAACATCTCCCCTTTGGAACACTGTCGACTGGTCATGGGACTCAAATAAATTCAGCGACAAGTAGACAAACTTTGTAAGTGGAGCTACATACAGTATTCGCGCACTCAATGTCGAATTCACTTCTACATCATCAAGTGAAGAGAGCGCCTCTTTCAGATTATGCTCATTTACGTATCCAGTGAAGGCGCCATTCATGATTGTTCCCTGTACGCCATCCTTCAGAATCTTTGTCACAGTGAAGTTCACCATTACAGCTGGCAGCAGATAATCCAAATTCGGATCAATCTGATCCTTGATCTTCAGTTGACTATCATCTATCTCTTTGCAGCGAATTGTTGTAGCCGCAGCGTGCTGTTTCAACTCTTCCACCTTCATGAATACCAATTCACCCACAGCATGACCAGGTTGAGATTTTTCAATCGGCATAAAGCATCGCAAACCGTTGATTCCAGTTTCAATGATGTAACCATGCTCTTGGACTTCTTCAATTGCACCATTGAAGACAAATCCTTTTTTAATGTTACTGTGCACCAGATCGGAATGTACATCACTCGGTTTAAGGGAAAAGCTGATATCAGTACGACCATTTGCATCCTCCTTGACTTCCATTATCTTGCCGTAGACTGTCTTTCCCACATGGTACATCTCATTGAGTGGCTTGTAATTATCGACACTTTCTGAATTTTTAACAAATTCACTAACATTCTTCGTGTACGAATCGGAAATTGATAATGCAAGAACCTTAACAGATATTCGTCCGGGCAGACAGACCTTTATACAGATTTGATCGACATACTTTACAATGCCCATTACTATCATACCATCCTGGACGGAATGGTAGTTGATGAGTCCTGCTGAGGCGACCTCAATGCGTTCGTCCTCATCACGCGGCAAATCTGATTTCTTTGCATTTTGTTTGGATTCGGATTTTTTCTTCACCTGAGTTGCACCAAAGATCTGTGAAAAAATGCGTTGCAGTGAAACAATGGTGGAATCAATATGGTAGGGATAAATCTTACGATATTCTCGTTCTTCTCGACAGCTTGAGCGGTTTGTGCTACACCCCCACGTGGGAAACTTTTCTCCACAATAACCATTTTGCAACGAATCTGTTGCGTTTTACTTTTAAAATATCGAGAAATAAAACCGCACGTGTTCGATGTATAGATGTGTCAAAAATCACAAACAAGGGAGATGTCAAAAAATTACAAGGCACTGCCAGTTTTAACAAAATATCAGAACTGCACGAAAAACTGTGTTGGAAGGGTTTGCTCATAAGGGTAACGTGACACCGAAATCGGACTTGTTTTTTATAAGAAAGTTATATATAAATATTTTAATTTTATGAATACTGGTAGTTTTTTTTTGTAAATTTACACAAAAAGCGCTCTTATACCAATTTTCGGCATTTGGATTAGCTTGGCAGTTGCTATCTACACTTAAAAGAAAACAGACATGTAACTCAAGCACATACAAGTGTAGAATATATAATGGTCAAATAAAATCCATTCAATTAAAAACTAATACATATAAATTGTTGTCAAGTTTATTTGACATAACAAATACCAAAAAAATAAATGTAGTTGTAAAACTTAAGAGAATATTCCATTTATTTTTGTTGCACCTATTTCAGCTAGGTACACAATTGAATATATGGGTGCATCTTAGAGATTCACCGCCAAATGAAAGTAACAGTGCAATCGAAGGTGGATCAACCTGTAGTAATACAATTTTACATCTGTCTTACTATTTACCATTTTATATCAAAAACATACTTTCTCAAAACGTATAAAATTAGGTAGCGCACAAGATGCTGAGAATGTAGTTCCACTTAATAAAACATCGCTGCCTAGTAAGAGGAGGAAAATCTCTATATGTTAGTATTGGTTCAATTTCTTTTCTTAAAGCTATCCCTAGGTTTTTACATCAAACGATTTCCCCCTTGAGTCGGAAATAAACTACCAAGAATGGTTTTCTACAACCGACGAATTATTAATATAACAAAATCTCACGAAGCCGTTTCTTACGTTTGAAAAATATTAATAAAAACAAACAACACTTTCATCAAGCTAACACATGTCAATTATATTACAAAATTGATCAAATAGACCAATTGAAACCTGTAAAAACAAAATTGAATAAAAAAAAGATTTTTTAACCAATCGGAAACACTGGATAATATTCGATTTTAATTAAAAAAATGCGGCTTTTTGTATGAAACGTAATTCAAATCAATTCGTAGTCAAATGAGACACTTCCTATTTATACTCTAAAGTTCTATTGCTAAGACATATAAGTTATGTGAAATTAAATTATAATTATTTTAAATTAGACGCTATATAAATGCAAGGTTTCTGGGCAAATATAATGCGTTCCTACAAACACTTTTCATCTACTACCATCTACTTATTTGAAAGAGCATGAGTAAAGGCTAGTTTAAGTATGGTGTAACTAATATCCAACACCATCAAAAGAATAGTTGTATCATTGTATATGAATCTTTAGTTTCATATACAATGGTTGTATACAGCTAGAAGGCACCGATGCATACGAAAAACTGTCATTTTGTAGGGAAATTCAAGCTAGGGCTCCCATTTTCATATAATTTCTGATTTTTTCGGAACATCTTATTAATAGAAATATTTTATAACAGTACTAAATCGTTTATTCCCAGTCTAGTTTATCCACAGATTATATAAAGAAATAATGTTATATAATCCTTATACAACGATGAACAGAAGCTACATAACCTAAATGCTTCTGGTTATTGAATAGTGCTTATATAACGGTATTTTATTTATTTTGTCTCATTTTGTTAAAAACGCGGTTACCAATGACACAATTGCAAGTTCCAAAAAAATCGTCCAGAATTAAAAGAGGGACTTTTGTATTTTCGCAGTTATTTGTCGATGTTTAATTTATTGAAATGACAATTCTTCTATATCTACAGACCCATAATCGTAAACGATGTTATTTCGTCAACGAAGTTATCATGATTTTATGAAAGTGTAGTTTTGTAACCATAAAATGATGCGGCATTGGTAACCCTGCTAATTGAAATAGATTTCTCTCTTTCTGTACCTTTACCGTGTAAAAGTTTTATGGATGGAGAAATATTAAGGGTACTCATGCAACGTCGAAATTACGTGCGAAAGATTGTATTTTACGACGAAGTTTCATGAACGACCATTAAAATGCACCACTAAATAATGCGGTAATCCACTGGGCCTGCGCACACGAGTATGCTTCAACCGTAGTCATTATGGTTACTTTCCAAACACACGGGAATATGTTCAACCGGTTGAATTTTGTGTAATATACCAAACATTATATGTATGTGTAATTCGATTAACACCGAACTAGCCGCCGTATTTTTTTTAATACCACAACTGTCAGAAACGCATGCATGTGTTGGTAGATTCAACCTCTTCAACCACTTAATTTTGGGTGAAAAATTGCTCTCCATTGCCTCTCAAACTGTGCTCCCTCCTCACCCGTCCCACCAACAAACATGACGTTCAACCGGTTGAAGCATACTCGTGTGCGCAGGCCCACTGAATTCAATCTCATTTTAATAATTTGTTTATTGATAGAATTTTGTTCCTATTGTTGTCTTTCCATTCTCGATAAATTTTTTTTCTGTTTAGCGCATACGTTTGATATGTGAAAGTGACTGATTAAATATCAAAATAGCATTTCAAAAGTGTACAACGTTTACCATTTCAGTTTACGCACCCAATTCCTCTGAGAAAATTCCGATATTGTTGGAAAAGATTTCCCATACAAATTTTGACAGTTCAATTATCACGTCGTAATTTTATCACGTTTACAACGTTACGACGACTTTTCGACGTTGCACGAATACCCCTATTTTATTATTAAGAATTTGTGCGACCCTATATATAAATACTGCATAAATACTTATGTACTGTATAACTTTACAAACCGTTCAAATGTGTCGTAGCGAATTCTAATGAATAGAAGTGTATCTGTACAAATTATGGCCAATCTTGGAATGCGTTTATTTTGGTAATTGATTCGTAAGATTCGTAAAATTAGGATTAATCTGAAAATGTAGATTATAGAATATTAAACAAATTTATTACAAACTATTAGAAATTAAACTAACGCATGAATTCTACGCTAGAGAGCAATTCGAAAGTGTCAAAAAGTAGCAAGTGACTAGAAAATATTAACCGAAGCTCAATTTTATTTGTATATTATTGCTTTCGTGCGTTTTTTGTCTTCTACTGTCGTCTCTCTCAGCTATTAGTTATTTGTGTTTTATTTTAACAATATCTCGCCCCCTATTTTAATTTCATTTATTTTAAACTGAAAATAAGTCATACAAGCTTCAGCAGGTATGGTATGGAGATGAATACAACAAATTTAGTCTCAATGCATATTTCAAGGAATCTCCGATTTTAAAAGTGAGTTGGGGAATTGTGGTGCACTTTTTTCGTAGAGATCCGTAAATCGAAAGCGCCTTTTATTTTTTATTCTCAGTCTTTCATGGCTGTTCTGATTTTCGTTCGAATACCAAACCGTCGCGTTTTCGAATTTTTGGTGATCTGAATTCCGTATTCGCATGACGTTTACGGATTGAAGGGTGTTCTGCAAAACGAACGGATCTTAAATCCGAAAAAAAATTGACGTTTTCAATTCGGCTGGCTTTTTCTTGGCGGAATTCGATTAACTTACAAGTATTTCAAAGTTTTTCATTTAATTTAAAATTTATTAATTTTATCGATACCTTATGTAAGTAACTACTATTTAACAACAAATAAAAACTAAATTATTAACATTTTCATAATTCTGAAATGCAGGGGGAAGGCATACCACACAAAAACAATTCGCTTTACAAGTGGATTTTATGGAAAAGCATCCCGACCTAGGGAGAGGATGGGTTAAGACGGATAACAAACCAGAATATATAGACAAACTGTGGGATGACTTAACATGCGAATTAAATGCTGTAGGACTGACATGGAGGGACTCAAGTGTATGGAAAAAAGTAAGTCAATGGTGGCTAAAAAAATTGTTCAATGTATAAAAGTGTTCGTTTATTTGTTTCCAGGTGTGGTCGGACTACAAAGTTGTTATTAAAAGGAAGCTAATACAACATGAAAAGGAAAAGACCGCAACTGGAGGTTGAGAGTTCAAACAGCTATATCTTTCTCCTGCAATCACTGCAATGGAAACAGCCGTAAAGGGAATCGAAAACACACGGTCATTTGGTGGTTCTACTACGAAAAAAATTAACATGGAACACCAAGACCGTGAAACCACCGCACGCGAAGAATTGATCAGTGTTTTGTTTGAGGTACTAAGTATACAGTACCTCAAGTTATGTTTAAAATAACAAGGCACATTAAGTAATACTTTTTTTTTAGTTTGGATTGAAGTAAGTTTTATTTATGCTTTCGTTTTAATAAAAACAGTACAAGAAAAATTATCTGTTGATTTATTGCCGGAAACCATCTCTTAGTTGATCTCTTATTGCAAGAGCTTGGTTGTATCTTGCTGCGGCTGCAATTTCAATCACATTCTCATCATCATTGTCACTCTCATCCTCATTGGGGGGCACAAAAACTTCATGCTCGGGAACTTTAAAATGGATGCATATATTGTGTTAGGCACAACATGTGTTAACAATTTGGGAAGCTTTTGCAGGACTATAGTGTAATGTTCTGTCCTGCAAAACACAGCGGAATCGGTTTTTCCAAACACCAATAGTTCGCTCGACAATGTTTCTGCACTTGCTATGTTTGTTGTTATATCGCCTCTCGGCACTCTCGGGAGCGGTATTTCTATATGGAGTCATGAGAAAATGTTCCAGTCCGTAGTCAGAATCCCCTAATAATCAAGAATTCCTCATTCCATTTCAGTATTTTCTTTCCATATAAGAATGCACGTTCGTAACATTTCACACTGCTGAATCATGGCAGGATCCTGGATGCATTGAATCTACTGCAGTAATGCGCAGTTTATCATCGCAAATCTAAATATTATTGTCACAAAGCTGTAGATATGTAATGTAACTAAAAGTTTTAATAACTTACAACCATTACGTTGAGGCTAACATATTGTTTCCGACAGTAAAATAAATGCTTGTCTTTCACAGGTTGCACAATTTTTACATGTGTACCATCAATGCACCCAATCACTCCAGGAAACCCAGTTTTGTCAAAAAAATGTCTCTTGGTCCTTTGTATTTTTTCTTCACATTTTTCAATTTGTATCCATTTAGGACACAGGTGCTCTTCCGCGAGGTTGACAAACTCCTTCAAAACTTTGCTGAAAGATGACCTTCCCATAGCTACGTGGAAGTCATTTCCAACTCCACGTTGGTACCCGCCTTCAGCGAAAAATCTTAAGCAAGCGGATAACTTTGCCATTGGAGTAAGAGATCCGTTAGGGAGGCAGAATTTTTGCAGTTCATCTAATATATAGACAAATGATTACTTATTCAATCTGTAGGTCTGGATAAACCTGTTAGGAGTAAATAAATGTTAACACTTACTATATATAATCATTGAATAAAATTCATACATGCATTCTTGCATATGTAAAGGGTTCGAATGGTCCCTTAACATTCTGAGATACCTGCGCGTAGCAAGGAGCGCATTTTGCCTTTCTATTGCCTCATCCTCAAGGAATATAATTCCTGTGAGATCCATATTCTACAAACATAAAATAAATGCAGTGTTTTTAAAGCTCTTGGAGGCACATCTAATAAACAATTTCTTGATTACTTACATGGTGTAATTTTGCTTTGACAGCTCCTGCCTATAGAAACAGCTGATTTCGAATTCGCTTTGTTGATATTAAGTTGGTAGTACTGGTAAGTGAATCCGACCGTAAAT
This sequence comes from Rhingia campestris, assembly GCA_932526625.1. Taxonomy (NCBI): domain Eukaryota; kingdom Metazoa; phylum Arthropoda; class Insecta; order Diptera; family Syrphidae; genus Rhingia; species Rhingia campestris. Next base: position 32,700,924 of record OW052183.1, read on the forward strand.
CAGAACATCCTTTTCCATTCCGTACGGATTTAATTTCGGTTTTCGTTTTGAAATTCGGTCGGAAATCAGAACAGCCGTGTTTATTATAATCGGCCCTAGCGAGGTATCCGTCGGAGCGGAAAATTCTCCGATTTTGTACGATTCCGATGATTTTTGCTTCGAGGACTCGAGGTATTCTTCCGAAAAGCTGTTCGGAATATTTCTCTGACATTTTGTAATGCATTCCAGCGAATTGAGTTGAAGTGCATTTTTCGTTCAATTTTTGACAGCTAAGTGCAATTCTTTTTCTGATTTCCTTCGACACAAATTCTTCGTGGAATTTTTTTACGAAGTGAAGTGGAGTAATAGAAATATGTAATGGCGTTTTACAATATAGATTTTGATCTGAAATTTGATCTTTTTGAGTGCCAATGGAACATGATTCAGATTAATTTTTGTTTGTCATTGTATTGGTGTCATTTCGTGTCTGTGAAGTTAGCGTCGGTGTAGCTGCCAACATTAAAAACATAACAAACATTTGAAAATACAGAAATTGTCTTCATATTTTTCCGAAAACGAACTCGATGAATTTAATAGTTCATGTATAACTTTCTTTTCTGTGTCTATATCCATTATTGAAATCTAAACCCAAAACACTCTTGTTTTTCACAACCGAAGTAAAAAATCAAATTGAAAATCACTCTTGTCAAACTGACAGCTATCATTTATATTGGTATTGATAAATCTGCCGAAAAATTCAGATTTGCAAAATTGATCTCTGATCAAAAAAAAATCAATTTTTTCGCCCAATGGAACACAACAACTGTCAAAATCGGTCTTCAGATCAAAAAAAAATTGATTTTTTTCCCAATGGAAAACGCCATAAGTAAATAAATATAAAAATAAATATTTAAGTAATTTTGGTACTAATCGTTTGAATTTGTGTTTCCAGGGCGAGTTCAAGTGAAAAAACCACCCCTCAACAGTACGAGCTTCGTCGTCGCATTTGTGTAGTATTTCTTTCCGATGATACATCGAATGGAATTTGAATCTCCGACGAAGTATGCGTTGCAGATTTTCCGCTCCGACGGATACCTCGCAAGTGCCGAATAACGTCGCCGTCGTCTATTGTGTTTTAATAATAATTACAAACCAGTGTGAACGACGCCTAATCAAAACAGAGCTAACGAACACACCCAAACAGTAATGAACCCGCGTTCAAGACTCCATGTTTTCTTTTGAAGTCGGCAAAAGAGCAACACACTCCACGGGCTACTATTTGTCTGCGAATTTCTGTTGCTTCGAAGTTGTTGCCGAAATTTTTTGCATATTTTTTCTAAACAACAAACAAAGTTCTCCTAAACTATTGTACTCCTGATATTTTCTTAAAATCTGTCTCTGGTGCAGTTGCAAAGCATTAGCTTTTCCCAGATCAAAAAAAAAATCGGCTTTAAAAATCAATTTTGGCGCAATCGTGAAACATGGGAGATCGTGGTGACAATGGTAAGTCGAAAATACCTTTTTTGATATCGCTGGTTTGTTATTCCCTTTATTTTTCATCAGCTGAATCGTTCGATGACGCCGTTGAGGAGCGGGTCATTAATGAAGAATACAAAATCTGGAAGAAGAACACCCCCTTTCTCTATGATCTGGTAATGACGCACGCTCTGGAGTGGCCGTCGTTGACAGCGCAATGGCTTCCTGACGTGACCAAACAAGAGGGTAAAGATTACTCCGTACATCGTTTGATTTTGGGAACTCACACGTCCGATGAACAGAATCATTTGCTCATCGCTAGCGTACAATTGCCAAGTGAGGACGCTCAATTCGATGGGTCACACTATGACAACGAAAAGGGAGAGTTTGGTGGTTTCGGATCCGTTTGCGGTAAGATTGAGATTGAAATTAAAATAAACCATGAGGGAGAAGTCAACCGGGCAAGGTACATGCCACAGAATGCCTGTGTGATTGCAACCAAAACACCCTCTAGTGATGTGCTTGTGTTCGATTACACGAAACATCCAAGCAAACCCGAACCAAGTGGCGAATGTCACCCCGACTTGCGACTCCGTGGACATCAGAAAGAGGGTTACGGATTGTCGTGGAATCCAAACTTGAATGGTTACCTTTTGTCTGCCAGTGATGACCACACCATATGCTTGTGGGACATTAATGCAACACCCAAGGAACATCGTGTTATTGATGCTAAGAACATTTTCACTGGTCACACCGCTGTTGTTGAGGATGTCGCCTGGCATTTGTTGCACGAATCACTGTTCGGTTCAGTGGCCGATGATCAAAAGCTCATGATTTGGGATACCCGCAACAATAACACGTCTAAGCCATCACACACCGTTGATGCGCACACTGCTGAAGTTAATTGTCTTAGCTTTAATCCATATTCCGAATTCATTCTAGCCACAGGTTCAGCGGATAAAACCGTCGCTCTGTGGGATCTCCGAAATCTCAAACTAAAGTTACACTCGTTCGAATCGCATAAAGATGAGATTTTCCAGGTGCAGTGGTCTCCCCACAACGAGACAATTCTCGCATCTTCGGGCACCGATCGCCGCCTGCATGTGTGGGATTTGTCGAAAATCGGAGAAGAGCAAAGTGCGGAAGACGCCGAAGACGGACCACCCGAACTGCTGTTCATCCATGGCGGGCACACAGCAAAGATATCAGATTTCTCGTGGAATCCCAACGAACCTTGGATCATTTGTTCTGTCTCGGAGGACAACATCATGCAAGTGTGGCAAATGGCCGAGAATGTGTATAACGATGAGGAGCCAGAGATTCCCGCTTCAGAGCTGGAGACACCAACTGCATAAGTTAAATAAAGAGATGGTCGTTGAGTTGTCGTCTTAATTGCTGTTTTTTCGTGTCACAGAGAAAAACTACTGCTCCTGGAACAGCAGAAATATGTTTTAAATTATTTTGGTACCAATTTATTCATAAACTAAATAAACGTTAATAGATGTAAATTTTTGGTTTGTTTTCTTTCGATCGCGTTGTTGTCAGTCTTCCCTGTACTTGCTGATGTAGAACATTATAAAGGACAAATGTACGTTCGTACAGTTGCAAGAATAGTTGTCGATCGTGATAGAGACGGATTCTTTGGTCCGGATTTCATTCTTAAAAGGTGTTCTTATACGATGACAAAATTACTGCGTTAGGTTTTATATCCTATTTCCCAGCACTTTTTCTGAATAAATTGTTTACAAAACTGATTTTGTCCGTCCATCTACGCATTAATAGCATTTACGTCCCTTCCATGGATTGGCATGACAACGCTGGTAAGAGTTTGAGAGGCTGTCTTCCTAAAGCGTGGCATAAGGTAAATATCATCTTCATAACAAAAACAGCGAAAAGCTATGGACTGCCGACAATAGGTGGAGCGACTACGACTACCAACTTGGCATTACTCAAACAAATTTAGAGATCCAGGTTACATATCTGTAAATCAGCACGCCTACATAAAAAGGAAATTCACAACCACACAGAACGAAATCTTGTAAGATACTTGGCAATTGGTTAGAATCCTGCGGATTGGGTGTAAAGCCAATCCCCGATTGCCATCCAATGATTATCAAGCTGTAATTCGCTGGGAGAGTAGAAATGCCTGGGTAGGAAAATGGGAAAACGCAGCCTCCCAGCTCGGCGAAATCAATGTTAAAGGTTCTCATCCGTCAATGCTACAAAAAGCCAAAGAACTTACAGGTGGCTTCAAAGTAGGAAGGTAGGGACTACGCAATAAAAATGGCAACCTAGTCACTGATGCGGTCGGAATTGTAGATGTAGCCAGGCAGCATTTCCAGCAACTGCTTAATGGGCATAATGCTGAAAGAGTCATAGGACAAGGTACCCGTCCATCTCTAGTCAACGATGTAATGCTCCCCTAGTATTGAATAAGTTAAAGCAGCCAAAAAAGTGAAGAACAACAAGGCTGCCGGTACTAACCGAACTCTTCAAATGCGGTGCATGCACCAAACCATCAAAATAGTCAGGGTGGACGAGAGCACGCCCGATGACTGGAATATCAGCGCTATATGTCCCATCTCAAAAAAAAAATGCAATCCCCATGTCTTGCACCAACTACCGAATCATATCCCTAAATAATATAAGATCCTATCCAACTTAGGCTAGGTTGGTGGGTTGATGAGGTAGGCGGAGTGCGTCCTCCCTCATCACACTCAGGTTAATATAGACCCATAGTGATGCCCGTTGGGGATACACGTGTGTGGCCAAATCCTTTTGTATGTTTAACAGGGGGAGGGATATCCACCTGTTTTTAGTGATATTCAGTGTCTTCTGTCCCACCAGTAATTTGTGGTTACATAGTGGCGGTTTGACAGACTAAGCTTGTGAAGGGTTGTCGTAGAGAGCTAAATCTTCTTGGCGTCCAACATAATGTTAATCTCTGCTGATGAACTGGTGAGCATTGCTACATGATCAATGCAATTTCATATTTTCATTGCAATGTATGCCTCTGTGTCCGTGGACCCAGCAAAGCATAACATTATGTTGGACGCCAAGAAGATTTAGCTCTTCACGACAACGCTTCACAAGCTTAGATGTTATTTCGACAGCAGAGATTGCTTTTATTGCAGCCGGACTGTCAATGAAGATGATGATATCAGCATTGAGGTCGCTTTGGCTGTCTCTGCTACTGCCAATATCTCCGCCTGGAGACATTCCTGTTCTCAGGGAGACGAAAAGTGCTCTTAAGCTTTAGTTTCCTGAAAGCACTCCAGCTCCAATGCCTACGTCATTTTTAACTCAAACACTGATGGATACGGTTTCATTGCCCAGTTCGTTTCTCTCCCACTCCTCCCGACTTGAAAAGATGCAGGTGGAACAGGTCGAGGCAGCATGTAGTCAGAGGATACAGCTGAGCCCACACATGCTATCCTTTGTACCTTTGTCATATTGTTCAGATAAGTGACTTCATTTGCGGATTGCCTCCAGACAAGTCCCCCATTATGTTAATATAGGTCTAACAATGGCCCTGTACATCCACAGGATAATCCTAGGGTACGGACCCCAGCTTTTTTTTTGAAAATTCGGTTGCAGTTAAAGAAAGATATACCAGCCCACATTGCTTTGTCCATTTGTTGAGTGTTTTTAATGTGTTCTCGAACAGCTCACTATCCAACTTAGGGTAAGGTCGGGAGGATTTGACATGCAGGAGGAATTGACATCAGCACTTTTCTTGAAAACTAAAATCTTGGCAGCACTTTAAATGATGAGAAAACGAAGTTAGTAACGATTGGTTTGAGTGATAAATAAACAGTTACTGTGGTCTAGAAGATAAGCGAAGTGGACGTCTTTTTTATTTTTGTGTGCATTTCATCTAACATTTATGGTAAGCAATCCAGCTGTTATATTTAAATTATGTACCTTTTGACATTCACAGTGCAATGTAGTGCACCTTCATTAGTTTTAAAATCATTAATAAACAATAGTTTATCGTACCCATCATTACAAACTTTTTTTTTGTATTTGTCGCAAAAGTAATCGAAAAGGAGGATTTGACATTGTTGCTGAAGGAGGAATTGACAAAATGTCAAATCCTCCTTTATGAGTCAAAATAGAAATTGTGTTGTAAAAATACTTTTTCCTCTTTTTTAGAATGTAAATATGCCAAATATTTACAAGAAAAAAAATCCGCACCGCAACATCGATGAAACAAGTGTTGAGAATGCCATTAAAGAAATTCAAAACAAAACGGAGTCGATAAGCAGTGCTGCCCGAAAATTTGGTATTAAACGTACCACCTTAATATTCAGACTCCAAAAAAACAGGAAGGCAAACAAATTAACTCACAATTCAGTACAAAATATTCGAATAAACAAGTTCTCACAACAGCTCAAGAAAGAGAACTTGTTGAATATTTCACAAAATGTTCAAAATTGCATTTTGGTTTAACATATGAACTGGCAAAGCAACTAGTTTTACAATATGTTAAGATAAATAAAATTCCATACCCCAATGTTTGGAATACAAATGAACAAGCTGGAAAGGCTTGGCTTGCGGGGTTTATGCGACGCAACAGTCGCCTTAGTCTACGAAAACCAGAAAATACGAGTATGGCTAGACTTCATGGGTTTAAAAAAGCACCGGTAGAACTTTTTTTTCAACATCTCAAGCGGCTGTATGAGAAATACCAGTTTGGTCCTGAAAAAATTTACAATTTGGATGAGACCGGTGTAACAACCGTACTTGAATCTCCAAGGGTAATCGCATTTTAATTTCTCTTTAAATTTTGTTCTAACACTCATAGTTCTTGTAGGTAATTGCTGAAAAGGGAAAAAGAACTGTTTCCCAAGTTGCATCCGCAGAAAGAGGCAGCTTAGTCACAATGGTTGGTATTGTTAATGCCACAGGGAATCACGTTCCGCCTGTCTATGTATTTCCGCGAAAACGCATGAACCCCAATTTCATGGATCCATTGGTTTGCTCTCAGACAGCGGTTGGATGAAAAGTGAAATATTTTCAGAAGTATTGGCGATTTATTTTTTATTTTAAATTAAGTTTTTATGAAATGTTTTTTTTGTCTGTAATTTTGTTTTGTTGTTTTAATTCTACGTCCTTAAACTTAAATAAAAGTAGACTGAGCTAATTAGCAAAGACTAATATGCGTTGAAAATAAAAAAAAATATTATTTGTTGATCAAAAAACCGATAAGAAGTTGTTTTATTATATTAAAACTGTTGTAAATTTATTATGTGTCAGATCCTCCTCCCCCTGTCAAAACCTCCTTAGGCAGATGGCAAATCCTCCTTCATGGTAGGAGGAATTGACACTTTGTAAGGTTTGGGGAAAAACCTTAAAACTCTGTTAAAAATATTTATATCGATAATTCATTAATGCTTTCATATTGCTAAAATTCTATTGTAACTTATGTAATTTTTAAAAATTTGGAATTGTTTTTGGATTTTGAGATATATCCAAATGTTCCTTAACGTGTCAAAACCTCCCGACCTTACCCTACTGTGTGAACGTCTTAAACCTTTCTGCAACACAATTATCAGAACTTACCAGTGTGGCTTTTCGCTTGCATGATCGACCATACATCAGGCAAATCCTCGAAAAGGCCAACAAATTTTTGAGTCGAGACACATCATCGCGTATGATAGCATCTATCGCATCGCCTAGAACTCTATAAAACGATGTGTTGTGAGTCCAGGTAAGCCACGGGGGCAACTTCGATGCTGGAGAAGAGGGCTCGGCACGCTTGCGATTGCTCGGCTTAACTCGTCGGACGGGGGTAGTTCTTGCCCCTTCCCCAAAACATCCCAGCTCAACAAACATATTGTCTCGTGCCAGTTTCAAATAAAAATAAAAAGAAAGATGAAGAAAGCTACTTTACTTTGACCTCGGACGGAAAATAAAGACTCTAAAAGGAAAAGATAGAAAGAGAAGAAAGAGGAAAATGAAACACTGAAATGCCTTTGCCAATACACTTGAAAAAGACTGGGAAAATAACCGCGATACTAAAACTAACTAACTCTAATAAAAAAAGGAAAATACCTTTTTATTTTATAACTAAAACTAAAAATCTATAAACTAACCTAAGACGATCAAACTCATCCCAGTATCTTTCAAGCATATCGGTTCGATAAAATCCCGAAATATGCCAGATGTTGTTGGCAGAGCATGGCCTTCCCACCCCTTTGTGTCTCGCGCACGTAACACAACCGATGGCTATCCTCTGGCCAAGTCTATGAGGAATAGCCCCTAAATAACTCCACAGTCGCAATCTAAGTCCTAAAAAGTCAAAAACAAAATAGTCACGTCATGTCCTGTCGTCGTTCGTAAAAGTCACTTCATGTCATGTCATTGCACCAACAGACGGCCCGCCTACCGTCTGCACACCACCAGCGAAAAGGTTTAAGCACACATTACCACAACAATAATTTCAACCACAATATTTATAACAAACGAAATTCATTAATTTATTTAATAAAAAAAAACTAAACGAAAAGAAAAATCCTGCTTCTAATATTAATTTAAAACTACTCTATCCAAAAAATGAAAATCAAACAATCCAGAAGGGATTGGATATGTAATATATAAAAAAAAACTTAAAACAATTACTCACGGTTTTTACTCTTCTCGTTGTATGTCCCTCGAAGTCCTGCCGGCAGCACCAGAGAAGGATGAACGGTGGTTGATTCCACAATAGTGGTTGAACGCGCACAACTTAATACTAAAAACAGAATTCTTATACCCTAACCTTAATACAATATTCAAAAAAAAAAAAACAAAATCAAAATCAAAAATCCAAAATCTTAAATCTAATCTTAACACTAAAAATGAATTCAAATAAGATTCAATCTCTTGGATTGATCTTTTGCAACAAAAAAAAAATTCACTCTTTGTTCCCTCTGATGGGTTTGCTCCTCAATCTTCACACCTGGAGCACTTGTGGATTTGATGGACACGCTGCACGAATTTTGGTTTCCGTGTGGACGAAGCACCCACTTTTTGCACAAACGCAGTTTGGTGTTTCCCTTATTTTCTTTGGGTGAATCTGTAGGGCACTCTGGGGCACACTTGGGTAGGTATAATTAGGAGGCTCGCTTTTGTTTGCGGTTGCGGAGCTCTCCGTTACTACTTCCGTATCGCCGTTTCGACGGCCGTTGAAACGGTCACCCGGTAACCCTCAGGTGCACAAATTCTCACACACAAAAAAACACACTTTTCTGCTCCAAGTGGTAGCAGAAGCCAGATGAAATGATCACTATGCCTCTGCTTTAAAAATTATTATCTTGTGACTTCGTAAGTTGTCACTTTTGCCTCACTATTTGCCAAAAGTCCATCAAATTAAAAAGTGTAAATTGATTTTTCCACTACACTGTCGAAAAAAAAAATTTGCAGACGACAACTGATTTCGGACTTGCCTCCAGTCAGTTTTTTGCCAAAAGGAAAAAAAAATTAAACAAGGGCACTGACCGCGAGCCGTTAGCTATCATTGAAATTGATAGTTCACCAGCTGTCCCAATCTCTTGCACATACTTGCTCTATATCTTAATATTCTGCCCTCTATTCCTCTCTCTCATTGAACTACCTCGCGTTTCTTTCTTATCAATGTAATTCATGTCTTTCTTTCGGTCATCTGCTTTGTCTTCGCAGATTCCCATACATTTTTTTTTTGTTTAGTCTTCTCTCTTTAAATATTAAAATTTTACCCTCTCATGTGTTCCCTTTCTACATGCAAAACTATCATTTGAATTCGCCCCATTCGCAAATTCATGATCAGCTCACAGTAGATTCTATGTTTCAAATAACTAACTTAATATAACATAGAATAATAAATTAATACATAACTAAATCAATACATAACATAAATAACACCTAAATAGAATCGTATCACTATTCACGATACAACAAAACAATAAAAATAAATGGTTTGTTTACCTTTTAAGTTCCTATAAAAAAACTACATATAAAAAAAAAACTGCATACAAAAAAAAACTACACCTAAATATCATTTCGATATTCGCCCGAGTGAGTCGCTCTCACTGACGAATATGAAACAAAAAGAGAATGCAAGAGAAGTCCATATCGTTAACGAATATGGATCATAAAAGGGACTGCCAAAAATAAAAGAACGTGAACACATACACATCGGTCGGACGAAAATCGAAGGTAAGAAATTAATTGTTATCATTGATACTTTGTTTGTTATTGTTTTAAATAATGTTGTTAATTGTTAGTAGGGGAGTGCATGGATCTAGGAGACACTGGAGATTAGGATAGATTCCAAGGAATTATATCTATATGGGAGAAGGATAGGTAAGTTAGTATTTTATCATTTAAAAATCTCCAATTGATAACTTTTGTTTTATTATGTGTTAATAAAATTTTATTTCTACTTCAGGTTAATATGAAAGGATGATGGTGTTAGCAACAGGTGGGGATCATAGGAGTACGTGGGAAATTGGTGGTAGCTGGCAAAGCTATGGATTGAGGACAGGAGGACGTGGATTTGGGATGTAGGTAAGGACCGCGGTGCATGTTGTAATGCCGTCGGCAATTTGTTGTAATGCCGACGGCAATCGCCAAGTGTTCGTTCGTGTCGTAGTTTGTCACTAATATGCAAGTTATGTTAATTATTATAATAAATAAACACATGTTACCAAATAAACAAAATTGTTTGGCGTTTTATTAATTTTTGTTTTGTTTTGGGAAGTTAATTTTGGAATGTATAGGGTAGTGCTAAAGGCTGCCGTAACAGGCTCGAAAACAGAGTACGAGTGGTCGTGAGTTCTGTGGATTCGTAAAAAAAAAGGAAGCCTTTCTACGCTACCATTTATTACATCCAACGTGTGGCAAGGGCCCACTCCCTGAGTTGCTCATCGATTTACCGCGATTGCTAACCGGGCAAATTAGTTAACAAAAAAAAAATGTTTGTGTCCTAATCTTAAAACTAATCTAAAAATATCACAGATTTATATCACAAGTGGTTTTACTGAGTGGTAAGTAAAATACCAGTCTACTTTTAAGTATTGGTAGAATTATGTGCCACTTCCTACCCTCAGTAAAACTACTTTTAAACTATAACTAATATCACAGCTAAGATAACTAATTAAATAAATAATAAAATAATAATAAATGATAAATAATTACTTTATAAACTAATATCACAGATAGGTCCTTATAATTCTATTTGATAAATAACATAAATTGGTAAATAAATAATCTATAATGATGATGACGAAATAATAAATAAATAAATAAATAAATAAAAACTCTAATAAATATCATACGCTTCACAGACATACATATCACAGTATAACCAGCAACGACAGTAAGAGTGCGTCAAGTGGGGTGGGTTTTCTTAGCTATGAAGGTCTTTGGCGTGAAATACGCCTACCTTCTCCCCGCTAAGATTGCCTACTTCATATAAGGAATTACCTTTCTTCTTCAATATTACCGATTTGAGAAATTTCGGTCCTAATTTGGCATTGTAGTTATCAGGTGCACTACTTTGCTTAAAATTGCGTCGGTACACTACTTGTCCTACTTTGTATTTTATGTCTCTACTTCTAGTATTGTATGTTCGCGTTGCCTTGTCATGTGCTAGCCTTAGATTGTCAAATATTTTGTTCCTGATTAGCTCTAATTTGTCATTTTTACATAAAACGTCAGTATTAAGTTCTTTTACTAAGTCTAAGTTGCGTAAAACCTCATATGCTTTAGCGTGTTGAATCATTTGGGTGCCGAATACTGCATAGTAAGGTTCAAACCTGGTCGCATCGTGTACTACGCTTCTCAAGGAAAATGCTGCTTCGCTAACATGCAGGTCCCACCTTTTTTGATCTTCCTGTATGTACGACCTTATTTTGGCCAACACCGATCGGTTGACCCTTTCCGAAGCATTTGCTTGAGGCGAGTAGAACGCGGTGCGAACATGTTTGACTCCATACTTTTCTAAGAAAGTGGCAAACAAATCAGATACGAATTGTTTGCCATTATCTGAATGTATGTATTCGGGCACACCAAAGATGTGAAACACACTCTCTTCAAGATATTTTACTACCTCTACTGCCGTTGCCTTCTTAATTGGTTTCATAAACACATACTTAGAGAAATGGTCTAATACGATAAAAATATGCGTATTTCCGTCTTTAGTTCGAGGATAGGGCCCTAAGAAATCTATGTAGAGTCTCTGGAAAGGCCGCTCGGTTATCACTTGTTGACCCATCGGCGGTCGAGAAATCGTGTTGAGAGGCTTACAACACTTACAAACCTCACAAGATTTGACGCAGTTTTGGACATGGGTTACCATGCCCGGCCAAAAGTAATTTTGTCGAAGCTTGGCTAACGTCTTGTGGATACCACCGTGTCCTGAGGCAGGTGAGTGGTGTGCTGATTCCACAAGGCTCTCACGCAACTCCTTCGGGATCCAGAGCTTCCATGCTCGGTCGTCTTGTATAGCGTCGCCTGTCCTAATATCAGTTCGTTTATATACAAATCCATCCGAAACGTACGTGTCTGGTAGTTTGTCCTGATTTTCTGTTATGGTTTTCTTCAATTCCTCATACTCTTCTGAGGAAAAGTATGGGGAATTGAGATCAACCTGCAGAATTTCGGCGTCAGAGGTGAGCTCTTCCATATGAACGCGAGAGAGAGTATCAGGGACGACATTTTGGGAACCTTTCCTATGCTCGATCATGAAGTCGAAGCACTGAAGTTTCAGGCTCCATCTGGCCAATCGACCAGAAAGATCCTTCTGTGTCATCAGCCACTTCAGACTTGCATGGTCGGTTATTATAGTGAAAGGCAAGCCCTCAACGTAGGCCCTGAACTTCTTTACCGACAAAACGGCCGCGTAGCATTCAAGTTCCGTTACGCTATAATTTCGCTGAGCGGAATTAAGCTTCTGGGACATGAATGCTATCGGTCGTTCGTTATTCTCCGCATCCATCTGGAATAGCACACTTCCTACACCAGTTGTTGAAGCGTCACATTGTATGTAAAAACGTTTCGTAAAATCTGGATTTGTGAGTATTGGTGCGGACACCAAAGTCGCCTTAAGTTGGTCAAACGCGTGTAGCGCGACGTCGGTCATTGAAAAAGTTTGTCCTTTTTTAAGGCAGTCTGTCATTGGAGCAGACAAGGAAGCATAGTTTGGTATGAACCTTCTATACCACCCTGTCATACCCAGAAATCGACGGAGTTGCTTGGGAGTCCTGGGAATCGGGAAGTCCCCGACCGCCGATATCTTGTCGGGATCTGTTCTAAGACAACCATCACCGACGATGTATCCTAAATATTTGATTTCGCGATAGCAAAATTTGCTCTTTTCGACATTGATTGTCAAACCCGCTTCCCTTAAACATTTCGCTACTTCTTGCAGTAATTTAGCATGAGATTCGAAATCTGGAGAGCAAACCAAGAGGTCATCGAGGTAGACAAAGACATTCTCTTTCAGACGAGAGGGAATGGCTTTGTCCATGAGCCGACACATTCTCTGGGCGGCGTTGCACAGTCCGAACGGCATTACCGTGAACTGGTATAACGGCCGTCCAGGGACTGTGAAGGCTGTCTTCTCTCTTGATTTGGGCTCCAGAGGAATCTGCCAAAATGCGTCCTTCAAATCAATGCCTGAGATGAAGCGAGTGTCTTGAAGACGACTCAAGAGACCTTCGATGTGAGGAAGTGGGTACGCATCTTTTTTTGTCACCGAATTTACCTTACGCGAATCTAGGCAAAGACGGTTCTTACCTGGTTTTCTCACCAGCACCACCGGAGAGCTCCAAGCGCTATTGCTCTCTTCGATAACACCTAGAGAGAGCATCCTGTCGAGCTCGTCATACAACAGCTTTTGTATTGCGGGTGAGATCGGATAATGACGTTGCTTTATGGGCATCTTTTCATCTTCCACCTCAATTACATGTTCTTCGAGGGCTGTCTTTCCCAATCCCAACACCGCAAACGAAGGATAAAGCTTTTTGACTCTCTCTAGCTCATGGTTCTGTGCTGGTGAGAGTTCCTGTAGTGGAGGAACCACCATTGTCGATGATGGTATGTCTATCTCTTCGATAACGTTAGGAGCGACCTTGAATGTTTTCCAGAAATCTACCCCTAGGTATAGTGCTTGTTGCAAGGATGGGACAACATATAACTCCAATTCATGAGACTGGCTACCCCAAGAGACTGATGTCGTGAATCGTCCTAGTATGCGTTGGTGGTTACCGTCAGCTGTTTTTATGTCAGTTGTCATCTTAGTCATTGTTATGTCATGTTTTCCAAGGAACTCTAAGGCTCCTTTCCCTAAGCAGCTGATGGAAGCCCCGCTATCCAAAAGCCCTACAACTTCCTCCCCTCCAATTCTAACTTTTGCGTATGGTCTGTTGTCGTCATTAATTGTTATCACAGATGCTAATATTTTGTCAAGTCTTCGTTTGTTAATTGCACACTTCTCCCTTAGCCTACGAATTTTTCGAAAATTCCTATTACTCTTCACCGGACATGTCACTTCTTCGCCAAATATTCGTCGGCGGGCAATCCGGTACTCTAGGAGTCTTTGATGAAGACTTTTTCGATGGGGGACAGGATTTGGGGTACCAGAGACTGGTAACTTCTGATCCCTCCTCAAAATTGAGACTCCTACTGATTCTCCTGTTTCACCGGGTGATGTCTCTGAATCGGCGGGTTGCTCCCGGTTGCCCCGCCGACAATCAAGTTTTCCTGACATTTCAGGCATTGGAAACTCAGGTTTCCCTGGCCACAACTAAAACATGTTAGTGTGTGAAAATTTGAAGGACATGCCGGTGACGTTGTAGAAGTTGCCGTCGGTGTCCTGTACATGTCTGTTCTGTCAGTATTCGTTCGTTCTGTTCGAAAAGGTTTGTCTTTTGTTGGGTAAGTTGTGTTTCTGTTTGGTCTGCGTTGTTGTTGTAGAGCTGCAAGCTCAAAGTCGTCGCTATCTACAATGTCATGTTGTTCGTTTCTAGTACCGTTGTCTGTTTGTTCGTCAATTTCGTTAATGTTTCGTCGGAATCGTTGTTCTCTGTTCGTAAGATGTCGTTCCGCTCTCCTGCATTGTTCGCGCAGGTCTTGTAGCGTTGTGATCGAACAACCGAAGATCAGGTTTGCTATGCGGTCTTTAATGTTTTGTCTCAGTATGTCTATCAAGTCCAGTTCGTGTGGTCGGTTCGTCATCTGTAGTGTAAGAGAGCGTATGTCCGAGTAAAAGTCGTCGTAAGACTCTTGAGGTAGCTGTTTTCGGTCCATGATAGCTCTCAAAATCTCATGGTCCCTTTTTTTATTTTTGAACTGCCTTAAGAGCTCGTCCTTGAGGTCATGAAAATTCAGCTCAGTGTCCCTTTGATTCTCTTCGAGAAACTGCCAGTACCATTTTTCGGCTGGCCCGGACAAAAGATGGTGGAACTGGTCAAACAGCTGGCAATCAGTTATACCCCCTTTTTTCCGCAGAGTCTCCACACGAAATATGAAACTTTCGACGGACATCGTTTTCGATGTTCCGTCGAACTTAACCCCCCATTTGTGGATAGGTATCTCGCTACGCCGGCCAATGTCCCTGTTGTAATATTGGTCTGTCCTTGTCTCAAGTCTCGTTCGGTTCATTGGTGGTGATGTCAGCGTATCGTAATTGTCTCTTGTTGTTGTATTTTGTCTGTACGTCACATTCGGTGAGTCTCTTGGAGCTGCAAAAGAGTTTTCCAAGCCACTGATTTTCTCATTGACAACTTTTAAGCTATCCTGAAAAGTCACCATTAAACTTTTCATAGATAGCTCAAAAGCTGACATCATCTTGGCCTGGTTCTCCTTTACGGCCCCAGAGACTACCTCATGAATTTGTTGCGTAATTTGTTCGTCCTCAAGCTGTGCTTTTTTACGTACGTCATAGTCTTCGTCGTCAGAAGATAACTGTTGTCTATGTCTTAGCGTTCTTTCTGTTACGTTATCTGTTCTGTTGTCCGTTGCGTATTGACGTTCCATTGGTCTGCGTTTATTCGTTGATGTTTGTGTGTTTACGTCTTGTAACAAGTCTTCGTACTGTATTGGAAGGGCTCGTTGCTCACTCCCCGATTCTTCTTGAATCACCGCCATAGGAGGAGCTACCTTCAGTTCCGTCGAGTCAACTGTCTTCTTTTCTTTTCGGTTCTTTGTACGGTCGTCAGGGCTGAATCCCATAAAGTCATAAGAGTACGTCGTCAGATCAGTAACTTCTAGTTCGTCAGTTCCATGTTGGTCAAAGTCTTGGCCCCTATCTCGGCGATTTCCACCTGGCCAACCCCATAGCGAGTTCGGACCGGATACCTCATCGTGTTGTCGGCCTACCTCATCTAAGCTCCTGCTACCACTTACTAAGCCCCTCATCCCTCTGGGATTGGATGGAGCCGCAGAATAAGTGACCTTAGGGATCGCCCCCGCACTCTTCTTCGAATCCCCCATTATCCACCAACCTCAAAATGCAAAAGTGAAATATGAAAGAGCAAAACCAGGGGTAAAACAAATAAAAAAAAGGAGACGAAGATAAATTCAAAAAAAAAACGATCAACTTTAAATTAAAAAAAAATCAAATTCAAAAAAATATTACCAAATTCAAAAAAGATATAAATGAAATTCAAAAATGTGGTAAAAATAAAAAAAATGTTGTATATATATATAAAAAAATTGTAGAGCAAATAAATGTAATTAAAAAAATTGGTTTTCAAAAGTGAATCAATAAAAAAAAGTTGTTCAATATTGGGTTGAAAAAAAAATATGTTAAAATGTTTGTGTATATTATAATACTCGTAGTGGTGTGCAAACTTCAAGACAGGTTTTCCAATCTATTTGGTGCTTTTGGTTCGTCTGTCCTGTACTAGTTTGTAATGTCCTAACTAACGTCTGTTGGATTGCGACTGGTATTTCGGAATTAAATCGAGAGTTGAAGCATTTCCTTTATCTCCCCGCCACGCTGGCATTCGGTTGAACCAAAAACCAGGTTGGCTGGGGCCTTTTTTGGCTATGCTCCAACACGACCAAAGTTTCAAGTCCTACCACTCACGCCTCACCAAAAGATTGGGCCTTGGCCCTAATCATTTGGGTAGCAGCTAGCAGTTCAGACACTCCACTTTGGCCCGCTATCGGTTTCTTGACAGACTTCGAGTTACCTCACTAAATCTCGTAGCTACGCGCCTCGAGATCGGACAGCCACCTTCAGTCTATCTCAAAACCGACGGCTTAAACGGCATTTCAATTTTGTAGAAAAGATAGGATAGTAAAATGTAAAAGAAAACTAAAACTTAAAAAAACTCGTTGGGCGCCATTGTTGTGAGTCCAGGTAAGCCACGGGGGCAACTTCGATGCTGGAGAAGAGGGCTCGGCACGCTTGCGATTGCTCGGCTTAACTCGTCGGACGGGGGTAGTTCTTGCCCCTTCCCCAAAACATCCCAGCTCAACAAACATATTGTCTCGTGCCAGTTTCAAATAAAAATAAAAAGAAAGATGAAGAAAGCTACTTTACTTTGACCTCGGACGGAAAATAAAGACTCTAAAAGGAAAAGATAGAAAGAGAAGAAAGAGGAAAATGAAACACTGAAATGCCTTTGCCAATACACTTGAAAAAGACTGGGAAAATAACCGCGATACTAAAACTAACTAACTCTAATAAAAAAAGGAAAATACCTTTTTATTTTATAACTAAAACTAAAAATCTATAAACTAACCTAAGACGATCAAACTCATCCCAGTATCTTTCAAGCATATCGGTTCGATAAAATCCCGAAATATGCCAGATGTTGTTGGCAGAGCATGGCCTTCCCACCCCTTTGTGTCTCGCGCACGTAACACAACCGATGGCTATCCTCTGGCCAAGTCTATGAGGAATAGCCCCTAAATAACTCCACAGTCGCAATCTAAGTCCTAAAAAGTCAAAAACAAAATAGTCACGTCATGTCCTGTCGTCGTTCGTAAAAGTCACTTCATGTCATGTCATTGCACCAACAGACGGCCCGCCTACCGTCTGCACACCACCAGCGAAAAGGTTTAAGCACACATTACCACAACAATAATTTCAACCACAATATTTATAACAAACGAAATTCATTAATTTATTTAATAAAAAAAAACTAAACGAAAAGAAAAATCCTGCTTCTAATATTAATTTAAAACTACTCTATCCAAAAAATGAAAATCAAACAATCCAGAAGGGATTGGATATGTAATATATAAAAAAAAACTTAAAACAATTACTCACGGTTTTTACTCTTCTCGTTGTATGTCCCTCGAAGTCCTGCCGGCAGCACCAGAGAAGGATGAACGGTGGTTGATTCCACAATAGTGGTTGAACGCGCACAACTTAATACTAAAAACAGAATTCTTATACCCTAACCTTAATACAATATTCAAAAAAAAAAAAACAAAATCAAAATCAAAAATCCAAAATCTTAAATCTAATCTTAACACTAAAAATGAATTCAAATAAGATTCAATCTCTTGGATTGATCTTTTGCAACAAAAAAAAAATTCACTCTTTGTTCCCTCTGATGGGTTTGCTCCTCAATCTTCACACCTGGAGCACTTGTGGATTTGATGGACACGCTGCACGAATTTTGGTTTCCGTGTGGACGAAGCACCCACTTTTTGCACAAACGCAGTTTGGTGTTTCCCTTATTTTCTTTGGGTGAATCTGTAGGGCACTCTGGGGCACACTTGGGTAGGTATAATTAGGAGGCTCGCTTTTGTTTGCGGTTGCGGAGCTCTCCGTTACTACTTCCGTATCGCCGTTTCGACGGCCGTTGAAACGGTCACCCGGTAACCCTCAGGTGCACAAATTCTCACACACAAAAAAACACACTTTTCTGCTCCAAGTGGTAGCAGAAGCCAGATGAAATGATCACTATGCCTCTGCTTTAAAAATTATTATCTTGTGACTTCGTAAGTTGTCACTTTTGCCTCACTATTTGCCAAAAGTCCATCAAATTAAAAAGTGTAAATTGATTTTTCCACTACACTGTCGAAAAAAAAAATTTGCAGACGACAGCTGATTTCGGACTTGCCTCCAGTCAGTTTTTTGCCAAAAGGAAAAAAAAATTAAACAAGGGCACTGACCGCGAGCCGTTAGCTATCATTGAAATTGATAGTTCACCAGCTGTCCCAATCTCTTGCACATACTTGCTCTATATCTTAATATTCTGCCCTCTATTCCTCTCTCTCATTGAACTACCTCGCGTTTCTTTCTTATCAATGTAATTCATGTCTTTCTTTCGGTCATCTGCTTTGTCTTCGCAGATTCCCATACATTTTTTTTTTGTTTAGTCTTCTCTCTTTAAATATTAAAATTTTACCCTCTCATGTGTTCCCTTTCTACATGCAAAACTATCATTTGAATTCGCCCCATTCGCAAATTCATGATCAGCTCACAGTAGATTCTATGTTTCAAATAACTAACTTAATATAACATAGAATAATAAATTAATACATAACTAAATCAATACATAACATAAATAACACCTAAATAGAATCGTATCACTATTCACGATACAACAAAACAATAAAAATAAATGGTTTGTTTACCTTTTAAGTTCCTATAAAAAAACTACATATAAAAAAAAAACTGCATACAAAAAAAAACTACACCTAAATATCATTTCGATATTCGCCCGAGTGAGTCGCTCTCACTGACGAATATGAAACAAAAAGAGAATGCAAGAGAAGTCCATATCGTTAACGAATATGGATCATAAAAGGGACTGCCAAAAATAAAAGAACGTGAACACATACACATCGGTCGGACGAAAATCGAAGGTAAGAAATTAATTGTTATCATTGATACTTTGTTTGTTATTGTTTTAAATAATGTTGTTAATTGTTAGTAGGGGAGTGCATGGATCTAGGAGACACTGGAGATTAGGATAGATTCCAAGGAATTATATCTATATGGGAGAAGGATAGGTAAGTTAGTATTTTATCATTTAAAAATCTCCAATTGATAACTTTTGTTTTATTATGTGTTAATAAAATTTTATTTCTACTTCAGGTTAATATGAAAGGATGATGGTGTTAGCAACAGGTGGGGATCATAGGAGTACGTGGGAAATTGGTGGTAGCTGGCAAAGCTATGGATTGAGGACAGGAGGACGTGGATTTGGGATGTAGGTAAGGACCGCGGTGCATGTTGTAATGCCGTCGGCAATTTGTTGTAATGCCGACGGCAATCGCCAAGTGTTCGTTCGTGTCGTAGTTTGTCACTAATATGCAAGTTATGTTAATTATTATAATAAATAAACACATGTTACCAAATAAACAAAATTGTTTGGCGTTTTATTAATTTTTGTTTTGTTTTGGGAAGTTAATTTTGGAATGTATAGGGTAGTGCTAAAGGCTGCCGTAACAGATGGCGGAATTCGGGATACAATCAAAACTGATACAGCTGTGTCACCTAAAAATAGAGCACACGCGATGCAACGTTCAGTTGGGTCATCTGAACTTTTCCAAACATGTTCCGGATTCCGACAAGGAGACGCGCTATCATGCGATTTCTTCGATCTCGTGCTGGAACTAATACTGAGTTGGGTAAGAGTAAATAAAAAAGGCTCTATCTTCAACAAATCCGTCCAGCTACAGGGTCGCTCCCATACTATCATTGTAGAAACATTTGATGAATTAATCAGGCCTATCACGACAAAAATTTCCCAGGAAACTGTTCCCATTCGGCAATCTGATTTACATTGCTGACAAGGGATAAAAATTCCCCCGGAATTTTTTCACGATAGGTAACCCTGAATGAAGAGGCGAAACTTGTTGGTCTTCTAATTAACGAGGGCAAGATAAACTATATCCACAAACAAAGTATGCACTGTAGACGCACAACCTTGAACAAAATGTCACTGTTGATAGCAACGATTTTGAGGTAGTTAAAGAGTTCCTAGAGACTGGAGACAGTCCCTAGGAAACAGATGCTATTTCGGTTTAGCGAAACTAATGGGATTGAAATTCTTAACAGGTAATTCCAAATGTTTACTCTACCGGACCTTAATCCTACCAGTCCGGAGAAAATTTTAGTTACCTTAAAAAACAAATTCTTCGTCGAATTGTTGGTCCTGTATGCGCGGAAGGTGATTAAATGAGAAGATACACCCGCGAGCTTTGTGAACTGTACCAAGATGTGGATGAACAACGGGGTAAAAAACATGTAGATTATATTGGCTCGGCCACATCGACCGGATAAATAAAGATCCAGCCAAGAGAATCTTCGAAGCCCAGCCTTCAGGTTCGATGCGACAAGAAAAATCGAACCTTCGGTTTAATGATCAATCGATCGCGGATGCCAGAGCGCTTGGACTGAATAAGTGGAAGCTACTATTCTGGACTTATGGAAATGCCATACGTTTTCACAATTCTCGAAAGCAACTGAGATCTTCGTAAAACTCTTCGATAAATATTTTTACCAATGAAAATCGCATTCAAAAAGTTTTATGAATGCCTGAACGGAAGTAATCGGCCGAAGTGACAGTTTGACATTTGTTTTGGTTTGGCAGTTCAGCACTTCAGCTCATGTTTTGATAATCTGCGAGGAGAGGAGCACGTGTGGAATAATTTGTTTATAAAAATATTTCGGAATAAACAATTAAAATGGACAAAGGTAACAAGAACTGGAAATTAATAATTATACCTGCCAATTTTAGCTCAGAAATAGATGGTAGTTTATATATTGAAAACCCGGCGAATCGATGGGTACTACTAAATCTACAGTGAGGGCTAAAAAAATGTGCACATCACATGATATAGTATCCGTTCTCCATGTTTATCAACAGAATTTGAAGATTCCGATTCAGACAACTTCGAAGACGTAGAGGATGAGATCGATGAAGGTGAATCCACAAAGTGCCTGTTTTGTGAAAATGTATTTCCCAAGGTAGAGCTGGCAATACAACATGTTGAGACTGGTCATGGGATTAGTTTACCCAAACTTAAGGCTAAATTCGACATGGATGAGTATTCGTATATTAAAGTGGGTAATCTGAATATTCATCCATGACAAGATGTTTTATAAAAATGTCAACCATTTCAGATGATCAACTACATAAGAGTTGAAAAACCCCAGCCAGACGCAATATTATCTGCGAAATCGGCTCTATGGAACGACGAAAAGTACTTAAAGCCAATTGAGTACGAGCCTTGGTTGAGTTATGGTATGTCCAGGATAATAATTAACAACGAATTCTAAATAAGACACGTTTTGCTATTTAGACTTTGATGACATTGCTGCTGAGTCAACTGGGGTGCAATCAACGGAAATGATATCTCTCGAGGAATATAAGAAAACCACTGCTAAGCTGGAAAATAAAATAAAGGAACAGGAACAAATGCTGCAGAACTCTGCTGAGATAACTACCAAAATGCGTACCGCATTCACTCGAATGCTTGAAAAAGATACCACCGAACAGGAGAGGAACTGTGTGTCGTCTGTGTCCGTGAAAGCCGATGAGGGATACTTTAGTAGTTATTCGCATTTTGGAATTCATCACGAAATGCTTTCAGTAGGTCACAGTCCTTTCTAAAAAACAAACCGTTATCAGCTTTTAATTTTTTTTAGGATACTGTACGAACAATCTCGTATAGGGACTCCCTTCTAAAAAATAAAGACTTTGTCAGTGGCAAAGTTGTTCTCGACTTGGGCTGTGGAACGTCTGTCCTATCAATTTTCGCATCGCAGGCAGGTGCTAAGGAAATTGTCGCTGTGGACAACTCGGAAATCATTTACAACGCAATGGATATTGTTAAGTAAGTCTATGACCGCTCACCGTTTGCCATTAAAAAAAACTCCCTTTGCTAGAAAGAACAACATCTCCAACATATCGTTTGTCAAAGGGCGCCTTGAAGACACACACCTGCCAGTCGAGAAGTTCGATATAATTATATCCGAATGGATGGGCTACTTTCTACTTTTCGAAGGCATGCTGGACAGTGTCATCTATGCCCGTGACAAGCACCTCAATGCAGGTGGTCTTCTAATGCCAAATCGATGTACAATGAGCATCGTTGGCTATGGCGAAGAAGCGCTGCACAACAAACACGTTACCTTTTGGGATTCCGTGTATGGTTTGGACATGTCTAACATGAAAAAGGAAGTTCTCCACGAACCGCTGATAGATGTAGTCAATGCAGATCATGTTCTTACAGAGCCTAATGTCATTGCTGATCTAGATTTAGCAACTGTAACGGTCGATTATTCAAATTTCTCCTATGACTTCCAACTCAAGTGCACAAAAGATGGTCGACTTACCTCCTTTGTGGGATATTTTGATACATTCTTTGGGGGTGTGCCAAATCCGGTGGAGTTCAGCACATCCCCGTTTGCAGAGCCAACACATTGGAAGCAAGTTGTGTTCTTTTTGGAGAATCCCGTTGATGTTCGGTTGGGAGAAGTGGTCAGTGGCACACTGGTGTGTCGGAGAAGTAAACAAAGCATGCGATCATTGGATATAAAGATTACTGCATTTGGAAAGCAACATACCTACTACTTGGATTGAAATGGGAACATGTGTGAATACGATAAATAAATGTTGAAGTATTTTTTAACGAATTTTTAGCAAAAAAACGGGTGATGTTGAACAGTTTTGAGATTTGGTTTTCTGGAGACAATTTTGTTGAAATATTAGCTTTGGGTAGTACTTGTAAGTGACACCTCTTTCCTCGATCACTATTCCCTTTTTTTTCACACCAACTCATCTGCGAAATTCGGATGAAATTATGCCTGAAGAGAGGAACCTCAGACATCCTTTGCTCAATATATATAAATAAGGAACAGAACTATGCCCAACTATAGAGGTTTAATACGCCTACAAGATCCAATCCATCAGGTTGTGAACGGTTTTATGCGTTCACAAATTCACATTTTACGAACGCCTGAAATCGTGCACAACCTGATGGAACGCTATCAGTATGGTATTAGGCCAGGAATGTTCACGACTGATCAAATCTTCACACTTCTCCTGATCCTGAATAAACCCAAACCTACATACGATAGGATTTATAGGTACGAACTATGGAGAGCCATGTCTGCTTTTGGTATACCGACCATCTGTAGATGATGACGATGGAGAGTTTTCGGTTCTCCATTAGGGTCGGCAACGGCAATTGGCTACCAAAAAGGGATTTAGACAAGGTGATGCATTGTAATGTGACTTCATTAACACCATTCTTGAGAAAATAACTAGCATACGCCGATAATATTGACATCATAGATAGGATCAAACGGGATTTTATCGCCGCGTTTGCGAGTACAGAGAATAAAGCAGTTAAAGATGAAAGTACATACTGTCAACGAGAAAGGATACACAGCAACGAAGAATCGAACAGAAAGTCACCATCTTTGAGCAGTAAGGGACTTTGTATACCTTGGCTGCGCTACTAACTCTGACAACCATTTCTTCGGGATAAGTAGGCAGTTTAGTAAAAAAAAAGTCCAACACTCGAACTACTAAGCTGATTCTATAGATTCTATATAAGGCACTGATCATCCCATTCTTGTTCTGTGGCACTGGGTTTCGTTGGTGTATGGAGGGAACGATTCAACTAAGAACTGAGTGAGCAGTACAACGACATACACCTAGTAAAAACCAACTCCGCATTGGTCGTTTAAGATGGCATGGACATGATGAACGAATTGACGCCAATACTTCGTCCCGTAGAGCTTCGTATGCTAGTGATAAGTTATACGCCAGAAGAGGAGGGCCTTGCCTTCAGAGGAGCACACTAGTAAAAAACGGCCTCAATTCAACTGGGCTAGTTGGAGAGACCTCATCTACCTAGGAGTCAACACCAAGCCCACGAATGATACATTAGTGAAGATACGACTAGAACTGACCCGAAACCAATGCTATTTCGGATTAGCGAAACAAATGGAATCAAAAACCGTAACCCGAAAGTCCAAATGTTTAATTTACCTGACCCTTGGCGTAATCTTCGAATTTCAGCATTCATGTTCGAGCCGAAAAAGAAGACCGAACCTCTGGTTTAAGGATCAAGCGATCGTTGATCCCAGAGCTCTTGAATAACTGGCAACAAGGTGCCCAGGATCGAAGAGAATCGAAGGGTGCCTTGTCCAAGGCAAAGAACCTCAATGGGTCGAGAGTTTATTAAGTAAAAAGTAAAATTTCGCCACTTGAGTAAAGAAGTATGAAATTTATGTTGATATTAGGACAAAGTGCCTTCTTTATTTTTTAGGTGGAAATCTTAAAAATGACACTTGATAGTTCTCGGTACCAAGTAGTGCGTTATTTTACCGCAGTAAAACCACCTGAGAATCAGAACCAATCTATGAAAGATCGACGAAAGATTTTACTTTCTTATTTTTTTAACCGCTATGTGGAAGATCTACAGATATAAATATTATTCCATATTGGTTCTTCTTAATCTCCGACTTCCTTGCGGAACACCTGCAACATCTAAAAATAGAGCCGAACAGACTTGTTTTTCCTCCATTGCATTTTCAATAACGTGGAATGTTTATTCCTGACTCCAACCTGGTGATTGAGCAATGAGTATAGAACTACATAGAGTGCGCAACTCATACAACGCAAATTTACTATGTGGGGTACCGATATCCATACCCCAGGGTTCACTTTGTACCCCGGCATCAAACAACAGGATAGCCGATGCATACGAACGACGAAAATTCCCCTTCGTACTTACCGCCCGCGTCTGAAACGGCTACAGAATGTTTAGCAGTGATGCGTACTTTATGTAGTTTTATACTCTTTGGATTGAGTCTTCTTTCATCTATAATTTTGCTAAGTCTTTTCAGAAGCAATTTTTCGAAAACTTATGCCAGAATTGGTATAATTGATAGTGGTCTGTAAGACGAAACTTCTGTTGGATGTTTTCCTATTTTAGGTATTACAATGACTTTGGCAATTTTCCAGTGATGCGCCATTTATCGGCGCTTTAAAAAGCTATTAGTGGTAAGGTGCAGTGCAATAACTTCTGAAGAATTAAGACTTGCGGGGCTAATTTCCAAAAAAAGGAAATAGACACCACGGGGGTTAGTTCCTTACCGAACTGGAAATAAGCCTGGCCAACTGAAGGCTGTTATTGCCATTTGAAATTCTATTCAAAACTCTTAAAGAAAACTATTTATAGACCCAACATTCTTGAGAAAAAATAAACGTAAATTCAGAGAAATTTAGCATACACCAACCCAAATCCAACAGTTGGCCCAAGCGGGGCGGTTCATACTTTGCATACCGATCCCGTTCCGAGTGCGAGTTTAGGTGTATGCAAAGTTTAAATATGGGTGGGAGACATGCTGCCCTAGCAGGGGTTATTGCACTGTACCTAGTGGTAATTCTTTCAAAACCTGAGCAGTTATTAGATCGTACCCTGGTGCTTTTTTATTTGACAATTTGTGTTGACATATGCTTCTTACTTCATTGAGTGTGACAGGTTTGTTCCCGTACTTTTTCAGTAAAAATTAGTAAATTCTCAAATTTCTTGGAGTGGGGGTCAATTATCTCAGAAAGAGACAAAATTACAAAAAAGTACGGGAACGGGTTTAAGTAAAAAACAGTAAAATTATATATTTTGTATGCATTTTAAAGAGCAAATGACATAAATCACCTGTCAAAACAAGCAAGTTGTCACTTTTAGATACCAACTGACAGTTTACTGATTTTTACTAACAGAAATTTCTGCAGTAAATTTGTTTACAGATTTTTATGGAGGGGTAGTTTTTTGCTCTCTCGTGAGCTCTCTCTTTTACTTATTTTTGCGTACGGGAACGGCAATAAGTAAAAATCAGTAAAAATCAGTAAGAATCAGTAAATATTATTTTGTACGGGAACAGACCTATATTCTTCTTACTTCACTGAGTGTGACAATAGGTCTGTTCCCGTACTTTTTCAGTAAAAATTAGTAAATTCTCAAATTTCTTGGAGTGGGGGTAAATTGTCTCAGAAAGAGACAAAATTACTAAAAAGTACGGGAACGCGTTTAAGTAAAAATCAGTAAAATTATATATTTTGTATGCCTTTTAAAGAACAAATGACATAAATCACCTGTCAAAACAAGCGACAGATACCAACTGACAGTTTACTGATTTTTACCAACA
This sequence comes from Rhingia campestris, assembly GCA_932526625.1. NCBI lineage: Eukaryota > Metazoa > Arthropoda > Insecta > Diptera > Syrphidae > Rhingia > Rhingia campestris. The sequence continues at coordinate 32,727,481 of OW052183.1, forward strand.
GAAATTTCTGCAGTAAATTTTTTTACAGATTTTTATGGAGGGGTAGTTTTTTGCTCTCTCGTGAGCTGTCTCTTTTACTTATTTTTGCGTACGGGAACGGCAATAAGTAAAAATCAGTAAAAATCAGTAAGAATCAGTAAATATTATTTTGTACGGGAACAGACCTAATATGAATTTTACCTTCGCCGTTTCATTCAATGAATAGTATTTCATCTGTACTTGATGAGAACGGCTTTAAAACAATCGATCGGGTTCCCGATCCATTTTCCATGTTGTGTTTTAAACGGTGCGTTTTGTAACTGCGGTCTTTTCAGGTATTTATATGCTTTCCATAAGGAGTATTCGGTAGACGCATCGGTCGTTAAATTTTTGAGAAAACATTAAGTTTGCAACATAGAGAAATAATTTCGCTAGATAGGTATACCTCAAAGTATATGGATCGACTCAGAATCGCTGGCTGAGTCCACATCTAGCCATGTCTGTCCGTCCGTCCGTCTTATGTCACCGATTTTTGGATCTTCAATTTTGAGCTAGAGTGATGAAATTTGGTATATCTCGGACTCTTTTGGACTATGTGTAAACATTTTTAAAATCCGCCACCTTTTTAGTAAATCGTTGTTTTTGGCCAAACGGTTAAGAATTTTGAAACAGTGTCTTAATAGGATAGTTAGACAATCCCAATATCTATATTTCGTGTAAACAAGGTTTTTTTTACCACGGTGTTTTCTTAAAAAAAAAACTTTTTTCAATACAATTTTAGGAAAACTCAAAAAACTTTCGATGGACATATTTCCAATGATTCGCACCGCGGATTGTAGCCTTCTCAAATGTTTAAATTTACTTATCTTATCGTCAGGGAACTTAGTAGTTCACCATTTTCTTGGAACTCTTCTTTTTGCTGTTATCAAATCCAAAATATTTTATTTCTCGATTTCTTCTATACGAACTAATTGGCGGGCTTTCCTCTGGCGCCTGTTGAATATCTGCAATGAGTTGTTCCACAATTTGCCGAGATCTTAGGTTAATAAATCTTCGAAGTTGTTCTCTGAATTGCGTTGTTTGTTCTCTTATTCACAAGCTTTGGATTACTTTTATTCTCGACTTCTGTTTTGACAAGATACCTGGGGTATGGTCTGACGATAAGTCAGTACTACCTTCGGCACTTATATGATTCCGTTTAATTCCCTTAGCTACGAAAAAGTCAATAAGGTCTGGTAATTTGTTAGGATCTGATGGCCAGTATGAGGCGATCCAGAGGAAAGGAATTAGCATTTGTGTTTGCGACATCCTTGATAAAGCCTTTTGTTGAGATAAGCCTAGATCTCCATTGGCATTAAAATCGCCACCAATAAGAAAGTTATGTCGTAGCAAATTAAGGAGTTCTGTATATTCTTCTTCTGTTGGAAAGCGCCTTGGTGAGCTGCTATATTGAGTTTATTTTTATACCAATACTGTTTTAGTTACTTTAAGCTCTTTCTTATGATAAAAGCTGATCCTCCTCTAGCTTTGTCAGCTGGATGCCGAGCGTGGTAACATATGTATAATTTGGTATTTTACTATCAAGACTTTGTCCTTTTGAGAAATGTGTTTCGGACACCAGGCAGATGTCTATATGTTCGATGTCTAGAAATACGTTCAATTCCGATATGTGCCGAAGAAGACCGTTTGCATTCTATGTTGCGAATTTCAGTGTTTTGTCTGTCATTATGTTTTAAGAGAAACCTTTTCGCTTAGCCGTTTTATGATTCTGAAAATGTTTAAGCAGGCTTTTTCCGATCTATATATTGTAGAGTAGCTTTTATGCAAGAATGAAGTTGGCACAGTTAAAGCCTTAAAAATATCAAATCGACTTTCGCCACTTGTTAATAGAGAGAAATCGTCTGCCTCTCCTATAAAAGACAATACCTAGCGATACTAGAAGGTACTCTCGTTGGTAAGCTATATTCCAAAATGATCTTGCATGATGATTCCAAATTAGTGAACAAGTCATAGTGACAAATAAATGTGTGTCATGGGAAGCCATATCAAGTTAAAGTCTTCTGAAAATGTCCACCTGCCAACGGACAGCAATGCACGCACACAGTTTCAATGTGTTTAAATCTCTTCGTGTAAAAATTTCTTTTCAAATATTTTTGTTGCTCTTCTCAGTAAAAAAATATATAGTGCCAGCGAAAACATACCACTAACAGTGCGTTGATTGCCACACTCCAACCTTGTTCGAAAATAATGATATCCATGACGCACTTCCGGTGGTATCCCATCAATTATCTCTATCCACGCACAGTCCAAGCATTAGAGCACATTAGTGTTGAAGAAGAAGGGCGTAGTCACATGCTGACGTCATTTCATGATCACTCAGCAACACGCATTTGTTTGCAATGATGCTTCATTTGACTTGAAATAGTGTCGATAGAAATAAACTGACCTTCGGCACGAGTAACCCCTGTGTAGGTACTTAAATTTTATTTTACGTCTCAAAATTTGATCAAACTGGAATAAAGGCCGTCTTGTGTTGTGGAAGGAATAGATCACCACCCGCGTTGGAGCTGTCCACAGCAGGAGGCATGCTGCATCAATTGAGAGAAAACAAACCCAAAAATAAAAAGGCTCGGCCATGTTTTAGCTCCACAGACAAATAAATCCATTTATTTAGAGAACATATATTTTTTTGTTTAGACAGACAATAACAACGCCTGTTACATTGACTTCATTTTTTTTTTGATTTTTATTCAAATTTTTATAGAAAATGTTTTTTTTTTTAGAGCAAGCTTGGATTCCATCCTAATTACTCGTCTCTACAACAAAATACAAATTGTGTGTAATGTATGATAAGTGATTTTAAAAAAAAAACATAATAAATGAAAAAGTTTAGTTTCGGTGAGGAGTCTACTCCACACTTGGAAAAAAATGCTAAAATCAGAAAAAAAAAATCAATTAAAATCTCATCTTACTGGTTGGGACAATCATTTGGACTTTGCTTCTTTTTGTTTGCAGTCTTTTTGACTTCATGTCCCTCATCTTCTTCGTCCTCCTCCTCCTCCTCTTCTTCTTCGTCATACTCATCACCATCGTCGTCGTCATCATCGACAATATCACCGGTGTAGTAGAGAACTGCCTTGGGGATGAGGCGTGCTCTCAAGAAATGACCAATCTCAAAGTCTGTAGCCAGGATTCCTTGGGAGTCTTCATCGACTTCCTTCTCGCCCTCTGGTACCTCGGGTGGATAGAAGAAATTGAAGAAGGAATCGTTGGGTACTTGCTTGGTGATGGTCCTCAATGCACCACGCTCCTTGTGCTTCTGCTTCTTGCGGATTGTTTTGATAGTGAGATTCATGCCCTTCTCCCAGTTGATGTTGCATCCCTTGCACTTGTAGATTTCGGGACCGTCAAACGAGAATGGATACTCATCGTCGATGACTGTCTTTAGGAAGTATTGTTTTGTTAGGACCGCATCGGAGAAGTACTCGTTTTTGTCAAAATGGAATTCAAGAATATACGAGTGCTCATTGTCTTCGACGTATTTGATTTGAATATCACGTAGCTTCTTGAGTAGCGCCTCATCATGTTCCTGCACCATTTCGGTTAAGATTTCACTATTACGGAAGATGGTCAACCAGAAGTTTGGTATACCAGCGGCATCTTCGTCCATGGCCGGCTTGATTTCTTTCATTTTCAGAGATATTTCCTTGATCTTGCCGGTGATTTCCTCTTCTTCGGTTTCCTTCCATTTGGGCGTTTGCTCTGGTGGATCGACGCTTCCCGAAACGATCTCACCGCGTTTATCGAACAGCGGTTGGTATTTCTCTTGGTATTTCTTTTCGAGATTGTAAACTTCTTCGAAGAATTCAGCCTCGAGTGCCAGTTGCTCCAGTTGTAGATTTTTCAGTGCGACTACACGGTTTTGCACTTTTTTCGGCAAGGCCTTGTAAAAATCAGTAAGAATCAGTAAATATTATTTTGTACGGGAACAGACCTATATTCTTCTTACTTCACTGAGTGTGACAATAGGTCTGTTCCCGTACTTTTTCAGTAAAAATTAGTAAATTCTCAAATTTCTTGGAGTGGGGGTAAATTGTCTCAGAAAGAGACAAAATTACTAAAAAGTACGGGAACGCGTTTAAGTAAAAATCAGTAAAATTATATATTTTGTATGCCTTTTAAAGAACAAATGACATAAATCACCTGTCAAAACAAGCGACAGATACCAACTGACAGTTTACTGATTTTTACCAACAGAAATTTCTGCAGTAAATTTTTTTACAGATTTTTATGGAGGGGTAGTTTTTTGCTCTCTCGTGAGCTGTCTCTTTTACTTATTTTTGCGTACGGGAACGGCAATAAGTAAAAATCAGTAAAAATCAGTAAGAATCAGTAAATATTATTTTGTACGGGAACAGACCTAATATGAATTTTACCTTCGCCGTTTCATTCAATGAATAGTATTTCATCTGTACTTGATGAGAACGGCTTTAAAACAATCGATCGGGTTCCCGATCCATTTTCCATGTTGTGTTTTAAACGGTGCGTTTTGTAACTGCGGTCTTTTCAGGTATTTATATGCTTTCCATAAGGAGTATTCGGTAGACGCATCGGTCGTTAAATTTTTGAGAAAACATTAAGTTTGCAACATAGAGAAATAATTTCGCTAGATAGGTATACCTCAAAGTATATGGATCGACTCAGAATCGCTGGCTGAGTCCACATCTAGCCATGTCTGTCCGTCCGTCCGTCTTATGTCACCGATTTTTGGATCTTCAATTTTGAGCTAGAGTGATGAAATTTGGTATATCTCGGACTCTTTTGGACTATGTGTAAACATTTTTAAAATCCGCCACCTTTTTAGTAAATCGTTGTTTTTGGCCAAACGGTTAAGAATTTTGAAACAGTGTCTTAATAGGATAGTTAGACAATCCCAATATCTATATTTCGTGTAAACAAGGTTTTTTTTACCACGGTGTTTTCTTAAAAAAAAAACTTTTTTCAATACAATTTTAGGAAAACTCAAAAAACTTTCGATGGACATATTTCCAATGATTCGCACCGCGGATTGTAGCCTTCTCAAATGTTTAAATTTACTTATCTTATCGTCAGGGAACTTAGTAGTTCACCATTTTCTTGGAACTCTTCTTTTTGCTGTTATCAAATCCAAAATATTTTATTTCTCGATTTCTTCTATACGAACTAATTGGCGGGCTTTCCTCTGGCGCCTGTTGAATATCTGCAATGAGTTGTTCCACAATTTGCCGAGATCTTAGGTTAATAAATCTTCGAAGTTGTTCTCTGAATTGCGTTGTTTGTTCTCTTATTCACAAGCTTTGGATTACTTTTATTCTCGACTTCTGTTTTGACAAGATACCTGGGGTATGGTCTGACGATAAGTCAGTACTACCTTCGGCACTTATATGATTCCGTTTAATTCCCTTAGCTACGAAAAAGTCAATAAGGTCTGGTAATTTGTTAGGATCTGATGGCCAGTATGAGGCGATCCAGAGGAAAGGAATTAGCATTTGTGTTTGCGACATCCTTGATAAAGCCTTTTGTTGAGATAAGCCTAGATCTCCATTGGCATTAAAATCGCCACCAATAAGAAAGTTATGTCGTAGCAAATTAAGGAGTTCTGTATATTCTTCTTCTGTTGGAAAGCGCCTTGGTGAGCTGCTATATTGAGTTTATTTTTATACCAATACTGTTTTAGTTACTTTAAGCTCTTTCTTATGATAAAAGCTGATCCTCCTCTAGCTTTGTCAGCTGGATGCCGAGCGTGGTAACATATGTATAATTTGGTATTTTACTATCAAGACTTTGTCCTTTTGAGAAATGTGTTTCGGACACCAGGCAGATGTCTATATGTTCGATGTCTAGAAATACGTTCAATTCCGATATGTGCCGAAGAAGACCGTTTGCATTCTATGTTGCGAATTTCAGTGTTTTGTCTGTCATTATGTTTTAAGAGAAACCTTTTCGCTTAGCCGTTTTATGATTCTGAAAATGTTTAAGCAGGCTTTTTCCGATCTATATATTGTAGAGTAGCTTATATGCAAGAATGAAGTTGGCACAGTTAAAGCCTTAAAAATATCAAATCGACTTTCGCCACTTGTTAATAGAGAGAAATCGTCTGCCTCTCCTATAAAAGACAATACCTAGCGATACTAGAAGGTACTCTCGTTGGTAAGCTATATTCCAAAATGATCTTGCATGATGATTCCAAATTAGTGAACAAGTCATAGTGACAAATAAATGTGTGTCATGGGAAGCCATATCAAGTTAAAGTCTTCTGAAAATGTCCACCTGCCAACGGACAGCAATGCACGCACACAGTTTCAATGTGTTTAAATCTCTTCGTGTAAAAATTTCTTTTCAAATATTTTTGTTGCTCTTCTCAGTAAAAAAATATATAGTGCCAGCGAAAACATACCACTAACAGTGCGTTGATTGCCACACTCCAACCTTGTTCGAAAATAATGATATCCATGACGCACTTCCGGTGGTATCCCATCAATTATCTCTATCCACGCACAGTCCAAGCATTAGAGCACATTAGTGTTGAAGAAGAAGGGCGTAGTCACATGCTGACGTCATTTCATGATCACTCAGCAACACGCATTTGTTTGCAATGATGCTTCATTTGACTTGAAATAGTGTCGATAGAAATAAACTGACCTTCGGCACGAGTAACCCCTGTGTAGGTACTTAAATTTTATTTTACGTCTCAAAATTTGATCAAACTGGAATAAAGGCCGTCTTGTGTTGTGGAAGGAATAGATCACCACCCGCGTTGGAGCTGTCCACAGCAGGAGGCATGCTGCATCAATTGAGAGAAAACAAACCCAAAAATAAAAAGGCTCGGCCATGTTTTAGCTCCACAGACAAATAAATCCATTTATTTAGAGAACATATATTTTTTTGTTTAGACAGACAATAACAACGCCTGTTACATTGACTTCATTTTTTTTTTGATTTTTATTCAAATTTTTATAGAAAATGTTTTTTTTTTTAGAGCAAGCTTGGATTCCATCCTAATTACTCGTCTCTACAACAAAATACAAATTGTGTGTAATGTATGATAAGTGATTTTAAAAAAAAAACATAATAAATGAAAAAGTTTAGTTTCGGTGAGGAGTCTACTCCACACTTGGAAAAAAATGCTAAAATCAGAAAAAAAAAAAATCAATTAAAATCTCATCTTACTGGTTGGGACAATCATTTGGACTTTGCTTCTTTTTGTTTGCAGTCTTTTTGACTTCATGTCCCTCATCTTCTTCGTCCTCCTCCTCCTCTTCTTCTTCTTCGTCATACTCATCACCATCGTCGTCGTCATCATCGACAATATCACCGGTGTAGTAGAGAACTGCCTTGGGGATGAGGCGTGCTCTCAAGAAATGACCAATCTCAAAGTCTGTAGCCAGGATTCCTTGGGAGTCTTCATCGACTTCCTTCTCGCCCTCTGGTACCTCGGGTGGATAGAAGAAATTGAAGAAGGAATCGTTGGGTACTTGCTTGGTGATGGTCCTCAATGCACCACGCTCCTTGTGCTTCTGCTTCTTGCGGATTGTTTTGATAGTGAGATTCATGCCCTTCTCCCAGTTGATGTTGCATCCCTTGCACTTGTAGATTTCGGGACCGTCAAACGAGAATGGATACTCATCGTCGATGACTGTCTTTAGGAAGTATTGTTTTGTTAGGACCGCATCGGAGAAGTACTCGTTTTTGTCAAAATGGAATTCAAGAATATACGAGTGCTCATTGTCTTCGACGTATTTGATTTGAATATCACGTAGCTTCTTGAGTAGCGCCTCATCATGTTCCTGCACCATTTCGGTTAAGATTTCACTATTACGGAAGATGGTCAACCAGAAGTTTGGTATACCAGCGGCATCTTCGTCCATGGCCGGCTTGATTTCTTTCATTTTCAGAGATATTTCCTTGATCTTGCCGGTGATTTCCTCTTCTTCGGTTTCCTTCCATTTGGGCGTTTGCTCTGGTGGATCGACGCTTCCCGAAACGATCTCACCGCGTTTATCGAACAGCGGTTGGTATTTCTCTTGGTATTTCTTTTCGAGATTGTAAACTTCTTCGAAGAATTCAGCCTCGAGTGCCAGTTGCTCCAGTTGTAGATTTTTCAGTGCGACTACACGGTTTTGCACTTTTTTCGGCAAGGCCTTGACCATTTCTTGCAAAACTTGGCGGCGCATCACAGCCGACATGAAATGCGGTGGATTGCATACTTGCATCAAGTTCTTCTCGTCGGTGTCGGAATCGTTGCTCGATTCGACCTTGGCCGCTGCCTTGGATGCGTCCTTTTTACTCATTTTTTACAATTTTATTATAAATGCTATTGTAATTGCAGAAATATAAGTATAATTAAAAAACTGGTGTTCGAAAACGTGCTGCCTGCAGAAGGAACCCAAAACGTAAAGACTGTCAAACTAGTTTCTAAAACGTAAGGTGAAAAAATGAAACGCAATTAATTGGGAGGTGTTTGGGTAGTGACATAGCAAAAGGTAGCATTCAGCGCAGTAATATTAATTTGATGGGTACATTTCGTTCATTTTAGTAATGTTTGTTATAAAAATTTTTGAGGACCAACCAATTATACTCCCAGATTCCGAACAAAACCGAGATAGAGAAAGAGGTGTTAATTATTATTTAAAAAAAAAAACAAGAAACTAAAAACGTAAGAAGACGTTGTAGTACGTTTCCACCGGACCGAAACTAGTCAATTCATTAACGAAATTCAACATTTGAAAATAGGGTTCTGAACGATTTTTCTAAAACAAATTACAGAGTAATTTGACGTTTCTAGGAGAAAAATATGGGTTTCGTAGGGGAAACAAGTAATGTTTGATTTGACATAACTCAATTGGACGTCATTTGAAATAGCATTTCAGCGGAATGCCGAATTTCAGAATGTGAAATTGTATGGCAAAATGCTTCGCATTTCGGCCGAAATCACGAATTTCGCAGAATTGACTCGGTGGAAACGTACTATTAGCTAACGAATGAATAATAAAAAACCTACAGGGATACCTTGATGTTCAAAACACAAGTACATAAATTGTGGAAGAAGTAAAGTGCGAAGAGCTTCAAACTGGCAATTTTATTCGATATAATATTTGCTATCTGGGCCCTTCTCTATCGGCGTTTTACATTGGAAATTCAATCTTTTACAGATCTGTCAAAAGACCGATTTTGACAGTTTTTGTGTTCCATTGGGCAAAAAAATTGATTTTTTTTTTATCTCAAATCAATTCTGCAAATCTGGATTTTACCCTTATAGTGCTTACACACCGGATCATAAACTGAGTTTTCGCAAAAACACCTGAAACCTTCTTCGAAAACCGAGTTTTCCCATACATTGTCAGTTCTCAAAACCTAGTAGTAGACGTAACCTTCTCATAACCACTTCGCAGACGTCATCACGTTGCAGGTTGTTGGAAAGAACACACCTTTTCATACATTCTACACGTGTTCCACTCGTCCCACAAAACAGCTGATGAACTCGCTGTCAAAACAAATGTTTTTTTTTTCAGAAATTTACACACCAGATGAAATAAAAACAAAACAAGCGGCGGGATTGAGACAAAAACTGTTGTCAAAATCTTTAGATTTGTTTCATTTTGAACTTCAAATGCTAATATTAGTTTGATTATATTAGAATTCATTTTATTATTCAATTACAATATTTTCACACACAAATGTTGCAGCTACATAGTATCACAATTCACAGCTGATTGAAATGTCAAACGAAACCTGGTCAGAGTCGGTGCGAAAGCATCCAGTGGTTTACGTAAACTTTTTGCCAAAAACTCATAGCGTTTTCGATTGGGATTTTTAGATTTACTCTCAGATTTCAGATTTTACCCGTCCCAATCGAACATTAAAGAGGTTACTCTGGTTTTCTGTGTGTGTTAGTGTGCCATTTGACAGCTTATTGTTTGTCTTTAGGCCGCAATTATAGCTATTAGCTATCAATGAAAACCATCATTTGAATTTTTCTTTTACTCATTGCGGCTTTTTTATTAATTCAACCATTAGCGAGTTGGTGTCAAAACAAAGCTTATGAATTTTAGAACATGATTCTCCAAAAATATTTTAGTTTCTAATTATAGTTTTCGCAGAAATAACAAAAAACACAAATCAAACTGCGAAATGCAAACTTCAAACTGACATAAGTCAGATGTTAAATGTTTTTGTGTTGGTGCATGTTGGTGTAAATCTGACTTGGAATCCAGATTCTTCAAAAGTACTCTAGAGTAAAAAAAGAGTGCTTTTTGTATCCCAATCGAAGACGAAAAAATAGATCTAGAGTAAAAAAAGTGCTCTAGAGTATAAAAAGAGTGCTTTTGTATCCCAATAGAAAACGCTATCAGTTTATGATTCGGTGTGTAAGCACTATTACCCCTCCTTGTATTAACACTAATACAAATGAAAGCTCTCAATTTGACTAGAGTGATTTCCGTTTTGATTTTATATTATTTCGGTTGTGAATGATTATTATTAATCATTGAAACTGCGGCAATTCTATGTGAAATATAAATTAAATCAAAAACAAACAATCTATGTGACTTAAAATTTGTCAGTACACCGATATTAATTTCACAGACACGAAATTACAACAATACAAGGAAAAAAAAACATATGAGAAGGCTACAATCTGCTGTGTGGATCGTTTAATACCTTATCCCATCCCATCCTTAAAATTAATATCCCCAAAACGTAGGTTTTATGAATATGAAATATAGAACATATGAGAAGGGTACAATTCGCTGTGCGGATCGTTGAATACCCTATCCCATCCTATCTGTATAACTAAAATCCCCAAAAAGTGGACATGGCTAAAAACACGATGTGGATAAATTAGAGAAAATGACATGGTGATAACAAATTCTTCAGACTACCCAACTGACAATTTCGCTTCGATGAATCACTATCTAAGCTATTTCCCCTCCAGCAATATTACTTGTAGGAAGTCTTATGGAAAAACATTTGGCGCACTTTTAGGAAGTTATTTATTTCTATAAGACTTCTTTAAATACTTCTAATAAGCCTAAAAGAAATAACTTTGTTTGCTTATAAAAGGCAATACAGAAGCAAATTATAGGCTTCGTCTTTTTTATACCCTATCCCATTGAGAAATAATTTAGCTACATATACCTCAAAGTATATGGATCGACTCAGAATCGCTAGCTGAGTCGATTAAGCCATGTCTGCCTGTACGTCACCGCTTTTTAGGCCTTAAATTTTGAGCTAGGATAATCAAATTTGGTATATAGGATCCTCGTCCATGCCTACAGAACAAGTGTAAAATTTTTGAAATCCGCTCCTTTTAAGAAAAACTCAGGTTTTGGCCAAACCGTAAAGAATTTAAAAAAATTTTCGAAAAAAAATTTGATGCAGAATCATTAACATTATTAATATGAACATTTCGTCTATATACCATTTTAACATACGCCCACTTTTTGGGGGCGTTTTTATATAAAAACCATTTTTATAAACTACCCCATAACATATGCAGGAGAAAACCTTGTATTTTGTTGAACCGTAAAGGTGTTTTGTAAGCAGTCTGATGAATTTGTTGTCACTATATTATTTTTTCTATTTTATCCACATCGTGCTTTTAGCCATGCCCACTTTTTTTGGGGATTTTAGTTTTATGGATTGGATGGGATAGGGTATTCAACGATCCGCACAGCGGTTTGTAGCCTTCTCATATGTTTTTGTATTATTTTCTTATATTATTAACTTTTATTAATTTCAATTTCAAGCTCTTATAATTTTAAAACCCAATTCGTTATTATGAAAGTATGAAATTCAATTCAATTAATTATATAAAAACTCTCATCTTACTGGGAATCGAACTCGAGTGCTCTCGCAAGGTAGTCCAACACGCTATCCACTAGGCTGTACTCTCAAACACAACGCAGCACTTGAATCGTGTTGATTCATTCTCCGGTAGGTTCCCGATCTTTTCAAAACTTGTCCCGATCTTTTCACCTTTTTCCCGATCTTTTAACCTTAGCCTTTTTAAGCCTTCATTCGTAAGCTCTATACATGCTATGCTTCGAATTAACTTCGTGCGAAGTTCTACCGAAACATCTTAGCTTATGGTACGTGTGTACATGTACCATCTCCGGAAGCTTAAAAACAACCTTACAGAAGTTACGCCAGCATAATTTCGGTTATGCTTGTGAATTTTTCTGCATAATGTCTTAAACAAGCTTTACCCAAACAATCGACTGCCAAAATGCTGAACCTCCGCGCACGAGTACTATATAAGGCCTATAGAAATAATTGCTTGTGGGTATTTAATGTTTGTACCTTATAGAAGAATAATTGTTAGTTGGGTACGGGTCTTCAGAAGACAAGGTTTTCTCCTGCATATGTTATGGGGTAGTGTATAAAAATGGTTTTTATATAAAAACGACCTCAAAAAGTGGGCTTGGGTTAAAATGGACTATAGACGAAAAATTTTGGTAAAAAATTTAAATTTGAAAAAGTGGACGTGGCAAAAAGCTTTATATAGACGTAATATAGATATTAAGATTGTCTAAATATGTTGTTCAGAAACCTTTTCAAAATTCCTTACGGTTTGGCCAAAAAATACGTTTTTCTTAAAAAGGGGCGTGGCAGTGTGTGGATTTTAAAAATGTTTACACTTGTTCTGTAGACACGGACGAAGATCCCATATACCAAATTTAATTATCCTAGCTTGAAATTGAAGGCCTTAAAATCGGTGACGTACAGACAGACGGACGGACAGACAGACATGGTTTAATCGACTCAGCGATTCCGATTCTATCCATATACTTTGCGGTATATCTAGCTAAATTATTTTTCTATGTTACAAACTTATCAAAACTAATATACCCCTATGGGATATGGTATAAACATATAAGTAGGCAACAATTCGCTGTGCGGAACGTTTAATACCCTGTCCTATTAATATTTTTTAATTAAAATTAATATCCCCAAAATGTGGGCTTTATGGCGATGAAATATAGAAAATGACGTTGTCACAACATATTGTTCAGACAATTTAGCTAAATCTTTTATAGTTCGACAAAAAACAACGTTTTTCCCCTGCATACCTATGCTATGGCATAGGCCGTAGGGTATACAAATGGTTTTTGTATGAAAACGCCCCCATAAAGTGGACGTGGGTTGAATTAACCTAGGGACGAATTGTTCATATTTTCATAACCAATGATCTTGCATCGAAAGTTTTTTTCAAATATTTAAAAAATGTACCAAAAACGTTTTTTTTAATGAAAACGTCCCTAAAAAGTGGGCGTGGCAGAAAAAACATTGTAAAGACGAAATGTAGATATTTCTCTAAATAGCTGTTCATTGTAAAGACGAAATGTAGATATTTCTCTAAATAGCTGTTCAAATACTTTTTTAAGTGCCAGGAGGCGGATTTCAAAATTGTTTACACTTGTTCAGCTGGGAGCAACAAAGAGGGCCCAAAAGGCCCAAAAACGGGTGACGGACGGACTGACGCACGGACAGACATGGCTAAATCGACTCAGCTAGCGATTCTGAGTCGATCCATATACATATACTTTGAGGTATATCTAGCTAAATTATTCCTCTATGTTACAAACTTTTTGTCAAAACTAATATACCCCTTGGGATAGGGTATAAATATATGTAGGTGTAAATCAGAAAAGGAAAAATTATGATTGTTAAAGAAAGAATTTTATATATATAATGTAAATGGATTCGGTAGTACTTTGGATAGACGAAGAAAATAGTGAAGAACGCATTGAGCGGAAAATTATACGGAACAAATAAAATATTATGGAAATTTTTGATAAAAGGTAAAATTAGATTGGTAGTCAAGATTAAGATCATAGTTAACTATTTATTATTTTAGTTTTGTACATAACTTTTGCCTGTCGAAAAGTTTATGCCCTTTCCCAAACATTAGGGAATTTTGAAAAAGTGTCTGAATATTATATTTAGAAAAGCTTTCTATATTTATTACCAGTTTTTTACCACGGGGATATTTTCAGTAAAAAACGTTTTTCGGTAAAATTTTAAAATAAACTTCAGATGGAGAATCGTTAGTTGTGATAATATATAAACAAAGAATGGTCCATGCTCAACAATGAAAATGCGTTCTTCTTTCGTATAGCGGTCCATTTTTACTAAGTCCGAACTGTCAGCTGTCACATTGTTATTTTTTTCCGTTGGCACCGCAGTTCTATAAAATGGCGAAAAATTAAATTTTTTTGTGAATTATGGAACACCCTTTAGAATAAATATAGTATAGCGTGAACCAACTTATTTGGCCGTTCTACTTTTCAAGTCTCTTAAACGTTGGGTTATTGTACCTTCCTTGATTTTCAACTTGTGTATATTTTTTTAATGATCTCAAAAGGATACGTAAGTGGAACATACATATACAGGGTGAGCCGGTATGTGAATATTGAATAATATTAAAACATGGACACCAAACGATGAATTGAATTAACAAAAGAAAACGACTCTTTTCAATGTAAAGCGTCACTATTTTAGCGCATTGATTCGGTGTGAAACGATTCATGATTAAATTTGTACAAAATTTATCCTTCATAAATATGTCTACTCAAGTTAATAAATTGATAAATGTCAAAATTATTCAATGTTTCCATACCGACATAAAATATGACGCATATTTTTAAATACACTCATTTGATATAATTATTCCATTTTAAATGTACCTATCAGAGTGCAAAAAGCTAAGATATTAAAGTTCATACATAAAGAACAAATAAAAACCATTGAACCTCAACTCGAAGACTGCATGGCAAGTTTATTTGCCACCGTCAGCAAAAACCATATCTTCTGTACTATAAACATATCCCTTCACAAATGTAGTTGCTTGTATGTATGCCTTCCTATTAACGGTCTGCAGTGAATCATTATTGCAGAATTGACAAAATAAACTTTACAAACAAAAAAGAAGCAAATAATAAAAATCAACGATTCAAGAGCTTGGTGTTAACCACTTAACAGTAAAACCAATAAAATGCTTTTCGCTTATCATTTTGTTTTGGTTCTTTTTTTCCTCTTTTCCGTTTTTCTGTTGTACATAATGATATTTTGATTTCTTTTCCATTGTTTTTGCATTTCACTTCCCCATATGTAGCGCCCCATCATTTTGCCGAACTCAAGCCGGGTATCAACATTGACACTAGAGGAGGTACCCCAACCACACTCAGATCGTCATCTCACCATCATTATCATCAACTTCAACTTACTAACTCATTGCACAGAACGGCGGTCGAAAAAATAAACGCGCAGGCAAGCAGACAAAACAACTGCAAAATGAAAAATCCGAACCACCAGCCATCACAAACGATCTTCTTCCAGAAACGTCGACATTTGTTATAAATACACGATGGGAAGTTCTGTACAGATTCAGTACGACTTTGAGACTCGGCCGATCAACTTTAAGCGTGATATACAGATAGGCTTTCAAGTGTAATTTGAAGCAAACGAAAAAAAAAAATTAAATCACCAAGTGTGTGCAAAAGACTTCAGAATTACAGATACTAATATATCGATTTAAAAAAAAAGTGCGTGATCGCAGTTTAAACAACTTTTTTCTTACCCGCTGTTCATCGTTAGTTTGAATAATGGGGCAGTTGTTCCTAATGGCAACACTACTGGTGTTCCTCATTGCCGGAGGAAACGTCAGCTCGGTACCATTTTTCAAGTAAGTCATAGAAAATACCCTTTTCTCAAGTGCCACCTATCTATCCATCTAAACAAATACTGGATCCAATGTCTGTCTGACTTTCATTTCCATTCTAAACAGCATTTGTATTTAATTATCGGGTGAAATGTGTGAAAAAATCACTTTAATTAGTTGTGCATATGGTGGAATAAAAAAAAAACGATTTAAGAAGAACAAAGTTGAATGACAGTGTTGACCTAAAAACCCACCTAACGGTCAAAGTAATAACATTACAAAGGAACACAATGGCATACGCGTAAAAACCGGAAATGCTTCTTACTGTTAAATGCAGCAGGGATTTATTTAATTGGATAAAACCAAAGGAGAATTCGTTTTTTTATTTTAATTTTTTATTATATGAGAGTTTTGTTTCAATTTCAACTGTGTACCTACAACCTACATAGCCTGCAGAGTTGAATGTTTGCGCAAAAAAAAAGAAAGTTACATCGGCGTTAATAAGTGATAACAATTACAGTGGGTGTACTAAACGAATCGTGGTTAATTAAATGTCATTGCATTACTCGTATGTCAGATGTTCTACTGCGTAATGCTAATAAGTAGCTCAGGTTTTACTTTGCGAATATAAGAGGTTTAATATTTTTCACAATTATATCGTGTAATAGGTTTATGGACGGACTATGTACAATAAATTAACACTTAGTTTGTTTGCTTTAAGTGTATGCATGTCATGGTGGTGTTTTAATTATCGGTAACAGTCACTCCCTCCTATTGTACATATGACCCAGTATGCCGAATACATTAGAAAAGTGCAAGAAAAGTGTATCTAATATAAAAATATGGAT
The DNA here is from genome assembly GCA_932526625.1 of Rhingia campestris. Taxonomy (NCBI): domain Eukaryota; kingdom Metazoa; phylum Arthropoda; class Insecta; order Diptera; family Syrphidae; genus Rhingia; species Rhingia campestris. The sequence goes on from OW052183.1 coordinate 32,744,008, forward strand.
CTGTCATCAGACTAAAATATCATTCAAGATGACCAAATTCTGTATCTTAACAGATAATGATGCTCATTGCATGAAAAGGTTATATTCAAGGCATCCTTGATCAGTCGAACACGATTGGGCGTTGTATTATGTTAATGAAGGCGATGAGAAGGAACATTCGAATACAAATTCAAAACTTCTTCTAATTTTCTAATTCGACAAAATATGGATCTGTCATCAGACTAATATATCATTCAAGATGACCAAATTCTGCATCTTAACAGATAATGATGCTCATTGCATGAAAAGGTTATATTCAAGGCATCCTTGATCAGTCGAACACGATTGGGCGTTGTATTATATTAATGAAGGCGATGAGAAGGAACATTCGAATACAAATTCAAAACTTCTTCTAATTTTCAAATTCGACAAAATATGGATCTGTCATCAGACTAAAATATCATTCTAGATGACCAAATTCTTCATCTTAACAGAAAATTATGCTCATTGCATGAAAAGGTTATATTTAAGGCATCCTTGATCAGTCGAATCGATGATAATCAACTCGTGGTATTCTCGAACACGATTGGGCGTTGTATTTCATTAATGAAAGCGATGAGAAGGAACATTCGAATACAAATTCAAAACTTCTTCTAATTTTCTAATTCGACATTTGGACTACTCGATTTTTTGCTTTCATTTAAAATGCTGTCAATAGGTCTGTTCCCATATAAATCATTTTTACTCAAAACCGTTCCCGTACACAATTTTCTACAGTCAAAATCAGCAAGAATAATACTGTACGGGAACAGACCTAATTTTTTTCGTCGAGTATTTGGTTTAAAAAACAATTTCTGGGCAAACATATTATTTCATATAAGCGGTAAAATTAGCGAAATTATTCCAATCATTGCAGAAGTATTTTAACGGCGTTCTGTCATGTAATTATCTCAGAGTAAGCATATGGCTATTGTACGGAGTTAACTCACTAAGATCAGCAAGATCATTTTATCTCATACTTCTCGAGTTAACTCGAGGGTAATCCTAAAACTAGGATGATCTCGCACTAAAATGCTGTACCTAAACGTCAGAAGAAAACAAAACTTGTATATCAATTTGTCGATTGACAGACTTCTCTTTGTCATGGGGTATTCAGAAGTCAAAGTTTTGCGGTGCAGGATCGCATGAGTTTTTCCTCGAACAGTTGGAATTTCTCGATTAAGGTGGATCGGAAGCAGGCTCTTTATATCTTCAGGGTTGTCCTTGCAGGATCGTGAGATTTAAAACCTTCACAAAAAGCGTATTTCTCAGATAGTTTCGTCATTTGATTGAGGAAAACCGCTGAACGAGAGGGTGATCTTGATGTCTCTGCTTCTATTCACTGTTGTCAGAAATTTTTGAATTTTAAACAGCTAAATTATATATTCTTGGTATAATTTTTAATTTCAACTTGTAGTACTGTACTATGTCGTATTTTCTAATCTTCTAGCTTTCTCTAGTAAATAAAGAAAATTATTTTTCGCAGCCATGCTTCTCTTATCTCAGCCTTAATTTGTTCATCTCCGTACTGTACTTTAAAATTGTAAGGCTATTCTAAACCGGTTTAAAAAAAAGCTGGTATACAATTAGCACTTTTCAAATCAAGCACCTTACGCCAAATCTTTGTGACTCCGATACCTGGAAAACTTGTAATCATGAAAACCTTCAAAAAGATTTTGGATTAATGGGAAGTTAACTGTTTCCTATGAATATTGACTAAAATGTTTGTTTTTGGGTCTAATTTCATCAGAAAATGCATCGTTGCAAGAAATAAAACTGTCGAGAGGAAAATCGAGCAACATTCGATGCTGAGCTCATCAGAAGGTCCATATTGATAGTTGAATACATTTTTTTTACCAACAAAAGACGCTTTTTAAGTACGAGATCATCCTTAGTTAACGAGAGAAACTTGTTTTTCAGTAAATTTTTATCCAGATTTAACTTCGAGATAACCAAGCAATTTTGGTGGGTTAACTTTGAGTTAAATGATCAGATATTTTGACAGATTGCAAAATTAGCATTTTATAATTTTTTTTGACAATCAGATTCAGATCTCAGCGACTCTTAATTATTTAAAATATAGAGTTAAACTGTAAAAAGACATGTAATATCGCGAAAAAAAACAATCTTCACTTGGTGACGGATACCAAACAGCTGACATACAGGGTGGCGCACCAATAGTGCTACAATAAGAAATTCAAATAACTTTTTTTTTAATCGATGTATTTCATTTTTTTTATTGGTTAGAAAATTAAATTTTATTTTAAATAGTTAGTTGTTTTTAAAGATTATAGATCGCAAATGACCTCCACGCTCTCCCACGCATATGCGGCACCTGATCAAAAAATTATTCATTGCGGCCTGAAGAGTTGAAGTTGGGATCGCCTCAATTATTGTCGTTATGGACTGCTTTAATTCAGTTAAATTCCTGGGTATCGTTTTATACACCTCTTGCTTGACATAACCCCATAAAAAGAAGTGTGGTGCAGTCAGGTCAGGTGACCTTGGGGGCCAGCGAAGAGTGGAGTTCCTAGAAATTAATTTGTTTGCGAATTTTTTGTTTAGCTCCGCCATAACTGGTCTGGCTATATGTGCAGTTGCTATATCTTGCTGAAACCAAACGCTGTTGAATGGTATACGTCTTCGGCGCAGTTCTGGGTAAAAAAACTCCTTCAACATCTTTAAATAACGGTCCCCATTGACAGTAACGGTTACACCGTTTTCTTCAAAGAAGTACGGCCCGACAATACACCTTGATGAAACTGCGCACCACACAGTGACTCGTTCTGGGTGCAGTTCCGTCTCATGGAGCATTTCTGGATTAGACTCTTTCCATATACGGCAATTTTGCTTGTTTACATTGCCGTTAAGATCAAAATGGGCCTTATCAGACATGAACAAACAATTGATCAATGTGTTGTCTTCTTCGGCCATTGATATCATTTTTTGGCAAAATTCCAGGCGAACAGGCAAATCCTGAGGGTTTAACTTGCTAGTAATTTAATATCCGTTGTAATGACCGTCTACTAACTCCAATTTGCCCCGATAAGTTTCGGGTCGAAACGCTCGGATTGGCCTGTATTGCAGATGCTACTGCTGCGATTGTATCCTGAACCCGAACATTGGCATCTCGATGGTAAGGCCTTCGTGCGATGCTTCCAGATTCGGCAAACATGTTTACAAACCTCATAATGGTCCATCTACTCGGGGGATTACCGCCAAACTCCCGCCTTAATTCCCTTTGGACGGAAATGACGGACTGCAAAGCATGGTACCGTTGCACTATCCAAATTCTTTTCTCCGTATCCCAAGCATCCATTTTTATAAATCTAAATAGTAACCTACAAAATAAAAAAAAAATAAGCCGATTACTCACACAGAAAAAAAGTTATTACGTTTTATTTTTGTAGCACGATTCGTGCGCCACCCTGTAGGTACCTTAAAAAATATGCTTTGTTAGCTTCACTATAACACATGCATTTACATGCAAAACTATTCCAATGAATTATTAAACATATATTCAAATATCTAATGCCATATTCATACTAATGACTAAATGGTATAACTTTTCATCGGACTCAGATGAAATCGTTTCTAAATTATAAACGATTACTTGAAATTAGCTAAAAATGGGTCAAAATAAATTGCGGTTAACTTACCATAATTTACCCAGCTAAAAACAGTTCTTGTTTTAAAATTAAAAAGTTCATAATAAATTTTATTGCTTTTTAAAAATTCGTGTTGCTATACATAATCTGAATATGTATTGCAAAGTTTCCCAGCTCCAAAATAAATAAATATACCAAATTGTAGTCATAGGAACTTTGTCTACCCGCATAAATAGTAGACGTAGTTCGATATGCTTCGCTGAGCCTTATTTCATGGTGTTACAACAAATGCGGGATTAAATTCAAATTTGCGAATACGATTTGGAAAGAATGGGTAATGAAGTTGGTTTACTTCAACCACCAAGCGTGCATATGAACTCCTACACAAGGTATTTCTTGATATAATTTTTTGTGATTAAGCAAATTTACACACAACAAACCCATGGTACAACTTAAAGCATTGGTTATGTTGGGTTTTTGCGTAGCACATATATTTTAAGTTGTATCATGGGATATCTGGTTTAGTTGTATTATGGCAAAACGACACAAAAATAACAACGCGAAGACGATATTTGTTTAGTTGTATCATGAAAAAACCTCAGCCAACTCAGCTACTTAGAAATAGCAGAGTTAATAAAAATCTTTCAATAATAATTGATAAAATGAGAATTGTTAGGCAGAGTCATCAGTTTGTAAAGTTTGTGACAATTGTGGTATCCAGGGGTCTATTCGTGTAATTTCAAAAACGATCGTCGCACAGTGGGGCAGAATGCCCTAAAATGTGGCATCAAATCAGCCGTTACATCTAAGAACCTGAAATTTTGCACAATAGCTTTGAAGACCATACCCAAGATGTTTTCAAACCCGCCCACTAAAAAGCCCACTTTTTAGAAATGTGCTTATTTGACAATATTAAAAACTTAAAAAAAGGCCTGCAAAAATTCGTGGAAGCTGGACGAGGGTTTTGCCAGTTTTGCCAGATTATATATTCATAAGTCGTATGGGGACTAAACAGGTTATGCAAACAGCAGAATCGTCTGCTTCTGACCCGTGAAAAGCTTGTTTATAGGAACTATGTCCCGAACTACCATCAAAACCCCACTTGGATATTAAGGTACATTTCTCAAGTTCCTCATCTTCGATTGTCTCAAGAACACACTCCAACATCGAAAGTAGTCTTTTTGATGTAATATCAAGTAAAGCTTGAAGACTGACTTCGGCACTTGTAGCTGTAATTTTCATTTGATCTTTGTGAGGATAGCAATCTTTCTTTGCATTCTGCACAACTTTATAAGACGGAAATTTTTCGGGAGCACTCATTCTTATCACATTATATTGGTGTCGTGATAATTTCGCTGCGACTAATACTGCCAAAACATCTTCTCCAGTCATACATCTTTTCTCCTGCGACTTGTGAAATGCTTTTCTATACTTTTCAGCTCTATTGGGGCTTAAAGTTGCTTCTTTTAGGAGTTTGGAGGCTTGGATCTGTCCGGAAGCTCTTAAGCTCATTTGAGTAGCATAATTGAGGACATTAACAGGTATCGAATCTCTCAAATCCTGCGTTTTGACCCTTTTTGATCGTTCAGAAGAAGTTTCAAATCTTACTTCCGGACGACCACGTTTTTTTCCTGAATCCGATAATGCTCTATTAAATGAAATTAAACTGTTTAGCCATTTTTTGTTAGCTTTAAAAAATGTTTCCTCGATCCTGCAAGCTTTACACCACCGAGTCTTAAAATCAGTTTTGAAATGCGAGAATGTTTTGCTTAAAACTTCTATTTGGGTCTTTTCAGTGCTTCTAGTTAATTTAATAAGTTCTTCCTTTAAAAAATTGAACTGTTCTTCTATAATTATGCTCCCAGAGCTTCTCATAATGCCAACTAGTTCACTTCTTGCCAAAAAAATAGAATTTGAAGAAAGTCCTAAAGTAACGAAAGAAATGTATCAACCGAAGGCACCATACAAAAATCCAAATATCACGAAAAGTGCAGAAAAGCAGCAGGATTTTTTGACGAAAATACAAAATACACATCAAACACATTTAAAAACCACCAAATTTAAAACTCGGACGAACCCGGAACACAACTAAAAGTCCACGGGATTTAAAAAAAACTTTAAAACACACACTTTTTAAGAACTGATCACAGGACATCACCTCTATTTTAGGATTTTTTTTTTATTTTTATTTTTTGTGCCTAACACATTGTGACATACCTGAAGTTGAAGGCTCCATACCAAGATTTTAAAATTATTTGCTGATCAACAAAAATTTGGGCTTTATAAAGAGAACAAAAAAACACCAATTTTTTTTCTAAGTCAACTGAAAAAAAATCAAGCTTCAACTAAGCTGCGCTGTGATGAATCAAATAAGTCTAAAAAGAAATCATTTGTATTTTTGAATAATGTGGATATTATTTGATCAAAAAAAAAAAAAAAGTTATAGATATTCTCAATTTATTTTTTTTAATTAATGCCAGCTTTTGGACCATCTTGCCCGCGTCGTCAAGATGATATTATACAAAACAGTCCATAAGTTGAAATATCTCTGTTTTTCACCGTTATAAAATTATATGAAACATTTGTCGGATCGTTGAAATGATATCGTCTAGACAATAATTGCAATTAAATGATCGTACATAGTGCTCTGAAGGAAAGAATATATTTCAGACCAATGTCGTCGATCAGTAAAACATCGACATCGACATAAACATTTATTTTAGAACTTACATCAATTTGTTTGCTTCTGCTGTCGATGTTGATATAAGAATATGCTCCTAATATTGATACAAATGCATTTCTGGTTTTACGATGATCTCACTGATCTTCAAGTCAAAATATGACATCGTACGAATGACATATTTATATTTTTATATTAATGATTGTGTTAAATTTAAACTCTGAAATGGTGTTTATCATCCATTATTTGGTATTATTTGGAATAATGTGAAATAAAGCATTCGCTTTTTCCTCAGTTTACAAATGGACACTATTGCCAATTAACGTCAAGAGTCGTTAAGACTATTTTATTGTTTTATGTTAAAGAATTGTTCATTAGTACCACCTTGGATATCCAAATTTGGCACCATGTATTTCTCTAAACGTAAATTAGAGCGTTTTATTCCCAAACTGTCAGTAAATGTGTTTTAAGCAGGAAAATAAAATTACGTCATATGATTCTGTTAGACAATAGAGTAGTTCGCGACAACGTCAGTGTAAATAAACGAAAAAACAATGTGACAGCCAGCTAAATTGAAGTAAAACAAACAAAATTTGTTGTCTGTCGTCAATCAAAATTTTTGTTTTTAGTTATTCATTAAATTAAATTATAATTTAAGAGAAAAACAATCATTGAGTAATTGATGTCCTACAAGCTTGACTGATAATTAACAAAATAGATAGATCTATTGACATTCGTTATATGCATATTTATAATAAATATAAAAACCATTTGTTATTGTTAGAAACACTGTCGAGTTCGGAAGCACTATAGACCACCCTCTTAGTTTTTAAAATCTTATATTCTACATTCTACAGTCTATACACACGTGTTGAACTAATTCTCATTAGCGAAGCCTAGACAATTTTCACGCCACACACAATCAATGGCATTGAAATAAAAAAAACACATGTAAGTCATGAATGAGTGAAGTCTGTTTCTATGAAATTACGCTGTAAAATTCCTTATCTTACACAACAAATGCCGGTATAAACAAAACAAAAATGTGCAAAACAACAACAAGCGAATTGGTATTCTAGAAAAGTACTTGAAGTGGGCCTAATAGTGATTACAATTTGATGTTCTTTTCATCTTTTCATCGGACAAAGGTTATTCTATTAACCTTGAAGTTCCTAAAAGCGATTAATGTATGTGTTATCATTGACCCTTGAAAATACTATTTGTTTGTACGAATCGATATACAAATTTAACCCATATGACTTTTATGACTTTCGTGGAATTCCATTATCTGGTATTATTATTTTGAATCAATGCATGGAAAGGTGGCGGTTATATAAAAATAAAAATACATAGAAATGAATGTTATGAAATGGACTTACTGAATAAGGGACTATATGCGTACATCCCTAATGACGCAAAAAAAATATATATTTAATAAAATCCGTCCCAAAAACAATTATATTCGAATTAATAGGAGTTCTGCAGCTCGGGTAGTCGATTATTTAAAATGCTATCACATATTAAATGGCGCTTATTCAATGTTGAAAACATATTATGCTATTAGTGGACTTCTAAAAACTGTCGCTACTTTAGGTCTGTTCTTATATTTCTGCAGTCAAAATTAGTAAATTCCAAAATTTCTTGGAGTGGAGGTTCTGTCAAGGTGATGCAAATTAACCAAAAAGTACGGGAACCAGTTAAGTAAAATTCAGTAAAATTCATACATAAAACACATGTCAAAATTAACGATTTAAAAATGTCAGACATCAACCGACTGTCATCTATTTTTCTTGTTTTTTACCAACAGAAATTTCAGCAGTAAATATTTTACTGATTTTTATGGAGGGTTCGTTTTTTCATAGGCTTATTAGCTCTTTCTTTTACTACTTATTTGGTACGGAAACAGCAATAAGTACAAATCTGTAAGAATAAGTAGAAATTTTATTGTACGGAAAAAGACATTTTATTTCAATTTAGATAATTCGCAGAACTCTTACAATAACATGAATTTTTACCAATAAATAAATAAACTACTTGTGATATTTTAAATATTCTAAAAGCCGAAACATTTGCGGATAAATGAAAAGCAAGCGCTTTCAAGAATATGATTTCGGGGCTTTTGAAACGCCATTTAACCGTTAACCATAGAATTAGAAAACTTATGGCATTTTCCATTGGTCATATTCGCGACTCCACTTATAAGAAGTGATCCAAACAGTATTCCTCAGAGATTTGTTCCTCCACTTACTCTCCTGAATTTTTTCGAATTAGTGGAACAACTCACTAAAGGGGAATTTTTTCTTCAAATTACGTAGAGCCGAAACTTTATGGCGTTTTCCATTGGTGATATTCGCGAATCTCTTATTAGAAGTGATCCAAACAGTATTCCTCAAAGATTTATTTCTCCACTAACTCGGCATACTGAAAAAAGAGACCGTAAAGTGCTACGAGGTTGAAGTGAAACTTCATGCATCGACGTTTCTTAAATAACAGAAGTCCTTCCTCATCAAAAGAACTGTTGACTTTTTGGCATAATTTCCATAACGGAGAGCTCTCTAATGCTTACGCTCTCGTTTTTTTTCTGAAACAAGTTTTCGCATGTTGTTCTTCTGTCAGCGCTTGGCCCACTACAAATTCAATTTTCTGATCATGCTTACGCTCTCGCTCTCTTTTGCTTAAAGAAGTTTTAGGTTTGTGTTGTTGTTTGCCCGCCGTTGTCCCACCATGCGAGCCTTGCCCTACCCTTAACTTTTCGTGTTGAAATTTCGTTTCATTTGAGTTTGGATTTACTCCTACGAGCTCAAAGAAGTTTCCCTTCAAAAAATGTACTGGTTCCTTAGGTAAGGAGTCGTGGTCCACTTGTGGATTTCACGGTGATCTCGAAGGGATCCATAACTAGAGTTGCCTATAATGTTTCTGGCTAATTAGGTTTTGTGTTTTTTCGGGGATTTTTTATTAGTTTTTACTTCTTATAAAATAAAGACTGATCACACTGATTTGTGAATGTAAATCCAGTCATATCTACTCTGCAATAGAACACCCATTGTCCTTGTTACCTGAATAATCATTTGATCAAGTTTGGCACAGAGCGCTAATAGAAAAGTAAATAGCATTAGGAAAATATTTAAATACATTTTTCCAATTAATTCTTATACTCTTAAAATGCATAGTAGGACCAGGCTCTTAAAACTTACACCATGCTTAGGGTTCGGCAGCAAAAAATTAAAAACAAAGGATTCGCAATATTAATCTTTCAACACTTAGACCCTATTATACCATATTCGTCTTTTGCGAATTGCATTATAGTCCGTACCAAATCAGTTGGCCATTCTACTGCGCAGGTCTCTTAAAATTTATTTTAAAATATCTTAAATTTCTCTTAAATCCTCTATCTGCGCATCCGACCGTTGGCTAGTTCAAACAAACCAGTTCGCCATTCTACTGCGCAGGTCTCTTCAAATTTATTTTAATTTCTCTTAAATCCTCTCTCTGCGCAATCAACCGTTGGCCAACTGATTTAGTACGCACTATAAAAAGCTGTTTGCGAAATAACCATTGTTTTTCGATTGGAACCAATTAAAGAAAATCTGAACTTAACTGCTGTTTACAACTTTGTCATATTTAGTTAGTTAGTTAGTTAGATTGGCTGTTCGTACAAGACGAAACACAATTAGCGCTGGAGTGCGCCGTTTTGATGCCAAATACTCGTGCGGTTAAATGTTATATCTTGTTGTTAGTTGGCGTGTACTAAATCCAACCAGTGACATTAAGGTAGGCGATCAGTTCTTTGATGTGTTTATCAGAGAGGTCGCGGATATTGTCAAAGAAAGGTTTGCCTAGAGTTCATTGTCTTGCTCTTGACAGAGCCGGGCCGAGAGTCAGCAGATGCTGGCGGCACCTCCTTACAACCCGGGAAGTGTGTGTTAATTAGGATAGACAGAGATTCGGATGAGGTCTCTGCCCAGCTACCATCCAACTTTCTTATTAAGGACGGGTTTGAATGGTCCTTCGCTAAGATTTTGCTCAGTCTGGAAGAGTCTTTAAGGGTATTAATGGATTCGCAGTATTCCTGCCAAGATTCCTTCTTGGCGCTACGAATAGCCGCTTTGTATATTCTGAGGCAATCTTTATAGGGCTGCCAAAAATTGTATTTATGGCAGATGTTAAAGATGACCCTGGTCATATTCCTAAGTTTACTAAGGTCCTCACTCCACCAGGGAGGTAGTTTTTTCTTACCGAAACTGGCTGGACACGAGACCTTGAAAGCAGTACTCATTGCCTTCTCAAAGGTAACGATAGCTGCGTTCAGTTCGTCTGTCGAAGTGAACTTAGATTTTGGTATTACTTGAAGTCTAGATTTAACTATTTGGTCATACTTTGGCCAGTTGATTCTTTTGGGATTTCTAAAGGGGATTGGTGCATCAATCCGAATATTGACATCAAAGAGTATCCAGCTGTGATCAGAGAAGGATTTCAGGTTGGATACTCTCCAGTTATGCACCTTTAGGTTGTCGTTGTTTGTGGCTAGTGTGATGTCAATGACTTCTTCACAGCCCATAAAACTCACCGTGCTCGGGAATATGAAGGTTGGGGTACAACCCTTGTTGCAAATTGACAGGTTGTTATGAATTATAAAATCAAAAAGAGACTCACCTCGTTCATTGGTCTCTGAGCTGCCCCACAGGGTATGCCTGGCATTGGCATCGCAGCCCAGAATCAAGTGAGTCTTCTTTTTTTGATAACGTGGCTGTGAGAAACTCTACCTCCTTCGGCGGAGCATTCTGGTTATGTGCCATATAGGACGAAGCAGCATACAGACACTTCTGCCTACCAGTTTCAATCCGTATAACAGCTAGGTCGTTGCAGCTAAGGTTGGGACAAAAGAAAGCTTTGATGTGTTTTTTAACTAAAATACAGGATCTAGGCTTACTGTTATGTTTGTCGATGTTGTAGAATAGGTTGTAGTCCTTGTCATTGAGCCCTTTGATAGTGGAACCTCCCACCCAGGGTTCTTGAACTAGGCTGATGTCGATGTCTTCCTCTTTCAGAAAGACTAGGAGGTTTTCACTAGCGCACCTAGAGTGCTGCAGGTTAATCTGCAGATCTCTGAGCATCTCGTGTGGATGTGGCATCTAGTCGCAGGACTTCCAACAGATTGTTGGCGTCATCGACTTCGTCCGGGTCTTCACCTGGACGCGTTGACCTGAATATTTTGAGTTTGGCATGTCTGATGCCAAACCTCAATCTGTTATCGGCCTTCTCTAGGGCTTCTAGAGACTCCTCGTTGATGAGTAGGAGGAAGGGCTTAGTGTGTGGGGTTGGTGTCTCTACCTTAAGGACTGACCAGTCAGTCATGGGAATTCCGGGGTTATGCAGCTGTAGGACCTGGATCAGTTTGACCCTGTCTAAGTGCATATTGGGTAGCCAAATGCGGGCTCGCGGTCGCCAAGGAATGTCATCGGCTGGAACGAGCTTCAAACTAAAACCCGTCCAGTTGTTCCGAATCTTGGCAACACAGTTTTCGAGGAAATCCCTCGAAAATTTGTCCGCACATTTAACCACCCTAATACCCCTTACCACTTCTTCGGAATCGAAGCATGGCAGAGGGCCACCCGGATTGTCCAGCAGAAAGTCCATAACCATCTCAGACAGCTTGGCCTCAATCTCACCACAAGCGTCCGCCACCTTGCTACAATTTGTCGGCTGCTCCTGTCATATTTACAAGAGGAAATATATGATCCGATGTGCTTCTTCCAAATCCCAGTCTGCCAATAACTAACTTGTTACTTAGTTGCTTCACTAAAAGAATGTTTAAACTTTATATTATAAAAAATACAACATTTTTATGTTTTTTTTAAGTTTATAATTAATATAATGAGTACTTCATTTCCCTACATTTATTTTTAAAAAATTAATTCTTTGAAACGTTGAGCTTAACTGTAGCTTACATGGTCCTATCTGAAGTTCCAATTTTAGCCGGACTAATTTTTAAAGTATATATTAAAGTATAGTATGTGCTGATAATCTCACCAACCCTTTATCCACTCTGAACGGTTGTTTAGCTGTTATGTATTGGCCGCTCTTAGTCCACTAAGGGTATCGCAATTTTACTTATCGACTGACGTAGCCCTTGAGCCATAAATAGACCTTATCTCTGAACACCATTTTATTCAAAATAAGTGGTGACGATTCAGAAGGTCTTAGGTTTGAAGTATATTGATGATTTTTGTAAACAGCTGAATAGTTTTTAGAACTTGTGCTGGACAAGTATTTCCATAAAGAAATGTCAATCAGTACTGAACAAAAATACCATGGAAGTTTGACAAGAATCATGTGTTATCTTACATTGATCCCAACTTGTAAAATTCGTCTTCTTTCAGAAGCAAAATCTATTTTTGCCGATTTGATATTTTCACGTTTTGGGTTTTTCCGAGTCCTTAAATTTCTTTTTATTTTAAACTGGAATGACGTAACTTTGAAAACGATTATCACTCAGACGGTAGTCGAGACTTCATGAGCAATCGCTTAATAATCGTCTGTGATTTAACGATTATTGTTTTAAGTGAAGCAAATAAAGTGATATCGCCGACAGAAAAAACTTCTATTGATCTTCGTCATGTAAGATTTACCATCGAAAAGTTATCAAAACCGAATTTAATAAATTAAGGACCTCAAATGTCGAAAAAGTAATTTGCATAGAATCGGCTCAATTTTTGGTCGCTGGTCTGTCTGTGGCTTTTTCCTTCTGAAATAATTTCCGTCTCTAGATGGGAGTGGATATTTTATCTTAGGAACATCAGAGCATATGTCTTTCTTGATTGATCACAGTTTTTGTTTCCCCCAAAAAACAGAATACAAAACACCATGATGGCATCTCGAGATACTGTTTTAAGTGAAGCAAAGAAAGTGATATTGCCGACAGCAAAAACGACTATTGATCAAAAGATAATCGCTTTAAGGAATGAGGGCGCACTGCCACCATAAAAAAATGTAAAAAAAATTTTAAATTAAAACCTACTTAATATTTACTATCCACAGTATGGGAGTAATAAATAACCCCTTCTAATTCTCGTAGTTTAAATTAAAACAAAAACAATTCCATTGTCGCGTCGGTTTAATTGTTACTTATTTATCTCTGTTACTATCTATTAAGCTATGTATTCCGACCATTGCAAGATTGTTCGTCTTCTGATTTATCTAGGCATTATTTATGCATTTTTACTAACCCAGTTTTATATATATATTTTTTTTGAGTTAAAAAATAAATGTTAATTTATTCACAAGTTCAAGGACACCACGGTAACAGGTGTGATTGCATCATCATAAGCTAATAATTTGTGAGTAAAACTCTAATTACAAAGCTAATGGTAGGTGTTCATTTTTTTTTGTATAAACCAGACTTTCCGACACACCATTAGTTATTTTTGCCAAATCGTTCAAATTGTAAAATAAAAATATATTCTTTGGTTTTGTTTAATTAACATTCATCAATTTATGACTTTGCCTCTTATTTTTCATAAGTCGTAGCTGCGATGATTGCAATCTCAAATTCGAAATCGGAAAAACAGATAAACAGATGACGAATGTCATCACATCACAAATTTAACGATTCCATTCTTGGTTTCCGTGTGTTCAACATGTCAGGTTATCTGTGTCGGTTTGGCTATAAGCTGGATTAATGGATGTATGACAAACTTAAAAGAATTTGTTCTTCTTTCGTGAGTCATTTATTTTTCATGCGAATATATGTTTTCTATTTTTCCATTGTAACTTGTATTTGTCTAGTGTTAGTTTGCTTTATTCAGATGCTTACAACCTTCACCCAATGAATATAAAATGACCTAGATTAACAAGAACAATTTATATAATCGTTGATTCATTTTTAAAGGGCCATTGTAGCCATTGATATGAACTTGATTGATTTCAAAATGTAGATACATAGAACATTTTGAAAAAAAATTAATCCCCTCGGAATATAAATTTTGTTCAATCAAACTTATAACAATTGTCCCTATATCACGGCGAAAGCATTGTGTTAAGAAATAGAGCAATATTGGTTTCTTCAGAAAAAACCTAATTCGAAAATTTTGTCAAACCTATCAAATCCAAAAAGTGAGTTTGGCAACTCTTTCCGTCTGTCAGCTTGCCAGCGCAGCTGGTGGCTAGACAGCTGGATGTATTTACTTTAAATTTGATATAGCTAATTAGTTCTTGGGTTAGTATCCACATTTTTTTTTAATAGACATTATAGGGCCAAGGCCAAAACTAATAGCAGATTTTGGTAAAACCAACATTTTTCAAAAACGACTCTACTGATTTTGTTATAATTTAACACGTCAGTTTTTTTTAAATTAACTCCTTAAGAAGTTTTTTTTCCTAAAAAGTACAATAAAGCATTCTCGTATTTAGGTCAAATTGAAAAATCACTAAATTCTTGTGAACTTATTGTCTAGCTGAATAAAATTGAAAAATCAAAACGTTTTGATTTTTCTTCAATCAGGCGTCAATGCTTGACGTAGTGTATATTCATGATTGAATGCTTGATCAAGCCTCATGCTTGATGTGTGTATATGCTGCATCAAAGCAAATTTACAAATACACTCTCACATGCTTGATGAGATTTTGACGTGTGTATATGCCGCTTTATAATCAGTTTTGGCGACTTACGAAAAAATCACAATTTCTGCGCTTTAACTGATTTCCTTTAAATTCAGACTAAGCAGCACTTCCCTGTTGGCATTTTGAAAACTGAATATTATTCTGTTTAATTTTTTGCAATGCAGAATGTAGTAGCAGCCATTTTTAAGCAGAACCCTTTTCGATAACAATTGAAATAAACAGGTTTTATATCACATTTTTTTATCCAGGCTAAGGGAGTAAGACTAGAAAATTATCCAGGCTTAACAAAATCTATTTGGACTAAGGCCGTGTGCCAATTGAGTTAAAATTTTAGCCAGTGGATCATTTTTGACATTAGTGTGGTGAATAGAGACTTTAAAATGTTAACCTGGTCAACAGCTCTCTAAAATTTATACAGTGGCTAAATTTCTTTTGGGAAATAATTAAAAATTGTATTAAATTAATATCCCATTTAATCCCATTGACACAGCAAAAAGCCATTTGTTTGACCCCTGCAAAAATGTCAAAAATGTGACAGTGGATACAATTTTGCACGTAAATTGTTCGCGAGCGATATAGATAACAATTTAAAAAAACATATGAGAAGGCTACAATCCGCTGATCAGGCGCATCGTTAAATACCTTATCCCATCCCATCCTTAAGATTAATATCCCAGAAATGTGGATAAAATATTGAAAATGACGTTGTCACAACATATTGTTCAGACTGTTTATCAAAATCTTTTGTTGCTTGACAAAAAACAACATTTTTCTATTGCATATGCCTTGGGGTATAGAGTATACAAATGGTTTTTGTAGAAAAACGCCCCCAAAAAGTGGGCGTAAGTCAAAATGATCTAGGAACGAAATGTTCATATTATCATAAATTCATAACCAATGATCTCGCGAAAGTTTTTTCAAATATTTTAAAAATGTACCAAAAAAGGTTTTTTTTATTGAAAACGCCACCAAAGTGGGCGTGGCAAAAAACTTTGTAAAGACGAAATATCTCAGACACTTTTTAAAATTTCTGACCAAAAATTACGTTTATCTAAAGGGGGCGTGGCAGTGGGCGGATTTCAAAAATGCTTACACTTGTTCTGCTTCGTCGGCCAGAGAGTCTATATATCAAATTTCAAGACTCTAGCTCAAAATTTAGGGCCAAAAACGGTGGCACACAGGCGGGCGGACAGACAGACGGATAGACAGACATGTGTAGATCTACTCAGCTAGCAATCAGTTAAATAATAAAATAATATTTATATAGTTTAACTTACAAATTTAATTAAATCGTTTAGGAAAATAATAAGAATATTTTTTGTTGTCAATATGAATTTTTATTTAAAAAAAATAAATCTAAAAATTTCACTTTACTGAAGGATGTTTCCGGATAAAATTTTTCTGAAGACATTTTTACGAAAATTTGTCATCATAGTTACCATATTATGATGATCATGGTTCTCACCTATTGAATGTAAAAAAATAAATACGGGCTTTTCGTCTAATCATATTCAAATCTCGATAAAAAAGGTCTTAATTTTAATTACATTAAGGGCTAATTGCATAAAAGCTTTTTTTAAACTAACCACGGTTAGCTGCCTAAAATCTACCATAAAATATCTGAATAGTTGAATAAAGTGCAAGTTGGCGTTAGAGTTTAAGTTGTTTAGTTTAATCAATTGAATTTTAGTCCAAATGGTGTCGCATGATCTGCTGTCAACCAAAAATGTCTTGTCATTTGGTCATTGCAGAACTTCCTTGTGACACGTGAAAGAATTTAATGAAAACTGTCATAGAAAGACATAAATTGAGTGAATTCTGGTTCGATATTGAAGATTTGCAATTTTTCTTCACACAAAAGTACCCGTAGATGTTCATATTCTTACGTAAATAACACACTTGTGTAACTATGAATGTTGTTTGTGTTGTTTTTGCAAACTTCGTTGTTACATTTGTTCATTGAACTTTTATAATTGACATTAACCTAGATAATATCTAGTCATTGGAACACTTTTGGTATCCACTCCTAGACAATGACAATTTTTAAAAAAAAAGTAAAGATGCCATTGAAATCATTGTAATACTCTTTTTTAATGAATGAGTCTTCTCCATTTCAATGCCTTTATGGGTCATTAATTCTGGTTTTATTAAATGCAACTTCATATAGGAAGTCATTGGAGAGTAATCAAAGTATGTTGGTATGACATAAACATTTTTAAACCATGTTAGCATCAGACGGATGAACTGGATGTATTTTTTTTTGCGTATTTTTGTGTGTGGTATTTTCAGTTGGTAATACCCAATGGCCATCTCCTTACCGATGCAGAAGCAAAATTGATTCTGAACTATCTATTCTGAATGTATTTTAGTTAACTGTCAAACATAGGTGGGATGATAAAACTTGACACAATCGAGTTTTATTGAAACAATCGACAATTTTCAGCACATATTTTAGTTCAATCGATTCAACACTTACTTATTTTCACATAATTCTAGTTGTTTGCTTTTATCTCTGAAACACATCATTCGAATTTTAGTATTACGCCCTTCTTCATCCTCACTTTCCGACTCAAAGAGTATCATTTTTTATTGGAACTTGGAAATGATTTACGAATTTCAAAATTCAAAAATACTCATCTGACACTTCACATTATAGTTCACAATGATATTTTTAAGTACAAATCACAATCAAACTCCTTTCAAGTTACGTGCTGCCAAGAAACATTTGTTTCGAGTTGCAGGTCGATCAACAATCCTCGATTGATCAATTTACGTGCGGCACCCCCAATCAAAATTATTTCCTGAGAATTGCCAGAAAAGTATTTTTGGGCTGCTAATTGATCGATTTAGAATTATTTTCTCAACTCCGAACCCTTCTATTTTACCAAATTAAAAATGTCATTTGATTTTTTTTAAACAGCGTTTTATTCAATAGCTACTGAATAAAACGCAATATTTTGAAGAAATGATTCATATTTAACACTTTTTTTTAACTATACAATATTTTTAGTATGTTTTCTATATTAAACATTTTCAATTTCAAAAGTTTTTTTTTGAATAACATCTCTCATATGTAGAAGTCAAAAAACCTCCAATCCACACGTTCATGTAAACACGGTCTTAAGTTCCAGTTTACAGTCATTGTCTCAAAAAAAAAAAAAAAAACATTCCATCTCTGTAAGCCATATTATTATACCATTCATTAAACAAACAAAGAAATTGAAAAGAAAAAAATACATCTCTCACATCACTTGGGTGTCATGAAAGCGTCATAAAATGCGTTTGGAATACTCAATTCGTTTTGTAATCCTTTTCGAGCGTTCAGACAGAACCTCGGAATGAAATAAGCTGCCAAATTAGTAACGTATACATTATTGATTGATGGTTTAGAATTTATTACAAAAATTGAAAAGAAAACCACACTAACCGCAAGTTATGACGAATGGCACAGGGTATGCGAAATTGCTGAAACACCGGGTAATAAATCTTAAAACGAAATGCGGCAGTGACAAAAAAGGTTACAAAATGCTTTGTATTACATTCATTTGGTATTCATGGATAATAAACTATAAACCAATAACAATTGCCCGTTACGATGTGAAAGATATTAATTTTGGTGTGTCTCTAATTGGAATTTTATTCCGTTGTAAAATCATAAAAAAATGAATTATCTACTGTGAAAATGATTTGTTATTTATTTATGTTTGTCTAATTTGATTAATCATATTTATTTGTGTTTTACTTTATTTACAGCCTCGAAGAGATTGAACCTTTTGGACCATTAGCACGTGAAGATGGTAGTTCGGAAGCTGACGCTTTAGGTAATTTGAAAACAAAATATAAATATGAACCAATAATATAGCCGCGGTAACTATAATAGTTAAGCAATAAGGTACCTACGTGTTATTAATCGAAACTTATTTGCAGAATAAACCTTTTTTGTCAGTAAAATAGAATAATTTTACATATAATAGCTTTTATCTAGCAAACCCTACAATAATGGTATTTTACGATACGAAAGCCACATCAAAACAGTTAAAGTTAAAGTCTAGTTAATTCAAATGAAAAAGTTATTGAATTACAGATTAGTAATCCAATATATTAACTACTTAATAATTTGTGTTATCAACACGGGGATGAAACACTAAGTATGTTCCTCTACTTTTGCGGTAAAAATTTGTAAATTCATGGAGTGGAGTGTTTTCTAGAATAATTGACATAAATAACTAATGGAAGGATTTATTATTTCCAGACACCAACTGACAGTTGACTGATTTTAACAAACAGAAATGTTTGCAGCAAATTTGTTTACTAATTTTAAGGATGGGAAGTTTTTTTGCTTTTTCATAGGCCCCGTCTTTTACTAATTGTCCGTATAGTAACGTCAATAAGTAAAAATACGTAATACGTAAAAACATTATTGTAGGGGAACAGATCTACTTTTTGGCGAATTTATAGGCGGACCTAGACATTTTGTGTAGTTGACATTTAAGAAAAAATCAGAATGTCAAACGAAAGAAAACAAATGTAAATAATGAAAATTAATTAAATTCATTACATTCAGATAATAGGTCTGTTCCTGTACTTTTTCATACAAAAATTAGTAAATTCTCAAATTTCTTGGAGTGGGGGTAGATTATCTCAGAAAGAGACAAAATTACCAAAAAGTACGGGAACGCGTTTAAGTAAAAAACAGTAAAATTATATATTTTGTATGCCTTTTAAAGAACAAATAACATAAATCACCTGTAAAAACAAGCGAGTTGTCACTTTTAGAAACCAACTGATTCTTACCAACAGACAGATGCAGTAAATTTTTTTAAAAATTTTTATGGAGGGGTAGTTTTTTGCTCTCTCGTGAGCTCTCTCTTTTACTTATTTTTGCGTACGGGAACGACAATAAGTAAAATAAAAATCAGTAAGAATCAGTAAATATTATTTTGTACGGGAACAGACCTAATTATAACATCGATCTCTACATTATTATTTCACTAAAAAATCCGAGTTTCATTGATAACCTACTGCTAAAGTAGGTATTATGTTCCTTGAGTAGAGACAGCTGATGGAAGATGAAATTTAGTTAATGAAAAAGGGGTTTTCAATAAGGGCGCGTTAAAATGACCGTAAACATGCTGTATGGAGGTAACAACGAAATTCTTTTTTTGTGGGAAAGGACCATGTACGCCTTTATATATGGAATATGACAGAGTGGAAATGTTCGTCGCCTTTGGTGGCACGATTCGAAAGATACAATTTTCAATGAATCTGGCGCATAAATTTTATCTGGGGAATGAATTTTAGCAATGACCTGGGTTATGTAGATTTTGAGAGCATCGGTTGATTGCGACTTCTAACAATAGACCTGAGACTTCAGAAAACCTCACAAGCAAAAATGCTACGATGTCAAATCGCACGATCAAATCGTTCATGCGTAAAGTCTATTGAAGCGTTCGATGTGTGACACCTAGCGCCGTCCTGCTGGACCCACATGTCGTTCACGTGTATATCGTTCAATTAGGGCCAAACGAAACTGATTGCGATTCACAACGACGTCGTTTTCGAAGGAAGTACGTACCAATGAAAATAAATGGCATTTACGGCACATTTTCTATATAACCGATCAATACAAGTTGTGTTGTATTTCCAACAAACGGTGGAGTACCCCAAGGCTCAGTCCTTTCACCTACTCTCTATGAATTGTAATCCAATCCATTCATTCGCTAATGATAGCACTCTCAACTTCGTTTACTCATTAACAACTCCACGACTAGATCCCCAAGTTGTAGAGTTACAACGCCAGCGAATGTCTACTGAACTCAATTCCGACATGATAATGGAATCAATCAAATGGGGTACCAACAGGCAACAACCGTGTTGAATTTAATGCGTCAAAAACCCAGTGCTGTCTCCTATGTCTGAAGCGGGATACCAATGTAGCTTAACATAAAATGGAAACAGCTCGGCATGTATGTTAGCCGACACCTTCGTTGGAACCAGCAAATTATAGTTGCTGCAAAAGTTGTTGCCTAGGATTCCTTAAACAATGTAAACGGTTTTTCACTTAATCGGATTTAGCTAATATTTCTAAAGCCTATATTCGTCCAAAACTTGAATACAACTCGCACATATTGGCAGATGCTCCTGCAACTTGCTTGAGTCTACTTGATCGTTCAGCGTCATGCTATCAAACTTATTGACAACCAAGGAAATTGTAGGCAAATACCTTCGCTCGAACACCGGCGGAATATTGGATGCCGTGCGCTCTTATACCGGTACTTCTACCATAAATGTTCTGATGAAATAAATAGTTGTATCCCGCCTGTCCGTCAGTTTAATCTTGTGGCCTCTTCCGCACATCCATATTGTTAAAAGCCTGTTTTTGGGCGCGTTTCTTACACTGATATGAAATGCCGTGCCTTCTTCAATATTTCCGTATGATTACAATCTACAGAGGTTCAACATTAACGCGCACCGTCACCTCAATCTTTTCCCACCTACTCCCAATCTCTTATTATCCTACAAACCCTTTTCCTTCTCTCCATCACTACGTTTCATAACCTTAAGGGACTAAGTTCTAAGTGCTGAAGAATATTTAAAAAAAAACTAAAAATTCAGGGCCTCAAAACTTTGCTTCTCTCTTTTCTACGCTTAAAGTTTTTTTTTGTTGACACAAATAAAGGGACATCCTGTTTAACGTCGACTTCGAATGCCATATTTCAGAAGCTTCTCATGACAGTGCTACTTTTGGAGGTTTGTCAGACTTTCGCAAGAGGTGTTGTCTCTATCGGGATTTAAACCAGGGACCCGTGCTTAGTAGCGCAACGCATTAACGACTATGCCACTGCAACCACGGACCAATGAAAACGCCGTCACAACACATGTACCAAACACTTACTTTTTGCGGATGCAATACCACCTGGTGAGCCTCTTGTGGGTGTTCGTCATCCTATATACGGCAATTTTGGTTGTTCATTCATTCAAAATGCGCCTCGTCGCTAAATATGATTTTTCAACCAAAATTATGGTTCTCTTCCAAAGGCTCCAAAACGCAGTTAGAGAAGAAACGGCGTTATAACTATATGGATAAAGTCCAGTTAATTAAACTGATATAACGACTTTTGATCCACCTTCTGATTTTAACCATTGAGCTTTGAGTTCAGCAGTCATTTGGATCTCAACGCAAAATTTGCCTAGTTAAAGTTTGCGGAAGGCCGGTGAGCAATCGACTGCCTTAAGATCTCCTACATGCTCTCACGGACAGCGGTGATGTTCCCGCGTACGAGTCATGACTAATTTCTTATCGAACCTGTCATCTCGAATTTGGTTTCCAAACGTTGGTGAGTCGACTCTGAATGGAACTGCGTCTGTCGTAAAAAGGTTGCACAATGTGCGCAACGATTGCATTATCGAACACTCATTTGGCTAGTAAAGTTTTTTTTTTCATTTGGCTTATTGTTTAACTTGCCATGGTGATTTGGCATCAGTGATTGAATAATAAACAACAGATTTGCCAGACGCCGCACCGCCAAAACAACATAGCCGGCACATGGCCTGTGAAAGAAGAAAAAGGGCTTGCAGAAAATAAAATCAATACTAACTACTATGATGATAATAACTATCAAGAAGGGAATACATATTAGGTATGTTCCCGTAAAAAAGTATTTTGGTTTATTCTTACAGAAATGTACTTGTTGCCGTTCCCGTACACAAAAATTAATAAAAGGGAAAGCTAAGGAGTGAAAATACTACCCCTTCATAAAAATCAGTAAAATTTTAAAAGTTTGCGTGCTTACAATATCTAACTCGTTCAAGAATTGAAGTATCAGGACTAGCAAGGCGTAGATTCGGTGAATGGGCCCAAAACAATATTGATCCCAATTTTCATAAGCGAATTTTGTTTAGCGATGAAGCTCACTTTTGGTTGAATGGATACGTCAATAAACAAAAGTGCCGTATTTGGAGTGATGACATCCTAAAGTATATGTTCAGACACCGTTACATCCACAAAAACTGACTTTTTTTTTGGTTTATGGGTTGGTGTAAAAATTGGTCCGTACTTCTTCAAAAACGATGCAGGCCAGAACGGTACAGTCAATGATGACCGCTATAGAGCCATAATTACTGACATCTTCGTTCCTCAATTAAACAACCATGATGTGCAGGAGCTGTGGTTTCAACAAGACGGCGCAACATATCACACAGCTCGTGCCACAATTGATTTGTTGAAGGAAACGTTCGGTGAGCGCATAATTTCGCGTTCTGGTCCTGTGAATTGTCCTCTAAGATCGTGCGATTTAACGCCGCTTGACTATATTCTGTGGGGATATGTAAAGTCAGTAGTAACGCCCATAAGTCCGAAACCATTAACCACTTGGAGGACAACAGTCGCCGCGTTATTGCCGATAAACGGCAACAAATGTTGGAAAAAGTCATCAAAATGGGACCTCCAGATTAGACTCCAGCCGTAGCGGTCATATGCCAGAAATGATATTTAAATTATAATTCCAGAAAAATATCTTTCGAATAAACTAAATTTCATGTCAATTTCAAAAAATCATCTTTGATTTATTCCATTTCAAAGTTCTAAACCTCTGAAAAAACACCCTTTACCTTAAAATACAAGGTGTCGCAAAAATAACCTTCCGATGTTTTTTGGCTGTAATTTAAAAAAAAATGAAAAACTTTGATTCTTCTTGTGGATTATTTTTATTTGGTCTTTTAATTGTTCATTATTTATTAACGTGTATTTCGCATGTGTTTACTACACAAATGTCAAAACAGAACTGACATTAGGGGCCAATCGCAAAATTTATAGCATTTTCTGATAGGAGGATTACTTTTGCGCCACCTTGTATATGGATCGACTCAGAATCGCTGTCACTGATCTCTTACGGTCTATACTTTTGAGCTAGGATAATGAAATTTGGTAAATATAGTCGTTCTTCGTGTCCATTGAACAAATATACAATGTTTTTTTTTTTTGGTTTAGCCTACATGTTTCATTTGTGGAAATTACTTATGACGAAATGTCACAATCGTTTTTTAAAAGTTTAAAATATTTACCACCTCAATTGACACGCCCAATTCATGAGCAAATTTCCGATATGGTTGTAAAATTTTTTACATACAAATTTCGACATTTCACTTACCATGTCCTAAATTTACCAAGTTTACATACAACGTTAACGCCGACTTTCCGACGTTGCATGAATATCAAACCTTTCATATATTTTTATAACCGAAATAAACGTACATTTTAGGTGAAGCTGTAATAACTGGAATCAATGGAGCACCCGATAGCAATGGATTCATTCAACCAGGCTTCCCTTCCTACAGTCCCTTCTTCACCAATCCTATGTTTTCATCATTTGGAGATATTGATTTTGGATTTGGCAATGTGGTACCTTGGTGGAAAGGGTAAGTAAAACACATTTAACTATATTGTGCTCTGAAATATATGGGTTCGGGGTCAAAACTTAATTTTAAAATAAAATGGATTTTACAATTATTTTTATAGTTGGATAGAGTGAACTGTCACTTTTAGACAGTCCGGAAAATGAATGACTTTTGATCCTCCTTTCCTTCAACCATTGTCCTGCGTTTAGGACTGGTTGTAGATCGTATTCTACTAATTTATTGTACCAAAACTAATCCTACATACGTAAAAATATTGAGGAATTTCTTCTTTTGTTTTGGTACTTAAACATTTACGTGAAAGTGAAAAATGAAGTTAAGAACAAGCACATAAGTGCTACTTGGGTTCATGCTGAACCGCCACTTCTACCTACCTACCTAGACATTAGAGGCATTTAGAAAGAAAATGGAAGATTCACATCTATATATCTGTCGAAGTTAATTTATGTCCGTTTAATTTAAATAGATAACATCTTAAAATCACCACTAAAAATAAAATTGTCATTTATGGGATTAAACTGTGATTCAATTGAATTTAAAGAATTTTCATTTTAGATTAAAATTGTGATCACGTAACTATTGAATAACAATTTAAGTACCTACATCACCACAGTATTATCATTTTATTAGATGATTCTCATTTGAAGTCTGTGAACCTAATGGTAATTGATTTCTTGTGCTCAATCCAACATTGTATGGGAAATCAACAATTGGTTAGTTATTTTCTTTAGTGTTGCTAGATAGTGAATCCTCATCAATATTGTTGCTAGGACAATATTGATGAGGATTCACTATCTAGCAAATAAGACCAATTAGCCCCATTTTGTTTGTATGTATCTTCCTTTCGCATATTTTTATAGTTTTTCGATATTAGACCTATTCGTTTCTTCCCATACATTTTCAGTTTTTTGAAAAAACGTAGGTAACGTAAACGCCTTAAAATTGCTTTGTAGACGTCATTTGAAGACGCTTGTTAGAGCAAACACAAACC
This sequence comes from Rhingia campestris, assembly GCA_932526625.1. Lineage (NCBI taxonomy): Eukaryota > Metazoa > Arthropoda > Insecta > Diptera > Syrphidae > Rhingia > Rhingia campestris. Next base: position 32,769,338 of record OW052183.1, read on the forward strand.
CGTGTTCCGGGTTTTAGTTTTACCAAATTAACTTTGCCGATGCAAGACCATTTTAGTCACGTGACATTGGACTAAATGTCACGTGACACTGGCGAAACAAGTTGAACATTTAGGCATGGACATTCAGATATGAGTTAAACATCTGATTTTGCAAAAAAATAAGAAATAACCTTATTAAGGTTATTTCTTATTTTTTTGTTGAGGAAATGCAAAATTGTAAAATAAGGGTTAACATTGTTTGACATTTACCTTGCCATTCATTAAGAGCGTTTTAGATTGGGATTTTCAGATTTGCTCCCAGATTTCAGATTTTACCCGTCCCAATTGAACATAAAAGTTGTTAATCTGGTTTTGTGTGTGTGTTAGTGTGCCATTTGACAGCTTATTGTTTATCTTTAGGCCGCAGTTATAGGTATCATTGAAAACCATCATTTGAAATTTTCTTTTACTCATTGCGGCTTTTTATTAAATTCAATCATTGGCAAGTTGGTGTCAAAACAAAGCTTATGAATTTTAGAACACGATTATTCACAAAAAGTTTAATTTCTAATTATACTTTTCGCAGAAAATCAATTTTTAGTTTTCCCTGATCGCAAAAAAAACAAATCTTGATCGGTGATATACAAACTTCAAACTGGCATAAGTCAGATGTGTTGGTGGATGTAGGTGTAGATCTCACTTATGGCGTTTTCCATTGGGAAATCTAGATTTTGAACTGAAATTTGACCTTTTTGAGTGTCAATGGAACACGATTCAGATTTATTTTTTTTGTCATTGTATTGGTGTCATATTGTGTCTGTGAAGTTAGCCTCGGTGTAGCTGCCAAAATTTAAAACATAACACAAATTTGAAGATACAGAAATTATCTTCATCACTTTCCGAAGACGAAGTCGAACTAGATGAATTTAATAGTTCACGTATAACTGTGTCTATATCCATTAATAAATCCAAACGCGAAGCACTCTTGTTTTTCACAACCCAAATAATAAATCAAAACGAAAATCACTCTAGTCAAACTGACAGCTATCATTTGTATTGGTATTGGTAAATCTACCAAAAAATACAGATTTGCAAACTTGATTTAAGATATAAAAAATCAATTTTTTTGCCCAATGGAACACAACAACTGTCAAAATCGGTCTTTTGACAGCTTCAGATCAAAAAAAAATTTATTTTTTTCCCAATGGAAAACGCCATTATAGTACGTTTCCACATAGTCGAAATGCGTCATTTCAGCGGATTTCGGAATGCTTCGCATTTCCCCATACAATTTCACATTCTGAAATTCGGCATTTCGCTGAAATAATATTTCAAATGACGTCCAACCGAGTTATGTCAAATCAAACAACATCCCTACAAAAGCAATTTTTTTCTCCTAGAAACATCAAATTGCTATGTAATTTGTTCTAGATAAATCGTTCACAAAACAAATTTAAATTTAACAAAATGATGTCCTATACAATTTTGTTGGTGTAACACGATCGTTAGTACCCACTACCCAGGGCCTAGCTTATTCTCACAACCATCTCTAGTTCTTATATTATTTCGAATCGAACAGTTAAGTTGAGATAAGCATTTCTAAGCAGTTGATAGCAAGAGAAGGTCCAGTAAAAAACAAAATAAAATGTTTGACAGTTGGAATGCGTTTTATTTTTGGTGGGAACACTATTTTCAAATGTTGAATTTCGTTAATGAAATGACGAGTTTCGGTCCGGTGGAAACGTGCTATTAGAATCGAGTTTCATCAGAAGTGCTCTAGATAAAAAAAATGCTTTTTGTATCCCAATCGAAAACGCTATAAGATTTTGCGTTCCACATCACCTCACCTCATTTTGCAGTTTGCAGTATTAGCCGGAACACGGCCATTGATTCCACACGTTCCAAGAACAGCTGGGAATATGTCAGGTTAAGTCTTTTTCATATTTCGTAGGAAACTAAGTATTTAGAAAATTAGTATTTTTTGAAATTGAAACCAACGGCAATTCAGCAATGAAATGGGTGGATATATCATTTTGAACGGCGCGCGTTCCAGATTTTTTTTTTTTAAACTTTTAACCAAAATTTGGTTGGTGTTCGATGTTAAAGTGGTTTGTCAAAACTCTCTGTGGAAAACTCACCCTTTTGTTATTAAAAGCTAAGAAATACTTGCACAAATGCCAACAGTAAGTCACTCATTAGCTCCTCAGCGTTTATTAATACGGGGTTCAGTTCGGTTCGGTGTGAAAACCTTTATCTAAGATATTCGGAATGATTGCAACATACACTAGTCGGCATAAGTATTTTGACGAAACCTTTTTGTGACTATTGAGACTAACTTTGCTTGGTATCGTTAAAACAACGGTGCAAAAATGATGCGCGAAACAAAGAATCTATTTTTAGCTCTATGCATGCCAAATTTTGTATTGTTTACCTTTTGCATTCTCTTTCTGCTGATAAGAACGCATGCAGACAAAGAATTTTTACGTGGCATAAGTATTTTGACGGAAACTTTGTGTAAATATTTTAACAGTTTTGAGCACGTGATAACCAAAAAACTTGTGTAGTTAACTTTAATTTACATTAAACGTTGATAACAAAATAAAAATTTATTAAAATTTATTAAAAACCATGGGTAAAACGGCTGAGTTGAGTTTGGTTGTCAGATCTTCAATGGTAGCGAAGTTTAACGCTGGAACGGCAGTAAAAGACATAGCAAGTGAGTTTAATGTGTCGCGTCAAACTGTGCACTACCAAATCAATATGTTTAAAAAGCATAATGACATCACAAACCCAATGAGATCAGGTGCTAAGCGCAAAACAACGCCCACTGAAGACTGAACCCTTCTACGGGAATTTAAAAGAAATATATTCCTGAAGCCTCAAACTGCTGCAAATCAATGGAATTTGACGGCAACGAATCCAATCATTGAGCGCACTGTCCGACGACGTTTAATCGAAGGAGATTTTAAAACATTTAAAGCTAAGGACGTGCCGTACATATCAAAGGTAAACAAGCTTAAAAGACTGTCTTTCGCAAAGGAACATCTGCACAAGCCAAAGGAGTACTGGAGAAGCGTTCTATGGACAGATGAAAGCTCCTTTGAGTATAACTCATCAAAAAACAAATTTTACGTTAGATTGCCAAAGGTAGAAAGGCAAAAAAGACGCCCCGTTTGTCAAAAAGTGAGCCATGGTGGAGGCTCTGTCATGTTCTGGGGATGTGTTGCGTATAATGGCCTGGGTGAATTGGTTCCTATCACCGGATCGATGAACCAAGGTCAATATTTAAGAACCCTAAATGATAATGCCTTTCCTTCCGGAGGTAGGCTTATTGGTGAATCATTTATCCTGCAACAGGACAATGCCCCATGCCACAAAGCCTGGATGATAACTAAATTTTTGAAGGATGTTGGTGTTGCCACTTTGGACCGGCCACCTCAAAGTCCAGATTTAAATATAATAGAAAACGTCTGGTCTCTTTTGAAACGCAAAAGAACAGTTTCTTTAAATAAAACCAGAGAGGAGACGATTTCTGAGGTCACTTCCCTTTGGGAAGAGATATCTCCAGAGATTCTTCAAAATTTAGTAGATTCAGTACCGAGACGCCTTCAAAAAGTTATTGAAGCCAAAGGAGGTTATATATTTTACTAAATTCTTCTTTATTTATTTACTTTTGTTAAGTTTGAAATGTTTTTTCTTAGAGTTATATACTTGTCAAAATACTTATGCCAACACACGAAATTACAAATTAATTTATATCTTTTTTGACTTCTATGAAAAAATATTTGTTTGCCTATTTTTAAGTTTGTATTAGTTATATATAAAAATGAAAAAATAAACATGAATTCTTGTCAAGCCATTTAGAAGTTAAACTCAAAAATGCACGATTTTTATTTCGTCAAAATACTTATGCCGACTAGTGTATGTTTCGTATCTTTCGTAAATTCTATAACTCAACTATTTTAGAGTAAATGGCATTAAGAAACTTATATTAGAATTAGAACTACTTCCTAAATGAATTTATAATAATATGTATATAACAAGTACTTCCACAACACATATCCCCCCCATCAAGTATATTTTAAACGGCCGGCAGTTGAAATAAAAAAAAATCAACTTGCTATGCATGGCTTAATGTGAATTAAACTCACTTACGGCATACTTTAGTAACACTCTGCCCCTAATCAAATGAATCTCCACCATCTTTGTGTAGCCGTAAGCCGCATCATTTCCGTTTGACAATCTGATTTAAAAGCTTAGTACAACGAGTAGTTCAATTTGGTTTCCTCTTTTTTGGATTTCACGATTCCATCAACGTCTACACATTTCGCATTTATAATGAATTTGCATAAGATATATTGCAAACTGAAGTAAACATTTTTTCGTTATACATTGAAGGTTGGCATAAGCAATCAATTTGCGATTTTTTTTGGTCAAAAATTCACAAATTCTTTCACACAATATGAGAACAAAATTCAAATTGTATTGTACATTCCGATTCAACAAATCAATTGGACACAATGTTTATGTCGTACGGTTTTGCGTACTTCAGTCAATGCCCGTTCATCACCTCTGAATACTTATTCAAAACAAAAATATGTAACATCATCTATTTGTCGGTCATATTATGAGGGTTGCATTTAAATTAACAAAACAAAGAACAATAACTAGAGTGCAGTACAATTTCGCATTTTAAAAATATTAGATACACGCATTAACAGTAGCATAAATCGCTTTCAGTTCCAATGGCGGGCGATGGCTTTTTTCAATAGGGTGTGTTATTTTGTTGCATATTTATTTAACAAAGAGGGTTGCTTCAATTTGTAGGTTGAGCGGGAACATGCCTAACATTTCTACAGCATATGGAGCACACCTCTGTGAATTTAAAATAGACGCCATCTGAATTATATTGTTATATGTAAATCTGTAACATGCTTTTGATGACATTATATAATGACACTATCAGATCTGTGTCGTAGCGAGCTTAATATGTACAAGCAGCATCTACGAGCAGAGATTTTCCAAAGCATATAATATGCATCCACAGGCTCATCATTTAGTGCATTTGTTAGTGTGACATACCAGAACATAGAAGTTATTTGGTTTGACATCACAAACAAAATCAATAAACGATAAAATTAAAATTTAGTTACATCTATATACATATATAAAAATGGATTTTGGTTTGTTCGGATGCTTAAAACTCGAAAACGACTGGACCAAATTGGATACTTCCTTCTGCGAAGGTTTAGGAAAAAAGAAAAAAGAAAAAACAGGTGGCGCTGTAGGCGGTCATTCCATTTGATAATGGCAAAACAACGTTTGACGGGCCAGCTTGTATATAACAAAGAAAAAAAAAATTATATGTACAATGTACACACCTTTATGAATCTCAAACAAACTTTCATACATATCTACTAACTTAAGATTTATACCTTCACGAAATACACTATAAATAAAGAGCATATATTTAAAAATTAAATATGGTTTATGATCCCATCCGACCTGCTACAGTGGCGGTAGCACAAATTGTCAACATTAATGCTTTGACAGCGATTTAAGTTTGACAGTTTACAAAGAAATAAACAGAATTAAGAAAAACCAATCAACAAATAAATAGCTGTAGTAGCATTTGCTATTTTTATGCCTTATATCCCATAGGGGTATATTAGTTTTGACATTAAGTTTGTAACGTAGAGAAATAATTTCTATAGATATACCTTAAAGAATCAATCTAGTCATATGTCTGTTAATCCGTCCGTTTGTCTTTATGATATCGATTTTTGGTTCATAAAATTTGAGCTAGAGGGATTAAATTTGTTATACAGAAAAAGAGTAAATATTTTCAAAATCAGCCCGATGCCACGCCCACTTTTCAGTAAAAAGTTGTTTTTACACAAACGGTAAAAAAATTGACATAATGTCTGAATAATATATTTACTTACTTACTTACTTAAGTGGCGCTACAGTCCGGGATGAACCTGGGCCTCAACCAACATGCCTCTCCAATTAGCACTCCAAGTTGGTTGAGGTCGGTTTCTACTTGTGCGCGCCAGTTAAGGCGAGGTCTTCCTCTACTGCGTCCGACGTCTGGCTGGGAATCGAAGACTCTGCGAGCCGGAGTATTGGTGTCCATTCTTTCTACATGTCCTAGCCATCTTAAACGTCCAATGCGGAGTTTTTTGACTAGGGGTATGTCGCTGTACAGGTCGTATAGTTCGTGGTTGAATCTTCGTCTCCATAGCCCGTCAACGCAAACGGGACCGAAGATTTTCCGAAGAATTTTTCTCTCGAATCGACCAAGGATTTATTCATCCGCTTTGATACGGTCCATGCTTCAGCGCCGTAGAGCAGGACTGGTATGATCAGGGTCTTATATAGGATCTCCTTAGTAGTTCGAGTGAGGGCTTTACTATTAATTGCCTTCTTAGCCAGAAGAAACATCGGTTGGCCAAAGTAATTCTTCGTTTCATTTCTGACGAGATGCCGTTGTCAGAGTTAATAGCGGAGCCGAGGTAGTCGTTCTGTCCATCGATGTTGTGTCCTTTCGTGTTGACAGTATAAACTTAGTCTTACCCTCATTTACTGCTAAACCCATTTTTCCGCTTCCTTCTCTATACTAGCAAACGTGGCTATGACATCACGTTGAGTCCTACCAATGATGTCAATATCGTCGGCGTATGCTAGTAGTTGCACCGATTTATAAAGAATTGTGCCTCTGGTGTTAGCTCGGGAGTTTTGCAGTTTGAAGTTTGTTGCGACGACCTTATTTTGGGTGCCTCTAAACTCAAACAAATGAAATCGAAACCATAAAAATGATCACTTGGTAACACAGTCGAGGTCTGGAACTTACTTACTTACTTAAGTGGTGCTACAGTGCCAACATGGCTCTCCAATTAGCCCGGTCCTTAGCTAACTGCCTTCAGTTGCGTACTCCAAGTTGGTTGAGATCGGTTTTTACTTGTGCGCCCACTTAAGGAGAGTACTTCCTCTACTGCGTCCGATGTCTGGCTGGGAATCGAAGACTCTGCGAGCCGAAGTATTAGTGTCCATTCGTTCTACAAGTCCTAGCCATTTTAAACGTCCAATGCAAAGTTTTTTGAATAGGGGTATGTCGCTATACAGCTCGTATAGTTCTTGGTTGAATCTTCGTCTCCATAGCCCGTTTTGGCGTTGGTGTTGGCTTGGGAGTTTTGCACAATCGTCTCAAGAATCAAATTGTAGAAGTCACATGACAGCGAATCGCCATGCCTAAATCCTTTGTTGGTATCGAATGTGTCGGTGAGGTCGTCATCGCCGTTTAACAGTCTGCAGAAGTGGTTCTTCTATATCCTCATCATCGACTGTGTGTCAATTACGATATTTCCTCAATGGTAACTCTCATCTTCGCTTGCAGCTTAGCCTTGTAGGCCTCGTTCTTGGCTGCGAGCATCTGTCGGTATTCCTCATCAAACCAGGGATTTCTTGTTTTTCGTTACCATTGTTCTTCGATACTCGATGCTGGTGGTATGATGTTAATCGAGAGGTTAAGGGTACGCGTTGCACGAAGTCCTAGGTGGTCTCTTTCGATTGCAGTCTTTCGACATTAAATTTTTTTCACAGCATTTCTGGTGGATATCCGCATTCTTACCTTGGCTGCAAGAAGGTAGTGATCCGAGTCGATGTTATCCCCTCGGAATGTACGGACATCCAAAATACTGGATGCGTGCATCTTGTTTATCACAATGTAATCAATTTGGTTGACTGTTTGTTGATCTGGTGACCGCCATGTCCCCTTATGGATATCGAGGTGAGGAAACCGTGTGCTGGCTATAGTGGCATTTCGTTCCGTAGCGAATTCAATTAGCCTAAGTCCGTTGGCAGACGTGTTTTCGTGTAGGCTGTGTTTTTCGACAGTACTGCTAAATATGTCTTCCCTTCCTACCTCTGCATTTAAATCTCCCAGTGCGATTTTAATATCGTACTTTGCTAGTCTCTCATAGGTTTTGTCAAGTAGCTCGTAGAAGCGTGAGTACATATATGGCTTATGTTGCTGAATTCGGCCTTGATGCGAATTGTTACAATGCATTCGGTAATGTCTCGGAAACATACGACTTCTTGCCTAAGTCTGGCACTTATAACAAATACTCATCCGAAAAGTCGCTATTTCTGCTCACTATAACACGGGGCTCAGTGGTGCGATGGTTAGTGCGATGAACCGCCGCGCAGAAGGTCTGGGTTCGATTCCCAGCTGTATCAACACCTAAATGATTTTTCACTGGCCCTCCTCTCGTGATGAACTGACAAATCGTCCGAGTAGTATCAATTGTCAAGAATAGCTTATCTCAACTTAGCCGTTCGGAGTCGGCATAAAACAGGAGGTCCCGCCATCGTGTAAGAAGTACACACGCACACATGAATGGTTGTGAGAAAGCTAGGCCCTGGGTACTAACGAGCCTGTTGCGCCAAAAATTTGTATTTGTATTTGTATAACACGGTCCGTCCGGCCCATCCCATCGTATATCCTGGATGGCAGTAATGTCTGCTTTGTAGCAGCTTAGGGCTTCCGCTAGTTGTTCGCTTGCATCTCTCCTGTTTAATGTTCTCACATTTCAGGTGCAGGTATGAACTTCGTTGTCCTTTTTTCGATTAGCAGGGCCGTCAACAATAAAATCATTCCTTTCCGAGGCTATTGGTTGCTTCGTAACATATCGTTTTTTTCCATGGGTAGGTAGTTAACACAAAGCACAACCCCCAACCTAGAGGACCTGTTCCAATTTATTATCCACTACAGGATTGAGCGCTGCCGTTGGCCTTTCGGTTCATCCAGTTCACTCTCCATTGAAGACCTGCAATTAACCTTATAATAGATTCTTTCTGACATCCGATTTGCAACCTTATACATTAGTTTAGACGCTGCTGATTTAGTTACAAGGTTACATATTGTTACCATGATACATATGACCCAATTGTGATTCCTAGGAGCACCGCATGGATTCTTTTGATTCAACAACTATTTTCTTTATATCGCTAATTTTTGCAGTTTGTTCTAGTCACTATACTGTCATTTGCAAAACTGAAACTAAATGTCCCCAAAAGATCATTAATGTGTAACAGAAATATAGTGGGTAAGAGAGAATCCATCTAAGAAAAAGACATCCACCACTACAGCTAAACATCTGTCTTTTAGAAAGTTTTCTATCCAGTAGCACAATAATTTTGGAAGTCCGTATTCTGTTAATTTGGCTAGCAAAGCCCTGTCCCAAACTATATCAAAAGTCTTGGAAATCTAGGACAACAGCTATCGATTCTCAATGTTTTTCCATCTTATATGGCCAAAAATGGGTTACATAGGTTAGCGCAGGTCTCCAGTTGAGCATTTCTTTCGGAAACCATATTGCCTATCGTTTATTAATTTATTCCTGTCTAGGTAAACATAAATCTCGGTGTTAATTGTTATTCTATTACCTTTGATAGTTTGGATATTAAAGCAATGGGTCTGTAGTTTTGAGGCATGTATTTTCTTCATTTCTTGGGAATAGCTTGGATTCGAGCAACTTGGGAAATGTTGGTCATACGACAGAAAAAAATAGAAAAAGAATGGGTGCAAGTTCGGTTGCACATTTTTTTTAGTATAACAGGTGTAATTTAATGAAACGACTTGCATGACTCCTTTGTTATGCCAAAAACTGTTAAAAATGACAAGCGTATGAAATTTCACACATAGGATACAATCCTAGCCAAAGCATAGAACACTAACTCTTCCTAGCATTGTGATCGACTTATAAACATATCATGTTGTCCAGTGCAAATGGCTATCAGGTCTGAGATTTAAACTTACTTCCACTATATATTTGACAGCTTCCTTTCGTCAGTTTAAAATTTGCATTCTATTCGCATTAACAATTGTATTAAAATCTAAAATTCTAAATCGGAATATTTTTTTCCTTTATTTATAATTTCCACTTCGACAAAACCCTATTGACGACTAAAGGATCCTTTTATGCGGCCAAACTGAGAAACTTACCATCTTATACACTTCTGATATTTTAAAATTTTTGACTTTGGAATTTAAGACAATTTAGTGAACATTCCGAAAGAATGTGAATAGGAATGCAAATTTTAAACTGACGACCTAAGGAAGTTGTCAAATATATAGTTTACCTTAGATGCGACCTTTATAACTATTTTTCAAAAAGCAACACTTGACAGATGTTTTCGTCAGTGTTTGGTTCAAAGATTATCAAAAGGGTGTGCACATAAATTGTTCCCATCGTCAGTATCCACTGGACAAGAATTTAACAAGTTCTGGATAAGATTTTAATATATTCTACCAGGTTTACAATTTGAAGTCTATATTCATCACACTTATGTCAAAATTATCCACTGGCAAAAAAGTTAGCGTAGTTGTCACACGGTCTTTAAACAGTTCCCGTACTGAATTTTCGTATGCCAATCTATGTCTAAGAATTAGAAAAAAGAATAGTTTACGAGAAGAGACCTATCTTCTTATTTTAAATATTTTTGACAGTTAAGCCTAATACTTGGATGATCAATATGAAATTTGATATTCTCCTGAATAAGTATTGCCAATGAAAAACGCCACTGTTGTACCACAAAAGCATATACATCACCATTAATAGGGCTTAGTTAAGATAGGGTATTATACAAAACACTTGAAGATTCTCTATATGTTATTTGTGGCGTTTGTATTTGTGCAATGATGCTAATGAAGCTGGCCAAAGATGGTGAATGGTGATGTGTATAATGATGGTGACGATGGCAATGTCGGGGGGCATGGGAGTCCCACTCCCTCATAGAAATTGACGATGGAATTGTATTTTACCGCGTTTTCTCGGCGTTAACCCCATACGTACGGGCATTCAAATTTAACTACTTTACTGCGCAGCTGAATAAGTGATTTCCTCAATTGAGGACATAATAAATAAATTTAATAGAATTTCTGTTTTAAAAAAAAATTAAACCAAGCCTCTCTCAGACACACTTGTACATCGGTGTCGGTGGGTTAGATAAATAAATCAAAAATATCACTCTAGAACTAAATACAAATTGACAAACAATCTCTTAAATGTTTTGAATTTTTTTCAGACGAAATATTTGCGTTGATCGCGTTGAAGAAGAGGATGACAGCGAAGAAGATGAGGACGTTAAACCAACGGAGATTAATATCAAACCACAGCAGCTTTTTGGCGGCTTTCAGTTTTCCGTGAACTCGTGTGTGGAGAAGCCCAACAAGCACACCTGCAAGAAAATGTAAGTTGATCCTTATGCGATTTGGTTTTTCTGTTTAGATGGAAAAAGTTGGTACTTCGTGGAAAGGTTTAAAAAAAATGTGAGAAACATTTTTGCGAAGATTCCTCAGTTCATTGAAACGATATTGATGCGGTTGTTGGTAAGGCTTTGAATACAATTTTGGAATTGCTTGCATTATGGAGGTGACTCGTTACTACGTTGATTGTTTTTTAATGTTGCACAACTTTTTATTCACATGACATTTGTGTGCAACAAGAAGCTGGTGTGTTTGGCTAAATGCCAGTGAAGTGCACTCTGAATCAGTGCTGTCGCGATTCAAGTCGTGATAGCTTTACATACAGAATAGAGTTCCTGGTTTGAAATAAAAAAATTACTTTACGGATTTACTTACTAAATGGGTGTAAAACCATATTGTAGTTAATTTGGTGAATTATTAGGGGTGGGGTTAAATTCTCACCGAAAGAGGCGAATCTTCGAAAAAGTTCCTTTCGTGTGACTTTTAAGAATTAAATGACATAAAATATATGTCAAGACAAACGACTTGTGACTTTCAGATACCAACTGATGGTTAACTAATTTTTACCAACAGACATTACTGCAGGCAATTTTCTCATATAATCAATTTCGTATTCTTTTCAGGAGAGCAATTTTAAATTTCAAATGGTAGTCCGAAAAAATTAGCGACCGGAAACAGAAAATTCTTTCGGAATAAAAATAATCATTTGTAATAGATTGAAGGATTAGGTAAACAAATTAAATTAAAATATTCTTTTGCCTTAAGTCGTTATACCAAATCACATATGAGAATATTTTAAAGCTTTAAGTCGACCGAAGAAACTCGTGACTTTTTTCGCGGTAAATAGTCTTAAGTGCATATGAGCTTATTTTTTACTGTAAGGTCAATTAGGGTATTAATGCAGTCATAAGATGTTTTACTGCAACAGTTTACGCATTTTTTTTTAAAAGCGTAGAAAATATTGGTATATGAGCAGCTGTACCTTCTGAAATATTAAACCTAAGCTGTCTTATATAAGGCACTACATTGATGACTTAAGCTATTTTATAAACCTCCCTAATTTTGGATTAGCTTAATAAGTAGAGAAATGAGAATATAATTCAAATAAACTAAAACAGCTAAAACAACTTAAGCGGCTCTCCCACTGAGGCAACGGGCAGTAAGCAATATGCAATTAGGAATTTGCAGCTTTTATTTAATTATTTATTTATTTAAGCTTAGTTCATACCTTGTTTTCTTATTTCCTCAAAAAGAGCAGCATGTTTTGGCAAAGAAGTTCCATTTGTACAAGCTGATCTTAAGACTAAATTTACCTAATTAAAATTATTTATGGGAAAAAGGGTTAAGGAGTATTGGAAGATGGACATGAGGGAGTTTCGTAGAGAGATTTTGTAACATAGGGGTTCGAGAATTCCTTAGACCAGCGTTTTACAAACCCAAGCGCGGAGTTGGCTCTGCTGATGATATTATCAATATGAAAGCGAAAGTTAAGTTCTCTGTCACAGATAACACCTTGATCACGTATGAAAAGCACATAAGGTACGGGCTCACCAAATATTAAATAGGATCTCGCGACTGATGGAAGACGCTTACGGGAGTATGTCATGGTCTGACATTTGATGACATTAAGCTCCAGGAAGTTTTTTTGGCACCAGGTTGAAAAGTTGTTTAAATCTCTTTGAAGTGGGTGGAAGTCAGCGGAGGAGGAAATGTGCCTAATGATTTTCATGTCACCGGCATAAACAGAGCATCTAAACAGAACTTTGTATTGGCGTTCAAAAAGATAGGATTTAATCCAAACAATAAAGCTCGGTTGAAAACCTAGTGCTTTAAGTTTAAAAAGAATGATTTCATATTTTAACCTATTCTCACATTGAAGCAACAGTGTTGCCAACAATTAGTAGCTATCATGTCATCCGACGACTCCGGTGGTGGAATTTAAGAAAAAAAGAGACAAAGTACAAGGAAATATTGGGTGCACCGTGCATTAACTTATTTAAATATTTGCGCAAGGGAACCCAAGGCACACCCTACCCAATTTTAAAATTCTTATAGAATCAGCCCCGAAACCTTTGAAACTCTTTATAATCTTTTAAAATAAATACAGGGATATTTTTCCAATATTTCTACAAACTTTGTATTGTTAACTGTATCGTCCGACATATTTCCCAAATTAAATAAAACGTAGTATACGCAAAGGCCTCTAGCGACTTCACTTCTCGCAAATATTGATACATACTACGAGTCTACGACGCGATATATATCGCTTTTGTATCGTCAGTAATAATATTGCCATAATCAGCAACATTTGTCGTTCGTTGTTATCCATAATATCGTTTCCTATTGTCAGTTGCTTGTTGCCTCAATAGACTTAAGGGCCAAACCCACCGAGAAACAGAAACCGAAACTTTGTTTTAATTTTTAATTAATTAAATTAATTCTGTTCAGTATTGACATTTCATTCCCACCGAAAATAGAACAGAAAAATAAAAAAAAACACTTTGACAAAAAAAAAACGTGATGCAAGTGACGTCTACAAACTTCGGCAAACAGAACTTACAACGAAAGAAAAAAATGTCAGTTTCGGTAAGAAGAAATGGAATATGTAATGCAAAACCACAAAATGAAAAAGTAAAATTAATATAAAATCATATTATATTAAAATAAAAAATTTTAAGAAATAAAAATAAATACCCCCATAGGGGGGTATATTAGTTTTGACATTAAGTTTGTAACATAGAGAAATAATTTCGATACATATACCTCAAAGTATTTATATGGATCGATTCAGAATCGCTAGCTGAGTCGGTTAAGCCATGTCTGTCTGTCTGTCCGTCCGTCTGTGTGTCACCGATTTTTGGGCCTTAAATTTTGAGCTAGAGGGTTGAAATTTGGTATATAGACTCTCTGGCCGACGAAGCAGTGTAAAATTTTTGGAAATCCACCCACTGCCACGCCCACTTTTAGAAAAACGTGGTTTTAAGCCAAACCGTAAGGAATTTCAAAAAAGTGTCTGAGCAGCATATTGAGACAATCCCAATATCTATATTTCGTCCACACAAAGTTTTTTGCCACGCCCATTTTTTGGGGGCGTTTTTAGTAAAAAACGCTTTTTGTCCAAATTTTAAAACTTTCGAAAAAATTTTTGATGCAAATACTTCCGCAATGGTAATATAAACATTTTGTTTATAGATCTTTTTCACATACGCCCACATTTTGGGGGCGTTTTCTTACAAAAACCATTTGTATACCCCTTCCCAAGGCATTAGCACTAGAAATACGTTGTTTTTTGTCGACCCACAAAAGATTTTGATAAACTGTCTGAGCAATATATTGTGACAATGTCATTTTCTGAATTTCATCGCCATAGGGCCTATATTTTGAGGATATTAATAATAAGGATGGGATGGGATAGGGTATTCAACGATCCGCACAGCAGATTGTAGCCTCTCATATGTTTTTAACTGAAGAACTCAGCAAAGTAATTAGCAGTTTAAAAAAAGTAAAACAAAGTTTCGGTTTCGGTTGGTCGGTGGGTTTGGCCTTTTAAGATGTTTTACATTTTAGGCACAAATATAAATACAAATAAATAATGTTCGAATAAGCCAAACATCACTTTACGAAAAATTCGAAATGTTAAAAATGTGGCCTAATGATTATATTTTAGAACAAGGACCCTACCCTAGGACCCCCATCTTGTGCTTGAATGTAAGGCTTTCCGAAACTCAGATTATTGGTCCGTTTCTGTACCTCTGCAGTAAAAATTAGTAAATTTTCCAAATTTTCTGGAGTGGATTTAAATTCTCTAAAAGAATGGCAAATGACAAAAAGTAGGGCAACGCAGTTAAGTAGAATATAATTATTAAGTTCATTTGTTTTAAAATAAAAAAAATGGAATGTAGCTTGTGTCTATTTATCACTTTTAATCACCAAGTTGGAGTTTACTGTTTTCGGTTGAAATCATAAACGTCATACTAACAGAGAATTGCATTATCCGCGTTTATTACTAACTAAGAACTTACTTAGTCCAACTGCAGTACCCTCTGTTTATAAGTATCAGTATTTAAGTATATTTTAGAGCAAACGCTCTAAATTTAATTTTTTAAAAAATTATATATTTGAATATTTCATTAATGATTTAAAAAAAGGAATATGTACAATTTGATTCGCGCAACAGGTTTATTAGTATTCAGGGCCTAATTTTTCTCACAACCATTCTGTGTTCATGTGTACTTCTTGCACGATGGCGAGACCTGCTGTTTTCTGATACTACTCGGCTGATTTGTCAGATCATCACGAGCGGAGGGCCAGTGAAAAATCATTTAGGTGTTGCTACGGCTGGAAATCGAACCCAGACCTTCTGCGTAGCAGTTCACCGCACTAATCATCGCGCCACTGAGCAAAATATTTTACTTATTGTATTTAAAGGATGAGTTAATCTGAAAATGGTCTAACTTAGCAGAGATGATTTTTTCGACTTTTTTGAACTATATCTAAAAAAGATTTCGACCTTTATTTTAACGGGTGCTCATAAACACAAAAGAAAATAATTACGATTGTATTTGCGCTAATTTTTTTACGATTATAAACAGACCCTTTTACCAACATAATTTTGTAAATGTAAATTATTTTTTATTTGCGAAGTTATGTATTTGCCACGAACAATGGGCCTGTCAGTTTAACGACGTTTCTGAATAGCAAATTTGACAACCTACTCATGACGTCAGACCCTCGTAAATGTTAGGGTATTGTTTTTATCGCGCTTAATAGTCCAAAAAACTATCAGGACCCGGTTTTTCATTGTGAGCTAGCTCGGATTTAACGTCTTGAGCTAACTAACTCCGGAATCAATTGATTCTAGAGTTAACTCATGAAGCAATTTTTCCGTGCAGTGTTATATTTGCTTTATTTGGTAGCACTTATGTTTTATCGATTTTGCTGTCAAAATGTAATCGAAAGGTATAGAATAACAACTCAGTTATCAGCTATTTGGGTTTCTTTTCTACAAAGAAATGAAATGCTTTTGTAGCGATCTTGCAAGTCTTTTCCTTCTTAAAACAGTTAAACTCTATATTTTTTAAAACAATTCTGAGTCGCTGGCCATCATGCACGATAGAGGCATTTGGAATCAGATTTGTTTTATTAACATTGCGTGAACTATCGCTTGTATACTTATTCTATGTGGTGAATTTTAACTCGAAGCTAGGCGCTCGTTGGTTTAAAATTTCATCAAAAAACTTACCTGAGTAGAGGAAAATCTCTGAAGTTTGTTAAAGAGACTATAACATTGCTAAAGAGGTGTTAAGCTAAAATTAAAGGTAAAAGTCAATATAACTGATAATTGGGCTAAGTCTGCCTGGTCTTGTTAATTTTTAAGCCGCTCAGTTATCAGAAATATCTAAGTGACACAAAACCCCATATAGTGTATCTATCATTGTGCTTCTTTTACAACGACTTATAATGTGTGTGCATGTGTCTACTTATATATTTTTGCACAAATGATATGGAACTTCTTTACGTTTAATTTGAACTGCAGATTTTTTGAGCTCGTCATATATATTTTACTCTTGGCTGTCTTTGACAGACTAATCCCTGATCCACTACTCTAACGATATTATGGCGCTTTGTGATCTTATTCAAAGATGCGCAACAAATTTTGCATTTTACAAGATTTTTTGCCATTGAATACCAAGGACCCTTCTTACCTTACCTTCTTTAACAAAGCGGTAGCTTCATGAGTAGCAGTGACTTCGTCTTAGACGCTGATGCATTGGTTTTGCAGACTGAGGGAGTGGCTGATTTCAAGTTTTTCGAAAAAATGGTTTCAAAATCGTATTTTTTGCAATTACTTAGGTATTATACATTAAGTAGAGGTGGGTCACATAATGAACCTTCACATATTTTTCTCCGCAGTCTTGCAATTACTTAGAGATGGGCCTTATACGGATCCTGCACATATTTTCCTCCACAGCCTTGCTGAGATTTTCGGTTCAGTTAAACAACATTTTCAGCAGAGGGGAAATTTGTTCTGTCAAACAATAGTTTTCTTACTTCTCAGCTTATAATAACGATAAATTCCTTTCATGATGCATGCAAATTAACCAGCTGTATTCATTATCAAAAACAGTATGAAGGCGAATCCAACAAATATTACCTATTGCAGAAAATTTCCGATGGAAATTTTGTTTTAAAATTTATAAACTTTTCATAGATGAGAACGCTTCAGAAGGGCCCGAAAATGACGCTTGTAGATATTTATCGACTCTGCATTTAACTGTTTTAGATTGAATATTGGTGGAAATACTTCTTATTGAAGCTATTCAAGTTCGTTCTATTGGTAGTGAGAAATCGTGCTCCATTTACGAATTTGTCATTAATCTCCAAGGGATCCGTAAGTGGATCACGCCTATTGCTAGATTCTACAATGTTTTTACTTGCACACGAGTTGATCGGGAAACCGAATATTTGAATCTTAACAAACACTGATATATGCAAATAAAATGGAAATTATTTGAAATAATTTGAAATACGTAATTTTTATGTGAATGTATGTTGTATTTTTCTATATATATATGTATTTCCACTGTCCATACAAGTGCTGATATATTTTAAAAACAATTTATCAGCAATTAGCTAAATGTACCTTCAACTATATAAAAATCTTTTAAACTCAAAATTTCTCGTCTCATCCCCTGTCATCATCAGTGCGGACATCAAATTTTATATTTGTACGTGATTAGTTTAAACACTTCCACTGAATCTTATCACTTCCGATGTTCAGAGTGACCTCAGTCGGGCTAATTATAGAAGGTACTATATATTAAAGATACGTGCCTGTCCTATCCACCTCTTCCATGATTCATCAACAAGTACCTACCCATATTACATATGATTTATATTCTATCTGTCCCTGAAAAAAGGAAAAAAATGCAAACAGCAAAATAAATATAGATAAAGGTACATACCTACAAGTACAACTTATTACTCAATCAACAATCAGATTACTTAGTAATCAAGCGTCTCACGCGTCTCGGCAATATCATTCCAATTTATACAAAAAACTTAAAGCAAATCATTGTCATTCTACAGAATAAATTGAATTGAATCGAATGCTAATTCACACATAAAATCAAACAGATATCTCGAGAACGTGCAACACCTAAATGGGTCAGTTGAAATAAAAATATATTCATCCCGAAAAAGTGTGATTTTCGAATACAAATTCTAGCCGAGTGTTAATTGAATTCCTAGGAAATTAGAAAGACAAAAATTTTAAAGCAATAAAACGTGTATTTACATAGAATACCACAAAAGCGATTGCCAATGATTTATTATTAACACGATGATGGCTCAATAATCATATTAAGGAGCCTTTTTAGAATAAACGACGCTACGCAGAATGTAGTAGGAATTTGTTTTATAGTTTAAAACTCTTTAAAGAAATACGTTTTTGGGTAATAAAATTATATGTTAACACCAATCTAGTGGGGTGTTATAAACTCTGAGATTAGCATTAAAAGCGAAGGCTATATATGCATTATGCAGAGAAAGTACGTTTTACTAGAGCCCGAATTAGCTCATTTGCAAATTTACCAAAAAGGTGTTCTCGCTTATAATTGCACATTTAATGTGTCAACTGGTTGTTACGGAATGACCCCGCAGGGCAGAGGGAAAAAGGAACGAAACTGAAATTTTTCTTCGCTCATTTTTTTTTACAATTTTTGCAATACGCGTACGACTTTATGAAGCTTGTGTCAACTGGTTGTATTTCCAAATTTTATTTGACAGTTGACATTTTTATTGCAAAGAATTACGAAAAAACTGCAACAGAAATTACAGTAGATTAGGTTTGATGGGTTATATGTGGAGTTACTTAGCCCAATTATGAATATTCCCAGGGATTTTTTCACGGATTGTATTTTATCAGGAATTATTCTAAATCAACGGGGAAATATTTTTCACTTTAAATCCGGGAGGAGGAATATCTCAAATTTCAAAATCAGCTGTCTAGGAGAATTAAGTGTCAGATTGCCATATCTGTCAAAAGAATAAAAATAAGTTTTCGTAAAAGAAATATAAGACAGGTCATTTGTGATTGTTTTTTTCATCCCCATAAAGTATAAAGCTACGCCCACTTTTCAGGGCTATTATTTTTAAAGATGGGAAGGGATGGAATAGGGTATTTAACGATCCGCACAGCGGATTGTAGCCTTCTCTATATTAGACGGAAGCTAATTTCAAAATTCTGCGTTAAGTTTATTTAAGTTCTGTAATTTGCTTAAGTAGTCTATAATATAAAGGAATTAGTTAAGGGAAGCAACTGTTATTGAGTTTTCTTGATTGTTTATTGATTTTATGAAATTTCAAAAACAAAAGCAATCCTTAATTTTTCGGTAAAGGAGGATGCACAATTTGTTTTCCTTAAAAACATTTTTTGTTACAAAAGTTGTCTGTCAAATTTTCATATAAAAAACGAATGATATAACTTTGTCGGAAGACATCAAAAGTTAACGAAACTATTTGTTTTTTAAATTCTGACTTGCCTAAGCAGTAATATACACATCGACCTAAAAGATCTATTGTGCTTGCCGTCAGATGTTTTTTTTAGGTTAGTAGCGCTTCTACTTTCCTAATGTAGCTGAAAATACTTTCAGCCGAAGATTTCCTCAGTTCTTCGGGACTTAAAAATTCCCTGAAGAAAGATTCCCTTCTCATACCGTAAAGGGCCGGGCATTCACATATGATATGCTCGGCTATTTCGTCTTCTTCTAGACATAGTCTGCACTCCGGTGAGTCGACTAGATGCATTTTATTTAGGTGATATCGCAGACCGTGATGACCAGTTAGGTAGCCTACTAAGTTTTTGATATCGTGTCTACGAAGATTTAGTATCTTATTGGCATCTGATTTGAAGGGCTGAATAGCTCTTTTGCCCTGTCTTAGGCCTGGGATGTTTTCCCAGTATGAAAAACATTTGTTTTGTTCCCAGTTTTTTATAACCAGATTTATGGCTGATTTGGGGATTGCACAGAAGGGTTCAAGTCCAATTAAGGGGGTTTCCGAACCTTTTCTGGCTAGTTCATCAGCCTTTTCTCTACCTTCAATTCCCTTATGTCCGGTGACCCACCATTGTCTGGTTTTGTTCCTGGAACTGAGTGTTTGGAGGGAGTTGAAGCAGTGTATTACTGATTTGGAGTCAATGATGTGTGAGCTAAGGGCTTTTATAGCTGCTTGACTGTCCGTGAATATATGGATGTTTGCGCCTTTAATACTGTAACAGGATGTTTTTAAATGAAACACAACAAATCGTAATAATATATATATAAAACTTTATTTAGACTTAGGACAAGAACGACTTAACATACCGACGGTTCACTAACGACTAACTACTTTTTACTCATCTATGTACAATAATTTGTGCACCCGGCATCCAGCCTCTCTTTATTCCAGTGAAGGGGAATCTTTTTTTCTTTTGGTTCTTTCTCTTTCGTTACATTTTACTGCTACAACTCGGCGATCCTGACATTGTAATCGCCCCGATTACGCTGGAAGGTTCCTTATCAACGACCCACGATTTGATGTTTGCTGCTTCCCATATCCCCTCATCATCAGTTCCTAATCCTTTTTGTTGACAATTTGTGTTTCGTTCATTTGTATCTGGTTCTCTGCATCGAAACTGTCGCCTTCTCTGTCCTTAGCACTGTCATTATTACCTTCATCTACACTCTCGTCATCATCCCGATCATTCTTACGTTCGTTTGTATGTGTACTCTCTTTTTCTTTCCTTTGTTTCACTGCTGTCGTTTGTATTTCATCATCCACACCGTCGTTGTATGAGTCATCATCTTCATCCGCATCTCAAACACTCTTTCGATTTGTAATTTTGATGAACGATCATCGAAAATCTGTCCCATCTCCAGCATTAGCTCGTTAACTGCCACTGTTGTGACATCACTCCTCGAATGAAACCATTTGAGCGCTTTCTCCTTTAGTCTAAGAGACACAAGCACCCTCATATCACTATCACTCAGCTTGTATGCGATGCGAACATTTTTAAGTTGCATTTCAAAATGCTCGAACGAATCGCCAGTGCCTCCAAAACTGCTAACGAGTTCTTTAATGTGACCCAAATCTTTCGTCTGTTTATTTTCGCTCCTCTGCTTTAACAACTCGTTCTCCCTCCTTAGCACTTCATTATCGCGTTCCTTCAGCTCCATTTGTCTTTTCAGTTTCTCAATTTCTTTCGCCATTCGTTTGTCACACACTCTCTTTTTCTTCTCATTCTCACTCTCGTTTGTTTCAGCTTCATTTGTCGTCTTCTCTTGTACATCATCATAATCATCATCGTCGTTGTCAACGTCGCTGTCGTTTTCTGTTCCATCATTGTTCTCTCCGCCGTCTTCATTTGTGTTGGTGAGTGATTCAGAGTCACCTCGCAGCTGCACTGGAACTTCCATGAGCCTCAATATCAACTCCGCTTTGTTTCCATTTGTTTTCAACCCCAACGCACTCAACCATGATTTCAACTGCGGGACAGTATATTTCTTGAAAAAAATCAATATCTGCCATCATGTATATGTTTTCCGATCCTTTGTTTTTCCACTTTTCTTTTGTTTTTATATATTTTTTCGTTTGTACACAGTAGTATACACACGCCAACGATCGTTTTTTTTTTCTCGTTGTGGCGTTGTGTATTACTCACTCGCGAAAGCCAGACATATATATATATATATCACTTTGTGGGTACAATGCAATGCGCACTCGCGAGGGATCTTTCTTTTGTGTTATTATTATTTTTTCTTTTTCACTTTATTTTGTGAGTATTATCCCACTTCTGAATTTGTAACAGGATGTTTTTAAATGAAACACAACAAATCGTAATAATATATATATAAAACTTTATTTAGACTCAGGACAAGAACGACTTAACATACCGACGGTTCACTAACGACTAACTACTTTTTACTCATCTATGTACAATAATTTGTGCACCCGGCAGCCAGCCTCTCTTTATTCCAGTGAAGGGGAATCTTTTTTTCTTTTGGTTCTTTCTCTTTCGTTACATTTTACTGCTACAATACCTGAGTTGTGTATTAGGATTGCGCATTCTTTTATGGCATGGAGCTCAGCTTGGAATACACTGGGGTTTTTCCCCATATTGAGAAGTTTCTATTTGGTCCATGTATGCCCTGAGTCCATTTTAGAACCATCCGTATACCACTTTAGGCCGTTTAGGCAGTTTGGTGGGTTATTGCTACACCATGCTTCTCTGGTTGTGATCTCCGTTGAGAATCTTTTGTCGAAGCATAGTGTCTTTGATAAGCGGTCTGTACCGCACAGATCATGTCAAGTTCTGGAAGTTTGGAAAGAAGTTCAATTAGTTTAAGGTGTTCACTAATGTTTAACTCTTCCGCTTGTGTCAAACTTGCTGAGCTGCGAATTGCCACTTTTTTTATATAAATGTGGAGGGGTGTTAGTCCTTTTAAGGCTTCTATAGCCGCTGTGGGACAGGTACGCATAGCTCCGGTAATGCCCAGACAGGCAAGCCGTTGTACCTTGTTTAATTTATTTATAATTGTTTTTTGTGTGACTTTGTTCCACCATACTATTGAAGCGTATGTTATAATGGGCCTTACCATGATCGTGTAGATCCAGTGTGTGTCTTTGGAGAGATTCCCCAGGTTTTACCATACATGTTTCGGCAAGCCCAGAAAGCTTTGGTTGCTTTTTGATTTTGTTGTTAATGTGGGAGTTACAGCTTAGTTTTTTGTCGAGGATCACTCCAAAATATTTTACTTCGTTGGAATATTCAATGTATGTACCATTGATTGAAATTTGGGTAAGGTTTAATTTCCTCCTTTTTGTAAAAGGGACGATGATAGCCTTGCTGGGGTTTATAGAAAGACTTTCTTTACTACACCAGTCTATGACTATCTTAAGGGCGTTTTGCAAACGTGTTGAAACCTCGTTTGGTTCTTTGCCCTTTATTATGATTTGGATTTACCTTTTTGGTAGGCGAATTGACAGGGATGCAGAGGATTGCTTTCATTTAAGCACTCTCTAATGTGTACGTCTAGTATTCTTTCCATTGTGTTCAAGAAAATCGATGTTAAGCTAATTGGACGGTATGATTTAGGTAGTTCTATTGGTTTGCCTGGTTTGGGGATAAATACCACGTTTACCTCCCTCCAGGTTTGTGGTATGTTGCCCCATTTGAAACTAAACCTAAATAAGGCGACCATAGGGGTAAGAAAAAGTCCAAGCCCTATTGTATAAGAGCAGGAAAGATTCTGTCTGTTCCTGGTGCCTTGTATGGTTTAAATGAGTTGATCGCCCATTTGACCTTATCCGGAGTAAAAAGTTTGCCGTATAAACTGTTAATCCTTTTCAGGTTTCTAGGGGGTGAGCCATCTATCATGTGTTCATGAAACTCACTTGTGATAGTGGAGCCGGGAAAGTGTACCTGAAGAAGTGTTTCTTCCCGGCCACATGTGATTTTACCGTCAGATTTGACTAGTAATCCCATTCGAGATATTTTAAATATTTTGAAGGGGATCAATGATCAATTTGAAAAAGGAAAAGGACCAGTAGCTGAAGCTTTGGTGAAAGAGTCTTTTCTGCAAATGAAGGACTCCAGACCATTAGAGAAATAAATATTATTGTAAATGACGCTGAAAACTTCTAATTGCTCCCAAATATTGCGGTCGAGGACGTGACGTCTTTTTACTGGGCTGCATACGTCTCTGCCCAGGTAGAGAGGTCCTTCAGCTCTTTCAAAGTTTTCCTAAGGGAGAATCGCAGGCGTTTATTGCTAGAAATTTTTAAAATGTTTATGATTCAACGGTGTATAATGCTTAAAACTTTTTTTTCTCAATAAATGGCATTTATGCCCTTTTTACAGTTTAGTTTTGCCTTTTTTATTGAATTTTTACATCAACAAAATCCGTTTCCTGGAGATAAGCTTAGAGTGCCCGCTAAAGGCCAGTATGTTAAACTAAGCACACGTTAATGATAAGTAAGATTTAAGCATTTCTGTGTAGTAGTAAGTTAATATTTTAAGAGCATAAAACAAAATTATTTCAAAAATAAAAAGTAAAAAAGGAGATTTGACCTTTTTACTTTTTCTTTACACAAAAGTACCAGAGAAATGCCATTTCTCTTAGTTTATTACGATATGCATTCCCTGTTTTTTGTAAACTATTGAATATATGCTCTTTCGGGTCCACTATAAATCCAATATTGAAAAGACAGAAAAGGCCAATATTGTAAAAAAGGCAAGGCCAAAAAAAGGTTCCCTGCTTATCTCTAACATTTTTATTTTTGCATTTCGGCTTATGTCCAATCTCCTATATAAGAGAAGATTCTCTCATTTCAACGAAAAGTACCAATAGGTAATATGTTAAAAGAGTCAACAAGCAAAAACTTTTCTCCACTAAGGGGTTTTGCCTTAAAACCTTCGAAGATTTTTTTAGGAACTTAAGCAATTAAGTTAAACTACAAAACAAAAACATTTCCGCCTCTATTTGGAATAAAACAATTAATTATTTTGTTGGTTTCCGTCAAACTTCTAGGCTGACAGTTTTCCTTTTCTCAGCAACCGAAATTCAGGGCCCCATTCCGCAGTGATTATCGTTTGACGATAACATTTCGACGGTACATCTTGCATATAAGGTCAAACGTCGATTTTGCTGTCGGCGATATCACTTTATTTGGTTCACTTAAAACAATAATTGTCAAATCACAGACGATTATTCAGCGATTGCTCATGAGGTTTCGACTATCGTCTGAGTGAAGGACCCCGCAGGTCGGAGGGAAAAGAGGAACGAACCTGAAATTTTTCTTCGCTCATCTTTTTACAATTTTTGCAATACGTGTACGACTTGTGAAGCTTCACATAGAAAATTTATTCAAATTTATTCTTCCACATGAGTTCCCGAACGAAACCATAGTCGAACGATACAACTTCCTTGTATACGCACATTTCTGACGTGGTTGTACGGAGTGATTTGACTATTATATTTCATCATATATGCGTTTGTAATTTGGTTACACATGAAAATGTTAACCTACTTTTGTAGATATCAAAATTATTTTCATCAAACTGAGTGCTTGCTTGTGGTTTGAAAACATCAAAAACATCTCCCTAGTAAAGGGTGATCCATTTCGAGGTTCTCTCCTTTTTTAAAGAAAAAAAACACAGAAAATTCAAATTTAATGGAGAATGTTTATTATCATTTGAAAGAACATTCTTTGGCATTTATTTTTTGAAGATTATGTCTATCAAATGTTGGCCGTTGCTACGTCGCAGATGGTCCATCCGTTGAGTCCAATTTTCGATTACTCGTTCGAGCATTTCGACTGGTAACTGGCGAATGACACGCGTGATGTTTTCCTTCAAGGCCTGAATCGAAGCGGGTTTGTCAGCATAAGCTTTTGACTTTACATATCCCCACAGGAAAAAGTCTAACGGTGTGATCTTGGTGGCCAATCGACCGGCCCAAAACGTGAAATTATGTGCTCACCGAAATGTTCTCTCAATAAGTCCATTGATTGATGCGATGTGTGGGAAGTGGCGCCGTCTTGCTGAAACCAAATGTCGCCGAGATCACGAGCTTCAATTTCAGGCATCAAATAGTCGGTTATCATGGTCCGAGTTGCTGCGAACGGCGCCGAATCGACTCTCCACGGTCTTCGTGTACACTCTCAGCTACGGCCGCTATATTTTCTTCACAGCGTGCTGTACGTGGTCTATCCGGTCGAATATTATCCAATAATGAATGCTGGGTCTCAAAATGGGTTATGGTGTTGCGAATAGTACGCTCAGTAGGCCGATTTTGTTGACCATAAGTTGAGCGAAGTGCACGAAACACATTCCTCACAGAACGTGAATTTTCATAATAAAGTTGAACAATTTGTAAACGTTGTTCACGCGTAAGTCTTTCCATTATGAAATGCCAAACAATACTAAACAAAAATAACATGACAGCATGACACGACTCACACGTGATCTGTCAAAAAAGGCTATTGAAAAAAGTATCTTTACTTGGATCACCCGTTAGAAAAGTCATGGTCAGGCCCACCACCTCGCCGGTGTCATATTTATTTTTCTGATTCATGACTGCTTTCTGACGTTGTTGACAATTTTCCACCTAACTAATTAAAATTCATTGTATTTTACTGCCCAAATATCCTCTAGCAAATAGAAAATTGACATTTAGTTAAAATTCCCTTCTTGGATTGCTGAAGAAAAATTGTTAAGAAATGCGATTGCTTTCCGCTTTTGACGTTTACATATTTATTAACTCTTCTGAGAACGTTCAACAAAAAACAATGTTAGAATTACAAACTACATTTAATGCCAAAGTTCTTCTGATTTGTCACCCGTTCGGCAGCATTCAGTATTTTCAGGTTTTCTGATTTGAGTACACTACCCGAGTGTATATTATCCATTTTTTAGAAACATCACTTACTTACTTAAGTGGCGCTACAGTCCGGAATGAACCTGGGCCTCAACCAACATGCCTCTCCAATTAGCCCGGTCCTTAGCTAACTGCCTCCAGTTGCGCACTCCAAGTTGGTTGAGGTCGGTTTCCACTTGTGCGCGCCACTTAAGGCGAGGTCTTCCTCTACTGCGTCCGACGTCTGGCTGGGAATCGAAGACTCTGCGAGCCGGAGTATTGGTGTCCATTCGTTCTACATGTCCTAGCCATCTTAAACGTCCAATGCGGAGTTTTTTGACCAGGGGCATGTCGCTGTACAGCTCGTATAGTTCTTGGTTGAATCTTCGTCTCCATAGCCCGTCAACGCAAACGGGACCGAAGATTTTTCGAAGAATTTTCCTCTCGAATCTACCAAGGATTTCTTCATCCGCTTTTGATACAGTCCATGCTTCAGCGCCGTAGAGCAGGACTGGGATGATCAGGGTCTTATATAGGGTTTCCTTAGTAGTTCGAGTGAGGGCTTTACTACTAAATTGCCTTCTTAGCCCGAAGAAACAGCGGTTGGCAAGAGTAATTCTTCGTTTAATTTCTGACGAGATGTTGTTGTCAGAGTTAATAGCGGAGCCGAGGTAGACAAAGTCCCGTACTACCTCAAAGTTGTATCTGTCAATGGTGACGTTCTGTCCAATTCGTCGATGTTGTGTGTCCTTTCGTGTTGACAGCATATACTTAGTCTTACCCTCATTTACTGCTAAACCCATTTTCGCCGCTTCCTTCTCTATACTAGCAAACGTGGCTATGACATCACGTTGAGTCCTACCAATGATGTCAATATCGTCAGCGTATGCTAGTAGTTGCACCGACTTTTGGAAAATTGTGCCTTGGTGTTGGCTTTGGAGTTTTGCACAATTCTCTCAAGAATCAGATTAAAGAAGTCACATGACAGCGCATCGCCTTGCCTAAATCCTTTTTTGGTATCGAATGTGTCGGTGAGGTCGTTTCCGACCCTGATGGAGCAGCGAGAATTCTCTATCGTCATCCTACACAAACGGACGAGTTTGGGCGGTATACCAAAACTAGACATGGCTCTGTACAGTTCGTCTCTATAAATGCTGTCATATGCGGCTTTGAAATCGATGAATAGGTGGTGGGTATCGATTTGGACTTCTTGAGTTTTTTCCAGGATCTGCCGAAGTGTGAAAATTTGATCGGTTGTGGACTTTCCTGGCCTAAAACCACACTGATAAGGGCCAATCAGGTTGTTGGTAAACGGTTTCAGGCGTTCACATATTACGGCAGATAGGATCTTGTAGGCGATGTTGAGGAGACTTATGCCTCTGTAGTTGGCGCAGTTCAGAGGGTCTCCTTTTTTGTGGATCGGGCAAACGATGCTGAGGTTCCATTCTTCAGGCATATTTTCATCCGACCAGATTTGGCTTATGAGTTGGTGGATGTTACTTACCAAGTCATCTCCGCCGGCCTTATAGAGCTCAGCGGGAAGGCCGTCATTTCCGGCAGCCTTATTAAGCTTGAGTTTAGATATTGCTATCCTCACTTCACTCAGGTCGGGTGGTTGGCAGTCTTCGCTGTCGTTGCCAATATTGAATGGTTCGTTCTGCCTGACAGCGGAATGTTGTTCGTCATCGCCGTTTAACAGTCTGCAGAAGTGGTTCTTCCATATCCTCAGCATCGACTGTGTCTCAACTACAATATTTCCTTGTTCATCTCGACAGGATTCTGTTCGAGCCTTGTATCCTTGGCTTTGACGTTTTACACTTTGGTAAAACTTGCGAACATCGTTCCTGGAGTGGCACCTCTCTATATCCTCGATCGCGCGCTTTTCTTGCTCTTTTTTCTTCTTGCTGAAAAGCCGATGCTCTTCCCTTCTTCTTTGCCTATAGAGCTCAATGGCAGCTCTCGTCTTCACCTGCAGCTTAGCCTTGTAGGCCTCGTTCTTGGCTGCGAGCATCTGTCGGCATTCCTCATCAAACCAGGGGTTTCTCGCTGGTGGGCGCGAGAAACCTAGCACATCAGTTGCGGCTGATCTAATGGCCTGTTGGCATCGTTGCCATTGCTCTTCGACATTCGATGCTGGTGGTATGGTGTTAATCGAGAGGTTAAGGGATACGCGTTGTGCGAAGGTCTTGGCGGTCTCTTGCGATTGCAGTCTTCCGACATTAAATTTTTTCACAGTATTTCTGGATTGTTGTGGCGTGGTGGATATCCGCATTCTTACCTTGGCTGCTACAAGGTAGTGATCCGAGTCGATGTTAGCTCCTCGGAATGTTCGGACATCCAAAATACTGGATGCGTGCCTCTTATCTATCGCAATGTGATCAATTTGGTTGACCGTTCGTTGATCTGGAGACCGCCATGTCCCCTTATGGATATCGAGGTGAGGAAACCGTGTGCTGGCTATAGTGGCATTTCGTTCCGTAGCGAAATCAATTAGCCTAAGTCCGTTACCAGACGTGTTGTCGTGTAGGCTATGTTTTCCGACAATACTTCTAAAGATGTCTTCTCTTCCTACCTTTGCGTTAAAATCTCCCAGCACAATTTTAACATCGTACTTCGGTAGTCGCTCATAGGTTTTGTCGAGGAGCTCGTAGAAGCAATCCTTAGCTATATCATCTTTTTCTTCCGTCGGAGCGTGAGCGCATATAAGGCTTATGTTGGCGAATTTGGCCTTGATGCGGATTGTTACTATGCGTTCGCTAATGTCTTGGAAACATAAGACTTCTTGCCTAAGTCTGGCACTTATAACAAATCCGCATCCGAATAGTCGCTGTTTCTGCTCACTATAACACGGTCCGTAGAATATGTCACAGTTTTTCATCCTCTTTTTGCCCGGCCCATCCCATCGTATTTCCTGGATGGCAGTAATGTCTGCTTTGTAGCAGTTTAGGGCTTCCGCTAGTTGTTCGCCTGCACCTCTCCTGTTTAATGTTCTCACATTCCAGGTGCAGATACGAACGTCGTTGTCCTTTTTTCGTTTAGCAGGGTCGTCAACAATAAAATCAGTCCTTTCCGAGAAACATCACATGAATTTAAATAAATCGCGGTATTTTTCCATTTTGGTCCTTATACATTGTAAGGAGTAAGTGGCGCGATGTTAAGTGCGATGAACTGCCGCGCAGAAGGTCTGGATCTACTCTTGTGATGATCTAAAAAATCATCCGAGTTGCATCAATTGTCAAGAATAGCTTATCTCAACAGGCTCGTTAGTACCCAGGGCCGAGATTTCTCACAACCATTCATGTGTGCGTCTGTAATTCTTGCATGGTGGCGGGACCTCATGTTTTATGCCGACTCCGAACGGCTAACGGAGTCGGCATAAAACATGAGGTCCAGTTGCGCCAAAAATTGTATTTGTTTTTGCTGGTCTCCCACAAAAAAAGTTTATTTTTGCGTTCTCGTGATGTATTTGTAGGAAAAATAGAGGTACGTCTGGTTTTGGTTTCTGATGTATGGATTCGGCTATTAAACAATGGCTAGGATGGCTCCAATCCCTTTTCTGCCTTATTACCAAGAGAAGGTTGTGCAGGGCTAACCTGAGAAGACTGGACAGTATTGCGTTTTGGAATCGAATTTTTTTGTTTCTATGACGGATTTCCTGTTAGTAGGGGGTTCCGGAGGCTTCGTGGCTCTTGATGCCGAAAAGGTTATCTATCTATAAAGAGCCCCGCAATATACACAAGGTGTCTTGAAGGAAATTTACATTTGTTTGGCTTAATATGTGAAAGCATCCAGTCTGAGGTCAGTCAATCAGTAGCACAGCTCTGGGGAATTCAGTCGCTATATTGCATTTATCGGTTAGCGGTAGAATATTCGAGGTTTTTGCCTCTTAAATAATGCGCCAAGCATATCTTTCATTTGAAAATGGGGCAACAAATTTTAAGAGACCGGTATAACACTAAAAAATCAAAATTCGAGGGACAAATATCAAGGATGGTAGAAAACGTGGAGAGTGTAAATCAGTCTGTTCGTCTGATCGGATCGTCGGTCCTACAATTTGTAAATAAGCACAGATTATCATTACACCGTATTTTGCACAAAATTTATAACCTATAGAATTCAATTGGTGCAAGAATTAAACCCACAGGATAACATTCAGAGGCTTGGCTTCGAAAAGCAGACATTTGAGCGCTTGTAAACGTTTGCCAATGATTGTCGGATGAAGCTCCTAATAGCCTAAACTTACCATGTGCTGTAATGTCAACGCGGGGGATTATCGGCCCTTGGTTTTTTAAAGATGAAAAAGAGCATTACTGTTTTATTTTAGATAAAAGTAGACATATTTACTGACAACTTTTCAATCGACATTTTAATGGTCTGGATTTTAAACTGTCAACTTTTTTTTTGTCCATCAAACTTCAGTCGGCATTTTTTTTGTCGACCATTCGTACGCTTCCCGATCCACAGCACTTACTTACGATTTTTTTAATTTTATTCTAATAAAGTGTTAATTTTTCTCTAGTTTCAGTCACAAAGGTCAAAAGAAAACCCTAACCATCACACGCCAGTGCTGCCAAGGTTACGGTCGTGCACCAAATGCTGAATACTCCGAACAGTGTGAAAAGATCGAAGTGAAGACATTCGAAGAAGCAGCCAAGGACATGGACGGCACTGAGTTCTTCCGCAGTGTTAAAAATAACGGTCTGGAAAGCGTGATGGAAACTAATATCACTCTCTTTTTGCCAAACAATGATGCGTTTACAAAATTCTCCGAGCAAATGTTTGAAAATGTAAGCCTTAAATATCTCCCACTTGACATCTCTTTACATAAATATCGGGTTTTTTTCTTCTTTTAGAACTTGGTCTATGTACCAATGGGTAGCAGTCGTCGCCGCCGGGCTACTGATCAATTTGGCTTTACCTCAAAGGACCTGCTTATGAACCACATGGTTGATGGTCTGAACACAATGGACGATTTAGCTAATGAGGACATTTTACGAACCAAACTCGACAATAGCACGATTCGCATTAATATCTTCAACATGCCACTAAACAAGAAGGGCCCCTTGTTCACTGCAAACTGTGCTCCAATGGGAAAAATCGACCAGGTTGTCACTAACGGAATTGTGCACACCGTCGACAGGGTTTTGCCACCAGTGACAGACAACGTTATGGATATTATTCGTAAGCGCAGTGATATGGCTGTATTCAAGACGGTTTTAGAAAAGACTAAGCTTAGTGAACTATTGGAGGGTAAGAAACCAGTGACAGTCTTTGCTCCCACAGACAAGGCGTTTGAAAAGCTTGAAATGAATATGAGGAAAAAACTGAAGGAAGGAAAGGGATGTGCTGCAAGTATGTATATTTAAGTTTTTATTAAATCTTTAGAAACTTAATTGTATTTTTCGTTTTAGATATTCTAAAGAATCACCTTTTGGACTTTACTTTCTGTTCGGAAGCAGCTATTGCCAATTCTAAGCCAGTGGCTTACAACATTCTCGGCGAGGGACTTCGTTTTGAACGTGCATCCAATAAAGAATCAAAAACCGAAATGAACATTGAAGATATTCTTATCAACGGATTGGCACGCATCGTTGAGAGTGACATTATGGGTACTAACGGTGTTGTTCATGTCGTTGATGTCATCTTACCAAGTGATAGCTCTCGATCGGTTAGCTATCTAATGAAGGAAAAAAAATTGAATGTTTTTAAGTCACTCCTAGAACTTGCTGGATTGGAAGACGAATTTGATGATTATGAGAACGCAACTATTTTCGCACCAGTTGACAAGTCATTTGAAGACTCCGAATGGGCTAAGAAGCTACAAGAAAACCCCAAGCAGTTGGAAAACAACGAAGAACTAAAGGAATACCTTCGCGGTCATGTCATTCAGCCAAAGATTAAGACGTGTGATCTTAAAGAAGATATAATTAATTCAGTCGCTGGCAGTCAGTTAAGAATCAACTTGTATTCAACTCATTCTATATTCACAAATGTCATGAATCGTGCTACCGTTAATTGTGCTCGTTTGGTGCACTTTGACGATGAGAGCTGTGGAACTGTCCTGCATCAGGTGGAAAGGCAATTGGAGAACCCCCAAAATGTAAGTCGATAACATTTCAAATTTATTTTTAACATGTTCGTTAAATAAAATGTACGGTTCTCTCTTCCAGAATCTTTTGAAAATGTTGGAAACAAATCCTAAATACAGTAAATTCTTAGAAGCTGTCAAAGTGGCCAACTTGACAACTCTCCTGATGGATGATGATGCCAGTTATACAGTCTTCCTTCCAAAGAATGAAGTTTTCAGGGAATTCGATATTGATGTTGTAAAGAGTCAAGAGGTGGCGGAGCGTTTTGTCAAAGATCATATCGTTAACGATATTGTGTGCTGTGCTGGAATTACACCAACCAATTGGCCATTTGTACGAACCATTGAGGCAGTTAGTGGTAGCAATTTAAGAATCAATCGCGATCGTCGTCCAAAGGTTGAAAACGCCGTGATTACAAAATGTGATGTTTTGGCAACAAATGGCATTGTCCATGAGATCAATGATGTTATAATTACTAAGCCAAAACAGACAGCAACTCTGCCGGATCATTCTAAATATGACATTTTGAGAGATGTATTCTTTTAATACGCAGAATGTAAGAGCGTTTGTCATTAAGAACTATTTTTAGAAATAAAACTTGGCGTGAAAGCGATTTGTGAAAATATTTATTTTTTTATATAAAAACAACAGAAATTAAATGTAGTGGAAAAATTTAAGCAAAAAAGCTTTTTCGCTGGGGTATTAAATATGGGAAGTAAATAAATACTTTTGAAATGGCGAAAAATTTATTTTTTAAAGTAATTTTAACTGAATGTATTTGGTATGTTTTTTAAATTTTGTAATTGGACATTTTCATTTGTATCTCAATAAGATAAAATATATTATTAAAAATAATGTAGGTTATGGAGTTTTTTTTCCTGGGCATTATTATTTTCAGATGTGTTTTTTTTAACTTTCTCTTACAAAGAGAAAGATATTGTTTTCGTGAAAATTTTCGACCTCGAGATTTTGATTGATTCTAACATTACGATGATAGCGGAGCCTAAAAAAGTGGTTTTTGGAATTCCGTCCGTCGGTCCGTCGGTCCGTCGGTCCGTCTGTCCGTAATGGTCTCCCCAGCCTAAACGGCTTGACCGATTTTCTTCAAACTTCGTATCCAAGTTTGTTTTGGTCATAATTCTAGGCCATTTTTTTTGTTTGCTTTTAGCCATGTTAATAACGGTACCTGCCATATAAAAATTACACATAGCCTCAATTTTCTCGAAAACGGCTCTAACGATTTTGATTAAACTTTATATATACTATAAGCATATTAGTTCCAACAAAACTGCATACCCAGTTTTTGCGAGAAAATCCATATAACGGATTTTGTCATTTAGGCCATATAAAGAAAATTGTTAATTTCTCGTAAACTGCTATGTCAAATTGAATGAAATTTAATATATATACTACTATTATAGTTTGAAACAATTCCCACAAATAGTTTTAGCCCAACTACCACTAAACGGAATTTTCAGTTTTGGCCAATAACGGAAAATCATCATTTTGGAGGAAACGTTCGTATAATCACATTTCGACATTGTTTATATCATTTTAAGCATTAATAATCAAAATGCGTACTATTTGATCTAACGTCTAACTCGCTGTGAAAGAGAAAGTTGCGTACGACCCAGTCGTGCACCCACCACTCGTTTAATAAAATTAACAGACCTGCAGAGCACTGCACTTACTCCATGCATGTTGGATGGTGCAAATCTGAAATTCATCACTTCATTGCACAGTTGATGCTCAATCAGGTTCATTAAAGCAAATTTTTGGCATCACTGGAATGACATCAAATTCATAATTACAATGTTGATTAAAGTGATTTGCAAATATCAACGAAAAAATTGAAAATGCTTATAAAATAATATTTGACGCAACAGGCTTAGGTCCTAGAACCAAGGTAATATATTTTAGTTGCAACCATTCATGTGTGAGTTTGTACTTCTTAAAAGATGCTGGGACTTCTAGTTTTATTCGTTTGTAAATATGTCATTCTTTTTGCCTGTCTATTACGATAAAACATTTTTTAATACAGTCAACCAACTCAATTAGTATTATTTTGTACTATACTTACTTACTTACTTTAGTGGCGCTACAGTCCGAAATGAACGTGGGTCTCAACCAACATGCCAGTCCTTAGCTAAAGGTCTCAAGTTGTGCACGCCAAGTTGCTTGAGGTATGTTTCTACTTGTGCACGCCACTTAAGGGGAAGACCTCCCCTACTGCGTCCGACGTCTGTCTGGGATTCAAAGACTCAGCGAGCCGGAGTCCATTCCATTCGTTCTACATGCCCTAGCCACCTTAACCGTCGAATGCTGAGTTTTTTTTTTACTAGTGGGATGTAGCTGTACAGCTCGTATAGATCTTGGTTGAATCTTCGTCCTCATAGCCCGTCAACGCAAACAAGACCAGATTTTTCAAAGAATATTCCTCTCGAATCGACCAAGGATTTCTTCATCCATTTTTAATATGGTCCATGCTTCAGCGCCGTAGAGCAGTACTGGGATGATCAGGGTTAGTAGTTGCACCGAATTTGGTAGATTATGCCTCTGGTGTTGGCTCGGGAGTTTTGCACAATCTTCTCAAGAATCAAATTGAAGAAGTCACCTGACAGCGCATCGTCTTGCCTAAATCCTTTTTTGGTATCGGTGAGGTAGTTTGCGACCCTAATGGAGCAGCGAGAATTCTCCATTGTCATCCTACATGGCTAATAATATGGCTCTGTATAGCTTGTCTCTATGCTGTCGTATGCGGCTTTGAAATCGATGAATAGGTGGTGGGTATCGCTTTGGACTTTTTAGTTTTTTTCCAGGATCTGCCGAAGTATTGATCAGTTGTGGACTTTCCACACCTAAAACCACATTGATAAGGGCCGATCAGGTTGTTGGTAAACGGTTTTAGGCGGTCACACATTACCGCAGATAAGATATTGTAGGGGACTTATTCCTCTGTAGTTTGCGCAGTTTAGGTAGTCCCCTTTTTTGTAAATCGGGCAAACGAATCTGAGGTTCCATTCTTCAGCTATACTTTCAGCCGATTAGATTTGGCTTATACTTTAGTGGATGGTACTTACCAAGTCATCTGCCCCGGCTTTACAAAGCTCGACGGGAAGGCCACCATTTCCGGCAGCCTTGTAAAGCTTGAGTTTATATATTGCTATCCTCACTTCACTTAGGTGGGGTGGTTGGTAGTTTTCGCTGTCGTCGCCAATATTATATGGTTCGTTCTACCTGACAGCAGAATGTTGTTCGTCATCACCGTTTAACACTCTGCAGAAGTGGTTCTTCTATATCCTCAGCATCGACTGTTTCAACTACGATATTTCCTTATTCATCTCGACCGGATTTTGACCGAGCCTCTTGTATCCTTGGATTTGACGTTTTTCACTTTGGTAAAACTTGCGAACATTGCTCCTGGAGTAGCACCACTCTATATCCTCGATCGCGCGCTTTTCTTGCTCTTTTTTCTTCTTTGAAAAGCCGGTGTTCTTCCCTTCTTCTCAGCCTTAAGAGCTCAATGGTAGCTTTTGTCATAACCTGCAGCTTTGCCTTGTATGTCTCGTTCTTGGCTGTGATCATATGTCGGCATTCCTCATCAAAACAAGGATTTCTTGCTGATGGGCGCGAGAAACCTAGCACATCGAGCGACTGTTTGGCTGTATTCCAAGCGCCGTATACTTTGTAAAACAACTGCAAATCATCCTTTAAAATGCGCCACATGGTGGTTCCACTGACGCCAAAATGCTGAGTGCGGTGATGACTGTGGATCCCGGCAACACGCTCAGAACAGTTGATTGGAACGTCTTAGGCGTTGATAACAGTCTACGATTTCGCACTGGTCCATGCTCAACAAAATTCGACCCCAAATGACGAATATTGTTGTCAGACGGTGCTTGTTGCTTGTCACTATATTTATGACGTTGAGTTAACACAACTGAACGACTATTTTCAATATACAGCTGCACAAGTGTGTTAGGCAATGGAAATTCGTAATGAATTCAAGTTTAAAAAAAATGTGTACCTAGATCAGTTGGTTGATATATGTCAAAGTTATTCAATTTTTACATATCGAAATAAAAGATGGCGCTGTTGCTTACATTTGCGTAAAAAAATAATTTTGTTTAAAAATGTTTACTAAGACATTTGTTGTTCATATAAATAATCTACTAGGACTTTACATAAAAAGAAAAAAAACATCAAAGAGAAGTAATGACCCCGTTGGGGTAACTAGATTACATCTATTTAGAGAAGAATACGAAATATCATTCCAAACGCTTGTATTAACCTTATTTGTTGGTAGGCTTGCCAAACATCGGAAAACCTTGTGGATTTTGTTTTAGGCCTGCTCAGAATGCATATCTGTAGCTGTTATCTTGCATTGCTGTCAAAAGGGAGATACATTTCTTGCATGAAGTTGCCCTCTATTCAACTTCAAGCTACAGATACACATTGTGTAAGCGCTTACGGGTTGCCTGGTTTTAAACTTTTCAGTCAGCTACAGATACCAGCTACAGATACGCATTCTGATCGGACCTTTACGGTTTGCCTTGTTTCTAAATTTTTACTCAGCTACAAGCATCAGCTACAGATACGCATTCTGGGCAGTCCTTAAAGCTCGACCTATGAGCTAAAATATAAAAGACTTCACTCAAACTAAAGGCATTTCGTTATTATGTCAGTTTACTCACTTGGAAGATAGAAAGATAGAGTAGGTACAAAATTTGTATTGCTTGAGGGCGTTAAAATGTTTATAAATATGTAGGTATGTTTCCCTTCGTCAATGTATAATGACATCTACTTCTATTTCTTCAAATTACCCTTTCACTAATGTTGTGTTCTTCATAAAGCATTCAATCTAGAATAAACATACAAAGAATGCAATTTTTATCTTTAACCGTTTCAACCAACCAAATGCAGCCACCAGCCTTAACAAATACATCGGTGACAAGCTTTTTTGTTGATTAATTGATATAAATTTGAAAAAGCTCGTCACCACTACAAATTAAATTAATTCGCGTGTTTATTTTGTTTTTCTATTTTTTGTTTACAAATATCATGACACAGTCAATAACTGAACTGCCCTATAGCAATCTGCCAGCCAGCGGCTATGTTTTATTGATGGCGGTGTATTATCTTTCTGCTGAACAGTGATTATTATTTAAGCGTAAACCGGTCCGTAAGTTGCAACAGTAACAGTCAAAGTTTAGTTGTGAACTTCTATTGCAAGGGTGAACAAATTATTATAGATCACGATGGCAAAGCAGGCTACATTCGTTAAGGGTTTTCATGATGAGAAACTTGTAGAACTGATGCAATATCGTTCACTTGGAAAAACTGGACTACAGGTCTCAAAAGTGTCCCTCGGGTGTGGACCTTTTGGAAACTTATATGGGTAAGTAGAAACGGTTACTTTAATAAACATACAGCATATAACAAGAAGTGTTTTGAGTTATTACGTAAATTCATTTTTTTGACAGAACGAGTACTGTCAAAGAGAACACTCAAAAAAATGCATGTGAAGTGTTCTAAAGTAAAAGTGGGTAGATAACAAACTGTGTACTAAGTTTAATTGATTGATACAGAATGCTCGATAAGGTTTTTTGTTTGAATAAATCGTAAGGTATAAAAAGTGTTTAAAGTTATGGTTTATGAAGGTTATACTAAAACTCTTGGCAAAAGGCGACAGTAAAAAGAGAGATTGATGAAAATATAAATAATAAAAAATCCCACAAAGTATAAAATTATTTATTTAAATGTTAATATAAATGATAATAAATACCTCATGTGAATAATTTGAAACCTTAAAATGTCCACTCAATTTTGTACACATTTTAATATAGAGTTGAATAGAACTACATGGTATTATATATAGCTCACATAATATGCATACCTTTTAACAATTGTCCATGCCAAATTTGTATGGCTGCGTACTTTTGTGAAAAGAAAAACGAAAACGGTAAAAACTCAAAAGTTGAGTTGTAAATAAACGTCAAAATTTAAAATATTTAAATTTAAATATGTTATTCTACAAAACACGAAATTCCATATACATTAGGTAGTTCCGGTACAATCATATTTTTACTGATTCTGATTTAGTTTTACTGATTTTTTACTTGATGCCGTTTCTGTACAGAAAAATAAGTACAAGGGAGAGATTTCGATAGAGAAAAAAACTACCCATTCATGAATATTAGTAAGATAGTAACTTTGCTGTATCTTACTTAACTGCGTTCTCGTAGTTTTTCCCAAATTTTCTCTGCTTTAGTATTTTTAATACATTCCAAGTCAATTGTTTTAACTTAATATGTTTAACAGTTTTTATTTTAGGCCCGTTCACGTACGCTTTTCAACATTTTAATCAAGTTTGATTGTAATATTAAAATAAAATAATCATAGAACTTTTGTAGCAAAGCACTAAAATGGTGGTATCATTTTTGGCTGTCGTCTCTTTTATTATCGTCTCTTTTTAAATTTTCTTTGCATTGAAATGGCATGACATTACTCTCTCGATATTAGAGATTTCAATTTTCTTCACACAAAAGTCATTTTCTCAACAGTCAAAATTTTCCGTGAAGAAAAATATACGTTACTTAACTTTTACCTTTTCTGAGCCGAAAGCCCTCGCAGCTAGTGCTCACTTAATATGTTAGCATATATATTTAATATTGTAGGTATGTTAATACATTATAATAATAATAATAATACCCTTTTTGATAGGCATTTATAAGTTTTTACACATGGCCAAAAATTAAAATTCTGTTAAGAGACTTTTAGGCTAAAACTGATTATAGTGCATTGTTACAAGTGTCAGTAGTAACATTGGTTTTCAATTCTATAACTTACTTAAGTGGCGTTACAGTCCGTACCAAATATTTTTCGAAGAATTTTTCTCTCGAATCGACAAAGGATTTCTTCATCCGCTTTTGATACGGTCCATGCTTCAGCGCCATAGAGCAGGACTGGGATGATCAGGGTCTTATATAGGATCTCCTTAGTAGTGCGCTTTAGTACTAAATTGCCTTCTTAGCCCGAAGAAACAGCGGTTGGTAAGAGTAATTCTTCGTTTGATTTCTGGCGAGATATTGTTGTCAGAGTTAATAGTGGAGCCGAGGTAGACAATGTCCCGTACTACCTCAAAGTTATGTCTGTCAATGGTGACGTTCTGCCCGATTCGTCGATGTTGTGTGTCCTTTCGTGTTGACAACATATACGTAGTCTTACCCTCCTTTTTTGGTATCGAATGTGTCGGTGAGATCGTTTCCGACCCTGATGGAGCAGCGAGAATCCTCCATCGTCATCCTACACAAACGGACGAGTTTGGGCGGCATACCAGTCTCTGTAAATGCTGTCGTATGCGGCTTTGAAATCGATAAGTAGGTGGTGGGTATCGATTTGGACTTCTTGGCATTTTTCCAGGATCTGCCGAAGTGTGAAAATTTGACAGGCTGTGGACTTTCCTGGCATAAAACCACACTGATAAGAGCCGATCAGGTTGTTGGTAATCGGTTTCAGGCGTTCACATATTACGGCAGATAGGATCTTGTAGGCGATGTTGAGGAGACTTACGCCTCTGTAGTTGGCGCAATTCAAAGGCTCTCCTTTTTTGTGGATCGGGTGGTTCAATTTAGCTAGACTATATATTTCATGAGAAATTAAAGATTTTTCATATATATATATATATATATTGGGGACGCAGCTAATAACGTTAATATTTACGTTAGTAATCGTGTTACGTCTGCGTATCTGTATCCAATGCTTGTAGCTGAGTAAATAGTTAAAAAAAACAAAGCAAATCGTAAGCGCTTACACAATGTATCTCTTCGTGAATCTGTAGTTTAAAGTTGAATACAGAGCAACTTCATTCAAGAAATGTATCTTTCTTTTGACAGCGATGCAAGATAGAAGCTACAGATATGCATTCTTTCTTTAGTGTCGTCTTTAGAATATTCGGCTTTACAAAAATCCAAAAATCCCTATGGATATTAACGCAATAACCTGGTAAATAAATTTTGAAGTAAATCCGTCCATCTGCGATAACAGCATGATAGACGGACTGAATTGCCGGACCCTATTTTTCTGGCTTCTTTAACATCGTAATGTTAGGTTTGATTATAGGATCGTGTTCGATATTTTCCACCAATACTTGTTTTATTAGGAGCTAGAAAACACGACTTCTGTCAGTCTTAAAAGCTGTAATCGTTTGACACCTTTCATTTGTTCAGATAATTCGCAAGGAAATTTGCATACTCCCAGTGTGAACACCGTTTATTGTCAGGAGTATAAAAAATTTATTTCTATTATGATTCTAGTTTTTTGAGTGTTAAGTGGTGGTGGATTTTAACTGCTGGCATTAAATTACCTGTCATTACAATTCAAATGCCATACCCCGGCAATAATTCACTAAAAAGTGACAGATATACCATAATCGCAGAACGCAATGGTGTAAAAGAGAAAACATACCCAAAATCAAATTTTCTATTATAATGGGTGATCCATTTCGAGGTTCCCTACTTTTTTAAAGAAAAAAAACACAGAAAATTCAAATTTAATGGAGAATGTTTATTATCATTTGAAAGAACATTCTTTGGCATTTATTTTTTGAAGATTATGTCTATCAAATGTTGGTAACTGGCGAATGACACGCGTGATGTTTTCCTCCAAGGCCTGAATCGAAGCGGGTTTGTCGGCATAAGCTTTTGACTTTACATATCCCCACAGGAAAAAGTCTAACGGTGTGATATCACACGATCTTGGTGGCCAATCGACCGGCCCAAAACGTGAAATTATGTGCTCACCGAAATGTTCTCTCAATAAGTCCATTGATTGATGCGATGTGTGGGAAGTGGCGCCGTCTTGCTGAAACCAAATATCGCCGAGATCACGAGCTTCAATTTCAGGCATCAAATAGTCGGTTATCATGGTCCGGGTTGCGGCGAACGGCGCCGAATCGACTCTCCACGGTCTTCGTGTACACTCTCAGCTACAGCCGCTATATATTCTTCACAGCGTGCTGGACGTGGTCTATTCGGTCGAATATTATCCAATAATGAATGCTGGGTGTCAAAATGGGTGATGGTGTTGCGAATAGTACGCTCAGTAGGCCGATTATGTTGACCATAAGTTGAGCGAAGTGCACGAAACACATTCCAACGTGAATTTTCATAATAAAGTTGAACAATTTGTAAACGTTGTTCACGCGTAAGTCTTTCCATTATAAAATGCCAAACAATACTAAACAAAAATAACATGACAGCATGACACGACTCACACGTGATCTGTCAAAAAAGGCTATTGAAAAAAGTATCTCTACTTGGATCACCCATTATATAGCAGTTTTCGACCTACTAGCTGGTAAAACACGTTTCACATTAAGGTTATAGTTATCATTGAAAACCATCATTTGAAATTTTCTTTTACTTATTGCGGCTTTTTTATAAATGCAATCTAATTTTTCTACTCCACAATGGCCGTGTTCCGGATTTTAGTTTTACGAAGTTTACTTTGCGGATGTACTATTCTCTTTGGTTAATCGACCATTTCAGTTATGTGACATTAGAGGGAAATGATTCTCGAAACAAGTGTTGATTTCAGTAAAATTACCAGGGCCCTCATTGTAAAATAATTATCGTTTGACGATAAGATTTCGACGATACATCTTGCACCACGTAAGATCAATAGTAGTTTTTTCTGTCGGCAATATCGCTTAATTGCTTCACTTTAAACAATAATTGTCAAATCACAGATGATTATTGAGCAATTGATCATGAGGTTTCGACTACCGTCTGAGTAATAATCGTTTTCAAACTAACGGAATGACTCCCAGATATTATAGGTTTATTTAAGTTAGTTTTTACTTTTCTGATAAAAAATAATTATTCCAAATAGATAATAGTTAATAGAAAT
Source organism: Rhingia campestris (assembly GCA_932526625.1). Taxonomy (NCBI): domain Eukaryota; kingdom Metazoa; phylum Arthropoda; class Insecta; order Diptera; family Syrphidae; genus Rhingia; species Rhingia campestris. The sequence goes on from OW052183.1 coordinate 32,811,982, forward strand.
CTATAAATATGAAAAAATCAGATTACAAAATAAGGGTTGCCATAGTTTGACATTTATATAACCATTCAGTAAGATTTTCCGTTACACGTTTCCTTACCTTATTTCTTAGTTGTAATCTGAAATCCAGAACACGGTCAATATAAACCACGGATGAGGATCAGTTTATTTGGTTCCTTTCAAACGTTTAGACTGTCAATATTCTACAATTTAATGTCATATTTACTGCCTGAGTGTTACCATATTAAAATAAATCCAAATACCATCCTTTGTTATATGTTATGATAAGGAAATGTGTAATTTTTATTCTTTTTCCATTTTTTTTTATTTTTTTAAATTAAAAAACAACAGAATATGATTTAAGAAAAATTAAATTATTTACGCTATGTCGATTTTTTTTTAAGTGAAACTTCTTTTCGTGTAAACTCACACTAGTTTTTTTTTAAATTGTATCGTTGCAAAATCAAGATATTTTTTTTGTTTTTAGAGATATCGATTTAAATGAAGCAATTGAAACCATCCATAAGGCAGTAAAAAGCGGCATAAACTACATTGATACTGCACCGTATTACGGCCAGGGACGGTCTGAAGAAGTAGTTGGTAAAGCCCTACGCGATGTTCCCAGAGAAGCATATTACATTGCCACTAAAGTCGGACGCTATACCAAGGAATTCAAAACAATGTTTGATTACACTGCTAAAAAAACGCGGCAAAGTGTAATGAAGAGTTTGGAACTTTTGGGGCTAGACTACATTGACGTTATTCAGGTTAAATTTAAGTTGCACCACATTAGCAATAAACATAATTTGTTTTCTAATATCTAGATCCACGATGTCGAGTTTCCCGAAACACTGGACACAGTTCTCAATGAATGTTTGCCAGAATTGGAGAAACTTCGCGATGAAGGCAAGGTACGCTTTATTGGTGTTTCAGCCTATCCCATGGAGCCACTGAAACGTTGCATTCAGTCCGCACCTGGACGGTTTGATGTGAGTCAATCAAGGAAAATCTTTCATTTCACTAATAGTTATGTTATAGGTCGTTTTGTGCTATTCCCGATATACTCTCCTTGATGAGTCCTTAAAGAACTACCTTCCGTTCTTCATTGAGCAAGATCTTGGTGTTATTTGCGCTGCTGGTCACGCGTTAGGTCTACTTACCAATGATGGACCTCAAATTTGGCATCCAGCACCGCAGGAAATCAAAGACATCTGCCTTAAGGCTGCAAATTTATGCAAAGATAAAAACGTCGAACTTGGCAAACTAGCCATGTACTACTGCATGCAATTGAACGAACCGTCCACCTTCCTTACCGGAATGCAAACCAGGAAACTGCTCGATATCAATTTGAAATCGTTTTATGATGGCCTAACCAAAGCCGAGGCGGAAGTGCTTAAACGATTGAAGGAAACGTAAGTGTTGCTGTTTGACTTCCTGTGCGAGGAAGTAATCGCACAGAGAAAACTTTGAAACACATTTCCCCTTTCCCGAAATATGTATTTCTTTCCGTCTGGCATTTCGTTTGAACATATTTTTTTCACTTCTTTTTGTTTTCGTTTTTAATTTCATGTGGTACCTGGGACTGGCTGTGCTTTTATTGTGTTTTACCTGTTCTCCTTCTTCTTCTTGTCCATTGATGACTTGTCTGTGCGCAGAGTATTCACAAAATCACTGCACTGGGAGGGCATTGAACTGGAGAGGTATCGTGCCGCAATGAAGAAATGAGCGATGATAATGTCCGGTGGTGGATGGATAGTCGGAACAAAGTGGACGGAACACAATATAAAACCATTTTGTTATTAAACAAAGAAAATCGTTATTTTTTTTTTTTAATTTTCTATCCATTTTGCTTAATGTCTACCTATAATAAAATTCGTAAAATAACCGATTAGTGCACATTGTTGTGGTTTTCCATTAATTTAGACACTAAAAGAGTAAGCAGCTAGAGATCAATGGTGTTGTCCAGTTTGTTGACAGGAATTTGTGAAGGCCAATGTAAGCATACATTGTATTCGCATTGCCAACAACAAGTTTGTGAGTGCCTTCCTGCAATTTTCTGGTTTGCGTGAAATGAACAAAAATTAAAAGTAGAATAGGTGCCACGATGTGACTGAAAGTTGGTCGCAGGTTATGTAACATGAATGCTGCGCACACTCAGGTTGTAACGGAGACAGTCGATGTGGGAAATTGTGCAACATCTAGGAATTTCGATTATTGCTTCGTTTAAAAGAACAAAGAACTTTAAGGCAGGGAAATTTTTTACACATTTATCTGCACCCACTTTAAAGGAGGAACATATCTATACGTTTTAAATGCCAATGTAAATATGAGATTGACATGTTGTTTCGCTTGTAACGGGTAATCAATCAAAAGCTATTTTTTCCAAATGGGTTTCAAAGTTACGGAATGACCCCCCAGTATTCATTGACATTTCATCATGGCTAGACTTACACCCGAACAACGTTTGCAAATCGTTTCAGTAAATGGCCTATCCATAGACGATGAGTCCCATTTTTGGCTCAATGAATACATCAATAAGCAAATACATCCACTCAAAAAACCGTGTGGCGTGGTTTATGCGGCGGTAAAATCATCGGTCCGTATTTCTTCAAAAATGAGGCTGGCGGTTACGTAAAAGTATATGGTTCTTGTTGCCGAAGCCCGACATCTCGACAACATTTGGTTCCAACAAGACGACGCTACTTGCCACACAGCCCGTGAAACAATAGACATATTGAGAGACCGCTTCAGTACAGAATTAATTGCAAGTCCTTGAAAATTTGGAATGTCCGCATGGATGAGCTATTGCGCAGTTGCGGCCAACATTTGAAAGGGATCAAGAATGTTTCTTTAGATTAATAATAAAGATTTAACGATATATTTTGAATTTTTTGTGCTATTTCGCAATTTAAAAAAATACCTCTTGATTGATTTTATTTTTATACTAGCAACCCGGCCCGACTTTGCTCAGGTACAATTTGAATGACGAAAAGTTTGATTTCTGCAACATAGACCTCGAATGCTGAGCTCCTGTAAAGCTACGTTCAGACGATTGGAAGATCTTCCAATTTTGTCATATAAGTCAGTAAAAAAAATGTTCCAAATGTCTTCCAACCGTCTGAACTCCCAATTTTGTGTGACAATTTTGTAAGACAATTTATTGTCGGCAATTGTTAGACCACAATCTGACCAATTAATTGCTAGGTATCATACAATCGTCTGAATTTCAGTTTTTGCAATTTATTGTCAGCTGATTGAGACTTTGTGTGACAATTTTTAATTGTAAGATGTCATAGTTTTATACATCTTCCAATTGCCGACAATTTGTTTGAGTCTATTGTTACAAAAAACTTTACTTTTCAATAAAGGAACAAATATCATTGCAACAACATGGATTTGTTTCTGGTAGGTCCACATCAACCAACTTGACACTCTTTACAAAATATCTCTTTGACTCTGTGGAGTCAGGATATCAAGTGGATGTTATTTTCACCGACTTCACAAAAGTTTTTGACACAATATGTCATAATATCCTCATTACAAAATTAAAATCGTTTGGCATACACTCGATGCTTCTTAAATGGATTTCGAGTTATCTTTCCAATAGGAAGCAGTACGTAAAAATTGGTTGTTCTCAATCTAGGCTCATTGAGGTCTTATCTGGTGTCCCCCAAGGCAGCCATTTAGGGCCTATGCTCTTCAATGTTTTTATTAATGAAATCCCCTCATTGCTTAGTCACGCTAACTGCCTAATGTATGCCAATGACCTTAAGATCTTTTTGCGTGTTAAAAGTATGTATGATTGTGAACGTCTTCAAAATGATTTAAAAAAACTTGTTTATTGGTGTGAGCTTAATCACCTGACCTTAAACATAAATAAATGTCATTCTTTTTCTGTGTATCGTATATTAGTCCCTATGATTTATGACTACACAATATCCAGAACCTGCATATCTCGTAAAACTGAAATAAAAGATCTTGGTGTGATCTTTGACACGAAACTTTCTTTTTCACTTCACATCGATTACGTTGTTGCTAAAGCAAATTTAATGCTTGGTTTCCTGAAACGAACATGTGCTGAGTTCTCTAACCCATATGCCCTTAAGTCTGTTTATATGTCTATAGAACGTCCTTTCCTTGAATATTGTTCTATGGTCTGGTGTCCAATCTATGCGAATTGTCAAATGCGACTAGAAAGAGTGCAAAAGTCTTTTACAAGATTTGTTGTAAGACAAATGAAATGGAACCTTGACAGAATGCCGTCTTATTCAACAAGATGTGCGTTAATTGGTTTAGATTCCTTAGAAAGAAGACGAAATGTTCATTGTATACTGTTTATTTATGATGTTTTTTCTTATCGTATAATTTGTCCCGATATCCTTGAACAATTTAAGTTATATGCACCAGAAAGAATTCTTCGAACCAGAAATTTGTTATTGAATCCTAGGCATGTTTACAATTATGGTCTTCATGAACCAATAACAAAATGCATAAAACTTTTTAATTCTGTTTGTACTGAAATAGATTTGTGTGATGATAGAATAAAATTTAAACTGTCAATTTTAAATATAAATATGTCCTAAAAGATAAATGTTGAACTTTAATAAATCCGTTGATTGTTAATATCTAATGTAATTTTTTTGAATTAATTTAATTATTTATGTAAATATGTTAAAAAGAAATATTATTCAAATCCAAATCTGTTAGAGTTAAGCTCGGTAGATAAATAAATAAAAAAGAAAAAAATGTCTGCAAGATTTCGATTAATAAATAAATTCCGAAGTATTGACGACTGTAGGTTATTCAAAAAAAATACGCTATTTGTAACAAATTAATATCGTATTTTCTTATTATAACAAAATCTTAATCACACTACATTTTATATATTTAGAAAGGTTAATAATTATACTATCAAATATCATTTACAAGTTTAAATTGTACAATAGTAACAATAGTAAAATGTTTGCAAATCCGCGTTTGAATTCTTGTCTTCAAATTTCCCTCAGTTCTATGTATATGTCACCACGTATTCCTTTTTATTTGCTCCTATTAAGCAAATCAAAAATAACATTATGTTAATGGAGACATCTGAAAAGGTGGGTCTATTAATTCTGTTTTTAGCTGTCGGTCTATGCGTGGAGTTTTAGGTTAAACGTGTGCCGCCAAAACTTCTGGAATGATAGACGAGATCGTGGAAACGGAAATCCGGAACAGGTACTGCAGAGACCGGAAAGCTTCCCCGGTAGCTAGATAGCGTAACGTCAACGTAAGACGCTCACCTGCTGATATGCTCGTGCGCATATTCGTATCTTGCTTTTGGATGTGTGGAGTCACCAAAGAAAGAAGATCGTTGAATTGCTTTGAGTCCATTCGCAAAAAATTACGATACAAATCCGGTTCCTCAGTTCGCAATTCCTCGAGCAGTTTCGAATCAAATCCCTCTTGCAGTCGGCGGGCCACCCAGTTTTTCATCCAAACACTTCGGATTTTCTGTGGCAATTCTTCCTCCTCGCTGTCTTCCAACACGTAACCCAATAATATGGTAGAAATCTCAATATTTTGTTCCATTTTTATTAATTTATTTTCACAAATGTGTTCAATATATGTAACTGACCTACGAATACAAAATTAAATATGTCCGACAATGCCTGTCAACCGATCTCCCAATTTTTTGGTAAACAAATATCTTCCAACCGTATGAACACACAATTTTGTATATGACAATATTTTCTCAAATAATTTTGTCGTACAATTGTCGGACAGTAAAATTGGAAGACATTGGCACAAAATATACCAACCGTCTGAACAGACAATTAAAAATTGGAAATTGTGAGCAATTGGCAGCTATTGTCATAGCTTTGACATATACGACAAAATTGGAAGATCTTCCAACCGTCTGAACTTAGCTTAAGTGATATTTCATTATTTTTATTATTTTTGTCGTTATAATATGACTGTCAACATTTTGTCATGATTATGAAATCGTATAAATGATATATAAACACAGCTTTTATATTATATTTTCATTCTAAATTTGACAGATAGTCATTCAATTATTTTGAAATGAGCAAATATACGATATTTTGATGTTTGATATTTGGCAGTTAATTTCTGTTGAAAGTCATTTAATTATTTAAATTTTGTATACTGTACACACAATATATATTGCGAATTCATACATGATTTTGATCTTCATACCACATAAAATAAAACTGCTGTAGCTGTCTCCCTTTGCAAGAAATCGAAGCTTAATTGTAAGACATTCTCCGAAACATTATTGAAAAATGCGTGTTTGTATTATGCTTTGCTTATAGAGTTCTACACGTTCTACAGGCTCAACAAATTGTCCTAAGCGTAAGAACCTCAAGAAACCCCATCAAAACAATTGAAGTCAATGCTACACGATTTTCGTTGGGCAGAAAATAAAGATTTGGAATTCCGCAAGCTAAGGATCAATAAGATAGGGTTAAGTGACACACAATCCGTCCAGCAATAATATTTTTGTTCCTTGGCCAAAGCAAAGCACTGATTTGACGATTTGACGTTCATTTTTTTTTTTTATTCAGGCACAATTGTGTCGCTTTCACATTGTCATATTTTTTCCCGTTGGCAACACGCAGTACTATTAAATGGCGCGAAATTCTAATTTTATATTGAACTCAGAAGAAGTACCTTTTTTATATGGCTAAGGTTTTATTAACAATTTCAATAATCAAACAATAACATTTTGACTGAATTACAATCCTAACTTGAAAATTTTAGCGTGTACCCGAAATATAATCATACATCAATATACCATTGCTTAACTATCCATATTTTGGTAAAACAAATATTTCAGGAGACTTCTCGATTTCAGAAAACTCGATTACTTAAGACCAAGAGAATAGAAATTTTGATTGATAATACCTTTCTATAATGAAGATGAACTTAGAACAGAAGAGCACAATTTATTAAAAAACTATCAGAACAGACAAGTACAGAACCTGAACAAGGTAAAATGTTTCTACGTTTCAAGTCCTAAATGACGTATGGCAGTTACCTTCCTTTCATTCAATAGGCATAATTTGTGATTTACATACCGTTCCAATCCCTTTCATTAAAAGCGGTTCGTAACGGTATTATTTGGTAGAGACTTCTTCTTATGTGTAAATAACAATTTGATAGTTTTTGTAGGATCGCACAAGTTAGCCATACGGAGTACCTTTATTTTCACTATATGCTCCGCTGTCTTGGGGACTATCATGTGGTTATTGAAGCTGAGCCCCATATTCGTTTTAAGTAAAGTATTGGAGGGTCATTGCATGGTCTGCGATTTGACATTATTGTTTTAAGTTAAACAAATAAAGTGATATCGCCGACATTTGATCTTACGTGATGCAAGATGTACCGTCGAAATGTTATTGTCAAACGATAATCACTTTACAGAATGAGGGCACTGGCTACTCAAAACCAAATTCTCTATCTCTCTCTCTCTCTCTTTATTAATAAACGCTGATTAGCTTATGAAAAACTTGACAGTTTTCCCCATAAAAAATACTCGCGCAAATGTCAAAAGTTAGTCACTGATTAGCTAATCAGCGTTTATTAATAAGGGGGTTAGAGAATACAGAAAATTTATTATTAAGTTGACGCAATATAATCAATGTCGCAATCTATATTGGATGACATTTTTTGTTAAAATATAATAATAAAAAATATTGTTTATTTTTGTGATTTCTTCTTCAATGCAGGATTTCAAGACTTACATACGGTTTTTGGTTTTTTGTGGAAAACGGGAGATTTTGAAACTACTAGAGACAAGTGGGATTAATTTTCTCTTACAAAGGAAAATGTTTTGTTTTCTTAAAAAAAATCGACATTGAGATTTTAATTAATTCTAACATTACTACGATGACAGTGGAACTCAAAAATAAATTTGGAATACCGTCCGTCTGTCCGCCTGAACGCCTGTCCGTTTTTGTTGGTCATAATTCTAGGCCCATTTTTTTTACTTTAAGCCATTATATTATATAGCCTCAATTGTCTCGAAAACGGCTCCAACGATTTTTATTAAACTTTATACATACTATATTCATATTTGTTCCAACAAAACTGCATACACAGTTATTTTCGAGAAAATCCATATAATGGATTGTTGCATTTAAGCCATATAAAGAAAATTGTCAATTTCTCGCAAACTATTTTGCCAAATTGATATAAATGATATACTACTATGATTGTTTGCTACTATCCCACATAATTAGTTTTGGCCCAACTATTTCTAAACGGAATTTTCAGTTTTGGCCAATAACGGAGACTTCATACATAACTACAGAAGAAACACGCATAAATAAGTACGCCGCTTGGCACACAAATTGGAAATGGTCTCCACTGATCGTATTCGCAAGACGATTCAAATAATATATGTTTTATGTTATAACTTTTCTCTAAGAAAACGTACTGACATTATATAGATACCAATGGATGTGTTAATGAAAGTTCTAAATAGGTGTGTAAATTTAATTAAGTTCTGCTTGGTAAGAGTTCATAAACATTGAGAAAAACCACCAAAAAATGACCTAAAATGGGAAAAAAGTTTTTTGTTATAAAAAAAACTTAATATGTGGTATGGAAAAAAACTCCGCAGGAGAATTCTGATTCTATAAGGCCCGGTTTTTAAGTGCTGAGTTAAGTCTGAGTTAACCCAGAGTTTAGTAACCCCGGAATAAATTTAATCCAGAGTTAACTCATGAAGCAGTTTTTCAGTGCAGAATTAAATTTTACTCAGTCTATGGTGATTTAATTTGATAGCACTCATGAGATATAGATTTTGCTCAGTTATCGCTTTATCAGCTGTTTGGTTTCCTTTTATTCAAAGAAATGAAAATGATTTTGTAGCAAACTAACAACTCTTTTTCTTCATATAAATAAATAAATATTTATAGTTAAACTCAATATTTAAAATAATTTCAAGTCGCTGAGATCTACATTTAGTTTTTAAAAATTACATAAAATGCCCACATAAATGGAATTGAACCAAATTGTTTGCTTGTCTTGTTTTCTTCCGTTAAAAACATCTTATCATTTAATCCCGGAGTTAACTCAGCAAACGTGCTGGGTTAACTCTAGATTTAAATGGACTGAACAACTGTTTTTTCGAGTTAACTTGAGTTTAATCCCGAAACTAGAATGCTCTCACACTAAAAAACTGGGCCTTAGAGAAAACTCCACTCAAATTCGTTAAGTAGTTTCGAAGATACACATATACAACATCGGATCTGATTTGCCTTTTATATAAGTAAGTGATATTAAAATAATTAATAAAATAAAAATTAAACTATTTGGTGTATATTTCTTGTGTTGGAGCAAAGATTTAACAAAAAAAGTTGTGTGAATGAGTCCAAACAGCTGTAAAAATGGCACACACGGTAAAAGTTTTTAAAAAATGAGCTTTATATGAGAGTTTTGTATACCGAACGCTGTTGAATTGTTGGTTATAAAATCTACAACAAATGCTGTAATATGCACAACCAGGTTTTAGAATGAACAATCCTGTTTTTGTTAGATTGACACCCTTGGATGTCGGTTCAATTTTGATTATTAATGCAGTAGAATTAACCGCAGTTTTCAATATTTTTACAGCATATTTTTTTAACTGCATTTTAAATAGCATCTGTGAGCAATGCTATACCGTTATAAGTATACCCTGACAGAAGATTATTAAAAATACCTTTCAGATATCTTATCCTATTCCACTTTTAATCTGAACAATCTTTTAAATATAATTGTTAAGAAAACGAAAAAATATCATATGTATAATATATATATTTTGTTCAAAAACATTTCCTAAACCTTACCTTTGCACGAGCGCATTTATAAAAATATACACTTGTAAAGAATTTTTCAAAACTGTTTAATAACGTTATCCCATCTAAATAATTTTGACCACCTATGCTTCTTATGAGTGGATTCTGAAATTTATTTCTATTTATGTTATGCGAGTGTGGCAACTCTATTTCATTACAAAGTTAAAGATGAGTTAATCATAATTTACTCTCCCCATTCCCACTATTTCAATCCGTATCCAAAGAAAACAGAATCTCCGTAGTAAATTAGGTAACAACCCAATGGGCAACATTTGTTACTCGTCGACATCAACAACGCGAAGACCGGCTCAAAGATATTGTGTGTTAACTCATCTTCCCCCTTGGTTTTTGTAGTTCCTGCCACATTACGTGGCTTTTTTCCTCAAATTCATTCGTCATTATTTGTCTCCTCTTTATCTCATTCTTTATAGCCACTTTTCCGTTGGTCATCTTACAGCTTGATACAACACTTGTTTTTTGGGGGGAATCGGTTTTTCTTTTTATAGGCTCACATCAGTCGGCTAATCCAAGCAGTTGTACGTGAACTTCTTTCCATTAATCTGCTCTTGAGCTTGAATTTTCATTTCAAAAAATTACGCCACCAAAATCATTACCAACGATAAAATCAGTTAAAATGGCTAGATATAGTAAAGTTGTATTGATATGTTTGTTAAATTTATTTGTGAATTCTCTATGTGAACGAGGTGAAAAGGTGAAGGAAGGTAAGATCATAAATGATCGGGAATGGCGAACATCTTAGCGATGAATTCTTTACAATACATGTGAAATTAATTTTTCGTGTGTTAAGAATTAAATACCGGTGTCAAGTTGAAGTTTCAGTTTTTGAATGTAGTGAAGTTTCATGTGTGTTAATAACCTTTCAGTGTATTTTAATTTAGTACCTATTTGTATGTTTACAAACAGTATGGTGAAAATAAATAAAAATTCGAAATGTGAAATGACACTGGTCTGTCAAATTTTCTTAAGCATATCGAGGGAAATACATTGAAACTTTGTTTAATCTAATGTAGAAGTGCAAAATAACAATCTAATAGCTCAATAATATGTCGGACAAACATTTTGAGCGCCTGTTTGAAATTCACTACATAAATCGACATTTTTTTAAATCATTGGGTGCCAGTTTGTGGAAATCATAAGATATTTGACATTTTTAAATATTTTAAATGTTCAGTTTTATTGCATTTCTTATAAAATTTACAAACAAAAAAGTATTAAATGTTTTACCAAAATCTACAACAACACTAGGCGCGTTCCTTTTTATGCTGGTTAGCTACTATTGAAGAATAAATTCCAAAAATAAACATATGAGAAGGCTACAATCCGCTGTGCGGATCGTTGAATACCCTATCCCATCCTATCCATAAAACTAAAATCCCCAAAAAAGGGGACATGGCTAAAAACACGATGTGGATAAATAGAAAAAATGATATAGTGACAACAAATTCTTCAGACTGCTTACAAAACACTTTAACGGTTCTACATAAGACAAGGTTTTCTCTTGCATATGTTATGGGGTAGTGTATAAAAATGGTTTTTATATAAAAACGCCCCCAAAAAGTGGGCGTGGGTTAAAATGGTATATAGACGAAATGTTCATATTAATAATGTTAATGATTCTGCATCAAAATTTTTTTCGAAAAATTTAAAATTTGACCGAAAACAGTTTTTTATTGAAAACGCCCCCAAAAAGTGGGCGTGGCAAAAAACTTTATATGGACGAAATATAGATATTAATATTGTCTAAATATGTTGTTCAGAAACTTTTTTAAAATTCCTTACGGTTTGGTCAAAAACTGAGTTTTTCTTAAAAGGGGGCGTGGCAGTGGGCGGATTTCAAAAATTTTTACACTTGTTCTGTAGGCAGAGACGAGGATCCTATACACCAAATTTCATTATCCTAGCTCAAAATTTAAGGCCTAAAAATCGGTGACGTACAGACGGACGGACGGACGGACGGACGGACGGACGGACGGACGGACAGACAGACATGGCTTAATCGACTCAGCTAGCGATTCTGAGTCGATCCATATACTTTGAGGTATATGTAGCAAAATTATTTCTCTATGTTACAAACTAAGTATCAAAACTAATATACCCCTATGGGATAGGGTATAAAAAGGGAAAACAAACAAACTGTCAAATGTACACAACAAAAATTGAATTACTATCGTGTACATTCGATTAGGATAAAAGAAATCTTTAGTCTGAAATCAAAATCTAAAAAACCCCAATCGAAAACAATATAAGTAAATGACAGTTAAACTTGGAAGTGGTAGATCACTTGTTAGCTTATTAGCTTTTTTAATGAGCCTGAGCTGCACAGACAAGTACAGCCTTTTGATTGTTGCTATACAAAAGTGTTCTTTTAGTTTTATGAGCATGTGTTGGGCAATCTAGAACATATTTTTCTGTACCCACTTTTGAGAAGCAGCACAACATTTTAAACGTCAATGCAAAGATGTCCGTTTTATGAATAATGAACAAGAAAGAATTTAAATTGCTTTTCTTATAATAGGAATATTTTGAAACCCTGTAATTAAATAAAATTTGGAAATATGATAGGTACCTTGTCACAGATCTGTACTTTTCTAACATTTATTATGTTGTTTATTTATAAACTTTTAACGACTGGAAAAGTTTGTATGCACTCTCTGGTGGTAATCATTGGCCGTGTTCCGGATTTTCGATTTCAACTGCAAAATGAGGCGAGGCGATATGGAACGCAAAATCTTAATGAAAGGCAACGTAAATGTCAAACTATGCCAACCATTATTTCGCAATTTCGTTTTTCCATTTTTATATATTTTTATTTACTTTTATCTATTCATTGGGTGTCAGTTAACCTAAATAGACCCATAATATTTGGTAATGCTACTGAAATCAAAAATAACTTCATGACCAATGAGAACAGTGCATCGGCAAAGTTAATATAGTAAAACTAAAACCGGGAATGCGGCCATTGAACTTGACCACTCAAAAAAAATCATCTGTCAAGTACCCAGTTGTCTTACTTTCTTAAAAAAATTAAAAAAATTCCGGTTCAATGTAAACGCTGCGATCTAATTTATTTTCGGTTTTCAAAATTCAACAATTTGTTAGCCATTAAAAGTATATAAATCGATTGGTAACCTTCTCAGTTTTGCCGCAAAAAATTATCTTCAGTCGTCAATTCTTATCCTGATTCTTATGGCTTTTCCATTGGTAAAAAAATCAATCTTTTTTGATCTAGATATACCAAAAGATTGATTTTGACAGTTGTTGTGATCTCAGATCAATTTTGCAAATCTGGATTTTTCGGCAGATTTACTTCTCCTTGCACTAACACTAATACAAATTATAGCTGTCAGTTTGACTAGAGTGATTTTCGTTTTGTTTTATTATTATTTCGGTTGTAAAAAACTATTTATCATTAAAACTGAAGCAGCTCAACATGAAATATAAATTAAATCAAAAACAAACAACCTGTGTGACTTGAATCTTAACAGCTACACAGACAAGAAATTTCAACAATACAAGGACAAAAAAATCCATCTGAGATCAAGCACCATCGGCACCAAAAGAGATCAAATTTTAGATCAAAATCCAGATTTACCAATGGAAAACGCCTTGTATAGAGGTAGGTTCATCTTCTCCCGTTGGCCCTTCTTTTACAATGTAAACGTATGGGAACGTTGCGGCATTAAATAAAACGTTTACTGTACGTGCACAGATCTTTGAATTATGACGTCCACCCATAGGGGTACAAATTTTGCGGCGACTTTTAAAATGCAAACTATACATAATAATTTTCTGTTCCCTAAATTCTCTTAAAATTTTTTTTTTTTTTTTTGTGGGGTTCGCTGGAAGGAAAAATCATCGAAAGACATTGCAGAGGTTTTATCGCGAGGGAACCTTCTGCAATAGTGAGGGACTTTAACCCGATCTAACAAACCTCCCGAAGACTGACTTTTGTATGTCTTCAAGGAATCGCACCTAGTCGTTAGACTAATCAGCAATTTATTTTTCACATGTATTATATTTTATAAAAATATAAAATTTAAAAGAAATTCCGACGTTGGTCGGATTTCTATGAGTTTTGTTTGAAATTGTACCTAAGTTTCAGTATTTCTTGTTTTTTTTCTTTTTTTTTTTAAATTATATATATCTTTAGCTACATAGATCAAGGGGTTTAACCCGTCTTAATCTCCTGACTATATTGTCGGTTCTTAAAAGCTGTGCTATTTCTAAATTAACATGGCTGAGAAGCCTATCTCTGTGTCTTAGAGCAACTTTTTTAGCTTCATCTTCAACCATTTCAATATATAGATCTCTATGTAGATCGGTGTTACGTATGTACCACGGTGCGTTAACTATGCTCCGTAGTACTTTGTTTTGGAAGGTTTGTATTCTTAGTAAGTTTGTCTTGCATGTGCATGCCCACAGCTGGAGCCAATAGAACCAGTATGGAAGAATTTGCTTATATAGCAATAATTTATTGTAGTTGGATAAGGGTGAGTATCTCCCAATAAGCCAATACATTTTACTATAGCGGATGTTTAACTCATCTCTTTTTTTCTTTACGTGGGCTTTCCAGAGCAGTTTGGCGTCTAGAGTCATCCCTAAATATTTAGCAGTATTTGAATATTCCACTACATTACTATTTATGTATACTGGAATGTGTGGTACAGTTTTTATCGTAAAATTTATATGAACTGACTTCAGGCCATTTAATCTGATCTGCCAATTTTTAGTCCATTCTGAGATATTGTTTACTGCCTTTTGAAGCTTTTTTGTAGCTATTTCGACAGTTTCTCCTACAGAAAGTATAGCAGTATCGTCTGCAAAGGTAGCTAGAGTGATTTCGTCACCTTCTGGTAGATCACTAGTGAATCTTAAAAATTTAAAATTAAATACTTTGTCATTAAAAGTCTATAGGTGGTAGCTTCACAGTTCGCTAGAAAAGCAGCGATCCTTCAGTCATCAATATAGGTCCATTTTCTTCACCAACCGACATTTTTTTAAAACAAAAGCTAAACAAGAAACGAAAGTGATTAGTTCAGCTCCTGGGGTTTATTCCCAAAAGAGCGGCTAAATGGTTTAAATGACAGTGATGAATTACTGGAGTATCCACCAATCCCCCAAATTTATACACATGAAATTGTTCAAGGAACAGAAATAAACAAACAAACTGCTTTCACTAAAAATACCAATAAAATGTTTGCAAATCAGAAATGGAAAACCTGGATATGTCATTTTCGCTTCTGATCGCTTTTGATAATAGGGGTATTCATAACACGTCTGAAAGTCGTTGTAAACGTGTTAAAACTATGACGTGGTAAATTAACTATCAGCACTTGTATGGAAAATCTTGTACAAGAATATCGAAAAATTCGCACACAAATGAGATGGTAAACGTTGTAAACCTTTGAAACGCTATTTTGGCATTTAATTAGTCATTTTTACACATCAAACATATGTGCTAAACTGAACAAAATTATCGTGTAAGGAAAGACAACAAAAGGAAAAATATCTGTTAATAAAAAAAAATTATTAAAATGAGATTAAATTCAGTGGTTGTAATAAAATCAATCTTTTTGTTGATCTAGCTTTGTCAAAAGACTGATTTTGACAGTTTTTGTATTTTTCGGCAGATCTACCCCTTCTTGCACTAACAGCAATATAATTGATAGCCGTCAGTTTGACAAGTGTGATTTTGGTTTTGAGTTGTTATTATTTTGGTTGTGAAAAACTATTGTTTATCATAAATACATATGGTAGCAGTTATAAGTGAAATATTAATTAAATAAAAACCAACAACTTGAGTGATTAAAAATTTGACAGCTACACTGACACTTACTTCACGGACACGAAATTATACGAATACAAAGCATTACAAAAATCAATCATAAAATTTTCCATTGGCAATAAATATAAGTCAAATTTTAGGTCATAATCTGAAATTACAAATGGAAAACACCATTCCCCTTATTAATAAACGCTGATTAGCTAATCAGTGACTAACTTTTGACATTTGCGCGAGTATTTCTTATGGGGAATTAATTATGGCCATTAATTAGCTAATCAGCGTTTATTAATACGGGGGTATTAGTGGTGCCATTTTTGGGGGCGTTCATGAAATGTCGTCGTAAGACTATAATATTTCGAACGTTGTTAACTTACGACGTTGTATAAAAACCCTAATTCTAGTAACGCTTTCAATAAGATCCGGCGTGCTTTTCGAAATAATCTCGGTGGTTGCAAAAATGAGAATGATCCGATAAATCGCATAGCAAGTTCTGCTTTTTAGACATTGATCTGCCATAAGTAAGATCTACGTGAGTTCAGCATAATAGGAGACTCCAATCGCATAATTTTATAATCGATCGTCTTCGAAGCTATTAGGCGTAAAAATCTTGGCGCAAAAGTTTAGAGGCCAGGGCATCGCTTAAAATATAAAAATAAAACAAATAAAAAAGGTTAAAATAGTTTAGCTTGTACATAAAACTGTCAAAATTAAAATTACTTTTTTAAAAATCGGTAACAACTTCAAGAAACCCTAAGACTCAAATAAAGAAGCGGCAACAAATCGGGGGGCCAATTACTTTAATTCGGCTGCCAGTTATACCTTTAAAGATAATAATCTGAAGTTGTTATACATAATTCTCTCAGGCTAGTGCGCCTAAATTTTTATCGATGATTTCAATGGAATGTTGGAATAGGATTATTGTATATACACATATTTAACATTCTTATAGTCAATTCCTTTATAATTATGGTTCTTATTTTTTCAGATATATGGGAACAAGACCTAACCGATACATTTAAAATCGATGGTTCAAATCAGGGCATTCAAAAGGTCAACCTAAAATGTGGAGCAGAGTCAATGCAAGTAATGCTTGAAACTGAAGAGGATTTCACTGGAGTCATGTACACAAGAGGGAGCTTCTACAAGCAATCGGCACCATGTTTTGTTAAGCCAACAAAACAAAACGTACGTGCGTTGGAGATGAAGTTCGATTTCAACCAGTGCCAAACCCAACAAGAAGGGGATCTTTACACCAACATAGTGGTCATTCAGAACGACCCAGAACTTATAACTCCCGGCGATTCGGCTTTCTCGCTTGAATGTGATTTTCGTAAACCAAGGGAGTTGAATGTTGAGGCCAACTTCGAAGCAAGAGATAGGTTGGTATTTTCTATTTCTTGATCACGATTGTACTTTTACACTTTCTATTTCAAACATGATCATATAGAAATCCACAGAAATTGCGATCATCTTCTCGGCGACGAGAATAAATGTGCATTTGAGTGGTGTGAGCAAGGTATTACCAGTGTCTACATTAATGTATATACTAATAGTAATAGTACCCCTTTCAACCTTACACAAACATGTAGAAATATAAACATTCCTAATAAAAAAAACACATTTCTCCCTTAAAAAAACACACAGAATGGTAACAGGTTCCCGTATTACACTCACTAGTCCCGATCCATCGTACACATCTAATGCTTCCGATGACAAAGATACAGTACACAATACAACAGATACGGTCACATATGAGCCGAAGCATTCGGTGAAAATTGTTGGGAACAAAAAAGTCCAGGGTACAGTTGAGGAGGTATCAATTGATGATGAGCTCGTAGGGTCGGTTTTCAAAGACGAATTGTAAAAGTGAACAATATCCCTTACACGAACATATCCTTACAAATACACGAAGGTTTATAATTTTAGTTAATGAATTGAATTTTTTAACATTTCCCATTTTCTTTTCGTTTGCACAGCATCAAAGAATAAAACAATGAAGACCAATATTTATCATCCGCATTTTTTTTATTGTCTAATTTTATTTTATAAAAGTTGAAAAAAAAATCATTATTTCTTAGTACATTCTGTGATATGTTATGAATATGATTTGATATCTCATGATGTTTCGAACAAATAAAATATTATTGAAGCTGAAAAAATTATTTGTTTTGTTTTATTTTTTAAATCGCTTAACAGTTGCAACTGCAAAGCATATTTCATTTAGTATAATTGTGCTGATAGTACTTAGAATAGGAAAAAAATATTAGTAGGAAACACCTACTTATACAGTACTTGGACTACTAGGACGAATTTTGTGTTGACTTTAATTGAAAGAGCGGAACAGACTTAAAATACGGCTAGTTTAGTATTTCCTGTGAAGGAGCCGACTGTTTCCGATCATTTGCTAGAATTGAGTACCGGTCATATGGTCTGCCCGCAGTTTTAGTACTATTAGACCGAACATAGCAGTAGTTAATTACTTAAAGAGGTTTTCTGTAGGTCGCTTCACCTTCCCTATTCAAACTGACAACGATATCTATTTAGGAATTAAAGGAATAGTTACTCTTGCTAATAGAAAGGCAATTTAGTAATAAACCCCTAACTCAAAAGATCCTTCAAATAACATAAAAAATGGGATTATACTTATTATGAATATAATAAAATCTAAAAACAATCCCTTAACAAAGTGAGAATCAACAAGAAAGAACCATTTTTCCGCAATGACCATATGCCATGCACAATAGAAAGATGTCGACGTTTATTAATTCTTTTATCTAAAATAAAATCCAGAAGCGAATTTTACTTCTAAGAATTTTCAGAAGATATTTCTTTCAAGACTGAGCGATTCTTTTCCACCCTGAAGCTGAAGCGTGGGCCGTATCAATAGAGGAAGTATTAAGCTTTCAAGACGGTATTTTTCGAAAAATATTAATTCAGGTTTGCGAGACTGGGTTGGGATTTAGTGAGGAACGTTGACGTAGATTTTGCCATGAGAAATCACATTAAGCTTCTGAGACAGCAATCCCCAACCAGATTAATTCTAAACTGGAATGTTAACTCAGTAATTAAACCTCCAGTCTTAAGTGGCGCGCACAAGTAAGGAACCATCTTAACAAACCTGGAGCTGAGAACTAGATGCAGTTAGTTATACGGACAGGAAATCATACAGGTGAACTACTAGGTGACTATAGCCATAGCGTCACCTCAAGTCGTTAAATTAAATGCGAAACATCCGTCCCAAGATCCAACAGTGAACTACTTGAAAAACTCATAAAAAAAGCGGGCAAACGTGTTCCCCGAAATCTATTTTTGTGCACTAAATGGCCGTCCAGAATGCGTATTTTTAGCTGATGCTTCTATGCCTTCAAAGACGAGGTATGCTTAACTACCTCAAAGTTATATCTGTCAATGGTGATGTTCTGTCAAATTGGTCGATGTTGTGTGTCCTTTCGTGGCAGCATATACTTGGTGTTACTGCTAGACCCATTTTGCCCGCTTCTATATACCAGCAAATGTGGCTGTGACAACATGTTAAGTCCGATCAATGATGTTGATACTGTCGGCGTTAGCTAGTTGTTGGCTGGGGAGCTTTGCCCAATCCTCTCAAGAATTATGTTAAAGAAGTCATACGACATTGCGTCACCTTGTCTGAATCATTTTGTTGGTATCAAAGTTTGGTGAGGTCGTTGTAGACCCTAATGGAGCGCGAGAATTCTCCACCGTCACCCTGCACAGACGTACGAGTTTGGCCGGTGTACCGAAGCTAGACATGCTTCTACATACAAATGCAGTCGTATGCGGCTTTGAAATCGATGAATAGTTGGTGGGTATCGCTTTGGACTTCTTATGTTTTTTTTTACAGGATCTGCTGAAGTGCGAACATTTTATTAGTTGTGGACTTTCATGGACTAAAATTCACTGAAGGACAAATCAGGTTGTTGGTGAACGGTTTCAGCCGTTCACATATCACGGCAGATAGGTTTTTGTAGGCGATGTTGAGGAGACTTATTTCTCTTTTGTTTGGCGCAGTTCAGAGGGTCTTTTTTTTTGTGGTTCGGGCAAACGAAAACTCAGTTGGCTTGTTGACATCGTTCTTCGATATTAGATGCTGGTGGTAGGGTTGGGTACGTTTTACTGAGAAAAATATTCCTGAATAACGTTTTCCCGAGTAACGTTACCCGAATCACATAATCCCGAATAACGTTTTACCAAAAAACGATATCCCGATACACACATTCCCGAATAACGTTTTCCCGAAATTTCGTACCTTTTCCAAACAAAGTGATGGCAATATTGACTACATACAAATCATATGGAATTGTTTCTCCAATTGATGAGAATCACGGAGAGCGCATTTAGTATTAAACACAAGAGACGGCAATACGGATGATATATTAACCAAATGGAATTGTGTGCCAATTGATGAGAATCACGGAGGACGAACTTTTGTACTATTTTGTAAGTGCGCAGGAGGTTTTTTGTTAATAATATAAATATAAGCATTATATTAAGTTCTTTTAAGAAAACAAATTCTATTTTGAAGAGGTTAGTCTTATTTTCAATTACTTACATATGCAATAGATAATCGAAATAATTGTCTATAAGTCTGTTAATATATTTGGGACGCAGATATTTAATATAAAAACCAATTTAACAATGTTGACAAGCAATTTCGCTTGTTAACGGTAGTCTGGGTGGCCCGCTACGCAGGGACAAAGGATTTTAACTATCTTTCTGGGGACAGTCCACGGTCACGCAACTTCCTTGCTTCGCTCAGGGTATGTAAGGTTGGCAGGCAGGCGCCTAAGTCAACAGTTTTTTTTTATTAACAGCACTCTGGGTGGCCCGCTTCGCGGGAACAAATAATTTTAACACTCTTTCTGGGGACAGTCCACGCTCACGCAACTTTGTTGCTCCGCTCAGGGTATGTAAATTCGTCAGCCAGGCGCCTATGTCAGCAGTTTTCTAAATAAATACATATAATACACAAAATTTGTCTATTAAAAATACTAAGTTTATATAAAATTTACCATCAAAATCAATTATTTAAAAAAATGAAATAAATTCGTATCCGAAATTTGCCTTTTAAAAATACTTTGTTTCTATGAAATTTAACATAAAGATCATTATACTTACATTTGTAAGTGTATTTAATCGATGAGAATCACGGAGAACAAACAATAAAATTCTCAATCAGATAAAATATTTTTTTCAATATAATATTATTATTATTTGCTTTTATTATTACATTGGTTCTTTACAGAACTAACAATTTTTATTTAAAGAGAAAAATTTAAATTTCAATGAAATATTAAAAAAAAAAGTATTCAGCCCAATTCTAAATGAAATCTCCCCGGGAGTTTATTCCCAATTCCCTATTCTCTTATTCTAAAGGAAAAATTCCAGGGAGTTTTGTTCCCTTCTTCCTTTTCACATATTCTAAACTGACTTCGAATATTGGGAAAAGTACGTATTCTTAATGTCAGAAAAAGGGAGAATTTGACCGGAGTTTGTTCCCGATACATATGCTGGGTCGTTCATGACAAGAATTATTAAATTATTTCTTTTTGCAACAAAAATACATTAAAATTTAGCTATGCAAGACACAAGCTACAGATATGCATTCTGAGCAGGCCTTAAGTCTTTAAAAATTCGGACTAAAACTTCGGGAAAACACTACGCGGGAAAATGATTTTCGGCCAAACGTAACGCTCCCTGGTGGTATGGTGTTAATCGAGAAATTAAGAGATGCGCGTTGCGAGAAGGCCTAGGTCTCTTGCGATTGCATTCTTTCGACATTTTTTTACAATACTTCTTGTTTTGTTGTGGTGTTTTGGATGTCCTTACGCCTATGTTGGCTGCAATGCAACAAGGTATTGGTCCTAGTTCATGTTAGCCCCTCGGAATGTTCGGACATCAAAAATACTGGATGGGTGCCTGTTGTCTATCGCAATGTCATCAATTTGCTTGACCGTCGTTAATCTGGAGACCGCCATGTCCCCTTATGGATATCGAGGTGAAGAAAGCGTGTGCTGGCTATAGTGGCATTTGCTTTCGCCGCGAAGTCAATTAGCCTAAATCAGGGTTGCAAAAGTCGATACAATTGTACTGTTTTCGATACAATCGCTCTAGATTCAGTACACAAATACACTTTTATAAAATCCGATACAATTTGTGCTGCAGTTATTTTAATAGGTATTTATCATCAAAATATGGTTTAAAAAACGAAAACATCACATAATTTGCTTTGCTACAAAAAATCTGTTCGAATTTATATAAATACCACTGTATGTGCCAATTTTCAATTCACAATCACTTCTTTTCTATATTCGCGCCATTTTATTTTGCCTGAATACAGTTTATAAGATGTTTGATGGTTCTTTTTTAAATTTTTCTTATGAAAGTTTCGTACCGTCTTCTTTTTTTTTAGAGATCTTGAAGTTCTTAGTTAGTCATTAACTAACAAAATAGACAGTAAGGAGATAATTAAATTTAGACATTTTGTGGTTTTAAAATTACAATTATGCTGATAAAAATGGGTTTTTGTTTTTAGGTTGTTATTTGGTTTTACTCACTTGATGTCATAGTTTCTATAAGCAAAAAATCAGTTAATTTACATGATTTTAAGAGAAATGTACTTAATGATTTTTACCTGTATGGGATTTCGAACATTATTGTATTGTACACAAAATTATAAAAAATAAAAATAAGTAGAGCAACAGTTTTTAACCAAAACACTTTTGTTTCGAGTTTTAAGTCACTCTCATGTTGATCAGGTTCAGGCAAGCGCTCTGCATCTTTAAGACAATGGGTTGGAAGACCCTTATACACGTCACAAGCTCTTTCGGGAAGTTTCACCAAAGCCATTAATTTTTGTTTTGATATGGGTAACTTACCCTGGTAAAAATGTTTTATTTACCACAGGAAATCCCCCAAACAGCTATGTTTTTATAGTTGAAACTATTTTTCGTTCGTTTAGTGGAGATACAGTTCTGCATGTCCTAGCCATCTTTGGGCCGGGTTTTCAGTGCTGAGTTAACTCTGAGTTAACACAGAGTTTAATAACTCCGGAATAAATTTAATCTTGAGTTAACTCATGAAGCTGTTTGACTCCGTGTGTGATGATTTAATATGGTAGCACTCATGATTTATCGATTTTGCTCAGTTGTCACTTTATCAGCTGTTTGGTTTCCTTTTCCCCAAACAAATGAAACGCTTTTGTCACAAACTTGCAAGTCTTCTTCTTAACACAATATTTACAACAATTTCAAGTCGCTGAGATCTGCATTAAGTTCAAATTGGAATTAAAAAAAATTGTTTGCCTGGTATTATATCATCTGTCAAAAACATCTGACAAACATTAATCCCGGTGTTAACTCAGCAAACTTGCTGGGTTAACTCGAAGTTAACTCTAAATCTAGAGTTAACTTCGAGTTAACCCAGCAATCGCCTCAAAAACTGCTTTCTCAAGTTAACTCGAGTAAGCTCCCGAAATTAGGATGATCTTGCAATGAAAAACTGGGCCATAAACGTCCTTTTCGAATTCTAACGATATAAATTTTGTAGCCATCTTTATATTTTTTGCATCCAAAGAATCACACTCCATTTGGGAACGCCTTAACTCTATTTTTTTGTAAATGACGAAATAGAAAAAACGAAATCTTGATGACTGTTGTAAGCAACGATTTTAAAAATTTAAACAATACTGATCCTGGCAAGCTATCAAGAGTACATTCAAAACAGAAATATTACAAGCTTTCGCTTGTTTTTTCCGTTAAATGATCATATGACTAAAAGTTGACAAGAGAGTGGCGATAAAAGGAAAAAATGATCATAAGTAGTGACGGATACGTCCATTATGTGCATTGAAAAACAAAACTAAAGATAAAGGTTTTTTCCTTTTAAGAGAACTTAAATGCCTGTTTTTAATGATTTTTTTTATTTCGTAATTCCTGTAAAAATTACAATTATGCCTCGGTTATTATTTCCAGCTATAAAACGTGAAAAGTTATAGTTATTTTCTTAAAAAAAAACATATTTTCACCAAATCTGTAAATCAATTTCAATACAATTTTTTTTTAAACATTTAATACATTGCTGAAAACCCATTTTTCATCCCTGGCCTAAATCCGTTGGACGGCTATTACACGGCGCATGTTAAGAGAGACTCAAATGAGTGCAAAAGAGAGGGATAATGTCGTGTTGTCGTGTAGGCGGTGTTTTCCGACAATACTGCTAAAGATGTCTTCTCTTCCTACCTTTGCGTTAAAATCACCCAGCACGATTTTAGCATCGTACTTCGGTAGCTCGCTCGGAAGTTTTTCAATTAGCTCGTAGAAGCAGTCTCTCGCTATATCGTCTTTTGTAGTAGATTTTTGTGGTTTAGATTTTGAATAGATATACTAAAAGATAATGTATTTTAACAAAGGTAAATACAAAAACAATTCCCAGGAGGCAAAATTTATTGAATTGGAGAGGCATAAAGATCTTGTCAGAGGATTTATGTAAGGAGATCTAGTTGCAGCGGACGCTTTTGATAAGATACTATTTTTGGGTCCTACTCACAATCAGTGCATTAACTGAGAAGTATTCTTTCCTGCCTTCGATGTCGATGACCCAGGAATAAGAAATTCGTCAATGAAATGTTGTTTTGATTTCCGTTTTTCTTCATCCGACATGGAATGTTTGACCATCTTGGACAAATTTTGTTCTCCAAAACATTAAGAACTCTTTAATATCTTTGATACAGTGCAACGGCCCAAAGCAACATCAGAATCTTTTCCAATTGATCTCAGAAAGCTTCTTTCGGTAAGGAAACGCAAAACTGAGGCGAACTGCAACACACAAAAAATCTATGATTGTTTTAGGTGTGGCGCAAAAGTTTGCAGCAAAATTTGGAAAGCATGTTTATTAACTCGATAATATGACAAAAATCTAAATGAAATAACAATTTTTAATTTTCATTTGAAATTTATTTGTTTCAGTTACGCAGCATCTGCAATTTTTAAAGGATTATAAAGGGGTCTTATCGTACACCTTTTTATTTTTCCTCTGCGTACTTTTGTTTTTCAACTTGCAACACCGCAGCAATATAAATAGCACTCAATATTTCATAATTTATTATTTATTTTATCAAAATTAAGCAAAATTTGTAAACAAACAAATTTGTCAAAAGAAAAATAATTTTGCAATGTCCCATATGACAGATAGTATCAGCTATCTTTAATTTCACCGAGTGATTTCGAAAACTTTTCGAAGTTATGAAATCGGTCTGAATGTGGGAAAAACAAATTCACTCGATTTACAAAAGTAATTTCACTTTCATTTCACTCGATTTCTGGATCCTAGCTGTAAGTCTGGCACTTAAAATAAATTCACATCCGAATATTCGCTGTTTCAGCTCACTATATCACGGTCTGTAGTAGATGTCACAGTTTTTCATCATCGAATTTCCTGGATGGAAGTAATGTGTTGCTTTGTAGCAGTTTAGGGCTTCCGCTAGTTGTTCGGCTCCACCTCTCATGTTTAATGTTATCACATTCCAGGTGCAAATACGAACGTCATTGTACGTTTTTCGTTTAGCATGATGGTCAGCAATAAAATCAGTCCTTTCCGAGGCTCTTGGTTGCTTCGTTTTACTTACATTTTTTCTGTATGTGGGTAGTTAACTTAATTGACCCTATTTACGGACAAGGTACTAGGCACTCAGCGGTCGCCACGGAAAGGCTGTGAGTCGGAGTTGGTAAGCATCAGGTAGGTTAAAACTCAAGGTTTCATAAAATTGCATTGCCTACCACTTGGGAGGGAGCAACCCAGTTGCGGCTGATCTTATAGCTTGCTGACATCGTCGCCATTGTTCTTCAACATTCCAAACTCTGAAATTTATTTTTAAATGTAAGAGAGCCAGGGGCCATATTTTATAAAACGAATATCGTTGAAAACACTTCGTTCTCGTTGAAATTCGATTACATAAAACGAGTATCGTTCTTGATTTTACGATACTCGTAATTTCTTACGACTGGCATTGGGCAGTCGTATAGCTTTCGTTTTCGTTGAGCTGTCATAAATTTCTCGTTTTACATAATCGCGCTTTGTCTTGACTATCGTTTACTTCTGGGGCTCTATTTCATAAAACGAAACGAACGGCAAGTAAACGATAAAGAAGTAAACGATAGTCACGATAAATGCGATCGTGTAAAACGAAAAAGGCGTAAGAAAAGTGTTGCCAAATGAAAACGAAAAAAAACATATGAGAGGCTACAATCCGCTGTGCGGATCGTTGAATATCCTATCCCATCCCATCCTTAAAATTAATATCCTCAAAATATAGGCCTTATGGCGATGAAATACAGAAAATGACATTGTCACAATATATTCCTCAGACAGTTTATCAAAATCTTTTGTGGTTCGACAACAAACAACGTATTTCTATTGCTAATGCCTTGGGATGGGGTATACAAATGGTTTTTGTAAGAAAACGCCCCCAAAATGTGGGCGTAGGTGAAAATGATCTATAGACAAAATGTTTATATTACCATTGCGGAAGTATTTGCATCAAAAATTTTTTCGAAAGTTTTAAAATTTGGACAAAAAGCGTTTTTTACTAAAAACGCCCCCAAAAAGTGGGCGTGGCAAAAAACTTTGTATGAACGAAATATAGATATTAGGATTGTCTAAATATGCTACTCAGACACTTTTTTGAAATTCCTTACGGTTTGGCCAAAAAATAAGTTTTCCTAAAAAGGGGGCGTGGCAGTGGGCGGATTTCAAAAATTTTTACACTTGTTCTGGTGGCACGGACGAGGATCCTCTATACCAAATTTCATTATCCTAGCTCAAAATTTAAGGCCCAAAAACCGCTGACGAACAGACAGACGGACGGACGGACGGACGGACGGACGGACAGACAGACATGGCTTATTCGACTCAGCTAGCGATTCTGAGTCGATCCATATACTTTGAGGTATATGTAGCAAAATTATTTCTCTATGTTACAAACTAAGTATCAAAACTAATATACCCCCCTATGGGATAGGGTATAAACATATATTTTTGAAGCGCAACCAACTACAATCCTATTTAGGACTGTCAAAAATGGAATAACGTAAACAGAAAGTCGTGAAATCGGGAATAATTAAATTCTGTAAAAATGTTTTTTCATTGCGATTTATTTTTGGATAGTGATGATTGCTTGGCTATTTGGCAAATAATTTTTGGCGAGATCTGGATTGAGTTCCATGAACGCAGTGAGCAAATCCATTTGCTTTGTTTGTGTTGGTGGCCTATTAAATTTATAAATTATAAAATTTTCTATTTTCTATTTGTTTTTGCTTACATTTTAACAGCCGAGGACAATCACTTGCAGACAAAACAAGACGAAAACGAAAGCTATACGACTGCCAAATGTCAGTCGTAAGAAATAACGAGTATCGTAAAGCCTAGATCGATACTCGTTTTATGTAATCAAATTTCAACGAGAACGAAGTGATTTCAACGATATTCGTACGATACTCGTTTTATGTAATCGTATTTCAACGAGAACGAAGTGATTTCAACGATATTCGTTTTATAAAATATAGCCCCTGTTTCGTTTACTTGCCGTTCGTTTCGTTTTATGTAATAGAGCCCCAGGAATGATGACTTTTCAGTAAAACAAAATGTTTGCCAGAAAGGCCAGGCTGTAAGGGTTGCACTATAAAACAAAACTCAGCTTTCTTTCACTTGTGTTTTTTCTTGAAGTATATTTATCATATAATTACGTATGTACACACAATAATTATTTTTTTTTTTTTTGTAACACTTCTTAACAATTATTATATTTTTGTTGTTTACGGTTATTGCTATCATTTAACTTAGTTATAAGGAAAACAAACTGTTGCAAGACACACAGGAAGAACCAGACAGAAGAACAAAATAAAACACACAACGTCTATAATACCACTATTAGCTTCATCAATTTGCTTTGTTTTTATTTTTGAACAATATTTATATGGACTTTTGCTTAAGTTAACTACTGTGTATTGCGGTGACAGGTGTTCCACTCTATTACCTAACATTAAAACATAAAATTCAGAAGCGTACTTCCTGAGTATGATAAAATTTAATTGAAATTGCTCCTCAATGTCGGTGTATATTGTATGTGTAAACATCTTAATATTAAATGACATCAATTTATTGTCAATTTTTTCAGTGTATCTGTGCTAACATAATTGTTTTATAAATTGCAACAAAATACATCTCTTAAAATGTATCCTATAACTATAACCAGGTTTTTTCCATTGAATAATTTGGCATATTATATTCTACATGTTGCACAGGCGGAGGTTTGTGTTTTTTGTTGTCATTTTAAATTCTTTTCGCATGTCCTTAATCAACTATCTAAACATTTACTAAACACAAAGAGCGGAATACACACGTGAATGACATATTTTTGTTTGCTTGGTTTTAATAAATGCGTCACAAGTAAATGTTTTTAAATAAATAAATTATACGTTTTCTGCAGTAGGGGCGCATGACTTGATTACTCCTTAGTTGTCTTCGTTTTTGTTGTTTTAATTGGAATTATTGACTTAGTCTTACTTTTGGCCCAACATCGTTTCGGCTACACCCAAGAAGTAGACCGTTTGAGCAATACCAAAGAGTGGCGCGATAACAATCATACGACACAGTCCGCCTTTGAAGAATGCCGTCGGTCCCTCATATTTCAGCGTTTTTCTGTTGATAAAAAAATAAGTGTGAGCATAAACTGTTATCAAGTTATAAGCGAGTATGTGGGCACTTACTTAATACAATCACCGATACCCTTGAATTCCTTCTCGCCTTCTGCCTTTTTCAATGCCTGGAGGCGTGTTTTAATCACATCGAAGGGGTTGACAGCCAAGGCCGCCATAGAACCAGCAGCACAACCAGACAGGAAGGAGCACCTAAAACAGAATATAGATTATCCAAAAGAACTCAAATGGAAATTATCTTTCTTCATACCAAAATACAGCTTCTCCTGATCCATCAGCTTTACGTGGTCCGAGCCCATTCAAAGTGGCAAAGAGCGGGAAGTAAACGATGGAGAACGAAACATCACGCAAACCAGTAGCGCCGATACCCTTATACAGTCCAAAGATACCCTTCTCCCTAATCAGTTGGCTGGCAATTTGGGTGGCTGATGCTTTTGGCACAGTTTTCCCAGCTAATTTCGCTTGAGCTGCAACACGACCAGCGTCTTGCATTTGGATTTTCAACAATTCCATTGGAGTGGTAACGATAATTTGGAAGGCACCTGCCAAACCGCCAGCAGCCATTTGATGAGTGATGGGCAGTTTTCCGTCTTTTTTAGTCAGATGATGACGGAAGAAGTCATTGGCAGCCAGTTTAATTGCTTTTTCAGGAGTGATGAGGAGAATGTTGACGCCAGAGCCGCGGTACATACCAAAGTAACCTTCAGCCCGATATGTCTTGCGGAAGCAATCGAACCTACGGGGGAGGATTTAAATTAATGAAATGATGGTGTTGAAAAAAGTCGTATATTAGACGTAAGGTCAGTAGCTGCACACTTAGACCAGAAAAGGTCAGTTGTACCAAGTGGATCTGTCGACTTTTCCTAATATTCGATTGCCTAAGTGAACCGACCTAACTATTAAGCGGAGCAGATTTCTGATACAATATTAGCCAGCTCATTTAGATTGTCAAAGAACTTGTTTCCTAGATGGAGTTTTCTTTTGTTGGACAGAGCTGGACAAGAGCAGATAAGGTGAGAAATACACTCCTCCTCCTCATGGTCTAAGCAGCTTCTGCAGAAGTCATTCCTAAACAGGCCTAGTCGTTTTGCATGTAGGCCTAGAGTTCACAGTCCTGTAAAGACACCGATAATGGTTCTCATGTTTGATCTGTCCGACATTGTCAAGCAGAGAGAGAATTTCTGGTTATAATTTGGCCAGAGTTGCCTGGATATTATATTAGTGCCCATTTCAAAGAGGCTCTCAGTCTTACAGCACAAGCTGCTGTTTGTTTGTCATAAATATCTAGGAGAATTGATGTAGGATAGCAAATAGGGCTACGGATGGGGTGGTTCTTAGAGCTCCGCTATTGTATATGAAAGCTGATCTTTGAACTTTCCCTAGAAGGTTGCGGTTGGAGGCGGTCTTATAATGGACACTTAACGCCAGAGAGTGATATGTGGTTTCATATCACATTTCTTTCCAATTGCCTTTTTACATGTAAATAAGGCTGTTGTGGCTTTCTTTACGCGTTCATGGATATTGGCTTTCCAGTTCCTTTTCCAAGATTGGACCTAGGAACTTGGCGAAATTGACACACTTCACTACGGAACGAAATGCCACTATAGCCAGCACACAGTTTCCTCACCTCGATATCTATAAGGGGACATGGCTTTTTCCAGATCAACGAACGGTCAACCAAATTGATCACATTGCGATAAACAAGAGGAGCGCATCCAGTATTTTGGATGTCCGTACATTCCGAGGGGCTAAAATCGACTCGGACCACTACCTTGTTGCAGCCAAGGTAAGAATGTAAGAATGAAGACAAGAGCTGCCATGGAGCTCAATAGGCAGAGAAGAAGGGAAGAACACCGGCTTTTCAGAAAGACGAAAAAAGAGCAAGAAAAGCGGGCGATCGAGGATATAGAGAGGTGCCACTCCAGGTACGATGTTACAAGGGTACAAGGCTTAGACAGAATTAAGTCGAGATGAACGGCGGTGACGAACAATATTCCGCAGTCAGGCAGAACGAACCATTTAATAGTGGCAAATTATTAGCAATATCTAAACTCAAGCTTAATAAGGCCTCCGGAAATGACGGAATTCCCGCTGAGCTTTATAAAACTGGCGGAGATTACTTGGTAAGTAACATCCACCATCTCATAAGCAATTTGGGTGGAATGAAAGTATGCCTAAAGAATGGAACCTTAGCATCATTTGCCCGCTCCACAAAAAAAAGAGACCCTCTGAACTGCGCCAATTACAGAGGCATAGGTCTCCTCAACATCGCCTATAAGATCCTATCTACCGTATTATGTGAACCCCTGAAACCGTTTACCAACACTCTGATCGGCCCTTCTCAGCGTGGTTGAGGCCAGGAAAGTCCATAACTTATCAAATCTTCACACTTCGGCAGATCCTAGAAAAAAACCCAAGAAGTCCAATACGATAGCCCCCACTTATTCATCGATTTCTAAGCCGCATACGACAGCATTTATAGAGACGAGCTATACAGAGCCATGTCTAGTTTTGGTATACCGCCCAAACTCGTCCGTTTGTACAGGATGACGATGGAGAATTTTTGCTGCTCCACCAGGGTCGGAAACGACCTCACCGAGACATTCGATACCAAAAAAAGGATTTAGGCAAGGCGATGCGCTGTCATGTGACTTGTTCAATTTGATTCTTGACCAGAGGCACAATCTTCCAAAGATCGTTGCAACTACTAGCATACGCCGACGATATTAACATCATTGGTAGAACTCAACGTGATGTCTTAGCCACGTTTGCGAATATAGAGAAAGAGCTGCAACAATGGGTTTAGCAGTAAATGGGAGTAAGACTTAGTATATGCTGTCAACACATAAGGACACACAACATCGACGAATTGGACAGAATTTCACCATTGCCAGATATAACTTTGAGGTAGAATTACTATTGCCAACCGCTGTTTCTTCGGGCTAAATAGGCAAATTAATAGTAAAGCCCTCACTCGAACTACTAAGGAGATCATATATAAGACCCTGATCATCCCAGTCCCGCTCTACGGTGCTGAAGCATGGACCAAAAGCGGATGAAGAAATCCTTGGTCGATTCTAGAGGAAAATTCTTCGAAAAATCTTCGGTCCCATTTGCATTGACGGGCTATGGAGACGAAGATTCAACCAAACTATACGAGCTGTACAGCGACACAGCCCTGGTCAAAAAAAAACTCCGCATTGGACGTTTAAGATGGCAAGGACACCAATACTCCGGCTCGCAAAGTCTTCGATTATCAGCCACACGTTGGACGTAGTAGAGGAAAACCTTGCCTTAAGTTGCGTGCACAAGTAGGAACCGACCTCAACCAACTTGGAAGGCGCAACTGGAGGCAGTTAGCTAAGGCCGGACTGTAGCGCCACTTAAGTAAATAAGTAAGTAATGTAAAGGACTTTCGGGTTAAGAGTTTTGGTCCCATTTGTTCCGCTTAATCAAAATAGCATCGGTTTCGTAGGTCATCGTCGTATATGCAATAGGGTTTCATCGTGGGGTTGATGTTATTGAGCTACATGAACTACTTTTACGACCTCAAAATTGTTCTATCAACAGTGAAATTTTTTCCAAGGTTGTGCGTACTTTGTATGTTGATAGCATACACTTTGTCTTGGCTTCGGTAGCTACAAAGGGCAAAGCGTTTCGCTTTTCATCAATTGCGTAAATATATCTACAACGGTACGACGGGAGCGACCAATGATGAATATATCGTCTGCGCACCCTAGTAGATGGACGGATTTGTTGAAGGTAGAGCCTTCCGCATTTACTCCTGCCCTATGTACTATCAGTTCCAGCCACGAGACTAAAGAAATCGCATGAGAGCGCGTCTCCTTATCGGAATCCAGTCCATGTTTGGAAAAGTTCAGATGAGCTGTCTTTAGCTGAACGTTCCATGTTTCAGCTGTTCCAGCTGTTTCAGTTTCGATGGTATCCCGAATTCCACCATCGCTTTATAAAGCTCTAGGTGATGAATGCTATCATACGCGGTCTTAAAGTCGATGAAAAGATGATGTGTCTCGACTTGAAATTTGTTGTCTTTTGCAGGATTGGCTTTAGTGTGAAAAATTGGTCTATGGTCGATCTGCGGCCCTGAAGCCACACTGGTACGTGCCGATAAGTGTGTTGCAGAGTGGCTTTGGACGCCAACGTAGTAAGTTTAATAGGATCTTACATGCGATGTTTAGCAGGGATTGTCTTTCTTGTAGATTGGACATATGGAACAGTCATCGGGCATGCACTTAATCAACCATAATTTAATGATGCACCAAGACACTTCAATGGGAATACTTCCGTACTTGAAGAGTTCTGCTAATAATCCATCAGAAGCGACTGCCATGTTGTTCTTCAGCTTGTTTATGTCTGAACTAACTTCAACACTGGGAGGAAGCGTTACCTCTTCATTGACTGGAGGTGACCCCGTTAAAAAGCTGCTTGAAATTCTGCCTGAAAACATCTACAATTCCCTGCGCGTCAGCGACTAGGTTGATGACAGTTGCCAGTTGTTTGCCCTTTTTTTTTTTGAAATCAACCAATTAGCGATAACACACAAATAAATATTTTCAATTTAGCTTTTCTTCCAACAGCCATTGCTTGGTAACATAATACGGAATTTAGCTTTGGAAGCATCATCCAGATTAGATAGTGTACATTACACTAATTTCCCAGTTCAAGATAACGCTACAACATTCGACGTTGTTGATTAATTGATTAATCAGTGATGTCAACAGCCACCTAATCCACATGCAATACCCTCACACTTGCTAGTACACCATCAATACACGACTAATCGCATGCTTCGCATGTTGATGAATGAATATTTGATTGAACGCACTCCAAAATCCATTCATATCATCTTATCTTATCACTAACAATACCTCAGACAATTCTCAAAATAATCATACGACACCAATTCAACTGAAAACGAAAATACTGTTATACATTCGATACTTACATATTTTTGTACATTTTCTCGCCATTTGGTCCAACCTGTTGATTCTGTAGACGCGTCTTTACCAAATCCAAAGGAAACACACATGATACACCAATGATACCGGCAATACCACCATTGATGATTTTTGGTAGTAATCTACAAAGAGAAACAATTTCATCAATTTAAGGTACACAACACGCGTAATGTGACTCGTAGGTCAGACAGAGCTAAATAATTGAGATGCCTAATCTCATCTGTGACAAAGCACGCGAATGCCCTGCAATTTTTTAGCTAATTGTCAATGAAAAAGGGGCGCACGACGATTTGAGATTCTTATCAGACTGCGCACCTTTGGCAAACAGCCCACTATCGAAGTAAAAACAAAATCTTCTCACAACGGCGCGGCGCGCGTCTCTCCGAGCAAAACAAACATATTTTTAGCTTATCCCGAGAAGTCGTATTTTTAGACTTTCACTTTTCAAGAACACACATAGACACCGGCATGAGTGACACTTTTCGGCAAGGAGTCATTTTAAAGTTGAATAATTGATTATGCTTGAACATTGCCTGATGAAAGAAAATAATTTTCTCTGTGCAAAGTTATGTTTTGATGAACTTACGCAAATTGTTGCTGTTTAGGTGGGGCGGCGGTGTTTGCTGCAGACATTCTGAAAACAAATAGAAAACGGTTTAATTAGAACGGATATTTAAATACAATTTGACGTCGGTTTGGCACGGTTTCAGTATATCTTATGAATTGTATAACACTGCACCAGAATGCATTGAATGAGAAATCACAAAATGTGTTTGCGAAAGGTTATTGGGTTATTAAAAGTCCGAGGAGGGATTTATCTGCATAAATAAAAATCAAATGTTGTTCGTTGGGAATCTCATCATCGCCTTGAGAACGGCACCGATTGGTCTTAAAATGTTCGTCATAACCCAACTAAGGTTTTTACGGAAATAAAATTGAAGAACGACTGGAACGATTTGTCTGATTTTTTTTAAATGTTTGTTTGTCCACAAGAAACGACGAGTGCAACATTCGTGGCCAAACATCATTCCAAGATAAGATAGTATAGATAAGCGTGCCAACGTTTGCGATTGTTAGAGAATGACACTCATTGGGATTACACCATCGTAGATGCTGTGCTTTCGTCAAATGCTCAAATGTTTTCGATAATTATCTCAAAATGTTTCCTATCCAAACCGACTGATTTGTGTAGCTAATGCAAACATGCCATGTGTGATGATATTTTGCATCAGATGCGTATTACAGCATTACATACAAATTTACAACTAAGTGAGGAAATTCACAACGAGGCTTTGATGTTAATTGAGGGCATGTGCTTGATGATATCGAACAAGGTATTATCTGACATAGGCATTACAGCTCCCAATTGTCCGTTGCACAATATTATTGCGACGCTTCATATTGGCGCTACAGTCCGGAATGAACCTGTGCCTCAATCAACTGCCGTATTGTGTGAACGCCTGAAACCGTTTACCAACAACCTGATCAACCCTTATCAGTGTGGTTTTAGGCCAGGAAAGTCCATAACTGATCCAATCTTCTCACTTCGGCAGATCATGGAAAAACCCAAGAAGTCCAAATCGTACCCACCACCTATTTATCGATTTCAAAGCCGCATAAGACAGCATTTATAGAGACGAACTATACAGAGCCATGTATAGTTTTGGTATACCGCCAAAACTCGTCCGTCTGTATAGGATGACGATGGAGAATTTGTGCAGCTTCATCAGGGTCGGAAAAGACCTCATCGACATATTCGATACCATAAAAGGATTTGGGCAAGGCGATACAATGTCATGTGACTTCTTGATTTTGATTCTTGTGAGGATTGTGCAAAACTCCCGAGCCAACACCGGAGGTAAAATCTTCCAAAAATCTGCGCAACTACTAGCATACACCGACGATATTGACATCATTGGTAGGAGTCAACGTGATGTTATATCCACGTTTGCTAGTATAGAGAAGGAAGCGGCAAAAATAGGTTTAGCAGTAAATGAGGGTGAGACTAAGTACATGTTGTCAACACGGTAGGACTCACAACATCGATGAATTGGACAGAACGTAACCATTGACAGATATAACTTTGAGGTAGTACGCGACTTTGTCTATATCAGCTTCGCTACTAACTCGTCAGAAATTAAACGAAGAATTACTCTTGTCAACCGCTGTTCCTTCAGACAAAGAAGGCAATTCAGTAGTAAAGCCCTCACTCGAACTACTAAGGAGATCCTATATAAGGCCCTGAACATCCCACTCTGCGGCGCTGAAGCATGGACTGTATCCAAAATGGATGAAAAATGGATCCTAGAGCTCGCAGAGTCTTCGATTCCCAGCTAGACGCAGTAGAGGAAGCACACCTTAAGTGGCACGCACATGTAAAAACCGACCTCAACCAACTTGTAGTGCGCAACTGGAGGCAGTTGGCTAAGGACCGGGCTAATTGGAGAAGCATGTTGGTTGAGGCCCAGATTCATTCCGGACTCTAGCGCCACTTAAAGAACGAGGAAGAACCCTACAATCTACAGAAATGCTTTTGGAACTATAACGATAGGGCTTGTTCAACGACTTTGTTCTACCAGCACTAAAATACGCTCTTCTAACAACGTGTTAAGTTCCATAACACTTATTTTCCTTAAAATTATGGGTGAACATATTCAGGCCTATCGGGAATTAATTTTCCCGGGAAACTGTTCCCATTGAGCAATCTGATTTACATTGCTGACAAGGAACAAATTCCCGGGAAAATTTATTCGCGATAGGTCTGATTGAGTATTGCATAGATAAAACAGTTGACAGTCGATTGACTGTACTAGGGAAATGTCACGATGCTGGTTGTCGTGATAATCTGTTCCATTCTCTTTCGACGTTCTCTTACCTTGATGTCAATACGTATCGGTCTCCAGATCAAAAAAACAGTTAAAGAGATGTCCACTTTCTTTTTGCAGACTATGAACGAACACGGATATCCAAAAGTCAACAAAGCAATTACAAGAGATCAGTGAGAACTTTGTATAACACATGTCCCATAGTATCACGATTACGTCGGCCTGCAATATCGAAGACCAATGTCGAGAATGCGAAAACGACATTAGCAAAGCCGAACCTAATGTACTGGGCTTCGCTTCCTACACACAAGAAAGTATGAAAGCCGTGAGATGGTCGCCAACTTTGCAAACGACACAGAAGCTAGTTATCTAGTTAATTAAACGAAGTGGAAAAGAGAGCATACACCCTTTTTAGAAACACAACAAAATTTCGTGCGACCGTGAAGGATAACGAGGGAGAATTCACGCATTTCAAGTTTGGCCTTGATGGAATGGATGTGAGTAACTTCAATTCGAAGTGTCTTTGATCATTGTCCAGAGTGTCGACGCTGTAGTGTAAGAAGAAAGTAGAAAACATGTAGTCGAGTTAAAAATTATGTGTGCGTGTGTACTTCTTGCACGATGGCGGGACCTCCTGTTTTATGCCGACTCCGAACGGCTAAGCTATTCTTGACAATTGATACTACTCGGATGATTTGTCAGATCATCACGAGAGGAGGGCCAGTGAAAAATCATTTAGGTGTTGCTACGGCTGGGAATCGAACCCAGACCCCCTGCGCGGCAGTTCATCGCACTAACCATCGCGCCACTGAGCCCCTCATCAGTGTTCGTATATTTACTCTGAACTTTACAACACCAAGTAGAACAGGAGTTATGTCTGTCTTACAACCACACAAGTCGAATAAGGTGCAAATTGAGTGCAGTAATTAAGATAAAAAGACTCGATAACAAATTAAAATACATACAGCAAGCTATTAGGAGTATTCCCCTGTCATCTATTAGTTTTATGGTCTTATAGTCTTCAACAGTATCATAGCAAGTGGTAAAACATTTAAAGGGTATTCATAACCCCTTAAGTGCGCACAAATTATAAAAACGGTGCAAACAGTTAAATAGTTCTGGGTGCAGCTGAAGTTACGACGATTCCTTTCAACATGTTGCCATCAAATCATGCGATACAAGGTATGAACACATTTAATCTAAGTAATTAATTTATTCGATGGTTGTTTGGGTGTTGTAGACCGAGGGTAGACTCTGATTGGCTTTAACTTGGCAATGCCCAGTGGTTGTAACTCTGATGTGCTTATTTTTTACCTCCAAGTGGTATCCATCGGGTACTGGACTCATCCAACCGGATTGACTTGGTAAACGATAAGTGCGAGTGTTGATAACAAGACGAAAAACAGGCCCCTTGAACAGAGATGGTGGCGGATGAAACGAAAGGTCAACGACAGCGCTCAATCCCGTAGTGGATACTGATGGCCCCGGGTGCTAGGTGTATCTAATAAATTGAAACTGTCCCTGCAGGTTGGGGGTTGTGCTTTGGGTTAACTACCCACCCATGGAAAGGACTGATATTATTCTTTACTACCCTGCTAAACGAAAAAAGGACAATGACGTTTGTAACTGCACCTGGAATGTGAGAACAATAAACAGGAGAGGGGCAGGCGAACTAGCGGAAGCACTAAACTGTTACAACGCAGACATTACTGCCATCCAGAAAATACGATGAGATGGGCCGTGCAAAAAGAGGATGAAAAACTATGACATCTACTATGGACCGTGTTATAGTGAGCAAAAACAGCGACTTTAGGATGCGTATTTGTTATAAGTGCCAGACTTAGGCAAGAAGTCTTATGTTTCCAATACATTAGCGAACGCATTGAAACAATCCGCATCAAGGCCAAATTCGGCAACATAAGCCTTATATGCGCTCACGCTCCGACGGAGGAAAAATATGATATAACTAAGGATTGCTTCTACTAGTTTCTTGACAATGCTGCTGGGAGATTTTAACGCAAAGGTATGAAGAGAAGACATCCCTAGCAGTATTGTGGCGTGGTGGATACCTTGGCTGCAACAAGGTAGTGGTTTGGGTCGATGTCAGCTCCTCGGAATGTTCGGACATCCAAAATACTGGATGTGTGCCTCTTGTCCATCGCAATGTGATCAATTTGGTTGACTGTTCATTGATCTGGAGACCGCCATGTCCCCTAATGTATATCCAGGTGAGGAAACCGTGTGCTGGCTATAGTGGCATTTCGTTCCGTAGTGAAGTCAATTAGTCTAAGTCCATTACCAGACGTGTTGTCGCGCGATCGAGGATATGGAGATCCAGGAACGATGTTCGCAAGTTTTATCAAAGTTTAAAACTTCAAAGCCAAGGATACAAAACTCGCACAGACTCCTGTCGAGATAAACAAGGACATACAGTAGTTGAGACACAGTCGATGCTGATGCGATTTCAAAACCACATACGACAACATTAATAGAGACGAGCTATACAGAGCCATTTCTAGTTTTGGTATACCGCCCAAACTCGTCAGTTTGTGTAGGATGACGATGGAGAATTCTCGCTGCTCTATGAGGGTCGGAAACAAACTCACCGACACATTCAATATGCGATGCGCTGTCATGTGACATCTTTAATTTGATTCTTGAGAGGATTGTGCAAAACTCCCGAGCAACACCAGAGCAACAATCTTCCAAAAATCAGAGCAACTATGTACTAGCATACGCTGACGATATTGACATCATTGGTCGGACTCAACGTGATGTCATAGCCACGTTTGCTAGTATAGAGAAGGAAGCGGCAAAAATGGGTTTAGCAGTAAATGAGTGTAAGAATAAGTATATACTGTCAACATGATAGGACACACACCATCGACGAATTCGACAGAACGTCACCATTGACAGATATAACTTTGAGGTATTACGGGACTTTGTCTACCTCGGCTCCGCTATTAACTCTGAAAACATCACGTCAGAAATTAACCGAAGAATTACTTTTGCCAACCGCTGTTTCTTCAGGCTAAGAAGGCAATTAATAGTAAAGCCCTCACTCGAACTACTAAGGAGATCCTATATAAGACCCTGATCATCCCAGTCCTGCTCTACGGTACTGATATTATTCTTGACGGTACTGATATTATTCTTGACTATGACTGAAGCATCGAACAAAAGCGGATGAAGAAATCCTTGGTCGATTTGAAAGGAAAATTCTTCGAAAAATCTTCGGTCCCGTTTGCGTTGACGGGCTCTTGAGACGAAGATTCAACCAAGAACTATACACGCTGTACAGCGACATGCAACCAGTCAA
Organism: Rhingia campestris; assembly: GCA_932526625.1. Classification (NCBI taxonomy): domain Eukaryota; kingdom Metazoa; phylum Arthropoda; class Insecta; order Diptera; family Syrphidae; genus Rhingia; species Rhingia campestris. The sequence continues at coordinate 32,851,484 of OW052183.1, forward strand.
AAAAACTCCACATTGGACGTTTAAGATGGCTAGGACATGTAGAACGAATGGACACCAATACTTCGGCTCGCAGAGTCTTCGATTCCCAGCCAGACGTGCGTCGTACGCAGTAGAGGAAGACCTCGCCTTAAGTGGCGCGCACAAGTAGAAACCGACCTCAACCAACCTGGAGGGCGCAACTGGAGGCAGTTAGCTAAGGACCGGGCTAATTGGAGAGGCATGTTGGTCGAGGCCCAGGTTAATTTCGAACTGTAGTACCACTTAAGTAAGTAAGTATCATTGATATGAAGATCAATTGATGTAAAATTTAAATTACCTACGGCTTGCAGTTGTGCTCATACGCATGGCTCGTGTTATCAGCAAACATGTCATTCTCTTTCATATGTGTTGCCCTTATCATGGCATTCCACCATACCAAGCAACCATATGTAAGTATCATACTACAGCCGTGAATGATCATCGTAAACCATAGAAGCGTTACCGCAAAGTCGTTATCCACGGTTCAGACAATTCAGACAAATGGAACTAATGTTGCCCCTCCAATGGACATAAAAATGGGTATACACTGTCAAACTGTCCATTTCATTTGAGCATTTGCTGTTATAATAGTGGGAAAAGAGTATAAAGCAGGAGAGATTCGCTACGATTGAGTCTCCTGAAAGTATTATCGCACGTTTTTGTATTCCGAATTGTGGGTGCAATAAATCACCCAACCGGTCATTGAACTGACGTTTGGGGCTTATTTATTGACGTCAGATCAGAAGGAGTGAAATAATATTACTTGCACGATTGAGAAATCCTAAATTGTACAGAGCTATTGACCCTAATGGTTCATAAATTGGGTCAACTTTGATGAGGCAGGAGCAGCATCATTTACTTCACCAAACCGTCAGCAAATTGCAGTTTCTAAGACATTGTGTAGAATGGTTAGTAAGAAGGATCAGATGGATTTATGAAAACATTTGTACGATAAGTTTGGAGTGTGTTTGGATGATTACAGTTGTACATATGGAAGAATCGCTCAATTACAAATAATCAAGTCCATTAAGCTTAAATGAAATTATCGTGAACCTAAAACCTATAAAACAATTACCGCAGACCTAAATGTAGTATAATTTCACAGACTTAAATCTCGTGTCATAAAACGTTTATTCGATTAGAGCGATTATTCCATCAAATGCTTTCCAACAACAATGTGGATAAAAATCGATTTTCTGCTTGATGTCAAACTTGTAAATCCACAATCACAAGTCGAAGCAAAACATAAAGATCGGTTGATGTGATACGTTATCAACCTGTTATTAGGGATCTATTTTTAAAGAAACAAGATTCGTTGAATTTTGGACTAGAAAACTCGTTTACTAAATATCAAACCCGACCATTATGTATTTAATATGCTTAAATTCGAAATAGCTCTACTTTGTCAAGTGTTAATTTGAAAACATCGATTCCACCTTCGATTGCGTCGATCAATTCGCATCGCTAAGTGAGGACGATTTACGCTATTCAATCAAAGTGTATTAGGTTGTTGTTTACTCGCTAAATAAACAATCAAACGAGTAGGTACCATTTAACTATGTACAGACATCGATTAATATCTGTTATCTAATTCAATTAGTTTAACTTGTTTTGATGAGAGACACACAACACAACAGCGCCTAGCACCACAATGTCTCAAAATATTTTGTTCTACTTTTGCTTCCAATCTGTTGTACCTTGATAGAGACACATCCAACAGATGACAAGTATCCATACACACAAAACGTGCAAAACCACCAAAGACGTGTTGTGCATCATAAAAATGTTTATTTTATTGTTACTAGGACGGCTCTGCTGGAATGAATTGCAACCCAAATTAATAATAAAAAAAACGGAACCATTGAGGTCGAATTTATCAAAAGAATGAAATGTACACATTTATGGCAGGCCATTGATGTATTATGTAACTTTATTCCTTTAGCAATAAAGATACCGGTGTACAGTTTTATCGTAGACCATCAATACGATACCGAAATACATAATGATGTGGGTATTGTTCGAATATCCCCCACCACCCACTCGGCAGAGGTGGATTATCTGTTCAATGTCCTAATTCATGTTCGCTGCGACTTTGTGATTTTTATTTCAAATGCAAGGCATCATGATAGAGCAAGGAAAGAGGATGTACTTACTTGAGAAAGTGTTGAGTTGGGATTAAAACTGGTTTGGAGCAGAATTATAAGCAAAGATTTACTTTGAAGTCTTGATATTGATATGGAAGCCGGATTCGATATTTAAATCGATTAAGTTGAAAAGCTGTTTTTTTACTGATGGCTAGGATCAGTGTTGGAACTCCAGATGATCCAACATGCCACCGGACAAACAGAGAAATTTAGGAAAAAACCGAATTCGAAGGAATCGACGACGAACTGAAAACTGATTGATTAAAAAAGTCAATTCAAGTTTTTTTTTTAACTTTATTTGGCGAGGCGCGAGGGTGACATTTGTCAGTCAGCTGTGTGGACACTGTGTGGATTGTGCAGAAGAAGTGATGCCAAGTTTCGTTTATGGAGCAAGTTTCTGTTTGAATATTTCTAGATTTACGTATATGCCGATTTGTTTATATAATTTTCGTTCACTCAAGCGATTATATGAATACCTTTTATATTGCGGCTGAATTATTGAATGGGAGGAATGCAGCTGGCTATTTGAGCATTGGTATTAAAAGAGCGATATAATAATGTAAGGCAGGAGATATTTCGACGATGTTCGAACGAAACTAAAGATTTCGCTATTCTAATGCCTCCTATAAGTTTTTCTTGCACGCGTTTGAATCCTATCTCGAAGGTGCAATGTTGTTTTTGGTGCACCCGACCAGACGTGGGCGTTGAACTCAAGTTTAGGGCGTATAAACGCTTTATGTATCGTGGCCAGATCAAAAGGGGTGAAATACTTCTAACATCAATAGAGTTGTTCACGACAACGTCAGTGTCAAATGATAAAGTGACAGCATCTGTAGGAAAACAAACTTTGACAATTCCGTGCATAGTGAAGTGACAGAAATAAACAGAAAAAAATATAAATAAAATTGAAAATTGAATTAAAAACCATAAAAAGACAAAATTATTTTAATTAAAACACATGTAAATTAATGTTAAATTATCAAATTGTTAAGAACCACTTGGTTTTTATTGTTGTTTGTTTTTGCACAAAATACTTTTTCTTTCTCTCATTGAAATTGCATATATATTCACCTTTGCAATGATACTGGTCATGAATTAAACACTTTCTTTATCAATTTTATGATTTAACACACTCACTCTGTATTTTTATAAGTTAACAATTTGTGTTTAACAGTAAATTACTTATATTTTTATGTTTTTAATCCAATAACACCATAAAACAGCACTCCCGCCATATAATATATCATATTGTTTTCCTCCAACGATTTTGACGTTTTAAAAAAGAGACAACGTACTAGGGAGGGAGATAGTCTCATGAACAACTCTATTAAGGAAACCAAGAGATTCGCTGCATTTTTAGCGACTTGGAATAAGTAGTCGTTCCAATGTAAGTCGTTATACTAACACACTTAGCATGGAAAGTTTTTCAGGTTTTTCGACGTTTTTTTCGAAGTGCAATTCATGGATAAATGGCTCTAGATTTTGGTTTCACTTTAACGACAGAATACAGCATTGTGTTTTGGAAGCATTGATTTCTACTCTGTTGGATTTTCCTCATTTGATGATGCTGTCAAGATCGGAATTCAATTAGCTAAACATATTTTGTTGTTTAGAGCAGAAATCAAGTAACTTACTTGATCTCTAATGTCTACGTTCGAAGATTAGGGACGTGGATTTGAAAATAAATATGAGAAGCTGATAGTACTGTAATCAGGGAAGGAATGAATTGGATTAGAAGTTGCAGACAGGAGATCATTTATAAAAATGAGAAAGAGAGTCGGAGACAAAACTTAGCCTTTAGGGAAACCAGGGCCCTCATTCCGTAAAGTGATTATCGTTTAATAACGTTATACTACGTTCTCACTGAGCAAAACAGCTCATTTCGGCAATAAATTTGTAAATACGATTAAATTTCCCACACAAAATCAAATTTCCGTAATGTGAAAATGCCATCACATTTGTGGGAAATGTGGTTTCTAATATGAAAAAATACGAGGTCAAACAAACGAACATACCTTTTCTCATTGGAATGGAACAGCTAAAATGTCAAATTGGATGGGATTCATATGACAAAAAGGAAGGGTTGCTTGTAAAAATGTAAACACTGGAAACTTTCTTCCGAAAAATGTATTTTTTCAGCTTGCTAATTATACAACAATTGATGGTACATTTATTGCTCTGTATTTGCTGCTATTATTTCGTTCAGAACCTCCTTGTATTTTTCCATTTTAATTTCAGAATCGATAACATTTGAATCCGGAACCGAAGTCTTTGCATTTCCCGGTTCCTCTGTTTTCAAACGCCAGTTGTCAAACGTAATTCGAAAACTTAGTGAGAACACCTTTTTGGTGAAATTGGAAATAATCTCATTTGAACCCCAGTGAGAACGTAGTATTAGTCTTGCATCACGTAAGATCAATAATCGTTTTTCCTGTCGGCGATATCACATTATTTGCTTCACGTAAAACAATAATCGTCAAATCACAGACGATTATTGACGAGTCTTGCATCAATTTGGATGTTGTATGGACAACTAAAGCATATTTCATGATTTTTAAAGCTATCAATAGCCTTTTTATATGTTTTTAATTTTTAAAGACCATTATAACGGTCGAACTACGGCATTTAAAATTGATTTTATATTTAAAACATACAAAACCATTTATAACCCACTGTAATTTGAAGATTCTAAAAGTAAAATGGAAGTCACTGTAATTTGATCATTTGTTTTGTGTATATGTCATATTGGAACATTTACCAAAGTTTCCAAAATGTTTCACTAGAATGTCAATTTGCTTCTCCGTAACTGAGCTACTATTAAAAAAAGTATCTGTATGTATATGTTTGTAATCATCATCATCAATTACTTACGTTTTGCATTCTTTTTAATGAAATTGTGCAGCGCCAAACACATTAAAAAATTCAAATGTCATTAATGACAATTTATATGACATCTAATAAATAGTTTGAGAACTGGTTACTACAGTTTGAGAGTATCTCAAAAAAACCGATGGAAGATACCAAAGGTGTCGAGTTACGTGCAGCAAATTGATGACGATATCGCACGCGACTACCGTTTGGGTGATAATCGTTTTCAAAGTTACGGAATGTGTCCCCAACATTTATTTGATGAGTTGCAGACTTGAAACCGTCCCAAAAAAAATTGAATTGAACGTTTCGAAAGATAATTTCTAATCCACAGAAGAAGTTTTTCATCGATTCCAAATGCACGCATTTTCGACAAAAGGGCTTGATGCCAAACCCTGTCAAATGTCTTTGAAATATCAAGCAACAATCTTGCTTTCACCAACATGGTGGATTGATTGGTTCCACTTTTCGGTGATATATGTCTTCAAATTACCAGTAGACCTGTTGCTGTTTTGTGTTGAACGGTCGATTTTAGTGTACATGACACGTTTTTTTTTATATTCTGTGTTAATTTGAAAATAAGTAGACGTTTATGGGCGGAATTCTATTATTTGTATTTGCTTTTAGATGGGTGCCTTTTAACATAGATTGGGATAAATGATAAATCATTTCAGTCTTGAACATTTTTTTGTAGCTTTAGACCGTGTGCGAATTGCGTTAAAAAGGGGGTTACATTTTTTCCACCGTCTATTTTTTATAACTGCCGCGCATAAGGTCTGAGCTCGATTCCCAACCGTAGCAACACCAACATGATTTTTCACTGGCCGTTCCTCTCGTAATGATCTGACAAATCATCCGAGATTATTTGTCAGAAACAACGATTATTGTTTTAAGTTTTAAAGTGAGAGCAAAAACGACCATTGATCTTACGTGATGCAAGATGTATGTCAAAATGTTATCGTCAAACGATAATCACTTACGGAATGAGGGCTCAGTTAAAAAAATATTCACAAAAGAAATTAATTCTCTCCTAATTATATCGTTTGGGGTTACACCACTTCTGCACTGATAGCCTCAATTGTTGTATAATTTGTATTCATGATTAAGGATTATGCACTATACTCTATTCAAGTTTAACATATATCGCATACAAAATATACCGAAACTAATGTAGTCATAACATTTTTGTAACCATCCTTCCAATTTTAGTTTATGTTACAACTTCGTTTACATTTTCTGATATGAAATACACTTTTTTAGCTTTTTAATAAAATCTGAATGATGTGCTATTCCCACACATGTAAACACTGGATAAATTTTAGCGAGCTGTTGAGCAGGTTAACATTTTGAAGTCTCTATTCACTACTCAAATGTCAAAAAAATGTTAACACAATTGGCACACCGCCTTATAAGCTTTACATATGCGATATATATACAACTACGACTACGACTTTATGCCCAAAACATACACGGTGCAGTAGTTTTGAATTCAGTTTAGCAAGCAGGACACACGAGCACAATTTTTGTTTGACATCCATGCAGTGCAGTGCGGATCTTGTCATAACATTCAGCTTTCAAAATTGGTTTACTGTGGGGTATGATGATATTAATTTGAGCATCGTTGGATATGTAGTATATGCTTTACTTTTTGTTTTTAAATGTTAACGTCGTGTGGTTCTTAATAATGACATTCGTTGATTTTTTTATCTTTTGTGTTGTAGTGACTGTTCTCGTTAGGGAAAAATTAAGCGCACGCTCAAACAATTGAAATGTGTTGTTTATGTCTAGGAAAAGAATATTACAAGTAATCGAAATAATTTTACAGTAGACACTTACCGCGGTTTGCACCTCTTCCCTTGGCTTCGAGAACAAAAGTAAAGCCGAAATAAAATGGCTGAGCAAAGGAAGAAGTGCCAACCGCAGCCAAAGTAATGCCAAGCTGCCACTCGTGGTCAATTTGTGTTGGTGAATAGATGGCGCTTTAAAATGAATGGGTTTTCTACAGTGACCTTGACTTTTGCAGTAAGTTTAGAAATAGAGACAACTTGCAGAACTGTTTAACGCTTGTATATTTAGCGTGTGTTCACTCCCATTGCAAACTGTGTGTTCTACCTTTTCTGCAAATAAAATTCTACAGTGCATGTTATTTAGTTTTAAAATATAATAGTTTTCTTGTATTTTCAATTATCAGTAGCGTTATTCATAAACTCATTATAAGGATTTTATAAAGTTATGCACTTCTTAAAATGCCTCATAAAACTTATACAACGTTGAATAGAATAGTGCCTTTATAACAGTAATTTATTTAATTTTCATTTCTGTTCACAGTGTTGAAAACATAGTTGTCGACATGAGTTTCGCAAAAACCACCCCTTGGTAACTCTGCCGAGTTATGTGGAAGAGTTAAATTTGTAGATAGATTTATTTGACAAAAAACCTGTATAACAAAAATGGGTGGAGAAATATTTTATGAATAAGAATTTCTGCGACCCTGAATAAATTGGGATACAAAAAGCACTATTTTTTTGATCTAGATCAAATTTACATGCAAAAACACAAAAACATTTGACATCTGACTTACGTCAGCTGTATGAACTACGATGTATGCATTTCTCAGTTTGATTTGTGTTTTTTGTGATCAGTGAAAACTAAAAAGTGATTTTATTCTGCGTAAACTATAATAAGAAATTAAAATATTTTTGGATAATCATGGTCTAAAATTCATAAGCTTTGTTTTGACACCAACTCGCCAATGGTTGAATTTACAAAAAAGCCGCAATAAGCTGTCAAATGGCACACTAACACAAACAAAACCAGATCAACCTCTTTTATGGTCGATTGTAACGGGTAAAATCGGAAATCTGAAAATCCCAACAGAAAATGCTATTGAATTCTAATGAATGGGCCTGCGCACACGAGTATGCTTCAACCGGTTAAACGTCATGTTTGATGGTGGGACGGGTGAGGAGAGAGCACAGTTTTCACCCAAAATTAAGTGGTTGAAGAGGTTGAATCTACCAACACGTGCATGCGTTTCTGACAGTTGTGGTATTAAAAAAAAAGACGGCGGCTAGTTCGGTGTCAATCCAATTAAATAAAAAAAAAATCAACAAACAAGAATTTCAACAAAAAATATATATACGCAAAACAAATCGGTTTCACTCGTTTTAATGGTTTGTGTTGTACATTATCGCGGAAAATAAAAGTTAAAACAAACCATGGAAGTGCACATACATATAAAGTTTCTTATATTACACAAAATTCAACCGGTTGCACATATACCCGTGTGTTTGGAAAGTAACCATAATGACTACGGTTGAAGCATACTCGTGTCCGCAGGCCCAATAAGGGGAAAGTTCTACAAATACGTACAACAACAAATGTCTAAAAATGATTGGGCACATTTGTTCCCATTATTACGAAGAGTCATCAACTACATCCCTGTCCAAAACGACTGTCATGTAACCAAACAGCTGAACATGACAGTTTATTATGCACTCAACAGAAACACGGAGACGGAACTTTTGTTTTGTTTAGAAGCTCTTGTAATTCATCGTTTAGCAATATATATCGTAATAAGGTGAATTAAATGGATTTAGTAACAATTCGGCAAACCTTGGGAAAGCTGCACGTTTCTGCGCAGGCAAACTCCTTTTGCACGATTATAGCTTTGATTTCTTCGTCAATTGTATCGTAGTTGCATCTTGTATATTAATTTTATTTCTCACCAATTAGCTATTCGTTTGAACAAACTAATTTTTTGTTATTTATAGATATATGGTGGAAGTTCCTTATACTTTTTTATTTCTTTACATTTTTCCTAAATCTTACGCTACCTATTCACAATATTTATAAAACACAAAACAAAAGTAGTTTAGTCGAAAGAATGTCGGAAAATAATTCACATTTTGATAGTAACGGAGTCCACAGTGAATACAACACAGACTCCCAGGACATATCAATGGCATCTCCATCCCAGAATAGTCCTATTGGAGTAGTGCAGAACTCAAACTCGAATTCCACACAGAACAGCAACAGTACAGCGCACAATTCGCAACCGAATTCAAGCAAGCACCACACCAACAGTATCGATAGTCCGCCGGTAGGTGGTAAATAATCAATAATTTCGATAGGATAACATTGTTCCCCATCCCATTTAGATTCTAACGAAACCTCGTCTCCTGGAGTTGGTTAGAGAGGTCGATGCCACAGCTCAACTGGACGAGGAAGTAGAGGAATTGCTTCTTCAGATCGCAGATGATTTTGTTGAAGATGCTGTGAGATCGACGTGTGCCTTTGCAAAGCACAGAAAGGTCGCCAAAGTCGAGGTGAGGGATGTGCAACTACACTTGGAACGCAAGTGGAACATGTGGATTCCCGGCTTTGGCACAGACGAGCTGAGACCCTACAAGCGGGCATCAGTAACTGAAGCACACAAACAACGACTGGCTTTGATAAGGAAAACTATCAAAAAATATTAGCATAGACGAGTTTATTTATAAAATAAATAATTTTACATATACAATGAGTTTTACAGTTCTATTCTTTGGTGAATTTTCATTAGTTCTACGTCGAAATAGAGCACAGCGTTTGGTGGAATCAGTTCACCTGATCCGGTTTCTCCATAGGCCAGCTCTGGGGGGATGATTAGGCGGCGCTTCTCGCCAACACACATCTTGACTAGGCCATCGTCCCAGCCTTTGATTACTTGATTGTTGCCCAAAATGAATCTGTAAGGTTGACCATCCGGTAGGCTGGTATCGAATACAGTTCCATCTGCTAAAGAACCCTGAGAGATGTGTTATTATTGAAAACAAATTAAGCTGCCACTATGTACCTTGTAATGGACAAAGAGTATGTCACCGTTTTTACTTCTTCGCTTGCAATCGTCAATTCGTTTCTTTACTCCGATTTTAACGCGGGGAGTTTCTTTTAATATCACCGTGCAAATGGACATTGCAATCAACGTGAGTTGTAGTAGATATTTCATTTTTTAAATGCACACCTATTGATTTAAAATCGAAGAAACAGGATATAATTTGTTTGCTTTGTGTGGTATATGCAGTAGAATGGTTCCAATTTGTTTACCTTCCAAGGGGTGAGTTTTTCATAACCAAGTAAGGGATGAAATTCAAATAGGGTGGGGCATATTTAATAAATCCTAATAATGGTAAGAGTTCTGTCCTTTTGAAAAGTGTTGCCATTTAGAACAAAATCATTAACAACTGAAAAAGTAGCAATATCGAGTTCGATTCTGACCAGGGTTGGCAGAAATATCACTCTTTGAATAACTACATTTGTTACGTCTGCTACGTTACGCAGGTAGTTAATGTCAGGGATCAGGGGGGAAATCACCGCATCCGTGAACGGATGACTCGTCACGTAAAAGTGTGTACTTGGTATTATGTGATACTTTATCGATTAACTCGTAACGTAATGTGGTATTATACCATCCGTAAACGAATACGTGAACGGATGCGTTCTTTCGATAAGTCATTCGGTCAGTTAAAAGCATTCGTAAGTCGATGTTGACACGTACAACATAGATAAACAAAATAGGTCGGTTTCCGTACAAAATATGTCTGTTCCCGTACAAAATAATATTTACTGATTCTTACTGATTTTTACTTATTGCCGTTCCTGTACGCAAAAATAAGTAAAAGAGACAGCTCACGAGATAGCAAAAAACTACCCCTCCATAAAAATCAGTAAAAAAATTTACTTCAGAAATTTCTGTTGGTTAAAATCAGTAAACTGTCAGTTGGTATCTAAAAGTGATAACTCGCTTGTTTTGACAGGTGATTTATGTCATTTGTTCTTTAAAAGGCATACAAAATATATAATTTTACTGTTTAAACGCGTTCCCGTACTTTTTGGTAATTTTGTCTCTTTCTGAGATAATTTACCCCCACTCCAAAAAATTTAAGAATTTCCTAATTTTTACTGAAAAAGTACGGGAACAGACCTAATGTAAGTTGTTTTTATTTACAAGTAAAGTGATTTGAAAAAAAAAAAAAAAACAATTAGCTGTGGGAAGAGCTCTCGAAAAAAAAAATCGATGTTGCTTGTCCACCATAGTTAAGGACGTTAAATCGTGGAAAAAGGTGACTATAACCATGTTTTCACATGAAAGCGTCCAATAATATCGTATCACTTTTATGGTTGAAACACAATCACGCTTTGGTGCGTTGCGTTGACTGACGTACCTAGTTCAACCATATGAAATCATTGTTACCTATCCCAATTTAACTTTGGCTGGCGTTGAGTTTCCACCTCAAAATGAAAAACGTAAAATCTTAACGTAACGTTGGTGTAAAGCGACATGGGCAAAGCAAAGGTTGGCAAAAGTGTGAATTGTCAAAATATTTGTTGTTGTTTTCTGGACTATTTTCTGAGAAGGTTGTGGAGTACGATATTTTTAGCAAAGATTTTAATCATTTCCCCCATTTTTGTAGCAGAAGTTGAAACTGCTGAGAAAATAAATATGTCAAAGCGTGCGCAAAGCAGTTGGGCGTAACGTTGGTAAAGCGAAGCTCCAAAGCGTGATTGTGTTTTAGCCATTAGGTCTTTACTGACCAAAAACACCAAGCAAAGAAAAAATTATCTTTCAACAAAGCATCTAAAAATAGAACTGGCGGAGGACCTATGAGGAAAAATTCCTTACGCAAGCTGACGAGCAAATTATAGAAGCAAACGGACTAGAAGCAGCTGTGGCGTTAAGACTTTTAGAAACGCTCGAAAAAAAAACAAACAGACATACAAGTTTGTTGGCCCTGAATCAAATTGTACTGCAAAACAAAGCACTACTATTGGATATTTTAAAAACTTCAAACTTAATCAAAAATTATTTATTATGTCATAAGTCAAACATGAAATGTGATTTTTTGTTATTTTGTTTTTGATTTATATTTTACATAATTGAGTTGATAAAATTTTAATTGGGAATCTAATATGATTTCTAATTATCTCTCCGATTCTTGTTAGTTGTGTTGACTGTTCAACTTCCATTGGCATTGGTTCATCTTCGGGAATCGTGTTCGGTGTATTCAAGGGTATCTCGTTTCCCAAAATCCATCAGCCTTTGAGGATGCCGATTGTCCTTTCAAAGATGCAACGTGCGTTAACATAAACTTCCTTTAAAAGTGAATCGCTTGAGCCATCACAAGGATTACGATATGGTGTTATACACCACGGTTTGAGGGGATACCCGGAGCCACCTACATGGAAGAATAAAAAGGATTCTTATCTTATCTGTCTCATTCTTGCCTAAGAGACACGCATTTTGATTTAGATTAATATTGAATTGATCTTCGAGGTATTTCCGTTGATCGGAATGTTTCCATACAAAGGAATCGTGGGCTGCACCTCCGTATTGAGAGTTAATGGCATTTAGTGAATTTCGAAACCGTGCTTTGCGCCAGACCAACTAATCAATCGTTGCCGACTGAATGCTGATTACTTCCGCTTCCCAAGAGGGATTTTGACAATTAAATAGATCACCACGATCCAACCAGATAATGGTGTTAGTTTTGTGAGTGTATGTGTAACTTTCAAGTGGTGATGGGTTCTAACTGCATGAATGAAATTACAGTCATGAAATTATCTGGCATGTCATACTCCGGCGATAATTCTACTGAATAGACAAATCCAAAAACCAAAAAAGGGTTTGATAATTCCACTGAAAAAGGATATTGGTAACTAAAATAAAAATTGATACCTATTGGTTGAAATTTGAAATAAAATAAAAACAAAGCCACCGTCGAAAAAAGGGTACGTCAAATAGAAGAAATTTGACGATAGACATAATATAATCACAAAATTCACAAGTGTAAAAGAGAAAGCAATACCCAAATGTGAAATTTATTTTCATGGAGTTGTCGACCGAACTTGCAAGCAAAATGTTTTAAACATTCAGCCTGCAAGGAAGAGCTCTCGTGTACAGATACACTAACACATATAAATACCATGCAATTGAATTTATTACATGCAAATCTAAACCCCGGGTAATTACTTGATCTCTGGTTCATGTAGTGAATCGTAGTTAACGTAGCAAAATGTAGTAGACGTAGTGGAATCTGTCAAATACCGAAATAATTCAATAAAATGCGGTGAATATTCTGAACTAATGTGAATTTTATGTGATCAAAATAAACATAGAAAAATATAAAAAAAAAACACGACATGCAGGCGAAAGGAAAGTCTATAAATATTAGAGCTATGTTCCGTTTACTCCTGCTCTTAGTTAGAAAACGGAAGAAAAGAAGTGCTCTGAGATGAATGCGCTAGCAATTATCGTTCTTAAGAACACCACAACTTCTAGGCTTCAGGCAAATAGTTTAATTCTCAAATTTTCAACGAAAATGGGAAATATGTAAACTAATTTATCATATCATTGTCAAAAAAAAAAACAAATAATTTCAGAAGGATTTGTATTTAAGATCCAAATATTTCTATAACACAGACAGATTGCTTTGCTGTTGTCCATGGCCCACATCTACTATTCACACGTTTTTTGATTCTGAATGAATCCAATTCAATCACCTATATCCATGGTGAATTTTGAAATTTAACGTTTTATTATGTAGATAGCACAATTAACAAATGTAGGTAGTAAACGAAACAAATCAGGCATGTAGTTTGTAGATTACCTCACGTAAACTACTCTGCCATCTCTGATTCTGACTTGAGTAGTTCAGACAACTCTTACCAGAGAGTAGGAAAATGCTAGCAAACCAGTAATGTCAGAACAATATTTACGAAATGGTGGTGATAAATTACAAAATTTACAAAGGAAAGTGAGAACTTTCAAACAACTATTTAAACCCGAAAAAAATCGTTAACACATGATTTTACAAAATTTCACAATGGCCGTAACGTAACTGTCCAGTAACGCATATTTTGCTTATTGACGAAGCGGCTTAAAGATGATTTTGCGATGAAATTCTTAATTTTCTTTCATCATTGCCAGAGCCCAATTCGAGAACGTACATCGCTTCATATGATTAAGTGGCTTTAGTTCCGAGTCAGCTTGATCTTTTAAGGGTCGCCATATACTTTTTACTTTTTTAAGTTCGTATTACACTTTCAAATGTGGCATAATTGGAATATTATCCAACAGCTTTTAATATAATATTCTTTCTGTTGGTGTTTCAACTCCTAATATATATATATATATTATTAGTTTACGTATTGACTAAGGCGCTATATTTTTGTTTCGCTTTTTGGATCAATTTAAGGAACAGACTGAGTAAAATAATACAACGGGTTAAACCGGTTTTTGTTTCTCAATGATCAAAGAGTCTATTTACCTAACAAACTACATATTATCATTCAATTTAAATAAATCATATTAGTTTCAATAGTATGTGATGATATGATATAATTTCAAACAACAGAAGAAGTGTTGTTTGAAATTATCATATTATTCTTACGTATATGCAACCTCAACATCAAATCTGGTCCTTTATACGTAGCATTCGCCATTGGTAAAAAAGGAACATCAAGAGTACTCTTCTTTTGTCAACTCGAAAAAAATACTTCTGAAACACATTTCAGAATCCAAAAAAACAAGCACTAACCCAAGAAAAACGTTTCTTTATCGTGCATAGGAGGCGCCTGCGACGTGACTTCTCATTCGGAGCTTGCATCTATATGTGTAAACTTTGTTTTGCTTTGACATTTTCGACGCCTATTGGACTTTACTAATGTCAACAATTATTAAATTTTAAATTTATAAAGACCATCATATAGAAAAAGACCCAAATTAAACAGAAATGTCACCATGACAGAAGAATGGTCAGAAACAACATAAACCGGCCCTTACATGGTTAATCGGTTGGCATCAATCACTAACATGTGTTTGTAAAATGTATTTGTATGACTTACACAAATTTGGTAAAGTCTGATTGACGAAAATCAAAGCAAGTTTGTTTTTGAATGATGAACGTCATGTTGACTGATGTGTTAAAGACATGGATTGATGTAATTACTTCAATGGTTTTTGTGTTGTTGAAGAGAAAACATGATCCGTACGCAACGAAAACTCACAAAATCTAAAAATTTCACGTCAGTCGATTGAACTGTGTCAGGAGTACCGTCAATCCACACCAAAGAGTATAAAACTACATAGAGTGTGCATCTCATTCGCCTTTGCACTTTCAAAAATCCACAAAGGAAAGTGTTCACTTGTCGGTAGTGTAACCTTTATTCACTGTTTTATTGAACTTGCTCACAGTGACCAAGTTACCCCTAAATACGCTGGCGAAGGGGAATGTAATTCTGACGGTTTCTGCAATAGGGGCGATTAACACGAAAAGTATCAAATCAGCTGTCAAGGAAAAAAGTGGAAAATTGCAATTCAGAATGAATAAAAACCTGGGGGCCATTGGATTTATCATTTCGCCTGTTTTCGCTTTTTAGAACAAAAAAAAACGAATGCACTCTCATTTGATGTATCGCTTTCAATACGGCCTAGTAGTGATGAAGTCGAATGGAAGGGCTATTATTTCTCTTTATTAGAAAGAAAATTTACAGCTTCTTACAACAATTTCATTCTCATGGGTATTAAAACCAGCGACCCCTCGCTCAGCTTTCTTATACCTTTAACACACTGGTGGTATTAATACTATGGTATACGAATGTACCACCTATGTGTCAGAAAATACTACGTTAATTTCACACGAGCAGCATGGTATTTTTCAATTGCTATTTCTCAACGCATACTAAATACATGAAGCGTGTGTCACCATCACCAGTCACCATAAATACCAATACCACCAGTGTGTCAAAGATTTAATGCTTTACTCGCTGAGACAGTGCACCAACGTTATTTTGAATGAGGACATTGATATTTCAATTGAAAAATGAACAACACATACATTGTTAGGAATAGACCTAATATTTATTATCTCAATTCGGCCTCATTTGAATGATACATTTTACAAAGTCAGAAAGTTCTATAATTATTTCCAAACTATGGACTCAATCCAATCAATATAATTGTAGACATTTGTGTATATTGAAGGAACATCCGTATTTCCACATGCCTGCCCATGAGATGTAACACCAATTATGCTATACAAACATGGGTAATTTGGATGTATGGTTTGAAGAGGTCCACCAGAATCGCCCTGACATGTGTCTTTCTTGCTATATTTCGAACCTGCGCATACGATTTTTTTACTCCAATCTAATGCACCGGAAGTTGTAGCAAGTCTAAAAATGTCATTACATCGTGTATTAGAATATTGTTCAATAGATGCTTTTTGTAGATGATCCGCAAATGTGTCTGCAAACTTTCTGTGGCCCCATCCAGAGATAACCAATTGCGATAAATTGTTGTAGTCTTCATATGGTAAACAGGCAGGTCGTATATACGAATTCATTGTAATATTTCTGTCCAGCTTTACCAGCGCAATGTCATCGATTTTTGAGTTTTCTGTGTATCCGTGGTGCGATGTGATATTTATAATGTTAAACTCTTCAGGTTGAGCATCATCATTCTCCGTTTCAATATTTAAATCCCCAAGACGAGCAATGGTTATTATCTCATTGATACTGAATAAAAATTAAAAGAATTTATTTATACATAATAATTAAACCAATTGACCACGACTTGATCGAAGTTTAATCTTGAAACCAGGATCTTACTTATGAGAATACATTATGACCTTACTTACCAATCAACTGGTGGAGTTGAAAAACAATGTGCAGCGGATAGAATATAATTCCGACTTATAAGTGATCCTCCACATTTCCAAATAGTTTTCCCATCCATATCCTTACATCCTAATACTGCCATATGGGGAAATTCTTTGGGACTTGCATTCTCTCCGCTTGTTACCAAAGGAAATGAAAAATGAGAGCATTTCGTTTTTGCGTTGGTACTAGGAGGAGCAGCTTCCCTGGTGTACTCGGAGTCGTAAAGTATTTTATATTTCTCGCATTCTAAAACATATAAAAGTAATTAACTTAAACATTTATTTATTTAAGAAGGCAAGATAAGTTTGAAATCGTCTTCAAATTACAGGTCCCGTTCACTGTGCGGAAAAGAATTGATTTACACATACAAACGGGCTATATTCCATGTATGGGAAATAAATGATGAAACAATTGCGTGGCTAAAGTCTAAGTTATCACATACCTTCTATGTATTTTCTAGTAGTATTGATCTTATGTGGTTTTTGAGAGACTCTCCTTGCACAGCAAACAATATCACGGGAACGATCACAATCAACGTATGGTAACTGCTGAAATTTTCTTAGCAAAACATGTTTGCATTCGGCTCCAAAAAGATTCCTACAGGTTCCTGCTATGTTTGCGTGATCAGTGCAAGGACTGCCTGCAATTAAAATATTTATTTTTTTTTTATTGTAGAAGTTAAACTCCAATGTTGTTTTCTATAGATTTAATTTTTTTTCATTATGTGACTCGTTATATTTCTTTAAAGAGAAAACCTACAGTAGACAGAATGCTTGCTACTATTTGAAGATCAGTTTAAATGTAGGATGCAAATCAATTTCGATTTACGCCATTAGTATAATCTAAGAGTATAGAACTACATAGAGTACGCATTGATACTCCAGTGTTCACATTGGTACCCCAGCATCAAACACGAGCATAGTCGACGCATTACGAACGACGAAAATTCCCCTTCGCACTTAAACGGCTACAATTTTTTTAAGCTGTGATGCGTACTATATGTAGTACGCCAAAACAAAACAAACGTATTCAACTCAACCAAAACTTTTACTTTGCAGCAAAATTACTCACGAATTCCGCTATAACGAACCCCAATACGTTAATATTTAAAAATACAAAGCAGCTGAATGTTATGACAGGAGCCACTGAACGGCATGAATGTCAAACGAAAATTCTGCTGCTTGCTGCTCTGCGTGGCGCACTGCTTCCAGAACCACTTCACATATGTTTCGGGGATAACTCGAGTAACAGATGAAAATGGGTGACATATTCAATTTCATTCTAACGAAAATATCTGTTAACAATGTTAAGCAAATCTAGTTCTGAAGACCATTTATAGGAGTGGTATAAATATATGCAGTGATGTAAATTTTCAGTGACTACATGTGACTACAATAATAGTTTAAACTCTAACTTATTTATACAAGAGGTGACTATTAAATTAAATTAATAAAAACGTTGGCATTTTCCTTTTGAAAAGGATTCGTTAGATCCCTTTTTACATTAGCCGTGTTCCGTGTTTCTAATTCAGTAAGATATCTATATGTTCTGTTCTCATTGGTCAAAATGGTCGATTGACCAATGAGAACAGAGCTTTAACTAAAATATCTTACTAAATTTGAAACACTGAATACGGCCATTAACTTGTCTATAATCAAAATATTTAGAACCACCCACAGTTTTCTTTGAATTTTGAAATTTTCGAATAGCAATATTTATGCAGCTTTATTCATAAACTCATTATAAGGAGTGTATAGAGCTATTCACTCCTTAAAATGCATCTAACGCAAAAAGCTTATTCATACAACATAACATAACGTCTAATGGTTGGATAGTGCCTGTATAAGGGCCTGGCCAGGCAACATGTTCATTGGATTGACAATGAAAGTCATCTTCATCTCCATTTGTGATTTTGTGTAAACCAAAAAGTAAAGCGGAGATTGCACCGAATATCCACCGAGAATCCATTTAAAATTGAATTCTCTATATGGGCATGAATGTTGCATTTCCTAACCATTTCTATTAAGCAAAAATCCTCATTTGAAATTTGCCTTCGCCGAGTGAATATCGGTATCAGATTGGTAATACCGGGGTTCATGGGAATGAAAGTCGTTGGGATGAACGTGTGGCCAGGCACTAGGATGTTTTAAATATTTTGTCCCTGTTTGTCACAAACGGATTACCAAAGAAACCATTTTAAGCAGCAAAAAAAGAGGATCTTTTTATATTTTTGCGGTTATGTTCCGCTGTTTAACTTATTCAAATGTAAATTCTTCTTTATCTTCAGACCCAATATTGTAAACGATGTTACCAAAGTATTATAAAACTGTAGAAAGCAAAGTTATATTACCATGAGTTTCGCAACCAAAAAATTATTAGCTGCTGATTGTAATAGATTTCCCTCTTTTTGGTAGGTTATTTGACACAAACTCTGTATAACTTTTATGGATAGGAAAATAAATAAGAATTTGAGCGACCCTGAATGAAGGCTGCATACATATTTAAGCACTCTATTACTATATACAACCGCAAAGAATTCTCATGATGCAAATTGTGGATGTAATAGAGTATTTTATGTTCCACAAACCGCACATTCTTCTCATATATTTTTATTAAGTTGTTTTAGCACTGAGAGTTTAATCAATTTACCAATCAATTCGCTTCAAATTAAATTCCAAAGTGGAATGTGAAGCATTTTCAGTTTAATTTTAGCTAATTCATTTACATATTAAGGGTATTCATGCAACGCCGTAATTTTATTACGTGAGAAAGATTGTAATTTTACGACGACGTTTCATGAACGACCCTAAAACTGCACCACTAAATAATTCGGTAACCCACTGAATTCAATCTCATTTTAGTAATTTATTTATTGATAGAATTTTGTTCCTATTGTTCTCTTTCCGTTCTCGATAATTTTTTCAGTTTAGCGCATACGTTTGATGTGTGAAAGTGACTGATTAAATGTCAAAATAGCATTTCAAAAGTTTACCATCTCCGTTTACGCACCCAATTCCTGTGAGAAAATTCCGATATCGTTGGAAAAGATTTCCCATACAAATTTTGACAGTTCATTTATCACGTCGTAATTTTATCACGTTTACAACGTTTACGACGACTTTCCGACGTTGCATGAATACCCCTATTACTTTTCAGCTTGACTGAATTTTTTTGTTTGAAAATAAAATTTTAAATATTTTTTTTTTTTGGTTTTGCAGTAAATTATTCCTACATTATAGTTTGAGGATTGAGAATTATGCAACGATGTTTGTATTTACTTAGTAATGTAAAAAAAGAACAAACAAATGAGGCAGATAACAGATCTGGTAACAGTTGATGTTCAACACCAGCTCAACACAAGTGGAATCTTGCATGGAAACGTGTTACTGATCTTGTCTTAGCACCTGTATACATTTTTCGGAACGCATCCCTCGCAAACGTAGAGATATGTTATTGCGAATATCCGATGTTGTAATGTGCATGAAAAACATTTAGGCTATAATATGTTTTGTTTATGTAATTAATAAAACCATACCATGTTTGACATTTAGTAAACAAGTTTGATAGTGTAACCGGAATTTACATTAAAGTTCATCGAAAACGAAACAAAAACAAAATATTGAATTACCTTCTGACTGCATTGCTACTAATTTTATTGCGCAAAACAAAAGAATTGTTAGTATTTTAATTTTAGATTCCATTTGGAAGCCAATTGAAATATGCTAATGTATGCACTATAATCACAGAAATCTTACTAAAAATAAATCCGAGATAATATAGACACATATACCTATTCCACCAACTAAAATCCTTCGCGTTTACCATTCGACGAATAAATTTGACATCTCTATATATGTAGCATATAATTAAAGTAGGTATATACCTACTACCTCAAAACATGATTTTTGTTCATTTTTAAAAGACATTGAGTAAAATATCATTAAAAAATGATTGTAAAACGAAAAATTTTGTGTTAAAGGAGATAAGTTTCGTACCTATATGTGTCAAAAGGTCATTGTTAAACGAAACATGGAGTTCCCTTTTCCTCGCTGTATTGTTTTTGGTCTCTCATTTTTTTTTAAATTGGTTTGTCTCATTTTCCTAAGGGTCTAGCATTGGTTCGGTGAACAAAATTCGAATTCGACACTGGGTAACAAACATAAGAAAAACATATGAGAAGGCTACAATTCGCTGTGAGGATCGTTGAATACCCTATCCCATCCCATAGAGTTGTTCAGGACAACGTCAGTGTCAATGACAAACTGACAGCATCTGTAGGAAAACAAACACATTTGACATTTGTATGAAGGCAAATTCATTGGCAAGGGACAGGGGTTGTTTTTTGAACATTTTTAAAATTGCTTGAAAATTGTGTAAAAGTGCTAAATGAGAACAGAACAATTTATAAACAAAATAAAAATATTCAGAGTTGTTGTGAAAATAAGAACATAATAATCTTTACTACACGAAAACTAATCAACTTCGTTTGCACTCGGATTTATGTTCACGCTTTGCAATGGCACTGGTTATCAATTTCACTCTTTTTATTTCTATTTTATAATTATACACACTCTCTTAGTATCGTTATGTGTTTATAATGTGAGTTTAACTTTGAACAACTAATATTTTCATATTTCAAAGCAAATTATCCAAAAATTAGTACTCCCGCCATATAAAATATCACATTGTTTTCCTCCAATTGATTTTGACGTTTTAAAAAAAAGAGACAACGCACTTGGGAGGGAGATAGTCTCATGAACAACTCTATCCCATCCCTAAAATAAATATCCCCGAAATATGGCGATAAAACATTGGGACGTTGTCACAACATAATATTGTTCAGACAGTTTATCAAAATATTTTATGATTCGACAAAAAACAACGTGTTTCTCCTGCATATGCTATGGTATAGGGTATACAAATGTTTTTTTTTTTTGTAGGAAAACGCCCTCAAAAAGTGGGTTAAAATGATCTAAAGACCTAAAATGTTCATATTATCATATCCAATGATCCTGCATCAACTTTTTTTTGAATATTTTAAAAATGTACTGAAAAACTATTTTTACTATAAATGCCCCTTAAAATTGGGTGTGGCAAAAAAAAAAACATGGAGCCGTCGTGGCCGAAAGAAGCAAAGCTTTTACGTATTGGCCCGTGTGTTAACGGTACGGTGAAGGTCACGATTTCACTTTTTCTCGGTTCACTCCCCATCTTCGAAGTTCGCCATGGAGGGGGAAGTTAATGGTACGGTGAAGGTCACGATTTCACTTTATCTCAGTTCACTTCCCAACTTCCGTAAAAAAGCTACCTTCGCTTCAAGAACTTTATATAGACGAAATATAAATATGGAGCTTCCCTAAATATGTTGTTAAGACACTTTTTCAAAATTCTTTACGGTTTACCAAAAAACTACGTTTTTCTAAAAAAGAAGCCTGGCAGCGAACGTATTTCAAAAAAATTTACACTTATTCTGTAGCCTCGGACAAGGATCATACATACCAAATTTCATTGTTCTATAGTCTGTTTAACTTAAATTGGCAGTACAGAGAAGATAGGGATGTTTGCCTCTCATTCGCACTCTTTTGTTTTCCGTAAGTTGCTATTCTAACGAAATCTCTTACAGGGTTAACGTAGTATGCATTTCAAATGAGCAATAACACTCACTATTAAGAACTTTTTTCAAAGCTCTCAAACCAAAAGCTCCTCAACAGAAACCCAAGGAAAAATAATACGACTTGATATTATATGAACTGTCAAAATTTGTATGGGAAATCTTTTACAAAAATATCGAAAATTTCGCACAGGAATTGGGTGTGTAAACTGAGATGGTAAGGCCCAGTTTTTCAGTGCAAGATCATCTTAGTTTCGGGATAAAACTCGAGTTAACAGTCAAACAAATTTTTCCAATTCCATTTATGTGGACATTTAATGGCGTTTTCCATTGGGAAAAAAATCAATTTTTTTTTTGATCTGAAGACCGATTTTGACAGTTGTTGTGTTCCATTGGGTGAAAAAATTGATTTTTTTTTTGATCAGAGATCAATTTTGCAAATCTGAATTTTTCGGCAGATTTACCAATACCAATACAAATGATAGCTGTCAGTTTGACAAGAGTTATTTTCATTTTGATTTTTTACTTCGGTTGTGAAAAACAAGAGTGCTTTGGGTTTAGATATTAATAGTGGATATAGACACAGAAAAGAAAGTTATACGTGAACTATTAAATTGATTGAATGAAAAGAAAGTTTCTGTATTTTCAAATGTTTGTTATGTTTTTAATGTTGTCAGCTACACCGACGCTAACTTCACAGACACGAAATGACACCAATACAATGACAAAAAAAAATAAATCTGAATCGTGTTCCATTGACACTCAAAAAAATCAAATTTCAGATCAAAATCTAGATTTCCCAATGGAAAACGCTATAATTGAATTTTGAGAAACTAAATGCAGATTTCAGCAACTTGAAATTGTTTGAGTTTAACTGTTTTAAGAAGAAAAACACTTTTAAGTTTGCGACAAAAGCATTTTCATATGTTTGGTGAAAAGTAAACCAAATAGCTGATAAAGTGGTAACTGAGCAAAATCCATAAATCATGAGTGCTACCAAATTACCCAACTAACAATTATTCTTTTATAAGGAACAACAATTTAATTTCGACAAGCAATTATTTCTTTAGGCTTTATGTAGTACTTGTGCGCGGTTGAACATTTTGGCAGTTGATTGTTTGGGTAGAAGCTTGTTTTTATATAATTAATTGCATTGAATTCCATACTTTTTGGGTTTTAATAATTATAAGAGATTGAAATTGAAATTAATAAGAGCAAATAATATTATAAAAACAAAAAGAAAATAAAAACAAATAATTTTATTTTTCAACTTCGAGAAGACTTGCAAATATTTTCGGAAAGACTCTTTGCGAAGCCTATATTTTGCTCCTGTAAGGCCTATTATAAGAGAACAAAGTTTTTTTCTGTATGTAAAAGTAAATAGCTGTGCAGCAAATATTCTCCATAAGACTTCCTACAAGTAATATTGCAGAATGGGAAATAGCTTTGATAGTGCTTTATCAAAGCGAAATTGTTAGTTGGGTAATTCACCACACACGAAGTCAAATTTAATCATGTACTGCTTCATGAGTTAACTCTAGATTAAATTTATTCCAGAGTTAGTAAACTCTGGGTTAACTCAGCATTGAAAAACCGGGCCTATACGTTTTAAACTTTCGAAATGATATTTTGACATGTAATCAGTCACGTTCAAACATATGAGCTAAACTTACAAAAATTATCGAGAACAGAAAGAGGCCAATAGAAACAAAATTGTATCAGTAAATAAATAACTAAAATGAGATTGAATTCAATGGGTTACCGCATTATTTAGTGGTGCAGTTTTAGGTTCGTGAAACGTCGTAGTAAAAGAACAATCTTTCGCAGGTAGTAAAATTACGATGTTGCATGAATACACTTATGGCGTTTTTAATTGGTAAATCTGGATTTTGATCTAAAATTAGATCTTTTTTAGTCCAATGGCACACGATTTTAGATTGATTTTGTTTTGTCTCTGTATTGTTGTAATTTCTTGTCTGTGAATTAAGTGTCGGTGTGGATGTAAAGTTTCAAGTCACACAGGTTGATTGTTTTTCATTTAACTTATATTTCACATTGAACTGCCACAGTTTTAATAATTTATAAAACCTTTTCACAACCGAAATAATAATAAATTAAAACGAGAATCACTTTAGTCAAACTGACAGATATCATTTGTCTAGTGTGTGTGTAAGGAGGGTTAAATCTGACGAAAATCCAGATCAGCAAAATTGATCTGAGATCAAAAAAAATTGTTTGTCCAATGGTACCAAGACCCAATGGTAAAAGTGAAATAAAGGTAATAAAATTCATAAAACTTAGAAACAAATGATATTCCCACAAAATAGACTTAAAACCAATTAAAAAAAAAAAAACAAGTCTGTGCTATATTTTTTGCGATATTTTTGTTTCTTGTATTCCGCCTATGTTGTGTGTGAAAGTGTTTTGGTTTTGTTCTTAAATATTGCATAAACAATTTCAAAATGAAAAAGTTATAAAGGGTATTCATGTAACGTCGTAATTTTATTACGTGCGAAAGATTATAATTTTACGACGACGTTTCATGAACGACCCTAAAACTGCATCACTAAATAATGCGGTAACCCACTGAATTCAATCTCATTTTAGTATTTTATTTATTGATAGAATTTTGTTTTTATTGTTGTCTTTCCGTTCTCGATAATTTTTTTCAGTTTAGCGCATACGTTTGATGTGTGAAAGTGACTGATAAAATGTCAAAATAGTAATTCAAAAGTTTACAACATTTACAAATTCAGTTTACGCACCCAATTCCTGTGATAAAATTCCGATATTGTTAGAAAAGATTTCCCATACAAATTTTGACAGTTCATTTATCACGTCGTAATTTTATCACGTTTACAACGTTAACGACGACTTTCTGACGTTGCATGAATACCCTTATAATACCTACTTGATAAATAAAATGGTTGTGTGAATTTTTTGTGCGATTTTCAATGGGGGTTGTTTGTAACTTTGTATGTAGTGTGTGTGTGTTGCAAAAACATTGTCGCGTTTTTTTTTTTAATTGTTTACATTTTGTGTTTATTGCAAAAAAAGTTTGTTTAAACCCTTTTAATTGTGTGATCTTTTATTTATAGATGCCTTCAATGTGCTGTGCTCCAGGATGTGTTTCGAATTCATCACGAGTAACATATACTCGGACCTTTTTTTTTGAAGCTTTATTTTTGCAGGTTTGGCTGACTTGCATGAAGTTTTCTTTTTATTAGGCACTTTGAAATTTATGTAATTATCCGCTAGTGGTAGTTAAAAATCCGTATTTTGATTTCGTATGAGAATAAATGAATTGTTAGCAGCAACATCAAATTAAACACGAATATTTAATAAACTGTAAAACACAATTTACTTTGTTTACACCAATTGAAAAAAAATGAGAAGCCCTTTGAGAATAATGACATTTGACATTTTGCAGAAGCCTGACGGCCTGTTCTTTTAGTGGGCCTTGATGGTACACAACAACTGTCAAAATAGCATTTTTGACAAATCTAGATAAACAAAAATATTAATTTTTTTACCAATGGAAAGCGCCATTAATTTCAATGTGAAGAACATTATGAAAAATTTATTATTATTACTGAATACATCATGGCTAAACCACAATCACACTTTGAAGCTTCGCTTTGCCGACGTGCTTTACGCATGCTTTGACATATTTACTTGTACTCCACAAACCTTTCAGAGAAAATTCCAGAAAACAACAACAATTTTTTTGACAATACACACTTTTTCCAACCTTCACTTTTACCCACGGCGCTTTGCAGCAACTTTACGTTAAGATTTTACGTATTTCATTTTGTGGTTGAAGCTCAACGCCAGGCAAAGATACATTGTGATAGATAAAATTGATTTCATATGGTTGAACTAGGTGCGTCAGTCAAACGCAACGCACCAAAGCGTGATTGTGTTTCAGCCATCAAGGTCTATATATTTTCGAAATAATGAAAACTTCGTTGGTGAATATACCCCTAAAACACTACACAACCGAACATTACTTAAAAATCAATGCCATACCTGATCTTTAAAGGAAATGTCATTATCATGTCAACAAAAGAACAGCCTACAGCTGCAAGTACATTTCTTCCAAATCGAAATCGTCAATAAAAGAAATTGAAGAACTTGAAGGAAACCTCCGGTTCGAATTCTTCTTGCCAAACGTAAATAAAAGGGTAAATTAAATAAATATTCATACATTTTGATAATATTGCGGAGAAATCAGAATTTGCGTTCGCATATTCCTATCGCACCAAACAGCAGCTTCTGTGATGCATAATCTTACATTAGCCGCTATCAGCTTTTCATTTATTTCCTTATTTGTTAATAGCAAATGTAAACTTTATTGAATCATTTTGGTGGAAGATCCTTATACGTTTTTATTTCTTTTGCATATTTTTGTTTCGATATTGTTTTCTACATCTTTCGCTACCTTTACACAAAAACCAAAAAAAAAATATCTATAACCAAACAATACACAGAACACACTAAAGTAGTTTAGCCGAAAGAATGTCGGAAAATAATTCAAATTTTGATAGTAACGGAGTCCACGACTACAACGGAGACTCGCAGGATATTCTAATGGCCTCACCATCACAGAGTAGTCCAATCGCACAAAATCACACAAATTCCACCTCCAACAATACTCCGCACAATTCGAATTCCTCAAAAACCACCAATCACATCGATAGTCAGCCGGTAAGAATATTTTGACAATGATATCTAAAATCTTTTACACCATTTGTTCTAAAAGCAGGTGCTAACAAAACCTCGTCTGCTGGAGTTGGTCCGAGAAGTAGATGGTACAGCACAGTTGGATGAAGACGTCGAGGAGTTGTTGCTGCAAATTGCCGACGACTTTGTAGACGATGTAGTTAAATCAACTTGTGCCTACGCAAAGCATAGAAAAGTCTCAAAAGTGGAGGTGCGAGATGTTCAATTACATTTAGAACGCAAATGGAATATGTGGATACCCGGATTTGGCACCGACGAACTACGGCCTTACAAGAGAGCATCTGTGACAGAAGCGCACAAGCAGCGACTAGCATTGATAAGAAAAACGATTAAAAAATATTAAAACAAATTATATTCCACTTTTATACAAAGAAAATACACTTAAGAGAAAATTACAAGTCTTGTCTTTTTTCGATTTTAACTAGTTCCACTTCAAACAGCAGGACAGCATTTCTTGGGATTAAGCGACCCGCTCCGACTGCTCCGTAACCCAGTTCGGGTGGTATAACTAAACGACGTTTCTCGCCTTCGCACATGCCCATTAGCCCTTCTTCCCATCCTTTGATCACTTGATTGGTGCCCAATGTAAACGTGAATGGGGCTCCTCGAGCCATACTGCTGTCAAATATTGTGCCGTCTTCTAAAGCACCCTGCAATCAGTGAGATAAGTAGTGTTTTTTTACCAAAGCAATTGGATCTTACCTTGTAGTGGACATGGATGAAGTCGCCCTTCCTAGTTCGCGCAGTGCAATCGGTTACTACCTTTTTTATATTGATTTTGACACGGGGTTCATTTTCTGTTAAAACGATGGATATTGTTGTCGTAAGTAACAAAAGCGGTCCAAATAATTGCATCTTCCTTTTATTCTCTAATAGAATTGATTTTGGTAAACAGTTTATAGCAGGTGTTTATAAGCATCCCCTTTTTTGTTGTGCATTGTGTTTACAAGCGTAGGGGTGAGGTTTTGAGTTTTTGACATTTAATCAATTCCGCGTTCATAAATGAGATCAGTTAAACTACACTATTTTATAAACGCTGACTTGTTGGAATGGTGTGGAACGTATTCTCATATAAAAACCAGAGATCAAGTAAGGAAGAGATAGGTAACTTTCGTACGTCTTCCCCTTCATCACCCGATTTCTTACGTGTCGCTTTTACGTTATTACGTACTTCAAACACCTATCGGTGTGTACATTGGTGTACATGTGAGCGGCCTTCTTGTCAAAACAAGAAGAATTTCATGATGGCCGCCCATATAAACAAATACGCGAGGTGAATTTCTTTGACAATTAAAATTGTGCGGTTCGTGAATTTTATCTTCACCGACGAAACGAATTGATTTTTATTTATTTATACGTTGCAAATAGACGTGCGTTGTAAATAAAATCGCTAAAATTCGTGACAAAACTATAACACTATAAAACTATAATGAGGCGGATCTCTTGGGCTCAGCGCAAGCAGTAATTCCCGGCCACATTTTGTAAATGTCGTCTGTGGACTTGCTCAGATCCAAACACAAGCCAGACAAAGGATGGAGAAGATTGCTGTTTCTAGACAACCACCGCGAATGCAGACGTTTTAGGGGTTGGTGGTTGGCGAAGTCATGGTATTGATCCTGATGACATTTCATCATTCCTCATGAAGACCTGCGAGCGTCTAGTCCACTGTGTTAACTTTAATCCCCAGCGACCACTTAATCATTTAGCCTTATGTTACACTGAAATGTTGGAACAAAATGAACCAATCTTGGATAGTAATACAGCATTTGTGTTGATACGGAATCGTGAGAAGAGGTGTCGGAGAAATTCTTACTTGATGTTCTCAGAGATGTAAGTACATTTGATTTAAATGATTTTCGATCGACTCAGAATCACTGAATCGATCTAGCCATGTCTGTCTGTGTCCGTCTGTGTGCCACCGATTTTTGGGCCTTACATTTTGAGCTAGAATAATTGAAATTTGGTTTATAGACTCTCTGTCTGAAGAAGCAGAACAAGTGTATAAAAACACCGTGACAGGTGTCAATCAATTAAAACCCACAGCTCTATGTGTTGCAATTCATACATCTTAAAAACTCCTCATATCACTCACTCTAAAAAAAAATCATAACAATTTTTATATTTCTCTAACTTTTCCTCTTCAGGTTGAGTGTGTCACATATCCCGTGAAACTTTAAATAACTGGTAAATCACTTGCGTTAGTGGCATGCTCCTTGTCTTTTGACAGTGAATAACAACATCAATGCAACTGGTGATTTATATAATCACAAAGAGTCTCTACTCCTTGCGAACACTTGTACGTTTCTATTTCTTGGTGGCAAGTCATACGGCATCATCGAGTAATCGCAACTTGACTTCTATTCCGCAATTGATTACAGATTATTCAACCATTCATAACAGCAGAAAACTATGTAGAGACACAATATCAAGTATTCCCTTTTGAATGCTCAAGAATACAGGACTTTTCTAAACAATTGCTGCTTATGCTTCGTCAGTCTTGGGTATCGTAGGTGGCGGCGTTTGCGGCTGCAACAAGGAAAAACTCAGCGATACTCTGAGCAAGATATTGAAAAAAGAACCATTGCGTAAAAGCTTCCAACAGTTTGCAGATAAAGAGCAAAACCACAGCCAAATAGTGTTCGCCTGTTACTACCAAATTCGGAAAATATAAAAAATTGTCATCACATGCATGTAAGTGTTAAACTCCCTGTTATATCGACTATGTTTATTGTAATCCTCTTATATTTTTTTAACATAAACCAATTCTATATGTATTTACAAATATTAAAAAACGTTCAAATAAAACAAAATATTTCCTTTAAAATATAATCTGTAATTTATGTTTTTGTGAGAAGGTTCTCATCGAGGTTTTTTATTATTGAAACGTTTGTCAACTTCAATTGTCAACAAATTTAGATCCTACCGGCCAATAGTAAAATTTGAGACTAAGGAGGTAAAGCGTAAGTAGCACATCAAATATATGTCTATGAATTAGGACATGAGTCTGACTTAGCTTGTCTGGACTACTGTATGTAATTTGTTCTCCCATTTTGTCAGCGGGGTTAAGATAGAATGTTGAACAATGAATGGAAATAAGAAACACCATTAGCACCATCACCACGTATCAAGAACTTCAGATATCTGAACATCCTGAAATTATAATGCGGATATTCCTTATCTACTCCGCAACAAATATGATATTATGTGAACAAAATTAATATCGAAAACTGAAATCACAAGCGGCTCAAGTCTCCTAAACATCGCCTACAAGATCCAATACGCCGTAATATGTGAACACATAAAACCGTTCGCCAACAACCTGATCGGCCCTCATCAGCGTGGTCTTAGGACACGAACAGATCAAATCAATAAGTCCAAAGCAATACCCATTACTACAATGGTAACTCTTTGTTATCTTTCCGAAAAATAGCTTTCAAACCATTTACGCTCAACTTTACAAACCAGAGGAGTAACTTGCTAACTGTTCTCAAATAAAAGCCCTTTGCATGATTTGATGTTTTGATTTTTATTTATAATTTACCGTTCTATGAAAACATGGGAATTTAACAAATGTAACATCCAATTTACCAACATTCCAAGAGGTGTGGGCAAAAGTGGGGAAAACTTTGAATTTTGGCCGTTATTTTTTGTTTGAAATTTCAAATTTGGCAGTTAGTCTACGTTTTGACGTTTAAATGACCACACGGTAGACAAGTGTGTGTAAATCAAACATGTGTGCACCTATTTTTGCCGTGGTGGGGAATTTATCTGTCAAAATTCTGGAAAATTCCAGGATTAGCTTGTAGGCAAAACGTAAAGTCCTGGAAAGTTTCCTATCTCTTCCTTAGTGTGGTTTACGTGTGGTCAGATATAGCAGAAATTATGGCTAAATAACAATCATGCTTTGGAGCTTCACTTTACCAACGTTACGCCCAACTGCTTTGCGCACGCTTTGACATATTTATTTTCTCAGCAGTTTTAACTTCTGCTACAAAAATGGGGGAAATGATTAAAATCTTTGCTAAAAGTACTCCACAACCTTCTCAGAAAATAATCCAGAAAACAGCAACAAATATTTTGACAATTCACACTTTTTCCAACCTTTGCTTTGCCCATGGCGCTTTACAGCAACGTTACGTTAAGATTTAACGTTTTTCATTTTGAGCGCCAGGCAAAGCTAAATTGGGATAGGTAACATTGATTTGATATGGTTGAACTAGGTGCGTCAGCCAACGCAACGCACCAAAGCGTGATTGTGTTTCAGCCATTACTTTTTTTTTGAATAACTACATTTGTTACGTCTGCTACGTAATTGAGTTAAGGCTTGCTCAGAATGCATATCTGTAGCTGGTATCTGTAGCTGAGTGAAAGTTAAAAACAAGGCAACCCGTAAGCGCTTTCACAATGTGTATCTCCCGTGAATCTGTAGCTTGAAGTTGAATGGGGTTCAACTTCACGCTTCAGATTCACGTTTGACGTTTCACTCAGCTACAGATACCAGCTACAGATATGCATTCTGAGCAGGCCTTTAGTTAATGTAACCTGCTTGACAAAATAATTTATTTTGCCTCGAAACAATTAAATAGAAAGGCGCCGAATATTCTGAATTTATCCGTGGATTGTGTGTGATTTGTGAGCAAAATCAAAATGTACGATAAAGAAATAAAAAAACGTGAATCCAATTCCAACGACATGTAATGGATATGCTCATGAAATTTAAAATTTGACGTTTTATATGTAGGTTGCATACGTAACAAATGTAGGTAGTAAATGAAACAAATCAGGTATGTAGTTAATCCGATTCACTACGCGTAGTTAAACGAATAGATTACTTAAACAACTCTGCCATCTGTGATGACAACTTAGTAGTGATACGGTTAAAAGTGTTAAACGATATAAATTGGATCGAAACACTTAATCCGAAAGTCCGAATGTGTACTTTACTGGACCTTATTCCCACCAGTTCTACTTTATGGAGCCGAGTGCTGGACACTAAGCAGAAAAGCGGAACAAATATTAGGCACTTTCGAAAGAAAAATCCTTCGTCGAATTTATGTCAGCACACCAATTGATACATACCAGAAGCTGACGAAAGACAAGTGCCCTCAGACAGATCAAGAAAAAATTGATATGCCAGAGATACCTTATTAGGATGTAGTCTAAGGCCAAACTCTGCCGATGATATCCGGCATATTTCGGAGTTGCGACGATCCTGTTCGATTGAAATTAGGTCAGTTTAAGATTAAATTAGGGTTATTATTAGTTAGTAAACTAATACCTTTTACTAGTTTTTATTAGATTAGCTTTGTTTTAGTAGTATCGCGGTCGTCTTCCTGGTATCTTTCTGTCAAATTGGCATAGAGACTTGCCCCCTTATTCAATAGATTTCACTAAAACACATCTCAACGGTTGTATAGTTATACAGTGCATAAGTATTTATACAGCATCTATTCAGGGTCGCACAATTTCTTATTCATAACATATTTCCCCATCCATAATAGTTATACAGGGTTTGTGTCAAATAAATTACAAAAAAGCTCGTCAGAGTTACCAAGGGATCATTTTTATTTTTGCGAAACTCATGGTGATAATTTTATTTTCTACATTTTTATAACATATTGATGACTTATGTTGACTCAGTAACATCGTTTACAATGTTGAGTCTGTAGGTAAAGAAAACTTACCATTTCAACAAATTAAACTGTGAAACACAACTGCTAAAATACAAAAAATACCCTGGATGATTTTTTTCATCTTACAATTGAACCTTTGGTAGCCCTGATGCTCAGCCGTCTGTGTATACAGAAATAAAAAAATTATTTACCCTTATACAGGCACTATTCAACCATCAGGCGCGTTTAGGATGTGCAGCCTCTATTCTACGTTGTATAAGTTTTATGAATAAGGTTTTTGCGTTTAGAGGCATTTCAAGGAGAGCATAACTTTATACACACCTTATAATGAGCTTATGAATAAGGCTGCTGATCTTTACTTTTATCCTTTTTTTATTTCTATCCATTTCCTTTTTAGAGTCCTTTATATCCGTCTGCGGTCAAATTAACGTAGTTTTCTTCTTCTCTTTTTTTTTTTTTTTGGCATGAGATAAAAATGTTAGTAGAGATGGGATGTTATGGTGAGGGGGCAAGAACTCCCCCGTCCGACGAGTAAAGCTGATAGCGTTTTCGATTGGGATACAAAAAGTACTCTTTTTTTACTCTAGAGCACTTTTTTTACTCTAGATTATTTTTTTCGTTTTCGATTGGGATACAAAAAGCACTCTTTTTTTTACTCTAGAGTACTTTTGAAGAATCTGGATTCCAAGTCAGATTTACACCAACATGCACCAACACAAAAACATTTAACATCTGACTTATGTCAGTTTGAAGTTTGCATTTCGCAGTTTGATTTGTGTTATTTGTTATTTCTGCGAAAACTATAATTAGAAACTAAAATATTTTTGGATAATCATGTTCTAAAATTCATAAACTTTGTTTTGACACCAACTCGCCAATGGTTGAATTTATAAAAAAGCCGCAATGAGTAAAAGAAAATTTCATATGATGGTTTTCATTGATAGCTAATAGCTATAATTGCGGCCTAAAGATAAACAAAAGGCTGTCAAATGGCACACTTCCACACATACAAAACCAGAGTAACCTCATTAAAGTTCGACAACAATTATCAAATTGCTTACATATACAACGTACGCGCTACCTGGTGGTAATCTTTAAACTGAACCACTCACACAAGGCCCTCTAAAAGAACAGGCCGTCAGGCTTCCGCGAAATGTCAAATGTCATTATTCTCAAAGGGCTTCTCATTTTTTCCAATTGGTGTAAACAAAGTGAATTGTGTTTTATAGTTTATTAAATATTCGTGATTAATTTGATGTTGCTGATAACAATTCATTTATAATCATACGAAATCAAAATACGGATTTTTAACTACCACAAGTGGATAATTACATAAATTTCCAAGTGCATAAGAAAACTTCATGCAAGTCAGCCAAACCTGCAAAAATAAAGCTACAAAAATCGACGTATCAACTGGAGCTGTAGCTCCATTATGCTTGGAAGCGACCAAAGAAGACGATCTTTACTATGCGCACAGGTACATAATGGTTGACTGCCATTGGATGATTTCTCATAAGAACTTTTCTATTTCAGGTACTCGCAAAGGGAGAACTCTGATACAGAAACCCTTACGGGTAAACAAAACAAAAAAACTACGATGTCTCGGGATGCTAATTCCAAGGCACTGGTCTTTTGCTATATATATATAAAAATATAGCACAGACTTGTTTTTTTTTAATTGATTTTAATTCTATTTTGTGTTAATATTATTTGTTTCTAAGTTTTTTCACTTTCTTACCTTTATTTCACTTTTAAAACAATACTTTTTAAACAAATTGAAGAACGAATCTTAAATTTCGCGGCACTTTCCTCGAGACTTTCCTTTATAATTTGATTTGACTGAAGCCCGTGCGAATAGCTGTCATTTTTTAGCTTGACGGCCTGTTCTTTTAGAGGGCCTTGACTCACATAAACAACTGTCAAATATTTGTTTTTCTCTAAACTTTAAAATTCAACATTTTGTAAAAATTAAAAAATTAAAAATATTCGGCAGTTTAAATTTGGTTCTTACGAATGTACACGAACGGGTATAATTTTTTCAGCCCCTGTCAGATTTCTCGTCTATCATCTGTCAATCTGTCATCGTTTGGAGGAGTTTCACATCCCACCTATTTCGATTTTACTCTTGCACATGAGAACGCGAACGGACCTCATGTTACTGCACTGTTGGCAGTACTCTACTCTGACACCATCGCTGGATGTCACATTTCGCCAGCTGTAAAGTGTCAAAAGTTCACAGTGAAATCGTAACTTTTTTTGTTATTTACAAAAAAAATTGTTTATATTATTTTTGCAAGCTAGTTTTAAGGAAAAAGTTAGTTAGGAATCATTTATTCATACGCAAAATGAATAGCATGGGATGGGCGTTGATCTTGAAGAAGGGATGCTGGTGTTCACGCGAAGCTATTAACATCAACGGCAGCAAGTATATCGTTAAGGAGCGAATCGCTCAGGGGTATGGGATTAGACAAATTTGCACACCCTATCTATATTTGCCGACAGATTAAATGTTTCATTTTCTCTGTTGTAGTGGCTTCAGCAACATCGATTTGGCCGAGAACACAGTCACGCGAAGGGTTTATGCCATCAAACGAATAACATGTCATAGTATCGAGGATCAAAATATAGCGCTGCGAGAAATCGAACACTGCCGCCAAATTGACTCGGAGAACGTCATTAAAATTGTCGATTACCAGCTGAAAGGCTCTGCGGATATTGTCATTAACACGACTAGCAAATTAAATATTGTCCTGCCATACTATAAGCATGGTTCGTTGGGTGACCATCTGACTATGCGAGGGAAGAGAAACGATCACATGCCCGAGGCGCAGATATTGCAAATATTTTTGGGTATATGCGACGGTCTGAAGGCTTTTCATGAGACAAAGCCACAGCCACTGGCACATAGAGATTTGAAGACGGCGAATATTTGCTTATCGGATTCGTTTGAACCGATAATCGTAGACTTAGGCTCTGTAACAGAGGCACGATTGCAGATTTGTGGCCAATCGGATGCACAGCGATTGCAGGATGAAGCGGAGGAGAGAAGTTCGATAGTGTATAGGGCACCGGAGTTGTTCTCAGTAAAGAGCTACTGTACCATTGACGAGAGGACGGATATATGGGTGAGTGTTGGTTGTGGGTGCTCATAGACAAATTATTTAAGTGATATGATTCTAGAGCCTCGGATGTGTCCTCTATGCCATGTGCTTCTTTCATTGTCCATTCGATCCGATCTATGAAAAGGGCGATAGTGTAGCACTCGCTGTACTTAGTGGCAATATTAACATTCCAGATGATTCTATCTATTCGGAGGTAAGTGGGACTTGTAGTTGTTTGTGGGCACGCAATTTATATTCCGCTCAAATTGCAGGATATGCACGAATTAATTGCGTACATGCTTCGTTTGGATCCAATGGAGCGTCCATTTATATATAGCGTCATTGAAAAAACGCATGATCTTATAGCGAAACTCGAGGGAAGAGTCTAGACAAAGGCTATCGTTCATTTGTAACAGGGCAGCCGTTCCAAAACAAAACACTCCAATTAAAAAGTTTTATTTTATTATTTTATATCTCAAAAAATAAACGCGTTTCTTAATTAATGGTCGTCTTTTGTAAGTCCCGGGCAGTTGTCATCCAAATCCCCAACATCCTTGTAATGCACACCACACCAGTGACAGTAGTTGTACGATATGCGCATGTAACTTGTTAGCATTTCAAGTTTTTCCGCCGAGGAGTACTCAAATGCATCCTTTTCATCCTCCTCAGTTTCCTCGTCTGATGAATCTTCTTCAGCTGGTGGGGTGAGATTCGGCCAAAACCACTTTAGATGAGGCTCCTCTACGTTTGCCTTATGATCTAAATCTATACATGATGCTTGGCACTTCCTGCATAAGAAGTGTCATAATACATTACCCATCGGTGATATTAACTTACCTCAGTGCACTTTCGACAAAGCGTTCCTGAGCTTTCTCCGTCATCCGCTTGCGATATTCTTCAGGTGTCACTATTGCTTCGTTTAACTTACGCTCCAAGTACTTTAATCGAAGTTCCACTCGTTTGAGTTCGATTTCCTTCAAAGCGGCTTCTCTTCCAAAACCACTTCTACCAGATTTGACATTGATTACGATCGGTTCTTTGATTCCAGACGAAGATTTGCCTAGAGAATCACCTGGTTTGTAACCCATTTTGGCAAGTAGTTTAAAGCCTTTGTTTTCGCTTTCAATAGGACATTGAAGACCCTCTTGGAGGCGTTCACTGCTTTGCGATTGTGTGGATTGTTTCTGTTTTTTGTGGTACTCGATTTTTTTCGCTTCCTGTTGGACCTGGCGTTTCTTGCCACGATCTTGTACTAGACTTGGGCGAACATCTACAAGACTGTAAAATGAATGTTATAACGGAAATGAATTATTGGGTGAACAAAGCAAATACCCGTTCAATAACGCGTCGGACATGTAATCATCTTCTTCAGAAGACATTTTTATTTTGTATATTTATGAATTGATGTTGCAAATTGACAATTTACTTTCGTAAACAAAACAAATGTCAGTCTATTGTTGTTCTTTAGGGGTATGTTCGTTATCACAGAAGTTTAGCACCATGCTCACACTAGTCGCGTACAACTAGAAATCTCGATTGATTGATTCAAATGATATTGTTGTAACTTGTAAGCAAAGGCAGTAAGGGTATTCATGCAACGTCGTCATTTTATTACGTGCGAAAGATTATAATTTTACGACGACTTTCCGACGTTGCATGAATACCCCTAGTAGATCTAAGGAATATTCATGCAATTTGTTGTTGTAAACATGGTAATTGAAGTGTCAACATGTGTAAGGAAATCTTGGATCAAATTTACTTTGACTTGCACTCACTTTTTGCACTTTTTTGCACCAAACGATTCGTCTCTGCGTGCTGATAATTTATGTTTTAAAAATTGTCACTCACATTTAGTTGAAATGTTATGCTTTAACTAAAAAAAATTGCACTTTTTTGGTTACATTTCTATGACAAAGTGAGTGCAAGCTAAAGTAAATTTATGCCGGAATCATCTACAACAATACTGGAAATTTCGCACATGAATTGTGTGTGAAACTGAGATGATAAATTGTGATTTTTTTTAATGCAGTTTTGACTTTTATGCCTGAAACACAATCAGGCTTTGGCGCGTTGCTTTGGCAGACGCACCCAGTTCAACCGTATGAAACCAATATTACCTATCACAATATAACTTTCTGGCGTTGAGTTTCGACCTCAAAATGAAAAACGCAAAATCATAACGTAACGTTGCTGTAAAGCGCCGTGGGTCAAAGGCGCCGAAGGTTGGAAAAAGTGTTTGTTGTCAAAAAAAAAAAAAAAAATGTTTATGTTTTCTGGTTTATTCGCTTAGAGGGTTGTAGAGTACGATCTTTTTAGCGAAGATTTTAATCATTTCCCCACATTTTTGTAGCAGAAGTTGAAACCGCGCTGAGCAAGTGATTATGTCAAAGCGTGCGCAAAGCCGTTCGGCGTATAACTTCGACAAAGCGAAACTACAAAGCGCGATTGTTTTTAATCAGTCACATCCACACATCAAACATATGACAAAGAGAACAAAAAAAAATATATATTAGTAAAAAATTATTAGAACGAGTTCGGTGGTTTATTTTTATTATTTAGTGGTGCAGTTTTATGGGGCGTTTAGGAAACGTCGTCATAAACTTCATATTGTTCGCACGTTGTAAACTTACAGATCTGCATGAGCACCGCCTTATTGTAAATGTATGCCCCCAAGAAATATGTGAATTTATATCTGAAAAGAGAAAGGCGCGTGTAAGCACTTGGAAATATAGCGAGTAGAAATATACTTTACAAATCTGACAAATGATGTTAGTACCAAATATTTACTGTATAAAGCTTAGTACGCAGCTCGCGCTAAATTTTATCTCCCATACAAAAATCTCTACAGAGATAAAATTTAGCGAGCAAATTTATCAGTGCAGTACGCAGCTCGCAAGATAAATTCTTAACTTCATAAAGATGGGACACACAAATGTAGGTAGGGTATAACAATATTATGTGTTATACGAAAAGTGTTATACACTGCGGAAAACAGGTCTCCACTTATTTATCTCGGGAAATTAATGTGCGAGGCATTTAAATCGGCGAAATTTTAATAAAAAATAAAAACAAAATGGAAGAAAATGAAGAATAATATTTGATGGACGAATTTCTCGAGGAAGACGACATCTTTATTAACAAAGAAAATAATAATATTACTGACATCTGCGAATGTATGACATTTCCCTGACTCATCTATATGCTGTGTACGAATTTAGCGAGCATTTATCTTTGGATTGGAGAAAACAAGTGGAGAGTAGCAAAGATAAAATTTAGCGCGAGCTGCGTACTAAGCTTAAAGATACAAAAAAAAAATAAAAAAGCCAACTGGGCAAAAAAAAACAAACAAGGCACAGGATTATAAGTTCAATCCCCGGTTAGGGAAAAGCAAACAAGGCACAGGATTATAAGTTCAATCCCCGGTTAGAGAATAAGTTGTTTCAATAATTATACAGAGAACTGAACGTACAGATAGCA
This sequence comes from Rhingia campestris, assembly GCA_932526625.1. Classification (NCBI taxonomy): domain Eukaryota; kingdom Metazoa; phylum Arthropoda; class Insecta; order Diptera; family Syrphidae; genus Rhingia; species Rhingia campestris. The sequence continues at coordinate 32,890,779 of OW052183.1, forward strand.
TCACTATTTGAAGGAATCGGATGAGGTCACTTGGTAATGTGCGTTATAATTCGAACCAAATAGTGTTGTTCTACACAAGTTGTTGTTTTAATTTTAATCATTCAATATATAATCACACATTTGTCAGTGGTCGCCCCCCTTAGAGTTAGAACTGTTGTTACCTCAGATCTATTTGAAAAATGTATTGAAAACGTCTTTCGCTCATACTTCTCCCAGCAATCTGAGACAATGTGCGAAGAAGATAGCACGAAATAACGAAATAAATGAAATAGCGAAAGAACTAAAAGAAAAGATTAATTCGATGAAATCTCCGTGATTTGATATAATTACAGAAGAAATACTGAAAAAAGTCTTCTTAAGGGCCCAGTTAAAGCTATCATTGAAAAACATCATTGGAAATTTTCTTTTACTTCTTGCGGTTTTTTTTATAAAACCAATCATTGGCGAGTTGATGTCAAAACAAAGCTTATGAATTTTAGGCATTGATTACCCAAAAATATTTTAATTTTTAACTCTAGTTATCGCAGAAAATCACTTTTTATTTTTCACTGATCAAGATTTATTTCTGTGAAGTAATGTTTGTCGTTCCACCGAAATGAAACGGAATTTTCCTACGATTCCTAAGCAGCTATGGAGGTAAAATTTCAATTCCATCATGTTTTTTGTTCCAATGAAGTTGTTCAGTGATAGCTATAACTGAGCCCTAAGTGCCTGGCCACACGTTCATCCCAATGACTTTCATTCCCATTAACTACGTGGCCACACACAAAACATCGTTAGTATGGAATAGAGTATGTTTTATCACCTGGAACACTTTGAAATCTGCAACAACATCCATTGTCAAATGGAATGGTTTGGAAGTGAAAGCAGGTTCATATGCCCACACCAAGAATTCAGTTTGAAATGGATTCTCGGTGGATTTTCAATGCAATCCTACTTTCTCTTTTTGGTTCCCATATGAAATCTACCTGTTTCGTTGGAGGTGACTTTCATTGCAATGAACGTGTGGCCAGGCACTAATAAAGGTAGGAACAGCATAGATAATAAATGCAACATGTGGACTACCTATCTATGTCCAACGAATGTGGAAAGTCGCAGAAGTAATTATGGCACTAAATAAAAGCAAAGTTCTAAGTGAATTTACTTCATAACGAGCGATTTCCTTGCTGCCAATATTGTTTTAGGTTTTCGAAAAAAAATCTTCTAAAATGTCTAAATCCGATCATGATCTGCGTTTACACCGTGGTCTATATTTGCGCCGGCACTAAATAGGTCAACAAATATTTTATTGGGAGCGTTTTTCTCTTCTGAAATTAAATCCAGAAGCGAAATTCCCTTCTGGGAAAACTGTGAGAATGTACCATTTGAAAGTTTTCGATTGCTTCCGATGACATATTTTTTCACACATGAAAAACGCTAATAGATAGAGTCAAGAAATATCAAAAATTTGCAGAATTTTATCACCAAATAAATGGATTCGTTAGCATAAACTGAATACTTATATTGTTTGTCAATTGATTGTCATAAGCTACATGGTTATAGGTCTGTTCCCGTACTAAATAATATTTACTGATTCTTACTGATTCTTACTGATTCTTACTGATTTTTACTAATTTTTACTTATTGCCGTTCCCGTACGCAAAAATAAGTAAAAGAGACAGCTCACGAGAGAGCAAAAAAATCTCTCCATAAAAATCTGTAAAAAAATTTACTGCAGAAATTTCTGTTGGTAAAAATCAGTAAACTGTCAGTTGGTATCTAAAAGTGACAACTTGCTTGTTTTCACAGGTGTTTTGTGTCATTTGTTCTTTCAAAGACATACAAAATATATAATTTTACTGTTTTTTACTTAAACGCGTTCCCGTACTTTTTGGTAATTTTGTCTCTTTCTGAGATAATTTACCCCCACTCCAAGAAATTTGAGAATTTACTAATTTTTACTGAAAACAGACCTAATATAACCGCCATTGTGACAAAGATTATGGAAATGATGGCTGAAACACAATCACGCTTTGGTGCGTTGCGTTGGCTGACGCACCTAGTTCAACCATATGAAATCAATGTTACCTATCCCAATTTAGCTTTGCCTGGCGTTGAGTTTCCACCTCAAAATGAAAAACGTAAAATCTTAACTTAACGTTGGTGTAAAGCGCCATGGGCAAAGCAAAGGTTGGAAAAAGTGTGAATTGTGAAAATATTTGTTGTTGTTTTCTGCATTATTTTCTCAGAAGGTTGTGGAGTACGATATATTTAGCAAAGATTTTAATCATTTCCCCCATTTTTGTAGCAGAAGTTGAAACTGCTGAGAAAATAAATATGTCAAAGCGTGCGCAAAGCAGTTGGGCGTAACGTTGGTAAAGCGAAGCTCCTAAGCGTGATTGTGTTTTAGCCATGAAGAGTTTCATAGTTTTTTTTACGTAATGTTGCCTAAATTATATGGTTAATAATTAAGATGTAACTTTATCAAAAGACTTAGTGCACTCAGAATATACATAACTTGAAGTTATTGATAACGATTATAATCGTTCAAGAAAATATGTTCCTTACCTGATCTCTGCTAACAATTTCACATTTTTCTGCCAATTCGACACAAACGAAGTTAATTTTTTTTATATGTCTCTATTCTGCCCTAGCGAGGTATCCGTCGGAGCGGAAAATTTTCCGCAACGCATACTTCGTCGGAGATTCAAATTCCATTCGAGGTATGTGTCATCGGAAAGAAATACTACACAAATGCGACGACAGGCATCGGCGCTATGTTTTGACATGCGACAGATTTAGGATTTTAATAGAGATGTGCAAAATAAATCATTACATCGATAAGTCGATATGAATTCCGATATTTTATATGTATCAACACAAAAGGAGCTCTAAATCATCTTATATCTATATGGGGAGGTGAATTAAATAGATTCTAAATAGGAAGAATGCTAATGTGCAAATAAATTGTACGCTGGCGTTTACTAGAAAAAAAAATAGACATACCAATATTCCTTTTCAAAATGTATCGAATCGGTAAATATCGATCTATATTTCGAAAACCACATCTCTAACTTATTCAAACTGACATTACCGAATTGTCAAAATATAAAAAAATCAACACAACAAATGACAAATAAGTTGAAGTTTTAAATTTAATTGAATTAAAACGATTTTTGTCTATATGGACCACCACCTGTGCCCGAACATTCTTTTTTATTTGCAGTCAATTTTTTTTTTATATATGACTTGTTGTCACTACAAACCTTAAAAGAAGTGTACACACATATATGTAAATTTGAATTTTGAGGCAATGATAAGGTCATATAGATACCTTTTTCCAACCACCAGCATCTCTTTGTCGTGGACCTAGTTGGTTAAGTTGGTCCGTCACATCGTCCCAAAATTCAGCCACATCTTCTTAGTGTAATTTTGCGCAATGTCGGGTTTTTTCTGCATCATGTTGACCAAAAGCTCGTACTGTTGAGGGGTGGTTTTTTCCTTTAAGCTCACCCTGGAAACACAAATTCAAACGATTATTATGAAAATTGCTTAAATAAATAGTTTTGTATAATTACATACATTTTGCTATCACTCCACTTCACTTCGTAAACAAATTCCGCGATGAATTTGTGTCGGAGGAAATCGGAAAAATAATTGCACTTAGCTGTCAAAAATTAAACAAAAAATGCACCTGAATGCACTTCAACGCAATTCGCTGGGATGCGTTACGAAATGTCGGAGAAATCTTCCGAACAGCTTTTCGGAAGAATACCTCGAAGCAAAAATCATCGGAATCGTACAAAATCGGAGAATTTTCCGCTCCGACGGATACCTCGCTAGGGCCGATTAGTAAAAATTATTAGAACGAGTTCAGTGGTTTATTTTTATTATTTAGTGGTGCAGTTTTATGGGGCGTTTATGAAACGTCGTCATAAACTTCAAATTGTTCGCACGTTTTAAGCTTACAGATCTGCATGAGCACCGCCTTATTGTAAAATTGTAAATGTATGCCCCCAAAAAATATGCGAATTTATATCTGAAAAGAGAAAAGCGTGTAAGCACTTGGAAATATCGCGAGTGCCAACTATTGAGCTTAGAAAAAGATTTAAATAGTAAAAAAAGTTGTTGTTGTATTTTCAATCATTCAATATCTAATGAGACATTTGTCAGAGGTCGCCCCCCCTTAGAGTTAGAATTGTTGCTACTCCTACCTCACTACTACAAAGCAGATCTTTTTGAAAAATGTCTTGAAAACGTCTTTCGCCCATAATTCTGCTCCCAGCAATCTATGAAAATGTGCGAAGAAGATAGCACGAAATAAATGAAATAGCGAAAGAACTAAAAGAAAAGATGAATTCGATGAAATCTCCGTGATTTGATATAATTACAGAAGAAATACTGAAAAAAAAGTCTTCCTAACTGCCTGGCCACACGTTCACCTCAACGACTTTCATTCCCATTAACTACGTGGCCATACACAAAACAGCGTCAGTATGGAATAAAGTATGTTTTTACACCTTGAGAACTTTGAAATCTGCAACAACCCCCTCATATTTTCTGCCTCTGATACCAAAATTGTTGTCTGCACTCAACGAAGACAAATTTCGAATGAGTTTTTTTGTCAATTGGAATGGTTCGGAAGTGAAAGGTTCATATGCCCACACAAAGAATTAATTTTTAAATGGATTCTCGGTGGATTTTCAATGCAATCATACTTTCTCTTGTTGGCTCCCATGAAATCTACCTGTTTCGTTGGAGGTGACTTTCATTCCAACGAACGTGTGGCTAGGCACTAATAAAGGTAGGAACATAATAGCAATAGATAATAAATGCAACATGTGGACTACCTAATGTCCAACGAATGTGGAAAGTCGCAGAAGTAATTATGGCACTAAATCAAAGCAAAGTTCTAAGTGAGATTACTTCATAACGAGCGATTTCCTTGCTGCCAATATTGTTTAAGCTTTTCGAAAAAAATCTTCTAAAATGTCTAAATCCGATCATGATCTGCGTTTACACCAGAGATCAAGTAAGGAAGAGATAGGCAGAGATCAAGTAACGAAGAGATAGGTAACTTTCGTACGTCTTCCCCTTCATCACCCGATTTCTTACGTGTCGCTTTTACGTTGTTACGTACTTCAAACCCCTATCGGTGTGTACATGTGAGCGGCCATCTTGTCAAAACAAGAACAAAATAATGATGGCCGCCCATGTAAACAAATACGCGAGGTGAATTTCTTTGACAATTAAAATTGTGCGGTTCGTGAATTTTATCTTCACCGACGAAACGAATTTATTTTTGTGCATATGCGCTCTTTATACGTTGGAAATAGACGTGTGTTGTTTATAAAATCGCTTAAATTCGTGGCAAAACTATAATACCATAAAAATATTACGAGGCGGATCTCTTGGGCTCAGCGCAAGTAGAAATCCCCGGCCACATTTTGTAAAAGTCGTCTGTGGACTTGCTCACACCCAAACACAAGCCAGGCAAAGGATGGTGAAGACAACCACCGCGAACGCAGACGTTTTAGGGGTTGGTGGTTGGCGAAGTTATGGTATTGATCCTGATGAATTTTCATCATTCCTCATGAAGACCTGCGAGCGTCTAGTCCACTGTGTTAACTTTAATCCCCAGTGACCACTTAATCTTATAGCCTAATGTTTTTCTGAAATGTTGGAAAAAAGGGAACCAATCTTGGGTAGTAATACAGCATGTGTGTTGATACGGAATCGTGAGAAGAGGTGTCGGAGAAATTCTTACTTGATGTTCTCAGAGATGTATGTAAGTACATTTGATTTAAATGATTTTCGATCGACTCAGAATCACTGAATCGATCTGTCCGTCTGTGTGCCACCCATTTTTTGGGCTTACATTTTGAGCTAGACTAATTGAAATTTGGTTTATAGACTCTCTGTCTGAAGAAGCAACACCCGCGACAGGTGTCAATCAAATAAAACCCACAGCTCTATGTGTTGCAATTCATACATCTTAAAAACTCCTCATATCACTTACTCTAAAAAAAAATCATAGCAATTTTTATATTTCTCTACCTTTTCCTCTTCAGGTACATATCGTCGCAACAACATTAACCGCAACAACCGACTGGACCACAGAATCTTACCAGTGAGCCTTTTACAGTTATAAACAAACAAACTGGAAAATGATCAACCGGAAATAAAGCACCTCAATTGAAGAGATTGATGTAGTGGTAAGTAATCAAGTTGGGGAATACAGTTTTCAGATAATAACCCATTCTTTTGTATAGGCTGGAGCACATGCAGAATCCAATGGCTGCTGTTCTTTTACAGAAAGAGCAAAACCACAGCCAAATTGTGTTCGACTGTCACTACCAAATTCGGAAAATATAAAAAATTGTCATCGCATGCATGTAAGTGTTAAACTCCCTGTTATATCGACGACTATGTTTATTGTAATCCTCTTTTTCACAGATTCAGCTTTACCAAACAACGAACAGCAGTAACAACAGTCCAATTCTAACATAGGAACTCAAACACGGATCAAAAATGAAGAAGAATAAAATTGAAAGCGGCAATTCAACAACAGTATAAAAGAGGTTTTATGATCCCCAAAACAGACAAACTATGATCACAGTGCTGACCTGAACGTCAGTTGCGAAATCAACACCAAGTTCAACTTAAACCCTTCTTGAGGACACAACAGGCGCGTCATATGCACCATCTACAGTTACAATAAATGCAAAGGCTGTGCCATGGGCGCTGATCAGTTAGACTACAAAAGAACCATTTAGACTTTTTGATAAAAACTCAGTATTCAAATATATGTTTGTATTTTCCAAACTAATTTTAAGTAACAAAATTAAGACTTAACACTTTAATTATTATCATATCTTATTTGTAAATACTACTATAACTTACGACTTATGTAGTACCACAAAAATTCTGACCATAAAAATGTAATACATACATTATATCTTTTTATATAATAATATATTTTTATTTAACATAAACCAATTCTATATGTATTTGCAAATATTAAAAAACGTTCAAATAAAACAAAATATTTCCTTTAAAATATAATCTGTAATTTATGTTTTTGTGAGAAGGTTCTCATCGAGGTTTTTATTATTGAAACGTTTGTCAACTTCAATTGTCAACAAATTTAGATCCTTAACTACCGGCCAATAGTAAAATTTGAGAATAAGGAGGTAAAGCGTAAGTAGTACATCAAACATATGTCTATGAATTAGGACATGAGTCTGACTTAGCTTGTCCTGACTACTGTATGTAATTTGTTCTTCCATTTTGTCAGCGGGGTTAAGATCGAATGTTGAACAATGAATGGAAATAAGAAACACCATTAGCACCATCACCACGTATCAAGAACTTCAGATATCTGAACATCCTGAAATTAGAATGCGGATATTCCTTATCTACGCCGCAACAAATATAATATTATATGAACAAAATTAATATCGAAAAACTGAATTCACAAGCGGCTCAAGTCTCCTAAACATCGCCTACAAGATCCAATACGCCGTAATATGTGAACACCTAAAACCGTTCGCCAACCACCTGATCGGCCCTCATAAGCGTAGTCTTAGGACACGAACAGATCAAATCAATAAGTCCAAAGCAATACCCATTACTACAATGGTAACTCTTTGTTATCTTTCCGATAAATAGTTTTCAAACCATTTGCGCTCAACTTTACAAACCAGAGGAGTAACTTGCCAACTGTTCTTAAATAAAAACTCTTTGCATGATTTGGTGTTTTGATTTTTATTTATAATTTAGCGTTCTATGAAAACACTTCAAACTAAATTGTTGCCTTAAATGAAATTAAATTGTATACATTATTTCTTATATGAATACTAAGCGACACTGTCGATTAGGTTTTTTCGTTATCAATATCAATATAAATTTTGAAAATCATATTAAATAGAGCTCTAGTTAAAATTAATGAAAATTAGGTTTGCTAATCTTTGCGTGGATGGATTGCGCTTTCGAGTACCTTTAGTGGCAGGTTGTTCCCTCCTATAAAGAAAATGTATTGTTTAGCAAAATAATATGAAATGACTTTGTTTAACTTACTTCAGGCTCCTCGGAAGCTTCTGCACTTTGCTGCTAATTATTCACACCTTCATCCTCCTCTTCTACTACTTCTTCTTCACTACTGCCATCACTATTTGTTGCCGTTGCTTTACTTTCATTTCGGGTTCTTCATCCAACCAATCATGGGGTTTGGCAGCCGATGCGTCGGGAACCTGTGGTGGTGCATCTTCATCCCAGTCATTAGGTTTATCTGCATCTGGATCTGGAATATAAATAATAAATTACTACCAGTTTACGACTGCCGAAATTTCTAAAATTTCATTATTACCTTCACACTCATCCTATACGTCTTATTTCTTGTCGTCTGAATTGTCAATTTTCCTTGATGGATTTACGGCTGGCGTGAAATCTTTAAGCAATGAACCCTCGTAAACTACTTTATGGTCTACACGAATTTGGCTTCACTAGTAATTGATACAAATGCGGAGTTTGTCTTTGTTGCGTTATCTGTAATGCAGCTTGATATCATTGCCGCACTTGTCCGGGCCGAACATGATAGTGTATGGTGTTTTGTCATTGAACTATGGAATCGGTTGAAGAAATTTAATATAATATTGTGTCGTCGTTTCTTGTTTACTCACTTTGACATACCTTTTTGAGATCCTCTGTTTGTTTGCCTGCAGACACTAATTTTATGTACGAACCACCGCATTATTGTCCGTCCTATTAGAAAGAAATTGCATTTATATATATCTAGATGTAGTTGAAATTAGTCTGATTGTATTACCTGTATTGTGACTTCATATGGAACCACTAATGTCTTGGCATTGAAGACGAATGGTTCTTTAGGAATGATGAGATTGCAGCATGTTTTGCTTTCGACTTAAGAGCAAGCCTAATATCGTTTTTCAAAACAATTCTTTGGGGTGATTCGAAACTCCATTGACCGTCATATTGCGCGATTTCTTTAGCTAAGTCATCTTTGTTTGCTTGAGTCCACGATTTCTCGGACAACTCAATGTCATCGAAATGATCCACAAAGAAGAACTTGCTGGCATCATATTGTAAAATCTCGTCAACTAGTTCATCAGTGAAATCAGAAGCAAAGTCATCTTGTGATGAGTCAAATAAAATGGAATGGTAATGTTTGTTGTTTTAGATGAGAATGTAGGTATTTTCAGTGTGGAAAGAAACACTTACGAGATTATCCTTAAGAAACAATTTGAATGTGATCATTCCCCATAGGTACCGCTTATTTTTCCTTCTCCGTATTTAGTTTTTTAGAAATCCTGCAATGTGTACAATTGTACATTCACGAGTTGACACACTTGTGTATTTCTGTTTCACTTTTAATTCCACGAGAATCTCTTGTTGTTGCATTCTGAACAGGTTCAATTGGATTAATAAAATATAACACACGAATTTAATAAACTTAATGAGAAATAAAAATAATAGAAAATATATTTTGTTTCCGCACGAAAATGTAAACAATCGCCACTTGTGTCTACCGAATGGTTTGAGGTAAATAAAAACAGCTGATGTTGACATGTACAAAAAAGGAAAATCCGAGGGTCGGCTTACATCAATATGTGGTGGGATTACATTCCAATTCGGAAAACAAATATTTAAAAAAATACGTTAGAAAATTCGTTAATTTGAAATTCAACAGTATTAATTTATATTATTCAGTATTGATTTGGTTGAAATTTATTTACACATTTCGGGAATAAATCATGGTATGCTTTTAAAATGGCAGATGATATTTAAAGTATATAATTATGTATAAATCATTATTTTAATAAAAAAATGACTTATTATACTCTTATTCACAATAGTTGTCTAATATTTTTTTATTGTTGAAAAATAAAAGCCCATGTAATAGCTGATTGACGTTCTATTACTAAATCATTAACAATCAGTAGATACAATTTCCGATGCCATCAGTTGTTATTAATGTTTTTCTTTCGTTATTCCGTTGTCAAAGTAAATTGAAGTCATTATCGAGTATTTATTAACAATGAAAACTAGAAATTACAAAAGGAAAATAATCGCAAATTGGATACAAAGCGACAAGATATATGTGCAAATAAGTAAAGAAAAATAAATGTAGCAAATAAATAAAACTGCTTATGGAATTATTGCGGGACCTTTTTGCCGAAAAAGTCTCAATTATTGAGATGCCAAATATAAAATAATTTCCTGATTGCTTAATTTAGAATATTTCTAAGTATATTTTAATCTTTAAGTATAAAAGTATATTATAATCGATTTTTACATTTAAGAAACGTTGCTGTGTATACAAAATACAAATACGTTTGATAATAAAAAGAATAGTCAATTGTTTCTTTTTATCCTCCCTCTACTGATAGGGTTTTTTTTGAATAAAAATATATTTTTTATCAATTTTAAGCTTTATATATTATCTGCATGGAAGTTTCAGAATTTAAAAAAATGTTGATACTACATGAATTGTTTATTATATATATATATCGCCTTTCATTGTAAAAATAAGTATGAAATAAAAACAATATATAAAGAATGGAGAGCTAGCTACTGATTGATATGTCCCATACTTGAAATATGGTTTTATGTGTATGTGTTTGTTTTCTTATAATATTGAGCCTCGAATTGTATTAAATGTAAAATGATATAATTGTGGTTTTCATTTTCGTCAGTAAAAAAAAACCAAATGTCAGTATAGAGATAAGAAATAACCATCTATTCATATCACTGAAGAACGTTTTTGTAGATGTGCACAGAATAAGCCTAGTGCACTTGTTCTTTTCACAGCATTCTTAAAGCCATTTTCCTCTTTTATAACCTGCAAGCTAGATCTTTTGTGTTTAATTTAAGCGAGCACTAAGCTACGTTGTTCAAATGTAAAAATACATTATACGTAATATGACACTCAAACGATAAGGTGCATTTTAATTTGGTAACCTCTAAAATGCTTCTATAAATAAGGCTGAATGTGTTACATAAAATATAATCAAAACTGAATTTATATATATGATGAATAAATGATTAAATTATTTTCAACCGTCGAAATTCAAATTTTAGTTCATGGGAAATTTACAAATGTAACATCCACCTTACCAGCATTCCATGAGGTGTGGGCAAAAGTGGGGAAAACTTTGAATTTGGCCGTTATTTTTTGTTTGAAATTTCAAATATGGCAGTTAGACTACGTTTTGACGTTTAAATGACCAGACGGTAGACAAGTGTGTGTAAATCAAACATGTGTGCACCTATTTTTGCCGTGGTGGGGAATTTATCTGTCAAAATTCTGGAAAATTCCAGGATTAGCTTGTAGGCAAAACGTAAAGTCCTGGAAAGTTTCCTATCTCTTCCTTACTTGATCTCTGGAGATAGGTAACTTTCGTACGTCTTCCCCTTCATCACCCGATTTCTTACGTGTCGCTTTTACGTAGTTACGTACTTCAAACCCCTATCGGTGTGTACATGTGAGCGGCCATCTTGTAAAAACAAGAAAAATTTCATGATGGCCGCCCATGTAAACAAATACGCGAGGTGAATTTCGTTGACATTTCATATTGTGCGGTCGTGAATTTTGCATTTTGCAAAATCGTTTTTCAAATTTGATTTCGTTGTTAATTACGGTAGCGTCTAGTCCACTGTGTTAACATTAATCTTTTCGCCTATAGTTTCTGGAGCAAGAACATGTACACAGCGAGACGGTAAATTTTTACATAAATCGTAGGAACAACAACATTACTTCAATTCACCGTTTCAACTATCGCTGCCGCCTTACCGAAGATCTGAATAAGCCGATACTCTTATCTTCCCTGTGAAAGATGGTGATGCGAACCTGGTCTGGTGATGTTCCTTACTTGATCTCTGGTTAAAAGAATCTTTTTGTTTTGTTAAACTTGAATTCTATTCTGCATCTCATTACAGATTACTACACCTATACATAACATCAGTGAAAGTTTGTTTGTGGCGGCGTTGTCCAAGGCAACAAAAAAAATTCAACATAAGATAATGAAAAGAACAACTGCATTAAACCTTCCAAAAAGGCGAAAAGAAAAACCGATTGAATAACGAGAAGAGACTTAAAAAGCTCAAAACAGTTCATGGATTATCGGTGGCGGATAGCAAACGACTTTCCCTTCCATACTTCGTCGAAAAACAACCAATTACACCAGTATATCGGTAATGCCGATAAATGTCCTATCGAGTATCGACTATGCCTAGCCGGAGTAATCAAAACCATTTACAATCACAGACAGACAGTGTCCCAGGAAGTAAGGATGGTTTCTTATGAGAGTCATGTTTACAAATAGGAACGAGTTTACATCTAACACTATCCGAAGTAAACACGAATCGAAAGGTGAATCATCATCAGCACTGCAACATATGGCTATGAGTGGTGTTCCATCAAAGGAAAGTCTAAATGCTAAATGCAGGCAATGCATGCTGATCCGTAGACCTTTCTTAAGTAACAACAGCAGAAAATGCAATGTCTGCCGGCCTCACAACGAAACAGGCCGCCGAAATGAGGTAAGTTTCTTGGAGAAGGAGTTTGCACATTTGCCACGTATTTACTTATTTTTTTCTTTGAATTCAGCTCCAAGTATTTCACTAACATAACGTCAAGGCTAATTAATGTTTGGCTGAACAACATGCGGCTTTAAACGAATAGCTGGAGAAGGACTACCTTCATTCGAGCTCATCAGGAAAAACATTGATACCGAAAGCGTCGCCCCAATAATCATTTCCACAACCTCCACGCAACAACCGAATTTGTCCACAGAGTTTCACTGGTGAGGAGCCTGTCACGAGTAATTTTCCAAACTTATTATAAGTTACAAGATTACCAATGTTAATGTTTATTTACAAATATTAAAAAAAAATTAAATAAAACAAAACATTTCCTTTAATATTGTATCTGTAATTTATGTCCTCATAGAGGATTTATTATCGAAACGTTTGTCAACTAAAATTGTCAACAAATTTAGATCCTTAACTACCGGCCAATTCTAAGCCAATAGCTAAATTTGAGATTAAGGAAGTAAAGCGTAAGTAGCATATCAAACATTTGTCTATAGATTAGGACATGAGTTCGACATAGCTGTAATTTGTTCTTCTAAAAGTAAAGATCGAGTGTTAAACAATGAATGAAATAAGCAACACCATTATAGCACCTCACCACGTATCAGGAACTTCAGATATCTGAACAACCTGAAATAAGAATGCGGATATTCCTTATCTACGCAGCTACAAATATGATATTGTTTGAACAAAATTAATATCGAAAAACTGGAATCTCAAGCGGCACAAGTCTTAAAAATCGCCTACAAAATCCAATACGACGTAATATGTGAACACCTAAAACCCTTCGCCAACAACCTGATCGGCCCTCATCAGCGTGGTTTTAGGTCACGAACAGATCAAATCAAGAAGTCTAAAGCAATACCCATTACTACAGGGGTGACTTTTTGTTATCTTTCCTATAAATAGCTTTCAAACCATTAACGCTGAACTTTATAAACCAGAGGAGTAACTTGCTACCTGCTCTTAAATAAAAACCCTTTGCATGATTTGATGTTTTGATTTTTATTTATAATTTAGCATTTTATGAAAACACTTCAAAGTAAAACTAAATCGTTGCATTAAATGAAATTAAATTGTATAAATTATTTCTTATATGAATACTAAGCGACACTGTCGCTATATATAAATATAATATAAATTTTGAAAATCATATTAAATAGAGCTTTAGTTAAAATGAATGGAAATTAATTTTGCTAATCTTTGCGTGGATTGCGCTTTCGAGTACCTTCAGTGGCAAGTGAGGTTGTTCGCTCCTATAACGAAAATGTATTGTTTAGCAAAAGAATATGAAATGAATTTATTTCCTGAACTTAGTTCAGTCTCTTCGGAAGCTTCTGCGCTTTGCTGCTCCTTATTAACACCTTCATCCTCCTCTTCTACTACTGCTTCTTCACTGCTGCCACTGCCACCACTATTCGTTGCCGGTGGCTCAGTTGTCTCTTTCACTTCTAAATCAGCTTTCTTCACCTTTGGACTAGAATGTTGGTTGCTCGTTTGCTTTACTTTCATTTTGGGTTCTTTATCCAACCAACCATGGGGTTTAGCAACCGATCGGTCGGGAATCTGTGGTGGTGCATCTTCATCCCAGTCATTTGGTTTCTCTGCATCTTGATCTGGAATGTACATAAAAGAAATTACTACCACTTTACGACTGCCGAAATTTCTCAAATTTCATTATTACCTTCTCACACTCATCCTATCCGTCTGGTTTCTTGTCCACTGAATCGTCAATTTTCCTTGGTAGTTTCGCATTTGTATCAATTACTTGTGAAGCCAAATTCGTGTAGACTATATACACGAATTTGGCTTCACAAGTAATTGATACAAATGATAAGTTTGTCCTTGTTGCGTTATCTGTAATGCAGCTTGATATCATTGCCGAACTTGTCCGGGCCGAACATCATAGTGTATGGTATTTTGTCATTGAACTATGGAATTGGGTGAAGAAATTAAATATAATATTGTGCCGTCGTTTCTTATTTAGTCACTTTGACATACCTTTTTGAGATCCTCTGTTTGTTTACCTGCAGACAGTAATTTTATGTACGAACCACCGCACTCTTGTCCGTCCTACAAGAAATAAATAGCGTTTATATATATCTAGATGTAGTTGAAATTAGTTATTACCTGCATTGTGACTTCATGTTGAACCACTAATGGGTTGGTGTTGAAGACGAATGGTTCTTTAGGAATGATGAGATTGCAGCGTGTTTTGCTTTAGAATAAAGAACAAGCCCAACATCGTTTTTCCAAACAATTCTTTGGGTGATACGAAACTTCATTGCCCGTCATATTGCGCGATTTCTTTAGCTAAGTCATCTTTGTTTGCTTGAGATCGGGTCCACGATTTCTCGGACAACTCAATGTCATCGAAATGATCCACAAAGAACTTGCTGGCATCATATACTAGTTCTTCATCACTGTCATCAGAAGCAACGTCATCCTGTAATGAGTGAAACAAAATTGAATATTAATGCTTTTTGTTTGGAAAGAATCACTAACGAGATTATCCTTACGAAACAACTCGAACTCGAATCTGATCTTTGTCGAGACCAATTTCTGATTTTGAATATTATTTTAAACTGAATCGTGAATTGTGTTCATCCACGAGTTGACACACTTGGTGTATTTCTGTTTCACTTTGATTACCCGAGAATCTCTGGTACTTGCATTCGGAACAGGTTCAATTAGATTGATAAAATATAACACGAATTTAATAAAATAAATAAGAAATAAAATAACAGAAACTACTTTTTTTTCCGCAGAAAAAAGTAAACAATCGCCATTTGTGTCTATCAAATGGTATGTGGTAAATAAAAACAGCTGATGTTGACAACTACAAAAAAGGAAAATCCGAGGGTCAGCTTACATCAATATGTGGTGGGATTACATTCCAATGCATTAGACAAACATTTAAAAAAAAATACGTTAGAAAATTCGTTAATTTGAAATACAACACTATTAATTTATATTATTCAATATTGATTTGATTCAAATTCATTTACATATTTCGGGAATAAATCCTGGTATGCTTTTAAAATGACGGATGAAATTTAAAGTATATAATTATATATAAATCATTATTTTAATGAAAATGACTTATACTCTTATTCAGAAGTTATCTAATATTTCTTATTGGTAAAAAAAAACAAGTTAAAAAGTAATAGCTGATTGACGTTTAATCATTTCCGATGTCATCAGTTGTTATTTATGTTTTTCTTTTGTTTTTCGTTGTCAAAGTGAATTGAAGTTATTTGTAAGTATTTATTAACAATGAAAACTGGTAGTAACAAAAGGAAAATAACCGAAAATTGGACACAAAGCGACAAGGTATATGCAAAATACATAGTAAAAAAAATAAGTGAAGCATATATATAACAGATTATAGAATTATTGTCGGAACTTTTTGCCGAAAAAAAGTCTCAATTATTGAGACGCCAAATTTAAAATTATTTCCTGATTGCTTAGTTTAAAATTCCTCTAAGTATATTTAAAGCGCTAAGTATGTGTATACACTCGATTTTTACATTTAAGCAACATTGCTGTGTACACAAATACGTTTTCGCATGAAAAGAATAGTCAATTGTGTCTTTTTATGTTCCCCCTACTGATAAGGATTTTTATGAATTAAAATAAAATTTTATCAATTTCAAGCTACATATATGTATTTTCTGCATGGAAGTTTCAGAATTAAAAAAAAATGTATACTACATGAATTGATTATTTTATTCCTATTCTCAATATGTATATACATATATCGCCTTTCATTGTAAAAATAAGTAGAGAACATCTACAAAATAAATATAAAGAATGGGGAGCTTGCTACTGAATGAAAAGTCCAATACTTGAGAAATGGTTTTATGTGTATGTGTTTGTTTTCTTATAAATTCTAATAAAATAAAATAATTGTGCTTTTAATTTTCGTCAGTAAAATAACGAATGTCAGTATATAGAGATTAAAATGAAATAACCGCCTATTCCTAACACTGCAGAACTTTTTGCAGTTGTGCACAGAATAAGCCTGTGCATTTGTTTATATCCACACCTCTCTTTGGGCCATTTCCCCTTTTATAACCAGCAAACTAGGTCTTTTGTGTTTAATTTAAGCGAGCTAAGCAACGTTGTTCAAATGTAACGATAAGGTGCATTTTAGTTTGGCAACCTCTAGAATGCTGTTACAAATAATATTAGAAACTGAAGTTAATATTAGAAACTGAATTTATTTATATGACGTATAATATAATGATTATATTGTTTTCAACCGTCGAAATTTAAATTTGCGGTTCATGGGAATTTTACAAATGTAACATCAACTTTACCAGCATTCCATGAGGTGTGGGCAAAAGTGGGGAAAACTTTGAATTTTGGCCGTTATTTTTTGTTTGAAATTTCAAATTTGGCAGTTAGTCTACGTTTTGACGTTTAAATGACCAGACGGTAGACAAGTGTGTGTAAATCAAACATGTGTGCACCTATTTTTGCCGTGGTGGGGAATTTATCTGTCAAAATTCTGGAAAATTCCAGGATTAGCTTGTAGGCAAAACGTAAAGTCCTGGAAAGTTTCCTATCTCTTCGTTACTTGATCTCTGGTTTACACCGTGGTCTATATTTGCGCCGGCACTAAATAGGTCAACAAATATTTTATTGGGAGCGTTTTTCTCTTCTGAAATTAAATCCAGAAGCGAAATTCCCTTCTGCGAAAACTGTGAGAATGTACCATTTGAAAGTTTTCGATTGTTTCCGATGACATATTTTTTCACACATGACTAACGCTAATAGATAGAGTCAAGAAATATCAAACATTTGCAGAATTTTATCACCAAATAAATGGATTCGTTAGCATAAACTGAATACTTATTTTGTTTGTCAATTGATTGTCATAAGCTACATGTTAATATAACCGCCATTGTGACAAAGATTATGGAAATGATGGCTGAAACACAATCACGCTTTGGTGCGTTGCGTTGGCTGACGCACCTAGTTCAACCATATGAAATCAATGTTACCTATCCCAATTTAGCTTTGCCTGGCGTTGAGTTTCCACCTCAAAATGAAAAACGTAAAATCTTAACGTAACGTTGCTGCAAAGCGCCACGTAATTTCATCACGTTTACAACGTATACGATGACTTTCCGACGTTGCATGAATACCCCTAATATATTTTATTTCTAACAGTATTACAACGAGAACAAATTATCACAGCTACAGATTCTGCTTAATCTGTAGCTATTCTGTTCGATGAAATACCCGCATTGTATTTGTATATATCGTTTTTCGATAACAACGTAACGTGACGTAAATATAATTGCTTTTCAATTATGTTCAAATGGCAATGCTGCTTCTTACATGTGCTCATGGTGAAACGTCAAAACTGAGAGAAACCGACGAAAAATAAAAACGTTTTTGTCGTGTTTCACATAAAGTTTTAATAAAAAGTAATAAGCACGCACTTTTTATTTATTAAACATGGCAGTTGTAAGTAAATCCACATCATCCTCTTTATCCGCTTTACCAAAATTGATTAATTCCCCTCACTTTGACAGAAAAAAGTAAAAATCAGTGCCGTGAAGCGGTCGGCTCATCTTAAGGGAAAAAAGAAAACCCTAACTAAATCCCAACAACAGAAAGCTAACGCCAAGGGACAAGCTACCAAAAACATCTTCAGTGCTGGGGCCAGACCAAAGCGCAAAGAATTTCCCGTAAAACCGAGCCGCAAAGCCATTCAACATGCAATCGACGACGATGATGAGGATGATGAGCAAATTGTCGACAATGTCATGGACATGTTGGATGGTGATGATTTGGATTACTTAGAAGTATCTGGAGCGAATAAACAGAGAAAACGAAAAGCTGGTGACTCGACGTTTGATGCAGAAGCTGTTGGTTTAGAATCAAATTATTCCTCGCAAAATTCTAAGGAGAAGGAGAATCTAAAGATCAAGATTAACCTGTTGCCGATCAAGAGTCGTGATGGAGAGATTATTAGTCGCACCACCGAGGTGGATTACAAACCAAAACCAAAGGTGGCCAAGAAGGATGTGGAAGCAAAAGAGTTGGACGACGATGAAGCACCGACTGACTACGAAGACAGCGATGATGACGTGTTATATGATGATGAGATGGCAAAACCAAACACGAATAGTAAATTTTTGTCCACAACAGATTTGCTTATTCACCGTCAGCAGGAAATTGAACGGCAAAAGTACCGAATCGGTATTATTTGTTCGGGCATACTGGAGAAACCCGAAGATAAGATGAAGAACTTCAATGCGCTGTTTGATTTGATGGATGAGACTAACGAGAACGGCAATCCACAACTGTTGACTGTGCGTAAGGTTGCTCTGCTATCGATTACGGAGGTTTTTAAGGATATTTTACCAGAATATCGTGTTGGACAGGTCGATACTACGATGACAACAGGTGAGTTTTGGTTGTTTATATCTATTTTGTCCCTAGGTATACCCTATATGTCTTGACCCTATGCTGTGAAGTTATATGAGCTGAGAAAGTGGAAGTAGATGCCTGGAGGTGTTACCTTTACTTGTATTCTCTGTAGTAAAGTCGCACCACTGGGTAGATGTTAAGAACAGCTCTTAGTCGTCTCTGAAGCCGCTGGCCTTCTATATTTATACCAGGAGTTCATAAAATTTGCGAGATGGTAATGTTAACTTCAGTGCAAATGCAGAGAATCCTTTACAACGATAAGGGATTGTAGTTTCATCACGAAAATCTGTTAAATCTTTTCTATGGAATCTTTTAAAGCAAATATATATGATCTTCCCACACTTAATGCAGATTTCCATTCATCTTCACACCTAACGACAATTTACCCCTTTCCCATTCACAGTGCGAAAAGCAACCCTAGAACGTGTTACCTACGAAAACGCTCTCCTTCAACAGTTCAAGAAGTTCCTCCAGAAACTCGAGAGGATCACTGGCTCGGTGACAAAGCGTGGAAACGGTCGCATTACTCCACAGGTAGTAAAAATCGCCGAAGTAGCGGTGACTTGTCTCTGCGAGTTGCTTGTCGCACATCCCTACTTCAATTATGTGCAAAACATCGCTCAACTATTGGTCTATATGTTGAATTGCAATTTCCCTCGGATGCGAGAGGATGTCAACAAATGCTTCCGCACAGTGTTCTCCACGGACAAGAAGCTCGACATGACTTTGTTTATCGTTCGCCGCATAAACCATCTCATCAAGACCAAAGGCAACATGGTCCATCTGGATATGATCACCTGTCTGCTGGCACTGAAAATCAAGAACGTCAATCTAAACGCCGAGAAGGAGAACGAACTGAAGCAGAAGAAACTCGAAGCACATCGTCAGCGACTACTCAATCTCTCCAAAAAGGAGCGCAAGCGTCGTAAGCGACTGACAGAGCTAAACAAAGAATTGGAGGAAACTCGCGCCGAGGAGAACAAACAGTCAAAACACTTTAAACTGACCGAGATCATCAAAATGGTGTTTACCATTTACTTCAGGATCTTGAAGAATGACCCGAATTCAAAGGCGCTAAGCGAGTGTCTAGAAGGACTTGCAGAGTAAGCGAAATAGCGCCCTATTTATGATTTTTGTTTGGTTACACCTATTTGCGTTTTAGATTTGCCCACGTCATCAACTTGGAGTTCTTCTCCGATCTGATAGACGTGCTGAACAATATCCTGGAGACAACCGAACTCGGCTACAGGGAACAACTACATTGCATTCGCACAATTTTCGTCATTCTATCGGGTCAGGGTGAAGTGCTCAACATCGATCCGATTCGATTCTACGGTCATTTCTATAGAAATCTTTTGGCAGTGCATGCGGGCAAGAATCACAACGACTTCAAGATCATCCTTCGCACGCTGGATGATGTGTTGATCAAGCGACGTAAAAATATCACCCAACAGAGGTTGTTGGCGTTCGTCAAGCGTTTGTCGACGGTGAGTATGCACCTGATGCACAATGGAACACTTGCCTCTCTGGGCACAGTCAAGGGGGTAATGCAGCTGACCTCAGTGCTGGACATAATTCTCGATACAGACACAAGTGTGGGATCGGGACGTTTCGACCCAGAGCTCGACGATCCCGAGTATTGTAACGCGTCGTGTACAGCGTTGTACGAGATGGCTACACTCGCCCGACACTATCACCCGACAGTGAGAAAGATGGCCGTTCATATAGCGAATGGGGTGCCGGCCAGTGGTGATGGCAGTCTCCCACCAGAAATAGGCAAATTGTAAGGAGCATTCGAAAATGGTTTTCCATTCATTAATCTCGATTTTGTTTTTCCGCTTTACAGATCACCAGAGGAGCTCTTCGAAAACTACGACAGCTCGCAAATGGCATTTAATCCGACCATCCCGGTCCCCCGGAAATCTGAAGTGAAGCTGAAGAAGGGAAGGTTCTTGTACGTTGATGGCACTTTCAAGAGCTACTACCAGTCGATTGTGAAAGACGCCAAGGAGAAGGGCGAAGCGCCGCAGAGCTTTGATTTCTTTTCAAGTTTCAATAAACAGCAAACGTAGGTGATGTCAAAGGTGGAGAAATGTGGAACAATAAAAAAAAAGGAAAACGGATGTAGTGGTGGTAGAAATTTTATTAAAGTTAGCAGTAGCCTTTGAACAGGAAGAGCTGCAGGTGTTCAATGTAATGAGAACAACATCAGTTGCCAATGGTGTTGCCTGTGATCATGGTTCGTCAAAGACTTCGGAAATTTCGAGAAAGAATGTTGGCAACGTATCAATTCAACATCTTCCCCGAAGTGGGTTTACCCACGAGCTGCGACAAACCCACTTGATACAAGGGTATCAACGGCTTCGAACTAGACGTTCGGAGAGGAAGAAATGCTCAGGTGATTTGAACAAAATTGTTACAATTCAGCTCTTGTTCAATTTATAGGTATAGATGATGTGCAATAAATGATGTGCAATGTGACTTCTTATCCTCGTCGTTTGTTAAAGGCATCAAACGCCATTGCATTTTAAGATAAGTTCCACGCATACAATATTCAGATCAAATATAGTATGCGCAGCAAAACTGGTCGGAGATTTTGTTTGCCTAGTCTGCTTAAGAGCCTTTCCTAGTAAGACGGCAAGGCTGTGTCTGACGCATGAACTTCCTCCTCTTGGCTTTCTTAGGTTCTTCCTCCTGCTACGCATGGTAGAATCAATACTATGTTTGCTTCTAATGACAATATATACGGGCGAACAATCAATCTGACGCCTGCATGTCATAGACCCACAGTTTGTCTGTAATAAATCAGCAACATACTTCGTAAAATTAATAAGAAAATTCCGCAGACGACTTAAATGTTTCTTTTCTTGGGAATCTAGTATACTAGTGGGTGCAATGAGCTTGGTTCAAACCCCGAAAGACACAACATTTAAGTTTTTTTCATTGCTCCACCTTTTGCGAAAGACTGACAAACATCGAAGGAAAGGTTCTCAAATTTTCCGTTGGGATTCAGGAGTCCCTCTTGTTTGTAGATAAAATAATAACTCCGCACACACATATGAAGGTTTGAGGGCCTATATGGGTCCTTAATGACAGATAATTCATTTCATAGTATGCGTAGATATTCAAATTTTCTGAAAAAGCTGGAAGACCAGAGCTATTGTGGGTCTATGTCACGTTCCTACAATCAACAAAAAAATAAAAAATAAACTGCTGCGGAATTTTCTTAAAAAAAAAATAAAGAAGGTCTACAAACAAATTGGAGCCTCTGAATTGCACCAGCTACAGAGCCATAATCCTCATCATTATCGTTTATAAGATCTTATCTGCCGCAAAATGTAAAAGCTTGCTTTTGGGCCAGGGAATTTGGCAAATCTTTAAGAAAAAACCAAGAAGTCCAAATCGATATTCACCACCTTCTTCGATTTCAAAGCCCCCTATGACACCATTTATATAGACGAACTATACACAACCATGTCTAGTTTTCGTATACCGCTCAAACACGTCCATCTTTGCAGAATGACGAAGAAGAATGGCGCTGCTCCATCAACGTCAGCAACGAGTGTACCGAAACATTTCTTCCGATCCGATTTCTTCAATCGTTCTTGAGAATTATGCAAAACTCTTGAGCCAACATTACGAGCACAATCTTCCATAAGTCTGTGCAATTACTAGCATTCGCCAGACGACGATATTCATATCATTGGTGGGGCCAAATGAGATGTTACCGCACTGTTTGCTAGTGTTGAGAAGGAAGCATCTGAAAGTGACTAACATGCAAGACAAACGTACACCAATAACAACACCAACATGTGACTGAATTCTGCGACATTCGGGGTCTGATATACACCAACGTCAATGTCAACTCCGTACATCAAAATTTCCAAAGAGAGACCACACATTCTGGTCCTAACAGAAACAAAACTTAACTCAGCACGGATCAAACTTGTCTTCAGTGTCCTGAATACGAACTACATTCACGTCCCGTTTTAAGGGTGTTATATGTGCACATACACTCTGACCTAAGCATGCCAGAGCGAGGAATCGATGGAAACTGGTAACCTCGATATAAGATGTCTTAAACATGTCTACCAGAGAATCTCAAAATCCATATGCTGCATTTACCGCTTCCCAAATGACTTCCCAAACTTGCGAGATTATTTCAATTTTTATCCCAAAAAGGATGATTGGATTAGAACTCATCATCCAACTGCCGAATTTATTATCCTTGTCAATTTTACTGTGCACAACTCCAATTGGGTACGGTACTCGAACAGAACGGATGACGCAGGAAGACAGGCCGAAATGTTTGCAACTTGACCCAAATTGTCGAGGAACCAACACATAATCCTGATATCCCTAACAACTTTCAAAATATCTATTTCTTACATCTGATCCTGAAAACTACAAGATCTCATCTCTGCTCGATTAGAAAACTCAGATCACTACCCATATCGATGCCAAAGTGCCATCAACGAGTTTAATTAAACTACCGAGTAACTGTAATGGTTTTATTTCTTGGGAGGATCTTTTGTTTTAGACAAAGTGATGTAAATACTTGCGCAGAGGCGGTAACAGAGATTATTATTCTTGGTATGGAACTATTCGTACCCCACTCTATAAAAAACAGGATCCAACAAACCGGTTCAATAAGCAATAGGAGCATGTTGTAGCAGCAATCAAGGAAGCGTTTAGGCAATGGCCTCTCTAACTGAAGAGAAAATATTAGTTTCCATCAACCAGTGAAACAACAGAAGCCACAAAGAATGCTTACAACGAAAGAGTAACACTCTTCATTTCCCCCTAATCAGAACTGATGGATCGAAGGCTACAAGCGGACTTATTCGCTAAAATGTTTTCAGAAAGTTCAACATTAAACTCGGAACAAGCGGTGCCTCAAGGATATTTGAAGCAAGATGTTGACTTCGAAAAACAAGACGCATCCTGAGCAATTTGGACTTAAAAAGCCACTGGACCTGACGGAATTCCACCGTTTGTACTTAAAAATTACGCACCCGAACTTGCATCTGTTCTTTGCTGATTATTTTCTATGTCATACGATCGGAAGGCTTTCCCCAGATCCTGGAAAATTGATCGAATCTAACCGATTTCCAAAAAGGGAAGAAAATGCAGGCCTGAAACCTACAGGCCCTACAATTAACAATGAGATTGTTGATTACCTACAAAGGAATGGGATTCCTAAGTAATTGGAGGTAATTGACATGTGCAATATAAAAACGTGGAGAATCGAGAGCTGTTTCCTTGGATATTTCCAAGGCTTTGGATCAAATTTGGCACAAGGCTTTGCTAGCCAAATTGACAGCATACGGACTTCCTCAAAAACTTTGCGGCTGGATGTATAACTTTTTTAAAGGCAGATCCTTAGATAGATTTCTATAAACGCTGAGGTACCTTAAATATCAATTCTCTCACCCACTCTATCTGGTCTACAAAAATGATCTTTTGATGATCGCAAGAGACCACCAAGGCCTTCGCTCAACGCGTATCTCTTAACCTCTCGATTAACACCATACCACCAGCATCGAATGTCGAAGAACAATGGCAACAATGCAAACAAGCCATTAAATCAGCCGAAACTGATGTGCTAGAGTTCTCGCGGCCTCCAGCAAGAAACCCCTGGTTTGATAAGGAATCCCGACAGATGCTCACAGCCAAGAACGAGGCCTACAAGGCTAAGGTGAAGACGAGAGCTGCCATTGAGCTCTATAGGCAAAGAAGAAGGGAAGAACACTGGCTTTTCACATAGAAGAAAAAAGAGCAAGAAATGCGCGCGATGGAGGATATAGAGAATTGCCACTCCAGGAACCATGTTCGCAAGTTTTACCAAAGTGTAAAACGTCAAAGCCAAGGATACAATGCTCGAACAGAATCCTGTCGAGATGAACAAGGGAATATCGTAGTTTAGACACAGTCGATGCTGAGGATATGGAAGAACCACTTCTGCAGACTGTAAAACGGTGATGACGAACAACATTCTCCTGTCAGGCAGAACGAACCATTCAATATTGGCGACGACAGTGAAAACTACCAACCACAGATCATGGTAGTGAAGTGAGGATAGCAATATTTTAACTCAAGTTTTAGAAGGCTGCCGGAAATAACGACCTTTCCGTCGAGCTTTATAAAGGTGGCGGAGATGACTTGGTAAGTAACATCCACCAACTCAAAAGCCAAATCTGGACGGATGAAAGTATGCCTGCAGAATGGAACCTCAGCATCGTTTGCCCGATCCACAAAAAAAAAAGGAGACCCTCTGACCTGCGCCAACTACAGAGGCATAAGTCTCCTCAACATCGCCTACAAGATCCTATCTGCCGTAATATGTGAACGGCTGAAACCGTTAACCAACAACCTGATTGGCCTTATCAGTGTCGTTTTAGGCCAGGTAAGTCCACAACCGATCAAATTTTCACACTTCGGCAGATCCTGGAAAAAACTCAAGAAGTCCAAATCGATACCCACCACCTATTCATCGATTTCAAAGCCGCATATGACAGCATTTATAGAGACGAGCTATACAGAGCCATGTCTAGTTTTGGTATTTGGCCCAAACTCATCCGTCTGTACAGGATGACAATGGAGAATTTTTGCTGCTTCTCCAGGGTCGGAAACGACCTCACCGACACATTCGATACCAAAAAAAGGATTTAGGCAAGGCGGTGCGCTTTCATGTGACTTCTTCAATTTGATTCTTGACCAGAGGCACAATCTTCCAAAAATCGTTGCAACTACTAGCATACGCCGACGATATTAACATCATTGGTAGAACTCAACGTGATGTCTTAGCCACGTTTGCTAATATAGAGAAAGAGCGGCAACAATGGGTTTAGCAGTAAATGGGAGTAAGACTAAGTATATGCTGTCAACACATAAGGACACACAACATCGACGAATTGGATAGAATGTCACCATTGCCAGATATAACTTTGAGGTAGTACGGGACTTTGTCTACCTCGGCTCCACAATAAACTCTGACAGCAACATCTCGTCAGAAATCAAACGAAGAATTACTCTTGGCAACCGCTGTTTCTTCGGGCTAAGAAGGCAATTTAGTAGTAAAGCCCTCACTCGAACTACTAAGGAGATCCTATATATATATATAGACTGATCACCCCAGTCCTGCTCTAACATGGACCGTGTCAAAAGTGAATGAAAAACTCCTTGGTCGATTCCAGATTAAAATTCTTCGAAACATCGTTGGTCCTGTTTGCGTTGGCGGCCTATGGAGACGAATATTCAACCATGAACTATACGAGCTGTACAGCGACGTGCCCCTAGTCAAAAAAACTCCGCATTGGGCGCTTAAGATGGCTTGGACATGCAGAACGGATGGGCACCATTACTCCGGCTCGCAGTCTTAGCCAGACGTCGGACTCAGTAGAAGAAGACCTCGTCTTAAGTGGCGCGCACAAGTAGAACTGACCTTAACCAAATTCGAGTGCACAAATGGAGGCAGTTTGCTAAGGACCGGGCAAATTGGAGAGGCATGTTTGTTGAAACCCAAGTTCATTCCGGACTGTAGCGCCACTTAAGTAAGTAATGTTAAAGGCCTATGGAAAATAATTCTCAACCACGAACTTTACGAGTTGCATAATGATCTGGATCTAGTCAAAAAAAAAATGTTTATGATAGAAGATGTAGACACTGGACCCAACGCTTCA
Source organism: Rhingia campestris (assembly GCA_932526625.1). NCBI lineage: Eukaryota > Metazoa > Arthropoda > Insecta > Diptera > Syrphidae > Rhingia > Rhingia campestris. Next base: position 32,917,499 of record OW052183.1, read on the forward strand.
ACCCAAGGAGTTTTCAATTCCGAGCCAGTAGACGTAGTACAGGGAGAAATTATAACTAGAAACCGACGCCAACCAAAATGAATTGAGCAACTGGACTCGCAACTGGAGGCAATAGCTAAAGATCGAGGTTGTTAGAGATGTACCAATGCATATTAAGTCCCAGGATGACCCAACAATATAGCGCTACTTAAGTTAAGCAATTAACTATAGACAGACAATTTTCAAATAATTTTATAGCTTCTTACCTCTTCGCACTCAATATCCTTCTCACATATTTAGGATCTTGCAATTATCCTTGATCCGCATATCCAGCATAAACCGAATATAGTCAGCCACCTGATGCCTCGTTAGTTAGTTTCCTTTGTAAATATAATAGGTCACGCTAAACACATCCGCTCTATCGCTAGTCTCAAACCGAGAGTAAGTACATAGACGGAAATCATTTCCCTCCACCCAGTTTCACCTGTGGTGCTTTAGTAAAGCAGTTAACCAGATCGAAAGGAACAAAAACTTGCGTCAAGTTGCTTCACTTGTTTATTTTGAAATTTTATTCAAAAGAAAGTTTAATTACCAGTACAAGAAAAAATTATTTAAAGGGAGTAGACATATATTTTTATATTAACATATTAGAACGGTATCTTTCCACGCAGTACAAAATCCATCTGTTGCATGCAGACAAACAGCTTGAGATTGTGACGAAATATCAACAGCATTGCTGACTGTTCATCGGTTATGATATGCAAATTGGTTTTGTTGCATTTCGACACCGGTGTCTGGGAGACTATGATCCAGCGATCTGGATGAAGTTCAAAGCGATGCTTTTTGATTTGCATCACAAACGACTGCGCACCACTTACCAGTCCTTCCATTTGTACCGCAAACCAATAGATATTGGCGCCAACAGGTGACACGCGAGTTGTACTCATTTCCATGGATAAATTTGAGCTAAGCGCATGGATGCACTTCACAAGGTAGTCAAAGGATGGCTTGTCTTCGCAAACCACTTTGATCTCATCATCGACGTGTGCGATGTCGTGAAACATCGGATAGGGCGTTTGCTTGTAGACGTGCAATGAATTGACCAGGTACTGATGAATGATCTCGTAGACTTCATCGCATATGGCTTCATTGGTGATGGCGATCTTTGCGACAATCATCAAATCACGCTCCTTCGACTTGACTGAGAGTTCAGCTTGCAAACGAAGCCGTAGCAGTTCGATATCCTCCCGATGTTCTGTTCGTATTTGCAGCAGACGCTTCTCTCGCTTTGTTGTTGCGCATATGGGTTCTGATTTAATTTCTTGTTTAATTGTGACCGGGGCTACCTTGTCTGCTTTGATAGTTTTCACTTCAGATTCGATGGACTCTTTTTTTATATCAACAGATTTCTTTGGCTCCTGACCGAGACCAGCTCGATTACGTGGATTATTCTTGATTGTGATGCCCAATGGCTCGGTGATACCACTGCCGGCCTTACCCAACGGCTTACCTTCTTCGTAGCCCATCTTCTTGAGGATTTCGAAACCTTTGTTGGTGGAATCCAGAGATTTTTGCAGACCTGCTTTTAGAGCAGTACGTTGCGCTTCTGTTTGTTTTCCAGTGCCAATGGGCTTATTGTTGGGCTTTGAGTTTTTCTTTTTACGAGTTCGCCGTGGTTGTGATTGCTGCTGAGGAAGATGTTGAAATTGATTGGTTCTCAGTGAAAGGGCAAATGCGTGTGCCTGTTCCTGTTGAATTATGATTGGATAAATCTGGTTGTATAATGAAAAATGAAACATTTCGCAATGAATACTATTAGGGCAGCTGGAAAATATACGAAATATAAAGTAACGGTTGTTAAATGACATCTGTGTCGGTAATGTCGAGTTCGAGTATGGAATAAAGGGATGTGTTCAAATACGATGAGCGACACTGACCCAGGGTTTAGATTGACGAGTATGAAAATTAACTTTCCTAATACATATTTATACACTGGCGATCACTAGGATGAGGCCATACATTTTGCAAATGAGGCAACAAGTAATAAGCAACTAGAAATAAGCAATAAGCAATACGCAACTTTTATTTTAACCAATTCTCCCATTGAAGCAACAGTGTTGCCTGCAATTTCTAGCTGTCATGTCATATTTTTTCAATTTTCTACAAACTTTGTATTGTAAACTGGATCATCCGACATATTTCCCAAATTTAATAAAACGTATTAAGCGCAAAAGCCTCTGTCACTACTCGCAAATATTGATAATACGAGGCGATATACATCGCTTTTCCTCTTTGCCTCTATTCAACTTCAAGCTACAGAACAGATTCACGAAGGATAACTTTTTACTCAGCTACAAGCATCAGCTACAGATACGCTTTCTGGGTGGCCCTTTAGGATTCTCAGGACGAGAAATTGGAGGGAGGCTTAATAGAAGTAATTTTTAAGGTTAAATGTAAAGCAGAAAATGTCTGCCGTACGCGACGAACATTTTGACTTTAAACGGATGCAGTTTCCAGTGTGTTTGAGGCATGGTCTATTATACGTCGCCAATTCCCGTATTGGACTCAGAGGCGCGATGGTTAGTGCGATGAACTGCCATGTAGAACTCCTGGGTTCGATTTCCAGCCGTGGCAACTCAATGATTTTTCGCTGGCCCTCATCTCGTGATAATCATCCGAGTAGTATGAATTGTCAAGAAAATCTCATCCCAACATAGCGTTTCGGAGTCGGCATAAGACAGGAGGTCCCGCCAAGCACAAATGAATTTCTTTTATTCTCATTTTATTATTTATTTTTTGTGATGACTACGACTACGGATGGTTGGGTGTTGTAGAACGAGGGTAGACTCTGATTGGATTTATCTTGGCAATGCCCAGTGGTTGTAACTCTGACTAGACATCAAATGTGCTTATTTTTACCTCCAAGTTTTGACTTGCTAAACGATAAGTGCGAGTGTTGATAACAAGACGAAAAACAGCAACACTATAAACACCCTGGTCAGAATAGCATGGAATGAATACCCGGCTTGCCGTCCCAGTCGAACCTAGATGAGCTGCTTCTACATATTCCGACAACAGGTTATCTATGAATCTCAAGAGTAAGTCAGGCCCCTTGAACAGAGATGGTTGCGGATGAACCGAAAGGCGAATGGCAGCGCTCAATCCCGTAGTGGATACTGATGGCCCCATGTCCTCGGGGTAGCTAATAAATTGCAACTGGGCCTCCAAGTTGGGGGTTGTGCTTTGGGTTAACTACCCACCCATGGAAAAATCCTTTGTTACGAAGCAACCAATAGCCTCGGAAATTTCTGATATTATTGTTGACGATCCTGCTAAACGAAAAAAGGACAACGTCGTTCGTATCTGCACCTGGAATGTGAGAACATTAAACAGGAGCGGTGCAGGCGAACAACTAGCGGAATCCCTAAACTGCTACAAAGCAGAGATTACTGCCATCAAGGAAAATACGATGGGATGTGCCGGGCAAAAAGAGGATGAAAAACTGTGACATCTACTACGGACCGTATTATAGTGAGCAGAAATAGCGACTATTCGGATGCGGATTTGTTATAAATTCCAGACTTAGGCAAGACATTAGCGAACGCATTGTAACAACCCGCATCAAGGCCAAATTCTCCAACATAAGCCTAATATGCCCTCACGCTCCTACGGAGAAAAAAGATGATATAACTAAGCATGGCTTTTACGAGCTCCTTGACAAAACCTATGAGCGACTACCGAAGTACAATGTTAAACTCGGGAGATTTTAACGAAAAGGTAGGGAGAGATGACATCTTTAGCAGTATTATTGGAAAACACAGCAACACGTCTGGGAACGGACTTAGGCTAATTGACTTCGCTACGAAACGAAATGCCAATATAGCCAGCACACGGTTTCCTCACCTCGACATCCATAAGGGGACATCCCGGTCAGATCAAAGAACAGTCAACCAAAATGATCAAATTTCGATAGACAAGAGGCACGCATCCAGTATTTTGGATGTCCGAACATTCCGAACGATATCCGCATTCTTATCTTGGCTGCAACAAGGTAGTGGTACGAGTCGATGTTAACTCGGACCACTACCTTGTTGCAGCCAAGATAAGAATGCAGATATCGACCACGCCACAACAAACCAGATATACTGTGAAAAATTTTAATGTCGAAAGACTTCAATCGCAAGTGACCGCCAAGACCTAAGCGCAACGCTATCCAACCTCTCGATTAACACCATACCACCAGCATCGAATGTCGAAGAACAATGGCAACGATGCCAACAAACCAATAGATCAGCCGCAAATGATGTGCTCGGTTTCTCTCACCCACTAGCGAAAAACCCTTGATTTGCCGACAGATGTTCGCAGCCAAAAACGAGGCCTACAAGGCTAAGCTGCAGGTGAAGACGGGAGGCAGAGAAGAAGGGAAGAACACCGTCTTTGCAGAAAAAAGAAAAAGAGCAAGAAAAGCGCGCGATCGAGGATATACAGAGGTGCCTCCTAAGGAACGATGTTCGCAAGTTTTACCAAAGTGTAAAACGTCAAAGCCAAGGCTAAATGGCACAAACAGAATCCTGTCGATTTGAACAAGGAAATATCGTAGTTGAGACACAGTCAATGCCGAGGATATGGAAGAACCACTTCTGCAGACTTAAACGGCGATGACGAACAACATTCTGCTGTCCATTTAATATTGGCAACGGCACCGAAAACTGCCAACCACCCGAGGATGAGGATGGCAAGTAACATTCACCAACTCACCAAGCCAAATTTAGTCGGATGAAAGTATACCTGATGAATTGAACCTAAGCATCGTTTGCCCGATCCACAAAAAAGGAGACCCTCTGAAATGCGCCAACTACAGAGGCATAATTCTCCTCAACATCGCCTACAAGATCCTATCTGCCGTTATATGTGAACGCCTGAAATCGTTTACCAAAAACCTGATCGGCCCTTATCAGTGTGGTTTAAGGCCACAACTGATCAAATCTTCATGCTTCGCAGATACTGGAAAAACCCAAGAAGTCCAAAGTGAAACCCACCACCTATTCATCGACTTTAAAACCTCATACGACAGCATTTATAGATATGAGCCATACAGAGCCATGTCTAGTTTTGGTATACCGCCAAAACTCGTTGGTCTGTGCAGGATGACGATGGAGAATTCTTGCTGCTCCATTATAGTTTGAAACGACCTCACTGACATGTTCGATACCAAAAAAGGCAAGGCGATGCACTCTCATGTGACTTCTTTAATTTGATTCTTGAGAGGATTGTGCAAAACTCCCGAGCCAACACCAGAGGCACAATATTCCAAAAATCGATGCAACTACTAGGATACGCCGACGATATTGACATCATTGGTAGGACTCAACGTGATCACATAGCCACGTTTGCTAGTATAGAGAAGGAATCGGCAAAAATGGGTTTAGCAGTAAATACGGTATATGTTGGCAACACGAAAGAACACACATTATCGACGAATTTGACAGAACGTCACTATTGATAGATATAACTTTTAGGTAGTACGGGACTTTGGCTACCTCGGCTCCTCTATTAACTCTGACAACAACATCTCGTCAGAAATCAAACGAAGAATTATCTATTCTTTCCAACCGCTGTTTCTTCGGACTAAGAAGGCAATTTAGTAGTAAATTCCTCACTCGAACTACTAAGGAGATCCTATATAAGACCCGGGATGACCAGAGTCATATATAGTCACGCTCTACTGCGCTGAAACATGGACCGTATCAAAAATGGATGAAGAAATCCTTGGTCGATTCGAGAGTAAAATTCTTCGAAAAATCTTCAGTCCCGTTTACGTTGACGGGCTATGGAGACGAAGATTCAACCAAAAACTATACGAGTTGTACAGCGACATGCCCCTAGTAAAAAAAACTCCGCATTGGACGCTTAAGATGGCTAAGACATGTAGAACGAATGGACACCAATACTCCGACGCGCAGAGTCTTTGACTCTCAGCCAGACGTCGGACGCAGTACAGGAAGACCTCGCGTTAAGTGGAGCGCACAAGTAGAAACCCACCTCAACCAACTTGTAGTACGCAACTGGAGGCAGTTAGCTTAGGACCGGGCTAATTGGAGAGGCATGTTGGTTGTGGACCAGGTTCATTCCGGACTGTAGCGCCTCTTAAGGTTGTAAATAAGATCCCGTATCGTGCTCAGTGGCACGATGGTTGGATGAACTGCCATGCAGAAGGTCTGGGTTCTATTCCCTGCCGTAGCAACACCTAAATGATTTTGTACTGGCCCTACCCTTGTGATAATCTGACAAATCATATGAGTGGTATCAATTGTCAATTGTCAAGAAAAGCCCATCTCAACTTAGCCTTTCGGAGTCGGCATTAAACAGAGGTCCCGCCAAAAATGTTTCTGCTAGGCTCTTCTGGACTAGTAAAAACGAAAAAAGACCACAAAGTATGAAATATCGCCACAATTATTGCATTTTTACATGAATACAAAATGGGGCCAAATTTCATGGAGCACACGATCGATTTAGTTGGCCATCAACATATTGCCAGGTTATTTTGTGAACTCTAAGTCAAGGAAATTTAGTGCTCACAGTATTACAAGCTGCTGCAGTCATTAGGTCGAAAATCTGTTGTTGCTATAAAATGGATCCTTTCCTGCATATTGTCAATTGGTATTGTGGCATTTTCATGGCACTTATCCATAATCTTATAGATGCTCCATTTAAACATCGCTCCCACATTTTCGAATAATCCGTATCCGGGACGCGATTTCCCATCCGATGCACCAGTCATCTCCTTACCCCTTCTACTAAAAGAGTATCTAGCGCTGACAGTTATTACGTTTCATGAAAAGAATTCATCCTTATTAAGTGTTGCAAGGCAAGGAATTTATTATATGATAGAACAAGTTCCCTCCTGATGAGTATGTTGTTTCACCAAATCAAAAAATCTCAGCTGATGCATCGGTGGAAACTGAAGTTTTTGTATATGGAACTCGTCTTTTATTTGATTTATGAAGGAATCTGTAAGGATGCTGTTCAGAGGGCAATGTGTATAAAGCTTCATTTTATATTTAACAGATCTGGTGCAATAAATCTGTGAAGCTTACGAAAGTTCAAATAATAATTGAAAAAATAAACATACAAAAAATATTTTTTTTATTATTTTATAAACTTTTGCAGAACTTATAAACTTAGATATTAAAATAAAAAAAATATGTATGTGTATTATATAATCTTATTTAAGTACATATCAAGTGGTAATGTGTGGTGGGCTTGTGTGCTAATCCAAACTAAGATAATCAATCATGTGTTGCAGTGTTCTAAGGTCGTCTTGGTGGCAGGTATTCTCGGTTAGCAGTTGTTGGAGAAACCTGTGAAGATGGGAACGTCGCATCCTGAATTGGTGAGAATCCAGCGCGAATTGTTGTTCCGAAGGCTGGTGCTGTTGTGGGTGGCCCTGTAGGAAAGGCACCGGCGTTAGCCGCATTAGCTGAACTTGAGAATCGACCTTGTCCAGTGGCACCACTCGGAAATGCAGTAGTTCCCACCGGTGCAACACCTGGTGATACACCCGTAAACGATGAACTGGGTACATTTTGTCTTACATTGCCAGCGAATACACCACCGCCTCCACCTGCTGTGGTTCGTCCCGTACCCTGATAACCAGCTTGTGCTCTAGCGTTGGCACCTAAACCACCAGCACCATATGCTCCACCTGCAGCTGGACGAGTCTCTGTTGGTTGAAGGTAATCATAGATAAATGCATTATTTGCATATAGACCAGGAGCAGAAGCGCAATCAAACATATTCCACCAGACGCAGACGAGAGTCTCCTGGCTGAAGATTGTTCCATTAGGACAGAGGAATGAGTAGGTTCGATTAAGAGCGCATATGTGAAATACTTGGCATTGAGCTTCTACATCAGAGTAGTACCCAGGAAGTTGCTGTTGTGTGCAGTCGAAAGATGTTGGTGGTACTTCAGAATACACTGGATAGTTAACTCCTGGTTCTCCGGGGATGGCCGAGTAATCGCCTTCGTATTGATCGTTGCTTGAGTACTGCTGTTGTCCCAAACCGGTAGAGCCACCCCCATAGATGCCACTGGTACGCGATGGAATAGTAGGACGTTTGCCAATTCCACTTGCTGTTGGGAAACCCGTTGTTGGTATGTCTGATGTTGGACGAGCACCACTGAATCCAGTTCCGGTTGTAGGAAATGTTGACCCAGGTCTTTGGGGTTGTGTGAAGCCAAAAGATGGAGCTGTTGGGCCTACTTGTCCTCCGTAACTTGGGGTGGCAGGAAAACCAGCACCTGCTGAGGCAGTTGGAAACCCTACAACAGGTCGAACTCCACTACTACCGGAAGCGGTCGGTATTGCAGGTCCACTACTACCTAGTGGTACTTCTGGTCGGGGGTAATTGTATCCATTTTGAGCCTGGAATTAATTAATAAAATATATTTTAATATATAACATATATTTATTAATTAACAAAATATATCTAGATCTTTCAAAAGACCGATTTTGACAGTTGTTGTGTTCCATTGGGCAAACAATTTTTTTTTATCTCAGATCAATTTTGCAGATCTGGATTTTTCGCAGATCTACCGCTCGTTGCACTACCAGAAATACAATTGGTATACGTCAGTTTGACAAGAGTTAACGAGAATAAACGAGAATGGAAAAAGTTCTGTCAGGATCTCTCTGATACACGAAGCAGTGCTCGTATCCATAGAATTCTATCAAAACAGCACATTAATCAAATCGGATTAATTAAAAACAATACTGAGACCTATATGGAGAACGGCGTACAGACGCTATAGCTCTTAGCCGAAACCCACTTCCCAAACCACATACTAACACCAAATTCACATGAGCGCTTACTTAAGAGCAGAGCCAATAGACCAACATGAATGGACTGGGAAAGATCAAATGGAATTTTTCATGAAAGAAAAATAAAATGAGCCGTCAACTCATTTGCTCCTTTTAAAGCCCCTGGTGAGGATGGAATAATCCCAGCACTTCTCCAAAAAGGAAGCACACAAATAACCCCGTTTCTCATCAACATGTTCAGAGTTAGCTTTGCATGCGGTTACATACCAAAAAGTTAGAGAGAGCTAATGGTCAAGTTTATACCGAAAGCTGGTAGTAGACCAGGTGATCTCCCCAAATCTTACCGACTAAATAGCTTCACCTGCTGATTCCTTAAAACAATGGAAAAAATCATTGATAGACACATAATGGATGGTCCATTAAAAAGTAAGCCACAAAAACCAATATGCCTACCAACCAGGAAAATCGATAACTCATGCTCTTCAGGAACTCACCACCCGAATTGAGAAATACATAAAGAGCAAAGAAGTTGCTGTGGGTTGCTTCTTGACACCGAAGGATCTTTTGACAACACCGAACATGCCCGTATAGACAGATGCATCCATAAAACAGGCATAGACAGTACCACTTGTAAGTGGATAAAGCTCATCCAGGCAGTGACAAAATCAGGTTACGGCTGCGAAAGGTTGCCCACAAAGAGGTGTTTTATACCCCCTACTATGGTCCATCGTAGTAAATGAGCTACTAAACATACTCATCGATGATGGTTTTTTTGCGCAAGGATACGACAATGACATTGCGATCCTAATCAGAGGAAAATTCGAAGAAACAATCTTAGAACTCCTACAGAGTTCTCGTTGCCGACTGGTGGAAAAATGTTGGCTTAACTGTCAACCCCAAAAAAAGTAAAAGTTTACAAAAGGAGGTAATCGGGATAAACTAAAAAAAAACATTCTGCGTGGTGAAATAACAGAGTTTTCAAAAGAAGTCAAATATCTGGGACTAACTCTGGATGAAAAGCTCACTTGGAATTCTCAGCTCACAAAAACCATAGACAAAGCCAGTCACATATGCTCCCGCATGGTGGCAAAAAATGAAACAAAAGTCAACACAAGACAAACTCAAAAAACTTCAAAGACTAGCTTGTGTATGCTTGTGTATGCGCAATGAGAACAACTCCCACTGCAGCGCTGGAAGTTATTCTAAACCTTCAACCTCTACATCTGCAGATACAGAAAGAAGCCATGACAAATGCTTTCATGCTCATATTTGATAATGCCGATAACTCCAAGCTAATCTACCTGAAATTGTTATGGAACTGAATAAAGATAAAATACTTGGAATCACCATGACAGATAACTGTCTACCGAAATTCAACTTCAGCCAAAACGTCAAGGTAACATTCCCAAAACGTCAGAATTGGGAACAGAATAAACCAACATTTGCCAATGATTCTCATGTATGGTATACAGATGGATCAAAAACAAATAAAGAAGTTGGAGGTGGAACATACGGTGTTAAAACAAAAACATTCATCTACACAAGCATGGACAAATGTAACTCCGCATTTCAAGCAGGAATCTTTGCTATAACGGGTCCGCCATCTAACGTTTTTTTTTTTCAACTAGTGTTTATTTCGTGAATGGTAACACTTAGCTCATGTCTGATCCGACAGATAATTAGTTTTATCCTTCCGCTGAACGAATATGGTTGCGTATACGCTTGAACAACGGTGGGAAATATTGCGACATTACTTTGAAAATCATGGTAATGTTGCAGAATGTGTGCGAAAATTGCGTACGGATTTTGGAAGAAGAGAAGCACCGTCAGCTCCGTATGTTCGGTATCTTGTGAGAAAAGTGAAAGAAACTGGCATCCTCATCGATAAACCAAAGCGTGAAAAGCCAAAAACAGTGCGTTCTGCTGTGACAGAAAGTGTGCGTGAAGCGCCATCAACATCAATTCACCGTCGTTCTCAACAGTTGAACATTTCGGAGACATCATTGAGACGAATTTTGCATAAAGACCTTGGTATGACGCCATACAAAGTCCAATTGGTTCAGGAGTTGAAGCCAACTGACCATCCAATGCGTTTTCGCTTCGCTAAGTGGGCCTGCGATCGACTTAGAGAAGATGCCGATTTTGCCAAAAAAAATCATCTTTTCAGGTGAAGCTCATTTATCTTGGTGGGTATGTAAACAAGCAAAATTGTCGCATTTGGGGAACAGAGAACCCGCACGCATACATTGAAAAGCCGATATACCAAAAACAAGTCACTGTTTGGTGCGGATTTTGGTCCAGAGGCATAATTGGGCCACTTTTCTTCGAAAATGAGCAAGGAGTGGCCGTTACAGTCAATGGCGGTCGTTATCGGGCCATGTTGAACGAATTTTTGTTCACAAAAATTGTAGAGGATGATATTGGCACCATTTGGTTTCAACAGGACGGCGCTACGTGCCACACAGCCGAAGCTACACTCGATGTTTTGCGCCCTGTTTTTGAAGATCGCATTATCAGCCGCAGAGCTGATGTCGTTTGGCCACCTCGGAGCTGCTATTTGACACCGTTGGACTATTATTTGTGGGGTGCCGTAAAAGATAAGTGTTACACCGACAAGCCAGAGACAATTGACGCTTTAAAGATAAAACGCTTTAATCGTTAATGTGCTTAAAAATTGGACTGATCGTGTAGGCTACTGCATGGCCAGCCGAGGCAGCCATTTGAATGAAATTATATTCCATTATTAACCGGAAGGATTGTACTTTAAAAAAAAATATTCAGTAGTTTTTTTTTTATAGCATTTTCAAAAAAAAAATTTATTTGGCGGGCCCTTTAGAAATTTGTCTCAGAGAAAATCTAAATAAATCCATAACAAGCAAGAACATATGTATTTTCTCTGACAGCAAAGCAGCACTCATAGCCTTACAAAGTTACGAGATAACATCAAAACTAGTATGGGATTACCTACAACTACTCACATTGCTAGCCAGCACAAACAGAGCACATCTCATCTGAGTGCCAGGACACAGTGGACACGTAGGCAACAAAATAGCAGATATATACGAAATGCCCAGATAAGGATCGGCAACAACTTTCATGATGCCAAGACCATTCGAAACAACTCCTATATCTAAGTAGGAGTCAGATTCGTACTGTCACATGGTTCCTAACTGGACATTGTGAAGTCAAAAAACACCCCATGACTATGGGAGTAACTCAAGATAACACCTTCAGACTATGCAATGAGGACGAAGAATCAGCAGAACACATCCTGTGTCACTGTAACTGTCTAATCAGACTACGTCAACCCCAACTAGGTAAACACTACCTTAAGGCAGAGGAAATATCTGACAGCCCACTCAAAGATTTACTAGGATTTATCACAAAATCCGGTATCATAAGTGAGTCACAAAAATGTAACTGTCGCATGTGACAACACAGATAAACTTAATTGATTTTTAATTTTCACAAATCACTTTTTCTGATTTCTACATATTTGTATATATTGTCAAAATATGTGAAAAATGCTTTTCTTAAGGGTAGGTGTCCCATGCAAAAATAGGTTGGAGTTTTGCGCTAAATTGTGTAGCGCTCACAATTTTCCGAATATTTAAATGAAATAAACGGTGATCGATTGGAAATATGTTAAGCAAAGTACTTGTTTAGCATTTAAAAAACATTAAAATATCTTTGAGCCTCAAAACCGCCTGACATGTAGAAAAACCATACAAATAAGTTAGATGCTAATTGCGTTCCATTTTTATCTCTTTATATACATATTTTTTATTTTTTTTATATTTTTTTTCTACAGACAATAGATTTGCGCAGATAACACCGGTTGTTTTTTGTTGTGAATTTTAGTATTTATCCCGAAAAAAATGCACAAAACTATGAAAAATAAGGTAAATTTACAAAGTTTAACTAGATATAACTTCTAAAGTATAAAAGGTAACGAAGTCAAATTAGCTTTTTTACAAAGCTAATAGATATGTGCAGATACCGTTTTTTTTTTTTTTTTTTTTTTTTGTATTTTGTACAGTAATTTTTTGGTGACAAAATGGAAAAAAGGTGTTTTTTTTTTAAACGTTTTGGGTTTTTTGACTGGGAAATCGATAGTTATATTTCCTAATTTTTGGAAATAATTTTTTAACCAAGCGACAATATATAGGGCACAACGTACCGGTCTTAAAAACATGTTTTTTTTCTTCTAACATATTTAAATATGCAATTCAATATGACATTATTTGCAATGCCGCTGTGAAAAAAGGACAACCAAAATGATTCCGACATATTTTTTTTATTTTTTTTTGGTATTTGTATTATTTAATTCAAAATACAAAATATTTTTTTTCCACACGGTTTTTCAAATTTTGATGTTAGAAAAGTGGTCTATTTTACGTTTTTTACATAAAAAAAGATCGAATTCACGCACACAAAGAAGTTTGTTTCAAAATAATGTCACTAGGTGGTGAGTTGGTGACATTCTCTTTTCATTATTCTCTTCTGTAAATACAGGCACTAGGCAGGCGAGATTGTTATTATGTATGTATCTTTTGTTTACCTTTTCGGGTAGACTTGATGAAAGTTCGTGTGGACTTCACGTGGACATGGTACAGATCGTTACATTATTGAAATTTTGCTATCGCTGCTGATGAATTGTTTTGTATGCGTATGTTTGCACGTGACAGAAAGGGTTGAGTGGGAAGTAAGTCAAAGTGTAGGTACTTGTGTGTATAATTTTGATAATTTTTGTGAATAGTAAAGTGTTGTTTACTGTGTTATTTTTTTGCGGCAAATTCATTTGTGACACAACTTAAAAAAAAAATTTAATTGTTTATGTTATTTTTTATATTGTATATACATATGTATATTATATGTATATTATATGTATATATATATAATGTCTGAACAACATTTTTACAGAATATCAATATCTATATTTCATACATATAAAGTTTTTTGACACGCCCACTTTTTGGGGGCGTTTTTAGTAAAAAAACGTTTTTCGGTAGGTACATTTTTTAAAATAACGGGTCTGCCATTGGTGAAATACAGCTGCACATAATCGATAATGTGCTTAAAAATTGGACCGATCGTGTAGGCTACTGCATGGCCAGCCGAGGCAGCCATTTGAATGAAATTATTTTCCATTATTAACCGGAAGGATTGTACTTTCAAATAAAAAAAGAAATTTGAGAAAATATTCAGTAGTTTTTTTATAGCATTTTCAAAAAAAAAAAAAAAGTTATTTGGCGGACCCCTTATTTGAAAAAAACTTTTGATGCAGGATTATTGGTTATGATTATATAAACATTTCATACCCTACCCCATAGCATATGAAGGAGAAAAACGTTGTTTTTTGTCGAACAACAAAAGATTCTGATAAACTGTTTGAACTATGTCATTTTCTATATTATATTTATTAAATTTATTTGATTTTTTATTTACTAATTTAATTTTCCGAAACTTTACAATTTACATATTGATTGAAGGTATGTTGTAAAAAATCGTGTTTCGGAAGATCTTTCTTCAACGTCAACAACATTGACGAACGTTGAAATTGAAAGTGATCACGTAAAACATCAGGGTCAGGAATTTGAAATTCCTATGGAGGTGGACATTACAGTGAAGGACAACTGTAGTTTTGTTCCGGAGGGCAGGCGTATAATTGATTTAAATACATTTCTCAATAGTTTAAAAAACATTTCGCTGCACGGAAAAACGTTTTCGTTTTTTTTTAAATTCGACTCAAATAGTATTTGTTTGGTGAATTTGACACCTTGAACCTACAAAAATTAATTATAGCGGTTAAATTAACTTTCGTAAACTTCTTTTTTTATATAAGGTGCTTAGGTACCTTCATAACGAGCATTGATAGAAGATGGGGTGACAATTACCTAGATAAATATCTATCATTTTTTGTTATTTGATTTGAAAAATTTCATCCTACTATTGTTGCAACGAGAATCAGTAGCACTATTGTCTACCGTCCTATTATTTGAGTAATCGAATTTTCATCCAAACAAGTGTTTTCCTACATCTCATAAATTAAGAAAAAAGTTAACCTAGGTAAGGTTTACACATTTTTTTATAAGATATACAATGAAAACCTCAAAAACTGCTTTTACACCTCGCTGCGCGGCAGCCAGCAACAATTTTATCATTTTATCACCAAATCTGAAAGAAAATTACAACACAAAATATGTACACCAAACCAACCCTCAACTTGATTTTTTTCCTTCTCTTTCCATTTTTGTTTTCAAGTTATTTGCTTGGTGTCTGTATATTGCATATGTAGGTAGGTAGGTATATGTAATATTAGTCTGCGCTTGCTACTTTTTGTCTTTTCCTTCAGTTTTCGTTTGCGTTGAAGCAAAGAGCACATGAGTAAAATTAAAGAGAGCTTACCAACACATTCAAATGCATTTACATGAAATTTGAGTTGGTCGGTCTGGGACACCTACCCTTAAGCGTATGAGTCACACACATTTGGTGAAGTCTGATTGACGAAAATCAAAGCAAGTTTAATTTTGCATGATGAGCATTATGCTGATTGATGTGTGTAAGGGTTGGATTGACTTAATTACTTCATTGTGTTTTATGTCGCGGAAGAAGAACATGACGCAAGTGGAAAATTAAAGGACGATGAAGACCGGGTACTCATCGCACATTCGTACTCCACAAAAACTCACAAAAACAAACAATTTCACGTCAATTGATTGACCGTGTAAGAACTGCTTTACTTTGAATTTTATAAAATAGAGATTGCTACGATTCCAAAATTATTTTCAATGCCCCTCTCTCGTGATGATTTTACAAACCATCTAAGCAGAATCAACTGTCACGAAAGCTTATTTAAAACCAGTCGTTCAGGGATAAGACTGTCCATCGTGCAAGAAATACAAACTCACACATCAATGCTTGTAAGACTAAGCTAGCCCCTTGGTCTGAACCAATCTCTTGCGCCACTAATTTGTATTTGTAATCTGTTTTGTATTTTTAGGCTCGAATAATATCAATCCTGTTCTCGACTTTTGTGCAACAAAAATTTAACATTTGTATCAGCAATCATTTTTACAAATGTCTTTTTGGAAAATCCCTTAATTTTTATTGTTATAGCCTGTTTCATTGACATATTATATTTAGCGAAACCACAATTTAATAAAAACCGGAACTAGTTTCAAGATTTTTAGACTTTGACATCAAAAGCATGACAAAATTCACCATTTTTCACTTTTATTCAAAAGATGGCGCATAAAACAGGTATTATTTCTGAACATTGAATATGACGTTTATTTTATTTAATACCTTCATCATACCTTTTTGAATAAATGCACTTGCACTAATAATACTTTTTAATGGCTAAAAATGGTGCTTGCCAAGACATGTAGCCAGAAGAACTACATGTCTTGGAACCAGTGCTTGGTTGTATACTGGAAATTCATTAAAAATACACTAAATATGTCAATCATCTTTTAAATGTGTAATTATTGTTATTTTTAACAACAGTGTCGCATTTATTTTTGTTAAACTTTGAGCATTCTTTGATTTACATTTACTGTAAGGATATAAAAATATTATTCACCCAACATGTAAACGAAGGTATATGTATACCAAAGAACACAGCCACTTTAGCACCATTTTAAACTTAGCACACACCTCAATTCAACTTGGTTATGCATGAACAAATATTTAGGATGCGTCTACCAAAATTAAGCAAGCCTACAGTCGATTCTATACCAATTTAACCTTCTACACTAGTTTAATGCACGTCATTTCTTAAGCTGACACTAAACTTTATTAAGCCCCACTCTATAGTAATGACACACAGTTTCCCAAAGTATACTCACAATGCATAGATGACTTGCCAGCAACAATCCTGTTGAGAAAAGAAATAAAAATTAATTAAAATAAATTAATTAACTAACTAAAACCCCATCTTAACCCCTTAACCCGTAACTAACAAAAAAAAAACGAAACAAATGAAGAAAATTAAACAAAACCGCCTTAAGCCGCCAAATACGAATACAGACGTAGTTATTAGGCCAAGATCGCGATTCTTATCGAAGAAGTTATTTATCATCGGATTTCATTTTCTCGTATTCCACCATTCCACTTGATAATAAAACAAAAGCATGTTACAAAAAAAAACGTCCAAAGCGAGCACAGAAGACCCACAAACGGTTGAGGAAAAAGATGCAATTTCCCGTTTGAAGGAAATCGCATCGCTCATATATACTACTTGCACACATTCACATGTTGTGCGCCCAGCCAGTGCATCATCAATAATGCATTCAAACTTGGACCGGAAAACACTAACTTATGAGGGTTTCAGGGTTAAAATCCTCCACCGACACTCAACACGCACTCTACCTACCAAATATAATCACGAGCTTCTTCCTGTGTGCTTCCATTTGTCCCATTTTTATTTTATTCTTATGGTTGTCCTGTTTTCAATTAGTCAACTGTCAACTGTCAACGCAAATGTGCGTTTGATTCGAAATTTTTATGAAACTGATTTGATTTGAAGGATTTGGTGAGATGCCGTGCTTGACGGTGCGTGATTCTATGGTATTCTCATGTAACTGAACATCTAAAGACTGACCAAGTACTCATCACCTTCTGCGGCTATTTATACTGAGAACATTTTTCTCTGCATTCTGCAGATTCGTTTGCTTTGGCGTCTGTTTGCATTGAGACGCGGCGCGTCTAATTCCGTTGCAAATTGAAGTTTGAAATTTACGAGATGCGATTGTTTATCTCTTGCATTCAAAGCTAGCCATTCTCTTGAGAATTTTTCATATAGCTCTCTGTGCCGCCTACCAAAGCTAGAGAGTGGGAGTCGATGATGGGCTTCGTTGGCGGCTTTTGGATTGATATTGCTTGATACGTTTGATTAGGGCTGAGTACGAGTACGAGTATACAAATGCAGTTGAGTTATGCTGGGATTTTGAAATATTTTCAAAATGGTTAAGCTTTTGATTGATTATGAGCTGATAACGTCAATTTGAGTGCAAGTACTATGTGATGTCCTCAAGCAGTGGGTAATGTCCGTCAGGGAAGCTAATTATCGCCGGGTAAGGTTTCTTAATGGTAGTCATTGTTGTCTGAAAAATACGGACACTACATAAAAGCATTTCCAGTTAATATTCTGGAAAATAACATTATTAAGGTGCATTTTCATCACTTTGCTTGTTACAGTCTTTTTGTGGCATATGTGGCATGAGGAAAGCTGAAAAAAAGTATTTCTTTGACTCTATATGGGTCTAAAACTGAAACGGGGGTAGGTGGAGGTGTCTTCACCGCGATGCTCAACCTGACCATATCCTTTCGCCTTCCCAATCATTGTAGCGTTTTCCAGGCGGAAATCATGACAATCAAAGAAGCCCTGTCCTGGCTGAGTTGTAATGTAATATCCGCGAAGAATATTAGCATCGTCAGTGACAGCCAAGCGGCAATCAAATCTTTGAGATCTACCGCATTCACTTCAAAATCAGCCCACGAATGCCGACTGTCTATTAACGAGATGGCAGAGCTATTTATCATTCACCTATTTTGGGTGCCGGGGCACAGTGATATCCCAGGGAATTGTAGGGCGGACGAGCTTGATTTTCTACCACATGTAGAAACGTTAGGCATGTCCCTTGCTACTTAAACTAGATGCGATCAAAAAAGCTAATTGTAGATAGACAAACGGCTCAACGTGTCTTATACCCCGGCAAATCTGGCCCACATATAGCCAGAAACGCTCCCTCAGTTTAATAATACTGAACAGATCTACCATCAGCACCATTTCCGACGGATACCTCGATAGGGCTGATAATGACCAATTTGTACTGAAGGAAAGCCACTAAATCTGATAGGAATACCCCTACTTACTAGAGAGACATCCAACTATACTAGTCCTTGATCTTTTCAGGTTATCTATTTCTATATCTTCGTCCAAACAGCTTCTACTGAACTCATTGCTAAAGAGGCCTAGTCTTTTTGCGTGTAGGCATATAGGACAATGTCCTGTGAGGACATCGATTATGGTGCTGATGATTGTTCTGTTCCGCATTGTCAAGCAGATAAAGCGCTTCTGGTTATAGTTTGGACAAAGTTGCTTGGATATCAGACACGTTGTGCCGTTTACCCATCTGCGGTTTGCTTTCTTGATCGCATCCAGTTTGATCTGAAATTTACGTGAAATTTGTGGGTGGCCGTGGTGTAGTGGTAATGTGTTCGCTTGTTGAGTGGAAGGTTGCGCGTCCAATCCCAGCCAAAAACCATGAGACTTTTATTCAAAGAAATAAAAAAGGTCGGTAGTTACTCCTAGAAGTAAACACCATCTTAAAAGCTCTGCGAATTTAATGAACACAAAAAACAGTGACTCCCCGAAGTAAGTTCGGATACCACCCATGGAGTAAGTCTCCACTACATCCAAAAATCTTTCCTATCACTCTCTTTC
This sequence comes from Rhingia campestris, assembly GCA_932526625.1. NCBI lineage: Eukaryota > Metazoa > Arthropoda > Insecta > Diptera > Syrphidae > Rhingia > Rhingia campestris. The sequence continues at coordinate 32,936,750 of OW052183.1, forward strand.
TTCCCCTTCTCTAACGCTCGTACTGTGGTCAAACATTTAAAGGGTATTCATAACCCCTTGAGTGCGCGTAAATTATAAAAAAACATATGGAAGGCTACAATCCGCTGTGCGGATCGTTGAATACCCTATCCCATCCTATCTGTAAAACTTAAATCTCCAAAAAGTGGACATGGCTAAGCACACGATGTGGATAAAATAAAGAAAATGTCATGGTGACAACAAATTCATCAGACTGCTTATAAAAAACTTTAACGGTTCTACAAAAGACAAGGTTTTCTCCTGCATATGTTATGGGGTAGTGTATAAAAATGGTTTTTATATAAAAACGCCCCCAAAAAGTGGGCGTGGGTTAAAATGGTCTATGGACGAAATGTTCATATTTATATTACTAATGATTCTGCATCAAAATTTTTTTCGAAAATTTTAAAATTTGACCGAAAAACGTTTTTTATTAAAAACGCCCCCAAAAAGAGGGCGTGGCAAAAAACTTTATATGAACGAAATACAGATATTCAGATTGTCTAAATATGTTGTTCAGAAAGTTTTTCAAAATTCCTTATGGTTTGGCCAAAAAATACGTTTTTCTAAAAAGGGGGCGTGGCAGTGGGCGGATTTCAAAAATTTTTACAATTGTTCTGCTGGGAGCAACAAAGAGCACGTGTACCAAATTTCATCCTTCTAGCTCAAAATTTAAGGCCCAAAAACTGGTGACGTACGGACGGACGGACGGACGGACAGACATGGCTAAATCGACTCAGCTATCGATTCTGAGTCGATCCATATACTTTGAGGTATATGTAGCTAAATTATTTCTCTATGTTACAAACTATGTATCAAAACTAATATAACCCTATGGGATAGGGTATAAACAAAAAAAGAGAGGGCCATACCTAACATATCTACAGGCGGTAGAATGTCAAGGGTAGAGCCCTGTCTGGAGTAGGAAATATACTTGATGTGTCCCTGATAGAGACCTAGGTTGCTTCAAGTAGGCAACGGATGGTCGCGAAGGATTCGAAGGAAACTGGTGGCGAGCTTCACTTTCACTGCGGTCAATTACCTCGAATTCCAGATGTCAGCATGTGGCTAAATGTCCTGACAGAGATTTTGTAAGGCAGATGATTAGCCATTTTAAGCTCTTTGGCATTCATCGTGGTGACTTCTACCGAACTTAGTCTTTTGGACGCGATTTCCTAGGAGGAGCTGGCGAAACGTTGAAGCTGTTCTTTCGCCCAGCTCAGAGACGAGTTTAACGGAAGGGAATTTTTGGATGCAGCAATCAGATTATGGAGTGCACGTTTATTCTTGACAGGATTGACCTGATTGTAGATAGAGGATGGTTGATTTATAATAGATTTGGTATAGAATAAAGATCGGGTGTACCCCTCGCATCTCATGGCTACATATCTTCCCCGATGGCACGGATGCGTTAACAGCCATAGAGGTATGACGCACCCTGACAAACCCATCAACTACTATTGGTTTTCCCATAGTCCTTACGTTGTTGAGGGCTCAGTGGCGCGATGGTTAGTCCGATGAACTACCACGCAGAAGGCCTGGGTTCGATTCCCAGCCGTAGCAACACCTAAATGACTTTTCACTGGACCTCCTTTCGTAATGGTCTGACAAATCATCCGAGTAGTATTAATTGTCAGGAAAAGCTTATCTCAGATTCGGATTCGGCATAAAACAGGTGGCCCCGCCATCGTGCAAGAAGTACACACGCACGCATGAATGGTTGTGAGAATGCTAGGCCCTGTGTACTAACGAGCCTGATGCAGAAAAAAAATAATTGTTTTATAATCGTTCCCCTTGAAGCGATGCACCTTCGGGGTTTCTACCTTTCCGCATTTACCTACTTGGTTTTCAAAAGTCATTTTTGCTTGGCTACAGCAGTGCTTCTAAGTGTCACTCCTAAGGTGCTGTGAAAGGGTTTTTTTGTAGGACCGTACTCCCGTTTTTTGTTATGTGTTTTTGTTTCTTTTAGTGTGTTCATAACTTGGGTCTCAAGAGTATCGGAGAAAAATCGTTCCACCTACACATAGATCCGCATTATGGCAGGTTAATCCGCAGGCTGCCTGTTATCCCAATACTCCGTTAGTGACTAAGCATTGACAGACTTGCAACAGACAGACAGACAAGTTAAGCAATGAAACAACTTAGGTTTCGTCACTTTCGTAATTTCAACCAGGAACTCGACGCATTAACCACTAAGCCACTCGATAAATGCACAACTCCACAACTCCATTTCCCCTCATTTCACAAATAAATGATCTTTTAGACGACAAATAAACAAAAAAATAGACAAAACATATCTATTAGAGCTACCATTTTACATCAGCAATTATTTAATCCCTTTCTAAATTAAGTTACTTTTAAGAGCTATGTGATGTTTTCAATCAGCCAATTTCATTTTCCTTAATAAGCTCCAAATGAGACCAGGCTTTGAATCAGAGATCAGGTAAAGAAGAGATAAGAAACTTTTCACGACTTTACATTTTGCCTACAAGCTAATCGTGGAATTTTCCAGGATTTTGACAGATAAATTGATACACACATTCCTTGTTTCACATACACTTGTTTGCAGCCCAGCTAATTTATGTGTCAAAACGACACGTAAGAAATCGGGTGATAAAGGGGAAGACGTACGAAAGTTCCCTATCTCTCCCTTTATTGATCTCTGCTTTGAATGCACCTCCCATGTTTGGAGTTTGTCCGTAAAATAAGAATTAAGCTTACTGGAATAAATTCTAACAGGGTTACTGGTATAAATTCTAAGATTGGCAAAGCTGCCTAACCGTTAGCACTGGGTAAATTGTGCTCTTGGAGAAATTAACGCAAATTTTGACTTAAGAGTGGTTTGCTTCCTTCTGTTAAAATGTAAGCCTCGTTTTAGTTCTCTTTTAAAGTATTTCGCGTATATAGTTTAAAAAAATATAAAAAAAACATTCGATCTATGTGACAGCTGATAACAAAGTTTAATCCGAGAAAAAACGAGTATGGTATATTCTGTTTGACAAAATCCTTGGCGAAATTATACGGTGCCGTGATATAACGCCGAACATTGCTTGTGAAATAAAGCCGAATGCAGAGAGGGGGTAAATACTTTATGGCTGAAACACAATCATGCTTTGGAGCTTCGCTTTACCAACGTTACGCCCAACTGCTTTGCGCACGCTTTGACATATTTATTTTCTCAGCAGTTTCAACTTCTGCTACAAAAATGGAGGAAATGATTAAAATCTTTGCTAAAAATATCGTATTCCACAACCTTCTCAGAAAATAATACAGAAAACAACAACAAATATTTTGACAATTCACACTTTTTCCAACCTTTGCTTTGCCCATGGCGCTTTACAGCAACGTTACGTTAAGATTTTACGTTTTTATACCCTATCCCATAGGGATAGGACAGTTTTTTCAATAAAAAACTGTTTTCGGTCAAATTTTAAACTTTTCGAAAAAATTTTTGATGCAGAATCATTAACATTATTAATATGAACATTTCGTCTTTATACCATTTTAACCCACGCCCACTTTTTGGGGGCGTTTTTATAAAGAAACCATTTTTATACACTACCCCATAACATATGAAGTAGAAAACCTAGTCTTTTGTAGAACCGTAAAAGTGTTTTGTAAGCAGTCTGAAGATTTAGTTGTCACTATATCATTTTTTCTATTTTATCCACATCGTATTTTTAGCCATGCCCACTTTTTTTTTGGGATTTTAGTTTTATGGATAGGATGGGATAGGGTATTCAACGATCCGCACAGCGGATTGTAGCCTCTCATATGTTTCATTTTGAGGTGGAAACTCAACGCCAGGCAAAGCTAAATTGGGGTAGGTAACATTGATTTCATATGGTTGAACTAGGTGCGTCAGCCAACGCAACGCACCAAAGCGTGATTGTGTTTCAGCCATTACTCACATCCGAGTTTGTGTGTATGCAAAGTTTGACTATGATCCTGCAAGCCCCCCGCTTGGGCTCACTATTGGATTTGGAAAGGGTACGAAATTGGATGTATGCAAAGTGAAATAAGGCCTAACATGGAAATTCGGCGTCACCTTATTATACTAAATAGTATCATTATGAGATTGTGCCGTTGTCTAGTTAGCTAAGAATATGCATTATTTGCATAATGGTTGACCAAATCATTTTTATTTCAATACGATGGTATATCGGAAAAAGCCCTACATAAAAATTGTCCGTGTATTATTGAATAGGGAACGAACACACAATTAAATTACAGTGTGGTGTTAAGTTATTAAAAATATACAGATGCCCGATTAAGGTCAAATCCTTTTACTAAGAATATATATGTGGATTTTCCTACTCTTCTTAACAATTCAGTGTTACGTATAAATTAAATAACAACAAATCTTCACTTTAATTTCAACTACACAGGGTTTATCCATGGTTCGCTTAGGTAGAACCATGGATAGCTAAAAAATTTCAATTAATCGGATAAATGAATATTTTTCTTAAATTAAGCGGGACCTGGCAAATTAAGAACACCCTTATTCATTAGAATTCACTAAAACACATCTGAACCATTGTACAGTTATACAGTGCATAAGTATTTATGCAGCCTTTAATCAGGGTCACACTAGTACTTATTCAAAAACATAACAAGGTTTGTGTCTGTTCCACAACTCGGCAGAGCTACCAAGGGCTAATTTTTATGGTTGCGAAACTCAGTGCTACTACTTTGTTATACCCTATCCCATAGGGGTATATTAGTTTTGATACTTAGTTTGTAACATAGAGAAATAATTTAGCTACATATACCTCAAAGTATATGGATCGACTCAGAATCGCTAGCTGAGTCGAATTAGCCATGTCTGTCTGTCCGTCCGTCCGTCCGTCCGTCCGTCCGTCTGTACGTCACCGATTTTCAGGCCTTAAATTTTGAGCTAGGATAATGAAATTTGGTATATAGGATCCTCGTCTCTGCCTACAGAACAAGTGTAAAAAATTTTGAAATCCGCCCACTGCCACGCCCCCTTTTAAGAAAAACTCAGTTTTTGACCAAACCGTAAGGAATTTTAAAAAAGTTTCTGAACAACATATTTAGACAATATTAATATCTATATTTCGTCCATATAAAGTTTTTTGCCACGCCCACTTTTTGGGGGCGTTTTCAATTAAAAACTGTTTTCGGTCAAATTTTAATTTTTCGAAAAAAAATTTGATGCAGAATCATTAACATTATTAATATGAACATTTCGTCTATATACCATTTTAACCCACGCCCACTTTTTGGGGGCGTTTTTATATAAAAACCATTTTTATACCCTACCCCATAGCATATGCAGCAGAAAACATTGTCTTTTGTAGAACCGTAAAAGTTTTTTATAAGCAGTCTGAAGAATTTGTTGTCACCATGTCATTTTCTTTATTTTATCCACATCGTGTTTTTAGCCATGTCCACTTTTTGGGGATTTTAGTTTTACAGATAGGATGGGATAGGGTATTTAACGATCCGCACAGTGGATTGTAGCCTTCTCATATGTTTTTAAACAATTTTATAACATTTTGGTTACTTGGGTTGACTTAGGGCCGATTTTTCAATTGCCAGATTACACTTAACAGTCAGATAAGACAAAAAGACAAAAAGAGGCGTATAGCACTTATTCTAGGTATATAACAGTTATCTGGCGAATGAAATTATCTCCTCAGTAAGCAGGGTAAACTTTGACTGACAGTTTATGAACTGTCAAAAGTGAGAAAACTAGTCTGCTAGCTCTAACATATAAGATTTTCACTAAATCTCTCTTTTTATTTCAGTTTCGTGAAGTTAGACACAATTGAGTTTGACATAATCGTTCACTTATGATCTAGGAGTTATTCAATGATTGAAAAACCAACATCTACTTATCTAGTAGATAAAGAGTGGAATACATTTATTCATTAGACAGCAATAAGACTGTTTAACTGACAATTGAAAAGCCGGCCCTTTATAACATACAATGTTTGGTCTGTAGATAAAGAAGAATAAGCATTTGAATAAATTAAACCGTGAATAACAACTGCTAAAATAAAAAAAATCACCTTGGACGATTGTTTATTCAACTTAAAATGGTCTCATCGTTAACCCTGGAGGTAAGATGCTTATGAAAAATTTAGATAAAAAACTTAAAACATGCGTTTAGGTTATGCGTCCTTTATTAAACGTTGTGTAAGTTTTATGAGTAAGGTTTTTGCGTTTCGAGGCATTTTAATGCCTGCAAAACTTTATACACTCCTCGTAATGGGTTTATAAATACGGCTGCAAATATTAAAAAAAAATAGAAATTTCCAGAAATAAGTTTAAGCGGTTAAACTATTTTAAATAAATAAAAATTTACAATTTTTCGTAAGCGAGAAAAATATTCGGATAAAATTAATAAAATTATGAATGTCAGTAATAGACATTAATAAATTTGTGCTGCGTAAGCGTATCTCGGCTGCTGTATCGGAAGAAAATCTCTGAATGATCCGTAAGTGTAACTCGCGTAATATCTTGACGAGTATGCCCAAACGGTGCATTTTGGGGTTGCCTCTGGCTGTTCATTGACCGAAATGCGGAAATTTTGATTTTTAACGTAGCCTTTTAACCAAAATGAGCTTCGTCGCTAAAAACAATTTTTCGATAAAAAAAAAAAATGGATCAAAGTAATTCTTGAAAAAGCTGTATTTTATACGTCCTTCTAGGGGTCCTTCTTCATCCTCACTTTCCGACTCTAAGAATATCATTTTTTTTTGAATTTATAAAATGATTTACAAATTTAAAATTCAAAAATACTCATTTGACACTTCACATTATAGTTCACAATGACATATTTAATTACCTACCAATCACAATCAAACTAGTTTCAAGTTAGGTGCTACCAAGAAACATTTGTTTCGAGTGGCAGGTCGATCAACAATCCTCAATTGAATCAATTTAAGTGCTGGCACCCCTGAACACATGCGTCATAAATACAAGCCAGTTGACAACTAATAAGTGCAAAAACACCGCTATTGAAAAAATGATCTACTATTAGATTACTCGTTAGAATGGTTTGCCAAGGAAAAAAGGACGCCTCTCTAAACCTGATATACCCATTTTTAATAGGTTTCACTGAGTAACACAAATTTAACGTTTTAATAAGTGTGTGCAAAACATTTATGTATTTTTAATTAATTAAAATTGAGGAAAAACTTAAGTGTCATACCAGCATAAAGCGAAACAAATGTATCTGTCAAAAATTATGTTTCGTTAACTTTTTTTTAAATTAAATTGAAGGCATGAAATGAAAAACAATACAGTTATTCATGCAACATCGGAAAGTCGTCGTAAACGTTGTAAACGTGATAAAATTACGACGTGATAAATGAACTGTCAAAATTTGTATTGGAAATCTTTTCCAACAATATCGGAATTTTCTCACAGGAATTCGGTGCGTAAACTGTGATGGTAAACGTTGTTAACTTTTGAAATGCTATTTTGACATTTAATGAGTCACATTCACACATCAAACGTATGCGCTAAACCGAAAAAAAATTATCGAGAACGGAAAGAGAACAATAGAAACAACAATCTATCAATAAAGAAATTACTAAAATGAGATTCAATTCAGTGGGTTACCGCATAATTTAGTGGTGTAGTCTTAGAGTCGTTCATGAAACGTCATCGTAAAATTACAATCTTTCGCACGTAATACAATTACGACGTTGCATGAATACCCTTAATATAACTACTTAATTCGCAAGTTTAAATTATATAAAATAGGATATGAAACACATAAAGGGTGTTTGTTTTAGAGCTATAGAACTTTAAGTTGGCAACACTATTTTAACTGGCGCCCATTTTGTCAGCTGTCAAGTGATTTATTTTTTATACCCTATCCCATAGGGGGGTATATTAGTTTTGATACATAGTTTGTAACATAGAGAAATAATTTTGCTACATATACCTCAAAGTATATGGATCGACTCAGAATCGCTAGCTGAGTCGAATTAGCCATGTCTGTCTGTCCGTCCGTCCGTCTGTCTGTTCATCACCGATTTTTGGGCCTTTAATTTTGAGCTAGGATAATGAAATTCGGTATAGAGGATCCTTGTCCGAGTCACCAGAACAAGTGTAAAAATTTTTAAAATCCGCGCACTGCCACGCGCCCTATTACGGAAAACGTTTTTTTTGTTGCCAAACCGTAAAGAATTTTAAAAAAGTGTCCGAGCAGCATATTTAGAGAATCGAATTATCTATATTCGCCCACTTTTTGGGGGCGTTTTAAAAAAAAACGTTTTTTAGTAAAATTTTTGAATTTTCGGAAAAAATTTTGTATGCACGATCATTGATAGTATTAATATAAACATTTCCTCAATAGACCATTCTAACCCACGCCCACTGTTTAGGGGCGTTTTCTTACAAAAACCATTTGTATTCCCTACCTGAAGGCATATGCAATAGAAAAACGTTGTTTTTTGTCGAACCATACAAGAATTTGATAAACCTTCTGAACAATATGTTGTAATAACGTCATTTTCAATACTTTATGACCATAAAGACCACATTTTGGGGATATTAATTTTAAGGATAGGATGGGATAGGGTATTAAACGATCCGCACAGCGGATTTTAGCATTCTCATATGTTTTTAGTTTGGTTTGTGACGTCTGAACAACGCTTCCAATTTGTGCAAATTTATTTTTAAAATAATGGTTCTGTTCGAAATACGTATCGCGTACTACATCCATTTTACGGTCAACGTAATCGTTCATCAGAGTAATTAATTCGATTAAGTATGGAACGTTTTCGCAAAACGTTTACTCTAAATGATAATACGCATCCACAGAGACGTCGCGTCGTACAGTGCGTACAGAAGAAGTCATTGCTGCTGTAGAGCGTAGCGTAGAGGAAGACCCGGATCAGTCTATCCGCCATCGTGCACAGGAATTGGATATGTGTCCATCCACTTTATGGACGATTTTGCGGAAAGATCTTGGCCTGCGTGCTTACAAAATCTAACTCAAATGGGCCGAACAAAAGATTGCCGTTGATCCCAATATTCATAAACGAATTGTGTTGAGCGATGATGCTCACTTTTGGTTGAATGGATACTTCAATACAAAACTGCCATATTTGGAGTGATGACAAGCCTCAAGTGTACATCCGTTACATCCACAGAAACTGACTGTTTGGTGTGCTTTACGGATTGGCGGAATAATTGGTCCGTACTTCTTTAAAAACGATGTTGGCCAGAATGTTACAGTCAATGGTGAACGCTATAGAGACATGATTACTGACTTTTTCGTTCATCAATTGAACAACCATGATGTGCAGGAGCTGTGGTTTCAACAAGACTGCGCAACATGTCACACAGCTCGTGCCACAATTTATTTGTTGACGGAAACGTTCGTTGAGCGCATTATTTCGCGTTTTGTTCCTGTGAATTGGCTTCTAAGATCGCGTGATTTAACGCCGTTTGACTATTTTCTGTGGGGATATGTGAAGTCGGTAGTCTACGCCGGTAAAACCGGAACGATTGACCAGCCGCGTTATCGAAAATTGGAACTCCAGATTAGACTACGTGGCCGTCATATGCCAGAAATCATATTTAAATTATAATGTCAGAAGATTATCTTTCGAATAAAGTAAATTTCATGTCAATTTAAAAAAATCATCTTCGTTTTATTCCATTTCGAAGTTTTATACCTCTAAAAAACACAATTTTTATGGAATCACGTTAATGGATTTCTCGGAGATCTATGAGGGATCTGTAAGTGAAACATCGTTTCGGAACTTGCACTCAAATGTGCGAAAGTAACCATGAAAATTGTTAAATCAAATGCGTTAAATCCACGTATTCTTCTTCTTTCACAACATAACGGGTGATTTTTTAGCTGGTTTGGTTTTGGCAACACTGGTTTTGACAGCTGACGTGTGTTTAGTACCTTGTGTCACTGTCAAACAGCTTCAGTTTGGTTTGCAATTTAACCATGGATCGTCTTACAAATGAACAACGCTTGCAAATTATTGAATTTTACTATCAAAATTCGTGCTCGGTTCGAAATGTTCATCGCGCGCTGCTTCCATTTTATGATCGGCATTCTCGACCTTCTGAGCAGTCTATTCGGAAGATTGTGACTAAATTTCGCACCAAATTTACTTTGTTGGACAATAAACCACCAACACGTTTACGTACTGTGCGTAGTGAAGAAAATATTGCGGCCGTATCAGCTAGTGTGACAGAAGACCGCGAAATGTCGATTCGGCGCCGTTCCCAGCAGTTAGGCCTTTGTTACAGCACTACGTGGAAAATTTTGCGGTAGGATTTGGGCGTAAAGCCTTTTAAGATACAGCTGGTGCAAGAACTAAAGCCAGCCGACCTACCACAACGCCGAATTTTTGGTGAATGGGCTCTTGGAAAGCTGGCAAGCTGGATCCGCTTTTTTATCGAAAAATTGTGTTCAGCGATGAGGCTCATTTTTGGTTGAATGGGTACGTAAATAAGCAAAATTGCCGCATTTGGAGTGAAGATCAGCCAGAAGCATTGCAACAGCTACCAATGCATCCCGAAAAAGCCACTGTTTGGTGCGGTTTATGGGCCGGCGGCATTATTGGGCCATATTTCTTCAAAGATGATGCGAATCGCAGCGTTACTGTCAATGGTGAACGCTACCGAGCGATGATAACAAACTTTTTTTTGCCCGAAATGGAAGTTCTTGACTTGCATGATATGTGGTTTCAACAAGACGGTGCCACATGCCACACAGCACGCGAAACAATGGTGCAATTGCGAGGCGAGTTTGGTGAACAGTTAATTTCACGTATCGGGCCGGTCAATTGGCCGCCTAGATCGTGCGATTTGACACCATTAGATTATTTTTTGTGGGGGTATGTCAAGGCTAATGTCTATAGGGACAAGCCCGCTGGAAGCCGCACTGGAAGCCAACATCCATGCATTCATTCGTGAGATACCGGCCGATATGTGTGAAATAGTATGCCAAAATTGGACTCAGCGGATGGGCTACCTGAGACGCAGCCGCGGTCAACATTTGCATGAAATTATGTTTAAAAATTGAATTGCAAGGTTCGAACTATCGATTCAAATAAATATTTCATTCATTTTTTTGAATTTTTTGTGTGTTTTTTTTTTAAAAAAGTTCTAAACCTCTTACAAAATCACCCTTTATAACCATATTATATACGATATATAGTCCTCGATATCTTTTAGTTTATAGCATTGTAGCATTGGTCCACTTAACTGTTCCATATTTCGTGTATTTGCAACTTGATCCACATATCGTCATGAGCACAAGAACACAAGAATGTCTACTCAGAATATATATTTTTTTATAATTGCTTATTATAATTTTTTTAATTAATCCGTGACATCACCACTTGTATTAGACTTGTTTATCAGCGCTCATATAACAAAACAACAAACGTTTAGAGAGGGATTACTATTAATGCTAATTGATTGGCTAAACGAGCAGTATACAATTTTATTACATTTTGACTGTACCGTTGAAGTATGATTATTTTTGTTAGGATTTTTGGTTTAAGTAAATCAGGTACTTTTAATCTTTTCCCATTTTGTAAGTCCAGATCGCGGTTGACACCGAGTTAATTATTAAGTGCAAATAATTTTGCTGGAGCAATCGACTGTATCCACAAAGTCAATTGATGCGGCTATGATATCAAACATTTTCATTGAAATGAAATGAATAAATTAAATTGAAATGAATGAAATAGCACTTTTTGACATTAGCTGTCACTTCGATGAGAGACAACTCCAAACCGGGCTTCAAAAATGTATTCACTTTCTTTGAAGAGATTATTGACAGAGTTATCTCATCTTGTATTTTTTTTTTCAATTTTGCACAAGGGTTAGAGAAGCGGAAGAAAGAGAGTGTTAGGAAAGATTTTGGATGTAGTGGAGACCTACTGCATGGGTGGTGTCCGAACTAACTTTGGGGAGTTATTGTTTGTTGTGTTCGTTATATTCGCAGAACTTTCAAATTGGTTTGTACTTTTAGGAGCAATTACCGAATTGTTTTTATATCTTTGAATAAATTTTCATGGATTTTGGCTGGGATTGAACGAACACGCAACCTTCCACTCAACAGGCGAACACATTATCTCCAAACCGCGGTCACCAACTTATGGTCACGTGGCACTCAAATATGGCCAGTCATGGGCGTTTTCAACTCTTACGGATCTTAACAAACTCTCCGAAAAATCCTTAAATAAAACATGATTCCTCACTTTGCAAAACGAAGATTTTCTGGAATACGCTGAATGTAAAATTTATAGGAATTGTCTCCGAGTTTGGGCGGTATACCAAAACTAGAGATGGCTCTGTTTAACTCGCCTCTATAAATGCTGTCGTATGCGGTTTGAACTCGACGAATAGGTGCTGAGTATCGATTTGGACTTCTTGGGTTTTCTTCCAGGATCTGCCGAAGTGTGAAAATTTGATCGGTTGTGGACTTTCCTGGCCTAAAACCACACTGCTAAGGGCCGATCAGGTTGTTGGTAAACGGTTTCAGGCGTTCACATAGCACGGTAGATAGGATCTTGTAGGCGATGTTGAGGAGACTTATGCCTCTGTAGTTGGCGCAGTTCAGAGCGTATCCTTTTGTGCGGATCTGGCAAACGAAGCTGAGGTTCCATTCTTCAGGCATACTTTCATCCAACCAGATGTAGCTTATCGCCGTCTTTTCCAGCAGCCATGTTAAGCTTGAGTTATGCTATTGCTATCCTCACTTTACTTAGGTCGGGTGGTTTGTAGTTTTCGCTGTCGTCGCCAATATTGAATGGTTCGTTCTGCCTGACAGCAGAATGTTGTTCGTCATCGCCGTTTAACAGTCTGCATAAGTGGTTCTTCCATATCCTCAGCATCGACTGTGTCTCAACTACGATATTTCCTTTTCATCTCGCCAGGATTCTGTTCGAGCCTTCTATCCTTGGCTTTGACGTTTTACACTTTGGAAAAACTTGCGAACATAGTTTCTGCAGTGGTACCTCTCTATATCCTCGTTCACGCGCTTTTCTTGCTCTTTTTTCTTGTCTCTGGAAAGCCAGTGTTCTTTCCTTCTTCGTTGCCTCAATGACAGCTCTCATCTTCACCTGCCTTAGCCTTGTAGGCCTCGTTCTTGGCTGCGATCATCTGTCGGCATTCCTCATCAAACCAGGGGTTTCTTCCTGGTGGTCGCGAGAAACCTACCACATCAGTTGCGGCTGATCTAATGGCTTGTTGGCATCGTTGCCATTTTTCTGCGACATTCGATGCTGGTGGTATGGTGTGAATCAAAAGATTAAGGGATACGCGTTGCGCGAAGGCCTTGGCGGTCTCTTGCGATTGCAGTCTTTCGACACTAATTTTTTTTCAAAGTATTTCTGGTTTGTTGTGGCTTGGTGTATATCCGCATTCTTACCTTGGCTGCAACAAGGTAGTGGTCCGAGTCGATGTTAACCCCTCGGAATGTACGGAAATTCAAAATACTGGATGCGTGACTCTTGTCTATCGGAATGTAATAAATTTGGTTGACCGTTCGTTAATCTGGAGACCGCCATGTCCCCTTATGGATATCGAGGTAAGGAAACCGTGAGCTGGCTGTAGTGGCATTTCGTTCCGTAGCGAAGTCAATTAGCCTTAGTCCTTTGCCAGACGTGCTATCGCTTAGGCTTAGTATTCCGACTGCTAAAGAACGTCGTTGTCATTTTTTCGTTTAGCGGGGTCTACTCAACAATAAAATCATTCCTTTCCGAGGCTGTTGGGGGAGGGTTCCACATTAGTATGAGCTTCAAAGCTGAGGCAGACAAAATTACCTTCTGCTGAGAATGTTGTTTCATTAATTTACAAGAATCTCAGCTAAAGTAGCGGACAAAAATCTGTGACGGTTTCGCAAGTGGAACACGCCTTTTATGTCCCTCCTCCTGTAATTAATGTTCTTAAAGCACTCCCCACGCGATTTATTTTCATCGACGCTCGTATAATGATATCCCCGTATTAATAAACGCTGATTAGCTAATCAATGTCTAATTTGACAGTGATGTTCAATTTTTACTCGTTCTGTGCAGCTACGTCACATGTGACATATTATAGATATGCAGAAACGTAAACAAAAATGGCGGACATGCGCAGTGCGTAATACGTAATACATCATTCTTGCGTATTATGAATTTATGTTTGTCAGTAATTCAAACAACCTTGCTCACCCTTATGGAATTAAAGGCAAAAACTACCGCTGTTTCCTTCTCACAATGTACTTTTTCGGACGCAAAACAAATTCAATCAAGTTAGCTTTGAGATAAAATATTTAAAGTTTTAAAAGAGAAAACAATAAAACGTATAGCACATAAGAAAGCATACATAACAGCAACATGTCACATTCAAGAATATCTACCTGGGCCGCCGCAATCGTGTTGACGATATTCGTTGGGACCGTTATTTGTTGCGCATGTCTAAATGGTTTTCGCTATGAGGCAATGAAATTTAAAGCCTTCCTCACAACACTATCCTTGATCCTGATCTATCAATTTTTCTTTGCGGATGTCATTTTTATTGTCCTGAAAGCCACTTTCTATGCAATCTTTCGCCTCGTTCCTTGGACTGGAGAAATAAATCCCATCTTTATTGGAAAACCTAACAGAAAGGAGTTTCTAAAGAGACGCATTTCCGCTCTTAAGTACCAACTACATCTTGGACCAACGTTTTATAAACGCAACGAAGCTAGGACGCTTAAATTTAAGGAAATCCTCGATGACCTTATTCTATTTGGAGGCTATTTGGCAATCCTTTTCATTCTTTTCATCGGAACAAGAGATTCATTGTTATACTACACCAATCGAATCGTCAAAGAAGTTATAAGAAATCCCAAATTCAGTCGTTCCACAACCACCAACATTGTCACTTCCAATGACTTGTACAACTTTATAAATGGGACAATTATAAACGGATTTATTGATGGTACCTCGTATAACGGTCAACCATTTGCCGAATCTGGTTGGACGAAATTACAAATTGCCAAAGTATTGGGTGTGATAAGGCTCAGACAGATTAGACGGAAGAGTCTTACGGAAACGTCAACATACGAAACAGACACTCATGCACCTGGTTGGTTAAAAAACACTCCGCCCCTACCGTATGAGGACAAATTTTGGCGAATTTTTAAACCCTGGCAGTACCAAGACGAAATGGCGACCGGAGGTGTAGGTAGGTCTGGAAAAATATATCATCAACCAGGCGGTGGTTATGTGACACTTTTGGGAAGAAATGCGATTAATAGTCGTCGGGTGTTGGAATTTTTGCGAAAGAACAATTGGATTGACAGATATACAGCGGTAATTTTAATCGAATTCAATCTGTATAATGTCGATGGGGATGTGTTCACTTTGGTGACGATTTCCGCCGAACAAACAGCTTTCAATTCATTCGTTGTGACAGATAAAATCGATTCGTTCAAGTTGCTTTTTAATATTGACAATCAACCGTGGTATGTACTAATGACATTTCTCATATACTTTTTCGTTTTAATGAGAGTGCTTGGCGATGTGATTGGTAAAATGTGGTATTCCCCGTCACTTAAGGACTACCTGTCAGTTTCTTGGAATTACGTTGATATAACTATCGTCGGTCTTAATATATTTATTGTGTTCGGTGTGTGGCTTCGAGAGGTGCATGTCAAAAAACTACTTCTTCAATTGGAGGCGAGCAAAAGAAACGAATTCGTTCCATTTCATCATGCTGCATCGATTGACGAGACATGTACTATGCTTATTGCATTTCTAATCGCTCTGACAACTATTCGCTTGTGGAAAATCCTTCAGTTTGCACGCGTTTTTCGAGTACTGACAAGCACTTTACATCATGCAAAGGCGCCATTGGCGTCTACATCCTTTTTCATTGGAGTTTTTCTTACCGGCATTGGACTTGGTTCGTTCATAATCAACGGCAGTAATTCATCGAGTTTTGCGGAATTTATAAAAAGTATTACAACCCTGATGTCGCTGTCATTTGGATTCGGTGGAGCTATCACACCATCGGAAATGAATTATGGCGGTAGAGTTGTAGGATTCATTTTGTATTCATTACTTGCAATTGTTGTTACGGTTTTTCTGTTGAATATGTTCATTTCGGTTGTTTGCTTGAATTTTACCAAAGAAAGGGCAAAGGAACTCGAAAGATCTGTGGATGAAGATTATTATACTTTTTGGCATTTTCTAAAAATGGAATTTAATGAGAACTGTAGGTTTTTTAAAACGAAGAATTACTTTTTAAAAAACCATGGAACTAGTGACAATCAAATTGGAAAGAAAGCAGATATACGTGAGAGTGATAATGTGCGACATGTTGAGTTGGTATCCGACATCTTGGAAACACAGATGGAACTTCTTAAAGAATATCTGGTCGTTAAGAATCCGGCAGATCAAATAAGCACTCACTTAAATGAAAGTCGTGAGGAATCAAATAAAGGATCGAGTTCTAAGCGTGATATATCAAGGGCTGCTAAACTGAAACGGAAAAATGTATAAAAGTAACCGCTAGTATGTTATTTATTAAACTGCCTAATTCTATGTTTAATATTTTTATATTTCTTAAAATAAATATGTTTGAAGTATCTAAGGTTGGATCATGATATTTTATATTATGGAACGTTGAGTCGTATCAGCTGTCTAAAAAGCTCTACTTAGACATTCGGATTTAGCATAAAAGGGTTGGTCCTGACGTTCATGCAGGTATGAATGATTCTCAGAGAAATGCTAGAACTGTTGCCACAAGAGTTAATATTTTTATTGTTTTTCTATTTACAAATCTATTCTAACGAAAGGAACTCGTGCCCCAAGCTTGCCAAACAATTCTCATCGATTTTTGCCTGACTAAGAACTCTGCTTGTTCTCATAGACTCGTGACTACAAAAACCACGAAAGAAGCTTGGTGCCATCAAATCGCCGGTCATTGCATTTTTAGAAAACCAGATGTTAGATGATTCGGAAACTTGTCCTTCAATGGGTCCATTGTCTCGCGAGATGTGTGTGCTGTTTAACTACGAGCCATCCAATCCTAATTCATCAATTTGCAGAAATAGAACTCATGATTCTGCATTGCTTTCAGTCACATTAACCTTATTATTCAAGGCGTCCGCGACAAAATTTGCCCGTATTACAACTCCGGCAATATTGACGCACCATACAGTCATTCTGAGCCTTATTCGTCGTCCTCGAAAAAAACTAGGCCCAATTACAACTCAGATGTAAATGGATCACCATACAGTTACATTGAGTCAATGACATGAGAATATTCAGTGCCCCAAAAGCATAATTTTTTCGGATGAAAATGGTCCACGTCGCTCATGATGAATTTCGACCAAACATTATTCACTGCACTGTGTCATTGAGGTTTATGCGAGCATTAGCTTAGCTTAGGCACAATTGACGGTCTTTAGAATGTAGCTGTAGTAGACAGTCTACATTATTTATTTTCTTACATTCAAGTCTTTCACTAAAATGTGCTGCAGAGAGATGAACTGCCATTTGCTTAGCACGTCATCTATTGCCTTGTGTCTTAGTTCCGGAACACTAGAAGTGACTACGGCCCTATTACCGTTCGCGAGTCGAACTAAATATTGCGCGAATGTCACTATTTGGTATTACTGTTTTCGAGTCGAGCAAATGTACTTCGCCTTTAATGTCAATAACCAGGCGAGTGTAAATGCTTGGTTATTACAGTCTACGAGTCGAACAGATCTTATTCGCCTATAGTGTCAAAATATTGCGAATGAAAATAATCGGTGACTGTGAGCGAACAAAGAATTTGAATTTAGAGTTGCGAACGGTATAGTTAGATTAACGACAAACAGAGGAAAGAAAAATGAGTGAATCAACTAAAAAAATGTAAGTAAACTTATAACTTATAAACTGTGTCTATATAAGACAGTATTAATTATAGAATGAAGAGGACTAATAGCAATCAATTCCAAAAGCTGGTGGAGCTGATGGAGCAAAATCCTGACGTTGCCAAGGGGTTGAGGAAATTTGGATCAACCAACAAGAGCAATAAAGAGTTGTGGGATCTGTTTGGAGTGGAGCTGAATACTCTTGGGCCACCTATTCGCGAAGGAAAGGAATGGCAAAAGGTATGTACCTACATATATTCGTATTTTTTTTCTTATTGGTTACTTCTTGAGATGTTTGTATTGTATCTATTTTTGTTTTTTTTTTTGCATTTAAGGTTTGGTTGGACTACAAACAAAAATTAAAAAACAAGATTGCCAACAACAAAAAAGAGGTAATAAGCACGGGAGGCGGACCCTATTCTCAACTGTCTTTATCTCCAATGGAACAGGCTGTAGACACCCTACTTAGCCTTCAAAGAGCGGTAAATCCAGATGGAGAGGTATTTGTTCCAAGTGGAAGTGGCATACGTTCTCAACCCAATGATGATGATTATGGAGTTGAAGAAACATCAGATTTGGAAGAAGATGTTCCAAGAAATACCCCAAACACTCCAAAACGTTCCTCCAGAATTTCCAAAATCAATGAGAGGGAAGAAGAAAGGCTGACTTTATTGCAAAGTCAAACAAGTAATCAAATGCAGTTACTTCAGGCTACAAAAAACATTGAAAAAGATATTCATGACATCGCAAGGTATGCTAGGAAAACATATGACATAAAGACTGAAGAACTGGCTTTGTTAAAGGCTAAAGAAAAACGGAAAGAAAAGGAGAATATTGACCAACAACGTCGACACCAAGAAAATTTGGAGATACGACTGCGTTATCTTGACCTAAAGAAACTGAAGTACTTGGGAACTGAAGAAGAAGATTAATGCATATTGAATTATGCATTCAAATGAATTGGGATTGTGATCATGCATATTTTTGTTTGTTTTTTTTAAGTTTTTTCTTTTGTTTTGTTTTTGTTATGTAATGTAATTATGTTTCTACAAAATAAACAAAGTGTATTATGAACGTATTAACAAACTAGAATTTAAAATTTAAAGAATTTAAAATTTGGTTTCTTCTTTGAACGCCTTGTAGGTGATCGTTGTCTGTTGCAGGTTCTACGGTCTCTGTTGAAATAATAGGTTCGACATAATTTTCGATCGCTTCCGGATTTGATACTTTAAAATGTTGGCAAATATTGTGTAAAGCACAACAGGCATTGATAATTTTTTTACTCTTTTGTGGCGAGTAATGAAGTTTTCGTTCACTTGTTAGAAGGCATCGGAAGCGTGACTTTAGTACACCAATAGTTCTCTCTATGATGTTTCTGGCTTTGGCATGAGTTTTGTTGAAAATCGTTTCTCTGCTGCCAGGGCTAGCATTTCGAAATGGAGTCATTAAGTATGGAAGTAATGGATACCCTGAATCACCTAAAAAAAATCGTTATTATTTGTTTTCCGTTAAGGTTAGGAATACTTTCCTAGGTACATTGTACTTCGCTCACCATTTCGGTACCATCTCTCCAGCAAGTTTTTCAACTCACTACAATTCCAAATAAATGAATCGTGTGAATATCCCGGATGTCTTCCATCCACGTATCGTATAACCATTTTGTGATCACAAGCCTAAAATACTAACGATTAATGATATTCAAAACATGGTTGCTATTGTTGACTTACAATAATAGCATTTAAGCTGTAAAAACCTTTTCTATTTAAATACTGATGCTTTAACCGGACTGGGGAAACAATTCCAATGTGAGTTCCGTCCACACATCCAACCACACCAGGAAATCCAGTTTTAGTAAAAATATAATTTCTTGCTTGTTGCTTTTCGTCTTCGGTCATTTCTGTTGTTATCCATTCACTACATATCACAGATTCGAAAATATTCAGTACTTCAGTTAAAACCACAGAAACAGTTGGTTGCGCGAGGCCCAGATCAAAATCATTTCCTACGCTCCTTTGGTAACTTCCATCAGCAAGAACTTCACGAAATTATATTTTTCCTATTTTTGTTTTACCTTGTAAAGTATGTACTTATTTACTTAAGTGATGCTCTAGTTCAGGGTTAACCAGACACGAAACAACATACCTTGAAGTTGGTGGATATAATTTTCTTAGTGTGCTCGGTACTTAAAGCGAAGTTTTCTTGTACTGCGTTCGTCATCTACGTAAAGAATAGAAGATTATGCGGCCTTAAACGTCCAATGCGGAGTTTTATGACCAAGTATATTGCACTTTACGAATTAAAGATATTGGTTGGACCGCTTTTGATATGGCTCATGCTTCTGCGCAGTAGAAAAGGACTCCCAAAGAAACAGCGGTTGGTAATGATAACTCTTCGTTTGATTCTTTACCGCTCGATTTTTTTGAGGCTAAATATCATTTGATCTTTCATTTTCCACATTAAGGCCTGTCCAGAATGCATATCTGTAGCTTGTATCTTGCATCGCTGTCAAAAGAGAGATACATAAAGTTGCCCTGTATTCAACTTCAAACTAAAGATTCACGAAGATACACATTGTGTTAAGCGCTTACGGGTTGCCTTGTTTTTACCTTCTCACTCAGATACAAGGTTCAGCTACAGATACGCATTCTGGGGGGCTCTTTAGTGTTATCTTCTCCTTCCTTGTTCCGATTTGTTCTGGCCTAATCATCAGTACTAGAACTGAAATTTCAATTCCTGTTCCAACCGACATTCATAAAAATAAAAAAATAAAAACCAAATTCTCTTGATAAAACGGATAAACAACGGTTTTTTTATATTGTGACTTATTAAACAGAATATCTACCGTCAAATTGTGTCGGAAAATTGGCGTGTTCCACTTACGGATCCCTTAGCGATTTTCCTCCGCTGCCTTAGATGATATTTTTACTTCGCATCTTATAATAATGATGAATTCGCTACATGAAACATATAAAATAACCACTTGTACTCTATTACCAGAAATGGTGAGGAGACGAACCAAAAAAATAAGTCTCAGCATATTGCAGAAAAAATCGCAGCTTTGCGAATTGAGAAATTGTGTTCGACTTACGGAAATCACGTGGATATCGGAAGGTTCGGTAAGGTCTGGTTTTTAAGGCCCGGTTTTTCAGTGCGAGATCATCTTAGTTTCGGGATTAAACTCAAGAATGCAGTGCACCAACATCAGCTACCACACGTCCACACCAGCACTACCAACCAACAACAATGTGCCCATGATGAGCACAAAGGCAGATTTGTTCTCGATGGACGAATTAAATTCTCTAGTTATGGAGATGATTACGAAACTAGGTACTTGTAAAACAAAACTAGACAATTTAATGTTATCGCACAATTAGCGACTAAGTTCTTATATAATAATGTCAAATAATTTAAATAATAGATATATGAATATTATTACATGGAATGCAAGAGGTATTCATAATAAACATGAAGAATTTATTAATTTCTTAAAAGATAAACAAATTGATATTGCTTTGATAACAGAAACATGGCTGAAATCTGATATACAAATCTCCACTTCCGATAATAAATGTTATCGAGTGGATAGAGAAAACAGAAGAGGTGGTGGTGGTGTCGCAATTCTTATTCGGCGACAACTACAACATCAGCTTTTGCCTTCCATTCAAACTAGATATGTGGAAAATATAGGTGTAGAAGTAACTTTGCGTAATCAAAGAAAAGTCAAGATATATTGTGTGTATTTTCCGGGAAATATTACAAGGGGCTTAACACCAGAAGAGAAAAGGGTAGCATTGAAAAATGATTTTAAGAAACTTTTTAATATTAATTGTGCATTTTTAATGGGCGGTGATTTAAATTGCAGGCACAGGGATTGGGGCTGTACTAGAGCAAATTCCTGGGGTAATGTACTGTCTGATTTATCTGTTATGTTGCCGATGTCTATTTTGTTTCCACCTAGTCCTACTTATGTTCCAGCAAGTTCTCGTGGAAGTCCCTCTGTTATTGACTTCTTTGTTACAAACGTCTCCGGTCTTATGTCTCAGCCATTTTAGTTTAATAAACTAAGCTCTGACCATAATCCAGTTCATTGTCAAATTCGTTGGTCGGGTTTGGAAAAGGTGCAATATTTATATAATTTCAAAAACGCAAACTGGACAAGTTTTCAAACGGAAGTTAAGAGGAAGTTTCGAAGTATATCTACGAACCTTAAAGATATAGAAAATAAGCAGAATGTTGATGGTATTATTCAACAATTTTCCGAAATTGTTCTTAGTTCGGCTGATAACAACATTCCTAATGTTGTAAAACAAATCTTTTGGACTAAAATTCCACCTTATATATTAGAGCTTATAAAATTAAGGAATATGTATCGGCGTAATTGGCAAAGGTATCGAGAGCCTGCCTCGAGAACCCAAGTAGCACAATTAAGCCCATCGACACAAAGAGTGGAATAATAAACTGAGTAATTTAAACAAAGCTTCCAAACCCTTTTGGAACATAGTAAAAATTATTAAAAATAAAACCAAACAAATTCCTGGTCTCAAAAGTGGTTCCACTACCTTTTATACGGATACCGAAAAGGCAAAAGCACTGGCACTATCCTTTGCACAAAATCATATTGTTTCTCAACATTTAGGAGACACAAATACAAACGACCTAGTGCATAATGCTGTGTCTACCTTTAATACGGTTAGCTATCAAACTCCTCCAAGTGAGTTGATTACAGAAATGGACACAAAATATTTCGTAAATAATTTATTGATTAAAAAACACCTGGTAGCGATAAAATTAAAAACATATAACTTAAGAAATTACCAAAAGAAGGCATACAATTTCTTACCTTCATTATGAATTCATGTCTAAAAATGCAATATTTTCCAGATGCGTGGAAACATGCCAAAGTAATACCAATACCAAAGGCAGGTAAGCCTTTAGATAAAATTGAAAGCTACAGACCATTAAGTTTACTTAGCACTGTTAGTAAAATTTATGAACAAATTTTGAAGGAAAAAATGTAAAAAATTATTGAAGAAAGGGAAATATATCCTGACGAATAATTTGGCTTTAGGCGCAATCACGGTACCTCTCACCAAGTTCTAAGGATATGCAATATAGTTAAAAAAAACCGTGCAACAGGCAGATCTACTGGTATGATTTTACTCGATATTGAGAAAGCTTTTGATTCCGTGTGGCATAAAGGACTCACATATAAAATGATACATTTAAATTTTCCGCCATTTCTTTCTAAAATTGTCCAAAGTTTCGTTAAAAATCGATGTTTTAAAGTGCATGTCAATAGTGGTATGTCTGATTATGTAAATTTTTCTGCTGGAGTGCCCCAAGGCTCGGTTCTTGGGCCTGTCCTCTACAATTTATATACCTCCGATTTTCCAATTCTTCCAGATTGTGAATCTGCAATATATGCGGTTGATACAGCAATATTATCGTCGCATGAATTTAGTCTCAATATTGAGACTAATTTTAAAAAATGCGGCCAAAATATTGCAAGAATACTACAATAAGTGGAAAATAAAGCTCAATGCCGAAAAGATACAAGCTATCTTTTTTACTAGAAAAAGAAAACCTTGTTTCCTTCCGGCTAATCAGATTGAAGCAGTTTTTCAGTGCAGGATTAAATTTGACTCCATGTGTGATGATTTGTGATGATAGTGTTACCACTCATGTTTTATCGATTTTACTGTCAAAAAATTATCGAAATGTATAGAATTTGCGACTCATTTTTCAGAAGTTTAATTTTTCTTTTTCCCTAAATAAATGAAAATGCTTTTGTCACGATCTTATAAGTTTGTTTCTTCTTAAAAAACACAAATTCAATATTTAAAACATTATCGAGATACTGAGCTATATATCGTACACCAATTTAGTTTCTAAAGATTTAATAAAATGTCCACTCAAGTGAAATTGAAAATAATTGTTTGTTTGGTATTTTATCATCTATCGAAAGCATCTGAACATTCAATTCCAGGGTTAACTCCCCAAACTTGCTGGATTAACTCGAAGTTAACTCTGGATTTTAATTGACTGAAAAACTACTTTTCGAGTTAATGAGTTTAATCCCGAAACTAGGATGATCTCGCTCTGAAAAACCGGGCCTAAGTAGAACACGCCTAGGGTTACCGACATTTTATGTAAATTGTTTTCGAGTTACCTTACCGACTGATCGAGATTTCGTTTATATATTTTGAAATATGACATTTTGTGAGCCAAATTCTAAAGCCTGTATGCTGATTGTTAAATAAATAAGGTAGTGCAAGTTACCCTAGTTATCAAAAGTTCTTAACTTATGCTGTTACCCTGTTACCATTATCATTTTCAGATTTCTTAACCAGAGAATGTGCAGTATCACCTCTAGAACTAAATCGAAAGAATTTTCATTTCAATTTCAACACATCCATTCGGTATATAAAAGATTTTTCATCACAGCTTGTTAGCTGATAATGCACTTTGCGCAAAACAATGAACTTCATCGCGTCCACACGGGAGGTGAATTGAAGAATTGTCGTCAAAGGTATTGAACTGGCGCACTCATGACATCAAACTGATATCTCCTCTCTGTGGTCAAGATTAATTGTTATTTTCATTTCATTCAAATTTCAAGGATTGGGTATTTTTTTATGCACTTTTGCATGAGATCTACGACCTCACAAGTGGGTGACATCTGTGAAAATGTGCGCACAATCACAATTCACATTGAAAGCTTCAAAGCCATTTGTTTTGAACGTTTATTTAGAATTCAATATCGGATTTTTCTATCTTGTTCGTTGCATGCAAATAGCGCTATTGCATGATTTTGCTGAAGTCTATGCGTACAATGGGTTATTGTTTTGATATAAGCTGATAAGCAAAATGTGAACGTAGAAGGCTAGTTGAAGTAGACGGTATTAGCAAGTGTTGGAAAAGGGAATCTAAATATTGCTCTACAATTATGTATTCAGATCAGGTTGCTGTGGCGTATACTTACCTTTTTGGATATATTTTTAGATAACAAATATTCAAGGGTATATACAAAAGAAAGATTGCTTTTATATGTTAATTATGATTATTAGAAAAGTGATATTTTCATTTTTTTTTAATTTTTTTATTATTTATTTATTTTTTTATGTTATTTATTTATATGTTATATTTTTATATGACGTGACAAGTAGTTCCACAGATGGATGGAATTGACGCTCAGATCTTGATACGAATTGATTCGATCTGATCGATGATGAGAATCGGATTCTACTGCACAGATATTCGTACTTGTGTGATTGTATGGTTAAAATGAGGAGGTTCAATGTACGCACTTGGAGAAGGCTATTAAATGGCATATTATGAATAAGACGAGGGTAGTTAGACACATGGTCAAACCTTTGAGTCTAAAATTATCGCGTTGTACATAGTTGCAGCCATATATGATCAGTGATCAGCAACGTTATTGCACAAAGAAGGCGGGTTGCACCGGGTGTAAAGTATGGATGGTCCAAAGAGCGTGAAGCGCACCATACGTTTTTCCTACAATTAAATTTATGTATTTTTTCCAGGTTATGATTTTATTGAGTTTCATCCCGATATTATGTTGAGGAGTTATTGTTTTCGACTTTGGAAAATTAAAACATGTCAAATGGCTTCCTTGCTATAACTATGCACTTGGATTTTGCAGGGTTCTTCGAACATCGACCTATTCTGCCCTTGCGAGGTATCCGTCGGAGCGGAAAATTTTCCGCAACGCATATTTCGTCGGAGATTCAAATTCCATTCGAGGTATGTGTCATCGGAAAGAAATACTACACAAATGCGTCGACGAAGGTCGTACTTTTGGGGAGTGGTTTTTTCCTTTGAGCTCGCCCTGGAAACAAAAAAAAAAAAAACGAGTGGTGGGTGCACGACTGGGTCGTACACAACTTTCTCTTTCACAGCGAGTTAGACGTGGGATAAAATAGTACGCATTTTGATAATTAATGCTTAAAATGATATTAATAATGTCGAAATGTGATTATACGATCGTTTACTCCGAAATTTGAAGGAATCGGTGTCCATGTAAAAAATAATTACTTTTCGTTATTGGCCAAAACTGAAAATTCCGTTAAGTGATAGTTGGACTAAAACTAATTATGTGGAATTGTAAAGAACTATAATAGTAGCATATATATTAAATTTCATTCAATTTGACATAAGAGTTTGTGAGAAATTAACAATTTTCTTTATATGGCCTGAATGACAAAATCCGTTATATGGATTTTCTCGAAAAAACTGGGTGTGCAGTTTTGTTGGAACTAATATGCTTACAGTATATATAAAGTTTAATCAAAATCGTTAGAGCCGTTTTCGAGAAAATTGAGGTTATGTGAAATTTTTATATGGCAGGTACCGTTAATAACATGGCTAACAGCAAACAAAAAAAAATGGTCTAGAGTTATGACCAAAAGAAACTTGGATACGAAATTTGAAGAAAATCGGCCAAGCCGTTTAGGCTGGGGAGACCATTACGGACAGACGGACCGACGGACGGAATTCAAAAAACCACATTTTTGGGTTCCGCTATAATCGTAATGATAGAATCAATCAAAATCTCGATGTCGAAAATTTTCACGAAAACAATATCTTTCTCTTTGTAAGAGAAAGTTAAAAATGGCCTAGAATTATGATCAAAAGAAACTTGGATACGAAATTTGAAGAAAATCGATCAAGCCGTTTAGGCTGGGGAGACCATTACGGACAGACGGACCGACGGACAGAATTCCAAAAACCACTTTTTTGGGTTCCGCTATCATCGTTCACGAAAACAATATCTTTCTCTTTGTAAGAGAAAGTTAAAAAATAACGATTAATACGAAAATTACTGAAAGAAATAGTTTTACATAATTACATATATTTTTCTATTACTCCACTTCACTTCGTAAACATATTCCGCGAAGAATTTGTGTCGGAGGAAATCGGAAAAAGAATTGCACTTAACTGTCAAAAATTGAACGAAAAATGCACCTGAACGTACTTCAACGCAATTCACTGGGATGCGTTACAAAATGTCGGAGAAATATTCCAAACAGCTTTTCGGAAGAATACCTCAAAGCAAAAATTATCGGAATCGTACAAAATTGGAGAATTTTCCGCTCCAACGGATACCTCGCTATGGCCGATTATCTCAAGGTCGATCTCGCACCGTGCTTAATCAAATCAAACTGACATCTCATATAGTACTGACCATCGTCGGCACATATATTTTTTGAACAATGCTATCGGCATTGCATAGGTATATCAATGATAAAATTGGCATCTCATTGATATACAAGGAAATAATATAGAGTTCCAGTATTAAGCCCGGCGGGACCCCATAATTGTTGGATACAGAACTAGATAGCTTTTTATTTAATTCAAATTTTTATTTAATTCAAATATGAATTTAATAGCATAAACGTTATAATTTATTGTAGAGATAGACTGTTTTCTTCAAAGACCTCAATGAGCGCCGGTAATGCAGTTGTGTTTTGGCCGAAAGCAAGATTTATGGGTGTAAGCAGGCCATTGTTTTGTATGTGTAGTGTCTGAATAATTTGCTTTTGGATAATTTTCTCAAAGACCTGAAAACTTAGGATGGAACTTAGGGGGAATAGATATTAGTTGAGATTTGTCGTTTTTTAGATTGAACATTTCGAGAGATAGTTTCTAATACAAAAAAGGAGTTTTTTTGTCGATTCCAAATGCACGCATTTTCGACAAAAGGACTTGATGCCGAACCCCGTGGAAATATAAAGCGCAACAATCTTGCTTTTGCCACCATGGTGGATTGATTGGTTCCACTTTTCAGTGAGATATGTCATCAAATCACCAGTAGACCTGTTGCTGCGAAAACCATACTGCCGGTCATTGAGAAGTATTCGTGTTTCGAGATATTTCATAAGCTGACGATTTATCAGCGATTTCATGACCTTGGAATCTTAAGCGAGTAATAGTGCTTGTTAAGCCAAATTTCAAAACAAGGCCTCATTTGGCTCTGCGTTTTTTTAATACCACCTTTTGCTGTCGATCAGTTTATCATCGAGATCAATGCTGGCGTTGTTGTAATTGTGTAATATAGGAGCATTTAGGCCTGCATCTCTACTATGATTGAATGGGAACGTTGATTGAACACACCATTCCGATTAAAAATAATAATACGAAATTAGATGGTCGTTCTCCATTTTTCTTTATATGGAATCATTGACGATATGTTGGGCCAATCAACTTTATCATTGCTCACGTCAACATACTTTCGCACTTTTTGTACATAGTCCATCCATTTCAACCGTATGTTATAGGTGTTTATATTTCCTTTCAGTTTAGACGGCATTTTTCGATCATTCACTTGCTCTCGGTATAATTGGTGCGATCAACACAGCCAACACACTTCCCAATATTCCCTTCACTTCATATAAATGTATGGTATTGCCGTATTCTGCCATTTTGTTTAAATTTAATTCAAGCTATTTTCGGGTTTAAGTAAATAGTTTCTAAACCAGATAATAACAACACATCTTGCGAAAGTCTTACAAACGTGTGGGGTATAAAGCTGTCATGAGAAGCTTCTCAAATTTGCCGCTCGCAGTCGGCGTTAAACACATTCTTTGTGGCAAAAATATACTTCGAACACACAAATATATGTAGAAGCTAGTTTGAGGCTGTGTATGTGGCCTTAAAGCCACATATTTATATATTTGTTTACTCCCGGGCTTCTATCGCTTTAAAATCATCGAATTTATGAAACATATTTCCCTTTGCTATGTATTAATGAAGACGGTAACCCAATATTTTTTTTAAAAGCATAGGGTATGTCATTTGGGAGTCAGTTCCAATTTATCGACTAATAGTCAAAATGTCAGGTATTTCCTCTCAGTTATAGGGACTGATCTTGAAATGTGTTACCGGAGAATGTACATATCTCTCTCAAAGATGCCGCCATTTATGAAACATTTTTCCATCATTTAAAATAATCATGCCTTGAGTAATTTCAACGTGCTTTGGAGGATGAATTTTTCGTGGCCCTCCATTAGAGCTTATGATTGCGCATCTTTTCGCCATGTTTCGCCTTACTGTGTGGGTACCATATTTTCTAAGAGGAGCGGGATTAGAAATGTTCTCCAAATTTTGCAAGGCATTATCATGGCTCTCCTATCGATTTTTCTGCAGTATTTTTGCCTATATATTACAAAAAGCGACTCGATCTAAATTGACGAATTGCTGTCGGATAATAAGAATACAAAAAGTGTCCAAGGAACAGAAACTAAAAGAAAAAGTTCTGTGATTACAAACTGCTGCTATTAAAAAAAATTGAAGCGATAAAGTACTCTCTTTTTAATTTTTGTAATAAACAAAAACCAATATTGTCGAAATTGGGTTATCGTTATCGATGCGATTTAACGCTATTTTAGAGAATAACTTGCCGGCTCGGTATTTCAATCCTAAGCGAATTTTTTTTCTCTGTTATCAGATGGATACTCCGACCAGGTTTTGAATACTGCTTTCTTCCACTTATCACTATATTACCATTATTTGTCTATCGCCAATTTTTCTTTGCTGTACCTACTCCGGTTTTTTGACATAAAAAGTGAAGTTAACCAACTCTTGAAAACGATTAACAGCTGGTATTTTAATTATTTTAAAGGTATTTGCACTAAGTTATTATGCAAGAAGTGGTAAGTAAAAACAAATCTTGAATCTCTAAAAAAATGTCCATACTTGAATCCTACTGTAAAACTTATTGGCAGTAGCATAATGTACTAGATTTACATACAAAATTCTACTTCACAAAAAAACAGGAGAAGTATTGTAAGTGACATTTTGAAGCTCTGGACGCTTTATGCATATTTGCACTGTTATTGGTAGAGTGGTAATTTTAAATTATTTATTATAGTTAATAAAGTAGATATTCCTGTATGTTTTTTTTTGAGTTAAAAAAATAGTTGCCAGGACGAGACATGACCACATCTCAGAATAACGTCTTAATTTAATAATTTTTTTTGTTTTACAATTTATTCAAATAAGGTCTGTTCCCGTACTTTTTCAGTAAAAATTAATAAATTCTCAAATTTGTTGGAGTGGGGGTAAATTATCTCAGAAAGAGACAAAATTACCAAAAAGTACGAGAACGCGTTTAAATAAAAAACGGTAAAATTATATATTTTGTATGCCTTTTAAAGAACAAATGACATAAATCACCTGTCAAAAGAAGCGAGTTGTTACTTTTAGATACCAACTGACAGTTTACTGATTTTTACCAACAGAAATTTCTGCAGCTTTTTTTTTACAGATTTTTATGGAGGGGTAGTTTTTTGCTCTCTCGTGAGCTGTCGCTTTTAATTATTTTTGCGTACGGGAACGGCAATAAGTAAAAATCAGTAAAAATCAGTAAGAATCAGTAAATATTATTTTGTACGGAAACAAACCTATACTTTCGTATCATTCTCCCCCGTGTAAATGTCAAAAACAGCTGTCAAAGTAATAAAACAAAATTATTTCAATAATAATAAAAATAATAAAAAAAATCATTTATTTAAATTTTAATTATTTACAATATTTCAAAAAGTTTACAAACTAAATCAGCTAAATATACGAGAAACAAATATAATTGCGAAGCGATTTAAGGAGTATTTTTTCATTCATCATTTTTCATAGCTACAGTAAGGAGAACAAACATTTTTTTTATTTGTATAGGAGAATAACAATATTTACAAGTTTTCGTATCTTATTCAGTTTTTGTTTTGTTTTCTTTTATTTTCAGCAGACTATGTGAGGTTTTGTCAAATGATTCTTTTCTTTCTCTCAATATAAAACAAATTAACTGCCAATATCAGCTGTCAAATTAAAGCACATTTTCTTTTCTAAAATAATTTTATCCTTAAATGTCTAAAGAAATAATTTTTCCTTTTTGTAATTTATATATGCCAATGATTGAACCTCAAATTTGTTGGAAATCTGCACATGTTAGTTGGTGGCCATTTTGTTTTTTCATAGATGGCAACATTGGCTGACGTTATATTTAAAATATATTTTTTTTAATTAATTTAGGATACACATGTTTGGTGCTATTTTTTGTTTTAAATCATCGTCTGCTAAATTTTGATGCTAGAGAATACAATGACTTTAGTAGTTCTAAGGCTCTCTCATCGGATGTTCTATTTGGGTTGTCATAAACCTTTGATTGCCGTTGCGATTCTGATGATACGGGCTTAAGTGTTGTTGTATTTATTGTGTTTTCATCTTCTTCGGGATCGGCTACACGAATCTCGAATTTTGTCGTTTCATCGTTGGCGGGCAACGTTGTGGTGGGTATTCTGACAGTACTTGTACTGCTACTGTAGACGCCACGATATGTAGTGACGGGTATTTTATTTGTCGTAGATGACACTTCAGCGATACCCTTATTCGTTCGGAGTTTTCCGTCCATGCCGATTAGAGCGTTTAGGAGGGTTTTTCGGGATTTCTCCATAGCTTTGCCATTTGGATCATCACAGGTTTGGATAAGAAGGAGCAAAAGTTTCAAGACGCTCTGATTGTTTTCAGCCTTTTTCATCACATTTTGCAGGTGAATCGCTTCGGTTTCGTTAAGTCCGCCAAATATTTTGTTGGCAATTCGCTGTAGACCGCTATCTTTTGGTAGGTTTTCAGAAGATAGTTCAGGACTATTTAAAATATCATCAATACCCTCTTCGGACTGGGAAGCATCTTCGAATCGGCTTCTATCTGTATTCACGTAATCGAATGGTCTGAGAGTTGTAGTTTTTGGTTCTCGCATTAGGCCGTCATTGATTGTCAAGGGATCTAGGTAAATTGATTGGGTTATCTGTGACCACGGATTTTCTGTTGGTTTTTGATTTGCCGACCAAGGACTTGTGGTTGTCACTTTTTCTACTGAATTGTCAATAGTTACACTGTTAGGTGGTTGGGTTGTGTGCGTCCAGGGGTTTTCTGTTGGTTTTAATTCGGTGCTTTCTGTTATTGAAACCGTATCAAATTTGTTTCTACCTTGGTATGGCCATTGGTTAACTGATCCATCTTTCACTTTAACAGTGGATGTGTCAAGATCGTTTTTGTCCTGCTCAGGAAGGGATCCTACTTTGAGAGTTGAAGAGTCAATTCTATTTGAAGGTTCGTATATACCTTTTATTTGTTGTGTCAATACCGCTTGATCCTTTGATCTTGCAATAGCTGCCACTACGGCAGTTGGAGTGTCAATTTTGTTCTGAGTATCGGTATTAATTGACTGCGACCAGGGGCCGTTTGTAGTTTTTTCATTATTTCGATCAGTGGTTGTGCCGTATGCAGATATGTCATCATCTTGGCTTATGGTTGAGTGCACCCCAGGACCCTCAGTACGTGCAGGCTTTTGATCTTGCAACCAAGGATTGCCAACTGTTGTTGCTTTTTCTGCTGATTTATCGATAGTGTTTTGGGTTTTTTCTACCTTAGCCAAATCGTTAAATGACTTAACAAAAGATTGACTCTGAACTTTGTGCAAAGTTTCATGCTCGCTCTCTTCGTCATGACTCGGAGGCAAAAGTTCAGATGATAGGCTTGTATCAGGGTACGATTTAGGTCTGGTAGTTGAGAATTTACTTCCGCGATAGGTTGTTGCCTCTGTGGACTCTGTTGACGCCGAGTCATAGAATGGAGTTGATGAATCAAATTGATCGTTTATTTCCTTTGCGATGTCGTTGGATTCAGTCGTAGTAGATTCGTACTTCTCAGTTGTCGTTGTCAAGTACGATTGGGTTGTATCCTTGTCGAAGTCGCCTTGCAGGTCACCTACAACCGTGCTCACACCGCCTTCCTTGTTGAAACTGCTGGAAGTAGTGTAATCTACAGTGCCGCTGGCAAGCTTGCTCGTTGGCTCTGTAGGTCTAACCTCGATGAGGCCTTGTCTAAATCTCTCGGGATCTTCAATATATTTGGTAATAGCATTTGAAAAGACTTGTGCAATTTTTCTTGTCTCTGGGTTCTGTGCCAAGTCTCGAATAGTAGTTCTGGTAAAGTCACCTATAACCGTGGGATTTTCAACAATCCTGGGTATGGCAGTTGTGGCTGATGAAAAGTTGTCAGTCTCACTGTCAGCTTCGTCATTTTGATTAATGCCAAACAAGCTGAAATACTTTCCTGACGTTTTATTACTCAGCAGACCAGCGGTTATGTCAACTGATGCAGTGGTTGGCTTCTCTTCTTCGGAACTCTCAGTAGTGGTGGTTTGATCTCCGTTAGCAAAGTAATTTGTTAGAGATACCAGAGTTCCTGGACCGGATGATGGTGGAATCTCTAAACCTGGTCGAGGTCCGTTATTCTTCTCTTCGAGATTGGCTTTCATTGTTTCCTTAATCATTCCAACGGTCTGCAGTATGCCGTTAATATTTCTCGCTACAGAATTTTCATTGTTTGCTGGTGTGACGGGTGAGTTCTTGTTTTCGTCCATACCTTTTGGTAGATAAGTTGGCCCCGACGTAGAAGTCGTCATTGAGAGACCTGCCAACTTGGGAGACTGGACAGAGTATACTGGCAACTGTACCTTCAAATCACCATTGGAAAATACTGGAAATCTATGAACTTCAGAGTTACTATGTCGCATGCCAAGTATGATAGGTCTAGGGGTGTTATATTCAGTTGTGACAGCACCTCTTAGCGTGGTAGGTTCTTCTGATTTGACATTGATAATAAAAGTCTTTGATTCTGTTGGTTTTGTTCTAACAACCGAGGGAACAGTGGGTGTATAAAAAGGTGTTGTACGGGTTGATCCAATTCTTCGGGCGGTAGAGTAAGTTCCTGGATATGATGACGGTGTTGTGGCAGTCCTTAGAAGTGGACCATTCGCAAAAAAGTCAGGCTTCAAAGTACTATACGAGCTACGGGAATTCAGATCTTCAATTTCGGGAGTTACAAACTGTTTATCGCTGGGGGTTAGACCACCGTCTAATGAGTTTCTGTTTGTATAGTGTTCGGGTTGTGCTGTTGTATAGTAGCTTACTTTACCAGTTGTTGATGGATTGCTGACATCAGGTCTTGTAGTTATATAGAAGGAAGCTGACTTTTCTTCTTCTTCCTGTTCCTCGATTTTTCTATTAGCCTTTGGTTTATCGTTAAAGTCCTTTCTTTGATTGGTTCTGGCGCCCCCTTGGACTTTTTGAACTGTTACATCTCTATTCTTTTCCAAAGTCTTATCTGAGTTGAATTCGGTTTCTTTATTCAGTGTTTTGTCATCATCTGTGTAACTGTTCCTTCGAGGATCTTTGACAAATGATCCGGATTCAGCAGTAATTTGGAGTTCTTGTTCATTGTGTCTGTGGTGGTTGTCTTCCGCTGGAGGGTTGGTTAAAAATGTCTGCTTGTCTAGTTTCAACTTCTCATTCGATCTGTCATTTGATCCATGCAACCTGACATTGGACCTGTCACTTGATCTGCCATTTGACCCTTCATTTGTTCTGACATTTGAATTGCCATTTGATCTGCCATTTGAAGCACTTAATTTCTCAATCGACCTGTCATGTGATCTGTCATCTGAAACGTCTTCAAAGTCTAAACTTTCAACGGATGGATTTTCATTTGAGTCGATTCGTCTCTCCGATCCCTTATACGTTTTGCCAGCTGGAATAATCTCTGCTACCTTATTGATTTTTTTATAACCTCTGTGTGGCTTAACACGCTGCCTGCGTGCTTTATTAAGAATCTCTGAACTTTCCAGATAAAATCCAGGTGAACCGGCGCAGTTTACCTTGAACCACCAATCACATGTGAGCTCGCTTTGTTGGAATATCGTTCCGTTTGGACAAAGGAAGGAGATCTTACGTCCTTGTTCGCATATATGGAAAACCTGGAAATGCGAAAATTTAGTTAGATTCATATATTGTGATTGTGTAAGAGCATCCACATACCTGACAACCGGTTTCCAAGTCAGCAAAGTATCCATTGCCATATGATCTACAACTGAATGTAGTTTGCGGAATTCTCGGGTATATGGGGAAATCAATGCCAGGACGTCCTACAACTCCTTGGTACACTTCATAGTCTAGATCCTCGTCGGAGGACCGTTTTCTCAGACGATGATGATGTTCATTGCAATCGTGTGTTGGTTGTTCAACGTGTTCTTCGAATTGAGCGGCGCCTGTTTGTTTGGCTAGTATTCGAGCTGGAGTTCGATTCTGTCAAGTAGAAAGTGAATTTTGGATTTAATTTGCAAGCGAATTTGTTACGTAATTTAAAAATACTCACAATGGCTTCACTGAAAGCTAAGTCCGTCAACAAAAGGAGGAATAGGACTAGAAAAAAAAATTGAATGTAAGTTAGTTTTTATTTATTAAATTTGGTGAACTAATCGCGACATTTTATTGAACTTTTAATTTTTTTCTAAAAATAACATAACTATACATTTTTTATTTTTATAAGGCAATACTTAAGGCTGAACCATAATAGCCGGAAGCAATCGGAAGCTAATGTCAAAATGCTACGTTAAGTTTTCTTCAGTATTACTTAATTACTCAAGGTGCCCATAGTAGACTTTTGTGAATGGAAGCGATTGTCAGAGTGGAAGTCCTTTTGCACTTACCTTACAAACAATAAAAACAAAATTTCGTTGCTTATGAACTTACAAATTTAAATGTAGGTACACAGCAGAGAACTGCATGCGGTCATGTTTTTATATCTTGCGATAGACTCAGAAAAAAGCGGTGCAGGTGTATACCGCCATCGTAAGCTATGCGATAGTTGCGTTGAGAATATGTTCAACAAAGGAGTCAATGAGTGTATGGCTCTCTCGCATACTCGAGTGTTAAGCACCACCGCTTCTGAATGCTGCCGGCTCGCCTCGGTGTCAATTGCGGTATATGCGGTGTTTCTGCAAACACCGCAATTAATTCATGGAATATTCTACCAAACGCAAAATAAAAGGTATTTTAGTTTTGTTTTTACTTTTTTTTTTTGAATGAAACATAAAACATTGTTAATGAACAAAATTAGTTATTATACGTTATAACAATAGAGCCTTACGAAGAGCAATCATTGCACTGCGGTGGCGGTTAACACATGTATCGCTTATTATAAGTACTCACACTTATTTTACGCAAACACCGCTTATACTCAGAGTATATGAGTAAGAGAGAGTGTGTAACACCGCAATAGCGTTCGTGTTTTGAGTCAATGCGGTGGCGATAGTTTTTGTTTGCGATATTTTTGAGACTGAGTCATTTAAAAACCGAGTATACATGCGATGTATTGGAGAGTGCGGTGTATCGGTGCAGATCTCTGGTACACAGGTGTTGAAGTAAAATGTAAAATTTTTGTATGAAAGAACAAATGAAAGAGAAAGAGCGAATGAATTCGCTTTTTCGCAAGAGAGCAAAAGTGAACGAAAACTGAACGAATCGAAGCGAAAAGCTATTATGGGCGTACAATAGAAATTGCATGTATTCGCACAGTTTCGGAAGTGGTCGTCTGCAACCATCTTTTATTATAGTTCACCCTTTAGGAGAGATCAAGTAAGGAAGAGATTGGAAACTTTCCAGGACTTTACGTTTTGCCTACTAGCTAATCCTGTAATTTTCCAGGATTTTTACAGATAAATTGATCACCACGGTCCAATCAGATACACACATTCCTTGTTTCACACACACTTGTTTGCAGCCCAGCTAATTTATGTGTCAAAACGACACGTAAGAAATCGGGCGATAAAGGGGAAGACGTACGAAAGTTCCCTATCCCTTCCTAACTTGATCTCTAGCCTTTAGGCTGCTGATAGTTACTCTGAAAAGTGACACCTGATACCATCTTTTTATTCCGCACTTATTGGGAAATCATTATGGTAAGAGTCATGCCAAAACCACATTGATCACAGCCACAGAAACCTATGAAATTATTCTGAATTTGATGTTACGTCCGGCGTTGTTAATGTGTGATGTAATGTATATAATATACAAAAAACAGCGGCAATAAAAATGGTGCTGTTATTTTTGCTGTGCCATAGCGCCCTAGAAACCTATATATTAAGTTGAAATTCCTTTCCAAAATCAGTGTTAATCAATTTAACGTCACAATATTCGACCAAGACGCAATATACAGGGTGCGTTTTATGTCAACATCTTACTCGAGTTTTAAGCTCGCTATAGACCGCCATTTTTGGCTGGCTTTGTTAATAAACAGAATAACCGCTATTGAGGCAATTAATACCTTTGAATGATACACCAATGAGACTACACCCTCGTAGAGTAACTGTATGGTGCGCAATTTAGGCCGGCCGTCGGCGTTTGAGGATAGTCCATAGGCAATGCTGTAACGGGTGACTGCTTTAGGGACATATTGAAAAACTTTCTTATGTCCGAATTGCATCAATTGGGCCTATAGAACAAGTTGTTTCCGACAAGATTTTTTTTTTTTTAATTCTGACCTGCCTAAGAAGTAATATACACATCGACCTAAAAGATCTATTGTGCTTGCCGTCAGATGTTTTTTTAGGTTAGTAGCGCTTCTACTTTCATAATGTAGCTGATAATACTTTCATCCGAAGATTTCCTCATTTCTTCGGGACTTAAAGATTCCCTGAAGAAAGATTCCCTTCTCATACCGTGCTCGGCTGTTGCGTTTTCTTCTAGACATAGTCTGCACTCCGGTGAATCGACTAGACGCATTTTGTTTAGGTGATATCGCAGACCGTGATGACCAGCTAGATAGCCTACTAAGTTTTTGATATCGTGCCTGCGAAGATTTAATATCTCATTGGCATCTGATTTGAAGGGCTGAATAGCTCTTTTGGCCTGTCTTAGGCTTGGGATGTTTCCCCAGTATGAAACACATTTGTTTTGTTCCCAGTTTTTTATGACCAAATTTATGGCTGATTTGGGGATTGCACAGAAGGGTTCAGGTCCAATGAAGGGGTTTCCGAACCTTTTCTGGCTAGTTCATCAGCTTTTTCGTTACCTTCAACTCCCTTATGTCCGGGGACCCACCATAGTCTGGTTTTGTTCCTGGAACTGAGTGTTTGGAGGGAGTTGAAGTAGTGTAGTACTGATTTGGAGTCAATGATGTGTGAGCTAAGGGCTTTTATAGCTGCTTGACTGTCCGTGAATATATGGATGTTTGCGCCTTTAATACCTGAGTTGTGTATTAGATTTGCGCATTCTTTTATGGCATGGAGCTCAGGTTGGAATACACTAGGGTTTTTTTCCCATAGGTATTGAGATGTTTTTCCATGTATGCCAGCTCCTACCCCTGAGTCCATTTTAGAACCATCCGTATACCACTTTAGGCCGTTTAGGCAGTTTGGTGGGTTGTTGCTACACCATTCTTCTCTGGTTGTGATCTCCGTTGAAAATCTTTTGTCGAAGCATAGTGTCTTTGGTAAGCGGTCTGTAACCGCACAGATCATGTCAAGTTCTGGAAGTTCGGATAGAAGTTCAATTAGTTTTAGATGTTCACTTATGTTTAATTCTTCCGCTTGTGTCAAACTTGCTGAGCTGCGAATTGTCACTTTTTTTTTATATAAATGTGGAGGGGTGTTAGTCCTATTAAGGCTTCTATAGCCGCCGTGGGACAGGTACGCATAGCCCCGGTAATGCCCAGACAGGCAAGCCGTTGTACCTTGTTTAATTTATTTGTAGTTGTTTTTTGGGTGACTTTTTTCCACCATACTATTGAAGCGTATGTTATAATGGGCCTGACTATGATCGTGTAGATCCAGTGTGTGGTCTTTTTAGAGATTCCCCAGGTTTTACAATACATGGTCATCGGCGTATCCAATTATATTGAAACCTGCATTACTAAGGTCTTGAAGTAGGTTATCGATAACCAGAGACCATAGTAGGGGTGAGAGTACTCCTCCCTGAGGGCAGCCTTTAACGGCTGTTACTGATACTGAGGTCTGTGCTGATGAAGCAGTTATTTTCCGACTTTCAAGCATCGCTTTGATCCATTTGATGGTGGGATGATCTATTCTTCTATGAGTCAAAGCATTTGATATGGAGTCATATCCAGTGTTGTCAAAAGCGCCCTCTATGTCTAGGAAGGCACATAAAGCTACTTCTTTGTTTTCGTATGCACTTTTTATTTGTGATGTTAAACTTAGAAGTGCTCCTTCTGTGGATTTACCTTTTTGGTAGGCCAATTGACATGGGTGCAGAGGAGTGCTTTCATTTAAGCACTCTCTAATGTGTACGTCAAGTATTCTTTCCATTGTTTTCAGGAAAAACAATGTTAAGCTTATTGGACGGTAAGAT
Source organism: Rhingia campestris (assembly GCA_932526625.1). Lineage (NCBI taxonomy): Eukaryota > Metazoa > Arthropoda > Insecta > Diptera > Syrphidae > Rhingia > Rhingia campestris. Next base: position 32,975,840 of record OW052183.1, read on the forward strand.
TTAGGTAGTTCTATTGGTTTGCCTGGTTTGGGGATAAATACCACGTTTACCTCCCTCCAGGTTTGTGGTATGTATGTAGCCCCAATTGAAACTAAACTTAAATAAGGCTACCATAGTGGGTAGGAAAAAGTGCAAGACCTTTTGTATAAGAGCAGGAAAGATTCCGTCTGTCCCTGGTGCCTTGTATGGTTAAAATGAGTTGATCGCCCATTTGACCTTATCCGAAGTGAAAAGTTTGCCGGATAAACTATTAATTCTTTTCAGGTTTATAGGGGGTGAGTCATTTATCATGTGTTCATGAAACTCACTTGTGATTGTAGACAAGATGGTGTCACATCACATACAACTCGGGCTACGAAGCAAATTTTATGAGAATTTCTTTCCAAGCTGAGCCGAATAAGGTCAAAAAGTGGTGATATTGACTGGCCCAAACGATCCCCTGATTTGACGTCCCAGGAAAAAACTTGGAAATTCAATTCGATAACCATAGGATAAACACATTTGCATTCATTGTACACGTTCATTGGAATGAACGTCATCTCCAACGAGACAGATGTGAGCCAAAAAGAGAAGGGAATTGCACAAAAATCCACCGAGAATCCATTTCAAACTGAATCCTCGGTATGGTCATGAACGTTTCACTTCCAATCTATTTCATTTGACAAAAATCCTCATTTGAAATTCGCCTTCGCCAAGTGCAGACCTTAATATCGGTATTAGGGACACGAAAATATCAGGGGGTAGTTTTAGATTTTCTCGTCTTCTAGGTGTAGAAGCTGACTCCATTCCAATGACGCTTTTTAGCAGAGATCAAGTAATAAGAGATAGGAAACATTCGTACGTCTTCCCCTTTATCACTCGATTTCTTACGTGTCGTTTTGACACACAAATTACCAGGGCTGGGCCGTGTTGGGAAATTTATCTGTGAAAATCCTGGAAAATCCCAGGATTAGCTTGTTGGAAAACGTAATATCCTGGAAAGTTTCTTATCTCTTCTTTACTTGATCTCTGCTTTTTAGTGTGTCCTAGGCGTTCATGGCAATGAAAGTCGTTGGGATGAACATGTGGCCAGCAACTTATGGATCAGCCATGCCTAGTTATTATGTACCTCCTCAGCTATTCTATGAACGATCACGATGGAAAGTTTGCAAATGGCTAACAACTGTGATTTTTTTGTTTTAATATTTAAGCAAAAAGAAGCGGACTTCACTTTGACAAACCATGGAACGCTATACTACTAAAGATGGTGGAATATTCGTGATTTTTTTTTACTGATTTTAATTTTCGGTGCGTGAATTTTGGTACAGATTTTCCAGTCGTCCTACTGTAACTTTTCAAACATTAAGCCATTATGCCGTTTGCCTCGAAGAGACTGCAATATTATGTGATATAGGCACCGAAGTATACCTCCCATTACGTCAATAATATGGCTACAGTAGCTGAAGATGTCATGGGGCTTTATCGACATTGACTAGAAGACGTGCCTTGTCATTGGCCATTACATCTTCATGTTTACAGCGTTATTTTATTGAAAGCTTCGAAAAGGTTTTTTTTTAAAGTCAGTTACAGCCAGCAGACTGCGAGGCGAGGCCTACTTCTAGCTATTGTCACATGACAATACCCGGAAGCCCTTCTATCTTTCCGAAGTTCGGAAAATTTTGGGGATCTTTTGCAAATGTGGTGCTGACACATAGCAAAAAGTTGTTATTATCGGGACTGGACGTGTCGAATGTCGATCACTGCCAGTCTTAAGTGTTTCTCGCAATCGGAGGCTGATTTATAATAGGACGCAGAATGTTGTGTCGTTTTTCTGGTGACCGCGTTTTGCGTATAACCACTCATATTAACCAGATTATGTTTGATAGCATTATTGGCTAGTCGCGCAGTAGAAGGCTTGCTTGTACTAGCTTGTCGCTAATCAGTTCGCGCCATTCTAGCTGATGGGTATACCCATCCGTCCGAGTAGTGCCTCGATAAATTGGTGAGGATGGCTACTTGTCTTTTGTCACTTCGTGATGTTTCAGCTGACATTGCGTTAGATCCCAGGGGCTGACCCATTGACGATAAGGACCGGGTTCGATAATTTTCGATGTTATAATTTTCGTTCAGGGCCGCCAATTAGAGTGGGGAAGGTTTGTCGGTGTTGGGTTTTTTTATGTCGCGAGTTTCTGGTGGCAAGACTAAAGCGTTCGCGAGTTCATGACGTTGTTGCCTATGACGTTTTTCTGACGCGACTTAACTGAGTCTTCTTAAAACCATTCATGCGTTGTGTTTAGAATTGTTGCTTAGCTATAGAAATCGAATATACGTCCCTAAGCGTGTCTGAGCATCGTATTACGGCATCTCTTCGCGGTGGTGTTGAGCGAGTCCTCAATGGCGATTGACAGGTTCAGGTCAAGATCCATTTCCGCGGTCTCAAATACCTCCAGCGTATCCGCAAGGGATTGCTAAGTATAGTTTGACTCTTCGGCGGTTCCAGCCAGAACTCTAATGGTTCGTGAGGCCAATGTGTTCACTGAAGGATCCAATGCCACTGCCAATTACATTACCGTAGCTTCCACCTTCATCATCTTATCTACAGAGGCTCGCTCCCTCGGGTTACCAGACGACTTTGGTTTTGCTTCGACGCAGATCATCTGTAAGAACTTGATGATCCAGAGCAAAGCTCTTATTCTTTAAGTACTCTGGAAGTTTGCACCCTCTGTGTGACACCGCGGTCACAGAACATTCGAGATTTGTCGCTCGCTGTTGACATTGCACCCAAATGTTGTGCTGGCAAAAGTTGCTGGATATGAAGCTGCTGTTATCCTTTAAGCGGTCCTCTTCCATAAGTCTGACCGCAGTTTCATACTCAGATTCCGATCTGTTTGTGCCAGTAATCTACTAACGCTGCGGAGAAATTTTTCTCCCTCAGTCAGATGGGTTTGTTGCCCTCCCGGGCTGTTCAGTTTTTTGATACGGTCAATCCACACAGATGGACAAGGCTAGATTAAAACCGCAGAACGCCCGATATTTGGAGTTCTATCGTTAGCCACTGAGTATTTGTTAAAGCTCCCAGCCATTCAAGTTCACGATCACCTTGGAACGGATGGAGAAAAAAAAGGTAAGGGTTGGATGGGATTAGTTTGTACTTCGCTTTTCCATTGTAATGACCATAATCTCACAAGACTACAGAGCCACAACATCACATCATGGCGATAACTGTCGGAGGAACCTCTCAAAGCGAATACTAAGAATTCCAGAACTTACAGACGATGTTTTCTCCAAAGCGATTAAAAATGCGAAAAAAAGAGCCCAAATGGCATTAACAAATGATGGCGCCCATTGGACTGACATCATCTTTAAAAAGTAATTGAACTTAACCCAGACTCAGAAATGAATAAATGGAATGTTTCCGCCGTTCTTGCTTGGTATCTTGGTATCATGCAAAGCTTGCCAATATTTAAAAGCCCACTTACTAATAAATTAAAAGGGATTGTCAATACCAGCTGTAAGGAATACAACTTCCTGAAGAACGGATTATTCATTTACAACAAAATTCGAATGGCCTCAAAAAGATACGCATACTTCTTTTTGAGGCCATTCTCTGGTGATCCGCTGGCAGCCAGTCTAACTTAAGGCCGTTCAAATCATGCCAATAACAGCAAATTAATTTCCAGCTAATTTTTAAATTAAATAACTAATCCCGGACTATTGTCATTTCCGTTTGCAATCATATAAAGATAGCATAACGATACAATGCTTCCTTCAATACTTTATGCCAATCACAAATCAAGAAACTAAAATCATTAGTTCAACCAGACGGTAAAAATAGGAGTTCGCACCTTCACAAACCGCGAACAAATTTACCAATTTCACACGCTCATTACGCGTCGATTGAACACGTTTTCCATTAATCTAAAAATAACTTCCAAAGCTAACAAGAAGGCGCAATTAGGTCTGCATAACGAAATCCGAGATTGTACATATTGTCTGGTGTACCCCGGGAGATCTCAATGAAAAACGAGACCAAGTGTGTCTTGAGAACCTTCTTTTTGTGGTCCCCCTTTAGAACTGAAGGCATATTTTTTAATGCTGTCTTTTGAAGGATATACTTCCCTTCACTGATTATTCCTAACAGTTACACTCACAGGCGATAATGAAGAACCAGATCAAAGCAAATCTAAAGGGACTCTGGTTCCAAATGAAGGTCAAGGTATAGACCTAGAGTCGTATCCACATCAAACCTGTTTTGGAAGTTCAATAAATCTTAAATAATTGCATTTCACTTTTAATCGTGACGGCACAGCAAGGGAATGGGTTTTTCATCAGACAAAGATTTCATCCGCATCTTCGACCGGTTATGTTCTTTTCTTTTTTGATTTTTTATCGGCAGCTGTTATTTAAGGGGGCATCCGCAGAGAAACCTACCTTGAACCATCAATTTCCCAGAGCGTGCATTCATTTTGCCGATGACTCCGAAATCTGAAAGGAAACAAAAATGGAAACATGTATTTACATCATCGACATCATCATCATTTGCAGTGAGGTAATAAGAAAATTGATTGCACATTGTAAGTCGGTAAATGGAGATAATCAAATGTCACTCAGTATTAATATGTGAGGATTTGTTTTTTTTTTTCTTTTTACAGAAACCGGTTGACCATATTCTAAGGCTTATAAAATTAACTGGGCGATTTAACAAATTATTGGCTTTTTATAGATATATATCATTTGATAGTATGTCTGACTTTGGCATTGGCAACTGGTTTTATTTGGCTGAGGGAACAAACAATATAAAATTAAATCGTTTAATTAAATTGTAACAAAAAAATATAAGTATTCACTAATCATCCTTAAGCTTTAAATAAAAATAACCGTACATTTTTGTGTTATTGTTATTTTAATAGAATTTAATTGTAATGTGGCATTGCCCTAAAGGTGATTTGTCTTCACGTTCAGTAAACTACATTACAGAATAAGAATTACAGAAAAAGCGCTGAATGCAACAACTGGATGACACTCGGATCAAAGGTGTGATTATTCAACGTATTTGTTGACAGAATATTGCATTGATTTTTATAACTAACGAATAATAAAGATATGTTACTAATATCGTTTTCGATTGGGATACAAATAGCACTCTTGTTTTGATCTAGAACACTATTGATGAATCCCGATTACAAGTGAGATTTACACCTACATGCATCAACACAAAAACATTTGACACCTGACTTATGTCAGTTTCAAGTTTGCATTTCGCAGTTTTATTTGTGTTTTTTGTGATCAGTGAAAACTAAAAGGTGATTTTCTAAGTAAATTATAATTAGAAATTAATTTTTTTTTGGATAATCATGTTCTAAAATTCATAAGCTTTGGGACGGGTAAAATCTGAGAGCAAATCTGAAAATCCCAATCGAAAACACTATAAGATGTAAATAGATGCACTAGGATAACCTGTGAGTTACTTAATTCAAAAGTAGTCGACATGACTCGGAATAATGTTAATATAACATTGGAGGGAAACACTGCAAAAGTTTTAATCCACAGAGTATCTATGTTATAAATACAATAATGCATGAAATACGTTAGGCGTGTTCCACTTACAGATCCCTCCGATATCTCAAAAGTCTCCGTTAGTCAAACGCGTAGATTTTCTGCAATATGGTGAAACTTATTTTTTTTTTTTTGGATTCATCTCCTCACCCATAATAAGCTCCTCAAAGAATTCAACTGCGGGTTATTTTGTATGTACTATCAAAGATTATAAATTCTATACAGATGACGCAGTCCATATAAAAACGACGATTTTCTATTGCATATGCTATGGAGTAGGGCATAAAAATCGTTTTGTTAAGAAAACGCCCGCAAAAAGTGGGCGTGGGCTAAAATGATCTATAGACGAAATATTCACGTTAATATTACCGATGATTTTGCATCAAAATTTTTTTTCAAATATTTTAAGAAAAATACCAAAAAACGTTTTTTTATAGAAAACGCCCCCAAAAAGTGGCCATGACAAAAAAAAATGTATTTATACTGAGCAAAAGTTTCTGTTTTTTGTTCTAAATGCGTCATCTGTATAGAATTCATAATCTTTGATACTATGTATGGAATTCATCATTATTGTAATCTGCGGAGTAAGTAAGGAAGCAGTTGAGGAAAATCTTTGAGGGATCCGTTAGTAGAACACGCCTATTGACTAAGTAATCCCCGATTTTGCAAAAGTCGTTCAACACCATATTAAAACTCGAAAACAAATTTGGCATTACTTACGACATCTGGGATTTTTAAAATGAAACTTCTTTTGGGACGGTGTGAATTGGATTATATGAAACATAAAAACATCACGATGACTTTGTTTTGATACCGTACCCCATCCAAGTTCTAACCACAAACGTGGTGCTTGATGTCGGTTTGTTTGAAGTGAAACTTATTTTTGGACGGCTGTGTTGTAACTGCTTGATCGTGTGTAATGAACGGATGTATGGACTTGTATCTCAGGCAACACGTACGTTCGTGTACAAAAAAAGCTTATTGTCATGTTGGTTGGAGAAAGGAAAGAAAGTGTGTTGTCTGTCAAAAAGTAATTTTAGGTACGTGGGATTGTTTGTGAGCAACACAAATTATGAAACACATCGGTGAGTCCAGGAAAGCAATATCTTTTGTTGTAAAAAATTAAACGAAATTGCTACATATATGGATGTGACATTTGGTAACATTTACGCGGCCAAAATGATTATTTCCCTCTGATCGTTGAAATGACAGCTGATTTTGGTATCATAAATGTGTTTTAGCGAAGGTGTGTGTCTGACGTCTGGAGTTTGTAATTCATCAATCCAAATCCAAATCCAAACAAGTAGATTTGATTGAGTTTTAGATGTGAACGTGATTAGTGATAATGAAGATGTATTTTTGGAAATGGAGTGTTGCCTTCAGGAAGGAAGCTGTTTTTCATATGAAGAAATTTTTAAAACGAGATGATAGATATCGGGAACGCATCTTGCGTTTGTGGGTGTAAATATACATTGCAGTACTTTGAAAGGACAGATTGGACGAGAGGCTTCAAGATGAAGATGAAAATTGGTATGTGGTCTGATTCGGTTGGGATGACGTATTCAGATTTGATGTATGAGTTGTATGACGGTACTTTTGACTAAGATTGCCTATTGAACGTTTGACGGTTTTATCGATATTTGGGAGTCTTCCCGAAAGGTGGAGCATTGGATTTTAGTATTTGGTTGAATTTTGTGCTTACAGTGAAAAGAGAATTCTGGAGATCTTGCAGAAGGGACTAATGGCGATATTTGTATGATTGTCTTATTAAATTGAAACTTCTTTTGGAACGTTGTGAGCTCGAATCTGGAATGCGTCTTCCAGATTTCAGATAAGGGGTATACATGCAAAGTCGTTGTTAACATTGGCCCTGTTCCGGATTTAAGATTTCGTTAGATATCTCAGGTGAAGCTCTGTTCTCATGGTCAATTGACCATTTTGACCAATGAGTACAGAGCTTCATCTGAGATATCTTACGAAATCTTAAATCCGGAACACGGCCGTTGTAAAAGTGGTAAATGAGCTGTCAAAATGTGTTTGGGAAATCATTTACAACAATATCGGAAATTTCCCACAATATTTGGGTGTGTTAACTGAGATGGTAGGCGTTGTAAACTTTTGAAATGCTATTTTGACATTTAATCAGTCACTTTCTGAAATCAAACGTATGCGCTAAACTAAAAAAAATTATCGATTACTGAAAGATGCAACACTAATATGAGATTGAATTCAGTGGGTTACCGGATTATTTAGTGGTGCAGTATAAGGATCGCACGTAGTAAAATTTCGCCATTGCATGAGTACCCTTATTAAGTAAGATATATTAGATGAAGCTCTGTTCTCATTGTTCATTCTATCGGAATTGTAAAACATTTGAAAATAAACACAAATGTTTATTCTTGGTTTGGTTTGACTCCAAATTTAAAGTAAAACAGAAGTTTATATTCAATAAGAATGAAAGTGAAACCACAGATCGAGGAGGTTGTAAACAAAAATATTTAAATAACATTGAGGCAACATAGCAAGGCGTTTGTCGTTGCATGATGTTGTAAGTCAAACTGGATATGTGGCCGTTGGTTCTTATGACTTTAAGTGTCATAAATTGGTACACTCCTCGTCCACATGAAACAAAGAAATCACATCTTTCAAAACGCCTTCAACTTCAAATGATTTATCAATAAATCGACAAATAAACAACCTTTTGCATCTTCATCCCCACATATAGAAAAAGTAACTAAATAAATTTAAAATAAATGTTTACCTTAACCAAATTGTAATTTATAACTTCAAAATTGCGATTTAAATTGATATGTCAAAATATCAGCCCTTAGTGCATCGGTTGTGGAATCGATATTATTATTTATTAAACTAGTTGACTCGAATTTTGGCAAATAAACGTCGAATTGGTGACTAGACAGATGGTGACCATACAAATCACGTACCATAGGAACTCGAACTAAACGCTGATTTGAAAATTAACTTTAAAAATTCGTTATTATTGTTCACCGCTATAACTTTTGATAGTAATTCAGCAAACAATTTGACAGGTATTGCTTCAACAACATGGCGGCTATAACGTAACACATTTTAAGAGTCTCTATTAACACACCCTTTCTATTATTCAATAGGTCTGTATGATTACAAACCCATTTTTACTGATTTACATTATTTTTTACTGATTTTTAATAATTTTTACTTAATGCCATTCACGTAAAAAACAAACAAACGGACGGACAGACAGACATGGTTAATTCGACTCAGCTAGCGATTCTGAGTCGATCCATATACTTGAGGTATATGTAGCAAAATTATTTCTCTATGTTACAAACTAAGTATCAAAACTAATATACCCCTATGGGATAGGGTATAAAAAGTAAATATGAGAGAACAAGAAACGTCTAATTGCAAAAATACCTGTTGGTAAGAAACAATATACTTTCAACTGGTATCTGACAAGTGACAATCAAGTCCAAATAACGCATACTTAGATATTTGTCAAAAACCAAACAAACTGCAATGTCAACTACTTAGGCAGTAGCGAAATAGTCCTAAGTAATATTAATAATCCTAAGAGCATATTATTGCCATCAGATTTCACCAATTCCCCAGCATTATACCTTAATTACATCTCTATGCATATTTGTCCGCATTTTGAGAGGGGAATTCCCTTTTTTGCAATTGTGTCCCATCAGATTTTATATGGGAGGACATTTAATTTAATTTTTTTATCAATCAAAGCCTAATAAAACTCCACATCAATTATCGGAAAAATTAAGAGATAATCACAAGAAAGAGCAAGAGAATCCATCGACCGATAATACAGAAAAGTATCACAAAAATGCAAAACGTCAGCAAATTATAAAACGTCAAAAACCGAAACACAAGACCCGAACAGTATTGTGTCGATATAAACAGTAACAAATCGTGGTTGCAGGTCCTGCTACTAAGGCCCGGTTTTTCAATCATAGTGTCGGGATTAAACTCAAGTAAACTCGAGAAATTAGTTTTTCAGTCAATTTTAATCCAGAGTTAACTTCGAGTTAACCCAGCAAGTTTGGTGAATTAACTCTGGGATTAAATGATCAGATGTTTTTGACAGATGATAAATACCAAGCAAACAATTATTTTCAATTCCGTTTATGTGGACATTTTATGAAATTTTTGGAATCTAAATACGTGTACGATATGTTTAGATTTAGAACTCAGCGACTCAACTTTTTTAAAAATTAAATTTTCCTATTTTAAATAAAAAAAAAAAAATCGGTAAAAGTGAAACTGGGGTGATACCGCGTGACTGAAAAATGTTGATTTGGTATGATCGCATACGAGATTGGAGTATCGGATTTTTGGTATTCTGTAATCAGTGATCGAGTATATTTTCAAACTCCATTTAAAATTTAAGAATTTTTAAGTGCACCAATTTATTTTAATAACATTAACAGAAAAACAATGCATTTGACATTGTCAGCCATCACACATCAATGTAGCAGCATTTTGCTAGTACAGTTGGTACAATATTAAATGTGCATTCGATACGTAACCATTCGTATGTGATCATCTCAATGTAGTTACACCATCATTCACTCACTCGATAACTGATGTGGTAATTCGACCCCTGTAATCTGCTAAATTCTCTCTCTCTCTCTCTCTCTGTTTACCTCCATATTGTATTCATTTCATTCGAGATGAGTTGAACTGACATATTGACAATTAAATGACTTAATTGGTGAAAAATGTGTTTTGATTAGTTTTCAACGTTGTTCAACCGCACAAACTCGGTTGCAGAATTTCGACTATTTCTTATCCCGAAACTCAGTTCCCTCGCCTACAAAAATGGTTTTATGAAAGTTGAACTCATCTCATTCTCTTACAATAACCAACAACACGCGGTGTTCCCAAGCGTTCCATATCAACGTACAAACCACGACCGATGCTGCTTGGTTTCGGTGATCAGACAACAACCGATATTTTGTTTGATCACTTTTTCGTTTCATTAAATCGAATTCACAACGTCCCAAAAGAAGTTTCACTTCAAAACACTATCATACAAACATCGCCATTAGTCCCTTCTGCAAGATCTCCAGTGTGAAGAAGGTATTCTCTTTTCAATGTAAGCACAAAATCCAACCAAAATCAAAAATCTAACGCTCCACCTTTCGGGAAGACTCCCAAATATCGATAAAACCGTTATACAACTCATGCTTCAAATCTGAATTTGTCATCCCACCCGAATCAGACAACATACCAAATTTGATATACATCTTGCAGCCTCTCTCATCCAATCTTTTATTTTTCAAAGTACCGCAATGTGTATTTACACCCACTAACGTAAATACATCTTCAGTATCACTACACATCTAAAACACAATAAAATCTAACTATTTGGATTCAAGCTTCAACTTCAATTACAAACTCCATTTATGCCACCAAAATCAGCTGCCATTTCAACATTCAGAGCGAAATAAACATTTTGGCCACCTACATGTTACCAAATGTCGCATCTATATATTTAGCAACTTTCGTTTGATTTCTTACAACAAAGTGTATTGCTTTCCTGGACTCACCGATGAGTTTCATAATTTGATCTTTCTCACACACAATCCCACGTACCCAAATTGACTTATTGACAGAACAACACACATTATTGCTGCATACCGGTGCACCAACGTCCTTTCTCCAACCAACATGCCAACAAGAAACCATCCCTTTTCGATAAAAGTCTATACATTCGTTCAATACACACGATCCAACAGCCACAACAACAGCCGTCCAAAAATAAGTGTCACTTCAAAGAAACCTGGTTAGCCAACAACAAGCGATCACCGACATCAAGCAGCGTCCGTTGTGGTTAGAAACGGATCAAAACACCGCCATATCGTGATGTTGTTAATGTTTCATAAGATCGAATTCGCACCGTCCCAAAAGAAGTTTCACTTCAAAAACTATTGATAACTGAGCTGTTGCAGATTCTATACGTTTAGATAACTTTTTGACAGCAAAATCGATATAACATGAGTTACACACGGAGTCAAATTTAATCCTATACTGAAAAACTGCTTCATGAGCTAACTCTGGATTAAATTTATTCCGGAGTTAGTTAATTTTAGGTTAACTCAGAGTTAACTCAGCACTGAAAAACCGGGCATAAGTAAAACAAATTATTTAGCATTGACAATGACAATTACAATCCAACCGATCTACTATCTAGTCGAAATGACATTGGTAATATTCATACAGGTTGCTGGAAGTTATGGGCTTCCTGGCGATCTATATAAAGCAGCAGGAGAGGATTTGGTCAGATTAAAGTATATGACTGAAAATGTAGTTTGCTCGATATGCAAGGAAGGGAGTAAAAATACGTGAACAAATGATGTATTCGATTCATTGAATATGAATACCTGATACCTGAGAACTGATCATTACTAGGGGTGTTTTATTAAATGTAAAACGGCTCTTACGGCGTCACGCTGTCAGCTTAAGAGCTATAGTTATGACTGTTTGATAGAAACTCAAGTTCTCCAAATTTTGACTTTTTTCAATTTGCTTTTTAAAGGACGATATTTTTAAAACAATGTAAACAGATCCATATCTAGTTTTGATGGGTTTCAAGTTGAAATTCGATAATCTGATTTTATCTACAGTCGCATTATTAACACTATCTGTGTATGGTTTAGTTGCCAAAAAAAAACTCTTAAAATTGTAACTGTCACATGTGACATTTATCTTACTATGACAGATTTTGTTGTTTGTTATTGTCAGTTATCATAAAACAAATTTGCCGAGTCCAACCTAGGAATTTTAATTTGGCTGGCTTCTGTAGTTTTTTTTTAGATTTGCCCTATTCGATGTATCTTGAGCCTTCCACAGTTAAGCTACATTACGACTATATACACCACTTAAAAACAAACCTTTTGGATGCATAACTCATCCTTACAATGAACATGATACGCGATTTAGCTTGACAGTTCATTCCCTTTCATTTTTTTTTTACAAAATAGACAAAATGTGAAAAGTAAGTACTAATTTAGAAACAAATATCCATTACACAACAGTAATAACGTACCAGAGCATATAGATTATAGAAATAGGATTCATAATTGAAAGTCCCATAAGCACGTGATCTCAAACTCGCATTCGAAAGGTAAAATCCCCAATGCGCGCAAATCGACTCAACAGTTTTGTCTTCCTCTCTATCAATGGTCAACTTACAGAGTCCAGTAAATTTTGCCGCCAATTAACCGGTCGCAACCTAGTGAGATGTTAAATAATCTCTAAGCCTATCACTTGAGTACTTAGTGACGTCGTAATCACTATATCATTCCTGGCATGATGTATAGGAAAACTTGTTTCTTAACTATCGATTGAAGATGGTCCATCACCATTGCAATTACGATTTCATAAGTTTAATACCGTTGCATAAACAAATTCATTTGAAATCAATTAACCAAATCTCACTTTGACAGTTCTTCGTAACATGCATCATTTGTGTGAGTCCGTCTGTCATCTCTAAATTTAGGCCTCCAATTACCTTTCATCAGTCAGAATAGATGGGATTTTCTACAGAACAACCGATGCCATCATCCATGATGGCGTGTTAATCAATTCTTGTCATCAAATTTACATTCATTAGATTCGCCGATAAACAAATTAGTAGCTCAGGTATTTTGTTGCGTTCAACACCTCACTCGTCCCCGCTCACATTTACATATATATGTATATATGGTTGTGTAATGATTTAAAAATATGAGGAGAGGAAAAAAATTAATTTATCACCAAAAAGACGGAAACCAGATGATGGCGACGGCTGGCGGCAGATGAGAAGATGGTGACGATGTCGACGCGACGTCAATGACTCTTCGGCACGGTTCAACGAAAGTTGATCTATGTGCTGCCGCGCACCGTACCCAAAAGCGCCAAATCCGAGACCAAGCGTCGTCGTCACCGTCATTCGTCGTCTATGCATGTGCCTCTCGGCATGACCATTTGGTGAACTCTCGACAGAGCTAGTAATTGTTATCCATTGCGGTGGGCATGCTTGCTGGATGGTATATCCCCAGCTAAGTGAAGATCAAACCATCGCATCGCGTTGCCGTGCCGCCACCGCTCTGCTCAGGTCGTGATGAGCAGCGTGTTCAGGCACACATACAAATACGAACATTTTTCAATTCCCATGGCCAGGCGCTGACTTTCTTTGGCGTTTTGAGTTCCGATGTTCGGTTTTCCTCTTCATCGCATCTTTTAATATATTCGCGCAGGCGCAGTGGACTTTTTCTTGCCGCAACGAATCAGAACTGCAACCGCAAGCAGCAGATAGTAAACAATGAGGAAGTGCAAAATGCTCGTCAACAGGTGTTTCTAAACGAGTTAAAGATGCTCCTAACGCCAACGCTATTCCATCGGAAGACAGCAGAAGCGCTAAAAAAACCACACAAATGAAAAGCGAAACACATCTTTGGTGTACCTAACCTTTTTGTGACGACTCTCTAACCTTTGCTGCGGCGATGCACCATAGACCCTGTGTGGGTGCCTATTATTTATTTTTTATGTTTTTTTTTAGAACGAAGCATATGCAGATAACAACAATAGAGACCCCCGCGTAAGTAACACTGAAAAACACTCAAACAAGCCTCTTGTTATAAAACACACAGAGATGACATAAATTTCATGGATGCACTATCTGTCAGGCAGCATCTCCTTCCAAAGTCGGTGCTGTGTCAGTTTCCGGAAATCGTGTAACAGCTTTGGCATAGACTTGAAAACTAATGAATGTTGTCTCGTCTCCTGGCTGGATCGTGCAAATGGTGGGCTTTATGGCTTATTAGGGAACAACAGCGGTGCTTGCTGGTCAAAAAACAGAAAAAAATTAAATAATGTATGGTGTCCAGCCCGGATGGGATGGCACGTGATGGCTAATGCATAAGTCGTGCTTCGTGATTTGGTGGATCTTGATGCGCGTGAGCATCTCTTCATCACACATCTATGCCCATGACTCGAGCACATCTCTGTCTCTGGGTGTTGGGCGGTTTGCCATCTTGTGATTTATGCTCGGACACATTGTGAGGTGTAGTCATCAGCTTTTAATGGTCGGTTAGCTGCTAATTCATGGTAAGCTTTTGACATTTTGAAGAGTTCAAAGTTAGGGATTCTAAATTGCACGGTTGGTGGCTTATTGTACTTGCACAATTCGATTTCGAAGGCCACCATATTCGCACAGGTGTCACAAGAAGTCTTTGTTTTAAAGTGTCAGGCGGTGAAGGAGTTGCCTTTTGTTTGTATGTTGAGTGTAAATTTATTGCGTGAACTTAATATTACCCGAGGCTTCGTGCAACACGCAGCGCAATTCATCAAGTGAGAGCATCTTGAAGACTTTCTTGTAAGCATTTTGAGTGCAAAACAAAGTCTTGCGTAAGACATCATTGATTACGTTACTTTTTAGTTGTGCCTTCTAAGGCGTGTAAAGGTAAAAAATTTCGGAATTGTAATTTTGCTGTGTGATTGTGAATTAATTGTTTTAATCTCGGGAGGTTTTGTTTGGATAAACTATGAGAGAAAAAATCTTGTAGTATTTTTAAGGATTAATGGCTCTTCATTTGATTTTGCAAATTTCCTATTTCTTTTTGTAGTTTTGTCGTTTGTTTAGCAGAGTTTTTTGCACCAAGCTTACGTATGACGTTTAACGAACACCCAATTGACTTATCATATTGCTTATGGATTCAGTATTCAGGCATTCATGAATGTTTGTCGTTACATGAGTACCTTATAGTAATAAAAGCTGATTGCAGTGCAAACAACGCTTTTAGAATAATTTGTCAACACTTCCAGGTGAACTACATTACCGGCGAATGGAGCATGTGTGCTGAACTAATAATTCTTTGAAAAAAATAGAAGAGATAAAGAAAATCTGCTACAATGTCAATTTAATAGAAATCGGATTATTTATTAATATTTCAGAGTAATTGGTTGCAAGCAATATTTGTATTCATATTATCTTTTATTTTATTTAACGGTTTTTGCCGCAACCCGATCTGGAGAATGCAAAATATAAGTGTATGTGGGGAAAAGAGTATTCTCATAAATCTTTTCCGGTGTCCTTGAATGCTTTTTTACCTTCACAGAAAAGTTTACCTTTTAAAACTAGTTAGTCATAGGAATGTGAGGTATCAGTGCCATTTGCCTTAATTCTGGCCCAGCTAAAACTACAGTGTGTCTCATAATTCAAAAAATTGAATTTCACTCCATTTAACGAACACCCGAATACTGTACTCCAGTACAGTGTTGCCAACGGAAACAAATGATAACAATGTGACAGCTGACAGTTCGGTGTTAATAAAAAATGGAGCGCAATACGAAAGAATAGCGCATTTCCATTGTTGAGCATTATTTTAAAAATAATAAAGGTTTGTCAGCTACAGTCCTTAAGTTGCGTAAACAATATGGCCGTCATAGGGATTTAAAACCATCAACTATGAAGAGAATAATTGAAAAATTCAGGGATACTGGATCAATTAGTGATCTAAGACACTCTAGGTGTCCTGTCACAAGTCGTTCAACAGATAACATCGAAGCAGTTCACATGAGTATTGCTGACAGTCTAGGATCATCAATTCGGCACCTTAGTCAAGAATTGGACATATAAGGAAACTCTCTACAGCGAATTCTCACGAAAGACTTAAAACATCATGCTTACAACGTTCAATAAATCGACTCAAGAACTGAAGACTATTGACCATGGAGCGCGAAGGGAGTTCGTTGAATGAATTTCGAAACAACAGCAAATGGATGCTGACTTTTCGAACAAAATCACCTTCAGTGATGAAGCTTATTCTCATCTTGATGCCTTCGTTAATGCAGATTTTGGGCTGGAGTCATTAATGGAGCATTATTCTTTGAAAATGCGGAATTGTATTCGTTATAGTAACATGCAACATGCCATTTGAGTCATTTCCTAATCGTGTAATCTGCCGTTTTTGCAGCAAGAAGTGGCCATCCAGATCTCGCCATTTAACCTCATCTGACTTTTTCTTTGCGGTTTTATGAAGTCAAAAGTCTTAAACTTAACTTTCTAAAAATCTGTATTTTTATTAAATTTCCTTGAAGTATGACTATATTTTTTTATGACTTAACTTTTGAGAATATTAAATTGGTTACAAAAGTGTTGCCTATACAACCTGTAGCATTTAAAAAAGATTTTGGCTTCGTCGCTTTTCAAAAAAGAATAATAAGCGAAAAGTTGATCATGTGCTTACTTGGCAAGTTCATATGGTATCCGCAAACTTCTACGAATTGGTGGAGTAAAGTCGAAATGTGTAGATAAGAGGTTTTTTGACAGATGGCGAGTGAATTGTGTCAAGGTGCCA
Source organism: Rhingia campestris (assembly GCA_932526625.1). Taxonomy (NCBI): domain Eukaryota; kingdom Metazoa; phylum Arthropoda; class Insecta; order Diptera; family Syrphidae; genus Rhingia; species Rhingia campestris. The sequence goes on from OW052183.1 coordinate 32,992,732, forward strand.
TTTGTTTATACCCTATCCTAAAGGGGTATATTAGTTTTGATCCATAGTTTGTAACATAGAAAAATAATTTAGCTAAATATACCTCAAAGTATATGGATCGACTCAGAACCGCTAGCTGAGTCGATTTAGCCATGTATGTCCGTCCGTCTTTCATAGAATGATGAAATTTGGTACACGTGGTCTTTGTTGCTCCCAGCAGAACAAGTGTAAAAATTTTTGAAATCCGCCCACTGCCACGACCCCTTTTTTAGAAAAACGTAGATACTGGCCAAACCGTAAGAAATTTTAAAAAAGTGTCTGAGAAGCGTAGTTAGACAATCGTAATATCTATATTTCGTTCATATAAAAATATAACCCACTTTTTGGGACCGTTTTTAATAAAAAACGTTTTTAGGTCAAATTTTAAAATTTTCAAAAAAAAGTTTGATGCAGAATCATTAGTAATATTAATATAAACATTTCGTCTATATACCATTCTAACCCACGCCCACTTTTAGGGGGCGTTTTTATATAAAAACCATTTTTATACACAACCCCACAACATATGCAGGAGAAAAACCTTGCCTTTTGTAGAACCGTACAATTTGTTGTGACATTGTCATTTTCTATATTTAATCCCCATCGTGTTTTAAGTCATGCCCACATTTTAGGGGTATTAGTTGTACAAATGGGATGGGATATGGTATACAACGATCCGCACAGCGGATTGTAGCCTTCTCATATGTTTTTATTCAGTATTCACTCGAACAAAGTTTGCAAATTGTTTAGTTAATTGGCTCTTGAGAGAATTGCTAAATATCCACTGTTTTCGACTAACATTTTGTTCAGCAATGAGGCCTAGTGATTGTGGATAAGCCAGCTATGATTAAGGCATTAAAGCAATATGCTTGAACGCGTTATCGAAAATGGGAACGTCCGCATGGACGAGCTATGAGGCAGTTGCGGATAACATTTGAAAGGAATTATCTTTCAAAAGTGAATATCAAGAATGGTTCTTTAGATTAATAATTCGACAAGATATGGCACGAAGGTCTAAGGTATAAATTAAGGACAATCTTACCGACAAAATTATACAAACTACTGGAATCCTACCTTGAAAACAGACTGTTTCGTATTAGACATGAGACTTAATACTCAGAATTCAAAGAAATCCACGCTGGTGTTCCGCAGGGAAGTGTTCTCGGACCAATCCTATTCTTGCTCTACACAAGAGATATACCACAAGAAGAAGGGACCATCGTAGCAACATTCGCAGACGATACAGCTATCCTCGCAATGGATGAGTCTGTGGAATCATCAACGGAAAACTCCAACGGGCTCTGAACAAAGTATGTGAGTGGACAAAGACCTGGCGAATTGCCCAAAACGAGACGCATGTCAACTTTACGTACAAAAAGATAAACAACTTACCTGTTTTCATTAACTCGGGACAAATACCATACGCAAATGAGGCAAAATATCTAGGTATGATCCTAGACGCAAAACCTAAGTGGAAGCCACACGTTAAAAAAAAGCGGGACGAGCTCGCAATCAGACTAAGAGAAATGTATTGGCTGCTCGGAAGATACTTGAAGCTAAGCATATACAACAAACTGCTTCTGTATAAGCAAGTGCTTAAATCTTGTTGGACATACGGTATACAGCTTTGGGGTTGTACCAAACCAAGCAATATTGCTATCCTGCAAACATTCCAAAACAAAACCCTAAGAGCAATAGTGAATGCTCCATGGTATATAAGGAATAGCGATATTCACAGAGATCTAAGAAATGCTACCGTGAGTAACGAAGCAACAAACTTTGCTCGTAAACTTCGTACTCGTATTTATGTCCATTGCAATAATGAAATAATTCGTACTCTGGACGTAACAAACCTTGAGCGCCGACTGCAAAGAACAAGACCGTTCGACCTAGCGCCATAAGGGAAAACCGCATATAATGACGGTATTAGTAGGTGCGTTCACCGGAATGCTACCTACCAAACGCGATTAACACTACAGAAGCGTAAACTACTTGTTAAGGATACATAGTCGTAGTCATCACAAAAAAAAAATGAAAAAATGAGAGGATGAATTACATACTACTATGAGCACGCGCGCGGTTCTCATAGTGCCTCTCTAAGGGGTGAGGTTTAGCCCGTATGCATATATTGACTGACATTAATGAAATCATCAGAACAGAAAATATATGAGTCGGGTATAACCAATGGTACGGACCACTGGTATCCTATGAGGATTATTCACCTCCGGGCGCACAAAAAAAAAAGATTAATAATATTTCGCATTTTAAAAAAATACCTCTTGATTGATCACTGGCTTATGCCAGTAACTATTTTGGTTTTAAACTCAGAACAGATCAATCTCTTTTCTGTTCGATTGGGACAAGTAAAAATCTGTAATCTGAGAGCAAATCTGAAAATCCTAATCGAAAACGCTATAAAATTAACTGCTTATACTGCTTATTGCATGTGTTTCTAAACTTAAGTAAGATATCATAAATGAAGTAATTTAATCACGTATTGGTATTTTTTGTATTGGCAAAATCCTACCTTGATGGTCAGGTAAACGTCGAACTATCCCAACCTTATAGCGTTTTCGTTTGGGATTTTCAGATTTGCTCTCAGTTTTCAGATTTTACCCGTCCCAATCGAACATAAAAGAGGTTGATCTGGGTTTGTGTGTGTATTAGTGTGCCATTTGGAAGCTTATTGTTTATCTTTAGGCCGCAGTTATAGCTATCATTGAAAACCATCATTTAAAATTTTCTTTTACTTATTGTGGCATTTTTATAAATTCAACCATGGCAAGTTGGTGTCGAAATAAAGCTTATGAATTTTAGAACATGATTATCCAAAAATATTTTAATTTCTAATTTAGTTTTCGCAGAAAATCACTTTTTAGTTTTCACTGATCACAAAAAACACAAATCAAACTGCGAATTCCAATCTTAAAACTGATATAAGTCAGATGTCAAATGTTTTTGTGTTGGTGAATCACCTGGAATCTCGATTCTTGAAAAGTGTTCTAGAGAAAAATTAGAGTGTTTTTATATTCCAATCGAAAACGAAAAAAAGTAGAGCAAAAAAGTGCTCTCTTTTTTATTTATTCATAGTTTGCTTAAACAGTAAGATATAATATCTTATAAACTAGTTTACAGCTTCAATATTTAAATAAAAGAATAGCTATTTCATAGACGATATTACATTTTGTTTTGTTTTTTCCACGATATTCCCATTCATACATGTTTTTTTTTTGTGCTAGAAATGTTAATTTAATTAAATATTTACTTAGCATTTACAAAATCTCCATTTAATTATATTTTCATAAAAATAATAATAAAACAACCTCAGTCATAACTACCTTGAAAATAAACAAGTAACTCTTTCCGAAACTGTGTTTCGCACCTCAATCCCCTAACCTGCCGTGGTAAAGTGTTCCACTTGAAAAACTGTCTCTTAGATGTTAAATAAGAAAACCGTGGATGTATTAGTATTAGAGATCTGTTTGAAGAACCAAATCTTAATCTATTGAATAGATAGCAAGGTTGATGTGTCTGGATCACATTGAATAGTAATATTAATGTTTTATAGCGCAAGAGCTGATCGAGGGAAATATTAAATATTTGGTTTGAGAAATTAGAGATACGATCATATCTTCTAGAACACTTTTCAAACCATAAATATAACGAGCAGTATTGTTATAAGCAACGTTTAACTTTATTCTGCTGACAGCGTCACAGTCGCAAAATGTTTCACACCCTAATGTTTAAATTGGTATAATTAATGTTTTCGCAAGCATTAGTCGGGTTTTAAAGGGGTGTAATACTGTGAGACCCATAGCATGCGGAGTACTCCATAGACTTTACCAATAGCGATGTTTATGTGGCTATCCCATGTTAGCTTTCTATTGAATAGAATTCCCAGATTTCTTGCTGTTTCCACATATTCAATTGGAGACCTATTAAGGTAAATGATTGGAAAGTAAGTAAGACTCAAAGGGTATCTACTGACAACGATGCATTTGGATTTTATCGGGTTTAGACACAAACCGTTTTTTTTGGGCCATAGCGAAATCTTTTCTAGATTATTGTTGATGTTATCAGCGCAATCTTCGATGAGTCCAAGGGGGCAGCTATTAAACAATTGAACATCGTCGGCATACATTTGTATGGATGACGATGAGATAAGTGAAGGGAGTTCATTAATGTAGAGGGAGAAAAGCAAAGGTCCAAGAATTGATCCTTGTATGACCCCTCTAACTGTGGGTAGAAAGCTCGATGTATTGGTACCTACTACAACAACTTGCTTTCTCTGACGAAGACATGAGGACAACAGATTTACAGCAGTGGTAGAGAACTTATACAACATTGAAAGTTTATTACAAAGAATAGAATGGTCAATCGTATCAAAAGCTTTAGAAAAGTCTAACAGAACAAGAAACGTGACATGGTCTTTATCCATGGCCTGTCTCATATCGTCGACAATGTTTAGTATGGCTGACGTGCAACTATATTTTTGACGGAAGCCAGGCTGCATGGGAGATAAAATGTAATGCGATCTCAGATGAGCTTCAATTTGTTTTCGCAAAACTCTTTCTAATACTTTCGATAGAAAAGGAAGCACGGAAACAGGTCTGAAGTCATTACCTTGGCGGGTCTTAGGTATTGGTATAATTTTTGCTAGTTTCAATTGACTTGGAAAATTATCTGTCGTTAGTATGGTGTTGGAAGCATGCATAATGTAAGGCAAAATTGACTTAACGAACACGGGGTGAATACCGTCAATTCCAACAGCATTTGACTTAATGGATAAAAATCACTTTACTATTTCGAAACCATCTACACAAGAAAACTCAAAACCATCTTCTTGTCTACTCGAAAAAAAAACATTGTGCGGAAATAGAGTACTTGATTGAGCATGTTATGTTCCGGTAGAGTCACGAATCTGCAATTGAGTTCTTCGACGTCGATGTTTTCAGCACAAACAGAATTCTGCTTACCAATGCCCATTTCCCTCAAATTCTTCCATAATTGTCGTCCCTTCATAGATGGACTTAACTTGTTATTTTACATGAGTGTTTTTGCAGTTCTTATTTAACTTACAACTCGATTACGCAATCTACGATAAAGTTGGCGGTGGGCATCCAGCCTAAACCGCTTCCATAGACTGTAAGCTTGGTCCCAAACAAAAGCTGTCGAATCTCGTTAGTGTCCTGGTTCACTAACGAGATTCGACAAGCGTTGACCATGCTTAATCGTGTTGGATCTAATAGAAATGTGATTGTTAAAGAGCGTAACTATACTTTTATTTAAAAATTCAATTTGATCCCTAGCAGATGTCAAGTTGTAAATACATTCCCAATTAATATTACGGGTATTTTGCTCCAAGCAAGTATAATTGATGTGCTTAAAATCTCTAAAATCATACGTACTTATAGGAGAGTTGAAATTAAAATCGAATGTCAGATATATCAAATCGTGCCTAGAAAAGGCTGGGGCCGATAGCTGATCATATAGTAAGACATTAGTTATATCGCTGACAAAAAAAACGTAAATTGCCACAATAATAATGTTAGATGCACTAATTGACTTTTCTTCAAGCAGTGTGAACAATGGAGTTGCATCAATGTATCTATTTGGTCTGTATACTGACCCTATAAGGAGACTACTATCCTCAGATTTGGACATGATATTAGCGAATACAAAATCCATCCAGCTTCTTTCTTCCCCTTAAATATCCCGTGATAAAATTCATCGATTGACTAATAAATTGAGAGATTTATTTTAGATATTTTAATTAACTTGAGTTTTAGATCGGGGCAATTAAATGTGCCGCAATCAACTCTTACTTACATAAAACCAACCTGTCCAATTTGGCATGAATTTTCCTTTCCATGGTCATGTTGCAATTACAGATAACAAAGGCACATATGTCAAAGTCACATTAACATAAGATTCAAGTTGGTTACGTAAGGGAATCTTCCGGTTAGTGATAACACCACCCTAATGAATTAAATTCAACTGTCAAGGTCATAATGACAGAGTGGCTTTTTGTGAAAATGGAACAAATTTTCCGAGCTTATCGGTAAAATTATGTAGGAAATTGTAACTCTCTCCATAAATGGCTGTAAAAAGGGTCTTACTTGGTAACCATGTTATGCCAAAATACTGTATATGTATTTTTCAATCTGCCACCCGAAGATAGGGGCTTATTATACATAATGCTTTGTGGAGAACAGGTCTTTGTTAGTTGATGTTGTTCATCCTACATAAAATTAATATAAATGTCCTCTACACAGTCTGAACCAAAACCCCAAAAACCAAAAGTTATTCACTGAGCCCATCTTAATTCTCTTGCGACATCTGGAAAAAGGAAGAGATGCCTTAGTGAAATGAATCATTTTCTAAAAGATGCCAAACCTAAATAGAAAACAGAAAAATAAATAACTGGCATAACATAATAAAATGAAAATACTAATTAATAATTCTAATTGTAGGGGCTATGAAAGATAATGGGTTCATAACTCTACTTTTCAAAAGGATTACAATATACTGACAGTCCTTTTAAAAATTTTAAGAAACATTAATAATTAAAACAATTCCTATACAATTAAATCGTAAAAATATAAATTCCTAGAGTATTGACATTTTTTAAATGAAAAAACTCCCATTTTTCAATTTTTTTTCTTCTTCTACAAAATTCTGCCAAAATTTAATTAAACTCGTGTATATTGCCATAATTACATTGTTTGCACAGTTAACTTGTTTCAAGGCTTAAATCTTGCATGAATCAATATAATTTGTATGATCGATTATTTTTAGGCACAATCGAAATAGTAATTAAAATCAAGCAAACGACCTTGTTAGTTCATTAATCATAAAATAATTAAAAAAATTGATAAAAATTGTGTCAAAAATAACCATCTTTTTTGCAGTACTTTCACTAATGCACTTGACATAAAAAATGAGAGTGACAAGTAATAAAAAAGAATTATTATGGAATCCATTAACATTATTGTTCCTTAACATAGTTTGTAAACTCTTAGTATTGTTTGTTAATTATTCATGTGTAATGTCACTGACAACTGTGTTCGTTGAGTATGCAAATTTTATAGTAATTACCACTAAATTTGATCACAAATCATTGAAAACATAAATCAATGAACTTGAAATCTTCCATCATTTGCTTATGCTGTTTTCATGCTTGAGTTAACAAATAAAAATAAAAATATTTCGCATACCTAACACAGAAATACTTATGTCACAGCTATTATTTAAATTTTATTTTTAGTGTATAGTTAATCGTCTCATTTTATTGTTTAGTCATTATCGACTTATCTACTTTATAGCCGTACATAAATTGTTGAAATGCGATGTGAAAAAGTTAACCTTTTGGGTTTTAACTAACAAAAATACGAAAATTAGGAAATAATATATCTAACAACAAACTAATCAATCACTTTGACATAACAGCTCAATAATGTCCTGCGACAGATGCAGATAAACGAGTGTCCATGTATTTAACAGGAAATTAACGATTATGCATTTTAGAATGTTTTATAAATATTCATTAATATCATGACTCAAGCTGCATTATAATTGACACTATCGAAGATTGCTTATTGATTTTCGTAGTGAAACAATACGAATTGAGCTGTCATTTTTGAGTGGTTAAGAATAATTTTATTGATTGTTTTTTAATTGTTCGATTAGTCACATGAAGTTAAAATATTGTCTGATGAATTACGTATGCATTTCAATGTCAAACAGAAAGCTAACGGCAGTTATAAAATGGATTTGGCATAAAGAACTGTCAAATAGTATGAAATGAAAAAAGCTGCATTCGGAGCACTTCTTGAATAATTCAATGAAGAAGAACAATAACTCCATACAGACGGGTCACCCAAATTGTTGGTGTATAATACCAATCTTATGGTGCTATTCGAACAGTGTTATACTCGACGGAAGACAGGTCGCAACTTGTTTAACTTGCGAAATTAATATTCCACGCAATGTTTTGCGCCCTAAATTTATTAAAAATACATTTTCCGAATTAAAATCGAATAAAAATCCTAGTTTCACGACTAAGTGAAATGACATCTCGTGACATCTAGCAATGTATGACAGGGAAATGGCTCATCTATAGCTGCATAAAAAATTAGCGAGCATTAATCGTCGCTTTAGAGAGAACAAGTGGAGAGTAGGTTCGCTAAAATTGATCGCGATCGGCATAATGGGCTTCAGAGTATTTAAACCCTTATAAGATATGCCTCGTGACGGATTGTCAGAATTTTTTTATCTGGAATAATACTAAGAACTGTTCGAAAATGGCATCGCTTCTTGCAGTAACCAATTGCATATTAGTGGAAGGCTGTTTCTAAAAAGGACATCTGAAATACTCTGAAGACAGTGGAAAACGTTGACGCTCCTTGTGTCAGTTATTCTGAACTACAATGAACATTTTAGTTGGGCTACCATGACATTTTTAGATTATAAGCCAATAATACAGAATTATCTGACCAACAAAAGATCCTCAAAGAGAGTTTGAGAGTTTTGCTTTAAGTTAAAACCTATTCACTTCGAAAATGTCAGATGTTGTTCGCTTCTGCACTTGTATACAAGGTGGCGCAAAAGTAATCCTCCTATCAGAAAATGCTATAAATTTTGCGATTGGCCCCTAATGTCAGTTCTGTTTTGACATTTGTGTAGTAAACACATGCGAAATACACGTTAATAAACAATGTTACGCTACACTGCTCCAGAACGCGGAATATTGGTGACTATTTATTTGAGCAATAATCGGTCGGTGACTTTAGCACAACGTGAATTTCGTCGCAGATTTCCTAGCCGTCCAACGCCTACTGGTGAAACACTGCGACGTTTAGCCGCTCGCCTCGAAGAGACTGGCACAACACGAGATGCTGCAGAGAATATTGCTGCTGTAGCCGAAGATGTCATGGAAGCGCCGTCGACATCGACCAGACGAAGTGCCACGCAAATGGGTATCAGTCGACGGTCTTTACAGCGAATTTTGGTACAAGATTTAAAGATGTTTCCGTACAAAGTCCAGACGGTGCATCAGCTGTTAGCTGCTGACCGCCAATCGCGTCTAACATACGCTCAAGCCATCCTTAATCACCACCAAGAGGAAGATGATTTTTCATCAAAAGTAATCATGGGTGATGAGGACCATTTCCATCTTAGCGGGTACGTAAATAAGCAAAAATTACGCTTCTGGGGCACTGAAAATCCGCCTGTAACCCACGAAGAGCCATTACACCCGCTCAAAGTCACTGTATGGTGTGCTGTTTTCGCTGGAGGAGTCATCGGACGTTTTTTCTTCGAAGACGTCGCGGGCCAAACGGTTACTGTGAATGGTGAGCGCTACAGAGCAATGATCAACGAGTTCTTTTTGCCGCAACTTGATGAATTGGGATTGGAAAACATGTGGTTCCAACAGGACGGTGCAACGGCACACACTGCACGTGCCACAACCGATATGCTGAAGGATACATTTCCCGGGCGCCTAACCTCCCGTTTTGGCGATTTGCACTGGCCAGCAAGATCGCCTGATTTGACCGCTCCAGACTTCTTTTTGTGGGACTTTTTGAAGTCGCGGGTTTATGTCAACACGCCTCAGACTCTTGCAGCTCTTAAAGACAATATCCGTCAAGAATGTGAGGACCTATCGCCGGAAGTTTTGGCCAAAGTGATGGAAAATGCCATAAAAAGGGCTCAAATGACAATCAACTGTGGCGGCGGCCATTTACATGAAATCATATTCTCGACTTGATGTAAAAAAACTTAAAAGACCAAATAAAAATAATCCACAAGAAGAATCAAAGTTTTTCATTTTTTTTTTTAAATTACAGCCAAAAAACATCGGAAGGTTATTTTTGCGCCACTTTGTAGAGTAATACATTTACAAGGTAATGAACTTAGACAGGAGGATTAATAACTTGCAGATACACTTAGCAGCTATATATCAGGAACTGCGATGAATAGGTCGAACTTAATATTTTTCCAATATTGTTGTATAGAAGAATGTGCAAGACTCACAAGCCCACACCATAAATCCCTGGAGCTTCTAGTATAACTACTGGAATAATTACAAAATTGTGCGAGATTGACTTAATGTCACTGCTGTGTATGTGAATAAGAGTAGGGAATGACTACAATAATTGAAATAATAAGCAAATACATTCTGTGAATTAGAAGGAACACACAACATCAGACCGAATGCCACACTGTAAAACTACCCCTTTGACGTAGTAAAAGACTTAGTCTACCTCTGTTCAGTCAGTAATATACACCTAGCCTGTATAGAAAATGTGTTACCAAACCAATTTAATGCAATTGTAAATGTCAAAAATGGCCACCGGTACGAAATACGGTAAATAATCGCTGGAAAATAGTTTTAAGCTATTTAATTTCTAGCGATCTATTTGATTTGATATCATACTTTCATATGCTTGTTTTATTTCTAAAATTATTGATCTGTTAATAACATATACTTGCGTACAGTTGCTCATATTTTTTAAACCAGTTGCTTCATAGAACAGCGTACAGATTTGTGATCTCTAATGTTTTATCTAGAGCATGTGAAGGTGTTTTAAAAACTGATCGCAAAGCATAGATTTCCGATATTGTTTATGTCACTTCCTTTTTTTCGATTAATTTTTTTTTATAAGCATGAAAAGCTTTTAGGTTGTAGCTTTTAAAAAACGACGCTTTTGTAAACCGTTATTGAACAAACATTTGATATTGTCACTATACACTGTAACATTATGTCGATTTTGCTTCGAATGTTAATAATCCCAATAATCACACATTTGATTAAAGTAACTCACAAAAGTTATTAATTATAAACATATTTTATAAACTTCCACTGACAAAGCACACAAAAAATTCAACGACGCACGAGATAAACAAAAACAACTTCTCGCTTCAGAAACTTAGACAATAATGTAGCCATGTTGCAATTATGGGAAAACAATGCTGCCAAATTTCATTTCACTTTCATATGTCTTTATTCAAAGTGGGGGTAAAAGTAATGGCTTGTCTAATGGTCGCGTTCTGGAACACAGATTAAGTAGCTCTGATGAAGCTCTGTTCTCATTTTAGTCAAGTGACATTTGAGGGGAAATACTTGATTTTGTTTCGACCTGTCATGAAAGTGTTTTCGATTTCCGTAAGGCGATATTTATTATTATAGGTTTATATAATTTATTATTCACTTTTCTGGTGAAGAATAGTTATTCTAAATAGATAAAAGTCAACAAAAACCCATTGCTATGGGAAAATAAAATTCCAAAATAATGGCTGGCATAGTTTGACGTTTACCTGAATATTAGGTGAGATTTTGCATTCTAAATCATCCTTTCCTTCCCCTAATAATCAGAAGAAATCTGAGTTGTGGAAGGTTGCTATTTTGTTATCAAATTTGGGCTCAGATTTCATGGAAGGTATAGAATTGATTACACAAAGTTGACAAAATGATGTCGGTCAAATGAGCACCTCCTTAACTGATGGACATTCGAGGTTGTCATTTTATAGAATTTTTGCTCGCAAATCATCTGGCTCTAAACCACTTCTTCAATGTTGGATTTCAAGACTTGCAAGTTTTTTGGCTTGTTGCGGAATAAAGCCAGCTATACACAGGCAGTTGTAACTGTCCGTTTTGACTGTTCAGGCCGCCTGCGCAGTTATAACTGAACGTGTGTATGATGAAGTTGTCTGTTTTTTTGGCATGAGCAGGCGGTCGGAGAAAAATCGAAAATTCAGTCTTTTTGAAACACCGGATCGTGTGCAGAATCAGGCATTCAGGCCTTCAGTTTAAATTTACACATTTTACTATTTTTTTTTGTTTAGAACTATTTATTGCTAATAATAAGCCCACTGTGGCAAGAGCGTCATCCGTAGATGCCATGTTTATCAATCGACAAAAACACACAAACTGATGTCCTTAACATATTTACCGGAGTGTATAAATGCGCTATGGTGGTCCGGTAAAACTGAACAGGCGGCCTGAACAGACAAACCGGACAGTTACAACTGCTTGTGTGTGTCCCCGCCTTAATTCTGCTGAAATTCACGAATTGTTAAAGTAACAGGCTGGTCGCTTATTTGGAAATACTTTCAAGTTTTCCAGGTGGTTATTGCTCTATCGCTTGCTGTCAACTTAATTCTGTATCTGGCTACAGAATAAATGTCCAAGCACAATGACATTTGACGCCATTTTCAACAATTATGTCAAATTCACATTTAGCCGTTCCAATAAGCATAAATTGGTATAACAGTGAGATTATGAAAGAGGGAAAAACTGTCCCAAATAATAATCAGAAAATAAATTAATGCAACATTTTCTGTTGGCAAAAATTAGTAAACTGTCAGTTAGTATATGACAAGTAGTTTGTATTTTGTTTATACACGTTACCGTTTATTTTCTTAAGTGGGCAATAAACAATAGAGTATTTCGGGAAACTATCTCCCTGGCAATTGTTTTGACTCTTTTATTAAAACGCCAAAACGTCATGTATGAAAACAATGAGATATTTTATATGGCGGGGTACTGATTTTTGCATTTATTGCTCGAAAATATAAAAATATTATTAGTTAAAAGTGAAATCCAATACCTATATAAAAATACTAGCAGTGTTTTAATTATAAAATTGAAATAAAAAGTGTAAACTTGAAAACCAGTATACCTCTGTTCAGTCAGTAATATACACCTAGCCTGTATAGAAAATGTGTTACCAAACCAATTTAATGCAATTGTAAATGTCAAAAATGGCCACCGGTACGAAATACGGTAAATAATCGCTGGAAAATAGTTTTAAGCTATTTAATTTCTAGCGATCTATTTGATTTGATATCATACTTTCATATGCTTGTTTTATTTCTAAAATTATTGATCTGTTAATAACATATACTTGCGTACAGTTGCTCATATTTTTTAAACCAGTTGCTTCATAGAACAGCGTACAGATTTGTGATCTCTAATGTTTTATCTAGAGCATGTGAAGGTGTTTTAAAAACTGATCGCAAAGCATAGATTTCCGATATTGTTTATGTCACTTCCTTTTTTTCGATTAATTTTTTTTTATAAGCATGAAAAGCTTTTAGGTTGTAGCTTTTAAAAAACGACGCTTTTGTAAACCGTTATTGAACAAACATTTGATATTGTCACTATACACTGTAACATTATGTCGATTTTGCTTCGAATGTTAATAATCCCAATAATCACACATTTGATTAAAGTAACTCACAAAAGTTATTAATTATAAACATATTTTATAAACTTCCACTGACAAAGCACACAAAAAATTCAACGACGCACGAGATAAACAAAAACAACTTCTCGCTTCAGAAACTTAGACAATAATGTAGCCATGTTGCAATTATGGGAAAACAATGCTGCCAAATTTCATTTCACTTTCATATGTCTTTATTCAAAGTGGGGGTAAAAGTAATGGCTTGTCTAATGGTCGCGTTCTGGAACACAGATTAAGTAGCTCTGATGAAGCTCTGTTCTCATTTTAGTCAAGTGACATTTGAGGGGAAATACTTGATTTTGTTTCGACCTGTCATGAAAGTGTTTTCGATTTCCGTAAGGCGATATTTATTATTATAGGTTTATATAATTTATTATTCACTTTTCTGGTGAAGAATAGTTATTCTAAATAGATAAAAGTCAACAAAAACCCATTGCTATGGGAAAATAAAATTCCAAAATAATGGCTGGCATAGTTTGACGTTTACCTGAATATTAGGTGAGATTTTGCATTCTAAATCATCCTTTCCTTCCCCTAATAATCAGAAGAAATCTGAGTTGTGGAAGGTTGCTATTTTGTTATCAAATTTGGGCTCAGATTTCATGGAAGGTATAGAATTGATTACACAAAGTTGACAAAATGATGTCGGTCAAATGAGCACCTCCTTAACTGATGGACATTCGAGGTTGTCATTTTATAGAATTTTTGCTCGCAAATCATCTGGCTCTAAACCACTTCTTCAATGTTGGATTTCAAGACTTGCAAGTTTTTTGGCTTGTTGCGGAATAAAGCCAGCTATACACAGGCAGTTGTAACTGTCCGTTTTGACTGTTCAGGCCGCCTGCGCAGTTATAACTGAACGTGTGTATGATGAAGTTGTCTGTTTTTTTGGCATGAGCAGGCGGTCGGAGAAAAATCGAAAATTCAGTCTTTTTGAAACACCGGATCGTGTGCAGAATCAGGCATTCAGGCCTTCAGTTTAAATTTACACATTTTACTATTTTTTTTTGTTTAGAACTATTTATTGCTAATAATAAGCCCACTGTGGCAAGAGCGTCATCCGTAGATGCCATGTTTATCAATCGACAAAAACACACAAACTGATGTCCTTAACATATTTACCGGAGTGTATAAATGCGCTATGGTGGTCCGGTAAAACTGAACAGGCGGCCTGAACAGACAAACCGGACAGTTACAACTGCTTGTGTGTGTCCCCGCCTTAATTCTGCTGAAATTCACGAATTGTTAAAGTAACAGGCTGGTCGCTTATTTGGAAATACTTTCAAGTTTTCCAGGTGGTTATTGCTCTATCGCTTGCTGTCAACTTAATTCTGTATCTGGCTACAGAATAAATGTCCAAGCACAATGACATTTGACGCCATTTTCAACAATTATGTCAAATTCACATTTAGCCGTTCCAATAAGCATAAATTGGTATAACAGTGAGATTATGAAAGAGGGAAAAACTGTCCCAAATAATAATCAGAAAATAAATTAATGCAACATTTTCTGTTGGCAAAAATTAGTAAACTGTCAGTTAGTATATGACAAGTAGTTTGTATTTTGTTTATACACGTTACCGTTTATTTTCTTAAGTGGGCAATAAACAATAGAGTATTTCGGGAAACTATCTCCCTGGCAATTGTTTTGACTCTTTTATTAAAACGCCAAAACGTCATGTATGAAAACAATGAGATATTTTATATGGCGGGGTACTGATTTTTGCATTTATTGCTCGAAAATATAAAAATATTATTAGTTAAAAGTGAAATCCAATACCTATATAAAAATACTAGCAGTGTTTTAATTATAAAATTGAAATAAAAAGTGTAAACTTGAAAACCAGTATAATAGCAAAGTGTGAACATCAATGCTATTGCTATTCTGTTCTTATTTTGCACTTTGCATAACATGCATAAATTTCCCGCATGATTTAGCCATCCCACAATTTATAGCTGTCAGTTTTTTTATTGGCACTGACGTTGTCACGAAAAAACCCTATTGAGGCGGTAGTTTGGTGTTAAGTGCATTGGACATAGGATTATCAGAGACACAAAACATTAATATTCGCTATGTCCAGTCTTGCGAAATTCTGACAAGTTTTATATGTTCTTTGTTCTATATAATATATAAAATATTTTTTCAAACACCGAGAAGAACATAGAATGGTTCGTTTTGTATCGTTAATAAGGGTAATTGAAACAGAACATGTGGATTTTATTTTTATAATAAGCCCGCGCAAAAGGGTTTATGAATAACCTTATAGTGTTTGGACATAGCGCGGGCATTAAGGAAATTGGAGAGAAGAAAAGAGAAGATAGCGATGCAATGGTTTTAATTTTTTGTAAATTGAAAGGAAAGGAAAGACTGAGTTCGGTAAAGCATTGCATATTCGTGTTGTTCGGTTAAGGAATAAATCTCTATATTTCAAAGTACGTCCGAAGATAGACTTGAGGGTGAATTGATAAGCGTGGCATTTCGAGTATTACGGTTGAATGTTTGAAGGGGCGGAATGCAGCTGGCTATTTCAATTGAGCATTTCCTGTTAAAATAACGGTTAAACATTTTTAGGCAGGAGACATTCCTACTATGTTCAAGCGAGACTATAGAGTTCGCTACGGTTGGATCTCCTATCAGTTTCATCGCACGCTTTTGTATGCTATCCACTAGGTGCAATGATGTTTTTGCTGCACCTGATCAGATGTGGGCGTTGAACTCAAGTTTGAGGCGTATATTCGGTTTATATATATTGAGGCAGATCAGAAGGGGTGAAATGATTTTTGCATCGATTAAGGAATCCTAGACATTTCGCTGCGTTTTTACCGATTACGAATACGTGGTCGTTACTTACACACATATCGAGCATGGAAAGTTTTTCGGTTTCGGCGATGCAAGTGCCATTCATGGATAAAGGCTTTAAGTTTTGATTTCGCATTCGCTGTAAAATTTGGACAGCATTGTGTTTTGGAAGCATTAAAGTCCACTCTATTGGATTTACCCCATTTAATTATGCTGTTTAGATCGGAATTTAATGAGCTTAACATATTTAGCCGTTTCTGTTCCACGTCCGGAAATAAAGGGCGCTGATTAGAGAACAAATATGAAAAGCTGAGAGTGCTGTCATTAGCAAAGGATTGGATTAGAAGTTGCAGACAAGATATCATTAATAAAAATAAGAAATGGTGTCGGAGATAAAACGGAACACTAGCGAACACAAGCATTTATTTCGACCAAAACAACTTGAATTGAACGATCGAGAGATAGTTTCTAATCCATAGAAGAAGAGTTTCATCGATTCCAAAAGCACGCATTTTCGACAAAAGCGCTTGATGCCAAATCCTGTCAAATGCCTATGAAATATTAAGTGCAACGATCTTATTTTCTCCACCGAGGTGAATAGATTCGTTCCACTTTTCGGTGAGATATGTCATCAAATCACCAGTGGACCTGTTGCAACGAAAATCGTATTGTCGGACATTTAGGAATTTTCGTGATTTAAGATATTTAGTAAGCTGTAGGTTTATCAGCGTTATAAGGGACGTAAGTGCAATTGGTATAAGTTGGAGAGAGAGATTCTACCCAAATCGCGAACCAATATGCAGCAAAAGAGACGTGAACCCATTCACGCCGTTCAAGTTTTCGGACGCAAAAAAACAGCCACCGCTGTTGCGTACTGCAAGCGTGGCCGTGGACTCCTCCGCGTCAATGGACGTCTTTTGGATAATATTGAACCAAAAGTATTGCAATACAAATTGCAAGAACCACTTTTGTTGCTTGGCAAGAAGAAATTCGCCGGTGTTAATATTCGCGTGCGTGTGAGCGGAGGTGGACATGTTGCCCAAATTTATGCCATCCGTCAGGCAATCTCCAAGGCCTTGATCGCCTTCAATCAAAAGTATGTTGATGAAGCATCAAAGAAGGAAATCAAGGATATTCTGATTCAATACGACAGAGCTCTCATGGTCGGTGACCCACGTCGTTGTGAACCCAAGAAATTCGGTGGTCCAGGTGCCCGTGCTCGCTACCAGAAATCATACCGATAAACATTTTCTTTTTTACACAAGAAAATACGACATTCCACTGTGTT
The DNA here is from genome assembly GCA_932526625.1 of Rhingia campestris. Classification (NCBI taxonomy): domain Eukaryota; kingdom Metazoa; phylum Arthropoda; class Insecta; order Diptera; family Syrphidae; genus Rhingia; species Rhingia campestris. Next base: position 33,010,087 of record OW052183.1, read on the forward strand.
ATTTGTTACTACAGTTACTACAGTTGGATGTCATCATTTTAACAAGACCTCTGAATGATTAAACAAAAATAGAAGATTCGCCTTTTTTAGGGACGGGCTGGACAAATGCTGTTTTTCATCTATTCGGGAAGAGTCCTGATGAATGGACAGCTAGAAAAGCTTACACAGTGGTTTTGTCAGCGTGGAAGAACACCTCTTCAGAATTATGGGGGAGATACCATCTGGAGCAGACGATTTGTGAATGTTTAGATCTAACAATACTCTTGTGACTGTACGAGTACGGAAGTGGATTGGTCCCATAGCATGTTCTACGTTCTCCAGTATGTGTATGTTCTCAAGTAGAATGGCGAATGCTATTGATGTATTAAGTAATATAATTTTGAACTTTTATCGTGCAACGCAAATTACCATGCATATTAAGGAGTCTAACGGTTTGGTGGAAATTCACCCCATTTCATACAGAGGTAAAAAACGAAAAAAGTGACATTTGAAATGTACATTTAGTGTGAATTAAAGTTCTTATTAATATAGAAGTAAGCAGACTGGCACTCTTACAGAACCAGCCTCTGAAAATTCAAAAAGAGACCAGAACGGCCAAAAGAAAGGCTTGGAAAGAATTCTGCAGCAATATCGAGGATAACAATGAATCTGCCAGATTGAGGAAGATACTATCGAAAGAAGCAAGCAGCCCAGGTTTTCTCAAAAATTAAGCAAATGAATGGACGGAATCAACCGCTGATACCCTAAACCTCCTCTTAAATACACACTTTCCGAACTGCAAAACGGTAGAGGAAAATGTCATCGTAAATACAAAAACAGACCACACAACGGACAACATGGGTGACAACTCTCTCTCTCTCATTAATACGATAGTGTGCAAGGAAAAAATTGCATGGGCCATTAATTCATTCAAGCCCCATAAATCAGCCGGCCCTGACGGCATAACCCCTATCATGCTACAAAAAACTGCTAAGCTAATAATGCCAACACTGCTCACTATCTTCCGTGCATGTCTAAAACTAAACCACATACCACAAGTGTGGCGTGAAGTTAAAGTTATATTCATACCGAAGGCAGGTAAATGCTGCCACACCGTAGCGAAAGATTTCAGACCCATAAGCCTGTCCTCCTTCCTACTGAAAACGATGGAACGATTACTCGACATCCATATACGTAGCAACCTGAATCCAGGTTACCTATCTGTAAGCCAACACGCCTATATAAAGGGTAAATCGGTGGAAACGGCTCTACACGAAGTAGTTCGCACAGTAGAAAATTCACTGCACTACAAAGAATATACGCTAGCAGCCTTTCTTGATATAGAAGGAGCCTTCAACAACGTTACAACTGAAGCAATTGCTGAGGCACTTACCAAAGCTGAAATAAGTACGGTTTCTAGCAATTGGATCTTAAATTGTACCAAAAGGATCACAACGTCAAGAGGTACCCCCCAGGGAGGCGTACTATCCCCACTTTTCTGGCTATTAGTAGTCAACGAGGCACTTAAGAAGCTAGATATCACTGCAATAAAAACAGTGGCATACGCTGATGACGTAGTCCTCATGGCGTGCGGTAAATTCCCACCGACACTGAGTGAAATTATGCAAAGTAGTCTCAATATACTCAGCAAGTGGGCAAAGTCTTGCGGGCTGGGTGTAAATCCAAACAAAACAGAACTGGTTCTCTTTACTAACAGGAGATCGATCCCAGCATTTCCGGCACCGTCTTTGGAAGATTCGACTCTCTCATTGTCAGCAAGCGCGAAATATCTGGGGGTGATACTCGATAGTAAACTGAACTGGAATCTAAACGTTGAAGAAAGAGTAAAGAAAGCAAATATTGCCCTCTATAGCTGCAACAGAATCTGCGCCAAAAAATGGGTCCCATCCCCGAAGGTCACAAAATGGCTATACACAGCCATTGTCAGACCAGTCCTAACATACGGCTGCTTGGCCTGGTGGAATGCTATGAAAAAAGCAAAATATATGACCAAGCTTACGAAAGTTCAAAGGACAGCATGCATACTCACGACAGGAGCTATGCGCACTAGCCCCACAGTAGGGTTAGAAACAATACTAAACATAACACCAATTGACTTACAAATCATTGACACAGCAGCAAAAAGCGCAGCAAGACTCAAAGAAACGGGTAATCTACTTACGAAGCCTTTTGGCCATAGCTCAATATTAAAATCAATGGCATATGCGGATGTAGCATCTGACTACATGATCCCATATCACGACTTTGATACTAATTACTCCATCAGAATACCAAGCAGAGACGAATGGTCTTCAAACAATGTGTAATCTAACACAGCAATAGCAATCTATACCGACGGATCCAAAATGGAAGTCGGAGTGGACTCTGGTGTCTACTCTGAAAAAATCGGGCTAGCTACATCCTTAAGATTAGCAAACTCGTGTAGTGTATTCCAAGCTGAGATCCTGGCCATACTCGAAGCTGCCGAATCGACTAGGGAGTGGACATATCACATGAGGATATCTCCATCTACGTGGATAGTCAAGCGGCCATTAAAGCTCTGGCATCCAATATAGTAAAATCACGGGTAGTTGGACGCTGCCGCGAAGAGCTGAAGGCTCTTTGTAACCAGAACAAAGTCCAAATTATCTGGGTGCCAGGACATAATGACATTATAGGGAATGAGAAAGCAGACGAACTAGCCAGACTAGGATCGTCCAGTTGCATTTCCCTAGCTGATAAAAGGGTCAGTCCCCCGCTAGCATCTAAAAAACATGCATTAACTAAGCACACTCAAAAAGCAACCATAACAAGATGGCAAAATTCTCTGGCCAGAATTAAGCGGCAGCAAATCAAACAAGCTATTAGCTTTGAATAGAGCTTCCATTTCTATAGCGGTGAGAGTGATAACAGGTCACAACCTGTTGTGCCCTGCGGATGGCAGTCGATTTAAATTACTAGGCAGCCTTTACTTCGATGATCTTAGTGACCTAACGACTATCCCAAGTCCGTTTTTGTTGCAGATCAGGATGAAGCAACTACCTCTTTGAGGCTGAAGGAGCAACACAGACCAGCACCACATAAGTATCACAAGCGAACTTAACCAGGTATCCTCTTTCTCTTTTTCAGGATACTTCTTCGAAGGGTATCGCTATGGGCCCACGTAGGCCTGTTTGACGACTCGCCCGAGCGTCAACAGCCCATCTAACCTAACCTAACCTAAGCCTTTATATGAACAAGCATTGAGTATACGTATACCGCTACCACACCTATACCTGTACCCCTTTTTAAATGAAAGCTGTCAACTAGAGATGATTAGCTATTTATACCACAAAATGACTATGATAGAAAAAAGGCGTAACTGTGTTTATACATATTTCGATGTACAATCAAATGTTAATAACGGTAAATGTTAAATTGCCTTTCTACAACAAAAAAAAAACAAATCCCATCACTTTACTTCACAAAGTAAAATCCAACAATTTGTATCTATTAATTGAATAGCAACCATAACTACAATCATTAAAGCAATCTATCTGTACCTAATTAAGACAAACACTCAATCTTAATTGCCAATATCTGACAGTTGGTACAAGCATCAATTTTTTCTTAAACAAATCAATCATCTTTCTCCATCACATGTCTATTAGAGGACGGTGCATATATTGACAGATGCAATTACTTCACACTTTATTACTGTTCCACTGCCCTACATCACCTCCAATCACCTATATGGTGTGTAAAAAAAAAAACAAACTTCCCTTTTGTCTTTTTCTACCACAATTTTCCTCCGATACAATTGGGAAATAATTACTTTAGATACTTTTTTGAACAGTAGTCGGGGGGAAAAAATCGCACACTATTTCACGACACGGCTATTAATCATCTTATGCAAATGCCAGCATCATCAGTAGCGCCATCTAAGAATTGCAACAGTTCAGCTTACAGAAGGTACCATAACATTTTTGGCCAAGAAGTCACTGTGCAGTAACAAGCGATCCGCCGGTGACTTCTATTGATTAGCATAATAAATTAACAAGCCGGGGATTTCTTAGAAAGCAGATGGAACATTTAATTACCCCACTCCCTGGGGTTGTTGTATAATACCCCGATGGACTTGTGTCTTCCATTACCTATTTTACTAACAAAAATAGTTGAAAACTCAATTTGCATTTCAGATACATTTTCAACCCAAAAACCACCAGCAGAGAGATGGGCTTGCTTCCTCTCGTCGAACCTAGGCAAAGTAGGATGCGATGGGAGGGGCGACAACACAATTGAAATGGGCGAGTAAAAGTTATTATGCAAAACAATTATCATTTGTTATGCAAAAATCTGTTTCAGTTTTTCCGCTTATGGATATTAGTTTTATTATTTTCTAAGTTGTTTTTCTATGGGAGATTTTGTTCACATAGTCGTTGGTAGTTTTCGGTGAATTTATGACCCCATTCAGTGGCAGAATGATAAGGACAGTGGGAGTTGTAAGCCCGTGGATTGCCTGACAGGCCGAAAAAGATTCCCACATTTAATGGCGGATCTAAGTTTTGCTCAAAAAATTTATGATTGTTGTAATGTAATGAAGATAGCCGTGGTTACAAGGTATAGAGAGATGGCAGTTAAAGAGTTTAACGATTTAGGTGTCATTGTTTACAAGGGCTTACAGCAAAGTATGCACATTGCTAAATGTTTTCTTTTTCGTGTAGCATAGTTTGGGAATCATTGCCGCCGTCCAAGCTATACTTACAATGCTGAGCTGAGAGTAATTAATGGCTCTGTAGGCTTTTGATGTAAATTATTGAATAGTTAGAAGGTCTTTGGAAATGTATATCACCTTGTAATGGAATGCGAAATGGTTTTTATGTTAATAACACTGCAGATGTCTATTTATAAATATATAATCATTGGTTTTAAGCGTTGCAGCTGTTGGGCAAACTTGTGACATTAAAGCTCGATAATTGTATGTTTCGATTACAAAAAATACAAATTTTTGGCGCAAGAGGCTCGTTAGACCCAGGGCCGAGCTTTCTCACAACCATTCATGTGTGCGTGTGTATCATCACGAGAAGAGGGCCAGTAAAAAAAGATTTATCAATCAATCTACGGCTGGGAATCGAACCCAGACCTTCTCCGCTGCAGTTCTGGCAGTAACCATCGCTCCACTGAACCCGTCTGTATGTTTGGATTGAGAGTAAAAAAATAGGATTTCAACAATTTACAGTTGCCATAAATTCGACTTCATCTAATTTGATAAAAAATTCAAGCATTCTTCAGATTTTTAGCTATGTGTGGATATGATATACTTATGTGGAATAACATTATCCTTAGTTAAAAATCCTTTATATATCCCATGGAAGAACAGGCTTAGAATATTACAGTAGCACTACTTTATCATCAAAGTAAGAAAAAGTCGCTGCAGCGTTTAAAGCATTTAAATTGGTTTTAGTCGTAAATAAGGACAAGACCAAGTTGCGACCATGGTAGAAAGGTGGATTGAACACTTTTTCCATAGAAATTCTGATTTTTTTTTTTCAAATCCTTATAACTCGTAAACCGCTTAATAGATTAGAATGAAATTTGGCAAATTGATAGATTGGACACCGTTCTTTAAAATGACATGGTGCATTTGTCAGCGGGGGGGTGGTGTAAGGGGTATTAACTCAATTCTTCATTCGGAACCTAATAACGTAAAAAGTACTATCACGAATTGAATGAAATTTGGTTAAAACGTGTATTAGGCGTTACTCTTTAAAATGGTATACAAAAAATTTCTATAAACTTTGAACATAACAAAAAAAAATCGTAAAAATAAATTTTTTTTCAACACTTTCCATAGAAATTCTGAAATTTTTTTTTTCAAATCCTTATAACTCGTAAACCGCTTACATCCTCGATTTATTTAATAAGCATGTTCACCTTAAAACAAAATAAATTAAACACAAAGGTCGCCCATGGTTTTGGCAACAATAAAATAGCGTGATGAAGCTTATAAGCGTTGGAAGCGTTTTCGCCTTAAAGAGCACCACATAGCTTACAAAGTTTTATGGAACAAGGTTGTTCATGAAATAAGTGAGTCGAGAAAAAAATGTACTCTTCACAGCTGAACCCAACGTTTGCTCGGCAAAATCTTTGGAGGAACATTAAAGTTAAAGAGATCGGAATTGGAAAATAGGGAAATATTCAAGATAATGCTTCGTTGTGATGAGCTGAATAGCAGACCCATCTAGATCCTACTCACATACACTTTCGCTTCATCAAAATGTTCACCGCTCTTTTTTACTGCAACTGACGAAACCAAAGTGCTTGAAAGTTTTTTCAGCACGAATTCTAACTAGGTTGGGTTTGATGAAGTCCATTCGACTTTTTTTAAAAGCAATACTTCCATATTGCCTAAAGCATATAACATATGTCTTCAACTCGGTTCTTATAATCGGAGTTTTTCCTCAGGTATGGAAATTGTCAACCTTTACCATTCTAAAAAGGGCAGTAAGGATGAGTACAGGCCGACCCAATCTTACCATTTTTCTCGAAAATCTTAGAGAATATAATGAACTCTCAAGTATGTGTCATCGTTAAACTAATAAGATGCTTTCCTCCTAACAGTCTGGCTTTCGTCATAAGCACAGCTTCACAACAGCTATATTAAAAGTAGTGGAAGATATAAGGCAGGCCGTAGATGAAAACAAACTTACATTCCTTACTCTGATAGATTTCTCAAAAACATTCGATACTGTTAACTACGGTATACTGTGTAGCAAACTTGTAGAACATTTTAATTTTCCAATATCAGCCATAAACTTGATATTATATTATTTAAGTGGTAGATCACAAGCAGTCGTCGGTAACGACAATATGTCATCTGGGACCGCTCTTATTTCACCCTCTACGCTAACGAGATACCAAAATACGTGAAAAAATCGTCCATACATATGTATGCTGATGATGTTCAACTTTATAACAGCTGCAGTCGTGGCCTGGTTGAAAATGGTTCGAGTGAAGTTAAAGAAGAACTTCATTCAATTTTTCTTTTTCAATCGGTCTCGCTCTCACCAAATCCAAATATCTTATAATTTCTAGGACTTAAGTAGGCACGTCGTGTCTACCTCCAATTAAACTTAACGGGTTAGATATTCAGTATGTAAATACTACAAGAAATCAAGGTGTAACTTTCACAAACAACCTGATATGGGACTGTCACATACGTCTTGCTCTTGGTAGGATGTACGGGGTCCTATGGATGCTCTGGGCATCCCAGAACAAAACACTTGTAGCAACAAGAAAAATAATAGCTAAAACTCTACTCGTCCCAAATATGGTCTTCGGTTGTGAGATTTTTGGTAACTGCAAATACGAGCTCAAGCGTAAGCTTAATGTTGGTTACAACAGCATTGCACGATACATTTATGGACGTAGAAGATATGACCGCATCTCCGATTTCTCTAAGTCAATATACGGCATAACTCTGGATAAACTTATAAAATTTAGGACTGTTGCTCTGCTGGATAATGTTATAGAAACCCGTTTCATATTAATCTTGAATTATTGTACCACTATCATAAAATTATAATTTAATTTGAGTTGTCATTTCAATTTCGCACATTCTCTACTTAATGTAATAATACCTAAATTTAAAAATATTTGATATTTCACTTATTTATAAGATATTGTATCTTAAAGTGTTAAGGCTTTACAAATGAATAAATCTGATATTGACCACTTAGGCATGCCGGTCTAAGTCCATTAATTCCTCCATTATTGCAATACTGCCAAAATTTAACACTCAGCGAGCTGTCACCGCCGCGTCATACATAGAATGAGAGTATAGGAAGTGAATGAAATGGATTTAGCAGCAAACGGAAAAAAAACAACAACAAATCGGACAAAACATTAAAATCGACATCTATAACTTTGAACTCTTCTACTAATACTGACAGCGACAAAAAAATTAAATATCTGCCATTAACAACCCATAGGCCCTCAAACATAGATTCTTCATTCATTTGTTAAGTTATATTTTTGCAACAAAGAAAGGTCTTCCTGTTAACGCCGACTCCGAATGGCAAATTTTGTAAAGGTTCTCATGACAGTTCTATTATCTAGGATGTTTGCTTAACTTTTGCCAGAGGAGAGGCAGCGAAAGGTACTTAATAGTTCAAAGCACTAACCACTAGGCCACTTTACCCACGGCAACGACACGTCATCAGAAATGATACAAAGGAATATTCTCGCCAACTGCTTTTTAGGTTTTATAGGTTTTTTAGGTTTTATTCGATCTTCTATATAAGATTCCGATTATCAAAGTCCTACATTACAATGGAACGTATCAATAAATCATTTTTCGTTTCAAGTGAAATATCTTCAGTTCCTTTTGTGTTGATATATCACGTGTCCCATAATTCGAGGAAATTTTGAATTTTGCGCCACCAGCTGACAGTTCAAGATTAGAAAAAATGGAGCGCTATAAAAAGAACAACGTATTTTCATTGAACAATATTTTCATTTGTTTGGAGAAAAGAAAACCAAACAGCTGATGAAGTGATAACTGAGCAAAAGCGATAAATCATGAGTGCTACCAAAACTTGACAATATGATTCGATGAATGTGAGTGCGATGACAATAAGAGCTCGAAGAATTTTCGACTCTGATCAAGATCGACGCTTTCGAACAAGACCTCTGCTGGTGTGAGTTGCAAAAGTAGAAACTGACATAAGTCAATTCTATGTTCACAACTGGAGGCAGACTAAGGAATATTGATAGTTCAGGCCCAGATTTAGCCAGGATGTTGCCCCATTTTAGTAATTATTTAAGTCTATTTTTTATCTCAATGAGATAAATTACATTTAAGCCATTTTAGCACCCAGTTTAACAATAAACATCCTAAGTTCATGCAAATTCATAATTTGACATGACATGGCACCACTTGGATCGTATAAGTAAGGTTTATAGAATATCTATGTAACTAGTTAAGTGGGATAGTTGTCATCCTTTTGTCTAAATAAAAACCTCATCCATTAAAAAATTGAAGATGAAATCCTTTATCCTCAACCGGGTAATGGTTATCACACTAATGGAAAACGGTTGGTATGAGTTGAAGTGTAAGAAGGCCATTAGGTTGAGAGAGCCGTACAGGGTTTTTCAATAAGGAGAACATATAAAAATTCGGGTTCGATATTGTTCCTGAGCTCTAACGTTAGAAATAAATCAAACGACGTTAATTGATGTGGACGAGAATGTTATTCGACGGCACTATTTCTTGAAATTACACCATTTCTTGAATTGGCTACATCATGTAGTACCTCCTGGTTGAATCCACATATAACTGATGTCAAGCGCAACTAATTCTGGCCGTAAATAGTCATCCAACATTGCAATTATTTTCATCGACAAGAAAACAACGCGGTCCAATCATGAAATCTACACCTTTCTGAATGTTGTGGAGTCTTGAACCACAAGTGAGTTTTTTGCTTTCAAAAATGATTGACAAAGCTATTATCCCAAAAATGATCATCATCGCTCAAGATGATTTTTTAACAAAATTCAGGATGTCCTTCTATCTTTCGCAAAGTCCAATCAGAGAAGTTTCGGTGCTTTAAATAATCAAGAACTTTTGAGTTAGTTTGACCATTTAAGGGATTAGGCCGAGATATTTCTGTAACCTGAGTAGAATCGACTGATTTGGCTCATTATGAACTGAATCATTTAAGGGTGTTATATTTTCGGTATTTCTCCCGGGATGTTGTCCCACTGCCACAGGAAAATTCAAAAGTGAATACGCTGACTCGAATTTATCCACTCTAGCACGTACAGTTTAACTTGTGGGACGATTGCGGTCGAAAAATGGAGTAGCCGCTCTTTAAGTTGATAATTGATTCCACCAACTCAAAATATTTTGGTAGTAATTTTTTTAATCGTTTTCAAACTTTCTAATTGGTTACTATTACTTTGACGTTAAAAAATATTGTTATGTTCTTATTGAAAACCCGATATTAAAAATTACCAATACGCTTCTAAAAACCAACGAAAACTGATATTTTGCAAAAAAAAAAACAGAAACCTTCATCATTTTCAGTTTTCGAAAACTTGAAGACGTAACCAACTCTATGCCTCTTTGTAGACGTCATTTTGTTGAAAGTTTTTGGAGCGACAGGCTCAATGGCGCGATTTTTAGTACGAAAGAACTGCAGCGCAGATAGTCTGTATTCGATTCCCAGCCTTAGCAACACCTAATGATTTTTCACTGGCCCTCTACTCGTGATGACAAATCATCCGAGTAGTATCAATCGTCAAGAAAAGCTTATGTCAACGTAGCCCTTCGGAGTCGGCATAAAACAGAAGGTCCCACCATCGTGCAGAAGTACACACGCACTCAAGAATGGTTATGAGAAAGCTTGGCCCTGGGTATTAACGACCCTGTTGCGCCAAAATGTGTTGTTTTTTTTTCTTGGAGCGAACACACCTTTTTTTACATTCCAAACGTGAAAATACCTGATATTTTTAATATTTTGTTCAAGTTACCTTAATGTTCATAAATCAACAGGCCATAAAGACGGATTTAAACAAAAAATAAGGGCGCAAATGTATAGCCAATCGATGTTTAAGGTTTTAACTCCACACTAGTTATGAGGTACTTTAAATTAAAAGCTTGCTTTAACATATTTTCAATAATAGGCACTTTTTTAACGTGGCGCTAATTAGTGTATGCTAATGGACATTCCTCTGAGAACTGTTAATCAAACTCACCTAAAAAGTGACATAACGCTGACTATTTATTAAATATTCAAAGTGAGGTTTCGGTCGCTTTAACTTTAACGCAGAGTGACAACGCTAAAGTACACTTTTTGACGATTAAAACGCGTTAGTACGCGATTAAATAATTTTAAAGTGTATAAATAAATCTATAAATTTGCGCCAAAGTGTTTGGACGAAGTTCCCCATTATTTATGGAAAATTGTCTCCAAACAATTTGTTTATGAAACGTCAAACGAAATCTGGTCGGCATTCCGTGTGAAAGCGTCTAGTGATTTTCGAAAACTTTTTGTCGAAAAGTCAGTTTTAGATTCGTTGTGAAAACCTTATAAATCGTAACTTACATTTTTAGCATTTTCCATAGTAATCGAGAATTCATTCTGAATGGCTTTGGAATGATTATAAAAGCAAGTATTGCTGATTTTTCAAACACATGTGAAATTAATGAACAGCAACAAACAGCTATGCACAATATGTGTAGTTTTTGTTTGTACTTCTTGAGTCGATTGTAAAATTAATTCTAAAAGAGATTTTTTAATGTTGTTCATGGTCCATGGGGAAGTAAATAGGTTATCGGAAGCATTCTGCTCTTCTAACAAGAAATCTAGAAGCGAAATTCCCTCTTGAAAATTGTCAGAATGTAGGTTTTGACAGTTCTCAGATGCTTCTGATAGCATTTTTTTTCAAACAGAAAATGCCATTGGAAGAAGAAACATCAAAAGAATTCTGCCAATTTCAACTGTATCGAACGCTTCTTTTTTACCAATGGAAAACGTCACCATATAAGTTATCACTATTATCAAAACACATTCCCAACAATTAATATTAAAAGAACTTTTTTTGATAGTTTACTATCAATAGGTAAATATTTAATTTTTAATTCATTTAATTCAGAATAGCAATTTTCTTTACAAAAGTTTGACGTTTGCATGTTAATTTGTGTAAAAAACTTTTCCTTTCATTTTAGTACTTACTTTCAAAATGAAAATGATATAATCGGTATTTTTAAACAATATGTATACGTAAACCTGTAACCATTGGAAACGCTTCTTCTGTTTATAAATATCAAAGGCCAAAACGTGAATGTTCACTTACTCACTATGGCAAAAAAAAGACGTTTGTCCACTTCAAATGATGTGTTCTCCCAGAAGCATCAAAAGAAAAACATCACAAGACAAAAAAAAAAGAAAGAGATTCCATTCAATAATTCATCAGGTGAACAGCATACAAGAATGTTGCCTAATTTATGGTGAGAAAATTTGATGGTGCACATGATTAAGGTTATTTTCAGCAATAGGACATCCGATCATGGTGAGTGATTTACTATTTTTTGCATCATGCACAGTAAGACGGGAAAACTGGTTTAGATGTTAAGAGAGGATTCCATTTAAGTGATTTGCTGCAATTTACAGTGATAAAATTGGCATCTCAAGATGTCAGTTGTTTTTTGTGTGTATTGTCACAGACACCAATTGTCATCTACGATCAACGATTTGTAACTTGTTGAACCAGACGGTGTGAGGGTGGGAATCTTTTGTTGTGCATCTTCAAAATGGTTTCAAGGACTTTCACCGCACGATGTGACGTATTGTATTAAAGATCTTTGAACTATATTTGACATGCAATAAAATGACAATTAAACTTGCTGTAATTTGCAATTCAGACAATTTGAATTAAATGCGATATGATATTAAATTAATTGTTGGATTTAAATCTTGTACCGAAAAATTTTGGAATTACCTACACATTGAAATTTAGATGATAACTGTTATTTGAAGTGACACCAATGCTAATTCGTTTAGGATGTTTATTTTTGGGACGGGAATTTGATGGGATATCGGTTATTTTGATTAAATGTCGTTAATTAAAGAAACACAAACGAGTCGTTGCAGTCGTAATAGCATTCCACTAAGGAAATGTTCTTCCTTTGACAGTCTACAAAAATCAACGACATTTGGTGAAGTAAACAAAATATGACATATTAACGCATTATAAGTTTGCCTATATGGCTTATCATTTCCAATTTTGCACTGGCAGTTGTTGATTTATTTTTAGAAGATATAACCATTACACCGCGTCTCCACGAGCAATATTTGATAGCTTACTATCTGTCACTTTTCATAGAAAGAAATAATGATAGAATGCTATGAAATGTAGGAGTAGGGTGGGCATTTCGATTGCTTACTATCTCATTCAAAAACATAAATTTCAAACAGAAACGACAGGCCATAGAATACTAATCATAGAAAGCAATGGATTGAGTAATGCATAGAATGAACTTTTTCATAGAATACTATTTGAGGTCTCCACAAGTAATTTTCATAGAATACCACATTGCATTCTATGAAATATTGCTCGTGGAGACCCCGGGTTAGGGATTGGAAAATTAGCGCAGATAATACTTTGGCGATTAGCGTGACTTTATAGATAAGTATGTACGAATGAATGCAACCCAATTCAAAGCTGCATCTTCTTTAATTTTAATTGATAGCTCATATTGTGCAATGGCCCCCTATGGGGGGCTGTGATCGACTTTGAAATGTCCTTTTATTTTTATAAAATACACATTCAGCTCTATCGAAGTGTTCCTTCAGAAGAATTTCCGAAATAAAAGTCAGTTCCAATCGGAACTCAGTTTGCTCTCGAGGTATCCATTGCAGAAAAAAACCAATGATCCATACAATGGAGTTCGATGGATTCTACAACAATTCTTCGACGGACAACTTTGAAAGAAATTCAACGCGTAGCTGTCAAAAATGTTTGACTTAACGCATTATGCCGCTGAGTAATAATACGTTCTCACTCATTTCGGCAATAAATTTGCAAAGACGATTAAATTTCCCATACAAAATCAAATTTCCGTAATGTGATAATGCCATCACATTTGTGGGAAATGTGGTTTCTAATATGAAAAAATACGAGGTCAAACAAACGTTTGTTCGTTTTTTCCATTGGCGTGTATATGGAACAGCTAAAATGTCAAATTAAATGGGATTCATGTGACAAAAAAAGGAAGGGTTGATTGTAAAAATGTAAACATTGGAAACTTTCTCCCGAAAAATGTATTTTTTCAGTTTGCAATTTATACAACAATTGATGGTACATTTATTGCTCTATATTTGCTGCTATTATGTCGTCCAGAATCTCCTTGGAGTTTTTCATTTTAATTTCAGAGTCGATAAAATTTGAATCCGGAACCGAAGTCTTTGCATATCCCGCTTCCTCTGTTTCAAACTCCAGTTGTCAAACGTAATTCGTAAAGTTAGTGAGAACACCTTTTTGGTGAAAATGCAAATAAGCTCATTTGAACCTCAGTGAGAATGTAGTATAATAATGTGCGATAAATTTCTTCGGAAGATTTGTTCGAAATGATTATCAGAGCGGAAAACTCACAAGAACATATTTTTTCAAAGGGATACAAGATTTGCATTCAATTCTCAATAATTCTTGACATGTTCTCTGACAAGTTCAATTGCTTTTAATATAGTTGTGTTCGATTGTGGTTAACATTACATGAGGGAATTGGCTTATTTCGAAACGTAAAAAGTTTTTCATCTGAATCCCATTTAAAAATTTGCAATAAATTATTCAGGGCTAGTACATAAGTTTGGTCTTCCTATTTCTGCAGCAATAATTTGGAGCAAATGACTCGCACCAGTTGATGACATTTTTGATTGCAGGAAATCGGGCATTCAACGATTCTAATTATTGCTGTTGTTAGGGCTCACTTAACTGAACAAAATACTACAGCTAAGCTGAGAGAGCAGAATAAAAGTGTAAATCAATATAAGCGAAGTTTTATATCTAAAACTACTGATTTCAAATAAACGTTTGGTTTTAAATTACGTTAAGGTTGCAAAATAAATGTTTACCAACGCTATTGCTCATTTGTGTTGACAAAATGATATTAATGCTTACAATGGGGGAGTTCCACTTGCATGCGCGCTCAAATTTCCCACGATTAAAGTCCGCAATTAATTGTATGATCTTATCTGATATATCATTACTTAACTTATTGAATGAAAATGTTCATTTCATTTGGTAGCATGAATCGCAACGAGATTACCGTTAAAAAAAATTAATGGTACCAAAACGTAAGTGATACCAAATTAAGTAGAAATTAAACTGAGTATGTGAAAATGCCATTTAACCCTAGATTTAGCAATTTATTGTGGAAAAATCCAAAATATCAATTAACTGCTATTTTTAAAATCTTAACATTGCCCTTATTATTTTTGGGTAATAAGTCTACTCCAGTGGAAAATATTTTGTTACTCAAAGTAAATACATCGTGTAGATACGAAAAAAAACCTTCGGTAAAAATTAGTTAAATAATGGGTCTGCAAATTATTCAGCAAACATTAGAAAGAATATGTTGAATACTAACTTATTGCCGTTCCCGTATGCAGCAACAAGTAAAAGAGGGAGAGATCTTATAAGAGAGTAAAAACCATCCCTCCATACAAATCTGTAAGAAAATGATTTCGGGAATTTCTGTTTGTTAGAATTAGTAAACTGTCAGTTGTTATCCTAAAGTACATGTCACTTTATGTACATGTAACGGGTGATCCAAGTAGAGATACTTTTTTCAATAGCCTTTTTTGACAGATCACGTGTGAGTCGTGTCATGCTGTCATGTTATTTTTGTTTAGTATTGTTTGGCATTTCATAATGGAAAGACTTACGCGTGAACAACGTTTACAATTTGTTCAACTTTATTATGAAAATTCACGTTCTGTGAGGAATGTGTTTCGTGCACTTCGCTCAACTTATGGTCAACATAATCGGCCTACTGAGCGTACTATTCGCAACACCATCACCCATTTTGAGACCCAGCATTCATTATCGGATAATATTCGACCGAATAGACCACGTCCAGCACGCTGTGAAGAAAATATTGCGGCCGTAGCTGAGAGTGTACACGAAGACCGTAGAGAGTCGATTCGGCGCCGTTCGCAGCAACTCGGACTGACGTATGGAACGACTTGGCGCATTTTACGTCAAGATCTTAAATTGAAAGCGTACAAAATACAGCTTGTGCAACAACTGAAGCGGCTCGACCTTCCCAAGCGAAATCGCTTCGCTCTATGGGCTCTTGAAAAGTTCCAAGAAGATCCGACGTTTTCGAGTCAAATTTTGTTTAGCGATGAGGCCCATTTCTGGCTCATTGGGTATATAAACAAACAAAATTGCCGCATTTGGGACGAAGAGCAACCTGAAGAGATTATCGTGCCATGATAACCGACTATTTGATGCCTGAAATTGAAGCTCGTGATCTCGGCGACATTTGGTTTCAGCAAGACGGCGCCACTTCCCACACATAGCATCAATCAATGGACTTATTGAGAGAACATTTCGGTGAGCACATAATTTCACGTTTTGGGCCGGTCGATTGGCCACCAAGATCGTGTGATATCACACCGTTAGACTTTTTCCTGTGGGGATATGTAAAGTCAAAAGCTTATGCCGACAAACCCGCTTCGATTCAGGCCTTGGAGGAAAACATCACGGGTGTCATTCGCCAATTACCAGTCGAAATGCTCGAACGAGTGATCGAAAATTAGACTCAACGGATGGACCATCTGCGACGTAGCAACGGCCAACATTTGATAGACATAATCTCCAAAAAATAAATGCCAAAGAATGTTCTTTCAAATGATAATTAACATTCTCCATTAAATTTGAATTTTCTGTGTTTTTTCTTTAAAAAAAGTAGGGAACCTCGAAATGGATCACCCTTTACATGTCGTTTTATGTCATTTTTGCTTCAAAAGTCATACTAAACTAATAAGTCTTTTTCCTAAAAAGTACGGGTTGCACGTCGAGGCATATGTGATAAAAATCCATGATTTTAGTGAACAATTTGCTCTGCCAATGCTTTGTTAGACGGTGCAATTTTCGAGGTATGACAATTGGCTACGGAAACATGTTCAAAATTCTTGTAATTTCCTTAAACTTCACAAGTACTATAATTAATAGTGCTTACACACCGAATCATAAACTGAGTTTTTGGCAAAAAGTTTACGTAAACCACTGGATGCTTTCACACCGAACTCTGACCAGGTTTTGTTTGACATTTCAATCAGCTGTGAATTTTGATTTGTGATACTAGCTGCAACATTTGTGTATGAAAATATTGTAATTGAATAATAAAATGAATTCTAATATAATCAAACTAATATTAGCATTTGAAGTTCAAAATGAAAACAATCTAAAGATTTGGACAACAGTTTTTGACTCTCAAGCCCGCCGCTACGAGAAAAAAACGCAAACAAATGCTTCTTCTTTTTGTTTTTTTTCTTTTCAATATCCATTTTAATTATACAAAATTAAAATGGTTAATGGATATGAAGAAAATTTTTCTGAGACCTGAAAAAAAACATTTGTTTTGACAGCGAGTTCATCAGCTGTTTTGTGGGACGTGTGGAACACGTGTAGAATGTCTGAAAAGGTGTGTTCTTTCCAAAAACCTGCAACTAGATGACGTCTGCGAAGTGATTATGAGAAGGTTACGTCGTAACCTACCTACTAGGTTTTGAGAACTGACAATGTATGGGAAAACTCGGTTTTCGATGAATGTTTCAGGTGTTTTTGCGAAAACTCAGTTTTCGGTTCGGTGTGAATACACTATAAGATCCATTAGCGTTCTACTTTAACGGATCCCTAAAAGGTATTTCTGCGCGCCCTCAGCTAAGATTTTTGATTCAGTCGAACAGAATTCTCATCAGAGCGGAACTTTTTCTGTCAAACAACCGTTCCCTTACTTTGAAGCTTATAATAATGAATTCCTTTTATGATACATTCAAAATTAACAGCTATACATACCTATTTTTTTAGCAGAAAGGGTGAGGATACGAAACCAGCCTTTAAAGATTCTTTAATGGATCACGGCTATTGATGTCATAAAACAAGTGATACCAAATAATATATGAATGAATCAGACTAGTGTCACTGCCATGGTCCCATTATATTTACTTCGTTTATATTCAACTAGCATTTGACATTTTTAATTGTATTGTGTCTATATTTCTTGCCGACAATTTAGGAAACATTTACATTTTAATATCACCTCTGACATTTGTTAACCGGAATAAACTCAACTTTCTCACATTTCATAGAAGCAATAGTACAAGCATCTTATCTAAAACCAAAGATTATGAATTCTATACAGATGACGCATTGAGAACAAAAAACAGAAACTTTTGCTCAGTAGCTTCAAAGTACGGGCGGGCGGTGTGCATGAAAACACATAAAAGACAAGAAGAAAAAACGGGCTGTGCCAACACGACCCGCCATAGAACAATTTTTCTTATATGAAGTGCGTCATCAGTATAGAATTCATAATCTTTGCTAAAACTGGTTAATTATTGAATCATTGACATTTGTCAAATTGACAAATACACTTAATCCATTTCAATCGAACTGTATTCCTACACCATGCTGAACCACGCTGCTTCTTAGAATTTCTTGCCTGCGTCAATTTAAGTCAATGTGCACAATTTATAACCAATGACACTACTTACTAACCGGAACAAACTCAAAGTTCTCACAGTTGCCTACAAAACCACAAGTACCATAACGGAAACCTAACGGCGCTCACAGATATGTGATGCTAAAATTTACGAGGTCTTAGTAAGATTAAATGTCATTGCCATTTGTCCCATCGTATGTCAGATTGTCATTTAACAAAATCCACTTTATAAATCAACCACTATCTGAGACTTTTAAGCAAATTTTGTCCCTATTACGTGTCGGCACTGTTGCAAAAATATTTGCACTTTTGGAAATTTTTGTTTGTCAATGTTAAGTCAGCATCATACGTTGACAATTGTCAACCGGTTTGACCTGTCAAAATAGAGAAATGCTGAAGTAAAACACAAAATTCACCACACAATGGGAACTGACTGAGACAACTACGAAATTCATACACCAAAACGCTATTATTTGTCGAAAAATCAATCATGACTAAACAAAAACAATGCCTCGAACTTGCCACCACACCAACAACAATACATGTGTGTATGATGAATTGCTAAGTTGGTTCATTTTGGTTTCACAATTTTTCAATTTCCATGTGTACGTGCAGGCCCGCAACAATGGGAGTTCCAAACAAAACGAGACGGACTTCCGACTGTATACCGCAAATCAGCCGGCAACCATCATTATCATCTTTGGTGCATCGCGCCCTCTACCTATAGCCCCGCCATCTATATGCAGCGCGCATATTATTGAGGATGAACATAACTTTTTGCGGACACAACACGATGCGGCAAAAAGGAAGTAGCTAGAGCTATGCTTTTGAGTTCGTGATTTCTTTGCATCTTTTCACAGTTTTTCTTCACGCTGATGCGAGATCTCAAAACGAACGAATTTTGTTTTTGAGGTCAATTGCGAATTCTCCTCTTGTTGCCGGTTATTGTTGCTTGGAACTTGGAAGTGATCAGGGAATTTGTTTGTTTTTGTGTGTTTGTACCACACGCGCGCATTCAGCTGCATGCTGAACAAATTTTTATCGATCGATGGTAGCATTCATAATATGACGGGTAATTATTACCCTAAGGCTAAACAATAATAATTTTTGACTGTCAAAATGATTGCCAACTATCAAAAATGATGCAATCCAAATCCCACCACCCATTGTACCGGAATAATTTATAGGAACTTTGATTTTATAGGTAACTTCAGTGTTAAATCAATTATGTCACCGAAGAGCTGTGAAATTTTGACATTACCAACAATGCGTGGGAAAGGTGACATAGTTCAAAGTTGAACCACTGCTTGTATTTTTATTTTTTTTTTTGTGATTTCCCAGATAACATTGCGGTTGTGATTGCTTTGATCATCATGGGCTTCAAGTTCGTTTTTATAATTTACTTGTCCCTCAATTCGATTTCACAGCAATTATGGAACGTCATTCATGATGATGATGTTGATATACATCGTGATTTTTTTCGTATTTTCTTTCAGATTCACTTTCATTGATTTATTGAAGAGAAGAAGAAATACGGTTGTGGGTGAATTATCTACTGGAAGTCTGGAGAGATTTTAATCAAAATCAATCATAAAAGTCGTGGGCTTTTGATTGGCTTCGATGAGCGGTTAAACTTTGTCGGGCATCAGGTGAAAGATCTGTGAGGGCGTGGAGGAAGTGATTTACTGATTTGGTTTGTCGGGTTCCCAGAAAGGAATCAAACAAATACGAAATAACAATCTAGATCAGGGATCGAAGAATGCAGTGCAGACCCTTTGTATGTCCGGGCATTTGGAGCTAATGGATGTGTAGTCATTTCTAATATAATTGGATCGACGGGGGGTAGATTATTCAGGAAAAGAAAATGTTTATCAGTAATAGAAAGCGGATGGATACAAGTACCTGAAATTAAAAGTTAGAAGATAGTGAGAAAATGACTTTACATCAGTCAATTGTTAGGAAAAAGGGTCAAAAACTTGATTAGAAATAAAGGGGAATTTTAACTACTTAGAACTAAAACAGGAGGCCCCGCCATCGTTCAAGAAGTACACACGCACACATGAGTGGTTATGAGAAGGCTATGAGCAGGGTACTAACAAGCCTGTTGTGCCAAAATTTTGTATTTTTTTTATTTAAAGCTGGCAATAAACATCTTGAGTTCCTTATTTTACCTGTAACATTTGCTCATATTCATTAAACCATTTGAATATAACTTAAAGACGCTTTGATAGAGAACCACATATCTCTGATGTCTTCTTTCATGATGCATTCTTTCAAAATGGCACGATGGCAAACTCTATTGACCGTAATGTTTCAATCGTTTTTATAAAGAAAAAAAATGATTATCACGACCGAAAATTGGAGTAAAAATAAAGTTATGACATTGACAGATTATAAAAAAAAAGTTTTCAGAATATGTATGTACGTTTATATTAATTCATGCTGTCATATCAACACAAATGAAACTTACCCACTTTTGACTTCACCAAGGTCAAAAAGCCTGTTTCTCGTAAAGGATTTTATAAAACTGGCTTTTAACCAGCAATCAATAAGCAATTAGTTGATGTGTTCTGCTAAGAAGATACTTTTTAACTCCAAAATCATCAATAGCATGTATTATGTATTTAACAAGGAATTATATAATTTGCGCTACTTTGCCGACTATCAGCGGACTTGTTGGCAAAGGCATTAAAGAAAGTTTATGAAGTCAAAGACCTCTAACTGCTAAAACCTTATGCATACAAAAAATATGCTGATATGAACTTGTCACATATTTGTGCGTGCGTTTTTTAAGTGTCAAATTTCATTTTGACACTGTTTGTCTTAAAGAGCAGAGTTTCAAAAATACCGATGAAGTTCGAAAATTACCAAAAAATTCACCCAGAAATGAAAAATTCATCTGAATCTATTGAGCCAACATGAAGACGATGTTATACAGTCAAACAAAGTTGCTATTTTTGAAGACACAAATTGACAATCGTTAACTCTGCTGAGTTGTGTTTATTATGTAGTTGGAATATTATTAGATTTCCCGATTTTTGGAACATTATTTGATACAAATAATTTACAAGTACCTACTATGGAAAATAAAAATGTCACATAAATAAGGATTTATGCGACCCTGAATAAAGGCCCCATAAATAAAGGGTCCTCCAATATTGATTTCTGAACTTTGACAGCTGATACCGGCCATATTGTTGAAGCTACATTTGTCAAATTGGCTGTCATTAATTCAGTCAGCTTTTCCAAATTAGCATGGACGGACATAGCGTTCAACAACACTTGAAAATGATAAAATTGTTTTATCAAAATGGACGTTATTTTCAGGCAACGTCCCACGCTTTTCATCCTTAACGTCCTACTGAGAGGACTATTCGCAGTGTGGATAAATTTGAGTCCACTGGTTCAGTAAACAATAAAAGAATGAACAATAGATACCCTTACGTCGACGAAACACAAGATCGAAACGCCGAAAATATCGCCGCTGTCACAGAGAGAGTGTAAGAGAATCCGAGGCAGTCAATTTCGTGTCACTCAGAAGAATTCGGCCTTTCGTAGACCACAACTTGGCGAATTTTGCAACGTAAATTGAGCCTGAATACGTGCAATATTCAACTGACCCAGGAGCTAAAGGTAAACGACCATAGACAACAACTTGTGTTCGCAGAATGGGCTCTAGAGCAGTTGGAAACTGACCCTATTTTTTTTATCGAAAAATCATCTACAGCGATGAGGCCCATTTCTGGATGAATCGTTACGTCAACATACAAAATTGACGAAATTGGGAAGATAGCAATTCACATGAGATTCAATAGCAAAAAGTCACTGTTTGGTGTGGATTTTTTATTTATCGATGATTACCAACTTCTATTGGCCTGAATTGGGTGACATGAACACCAACGACATGTGGATTCAACAGGACGACAGGCGCTACGTGCCACATAGCTCATGCCATATTAGAAATTCTGCACGAGAGATAGAGAACATGTTCATTTCTTGCTACGGTGTTGTGAACTGGCCACAGAGATCGTGCGATTTGAACACGTTAGACTTTTTCTTGTATGGTTTTCAGAAGTCATAGGTCTATGCGAGAAAGCCACAAACTTCAGCGGCCTTCAAAGCCAACATAAAACATGACAATCGCCGGGAAAAAGGTGGTGAGCTTAAGGAAATGTCTCTATCGCGGAAAAGGTGAATTCGAGCAGAATATCACCCAAAAGCTGCGTTTGGAATATTTATATAGACCGAAGTAATGCTCTAAATTTTACGCAGAATATCAAGCTTGACCATTTGATTAGAAAACCCTTACCCAACTTTCTGTAATAGCTACAATTGCTTTCATCTGATTTGTAAATTTTAATACAAAATAATGCAATCGCAAATAATCACATATAGGACTAAGCAAACTTCGACAAAATTCAATTTTGTGCTCTGATCTTATGACGAATCTAATAAAAATATAAAGTTCCAATATATTTAGGAACCGGGTAAACACGAGCTTCTCAGGCGAACCGGCGCATCCCCAGGTGGCGGATAGAGGAAGGCCACGTAGTGTGGTAGAGGTGCTCATACCTCCGCGGACCAAGAGTCCTAAAAAGTGCACAAATAACCCCGTTTCTAATCAACATATTCAGAGTTAGCTTTGCATGGGGTTACTTATAAAAAGCTGGAGAGGTAAATGGTCAAGTTTATACAGAAAGCTGGTCGTAGATCAAGTAATCTTCCCAAATCTTACCGTCCAATTAGGTCACCTCTATTTTCCTTAAAATAATGGAAAAAATCATTGATAGACACATTAGGGATGCTCCATTAAACAGGAAACTACTACACAAAAACCAATATGCCTATCAACCAGGAAAATCGACAACTCATGTTCTTTAGGAACTCACTACCCGAATTGAGAAATCCTTAAATAGCAAAGAAGTCCCTGTGGTCTGCTTCCTTGACATGGAAGGAGCTTTTGAATACACTCAACATGCCCAAATAGACAGATGCATCCATAACACAGGCATAGATAGTACCACATGCAAATGGATAAAGCACATGCTTAACAGTAGAAAGATAAATGCTACCTTAGGCAGTGTCAAAATCAGCGTTACGGCTGCTAAAGGCGTTGTTTTATCCCACCTACTATGGTCCACTGTAGTAAACATACTCAGCAATGATGGTTTCTATGTCCAAGGATACGCGATGACATTGCGATCCTAACCAGAGGAAAATTCGAAG
Organism: Rhingia campestris; assembly: GCA_932526625.1. Lineage (NCBI taxonomy): Eukaryota > Metazoa > Arthropoda > Insecta > Diptera > Syrphidae > Rhingia > Rhingia campestris. The sequence goes on from OW052183.1 coordinate 33,033,506, forward strand.
AAACAATCTCAGAAATCCTACAGAGGGCACTAAACTTCATTGCCGACTGGTGCAGAAAAGTTGGCCTAACTGTCAACCCCAAAAAAAGGACCATAACGAACACGAAAAGGCGGAATCGGGTTAAGTTAAGAAACCCACTCTGCTTGGAGAAACAATAGAGTTTTCAAAAAAAGTTAAATATCTAGGACTAACTCTGGATAAAAAGCTCATTTAGAACTCTCACCTCACAAAAACCATAGACAAAGCCAGGATCTCTCTGTGGACTAGCAGAAGTTTAATTGGTAAAATCTTGGGGATAAACCCCAAAATGATTCTATGACTCTACACAGCCATAACCAGACCAATTGTCACATATACAGCTCCCACATGGTGGCAAAAAATTAAACAGAAGTCAACACAAGACAAGCACAACAAACTTCAAAGACTAGCTCGTTTATGCACTAATAGCGCAATAAGAACTCTTCCACCTCTACATCTTCAGATACAGAAAGAAGCCATGGCAAATTCTTTCATGCTCATAGTATGGGATTGCCTCCAACTACTCACATTGCTAGCCAGCACAAACAGAATACATCTCATCTGGTTGCCAGGACACAGTGGACACGTAGGCCATTCTGATAATGTATACTGCTAAATTCCATATTAAAACATGGCTGAAAAATAGGGCCAATCATTACTGGACTAATACTGAAGGTAACAAACAGAGAAGCCAAAATGTTTATGCCAAACACTTCCCAAACATGAACGAAACAACTCCTACATCTAACTAGGAGTCAGATTCGAACCGTCACAGGGTTCCTTACTGGACATTGTCAAGTCAACAAACCCCTCATTACTATGGGAATAACTCAAGATAACACCTGCAGACTATGCAACGAGGACGTAGTATCAGCAGAACACATCCTGTGTCACTGTATCTGCCTAATCAGATAACGTCAAGACCAACTAGGTAAACAACACCTTGAGGCAGAGGACATACATATCTAACAGCCCACTCAAAGATTTACTAGGATTCATCACAAAGTCCGGTATCATGAGTGAGATCTAATTGGAGTATATCACACCAGGCCCAACTTTGGCCGCAGTGATATGGTAACTCGATTCCAACTCCCCAACCTAATCTAATCTAATCTAAGGTCGAAGGAAAATATTTCTTCCATGATTTTTAAGAACTTTTCTCAAGTCAGTGAATCATCTTGATTCTACATATTCAAAGTTCCTCAAAGACGTCCGGGTTATTGTAGGATAGCTTAACGGATTCACACCTAAGAGGCATCAGAATAAATCTATACTTCAATCTTAATTATGACAAGGAGGGACTTGTCATTATTTCCTCGGCTCATCATTAATAAATGGCGGGATCCAATGGGAACAATCGTTTAACTAATTAAATAGAGAAATAGACTTTGAAAAAGCGGTGGTGGTAGAGCGCCATACGACAAACATTTTGCAAATTGCCGACAATTTACAATACAACGCACTTGGTCTAGTCTACTACCCAGTCTTTTTAACTCTCTGCGAGAAATTTCAGGGATGGCATTTTTAAATAAATTAAAATCAATGTTTATAGATTTCTCTCCAAAAACAATGCATAGAGTCATTTATCAACTCCCCTGGAGTGTGTGGGATAGTGCGATACACCTTCAATATATGGGGCACACCCTCACGTTTCATACATCACCCATCAAAAGCGTTAATTAATCAGCTGTCAGAAACGCATTCACGAAAACATGATTACTGACCAGCCTATCATGCATAATTCGTTTCGCAAATATAGTTCATGATACAAATATTTCCAAATTTCCATTTGCCAAAAAGGATTTTGTAATGGACACGTCCCAACTAAGCAAATTCTCATTTACATCGTTAAAATGTAGTCTACTGGTAATTTAATATTTCATTTCCAACGTTTGAACTCATAAAAATATAATAGACCTATCAAATGTCAGGGCAAGATCGCAAGTGAAAAGTCTCCTCCCAGTTGTGTCATGATCCATCCTTCATATGGACCAGTCTACAACAAAAAAAAAAAAAAATAACTGTACCACCACATGTTGCGCACATTCGTCTCGCATTTAAAAGCATTTCATCCCGATTTCGCTATTTGTTATCCCCCCGAACAATGGCCGACTAAAGAAAGGAGATTTGTCTTTCAGCAATCAAACAAAATACTCGTAGGTAATATATTATTCTCGTTAGCGTAACATATTTCGCAACAAAAGCCTCATTCAGTCGTGTGGGTGGGTCTGCCAAAAATCACCCGAAGCTGTAAGTCTTTTTGTTTCTCATTTTTCGTTGCGATTTTCCTTTCGTTTTTGTGTTTGTCGACGAAAAAAAATTGCAAAAACACTTCCGTATTATCGCATTCTCCAAAGACGCTTCTATTGTGTTGAGGTGCACAATTAAAAGTTAATTGTATATGTGTTTCGAATTTGCGCGCCCGATTTAAATCGCCACACAAAGCATCACAAATGACAGCAGCAAATTAGTATGTAGATGGCAGCATGAGTCTGATTGTGATTTTCATTGGAACTGGGCTAATTGGAAGATGGCGTTTTTTTTACGTTATGTAATGATCTATGTATGGTATGATCTTGATTTAATTGAAAAGAGATGCAATCGAAATTAAATGAATGGGAAGTAGATTTGATGTTCGTAACCTAGAAATCTGTAAACACACTTTTGATTACGTTTTTGGTTCATATGTGCATTTCCATTCAAATGAAATTGAAAGTGAGTTTGACATATTTTTTGGTACCTACTTTGGGGTAATGATGTGACTGTCAAGCTACTTTTGATGAATGTGATGTTGATGGACAATGGCAACAAATGAGGTACAGCAGTGATCTTTTCGACGAAATGAAATGGCATTTTATGGACAAAAAGGGGAAATTAATGAGAGGCGGATTTGAATTTATTTGGTGAAATGTGTGCTTATTGTAATTACGTTTGTTCGGATTAGAAGCATGAAGTTACGCAATCAGAAGTCTCTGGGAATCTTGATTGTTTGGATTTAAGTGGTTGATATAATGCTGCTTATTGGCTTTTATAATATTGATTGAGGTATTTTTTTAAGTCAAGACAAAAGTTGACGTTTTTGATAATGCATCTGTATATTTCAAAAAAAGTAAGGAATTACATATAAAGGCAGGATTTTTCTTCGGTTCTATTGGACAAAGAACAAAAAATCGTTTTCTCTTCCTTTCATTATTACCCAAGGGGTGTATTTCATAAAACGATTACCGTTGAAACTACTTCATTGTCGCTAAAATGCGACTATGTAAAACGAAAATCGTTAGAGATTTTAAGAAGTATTTTTTTTACGTAAGGCATCATTTGTGAAATGTCAGCATTTACTTTAATCAAATTAACTTTTCCAACTCCATCACGAATATATAGCATAACACATTCCTACTTCAACTTCGGACGTTTGTCAAAATCGATGTTGATTGATATATAAAGGATGCGCCATTTTGTGTAGGTATGTAAATATTAAATCACTTTGATATTGCTTTGACATTTTGAAATGAGTCGTTTAGGTTAGGTAAGGTTAGGTTAGGTTGGTGGGTTGATGATATAGACGGTGTGTGTCTTCCCTCATCGCACTCAGGTCAATATAGACCCATTGTGATGCCCGTTGGGGTCCACTTATGTGGTTGGTTCATTCATTGTCCCGTCCATTGTTGTTAGCCTCTTTCCAGCCATCCAGATGTTGTTGCAAACCTGAAAAGATTAGGGAGAAGGATTTCGGATAGATTCGTGAGGTCATGGAAAAAGTATTTTCCTAAGGTTCTCATTCTTAATTGGCTGAGGCCTGGGCAGTGGCACAGAAAGTGGAGGGTATCCTCGTGTATTTCTTCATCACCGCAGCCTCTACAGAGCTCATCATCTATGAGATGCATTTTCAGTTTGTGGCTTTTTAGTAAGTTGTGTCCAGTAAGAATCCCAACTAAAGTAGAGACAGATTTCCTGTTTCTACGAAGTAGTTTATGGGTTCTGGCTTTGTCATACTCAGGCCACATCCATTTGGAAGTTTCACAGGTGGGAAGGGAGTTCCAATTGTTTTTTGGCAGTGATCAGTGTTTTCTGTCCCACCCGAGATTTGAGGTCACATAGTGGTGGTTTGACAGACTGGTCTGCTTGGTCAATGCTGGAGGCAGATCCTTTTCTCGCCAGTTCGTCAGCAATTTCATTGCCCTGTATGCCTCTGTGTCCGGGGACCCAGAAGAGCTTAACATTATGTTGGACGCCTAGAACCTTAAGCTCTGGACGACAACGTTTCACAAGCCGATATTTTATTTCGACAGCAGAGATAGCTTTTATTGCAGCCTGACTGTCAATAAAGATGATGATATCATCTGGTGGTATCGCCAGCATTGAGGTCGCTTTGGCTGCCTCTGCTGCTGGCAATATTTCGGCTTGGAAAAAAATTAGCCGTTTAGTTATGTTAACTAAACGTGTATATCGTCAAAAATATCGTGGCCGTCTGTCAAACTATTTCTCGTTTGTTGCACGGGATAATGGGCAATTCATTCAACGATCAAGACGTTCAATGAAAGGGTTGAAGCGGTAAGAGAGTGTTGCCGAGAACCCACATGTATCGTATCTTCACCGCGCTCAGCATGTTGATATCAGTGGAACCACCTTGCGTCACATTTTAAAGGATGATTTTCATTCGCTTCCATATGCCATTGTTATTGAAGACAGACCGTCCACGTCGCTTGCAATATGTTCAAACAGTCCCTCGAATGGTTGGCACCTTATTTTTATACCCTATCCATAGGGGTATATTAGTTTTGATACATAGTTTGTAACATAGAGAAATAATTTAGCTACATATACCTCAAAGTATATGGATCGACTCAGAATCGATAGCTGAGTCGATTTAGCCATGTCTGTCCGTCCGTCCGTCCGTACGTCACCAGTTTTTGGGCCTTAAATTTTAAGCTAGAAGGATGAAATTTGGTACACGTGCTCTTTGTTGCTCCCAGCAGAACATGTGTACAAAATTTTAAAATCCGCCCACTGCCACGCCCCCTTTTTAGAAAACGTATTTTTTGGTCAAACCATAAGGAATTTTGAAAAACTTTCTGAACAACATATTTAGACAATCTGAATATCTGAATTCATATAAAGTTTTTTGCCACGCCCACTTTTTGGGGGGTTTTAATAAAAAACGTTTTTCGGTCAAATTTTAAAATTTTCTAAAAAACTTTTGATGCAGAATCATTAGTAATATAAATATGAACATTTCGACCATTTTAACCCACGCCCACTTTTTGGGGGCGTTTTTATATAAAAACCATTTTTATACACTACCCCATAACATATGCAGGAGAAAACCTTGTCTTTTGTAGAACCGTAAAAGTTTTTTATAAGCAGTCTGATGAATTTGTTGTCACCATGACATTTTCTTTATTTTATCCACATTGTGTGCTTAGCCATGCCCACTTTTTGGGGATTTTAGTTTTACAGATAGGATGGGAACGATCCGCAAAGCGGATTGTAGCCTTCCATATGTTTTGAAGCAAATTTTGATGAACGACTATCATCATTTCACACTCTCTAGAGCCAACAAGCAAAATTGCCGCATTTAGGGAACGGATAATCCACACGGGATCTATGAACCACCATTGTATGACCAAAGCATGGGCGGCGTTTGCTCATTTTCTTCGGGGAAGGCAAAATACTCGATTGGATTCGATAACGGTAGATGTACCATAAGCCGTTATTGTAACAATATTTTCTAAAATTAATTAATTTTTTAATTCCACACAAGAATGTGCAATGAATTTTAAAATGATAAATCAAACGAGTTTTTGAAGTGAAATTTCTTTTGCGAGAATTGGATTTTATGAAACGAAAAAGTGTTACGAAGTATCCAAAAAAATCCACAGTTGGTTGTGGAGTGTTGGGGCTATTTAATGGGGTGTATTGAACAGGTGAACAGGGATCTATTATCGGCAGTGCGCAGCTGGTATGGCAAGTGTGCGACGTCGTCTTGTCGCGTTGACGGATTCGTGTTGGCATGTTGGTTGGAGAACGAGGAAGATAGCAGACGTAGTGTTTGTTGTATAGAATAAAGGACGCTGGTAGACCGACACCCTAATAATGTGCAGTGGTTTGAAGTAGGTACAATGCCTGCCAATAAATACATTTTGGTTACGTGGCATTGTGTGTAAGCAAACTAAAATTATGAAACTCATCGGTTAGTGCAGAAACGCAATATTCTTCGTTATAAAGCTACGTACACACGAGCAAACAATTGCAGTAAAAATTTGCGTCTAGTGTATGCATGGTTGGATGGTTATTACCTTCAAAATATTTGATAGTTCGATTCGTCAATAGTTTGTTCGGAAATGTGTGATTGAAATCGACAAAAGCGAAATAATGCAGCACCTATGACGATAAAAATTTCATTGAAACATGAAAAATAAATTAAAGTAAAAAAAGCATCAGAAAAAGAAAATTTTGGAGCTAGGATTTGATGAGCAACTTTTAAATGAGCTAAGAAATGATGATGAAGAGGGCTTTTTCAATTTTCAATACTTTGAAGCTGTATGAGCACTGGTAAGAATCGAAATTTCAAAATGGACACAATAATCTGCTGACGAAACATCCAATAATTCGGGAAAAGTTTCATATATAACGATTCATTTTTGTATTAGCTCGCGATTCCATATTGTTGTTTGCGCGTCCTCGCTGAAATATTTCAGTAAATGGCAAACGTTTGCAGCTCTGGTTAGGATGTTTCGTCAACAGTTCATGCATTATTGCCGTAAATTTCTGCTGCAAGTATTTTTGACTCCAACCAACTTGTTCACACATGCAAATTTGATTGCAGACAAACATTTGCTGAAAATTTATTGCATTTAATTAATTTTTTCGACCGCGAAAACTGCCAACCACCCGACCTGAGTGAAGTGAGGATAGCAATATCTAAACTCAAGCTTAATAAGGCTGCCGGAAATGGCGGCCTTCCCGCTGAGCCTTATAAGGCCGGCGGAGATGACTTGGTAAGTAACATCCACCAACTCATAAGCCAAATCTGGTCGGATGAAAATATGCCTGAAGAATGGAACCTCAGCATCGTTTGCCCGATCCACAAAAAAGGAGACCCTCTGAACTGCGCCAACTACAGAGGCATAAGTCTCCTCAAGATCGACTACAAGATCCTATCTGCCGTAATATGTGAGCGCCTGAAACCGTTTACCAACAACCTGATTGGCCCTTATCAGTGTGGTTTTAGGCCAGGAAAGTCCACAACCGATCAAATTTTCACACTTCGGGAGATCCTGGAAAAAACTCAAGAAGTCCAAATCGATACCCTCCACCTATTCATCGATTTCAAAGCCGCATATGACAGCATTTATAGAGACGAACTGTACAGAGCCATGTCTAGTTTTGGTATACCGCCCAAACTCGTCCGTTTGTGTAGGATGACGATAGAGAATTCTCGCTGCTCCATCAGGGTCGGAAACGACCTCACCGACACATTCGATACCAAAAAAGGATTTAGGCAAGGTGATGCGCTGTCATGTGACTTCTTTAATCTGATTCTTGAGAGGATTGTGCAAAACTCCAAAGCCAACACCAGAGGCACAATTTTTCAAAAGTCGGTGCAACTACTAGCATACGCTGACGATATTGACATCATTGGTAGGACTCAACGTGATGTCATAGCCACGTTTGCTAGTATAGAGAAGGAAGCGGCGAAAATGGGTTTAGCAGTAAATGAGGGTAAGACTAAGTATATGCTGTCATCACGAAAGGACTCACAACATCGACGAATTGGACAGAACGTTACCATTGACAGATATAACTTTGAGGTAGTACGGGACTTTGTCTACCTCGGCTCCGCTATTAACTCTGACAACAACATCTCGTCAGAAATTAAACGAAGAATTACTCTTGCCAACCGCTGTTTCTTCGGGCTAAGAAGGCAATTTAGTAGTAAAGCCCTCACTCGAACTACTAAGGAGACCCTATATAAGACCCTGATCATCCCAGTCCTGCTCTACGGCGCTGAAGCATGGACCGTATCAAAAGCGGATGAAGAAATCCTTGGTAGATTCGAGAGGAAAATTCTTCGAAAAATCTTCGGTCCCGTTTGCGTTGACGGGCTATGGAGACGAAGATTCAACCAAGAACTATACGAGCTATACAGCGACATGCCGCTGGTCAAAAAACTCCGCATTGGACGTTTAAGATGGCTAGGACATGTAGAAGGAATGGACACCAATACTCCGGCTCGCAGAGTCTTCGATTCCCAGCCAGACGTCGGACGCAGTAGAGGAAGACCTCGCCTTAAGTGGCGCGCACAAGTGGAAACCGACCTCAACCAACTTGGAGTGCGCAACTGGAGGCAGTTAACTAAGGACCGGGCTAATTGGAGAGGCATGTTGGTCAGTCATATGTGGTCAGTGATAATGAAGAAGCATTTTTGGAATTGGAGTGCTGCCTCCAGGAATGACGGTGTTTTACATATGATGACATTTTTAAAATGAGATGCTATAGGAAACGCCTCTGACATTTGTGGTTGTAAATACAAATGAAAAGGACAGGTTGGATTTGATTGAGGGAGGCTGAAAGATGAAGATGCAAATTGGTATGTGGTCTGATTGGATGGGATGACGTAGTCAGATTTGATGATGTATTCAGTTGTGTATTGAAAAAGAGATCGATCGCACTCTTTCTATGTTTACCACCTACATACAGTGTATTTATCACATTCTTTTACAAATTAACCAGAACAAAGTTTCACACCTATACCGCTTGTGAACTCACAATTGATTTTTTTTAATAATTTCATTTCAACTATTGATCTAGAATATTTTGTATCAATAGGTGGCGCTTTTCACATGTTATCACAACTTTAACTTTATAAACCCCACCAAAAACTGGTCAATATATGGTATTGCAAGTATGTGCTAAAGCAATCAAAATATATTTTGTATATGATGGATGAAACATATATTATACAGATGTGTTTTTTATGCCAAACGCGATTTCTAATGGATAGATGGCGCTTTTCAAATACAAAATGACCCTGGGGCTGCTTCAAAATGAGTTTTGATTTGTATAGCAAATCTGCAACGAAAAATCACAAGACGTTTGCTGTCAATAAATGACGACATTGACTGCATATTTGACTCCTCCAAAATCCATTTTTCAATGAGGACCGGTGTTTTCATAAACTTCTGCTTAACTAATGGCGTTTTCCTTTGGTAAGAAAAACAATCTTTGTTTATCTATATCTGTCAAATGAGCGATTTTGACAGTTGTTGTGTTACATTGGGCAAAAAAATTGATTTTGCAGAAGATATGTTCATAAACGTCAGAAGTGTCGTCAGCATCTGGCAGAATGTGCACCCATATTTTTTGACTACAGAAGGTGCTGGAGGTAAGTGCGAAAATGTTTAGTTTTATTGGCAATTTGTTAATAAATTGTTTGTTTAGAATTGAATTTATCTTTCTTTTTTAAGGAAAGAAGAAGCTGCAGAGTGGAATGTGTCGAAAACTAAGCTATTATGATGGAAAAAGAAATCATCGCAATACCACCGGAGATGCTCGAAAGTGGTGGAAGTGGTGGAAAGTGAAGCAAAAAGGACTCAATTTGCTTTCGGCAATAAAGGCGGCTATTTGATTTCTGTTCTATTGAAAAACTAATCCAAATAAATTATAAAGAACCAAATTAGGTAAAAATATTTCATATATGGAAATCGGTCGTTCTTTTTAAAAGTAATTGAACAGTTACATTGAGGCGCACCTTAGCCATCTAGTGGTTTCTTTTGAAACTATAAGTTATTTTGACACTGACAGCTGTTTACCTCTCGAAATCATGACAGAAAGTCAGTATTATACCATTACGGAACGAAATGAGTTGCATTACGCTTGAACAACGTTGGAAAATATTGAAAACATATATCCAAAATGATTGCTGTGTAGCCCAAACAGTGCGTTATTTGAAAAGAAGTTATGGCCGAAATGAGGCATCTAACACGCTTGCTGTACGTAAGTTTGTGCAAAAAGTTAGTGAGACTGATATACTAGTGCACGACACTCATGGCCTCCGTCGTCGTACGATGCCCACAGGCGAGAATGTGGCCGCTTTAGCCGAGAGTGTGAGACTCAATTCACGAACATCAAGATCAATTCACTATCGATCTCAACGGCTCAACATTTCACGCACTAGCCTGAGGAGAATTCTGCACAAAGTTCTCGGATTATTCACTTACATGGTCCAATTGACTCAGCAATTGAAGGCGCACGACCATCCGCTTCGTTATCGTTTCGCAGTTTGGGCCTTAGAGCAGCTTGAATTGGACAAGGATTTTGGAAAAAAAACATCTTTTCTGACGAGGCGCATTTCATCTCGGCGGCTACGTTAACAAACAAAATTGCCGCATCTGGGGCGCGGAAAACACGCACGTAATTGTCGAGAAGCCGATGCATCAGAGTGACAGTTTGGTGGGGTTTGTGGAGGGGTGGCATAATCGGACTATTTTTTCCTCGAAAATGAGGCTCGGAACAACGCTGCGGTTATGGTGGGCGTTACAGAGCCATGGTAACCCACTTTCTTTTTACTGAAATTAAAACATGAATTTAGACTACCTCTGGTTCCTGCAGGATGGCGCGCCATTCCACATAGCCCATGCCACAAACTATCTTTAGCGCACAAAATTTCCAAATAGTGATATCAGACGTCTTGGCGATGTCAATTGGCCGCCTTAAAGCTGCGTTTTTGGACTTATTTTTGTGGGGGACCGTGAAGGGCCGATGCTATCAATCCGGAAACGATTCAAGCATTTGAAACCAATAAAATCTAAGCGAGCCGTGAGCTACAGCCCGAAACCATCAACAAGGTCTTAGAAAATTGGAGTGAAAGAATGCGCTACTGCGAAGCCAGCCACTTGAACGACGTTGTGTTCCATAATTAATGGAAATGTTTGCTCTTACTAATAAATCCATAACACATGGAAAACATTTAATTTTGTTCATTTTATTGCATTTAAAGTTTGTAATTGTAAACAAAACAACTATAGCTATGAACTCCAACGCAATGAAACTATACATCCTGTTTACCCTACATACCACAGGGTGGTCACATCCAAATAACAGAAAGAAAAAAAAAACTCTTTGACTTGGTGCCATTAATACTCTACTCTCTGCACACCAAAATGATTTGTAACGAGTGTGGAAACGTACAAGCGGATTTTCTCCACTTCATTAATCAAGCCACTCAACAAGAGTATCTCAAGTATCTGTACAGTACATACATTCAAGACAATTGCGTAGAAAACCCCAAGTGATGATGAAGGTGGCGGTGGTGGACAGCACGGCCAAAGACTTACGTACGAGTAAATCTTCTTCTTTGCACTTTCCTCGACCGTTTTTTTTTTTCTGTTGTTTGCCTATTTACATGCTGTCCGATTCGTATAGTCATCGACACCTAAAGGAGTTTAAATCACAATCATCGACATCATTTCGATACCCGCACAGACACACACACTCACACTGACGCCACAGTACAATATTACGGGCTGATTACATTGTATTCGGATCAACGACATAATTGGCAGGGGCGGATCGTGTGCCAGTGTACTTCATCGAGATTCTCCTGATCTTTGTAACGCCAGATGAAAGCGCTAAATGGATTTCCCGCGAAATGCCAAAATGCCATTTGGCCTGGACACCTTAAGGCTACATTAGCTATTTGTAAATTTGCCAAAATTAAGCATCCGCATCCATTGAATGAGCGATGTGATGTTTGTGAGACGTTATCCAACGATCGCGATCTCGATTAGGGTCCTGCATTTGATTGAAAGCGATCGTGTGGGTGATGTTTCACTAGAATATGGATACTTTCACCACTATTGGGCTTTTGGATAGTCTGAGGCATTCGCAGATTAGCAAATCGACATATTTGTCATGATTTTTTTTTTTGGTTTTTCAAGTGAACCAACATTGAGTGAGCGCCATTATGGTGGACCACAAAAAGCTGGCTTTCTGATGGGCAGATGATACAGTTTCACATACACTCGGTTTGCTGCCCGGAGAGAATACCACTTGCGGGCCGTGTGAGAGTCTTGCACTATAATATTTTAATTGTTTGCCTTGCGCGACTCTTGAGCAATGTAGTATGCCATCGGTCTTGAGAGTACCTGGTTCGCCTCCAAGTGGATTTCTATGCAAATTTTGTTTAATTTTCTGTTTATAGGAGAAGCAGAACACACAAAATTTCTTGTGGCGATGTTTTCGTTTTTTTCTTTCCTGCATTATTATCTTGGAATGGTGTGTTTCTGTTTTTTTTTTTGGAATAAACAATTTCGATGCTTCTTTCTCATAGATAAATTAAAATTATGCAAGTGCTTCTTTTTTTTTTGTTCACAAACTAAGTAATGACTTGAATCACTCACTCTGCGCGCATTGCTCAATAGCGGCAGTGTGCGGTGGTGGCAACTGCAAATGCCAACATCTATGGCGTCGGATTAGGGCGATGATGACAGCCTGCTTGGTGGTGTAGTGTAGCCATTAATTATCTTCGACATTGTCATAGATAGATTAGGTAAGTGTGAGTGTGATACTATGCAAGGGGTGGGCAATGAATCTGCACTAAAAGGGTGGCATGAAAGGAATTGATCATTGAGAATTCACAGAAGCCAACAAAATAAGCAATTACACCCGAAATTGCGTTCTTATGAATACAAGGCGTGGCGCATGCGCATTTCATTGTTTTTTTTTTTTCAAAAAATTAACATCAAATTAGTTGTCATTAGTGATGGATTTGATACAACGATAATTAAACTGCGATGGAGGTAGCAACGTGCTTATTAAAACACTTCTGTAGATGAAACCAAATATTAGTTCAAAAAAACGATAAAAAAAACTCGTCATGCTAATTGTTGATAGTTATTTGTTTTAACAATTTAAAATTTAAATTTATTTAAATTGGCGTAGATATACCATAAAAATAACGAATATAGATTTGTATCTAACTGGTTTGTGCAGTTCGGCTTGGAGTTGTAACATCAAGACTGACGATAAACGAAGTCACTGATGGGTAGCTTATTTGATTTTTATTATCAAAGACGATTCTAGTTATGACTTTTGTGTTGCTAAATTGTATCTTAAATTATGAGAAATAAATCAAAGCAAATTTAGTAATTGATTTTTAAAATGCGCAGTGATTTGTAGCTAATTTTTCAATCAATTTGAATTGAATTTCAAAAAATTGAATCAAGTTCCAAAACGATCGAAGTTCAAAGTTCTTTTTTGTTTCCAGTGATGAGCTGCCAGCATATTACCCTTCATCTCTATTGTCGAACATTTAAGCCCGAAATCGCTAAAGCTAACTTTCTACCCCACATCTATTGCGCCTGATCCCTTGACATCCCAAGACTTTTAGGTTGTATTTATCCCCAAAGCAGGAAAGAGCTCTCACATAAATACGAAGGATCTCCGTTTGATAAGTCTTTCCTTCTTAAAACCTTGAAAATATTAATTGAGCCTCCGTAATAGTATAGAACTGAAAGTGCTCTCCAGTTTCCAACATACGTATTGCAAGGGAAGTCGGCTGAGACAGCGCTTCACTCACTCGTACTCACTAAGATTGAAGGATTATACTATGATTGCCTATAGAAGGACCTTTTAACAATGTCAAAGCAGAAGCAATTTCTTATGCACTCTCGGATTTAAATGTTGATGACTCGCTAGGAGAGCTTATAAATCAGCTACTCAAAGTTAGAAATATTAACACAAATCTTGGTGTCTTATTTGCACGTAGATCTGTTGACTCACTTAACTGTGATACCTCACAAGGGGGCGTCCTGTCCACTTTTCTCTGGAATCTAGTACTCAACGAGCTACCAGTAAATCTAGAAAGAGAGTTGTGCTCAGTGATTGCCTAGCTGTATAAGAGAAATAACTGAATACCCTTAAAAAACTAGAAATGGGCCGCCAGATGTTGACTCGGCGCCAACCCTCAAAATACAAACTTGTCCTTTTCAGCAGGAAATACAACCACCCGCACATTGACCCTCCCAAACTTAAAATGACTTCAGTCTCATGTTCGCAGAATAAGCCAAATACCTGGGTCTGGTTTTGATAAAAACTGAACTGGGAAGCCAACATCCAAGAGCGCGTTAAGAAAGTAACAGTAGCCTTATACTCTTGTAAAAAGGCGATCGGAAAGAAATGGGGGTATGCAACCACATATCTCTTTCTGGCTTTACGTGTCTATCATTAGACCCATACTCCTGTGCGGTGTCTTAGTCTGGTGGACGGCTTAAGAAGCAGCCTCCAACCGCAACCTACTAGGTAAAGTTCAAAAATCAGCTTGCATATGCGGTAGCGGAGCTCTAAGAACAACCACCTCCACAGCCCTAGATGCTATCCTACATCTAATGTCCCTAGATATTTACGGCAAACAGACCGCTGCTTTTGCAACTGTGAGACTGAGAGTCTCGTCACAATTGACACATACAAACGATGAGCACACGAAGATTCTGAATCACCTTAACATGACCGAAAACACCGACCACATCACTACTCAACTCAGTTTTGAGCATAAATTCAGGACAACCATTCCCAGTCGCCTTGAATGGGAGTCGGATTCTATCGGAACCAATATCTTGATTCACATCTTTGCGGATGGGTCTAAATAAGAATCTGGAGTGGGTGGAGGTGTTTTCTCCGAGATGCGATCAAGAAAGCAAACCGCAGATGGAGAAACGGCACAACGTGCCAAATATCCAAAGAACTCTGGTCTAGCTTTAACCAGAAGCGCTCCATCTGCTTAACAATGCTGAACAGATCAAACATCAGCACCATAATCGGTGTCCTTACACGACACTGTCCTTACACGAAACTGTCCTATAGGCCTACACGCAAAAAGACTAGGCCTCTTCAGCAATGACGTCTGTAGAAGCTGCTTGGATGAAGAAGAGGAGGAAAGTATTACTCACCTTCTATGCTCTTGTAGAGCTCTCTCAGTAAAGAGGAAGCTTCATCGGGGGGAGTACTTATTCGATAATCTAGGTGAGCTGGCTAATATCAACGTCAGAAGCCTCCTACCGTACACAGTCAGCTCTGATTGGTTCAATTAGGCGAAGGAATATAGGAAAGTCGACAGATCCAGGTGGTACCACAACAAGGTCCGTTGTGGTACCACATTGTCTAAGTCTGCACGCGCAACTCGTGCTGCCATTTTAACCTAACCTTGGCGGATTGAGAGAAGGGCTTACTTCTTGATCGCCTGACTTTCTGTGGTAAGACCACATTATTGTGTTTCAATAAAAGATTTACTCAACCAGAGGAAAGAGTTGACGGCTTTCTGTAGAATATGTCAATCGACAAAATATGTCAACCATGAATGGATGCTTTGAAGTTTTAACTTCACTTTCTGAAAGAAGATGCTACCTTAGATACATATCGCAGCTTCAAGAATCCTTATTAATCAGGAAAATGATGATGCCAACACCTTGAAAATGATTCACAGTACACTGTGAACACTAAACCTTCCCTTGAAAAAGCCACCCTTAAGACTTAAGGCCACAAAATTCTGTAAGCTTGTTTGGGCAAGGATTTCCGAGGCCAAAGTATAGAGGCATGCTAGATCTCACACGTAATAGCCCGACGGTTAGGGAGGGTACTTGATATAGTGCCACCGAACGATATGTTACGATTCCATGCCAGATAAAGATCAGTAAATATTTACGAAACCCGAAGTATCCCAAGTTTCGCTTCCTAAAACAATAGCGCTGCATTCTGTAAAGTTTCTCCAGGGAAAAAGTCCTACATCTTTAAGGGTAGCCCTCTTCGTTTACCATCCTCTGCTCAAACCAATGTACAAAGCATCAGCGAGCATACATGGCTACCATCAGTCAAAATAGGTTGTTAACCGCTTAACAAATTCTTCCCTTCCGTACTTTTTCAACCTATCTAAGCCCATATACACGATTCTAATTTATGTTTAAAAAACTGATTAATAGGTAGAAACATCTGTTAGAATGTACGGGTTCTCATCGCAATCGTCATACATAGACTTAGCAAACAAATTAACTCTGACAACAACATCTTGTCAGAAATTAAATGAAGAATTACTCTACCCAAATGCTGTTTCTTCGGGCTAAGAAGGCAATTTAGTAGTAAAGCCCTTAGTCGAACTACTAAGGAGATCCTAGACAAGACCCTGATCATGCCATTCCTGTTTTATGGAAGCATGGACCGTATCAAAAGTGGATGTAGAAATCCTTGGTCGATTTGAGAGGATAATTCTTCGAAAAATCTTAGGTCCCGTTTATTGACGGGCTATGGAGACGAAGATATAACCAAGTACTATACGAGCTGTACAGTGACATGCCCCTAGTAAAAAAAACTACGTATTGGACGGGACATGTAGAATTAATGGAATGGATTACAAGCAGAGTCTTTGATTCCCAGTCAGACGTCGGACGCAGTAAAGGAAGACCTCGCCTTAAGTGGCGCGCGCAAGTAGAAACCGACCTCAATCAACTTGGAGTGCGTAACTGAAGGCTAAGGACCGGACTTATTGGAGAGGCATGTTGATTGATGCCCAGGTTCATTCCGCACCGAAGCGCCCCTTGAGTAAGTAAGTAAGTTGCAAACAAACGGGTGTTTATGCATTGGAAAGTCTAAAGCTTGACCTGCTTTCAAAACATGAACCCCTGTATTAATAAACGCTGATTAGCTAATCCATAACTAACACGACAACTTTTCCCCTAAGAAATGTTATCGCAAATGTCAAAAGTTAGTCATTGATAAGCTACTCAACATTTATTAATACGGGGGTTAAACTTTAAATTTTTCAAAGTTTAAAGTTAAATTAATGACTCTACATTTATATTTTAATTTTATTTATGTTGTTTAACTGTCATAACAAGATTCTTATTAATTGCGATCAATAAAATATTGGTTGACTGCGGAAAATAAAAATCATCCCATTAATCATTTAAAAAAGCTCTCTCCGACTGTCACAGCTATCATCAGCAACCCAACTAGCCTCACAACATAAAGTATTTAACTTTCTGGAGGAAGATGCTACCTGAGATACCTATAGCAGCTTCATGAATCCTTATTAATTTATGTGGCAATTTGTTGTTTTCTTACAAAAATCGACGATAAACCGGATCCGCTAGGTTTTCACTTGCATTTGAAGGCTACTGAAATTCAAAGCCCTCTTAGTGACACCTCTAACCAGCTTAAAATCTACATTGCCCTTAAAAATATGTTTTATCATAAAATTACCGCACATCTTCACAAAACAAAAAAAAAATAAACAAACCATGGTCAAAGATTGCACTCCACTTAGATACATCCTCATCATGGTTTTACAATAATTACCCAAGAAAATGTGTAACATAATGTATTTCAATTTTATATGTGTGCATCAATATACGCGCATGCGCAGAAAAAGAGTCAAATTATGTAAGAGACCATAAACACTTCATGAATCGACTGTTGGGTGAATTTCTTTTTAGAGGTCAGTAATCAAACCCAAATGATGAAAACCGCATTTTATAGGTAGTCCAGTTTTTTTTTTTATTTGTTTACAGTGCGCAAGAAATGTACAAAAGTCTGGTCGTTGACCTAAACTTGCTACTGGGACACTAACGTGTTTATCAATCATATGAGCAGAAGAAAAAAAAAAATTAGGATGACTTGATTAAGTTTATTTCCACTTTCATCCTACTCTCGCCATATCTGGAAACAAAAAGTTGACAAGCTAGGTTGGCTATGTATAGACGTATATATGAGATGCGGATTTAAATGAAAATCCTATTGTATGACTTGTTAGCTTAATTTGTGTCCTCGTTTTGAAGACCTTTTTTATAACGACTCAGGCAGATGAATTGTAAGTATGTTTTGTAATCTCTAGGTTTCAGTACCTATGCGCTACTGTCAGCTAAGAATATAAATTTATAATTGGCGGATCTGCTAATGCAGTTTGTAATGATTGAGAGAGTAAGTCAAATCTGATTATTACAATTGTGTCACATTTTTTTGTGATCTGTGTGATTTTTGTTGCTAGGGGTGGTTGGTCCCCCACTAGGCGCGTCCTTGGGTGGTGGATGGAGGAAATCGTAGTAAAGCCAAGTATTCTGTCGTTCGGTACTAAGGCGACATGAATATTTATATTTTACAATTTTGAATATTTGATGCAATTTGAAAAAAAATTAAAAATTTAAAAATCACCCGTTACTACATTTAAGGAAAAATAAAAATGTATAAGTCGGCTTAAGCAAAAAAAATGACAGCATTAATTTCACAGGATTTTAACCGTATCCGTATATTTTATACTTTTAACAACTAGTCCATTCACAAAGCTATTAAAAGGAAACTGTAAGTCCGATTTCAATAATTCTATTTGAGTTCGATTCAGATTTTATTCTGAAATTTAGAAATACCATTTTTTTGTAGTATCATCAGTGTGCGTCTCGGATGCCATCGCGTTGACTCTACCGTAGACTCTAACTTGGGAACTCTTCCGCTGCCGTCTGGTAAGGTTGTATGATAGGGCACCTTACCGCTAGCAAGTTTTGGCCCAGGAGTGGTATTTTAGTTTTCACTTACTCCGCATATCTGCAGAGGAATTCTCTATCCTTCACCTGGGGACTCGTCCGATGGGAGATTAAAAACTCCACACGGATATTTTTCCAGGGGTTTGAGTTTGAGTATTTAACCAGACTGCTAGCCGCCATTTAGCAGCCAGGATATCAGCTGCAGTTGTGGAAAGCAACTGGAAATCCTTTTAAACGGTGGGGACTATGTTAACAACAATTCAGACTTTATTGCTTGACCAGACAGTCTGTCCGATTTTCATAACGACATCTCGTCAGAAACGAAACGAAGATTTACTCTTGGCAATCACTGTTTTTTTAGGCTTACAACACAATAAATAGAGTCAAAATAAATCCATCACTCGTTCAATTAAGGTTATTCTGTATAAGACCCTGATCATCCTAGTCCTGCTCTACGGTCCAAATTTTTCGTATTGGACGTTTAAGATGTTTAGGACATGCAAGGCGATACTCCAGCTACTGAAAAGTCAACATATAAGCGACCACCGAAGTATGCAGCTAAAATCGTTCTTTGGGTTTTTTTATTGCCATAGCAGGAAAGGACATTTAAAAACCTCAGCCTAAACAATACCACATCTAGTTCAAAAAATACAAATTTTTGGCGCAACAGGCTCGTTAGTACCCAGGGCCTAGCTTTCTCACAACCATTCATGTGTGCGTGTGTACTTCTTGCACGATGGCGGGACCTCCTGTTTTATGCCGACTCCGAACGGCTAAGTTGAGATAAGCTATTCTTGACAATTGATACTACTCGGATGATTTGTCAGATCATCACGAGAGGAAGGCCAGTGAAAAATCATGTAGGTGTTGCTACGGCTGGGAATCGAACCCAGACCTCCTACGCGGCAGTTCATCGCACTAACCATCGCGCCACTGAGGAGTTCGGCTAATTAAATTCGTTGAGGAACGAAATGACACTATAGCCAGCACACTGTTCCCACACCTCGAAATCCATAAGGGGACATGGCGATAGTGATCAAATTGATAAGATCAGTTGCAACTGATGTGCTATGTTTCTCGTGCCCAACAGGAAGAAACCCCTGGTTTAGCAAAGTATGCCGATACAAGCTAGCAACCAAAAATGAGAGCTATAAGCCAAAGGCGCGGGTGAAAACGGGAACAGTCATTAAGATTTAAGGGCACAGAACGAGGGAAGAACACCGGCCTTTCAGAATGAAAAAAATGATGTTCGGAAATTTCGCAATGAAGCACCTTTTGGGATAATTGGCTCAAACAGAACTTAAAAATGTAGCTTCTCCATTCATTTATGCATACGAATTTATTTATTTATTATTTATTAACTATCTCATGACAGGTTTTTGCTCTTGGACGATTGTCAGACTGGCGCAAGGGATGGGGCAATGAACTAAACTAACGTGTTGCTATTTTCTATATTTGAACCAGGAAATCCAGGGATACAAGAGCGGAATAGTATTCTGTCGAGATGAACAAAGCCAACGTCAAAGCTGAGAATATGGAAGAACCACTTCTGCAGACTGCTAAACGGCGACGACGAACAATCTTTCACGATCATGAAGAACAAACCATTTAATATCGAACACTACCATCCATCCCGACCTAAATAAAGTCAGCATAGCAATATCTAAACTTAAACTCAACAAGGTTGCTTGCAATGATGCCATTTCTGTCGAACTATATAAAGCCAACTCATTCACAAAATCTGGTCGGAAGAAAGTGTGCCTAGAATGGAACTTCAGCATCATTTGCCCGATCCACTAAAAATTAGACCCATTGAATTGCCCCAAAAGTCTACTTAACATTGCCTATGAGATCCTATCTGCCGGAATATTTGAATGCTTGAAACTAGAAACCAACAACTGCCCCTTATCTGTTTGTCAGGTTTTAAGCCAGGAATCGCAAAAAGTAATCAAATCTTAACACACCGGCAGATTCTGGAAACAAATCCACGCAGTCCAGATACCCACCACCTATTTATCAGTTTCGAAGCCTCATACGACATTATTTCTAGAGACCAACTATACAGAGCCATATCTAGTGTATCTGACGATGCGATGGACAATACTCACTGCTCCAATAGTTTCGTCAACAAAATCCATTGCGGGCAAATTAAAAAAACATACAATCATCCGTTTGGTTCCGCAGCAATCTTCATCAAACAACTTCGGAAGAAATTCAACGTATAGCTGTAAAAATTGTCGACTTAATGCATATCGCCGTTGAGCGATCATGTGCGTTACATTTCGTCGGAAAATTCAGTAGAAAATTTTGTTCGAAAACGGAGAAAAATTTCTTTCTAACGGATACCTTGATACTTCTTGCCTTAGTCTGGCACTTATAACAAATCCACTTCCGAATAGTCGCTGTTTCTGCTCACAATAATAGGGTCTGCTCACAATAATAGGGTCCGTAGTCCCATCCCATAGTATTTCCTTGGCGGTAGTAATGTCTGCTTTGTAGGCTGCTACAAAGCAGACATTACGACTTCCGCTAGTTGTTCGGCTGCACCTTTACTGTTCTCACATTCCAGGTGCAGATACGAACGTCGTCGTCCGTTTTTCATTTAGCATGGTCATCAGCAATAAAATCAGTACTTTCCGAGGCTTTTGTTTGTTTCGAAACAACAATCTTTTCCGTGAGTGGGTATAGTTAGCCCAAATCATAACCCTCAACCTGGTGGGCCACCTCCAAGATACCCGTAGGTCACAAGACAATCATTATCCACTACGGGATTGAGCTCTGCCGTTGGCCTCTCAGCTCTTCCGCCACCATCTATGTTCAATGGGACGGACTATCCTTATAGATAACCTAGATAACCTGTTGCCCGAATATGTCGGAGCAGCTCAGAAAGGTTGTTTATTTTATCCATCCTAACTGGGACTGTAGACGCCACCGTTGACTCCAACTTGTGAATTCTTCCGCTGTTTTTTGATAGGGGTTTCGCTATCAAGTTTTGGCACACGAGTGATGTTTTAGTTCCCATCTACGGCGCTCATATCTGCAGAGGACTTCTCTATCCGCCACCCGGGGATTCGTCAGATGGGAGACTAAAAACTCCACATGGATATTTTTCCAAGGGTTTGAGTATTTACCCAGACTGTTAGCCGCAATTTAGCAGCGAGGATATCAGCTGCAAATGTGGAAAGCAACAGGAAATCCTGTCAAACGGTGAGGACTATGTTAACAGCAATTCAGACTTCATTGCTTAACCAGACAGACTGGATTTTCACAACGACATCTCGTCAGAAATGAAACGAAGATTTACTCTTGGCAATCGCTGTTTTTTTATTTCAGGCTTACAACACACTAAATAGAGTCAAAATAAAGTCCTCACTCGGTCAATTAAGGAGATTCTGTATAAGACCCTGATCATCCCAGTCCTGCTCTAAAGTCCCATTTGCGTTGACGGGCTTTGCAGACAAAGAGTCGACCAAAAAGTTTACGAGCTGTGCAATAACCCCGATCGATTCCGTGTTGGACGTTTAAGATGTCTAGGACATGCAAAGCGATACTCCAGCTCGCAGAGTCTTTGATTCCCAGCCAGACGTCAGTCGTTATCGGTCGTACGGAGTGGAGGAATACTTAGCCGTGGCGCGCACAAGTAAAAACTGATTTCAACCAACTTGATGTACACAACTGGAGACAGTTAGTTAGAACCGTGGTTATTGGAGAGGCATGTTGCCCGAGACCCAGTTGCATTCCGTACCGTAGCGCCATATAAGTAAGTAAGTATGGGAGTAATGAATCTTAGTTGGTTTTGTGAGGGGAAAAAACTTTTTTTTTTGTCATAAACAGGAGAGCGGAGGAAATAGTAGACAATTTCGAAAAAGAAATTCTTCGTCGAATTTATTGTCCTGTATGCGAGGAAGGCGAAAGCTTTATCATGTTCTGGATATAGTACAAAAGAAATCTTCGAATCCCAGCATTCGGGTTCGAGGCGACAAGGAAGACCGAATTTTAGATTTAGAGATCAAGCGATCGCTGATTGGACTGAATAACTGGAAGCAAAGTGCGCAGGATGAGAGATAATAAAAGGCAGCTTTGTATCAGGCAGAGGTCCTCAACGAGTTGGAAGCCCGTTAAAGAAGTATTTTTCAGTAAAAAATAACTTTAAATAAAAATAATCGATAGGAATCATTTTGTAGCACCCTCCACAGAGTGGGTGGAAAATGGCTAAACTTGTCGTATTCATATCTAATCATTAAGAAATCTAAAACGAAGGCGCTAAAGCAAAATATTTGTAAGTAGTGAGGTCGCAATATCACTATTTCTTGAAATCGCAAATAAATCCCACGTTACTCATTCGTGCGAATAAAAAGACCAAGTGAGCGGAACATGTGTAGCCTTTCTTGTTCGACGTTAACGACAAATGTGCTTCCATTTCGTTATTTTTAAATTACCACATAAAGCTGCTTTTATTGTTTGTCAAATCGAAAAATAGGACAATTTTATCAGTACATATCTCCTGCCTTAAATGATGTACTTAGCAATCCGTCGTAGAGGAATAAAATGTGAAACCTATTGATCCATCGAAAAAAAAAAATACCAAACTAAATCTAGATCAACAACAGCAAAGAACGACTATCACGGATCGTGATGTGAATCACGAAAAGCTTTTGACGTATTTATTAAGTTAAATAGACCGATCAAAAATGGATGCGATATTGCCATTGGACAAAAATATGATCTCCTATCTTTGGAGATATTTTCGCGATACAATAATATAGATGGATCAAGTATTTTTAAATTGGTTATTTTTATAAAGAAAATAGTGACATTTATTTTTTAATGTGTAAGGAGTATTCTTACATTATTAACGATCCCATATTTGTTTTGCTGAGATATAGGATTAATTACAGTTATTTATTTTATAGGAGAGGTGCAGGCGAATAACAAGCGGAAGCCCTAAACTGCTACAAACCAGAAATTACTAACGTCCAGGAAATACGATGGGATGGGTTGGGCAAAGAGAGGATGAAAAACTGTGACATCTACTATGGACCGAGTTATAGTGAGCAGAAACAGCCTTCTTGCCAGACTTAAGCAAGGAGTCTTATGTTTCCAAGACATTAGCGAACACATAGTAACAATCCGCATCAAGGCCAAATTCGCCAACATAAACCTTATATGCGCCCTCGCTCTGACGGAGGAAAAAGATGATATAATTAAGGATTGCTTCTACGAGCTCCTCGACAAATCCTATGAGCGACTACCAAAGTTCGATGTTAAAATCGTGCTGGGAGATTTTAACGCAAAGGTAAGAAAAGAAGACATCTTAAGAAGTATTGAGAAGACTTAAGAAGACTTAGGCTAATTGACTTCGCTATGGAACGAAATGCCACTATAGCCAGCACACGGTTTCCCCAGATTCCGCTGTCAGGCAGAACGAACCATTTAATATTGGTAACGACAGCGAAAACTGCCAACCAAATCTGGTCGAATGAAAGTATGCCTAAAGAATGGATTGTGGATCGGGGAAACGGTGCTGCGGTCGTTTGCCCGATCCACAAAAAAATAGACCCTCTGAACTGCGCCAACTACAGAGACATAAGTCGTTGAAAAGACTTACAAGATCCTATCTACCGTAATATGTGAACGCTTGAAACCGTTTACCAACAACCTATCCTTGTGGTTTTAGGCCAGGGAAGTCCACAACCGATCAAATTTTCACACTCCAACAGATCCTGGAAAAAATCCAAGAAGTCCAAATCGATTCCCGCTACCTAACTATTCATCGATTTCAAAGCCGCATACGACAGCGTTTATAGAGACGATCGATACATGGCCATGTCTAGTTTTGGTATACCGCCCAAACTCGTCCGTTTGTGTAGGATGACGATAGAGAATTCTCGCTGATCCTTCAGGGTCGGAAATGACCTCACCGATACTGCCGAAACCAAAATAGTATTTAGGCAAGGCGATGCGCTGTCATGTGACTTTTTTAATTTGATTCTTGCGAGGATTGTGCAAAACTCCCGAGCCAACACCAGAGGCACAATTCTCCAAAAATCGGTGCAACTACAAGCATACGCCGACGATATTGACATCATTGGTAGGACTCAACGTGATGTCATAGCCACGTTTGCTAGTATAGAGAAGAAAGCAGCAAAAATAGGTTTAGCAGTTAATGAGGGTACTTACTTATTTACTTAAGTTGCTCTGCAGTCCGGGATGAACCTGGGCCTCAACCAACTTGGAGGTCCTAATGAGGGTAAGACTAAGTATATGCTGTCAACAGAAAGGACACACAACATCGACGAATTGGACAGAACTTCACCATTGACGGATACAACTTTGTAGTACGGGACTTTACCTACCTAGGCTCTGCCATTAACTCTGACAACAACATTTCGTCAGAAATTAAACGAAGAATTACTCTTGCCAACCGCTTTTTCTTCGGGCTTAGTGGTGAAGCCCTCACTCGAACTACTAAGGAGATCCTATATAAGACTCTGATCATACCAGTCCATACAAATCCTAAGCCGATTCGAGAGAAAAATTCTTCGAAAATCTTCGGTCCCGTTCGCGTTGAAGGGCTATGTAGAAGAATATTCAACCAAGAATTATACGAGCGGTACAGCGAGATGCCCCTAGTCAAAAAACTCCGCATTGGACGTTTATGATGGCTAGGACATGTTAAACGAATGGACACCTGACTCGCAGAGTCTTCGATTCCCAGCCAGACGTGGGACGCATTAGAGGATAACCTCACTATAAATGGCGCACACAAGTAGAAACCGACCTCAACCAACTTGGAGCGCGAAACTGGAGGCAGTAAGCTAAGGACAGGGCTAATTGGACAGGCTTGTTGGTTGAGGCCCAGGTTCATTTCGGACTGTAGTACCTCTTAGTAAGTTTTTATTAGTTAAATACGTTGTTTTTTATTAGAGAAGTAAAATACTGGTAGTTCGCTTTTAAATTTGATTGCATTGAAGCATTGAAGAGCCCAAATACAGGCAGTTAGCTACTTATTGAGCTAAATGGACAGTAATGGTGAATAAATCGCTGTTTTAGTCTTACTGTCGTGCAACTTGTAACTTAAGTATTCCAAAGTTCTTAACAAGAAATATGGGATGTTACATTTAAAGTGGAAAATATAACATGTAGTACGGAATTTAAACCATTTTACCCCATTGACTTGACTAACTATGAAGCTACATCTGTGGTTTATTTTTAAATACATGCAAAGTCCAGGAAAATGTGAACGAAATCACTTTGAAAAAAAAAAAAAATTCGCTATATCTTCAGTTCGTATAACAACTCTTTTGTTTTAATGTTCAATACAAAGCAATGTATCACACGAAGGACCCTGTAAGAGAATAAAAAATTGCAAAAAAGTTTATACAGAGATTCAAATAAAAAAAACACATCAGACGCTTTGATGTTAACAATAGATAGGTGTAGATAAAAATCTAAAACAATTAATATTTTTAACGACTTTGCTAAAAAAGGCCATTGTACGCATCTGCTTAATCTGCTTTGTGATTTGAAAATTTGAATTTGAAATGAAATACCCAAATCCCCAAAGAACACCCCTAAACCATTTTCATTTAAATAACTATTAATTAAAGTCATTTGAAAGGCAATAAACCAGAGACCTCACAGTGATTGAGAACGATAAAAACCAATGACTTAACCATCGCACATGATGTCATTTTTTTTGTTTTAAATTTTCATTTATTCACTTAAATCTGTAACAGTTTTTTTTTAGCCAGAAGAAACTTTGTGATTGCTGATATGCCGATTTTACGATAGAAGTAGTTTGGAACTCACTTGTTTCAGCCATCGTCAAATCATCAATCACAGGTCAGGGCCTAGTTTAACTAAACGTAAGTGTTGGCTTGGCACGACCGCGACGTGTCAAATAATCAAACAAATTCGGCCAAAGCTGGATTTGAGAAGATCAGGGTGACTGATTTCGCTCGATAGATCATACATTATCGCCACCATAGGTGTCATCACTGGACACTGTTTAATCGGCAGGCACACAGAAAGGGTAGGCCTCCACTCAAACGACTTCTGTAGGAGATGCATGGACGAAGAGGAAGAAGAAACAATACTTCATCTCCCGGCCCTATCAAATAAAAGGAAGCTCCATCTAGGAGCCTAATATTTTCAAAATCTCGGTGATTTAACAAAAATGGAAGCAAAAAAAAACGAAACGGAGTTAGTAGCTCAGAATGTTTTTCCCACAGATAACAAGGAGAATGAACAGGATCCACGTGGTACCACAATGAACCAAAAATGAACTAGTGTGCTGGGGAACTCACTGGCAGCCACTCTAATCTAAACTAACCTAAGTATTGGCTTCTGCCCAATCTAGGTACCAGCATTTAATTCTATTTAGCCTGTTTATTTCTTACAGGTATACTTGTGGAGTATGTCAGATATGTATTGTCACACCCGGGCTCAAAAGGCTCGTAAAAGTATTCGTTTACCTTTTGTTCTTTTCGCAGCATGATATATTTTTGAAACGTTCATTGATTTTGAAAGATAACCATAAGCTTCCAAAATCAAGAATGTCTCCTTTGGAATAAATCCAATTTCTAAGGCATTTCTGAAATACACATGATGTCATCAGACCAAATAGATCACAGGCTTTAAAATTTATACAAACCCAGCAATAGGAACAAAAGAATTGATTGCCAGAATTATGTAAAATAAGACATAAAATACTCCAAATGCCAAATAACGAAAAAAAAAACGAAACCAACATTGATAGAGACACAAAAATTAAACGGACCAAAAAGAATGCCCTAGAGCTTCACACAACACTGCACATACCGCACAGATACATAGTCTAATGCCATATCTAAGGAAGAAGTTCTCACAAAAAGAGATGAGACAACGTATACCAAAAATAGGAATAAGCAGACAGCAACAACAACAACATCAAGAGAAAAAAATGCAGATTCCAAGATGCCCCAAAACAATGCACGATGGGCAAACATCTCCAACGAAAATTTGTACCCACAAAAACAACAAAAAGATACTCGCCAAAATGAAAGCGAATACGAAAAGTATCTATTAGTTGAAAATGAGACAGTAGCGCAAATAAAAAAAAAAAACAAACCCACCGACAAAAACTAACCAAAACAAATACGAAAACCCAAGGAAAAACAAAACATTGGTGATAAATGGTTCTTAAACAGTGGAGGCCCTAATACAAGAAAAATACCAACGAGCAAAAAAAAAAAAACGAACAAGAAGAACCATCAGAATGATACTAATAATAGACGAATACAAATGAGAGAACTAGCAAAAAAAAAAAAAAAAAAACATGATACTGAGTTATGCCATTTATTAACGCGTATGTTTTCTTAGAACTTGACTATGTTCTGATGCGAGCTTTTTTGTATTCATTCACTTTATTGCTACCTATATGGCTATGATGCAACTCGCCAACGAGGGAGACGATACCAATGCAGATACATCGCATCTACAGCTATACTGAGTGACATTTATACAATTTTTTTTGCATTTCCATTGAAAGGTTAAACTTACCCGCAATCTGGATCATACGTTAACAAGTGTTAAGTAAAAACAAAAGTAAAACTCTCCTTTTCCTTTCACTTGGAGTTATTTTGTTTTAAGATATTTTTCTTATATCGCCGTGGATTTATTAAAATTCAATTAACTGCGGAAAAAAAAGAGAAGAAGATTCCATTTATTACATTCACCATGGAATAGCGTGTTTATATAAGCAAATAAAAAACCGTCTTTCTAAAGTCCATATGCACATACACGCGGATTTACAAGTTTTATGTGGACTGAATTTTTTTTTATTTTTCTAGATAGCAATAGGCAGAGGGTTGCACATTTAGACCAAATTATTTTGATCGAAAAACCAAACACCACAAATTACCCAAAAGTGACAAAAAAAAAAGAATTTCGCGATACACAGAAAAAAAAATCCTTAAAAGTGTAACAAGGATTCACTTTCGAAAATAAAATCTTATTCACCACAAAAACGCTGAAGAGGAAACACGTCTTTTCACTATCGTTACCAACATTTGAATGTCTCCGTTGCGATACAACCGAACAATCTTTAGTAAGTCGGCGCGCCGATAAAACCCTCCACACGGATGAGTGTGTTTAGTAAAACTTTTCCAAAGAAGACGGGGAGACTAAAACAAAAAAAAAACAACAAAAGCCGATGCAGACAGACAGACAAATAGACAAACAGCGGTGGTTTGGTGAAGATCTCTTAACATCTTTTGAATGGAAAAATCATCATCTCTTGGAAGAGTGGCGAGTGTGTTGTTGTTGGATTTTGTTATGGATGGGAATGAGTCTGAAGAGTCTTCACGTTATCTAGTGTGATGATGGTGTCTGCAAAGCCGCTTTGCAGACTAATTACCAATCAACTCCCCAGTCGAGAGAGGGAGAGCGATTCGCGGCAACGATTCGTAATGTGTTGGTCTAATCCTTCTTCTCGGTAGCTTAGTGTGAATTTATATGTGTGATCTGGCCGATTGAGTTACCCGCCTGTAAGTGGATGTTAATGATGATGATCTAAGCGTTAGGAGGTATATTTTTTTGTTTTGTTTTGTAGTCCTAATACAAAGCATGATTAAAAGTTTATTGACACATCGCACAGTCATTTAGATATTTCGCAAACAAAAAAGAAAAAAACTTGTTCTAAACCTTATTCTCTTTTTATTTGATATTAAATCATTTACAGAAAAATTCAACAGACCAATTTACATATCCAATGTTGATATGGAGGATTCAATAGAAATCGAAACGAGTTTAAAATTTGGTGTGCTCTATAACTAAGTGCGTAGTAACACCATTTATACTGATATCAAAGAATTTTCGGTGGCCCGCGAAGAAAAATAGACGGTACGTCACTTTAAACGCTATTCACGTCAAATGATCACCAAATTACTGACTTAACTGACATAAATCATGGGGCCCTGTTGCATGATATGCGGCTAGATTATCGCTGTGACGTTTGAGGGTTGACAGTTCTAGGCTTATTCCTTAAAATATCATAGAAGATTCTACATGGGAACAATTTCATTGAAGCTGATACCAACCACCTACAAGATCGTCATATTTAACAATGCCTCATAAAATTGTATACCTATGGTTTTTATGTTAACCACTCTCTGCAAACGCTGGACGCACCTTAGGAATCTTTCCACATTCTGCTTTACTTCCTGACTTCCGGAATGAACCTGGGACTCAACCAACAGGCCTCTTTAATTAGCCCTGTCCTTAGCTAACTGCCTCCAGTTGCGCACCCCTACTTAGTTGCGGTCGGTTTCAACTTGTGCGCGCCACTTAAGGCGAGGCCTTCCTCTACTGCGACGAAGTCTGGCCGGAGTATTGGCGTCCATTCGTTCTTCATGTCCAAGCCATCTTAAACATCCAATGCATAGTTTTTTTACGATGTCGCTGTAAGGCTAGTTCTTGGTTGAATATTCGTCTCCCACGCGAACGGGACCGAAGATTTTTCGAAGAATTTTCCTCTAAAATCGACCAAGGATTTCTTCATCCACTTTTGATACGGTTCATGCTTCAGCGCCGTAGAGCAGGACTGGGATGATCAGAGTCGAATATAGGATCTCCTTAGTAGTTCGAGTGAGGGATTCACCACTAAATTGCCTTCTTAGCCCGAAGAAAAAGCGGTTGGCAAGAGTAATTCTTCGTTTAATTTCTGACCGTATGTTGTTGTCAGAATTAATAGCGGAGCCGAGGTAGACAAAGTCCCGTACTGCCTCAAAGTTATATCTGTCAATGGTAACATTCTGTCCAATTCGTCGATGTTGTTAAGTCTTTCGTGTTGACAGCATATACTTAGTCTTACCCCCAATTACTGCTAAACCCATTTTTGCCGCTTCCTTCTCTATACTAGCAAACGTGGCTATTACATCACGTTGAGTCCTACCAATGACGTCAATATCGTCGGCTTATGCAGGTAGGTGCACCGATTTTTAGAAAATTGTGCCTCTGTTGTTGGCTCGGGAGTTTTGCACAATCCTCTCATGGATCAGATTTAAGAAGTCACATGACAGCGCATCGCCTTGCCTAAATCCTTTTTTGGTATCGAATGTGTCGGTGCTGTCGTTTCCGACCCTAATGGTGAAGCGAGAATTCTCTATCGTCATCCTACACAAACGAACGAGTTTGGGCAGAGTACCATGGCTCTTTATAGTTCGTCTCTATAAATGCTGTCGTATGCGGCTTTGAAATCGTTAATAGGTGGTGGGTATCGATTAGGACTTCTTGGGTTTTATCCAGGATGTGCCGAAGTGTACAAATTTGATCGGTTGTGGACTTTCCTGGCCTTAAACCACACTGATAAGAGCCGATCAGGTTGTTGGTAAAACGGTTACAGGCGGCCACATATTACGACAGATAGGATCTTGTAGGCGATGTTAAGCATAAGTCATGCCTTGTAATTGGCGAAGTTTAGAGGACAGCTAGGTTCCAGAAATCGAGTGAAATGAAAGTGAAATTACTTTTCTAAATCGAGTGAATTCGTTTTTGGTGTTCCACATTCCGACCGATTTCATAACTTCGAGAAGTTTTCGAAATCACTCGGTGAAATTAAAGAGAGCTGATTATCTGTCATATGGGACATTGCAAAATAATTTTTCTTGATAATTGTTTTGTTTAGAAATTCTGTTCATTTTTAAGATGGAAAAACAAAAGTATGCAGAGGAAAAAATAAAAAGGCGTACGCTTAGAGACCTTTCTAATCTTTTAGAAATTTCAGATGCTGCATAAGTAAAACAAATAAATTTCAAATGAAAATTATAATTGTTATTTTATTTAGATTTATATCATACTAGCTGCCCGGCCCGGCTTCGCCCGGGTACTGTTTCGTTTTAGGGTCCGTAATAGTATTTTAGTGTTAGTAGTATTTATTTTCTCAAAGCTGGCCTGAGAGATTTTCTCAATATTTTTTTCCGTAAGAACATTGTACAGAGTATTAGAAAACTACAAAAAAAAATCAGCCAAATCGGTCAAGCCGTTTTCATGTTATGTCGTGACAACGGAAAACGGGTTTCATTTTTATATATATAGATTATCGACTTGATAAACATGGTTTCCAATTTTTGGTTTTTGAAGTTTTCGAATGGTGTGTTCGATGTTTTTTGCTACACGGATACTTTTAGTTGAAGCCTCCACACCATTCTCAATTTTTTCTCCAATCTTAAAATGGCTTCATTTTGTTGACTTATGAGCTGATGCAGACTTTCGTTCGCTGAGGCCGCACTTCTTCTTTTTCTGCATGGTGTATTTGCAGGTTCGCTCACACCTGGTAGTACTTCCTGCGTATTACTCCTCGAATTTTCATCGGCTTCTTCTAATCTGAAATCTAGTGTATTTGAAATACCATCAAGCACTGTGTAGAAACCGCATATTTTGGCTACGACATCTTATGTAGGAGATACAACAAATTTATTGAATGGCCCGCCTCCAGTTGAAATATCTTCGGCCTTATTGTGGGATAGCTTCTTTCTTATGGAAGCCTTCTAGTCCGTCCATACCTGAGAAAAGCAATTTTTTATTAATTTGTTTTAATTATTTTATTTATTATTCACCTTTTTCCATCCATTCGCATCCTTCTGTGGTGGACAATGGGTTTTCAATTCATTTTTAAGATCGTTCCACAAAGCGTCGGCTGCTACACGATCTCCTTTCATGAATCCTCTGGCAAGATCTTTATGCCTCTCCATGAATTCAATATATATTGCCTCCTGTGAAGTATTCTTGTGTTTACCCCTGTTAAAAAAACAATATGTTTTAATATATTTATTCAACATCTTAATAACACTACTGCACTCAGATATTATTCACTTACATTTTCAATCGCGTCAGCTCATCCCAACAATTTCACAGATACTAAAATGATCGGATTGAAATCACTCACAAAACGATAAAACCGAATTGTGGAACACGGAAATTAACTTTTTTGTAACTTCGAAAAATGTGAAATTGAAATCCGTAAAAGTGAAATGTGGAACCCAAAATTTCACTTTAGACCGATTTCAATTTCATTTCGAGTGAAAGTGAAACGTAGAACCTAGCTGTTTTTGTGGATCGGGAAAACGATGCTGAGGTTCCAATTCTCAGGCATACTTTCATCCGACCAGATTTGGCTTATGAGTTGGTCATCTCCGCCGTATATATTAAGCTCAGCGGGAAGGTCGTCATTTCCAGCATCTTAAGCTTGAGTTTAGATATTGTTATCCTCACTTCACTTAGGTCGGGTGGTTGGCAGTTTTCACTGTCTTCGCCAAAATTAATTGTATCGTTCTGCCTGATAGCGAAATGTTGTTCGTCATCGCTATTTAATAGTCTGCAGAAGTGTTTTTTTCATATCCTCAACTTTTCCTTCATCTCGACAGGATTCTGTTCGAGCCTTGTATGCTTGGCTTTGACATTTACACTTTGGTAAAACTTGCGAACATCGTTCCTGGAGTGGCACCTCTCTATATCCTCGATCGCGCCTTTTTCTTGCTCTTTTTTATTCTTTATTTCTTCTTTGTCTAGGGAGCTCAATGCCAGCTCTCGTCTTCACCTGCAACTTAGCCTTGTAGGCCTCGTTCTTGGCTGCATGGATCTGTCCGTATTCCTTATCAAACCAGGGGTTTCTTGCTGGTGGTCGCGAGAAACCTAGCACATCAGTTCCGGCTGATCTAATTAATGGCTTGTTGGCATTGTTGCCAGTATTCTTCGATATTCGATGCTGGTAGTATGCTGTGAATCGAGAGGTTAAGGGTGACGCGTTGCGCGGAGGCCTTGGTGGTCTCTTGCGATTGCAGTCTTTCGACATTAAATTTGTTCACAGTATATCTGGTTTGTTGTGGATTGGTGGACATCCGCATTCTTACCTTGTCTGCAACAGGATAGTGGTCCGAGTCGATGTTAGCCCCTCGAAATATACGCACATCCAAAATACTGGATGCTTTCCTCTTGTCTATCGCAATGTGATCAATTTGGTTGACCGTTCGTTGATCAAGAGTCCGCTGTCCCCTTATGGATATCGAGGTGAGGAAACCGTGTGCTCGATATAGTGCCATTTCGTTTCGCAGCGAAGTCAATTAGCCTAAGTCCGTTACCAGACGTGTTGTCGTGTAGGCTTTGTTTTCCGACAATACTTCTAAAGATGTCTTCTCTTCCTACCTTTGCGTTAAAATCTCCCAGCACGATTTTAACATCTTACTTTGGTAGCCGCTCATAGGTTTTGTCAAGGAGCTCGTAGAAGCAATCCTTAGTTATATAGTACATGTCACAGTTTTTCATCCTCTTTTTGATGGACCGAGCATCATATTTCCTGGATGGCAGTAATATCTGCTTTGTAGCAGTTTAGGGGTTCCGCTAGTTGTTCGCATGCACCTCTCCTGTTTAATGTTCTCATATTCAAGGTGCAGATACGAAAGGGTCGTCAACAATAATATCAGTCCTGTCCGAGGCTATTGGTTGCTTCGTAACAAAGGTTTTTTTCCATGGGTGGAAAACCCAACCTGGAGGGCCAGTTCCAATTGATTAGATACACCTGGGACACGGGGCCATCAGTATACCCACTACGGGATTGAGCGCTGCCGTTAACCTTTGACCATCTCTGTTCAAAGGGCTTGATTTAATCTTGAGATTCCTAGATAGCCTATTATCAGAATATGTCGAAGCATGTCATGTTTCTCCTAAGACGGCAGACCGGGTATTCATTCCGCGCCATCCTGACCAGGGAGATTATAGTGTTGCTGTTTTACGTCTTGTTATCAACACCCGCAATTATCGTTTAGCAAGTCAAATCCGGTTGGATGAGACCAGTACCCGATCGCTTCCACTTGGAGGTAAAAAATAAGCATATTTGATGTGTAGTCAGAGTTGCAAACACTAGGCATTTGCCAAGTTAAAGCCAATCAGAGTCTACCCTCGATCTACAACACCCAACCATCATGACATGATGATATCTGGTGTGGGAAAATTGAGAGCACTTGATCGACTCTTTTTTAATCGCGTCCAGAGTTGTTTCCTGTCATCAGCATCATCAGTTGGGGTTTTGGAAAAGGACACCTCCAAAGCGCCGCCATATGGTGGGGACCGGGCGGATGAAGGACGAGTTCGGCTGCTGCTCAACAATTTGACTGTGAAAATTATTGGTACACCACTTGAATACGTTTCAGCTGCGACAATGCTTGACATATCGCACTGGACCACTGCAACTGGCGAGCTCCGTTGGTTCGGATTGGGTCGGATCCTCAGCCAATTTAGTCTTCATTGACACCTTGTTAGTTGATGCAGCGGCTTTTCTTTTACGTTTTGGTTGCATTTCTAGACAAGAAATGGACAGACGTTATAAGATTGCAATTTTCAGATATAATACCGATAGTGTTATTGCGAGCAGAAACAGCGACTATTCGGATGTGGATTTGTTCCAGACAAGGCAAGGCAAAAGTCTTACGGTTTCAAGATATTAGTGAACGCGTTGTAACAATCCGCATCAAGGATAAATTATATTATATCTGACGGAGGGAAAAGATGATATTGCGAAAGACTGTTACGAGCTCCTAGATAAAACTTATGAGCGACTACCAAAGTACGGTGCTAAAATCGTGCTGGGTGATTTTAACGCAAAGGTAGGAAGAAGACATCATTAGGAGTATGGTCGGAAAACACAGCCTAGAGCCTAGAGGTCAACACGTCTTTCAACGCAGGCTAATTTACTTCCATGCGGAACGATAAGGAACTACACCCAACACACGATTTCTCTCCTCAATATCAATATGGGGACATGGCGGTCTCCAGATCAACGAACGGTCAATTAAATGAGCGTCGTCGGACATCCAAATTTGCTTTCAAAAATTAGATTCAGTGTCAACCTGTTTAGCTGTATTTCAAGCGACGTGGACAGTCTGTCGGTAATGCTCATGAGTCAATTGCACTTGATATGAAAACAAATGCAAATTATTCTTCAAAGGTGTTTCCACTGTCCCAAAATTCTGAGCA
Organism: Rhingia campestris; assembly: GCA_932526625.1. Taxonomy (NCBI): domain Eukaryota; kingdom Metazoa; phylum Arthropoda; class Insecta; order Diptera; family Syrphidae; genus Rhingia; species Rhingia campestris. Next base: position 33,069,058 of record OW052183.1, read on the forward strand.
CAGTGACGATGCGACACAAGTGGATTCTCGGCAATGCTCTCTTTAACCGCTTCAACTAGTTAATTGGAACGTCTTGGGCATTTATGAATGGCGAATATTACTTGTTGGCCACGATATGCACGATGAGTACACTCCATTTTCCATTTTCAATGATCAGTAACAATATTTCGGTGCAATTTAATTTCGAAGCAATATATGGTCAAAAAATTTTTCAATACTGCCCAGAAGGTTTGGATTCATTGCTCACCAACATAAATTTCCCAAACGCTCTGCTTGGAATATTATGATTGATGACAAATCATTTGAGTAGTATCAATTATAAGCTTATCTCAACAGAGCCTTTTGGATTCGGCATAAATTTGAAGGTTCCGCCATCCTACAAGAAGCTCAAACGCACACACATATGTTTTGAGAAAAGCTTGAACTCTGATTTCAACAACAGACTCTAGATTTCCTAGCGCTATTATACATTTCCAAAAAAAGTGTTTGCTGCAGACGTAACCATTTTTCAAAATATGAAATATGACTCCTTGTGCCATTGCAATACTAGAATACAAAACAAACTGGATTCTAATAAATCCTCAAAAATATTATACAACCAAGAACGACAAACTATTGGAATTTTTGGCTTTCAACAAAAAATCGCTTGAAACAATGAATTTTTCTTTGAAGAAATTATTTCTATTTTCATATTTATATACTTCTGACATTTATGTCTTTTTTTTATTGCAAAAAAATGCTTTCAAGGTCATTTCTAAAATTTTATACACCAATGTCATGAGCTGATTGTTTTAATTAATTTCTTTTGATATGCTCAGTGAGTGTGAAATTAACGATGCACATCTCTGAAATGGCGGTGTTTTTGGCCATTACTGCTCAATTGATCGAGCAGGGAGTAGGTATAGATAAACACTCATTCGATAGCGGATCTCACTCATCTGCTAATCAATCGCTCATTTTTAGTGATGTAGTAATTTGATAATAAAAAAACAATCTGACAATGCGTCGTTGTTGTCATTAATGATTAAAATATTCAAAGTAAAGGCATTTTCTCATCGATTGGTGTTTTTAAATTGACTTTAAGCGTGCGTTGAACCTAGGTTAATATTTTATGACACGACTCTATTTCCATTTCACTTTACTTGCTTCGCATTTGCATTTATCAAACTAAAAGCTTCACACAGATTGGTCTCTGTGACCTTATCAAGGTCGTCTAATATCATCAAATTCGTGACGCACTCTCTACGCCTCGGTTTAGTGAAAAGGAATCTATTAATTTTCTTTCAGATGGCTTTAGTAATCTGCATCTCGCCTTGTAATACCTTCTATCGGATGTACATTAGAAAGATGAGATTTTGTACGTAAAAGTAAATCTCTGACTCAATTTTATTTTGTTGGAGCGGGCATCAAAGATTAATACCAGCAAAGAGGAAATATGGCATATTTTACAGTTTTTCTTCGATAAAGACGAAAACGCAAGCCAGGCGGCAGAAAATGTTAATAAGTGAATGGTACTGATACTGTAACAGCCATTTACGTGAAGTTTTAGTTTTGCCAATTCCGTTCCAGAGTGGATCTTTGACATCGAAATGTCAAAGATGCACCGAACAATACACTCCACAAGACCAATTACCGAAATTGTCTATAAATTATGGAACTCGTCGAGTATGACCATAGGTTAGGTTAGGTTGGTGGATGGATGAGGTTGGCGGTGTACGTCTTCCTTCATTCAGGTTAATATAGACCCATTTTGATGCCGTGGATCCCCAACGTGTGTGGTTGGTCAGTTTCCAGTCACCCAGATGTTGCAAACCTGTAAAGATTAGAGAGAACGATTTCGGATAGATCCGAGAGGTCGTGGAATTGACTGATTCCTACGTAGTGGCAAAGAAATTCGAGGATATCCTCGTGTATTTCTTCAACACCGCAGTGTCTGCAAAGGTCTATCTATAAGATGTATTTTTAGTGTTTGGCTTTCAAGTTAGTTGTGTTCAGTTAGAATCACTTCTAGTGTCGAAACAGAATTCTTGTTTCTTTGAAGTAGTTTATGGGTTCCGGCTTTCTCATACTCAGGCCACAGCCTCTTGGATGTTTCAGAGGTAGGGTGGGAGTTTCACCCGTGATGTGAGGTCACATAGTGACGGTTTTCTCATCTCGATATCTATAAGGGGACATGGCGGTCTCTAGATCAACGAACGGTCAACCAAATTGATCACATTGCGATAGACAAGAAGCACCCATCCAGTATTTTAGATGTCCGAACATCGACTCTGACTATTACTTATTTGCAGTAAAGGTAAGAATGCGGATACCCACCACGCCACAACGAACCAGAAATACTGTGAAAATTTTTAATATGGAAAGACTGCAATCGCAAGAGACCGACAAGAACTTAGCGGAACGCGTATCCCTTAACATTTCGATTCACACCATACCACCAGCATCGAATGTCGAAGAACAATGTCAACGATACCAACAACCCATTTAATCATTTAATAAAACCGTCAGATGCTCGCAGCCAAGAACGAGAAAGAAGAAAAAAGAGCAAGAAAAGCCCGCGATCGAGGATATAGAGAGGTGCCAGGTACCAAAGTGAAAAATGAAAAACCAAGGATACAAGGCTCGAAAAGAATCCTGTCGAGATGAACAAGAAAATATCGTAGTTGACACACAGTCCATGCTAAGGATATGGAAGAACCACTTCTGCAGACTGTTAAACGGCGAAAACGAACAACATTTCACTGTCAGGCAGAACGAACCATTTAATATTGGCAACGGCAGCGAAAACTGCCAACTCCCCGACCTAAGTGAAGTTAGGATAGCAATATCTAAACTCATGCCTAATAAGCTGACGGAAATGTCGGCCTTACCGTTGAGCTTTATAAAGCCATCGGAGATGACTCGGTATGTAGCATCCACCAACTCATAAACCAAATCTGGTCGGGTGAAAGTATGCCTGAAGAATGAACCTCAGCATCGTTTGCTGGATCCACAAAAAAAGGAGACGGTCTGAACTGCGCCAACTACGGAGGCATAAGTCTCCTCAATATCGCCTACAAGATCATATCTGCCGTAGTATGTGAACGCCTGAAACCATTAACCAACAACCTGATCGGCTCCTATCAGTGTGGTTTTAGGCCAGTAAAGTCCACAACCGATCAAATTTTCACACTTCGGCTGATCCTGGAAAAAATCCAAGAAGTCCAAATCGATACCGACCACCTATTTATCGATTTCAAAGACGCATACGACAGCCATAGCATACGACGCATAGCCACTTCTAGTTTTGGTATACCGCCCAAACTTGGCCATCTGTGAAGGATGTCGATGGAGAACGTTCGCTGATCCATCATGGTCGGAAACGATCTTACCGATACATTCGATAACAAAAAAGGATTTAGGCAAGGCGAATCGCTGTCATGTGACTTCTTCAATTTGATTCTTGAGAGGATTGTGCAAAACTCGCGAGCCAACACCAGAGGCACAATTTTCCAAAATTCGATAACAACCGCCGACGATATTGACATCATTGGTAGGAGTCAAAAATGGTTTTAGCAGTTAATAAGGGTAAGACTAAGTATATGCTGTCAACTGGAAAGGACATACAACATCAAAGAATTGTACAGAACGTCACCATTGACAGATACAACTTTGAGGTAGTACGGGACTTTACCTCGGCTCCGCCATTAGCTCTGACAACAACATCTCGTCAGAAATTAAACGAAGAATGACTCTTGCCAACCGCTGTTTCTTCGGGCTAAGGGGACAATTCAGTAGTAAAGCTCTCACTCGAACCACTAAGGAGATCCTATATAAGACCCTGATCATTACACTCATGCTCGACGGCGCTGACACATGGACCCTATCGAAAGCGGATGAAGAAATCCTTGGTCGATTTTAGAGAAAAATTCTTAGAAAAATCTTCGGTCCTGTTTGCGTTGACGGGCTATGGAGGCGAAGATTCAACCACGAACTATACGAGCTGTACAGCAACATATCCCTGGTCAAAAAACTCCGCATTGGAAGTTTAAGATGGCTAGGACATGCAGAACGAATGGACACCAATACTCTGGCTCGCAGAATCTTCGATTCAAAGCCAGAAGTCGGACGCAGTAGAGGAAGACCTCGCCTTAACTAACTTGGAGTGTGCAACTGGAGGCAGTTAGCTAAGGACCGGGCTAATTGGAGAGGCATGTTGGTTGAGGGCCAGGTTCCGGACTGTAGCGCCACTTTAGTAAGTAAGTAAGTAAAGAGTTTATGAATACCCTTATAGTGTTTGCTCACATCGCGGGCATTAAGAGGATGAAAGAGGAGATACCGATGTGCGTTGGTTTTTAATGGCATTGCGAGTATAACGGTTGAATGTTTGAAGGGGCGGAATACAGCTGGCTATTTCGTTTGAGTATTTCCTATTATAATAGCGGTAAAAAAGTGTAAGGCAGGAGATATTCCTACGATGTTCAAGCGAGACTATAGAGTTTGCTACTTTTGAATCTCCTATAAGTGTTATCGCTCGCTTTTGTATCCTTTCAATAATGTTTTTCTGCACCTGACAAGATCTGGGAGTTGAACTCAAGTTTGGGGCGTATATACGCTTTATATATTGAGGACAAATCAGAAGGGGTGAAATATTTGTTAAATCGGTTAAGGAAACCTAGACATTTCGCTGCGTTTTTAGCGACTTCAAATATGTGGTCGTTCCAACGAATTTCGTTACTAACACACATACCGAACATTGAAAGTTTTTCAGTTTCGACGATACAAGTGTCATTTATGAACAATTGCTGTAAATTTGGGTTTCGCTTAGAAGACAGCAATGTGTTTTGGAAGCATTAAATTCCACTCTATTAAATTTTACCCATTTAATTATGCTGCCCAGATCGCATAATGCATCCCATTTGTCCTGAATGAGTTTTCCTAAGGTATGCTGTTCGTTGGAGTAAGATCTCAGTCAGAAGTCCAATCAAAAAATGTTAGGTAGATATTCAAGTGCCTACACATTGGCTCAAAATAATAATCAACACAAGATAAGTGTACAAATAAGATTAACAATATGACAAAGTAAGTACCTTGTACATATGATTCCACATAATTAATTCTCTAAACAGTCTCTAAGCCTACTTGCCAACATTATAAATCAACACTTTATTTGAAAAAAAAAAGATTATAAAAAACCACAACCCAACCTTAATCACAACTCCACGTACAGCATTAAAACTTCCATTACCAAATTTCTTGTTAAAAAATAAAAACAAAATAGTTGCAACATTTTGCAATAAATTACGTATACGCCACCGTGCATACAGTAGAAGATCTTTGACCAGGAAACCCAATTAGTTGACCCTCTCATACCGAATTAATAGACCAACTTGTTTACTACTGTGTCCCCTCAGTATATAACTGCCATAATAGAATGTTCCTGGATACATCAAAATCCAATCTGTTTCAATGCCCAATCCGACAAACCTTCCATAAATCACCGCTACATCCAAAGCCACTCGGATTCGTTTTCCTAGGAGAACACAAGAAATACGCTGCAAAAAAAAATAAAAATTAATAAATCGTGATTGTTACTACCAACAAGAGTTACATGCTCATTGGCTTCCCTCTTACCATTCTGATGTGGCACGGTGGCAATTAGGTCCGCCACGGTAAACTACTACACACCATACAAACTGAACAATTTAAATGCAGTTTCGAACCAAGTTGACCCACAGCTGGACCTCTTCTTCTCGAAATCAATCTCCAGCACAACAGTATAATCTTTATTCCGAAACCTGAAGAGACCATCAAGACGCCCTTCGTTGCGCCTCCCCCGAGACAGCTCATCTGACGACCCGAAGCGCTTTGTTGTGTGCCGTCAATGGTTCAATATAATCGTTATGAATGAATAATAAGGGGAAACAAATACCCACCGTCAGATTGCAGTCAACCATATTCTTCTGATAGTCCAATAAAGACGGACTTCATCAACCGAATGCGCGCTGGCAACTAATTGGACGATGTAACGTCAGAAGAAGAGTTTCTTTGGAAACAAATAAAAAAAAACCCAAATGTTCATGTTGTCGTTTTTACGAACTGATTTATTCGATTCTGCATGTCACCATATGGAATTCTTAATTTTGAATATCTGATTACATTGGGTAGGGTGTATACTGAAACACAGAAGATGTCTAATCGTCCTTATTGGAGTGTTCTTCAATCATTTTGGCGCTGATGTGTTTAAGCTGCTTCCGAGTTGGTATATTTTGATGCAGGTTATCTTCCTGGGTCTCAGTTTTATACTGTTTATCTGTTACGAAAATTACAATTACGGTGTTTATTTCAATTTATTATGACTTGGAGAAGTTTATTTAAATAGAGTGGCCGGTGCTTAAGGGTAGTGATGCGATTATATGAGGACACAAGCTTTCTCACTCTAGCCTCTCACTAACAACTCCTACTCTCACCTCCACGCTGGTGACTTGTGGGTGCCTAGTACCTCGACTGGAGATGGGGTATTAAACCCCTGTGGAAGGTCGTTGGTGGCAGCAAACGAGAGAGGGGGGAGGAGTGTCCTCTCACTAAGGCACTCACTCTCGGGCGGCAGCGGAGGGATTCCCTAGATGGAGCCAACGGTGACGCCTACAGCTCCAGTTTGATCGAACTGGTAGTGAAATCCCTATATGAGCTGCTTCGACATATTTGAAAACCAGGTCTATAGGGATTTCCAATACTGAGTTAGGGTAATGGAAAAGAGTTTGTGGCGGAGGAGCCCTCAATGGGTCAACGGCAGCGCTCATACCCCAAAAATGGGCTACTGACATCGGTATTTTTTCCGGCCCGCTGTCCGAGGGTCAAAACAAGGGCCTGGCCCTCCAGGTTGGGGGTTGTGCTTTGGGTTAACTACCCATGCACGGAAAAAACTATTGTTACGAAGCAACCAATAGCCTCGGAAAGGACTGATATTATTGTTGACGACCATGCTAAACGAAAAAAGGACAACGACGTTCGTATCTGCATCTGGAATGTGAGAACATTAAACAGGAGAGGTGCAGGCGAACAACTCGCGGAAGCCCTAAACTGCTATAAAGCAGACATTACTGCCATCCAGGAAATACGATGGGATGGGCCAGGCAAAAAGAGGTTAAAAAACTGTGACATCTACTATGGACCGTGTTATAGTGAGCAGAAACAGCGACTATTTGAATGCGGATTTGTTATAGGTACCAAACTTAGGCAAGAAGTCTTATGTTTTCAAGACATTAGCCAACAATCCGCATAAAGGCCAAATTCGCCAATATAAGCCTTATATGCGCTCATGCTCCGACGGAGGAAAAAGATGATATAACTAAGGATTGCTTCTACGAGCTCCTCGACAAAACCTATGAGCGACTACCAAAGTACGATGTTAAAATCGTGCTGGGAGATTTTAACGCAAAGGTAGGAAGATAAGACATCTTTAGCAGTACTGTCGGAAAATATAGCCTACACAACAACACGTCTGGTAACAGACTTAAGCTAATTGACTTCGCTACGGAACGAAATGCACACGGTTTTCTCACCTCGATATCCACAAGGGGACATGGCGGTCTCCAGATCAACGAACAGTCAACCAAATTGATCACATTGCGATAGACAAGAGCACGCATCCAGTATTTTGGATGTCCGAACATTCCGAGGGGCTAACATCGACTCGGACCACTACCACTACCACTACCCGATCCACAAAGAAGGAGACCCTCTGAACTGCGCCAACTACAGAGGCATAAGTCTACTCAACATCGCCTGTAAGATCCTATCTGCCGTAATATGTGAACGCCTGAAACCAACAACCTGATCGGCCCTTATCAGGGTGGTTTTAGGCCAGGAAAGTCCACAATCGATCAAATTTTCACACTTCGGCAGATCCTGGAAAAAACCCAAGAAGTCCAAATCGATACCCACCACCTATTTATCGATTTCAAAGCCGCATACGACAGCATTTATAGAGACGAACTATACAGAGCCATGTCTAGTTTTGGTATACCGTCCAAACTCGTCCGTTTGTGTAGGATGACGATGGAGATTTCTCGCTGCACCATCAGGGTCGGAAACGAACTCACCGACACATTCGATACCAAAAAAGGATTTAGGCAAGGCGATGCACTGTCATGTGACTTTTTCAATTTGATTCTTCAGAGGATTGTACAAAACTCCCGAGCCAACACCAGAGGCACAATTTTCCAAAAATCGGTGCAACTACTAGCATACGCCGACGATATTGACATCATTGGTAGGACTCAACGTGATGTCATAGCCACGTTTGAAATCGAGGAATTCTCTAGGGCAGTTCCCGTTCTGATTATCATTTCAAACAGATCTTCCAACGATATTTATCGCACATAATGCAGCATCATGCAAAAGTCAAAAATTTTTGACAGCAAAGTGTTAAATTTCCTTCGAACTTGTCCCATGAAGAATTCTTGCGGAATCCATCGGAATTTCAAGGCAAACATTCTTACCGAAACTACATACCACAAGCGTGGCGTGAAGTTAAAGTTATATTCTTACCGAAGGCAGGTAAATGCAGCCACACTGTAGCGAAAGATTTCAGACCCATAAACCTGTCTTCCTTCCTACTGAAAACGATGGAAAGATTACTCGACATCCAAATACGTAGTAACCTGAATCCAGGTTACCTATCTGTAAGCCAACACGCCTATATAAAGGGCAAATCGGTGGAAACGGCCCTACACGAAGTAGTTCGTACAGTAGAAAATTTTATGCATTACAAAGAATATACGTTAGCAGCCTTTCCAGATATAGAAGGAGTCTTCAACGTTAAAACTGAAGCAATTGCTGAGGCACTTGCCAAAGCTGAAAAAGGAACGGTTCCTAGCAATTGGATCCTTACCATGCTCAATAACCAGATCATTTCGTCAACACTAGGCGATTGTACCAAAAGGATCAAAACGTCAAGAGGTACCCCTTAGGGAGATGTACTATCCCCACTCCTCTGGCAATTAAAACAGTGGTTTACGCATAAGGTAGTCCTCATGCCATGCGGAAAATTCCCATCGACACTGAGTGAAATTATGCAAAGTAGTCTCAATATACTCAGCAAGTGGGCAAAATCTTGCGGGCTTTGCGTATGATTGTATCCTTGGCAGCGCTTGCACTGGGGAACTAGTTTGGAATCCTTACGCATATGCTCTATTTTTACAACAATAATAAGTATTGTGAGTATAAATAAAGGAAGACCGCGTTTTATTACATTTCCTTCGCCATCTTTTTACTTTTGGTCTCGCTTGACAATGTTAACGGCATCTATAACTTTATATTGCCTGTTCTTCAGATCGTTTACAATGTCATCCTTTAAGAACGACGCATGTAACCCTCTAGCTACAACGCGTAAAGGCCTTTCAGATTTATTTTCAAAAGAATACCATTCTATTTTATCGGTATTAAGCTTGCGAGATAATAGACGGTAACTTTCAGGGTCTTTAACGCAGACTTTCCAAGTATTTTTTCTTAGCGAAGTTATTTGGTAGCCCGATAATGGCAACGATTTTAGCAAGGTATGCAACTTGTTAAAGTCGTCAATACCGATCACATTAATTGGCGGTGAGGGACGTTGTTTAAGCTGTTTCGCTTTGTTAATAATCTCTTTGTCGCGGTTTATTATTTCAGGAGAGGATACAGCTTTCCTCTTTTTTACTGGTCTTTTCTTTAAGATCCAGTCAGTTTCGGGACTGAGTTCTTCTTCATCCGTGTGGTATTCCGAATTCACGGGGCCGTTTGAACTTGGTTTTGGCTCATTAGGTATTTTAAATGAACTCTTCAGAGTCATATTTTCTTCCTTTAGATGGAGAATTTCTTTACGAAGCTCTTCGCAGAGCAGTTCGACATTGTTAAGCCTTGTTCGAAGAACGTCCTTTTCTTCCTTTAGGCTCTTATTTTTCATTGAGTCTCGTTTTTCGTGGGCTGACACTTCTGGTGTTGTCGAGCTCCTTGAGACACATATATTTTTTTGAGATCCTGATGTAGGTGACCTCGTTACCCTTGAACTTTTCCCGAAAGGGTTACACATTTGCAATAATTGGCTCTCCCCAGAATCCGTAGAGCCGACCTCCGTAGAGGGTGGATTTTCCAGTGAAACTGAATTGCCACCTGGGGTATTAAATCTTTTCGTTGTACTCATTTCATTTTTGTTGTATGTATACGCTTTACGCTCGGTATACGGAGAGTGGATTTTAGTCGCCTTCTACGACAGGCATGCCTTACCTCGGGTATATTCTGACCCCTAACCCGAAGGGGTTAATGGTCCGTTGTGCTTATCAGTTGTGCTTATCAGTTGTGCTTATTTTTATCTCCAAATGGTAACCATCGGATACTGGTATCATCCAACCAGATTTGACTTGTTAAACAAGAAGTGCGAGTGTTTATAAGACAAAAGCAGCTACACTATAAAAAGCCTGGTCAGAATGAACGGCATGGAATATCCGGCCTACTGTCCCAGGCGAACCTAGATGAGCTGCTTCGACATATTCGGACAACAGGTTATTTTTGAATCTCAATGGTAAGTAAGACCCCTTAAAAGTAATATCCCCAAAAAGTGCAAGTGGCTAAATACTTAATGGGGATGGAATTAGAAAACGACATTGATACTGTGTTCACACAGATGACCAAAATCTTTTATGGTTCGACATAAAAAGATGTTTTTCTATTGCATATGCTATGGGGTAATGCATACAAATAGTTTTGTTAACAAAACGCCCCCAATAAAATAAATATATATGTGTCTAATAAAAGTACGTTTAATCATTTGCAAATTTGCAAAACGTTTGTTTTTTAATCTAAAGGCTTGTGCATCGTTTACTCTTTTTGACACTGAGAGCTCTTATAAACTAAAACTCAAGGTATCGCTTATGATCCGAAAAAGGGAGAATATGACGTCTAATTAGCATCTAGCATACTAGCTTATTGACAATACTAATGGAGCGAATACTAAGTACCTTGACGGTAGATAGAGTGTTGATCTCTGTGTGAAGTCTGCAGCAGATGAGAGTGGGACGGGGATGAGTGTGCTAACATTAAGACACCTACTACTTTTTCATGACAATCGCGGAAAAATTCCCAAGATGGAATCAATGGTGGCGTCTATAGTCCAAGTTGATGGAAAAAGTGAACAACATCCACATATGTGGACAACGATCACATCTAAGAATGTCAAACACACTCAGATATTGGCGTTTGAGGCGAAAGGCCAGCGACAGCGATCAATCCCGTAGTGGATACTGATGGCATCGTGTCCTATTGGTATTTAAAAAATTCGACCTGAATCTCCAGATTGTGGGTTGTGCTTTGAGTAACCTACCACCCATGGATAAAAAACCATTGTTACGAAGCAACCAATATCCTCGAATAGGACTGATTTTATTGTTGACGAAACTGCTAAACGAAAAAAGGACAACGACGTTCGTATCCGGACCTGGTATGTGAGAACATCAAGCAGGAGAGGTGCAAGCGAACAACTACTGCTACAAAGTAGATGATACTGCCAACCAGGAAATACGATAGGATGGGCCGGGCGAAAAGAATATGAAAAACTGACATATAATACGGACCGTGTTATATATAGTGAGCAGAATCAGCGGCTATACGGATGCGGAATTGTTAAAAGTGCCAGACTGAGGCAGTAAGCCTTATTTTTCCAAGATATCAGCGAACGGATTGAAATAATTCACATTAAGGCCAATTCGCTAACATAAGCCTTATATGCGCTCACGCCCCGGCGGAGGAAAAATATGTTATAGCGAAAGATTGGTTCTACGAACTCCTTGACAAAACCTATGATCGACTACCTACGTACGATGTTAAAATGGTGCTGTTAGATTTTAACGCAAAGGTAGGAAGAGAAGACATCTTAAGCAGTATTGTCGAAAAAAATACAGCCTTCACAACTACAAATTGTCTTCGCTACGGAACGAAATGCCACTATAGCCAGCACACGGTTTCCTCTCCTCGATATCCATAAATGGATATGGCGGTCTCCAGATCAACGAACGGTCAACCAAATTAATCACATTGCGATAGGCAAGAGGCACGCATGCCATCCAGTATTTTGAATTTCCGAACATTCCGAGGTGCTAAAATCAACTCGGACCACTACATTTTTGCAGCTAAGGTAAGAATATGGATATTCACCACGCTTCAACAAACCAGAAATACTGTGAACAAATTTAATGTCGAAAGACTGCAGTTGCAAGAGACCGCCAAGGCTTTGGTGTATCGCACATCACTTAACCTCTCGATTAACACCATGCAATCATTATCGAATGTCGAAGAACAATGGCAACGCGCCCAGCAGCAAGAAACTCTTGGTTTGATGAAGAATGCCGACAGATGCTCGCAGCCAAGAATGAGGCCTACATGGCTAAGCTGCAGGTGAATACAAGAGCTGCTAGTGAGCTCTGTAGGCAGAGAAGAAGGAAAGAATTCCGGCTTTTCAGAAAAAAAGAAAAAAGGAGCAAGAAAAGTGCCCTATCGAGGATATAGAGGCGACACCCCAAGAACGATGTTCGCAAGTTTTACCAAAGTGTAAAACGTCAAAGCCAAGGCTACAAGGCTCGAACAGAATCCTGTCGAGATGAACAAGGAAACATCGTAGTTGGGACACAGTCGATGCTGAGGATACGGAAGAACAACTTTTGCAGGCTTTTAAACGTGATAAACGTGAAGTCAAAGCCACGTTTGCTAGTATAGAGAAGGAAGCTGCAAAAAGGGGTTAAGCAGTATAACAGTTTGACGTTGACTGGCTATGGAGACGAGGATTCAACCAGGAATTATACGAGCTAAACAGCGACATAAAAAAAAACTCCGCAATGGACGTTTAAGATGGCTAGGACATGTAGAACGAATGAACATCAATACTCCGGCTCGCAGAGTCTTCGATTCCCAGCCAGACGTCGGACGCAGTAGAGGAAGACCTCGCCTTAAGTGGCATGCGAAACAATTCTTAATCTCCCCCCAATCGACCTACAGTTGATTGACACAGCAGCGAAAAGCGCAGCACGCCTCAAAGAAACGGGCAACATATAAACATTAAACATATCCATTCGATTGTCAAACTCGTGCAGTGTTTTCCAAGCAGAGATCTTAGCCATACTCGTAGCTGCCGAATCGGCTAGAGTTTTGGACATATCACAAGAGGAAATCTCCATTTACGTAGATAGCCAAGCGGCCATAAAAGCTCTGGCATCCAACATAATAAAATCACGAGTAGTTGGACGCTGCCGCTCAGAGCTAAAGGCTCTTTGTAACCAGAACAAAGTCCAAATAATCTGCAAGCCAGGACATAGTAACATCCCAGGAAACGGAAAAGCAGACGAGCTAGCCAGACTAGGATCGTCCACCTGTATCTCCTTATGTGACAACAGGGTTAGACCCCCGTTTGCTTTCAAAAAAGAGAAAATAACCAGATCAACGCAAAGTAAATCAAAATCTTGATGGCAAAACATTAACACCTGCAGACATAATAAAGACCTTTGGCCGGAGCTAAGCTATAGTAAAAGTAACAAGCTTATAGCTCTGGACAGAGCTTCTATATTCTATTGCCGAAGCGGTGAGAGTCATAACAAGCCATAATCTGCTGGGTAAACATTCCAACAGGATTAACCTAACTGACTCACACCAACTTTGCAGGAAGTGCGGAGACCCGGACGTCGATGAGGACATCGTCCACCTATTATGTCACTGCCCCGTGATCAGCAACAGCCGTAACAAACTCCTCGGTAGCTTCTACTACGAGGACTTGACGGAGCTAGCTACAACACCTATAGTACGGATCATCAGCTTCTGCTGCAAGTCGGGTTGGAGCAAATATCTATTTGAAGCTAATGGAGCAGCACAAATCACCTAAGTATAACTCCCTTCACTAACGCAGCTTTCTTTTCAGGTGCAATAAAGGATATCGCTATGGGCCCACGGAGGCCTATGCGAGTTTGACGACTCAATTGGACGTCAAGAACCCATCAAACTTAACCTAACCTAAGTGGTGTGCATAGAAACCGACCTCAACCAACATGGAGTGCTCAGCTGGAGGCAGTTAGCTAAGGACTTCAGCCTAATTCACACTTTTATCGGTAAAAGCTTAAAGAGGCTAGACAGTATGAAGTTACCTGCTGACACTACCTACCCCATATAACCGAATCAATCCCAATTAACTAACATTTATCAAAATATTTACCTGATTCCTTAACCAAGCAATCGCCATCCATCTCAAGCATACTGAGGAATCCCTCATGGTACTCCTTTTCATATTTCTTTGCGTCTTCGTTGGGCAGGCCATCTCGGTAAACTCTTATGAGCGCAGTTGCTCTCTTTTTGAAATTTTGTAATAAGATATTAACTGAAAAACAAACAGACATCAACCGTTATTATTGTTTAACACTAACAATGATGAGATTACAATATAAAGACTAATGACGATGTCTAGTGTCGAATACGAATAATAACCAAGTGATGAAAAATCAATTTACACACACATTTTACCATGAAAATTCGTAGATACTTTTGTTTATGATTGTGTAAGATGATGGTAAGATGAGAAAAGAAATCTTTGGGATTTTCTTTTAATTTACAAATAATAATAATCGGAAGCCGGATATGTGGGCACAATGATGAGTCTGATGTTTGATTTAATTCAATTTAGTTGGCTTAGTACGTGGACAACGTACTCTTTGTAGCTCTGCAGCAACCCGGAAGGTTTTTTTTCGTAAGTTGTAAGTTAGTTTTAGTTGTTTATATGAATTGGCATTATGTATTTGGATATCTTGCATCCGATTACGAATATTATAGCGGTCAATGTGTGACATTTAACTTGATATAAAATTAAAACGTCAGTTTGCAACTGTCACAATTTGTCACATGAAAAACATAATTTCTATTGAATTTATCCAAACAAAGTTATTCTTTCTGATTCTCGAGCTTAAATGCATAGGCTTTCGAATGAGCTTACAACTGTTGTCATCTTATACGTGTGCAATACCACCTCATTTGATTTCATAAAATCAGAAAACTGAATTTCAGATAAGGTAATCTGTGATCTGGCGGTAAAATGGTGGGCAATGCGATTATGAAAACCTAACTCTGACTATGCGCTCACGCTCCGACGGAAGAAAAAGATGATATAGCTAAGGATTGCTTCTACGAGCTCCTCGACAAAACCTATGAGCGACTACCGAAGTACGATGTTAAAATCGCGCTGGGAGATTTTAATGCAAAGGTAGGAAGAGAAGACATCTTTAGCAGTACTGTCGGAAAATATAGCCTACACGACAACACGTCTGGTAACGGACTTAGGCTAATTGATTTCGCTACGGAACGAAATGCCACTAAAGCCAGCACACGGTTTCCTCACCTCGATATCCATAAGGGGACATGGCGGTCTCCAGGTCAACGAACGGTCAACCAAATTGATCACATTGCGATAGATAAGAGGCACGCATCCAGTATTTTGGATGTCCGAACATTCCGAGGAGCTAACATCGACTCGGATCACTACCTTTTAGCAGCCAAGGTAAGAATGCGGATATCCACCACGCCACAACAATCAAGAAATACTGTGAAAAAATTTAATGTCGAAAGACTGCAATCGCAAGAGACCGCCAAGACCTTCGCACAACGCGTATCCCTCAACCTCTCGATTAACACCATACCACCAGCATCAAATGTCGAAGAGCAATGGCAACGATGCCAACAGGCCATTAGATCAGCCGCAACTGATGTGCTAGGTTTCTCGCGCCCACCAGCAAGAAACCCCTGGTTTGATGAGGAATGCCCACAGATGCTCGCAGCCAAGAACGAGGCCTACAAGGCTAAGCTGCAGGTGAAGACGAGAGCTGCCATTGAGCTCTATAGGCAAAGAAGAAGGGAAGAACATCGGCTTTTCAGGAAGAAGAAAAAAGAGCAAGAAAAGCGCGCGATCGAGGATATAGAGAGGTGCCACTCCAGGAACGATGTTCGCAAGTTTTACCAAAGTGTAAAACGTCAAAGCCAAGGATACAAGGCTCGAACAGAAGCCTGTCGAGATGAACAAGGAAATATTGTAGTTGAGACACAGTCGATGCTGAGGATATGGAAGAACCACTTCTGCAGACTGTTAAACGGCGATGACGAACAACATTCCGCTGTCAGGCAGAACGAACCATTCAATATTGGCAACGACAGCGAAAACTGCCAACCACCCGACCTGAGTGAAGTGAGGATAGCAATATCTAAACTCAAGCTTAATAAGGCTGCCGGAAATGACGGCCTTCCCGCTGAGCTTTATAAGGCCGGCGGAGATGACTTGGTTAGTAACATCCACCAACTCATAAGCCAAATCTGGTCGGATGAAAATATGCCTGAAGAATGGAACCTCAGCATCGTTCGCTCGATCCACAAAAAAGGAGACCCTCTGAACTGCGCCAACTACAGAGGCATAAGTCTCCTCAACATCGCCTACAAGATCCTATCTGCCGTAATATGTGAACGCCTGAAACCGTTTACCAACAAACTGATCGGCCCTTATCAGTGCGGTTTTAGGCCAGGAAAGTCCACAACCGATCAAATTTTCACACTTCGGCAGATCCTGTAAAAAACTCAAGAAGTCAAAATCGATACCCACCACCTATTCATCGATTTCAAAGCCGCATATGACAGCATTTATAGAGACGAACTGTACAGAGCCATGTCTAGTTTTGGTATACCGCCCAAACTCGTCCGTTTGTGTAGGATGACGATAGAGAATTCTCGCTGCTCCATCAGGGTCGGAAACGACCTCACCGACTCATTCGATACCAAAAAAGGATTTAGGCAAGGCGATGCGCTGTCATGTGACTTCTTTAATCTGATTCTTGAGAGGATTGTGCAAAACTCCAAAGCCAACACCAGAGGCACAATTTTCCAAAAGTCAACGATATTGACATCATTGGTAGGACTCAACGTGATGTCATAGCCACGTTTGCTAGTATAGAGAAGGAAGCGGCGAAAATGGGTTTAGCAGTAAATGAGGGTAAGACTAAGTATATGCTGTCATCACGAAAGGACACACAACATCGACGAATTGGACAGAACGTCACCATTGACAGATATAACTTTGAGGTAGTACGGGACTTTATCTACCTCCGCTATTAACTCTGACAACAACATCTCGTCAGAAATTAAACGAAGAATTACTCTTGCCAACCGCTGTTTCTTGGGCCTAAGAAGGCAATTTGGTAGTAAAGCCCTCACTCGAACTACTAAGGAGATCCTATATATGATCCTGATCATCCCAGTCCTGCTCTACGGCGCTGAAGCATGGACCGTATCAAAAGCGGATGCAGAAATCCTTGGTAGATTCGAGAGGAAAATTCTTCGAAAAATCTTCGGTCCCGTTTGCGTTGACGGGCTATGGAGACGAAGATTCAACCAAGAACTATACGAGCTGTACAGCGACATGCCCCTGGTCAAAAAACTCCGCATTGGACGTTTAAGATGGCTAGGACATGTAGAACGAATGGACACCAATACTCCGGCTCGCAGAGTCTTCGATTCCCAGCCAGACGTCGGACGCAGTAGAGGAAGACCTCGCCTAAAGTGGCGCGCACAAGTGGAAACCGACCTCAACCAACTTGGAGTGCGCAACTGGAGGCAGTTAGCTAAGGACTGGGCTAATTGGAGAGGCATGTTGGTTGAGGCCCAGGTTCATTTCGGAATGTAGCGCCACTTAAGTAAGGAAGTAAGTAAGTAACTCTGACTACAAGGCTTCTCGTGGCGACCGCTGAGTGCTAAGAGCCCTGACCGTAAATAGGTTCTTAACGGTTGCGTTTACAGTCCGAGTTGGGATGGGCAAAGCGAAAAACCAATTTTGAGCTGCTTCGACATATTCAGACAACAGGTCATCTAGGAATCTCAGTTAGGCCCTTTGAACAGATATGGTGGCGGATGATCCGGAAGGCCAACGACAACGCTCAATCCCGTGGTGTATACTCATATGGAACCGTGTCTTAAGGGTATCTTATAAATTAGAATTGGCCCTTCAGGTTGGGGATTGCGCCGTCTGTGTAACTTCCTTACCACGTAAAAAATAGCTGGTTATGAGAGATAGAACCGGTCATCTCAAATATCAATCAGACTCGGAAGGACCACGGGCAATGCCTTATGCATCTGGAACATACGCACGCTGTACACCCCGGGTATTACTCAAAAACTTGAATCTGCTTTCGCGCGGTACAGCTCAGACATTACCGCGATCCACGAAATACGTTGGACAGAATCGGAAACCGACAAGCGAAAAACATGCGACATTTATTACAGCTTCCACCCAAAGCTGCACATATTATAGGGTGCGGATTCGTTTTGGGGAGCCGATTTAGGTCAGGAATAATCGACTTAAAGCCGTTTAGTGATCGCCTGGATGTGATCTGCTTCAGAGCAAAGTTTCGGAACATTAGTTGGAAAGCACAGCCGCATGACAACATATAATGGCTTCCGACTAACAGACTTCGAAAGAGCATGTAATACTGTTATAAACAGCTATAGGTTCACACGACTTTGAATCCACAAAGGAACCTGGTGATCTCCAGATGGTCGAACCTCTAACCAAATCGACCATGTGCTCATGGATGCGAGGACCAAAATCTGGATGTACACACATTAAGAAGGGCAAGTGTCGACTCTGACCGCAGGCAAATTCAAGAGACTTCACGTTGTACTCCTTAGTGAGTCGGAGATTGCCAGAGTCCACAAAAAAAGCTGAGTGAGAGACGAAAAGTGGTCCGTGGTATGATGATATTGAAAGTACCAACGAAAGACGAAAGACGTACATACCGAGGCGGTATAAAACGGAAAACACTCGCCTAATGGGATGAGTACCGAACCAGAAGAAGAGAAGAAAGAAAATCCTGCGTAGGAAAAGAAGATAAGCCTCCCAGCTCAGAGAATCGAAGAGTCTAACGACAAGAAGAACATCCGTCAATTCTACAGTAAAGCCAGGATTCATAGTAGGAGCGCAGGAAATTACAATGTTAACCTAGTCACTGATGTGCAGGGAATTGTACATTAGAACAGTAAGAACAGTAAGGCAGCCGGTTCTGATGGGTTACAAGCAGAACTCTACAAATACGTAGGTGTTTTGTAATCTGCGCATCATTTAACCTACCATCAACATATCACCCTATGTTCCTATATACTTATCAGTTTTCTAACATTCTCTAACGTAACTCTCTCTTAATGTTCTAATGTATTAAATTTACCGATTCTTTTCTATTGTAATGCAGTTAAATGCAATTCAAGCGATTTTCTAATGTCTCTTATCTCTTTTCTATGTTATACAGTTCACTAAGCTATATTCAATTTTGGTTACTTGTTTTTTATAATACGTTACTCGGTCTCTTTCGTTGCTGACTGTCGACCGTGCATTACCTACTCCAATAAATAGTTGAGGTCATAAATTCATGACTTGTCGCTTTGATTCTTTTTTTTTGAGTTTAATGTTAAACATTTTTGGTCCTTCTGATCCAAATTAATTGAACAATTATTAACAATTAAATTGATATGTGTTAAAATAATTGGAGCACATGATACCAGTACAAAAGGACTAATGGTATGGTTTTTTATGAAAGTGAAATGATTTTTGTGATTCGTGACTAGGAAGACAATATACGTGAACCTATTACATTTATCAGTGCTTTGCGTAATCCTGTCGCTGCGTAGTAACTCTATTGCGTTTGATTTGGTTCGTGAATTTTTTGATTGACTCTTTTAAAACGAAAAAAAAAAAATGAACCATATAAAAACAAAACGTGGTCATGTTAAAGGGTGTTTAACTAGAGCTGTTTCTTTTGCGGAAAGTGTAGATGAACGTGTTTCGCTTGAATTACTCGAAATACGTTTGCAAAAGCTGGAAGAAGATTGGACAGAATTTCGCTCTCTTCAAAAGCAATTATTAGAATTCGCGGGCGAAGAAGATTTTGTAGATCCAGAAACAGAATTCTCTGAATACGAGTCGAAATATTTCATAGCACAGTCAACGCTAACGAAACTTATCCGCGGTAGAAAAGCATCGGAAAAACCTAACGTTAAACAGTCAGCAGTCGAAATGCTGGCTAGTCAACAAGCAACCCTACTTAAGACATTAAATGCGTCTCAATCTGCCGCGATTTCTCTGCCAAAAATCGATATTGCTCCCTTTACCGGTGACTATAAAGAGTGGCCATCATTTAGAGATCTCTTCCAAGGTTCTATCGACACAAAACCTAATCTGTCTACAACCCACAAGTTCCGATACCTCAAGTCGTTTTTACGCGGTGAAGCAGCTAATTTGATTCGTCACATAACAGTGTCAGACGCAAATTATTTAGATGCGTGGGAGCGTTTAGAAAAAAGGTACGATCGGTCCAATTTGATAATTCAGTCCCATATTCAATCGTTTCTCTCGATGCCAAGCATGAGTAGCAACAGCGTAACTTGTCTTCGCAAATTAACCGACGGTGCGGACGAAACAATTCGGGGATTGAATGCTTTAAAATCGGCAAATCGCGACCCATGGGTTATATATCTTCTCCTACAAAAACTCGACCAGGATACGCGACAAGCGTGGGCGGAAGAAATAGGATCCAGAGACAATTGCACAATAAACGAATTACTTGTTTTTTTGCAGCTGCGTTGTAATGCCTTGGAATCCTGCCAAGCACTATCACGTTTGAACCAAACGCGCGGTAAAAACTCGAAAGCTATTCAGTCTCACTTTACGGAATCAAAACCAGTTTGCCCAAAATGTAAATCCGATCACACACTTTCCAAATGTACACATTTTCTTTCGTTTGATATTAAAACGCGACGTGAATTTGTAAAGGATAATTCACTGTGCTTTAATTGTTTGAGGAATGGACATTCTTCGAACAAATGCCGCTCCAATTTCCGTTGCAGAACTTGCAATTCTCGACATCATTCACTCGTTCATCCGCAATCATCGTCTTTAAACTCGTCCAACCAGGAATCACCCGAAACGTCGCCCAACCACCCAATGCATACGCCATCCTCAAATCCTCAAAACATAACAACGCAACCATCACTCTCGCTTTGCTCTGCTTTACCTTCGAAATGCAATACGGTTAAATCTTCTCGTTTCACTCAATCGCTATTGCCCACAGCTATCGCACACATTCATGACAGGCAAGGACTCCCACACAATATTAGGTTGTTACTAGATTCGGGATCTCAAGTGTCTTTCATTACTGAAAGCACAGTTCAGCGGTTAGGACTTGTTCGAAAATTCGCTCGTATCCCTGTTTTAGGAGTTGGTTCGACACCCGCTGGTATGACAAATGGAATCACCACGCTTAAATTATTCTCTCGATTCTCTCAGAGCTTTGTGGACGTACATTGCTATGTGATATCAAAACTTACCTCGTTAGTACCTGCTTCTCGATACACTATATCTGAAACAAGTAATTTCTCTATGTTTCAATTAGCAGATCCTAACTTTAATGTTCCAGGACAAATTGATGTTCTTATTGGCGCTGACAAGGCTTTTAGTATTTTCAATGGTCAAGCTGTGCGCGGGAAACAGGGAGTACCTGATCTAGTACCTACTATCTTCGGCTGGGTTGTTTGTGGCAATATGGACAGCCTGATTTCCTCGTCTGTTGATAGTGTTGATTCCTTTTGCACTCGAATGGACACTGAAAATACATTCGATCTCGAGAGATTTTGGTCTCTTGAAGAAGTTGACCATACTCCTTGTCTTTCTGTAGAAGACCAACGTGCGGAAGATATTTTTGTTCGAACACATTCGCGTTTATCTGACGGAAGGTACATGGTTCAATTGCCATTCAAATCTGATACAGAAATTGATTTCGGTGACACCTTAAAGGTCGCGATAAATCGTTTTAAGTATACAGAACGTAGAATTGCCTCTAACACGTTGTTGGTGGATGAATATAGACGCTTTATGAGCGAATACATCGACCTAGGACACATGGAGGAGATACCACCCTGCGAAATAGCTGTTCCAACGAGTCAGTGTTACTATTTTCCCCACCATGCTGTTGTGAAAGATGACAGCAGCACCACCAAGGTAAGGGTTGTTTTTGATGGGTCCGCATATTCGTTCAACCACCCATCTCTTAACGAATCACTCCTCATAGGACAAAATTACCAACGTGATCTCTTCTCCATTTGTTTACGTTTTCGTCGACACCGCTTTACGTTATCAGGCGACATAGAGAAAATGTTTCGCCAAATTCGAGTTTCTCCCAACCACACCAACTTTCAACGTATCTTATGGAGACACTCTACGGATCAACCTATTAAACATTATCGTTTATTAACCGTAACCTACGGTACAGCCTCTGCACCATTTTCGGCGGTCAGAACATTATATCAATTGGGTCTCGATTCTCAAACAAATTTTCCTCGCGCTTCCGAAGTATTGATGAACGACTTTTACGTAGATGACGTAATGACTGGCGCTGACTCAGTTGAAGATGTGACTTTGCTACGCTCAGAACTGATCAGCTTACTTAAATTGGGTGGATTCAACCTACGTAAATGGACCACCAACTGTTGGCCACTACTTTTATCGTTGCCAGAAAACCAGCGCGAACTTTCTCCGATAGACTTTGAAGAATCTTCAGCAGTGAAACTACTTGGCATGCGATGGTGTCCAGCCAAAGATTGCTTTCTGTTCAAAGTTCGGTTAGATGCCTCCATTGTGGCTACAAAGCGACGGATACTGTCGGAATCTTCAAGAATTTTCGACCCTATTGGATTTTTAGCTCCAGTCATCATTGGTATTAAGATTCTATTTCAGGACTTATGGAGAGAAAGGCTTAATTGGGATGACGAGATTCCTAGGGATTATGCTGAAAGATGGAGACTTATTCGCAGCGAACTTCCGTTACTGGAAACCATAAATATCCCAAGGACTTTGTGGAACAACAAGCTAAACTTCGAGCTCCATGGGTTTTGCGATGCATCGCTGGATGCATATGCAGCTGTGGTGTATTGCAGGAGCGTAAACACGGATGGATCGATAAACGTCTCGCTAGTAGCAGCCAAAACTCGGGTTGCCCCTATTAAAGTATTATCTTTGCCCCGACTTGAGCTCTGTGGGGCTACTCTTTTAATTCGACTTATAAATAAACTTAAAATATCTTTACAGGATAAAGGCATTCAAGTTTTTGCATGGACAGATTCGTCAATTGTGTTGCATTGGCTTTCTAAGCCACCAAAGAAGTGGTCAGTCTTCGTAGCAAATCGTACTTCTGAGATCCTAACGTCAATCGCTCGCCAATGCTGGAACCACGTCCGTTCATCTAACAATCCAGCTGACATCGCTACTCGTGGAATCCCACCCTCTCATTTACAGGTAAATGATATGTGGTGGAAGGGTCCTGCATGGCTATGGAAGGAAAGGAATCACTGGCCGGTGTCTGATCCGTGCACCAACGAATTCACAGCTCAGGAATTAGAAGAGAGAATTACTTCAAAACCGCAAGTATTACACACAAATGTAAACTTCAATAATCTATTCGAAGACATTCTATTCAAATATTCCAATTGGAGGAAATCGGTTCGCGTAGTAGCATTTGTGTTGCGCTTTATTTCGAACAGTCGTCGTTTGAAAAACAATCGTCAATTACATTCGTTATCGACAGAAGAGATATCAAACGCGAAAATTCGTCTCATAAAATTTGCACAAGAATCAATCTTTTCTTCTGAAATCAATGCTCTTAAAAAACAAAACGGGTTTTCGAAGAAAAATCAATTAAAAACATTAAACCCTTTTCTTGATACACACGGAGTGCTTCGCGTTGGTGGTCGTATAAATGAATCGGACTTAACATACAACGCAAAACATCCTATCATTCTGCACAAGGCTCATCCAATATCGCGTCTAATTGCCGAACACATTCATAAAAAATATCTACACGTCGGTGTATCTCAACTTTTTGCCCAAATTAAACAAGAATTTTATATACTTGGATGCAGAAATTTGCTTCGACACATAATCCACAAATGTGTTATATGTCTTCGTCAACGACAACATTCGCCGGTTCAACTAATGGGAGATCTACCCAAGGAACGCATTTGTTTTTCACGTCCTTTTAGCAAGGTCGGCTGTGATTATGCCGGCCCATTGACTATTCGCTTATCTCGCGGAAGAAACCCCTAATTCGTTAAGGCCTACATTGCGCTATTTGTTTGCTTTGTAACAAAGGGCATTCACTTAGAACTTGTTGGTGACCTTTCGACAAACGCTTTTTTGTTATCGCTAGACCGTTTCGTTGCTCGCCGTGGTAAACCAAGAGAAATTTGGAGCGACAACGGCACCAATTTCCACGGAGCCAAAAGAGCTCTCGATGAAATGCATGCCTGTCTACTCAGCCAACAACATCAAGCCATCGTAGCTGATCATCTCACCAAAGATAACATATCCTGGAAATTTATACCGCCATCGGCTCCTCACTTCGGTGGACTCTGGGAGGCAGGCGTTAAATCTGTGAAAACGCATCTAAAAAGAGTCATAGGAGACAGTATCCTCACTTACGAGGAATTGTACACTCTTTTAACAAAAATTGAATCATTACTTAATTCGCGTCCCATGTGGCCAACTTCCGACAGTGAGCCAACTGCCTTAACACCGTCGCACTTTATGATTGGCGAACCTTATACAGCAGTTCCACATCCAGAAATCGAAACTACTAATAATCCTCTTTCTAATTGGCATCTCTTACAGATTCTTATGCAAGGGTTTTGGAAAAGGTGGCATCAAGAGTATCTCACTTCACTTCAACAGCGACCAAAGTGGCAAGGAGTTCAACCCGACATTAAGGTAGATGACATCGTACTCCTTGGGGAACCTAACCTACCGCCATCAAAGTGGATACTTGGCCGCATAATAAAAACTCATCCGGGCAAGGATAAGAGGACTCGTGTTGTCACCGTGAAGACGAAATACAAGGACTACGTTCGTCCAATAGTCAAGATTGTTCCGCTGGTTATATCTGAAAGACCGGAGTCTTTCAGGGGGGGCTGAATGTTTTGTAATCTGCGCATCATTTAACCTACCATCAACATATCACCCTATGTTCCTATATACTTATCAGTTTTCTAACATTCTCTAACGTAACTCTCTCTTAATGTTCTAATGTATTAAATTTACCGATTCTTTTCTATTGTAATGCAGTTAAATGCAATTCAAGCGATTTTCTAATGTCTCTTATCTCTTTTCTATGTTATACAGTTCACTAAGCTATATTCAATTTTGGTTACTTGTTTTTTATAATACGTTACTCGGTCTCTTTCGTTGCTGACTGTCGACCGTGCATTACCTACTCCAATAAATAGTTGAGGTCATAAATTCATGACTTGTCGCTTTGATTCTTTTTTTTTGAGTTTAATGTTAAACAGTAGGTGTTACTACAAAAATGTACATGAACCGAACAGTCAACATAGTCTGAATGGATGAGTGCATGCCCCATAATATCAGCTCCATGTGTTCCATCTACAACAAAGGCTATCCCATGTCTTGCGCCATCTAGAGTGGCATATTCCTGCTTAAACTCTTATCTGCACACTAAGGCAAATCCTGGAAAACACCAACGCATAAAGCTTTAGCTTTATAAAACGTTGGCGAAATTCGGTATATCATCAAATTTAATACAGCTGTGTCGCCTAACATTAGAGGACACGTGATATGCAACGTTTAGTTGATCTGAGCTTTTTCAAACTAGAACAAGGACAAAAGGTAAAAAAGGCGTAGACATTTGTTCGTCACATCGAGCGAATATACAATAATGCTTCAGCCAAAAGAACCTTCAGTTTCGAGGCAACAAGGAAGGCTGAATCTCCGTTTTAAGGATCAAGAGATCCCGGATGCCAGAGCGCTTGGACTGAATAGCTGGCAGCAACGTGCCCAGGATCGAAGAGGATGGAATGCTGTCTTATAGCAGGCAGAGACCTTCGACGTATCGGGAGCCTGTTAAGTACGTAATCTGCCATCTGTACGTCTTGAAAATTTCGATATGGAAGGAAGCTTGAGTATTGTTGTCCTTTCTTGTTCGTCAGTGTTGTCTGTCATGGCAACTGCTGTAGCTGTAGGGTACTAGTTGCACAGATTTATAAAAGATATATGGTGTCAAATCCTTCAGAGAGAGTTCGCAGGTACCTATCGTTCTTCGCTAAACGCTCCTCTGGGTCCCGCACATATAGCTTTTCAGGATATTTGTTTTTGATCCTCTTAACTCATAGATCAGGGAGTATTAGGTCGAATTGAGGAAAATGATAAGTTATTCTTGATGGATGTCTTCGGCAGTATTATATATCGTCTTGGTTTCAGTAGTGGTGTTGCATTTTCAGATCAACTATGACCTATTTTAGCGAACTATGCGACCTATTTTAGCGGCTCAGACTTAAGCCCGTATTATAAAACTAGGCTTCAGCAAACTGTCATCAGTTCATATAATCTATGTATATAAATATTGGGCCTTAAACATGTGTTCATTTGTTGCCGATTCACATCTTAACGCATTTGTTAAGACGTTCTGAAAAACTATAAATAATAGCATCGCATTGATCGCTGCATCATCTAGCATTGCAGCAATTTTATTGGAGCCAGAACAGCTCATTCAACATTTGAGCTGCCTCTAAATATTCGAAGTAACCCAGATGAAGTATGCAACTCACAATCGTTGATACGCAAATTGCTCTCATTGACCGCATATTCCCCGATGTACGCACACAGAAAGGCAGAAAGAGCCATTTTGGCAGCAAAAAATGTGGACGTTGTCAGGCGAATAGGTATCATACAAATCAGTCGATTCAATTTGCGATGCCAACGAAGCTGTAAATTATCCAACAGAGTTTTTAACTAACTGAATATGCCAGGCATGCCAGCACGACCACACCTTTTACGAAATTTGAATGTTGGATCTCCGGTTATTTTACTACGGAATTTGAACCCACTACGGGTTCATGTGCAATGGCACATTTTTTTAATAAAAAATAATGATAAACACTATCGAAGCCACCATTTCGAATGGCTTCGACATATTTTAACTCCAGGTCTTTAAGGATTTCCAATACTTAGCCAGGCTGGACAAAAACTAATAGTTATGAGAGAGACACGACTAGCCTCGGATAATGAAACTCCTCATATGGCAACAAGAACGAACTGTCAAGGGACTATGATATGAGAGTACGTAACTGGAATTTACAAACACTCTACACCCCGGGTGCTACTCAAAAACTTGAATCTGTCCTCACGCGGTATAAGGCAGATATAAACGCAATCCAGGAGTTACGATGGATAGGATCAGGTATAAAGAAGAGAAAAAGTTGCGGCATTTATTAGAGCTGCAACAAAAGATTGCATGTATTAGGATGCGGATTCGTCGTGAAAAATCGGCTTAGGACAAAAGTCATTGACTTCAAGCCGATAAGTGATTGCCTTTCTGTGATCCGCATTAAAGCTACATTCCAAAACATAAGCCTAATATGTTCAATTGCCCCCTGAAGATCCCATCAAGGAGGAGTTTTATGACCTCCTGGATGGAGCCTGTCCGGAGTATGATGTAAAAGTTGTACTCGGGGATTTCAATGCTTAAGTCGGAAAAAAAAAAATTTCTGTCGATAAAATCAATTTTATGGACGCTCGCAAATCTGTCGATAAAATCGAATTATTTGAAATCGATTTTATGAACGCTCGCATTCATTTATAAAATTTCTGTCGATAAAATCGGATCATCTTAAATCGATTTTATGGACGCTCGCATTCATTTATAAAATTTCTGTCGATAAAATCGGATTGTTTAAATCGATTTTATGGACGCTTGCAAATCTGTCGATAAAATCGGATTAAATAAAATCGGATAAAATCGATTTTATGGACGCTCGCAAATATGTCGATAAAATCGAATTATTTAAAATCGATTTTATGAACGCTCGCATTCATTTATAAAATTTCTGTCGATAAAATCGGATTATTTTAAATCGAATTTATGAACGCTCGCCTTCATTTATACAATATCTGTCGATAAAATCGATTTTATGGACGCTCGCAAATCTGTCGATAAAATGAAATTTTTTGAAATCGATTTTATGAACGCTTGCATTCATTTATACAATTTCTGTAGATAAAATCGATTTTATGGACGCTCGCAAATCTGTCGATAAAATCGGATTATTTTAAATCGATTTTATGAACGCTTGCATTCATTTATACAATTTCTGTAGATAAAATCGATTTTATGGACGCTCGCAAATCTGTCGATAAAATCGAATTATTTTAAATCGATTTTATGAACGCTCGCATTCATTTATAAAATTTCTGTCGATAAAATCGGATTATTTTAAATCGATTTTATGAACGCTCGCATTCATTTATACAATTTCTGTCGATAAAACCGATTTTATGGACGCTCGCAAATCTGTCGATAAAATCGAATTATTTTAAATCGATTTTACGAACGCTCGCATTCATTTATAAAATTTCTGTCGATAGAATCGGATTATTTTAAATCGATTTTATGAACGCTCGCATTCATTTTTACAATTTCTGTCGATAAAATCGATTTTATGGACGCTGGATGGAATTTTTTGAAATCTATTTTATGAACGCTCGCATTCATTTATAAAATTTCTGTCGATAAAATCGGATTATTTTAAATCGATTTTATGAACGCTCGCATTCATTTATACAATTTCTGTCGATAAAATCGATTTTATGGACGTTCGCAAATCTGTCGAAAAAAAGGAAATTTTTTGAAATCGATTTTATGAACGCTCGCATTCATTTATAAAATTTCTGTCGATAAAATCGGATTGTTTAAAGCGATTTTATGGACGCTCGCAAATCTGTCGATAAAATCGGATTATTTTAAATCGATTTTATGAACGCTTGCATTCATTTATACAATTTCTGTAGATAAAATCGATTTTATGGACGCTCGCGAATCTGTCGATAAAATCGAATTATTTTAAATCGATTTTATGAACGCTCGCATTCATTTATAAAATTTCTGTCGATAAAATCGGATTATTTTAAATCGATTTTATGAACGCTCGCATTCATTTATACAATTTCTGTCGATAAAATCGATTTTATGGACGCTCGCAAATCTGTCGATAAAATGGAATTTTTTGAAATCGATTTTATGAACGCTCGCATTTATAAAATTTCTGTCGATAAAATCGATTTTATGGACGCTCGCAAATCTGTCGATAAAATCGAATTATTTTAAATCGATTTTATGAACGCTCGCAAATCTGTCGATAAAATCGAATTATTTTAAATCGATTTTATGAACGCTCGCAAATCCTTCGTTAAAATCGATTTTATGAACGCTCGCATTCGCAAATCTGTCGATAAAATTGAATTTTTGAAATCGATTTTATGAACGCTCGCATTCATTTATACAATTTCTGTCGATAAAATCGATTTTATGGACGCTCGCAAATCTGTCGATAAAATCGAATTTTTTGAAATCGATTTTATGAACGCTCACATTCATTTATAAAATTTCTGTCGTTAAAATCGATTTTATGGACGCTCGAAAATCTGTCGATTAAATCGAATTATTTTAAATCGATTTTATGGACGCTCGCAAATCTGTCGTTAAAATCGATTTTATGAACGCTCGCATTCGCAAATCTGTCGATAAAATCGAATTTTTTGAAATCGATTTTATGAACGCTCGCATTCATTTATAAAATTTCTGTCGATAAAATCGATTTTATGGACGCTCGCAAATCTGTCGATAAAATCGAATTATTTTAAATCGATTTTATGAACGCTCGCCTTCATTTATAAAATTTATGTCGATAAAATCGGTTATTTTAAATCGATTTTAAGACGCTCGCAAATCTGTCGATAAAATCGAATTTTTTTAAATCGATTTTATGAACGCTCGCATTCATTTATAAAATTTCTGTCGATAAAATCGATTTTATGGACGCTCACAAATCTGTCGATAAAATCGGATTATTTTAAATCGATTTTATGGACGCTCGCAAATCTGTCGATAAAATCGAATTATTTTAAATCGATTTTATGAACGCTCGCATTCATTTATACAACTTCTGTCGATAAAACCGATTTTATGGACGCTCACAAATCTGTCGATAAAATGGAATTTTTTGAAATCGATTTTATGAACGCTCGCATTCATTTATAAAATTTCTGTCGATAAAATCGATTTTATGGGCGCTCACAAATCTGTCGATAAAATCGGATTATTTTAAATCGATTTTATGGACGTTCGCAAATCTGTCGATAACATCGAATTATTTTAAATCGATTTTATGGACGCTCACAAATCTGTCGATAAAATCGGATTATTTTAAATCGATTTTATGGACGCTCGCAAATCTGTCGATAAAATCGAATTATTTTAAATCGATTTTATGAACGCTCGCATTCATTTATAAAATTTCTGTCGATAAAATCGATTTTATGGACGCTCACAAATCTGTCGATAAAATCGGATTATTTTAAATCGATTTTATGGACGCTCACAAATCTGTCGATAAAATGGAATTTTTTGAAATCGATTTTATGAACGCTCGCATTCATTTATACAACTTCTGTCGATAAAACCGATTTTATGGACGCTCACAAATCTGTCGATAAAATGGAATTTTTTGAAATCGATTTTATGAACGCTCGCATTCATTTATAAAATTTCTGTCGATAAAATCGATTTTATGGGCGCTCACAAATCTGTCGATAAAATCGGATTATTTTAAATCGATTTTATGGACGCTCGCAAATCTGTCGATAACATCGAATTATTTTAAATCGATTTTATGAACGCTCGCATTCATTTATAAAATTTCTGATTCTATACCGAATCATCAGCCAAGTATGGGTGGAAGACAACATGTCCCATGACTTGACTATCAGATCCATATGCCCCATCTTCAAAAAAGGCGATCCTATATCTTTCAAGTATATCCCTACTTAATGTCGCATACAAGATCCTATCCAACGTACTGTGTGTACGTCTAAAACCGTTCTGCAACACACTAATGTAATGGACACGTACAAGTGTGGCGCTTGCCAGATCGACTATAGGCCAAATTTTCACACTGAGGCAAATCCTGGAAAAGACTAACGAATTTCAAGTGGAAACTCACCACCTATTCATCGACTTCAAAGCCATGTCAGGAGCTCTATATAGCTGAATTTGGAATCCCGGCAAAACTGATCGCGTGACACTGGAAAACACGTGCTGCAAAGTGCAGTTTGGAAGTAACTCCTCCAAACTATTCCAAACATGCACCGGATTTCGGCAAGGATACGCACTATCATGCCAATTCTTCAATCTACTACTGGAGCAGATAGTGCGCAGGGCAGGTGTCAACACGGAAGGCATTATTTCAGTCCAGCTGCTGGGCTATGCGGATGATATTGACATCATCGGTTGCTCCCAACTTGCCGTGATAAAAGCGTTCACGGCGATTGAAGCACATGCGAAATCCGTTTACCTTGAACTAAATGTGGACAAGACTAAGTACATGCTATCAACAAACAAAGAAGCATCTGTCCACAGTTTAGAACAAAACGTCACTTTTGATAGCAGCAATTTCAAGGTAGTTAAGGAGTTCACCTACCTCGGATTAAACATAAACTCCACGAATGACACGATGAATGAGATCCGTCTAAGAATTACCCTAGGAAACGGTTGCTACTTCGGTTTTGCGAAACAACTGGGTTCAAAGCTCCTAACTTGAAGGACGAAATGTGTTTCAAAGACCAAACCATCGCGGATGCCAGAGTGATTCGTCTGGATAACTGAAAGCAGCGTGCCCGGGATCGTGGAGGATGGAAGGCTGCAGTGTCTCCGACTAGAGACTCTTCACGGGTCGGGAGCCCGATAAGTAAGTTTCTTATAAAAACGATTTGAATACCCTACCCCATAGCATATGCAATAGAAAAACGTTGTTTATTTCATACCGTAAACGATTTTGGTAAAATCTCTGAGCAATATATTGTGAAAATGCAATATTCTTTGTACCATCTTCGTAAAGATTTTAGCCACACCCACTTTGGTATGTTGGTATGTTTATTTAAGGATGGAATGGAATAGGGTATTCAACGATTCGCACAACGGATTGTAGCCTTTTTATATTTTTTTACTAAGCAACCAAATAGAAATAATTTATATGCCAAAACAACGTTTGCCGGGTCAGCTAGTATTCTTATAAAAAAATTTCAAATCAAGTCTATTACATTTTTAAATTGTACTCACTATTTTCTTCATAGCGCTCTGGTGGATATGCTTTTAAAGTCAAATGCACGAATTTTAATAGTGGAAGCTTCAAGTCCAACGTTGGATACTCTCGTTGTACAGTTCTGCGCGATTGTAGGACATGCCTTAAGATGTCATTAAAATTCCACAAGGCATATCTTAAAATTAAAATGTTGCTTAGAATGGGATCACCAGTTATATTGATGAAAGGCTCTTTTTATCTAAAAGCAAGTTTGCTCTCTATATAAATAACTCAACTCATACTCACCTTAACAAAACAAACGTGGCTCCCCTATCTCTGAGATATTCAATGCAATTTTGCTCCACTTCCTTCTCTTGACTGATCTGACTTTTCAGATTCCTTATGAGTTCCAATCGACTACAACAAACTGACAGTGTAACAACAACAAAAACACTAGAAATTTCATTCATTTTTATCATATAACCTCAATGCATCTTTTGTTAGATTGTGTTCCTGGAGTCCTCTCATAACATCGCCATATAGCAGTTTCTTCTGCATACCCTCATGCGTAATCATATAACCATCCATAACCTTACGTAGTCTTTGATTGTCCTTAATCTGTTTCTTAATTCTTAAAAAAAAAACGAAAAATAGGAAAATCTCCCATCATCCCACCAACGTCAAACTTACATAATCTCTCAAACTCACCTTGGAAACACCTCGGTGGCCTTGCTGCATAGTTTTGCAAATTTCACCCGGTTGATTGTTGTTTCAATCGCTTCCAGTTGCCCCTTCAACTCTACCATACTCGGAGTCTCACGTACGTATCGTTTAAAGTAATTAATGGTTCCCTTCATCAAAATGCAAATGCAAGAAAAAAGATACAAATTTTTAGATGAAATAATTATACAGCACTTAGGCTTAGATATCACACCTCTCCCTTGGCTTGCAACTTTCTCAGACCAACCTGTCGCTGCAGAGTTTGTTGCTTTTGATTCTGCAACCCTTTCAATTCGGCTTTAGTATTCCGGCGAATTTTAACCTCCCGTCTCTGTAAAGTCAAATGCCAAACGTTTGATATGAGATTTCCTAAATCATAAGCCGACAATTAAAGTAGTTTCTCACCCGATGCTGTTCGGTAGTCTTTTTGAGATGGGGAATTGCCGGCAGTCCCAGTTCGATGATGTAATTCATGAAATCAGTTTGAGCATTCATATCCTTTTGCAGAGATTGCAGCACGGGCTCGTAATAGATCTCATCGTGCAACAGCTGTTGGGTTAATTTTTTGTAGCCATCGTTGAGGGTCTTGGAGGCGTTCAGACGGACTTTGGAAACTTCGATTTTGTTTCGAATTTTCTTTCTTTCGATCTCTTTGTCGAGAGTGATCTTTTTTTGGTACTTTAATTGATCCTCGAGAGCGGCTTTTTCTTTCTATAGGTAGATTTGGAATGATCGAAAGAACTCAAAACAAGGATGTGCTACATTTAACCTTTTTTTCCTCCAAGGCAGCGCCAAGTCCATTCAATTTATGCTTTAAACGATCTTGTTCCTTTCTTAGGACGAATACACGTTGACTCATGTTTTGCTCCACCATTTGAATTGGCATCGTTTGAAACAACCTTTGGAGGTCTTTATGATTCACGAGGAGGTTGTGAATTTTCTCCGAATTAGATCCGTGCAATGCCATTTGCAGCTCAGCTCTTCCATTGCGGCACTGTTTTTGTAAACTGCGATTTTCTCTTAATAAGCGCTTTTTATCCGCTTCTGTTAAGAATTTTTTTAAAAAATTTAAAGTGGCGAAAGAAACTTGTCAAGTTGTTCTCCCAGAAGAAAAATCAAAACCAAATAAAATTATGTTGAAGGTCAAGTTAGATGGCGTATGTAAAAGTCTTGAGCTAGACACAGGAGCAGCGGTATCATCAATTTCACATGAGGATTTTGTAAAATCGTGGCCAAATAAACAAATTAATGAATCTTCTATTCCGTTTCAGACGTACACAGGTGAAGTGATTAATACTTTAGGCTACTCTACCATGCAGGTAGAATACGGGACAGAAGTTGCCAATGCGAACATATACATAATGCCCGGGAAGGTCGATTCAATTTTTGGCAGAGAGTGGCTTAAACTTTTCCAGGTTAAATTGCCAGAAATACACCAAATGAAGGAAGAAATCAAACCTGTGTTAAAGGAAGAAATCACACGTGTTTTAAAGTCAAAGTTTGCTGAAGTTTTTCAACCTGGGGTTGGGAAAATTAATAACTACGAAGCAAAGTTGTACCTTCAAGAAAACGCTCAACCTGTTTACTTTGCCGCTCGCAAGGTACCGTATGCTATGCAAGCTAAAATGGAGCAAGAGATTGAACATTTGGAGAAGGCAGGAATAATTACGAAGATGCAGTTCAGTGAATGGGGTACACCAGTAGTACCAATTCTGAAAAAGGATGGATCAATCAGACTGTGTGCAGACTATAAAATCACCCTCAACAAAGTACTTAAAAGTGACAACTTCCCGATTCCGCCTATAGAAGACATTTTTGCTACGTCGATGGAAGGTGGAAAAATTTTCTCAACATTGGACATCAGTGAGGCTTACCTACATATGCCAATGGATCAGCGAAGTGCACAGATCCAAGCGATTTCTACCATCCAGGGAGACTACCAGGTAAATAGGCTGATGTACGGGACGAAGGTAGCACCGGGTATTTGGCAGAGGTACATCCAACAGACGTTGAAAGGCATTGATGGAGTGTGTGTTTTCCTGGACGATATCAAGGTTCAGGGTAGAAATTTCCAAGAACACGTAGCTCGCTTAGAGGAAGTGCTTAGCAGACTTAACAAAGTTGGGCTGCGGGTAAATTTTAATTATAACTTACAGACATTTAAAACCAATGTGCATCGGTATCTCCTTTCTTCTTATCCCTAATTTCCTTAACGCCCGCACTGTGCTAACACATATAAAGGGTATTCATAACCCCTTGAGTGCGCGCAAATTATAAAAAAAAAAAAAAAAAACAAATGTAAATTTTTCGGAAATTCTATTACTTACCTAGGTCATGTAATTTCGGCGAGAGGATTAGAAAAGACCAAAGACAAGGTTCATGCCATTATGGATGCACCTGCCCCGAAGAACATCACGGAGGTGAGAAGTTGGTTAATTATTACGGAAGGTTTCTACAAAATCTATCAGCCAAACTGCACCCACTCTACCGTCTGTTAAAAAAGAGGTTGTGTTTAACTGGGACAAGGAATGCGAGAACGCTTTTAATCTTATCAAAGACGAGGTAATTTCGGACGTGGTGTTAGTTGCGTATGATCCAGCTCTGCCCTTGTCATTGGCCACGGATGCAAGTCCTTATGGACTGGGAGCAGTGCTGTCTCACACATATTCAAATGGACAGGAACATCCAATTGCTTATGCTTCCCGATCCCTGTCAGCGTCCGAGAAGAACTATAGCCAAAATTATAAAACGATTTTTCCAATACTGCTACGGACGTAAGTTTACCTTAATAACTGATAATAAACCCTTGGTAGCTATTTTCAGCCCAGATAAAAAACTGCCAAGTATGGTTGCAACACGCATGCTGCATTATGCCCAGTTCTTGCAAGGTTTTACCTACGATATTGTGTACCGATGCGCAGATGCGCTTTCACGGCTGTCGCTGAAATCCAAAAGCCCCGAGGAGTTGGATGACATCACATACTACCAAATGCAGCAATTTGACACTTTTCCGGTTACGCATAAGTTTATTCCAGAGGAGACAACAAAAGATGAAGTGTTGAAGGAGGTACATTTTTCTTTGCTGACGGGGAAGAAGCTATGGCATCCAGATTTTGAAGGTAAAGACCAACAATTCTCTTTATCTGATGGGGTAATCCTTAGAAATAGCCGAGTAGTGATACCTACATGTTTGAGGGAGTTTATCCTGACCGAATTGCATGAAGCACACGTGGGCATAGTGAAGATGAAAGCGCTGGCTAGTAGCTATGTCTGGTGGCCGCGCATCGATTCGGATATTGAAAATATGGCTCGCGAATGCTTTGCATGCAGAAGTACTGTGAAGCAGTCTACAAAATAGGTACATCATCCATGGGAGTACCCAAATAGTGCATGGCAGAGAGTTCACATAGACTTCGCGGGTCCATTCATGGATAAATATTTTCTTATCGTGGTCGATGCGCATTCAAAGTGGCCGGAGATTGTTCCGATAACGTGTATCACAACGTCGAAAACAATAGTAGTGTTACGTGACATTTTTGCTCGTTTTGGGTGACCGGTTACATTAGTCAGCGATAACGGGTCTACGTTTACATCAAGGGAGTTCAAGGAATTTACCAGAGCAAATGGAATCGTCCACAAGTTCTCCGCGCCGTATCATCCAGTTACAAATGGCCAGGCAGAAAGGTTCGTGCAGAACATGAACGTGGCACTTCGCAAGATGGTAAAAGACTCTGGGGACTTAAATCTGAAGCTTTCCAAATACCTGCTGCAATACCGGAAAACACCAAATTCTACAACGGGGATAGCTCCATGTATGTTGTTCCTGCAACGAGATATTCGTGTACGCTTGGATTTAGTTCGTTCCGAAACAAAAAAGACTGTTCAACAGAAACTACAATGCGCGCCATATGCAAATGGAATACAGTACTATCCTGGTGATATGGTGCAAGTGAGGAATTATCCAAGGACAAGAAATGGGAATTTGGGAGAATAGTACGTAGAGATGTATTGCTACACTACTTTATAAATGTAAATGGGAAGCTTTGGCGAAGACATGTGGATCAAATTATGAAGTGCAACATCGATCCATCAACTACAATGAAGGATTCTGACTTCGAGGTAACATCTTTGATTCCTTTAACTAAAACTGCATCTACTCTCACAGATCAAAACACTGAAGCAACGCAAAAGGAACCAGAAATTTGTGAGCCAAATATAGAGTCATCTGATTGCACAGTTCCAGCTGTGGAAGAAGTAAGCAGTGATCGCAAGCCAAGTGTGGATGGTCAGCCTACAGTTAGACGGAGCACCCGTACCAAGAAGCCTGTGGAACGTTTCGGATATACTTCGTTTTAGTGGTGAGGACTGCTACGTATTCCCAAACACGGTTTCTGTTTCTGACGTAAGCTTACTGCGAACCTGCCGAAAATGTGTCAGATGCCAAATTACTAACTATGTGTCAAAGAGCCAACGTGCTTTTCTTTCTTTCTTTTTCTATTTGATTTCCGACCCATCAGGTCACGAGTTGTAAGTTATCTTGAAGAATGAATAAAAATTGAATTGTGTTACTCTGCATGGAAACTTTAATTTATGTAATTACGGAAGTACGTACAGCAGGAATACACAAAAACCTAGCATAGACATTGATGTAACGGGTGGGTCAAATGCAAGTTTCTTTAAAAAAATGCAATAAAATGAACAAAATTGGCTTTATTAGTCAGAGCAAGCATTCTTACTAATTATGGAACACAATGTCGTTCAAGTGGCTGCCACGAATGGCTTCGCAGTAGCGCATTCTGTCGCTCCAATTTTGCTAGACCTCGTCGTTGGTTTCACAGATTACAAATCCAAATACAAATTTTTGGCACAACAGGTTTGTTAGTACCTAGAGCCTAGCTTTCTCACAACCATTCATGTCTGCGTGTGTACTTCTTGCACGATGGCGGGACCTCCTGTTTTATACCGACTCCGAACGCTAAGTTGAGATAAGCTTTCTTGACAATTGATACTACTCGGATGATTTGTCAATCATAAGGAGCTCATGTAGGTGTTGCTAAGGCTGGGAATCGAACGCAGATTTTCTGCGCGGCAGTTCATCGCACTAACCATAGTGCCACTGAGCCCGCAGTAGCTCACGGATTGCTTGGATGATAACATTGGCCTTATGTGCTTGATTCGTTTCCGATTGTTGGCATAACATCGGTCCTTCACGGATCCCCACAAAAAAAATCCAAAGGGGTAAAATCTCAGTTCCGAGCCGTCCAATTGACATTGCCAAGACGGCTGATAACATGCATGGCGCGCCATCCTGCATAAACTAGAGGTCGTCTTAATTGATGTCTTTAATTACAGTAAAAAAAAAAGTCGGAAACCTTATTCCCAGCCTCATTTTCGAAGAGAAATGGTCTAACTATGCCAACACTCTACAATCCGCACCAAACTGTTACTCTCTATCGCCTTCTCGACAATAACGTGGGGGTTATATGAGCCCCAGGTGCGGCAATTTTGTTTGTTAACGTAGCCGCCGAATGCGCCTCTTCAGAAAAGATGGTTTTTCGCCAAAAATCGTTGTCCACTTCAAGTTGCTATATGGCCCAAACTGCGAAGCGATAACGAAGCGGATGGTTGCGCGTGTTTAATTGCGGAGGCAATTGGACCTTGGAAGCTAATAATCCGAGACTTTTAAACAGAATTCTCCTCAAACTAGTGCGTGAAATGTTGAGCTGTTGAGATCGATGGCAAGTTGATGTTCGTGAATTGAGCTATACGAGATACATTCTTGTATGTGCGCACCGTACGACGAAGGATACCCTGAGTGTTACCCACTAGCATACCAGTCTCACGAACTTGTTCCACAAACTTGTGTACTGCAGGCGCGGTGGTTGCTTCATTTCAGCCAAAACTTCTTTTCAAATAACACACTGTTTGGGCTACACAGCACTCACTTTGGAGCTATTTACTTACTTAAGTGGCGCTACAATCCGGAATAAACTTGGGCCTCAACAAACATGCCTCTCCAATTAGTCCGGTCCTTAGCTAACTCCTCCAGTTGCGCACTCCAAATTGGTTGAGGTCGGTTTCCACTAGTGCGCGCCACTTAAGGCGAGGTCTCCTCTACTGCGTCAAACCTCTGGCTGGGAATCGAAAACTCTGCGAGCCGAAGTATTGGTGTCCATTCGTTCTACATATCCAAGCCATCTTAAACGTCCAATGCGGAGTTTATTGACCAGGGTATGTCGCTGCACAGCTTTCGTGATTGAATCTTCGTCTTCATAGCCCGTCAACGCAAACGGGACCGAATATTTTTCTCTCGAATCGACCAAGGATTTCTTCATCCGCTTCTGATATGGCCCATGCTTCAGCGCCATAGAGCAGGACTGGGATGATCAGGGTCTTATATAGTAGTCTCCTTAGTAGTTCGAGTGAGGGCTTAGTCTTACCCTCATTTACTGCTCAAACCCTTTTTTTAAATATCGTCGGTGTATTCTTTGCACAATCCTCTCAAGAATCAGATTAAAGAAGTCACATGACAGCGCATCGCCTTTATACTTTTTGGGTATCGAATGTGTCAGTGAGGTCATTTCCGACCCTGATGGAGCAGCAAGAATTCTCCATCGCCATTCTAGACAAACGGCCGAGTTTGGGCGGTATACCAAACCTAGACATGGCTCTTTATAGATTGTCTTTTTAAAGGCAGTCGTATGAGGCTTTGAACTCGAAGAATAGATGCTGAGTACCGATTTGGACTTCTTGGTTATTTTCCAGGATCTGCCGAAGTGTGAAGATTTGATCAATTGTGGACTTCTCACTGATAAGGCCGATCAGTTTGTTCGTAAACGGTTTCAGGCGTTTACATATTACGGCAGTTAGGATCTTGTAGGTGAAGTTGAGGAGACGTATGCCTCTGTAGTTGGCGCAGTTCAGAAGTCTCCTTTTTCGTGGATCCGGCAAAATATGCTGAGGTTCCATTCTTCAGGCATGCTTTCATCCGACCAGATTTGGCTTATGAGTTGGTGGATGTTATTCGCCAAGTCATCTCCGCCAGCTTTATAAAGCTCGGCTTTATAAAGCTCCCGTCAGCTTATTGAGCTTTAGGTTTAGATATTGCTATCCTCACTTCACTTAGGTCTGGGGGTTGGCAGTTTTCGCTGTCGTTGCCAATATTACATGGTTCGTTCTGCCTGACAGCGGAATGTTGTTCGTCATCGCCGTTTAACTGTCTACGAAGTGGTTTTTCCATCATCATCAGCATCGAATGTGTCTCAACTACGATATTTCCTTGTTCATCTCGACAGAATTCTGTTCGAGCCTTGTATCCTTGTCGTTGACGGTTTTACACTTCGGTAAAACTTGTGATCATCGTTCCTGGAATGGCACATCTCTAATCCTCGATCGTGCCCTTTTTTTGTCTTTCATGCAGCTTAGCCTTGTTGGCCTTATTCTTGGCTTCGAGCATCTGTCGGCACTCCTCATCAAACCAGGCGTTTGTTGCTGCTGACCGCGAGAAACCTAGCACATCAGCTGCGTCTGATCTAATGGCTTGTTGGCTTCATTGCCATTGTAATTCGACATTCAATCCTGGTGTTATGGTGTTAATCGAGAGGTTAAGGGATACACGTTGCGCGAAGGCCATGGCTTGAAACCGTGTGCTGACTATAGTGGCATTTCGTTCCGTAGCCAAGCCTAAGTCTGGGATCCGAATATTCGCTGTTTTTGCTGACTACAACACGGTCCGTAGTAGATATCACAGTTTTACATCTTCTTTTTGTCCGGCACATCACATCGTATTTCCTGGATGGCAGCAGTAAAGTCTGCTTCGATGCCTTTAAATCGCGCCTTGATTAAAAAAAAAGTAAGATGAAAGAAAGTTACGCTTACGCTAGACCTCGGACGGACTAAGGGACGATAAATAGAAGACAGTAGAGAGAAGAGAAGAGAAAAACAAGAACTGCTCAATAACCTTGGACTCTTGAGAGCAAGCAAACTAACGACTATAAGATGTCCTTAGTGTAGGTTGTGAATTGTGATAGCTGGTCACATGCCATCTCACTCATTTCATCATCAGCAGCAGTCGACTCTGCATTAATTTATTTGTTCACTTTCGTGTATTTATATTATTAAAATAAAATGTTATCTTGCATGACAGGATCCTAACAAAAACCAAAAAATCCATTCCTTTTCAGGTTAGATGACGACAAATCTAGGAGACGACTTCTTTCGCGATTCAATAAAAACCTCCATAGCTATGTTGCGTAACGAAAACCGCATAGAACCGACACCGAAAAAGCACGACGACATTTTTTTAAAAATTCATTGATATAATTAACTTACCAATCACATTAGTCATGCACTTGGATTGGGTTGCCCAAAATTTATTCACCAGAAGATGTTCCTCAGGTCTTGATGCAGTTTGTCCTTTCCTATTCTTTAAAGCCATTGGTTTTTTGATTACTTGCTTTGGACTATTCTTCTTCTTCGTAGACATATTCAAATGTTTAAATTATTTTCAAAAATGAAAATAATCAGTTGCCTTCTCAAAATGGAAAATTCTCGATTATGAAATAACAATTTGCCTGATCATTTCTCAAAAGCAAAAAAACACCTTGCCTACTTGAGTAAGCAAGTTATTATCACATGGCTTGAACTCGTCGTTGACCCATGTACTGATTCGCACCACACCGTCATGTCTCCCTTTAGGGTGGAAGCACCAACAACTCTTTATCTGCTTCCCATCGCCGAGGCGATTTTCATCCAAATTGGATAATTGGTCAAAATAATATGGAAGTGGAGTTCTGTGAAGATGCCACACGGGTAATTAACTTCCTTCTTCATCCCTATAACCGATCACAGCAACAGCAGCACAAAAACGGTGTCTTCCTCTGCATTTGATTCGAAGTCAGGAAAATTGCGGGAAATCGAAGAAATCCCAAAGATGAGTTTCATAACTGATGCCCAACTCTGTTTGGATTTGGACGATGATTGCGCATCACTGATGTACGCCATACCGTGTGCCATTGTTGCATGGTCCATTCGAAACGAGGACGTTCATATTACATTACAAGGCGCAGATCGACACGACCGACGACTCTCGATTACGTGAAGCGGTGCTCCAGCGGATCAATGAACGTTTGGAGTGCAGGAAACCAAGTGCGGGGAAACCTTAAGCTATCGAGGAGATTCTTTTTATTGCATCGCATAGATAGACGAGGTGACTGAGTACCTGTAGCCAGGGTATGCAAATTTGATAACGATCGCCAAGTGGAAGATCGCGACAGGCATACCCCTTTGCTGTTTTGGTGCCTCTCATCGGCATCATCTATTCGGTGTTTGGATTTTTTTTTGGGGGGATTTAGTTTTATGGACACGATAATGCGATGACAACGCTTTGGTTATAAGTGCGATACCGTGGGATGGGCTAAAAGCGGGTCGCCATCGCATCGTCTAAAACCGACGAATTGAAACGGGAGACTCAAAGCCGAGAGATGCCGACGAGTCGATGTTTTTAAAGTGTCAAATGAGTAAAGTAGTCTTT
Source organism: Rhingia campestris (assembly GCA_932526625.1). Taxonomy (NCBI): domain Eukaryota; kingdom Metazoa; phylum Arthropoda; class Insecta; order Diptera; family Syrphidae; genus Rhingia; species Rhingia campestris. Next base: position 33,111,515 of record OW052183.1, read on the forward strand.
GGTCGACCTTAACTGATGGAGCAATGACTAATAAGCGGAATATTACATTAGTATCTGCGTTTTGAGTTACTTGCATATTCTTGGGAACTTCTGAGGAATTTTGTTTTTTTTACCAAAACCAAGATGATCTGTGCTGTAGTCGGCGGGTTTGTCTCGGATGCGTTTTGGAGTAATGCGGACACGGTAAGATTGAAATGGTTTGATAATTTGAATGTTAGTCGGATGATTCATTTGGAATGGTTTAAAAGGGATGATGATACAAACAAAAGGATCACCTTTGATCTTGCAAACTAAATACGTAATGGACGTTCGAGTTCTTTTTTTTCGTTATTTATGCCGGAAAACATTTGATCTTTAAAGGGGATGGAAGCAGCGTAAGGCATGATCTATAGATGTGATATCTATGTGATATTCAAGTCGGAATTTTCGGTTGTATGTGATGTTTTATGGGTTGTTTGTGCTCTGATGAGGCGTCATACTCGCAAAGACCTGCGTTGGCCCTTAGCTTTACCCGTTCCTGAATAAATGTCGATCAAGGGGTATATTGTTTCTTAAGCGGGATTATGGTGTGATGCTCTGGGTGTCCGAAACATATAGTCACACTAGTCTGACCCTTTGCAGAAGACGTTATAGTGGCTGACTAGAACTTTTCTTCGGTTGTTGTTTATACATATCGTCTTCCACTTCAGGTCGCGACATTCTCTGCATAGGTTATGCATGCTGATCAGTCTCATTGAACTAGAGAGCTTACCCAACAGTTGTACACTGTTATCAACTATTAAAATGATTGCCCTATTTAGGGCTATAAGCTTATTTGATTTGACGACGGTTATTTCCGGTTAAAGATCTTTAGTGTGCTAGTGTCGGAGCCTTCTCCGATTTCTATTTAGATCCATCAGTGTGGATCGCCGTTTCCAAACTGGTTACCACACTGTTTGCTCACAATTCGTCGATTCGGATGAATATTTGATATCAAAATTGTGGTGAAGGATGGTGTATGTAGTCAGACATTCCTTCCTCATAGGCCACTGATTTTAATATTGTGCTGTTGCCACAGGATTTAACGCAAAGGTTCCCAGCTTCTCCAGAATTTTGTTTTGGATGTTGTAGAGCGAGGACAAACTCTGATTGGCGTTAATTTGGCGATGCCCAGTCGTTCTAACTTTGACTTCACATTAATTGTGCTTATTTTACGTCCAAGTAGTAACCATCGGATATTTTTCTAATCATCAGGATTTGACTTACTAAACTTACAAGTGCGAGTGTTGATAACAAGACGAAAAACAGCGACATTTTAAAAAGCCTGGTCAGAATGAACGGCACGGAATATCCGGCCTGCTGTCCTAGGGTGAGCACACGGTCCTGGATCTCCATGTCTGAGGCTGTGCTTTCGTGCTTTGTTGCGAAGAAAGTAACAGCTTCGGAAAAGACTGATTTTATTGTTGACGACCCTCCTTAACGATAAAGAGACAACGACGTTCGTATCTGCACCTGTGATGTAAGAACATTAAACAGGAGATGTGCAAGAGAAAACTAGCGCAATCTGCTACAAAGCAGACATTACTGCCATCCATGAAATATAATGGGATGGGCCGGGAAAAAAGAGGATGGAAAACTGCGACCGTGTTTTAGTGACCAGAAACAGCGACTATTCGGATGCGGATTTGTTCAATTCGCCAACATAAGCCTTATATGCGCTCCGACGCCCCGACGGAGGAAAACGATGATATAGAGAAAGATTGCTTCTACGAGCTCCTTGACAAAACCTATGAACGACTACCAAAGTACGATGTTAAAATTTTGCTGGGAGATTTAAATGCAATGGTAGGAAGAGAAGACATCTTTAGCAGTACTGTCGAAAAATATAGCCTACACGACAACACGTCTGGTAAATGAATTAGGCTAATTGATTTCGCTATGGAACGAAATGCCACAATAGCCGACACACGGTTTCCTCACCTCAATATCCATAAGGGGACATGGCGGTCTCCAGGCAAAGAACGGATAACCAAATTGATCACATAGGCAAGAGGCACGCATCCAGTATTTTGGATGTCCGAACATTCCGAGGTGCTAACATCGACTCGGACTAAGAATGCGGATATCGATCACGAAGAAGGAAAAAACACAGGCTTTTCAGAAAGAAGAAAAATAAGCAAGAAAAGCGCGCGATCGAGGATATAGAGAGGTGACACTCCATGAACGATGTTCGCAAGTTTTACCATAGTGTAAAATGTCAAAGCCAAGTATACAAGGCTCGAACAGAATACTGTCGAGATGAACAAAAAAATTCGTAGTTGAGACACAGTCCATGCTGAGGATATGGAAGAAACACTTCTGCAGGATGTTAAACGACGATGGCGAACAACATTCCACTAGCAGGCAGAACGAATTATTCAATATTGGCAACGACAGCGAAAATTACCAACCACCCTACGTAAGTGAAGTGAGGATAACAATATCTAAACTCAAGCCTTATAAGCTGATGGAAATAACGGCCTTCCCATCGAGCTTTATAAAGCTGGCGGAGGCGACTGGGTAAGTAACATCCACCAACTCATAAGTAAATTCTGGTCGGATGAAAGTATGCCTGAAGAATGGAACCTCAGCATCGTTTGCCCGATCCACAAAAAGGAGACCCTCTAAACTGCGCCAACTAGAAAGGTATAAAGCCCTGCTCAGAATGCATATATGTAGCTGGTAAATTGCATCGCTGTCAAAAGAGAGATATATTTCTTGCATGAAGTTGCCCTCTTTTCAACTTCAAGCTACAGATTCACGAAGATACACATTGTGTAAGTGCTTACGGGTTGCCCTGTTTTTAAGTTTTCACTCAGCTACAGATACGCATTCTGATCGGCCCTTAAGTCTCCTCTACCTCGCCTACAAGATCATATCTGCCGTAATATGCAAACGCCTGAAACCGTTTACCAACAACGTGATCGGCCCTTGTCAGTGGATTTTTAGGCATAAGGAAAGTCCACATCTGATGAAATCTTCACTCTCCGCCAGATCCTGAAAAAAACCCAAGAAGTTCAAATACCCACCACCTTTTCATCGATTTCAAAGCCGCATACGAAATCATTTATAGAGACGAGCTATACAGAGCCATGTCTAGTTTTGGTATACCGCCCAAATTCCTCCGTCTGTGCAGAATGACGATGGAGTATTCTCGCTGCTCAATCAGAGTCGGAAACGACGTCAACAACATATTCAATGCCAAAAAAAAAGATTTAGGAAAGAAACTGTCATGTGACTTCTTTAACATCATTCCTGGGAAGATTGTGCAAAATAGGCACAATCGTCTAAACATCGGCAAACGCCGACATTATTGACAACATCATTGGACGGACTCAACAAGCGGCAAAAATGGGTTTAGCAGCATATGACATGACCATGTATATGCTGTCAACACCGCACACATCATCGACGAATTGGACAGAGCGTTACCATTGACAGAAATAACTTTGAGGTAGTACGGGATTTTGTCTACCTCGGCTACTCGATTAACTCTGACAGAACTCTGAGTCAGAAATTACACAAAGAATTGCCAACCGCTGTTTCTTCGGGATAAGAAGGCAGTTTAGTAGTGAAGCACTCACTCGAACTAATCATCCTAGTCCTGCTCTACGGTGCTGAAGCATGGACCGAGCAAGATCAAAAATGGATGAAGAAATCCTTGGTCGATTTGAGAGAAAAATTCTTTGGTCCTGTATCCGTTGACGGGGCATGCAGACGAAGATTAAATCAAGAACTATATGAGCTGTACAGCCACATTGCTCTAGTCAGAAAGCTCCGCATTGGACGGTTAAGATGGCTGGGACATGTAGAAAGAATGGACACCAATACTACGGCTCGCAGAGTTTTCGATCCCCAGCCAGACGTCGGACGTAGTAGAGGAAGACCTCGCCTTAAGTGGCTCTCACAAGTAGAAACCGACTTCAACCAATTTGGAGTGCGCAACTGGAGGCATGTTGGTTGAGGACCAGGTTCATTCCGGGTTATAGCGGCACTAAAGTAAGTAAGATCCAGTGGACTCAAATTCATGCACCACATTACGAATAATACTTTCGGCATGATGATTATGGTGACCGTAAAATGGGAGAATCGAGCGGAACGTTGCCTGAACAGAACATCCATTTTGATAAACACAATGTTATCATTTGCAACGCTATAACTGTCCAATGCGTCCATGGTGATTTGCAAAACAGACTGAATAAATGACAGCCAATATAACAGATGTAGCATCAAAAATATTGTCGCTATCAACTGTGAAATTTCGGATGCCCCTTTAGGAACACACTCTAGTTCCATTTATCTGCTAAAACTCTTACCCCTGTATTAATTAATGCTGATTAGCTAATCAATGACTAACATGACAGCTTTTCCCATAAGAAATACTAGCGCAAATGTCAAAAGTTAATCACTGATTAGTTGCTAAGCGTTTATTAATACGGGGGTTAATGGGTGCGAATTTTAGATACGGTTCATGTTTGTGGGTTTAAACGTCCGTTCATATAAAGGAAAAATAAATACAACAACTATCAATTTTTCTTAATAGATACATATTTCTAGACATTTATTTAAATATTCTCTTCTATTACATATTTTGTTTCAGGGTGTATACATATAATTATTGGCTTTCGCTCATATATTTATTTTTTCCTCACTGTCTCTCTTTTGTTTTTTTTTTGTAAACAACTAAATAATTGCAAATATCAATAATTAAGCTAAATATTTGTATTGTTGTTTATTCTTTTATTGGGATACAATAAACGGTGCACATTTTTTTTTCGAAAATCTAGAACTCTCTAAAGTTCGCCATGACTAATTCCGTTTTATTTTTTAAAGTTCTTATGTAAACGTTTTTATTTTTATTTATTTAAATATACACATAGATTTTGTTTTGTATTCATTCTGAGATACTTGGTGGATTTATGTATCATCAATAAATATTGTCATTAATATATTATTATATATAGAAGGTTTTTTTTTAACTTAATTGATTTTGCGTTTTTTTTAGATTTGTTATACAATAATTCTAGGGGGAGCTTGTTGTATAATAAATGTTGTCTTGCAAGGTATATATTTTGTATCTTGCAGTGGTGTTTTTTTTTTTAATATTTTATTTTTTTTACAGTTTACTATACATCGTGTAGGTATAGCGTTTTAACAGATGAAGCACATAGAACTCAAACTGTATAGAACTACAACTTTACAAGGAAATGTTACAATTATTTTTGAGAGTATCTATCAGCTACGGATTGCATAATAAAATGGCTCTTTGAGGCTACCAACCTTTTAACATTGTGCTGGGCGGTTATTTATAGGATAACATTTCTAAGGAACAATATTATTTTATGGAAAACAAAGTTTTTTTTACAATCGTTCAAATATCATTTTAAAGTTTTAGACAATCCATGGGAATTTTGTAAAATTAAAGAAGAAAATCAAATAGTAGCGGTGCCATAAAGTATACAAGCATGTGAAAATATATACAGCACAGAAGATAGTTGTAACTACATAAGCATGGATAAGTGAATTAATTTTTTTTATAGCTGCAGTACCAATTTATATAGTTAATGTGCTCAAGGAGGGAAAATCGTTTACAGAAGTCCAGCCCTCTAAAACCATTGGGTTTTTATTGAAAGCCCATAAAGGCTATCCGAATCGAAACACAAGACATATAAATCCCATCCATTCCTTTTTAGAGCTACTTCAATGTACGAGAAACGGTTTAATGGAGTTTCTTGAATGTGAATGTTTATAAAAGCAGGCAACAACGAGATACCAAATCACTCCACATCTCACTAAGAGAGTTACGAATTTATGTCGCAATAAAACTGAATTTGGGCAAGGGGTGAAACTATACTTAACTTTCTTTTCCACGTTGGTTTGTCCCCATATTCAGTGCATGTCAAGTACAGTAATGATATATTCGCTACGTAGTAGTACTATCTATTATGGAGTAAAATTTGGACCGGGAGAACCAACGCAAAAATCCTTACCGCAGATATCCAACAATAATTCTGAATAGATGAGAGCCCAATCAAACTATTTTTTCATATATTTTGCCTACAAAAGAATAATACATAGGAGACATTGATACACTTGAACACCATCGGAGAAGGTTACCGCGTTTAGGGGCTACTTTTGCTTCATAAACACTGTACGGATCCGGGTTGAATTTAGCCAACATGATTCTCTTATTATTTGTTTTAATTTTACTTATGCAACACTGGATATCTCCGGTCGTGTCAAACCACGAATTTGGATATACACTTGGGTGTACCCATGATCTTTTTAAATCTCGTTTAAACGATGCGCCTTGATGCTGCTGTGGTGAAGCTCAATAGCCTGGGAAGGCAAGTATTCATCAAAAATACTGGTCCCTAGCATTATTCTAATCTTAACTATTCCTTAATATATTCCTTCCGTTATCTCCTTTCACATCACTTATGCCATTGTGATACAAATTTTGGAATAAATAGATCTTTCGAGAGATAACAATTTCTGGCTCTGCAGAATCGCATAGAATTTGTTGGATAAAAGAAGATTTGTTGGCCATCCCGAAACGGAATGGTGGAATACCATGGTATACGTTTATTTGTTTCGTTCTTTGCATCTACGTCATCGACGCTCATGGAACATGCGCAAGGCATGTACTAGTTGTATCATGGTGAAAACCCAATGTTATCTAGATAATCATTCTCAACTTACTTATAGTCCGTTATTTGGAATATTTGGAAAAAAAACTGGGATCCGAACCTCAAGATTATTCTACGGTTGTAAACGGCCATTGTAAGTCATATATTAACATATGAAGGCATTGTCTGGTGCCAATCTATAAATATAATCACCCATCTGAAAAATATGATGTATGTACAAAGGATAGTAGGTGTGGGCGCTACTAGTGCAATGAGAACCACACAAAATTATTTTTACATTTTGTTCACTCAAAAATAATTCCGTGGCGAACAGATGTCTTAGACCATCGGAGAGAAATTGACTTGTGGCTGTCAAAAACAGATGCAAAATTGCAACCCATTGAAATGAAATGTAGACTGCCAATGTACGTTACGCTTTGTCGGAGAAATGTTCCGAACAACTGATCGCAACGATTACCATTGAGCAAAATTCTCCGATTCGTACAAAATTGGAGAATTTTTCTTTCGGAACGGATACCATAATAGGGGCGAATAATCAGCCCTATCGAGGTATCCGTCGGAACGGCAAACGATTTTGTACGATTCGGAGGATTTTTGCTTCGAGGTATTTTTCCGAAAAGCTGTTCGGAATATTTCTCCGACATTTTGTAACGCATCTCGGCGAATTGCGTTGAAGTGCCATTCTTTTTCCGATTTCCTCCGACACAAATTCTTAATGGAATTTATTTACGAATTGTAGTGAAGTGAAGCCGTCGCGTTTGTGTAGGTTTTTTTTTTCAATGACACATACCTCGAATGGAATTTGAACCTCCGACGGATACCTCGATAGGGCTGAATATCTCATAGCGTATAGCAAAATTTGGAAAGCGGCACACCATCGGAGAACAGTTAATTTTACCCGCGGTTAAAGAGGTTTTAAAAACTGTTCCGCACAAACCTCCATTTGACGTACTCAAAAGAATTTCTTTGAGTAACAAAACAACACTGTACGACGAAGCATTGATGAATGACATTGAAAGCTTCTTGTGAAATTATCTGCAAACAACTCATTTCTATCAACTGGATGGGTCAACTTTACCTGGTAGTGAAGCATTAATATTGGCATATGTTCGATATGTTGTGGGAGAAGAAATCCATGAAGAGCTGCTATTCGCGAAAACTTTGGAGACGGACACTAAGGGCGAATTAATTAATTTATTTTAATTTAAAATCCTGGTCTTTTTTGTTAAGGAAATATCGATTCCATTTACAAACAGAAGATGGAGCTCCTGCCATGTTCGGGCGATATCGTGGGTGTATAAGCCATCTTAAAATAATTATACCAGAAGTAACTGCAATTCACTGTGTCATCCACCGAAAACACCTGGGGCTCGAAACGATTGGCAATTAAACGATACAGAAGTTAATGATAGTCAAGTCACGAAAGCTCAACGAAAACGAAAGCTATACGACTGCCAAATGCCAGTCGTAAGAAATAACAAGCTTCGTGAAACCCAGGGGTCATATTTTATAAAACGAATATCGTTGAAATCACTTCGTTCTCGTTGAAATTCGATTACGTAAAACTAGTATCGTTCTAGGTTTTACGATACTCGTAATTTCTTACGCCTGGCATTTGGCAGTCGTATATCTTTCGTTGAGCTGTCATAAATATTTCTCGTTTTACACAATCACAATTTGTCGTGACTATCGTTAACTTCTGTATCGTTTACTTGACGATCGCTTCGTTTTATGTAATAGAGCACCAGAACAATACTCATTTGATGTAATCAAATTTCTACGAGAACGTTGTGATTTCAACGATATTCGTTTTATAAAATATGACCCCTGGAAGCCAAAAAAATTGTGATAGCTTGCACCAATCGCTTGAAATTTATAAAGCAAAATATTAGTCGGCGCGAATTCTCCCAGTTTCCAACCTTATCCGAGACAGAATGTCTTGATGAGGATATTCAGACATACATTCAGCATTTAAATGCCCTGCATGATGACTTCAAAAATAGATTTGAAGATATTCTCACGATGGAAATACCACCATGGATCATCCTTTTGATGAAACGGAAGTGTCGAATGTGGTTTACAAGAGAAGCTACTCGACCTTTTCACCAATGTGGAGCTAAAGGTGAAATTTAAAAAAGTCTATCAAACATTTTGGTTGCAGGTATAAGTACCCGAGAAATATCCTGGGGAAATTGTGATAAAACTTTTGATAGCGTTTCCTTGTCGAACAAAGTTTTAGTGTCATTACAAACTTATTAACAAAAAAAAAATAAGCAGAATGAACATCACAGAACGGGGAGATTTGCCGTTATTCCTTACAGAACTGAAGCTAAATATTGATAATTTGCTGTCAATCCATCAAGTACATCCCTTCCATTTGTTATGTTTGTTTCTTGTATTGTTGGTTCGCATTGTTGTAGTTACAAAGTTTAATTTTAATTGTATGAAGTCTGTTATCATATTATTTTAATAAATAGAACATAGGAAAATTTACTATTTTTCTTTTTATTTTTACCATTTCGAATTTAGGATTCAATCGAACTCAGCCACAACGCAAATTTCCATCATTAGATCTAATCTTCACATTTTTGTGTGTATGGTAAAAATGTAGCAGAAGGGAGTCCACCGAGCGAGGGGTGCAAGCACGTAACTTGATACAATCGAGAATTGTTGATCGACCTGCAGCTCGAAACAAATGTTCTTGGCAGCACGTAACTTGAAACGAGTTTGATTGTGATTTGTACTTAAAAATGTCATTGTGAACTATAATGTGAAATGTCAAATGGGTATTTTTGAATTTTAAATTCGTAAATCATTTTCCAAGTTCAAATATAATAGTTTTTTAATAGTTTTTAGTTTAGTTTTTTTTTTTTTAAATATAGTTTTTTGACTTTAGATATGAAAATAATAGCCTTTTATGCAAAATTATCCAATTTTTTTAATGCATAACAATTAAGTGATTATTGAGTAATTTGGAAAAAAAATAATAACTATGAAGATGTAGGTAACGTAAAAAACAACAAAACAAAGATTACTCATTTTTGACACTGTCAAGAAACTCACCAAGGAACACCAAAAACAAATTCACTCGATTTACAAAAGTAATTTCACTTTCATTTCACTCGATTACTGGAACCTAGCTGATATAATTATGGCAATGTTGCTTAACACTCAACTTTGTATGGACTGTCAAAAGTTGGTTGATTTCCATAGGGATTTTTGGATTTTTTATTATTTAATAACTTTTTAAATAATTGAGAGCGACAAAAATAAAAAATTGCTAAATTGTTAGCTTAATTTAAAGAGTGGAATAAAACAAATATTCAAAAAGTGATTGGCAGCCAAAGTAAATGTGTTCCTTTCCTTCTTGCGCAGTTTTAAGTATCCCTTTAGCTAAATCTTGATGACCACTCATAAAAATGGTCCAAATTTAAATTCGATTTTAATGGACATATTTTGTTTAGGGTCCATTTTTTTCGAAAATGTGCAGAATATACCTTGAATGCAGCTGGTAACTATTTTCTGTCGAGTGATTTTTTTTGTTTCAAACGTCATGTTCAAGATTGTGTGCTGCCAAATATGACGGTACAATCGGAGATAATCGATTGAACCAAATATGTGCTGCCAATCGTCGATTTTTTCGATAAAACTCGATTGTATCATGTTACGTGCTGGCACCCCAGAACTGGAAGTAAATTTATACGCAAACCGAAATCTCACCATAAAATGGAAAAGCGTGAAAATTAAAACGCTGCGCCCGTTGCGTAAGCAATCAGCTAGGTTCTACGTTTCACTTTCACTCGAAATGAAATTGAAATCGGTCTAAAATGAAATTTTGGTTTCCAAATTTCACTTTTACCGATTTCAATTTCACATTTTTCGAAGTTAAAAAAAATGAATTTCCATGTTCCACAATTCGGTTTTATCGTTTTGTGTGTGATTTCAATTCGATCATTTTAGTATCTTTGAAATTGTTGGGATGAGCTGACGCTCAAGCTGACGTGATTGAATATGTAAGTGAATAATATCTGAGTGTAGTATATGTATTTTACCAAAGGTAAACAAAAAAATACTTCCCAGGAGGCAACATTTATTGAATCTATGGAGAGGCATAAAGTTCTTGCCAGAGGACTTATAAAAGGAGATCGAGTTGCAGCGGACGCTTTGTTTTTGAAAAGATACTGTTTTTGAATGCCGTCGATGTCGATGACCCCAGGAATACGAAATTCGTCCATGAAATGTTGTTTTGATTTCCGTTTTTCTTCATCCGACATGGAATGTTTGACCATCTTGGATGAATTTTGTTCTCCAAAACGTTAAGAACTCTTTTCAATATCTTTGATACAGTGCTACGGCCCAAAGCAACATCAGGGGTCGAATTACGGCACCAGTTATCGAGTGAATGAAATTCATACGTTATCGAATGATCGAGTAACCACTTTGGGATGATCACATACGATTGGTCACGTATCGAATGCACATTTAAAATTGTACCAATCGGACTAGCACAATTCTGCTACATTCATATTTTATGGCTGTCAAATGTGTTGTTTTTCGGTTTTCTGTTTTTCTGCGTTGAAAATAAATTGGTGTTATTATTATTTCTTTAAATTGAAATGGAGTATTGGCTGTATTTTTCATCTTCCGAATCAGAAGACGGACATGAAGATACACATTGTGAGTCCATTGAAACAAATGAAGGTGAACATTAACACATTTTACGAAAACTATCACACCTTTCTCCAAGACTTGGAATCCTTAACCGGTGGCCCCTTAGAGTTTAATTTTTGCGCTAACTCATTCCATAACTTAGTCGAAGTGGCTTTCCCCTGTGCGCACGTTAAAACATTTTTCGCAAGGTCTGTGCTAAAATTTCTTTTTGCGTTGGATTAATTTTATTTAAGCTCGACCTCCAATAAAATAAAAAGTTAAAAAAGTATGTGAAAATAAAAAAATGAAAATATCTTACATTTTTCCTTCCGAAAAAACTATACCGTATGAAAATAACCTCGATCACTGATGTCAAAATACCAACATTCGATACTCGATACTCGAATCTCGAATGCGGTCATACCAAATCATAATTTTTAAGTGACGTATGACTCGATAACTGATGTCGTAATTCGACCCCAGAATCTTTTCCAATTCATCTCAGAAAGCAACACACTGCAACTCTCAAGATATCGATGATGGTTTTAGATGTGTCGCAAAAGTTTGCAGCAAAATTTGGAAAGCATGTTTATTAATAGTGCTTACACACCGAATCATAAACTGAGTTTTCGCAAAAACATCTGAAACCTTCATCGAAAACCGAGTTTTCCCACACATTGTCAGTTCTCAAAACCTAGTAGGTTACGACGTAACCTACTACTTCATCACGTTGCAGGTTGTTGGAAAGAACACACCTTTTCATACATTCTACACGTGTTCCACACGTCCCACAAAACAGCTGATGAACTCGCTGTCAAAACAAATGTTTTTTTTTCAGAAATTTACACACCAGATGAAATAAAAACAAAACAAGCGGCGGGCTTGAGAGTCAAAAACTGTTGTCAAAATCTTTAGATTTGTTTCATTTTGAACTTCAAATGCTAATATTAGTTTTATTATATTAGAATTCATTTTATTATTCAATTACAATATTTTCACACACAAATGTTGCAGCTAGTATCACAATTGATAGCTGATTGAAATGTCAAACGAAACCAGAGTCGGTGCGAAAGCATCCAGTGGTTTCCGTAAACTTTTTGCCAAAAACTCAGTTTATGATTCGGTGTGTAAGCACTATAAGTCGATAATATGACATAAATCTAAGTAAAATAACAATTTTTAATTTTCATTTGAAATTTATTTGTTTAAGTTACGCAGCATCAGCAAATTTCTAAAGGATTAGAAAGGGGTCTAATCTTTTTACATTTCCTATGCATACTTTTGTTTTTCAACTTGCAGCACCGCAGCAATATAAATTTTACTCATTGTTTTATAATTTATTGTTTATTTTATAAAAATGGAGCAGAGTTTGTAAACAAAACAATTTATCAAAATAAAAATAATTTTGCAATGTCCCATATGACAGATGGTATCAGCTGTCTTTAATTTCACCGAGTGATTTCGAAAACTCTTCGAAGTTATGAAATCGTTCGCAATGTGGAACACCAAAAACAAACTCGATTTACAAAAGTAATTTCACTTTCATTTCACTCGATTTCTGGAACCTAGCTGAATAGCAAATCTAAAAATCCCTTTAAGACCACGGGCAACTATGTTTTCCAAGCAAAATGATGTGGGAAAGAAGAGGACCTGGGTCACATATTATGAAAAAAAAAATAGCTTCGGCAGAAAATGTCCTCAAGGGTCAAAGGGCTAATGCAAATGTCAAAATCATTTCACAGAAAAATATTTCTCGGTGTAGCTTGATGGGTAAATATAGATGGCGCTACTAGTAAGAGCTAAAAGTAAAATGGACTCAAAACATTTTTAATGCCCTGAATATCATAATTTCTTTGTTTGGCTGTCTTGTGAATGTCATAAGATCATCGGACTCTTTCAATAATAAATCTGTTTTCAACAATAGTTGTGTGTAAAAAAAAATTGTTTCTGCAACTAAGACTGATCTGGCTGTACAGCATTGGTCATTGGATGTTATCCTATATTATCTTTTGCAGAAAATCAAAAAAAAAAATAACTCTATGACTGAGAGAAACTTATTCGAGTAAGCGCAAATAATATATCGTATTATTTTTTATTATATCTGTTTTCTTATTTAGGTACTTTTCAAAGTAGTATCTAAATATACATATATATCATTTGATTTGTATACATATTTCAATATATATATATTTTTTTTGTTTTTAGTTTCTTTAACAGCGCAGTTATAATTGTCATAATCAACATATGTTTGTGTTTTCTCTATAATATAATATTTTATATCTCTGTTTTTTTTATATATCTGTCTTCCAGCTCATAATGTTCGTTTATCTCATTTTTTTTATTAATTAATTATTTGTTTTACTAAATTTCAAGCAAAATTTGCCTACCATAAAATAATAACATTTATTTACAAAAATCATAATAATTATAATATAATAATATTTAATAAAAATAAAGAAAAAAATACTTAAATCAATTAATTGGAATGATATTACAAAAAATAATAATATTTTTATTTTTCCTTTTTTTGTTTAACTAAGAGGTTTTTTATAAAAATAATTATTCGATTGTCGAATTAAAGAAACAAAAATTATTTATTTTATGTATACAAAGGAATAGTAATTTTATATGGAAATTATATTTCAACGGACGCGTGTATATTTTATATATATATAAAAAAATTATAACAATAATGCTAAATTGCAAACAAAAAAAAATACACTCAGACTATTTGTAAATAAGAAGAAGAAATATAGAAGAACATCGGGGCGCGCTTTTTCGTTTTTGGCCAGATTAAAAATTATAGGTAGGGTATTTTAAATTTATATAGGAGTAAGCTTTAGTAGAACTTTTTTTTATTTTCTTTACATATATGTATGTATATAATATTTTTCATTGCATTTAGTTTGTGGTTGTATATAAAGGGGGGAGTTTTGTTTGCCTTTTTTTATAGTATGTATATATAGCACAATCAATAGTTTTCAATAGCAATTGCAATAATAATAAGTAATATAATTATTTGATTTTTTTTTTAAATTGATTTCATACATATGTATATGAGTCGTATTATAGTATTTATTATTTTATAGTATTTTAGTGGATACGGATGTATTTATATCTTGTTGTTGTCTACATCATTTATAACGCTCCGAATGGATCTAATTGAATGTTCTTATTGCCATTCTGTTGGGCGGGACTGCTGTGCGGCTGAGGTTGCGCCGCTGTCGGTTGCATTGCCATCATTGTTGGCATCACTGGTTGTGCCCCAGTCATAGGTTGCATGTTGCCCTGTGCCATCATTGGCGCTCCCATAACTGGCATTCCCTGCTGCAATGAAAAGAGATTTACAAATGTAATTTTTATTAAATAGATGAATTCAACTAAGCGAAAGGGTAAATTAGAAAACAAAAAAATACCCATATCTAGCGTTAGGTCAAGTGTCAAGTGATTTTATTTTTTTTAATAAATAAATTACAACAAAAATGTAAAAATAAATAAATAATAGAATTAATTTTAACAATCTAGCAAACTAGCTTACCTGCATGTAGTTAGGTAACACGGGATAAGTAGGGTGAATAAACGGATGATTAATTGTGACTGGCGCAGGACTTACTGTCATGCCATGTGCCTATATGTATGTTGTGTAAAAATAAAAAACGAAAAAACAAATATTTTCAACGTAAAAATAAAAATAAAGCGATAAAATAAAAATAAGAATAAATGTTAAACGAAAAAGTAAATAGTCGATTTTTTTTATAATCATAAGGATTTTTTTTTAGTTTAGAGGGCAGCACTTGATGTGGGTAGAATGGAAGAGGAAAGTTACTTATACAGGCCGAACATCGCGAATAAATGTTCCCGGGAATCTATCCCTTGTCAGCAATGTACATCAGATTACTGAATGGGAACAGTTTCCCAGGAAAACTTTTTGGCGACAGGGCGGATAGTTTTTTTTTTTATAGCTGCTGCATTAAATTTCGATCAAGGTGTTTTCGAAAATCCAGGAGTTATAATACTGGTCTGAGTTTATAAACGGAATATTGTGAAATATATATGAATAAGGGGAATTCAAAGCAGTGAAATAAATTCTATTCCTTTGCACAAAAGTAAGAGCATCTCGGAATTTACATTGGAATAATGCGTTTTACAATGTGTATTTCCTCTGATATGCTTATCAAGTTTTCTCGAGAAGGAATACCCTTGTCTTTTCGTTGTAAGAGGCATTATGATCTGTATAGAATAATAAACCCTGCCTTATCCTATACCGGCACCAAAAAAGTATTCTCATTCAAATTCCGCATTTGGCTAGTCAGTTTGATAAAGCGTGAATTTATAAACGTAAAACTATCTAAGAACTGCATTAACCGCTTTCATTAATGCATATTTTCTATATAACTAACTTAGGCCAGGTTTTTCAGTGTTAAGATAAATCTGAAGTGGCGCGCACAAGTGGAAACCGACCTCAACCAACTTGGAGTGCGCAACTGGAGGCAGTTAGCTAAGGACCGGGCTAATTGGAGAGGCATGTTGGTTGAGGCCCAGGTTCATTCCGGACTGTAGCGCCACTTATGTAAGTAAGTAAGATAAATCTGAAATAACCCAGAGTTAACTAACCCCGGAATAAATGTAATCTAAAGTTAACTCATGAAGGAGTTTTTCAGTGCAGGATTAAATTTTACCCCGTGAGTGGTACTTTTGTTTGGCAGCATGATTTATCGATTTTGCTGTCAAAATATGCTGTCAGTTATCAGTTTTTTGGTTTCCTTTTCCCCGAACAAATAAAAATGGTTTTGTCGCTATCTTACAAGTCTTTTTCTTCTTAAAACAGTCAAACCCAATATTTAAAACAGTTTCTAGTAGCTGAGATCTGAATCTGAATATATCGTGACGTATTTAATTTCTAAAAATTTAATAAAATGTCCACACAAATGGAATTGAAAATAATTGTTTGGTTGGTTTGACGATGATAATATCGGGCAAAAACATCTGATCGTTTAATCCCAGGGTTAATTCACCAAACTTGATGGGTTAACTCAAAGTTAGCTTTGGATTTAAATTGACTAAAAAAAAACTACCATCTCGAGTTAACTAGAGTTTAATCCCGAAACTAGGATAATCTCGGACTTAAAAACCGGGACTTAGTCCAACTTCTGTTCATAAACATCAGTATATAGCCTGAAACACATGTGCAGAATTCTCCTTGCAGAAAAAATAGAACTCACAGTTTTCAATGAGAGTGAACACACTTAAAATCTGCAAGAATTGGAAGTTCTGCAAGTTGTCTCTATTGCTTAATCCACTGCAAAATTCAACCACTACAATACAAAAGATAAAATTCAATTCTAAGATATTTGGCATCATTGGATTATTATGTTTAATACTCATAAAAAAACGTCAAATAAACGCCAAAACAAAACAAAAGTATCAAAAACGGAAGAAAAAGGGATAAACTTTTTCCAAGAACCACTTCACATGTGTTTCGGACATAACGTAGGCACCTACAAGATTACGCAGCCATTTTAAACATTTTATCAATATTTTTGTCCAAAATATTTTACTTATTGTATTTAAGAGTTGAATGAATCTGAAAATGGTCCAGTTTGACAGAGATGATTCTTTGAATTTATGAACGATCTTCACATGAAACTTGTTTTTATATTGACTGCACAAATTCTGCCTAGTGAGGGTATTCAAAAAAAACATTAGAAAATAACTTCGATTGTGTACATATTCCCGAATTTGCTTTGACAATTGACATTTCTACAAATTCCTTTCTCATACTTCGCAAAACCGTTCGCGTACTGAACTAAGGAAGCATGAGTTTCGTTAATATTTTCCCTATGGATGATGTAAAAGTTTGGCTGGGCACTCTACATGTGAACATAAAACCACCTCTATGGAGTTGAGTGGGTATACAAGAAAACAAAGTTAAAGACAAAAATTCAAACGCCGATTGCCAAACATTAATAAAATTTCAATCAAAAAAGTCAATCTCTTCACGCTGAATCAAAATAAGATGACAGCCCAATATTTTGACAGAAACGAACAGAATTATTTTTGGTTTTATGTAAAATATAGGTCTGTTCCCGTACAAAATAATCGGCCCTATCGAGGTATCCGTCGGAGCGGAAAATTCTCCGATTTTGTACGATTCGGACGATTTTTGCTTCGAAGTATTCTTCCAAAAAGCTTTTCGGAATATCTTTCCGATATTTTGTACGCATCCACGCGAATTGCGTTGAAGTGCGTACAGTTGCATTTTTAGTGCAATTTTTGACAGCTAAGTGGTATTCTTTTTCGGATTTACTCCGACACAAATTCTTCGCGGAATTTAATTACGAATTGTAGTGAAGTGAAGCTGTCGCATCTGTTTAGTATTTTTTTATCGATGACACATATCTCGAATGGAATTTAAACCTCCGACAAAGTATGCGTTGCGGAAAATTGTCCGCTCCGACGGATACCTCGATAGGGCTGAATATTTACTGATTCTTATTGATTTTTACTTACTGTCAAAATACGTACGCAAAAATAAGTAAAAGAGAGAGCTCACGAGAGAGCAAAAAACTACCCCTCCATAAAAATCTGTAAAAAAAATTTACTGCAGAAATTTCTGTTGGTAAAACACAGTAAACTGTCAGTTGGTATATAAAAGTGACAACTCGCTTGTTTCGACAGGTATTTTGTGTCATTTGTTCTTTCAAAGACATGTAAAATATATAAGGTCTGTTCCCGTACAAAATAATATTAACTGATTCTTACTGATTCTTACTGATTTTTACTTATTGCCGTTCCCGTACGCAAAAATAAGTAAAAGAGAGAGCTCAACGAGAGAGCAAAAAACTACCCCTCCATACAAATCTGTAAAAAAATTTACTGCAGAAATTTCTGTTGGTAAAACACAGTAAACTGTCAGTTGGTATATAAAAGTGACAACTCGTTTGTTTTGACAGGTATTTTGTGTCATTTGTTCTTTCAAAGACATGCAAAATATATAATTTTCTTACTTAAACGCGTTCCCGTACTTTTTGGTAATTTTGTCTCTTTCTGAGATAATTTACCCTCACTCCAAGAAATTTGAGAATTTACTTATTTTTACTGCAAAAGTACGGGAACAGACCTAATGTGTATTTCTTTTAGATTTATTTTAATATTTGAGTTGGTAAAAATAATCATAAAAGGATTGAAAGATAAAACACTAAAGAGAAGAAATAATTTTTCATAGTCGTCTCATTCAAACTTTGACGTTTTTAATTTTTCTTTCCGAAATTGTATGCGTGCTTTTTGTTGAAATGAGAGAATTCTCTCTTGATATTGTTCGCTTACACATCGTCAAGGGTAAATTGACATAAACTTGGATGCAAATCTCTAAAAAAGCGTTAGCGCACTGAGTAGTTTGAAAAAAAAAAAAAAAAAAATCGAGTGTGAGTTCAGACGCGGTAAAAGTGAAATTGTATTCTGGTTAATCTGTAATAGAATGAGATGTGTACACAATGGAGGTGGTAAACAGAGAGAGAGAGAGAGAGAGAGAGCGATTGATCTTTTTTTGTTACACTTTTTCGTTTCATAAAATCAAATTCACACCGTGCCAAAAGAAATAGCCCCCACACGGCTTATTTCCTTTTCGAAATGGAAGTAAACCCCGCGGGGGTTGAATACCTTTTGCTTGTGGGGCTTGTTTCCTTTACATACAATCAACCCAAATCCAACAGTGAGCCGAAGCAGGGGGGTTTCAGCATATTCAAACTTTA
Source organism: Rhingia campestris (assembly GCA_932526625.1). Classification (NCBI taxonomy): domain Eukaryota; kingdom Metazoa; phylum Arthropoda; class Insecta; order Diptera; family Syrphidae; genus Rhingia; species Rhingia campestris. The sequence goes on from OW052183.1 coordinate 33,130,584, forward strand.
CATACACCCAAAGTCGCAAGTATGCAAAGCCTGAACCCTTCTGGGTAGGCTCACTGTTGTATTTATGATGAGTGCGAAATTGGATGTATGCTAAGATTGAGTATGGATTGGGGAGAGGCATGCTGCAACCTGGAACCCCCTGATTGGACTCAATGTTGGATTTAGGTTGCGTGCTAGGTTGGGTGTATGTTAAATTGCTTTGCATTCATGTTCATTTTGTCTCAAAAATTTAGGGTTTATAATTATCTTGTTTTTTTTTTGAGACTTTTGAATCTAGTGCCGATTTCAAATGGCAATAACCCTCTCGGGCCTTATTTCCTTTTCGAAATGGAAATAAACCGCGCAGGGTTTAATGCCTTTTGCTTATGGGGCCCTTTACATACAATAAGCCTGCGGGTCTTAATGCTTTTTTGTGGCGGCGCTATTTCCTTTTTTCGGAATTAAGCCCATTCCACATTTTAAAGCGAATAAGTACACGTAATGTGGTATGCCTACATGGGTCCATAGGCAAATCGACTTTTTCTGTACTTTTTAACTGATGAGTCTTCCAACAGGGACTTCCGAATTTTGACAGCGGCCATATTGTTGAAGCTACATCTGTCAAATAGGTTGTCATTGGCAGTGTTCCAGGTTTCAGTTTTAGTAAGATATCTTGGTGAAGCTCTTTTCTGTCGAAACAAGTTTAAAACAGCTGGTGATTGGTGGTAAGGTGATATAGAACGCAAAATATAACTGAATTTAAATGTAAATGTCAAACTATGCTAACCCTTATCTTATAAGTTCATTTTATATATTTATATATTTTTATTAACTTTTATTTATTCAGATTAATTAGTCTTTATCAGAGAAGTAAAAAAACTGTCGACGACACGCAGATACTGCCGAAAACATCGCCGCTGTACGTGATAGTGTGCAGGAGAATCCGAGGCAGTCGATTTCGAGTCGCTTACAAGAACTCGGCCTTTCGCAGACCACAACTTGGCGAATCTTGTGTCGTGAATTGATCCTGCACAATCGTTAGACTTTTTCTTATGGGGTTTTCTGAAGTACCAGGTCTGTGCAAATAAGCCACAAACCATATCGGCCCTAAAAGCCAACATAACCCATGCCATCGGTCATATGCAGTCTGATTTATGCGCCAGAATCATGGAAAATTTAACATTTCGGATGCGCGACAACCAGAGAAGCCGCGGCGGACATTTGAACGATGTTATTTTTATTCCTCACACAATGGCATCGAAAGGCCTATTAACGAAAAAAATTACATTATATCTCACATATACTTTGTTTTATTGAAATTTAATAATAGAAGGCGCTTAATGAAAGACCCTTTACATAGTTTCATAGCAATTTAGTTTTAGGGAAATCGACTCCGTCTGAACTTTTTAACTATTTTTCCAAATTTTTAACTCGAGTCTTCTCTAAGACCCTTTTTGAACATTTGCATAACATCGGTGTTATTATAAACATGAAGTAAAATCAACTGAGCCTTTCCAAGTACAATTATGGCATGAATTATATCTATTGACAAATATCCTCATACCTTAAGTTTTCGGCCGTAGAGTTATACGCCAAATTTGCATTGCACATGCGGAGTAGTTAATAATTTCTTAGTTTGATTATTTTGTGTTTATCACAACATTTTATACCTATTGATAAGCGATATATATAAATTAATACATCGAGCACAAAAGCTACAAAGCGAAGAATTAAATGTCATTACAATAAATATTGTGCGATTGAGTAAACTTTAAAAAAGTGAATATTAATTGTTTTTATTTCTTACATCGACTGGTGATCAATTATAAACGAGACTAGGACTAGATTGAACTTAATTTTATGCGAGATGGATGGAATTTAACAAATAGCTGCATTTCAATTTAGTTAGAGAATTATAATTTAATCTGATACTGACGTAAGGTAACAGGAATACGAATTACGTTGGTTGAGAAGGATATAAATCGAAGTTTAACACTTTTTTTTCTTCATAAATATGGACAATAAACAGATTAGGATAACACAGGGATCTTATGGTATTTTTCCGACATGTTCTCATATATGTAGTCTATTGAGATTATTTGCAGGACGATTATCGTTTGACAATGCAATTGATGTAAGGACGATACATATTCACACTGAAGACAACGTGAAAGCTATGCGGTAGTGTTGCAAATGATCCATCAATCTCAACTCCTCATCGTTCGGTTCAATTGGGCATGTCCAGAACAATATTGCGGCGAATTTTACATTTGGGCCTTAAGATGTACTCATACAAAATTCAAATTGTACAAGCATTGCTACCGCAAGACCACCGACAATGACTACAATACCCTATTCGTTTTGCACAATTAGCCACATTTGAATTGTTAATTGTCAGATGAAAGTGTATTTCCATTGAAATGGACAGCCTAGGTTAACTAGTAACAAAACCAACTGGGACGTTTTCAGAAGACTGCAAAGAAAATGTTGCTTTGAATATGCCACTTAAAAGACAACTCGAAATAGAAGACGAAAATGACAATCTCGTGGAAGGCATTCAGAGCGCAGTGTGAAAAATCACTTCCTCCCGGAAGACAGCAACAGTGCAACATCGAAGTCCTCATACGAGAAAAGAAAAGAGCGCGCTAGAGATGGCAACAATCTCTCTCAGCCCCAGATAAAACTTATCTGAACCATCTTTGCAACAAACTCTAGAATGAGCTACATGATATAAGAAATCGAGAGACTACCTCGAAGGCTTGACTGCTGAAAAGAGTTCAAACTATTCACTATGGAAAGTCTTGAAGTCCATAAGGAAAACTAAAATGCACTCGCCACCAATAAGAAAACGGCGATTGGTAAAAAGGAGACAAAGAGAAAGCGGATTTATTTGCGGAACATTTAGAAGAAACATTCATGCCGTATCCCTGTCCGAGCTTCGAACGAAAACAAGAAAATTGAAAAATAACAAAGCTCCAGGATATGATTTCATCACTAGCGAGATTCTAAAGGAGCTACCGAAAACAGCATTAATTGAGTTGCTCTACATTATAAATGCTTCATTGAGACTTTTATATGTTCCAAGACAATGGAAAGTCGCCGAAGGAATTATGGTTCAGAAACCGGGAAAAGTGCAAACAACAAGACCCATTTCACTCCTGCCCATATTTCTAAGGTTTTCGAGAAAAATATTCAAAAACGAATACATGCAGTAATTGAAGAAATACGCTTGATTCCAAGTCATCAATTCGGCTTCCGGCTTGGCTAACGAATGAAATGCAACAGGCTCGTTAGTACCCAGGGCCTAACTTTCTCACAACCATTCATGTGTGCGTTTGTACTTCTTGCACGATGGCAGGACCTTCTGTTTTATGCCGACTCCGAACGGCTAAGTTGAGATAAGCTATTCTTGACAATTGATACTACTCGGATGATTTGTCAGATCATCACGAGAGGAGGGCCAGTGAAAAATCATTTAGGTGTTGCTACGTCTGGGTATCGAACACAGACCTCCTGCGCGGAAGTTCATCGCACTAACCATCGCGCCACTGAGCCCCTTAAAAAAGCTTTAGAATGGAAAAAGATTTGCTCTAGCGCTTTTCTCAACGTAATACAAGCTTTCGAACAAAACTAGCTAGAGGTAAAGTCATCTATCAAAAATTCTTCCCCAAATGGCAGAGATAGAATTCCTAAGATGGAATTAACGATGGCATCTACAAAGTAAAAAAAAACATATATGAGCAGGTCTGACATATTCGGACAATAGGACATACAAACATTTCAAGTTGTAGGCACCAAAAGACCGACGGCATCGCTCAATTCCGTAGTGGATACTGATGGACCTATGTCTAGGTGTATCTAATAAATTTGAGGTAGCCCTACAGGTTGTGGGTTGTGATTTGAGTTAACTATTCAATCACGGAAAACACCTCTTTTTACGAAGAAACCATGTATATTAACTATTAAGGTCACATTTCCCTTATTTGCGTCCACCGAAGATATGGGATGACATTGCTTAGAACTGTTTCTACCAGCTCCTGGACAAACTTATGAGCGACTACCAACGTACGGTTTTAAAATTGTGCTGGGAAATTTCCAGCGACTGTAGGAAGATACAACATTTTTAGCAGTATTGTTACATGACACCAAGTACTACTACATGTATGAACTCGATATCCATAAAGGGACATGGGGGTCTCCAGATTAACAAACGGTGAACCAAATTGATCACATTGCAATATAGAAGAAACAGGCATACAGTTTTGGATGTCCGAAAATTCTGAGGGGCGAACTAACTAAGACCACTACCTGGTTGCAGCCAATGTAAGAATGCGGATTTCTACCACTCCACAACAAATGCGGAGTACATTAAAATAATTTATCGATGAAAGGCTAGAATAGCAAGCAACCGACCACACCTTTGCAAACCAAGTATCCCTCAATCTTTCAATTAATACCATTCCACCATAACGTAGAAAAGCAATGACAACAATGTCAACTAGCCATCAGATAGGCTCAATATATAGATCGATCCTCCTTTACCCTCCTTTTGGAGAAAAAAAATTGTTTTTAGCAAAATTTGGAAGTAAAGCCCTTGTTGTTGACAAAATTGAGATGGTATGGTTAGGAATAGCCAATGGTACGGATCAATCTTATCGTTAGAAGATTCGTCACCCCCAGGCGCAACCAAAAAAATGCCAAATCTAAGGGTAGAACATCATCATCAGTTAGGTGCACTGTTTAGTGCAGTGTTATGGCAGAAAAAGTTTTCGGCCCATATTTCTTTGAGAATGAGGATGAAACGGGAGAAACGATTTCCGGCATTAACAGAAGAATGATCGACAACTTTTTGAGTACAATGGGAGAGCAGCATCCTAATTTGTGGTTCTATCAAAATGGAGTGACTATGGAACTGGTGCGTAGAATTTTTGCCAAATGTTTGATTTATTGTTGCACTTATTCTTATTCATAAAAAAATTTCCCATCCATAATAGTTATACAGGGTTTGTGACAAATAAAGTACCAAAAATGACGAAATCCATTACAATTAGCTGTAGCCTCTATTCAACGTAGTGTAAGTTTAATGTATAAGCTTCTTCCGTTTAGATGCATTTAAAGGGGTGGATAACTTTATACACTATTTAAAATTAGTTTATGAATAAGGCTGAAAGTGTATGTTAATAAACCAGCGACTATTAAACAGCTAATACAGAATATTTAAGACGAATTGCGGAGCCTGGAAAACGGGCTAAACTGGTGGACATTTGTCTTATTTCTTTTACATTGGAAGGTCTTATTTGGTACACACTGTAGCATGGAATTACTATATATTGAATGTATCCACATGTATACAAACTGAACTCTTCAAATACGAAGGTGTTACCATAGAAGTGTGAAAGAAAGTCTGTATGGATGAAGGAGTGCCGATGACTGGAATATCAACTCCATATGTCCTATCTACCAACAAATGTAATCCCATTATTATCAACAACTACCGAGGCAATCACAATCACGCTTTGTAGCTTCGCTTTACTGACGTTATGCCCAACTGTTTTGAGCACGCTTTGAAATATTCACTTGCTAAGAGGCTTCAACTTCTGCCACAAAAATGGCGGAAATGATTAAAATCTCCGCTAAAAAATATCATATCCACAACCCTCTCAGAAAATAACACAGAAGACAAAAACAATGTTTTGACAATTCACCCTATTCTCAACCTTCGCTTTGCCCACGGTGCTTTACATCAACGTTACGTTAAGGTTTTATGTTTTTCATTTTTATGTTGAAGCTTAAGAGCCATTTCACACATACCCGGCACCCGTCTAACAGGTACCTGCTAGCCGGTCGTTGGGAAGAAGCCCATAAGAATTTACGGAAAAATCTTGGCTTACAAGCTTACAAGATCTAGCTTGAGCAAGAGTTGAAACCGCGTGAGCATTATACGCGTCGTAGGTTCGGTGAATGGGCCGAAAACATGATTCATCTTGATTCCCATTTTTAACGCAAGATTTTGTTCTCCGATGATGCCCATTTTTGGTTAAATTGATATGTAAAAAACAACATTTTCGGATTTTGAGTGAAGAAAACTCAGAAGCATTTGTCGAGACGCCCTTACAACCATTAAAACACACTGTTTGGTGTGCTTTATGGGCTGATGGAATCATCGCTCCGTATTTGTTTATGGACGACGGCGGCCAGACTGTCACCGTCAATGGAGAGCAGCACTAGAGCACTATAGAAGCATGATTTCTAAATTAACAAGATGGCGTGACACAATCAATTTATTACCGTAAACATTTGCTGAGCGCATAATTTCGAGTAATGGACCTGAAATTGGCCTAAACGATCCTGTGATCTCACACCTTTAGATTACTTTCTTTGGGGGTATGTGAAGTCTATGCCGATAAACCAGAGACGTTGGACGATTTGGAAATCAACATTCACCGTGTTATTGCTGATAGACGCTTTATTTGAGCTAGTCGTGGCGCGCATAAGATCAAAATCACATTAAAACATTAATGGCATGCAATTATCTATTAAATAAAGCTAATATCATAGACATTAACATCAGCTTTAAGTGTTTTATTGCATATTGAATTTGTATTCATTAAAAAAAAAACACACACCCTTTACAATCCTAACCAACAAATTGTGTAAACGTCTTAAGGCTTTCTGCAACACAATTGTCGGCACATAACAGTGTGGCTTCCCGCCTTGTACAGGGTGGCGCACGAATCGTGCTACAAAAATAAAACGTAATAACTTTTTTTCTGTGTGAGTAATCGGCTTATTTTTTTTTTATTTTGTAGGTTACTATTTAGATTTATAAAAATGGATGCTTGGGATACGGAGAAAAGAATTTGGATAGTGCAACGGTACCATGCTTTGCAGTCCGTCATTTCCGTCCAAAGGGAATTTAGGCGGGAGTTTGGCGGTAATCCCCCGAGTAGATGGACCATTATGAGGTTTGTAAACATGTTTGCCGAATCTGGAAGCATCGCACGAAGGCCGTACCATCGAGATGCCAATGTTCGGGTTCAGGATACAATCGCAGCAGTAGCATCTGCAATACAGGCCAATCCGAGCGTTTCGACCCGAAACTTATCGGGGCAAATTGGAGTTAATAGACGGTCATTACAACGGATACTTCATGACGATTTAAACTTGTTTCCGTACAAAGTCCAAATTACTAGCAAGTTAAACCCTCAGGATTTGCCTGTTCGCCTGGAATTTTGCCGAAAAATGATATCAATGGCCGAAGAAGACAACACATTGATCAATTGTTTGTTCATGTCTGATGAGGCCCATTTTGATCTTAACAGCAATGTAAACAACCAAAATTGCCGTATATGGAAAGAGTCTAATCGAAATGCTAATCGGCGCAGATACCTCGGTAGAAAATTCTCCGATTTCGAACATATCGGAGAAAATTTGCTTTCGAACCGATACCTCGATATGGGTGATTATCTTTCCCCAATTCGAAAACCATCCAGAGCATCATATAAAGTGACTTACTTTACTTAACGGGCTCCCACTACCGAGGGTCTCTGCCTGAGACATTTTATCCTTGAATGTTTTTCCAATCATTCAATTTATACGCTCTGTCAACCGCCATCACTTGATTCTTAATCCGATGGTGCAGTCTTCCTTGTCGTCTCAACCTGAACAACCAAAATTGCCGTATATGGAAAGAGTCTAATCCAGAAATGCTCCATGAGACGGAACTGCACCCAGAACGAGTCACTGTGTGGTGCGCAGTTTCATCAAGGTGTATTGTCGGGCCGTACTTCTTTGAAGAAAACGGTGTAACCGTAACTGTCAATGGGGACCGTTATTTAAAGATGTTGAAGGAGTTTTTTTTACCCAGAACTGCGCCGAAGACGTATACCATTCAACAGCGTTTGGTTTCAGCAAGATGGAGCAACTGCACATATAGCCAGACCAGTTATGGCGGAGCTAAACAAAAAAATCGCAAACAAATTTATTTCTAGGAACTCCACTCTTCGCTGGCCCCCAAGGTCACCTGACCTGACTGCACCAGACTTCTTTTTATGGGGTTCAAGAGGTGTATAAAACGAAGCCCAGGAATTTAACTGAATTAAAGCAGTCCATAACGACAATAATTGAGGCGATCCCAACTTCAACTCTTCAGGCCGCAATGAATAATTTGTTGATCAGGTGCCGCATATGCGTGGGAGAGAGTGGAGGTCATTTGCGATCTATAATCTTTAAAAACAACTAACTATTTAAAATAAAATTTAATTTTCTAACCAATAAAAAAAAAATGAAATACATCGATTTAAAAAAAAGTTAATTGAATTTCTTATTGTAGCACAATTGGTGCGCCACCCTGTAGATCATAGACCATTTTTCACATTTAGGCAAATGCTGAAAAAGACCAAAGGAATTCCTAAGTCTAAGAATCATAATTTGTTCATCTACTTCAAGGAGGCGTATCCATAGCAAATATAAGCACCTTTCAACAAATACTCTTTGGTCCTGCATGCATGAAAGGCGAATGCCTCAGCCATATCGAGTGAATGAACATTAATGCTCTGGGAAAAATAATCTACGAATACCCGCCTTCAGGTTGAGACGACAAGGAAGACTGCACCATCGGATTAAGAATCAAGTGATGGCGGTTGACAGAGCGTATAAATTGAATGATTGGAAAAACATTCAAGGATAAAATGTCTCAGGCAGAGACCCTCGGTAGTGGGAGCCCGTTAAGTAAAGTAAGTCACTTTATATGATGCTCTGGATGGTTTTCGAATTGGGGAAAGATAATCACCCATATCGAGGTATCGGTTCGAAAGCAAATTTTCTCCGATATGTTCGAAATCGGAGAATTTTCTACCGAGGTATCTGCGCCGATTAGCATTTCGAACCGGGGGGTTATTCCGTAACTTTGAAAACGATTATCACTCAGACGGTAGTCGAGACCTCATGAGCAATCGCTCAATAATCGTAAAGTGATATCGCCGACAACAAAAACAACTATTGATCTTGCGTGATGCAAGATGTACCGTCGAAATTTTATCGTCAAACGATAGTTACTTTACGGAATTAGGGCCCAGGTCTTCTGACGAAATATAACGCACATGATCGCGCATCAGTAACCATCCCATCTATCCTCCTTTTGGGAGGATGATCCTCCTTTTTGAACCAAAAATATCAAAAACCTCCAAACCTCCAAAAAAAAATAACTTGCTGGATGCTCGCGAGTATTTTCGAACAAAACAACCTAGGGGTTAAGCCAACAATCAAAAATCGTTCCCAAACGGCAGAGGAAGAATTCCCAAGATGGAGGTAACAGTGACATCTACGAAGTAAAAACTTACATGATCAAGTCTGACATATTCGGACAAAAGGACATACAAACATTTCAAGGGTTAGGGACCAAAAGACCAACGACATCGCTCAATTCCGTAGTGGATACTTATGGACCTATGTCTAGGTGTATCTAATAAATTTGAGGTAGCCCTACAGATTGTGGGTTGTGTTTGGGTTAACAATTCAAACATGGAAAACACCTATTTTTACGAAGCAACCAAAAGCCATGGAAATGACTGATTAAACGACCATACTAAATCTAAAAAGGACAACGACGTACGTATCTAAACCTGAATTTTAAGAATATTAAACAGAAGAAGTGCAGCTGAACAACAAGCGGAAGCGTTAAGCTTCTACTAAGTAGACATTACTACCATCCAAGAAATATGAGGAAGAAAAACTGTGACATTTACTAGGCCCGTGTTATGCTGAGCAGAAATAAGAACTTTTCGGATGTGGATAAGAATAGCAAGAAGTCGTATGGCTTAAAGACATAAGCAAACGTATTGTAACAATGCGTATAAGGGCCACATTTGCCAATATTCTCCGACGAAGATATGAGATGACATTGCTTAGGACTGTTTCTACCAGCTGATGGACAAACTTGTTAGCGACTACCAAAGTACGATTTTAAAATTGTGTATTCAGATCATATTCGCCGTTTGTTGTAGATAAATCCTTTGTAGATCTTCTTAAATTTTATATTCAACCCAAATAAATAAAAATGCTTTGTCATGGACCACCAGCTAGAGCTTCTCGATCCTCAAAAACGAGTAATGGCACAAAAACGAATGACTGCACGTGGCCGAGCTCAGGGGCGGATCCAAAAGCTAAAGCAAAACGCGAAGATGCAGCACGCCAAAAATCTCAAGCAGGTCAAGAAAATGATCTGCATGCGACCAGGGTCAGTCACCAGGAATCCGTACCTTAATTTTATTCGAGAATTTCGGAAAAAAAATTGCGACCTTTCGTTTACCAAAATGGGAGCCGAAGCTGGCAGATGCTAGACGACTATTAACGAATCAGAACGAAAAGTCTATCAGCAAATGGCCGAAAAAGTTCGTCCCGACCACAATATGGTGTGTATGCGACCAGGTCCAGTCACTAGGAATCCTTACTTGAATTTATATTCGAGAAATTCCGAAAAAAGAATTGTGACCTCTCGTTTACCGAAATGGGGAGGCAAGCTGGCAAACGTTGGAGAGCTATGAATGCAGAAGAACGCAAAGTTTACGAACAACAGGCTCAATCAACACCGAAAAAGCAAAGAAGGCGAAGGTCCCAGTTAGGAGATAAATTCGGTAGAAATTTGTAAAGGATTTTATAATTTATTTTTTGTTCCTAAAAATTTAAGGAAATTGAAAAAATGTTAAAAACTGTAGTTTTGAAAAAAAATCATTAAAATTATTGAACAACAACAACATACAATATTTTTATCAGTATTATCTGAAAACACAGCCAACATGACACCACGTACTACACGTGTCACCTCGATATCCATAAATGGAAATGGCGGTCTTGAGATTGACAAAGGTTGAACCAAATTGATCTCATTGCGATAGAGGAAAATCACGCATCCAGTTTTTGGATGTCCGAAAATTCCGAGGGGCTAACTAAATAGGACCACTACCTGCTTACAGCCAATTGGCAATGTAAGAATGCGGATATCCACCACGCCACAAAAAATGCGAAGTGGAATCGCAAGACCACACCTTTGCAAACCGCTTATTCCTCAATTTTTCAATTAATACCATTTCACCATAATGTCGGAGAACAATGGCGACGATATCAACTATCCATCTGATCGGCTAAATATATTGATCGATCTTCCTTTCATCCTCCTTTTGGAAAAAAAATTCTTTTTGGTAAAATTTTAAGGAAAACCCTCCTTTTTGACAAAATTGAGATGGGATGGTAACACATCAGTGAAATGCCTTAAGTTAACAATTGTTGACAGCTATAAGTTGAATTTCGTCCGAACTAGTCCGAAGAAAACTAAACGAATGCGAATGTAAGCTGTTTTTTTTTTTTTTTTTTTTTTGTTCCGCAGCGGATATCTCCAAAGGAAATTGGAGGAAATTGAGATGACTTTCGTTTCGGAAATTAGCCACACGGATACTTAGATAGGGGTAAATAGATATTGTTGCCTTACAACGGATCCCCTGTTCCTTCTCATGATTGAACCACATGATTAGTTGGCCCATCCAAAAATTATAAATTGCAAGAGCATCGTCGCGTCGTAACTTTGCTTGTATTTCTGAGTCAGTTGGACCTTGTAATCCAAAGAGATCAGTGCGAGTTCAAATTCTTGGATTCTGGGGCACATTCTCAATAGCACGGAAAATCGGTTTAATTCGCGGAATTGTATTATTATATTTCTAAAATGATTCGATTTTATTGAAAGCTATATGTGTATAGGTGACGGATTGCTGGAGGATACAATCCGTGTGGAAAAAAAAAAATGAAAAAATGTGAACTGTCAAATTTTTCAATAAATAATTGGAAGATTGGAAATCGGAATTAAAGAAACAGGGAAGCACTGGAAATATATTTTTGCTTTTAAAAGAAAGGAAAGCCAAGATTTTCGAAATTTAAGTTTCGCGTTAAAAGTGATTCGCCGCGCATTTGGTAACTAACTAGCCCCCAGGTGACAGAATCAATACTTTCAGACATGTACCCAAGACGAAAATTAGGAATACTTGTATTTACCATGCTAACATTGTTTAAAACGTGATTGCTGCTGTATTGAAATGTACACTTCCAGTGATATTTCGAAACATCGATCTTTTCGTAAAAAGTTTTCCATATTTTCCAATGGCGTTTATGACATTTCATTTCGGAAAGATCTGCGGTTCTAAAAATTTGTAGACTCCACATGAGTTGTCAACGTGAAAAGAACATGTAGTTCAAAAATAAACTAGAAGACCTTATAAGTCTCATGGTTAATTGGTTTGGTGGTCTAATCTGAAAAAAATAACTTACAATTGATAAACAAACAAAAGACATTTTTTTCTGATTCTATATTAAGGTAAAGTAAGCAACAATACTTCAAAAATGGGCATTACTGCCAACTCCACTAAAAAAACTGCAATCCACAACATAACGTCGTTTGCTATCTAAAGTCAGAGTTAACAAATATCTGCTAGTATGGCCCAAACACTACTATTCTACCGAAGAAGCAATAAACTAGTAAGCAACTTTAATGTTTTCCAAAGCATTTATTAAATTTACAATTCCTTACAATTTTGTTTTTTACAAAATGCTAAACAAAAATCTAAAAAAAAAAATCTCGTTTATATTCGAACACCTATCGCACTGCTTTTTTCTTAGCATTACTCGAAGAGCAAGAATTAATTACGAAAAAAAAAATATTTTTTTTATTTTTTTAAATCGAATTGGAAGACTTTAGAGAAAATGTTTACACTACACAACTCACCATTGGGCGATAACCTGCACCAGTTGTTGCCGCCATGGGTTGTGGTGTCCAATTAGCACCTGGCTTCGCTGTATTTTTAGGCGAATTCCACTGCACGGGTCTGCAATAGCACGAGGAGGAGACATATCAGTATCAGAAGGACATCGTTAAGCAATTTTGTTTTTTTTTTTTGTGATTTTTTTAAAACTGTTTGACTACTCACTTTGCACTTCCCGATTTATTTATATTTAAATTATCTACCAGCGACATAAGCGAACTGTCCAGATCACCAGTGAGAATTTTTCCAGTTGAGGCTGGTTGCGCGGCACCTTGTCCTTGGAGCTGCTGCTGTTGTTGCTGTTGCTGGAAACCGCCTGCACCTGTAGCAACAACATCAGATTGATTCGGTAAGGCGGACATGGCGGACATGCTACTGCCCGCAGTATTGCCGGGCTTCAATACATCACCCAATGCATCGAAGCCTTACATACATAGTATTTATGTGTGTGTGCGTGTATTTGAATGTTTTTTTTTTTTATTTTAATTACCGATTTTTTGTGGTTGTTACGCGTATGTACATAGTATGGAGCCGCCCCATAGTTAGTCAGAACGAAACAAGGTTTAGTTGTTTTTTTATAGATTTATGAGGCGATGTTATCCGAAGAACCATCACAAGGATCAGATCAGAAGATGATGTGTGTCGAGAGAGGCGGTTCGTTATAGTTATGTGCATGTTACCACCACAAAGGCACGCGCGTATTGGTTTTGTTTTGAAAATTTCATTAAATATAGACGAATGGAAAAAAATAAACAAAATTCCATATTAGTTACCGTGAGGATAGAGAGAAAGCGAATAATGTGGATTAGTGGACCTAAACCATGTTAGCAAGCACAAGTATTACAGTATACATTCAAGGCGGTTGCAAACATTGTGCACAAAACTATACAGAGAGCGATTGAGTCGGTTAGTTAGTAAAAGCTTTTTTTTTTTTTTGAGTGGCCATTTTTTAGTGCACTTTAGAATTACCCACTACCAAATGCAAAGTCCTTGTTTTACAATAAACAAATAAAAAAACATTTTGAACGGTTAAGACAGCAAATTTACGAATACAACGTGGCAAGTACCTCAAGAACTATATTAATGCAGCAAGTATACATTCAAGATAAGCGTTTTGATTTCTGTTATCGATCCTGGCTACATGTACATAAGACACATTCAACTACAAGTCATAAAATTGCAAAACAAAAAATTGAAAATTTAACAAATTTTGTGTTTTATAATTTTATCGGGATTGGTATTTTGTATAGAGAAGTTTTTCGGTTACCAGGGAGTTTGGTATTCGTGGAATGAGATGAAATAATGATTTTTTTTTAAACAGCCAATTGAAACAAGCAAAATAGACTCAATGCAATGGATGTGGATGATTTTGAAACGAGTTTGATGCAATGATATCCCAAAAGTTAGTGCTGTCAAATAAACTGTCCGTGAGAATGGGTTTAGTCCTGTTTTCAGGATCACGAATGATGTTTTAAGCAATTATTGTCGAAGTTTTGAAAGCTCAATATTAAAATTGAACCTACATGGTTAGGTTAGGCTAGATTGCAGTGGCTGCACGCGATCCGCGTACACACTTAGATCATAAAGGTCTACGTGGATTCATTGACTTCCCTATATTCGTTCGCCTAATTGAACCATTCAGAGCTAACTTTGTAGCGTCAGAAACCTCCTGACACTGATACTACAGCCAGCTCACCTAGATTATCGATGATTGGTCTCCCATGTGAAGTTTCCTTTTTGCTGAGAGAGCTGGGCAAGGAAGGTGAGTAATTTTTCCTCCTCTTCCTCATCCAAGCAGATTCTACAAAAATCATTTCTGAAAATGCCTTGTCTTTTTGCGTGTAGGCCTATAGGACAGTGTCCTGTGAGGACACCGATTATGGTGCTGATGTTTGATCTGTTCACCATTGTTAAGCAGATGGAGGGCTTCTGGTTAAAGCGTGCCGTTTATCCATCAGCGGTTTGCTTCCTTGATATCATCAGTAATTTACAGGTAGCGAGGGGCATACCTTACATATTTACTCGAGGTAGAATGTCAAGGGTAGTGCCCTGTCTGGCAAGCTCATCTGCCTTGCAATTCCCTGGGTACTCATTCCGTAACTTGCAAAATGATTATCGTTGACGATAGTAGGAGACTTTCTGTGATTTATATACATGTGCACATACACAATATAAAATTTACAGTCTGCGTACCTAGCAAGTCTCCTACAATATCGTCAACGATAATCATTTTAAAAGTTACGGAATGAGTAAAAGAGGTTAATGGTAACATGCTCCGCCATCTCGTTAACAGACAGTCGGCATTCGTGCGCTGATTTCGAGATGAACGAGATTGCTTCCAGGGATTTGATTGCCTCTTGGCTGTCGCTGAAGATGGTAATATGCTTCGTGGATATTACATTCCTTTTCAAGAAGCCTTTGACTGCCATGATTTTCGCCTGGAAAACGCTACAAGGATCGGGAAGGCGAAAGGATATGCTTAGGTTAAGCATTTTGGAGAAAACACCTCCACCCACTTCAGATTCTTTTTTAGACCCATCCGTGTCGATGTGAACTGAGTTATTGGTTTCGATCGAATCCGACTCCCATTCAAGGCTACTGGGAATGGTTGTCCTGAAGTTATGCTCAAAACTGAGTTGGGTAGCGGTGTTGTCGGCGTTGTAATGTTAAGGTGATTCGGAATCATTGTGTGTTCAAACTGATTGTGTGTCGATTATGGCGAGGCTCTCAGTCTCGCAGCTGCACAAGCTGCGGTCTGTTTGCCGTATATATCTAGGGGCACTAGATGTAGGATAGCATCTTCCAGTTCAGTTTCTTATCCAAAACCAGACCCAGGTATTTGGATGATTCTGCGAACTTGAGACTGACGCCAATAATTTTGGGAGGGTCAAACTGTGGGACTTTGTATTTCCTTATGAAAAGGATATAGTAAATAAGCCATTTTGTAATAGATCTCTAAGGGTATTAGGATGATACAGCTATTGCCACGTCATCTGCGTAGACAATCACTTTGCATCACTCTCTTTACTAGATTCAAGAGAAGAGGAGACAGAACTCTCCCTTGTGAGGTGCCACAGCTAACAGATAAACGTGCGGTTGAGATGCCAAGATTTGTGTTAATAATTCTGCCTTTGAGTAGCTGATTTATTATCACTCCTAGCGAGTCATCAAAATTTAAATCCGAGAATGCTCCTTCTAACGGGTCCGCCATCTAACGTTTTTTTTTTCAACTAGTGCTTATTTCGTGAATGGTAACACTTAGCTCATGTCTGATTTGACAGATAATTAGTTTTATCCTTCCGCTGAACGAATATGGTTGTGTATACGCTTGAACAACGCTGGGAAATATTGCGACATTACTTTGAAAATCATGGTAATATTGCAGAATGTGTGCGAAAATGGCGTACGGATTTTGGAAGAGGAGAAGCACCGTCAGCTCCGTATGTTCGTTATCTTGTGAAAAAAGTGAAAGAAACTGTCATCCTCATCGATAAACCAAAGCGTGAAAAGCCAAAAACAGTGCGTACACACGAGAATATTGCTGCTGTGGCAGAAAGTGTGCGTGAAGCGCCATCAACATTTCAACAATTCACCGTCGTTCTCAACAACTGAACATTTCGGATACATCATTGAGACGAATTTTGCATAAAGACCTTGGTATGACGCCATACAAAGTCCAATGCGTTTTCGCTTCGCTAAGTGGGCCTTAGAGAAGATGCCGATTTTGCCAAAAAATTATCTTTTCAGATGTAGCTCATTTGGATCTTGGCGGGTATGAAACCAAGCAAAATTGTCGCATTTGGGGCACAGAAAACCAGCACGCATACATTGAAAAGCCGATACACCCAAAACGAGTCACTGTTTGGTGCGGATTTTGGTCCAGAGGCATAATTGGGTCATTTTTCTTCGAAAATGAGCAAGGAGTGGCCGTTACAGTCAATGGCGATCGTTATCGGGTCATTTTGAACGAATTTTTGTTCACAAAAATTGAAGAGGAGGATATTGGCAACATTTGGTTTCAACAGGACGGCGCTACGTTCCACACAGCCGAAGCTACACTCGATGTTTTGCGCCCTGTTTTTGAAAATCTCATTATCAGCCGCAGAGCTGATGTCATTTGGCCACCTCGGAGCTGCGATTTGACACCGTTGGACTATTATTTGTGGGGTGCCGTAAAAGATAAGTGTTACGCCGACAAGCCAGAGACAATTGACGCTTTAAAGGACAATATTCGTGAAGCCATTGGTGAAATACAGCTGCACACAATCGATAATGTGCTTAAAAATTGGACCGATCGTGTAAGCTACTGCATGGCCAGCCGAGGCAGCCATTTGAATGAAATTATTTTCCAATATTAACCGGAAGGATTGTACTTTCAAATAAAAAAAGAAAATTGAGAAAATATTCAGTAGTTTTTTTTTATAGCATTTTCAAAAAAAAAGTTATTTGGCGGACCCTTTATTAATATTAAGCGTAAAATACACGACTAAAAAATAGAAATTGCACAAAATTAAAAAAAAAATTAATACACGTAACCTTCAAATACTGACCGCGCGCTTCGCAAACCTACACAAATAAACTTTTTCAGCCTTATTCATAAACTCATTATAAGGTGTGTATAAAGTTATGCACTCCTTGAAATGCCTCGAAACGCAAAAACCTTATTCATAAAACTTTTATAACGTTGAATTGAGGCTGCACATCCTAAACGCGTCTGATGGTTGAATAGTGGCTGTACAAGGATATTTTATTTATTTTTATTTCTGTATACACAGACGGCTGAGCATCAGGGTTACCAAAGGTTAAATTGTAAGTTGAAAAAAATCAAATATATTTTAGCAGTTGTGTTTCACTGTTTAATTTGTTCAAATGGTAATTCTTCTTTACCTGCACCTCAACATAGTAAATGATGTTATCGAGTCAACATAAGTCATCAATATGTTATAAAAATGTAGAAAATAAAATTATCACCATAAGTTTCGCAACCATAAAAATGATCCCTTGGTAACTCTGCCGAGCTTTTTGGTATTTTATTTGACACAAACCCTGTATTACTACTATGGATGGGGAAATATGTTATGAATAAGAAGTTGATCGACCCTGAATAGAGGCTGTATAAATACTTATGCAATGTATAACTATACAACCGTTGAGATGTGTTTTAGTGAAATCTAATGAATACGGCGGTTTTGTTTTTAAAGAAAACAGCTTATAATGTTGTAACTGAATTTTGACGTATTTGCCACATATAAGATCAAAACAAGATCCCTACGATAACACTTACCATTAAGAGCTTTTTTTCTAAGCTCTAAAAACAAAAGCTTCTCAACAGAACCCCAAACAGACACTGCTGGTAACTCTGAATTCACTGATGCACTGGACATCAATTTAATATGGGATCGAATAGCAGCAGCCACAGCGGAAGCCAATTAGCGCACACTCAGATGTGGACTGAATAAGACATATTGGATATACGTCCAATGCAATTGCAATTCACTGGCGGGTAAACACTTTTTATAGTGCTTGCACACCGAATCATAAACTGAGTTTTTGGCAAAAAGTTTACGTAAACCACTGGATGCTTTCGCACCGACTCTGACCAGGTTTCGTTTGACATTTCAATCAGCTGTGAATTGTGATACTAGCTGCAACATTTGTGTCTGAAAATATTGTTCTGAAATTATATTCTGAAAAAAAAACATTTGTTTTGACAGCGAGTTCATCAGCTGTTTTGTGCGACGTGTGGAACACGTGTAGAATGTATGAAAAGGTGTGTTCTTTCCAACCACCTGCAACGTGATGACGTCTGCGAAGTGGTTATGAGAAGGTTACGTCGTAACCTACTAGGTTTTGAGAACTGACAATGTATGGGAAAACTCGGTTTTCGATGAAGGTTTCAGGTGTTTTTGCGAAAACTCAGTTTATGATCCGGTGTGTAAGCACTATTATGTGGGGTTTCTTTCAATTTAGTATGGTGCAAAAATATGGAGAAACTGATTTTGAAAAACCTTCCCCATAAAACGCCAATTTATGTTGGACAGAGTATATGAGGTTGGTCTCAAAACGAATTCAATGTCAGGGTCCCAACAAGTGAACACATGTTTTAGCCATCATACTACCTATTTATCTTACTTCCGTATTAATAAACGCTGATAGGCAAATCGGTGATTAACTTTTGAGATTTGTGCGAGTTTATCTTACGGGACAAACTGTTATGTTAGTCATTGATTAATAATCAGTGTTTATTAATATGGAGGTAAGTGTTTAGTTGTGACATTATTGCAATTTAGTGTTTTCTAGTTTTCCCAATAAATATAACTTAAATTGAAAAAACGTATTTTTTTCCAACTTTTACAAAACTGATCAAAGTGTGCAACCTTTAAACATTATCAATTTTTTTTTAAATTTGGTATTAATACCTTCTACAAGGTGGCGCAAAATTAATCCTCCTATCAGAAAATGCTTTAAATTTTGCGATTGGCCCCTAATGTCAGTTCTGTTTTGACATTTATGTAGTAATGCGAAATACACGTTAATAAACAATGTTACGCTACACTGCTCCAGAACGCGGAATATTGGTGACTATTTATTTGAGCAATAATCGGTCGGTGACTTTGGCACAACGTGAATTTCGTCGCAGATTTCCTAGCCGTCCAACGCCTACTGGTGAAACACTGCGACGTTTAGCCCCTCGCCTCGAAGAGACTGGCACAACACGAGATGCTGCCAGGCTTGGCAGACCCCGGAGTAGCCGTTCTACAGAGAATATTGCTGCTGTAGCCGAAGATGTCATGGAAGCGCCGTCGACATCGACCAGACACAAATGGGTATCAGTCGACGGTCTTTACAGCGAATTTTGGTACATGATTTGAAGATGTTTCCGTACAAAGTCCAGACGGTGCATCATCTGTTAGCTGCTGACCGCCAATCGCGTCTAACATACGCTCAAGCCATCCTTAATCACCACCAAGAGGAAGATGATTTTTCATCAAAAATAATCATGAGTGATGAGGCCCATTTCCATCTTAGCGGGTACGTAAATAAGCAAAATTTACGCTTCTGGGGCACTGAAAATCCGCGTGTAACCCACGAAGAGCCATTACACCCGCTCAAAGTCACTGTATGGTGTGCTGTTTTCGCTGGAGGAGTCATCGGACCTTTTTTCTTCGAAGACGTCGCGGGCCAAACGGTTACTGTGAATGGTGAGCGCTACAGAGCAATGATCAACGAGTTCTTTTTGCCACAACTTGATGAATTGGGATTGGAAAACATGTGGTTCCAACAGGACGGTGCAACGGCACACACTGCACGTGCCACAACCGATATGCTGAAGGATGCATTTCCCGGGCGCCTAATCTCCCGTTTTGGCGATTTGCACTGGCAACCAAGATCGCCTGATTTGACCGCTCCAGACTTCTGTTTGTGGGGCTTTTTGAAGTCGCGGGTTTATGTCAACAAGCCTCAGACTCTTGCAGCTCTTAAAGACAATATCCGTCAAGAATGTGAGGACCTATCGCCGGAAGTTTAAGTGATGGAAAATTCCATAAAAAGGGCTCAAATGACAGTCAACTGTGGCGGCGGCCATTTACATGACATCATATTCTCGACTTGATGTAAAAAAAATTAAAAGACCAAATAAAAATAATCCACAAGAAGAATCAAAGTTTTTCATTTTTTTTTAATTACAGCCAATAAACATCGGAAGGTTATTTTTGCGCCACCTTGTACATCACTAAGACTCAAGGCGTAAGCAAAGTCTGCAAAAATTTAAAAAAAAAAAAATATTTTTTCCTTACAAAATGAATCACCCTAATATACAACATACAATAATGCATCCTTCTGGAAAAAATACCCCTCTTCCAGTCCTAAATGTGTGTATGACCAGACCACCTATACAAAATACCAACCATTTAAATCCGAATTTCAATTTGAACACAAAAACAACAAACGAAAAGCAAAGAACATAACAAAAACAAAAAAACTTAAAGGCAACAAACCAAACCAAAAAAAAAAAAAGAAACAAAAAAATTAAGCTTTGGCAAAACATTGGAATTTGGTAAGACCTCCATGTTCCATGCCAACAAAATTTTGCGACTTTGGTGCACAACCAGCATAGCTTGCGTTCGAAACAACACCAACATCAGCGGCGGCAGAGACGGAGACGACAACAGACACATCCTCGATTGCTATTAAGGTTTGTGATTGCAACTGTGGAAGAGGTGATTCTCTCATAATGCCATCATTGCCAGATACATCGACTGGCGTGGAAGTGGCGCCCAATAAAACTTTTGGCGGCTGCTGAGATGAATGCTTCACCTCTTCCACAGTAGTGCAGCGCTTTAGTGTATTTGAAGGCTTTGCCTCTTCACCTGGTGGTGCATAATATTGTGGCTGCTGATAATGTTGCTGTGGCTGTTGCTGTTGAAGTTGAGGTTGAAAACTGGTATATTCCTGTGGAACAGAATGCATGTCATCCGCTGCATCAAAGAATGGATTTGGCAATATTGCAGATTGTCTGGCTGAGAGATCCATTGTGTTGTTGGCGCCGACGACGGTGGCAGCAGCTTGGAAATATGTTCACATAATTAAATTAAAATATAGAAAACAGTTCGTCTTAACCCAGGTAAAGTGATGTGGATATTACGAGGTGTATTGTCTTTTGTTTGGATGTTCTTTTGTTCGTGGGTTGTAATACAGAATTTTTTTTTGATTTGAAAAGACAAAGGCTATGGACTTTAAGGTTCGTTTGTTAGCAAATTAAATAAATAGAAAGGTTTTGTTGTATATATACACAAAGTACAAAAATTAATAGAAATTAATAAATAAAGAGAAAAAATATTTATAAATAAATTTGTTAATAATGTTAGTGGTTCGTTGGTTAAGTATATATTTTTAGTTTTAGATACAGGGCTGAAAACACTAGGAAGCATGCGCTTAAATATTTATTTTACAAGTATATACGTTGGTTTGGTTAATTTATGCGCATCCCATTTTTTTCCGAATAATATTCAAGTTTGTTATGATAATAATTTTGTTTAGCGGTTATTTTATAACATTTATATAACATTCAGCTAATCAAAATAATTCTTTTTTTTGTTTATACGACAAGCAAAAGAGTAGGTAACTCACCTGTTGGTTCTGTGTTTCCGAATACCGATGAGAAGTTACTGTCCGAGACGAAAGCATTTGCAACTGATCCCTGACCTGTAGCCGAGCCATTGAAACCTGATTGTGTTGTAAAAAGAGATGACGTTGAGTATCCTAGAAATTGTTTTTGAAATAAAACAAAAAACCAAAAGAAAATAAAAATCATACCAAATTAAAACAAATAAAAAGGAAGAAAGTAAATTAAGTAAAATAATCTCTTATATGGGTTAAGCAAATATTTCCAAAGAAAAATACAATAAATAGTTGCAGTCATGTTGTTTTTTTTTTAATTTAATTAGTACGCACTAAAGGTTTTTATGAATACCATAATGATGTTTGAGTACAGCACAAATAAAGGAGAAGAAAACAGGATATACCGATGTGCAAAAAAAAACAAATTTTGGGGGCAACAGGCTCGTTAGTAAACAGGGCCCAGATTTTTTCTATTATACTGGGTGTTTTTTTTTTTTAGAGGTATAGAACTTCCGATAGGGATAACTATCAAACTAGCTGTCATACTTATGAAGTATCTTTGACATGGATATGGATCATGTGGGAAACGCGAAAAAAAAATGGTATTTTACTTCGGAAGTTAATGGTATCTTGTTATATGTTTTTATGTCTGTTTTACCCTAAATCTATCCTTTTTAACCTTGAACAACTCCTTAAGTGAATATTCCTATGTACCTACACTCCCCTGCAAGGAAAAGGTATCACGACATAAAAATATGAACAGAATAAATTTGCATGCAAGGACCTAGCATGGGAGAAATCGGCTAGACGTGCGATTTTTTTTCTCGCAGAGAGGAAAAATGGAGGAAAGAGATACATGCTGCCAATAGAAAGAGATAGAAGGAGTTCGGCCGCTCACAATTACCGCGAACAAAGGAAAAAATACGGTACCGCGTAATGTGATGCGGTCGAACAAAGGAATTGTGGGAGTACCACTCATTGAAGAGCGAGAGGTCGGATAGAAGAAGGGAGAAAAACCGTAGTCGCCGTGATAGAAAATCGGTCAAAACGGACAAGACGACAGTTGATTTTCTGAGAGCAACGAAACACGACGTCGTTTCAAACACGGTCATAAAACGTTCGTTCGAAAAAAAAATACGAAGACGTTCCGTTCCAAATACGTAAAAGTGAAAAAAAAAAAAAGAAATAAACGTGTGTTCAAAAGCAAAAAAAAAGAAACAAAAGTGAGAGGACGACAAAAATAACCTCCAATTGTTTGAGAAGTGGAAAACCCTCAATAAAAAGCCCCGACGATTCACCCCCACCGAAACACCAAGGGAAGTGCACCAAGCGCTCAAGGAACGTGCTCCGGCACCCAAAGAAAGTGCACAGGCACCCAAAGAAAGTGCACAGGTACCCAAAGAAAGTGCACAGACACCCAAAGAACGTGCACCCACCGACGCCCAAAGAAAGTGCTCCGACCGACACCCAAAGGAAGTGCAAGAAAGGCTCCCAAAACAACAGGGCAAAGAAACTCCGCACTGAAGACATCGAATACCCCAAGAAAGACAAGAAGACATCTAAGGAAGATACCCTTACCAACAAGAAGACATCTGAGGAAGATCCCCTTTACCACCAAGAAGACACGGACGTGAAACGAAAACTGGAATCAACACCCTTAATCCTTCCCAATCCCACCCTTAATCCATCAAATTTAACTATACTGGGAACTCAAAAAGACAAAAAAAAAAGCTAAATATACATTGTTAAAACAAAAAAACAAAGAAACAAAATCCTAGCTGTTTCACTATATATATGTATAATTAAAATTTCGTACAGGAACGTAATCGAGGTTACCCCATCGCATCGGGCCGGACGTGTGCACATCTCCGGACCAACCACCTCCAGAAAGAGGGTTTTCCAACAAAAATAATTTGGTAAAATTGTAGTTTACCAAAAATCGGTGAGTGAGAAAATTATCTCTTAATTTATTATACATATAAAACAAAATCTTGAACCAGCTATAGTACCATCTAATGAAACGGAAACAAAAATAAATCGCGTAGAACTTTTATAATTTTTTGATTTCCCAAATACAGTGAGCAAAGAAATAAAACAAAACATATATGTATGATCCATTCCCCCTCCCTTAGTATTAAGAAACAAAACATTTATAATGAATATAACATACCACATCGAAGTAAATTAAACATTTGAATTCTCCTTCAATGAAACTAAATCGCTCGTATTTATCTTTTTCCATTCGGAGTCGTAAGACCATGGGGTGCTAAGCGACATATAAGACGGAGATGATGTGGGCCTAAGGGCAGCGACCAGCCAAGGGGACTTAGACGTCCCGTAGGACATAAGGGGTAGCTACTCGAAAATGAGTGACCGTAGCTACCAAGGTGCCGGTAACACTAGTTACTGACATAGGGGTGGGTACACGAGGAGAGAACGTCACCATCTAGTTCTCTCCAACGGCCAATAGCAATCCTTGTAGATTCTTTTCCCTTTTTATTGGTTTGAATGCAGATACGTGTTAGGGATGAAATTTCGGGTTTCCTTTTTTTTTCTGAATCTCGATTACCACCTGAGAGAAGGCATGGAAGCATGGTAACACAGTTCGCTAATAGGTAGCAAGATCCCCCCCATTCCGACGAGCTGAGGACGGAGCTCCACTAGCATGCCTACCGCTGCTAATTGGTCGAACGCCCTCCCACTTTGCCCGGACTGGCCTCTTGCGATGCCTGTGGTTAAGAGGTCATATGGGTGACAGACGGTGGGAGGTTTATCTATCTTTGTTACCGCGGGACTATTTGAATATCAAGTTCGCAATAACAAATATTTCGTTACAATCAAAGCGATGCTTGAAACTCGCAAAATAACTGCTTCGTCAGCACTGACCTCAGTACCAGTAACAGCCGTTAAAGGCTGCCCTCAGGGAGGAGTACTCTCACCCCTACTATGGTCTCTGGTCGTCGATGACCTACTGAAAGACCTAAGTAATGCAGGCTTCAATATAATTGGATACGCCGATGACCTAGTCATCATTATTAGAGGCAAAGAACCAAACGAGGTTACAACACGTCTGCAAAACGCCCTTAAGATAGTCATAGATTGGTGTAGAAAAGAAACTCTTTCTATAAATCCCAGCAAGGCTTTCATCGTCCCTTTTATAAAAAAGGAGAAATGTAAGTCTTAGCCAAATCTCAATCAATGATACAAACATTGAGTACTCCAACGAAGTAAAATATGGAACCTGGAACTCCCACATAAACAGCAAAATTCAAAAACCAACCAAAGCTTTCTGGGCTTGCCGTAGAATGTATGGTAAAACTTGGGGAATCTCTCCAAAGACCACACACTGGATCTATACGATCATGGTCAGGCCCATTATAACATACGCTTCAATAGTATGGTGGAAAAAAGTCACCCAAAAAACAACCATGAATAAATTAAACAAGGTACAACGGCTTGCCTGTTTGGGCCCTACCGGAGCCTTGCGTACCTGTCCCACTGCGGCTATAGAACCTTAATAGGACTAACGCCCCTCCACATCTATATAAAAAAAGTGGCAATTCGCAGCTCAGCAAGTTTGACACAAGCGGAAGAGTTAAACTTTAGCAATAATTCATAACTAAATGAACTATTATCCGAACTTCCAGAACTTGACATGATCTGTGCGGTTACAGACCGCTTACCCAAGACACTTTGCTTCAACAAAAGATTCTCAACGGAGATCACAACCAGAGAAGCATGGGTTAATAACCCACCAAACTGCCAAAACGACCTAAAGTGGTATACGGATGGTTCTAAAATGTACTCAGGGGTAGGAGCTGGAATCCATGGACCAAATCGTAACGTTTCAATACTTATGGGAAAAAACCCCAGTGTATTCCATGTAGAGCTCCATGCCATCAAAGAATGCGCAAACCTAATACACAATTTAGGTATTAAAGGCGCCAACATCCATATATTCACGGACAGAAAAGCAGCTATAAAAGCCCTTAGCTCACATATTATTGACTCCAAATCAGTACTACACTGCTTTAATTCCCTCCAAAGACTTAGTTCCAGGAACAAAACCAGGTTATGGTGGGTCGCCGGACATAAGGTGATTGAAGGCAACGAAAAAGCTGATGAACTAGCCAGAAAAGGCTCGGAAACCCCTTTAATTGGACCCAAACTGGCTATAAAAAGCTGGGAACAAAACAATTGTAAGTCATACTGGGAGAACATCCCAGGCTTTAGACAGGCCAAAAGAGCTATTCAGCCCTTCAAAACAGATGCCAACAAGACACTAAAACTTCGCGGGCACGATATCAAGAACATAGTAGGCTACCTAACGGGTCACCACGGTCTGCGATATCACCTAAATAAAATGCATCTAGTCGACTCACCGGAGTGCAGACTATGTCTAGAAGAAGACGAAACAGCCTAACACATCATATGTGAATGCCCGCCCTTTACAGTATAAGAAGGCAATCCTTCTTCAAGGAAATATTAAGTACCGAAGAAGTAAAGAAATCCTCTGCTGAACGTATTATCAGCTACATTAGGAAAGTAGAAGCGCTACTAACCTAAACAGACATCTGACGGCAAGCACAATAGATCTTCTAGGTCGACGTGAATCTTAATGCTTAGGCAAGTCAGAATTAAAAACAAAAAAATCTTTGACTTTTATTTCAGTATGCTTTGGCAAATCACAATGGAAAGACTTAGAACAGAACAACGTGAAAATTTATTTCTAAATTTCGCCCGTAACGTGCGTTCAAAGAAGCCATCGCCGCTGTAGACGTGTGACAGATTCCTGGAATTTACTACTTGGAAAATTTTGAGAAAAGATCTTGGTCTACCTCCATATAAGGTACAACTGATGCTAGAATTGAAGCCAGCGGACCATCAATTGCGTAGTGCGTTTGGGCTGAGAATCAACTGGAAGTTAGACAAGATTTTTATCGTCAAATCATCTTCAGCGATGACGCTCATTTCTGGCTTTACGGGTATGTAAACAAGAAGAATTGTCATTTTTGGAGTGAGCACAATCCTCATGAGACTTTTGAGACTTGATTACATCCCGAAAAAATCACCGTTTGTTGTGGTTTACAAGCCAAAGGCTTCATCGGCCCAATATTCATTAAATCCGAAACCAGTGCCAACATTACAGTGAATGGCGAACGCTAATGTCATTAGAAATCATTTGGAGGAGATATGGTTCCAACAAGACAGCGCAACATGACATAAAGCGCGTGCAACCATGACTTTGTTGAGCCAAACGTTTGGTGAAGGAATCTTCTCAAGAAATTGACCTGGGCCCTCATTCCGTAAGGTGATTATCGTTTGAAGATAACATTTCGACGGTACATCTTGCATCACTTAAGGTCAATAGTCGTTTTTGCTGTCGGCGATATCACTTTATTTGCTTCACTTGGCTTTAACTTGGCAATGCATAGTGGTTGTAACTCTGACTACATATCAAATGTGCTTAGTTTCACCTCCAAGTGGTAACCGTCGGGTACTGGTCTCATCCAACCGGATTTGACCTGCTAAACGATAAGTGCGAGTATTGATAGCAAGACGTAAAACAGCAACACTATAATCACCCTGGTCAGAATGACACGGAATGAATACTCGGCTTGCTGTCCCAGACGAACCAAGATGAGCTGCTTCGACATATTCGGACAACAGGTTATCTACGAATCTCAAGGGTAAGTCAGGCCCCTTGAGCAGAGATGGTGGCGGATGAACCGAAAGGCCAACAACAGCGCTCAATCCCGTAGTGGATACTGATGGCCCAGTGTCCTAATGGGTATCTAATAAATTGGAACTGGCCCTCCAGGTTGGGGGTTGTGCTTTGGGTTAACTACCCACATATGATACGAAGCAACCAATAGCCACGGAAAGGACTGATCTTATTGTTGACGACCCTGCTAAACGAAAAGAGGACAACGACGTTCGTATCTGCACCTGGAATGTGAGAACACTAAACAGGAGAGGTGCAGGTGAAAAACTAGCGGAAGCCCTTAACTGCTAGACATTACTGCCATCCAGGAAATACGACGGGATGGGCCGGGCAAAAAGAGGATGAAAAACTGTGACAACTACTATGGACGTTGTTATAGTAAACAGAAACAGCGACTACTAGGATGCGGATTTGTTATAAGTGCCAGACTTAGGCAAGAAGTCTTATATTTCACGACATTAGCGAACGCATTGTAACAATCCGCATCAAGGCCAAATTCGCCAACATAAGCCTTATATGCGCTCACGCTCCGACGGAGGAAAAATATGATATAACTACGGATTGGTTCTACGAGCTCCTTGACAACCCTATGAGCTGGGAGATTTTAACGCAAAGGTAGGAAGTGAAGACATCTTTTGCAGTATTGTCGGAAAACGAAGTCTACACTACAACACGTTTGACAACTGACTTAGGCTAATTGACTTTGCTTCGAACGAAATGCCACTACAGCCAGCACACGGTTTCCTTACCTCGATATCCATAAGGGGACAAGAGGCACGCATCCAGTGTTTGGGATGTCCGAACATACCGAGGGGCTAAATCCGACTCGGACCACTACCTTGTTGCAGCCAAGGTAAGGATACGGATATCGACCAAGCCACAACAAACCAGAAATACTGCGAAAAAATTTAATGTCGAAAGACAAAGACCTTCGCGCAACGCGTATCCCTTAACCTATCGATTCACACCATACCACCAGCATCGAATGACAACGATGCCAACAAGCCATAAGAGTCGCAACTGATGTGCTAGGTTTCTTGCGTACACCAGCAAGAAACCTTTGGGGAATGCCGACAGATGCTCGCAGCCAAGAACGAGGCCTACAAGGCTAAGGTGCAAGTGAATACGAGAGCTGCCATTGAGTTCTATAGGCAACGAATAAGGGAAAAACACTGGCTTTTCAAAAAGAAGAAAAAAGAGCAAGAAAAGCGCGCGATCGAGGATATAGAGAAGTGCCAGGAACGAGGTGCTCCAGGAACGATTTTCGCAAGTAAAAAGGACATGAACAAGGAAATATCGTAGTTGAGACACAGTCGATGATGATGATATAGAAGAACCACTTCTGCAGACTGTTAAAGGGCGATGACGAACAACATTCCGCTTTCAGGTAGAACCAATCATTCAATACTGGCAACGACAGCGAAAACTGCCAACCACCCGACCTGAGTAAAGTGAGGATTGCAATATCTA
Organism: Rhingia campestris; assembly: GCA_932526625.1. NCBI lineage: Eukaryota > Metazoa > Arthropoda > Insecta > Diptera > Syrphidae > Rhingia > Rhingia campestris. The sequence continues at coordinate 33,159,684 of OW052183.1, forward strand.
AACTCAAGATTAATAAGGCTGCCGGTAATGACGGCCTTCTCGCTGAGCTTTATAAAGCCGGCGGAAATCCGTACCCGTGCCGGGTACGACTGATAATCAGCCTTACAGTTCCCTGGAATGTCACGATGCCCAGGCATCCAGCATAGGTGAATATTAAACTGCTCTGACATCTTTTGAAGAGATGAGCGGCAGTCCAGGGTTGTCTTTGAGTTTGTTGAGACTGATTCCAGGGATTTGATGACCGCTTTGGCTGTCTAAGAAAATCCTTGGCAGATATTACATACTCTTTCTGCGAAGATAAGGCTCTTTGATCGCCATGAGTTCCACCTGAACACGCCGCAATGTTTACAAAGACGGAAAAATATGCTGAGGTTTAGTCTGTCGGAGAAGACACCAGCAGCCACTCCGTCATTTGTTTTGGAGCCGTCGGTGTAAAAATTGATCGAGTCATTGTGTGCAGAAAAAAGAGCAAGGAAAGCGCGTGATGGAGGTCATAGAGAGGTGCCACGCCAGGAATGATGGTCGCAAGTTTTAATAAAGTGTAAAACGTCAATGCCAGGGGTACAAGGCGCGAACAGAGTCCTATCGAGATGAACAAGGAAATATCGTATATAAGACGCAGTCAATGCTGAGGATATGAAATAACTATTTCTGCAGACGGTTAAACGGCGATGACGAACAATCTCCCGCCGTCAGGCAGAACAAACCATTCAATATTGGCGACGACAGCGAAAAACTGACCTTAGTGAAGTGAGGATAAAGATATCTAAACTTAAGCTTAACACAGCTACCGGGAAAGACAGCCTTCCCTAAGCTAAGGACCGGGCTAATTGGAGAGGAATGTTGATTGAGACTCAGGTTCATTTTTTTTTTGGTCGATGTAAGATCAATCGGCCTAACATCAACTAAAAACTAAAAACACATTCTATCTAGTTGAGCTATTTTTAAAATAAAAAATTGTACTTTCCCAGTCCCCCATAGAAATAGAGTTAAGCAAAAAATATCAAGAGAATCAAGATTAGTAGTAAAAATTATAGAAAAAAAGAGCAAACAAATAAAAACAAAATCAAAAATAATAACTACCGTTATTCAGCCAAATATTATTAGCACCTGGACCTCCTGCTGCAACCGGAGCTGGAGCTGCTGATGAATCGAACATATCAGCGAATGGATTACCCAACTGCAAGAGATCATCGGAAGCTTTTGTGGTGCTCGTCGCTGGTGCACTCGTTCCAGATGATACCCCAAAGAGATCAACAATCGGTGCATTGCCCTGTGAAGCTGGTGGCGATGACAAGAATGGATTCGTCAGAGCATTAGCAGCAGCACCTCCACTCCCGCTGGGTGATGAAACTTTTGACTAAAAGAAAACGAAATTGTGTTTCAAATTATTAAAAAAAAACCGATTTCCATAATTAAGACGTGATTGAGAGGGAAAAACTTACTTTGTACTGGTTCATGGCGGCTTCTTCTTCGGCTAAAGCTTGAGCTTTAATACTGTCATCGATACCATTGGTGTTGTCGAATTTACTTGATGCAGCCGCAGTGCCAAACGAAGAGCTAGTAGAAGATAGGGCAGACACAGCACTCTTTACGTTCTTTTGGTTGCTACTTTTGTTTGTTTGAAGTTTTTTTTTAAACAATTTATCAATTATTTTGCAAAAGTCCGTGGTAACGATTGTGCGAGTGATTCGATTGATTTTTTTTTTTACAGAAACAAAATTAAAATTTTAACAAAAGTAAAATATTTTTTTTTTATTTCATAATCAAAGCATAATGCAACCAAAATCACATAACGGAAGGTTTAAGGAAGAGGAGGATACGGAAGTATTTTTGGTTGTTTAAAAAAAAAATAATTTAAAAAAAAAATATAACGAATGGGGGTGTTAATCGAATTAGCAAAACAGGAAAGAGTGGTTAGAAAAAGAAGTGATATGAGGGAAGAAAAAAAGACGAAAGAAAATATTATAGATTACTAAATTGTTCTACAAATAAATATGCAAAAATGTTCTACTACAAGTTCATACATTTATAAAAAATTTACTTTTACTACACAAGTAAACAAAAATGTTCTACAGGAAAATCAAGGAAGGTGGGTATACGTACAAAATAAACTAAGAAAATAGATGCTCAGCTACTATTTTTATTGGGAAATTAAAATTACAATGACAAGAGGTTTGGCGCTTAGGAACTTACGGTCCTTGCAGGAATCGTTTCTTAGTAATTTAAAATACACAACAACATGTAATAGTACGTTTCCACCAAGTCAAAAAGTGTCGTTTCAGTGAAATTCGTGATTTCAGCCGAAATGCTATATAATCCGCCATACAATTTCACATTCAAGAGCGCTGAGTTTGGCTGAAATTCATCTTACAGTCCTACAAAATTAGTATTTTCCCCGATAAAGAAGGCTGCCAATGTACTTCATATGTAGTAGATCTTCTTTATTTATTTATTTTTTTGCATGCATCAGCATTAACCTCCAGGTTGGGGGTTGTGCTTTGGGTTAACTACCCACCCAAGGAAAAAACCATTGTTACGAAGCAACCTCGGAAGGGACTGATATTATTGTTGACGACCCTGCTAAACGAAAAAAGGACAACGACGTTCGTATCTGCACCTGGATTGTGAGAACATTAAACAGGAGAGGTACAGGCAAACAACTAGCGGAAACCCTAAACTGTTACAAAGCAGACATTACTGCCATCCAGGAAATACGATGGGATGGACCGTGGGATGAAAAACTATGACATCTCCTATGGACCTGGGCCGTGTGATAGTGAACAGAAACAGCGACTATTCGGGTGCGGATTCGTTATAAGTTCCAGACTTAGGCAAGAAGTCTTATATTTCCAAGACATTAGCGAACGCTTTGTAACAATCCGCATTAAGGCCAAATTCGCTAACATAAGCCTTATATGCGCTGAGGTTGCTAGCAATCGCTGAAGCGGTTCATTTGGTGTCAATAATAGAAATAACGGGTGATCCAAGTAGAGATACTTTTTTCAATAGCCTTTTTTGACAGATCACGTGTGAGTCGTGTCATGCTGTCATGTTATTTTTGTTTAGTATTGTTTGGCATTTCATAATGGAAAGACTTACGCGTGAACAACGTTTACAAATTGTTCAACTTTATTATGAAAATTCACGTTCTGTGAGGAATGTGTTTCGTGCACTTCGCTCAACTTATGGTCAACATAATCGGCCTACTGAGCGTACTATTCGCAACACCATCACCCATTTTGAGACCCAGCATTCATTATTGGATAATATTCGACCGAATAGACCACGTCCAGCACGCTGTGAAGAAAATATAGCGGCCGTAGCTGAGAGTGTACACGAAGACCGTAGAGAGTCGATTCGGCGCCGTTCGTGCCATGATAACCGACTATTTGATGCCTGAAATTGAAGCTCGTGATCTCGGCGACATTTGGTTTCAGCAAGACGGCGCCACTTCCCACACATCGCATCAATCAATGGACTTATTGAGAGAACATTTCGGTGAGCACATAATTTCACGTTTTGGGCCGGTCGATTGGCCACCAAGGTCGTGTGATATCACACCGTTAGACTTTTTCCTGTGGGGATATGTAAAGTCAAAAGCTTATGCCGACAAACCCGCTTCGATTCAGGCCTTGGAGGAAAACATCACGCGTGTCATTCGCCAGTTACCAGTCGAAATGCTCGAACGAGTGATCGAAAATTGGACTCAACGGATGGACCACCTGCGACGTAGCAACGGCCAACATTTGATAGACATAATCTTCAAAAAATAAATGCCAAAGAATGTTCTTTCAAATGATAATAAACATTCTCCATTAAATTTGTAATTTTCTGTGTTTTTTTCTTTAAAAAAGTAGGGAACCTCGAAATGGATCACCCTTTACCACACAGTGATATCACCATATTCATTGACAGACAAGCACCTATAAAAGCATTATCTGCTATCGAAATTAAATCAAACCTAGTTAGCCGCTGTCGCGAAGAGCTCAAGGTTCTCTGCTCACAGCATAATCCTGATCTCTGCTAGGTCCCTGGTCACAGGGACATAAACGGCAACGAGATGGCCGACGAACTGGCAAGAAATGGATCTGCTACATCATGACCAGGCACTACAAGAACTTTCCGATATTCCATTACCCTATCTTTACAGGTTCCTATGAACATCAGGATGGCTGGATAGAGTGGAGTAAACCAAAGTAACAATAAGGAGGACGTAATCCCACCAAGGGTATCACAATGGGTCCACATGGACCTAAGTGTGGCGGAATGGAGGATCCTCTACTCCACCTAACCTATATGCGCTCACGCTCTGACGGAGAAAAGAGATGATATGTCTAAGGATTGCTTCTACGAGCTCCTTGACAAAACCTATGAGCGACTATTGAAGAACGAAGACATCTTTAGCTGTATTGTCGGAAAATATAGCCTACACGACAAGACGTCTGGTAAAGGACTTAGCCTAATTGACTTCGCTTCGAACGAAATGCCACTATATCCAGCACACGGTTTCCTCACCTCGATATCCATTAGGGGACATGGCGGTCTCCAGATCAACGAACAGTCAACCAAATTGATCACATTGCGTAGAAAAGTCGCACGCATCCAGTATTTTGGATGTCCGAACATACCGAGGGGCTAACATCGACTCGGACCACTACCTTGTTGCAGCCAAGGTAAGGATACGGATATCCACCAAGCCACAACAAACCAAAAATACTTTAATGTCGAAAGACCAAGGCCTTCGCGCAACGCGTATCCCTTAACCTCTCGATTCACACCATACCACCAGCATCGAATGACAACGATGCCAACAAGCCATTAGAGTCGCAACTGATGTGCTTGGTTTCTGGCGTCCACCAGCAAGAAACCTTTGTGGAATGCCGATAGATGCTCGCAGCCAAGATACAAAGCTCGAATAGAATCCTGTCGAGATGAACAAGGAAATATCGTAGTTGAGAGACAGTCGATGCTGAGGATATGAAAGAACCACTTCTGCAGACTGTTAAACGGCGATGACGAACAATATTCCGCTGTCAGGCAGAACGAACCATTTAATATTGGCAACGACAGCGAAAACTGCCAACCACCCGACCTAAGTAAAGTGAGGATAGCAATCTAAACTCAAGGTTAATAAGGCTACCGGAATTGACGGCCTTCCCGCTCTGCTTTATAAAGTCGGCGGAGATGACTTGGTAAGTAACATCCACCAACTCATAAGGAAAATCTGGTCGGATGAAAGTATTCCTGAAAAATGTATGTCATGATGTCATTATGTCATAGCCACGTTTGCTAGCATAGAGAAGGAAGCGGCAAAAATGGGTTTAGCAGTAAATAAGGGAAAGACGAAGTATATGCTGTCAACACGAAAGGACACACAACATCGACGAATCGGACAGAACGTCACCATCGACAGATATAACTTTGAAGTGGTACGGGACTATGTCTACCTCGGCTCCGCTATTAACTCTGAGAACAACACCTCGTCAGAAATCATACGAAGAATTACTCTTGCCGCTTACCGCTGTTTCTTCGGGCTAAGAAGGCAATTTAGTAGTAAAGCCCTCACTCGAACTACTAAGGAGATCCCATATACGACCCTGATCATCCCAGTCCTGCTCTATGGCGCTGAAGCATAGAGCGGATGAAGAAATCCTTGGTCGATTCGAGAGGAAAATTCTTCGAAAAATCTTCGGTCCCATTTGCGTTGATGGGCTATGAAGACGAAGATTCAACCACGAAAGCTGTGCACCCACATACCCCTGGTCAATAAACTCCGCATTGGACGTTTAAGATGGCTAGGACATGTAGAACGAATGGGCCCCAATACTCCGGCTCGCACAGTCTTCGATTCCCAGCCAGAGGTCAGACGCAGTAGAGAAGACCTCGCCTTAAGTGGCGCGCACAAGTAGAAACCGACCGCAACCAACTTGGAGTGCGCAACTGGAGGCAGTTAGCTAAGGACCGGGCTAATTGGAGAGGCATGTTGGTTGAGGCCAGGTTCATTCCGGACTGTAGCGCCACTTAAGTAAGTAAGTAAGTAATCTATAACAGAAAGTCGGATCGATAATCATAATGTTACGAAATATAAACCAACCACAACTTTGTAAAGGCACTCGGCTTGCGGTGAAAAACCTGATGAACAACGTTATCGAAGCAACCATACTTAAAAGGAAGTAGGAAGGAGAAGACGTTTTGATACCACCCATCCCAATGGTTCCGACTAACTTCATATTCCATTTTAAATGCTTGCAGTTTCTGGTGCGGCTTACAGTCGCAATGACAATTTACAGATCGCAAGGGCAGTAATTGCGTGTTTGCGAGATTAACCGTGAAAATCCATGTTCCTCACATTATCAATTGTATGTCGCCTGTTCCCGTGTTGGAACACCATCAGTATTATTTGTTCATGCGCCAGAAAACAAAACAAAAAATGTCGTGTATCTAACAGCATTGCAATGAACGAAATTATATCACAGCAAAGTATTTATTTATTTTAATTTTTATTTATATAGATTGGTTATCTGAATATCGATTTATCAATCAGAATGTAAATAAAACACCTTAAGATTCATTGCAATTGCAAATGTAAATAAAACATACCCCAAACGTATACAAATGATCATTCGAAAATATTATTCACAGCACAAATATCAAAAAAACGTAACAAAAAAGTCTCCATACAGTGGGTTTTTTTTTCGATTTCCTCAAAACCAAATGTAAGTATGACATCAAAAGGTAATAACAAAATAATATCAATATTTTGTCGGACCTCCTTTGTTCCTAATTACTTCATTTAACCCATTTTTCATTGAATACACCAGTTGGAGGTAGTGTCTAGAGAAATCTTGTTCCATTCTTCAAGAAAAAGTGTGCTCCCATAGATGTTTAAATCTGGTGATTGAGCAGGGTTTTTAATTTACTTTGAAAAGCAACCATTCTTTTACCAGCATCGAAGTGTGCTTTGGGTCATTGTATTGTTGGAAGATGGAATTTTTCCCGAGACACAGTTTTTGAGCACTTGAATGTCTTTGAGATATTCAAATACCAATATTTGTCCATCGTTGAATCGATAAATACAAGATTTCCGAACCCGGAAGAGGCCATACATCCCCACACCATTACATTGCCACCACCATGCTTTACTGTGTGGGTTAAGTTTTTTCGGATTTAGAGCAGTAATTGGTTTCCTTCACACCATACGCCGTCCATCTGAGCCAAAAAGGTTATACTTGCTCTCGTCCGTAAATAAAACTTGATCCCAGAAAGAATTATCTTTCTCCAAATGTTCAGTAGCGTACTGCAGCATTGCCTTGATATTTGCTTTGTGTATTCCTCCGGCTCAACCGACCATTATATTCATTCCTCTTCAGGACGTCTCTTATTGTTTGGGAGGTGACATCTATTCTGTGAAGAGAATCTTCTTCAACACTTCGGATCAATCGCCTCTCCGTACGACTAACTATCTTTTTTGGACGGCCAGATCTTGGTTTATTATCAATTGTTTTTTTTATTAAATTTTTGAAGAGAAAAAATTGCGACATTTATTACAGCGTCAACAAAAGATTGCACGTAATAGGATGCGGATTCGTCGTGAAAAATCGGCTTAGGACAAAAGTCATTGACTTCAAGCCGATAAGTGATCGTCTTTATGTGATCCGCAACCCCCGAGAAAGAGCCCGTGGTATGATGATGAATGCGTGTACAAGAAAAAGGTGACAGAAGATGCACACAAGAAAACGCTGCAGCGCAAAACAAGGGCAGCGAGAGAAGAGTATCGAGCCAGGAGAAGGGAGGAAAAGAAGACCCTGTGTAGAAAGAAGAGAGCCTACGCAGCCTCCCAGCTCAAGCAGATTGAAGAGTCGAGCGATCATAACAACATCCGGAGGATTTATAAAAAAGCCAAGCAACTGGCTGCTGGCTACAAAACCGGAACGCAGGCTCTTCGAGACAGCGAAGGAAACCTAGTCACCGAAGCGCAGGGAATAGTAGATGTGTTTAAGCAGCTGCTAAATGGGCATCATGTAGAGAGAGTGATAAGGCAAAAAGAGAACCTACGTCCAGTCAATGAAGAACAAGTTCCACCACCTAGTATAGAAGAAGGTTCTGATGGCTTACCAGCGGAGCTTTTTAAATACGGTGGTGATGTTTTGGTAGGGAGCGTGCACCGAATCATCAACCAAGTATGGGTGGAAGAAAACATGCCCGATGACTGGACTATCAGCTCCATATGCCCCATCTAAAAAAAGGCGATCCTATGTCTTGCAAGAACTATCGAGGCATATCCCTGCTAAATGTCGCATACAATATCCTATCCAACGTACTGTGTGAACGTCTAAAACCGTTCTGCAACACACTAATCGGCACGTACCACTGTGGCTTCCGGCCCGGCAGATCGACTATAGACCAAATTTTCACAATTCGAAGTCTTTTCCAGGCAAATCCTGGTAAAGACCAACGAATTTCAAGTCGAAACTCACCACCTATTCATCGACTTCAAAGCCGCGTATGATAGCATACATCGTCAGGAGCTCTATGGCTGAATTCGGAATCCCTGCAAAACTGGTTCAGATGTGGCGCGTGACGCTGGAAAACACGCGCTGCACGCTCCTCCGAACTATTCCAAACGTGCACCGGATTTCGGCAAGGAGACGCGCTATCATGTGACTTCTTCAATCTTGTACTGGAGCAGATAGTGCGCAGGGCAGGTGTTAATACGGAAGGCACTATTTTCAACAGGTTCGTCCAGCTGCTGGGCTATGCGGACGATATTGACATCATCGGTCGCTCCCAACATGCCGTGATAAAAGCGTTCACGGAGATTGAAGAACAGGCGAAATCCGTTGGCCTTGAAGTAAATGAGGACAAGACTAAGTACATGCTATCAACAAACAAACAAGCATCTGTACACCGCCTAGGACAAAACGTCATTGATAGCATCAATTTCGAGGTAGTTAAGGAGTTCACCTGCCTCGGAGTTAACATAAACTTTACGAATGACAGCCTAGTGGAGATCCGTCGAAGAATTACCCTAGGAAACCGTTGCTACTTCGGTTTGGCGAAACAACTGAGTTCAAAACTCCTAACATGAAGGACGAAATGTGTGCTTTACAAAACCCTTATCCTGCTAGTTTTGCTTTATGGTGCCGAGTGCTGGACGATAAGCAAGAAGGGAGAGCTGATACTGGGCTCCTTCGAAAGAAAAATACTTCGGCGGATTTTTGGTGCTGTGCACGAGGAGGGCGAATGGAGGAGAAGATACAACCGCGAACTCTATGAGCTGTACCAAGATGTGGATGTAGTCCAAAAAGCCAAAACACGTCGACTACATTGGCTCGGCCATATCGAGCGAATGGACAATAATGCTCCAGGTAAGAGGATATTCGAATCCCAGCCCCCAGGTTCGAAAAGGCAAGGAAGACCGAACCTCGGTTTCAAAGACCAAGCCATCGCGGATGCCAGAGCGCTTGGTCTAGACAACTGGAAGCAGCGAGCCCGAGATCGTAGAGGATGGAAAGCTGCAGTGTCTCAGACAGAGACTCTTCACGGGTCGGGAGCCCGTTAAGTAAGTAGTAACTTTTTCTAACACGTATTGAATAGAAGAACACGGTATCTTAAGAATTTTTGCTATATCTTCAAGAGACTTTCCTTCTTTTCTCAGTTGAATAATGATCTTCTTATCTTTGAAAGAGATTTGCGTATTTTTGTCCTACAATAGATCTTTTAGGTCGATGTGTATATTACTGCTTAGGCAGGTCAGAATTTAAAAAAAGCGTATTTTTGTCCTCCATTTTCTAGCTGGAATGCAATTGAAAACATTTAAACTTACCAAACCCCCTTTTCTAAACCTCACAGGCTAAATCTAGAGACCGGCTGTATCACATCCACAACTATCATCATAAAAAGGTCACACGAGGCGTGGTAATAAAAAGGCACAAAAGTGCTACTTGGGTTCATGCTGAACCGCCACTACCACCTACCTACCAAATACCCAAGGAATTTTCGACCACATAACTTACGAAGACTTTTTTGACTGTGCGTATACAATTTGTTTTCTCTTAAAGATTTTTGTTCCATTTCCATTTTTACACTTTTTTTTTAAATCTAATTTTTTTTTGGCGATTTGCTACACTTCCTGGTCTAAGCATTGGCAGTCGTTATGCCTCTCATATACAAACAAAATTATTTCTCTAGGTTACAAAGTTACAATATATGGTACAATGAAACAATGAAAGTTGGAATGCGTTATTTTTTTTTTTTTTTTGTGGGACCACTTTTACTTAATGCAATGAATAGTTTCGGCCCGGTGGAAACGTACTTTAACACAAATACCTCACGGTAGCAACAAAAAATATAAAAAAATGTTTTTTTTAAAGACCAGAGTGCAGAGAGTCAGAGAGAGAGAGAGAGAGAGGAAAGGAGAACATTCAGCATAATTTTCACTGGAGTTTTACGAAAAGATGAAGGGAAGAGTTGTGGCATGCATGTTCATCTCCAGATGTGTATTGCTAATCACAACAAAAAAAAATCCTTGATTTGTTGTATTTTCTCGGCACGACATTTGTTAAATGTGATCGAAGAATTTATTTTATGTTTGTCCTTTCGGTGGTCTCTTTAACCTCGCTAAGGGTGTCATTTAGTACTAGTCAGAGGCTCACTATGTGTGCAGTGTTTGTGCGTGTATATTCCGCCTTGGAATTGGCAAGATTTGCAAATATTTTATTGCGATTTGTTTATTGTTTACAATAGGGTAGACAGCTTGTATCTTATGGGATCTGTTTTATAGCTGGGCGTTGTATCGAACATTTTGTTCTTTAACAAATAAAATTAGTTAACAGTTGTTTTTTCTTTTCTTTTAAAATGAGATACATTTCCTGTGGTGGATATGTGTGAACAACTAAGAGGTTCAAAGTTCGATAGGAAGCATTTTGGTTGTAGGCCTAGTGTGCGCGAATTTCTGCCATGCACTTGAAACTTTCCATTTTGGGGGGAAGTATTTTTTTTTTTTTTTTGTAAAAACTGAGGTTATTAGAATTGGACATTTGCAAAAATATATGCGACTCAGAGACTAATTTGAGACGTTGTGTAACTAACACAGGGGTTCATAGTAAACGGATGCTATTTTTAGAACAAAGAAGCTAAAGAGGCTTAAAATATTTGTCATTGACGGAAAATACAGTGCTTCAAACCTAGCTTCTCCCTTCATTTGTGTGTTTGTCATTATTTTTGCTGCAAAGAAGAAGATAAGCTTTGTTGGTGACGTACTTAGAACAGAACAGCAGGAATTTCGTAAATACTATCAGAGAACAAAACTGCAGATCCAATGGAAGGTACCCTTTTTCTACATTGAATTATGCAACATCCTGGAGCACATATGACATTTTTATGACTTTTGGCATGACGTATGAAAATTTTATGACAGAACTCGACCAGATCATATGAACTTTCCATGTTTGAAGAATGGATCCTACGAACTACAGTCGAACTTTGATACCTGTCAGTTGGTATATGACATATGACCATGAAGGTATTCCAAAAACTCGAAAAATGTTGACGCAATCACAGTTTTATGTAAATTAACTTTTAAGCAAAAATAAATACACGCTTGACCACATTTTCATGGGATAAAATATTTAATAAACTAAGGCTTGAGTGAGGTTAGAAATGTGGTATGACTCTGGTAACAAAAATGGTTTTTGTGTTCTTATCACGCGATAAAATTATTTAAATTGTCAAAATAAAAGTGTGTCTTGTATTTTATGAATGTAAACACTAGACATAGATAGAATATATCCATGGCAACAAGGAATAACCGATAAAGTCGCTTTTTGCTGTTTTTCAGAATTTATTCTAAATTAATTTTTGAATGCAAGGGGAGAGTACGATAAGTTTGGCGCCAATAATTGATAACGGTGCATTTTTTTACCATAGTAAAAAATGCTTGTTTTTGACCCCTCTACTAAAAACCGTTATCAATTTTTAGCGCCAAACTTACAGTGCTCGTGTCGAAAGCAATTTTGATAGGTATATGTCTGAAACTCATTTTTAAAGGGGCTTGCATTAACGTCCTGACAACTTCTTTTTTAAATAAAATGCAAACTACTTCAGATATCTCAAACAAAATTTTATTGGCTTGAATTACATACTATCAAAACATTTATGAATGGAATTCGACTTCGTTCATATGTCCAAAACGTGAACGTAAGTAGCGGTTGAAAACGTTGAATCCAATTTTCGATGATTCATCCGATACGACCGCTATTTCTAGTTCAATAGAGGCTCTGAAGTGCCCTAAAGAAATCGGCTTGTTAACATAGACCAATGGTTTAATGTAGCCCCATAAAAAAAGTCTATTGGCGTTAAATCACACGATCTCGGCGGCCAATCGAGAGGTCCGTTACTCGATAACTGAGACTTGAATAACTCGATTGTTGAACCAGCTGTGTGGCTTGTTGGAACCACATATCACTGATGTCTAATTCATACAATTGCTCAAAGATCTAACGTCCCAACATGTCTCTGTAGCGAATACCATTTACCCTAACGTGAAGGTCATTTTCAGGTCACGAAACAAAAATAAAAAAACGGCCCAATGCCGCCACCGGCAAGAAACCGCACCAACGTGACTTTTTGCAGATGAAGTGCTGTTTCATGAAGCACATGAGGGTTCTCGCCTGTCCAGTAACGGATATTTTGCATATTGAGGAAGCCGTTTAACCAAAAATGCGCTTCATCGCTGGAGATGATATTGCGATTAATTTCTTCATTTCCTTCCATCATGTCCAGAGCCCAATTCGAGAACGTACGTCGCTTGATCAAGTGGCTTTATTCCATGCGTCAGCTTGATCTTCAGCCCTATCGTATCCGTAGGTATCCTTCGGAGCGGACAATTTTCCGCAAAGCATTCTTCGTCGGAGGTTCAAATTCCATTCGAGGTATGTGTCATCGAAAAAAAATACTACACAGACGCGACGGCTTAACTTCACTACAATTCGTTAATAAATTTCGCGAAGAATTTGTATCGGAGGAAATACGAAAAGAATGGCTTTTAGCTGTCAAAAATTGCACGAAAAATGCACCTGAACGCACTTCAACCCAATTCGCCTGGGTGCATTACAAAATGTCGGAGAAATATTCCGAACAGCTTTTCAGAAGAATACCTCGAAGCAAAAATCCTCCGATTCGTACAAAATCAGAGAATTGTCCGCTCCGACGGATACCTCGAAAGGGCCGCTTGTAAGGGTGTTGGCCAATATCCTTACGCAAAGTTCGACAAAATCTGATCTAGGAGAGACCCAATTCTTCAGAACGCCGTGAAATTGACTGATTTGGCCGTTTGGGACGGACGCCAATAAGGCAGCAATATACTCCACAATTCGGGCAAAACGTAGTCTCACTGACACGGCAACATCAAGCAGCGAATATGACAGTTCGGTTATCGGTTTAAGGGTGCTTTAACACTGAAAGTTTGATGTCGCTAAATAAAGACCCTTTATTAAGTTGTATTCATTTTAAATGGCTAAATTCACCAAAACAACTGCGACTAATAAACCTTTTTCGCCTTCCAACTAAAAACGATGAGATACGTAGTTTGCCTACTTGCAGGTCTATTCGTAAACCGGCACTCTTTTATTTAGATGCACTAACGAAGCTACAGCATCATATCTAAAAAACAACAGAAGCCATACGCAGTACCCACAAGTCCGACAGCAGGTCTATAAATAAACTTAAGCTTACCTCAGGGCGACCGCGTGCCGAGTACCTTGACCGAAGGGTACTGTGTAATGTTTTGGTGGCAACAGATGGTATCGGGTTAGGGAGAATGCAGATGCGGAATAGTTTCCGATTCCCTTTGAAGAACGCATTGCAACAATCCACATCAAGGCCAATTTCACCAACTTTAGCCTTCCATGCACTCCGTCGGAGTAAGAAGATGCTATTTCGAAAGACTGTTTCTACGAGCTCCTGGACAAAACTTATAAGTGGCTACCAAATTACGATGCTGAAATCGTGCTGGGATATTTTAACGCAGGGGTAGGAAAAGTAAATTTAGCAGTACTGTCGGAAAACACAACATACACGATACTATGTCGGCAACGGACTTAGGACTATTTGGCTACACTGCGGAACGAAATACCATTATCTATAGCCATCACGCGGTTTCTTTTACCTCGTAATCCATAAGGAACATGGCGGTCTCCAGATCAAAGAACACCCACCAGCAAGAAACCCCTGGTTTGATGAAGAATGGTAGCAGATGCTCGCAGCCAAAAACAAAGCCTACAAGGCAAAGCTAGAGGTGATGACGAGAGTCGGCATTGAGCTTTATAGGCAACCGAAGGCCTTCCCGCCCTGCCTTTTAATAACAGGGGAAATGATTTTGTAAGCAATATTCTTCAACTCCTTTCCTTCATCGTCGAATGAGCTGATAAGACGCGTTGAAATAGTTTAGAAATGTCTCATCGAAAGTTTTCGGCGCCTCGCCATGGTTCTATGGCTTTCTACTCCAAGAAGTATGGAGCTAGGCCCCGTGGTAAGGTGATGGCTTTCCCCAAAGATGATGATTAAGGCATGCTACCAGTGCATGCTTTGTTGGCTAAAAAGCAGCGAAACTGACCGTCCTGGGTCAAAGATCAACAAGAACGAGGTCGTAGAAGCCGTTACCATATTGGAAACTCCACAAATGATGGTTGTTGGCGCTGTCGGCTATATCGAGACTCCATTCGATCTCCGTGCATTTGTCAATGTTTGGGCTCAGCATTTGTCCTAAGAGTGACGTCGTCGTTTCTACAAGAACTGGTACAAGAGCAAGAAGAAGACTTTCTCTAAATCCAGCAAGAAGTGGACCGATGATGTTGGCAAGATGAGCATTAAGAATAACTTCAGGAAAATGGTTTGCTACTGCAAAATCATTCAGGTTATTGCCCACGCTCAGATCCGTTTGATCAAGCAATGCCAAAAAAGGGCCATATCATGGAAATCCAATTAAACGGTGGCAGCATTGAAGACAAAGTTAAGTGTGTCAAGAAACACTTGAAACAAGCCGTCCCAGTATCCAATGTCTTAAGACAAAATGAAGTCGTTAACTACGTTCGTGTTACCAAGGGTAAGGGTTTCAAAGGTGTGACCGCTCGTTGGCACACAAAGAAATTGTCCCGCAAGATGCACAAGAGGGTCTGCGTAAGGTTGCCTGTATTAGAGCATAGCATCCAAGTCGTGTCCTTAACTGTTGCACGTGCCGGTCTGAAGAGCTACCATCACCGTACTGAAATCAACAAGAAAATCTACCGCATCGGAGCTGGAATCCACACCAAGGATGGCAAGATCATTAAGAACAAGCTGAAGTTGATTTATCGATACATCTTCAAAGATGGGTCATGGTCGCTTCCAGTCTGCTGCCGACAAGGGAGCCTTCATGGGACCACGCGCCAGATCTTGGAAAAAACCCAAGAAAATTTCAAGCCGCATAGCATTTATAGAGACGCACTATGCAGAGCCTTGTCTAGCTTTGATATATCTCCAAAACTCATCCGTCTGTACAGGATTACGATGGAGAATTCGATTTTAAAAAATTCGAAACCGATGCAATGTCATGTGACTTCTTTAACCTGAGGGGATTGCGCAAAAATCCCGAGACAACACCAGAGCCACCAGCACAATCATCCATAATCCGGTGCAGCTACTAGCATACGCCGAGGATAATGCTTCAACGTGAGTTCACAACCACGTTTGCTAGAATAAAGAAGGAAGCAGCATAAATGGATTAAGCAGTCAATGGTGGAAAGACCAAGTATATGCTGTCAACCAGAAGGGACACACAACATCGACGACTTTTCATATCCCTGATCCGTTGTTTACTCTGTCAACGGCATCCCATCAAAAATCGAACGAGGGATTATTCTTGCCAACCGCTGTTTCTTCAGGCAAACTATTTAGAAGATTCTCTATAAGACCCTGATATTTGCAGTCCTGCGCTAAATTGTAGACCGTTTCAAAAAAGGATAAAGAAATCTGTGGTCGTTTCGAGGGAAAAAGTGAATCATCGGTCTCATTTGCTTTAATGGAGTGTGTAGGCGATGATTTATGTCCACTATTGTACGCTCCTTGTCTTATCACCAAACTTGACGAGCTGTACCTCGACATATGAAAGAAATATTTGGCATTTACCACATACAGGGCCTTAGGCATAGCCATCTACATCCATCTGTGTGTGTTTGTTTTTTGCAACAAATGTCAACCAACTTGAAGCGAACAAAGGGAGATAGCTCACTAAGCCATAGCATCTTGGAGAGGCTTTTTGGTTGACGCCGGAATGTAGCGAATGTTAACAAAGAGCAAGAGCAACCTACTATACCTACCCCTAGCATAACAGAGTGTCCTCATCATATTCCTTTTAATGGTGTTGCCAATCTTATTAACCCATGACGATCTATCTGGGATTGTCACCTGGAAACTCTTGTTAAAGTTTAACCTGGTAAGGGTGTAGTCGATATTTTGCAGGAATATTTGTATATTCCTTTAGAATTTTTGAGTTTCCAGTTTGTATATTTGACCACTGTAGCACTTGCTTGCCAAAAATATCAAGAGGTAGAAGGTGAAAGAGAATGTCTAGTGCTGCTGAGGGTGTTGTGCGAAGTGCACCACCCATGTACAGACACGCAGTTCTTTGCACCTTGGCTAGTTTATTGCTGTTTATAGCTATCTCTAACTATACTGCGTCACCTATACTGTTTTGGCAATAAAAAGCTCGCACATGATACATGGACGACAAACTCAGACTGAATTGTGATATCAATTCCACTCTTAGCTCCCAGTGCATCAGCTATCTATTTGGTAAGGACACTAAATTCCACATACAAATTCAGTTCAGCTAAACGGAATGAAGAGCTCAACAAATGAAAAAAAGCCAAGAATTGTCAAGAGCAAGACATGGAACAGTCGAAGACTTTTGCGGTCCAGAACATTTAAGCCTATTCCCTCCACACGCTTCTTTTTTTGTTGGTAAACCCTTGCATCCTATGCAAAACGGCAACGACAACTTTTTCGCTTTAAATATCCAGGTTGGTACTCAAGAAGGTCAACCCGAAAGAATAGCTAACTACCTGATTGAGAGACAAATAGTCCTGCATCCTGGGTAATGATTTGATTTTTGTTTTGTTTCCATAGCTTGACCTGAACTCTCAAAATGCTCACCAAACACTTTCGAATTTTTCTAGTCTATCC
Organism: Rhingia campestris; assembly: GCA_932526625.1. Taxonomy (NCBI): domain Eukaryota; kingdom Metazoa; phylum Arthropoda; class Insecta; order Diptera; family Syrphidae; genus Rhingia; species Rhingia campestris. Next base: position 33,176,907 of record OW052183.1, read on the forward strand.
GACCATTAACAACAGCTCAGCAAATAAAAAAAAAATAAAAATAAAAAACAGAGATATACAATCAGCTGAAAACCACGGCTCTTAACGGATTTGTTTGGCTTAACAAGAAAACAACATTAAACACCACATACCTCGCCGATGTTGGAGTGTTTGCAGTAGAGCCCTTTCTACCTTCCAACGTTGCCAAGTGTTGTTCCAAAGCATCGAGCAATGAGCTTGGTGCTTTTGTCAGATCTGGTATATCACCTTTGTCAATGCCCACATTCTGAAAAAAAAAACATTTTATTGAATATAAGTTGTGCCATCAATCTATAACGCGATCATACCTCAGCAACTTTCAAGAACTCTCCGACACGATCCATTCGAACTAAAAACTTTTTGTACAAATCCAATGCATCGCGACACTGCTTTTTGTTCATGTCAAAGTACTTCTCCAGTAGATTGATAATACCGTCATTGTAACATGCAAACAGACGAATGAGATCACGGAAGAGCAGCATGAAGCTCATATTGATGACACCTACACAGCAGGGAGGAGGCATAATTGACACTCTTGATGGAATTGCTAATGAAATCGGCTTACCATTCGTAAGATCGTTTGCTTGACAATCGAACTCGAGCAGTCCATCCAATTGAGCTTGCAACACCGGCAATGTTTTGAGCAATTTATCAGCATTCATTGATCGCAGGGATCCCTCTTCCTTACTGCAAGTGGGAATGGTGATTGAGACTAATTGTTGGTCAAATACTTTTTGTCAATTTAAACTCACCCCCGTTTAACCTTGCAAAAGTCAAATGCAACTGTCCGGTATGAGAGGGCCTTTTCATTCAAGTACTTGGCATACCTTCGAATGAACGGCGACATATCGTAACCTGCGTGAGGAGAAATAACAAAGAGAAGAGGATTTTAGTGAGAAAACACGTGTGTAAAGCCACTCTATACAAGCAGATCGTCTGGTAATAGCACGAAAATTATGGCAGCAAGAGTAGTAGTTGTAGTTATAGTTACAGTTGAAGTGGCAGTGTACTCACCCATTCTGGCCCCAACGGCTCCTATGCCCTCTTTAATGATGGGAATGGTATATGGTATAGAATTGATTTTTTTCAATTTAGTTAAAACAAAGCCAAAAGAAAAGAGAGAAAAGCAATAAATACGTGTTAATATTAATCGATCTTCACAGGTTATGTTTTATTTTAATTTTATTTCAAAAAACCATCAACAAAATTGTATTGGTGTTAGTCATTGAGAATACTACAAGGAAAGTGTTATTTTGTGATGAGGAGGATGATGGGGTTGTTGTTTGGGGCTTTGCAGTTGATACAATTGATGTGAGGGGAATATGAGAAAGCCAATGGGGCAAAAGGTGTGTGTGGTATGTGTGTTGAGGTAGTAGATTTGCCTGTGGATTGTGATGGTTTCACACTGTAAATGGTGTCCCTGATGGGGATTTCTCTATACTCTAAGCTTCAAAGGTTTTTCTCTGTTTCTTATCATGAGTTCATTACGTATTGAGCCATGAACACATAACAGTCAAATAACGCTTAAAGGTTATCCAAGTCTATTATGAAATGAACGTTCAATCTTGACTATCGTGCATAGAATCGTAGAATCGTAGAAGGTAGATGTGACAGCACCAGTGCGTGTTACAGTTCCATCCTTTGAAAACATTGCAGCTGTAGGTGATAGTGTGGCAGAGGCAGAGACTACGTCGACCTTTAATTGTCATACCGTTCGCAACTGCACATATCACGGAAATGTTTTCATCAAATTTTGAAAAACGATTACAAGATTAAGTTGACTCAGGAACTAAAGCCCATATGTGGTCTGAAGCGTCTCCGAAGCGATCCGAAAAAAAAACTCTTTCACCAAGCAGAAATGTTGCATTTGGGCTGATGAGAACCCAAGAGTTATTGTTGAGAAGGCTATTCATGTCCGAAAAGTCGGGCTTGTTGGAGCGTCAGAGTATTACCACCGTATTTTGTCGGAAACGAACATGGCCAAGTTGTCACCGTATATATACGCATTATTGCGACATGATAACAAATCGGAAGTGGGTGAAGTGTAGCACCAACAGGATGGCGTCACTTGATAGACAAATATCGATCGTCGCCTTATATCATATCATAGGTTGATAGGCAGAGGTGGCGGCTCAGCATGAACCCACGTAGAACTGATGCGCCTTTTTGTTACCACGACGTGTGTGTCCTTTATTATCATTGTTGTGGATGTGGTACAGGTGGTCTCTAGATCCAGCCTGTAAGGTTTAGAAAACGGATAAGATCTTGTATCCTTTTATCCGATATATTGCTAAAGTTGTCGAAGAATTGTTGGTCTAATGCACGCAATGGTTGGGTGTTGTAAAACGAGGGTAGACTCTGATTGGCTTTAACTTGGCAATGGCCAGTGGTTGTAACTCTGACTACACATCAACTGTGCTTATTTTTACCGTGGTAACCATCGGATACTGGTCTAATCCAACCTGATTTGACTTGTTAAACCATAGAGTGTTGATAACAATACGACAAACAGCAACACTATAAACAGCCTCGTCAGTATGGCACGGAATGGAACCTAGATGAGCTGCTTAGACATATTTTGCTTCTACCAAAGTACGATGTTAAAATCGTGCTGGGAGATTTTAACGCAAAACGCAAAGGTAGGAAGAGAAAACATCTTTAGCAGTATTTCGGGAAAACATAATCTACACGACAACACGTCTGGTAACGTACTTAGGCTAATTGACTTTGCTACGGAACGAAATGCCACGATAGCCAGCATACGGTTTCTTCACCTCGATATGGCGGTCTCCAGATCAACGAACAGATCACATTGCGATAGACAAGAGGCACGCATCCAGTAGTTTGGATGTCCGAACATTTCGAAATATCGTAGTTGAGACACAATCGATGCTGAGGATATGGAAGAACCACTTCTGCAGACTGTTAAACAGCGATGACGAACAACATTCCGCTGTCAGGAGAACGAACCATTTAATATTGGCAACGGCAGCGAAAACTGCCAACCTACCGACCTAAGTGAAGTGAGGATAGCAATATCTAAATTCAAGCCTAAAAGGCCGCCGGAATTGAAGGCCTTCCAGCCCAGCCGAGCGTTACAAACCCGGCAGAGATGACTTGGTAAGTAACATCCACCAACTCATAAGTCAAATCTGTTCGGATGAAAGTATGCCTGAAGAATGGAACCTCAGTATCGTTTGCCCGATCTACAAAAACGGAGACCCTCTGAACTGCACCAACTACAGAGGCATAAGTCTCCTCGATATCGCATACAAGATCATATCTGCCGTAATATGTGAACGCCTGAAACCGTTTACCAACAATCTGATCGGCTCTTATCAGTGTGGTTTAAGGCCAGCAAAGTATACAGCCGATCAAATTTTCACACTCCAGATCCGGGAAAAAAAAACCCAAGAAGTCCAAATCGATACCCACCACCTCTTTATCGATTTCAAAGCCACACACGACAGCATTTATAGAGACGAACTATACAGAGCCATGTCTAGTTGTGGTAAACTCGATAAACTCGTCCGTTTGTGTAGGATGACGATGGAGAATTTTCGCTGCTCCATCAGGGTCGGAAACGACCTCACCGACACATTCGATACCAATGTCATGTGACATCTTCAATCTGATTCATGAGAGGATTGCGCAAAACTCCCGAGCCAACACCAGAAGCAAAATTTTCCAAAAATCGGTGAAACTACTATCATATGCCGACGATATTGACATCATTCGTAGGACTCAATGTGATGTCATAGCCACGTTTGCTAGTATAGAGAAGGAAGCTGCAAAAATGGGTTTACCAGTAAATGTGGGTAAGCCTAAGTATATGGTGCCAATACGAATTAGACAGAACGTCACCATTGTCAGATATAACTTTGAGGTAGTATATGACTTTGTCTACCTTGGCTCCACTATTAACTCTGACAACAACATCTCGTCAGATGATCTCTGAGGAGAACCCAAGAGTTATTATTGAAGATTATGCATGCACGAAAAGTCACGCTTTTTTGCCGTAATTTTTAGAAATCGAAGCTATCCAAGTTGCTGTCGTCCATAAATACGCAATCGCGCCATGATAACAAATTCGTTGTGGCCGCAATCAGATGTGGATGATGTGTGGCACCAACAGAATGGCGTCAATAGCCACAATCACAGAACGTGCCGATCTATGTTCTCAGAATATTCTCTATCTACTTCAAGAGCTGCGACAGCGGAAATGCAATAGTACTACAACGTGTCAGAAGGCATTCCAGTTAGGGCGTTTTTCTGCTTGGAAGAATTTTGCTGAACATAAGAACAGCCCTATTATACACACCATTAGTCTGGGCTAGAAATAAACAAATGCAGGAGAAAATTTTCAAGAGTGTATGTACTTAACGCTTTGAGAACCATTTGACCTTTTAGAACCGTTTCAGAAAAAGCGGCACTGGTGACTGGTGCTAGCCGGTATAATTCCCAACGACTTTCATACCGACGAAATGAATAGAGTCTACATGAGGAAATGTGTAATTGCGTGACCCACATGTAAACGCAGCAAGAGATGAGTGAAATATCCACGCAAAGCTTACAAAACCTCTGGAGCAATGTTACCACTAGAGGATCAACTTATCCCGGAAATATGTACAACTCTGGACGAAATGGAAAACGAGAGACCTGCATTTTTATATGACTCAGTTTCTAACAAATCATAGCGGATTCAGGAAGTGCCTGCACAGATTCAGGCACGACACATCAACAATCTGTCTACAATGTCCGAAAGAAAAAAACGCAGAAAACTTCCCAAGTTTTGCGAGTAAACATGGAACAAAGTAAACCGTTTTGTTACCGGCGCGCGTCCTTAACGAATTGAGGACAATTGAGCGTCTACGACAACTTTTATTCTGTGGATACTCTGAAAATTCGTAAGTTACAGATGAGATGATGCTCTTTTACATAACTAGTTTATTTCTGGGAATATCTCCTACGGACACGTAGGGAATTTAACGAGCCAAATTTGCAGGAGCGTAATGCAATATCAGATAAATGGAGCAGGGAACCAAAACATTCGCAACGATTACGTTACGTAGATACACTAGTAACCAGATTCACACCTTAAGGGGAACACAATAATTACGCAACATAGGTTACGTTACGTTATAGTGGCTGTACACTTAAACCATTAAGTTCAGTTGTGGTACCACATGGATCTGTCGACTTTCCCTATATTCGTTCGCCTAATTGAACCATTCAGAGCTGACTATGTAGCGTAGGAGGTTTCTGACATTGATATTAGCCATCTCGACATAGATTATCAAAGAAGAAGTTTCCCAGATGGGGTTTTCGTTTGTCGAAGAGCGCTTCTGTTTATAGTATGGCCAGAGTTGCCTGGATATTTGACAGGTTGTGGCAATCTGCGGTTTGCTTCCTTGGTCGCATCCAGTTTGATCTGTAATTGACATGTAGCGAGGGGCATACCTAACATACCTACTGGCGGTAGAATATCAAGGGTGGTGCCCCGTCTGGCAAGCTCATCCGCCTTGCAGTTACCTGGTATGTCTTTGTGGCCCGGCACCCAGAAGAGGTGAATGGTGAAATGCTCTCCCATCTCATTAAGAGATAGTCGGCATTCGTGGGATAATATCGATTTGAAAACGAGGTGGATTCCAGGGATTTGATTGCCGCTGGACTGTCACTGGAGATGTTAATATACTTCGTGGATATTAGATTCCTTTTCAGCCAGGACAAGGCTTCTTTAATTGCCATGATTCTCGCCAGCAAAAAGCAACAATGATCGGGAAGGCGACAGGATATGCTTTGGTTAAGCATCTCGGAGAAAACACCTCCACCCATTCCACATTATGATTTAGACACACCCGTATAGATGTGAATCGAGTTATTGATTCCGATCGAATCCAAATCCCATTCAAAGTGACTGAGAATGGTTGTACTGAAGTTATGCTCAAAACTGAATTGGGTAGTGGTGTGGTCTGTGTTTTCTGTATATTTGTATGTTATCCTTAAATGGGTGTCCATTGTGACAAGGCTCTCAATCTCATAGCTGCACAAGCTGCGGTCGATTTGCCGTAGATATCTAGGGGCATTAGATGTAGGATAGCATCTAGGGCTGCGGAGGGGGTTGTTCTTAGAGCTCCGCTAATGCATATGCAAGCTAATCGTTGTATCTTCATGTATTTCACCGTGAAGAAAATGTTGATTTTACTAAATATTTTGACATACACAGTTAGGTAAACGGTTTAAGCGTGTCTTCACACTGCAAGTTTGAAGTTGTTAAGTCGCTAATGAAGGACACATTCGTAGAAAGACTAAAATGGCTACGACATGTCGATCAACTGAATACCATCCGGCACGATGGTCCGACTAAATGGTCAATGGTCACCCAATAATAGTTTCTTCTGATTACCAAAAAAAATAATTTCACACAGAATTCCGAATTTGAACGTTGGACCTGAATCGCTTAAAAACTTAAGCAAACTCGTCATACTCGTTAAACACTTCTATGATGTGCCAAACAACCATATTCTAGATTCATGGTGCTATAAATAAACAATCATGGGGAACATTTACATTCATGTCAGTCGTATGTTGTGGCGCCAAGTACTTAGTGCTAGATAAGTGATAAAACAAAAGTAAAAGAAATAACGAAACGTCAAGGCTGGAGAAATGCAATGTCACACACATATTCCCACACAATCGATATACAACTTCAAAAGTCGTCTCTGCAGCGCCAACTCTATTGGATTAGTCACTCGACAAAATCTCAACGACAAATACCAACACAAACCACATAACAGTACCTATCTACGTTTGATTAAACTTATTCTCTCTCAAAAAAAAATTATCATACAACAACAAAATAAAAATAAAAATTTAAATAAACTCAAAACAAAGTGTAGGAAGTGTGAATTCCTCGCATTCTTACCCTGGACGCCGCCTTTATCCAGAAAGCTGTTCAAGTTGAATGTTGAATTGCTCGAAGCCAAGTACTGCATGAATCTCTGCAAGAGAACAACAACAACAAAAACATTTAATAAAACTCAATTTATCTCAACAATCAATTCGCAGAACTAACCTCATTTCCATAGGCCAAGAGATGATGGGCCGTTATCAGCGCCTTATACACCACCACCCAGTTGGCATTCTGTGATCTCTCAATAAGTAAATTTGCCAAATGTGGAATAGATACATTTGGTTCGTTGGTACAATGAACTAGATCTGGAAACGAAAAACAAAAAAGAGAATCAGAATCACAGATAGCAAATCAATTTATTTTCAAATGAACTTGGGAATCCAATTGAAGACTGATCAGTGGAGTGGAGGAGTGGAGGAGCCTACTAGCCCTAGAATGCACATTCACATTTTGTACGATTTTTTTCCTGCCTCGCTTGCATTTATTTTTAGCGAGGCATAGATAAAAACAACGCCGCGACTTTAAGAACAACCGGCGATGTCAGTGTTGATGGGACGTAGAGCACCCCTTATCGGTCAAGTTTGTATCAACGCGATATGAGTGCCTTGATAAAAAGGGAAAAGCAGCAACAGCCAAACAAGAAAAAGAAACAAGCATCCGCAGCACAGAGTCAGTCGAGCGGGTCTCTTGAGGGGGTATCTTGAACTCCTTTACTGACTGATTGCTGCATTTGAATGTTTTGTATTCTTTTGTCAAGTTAACCTGCGCGCTATTTAGCATTGAAGTCGATAGAAGATATCAACTGAGAAATGTTTGGGCAAGGGCAATTAATGCGGCACAAAGCAGCTCAATCTAATCTCCTTTGCTGTTTATTGCTTTGGATTTTGCAACGGCTAGAACAAATCTGGCTCAGGCAATGAATTAAGTAGCACCCTCTGTCGCAAGTATAAATGTATTCCCAAGTACATCTGTAGTAACCATTGAATGGAGTTTTCCATGAGAGAAGAGCTATGAGTCGTTTGGCAAGGTGCCAAATGGTTGCGAAATTCAATTTTTTTTTGTGTATCCAGGGAAACATGGAAACTTTTGTAGGCGGACAAAATGAATTGTTTGCAGAAATACATTTGCTGGGTGGGAAATAGGACAATCTATGCACAGTCACTAACACAGGAATGAAGTCGTATATGTTATTGGTCATCTCATAGTAAAAAGTAAAAATAAACTCTTTGAAGTAGTGGTGCAGAACTATCGATATTCGCGACTTATAGATAGTTTTTGATAGTTAGGGCTCAAGAGAATATCTTCAGCTATACGAATCCACCTTTTCGAACGGAATTAGGCTTATGACTGTGCTGCGGAACGAAATGCCAGGTTAGCCAGCATACGATTTCCTAACCATAATATACCAAATGGGATATGGCGCTCTACATCACCCCGTCAGAGCTCAAGAGTACATCTTTAGCAGTACCAACGAAAAACCATGGTCTACAGTACGAACTTATGCTCTGCCAGCCTGTTCATAAACAAATGGATATGGTGCTCTCTGTATAAATGACGCGATAGAGGCTAAATATAGATTCCCCTCCAGCAATGATATTTGGAACCAAAAGATAAATCATCAGAGCTGGCGATACTAGGCCCGAATGGAATCTTGGCGAGAGGAAGAAGGAAAAGTTGAGTCTTAGTCGCTGCTTAGAATAAGGAAAAACCACTTTGTCAGACTGGCGATGGGACTCAAAATGTTCCATTAAACAGAACGAACCACTTGGTATTGACGACGACCGTGAAAATGATCGCTTAGTTTACTTACTTACTAAACGGCGCTATAGCCCGCATGTTGGGCTTAAACCAAAATGCCTCTCCAATTAGCCCGGTCCCTACCTAACTGGCTACAGTTGCGCAGTACAAGTTGGTTGAGGTCGGTTTCTACTTGGGGGACGTCTTCCTCTACTGCGGCCGAAGTCTGACTGGGAGTCGAAGACTCTGCGAGCCAGAGTGGTGGTGACCAGTCGCTCTACCTATCCCAGCCAACTTAAACTTCTAATGCGGATTTGTTGGGCCAGGTCTTTATCGCTGTACAGCTCGTAAAGTTCATAACTGAATTCGCGTCTCCATATCCCTCCAACGCCAATGGGACAAACGATTTTTCAAAGTATTTCTTCATCCATTTTTGGCCCATGCTTCAGCGCAATGGATCAGAACCATGATAGTCAAGGTCTTATATAGGATCTCCTTTGTAGTTTGAGTGAGGGCTTTGCCACTAAATTGCATGTTTAGCCCAAAGAAACAGCGGTTGGCTACGTTTTCATTTTGGCGAAATGTTGATGTCAGGTCATAGGTGGTGGGTATCGGGTTTTTGGTTTTTTTTTCAGGATCTGGCGGAGTGTGATGATTTGATCAGTTGTTTCCAGTTTCCTTAAAATCCGATCAGGTTGTTGGTAAACGGTTTCAGGCGTTTACATATAACGGCTGATAGGATCATGTTGGCGATTTTTTATCAGAATTATGCCTCTCTGGTTGGCGCTGTTCAAAGGGTCTCCTTTTTTGTTGATCGGCAAACATTCATCCGAAAAAATTTTGTTGGTGTATGTCACCTACCAAACCATCTCCACCGGCCTTGTTGAACTAAAGTTTAGATAGTGCTATGCTCACTTTATTTAGGTCTGGTAGTGTTCGCCGCCGTCTTCAATCTGTCTGACAGCGGAAGATTGTTCGTCATCGTCGTTAAGCGGTATGCACAAGTGGTCCTTTTATATTTTGGAATCGACTGTGAATCTTTGTTCATCTTGATAGGATTCTGTACGGGCATTGTATTCCCGGCTTTGCTTTTTGTGCTCCAAACTGCCGAGCAGAATTTCATGACATTTAATACTACTCGGATGATTTGTCATATCATCGCAAGAGAAGGGCCAGTAAAAGACATTTCAGTGTTGCTCCGACTAGGAATTAAACCCTGACTTTCTAGTCAATGGTATATCGCATTAACCATCGCGGGACTGATCTCTAAACAGCAAAAAACATTAAAACGTTTCATTCATGGTGTTAAGAGGATAACGCTTAAAAAAAACTTGGTGAGGCAACTTGTAGAAGCAAAGTTTCTATAAAGCTAGACCTACGCGTTCTCATGGATTGTATTTCATATAAAAGTCAAGAAGGCAGCCTACCTCTAGCCAAAATGAGCAAACCCAACTATTTGCCCCACTCAATGAAATGCTGTGGAGAACTGCAAAGACGCTGGTTCATGCAGATCAACTATACCATTTGTTCACAGTAAGCAAATTCTGAAAAAGTTCAAGAGCACTACACGACGATTAGCAGGTTGTAGGTCTCTGTAAAACTGAACCACTAGTGGACTATCAGTTTCTCTAGTTCTAGTCTTGGAACAGATAGAAGGTAGGCAAGTGTTAACATGGAAATCATACACAATCCACATCGGCATTATACGTTCCAACGTTCGATTGAAGAGTCGGTCAAATGGTAAACATTGCGATTATGTAAAACCTTGAGTTTGCACCAAGCTAATGCCTACCAACTCCGACTCTCAGCCTTCTCGTGGCGACCGCTCATTGCCTTGTACCTTGACCGATAGAGTTACCATGTGTAAGTTTTGATGGCAGCAGATGAGAGAGGTAGGAAGACGTGTACTCACAATTCCAAATGCGGCAGCGGAAGAATTCCCAAGATGAAGTCAACGGTGGCGTCTATAGTCCTAGTTAGAATGGAGAAAGTAAACAACCTATTTGAGTTAAAAAAAAATTTTTTTAGCGCAGCAAGGTCTTTAGTACCCAGGGTCTAGTTTCCAACCATTCATGTGTGCGTATGTACGTCTTGCACGAAGGCGGGACCTCCTGTTATATGCTGACTCCGTACGGCTTAGTTGAGGTTTTCTTGACAATTTATACTACACGGATGATCATCACGAGAGGAGGACCAGTGAAAAATCATTAAGGTTTTGCTACGGCTGGGAATCGAACCCAGACCTTCACTAACCATTACGCCACTGAGCCCGTCTAACCTATTTGAGCTTGTCCGACATATTTTTACAACTGATCATCTACGAGTCTCAAGGGTTAGTAGAACCGCCATTAAGCTTTATAGGGCAAAAAAGGAGGAAAGAGCACGGGCTTTTCAAAATGAAATATCTAGCATTAACGGCCCAAACAGGGGCTTCAAACTTAGCTTCTCCCTTAATTTGTATGAAGTTAATACTTTCAGGACTTGAACCAGGATTTGGACAATGTTCTAACCACTAGGGCACTGCACCTTCACCGGCTTTTCAGAAAGAAGAAAAATAGCAAGAAAAGCTTGAGATCAAAGGTATAGACAGATTCTACTCCATGCTCGAATGATGTTCGCAAGTTTTACCAAAGTTTATAATTTTAAATTCAGGGAAACAAGCCACGAACTGAATTCTCTCGAGAAAGAGGAAATATCGTATTTAAGACACATTCGATGTGTAGATATGGAAGAACGACTTGTGAAGACTGCTAAATGGTGATTAAGAACAATCTTCCGCTGTCAGGCAGAATTAATCATTCAATATTGGGGATCGCCTACAAAATCCTATCTGCCGTAATATATGAACGCCTGCAAGTGTTTATCAACCACCTAATTGGCCTTTATCAGTGAGGTGTTAGGCCGGGAAAGTCCACAACTGATCAAACTTCACAACTCGGCTGATCTTGGAAAAAAACCAAAGAAGTTTAAATCGATACCCACCACCAATTCATCGATTTCAAAGCCGCATACGACAGCCTTTATAGAGACAAACTATACAGAGCCATGTATAGTTGTGAAATACCGTCCAAACTGATCCGTCTGTGCAGGATGATGATGGGGAATTCTCGTTGCTCCATCAGGGTCGGAAACGACCTCACCGATACATCCGATACCAAGAAAGGATTTAGGCAAGGCGGTGCACTGTCATGTAACTTCTTTAATTTGATTCTTGAGATGATTGTGCAAAACTCCCGAGCCAACACCAAAGGCACAATCTTCCATAACTCGGTGCAACTATGTACTAGCATACGACGACGATATTGACATCATTGGTCGGATGTCATAGCCACGTTTGCTAGTGCAGAGAAGGAAGTGGCAAAAATGGGTTTAGCAATAAATAAGGGAAAGACGAAGTATATGCTGTCAACACGAAAGGACACACAACATCGACGAATTGGACAGAATGTCAACATTGACAGATATAACTTTGAGGTAGTGGACTTTGTCTACCTCGGCTCCGCTATTAACTCTGAGGAGAACATCTCGTCAGAAATCAAACAAAGAATTACTCTTGCCAACCGCAGTTTCTTCGGGCTAAGAAGGCAATTTAGTAGTAAGGCCCTCACTCCAACTACTAAGGAGATCCTATATAGGACCCTGATCATCCCAGTCCTGCTTTACGGCGCTGAAGCATGGACCGTATTAATAGCGGATGAAGAAATCCTTGGTCGATTTGAGAGAAAAATTCTTCAAAAAATCTTCGGTCCCGTTTGCGTTCACGGGCTATAGAGACGAAGATTCAACCATGAACCATACGAGCTGTACAGCGACATACCCCTGGTCAAAAAAAACTCCGCATTAGACGTTTAAGATGGCTAGGACATGTAGAATGAATGGACACCAATACTCCGGCTCGCATAGTCTTCGATTTTCAGCCAGACGTCGTAGCAGTAGAGGAAGACCTCGCTTAAGTGGCGCGCACAAGTAGAAACCGACCTCAAATAACTTGGTCGGACTATGTAGACAATGATTCAACCACGAACTATACAAGCCGTACAGCTACATAGACCTGGTAAAAAAAAAACTAGGACTAGGACATGAAGAGTCTTCGATTCTAAGTCAGACGTTGGACGCAGTAGAGGAAAACCACGCTCACAAGTAAAAACCGACCTCAGCCAACTTGAAGTGCGCATTTGGCACTTAGCTCAGGACCGGGCTAATGGACAGGCATGTTGGTTGATTCCCATGTTCATTCGGGACTTTAGCGCCACTAAATTAAGATTGGATCTCGTAAGCGATGTTGATAAGGTTTAGGATATCAAAACGCTTGACATAAATTACTGAAAGCAGTGTGCCAGAGATAGAATAAACGGGAAATCTGTATTGAAAAATAATTTGTGGCCCGATTACGCAGACGTGGTCTTCTTTAATTGTCGGCGAATCTGATGGTTTCCACTTAACATAGGGTTTTGGGGCCCAAAGGCCCATTTTGTATAAGAAGCAAGAGAAGAGTACTGGATCTAAGCTAGAGCATCCTGCAATAGTCCAGTGGTCACATCCAGACCAAATATTGGTCTGTTGGTGTGTTTTTACTGGAGAACTACTGCCAACCACCTTATTTTGTAAAACATGAGTTAGGTTGCTCCAAGTTGCTCCATTTTGGTTCTTCTGTTGCATTGCCAGAACCTCGTCGATTTCTTAAAAAATAATAACCACCCACTTATTTACTAAGTAACCAACTCCGAAATGGAAACTTAGAGACAGCCAGCATTAAAGCAGAATCCTATTTCAAACACCCCTTTGGTCGATGGGTATAGGTTCTATTGAACTAATTCCAGTGCTAACTATGAATGAGTCACTTTTTTGTTGGCATAAAAGTCGTTTAAACTCGTTCGACTTTATGACACATAAACAGCACATCCAGGGGGATTTGACAGCATAAAATAATACCTTCCCCTCGGACATAGACAAATACATTTATTATCAGAGTCGACTCTAATAAAAACAACGAATCCTATCCATTTGTTGATTAGAACATCTGGCAGTTCCTAAATTCTCCACCAGCAAAAAAAAAACTCGAAATCAATCGATAGATTCACCGATTACATGATTGAAAACAGGTCTCTCCGCACAAGTATGCAAGCAGAATTCCAAAAACCTTGACAGAATAAAATAGCCCGTCGCCTATCAACAACCAATTTGACAACGTAAACAGATTTTCGATGTTCAGATGTGCACTTTGTGCACAACTAGCTCCAAAAAAAAATTAATTTGAATATGCAAAACGAATTCGCTCTGCGTTATGATTTTTTGTTATTTTTTCGAGTGCAGAAAAAAGGGGTGGTTTCCACTCTAATCACCATGAAACACTTTTTTATCTGTTGCCGAAAAAAAAAATTATACCCGAGCGCAGTTAATAAAATCCCACAAGACTTCGAAAGGCTCCCGAGAATTTTACAATCGAGAAAAAATATAAAAAAAAGATGAAAATTTCAAGTGATAACCATATTTGCATGACAGAGAGAGAGAGGAAGGTAGGAGAAACAAAAGTAAATATACTTACAGTCCAAGTGTTTTTTCTTCGGCCCAATCAATTCCTCTGTAGTTGCCTTGCACACAGATTTGGCTAGGCCTTGACCGGCCAAACTGTGTCTAGCAGCCAAAAATCTGTCGTTTATCGTTTGGCCAGCCATTACGACAATGGATAGTGCTCCGCTTTGATGGGTTTGTTATTTAATTTAATGAAACACAAGTCGCGATCAATTGGAAATCAATCAAAGGGATCTTCTTTAAAACTGAGGGGTGGGGGGGAGCACTGTAAACCGAAAAATTTAATATTTTTTTTTACACTTTTTCTACACTTAACGATCGAAGTAACGAGGAGGAAGGTGGTTTCTGCTGCTGCTGGATGGGAGATGTGTTGTAAGTCTATGTTGGGAAGAATATTTGCACACCTAACTGGATTTCTTTTGATTTCCTATTGGAAAAGGGCGTGTTGGTGGCAATTTTCTTGGACCTTTTTTCACTTTTTCTCGTTATACGCAATCATAGTCGTCGACACGACGGAAAAATTGTATTTTTTCTTCGCACAATTGAATGTGTGTGATACTTTGTGTACCGCGCGCCGCCCCCTTTTTTTCTCAATCGATGACAATGATGGTGCTCCACCATCAAATTTGTAGCTCCAATTTGGATCGCATGCGAAGAGAATGCGAATACGAGGATTTTTTTCTCACTTTTTTCGATAGACTGAGGTGACAGTTCGGCTAGTTGTTGGACAAACAGAAAAAAACTGGAAACGTTTTGAGTTTTTTTTTATAATGAAATTAATTGAGAGTAACTTGTGGTATGTTCTGTGTTTTTTCGCTTTTTTTCTTTTCTTTTACTACGTTTGCGCCTGGCAGGGAGAATCACAAAAAGCCAACTTGCACGAAAGACACAGGGCACCACCGTAGTGAAGTTGATTGTGGAATGCGAATCGAGTCTCGAAAATGTCGGATTGACGTTTAGAGCAATTTTTTTTTCAATTTCGATGCAAGTTGAATGGTGTTGAATGCAGTTTGGGTATCTAGTCGATATGGAAACCGGTTAAGACAGGGTGTGTCGACAATTAATATTTATCGAAGAGTGCAATAGAATGGATTTTAATGAAAATTGTAGGAGTATTATAAAAACAAACACATCTGACCAGTAAGTAAGTATAAACGAGAAGAATTATATTTTGAGTATAACATAGGAGGGGTATTCATGCAACGCCGGAAAGTAGTCGTAAACGTTGTTAACGTGATAAAATTATGACGTGATAAATGAACTTTCAACATTTGTATGGAAAATATTTTCTAACAATTTTCTCACAGGAATTGCGTAAACTGAGGTGGTAAACGTTGTAAACTTTTGAAATGCTATTTTGACATTTAATCAGTCACTTTCACACATCAAACGTATGCGCTAAACTGAAAAAAATAATGGAGAGAATGGAAAGAGAATAATAAGTACACAATTCTATCAATAAATATATTAAAAAATGAGATTGAATTCATTGGGTTACCGCATTATTTAGTGGTACAGTTCATTAAACGTCGTCGTAAAATTATAATCGTTAGCACGTAATAAAATTACGACGTTGCATGAATACCCTTAATGTGATAAACCACTGAATTAAATAATTCAATACCATTCTAGTAGAATTAGAACATTTTCCTTTTGTTCTCTTTTCGTTCTTCAGTTAAGCGAATATGGTTGATTTGTGGAATTAACTGATTAAATGTTAAATTAGCGTTTTAAAATTTACAACGTTAGCCATCTCACTTAACATACCCGATTCGTGTGCGAAATTTCCGATGCTGTTTAAAATATTTCCCATACAAATTTTGACGTCGTAAGTTTAACATGTTTACAACGACTTTCCGACGTTGAATACCCTCAATAAAATATTCACAGGTGTATTTTTGTTGAAACTCAATAAAACAAAGTACCCAATTAAATTTGCAAAAAGCCTATTCAGTGATATTTAGTAAAATTGGGTGTTTTCTATCAACTTTTCTCAGGTGAGGAGTACTTATAAAACTCGAAGAGCCCACTGATAGGGTGCAGAGATCATGTTAGGATGGTGCTTGCAGATGTTTATTGATTTTGCTCTTAAATTGTTGTATATATTGTATATATTGTATTGTATACGATTGAAGTTCATTCCATTGTTAGCTTATGTTCTGTTAAAAATACGAGTTTTGACAGTGCGTTGTTCGCGTCGTTGTTAGAATGACTATGTGCCCATGAGCTCCAACTACATGTCTTGTAGGTCGTTTAAATGTAAGAAGTCTAGGAAAATCTATATGCTCTTCCTTAAAGAGATTTAAAGTAATGGAAGAATCGTCTATAAGATAAAATTTGTTCGTTCAGTGATAATATATCGATTCGGAACTTCAAATAAGCGAACAGGACCCTCATAGACGATTATTGAGCGATTGCTCATGAGGTCTCGTCTACCATCCGAGTACTAATCGTTTTCAAAGTTACGGAATGAGTTACAAGAGCTTTGTAGATAAAAAAGGACCTGTACTTGCTTACAATATTTCTTAAGGCTGAACTATAATAGACGGAAGCAATCGGAAGCAATCGGAAGCTAATGTCAAAATTCTAAGTTAAGTTTTCTTCAGTACTCTCAATTACTCAAGTTGCCCATAATAGACTTTTGAGAATGGAATTGAAAACAATAAAAACTAAATTTCGTTGCTTAGGAACTTACAAATTTAAATGTACACAGCTGTTGAAGTGAAATGTAAAATTTGTGTATGCAAGAACAAAAGAAAGAGAAAGAGCGAATCAATTCGCTTTTTCGTAAGTGAGCAAAAGTGAACGAAAACTGAACGAATCGAAGCGAAAAGCTATTATGGTCGTACAATACAAATTGCATGTGTTCGCACAGTTACGGAAGTGGTCGTCCGTAACCAGCTTCTATTATAGTTCAGCCTTTAGCTCTAAAAAGGTAACTTAGGTCTTTGTTGATAGAGCGGAATTGTTTATTTCTCTGCTGATATTCAACAATAGCGCTAATATAGACGTGTTATTTGTGTTAGTCGCTATTAGAGTACTGTCATCTGCAAAACCAAAAACACGATTATCATATAGTTGTCCCCAATATATCATTATAATAGAGTGGGTGAGGGAATAAATACTTGAAAGACCACAACTATAGAGTAAATATAAGATCAAACAGTTCTATTATGGTATGCACTCTGTTTTAAATGAAGAGATCCATTCGTATAGATACCAAAACAGAAAACAAACCAGAGCCTTTGCAGCCAAGATTTGAGGCCAAAACCATCGAAACGCTGCTAAAATAGCAAGTGCAATATACTTTATTTCTATTTACTGAATTTTCTAAATTATAGAGAATCAACAACATTACACAAGATGCAAGCGATGGCTTATAACTTTATAGCGTTTTCGATTGGGATTTTCAGATTTGCTCCTAGATTTCAGATTTTACCCATCCCAATCGAACATAAAAGAGGTTATGATCTGGTTTTGTGTGTTTGTTAGTGTGCCATTTGACAGCTTATTGTTTATTTTTAGCCCGCAGTTATATCTATCATTGAAATCCATCATTTGAAATTTTCGTTTACTCAATGCGGCTTTATATAAATTTAATCATTGGCGAGTTGATGTCAAAACAAAGCTTATAAATTTTAAAATTATTTTAATTTCTAATTATAGTTTTCGCAGAAAATCACTTGTTAGTTCTGATCACTGATCACAAAAAATAAATCTTGATCTTGCCAAATGCAAACAGCAAACTGACATATAAGTTCGATGTTAAATGTTTTTGTGTTGGTGCATGTAGGTGTAAAAGAGTGCTTTTTGTAACAGTGATAACGCTGCTAAACACAAGTGTTGATTTAGAATCTTTATGATAAAACGTCGTCTAGAACAACACAAATCGATCTGTCTTAAAATGTTCTGCATCCTTTATTTGAAGGAGTACGTATTCTGTCGATTTGGCTAGCAAAGTCCGGTGACAAACTCGATCAATAGTCTTGGAAATATCCAGGGCAACAGCTTTGATTTTGGTGTTACATTATCTGGAAAAGTCGTTTTATAATGTTGAAGTTCCAGTATGAGATTACTTACTTCATGGGTTCCAGACCCGTTGAGATCTGCCTGATCAGCCTTCCGTAATTCAACTCTGAACTACCTCAAAATTGTTTCTATTAACAGTGACATTTTGTCCAAGGTAAGAATGTGGAACTGAAAGGAGTCACTGGGATTTTGTAGGGGAATTATTAGACCCTACATTCGAGTTATTCAAGTTATTCCTCAGAACATCTTATTTTAATAGAAAAAAAAATATAAGAGCACTAAATGGCTTATACCCAGACAAGTCAGTCGAAAGTTCACCATGATAGGACATTCTAATTAACACGGAAGAGAAAGATGAACCAGATAAACGCGACATATAAAAGCGAAAAGGAAATGACGGCCTTCCCGCTGAGCTCTATAAGGCCGGCGGAGATGACTTGGTAAGTAACATCCACCAACTCATAAGCCAAATCTGGTCGGATGAAAATATGCCTGAAGAATGGAACCTCAGCATCGTTTGCCCGATCCACAAAAAAGGAGACCCTCTGAACTGCGCCAACTACGGAGGCATAAGTCTCCTCAACATCGCGTACAAGATCCTATCTGCCGTAATATGTGAACGCCTGAAACCGTTTACCAACAACCTGATTGGCCCTTATCAGTGTGGTTTTAGGCCAGGAAAGTCCACAACCGATCAAATTTTCACACTTCGGCAGATCCTGGAAAAAACTCAAGAAGTCCAAATCGATACCCACCACCTATTCATCGATTTCAAAGCCGCATATGACAGCATTTATAGAGACGAACTGTATAGAGCCATGTCTAGTTTTGGTATACCGCCCAAACTCGTCCGTTTGTGTAGGATGACGATAGAGAATTCTCGCTGCTCCATCAGGGTCGGAAACGACCTCACCGACACATTCGATACCAAAAAAGGATTTAGGCAAGGCGATGCGCTGTCATGTGACTTCTTTAATCTGATTCTTGAGAGAATTGTGCAAAACTCCAAAGCCAACACCAGAGGCACAATTTTCCAAAAGTCGGTGCAACTACTAGCATACGCTGACGATATTGACATCATTGGTAGGACTCAACGTGATGTCATAGCCACGTTTGCTAGTATAGAGAAGGAAGCGGCGAAAATGGGTTTAGCAGTAAATGAGGGTAAGACTAAGTATATGCTGTCATCACGAAAGGACTCACAACATCGACGAATTGGACAGAACGTCACCATTGACAGATATAACTTTGAGGTAGTACGGGACTTTGTCTACCTCGGCTCCGCTATTAGCTCTGACAACAACATCTCGTCAGAAATTAAACGAAGAATTACTCTTGCCAACCGCTGTTTCTTCGGGCTAAGAAGGCAATTTAGTAGTAAAGCCCTCACTCGAACTACTAAGGAAACCCTATATAAGACCCTGATCATCCCAGTCCTGCTCTACGGCGCTGAAGCATGGACCGTATCAAAAGCGGATGAAGAAATCCTTGGTAGATTCGAGAGGAAAATTCTTCGAAAAATCTTCGGTCCCGTTTCCGTTGACGGGCTATGGAGACGAAGATTCAACCAAGAACTATACGAGCTGTACAGCGACATGCCCCTGGTCAAAAAACTCCGCATTGGACGTTTAAGATGGCTAGGACATGTAGAACGAATGGACACCAATACTCCGGCTCGCAGAGTCTTCGATTCCCAGCCAGACGTCGGACGCAGTAGAGGAAGACCTCGCCTTAAGTGGCGCGCACAAGTGGAAACCGACCTCAACCAACTTGGAGTGCGCAACTGGAGGCAGTTAGCTAAGGACCGGGCTAATTGGAGAGGCATGTTGGTTGAGGCCCAGGTTCATTCCGGACTGTAGCGCCACTTAAGTAAGTAAGTAAGTATAAAAGCGAGTAGAGCTACTGAAACATATGAAGCAATGTCAAAGGAGCAAAATGCATGCCGGGTAATGGAACTCATTAGAACATTAGAATATCTGAAGAAGGGAGACACACGAATTGAAAATTTTTGATTGCGAGGAGCTACTTTAAGGACTGCTGCAACATACAGGGAGATAATATACGACCGATTAATTTCGATATACGATTAAAAATTTTAAATAAAAAACGCCTGGCATTGTTTTGTTTTAATGGCAAACACAATTACCACTTTTGTGGCTGAAGCTACCACTGTCAGGTAGTGCAAATTCGGAAATGCAACTCATCCTTTCAAATGATATACTTTGAAGTTGCGAATATTGTGAGATATTTCATGGCCACATTCAAAGTCCAAAGGCAACAGCTAGTAGGAATTATAGATTCTTGAATATTCTACAGAGGTACGTATATACACATGCAGAAAACGTTATCCGGGTTTCGTAGTTCTTTTCGTCTTAAATTTTCCTCTCAACAACAACAAGATAGACTTCAATGTATAAATTGTCAGGTTGTTGTAGAACAAATTTTAAATTTGTGCTTCGCGTCCTGTGAGATATTTTTATTTTTTTAAACATAATATCCTTTAGCTCAAAATTTATCAATTTATATGTTCATTTACCTTTCAGTAAAGTGTTTCGCCTTTTTTGAATATACTCACAGAAATCATACATCACTGTGTTTTTAGTCTAACTAACTGATGCTATCACATGAAACAAACAAGCCAACATCAAAACCACAGTATTCTTCATCATTGTCATGATTGGCTCTCGAGATTTCACTTCGGCTTTTGCGAGTATATAAAAATAACCCTTTTATATGGGTTCTGCAATTATTGAGGCAAAACTCTTTTTATGCTATCAACGAAATATGATCACATAATATCCAACAACACTACAACAAACACTTGTAGTGATAATGTGCTTAATTAGCTTAATAAATATGCGATTAATTATTGGACTATGAATGAAGTGTTTGAAGTCTCCAAAAAAATTCGAAAAGCTAAACATTTTTTTAAATTTTTACCTTGAGGATAAAACACAAAAAAAACGCAAACAGCTCTCATAATCGAAATCAGTTATATATTCTATTAAATTTTTGACAAAATGTTTGAACAATATGCAATTATGGTCAAGCCATCTCGAGATGGCATGCAAGGACCCAAGAATTCCAACAACATCGGTATTTTTCGTACCACCGTAGAATAGTCCTCATAAGATATAACTCCATCTTGATCGATATCAAACTTTTTAAAAAGTAAATCGACCATATCCTTGAAGCGCAATATTACCATCCACACATGAAATTACCAAATAAAAATTCGTTCAATTAACTCTTACCGCTCTTAATTCGGCACATTCATCTTCATCCCCCTTGGTGAAGAAATTTTTAACAAATTTCGTTAAAATGTCACGATTCAAAAAGTTTGTACCATGGA
This sequence comes from Rhingia campestris, assembly GCA_932526625.1. Taxonomy (NCBI): domain Eukaryota; kingdom Metazoa; phylum Arthropoda; class Insecta; order Diptera; family Syrphidae; genus Rhingia; species Rhingia campestris. The sequence continues at coordinate 33,198,488 of OW052183.1, forward strand.
GATTATAAATCTGTAAAAAGTGCGATTTTATTGTAACTTAACTATTGCAACATCGATTTGTATTAAAAAGAAGCAAAACATACACCAAATACAAATTGCATCTTCTCCTCCAACGAATCAGACATAAAAACAGAAAACAGTTTAATCCATGCAATGGGGTCAACGTATTTCTTTGAATCTTTTGCAATGACCATCATGATCCTTTCGATTATTTCCGTGTTAGATATTTTAAAGAGAACATCGGAAAGTTCAATAAATTGTTCCTTTGTCATGGCTTTTGCTCGTATCCCATTTAGAAGGACAAATTTATGATAAATCATTAATATACAATTTAATTCCACTTCGGAGAACTGAGTTTGCTTTAACATTTGTTTTATCAAGTCCTGGTAGATGATGAGAAAGCGGGAATTTTGAGTTCCATCCAAGGTTTCATCTAGATGATTCATTATTGTTCGTTTTATAAATTTTCTTTTAAATTGATAGACAATATTTTAATATAAGTCTACTCGATGAGGTTTGTAATATGTTATTTAATATTTGAATTGCCATTTTTTCGATTTGAGTAATAGGTATCTTGGATTGAGATTTGCAAATTGCAGTAAATATCGTGATTTGTACCTGTGCAAACATGGAATGCATTTCACAACATCGACGAACACACCCGCACTGTGCATTGCATTCAACAGTTGAAACAACTTGAATAACAAACAGGTCCACTAAAACTGACAGCGCAGATAAGAAATTTGCAAGATGTCGATGAGAATTCGAAGAACTATCGGTGAAAAGGTTTTTATTTTACCAAAATTGTTAATGAAATTTCAATTGGCATTTAAAAAATCAACATATTTTCCATACTTTACTTATAGATCTCACAAATAATCAGACGAACGGACGTAGCAGATCAAATTGCTGCACGCCTCGAGCTACCAAAATCCCTTAAAGCCGTCTCTCAACCAGAACTACACTTATCAGCTGCTGACATAAGCTCTATCCTTGGAAAGGACACGACCACTCTGTTAGAGAGCATTGCCAGTTCTCCTCTAGACAAGACAGTTGTAGAAAATGTGTCACAAACTCCATCAAATGGTCGTTCCAAACCAGGACTCGCCTTCAAACTTAACCATTCCGCTTTCGTTAATGATGTCTTAAATTTGGAATTTGCTTCACCTCCAGCGACGCACACATCTGGCCGTGTAGTCTTTGAATTCAGTTCTCCAAATATTGCTAAACCTTTTCACGTGGGGCATCTGCGATCCACCATCATTGGCAATGTTCTCGGTAATCTGCACCAGCATTTGGGTTACGATGTAATCAAATTGAACTATCTGGGCGACTGGGGAACCCAATTTGGTATGTTGCAGGTTGGCGTTGAATTGGAACAGCTTACCGATGAAGAAATGCAGCGAAATCCAATAGAAAACTTGTACAAAGCATATGTCCGAGCAAATGAGGAGGCTAAGAGTGATCCTAGAGTTGGTGATAAAGCGAGGAAATACTTTAACGATCTAGAGAATGACGCTGCTCCTGAAATGCAATACCAATGGTCAAAGTACAGAGAGTACACGATAGCAGAGTTGGGCGGCGCCTACAAACGGTTGGGCGTGACATTCGATGAATACAACTGGGAGTCGCAGTATAGTCAGAATTGTGTTGGCTCTGTCTTGGACATGATGAAAGACAAGAATCTTGTTCACGATGAGGTTGATGGACGAAAGATTGTTATCGTTGGGAAGCGACGTGTTCCGGTGATCAAAAGCGACGGGTCGACGTTGTACCTCGTGAGGGATATTGCCGCCTTACTGGACCGATTTGAGCGGTTCAAGTTTGAAAAGATATTCTATGTAGTGGATAATGCACAAACGGATCATTTTGATGCCTGTTTTCAGGTGACCACGGCGATGGACAGTAATGTTGGATCGAGAGCAACACATGTGAAATTCGGAAGGATACATGGCATGAGTACTCGAAGGGGAAATGCTGTTTTTTTGAAGGATCTGCTTAACGAGGCTAGGGATGTTATGCTAGAGAAACAGATGCAGAGTCCAAGTAAGTTGTATCGAGGAAGTATTTAAGTATTTTTCTTACCGAGCTGTGTCTAAAGTTTTGCTTTAGGGATCATACACCACACGAGTACTAAGGCGTATACGTAATCAATGTAATTTGTCATTGAAATCTCTTTCCGGTGAATATTTGACAAGTCGTAACTAAATCTATTGCAAGGCGGAGTGATGAGATTTAACTGATTGTCCAGATGGGTTTTTCGACACCCCCGATTGGGTAATAAATACTGAGACCAATAACTTTGTCTTGTAGGCCTTATTTTGAATTGCGAGCATCCGATGGCTTTCTTTATCAAATCACGGGTTTCTCTTGATTAAGCTTACTAAGCGACCAATTGGTGTCCATTCGTTCTACGTGCCCTAGCATGTCGCTGTACAGCTCATTTCTTCGTTAAATCTTCTTCCTCATTGCCTGTCAACGCCAACGAGACCGAATATTCCTTTCTCGAAGAATTTCCCTCTCAAATCGACTAAGGATTTCTTCATCCACTTTGGAAACGGTCCATGCCTCAGCGCCGTAGAGCAGGACTGGGATGATCAGTGTCATATATAGCATTTCCTTAGTAGTTCGAGTGAGAGCTTTGCTGCTGAATTGCCTTCCTAGCCCAAAGACGGGATGTTATGGTCAGCCGAGGTAGAAAAAGTCCCGTACTACCTCAACAGATATAACTCTGTCAATGGTGACGTTCTGTCCAATTCGTCGATGTTGTGTCGATGCTAAACCCATTTTTGCCGCTTCCGTCTCTATACTGGCAAACGTGGCTATGACATCACGTTGACTCCTACCGATGATGTCAATATCGTCGGTGTATTCTAGTAGTTACACCGATTTATGGAAGATTGTGCCTCTGGTGTTGGCTCGTGAGTTTTGCACAATCCTCTCAATGACTGTGCATCGCCTTGCCTAAATCCTTTTTTGGTATAGAATGTGCGAGAATTCTCCATCGTCATCCTACACAAACGGACGAGTTTGGACGGTATACCAAAACTAGACATTGCTCTGTATAGTTCGTCTCTATAAATGTTGTCGTATGCAGCTTTATAATCGATAAATAGTTGGTATGTATCGATTTGGACTTCTTGGGTTTTTTCCAGGATCTGCCGAAGTGTGAATATATGATTGGTTGTGGACTTTCCTGGCGTAAAACCACACCCATAAGGGCTGATCAGGTTGTTGGTAAACTATTTCAGGCATTCGTATATTACGGCAGATAGGATCTTGTAGGCGATGTTGAGGAGACTTATGCCTCTGTAGTTGGCGCAGTTCAGAGGGTCTCCTTTTTTTATATCGGGCAAACGATGCTGAGGTTCCATTCTTCAGGCATACTTTCATCCGACCAGATTTGGCTTATGAATTGGTGAAATTGGAAGGCCGTCATTTCCGGTGGCGTTATTAAGCTTGAGTTTAGATATTGCTATCCTCACTTCACTGGTCGGGTGGTTGGTTGGCAGTTTTCGCTGTCGTTGCCAATATTTAATGATTCGTTCTGCCTGACAGCGGAATTTTGTTCGTCATCGCCGTTTAACAGTTTGCAGAAGTGGTTCTTCCATATCCTCAGCATCGACTGTGTTTCAACTACGATATTTCCCTGTTCATCTCGACGGTATTCTTTCGAGCCTTGTATCTTTGGCATTAATTTTTTACATCGAACATCGTTCCTGGAGTGGCACCTCTCTATATTCTCGACGCTTTTCTTGATCTTTTTTATTCTTTCTGAAAAGACGGTGTTCTTCCCTTCTTCTCTGCCTATAAAGCTCAATGGCAGCTCTCGTCTTCACCTGCAGCTTAGACTTGTAGGCCTCGTCTTGGCTGCGTTTGCTAATATCTTGTAAACATAAGACTTCTTGCCTAAGTCTGGCACTTATAACAAATCCGCATCCGACTAGTCGCTGTTTCTGTTCACTATAACACGAAGCGTAGTAGATGTCACAGTTTTTCTTTTTGACCGCCCATTGTATTTCCTGGATTGCATCTGCTTTGTAGCAGCCTAGGTCTTCCGTTAGTTGTTCGCCTGCACTTCTCCTGTTGAGTGTTCCCACTTTCCAGATGCAGCGAACGTCGTTGCCCTTTTTTTTAACAGGGCCGTCAACAGTAAAATCATTCCTTTCCGAGGCGATTGGTTGTTTCGTAACTATAGGTGGGTACCCCTGGAGGGCTAGTTCCAATTTATTAAATACCCATAGAACATGGGGCCATAAGTATCCACCACGGGATTTGAGTGCTTCCATGGCCTTCCGGTTCATCCGCCACCATCTCTCGTCAAGGGGCATGACTAACCCTTGAGATTCCTAAATAACGCGTTTTCCGAATATGTCGAATAGCTCATCTAGGTTGGCCTGGGACAGCAGGCCGGGTATTCCGTGCCATTCTAACCAGGCTATCTATATTGTTGCTGTTTTTCATCTTGTTATCAACACTCACAGTTATCGTTTAGCAAGTCAAATCCGGTTGGATGAGACCAGTATCCGATGGTTACCTCTGGAGGTAAAAATAAGCACAGTTGGTGTGTAGTCAGAGTTGTAACCACTGGGTATTGTACAACATCCAACTATGAAAAAATTCCCAGCTCAGTACCGGAAAGAAATGACTTTTATAAAGGCCAGTCCTAATGCCACTGTGGACCTATGGTATATAACTTTGTGGTTGTACCTAGAAGACAAATGCCAATATTTTACAAACTATTCAAAGTGCTTAGAGAAATTGTCCAAGCACCGTGGTGTAAGCCTTGGTAAACGATGATATCCATAGGGATCTTGGAATTCATACAATCGAAGCTGAAGCTAGATGTTTCGCGCATAGTAATCGGAAATATCAACACTACAGTTCTACAAATTTTGGATTGCCGATTACAAAGAAAGAAACCTTTGGACCTGGCGAGATACGGAATAACTGCGCCTAAATCGCGTAACATGCTTTAGATTCGAGATAGGAAAATTGCTTGATAAGATTTTTCTTAGTCGCAGTAACTATCAATTTATATCGATGGGTGGTATTTGTTGTCATCAAGAATCCGACACTCTCTCATAGTGTCAATGAAAGATGTTCACCTATCCTCGGAAAAAGATTCGCCGTTGCTGCCGCTTTTTGGAAATTTGCCTTGGCTGCAGCAAGGAAATGCTCCGGTCGATCTTAACTACACGAAATGTTCGGCCATCAAGAATACTAGAAGCCTGTCTTTTGAGTTATACAATGTCGTCGATTTGATTGAGCTGTGTGCTCTGTGACGGAGCCGTGTGACAGACGTGGTGTTGTATAAGCTGTGTTTTCCAATTATAATACCAAAGATTTCCTTTCTTCGTACCGTTACAAAAACACTGCACGATTTAACATCATACCCATGAATTTTGTCAAGGGCCCCGTTGAAGCAGGTCTTTAGTGATTGCATGCGTTTGCTGATGTCTTAGGGGCATAATACTTTTTGCCTTAGTCTGTCGCCTATTACAAATACGTATGCAGGTAGTCGGTGATTCTGCTGGGCTCTATTACATAAAACGAAACGAGCGGCAAGTAAACGATAGTCACGATAAAGTGCGATTGAGAAATATTTATGACAGCTCAACGAAAACGAATGCTATACTGCCAAATGCCAGTCGTAAGATCTGGAACGATACTCGTTTCATGTAATCGAATTTCATCGAGAACGAAGTGATTTCAACGATATTCGTTTTATAAAATATGGCCCCTGACTATAATTCTGATTGTAGCAGATTTTTCATCGACTTTTTGTCCGCCCATCAAATCATATGTCCTGGAGGCAGTAGTGTCTGCTTTTTAGCATACTAGGCTTCACATTCTAAATTGCAAATACGTATCCAAAGAGTCGCTGATTGTGCTGAGTGTAACACGGACTGTAGTAAATGTCGACAGTATTCATCGACTTTTTGTCCCGTCCATCAAATCGTATTTCTTGGAGGCAGTAGTGTCTGCTTTTTAGCATACTAGGCTTCACATTCTTAATTGCAAATACGTATCCAAAGAGTCGCTGATTGTGCTGACTATAACACGGACTGTAGTAAATGTCAACGTTTTCCATCGACTTTTTGTCCTGCCCATCCAATCGTATTTCCTAAAGGCAGTAAAGTCGACATTGTAGCATACTAGATACGATACGAACGCAGTTGGTCTATCTAAGGCTCTTCGTTGATCTAGTTTTTGGATTTTTCCCTGAGTGAGTAGTTAACTCAAATTCTGTTAGATAAACCAGTACCCGACGGTAACCAATGTGATAGATAACTCCCAACTGAAACACTTACGGCTCCCATTATTCTAGCGGTGCGTTGGCTCACTGGTACAGCAACTTTCAATAGTAAATTTTTAGATCTAATCCACTATAGCACGCACAGCTTGTTCGGTGGGACGACTATTACGATAATTGGAGTAAGCGCTCTAAAAGCTGCAATCATTGAATCAGAATTTTTAATAATTTCAACATTCATCGCTCGTGAACTTCACGATGAAAAAAATGTAAACTCTGTACGACGTTTGGCCATTGACAGACCAAAAAAGTTTAAGGCTACGTTTGCCTAGGAATATTAAATTGTTACGACCTCAATAGGGTCGTTTAATGGGTCCATACACTTTGTTTAGTTATGGCTACATAATTTATTCACCTCCATGAGTACATCCTGGACTGATAAAATTTCATCATACGCCCCAACTCCAGAATGAGACTTCCAGAATGAGCTTCTAACTTAACGTCCCCGAGATTTTTTATACTTGATCCCCATATTTCACAAATGACACCTTTACGAGTTGTTATGACTGCGCTTTACTGCGCCTTGCATAAAATTAGCATAAAACCCATATTTCCCCACTCGGCGTTTATTTTGATTGATGCGATTGTTTTCACTCTGTCACTTGCGCACCTTGTGCATGCCGTATAACGTTTATGTATAGCTATCAAGTTATTTATTGAAATTTTTAATTTATAGCAACAAAAATTAACATCTCATCTGTGGACTCGACCGTCGCCGATGTTCTCGGTGTTTCAGCTGTGATAATTAACGATCTTAAGCAACGACGTCAGCGAGATTATGATTTCGATTGGAACAAGGCTCTGCAAATGAACGGTGACACCGGCATCAAACTGCAATACACACACTGTCGACTATCGAATTTAATCGAGAACATGTCGACCATTCCAGTAGCAACAGAACCGAATGCTAGCTTACTCAGCGAACCTGAGGCTTTGGAGCTTATTGTGGAAATAGCTCGCTTTCACCAGAGTGTTTACAAAGCTGCAGACAGTTTGGAAGCATGCGTATTGGTTACCTATTTGTTCAGTCTATGGTAAGTCTAATATGCGGATAACGAATACACATAACATGGTATACATTTCCCACCCTTCCTTTTAGCAATTCAACCAGTCGAGCCCTCAAGCGTCTCAATATTAAAACCGAATCCTCGTCGGACGTTCAAGCTAATCGAATGGCGTTGTTCTCTGCAGCGTACGAAGTTCTTGGCTGTGGAATGAAAATACTAGGCTTGAAGCCCCTGACAAAAATGTAAAACTAAAAAAAAATTAAATAAATTATTTATAATACATGAAAACTATATTTTCTTGTGATAATATAACAAGCAGAGAATGTGTACAGAGATTGCATTTGAATTGCGAGCACACACTATCGTTTCTTCCAGGTATACTTTCTGCGGGCACCTTCTTGGCCGAACTTCTTCCTTTCACGGCGACGATAGTCACGGGTTAACAAACCAGCTATTGAATGGAATTTAAAGTTACAAGATATCATGGAATGTGTAGTTTAAGCATACCCAATCGCATCTCTTCAATCATGTCCTGATCAATGAAACTTCGAAGAGACATTGCGATACCCCAACGAATAGCACCTGCCTGGCCAGATGGTCCACCACCAGCCACGTTAGCCTCCATGTCGATTTTGCCAAGCATTTTCGAGAAAATCAAGGGAAAGATAATCTGAAATCAAAGAAAATTGCTAAGTCAATTTGTGTTCTCTTGGATAAATTTTAGGAAAGTAACATAATAAAACGGGGGAAACATGTCCTTACACAAAGCACGCTTTCTTTTTCTAATAGGGCAGTGGAAGACTCGGCAAGATGGAGCCAACGGTGGCGTCTCCAGTCTCAGTCAGGATGGACAGAGTTAAAAACTTGCATAGGTTAGTCAGGCCACTTGAATAGAATAAACCGAAATGCAAACGGCAACGCTCAATTCCATTGTGGCTACTGATCCCATCCAAATTGGATACCAGCCACCACAACACAATGTCCATGGTATGATAATGTTTGCAAGTACCAAAAAGAGGTTACAGAAGACGTGGAGATGAATGAGCTACAACAGAGCACGAAACTCGTGGTATTCAATGGGAACAAGTCTACTCTTTTCCATCTCCCGATGATCAAATCGAATTTCTTAACAACAATATTGTCAGTTTGTTCAATAGTAATGTTCCTCTACAAACAAGAACAATAAAGCAGGGCGAACGTCGGTGGTTTTCGAATGAAATTCGTCTTATTTTGCAACGAGAGCTGGCCTACCAAAAATGGAAACGCCACAGACTGGACATTGATCACCAAAGGTATCGTACGTTGCGTAACCAAGTGTTCCGCAAAATAAGAACCAAAAAAATTCAAATTTTTCGCAGTAAATTAAGTCCTTCCTTGAATAAGCGACAACTATGGAAAAACTTGAAAGAGTTAGGTATAGGGAAACAAAACTAAAATAATTATCAGATTATCAATGCCGATTTATTGAACAAAAGTTTTGTATCCTTACTCTTTCCAACCCTTTCAGACAGTACCACCTATATAGCTGAAACTTCTTATGGGTTCTCGCAGGATGAGATGTTCGTGTTCACACGTGTTGAAAGCACTGACATTGTTGAATGTATTTTATCTGTTAAGTCCAATGCTGTTGGAATTGACTCGATACATCCTGTTTTCATTAAGTCCATCTTACCTCTTATCATGCCTTATATCACACACGCCTTCAATGACAAGTTTATTTCTTTCCCTATGGAAACTAGCAAAAGTTTTACCCATCCCAAAAAATTCGAGTGGGAATGAATTCAGACCAATTTCCATGCTCCCTTATTTGTCTAAAGTATTCGAGAGGGTTGTGAAAAGCAGCTGAATGTCCATCTTAGAGCACATAATACCCTTTCCCCCAAGCAGTCAGGGTTTCGCCAAAAGCACAGTTGCACCACCGCCATTTTAAACATTGTCGAAGATATCAGGCTTGCCTTGGATGATGACCATGTTACTTCTTGACTTTTCCAAAGCATTCGACACGGTGGACCATGCTAATTTATGCCGCAAACTCGCTGTATATTACGGTTTCTCATCTTCGGTAGTGCGTTTGTTGTCATCCTATCTTCGTGATAGAAAACAAGCAGTTTCTGTTGGCAACACAATTTCAAACTTTCTTCCGACTACTGGAGGAGTCCCTTAGGGCTCGATTTTAGGACCTCTTCTTTTTTCCTTTTATATAAATGAACTCCCGAATATGATTACGAGATCCTAAATCCAAATGTATGCAGATGATGTGCAACTCTACATAAGCTGCCCACTTGGACTTATCGAAGATTGTGCTCGTACAATCAACAAAGATCTAGAAAAAATCTCGCGCTGGTCAGCATCTAATGGTCTTTTTCTAAATCCATCGAAATCGAAATGCCTTGTCATTAGCAAAAAAGCCATAAACTACAAGGTGGCGCAAAAACAACCTTCCGATGTTTTTTGGCTGTAATTTAAAAAAAAAATGAAAAACTTTGATTCTTCTTGTGGATTATTTTTATTTGGTCTTTTAATTTTTTTACATCATGTCGAGAATATGATGTCATGTAAATGGCCGCCGCCACAGTTGATTGTCATTTGAGCCCTTTTTATGGCATTTTCCATCACTTTGGCCAAAACTTCCGGCGATAGGTCCTCACATTCTTGACGGATATTGTCTTTAAGGGCTGCAAGAGTCTGAGGCTTGTTGACATAAACCCGCGACTTCATAAAGCCCCACAAAAAGAAGTCTGGAGCGGTCAAATCAGGCGATCTTGCTGGCCAGTGCAAATCGCCAAAACGGGAGATTAGGCGCCCGGGAAATGCATCCTTCAGCATATCAGTTGTGGCACGTGCAGTGTGTGCCGTTGCACCGTCCTGTTGGAACCACATGTTTTCCAATCCCAATTCATCAAGTTGCGGCAAAAAGAACTCGTTGATCATTGCTCTGTAGCGCTCACCATTCACAGTAACCGTTTGGCCCGCGACGTCTTCGAAGAAAAAAGGTCCGATGACTCCTCCAGCGAAAACAGCACACCATACAGTGACTTTCAGCGGGTGTAATGGCTCTTCGTGGGTTACACGCGGATTTTCAGTGCCCCAGAAGCGTAAATTTTGCTTATATACGTACCCGCTAAGATGGAAATGGGCCTCATCACTCACGATTATTTTTGATGAAAAATCATCTTCCTCTTGGTGGTGATTAAGGATGGCTTGAGCGTATGTTAGACGCGATTGGCGGTCAGCAGCTAACAGCTGATGCACCGTCTGGACTTTGTATGGAAACATCTTCAAATCTTTTACCAAAATTCGCTGTAAAGACCGTCGACTGATACCCATTTGCGTGGCCGTCGTCTGGTCGATGTCGACGGCGCTTCCATGACATCTTCGGCTACAGCAGCAATATTCCCTGCAGAACGGCTACTCCGGGGTCTGCCACGCCTGGCAGCATCTCGTGTTGCGCCAGTCTCTTCGAGGCGAGCGGCTTAACGTCGCAGTGTTTCACCAGTAGGCGTGGGACGGCTTGGAAATCTGCGACGAAATTCACGTTGTGCCAAAGTCACCGACCGATTATTGCTCAAATAAATAGTAACCAATATTCCGCGTTCTGGAGCAGTGTAGCGTAACATTGTTTATTAACGTGTATTTCGCATGTGTTTACTTCACAAATGTCAAAACAGAACTGACATTAGGGGCCAATCGCAAAATTTATAGCATTTTCTGATAGGAGGATTACTTTTGCGCCACCTTGTATGAATACTTCCCCATCTTCTACTTAAATAGTTCACCTATAGCCTATGTATCAAAGGAAATGAATCTTGGTATGCACATCAACTCCGCCGTCGGTAAGGTTTATGGTATACTCCGTATGCTATGGGGCTCCCAACATTATACTCCTCTGAAAACTCGTTTGCTTTTAGCTAAAACACTAGTAGTACCTATACTCACATATGGGTGCGAAGTTTTTTGTCATTGCGATGCAGTCAGCAAGCGAAGGCTCAATGTAGGTTTTAATAATACTGCGCGTTATGTATTCGGCTTGCAAAGATTTGACCTTATATCAAGCTTCTCTGTGCAAATCTATAACAGCGTTTACGAAAAACTGTCGTTCAGATACAAGACAAAAAAAACGAGGGTGTATACGTTGAAGGGTCCTTTCTGATGCACCGAAGCGAAATTTATTTTATATAGAGATAACTTGGCTAGAAAAAACGGACTCAATAGCGCGATGGTTAGTGCGATAAACTGCCGCGCAGAAGGTTTGGGTTCGATTCCCACTAACACCTAACTGATGTTTCACTGGCCCTCCCCTCGTGATGATATGACAAATCATCCGACTAGTATCAATTGTCAAAAAAACTTGTTTTAACATAACCGTTCGGAGTCAGCCTAAATCCGGAGGTCCCGCCATCATGCAAGAAGTACACACGCACACATGAGTGGTTGTGCCAGAGTGCTAACGAGCCTGTTACGCCAAAAATTTGTATTTTTGACATTCGACAATAGAATAAGTGATCTCTATAGGAGTTCCCTGGTTAGGGAAACAGTTGTTTCAATAATAATTATACAGAGAACTGAACGTTCAATAATTAGCGATACTATTAGAAGGAATCTGATGAGGACATTTGGTAATGTCCGAAATAGCTATAATTCTAACCATATAGTGTTTTTGTACACACGTTGTTGTTGTAATTTCAATCACCCAGAGGTGGTATAATAATGAGACATCCATAGTTGGTATAACAGACCATACGCCTTCCCAACGGAGCCGTTAATGTGATTATACCATGTCAGTGTCCTATTAAAAACCTTGACCAGATTTCTAGCTAGGAACGTCAGGAACATCAAGTATTCTTTTTTCAAATAGTTTTAGTTTTATGAGGGCTTAAGGGCCAAACCCACCGAGCAACCGAAACCGAAACTTTGTTTTTCATTTTTTTTTAACTGCTAATTACTTAAAATTTGATACTTAAAATACTTCTTAAATAAAAGATATTAATAAACCACACTAATCTCATCTATTTTTATTTCTTAAAGTCTTTTTATTTTGATATAAAACGATTTTATTTTTTTTCCGTACCGAAATTTTACTTTTTCATTTTGCAGTTTTGCAATTCATCGTACCGAAACTTGCAACTTTTTTTTTCATCGTTGTAATTTCTGTTTGCCGAAGTTCGCAGACGTCACTTTTCTGACGTTCATACGGAAATATCGGAAATACCGGGCCGGATACTCCTCCAATTTTGTTGAGATTCGGTAGAATTCTCCATTAATTTTACGGTCTCGATTTTGGGGATGAATCCAATATTTGGAACGTTTTGTTCTTTTCAGCATTGCAAAATATAACGCAACATATAACAAAATTTTCTTTTTTTTAAAGATCCGCATTCTGAATTCACTGAATGTCAAATGTGACGTTTAATTTTTTTTTTCAGTTTCTGTGCTATGTTCGGTGGGAATGAAATGTCATAATTGAACAGAAAAATGAAAAAATAAAACGAAGTTTCGGTTTCGGTTGCTCGGTGGGTTTGGCCCTTTAGGAGAAGTATATTATTGACTGACCAAGTGCATATTCTCTAATTTTGTGATTTTGGATGCACAATCTTCGACCATACCAATAGGACAGCTTTTGTCAGTTGAACGTCAACTGCATACATGTGGATAGATGAGTATAGGTTAGGTTAGACCATTTTTGGTCGTGGATCTTGTCCATACTCCTTACTATCCGTGAGAGAACCATTAATTCAACGGAGGAAACTTTTCGCTTCCGTTTTTGTCAAATCGCTGGAATTTTAAAAGCTCCAAGATGAAGGGCACTTGTTTGATAGGGCCGGGCAGTTACAAAGGAGATGAAGTATTGTTTCTTCTTGCATGAAGCTCCTACAGAAGTCATTTGAAAGGCCTAGCCATTCTGCCTATTATACAGTCTCCAGTGATGACACCTATAGTTGCACTTATGTACGATCTATCAAGCGATCGGATCTTCTCAAATCCAGTTTAGCCAAATTTGCTTGGTTATTTGACACTTCGTGCCAAGACTCCATCTGAGATTTGATTTGCTGTTTGGATGTTGCGCTAGTTGTTGTGCAGTTCCATGTCTGGCGAGTTCATCAGCCTTACAGTTCCCTAAATGTCACTATGGCCAGGCACCCAGCATATAGGTGAATGTTAAAATGCTTTGACAGGGTGGTCTTTGAATTAGTTGAGACCGATTCCAGGGATTTTATAGCCGCTTGGCTGTCTGCGAAAATGTTAATATCCGTGGCAGATATTACATTCTCTTTCAGCCAGGATAAGGCTTCTTTGATTGCCATGAGTTCCGTCTGGAACACGCTGCAATAATCAGGAAGACAGAAGGATAGGCTAAGATTTAGCCTGTCGGAGAAGACACCAGCACCCACTCTCATTTGATTTGAAGCCATCGGTATAGTTTGGCTAGTTTGTATCACTGTCCACTGTTGGATGACTTTAAGACGTACGGCTGAGTTAGCTGCTATTTGCTTGCCTAAAATATGTAGGGGTAGTAGTTGAACATGAATGTCTAGTGCTGCTGAGACACGCTGTTCTTTGAACCTTGGCTACATTTTTACTGTTTATAGCTATTTCTAGCGCTGTCCACCATGCACCATGCTACTACTCCATAGAGAAGATCGGTTTTATAACCGAAATAGAGAGTCAATGCGTGATACGAGGTTTCATTCCCCATTTCATGCCTATGGCTTTCTTGCAGAAATAAAGCGCAACTGTCGCTTTCTTTATTCTTCCTGTTATGTTCGACTTCCAGTTAAGCATTCTATCCAAAATGAATCCCAGGTATTAAGCTTTGTCTGAGAAGGCTAGCTCGATTCCGTTAAGTGACGGTGGGTCAATGTGAGGAATTTTATATTTCGTAGTGAACAGGACCAGTTCAATCTTGACCACAAATTACTACCCATTTGGAAAGTTTGTGTAGTGCATTTTGGAGAAATTGCTAGAGTCTATTCAGGTGCTTCCCTAGGACTGCGATACCAACGTCATCCCGTGGCCAATCACGTGGCATCCCTTTGCTTTAAGGATGAGTAAAAGCTTGTTTACCACTGAGTTCCAAAGAAGAGCGGATCCCTTTACTGGCATGTCTTCTGGTTGAAGCACCACCCAGTTTTGTGTTGATAATCCGGCTGTTTGAGTGATCGACTTTCAGACAGATGGGATAATACAATTGACGGAATCTCATTAACATACAGTAGAAAAAGGAGAGGTACAAGGATCGATCCTTGTGGAACCCCTCTACTATTATATTGAAACTCAGACGATCTATTACCCACTAACACAGCCTGTTACTTTGTTCGAGATATGATGACTGAATTTGAGAAACCAAGCAGTATAGCCAGTTTAGTGCATAAATAAACATGATTAACCATATCAAAGGTGTTTGAGAAGTCCAAAAGTACTAAGAAAGTCACATCATCGTCATCCAACGATTCTTTTATATCGTCAACAACTTTAATAATCGCAATGAGTTATGGTCTTTCCTAAATCCGGATTGCAATGATGAGAGCAAGTAATTTGATTTGTAATACAAAGGTATGTCAATGTAAAATAAGGTAAAATTGAGATGGGCACTATTTTTGAACTTTCCCATTGAAAAAGATGGTATGATATGGAAATTAATGGAAGAGTTATTTTCATAAACTTATGATGAATTTCATCAAAACCAATAGCACTTGACTAGACTGACAGCAAACATTTAGGTAACGATTTCCACATTATCCACACAAGCGAATTCAAAAACACTAGACGACGAACTGTGGAACCCAATATTTTGCCGACCACCTTATAGCTCAAGGAGCGATAACTTTCATGCAAGGTATTTAATCCGCAACTTTTGCACTCATTAAAGAATTTATTATGTTGTTCGATTAGGAACTGAATTTCAGTGTTAAACCACGGACATTGGCACTGTTTGAAACATTTTACTTTTGTCGCGACATGATTGTTAAAAAGGGTACAAATAATATGGTTCAGGAACTCAATTGGGTCACACGGTGAGGACAGAGAAAAAATGGAACCATCTCTCAATGTTACCCGTACCAACAAACAACAAAGAGGTAACGCTCCCGCCAATATGGAAAAAGTCGGCAGCACTATTTTAACTGGCGGCCATTTTGTCAGCTATCAAGTGATTTATTTTTAGTTTGTGACATAGCAATGAATTCGATTAAGTATGGAACGTTTTTGCACCACGTTTACTCTAAATGATAATACGCATCCACAGAGACGTCGTACAGGGCGTACAGAAGAAGTCATTGCTGCTGTAGAGCGTAGCGTAGGTAGAGGAAGGGCCGAATCAGTCTATCCGCCATAGTGCACAGGAATTGGATATGTGTCCGTCCACTTTATGGAAGATTTCATTAGAACATTTCCAAAGATGTAACAGACTCCGACAAGGAGATGCGCGTAGTGCATAGGACATGTGTAGGATGGCATAATATCTAACAAGGGTATGCAGATAATTTCATGAGCTTGCAGGTAAATTACTGATCAAACAGGATGCGATCAAGAAAGCAACCAGCAGATGAATAAACGGCACAACGTGCTTTACCTATCTTTAATCAGAAGCGCTCCATCTGCGTGGTACAACGTGGTACCACAACGGACCTTTATGGTCTAAGTAAACTTTGATAAACCGTCAAATGAGTTGCTACTTTAGTTAATAAGGACAAGACAAGGTGCTGATAGCAAACAAAGATATGTCGACCAAAACCGTGAACAAAATGTCACTGTTGAACTTTGAGGTAATCATAGAGTTCATTTATCTCGTAATCAACATGAACCCCACGAATGATAGCTTATTGGAGATACCACCAAGATTGCTACTTTAAAACTGATGGTCTTGGTTAAGCGAATATAATGGGATCACAAGAAAGTTCAAATGATTGCTGTACCGGGTGCTAAGCCTTCCAGTCCTACTTTATAGCGCCGAGTGCTGGACAATAATCAGAAAAGCTGAGGATATACTAAGCACGTTTGAACAAACAAAACGTCGAATATTTGGTTCTGTACGGGAGGAGAAGATACACCGTGAGCTTTTTGAGCTGTATCAAGATGTAGATGCATAGGTGTTTTTTAAAGCCATAGAACTTTTTTTTAAATTAAAACAACGAATTCAACGGAATGACAAATAGGCGAGATTGTGCCTTATGAACGCCATCCTGTAGGTCCAAGTTTGCACCACTTCTTCGCGCATACCCGGTCTAAGTGATCGATCGTTGCTGATTTATCAGCATAGACCAGAGATTTGACATACCCTCAGAAAAAGTATTCCAAAGGTGTCGCCGGAAAGAGGTGACCAATACACAGGTCCATTTCTTGAGGTGAGTAGGTCACCAAACGTTTGGCCCAACAAAGTCATGTATGCCATGTTGCGCCGTCTTGTTGAAACCATTTCTCCTCCATTTTCTTATGATTTCTTATGAATCACTTGCTGTAGCGTTCGCCATTCACCATAATGTTGGCTCCGGTCCCGGATTTAAAGACAAAATGTCTGATGACGCATTCGGTATGTAAACTGCACCAGTGATTTTTTTCGGAATGTAAAGGAGTCTCAAGAGTCAAGAGTCTCATGAGAATTGTGCTTACTCAAAAAATGACAATTCTGCTGGTTTACATACCCGTCAAGCAAGAAATGAGCCTCATCCCTGGATATGATTCGACGATAAAAATTCTTGCACCAGTTGGATCTTATATGGATGAAAGCCAAGAGACCGAGTTGCTGAGAACGGCGTCGAATAGATTAATTCGGGTCCCCTGTCACACTCCCGTCTACAGCGGCGATGGCTCTTTCTGTAAGCACGGTACGGACTCGATTTGGATGAATATTAACAAACAGAGCAAATGTGCTCATGAATCGATAGTATTAGCTCAGATGGACGACTATGCTCACATTAAACTTGACGAATGGTTCTAAATTAGTATGACAGCTAGTTTGACAGTTATCCGTATCGGAAGTCCTATACTTCTAAAAAAAACCTTATAGTACAAAAGGTGGAAGCACAAGGTGGAAACATACAATGCGACCAATTTGAAGGATGTAAGTGATCAGCTGACAGTCATATGCTCTTTATGATAAACAAACCGTGTACATGCTTTAGACAACAATATTATAAACTTCAAATGATGAACAAACCGTGACCATGCTTTAGACAACAATATAATAAACTCCAAATAAAGTATATAAATACCTACTGTAGAAAAAGTGTCTACATTGCAGCACACATTTCAAATGTCAAAATAACTTCAATTTCGTTATTTAATTAACACCATTGAAAAGCAAATAATGTCCATTTTATCCGTTGCTAGAAACAAGAACCTATTCGTTTGGTCGTTGATTTTGTTTGTAATATCTATTCACAGAAATTGTGAACTCTACGACACATGCTTCATTTCCGTTCATTTGCTCAGTACATTGGCTGTAGCCTATATACCCTTCATTCGATACATTTTTGAAAACAATCATTCATGCGTTTCACGTCATGTACATAGTTGACATGTACTTCAGCGAACTTTGTTAATTGAGTATGAAGTTTGCGTTTCCAGTTAGGATTTCTTATACGTAGACTATTAAAGACGTTATGAATTTAATCGTGTGGGCGCAGTTGTTAGCGCCTTTGGCTGCTACGCAAGAAGTCTGGATTCCCAGCATCAACAGGCACTACCTTAACAAACAGGTTTAGTTTTATTTTCAAATGAGATGTAAGGCCTACGACTGGGTTATACGTCCATGATGATTGACTTTAAATAACTAACTTTTGCAACATTTAAAAAAAGTTGTTTCTAGCCTGACTAGAGCTTATTTGGTAGGCTTCACTGGTTCCAAATTTCCCTAATTGTCGAATAAATTCGCATGAAAATTGGTAGAGTTTATGCGGCTGTTAAAGCTGTTATATTAAAAAGGAGCAAATTAGCGTGAGTTTTCTGTCTGTGTACACACTTCTCAAAACTCACATTCACTAACTGTGTACACCCATAGCAGTTTGTGCGATTCCGCAAGATGCTGTGAGTTTGAGATGAGCTAAATGAATAATTTTTGTCAGCCGAGTGAACCGAATTCATTTTCATTAAACCGACCGTGATGAACAAGTCGAACAATGTTCGCCCACTTTTTTCAAGCTGCCATTATTCACAGCCGAAAAGAGAGAGAATAAATTTGTTCACTTGTGTACACGACAACTGTCAAAAAAACTCACTTGCGCGAATCGGAAGAAGTCAGTGTACACATTTTTTCGTATACACAGCAAAACTCACGGAATTCGGCCCCTTGCGCACTACTCCATAAAAAATGCCATGGTGGATGATTGGATCGTCCTTGCTTTTAAATATTATTTATTGTCTCTTTGATGTAGACTAGCAAAGTTAAGAATTTACATCAGGACATCATGTTATGCATAAGTTTATGGAAAAAGCGCTGGTTTATTGGCTGTCAAGCTTTGCTTTGAGCTGGCCTTTGTCTGTCCTCGAGTGTATCGCAAAATATTTTTGAGTTAGGTACCCTAGCATCAAAACTCAATCATTACAAGATGCTGGGTTTATTCATCCCACCACCAAGAAATACCTGATTTGAAAAAGAATCCCAACATATTGTCGCAGCAAAGAATGTGACCAAGGCAACACTGGCAACGAAGACGAGAGCTGCTGAAGAAGTTGGGTTTAAGCTTTATAATAACAGGTTCTTTCCCTTTGACTATAAGCAAGATGAACGAACAAGAATCTTGACATACACCAACTAGCCATTCTGAAGAGGTGTTCTTCCACACTGGAAAAAACAAGCGTACGCTTTTCCATCTGTCTTATTCGTCATGATTCTTTCCAAGTAAATGGAAAACAGCACTCAGGGCGAATCTTCTTCTCTCTCCAACTGCGGACAAATTGAACTCACCTTCCTGCTTTCTAAGGAAGCGCATATCAGCTTGAATCACGATAACTCCTCAATGGCCAACAATGCGGTTTTTGTAGCAACAGGACCACTGGTGATTTGATGTCGTATCTCACCGAAAAGTAGAACCAATCAATCCACATTGGTGGCGAAAACAAGATCATTGCACTTCTCCAGTGATTTGTAAGTTGACAAGTTATAGTGGCATAAGTCTCCTCAACATTTGCTACAAGATCCGTATACCAACAACCTTTCCGAGTCTTACCAGTGTGGTTTTGGGCCAGGAAGTGAACAATTGATCAAATCATCGCACTGTAGAAAAAACCAAGAAGGCTAATTCCCACCACCCACCACCTATTCATCGATTTCAAAGCCAAGTCAATGGTGACCGTAATAAAGCCATGATTACTGACTTTTTCGTTCATCAATTGAACAACCATTATGTGCAGGAGCTGTGGTTGTTGAGGCAAACGTTCAACAACGTTCTGTGAGCGCATAATTTCGCGTTTTGGTCCTGTGAATTGGCCCCCAAGATTGTGCGATTTAACGCCTCTTGACTATTTTCTGTGGAGATATGTGAAGTCGGTAGTCTACGCCGATAAGCCCGAAACGATTGGAGGACAACATTTGCCGCATTATTGCCGATAAACGGTCAGACATGCTGGAAAAAGTGATCGAAATTTGTACCTAAATATTAGACTACGCCCGAGCCAGCCGTGGCGGTGATATAACAGAAATCATATTCAAATTATAATGCCAGAATCATCATCTTTGGTTTATTCCATTTCAAAGTTCTATACCTCTCCATAGCCCGTCAACGCAAACGGGACCGAAGATTTTCCGAACAATATTTCGCTCAAGAATTTCTTCATCTGAGCAGGACTGGGATGATCAGAGTCCTTAGTAGTTCGAGTGAGGGAGCAAAGAAACAGAGCAAATAGCAGATACGAGGTAGACAAAGTCCCATCCTCAAAGTTTTATCTGTAAATGGTGACTTTCTGTCCAATTCATCGATGTTGTGTGTCCTTTCTTGTTGACAGCATGTTGAGAGTTGAGGAGACTTATGCCTCTATAGTTGGCGCACTGCAGAAGGTCTCGTTTTGTATGGATCGGGCAAACGATACTTAGTTTCCATTCTTCAGAAATACTCTCAGTTTCGCGGATTTAATGGCTTGTTGACACCGTCGCATTGCCATTGTTCAGCAGATGCTGCGTGTATGGTGTTTATCGAGAGATTAACGGAAAACGCGTTCTGCAAAGGATAAAGAATGGGACCTCTTGTTTAACGCCGACTCCAAACGCGAACATTTCAATTTTATACTCTTGGATGTTTGTCTAACTTTTGCAAGTGTTAAGGAGACATAGTGCTGATAAGTCCAGCGCACAAAGTGGCCTGGTCAGTGCCACCCAAATGACGGAATCTATACTTTAATGCTAGTTCTCAACAGTCAATTTGAGAAGTTCTACATGACAGATGGATGTATGTCAGAAAAAAACTTTTGGGGATGTTAATGGCGGTTTCTGAACCAGGGATCCTCAAATAACAGCCATGTGCTAAATTTGACGACATCTCCTATATCATACAAAAAAAAACTACCTCTTCCCATTGCAAAAGCAGTTGCTTTCAAAGCTATACGCGGTTTCGAAACTCAACATAACCTCCAAGTTGGAGGTCAGTTTAATTGTGATATCTAGCGCCATCTATTTAAGTAATCAAGGAAACGAGAAAATCGTAATAAAATACTAAAATTGTGTTGAAATTCCAGAGAATATAGTCTCTGGAATTAAGAACTCTCTTAATTGGTTTTCCTAGTCAGCAATCAATTGCTACAGCTATGTTAAATCAGCTCAAAAACGCTGTCGCTGCAAGTGCAGTAATTGCCAGCTATTTCGTTGAACCTTTTACGCGATGTCATACTTTGAACGTTATGCAAAAGTAAATAAAAAGTTCTCCATCAAATATCTAACTGTATATTTCAGTTTATTCTTCCGCTTATCAGTCGCTGTCTCTTAATAGACGGAATAGAAAAATTTCAGCGCGCAAGTTCTGTGGGATATTGCGATTCGCCGGCCCGTCCAAACAATCAACAAGTGGCGGCGAACACAATTTCTTTTCTTATCGGATTATTTTCATCCGGGCAGTTAAATGAAGCACACAAACCGAAGGAAAGCTTTTGACAAGTAGTTTCCACAGAATAGCCATACTTCGCATCAGCCTCTCTTTTAGACACATCTTGCTCATACACACTGTACACAAACGTCTCAATCTTAGTGCAGCACAGAGACGAGTAATTGAACTTGCCACCTTGAAAAACCATTTGAATAACTTCATCGGTTGTATAGTTTTCTGTCTACGCGGTATCTAAATCCATTGTATGCGTCTATGTTAGAGGAAAATCTTCTGCTAAGCACCTGCTAGTAGTACGCACTCGAAATATGTGCGTTTCTTGCGAGTGCACGCGCATCTGGTGGCAATAAACTCGCTTATTTGTTGGTTATGAAAAGCCTTGACTTGGATTCTCGTGTAGTGCTCGCCTAGAGTGCATAAGCCTTACATAGACGGGCGTAGCAATTAATGTGTAAATCTCTATAAATCTTAGCTAGCGCTAGGCTAGCGACACACCAATGCAATTGATGCGGAATATAAATAACAGCGTCCGTTGCTACTGTTTCAACGAGAACTACTCGTATCGAGGCAAAGTGCACAATTTCACAGAAGATAGTTTTTTTTTGGCGCAAAGTGGAAAAGATTTAAATCACTGACGGCGGGACTGGAGCGATAATTGAACCGCGCGCGCGGTACTCGTTGTAGAGAAAATTGCGAAAAAATGTTTCATTAATTGATGAATGACGACGCAATGAATGAGCTTCCCAGCCAGATAGCGGACAGAGATTCAATTAACTAACGCGTTACCGCATCGATACTTATTTTATGGTTGATGCGCTTTCCATTCAAACGGATTTATAAAAAAGGAGGAGTTTCAGTATTTCCATTGGGGAATGTATTGTGAGAGAGTTAAAAACCCCGGTCTGTCGACTCCACTTTGGAGAGATTTTTCGTGTGACTACAGCAAAGCAATGTGAAACATTAATTAAATTGACAGCACATTTAATTTTTTTGTTGTTGCTATACATGACAGTTAAATTGTCTTCTTTATGCTTGACATTTTGATGCGAATGGAAAATTTCACTTAAAAAGATTGTTGGCTTTATATGTATATCCAATAGGAGGTACTTTTTTCAAAGGCGTTGTCTTTACAGTTATTATTTGTTATTTTTTGTCAACTGGTATGCATTGTTATTTCATTATGAATAGACTTATGCCGGAACATCGCTTACTTATTGTGGAAAATTATTTCCAATATCAGTGCTCAGTTAAAAATTGTTACAGAGTTTTCGACCACATTTTGGTCGTAATAATCGTGCAACTGAACGCACTATTCATAAAACCGCATTACCAAATTCTGAATCATTTTTACACTATTGGACATTCATCCTCCAACTAGAGTGCGTAGAGCCCTTAATAATGAGAATATTGCTGCAGAAGTAGAGAGTAATCGTGAAGAACGTTATCAATCAATTCATCGCCGTTCACAAGGTTTGAGCATTTTTAATAGAACGTTGTGGCGTATTTTAAAGCGTGATCTTGGTTTAAAGGCGTATAAAATAAAGCCCGTTCAAGAATTGAAGCCGGCTGCCTTACGTTTACTTTTCAATTTCGGTTGTGGGCTTATGAACTGCTTCAAATTGATCCATTTTTTATGGAAAATTGTTTTTAGCGACGAAGCAGATTTCTGGTTAAACCGTATTTGGACCGATGAACAGCCAGAGGCAATCCAACAGCTACTAATGCAACCGCAAACATGTACTGTTTGGTTCAGTTTATTAGTAGGCGACATCATCGGACCGTAGTTCTTTAAAAATGCGGAAGGAGCGCCTGTAACTGTCAATGGAAATCGCTACAGAGCAATGATCAATGAATTTTTATTCCCGAAAAACCAAGATATTGGTGAAACTAACTTGTGGCTTCAACTGGATGGCGTTACCTGCCATATAGATAACGAATCAATCGCTAAATTGAGGGAAACGTTCGATGAAACCAACATATCAAGCAATGGTCCTGTCAATTGGCCACGAAGATCATGTGATTGGACACCATTGGATTACTTTCTATGGAAATATCTTCTGTTTACGTCGATAAACCTGAAACAATTGAAGCTTTGAAAGCCAACATAACTCGTGTTTTTGATGGAATACCGGCCGATATCCTTGAATAAGTGGTCAAAAATTGGGCCCACAGAATGGACCATTGGCTACGTTTACACCGTGGACAATAACCGGGACTAAGCCTACATTTGGTGTAAGTCCCATCGGTCTAAACACCTCGAACAAGTACTAAATTGTTTAGGTCAGTCCACTTGTTTAGGTGACCTGGACTTATCTGTTTATTCTACCTTGCTCATAGATGTCACCATAAATCCATATGAATTGGTATACTAACTGTTATAATGATTATTGTCCACGGTGAAAACTTAGCCATTGGGGCTGATCTTGGGAAAAAAAAAACCATTTAGTCATGTACGGTGTAAAGCTTAGTACGCAGCTCGCGCTAAATTTTATCTTTACTACTCTCCACTTGTTTTCTCCAATCCAAAGATAAATGCTCGCTAAATTCCTACACAGCGTATAGATGAGTCAGGGAAATGTCATGCATTCGCACATGTCAGTAATATTAATATTTTCTTTGTTAATAAAGATGTCGTCTTCCTCAAGAAATTCTTCCATCAAATATTCTTCTTCATTTTCTTCCATTTTGTTTTTATTTTTTATTAAAATTTCGCCGATTTATATGCCTCGCACATTAATTTCGCGAGATAAATAAGTGGAGACCTTTCATCCGCTGAGTATAACACTTTTCGTATAACACTTAATATTGTTATACCCTACCTACATTTTGTGTGTCCCATCTTTATGAAGTTAAGAATTTATCTCGCGAGCTGCGTACTGCACTGATAAATTTGCTCGCTAAATTTTATCTCTGTAGAGATTTTTGTATGGGAGATAAAATTTAGCGAGAGCTGCGTACTGGGCTTAAACAGAAAATTTCTGAGACTAAATTATTTAGTGCCAGACCAAATACAAGGTGGCGCAAAAGTAATCCTCCTATCAGAAAATACATCGGAAGGTTATTTTTGCGCCACCTTGTATCGTCCACGGTGTAAACGTAGCCATTTAAAGGAAATTATCTGTAAATATTTAATGACATGAACCAAATTAACACCTCAAATAAGGATTTTCCTCAATACATTGATTTGTTTTTGTTTTATTTAAAAAAAAAAAAAAGGCAGGAAGCTCTTAATGTATCATGATCACCCTTTATATGGATTGTTACTGAAATGACACTTTCATACAAACATGCAATTAAAATTTGTTTGCAAAAACTAGCCCCTGTATTAATAAACGCTGATTAGCTAATCAATGACTAATATGACAACTTTTCCCATAAGAAATACTCGCGCAAATGTCAAAAGTTAGTCACTGATTAGCAACTCAGCGTTTATTAATACGGGGGTAGCTCTCTTAGATCACTATGTCAAATGTGAGAAATAAAAGGACGCCATGTCTTATTTGTGTTTATTGAAAAAGTATTATCGGCGGAATTAAGAAGAAATCATTGAGGGACTTTAAGAGATTAGTATAGATGCCGCATTCAAAATTTAAATATAATAAAACTTTGATAATAACATATAAAGGTTAAAAAGCATATTAATTGCACGTACAACCAATGTTATAGGAGCGCATTCAACGATACAGCACAGTCACGGAAGGCTTAAGTACAATTGTAAGCTCGAGCAATATTGCAATATTGCAAGTTCTAAGCAACTATATTTTTGAGTTCGTTAAAAAAATAATCTTCGAGGGTTTTATAGGCAAAACACTAAAGTGGAGAGATAGTTTTTGATCATTTTCTCTTTCAAAATACATCAAACTTTGACGTTTTTCATTTTTCCTTGCGAAAGCGTACTGGTAGTTTTCATTGTAATGAGTGAGAATTCTTTCTCGATATTGGAGATTTGACAGTTTTCATTTTTCTTCACAAAAAAAGTACCCAGACCTATTGTGAATTCGAATGTGTGAATTCCAGCTTAAATTTAAATAAACTTGGATAGAAATCATCCGCGTTCTGAGAATGATGTAGACATTGAACGAAGAAAAAATTAATGTTCGTTAATTTTTCGCTATTGGCGCCTCGAAAAGTTTGTCTGCGCGTCCTCTGGTAGTAATCTTTGAACTTTTAACTTGCAAAAAATATCTATCAAGTGAGCACTTGTTTTTTTTTTAAACGAAATATGTATGAAATTCCGCTCCAAGATAAACATTTTGTTAAGTTTAGAATTCGACAATTATATACTCAGACATCATAGGTAAAGGGTGATCCATTTCGAGGTTCCCTACTTTTTTAAAGAAAAAAACACAGAAAATTCAAATTTAATGGAGAATGTTTATTATCATTTGAAAGAACATTCTTTGGCATTTATTTTTTGAAGATTATGTCTATCAAATATTGGCCGTTGCTACGTCGCAGATGGTCCATCCGTTGAGTCCAATTTTCGATCACTCGTTCGAGCATTTCGACTGGTAACTGGCGAATGACACGCGTGATGTTTTCCTCCAAGCCCTGAATCGAAGCGGGTTTGTCGGCATAAGCTTTTGACTTTACATATCCCCACAGGAAAAAGTCTAACGGTGTGATATCACACGATCTTGGTGGCCAATCGACCGGCCCAAAACGTGAAATTATGTGCTCACCGAAATGTTCTCTCAATAAGTCCATTGATTGATGCGATGTGTGGGAAGTGGCGCTGTCTTGCTGAAACCAAATGTCGCCGAGATCACGAGCTTCAATTTCAGGCATCAAATAGTCGGTTATCATGGTCCGAGTTGCTGCGAACGGCGCAGAATCGACTCTCTACGGTCTTCGTGTACACTCTCAGCTACGGCCGCTATATTTTCTTCACAGCGTGCTGGACGTGGTCTATTCGGTCGAATATTATCCAATAATGAATGCTGGGTCTCAAAATGGGTGATGGTGTTGCGAATAGTACGCTCAGTAGGCCGATTATGTTGACCATAAGTTGAGCGAAGTGCACGAAACACATTCCTCACAGAACGTGAATTTTCATAATAAAGTTGAACAATTTGTAAACGTTGTTCACGCGTAAGTCTTTCCATTATGAAATGCCAAACAATACTAAACAAAAATAACATGACAGCATGACCGACTCACACGTGATCTGTCAAAAAAGGCTATTGAAAAAAGTATCTCTACTTGGATCACCCGTTATAACATCCCATTTAATACATTTGACACAGCAAAAAGCCATTTTTTTACTCCTGCAGAAATGTCAAAAATTAGTCAGTAACCTCCATTTAGAATTCGTCCAGTGATAAAATGAAAACTGTCAAAAGATAACAGCCCTGGAGTTTGACAGAAACCAACAAAATGATTCTTTGTCTTGTTCGTGAGGTCTGTGTTTTTTTATTATTTTAATATTTGATTTCGAAAAAATAATCAAAGGTTGGGTGACAAAACATTAAAGTGATGGGATAGTTTTTATTTGTCGTCTCTTTCACAATACTTAAAACTCTGTGGTTTTTATAATTTTCTATGCGAAAGCTGGAATATAAGAGATTTGACAGTTTTAATTTTTCTTTACACAAAAGTTCCATTATTTAAAAATGATATCGGTTGACAAAATGATATTGGTCAAATGACCACCTCCTGAGTTGATGTGCCTTTTTTGGGAATGAAACAGGATATTGCATTTGAACAGTGGCGGTTGAAGTAGCGATAAAACAAAGTAAGGCAGGGAACATATTTACGATATTCGAGGGAAACTATTGAGTTCGAAATGCCTATGTCTCCTATAAGTTTTAGTCGCAAGCGTTTGTATTCTGCCAGTATGCAAGGTTGTCTCGTGCACCCGACCAGACATGAGCATTAAACTCATGCCGACCAAACAGTTTTTGTGTTACCTGAAGGGGAATGCAATAGTTGGTAAGGATTATTGGTATTTTCTCTGACATTTTCTCAAATCGCAGGAACCGATTTTATTGAACTCAAAAGAAGACGCTGGCTGGCTGTTTCCGAAGGCAAAGCTGTAATATTAACCTAAAGGTATACTTGGTATTTTTATCGCTTCATGTAAACATATAAGAAGATAGAGCAGCATTTTCACCTGTGAGGTTATCAAACAAATTTCGCCTGGATCAGAAACGGCCCGAGATCGCCCATTTCAGCTATCATAGGTGTCATAAAGACAAGTATAGAACAAGACTTGGCCTTTATGCAAATGTCTTCTGTAAAATCTATTTGGTAGAAGAGAATGAAGAGACAACTATTTATATTCTTTATATTTGGTCGGCCATTCCCTTTCCCATACAAGTTATTATAGGCAGCTCATGACGGTTTTAGATGTGAATAGGGGAATCCCGAAGATCCAAGTGGTATGAGATCGAACCAAATCCGGTTAAAATGTGCCAGACTCTATAACTTAACCTAATCTTACCAAAAACAGAAATTCAAAGTCTGTTCTCGTACAGTATTATTTTTACTCATTTCTAATTATATTTACTTATTACAGTTCCCGTACGCATAAAAAGTACATAATAGGGAGCTTATGGGAGAGGAAAACTGTCCCTTCACAAAAATACGTAAAGAAATTTGCTGCAGAAAATTCTGTTGGTAAATTGTCAGTTGGCAAATGAGTTTAAAATGGCTTGTTTTGACATATGATTTATGTATTATGTCCAGTGTTGCCAGAGATTTGTCAACAATTTTTCCTAGATGAACGTCAAAAAAATCCCTAGAAATCCCTGGTGAGAAATAAATTTTGACAAAAACGATCGAAAAGAGAAAGAATCAAATGAGATGTGCATTAGGATGGTTGCGTTTGCAGTTGGCATTTGTTTTGGGTTGAGATCACATTATGCGTAATGGGAAAATTAATCGAACATTTTAATATTGGATGGTAGAAAAATATTATTAACATTTAACGGAAAATATAAAATTAATTTGGTTTGTTACTTTCCCCTAGAACATCCATAGTACCTAGAATGTCCGAAATTGATCTATTTTTCCTTAGACTAGGGAAAAATCCATAGTTCTGGCAACACTGATTAAGTCCCATAATTTTTCGTAAATTTGTCTCTTTCTGAGAGAGACGGAGTAAGGGTAAATTCTGGATGAAGGGAAATTTGAGAATACAATATTTTTTTACTGCAAAAGTAAATATGAGGATGGCTACAATTTTCTTGCTGTCAAACTGAACTGTCATTTTTTTACGGTTTGTTCTATCATTCGGAATATTAGTTCTGATCCCGGTACAAATAATATTTACTGATCACTGATCAAAACTGTTGTATTTGTTTATGCCAATAAATCATTGCAGTATAAAGGAGTATAGTAAGGAGCGGCAAAAAATAAATATACTGAGTAAAGGTCACAAATATCAACCGTTCATGCCTGACACACCAAACCCATTCATTGGGCCTTCGCACATGAGATGAGTTGAACTCTGGTGTGAAACTGGATTCACACCATACTCCAAGCGCACACGAGATGAATATGCCGGCAGAACAAATTGTATACATGAACCCCTTATCGTTGTGTTAGTAATTCTTTAGAAATTGACATTTGCATTGAGTACTATTGACAATTCGCAAGCTCTTAGGTTTGTGTGAGAGTATATGCAATTAAAGGGTGATCCATTTCGAGGTTCCCTACTTTTTTAAAGAAAAAAATACAGAAAATTCAAATTTAATCGAGAATGTTTATTATCATTTGAAAGAACATTCTTTGGCATTTATTTTTTGAAGATTATGTCTATCAAATGTTGGCCGTTGCTACGTCGCAGATGGTCCATCCGTTGAGTCCAATTTTCGATCACTCGTTCGAGCATTTCGACTGGTAACTGGCGAATGACACGCGTGATGTTTTCCTCCAAGGCCTGAATCGAAGCGGGTTTTTCGGCATAAGCTTTTGACTTTACATATCCCCACAGGAAAAAGTCTAACGGTGTGATATCACACGATCTTGGTGGCCAATCGACCGGCCCAAAACGTGAAATTATGTGCTCACCGAAATGTTCTCTCAATAAGTCCATATGTTGTGTGGGAAGTGGCGCCGTCTTGCTGAAACCAAATGTCGCCGAGATCACGAGCTTCAATTTCAGGTATCAAATAGTCGGTTATCATGGCACGAACGGCGCCGAATCGACTCTCTACGGTCTTCGTGTACACTCTCAGCTACGGCCGCTATATTTTCTTCACAGCGTGCTGGACGTGGTCTATTCGGTCGAATATTATCCAATAATGAATGCTGGGTCTCAAAATGGGTGATGGTATTGCGAATAGTACGCTCAGTAGGCCGATTATGTTGACCATAAGTTGAGCGAAGTGCACGAAACACATTCCTCACAGAACGTGCATTTTCATAATAAAGTTGAGCAATTTGTAAACGTTGTTCACGCGTAAGTCTTTCCATTATGAAATGCCAAACAATACTAAACAAAAATAACATGACAGCATGACACGACTCACACGTGATCTGTCAAAAAAGGCTATTGAAAAAAGTATCTCTACTTGGATCACCCGTTATAACATCCCATTTAATCCAATTGACACAGCAAAAAGCCATTTTTTTACTCCTGCAGAAATGTCAAAAATTAGTCAGTAACCTCCATTTAGAATTCGTCCAGTGATAAAATGAAAACTGTCAAAAGATAACAGCCCTGGAGTTTGACAGAAACCAACAAAATGATTCTTTGTCTTGTTCGTGAGGTCTGTGTTTTTTTTATTATTTTAATATTTGATTTCGAAAAAATAATCAAAGGTTGGGTGACAAAACATTAAAGTGATGGGATAGTTTTTATTTGTAGTCTCTTTCACAATACTTAAAACTGTGGTTTTTATAATTTTCTATGCGAAAGCTGGAATATAAGAGATTTGACGGTTTTAATTTTTCTTTACACAAAAGTTCCATTATTTAAAAATGATATCGGTTGACAAAATGATATTGGTCAAATGACCACCTCCTGAGTTGATGTGCCTTTTTTGGGAATGAAACAGGATATTGCATTTGAACAGTGGCGGTTGAAGTAGCGATAAAACAAAGTAAGGCAGGGAACATATTTACGATATTCGAGGGAAACTATTGAGTTCGAAATGCCTATGTCTCCTATAAGTTTTAGTCGCAAGCGTTTGTATTCTGCCAGTATGCAAGGTTGTCTCGTGCACCCGACCAGACATGAGCATTAAACTCATGCCGACCAAACAGTTTTTGTGTTACCTGAAGGGGAATGCAATAGTTGGTAAGGATTATTGGTATTTTCTCTGACATTTTCTCAAATCGCAGGAACCGATTTTATTGAACTCAAAAGAAGACGCTGGCTGGCTGTTTCCGAAGGCAAAGCTGTAATATTAACCTAAAGGTATACTTGGTATTTTTATCGCTTCATGTAAACATATAAGAAGATAGAGCAGCATTTTCACCTGTGAGGTTATCAAACAAATTTCGCCTGGATCAGAAACGGCCCGAGATCGCCCATTTCAGCTATCATAGGTGTCATAAAGACAAGTATAGAACAAGACTTGGCCTTTATGCAAATGTCTTCTGTAAAATCTATTTGGTAGAAGAGAATGAAGAGACAACTATTTATATTCTTTATATTTGGTCGGCCATTCCCTTTCCCATACAAGTTATTATAGGCAGCTCATGACGGTTTTAGATGTGAATAGGGGAATCCCGAAGATCCAAGTGGTATGAGATCGAACCAAATCCGGTTAAAATGTGCCAGACTCTATAACTTAACCTAATCTTACCAAAAACAGAAATTCAAAGTCTGTTCTCGTACAGTATTATTTTTACTCATTTCTAATTATATTTACTTATTACAGTTCCCGTACGCATAAAAAGTACATAATAGGGAGCTTATGGGAGAGGAAAACTGTCCCTTCACAAAAATACGTAAAGAAATTTGCTGCAGAAAATTCTGTTGGTAAATTGTCAGTTAGCAAATGAGTTTAAAATGGCTTGTTTTGACATATGATTTATGTATTATGTCCAGTGTTGCCAGAGATTTGTCAACAATTTTTCCTAGATGAACGTCAAAAAAATCCCTAGAAATCCCTGGTGAGAAATAAATTTTAACAAAAACGATCGAAAAGAGAAAGAATCAAATGAGATGTGCATTAGGATGGTTGCGTTTGCAGTTGGCATTTGTTTTGGGTTGAGATCACATTATGCGTAATGGGAAAATTAATCGAACATTTTAATATTGGATGGTAGAAAAATATTATTAACATTTAACGGAAAAAATAAAATTAATTTGGTTTGTTACTTTCCTCTAGAACATCCATAGTACCTAGAATGTCCGAAATTGATCTATTTTTCCTTAGACTAGGGAAAAATCCATAGTTCTGGCAACACTGATTAAGTCCCATAATTTTTCGTAAATTTGTCTCTTTCTGAGAGAGACGGAGTAAGGGTAAATTCTGGATGAAGGGAAATTTGAGAATACAATATTTTTTTACTGCAAAAGTAAATATGAGGATGGCTACAATTTTCTTGCTGTCAAACTGAACTGTCATTTTTTTACGGTTTGTTCTATCATTCGGAATATTAGTTCTGATCCCGGTACAAATAATATTTACTGATCACTGATCAAAACTGTTGTATTTGTTTATGCCAATAAATCATTGCAGTATAAAGGAGTATAGTAAGGAGCGGCAAAAAATAAATATACTGAGTAAAGGTCACAAATATCAACCGTTCATGCCTGACACACCAAACCCATTCATTGGGCCTTCGCACATGAGATGAGTTGAACTCTGGTGTGAAACTGGATTCACACCATTCTCCAAGCGCACACGAGATGAATATGCCGGCAGAACAAATTGTATACATGAACCCCTTATCGTTGTGTTAGTAATTCTTTAGAAATTGACATTTGCATTGAGTACTATTGACAATTCGCAAGCTCTTAGGTTTGTGTGAGAGTATATGCAATTAAAGGGTGATCCATTTCGAGGTTCCCTACTTTTTTAAAGAAAAAAATACAGAAAATTCAAATTTAATCGAGAATGTTTATTATCATTTGAAAGAACATTCTTTGGCATTTATTTTTTGAAGATTATGTCTATCAAATGTTGGCCGTTGCTACGTCGCAGATGGTCCATCCGTTGAGTCCAATTTTCGATCACTCGTTCGAGCATTTCGACTGGTAACTGGCGAATGACACGCGTGATGTTTTCCTCCAAGGCCTGAATCGAAGCGGGTTTTTCGGCATAAGCTTTTGACTTTACATATCCCCACAGGAAAAAGTCTAACGGTGTGATATCACACGATCTTGGTGGCCAATCGACCGGCCCAAAACGTGAAATTATGTGCTCACCGAAATGTTCTCTCAATAAGTCCATATGTTGTGTGGGAAGTGGCGCCGTCTTGCTGAAACCAAATGTCGCCGAGATCACGAGCTTCAATTTCAGGTATCAAATAGTCGGTTATCATGGCACGAACGGCGCCGAATCGACTCTCTACGGTCTTCGTGTACACTCTCAGCTACGGCCGCTATATTTCCTGCGTGCTGCACGTGGTCTATTCGGTCGAATATTATCCAATAATGAATGCTGGGTCTCAAAATGGGTGATGGTGTTGCGAATAGTACGCTCAGTAGGCCGATTATGTTGACCATAAGTTGAGCGAAGTGCACGAAACACATTCCTCACAGAACGTGAATTTTCATAATAAAGTTAAACAATTTGTAAACGTTGTTCACGCGTAAGTCTTTCCATTATGAAATGCCAAACAATACTAAACAAAACTAACATGACAGCATGACACGACTCACACGTGATCTGTCAAAAAAGGCTATTGAAAAAAGTATCTCTACTTGGATCACCCGTTACAATGATGTTGACTGCTCGACTCACAAAACGCGTATGAGAGCCGAATGACATAAAAAAATGTCAGACCTAAAATGTTGAAAAATGTGTTTGTATTGGTTTTGAACCTTGTTCCACCGCAAAAATACGGTCGAAATTTTCAACCATTTTCTCTCCGTATACCTCAGTCCCCTCGCCCATAAAACCGGTTTTACACCAAAATATTCATCTCATGTGTGGAGGCCCATTCTACCTTGCACGTTCGTTCGGAATTTTGTCATCACCGATTCTTCTCCATACCCAATCTGTTTGAGACTCGATATCCAGTGTTTTGTGATACTATTTTGTTCATTTGAATATTTTTTTTTCAAACAAAAATTCACACGCAAACCCAGGGATGTATTTTGTTGTTGGTTTCAGCCATAAGTATAATATACTCAATGGGTAACACAATTAAGAAAAATCCGGTCTTAATATCCGTTTTCCCCAAGGGACAATTGAAGCGCTTAGAAGATGAATAGCCTAAGTGACATTTTTTTAAATTTGCCTGCAAATATTTCGCAAATCCGGTCTTTTTAATAAACAAAATATTACTAACATTATAAAACACTTCAGTTTTGTTTATTTAAAAATATCTGTTTATAATTTGTATTGTTTTTATCAATAGATTTATAGGTAAAAAAAATGTAAACGCTGATTCCCCAAATTTTTGAAAATGTCGCTTAGGCCCTTATCTTTTAAACCTTTTGACTGATGGACCATTTTTGGAGATGATTCAGCCCTTTAGGTCCAGCGGTTAAGTCTGTGCGTTGTTTGAAGCAATCATTAAAAATTTAAGTTCCTATCCAAATAGATTCGCTATCATTTAATCCGCAAGCTAAACAAAATCTATTCTGCTACATAAATAATTTTCCAGAATATATTTGGGTAGCAGAATAGATCTCGCAAACAATGTTGTTTACGAACTTATAATCACGTTTAATCTTAGCTTTTGCTCGTGTCTATGTTAGTCCCGTTTTATTTAAATTTACAACATACCTAAGTCAAACAAATATTCCATCTCAAAGTTCAAGTGCGCGACAGTTTCCTGATATAGAAAATTTTTTTAGCACAAGCCAAACAAACTCAAAATCAAACAGTCAAGCTACCTCAACGTTGGAAATGTCGTATGTAGCACACATGAAAAAAAAAACTATCTGGGTAAAGATACAAACGCAGCAATCACCATCTTTGTATGTCCAAAGTACGACGACACCAGGTAGACCTATCATATCAATCATTTGAATCCCCTCCGGGTGCCTCTTTGGAGCCCCCCTACACGCATTACTCTCAAATGTGGTTCTCTCTATTTCTTCAATTAAACTTGTCACTCCAACTTGTTGAATATTTTCCTGCCTAATTTCAGCTAAAAGAAACCAACATCTTTTTTTTTTCTCCTTTTGACACATGATCATCGTCGTGTAGTACACGATCGTTTGTCGTTTCTGTATATGGGGGGCTACTCTTGGAGGCTCATATGTGGAAAAGCTTTCGGGAAGAAATGTAACCTGATCTGTGGTGATAATCAAAAAAGATACTGCTGTGTATTTTACTACACGAAACGATCCAATCCATTGGTGTCGTTGTATTCTCGTTGTCGCTGTCGTCGGTGGCGGATTTATAGTAAAAAAAAGAAACAACAACACAAATTTGCATCAAAAAAACTCCGAATAGTTAGTTTAGTTTAGATACATTCGCCGTCGAGTTTAAATCACCGTCGTTTGGTGCTGATCATTCGTGCTAACGGATATTCGAATTTTTTGTTGTTGCTGTTATCATTTGCGGAATGGATTTTTAACTGGTTTCTATAAATCAAAAATGTACGAATTTTTTTTTCCAAAACAGGATATAATAGGATATGGTGGAATATTTTAAACTCGATCAGTGATCTTGTGATTGATTTTGTGGGTGTCTTGACAGTGGAAGTTTAATAAATTTTTTTTTGACACAAGTGTCGTTTGTTTTGGATTGCAATCATCAGTGTGTGTGCTGTAAAATACATTAAATTGCCATCAAAGATAGAATGATAAACTATATTTTTTATTTGCTATCAAATCTGGTGATCCTGTGGTTTTTTTTTTTTGAATTTTGTTTGTTTTTTAAGTGTTCACTTGTTTATAGATATCCACCTTAAAATTAATTGGAATATGCTTTTCATGAATGAGGGTGGAATACTGGTTTAACTGATATTAGAATCTTCTACCCTGCCAGCCTTAATTAGAAATTCCCACATAGACAATGAGATCTTGTGCCTTGTGACAGGTAAAAGTTCTCACAATAACAATGTTTATCACTCCGGTTTACTGACAAACCGGTAGTAGATGAACTAAAGTGGCTTATGATCCCGCTTGACAATATTAGAATCATTTCGGTAAAAAAGAAAAATCGATCGGTCTTCCACGTTACGAAAGGTTATATGATTCATAAAATTTGGACTACATTTTTCTAGTGAATATGCTACGTTTGCTAATCGTGTGATCTTGTGTCTTTAAATGTGAGAACTTTGATCTTTGGAATCTTTGATCACGGGTTTGTGAGAATCTGTTTTAAACTAAGGGAAAACAATATTTTTGAAGGTGAACCTTCTAGAGAAAAATTCGATCTCTACAATTGGAATCAATTATAATTCAACTAAGTGAAAAGAATCTCGAAATTTGTTTTTTTATCAGCTTATAGAAGCTATCATCTTGGTAAACAAGTACGCATTTTTCTAACTCACTCCTTATTTGACGTTAGAGGTAGACCAAGCTCAATATATTATTATGGAGAACACAGTATCTACTTTCAGTGGACCAACAAAAAGTGCAGGAAAGTGGGAGGACTGTGATCCCTATTATCAAACTTATAACCTAGCCGATAAAGGTGAAGTGAAAAGATAAAAACGGAAATATAAATGTTGCTATCTTGTTATTGTTTAGATTTGTTGTGATCATTGTTCTAATTTTTATTTTTAGATGCAATCAGCAGTTAATTTTAAACTAATCGTGAAAACGTGCAAAATTTTGAAAATCTTATGAATAGTGATCAACATTTTGTTGTGTGAGTGCTTTCTAAAATCGTTTGATCTTCCGATCGTAAGAACTTAAAAGCGTTGACGAAAAAATGTAATTATTTGGAAAAACCAACAGTTGAGCAACTTTCCATTCAAAATGTCTGATTGCGAAAATGTATGAAATGAAGGGTACAAACATATGAAAAAGATACAATCACCTTTGAGCACTCCTTATACTTCATCTTATCCCATAAATGCTCTTAAAATACAATTTAGAGGAAACCATTGCCCTAAAATGTTGTTCATGAAGTTTTTTTTTAAACATAAAAAATCGTTTTTTTTAAGACAACAACCCAAAAACTGGGCATGATATAAAATGCCTATAGAAAAACTCTTCACTTCTACTGGTAGCATTAACATAGTTCAAATGCCAAATTTCAGCTCAACATATAAAGCTTAAAAATCGACGGCCTAAAATGGAAGAGACAAGCCGGGCTAGATAAAATCCTACAAACTGTGCATTAAAACGAATATAACCCTATAGGACGGATTAAATTAATTGGGATTACTATCCCCAAGTCATAGTGCTTTCAATAATCTAGTGATCATATAATTGTGAGTCTACGCACTTTTGATATCACTTTGGTTGTGATCTTGTGTGGAATTAAATATTTACAAAACTTTTACTACAAATGGAAAAATAATCAATTCGTCAACTTGTGATCATATAATCTTCAGAATCTATAAAATTTTAAAGATAAACACTAACTAATCATACTGGGAACATGTTGGTCTTATTATCACAATCCCTTCCTCAATGCTGTGACCTTGTGATCTGAAAACGTACAATATTTTGAATATAAATCTACAATCTCGTGATCATGTGATGGTCAGAATCTACTTTTGGAGATAAATATTAGGTCATGTTTGGAATGTATACCAGCTGATTAATACTTATCCATATCCTAATTTTAGATCTCGTGTGATGTTGATATGAACTCAACTATGTATGCAAATAGGGAGTGATCAGACTTAGTGCTGTCTAAAATCTCCTGATCTTGCGGTGGTCAGAAACAAACATTTGAAGATAAATATTGTTCATGTTTAGAATGATCACCAGTTGATTAACACTTATAGATATCCTATTTTATTATCAGAATTGTTTCCTTAATTTTGAGATCTTGTGTGATGTTAAAATGTACTAAACAGTGAATAGAAATGCGACGTGATCGTACTAAGTGCAATCTTGTGATCATGCATTCGTATAAGAATATAAAAACTTTTGAATACAAACATTCTTCAAGTTGGGAGTGATCAGCAGTCGATCAAGTCTGCACAAGATTCTTTTTTTATTATAAGAATCGCTTCATCAAAGTGTGTTTTTGAAAATGTATTAAATTTTGAAAAGAAATGTGAAGTAATCACGCAAAGTGCTACCTACAAGCTTATTGTCATGTGATCGTAAAAATTTACAGACTTTTGTACACGTTTACTATTCTTCTTTAGAGTAATCAACATTCAATCAAATTCGAGAAAACAAAATCTGTCCTACAATCCCATCGTTGCACCCATCTTATCCTAGGATAACCCCACACCTACACCAAGTCTCAACAGCGTATTTTTCCTTACACAAGTTCAAGGGCAA
This sequence comes from Rhingia campestris, assembly GCA_932526625.1. NCBI lineage: Eukaryota > Metazoa > Arthropoda > Insecta > Diptera > Syrphidae > Rhingia > Rhingia campestris. The sequence continues at coordinate 33,236,330 of OW052183.1, forward strand.
CCTCGCTGACAATTGATCTAATTGTGCAATTGTGAGGAATAAAATAAAGAAAACATTTTCCATCTATTACATCGAAGGCAATATAAGGTCTTCCGGTCCGCGTCGAATTTTTTTCTTTACCAATCGCCGCACACATTCAATGGCCGTCTATAACAGCCATCACGATCATGATCGTGCAGTGATCATCAACCATCATCAGCAACCAGCAATATCTGTTTATCTGCGCAATGTCTTTTGAAATGCATCATTGACGCCCGGAGATACTCGCATTTAGCTGCGTTTGCCGTGATCTGCGCGCGTTACCGTCTGAACAGCAGCGCCTTCTCGTTTGAAATTCTTTCGAGTCTTTGTTGGGTCAGTTGGTCGTATATTCAATTTAGTATGGGGTGTCAGTGTCAGTAGGTTTTTTTTTCGTTCTCAGTGGAATGCTGCTCCTTTTAACGCCTATTTAGTGTTTTGTGTGCGTTTTATTATTTCTTTTTTTATTTTGTCGCTACAAACCTAAACTGTAGTTAACTTAATCGAATTTGAAAAATACACAACACAATACAATACAAAACCATCAGTCTGACGTAGTAGTTAGACTGTGTTTACAAGCTATTGTTGTTTGGATTTCACAATCAAAATCGAGAATAGTATCTCGGATTTCTTCTCTTTTTTCGTACTTTGTTCACATGTAATTTGTTCAGAATATCAGTTGGTTGTGATGTCGTTTTTTTTCTATTCAGATGTTGTGCGCTGTGCACACGATTAAATCTCAATGCGGCTTCACAAATTAGATCTTTTTAATTTAAGTTATTTCTACAAATACTGGTGGATAGACATTGTCGTCATTTAAATACAAATAAGCGTAAGGGGTATACAGCAACCATACTGTGTACAGCAAAAATTGGGCTCAGCTAATGTGGGCGGGTTAATACTTAATTTGATGGTTCATCATTAAGAATAAAACTCAGTCTGACAGGCGGTATTAGGTTTAGCAAGTTTCGTTTGATTTGATTAATTGATTAAAATGTAAAATTTTTTTAATTTCATTTTTGGATGTAGAAAGTTCTAAAAGAGTACACAATATTCTAGGAAATTAGTCACATTGATGTGGTGGCAGCTGTCATTTTGTTGGGAAAAAAATGTGTAAATTTGTTTTTGGCAAACATTTTGCATATATTTGAGAATCTATTAATTTCGAGGCGAGTGGAATTAATCATTGAATACAAACAAATGTGTGTTTTCATGCAAAATTTTCCATAAGGTAACCATGAACAAAGTGATAAAATCACGTCAGTTGGATGTATTTGTGTCGGCTTTTGTGGGTTTAAAGTCCACAGAATGTTGTAAATCACTGTTGCCGTTGGCAACTGAAGAGACGATATTAAATATTGTAAATCATTTCGTTGGTTCCGTGTAGATCACGGTTTATTATGACGTTTATGAAGGGCTGACATTAAACGTCATCTTCGGATGACTCGAAATTTGTTTCAAGAACGTTATCAGCTGAAGAATGATTCTATGCAAATTTATGCAGTCGCATGAATTAAGAAAAGAAATGCCTATATAGGTGAATATTTCGTCTTTAAATGGTTAGTAAGTTGAGTCTTTTATTTTATTTAGAGGTAGGTTGATAAATTATCATACATGGCCTAAATTATCAAACATCATTATTAAACGTCAACCAGCTTGACATTTAGACGCTTTACATAAAATGCGAATTTGCCTATATAGAAGGCTATAAAGTTTATGGATTTGCATAAAGGAATTTGACATTTTCGTCAGAAAAACTTGTTATATTAGCATTATCTATTTTAAAAACATTTCTCCATGATTATCGATTGGTTAACTGCGTTCAGTTGCATTCAAATTCAGTCAGTCAATAAATCTATCAAATTGAAGAATTGTATGAATTATGGATTCGAATTGCACATGCTCCGCTAAGTGTTATGTTAACAATAGCGTTGTTCATAAGACTATCTCCCTCACAAGTACGTTGTCTCTTTCATTAAAACGTCAAATTCACTTGCAGGAAAACAATGGCTGGAGTACTAATTTTTGGATTATTTGCTTTAAAATATGAAAATATAAGTTGCTCAAAGTGAAACACAAATTATAATTACATAACAATACTAAAAGAGTGTGTAAAATTATAAAATAGAAATAAAAAGAGTGAAATTTATAACCAGCTACCATTGCAAAGTGTGAACATAAATGCGATTGCAAACAAAGTTGATAAGTTTTCGTGTAGTAAAGATTATTAATTATGTTCTTGTTTTTACAAACAACAACAACTCTGAATATTTTTATTTTGTTCATAATTTGTTCTGTTCTTATTTTGCACTTTTACACAATTTTGAAGCAATTTTAAAAATGTTCAAAAAAATGTTTTCCTACAGATGTCAGTTTGTCATTTGACACTGACGTTGTCCTGAACAACTCTATCGAGGTATCTATACTTTTAAAATATGACAACTCGCTTTAAATTAAAAACTCCTATAACGCACCTTTTCTACAAATCACAAACGAATTGGCAGCTTCTGGATTGCCATCAGCCATATCGAAGTATACGTTTGGAACAATTTCTGAAACGAAAGTCAGTTCCAATCGGCACTCAGTGTGCCTTTACCATCGCGTTCCATTGAATCCGCAATTCAACGCGCAGCTGTCAAAAAGTGTTGACTTGACACATTACGTCGATGCGCGATCATGTGCAATGTATTTCGTCGGAAGATCCGTTTAAAAAGCTTATACGGATATCTCGGAAAAAAATTCTCCGATTTCGAACAAATCGTAAAAAATCTCTTCGAAGAGGATACCTCGGTAGGAATTTACCATAATGCCATTGATTCTCAATCGCGCAATCGCGATTCACGTTAGTGTTGACTTGTCTTTCTTGAAAAGCTTGTGTAATCCACATCGAGTTGGATTAAACCAGATTTTGTGATTCCCAACTGCATTATCAATAATTCGGGACATGTTAAGGTACTTTGTTGGTCAGAACTTTATCGCTTAGTGGCTTTTCGCTCAACTACTAAATGACCACTAAAATACAATCACATCATTTGACCCTCAGAGTTTTACCATTCAGTCGATCGTTGTTTACTGCATGGCCGAGCCATATGAAATCATTTATGTGAGGTAGAAACGGACTGTGTGAAAGAATTGAGCCATGGGGCACTCCAGGCTGGAAAATCTATCCGAAGGTGTACCATCTACCAATAAAACAAAATCTGGCATTTACGGCCCTTATTTAAAGCCTCAAACATAGCGTCTCTTTCAATCTCTGTGTGCGAAATTCATACTATTATTTACACGATGAATCCGAACAGAAAATTGAAAAATGTTCTCATGGCAGTGGTTCTCTTTGATGTTTGGCAGACTTTCGCAAACGGTGTGGGGGTGTGAAAACTGTTGCCATCTACCAATACTGGATTTACAATTCTGGATAAATGCGTTTCTCCTCTTCTCTGATCATTGCGCTATATAGCCCTTCTCTATAAATGATGTCAAAGGCGGCTTTCAAATCGATGACAGATAACTTTTGACTTACTTGAGTTTTTGTCATGATATTTGAACATTTGATAGTCTGCGGATTTTCTTGATGTAAAACCAAACTCGTAGTAGCATCTTGGATTGTTGCAAACTCTTCTATATGGTGCGCCATCATTTATGTTCGGTATTTAAACATTGAATAACTTTGACATTTATCAACCGATTAACTTGAGTAGATGTAGTTGTTTGTGAAACGTCAATTCAGCAGAATATGAAATATCGCTTCACGCCGAAACTGACGCTTTACATTGAAAATGTAAGTTCAGTTGTGTTAATTCAACGTGCATATCGTCGAAAATAGCACCGTCTAACTATTCACTATTCGTCGTTTGGTGGCGAATTTTGTTAAGCACGTGGAGGTGGGAGTTCCTTAACCAACCATTTATCAATGCCGAAGACATTCCAATAAACTGGTTAAAGTGTGGAAGAGAGTGTTTTCGAAGCCCTAAATGTGTCGTATCGCGATCATCATACAGTGCAATTGACTCAAAAACGACCAAGGATTTCTTCATCCGCTTTTTATACGGTCAGGGTCTTATATAATATATCTTTAGAAGATCGAGTAATGGCTATTCTATTCACATCACTATTAACTTAACATACTTATATCCGACTAAATATAAGCGATTACTTGATGAATACACCTAACTAAGGCATCACCTAGGGGTTTTTATAGTTCAACGTTTGGATATTGTCATCGTTGCTCTATTCTGGTCGATGATAACATCGTTTTATCGGCTTGATGTGCGATTTTGATCACCAATTCCCTAACAGTCTGAATATTTTTGGTACCAACTATGCTCCAATGCGATCTTGTTGGTCCTTCTGCGCGTGGTTTTAATGTTTTTCTGCGTAAAACATCCGGACATTATCCCCGGAGTGGCTATATTCTCAATCGCGAGCTTTTCTTGCGCTTTCGAAAAAGTTAGAGTTCTTTTCTAAAAACTGTATACGCTCAAGTTTCCTGATGATGTGAACAAAAAAATACGTTTTTCTAAAAGTAGGTTTTAGACAAATTTGAAATTTTGTTTACACGTTTACGGCTATATTTAGCAAATAGTTTAAATCTCATCATTCTAGCTTAAAATTGGCTTAAAATTGTAGGCCTAAAACTCGGTTAGGAATTTGAATAGATGATAACATAATATTCACAGATATCTTATCTCAAGCTACAAAATCTTTTTTCTAATCAGATCTTATTGAGTTTATTTCTCAAGACACAATGTAAAGCTTTTAATGAAACCTAAATGAACCTAATGAAACCTACAGACTGTACCGATTTTTTTCTAAAACATAAGTAACAACGCAATTGACATTTGAAATTGATCTCTAAAAAAAATGTCACATTTCAAACTATTTTTGGTATCGATCTCCATTTATTAATTACTATCCCAGTTTTATCTACGGATCCCTCTGAAAGCTCTAAACAATAAATCCGTAAGTGTAACGTAAATCTTCAGAAATCTACCATTACTATGAGCTGTGACCAGAAAATCTCAGCTGACACAGCGGAGGAAAATCTTCGAGGGATACGTAAGTGGAAGGATTAGCACTACTCTATCCAAAAGCTGTCAAATATCCGAGAGCATAAAGACGTCATGGAAACCGTCTCAAAGTTGATGTACGGAATATTCGGATTTGGAATATTCTTGTTCAAGGATTGGAACGAAGTTTATTAACCCATCGGTAGATCCTCATACGTTGGCAAATAGTGTCTTATATCTTTGACAAAATGGTGTCACATGTGTCAAGAAATACTACGCGGCCAACTTAGGAGTTGCGTGGTGTTGGCCGCGTTACGGGTTTTAGTTTTACCTAGTTAACGTTGCCGATGCACTGTTTTCATTGGTCAATCGACCATTTTAGTCCCGTGACATTGGTGAGGAAATGACTGGCGAAACATGTTGAAATTGTGGGCATGGGCACTCAGATATTACTGAAACAGCTGATTTTGTGACTACCTGTCATGAAGATGTTTTTGATGACAGTAGCATTACCCAATATTATGGATTTATTTAAGGCCGTATGCCAATTGCGTTAAAAAAGCGCTTAAATTTTATCCACCGGCTAATTTTTGACATTTCTGCTGGGGTCAACAAAATTTGGCTTTTTGCTATGTCAGTTGGATTAAATGGGATATTATTTCAATACCATTTTCAATAATTTCCCAAAAGAATTGGAACAAAATTCCTTTCGATATATTTTCTTGTAATATAAAAATACCGAATAGAATTCAGAGAAATCATACAAAAAACCTTAATTATTTATTATTGACATTAAAACATAATTGTTGTACAATTTATGTTCATGATTTAAGGATATCAATTTCACTTTCTTCAAGTTAAAAATATTGTCGCGTACAAAATATACCGAAATAAATGTAGTCATACCATTTTAGTAACCATCCTTTTTCAAAAACCCAATTTTAATTTATGTTACAACTTTGTTAACATTTTCTGATATGAAATACACATTTTTTGCTTTTTGTTAATGAAGCAGAATGCTGTGCTATTTTCCCACACATGTAAACACTGGTAGGCTTTCCATCACTCTCATTCCTCAGTAGGTATACCAAATGTCAAAAATTAGCCACTGGATAAATTTTAGCGAGCTGTTGAGCAGGTTAAAATTTGTAAGTCTCTATTCAGCACATTAATGTCAAATATTATCCACTGGCTAAAATTTTAACGCAATTGGCACACGCCCTTAGTTATTTCTTACTTTTTTGATAAACAATAATTATTCTGAATAGATAAAAGTAAATAAATTTCTATAAATATGGAAAAACTAAATTGAAAAATAAGGGCTGGCATAGTTTTACATTTACCTTGCCATTCATTAAGATTTTTCGTTTCACATCGCCTCACCTCATTTTGCAGTTGAAATCTAAAATCCGGAACACGGCCATTGATGCTGGGGTTTTTACCGAGGTACACATCGCATTCATTCTACTAATCGCAGCGTCATTCTTCCTAAGTGGCATGTTTAGGAGTTATATTTTGCAATTGTCATTATTTGTCTACCCATTCTATATGAAGAGTTTATCACTACCCATGGTATTGCCAATGCCATGGGTAGTGATTATCATACCACCAATGTGTAAAAGTATTATGTTATTGTGACATGTTTTATAGAGTTACTCCTTAAGATAATCGTGTGATGACTTTGGGTCGATCTGCATAAGTTTGCACCCACAAATAAATTGATTAATTATGTTCTAGGACGTGTTCGACCGTTGAGGTTTGAACAAGTTAGTAACTCCTTATACAAACATGTGCTCATTTAGCCTGTTGAATGGACGGTTGTTTGTTCAATTAGAGCCAAAATCTATCAAACCAATTTTTAAAGATGAACAAATTAAAAATACTTTATAATAAAACTTTATTTTACTAGTTCCGATTTCCGATTTATTATTTCCGATACCACCCATAAAGTAAGTACTCACTACACCCAACATGTGTCCTATCTCTCCCTATCAAGCGTGCAAAAGCAGATTTAAAAAATAAAGTGTATGGCGTATGCGTAATTTTTGACGTATGGTGATTGCATTTTTAAGACATTTAAAGTGTCATATAACTTTTTTTTAATGAACATTTCAATCGATCCTGTTTACCAAAAGTGATACCTTAACAAATACAAACTAATTTACTAACAAGACGCAAAATGTTTGTTTTCATTTCTTTTCAAGCTTCTCATTCGCATACAACCTTATCTTCAACATTAGCAATTATTTCTTATACAAAATATTAATATTTTAATAACCACTTAAGAAGCTCATAATTTCAAATTATAAGTGATTACTGATTACATTTATTATCCAAAACAATTGACCATAAAGTGATTATTTTCATGATGACAATAAACTTCGACTCGAAGATGAGCGGCACACTTTACGATTGTTTGATTTATTTTAATTTATCTAAAACCTTGTAGACAAAGAAGATACACATAAAGAAATGTGAAATTATGCGCTTCGCCACACACAATACGAGTGAGTATGTGTTATTTGTTTTAATTAACACCGTCGTTGGTTTGGTTAAGATAATGAAACAGACATATGAAAAGAAAATACTGAGAATTTTTGAAAGATGATACAATAAGACGCCAGTAAATGTTGGCGGAAGTGGATAAATTAAGAAAAATAGAAACGATTAGATGATTAAATATAAAATGTCATCAATTCTGCAATGGTCTTTATTGGAGAGGTTATGATCTTAATAAGAGGTTTACAGCACGTTTTATTATTTCTACTGGTATGATCCGCTGATATATTTTTGTATGTAACTTTTTTTTAAAAATCAAGTATCAATTTTTGATGTAATAGGGAACAATACCACTATATTAATGACACCCCACATCTATATCAATAACATTTCTTTCCTAAGGTCTTATTTTGACTAAAAGTTTTGTATTGAATTTGATCGTTTGTGATTTATATTCATACTGTTACATTTGACTTTTCAAATACATTATTAGCGTTTTCCTTTTGCTGGAGATTAATGTTCGTTTTCCATCAGTAAAAAGTTTCTCGATATCAATTTTTGAAAATCTTTATCTCAGTTGAGATTTACCCTTACTTGCTCCAAGATTTATATGTTTGACAACTTCGTATTAGTTCGTTTTAACGAGTCGAAAAGCGTCATTTCAGCGAAATTCGTGATTTCAACCGAAATTTTATACATTCCGCCAACCAATTTTTATTTCTACGTTAATAGGTTACAATATCTAGTCAAAACCGAAAACAAAAAATGAAAAAAAAAGTACAATGAATTTTTTTTGACAGTTGGAATGCGTTTTTTTAGTGGGAACACTATTTTCAAATGTTGAATTTACTAAACGTACAGTTTCAAATTTGCATTTCGATTAGAATTTTGAAGTGAAACTTCTTTTGGGACGGTGTGAATTGGATTTTTTGAAACATAAAAACATCACGATGACGGTGTTTTGATCCGGTTCCCAACCAAGTAAGAACCAAAACCGACGCGATGCGGTTTGATCTCGGTGATCGCGTGTTGTTGGTTTACTAGGTTTCGTTAAAGTGAAACTTATTGTTGGACAGCTGTTGTTATGGATGTTTGATCGTGCGTAATGAACGGATGTATGAACTTGTATCTCAGGCAACACGTACGTTGGTGTTCAAAAAAAAGGGATGGTCTCTTGTTGGCATGTTGGTTGGAGAAAGGACGTTGGTGCAGCGGTATGCACCAAGAAAGTGTGTTGTCTGTCAATAAGTAAATTTGGGTACGTGGGATTGTCTGTGAGCAAGATCAAATTATGAAACTCATCGGTGAGTCCAGGAAAGCAATCCATATTTGTAAGAAATCGAACGAAAGTTGCTACAGATGCGACATTTGGTAACATGTAGGTGGCCAAAATGGTTATTTCCCTCTGAATGTTGAAATGTCAGCTGATTTTGGTGTCATTAATGTATTTTAGCGAAGGTGTGTGTCTGACGTCTGGAGTTTGTAATTGAAGCTTGAATCCAAACAGGTAGATTTTGGTGATAATGAAGATGTATTTTTGGAATTGGAGTGTTGCCTTCAGGATGGACGGTGTTTTTCATAGGACGACATTTTTAAAGCGAGATGCTATATATCGGGAACGCCTCTTACATCTGTGGGTGTAAATACAAATTGTAAGAGAATGAGATGAGTGCAACTTTAATACAACCGTTTTTGTAAGCGGGGGAAGTGAGAGTCTAACAACACATTTAAACAATCTCAACATCTATATTTCGTCTTGATAAATTGTTTTGCCATGCCCAATTTTTGAAGGGCGTTTTTAGTAAAAAAAACATATGAGAAGGCTACAATCCGCTGTGCGGATCGTTGAATACCCTATCCCATCCCATCCTTAAAATTAATATCCACAAAATGTAGGCTTTATGGCGATGAAATACAGAAAATGACATTGTCGCAACATATTGTTCAAACAGTTTATCAAAACCTTTTGTGGTTCGACAAAAAACAACGTTTTTCTATTGCATATGCCCCAAGGCATAAGGCATACAAATGGTTTTTGTAAGAAAACGCCCCCAAAAAGTGGGTGTAGGTGAAAATGATACATGGACAAAATGTTTATTTTATCATTACGGAAGTATTTGCATCAAAAGTTTTTCCGAACATTTTAAAAATTGGACAAAAAGCGGTTTTTACTAAAAACGCCCCCAAAAAGTGGGCGTGGCAAAAAACTTTGTATGGACGAAATACAGTTATTAGGATTGTCTAAATATGTTCCTCAGACACTATTTTGAAATTCCTTACGGTTTGGCAGTGGGCGGATTTCAAAAATGTTTACACTTGTTCTGCTTCGTCGGCCAGAGAGTCTATATACCAAATTTCAACACTCTAGCTCAAAATTTAAGGCCCAAAAATCGGTGACACACAGACGGACGGACGGAAGGACAGACATGGCTTAATCGACTCAGCTAGCGATTCTGAATCGATCCATATACTTTGAGGTATATGTATCGAAATTATTTCTCTATGTTACAAACTTAATGTCAAAACTAATATACCCCTATGGGATAGGGTATAAAAACGTTTTCCGGTAAAATTTTAAAATATTCGAAAAAAAAACTTTCGGTGCAAGATCATTGGATATGATAATATAAACACTTCGTCTATAGATCATTTTAACCCACGCCAACTTTTTGGGGGCCTTTTTCTATAAAAACCATTTGTATACCCTACCTCACAGCATATGCAATAGAAAAACATTGTTTTTTTCTAATTTTTTGTCATTTTCCATATTTCATCTCCATTCAGTTTTAAACCCCGCCCACTTTTTGGTACATTAATTTTAAGGATAGGATGGGATACGGTATTCAACGATTCGCACAGCGGATTGTAGCCGTCTCATGTTTTTTTTAAAGAACGCATCACAATTAAGTCAGTTATGTCGCTATGGGTCCATTTTGAAACCCCTGTGGTCATTTCCACGCCATCTCCACCAAAACAACATAGCTGTGCATGCGCTACTTTACTTTCTGTCTTTTCGGTTGGTGAGATATAATTTTCTCAATCCCGACAAATTTAAGGCCCTATAGGGCAATTTTGAAAACCATGTGGTCATTCCTGCGCCATTTTCCTCAAAGGCCGGCGGCCTAGTTATTTTACTTTGCTGAACCATTTTGGAGCAGCAACGTGTCTTCTCAGCAAGCGATGTGGATGGGTTAACTTCAGCCTTTTGGGATTGGACCAAGTCAAGGCAGAAGGCAATTGGCATTTATCCTTCATTTCAGTCGAACTCCTGGGTTAATTTTAATATCTTCCAAGTCTTTTACACCTAAGCTACTACCCTTTCCGTGAATGGGCTGTGTTCACGATCCCTTAGGCCACATATCAACTTGCGAATATTTCTACTTTGTTTCAAACGGTCCTCGATGGTGTCTAACTTATGTATAGGTAAACGTGTTCATCTTAGTAAGTTTGAACAATTGACAGATTTAATTTGTCAAGAACTTTATACATACTGTTCAGACAGAGTAGTGTCAACACATCCCGGTGAAAATCATTACTGTCTGCCTAGCCATATCAATATAAGCAATGGCCTATAGCAAGAACAGTTGATCTTACGAGAACTTCCTCGGTAGTAAATACGAGAAACAGTTTCTGATGAAGCGCAGAGCTCGTCTCAATTCAAAGACTGAATTTTTAGAATTTGCCTATATTTGCAATCGCTCTTTAGTAGGTTTTTTTATCTCAACTTCTCCACTTACAATTAAGGATTCTTCTCCGAATAATTAAATCGACGATTGGATATGTTGGCAACACAGCGGTTATCATCATCCTCGAAAAGTAGATTCAGTAGATTGGGGTTAACCGTCCACTCATTTACCCAAGTGCACTGCTAGAAGACGGTTCTTTTGTATATTATTTATACTCAGAATTTTGGACCCAGGATTAAGTGCAAAGGACATTTTATTAAAACAATCACCCATATACCGATACAGAAAAGGTAAAATTGACACCAGAGGATCTTTATATATCAATCGTCCACCGATTGAAGCGCCATATTATATTGGGAAGCCGTCATATTCAGTAAAATCAACTGACCTACTGTAGGATGTTACCCCCATATAGTTACGAGAGTCAAGTCTGTTAACAAAGCTGAAGACATGGAAATGTGGAAAGGTGTTTTTATTTTATTAAGAAAAATCTGAATTATTCTCTAACTGTTCCAAAGCACAAGATGTCAATCCGAAGAGCTATACCTCTTCAGTCTTGTGCGGATTATACTCTGTAGCTATGACAGATGGATAATTTATTTTTCTTGGATTAAGATAATAAAGTGCCTTCGAAAGCCACAAGCTCATTACCCGTAATAAAAGTTAGTAAATTTTCAAATTTCTTAGAGTGGGCGCAAATTCTTTTAGAGAGAGACAAATTTACGAAAAAGGACAGGTACGGGTTTATGTAAAACTCAGTAAACTTAATCCTTTCATGTGACTTTTAATGGACAATTAGACAAAACCAACTGACAGCTTAATACTTTTTACCAACAGACATTTCTGCAGTAAATTATTTTACTGATTTTTTTAAGGAGGGGTAGTTTCGTGCCCTCTCTAACCTCTTTCTTTTACAAATTTTTGCGTACGGGAACGGCAATAAGTAAAAATCAGTAAAAATCCATAATATTGTAACACCAATATTTTTGACCGTTACTTAACTTCAAAAGACTCATTATGACATGACCATAGTGTGAGCCACCATAAGCGTCACATGCTATTTTATGTTTTTTTTTTACTTCGACTTGAATGAAGCTCATAAGTCTACCATTGGCATATCAATTAGGTCCAAATATAATTGTGTAATCCAAAATAGGACATACGTACATATTTTTATTGACAATTAAAACGCCATTGCCGAATTCCAATCCACATGGTTTGTACTTTTTGTGTTTACTAATATTGTGCGGCGTTATTTGCATGCAAACATCATACGTGAACTTGAACCTCTTTGCATGCAGATTTAAGGCTACACTCTTGACAATGTCAAACAACAACAGTGCATGTCTACCTTAAGATAAAAATTTTATAATGAACACAACATATGCTGTGACATAATAGACTATCCACTAGCGACTCCAAATGATAATGAAACTTCAGTTCATTAGCCCAGTAAACAAAGTGTCCATTCTACGTCAAACGCACACTTTTATACTATCTGAAAGTAAATATCTGCAATGTTTTCGCCAAACACACACCGAGCTGAGATATACTATTAACTCGTGATAATATCTAATGACTGACGTACGCAAATAAGATTGCCCACCACCATTGTGTAGGGATTCAGAAGCTCAATAGATCTCATTCCATAAAAACAAGTGACACATTCCAAGGCTTATCTCAGCCAAAGTATATCCGAGAAAAGACTTGGTCCAACCAAATATTGAAGATAACACTCCTTCTTATTTATGTTTCTTAGCTCATAATTAGTCTGGTATTGCTAGCGACAGGTGGTGGCTATCTTCAGTGGTGAACACGTTAGATAAAACTCATTGAATTTCACATGTAATGACACTTTGTCAAAAGTGAAAATATTCTTCGAACTGTCATTTAATTTATATAATTTTGACTTCATAGATCCAATGATGATATACGAACCATCGAGACGAGCCAACCAATCGAAATAACAACGTTGACAGTGACGATCGAAGACCGAGTTTCAGTCTCGAAGTTTAAATGATCTTCAAAATTCGAAAATTGCACAGATTTATTCATAAGCGACGTCATGGAAAACATGGGATACAAAGAAGGCTCTACAAAGCCGAGGCGGATATCAAGAGCAGTCAGTGTTGTGACCAAGAATGAAGCCGAACAGCCATTATCTGAAAATAACAGGTGAGTGTTCTTTTTTTTTAGATATAATTGTACGTGACTTAAGGTTGGAATGCAGTTTTAGTAATGGCGTTAAGTTTTAATAGTCATATTGAAATTAAATTGAAAGCATATGAAATCGGATGTGTTACAACGTACGTATGTGCGCAGACGTGTCTAGTTACAATCAGTTTTAAAAATATTTTGCTGTCACTCAACCGAATCGAAGAAGTAAACACAAAATACAAAACTTGGGTTGAACCGAACGAAAGTTCGATTTAGTTGTTTGCACGAAAGCATTGAAGTTTATTTTAATTTTTAATTGCGGAGAAAATTTAACAGTTATATAACAAATGTCAAACGATTGAAACAAGTTTAATGTGTCGTTGGTCTTAATTTATATTCTATCAAATGTCAGCGCAAAGAATTGTTTATTTGCTGTGTAATCTGTCAATTTGGTTCCTGTTTTGGGCTTTTGAAAAAATAAAGCAACATGCACCGTATATAATTGTGTTTGCAAGGAACCATCCTGAATGTGGGTAATTAAAACAATAATTGTATGTACAAAAAATATAGTTAAACCATCGTTTTGGTAAAGTATGTATAAAGTTTGACATTTGTCGGATTAGTTGTTATGTAGAAAATAGGTCTGTTCGCACTCTTTTGCAGTAAAAATATGAAATTCTATCATTCCTTGGAGGTGTGGTAAATTATCTCAGAAAGAGACAAATTTACTGAAAATTACGGGAACGCATTTAAGCAAATTACAGTAAAATCATTCGGCTTTAGTGGCTTTTAAAGAATAAATGACATAAAGTACATGTCAAAACATTGGCCGTGTCCCGAATTTTAGTAAGACATCTAAGATATAAATTTACCATTTTGAATAATGAGAATAAGTAAGTTCTATTCTCATTAATAGAACATACTAATTCTGAAATTGTCATTGACTTGTCACTTGTCACTTTCTGATATACGAACTGAAATTTTACTGCTTTTTACCAACAGAAATATCTGCAGTAAATTATTTCACAGGTTCTTATGGAGGTATAGTCTTTTCCTTTCTCATTAGCTCTCTCTTTAACAATTTTTTGCGTACAGAAACGGCAATAAGCAAAAATCAGTAGAAATAATATTGTACAGGAACATACCTATTGTCTTATTTATATGACAAACACTTACACAGCCTTCATAATAAAATAGGCGGTAAGTTTGCAAATTTTGCAGTACTTTGCATAGGATGCGTCAGATTTGGTAAGATGTATTTTATAATTGTTTGTGCTTATAACTCAAACGACTAATTTATTCAAGCGAAATTTTGTGGAGAAATAGTAGCACAAACTGAAGGTACTACGTTGAGAAGAAATACTAAAAAGCAAAAATATGCATTATAAAATAAAGGTAGGCATAGTTTGACGTCTATGTCAGTCATAAATAAGTGAAGATTTTGCGTTCGAAGGAGTCTCACTTATTAAATTGAAATAAGTTCTGTTACCGTACATTTGCATGAAAAATTAATAAATTCTCTAATTTCTCTGAGTAGAAGTCAATTCTTTCAGAGAGAGGCAAATTTACGAAAAAGTATTTGAACACGGTTAAGGAAAATACAGTGAATTTGTTTGTATCATTTGACATTTGCTTTTATAGAACAAATGACATATGTCAAAAAAAACTGATTTAATACTTTTAGAAACGTTTACTTTCAGTAACTGCAATAAGTAAGAATGCGTATAAAAATAAAAATATATAAAAATAATATTTTATATAATATCTTCTTCGTTTTTTTTAACTTTGTTTTTGTGAAAAATTGTTTTTTTTTGTCTAGTTCAACGCATCTACGTCATAATGCAACTAAACATATGTCATTTATATTCGTCTCAATCTACAAATCCTACGTCATCTACGATCATGGCAAAAACAAAACATGCACAAAGCCATATTTGTAGTAATTGTATCATAGGAACAGACACATACAGTCCTATCGAGTTATCCGTCGGAGCGGATAATTTTCCGCAACGCATTCTTCGTCGGACGTTTTAATTCCATTCGAGGTATGTGTCATTGGAAAAAAATACTACACAAATGAGACGGCTTCACTTCACTACAACTGTCCGAGGAAATCGGAAAAAAATGCACTTAGCTGTCAAAAATTTCACGAAAAATGCTCCTGAACGCACTTCAACGCAATTCGCCGGAATGCGTAACAAAATGTCGGAGAAATATTCCGAACAACTTTTCGGTAAAATATCTCGAAGCAAAAATCCTCCGAATCGTACAAAATCGGAGAATTTGTCCGCTCCGACAGATAACACGATAGGGCTGATTATATGGCTTCCCGAACGTGGCCATAATTATATTCATTAAAAAAGTAAGTTCGGGTACTCTTCGCGAAGAAAAATGTAAACCGGAAATCTTGCGAAAGAGACAATAAACATAATTTATCACTCCATTTTACTGTTCTGACTACAAAACGTTCTAAGATTATTTATACGAATTCAATAAATACAGCACAGAATAATTTTGTTGCTTTCGTTTAGCAATTTTTTTTTTTTTTTGCGCATTTCGAAACTCAGAGATATATTAGGTGAAGATGCATTTTGATTGGTCTATCCAACAAATTAATCAACTGACACTTGAGAGAAAATGCCCGACGAAACAAAGCAGACATTTAATAGCGTTTTCGATTGGGATACAAAAAGCACTCTTTTTTTACTCTAGAGTACTTTTGAAGAATCTGGATTCCAAGTCAGATTTACACCAACATGCACCAACACAAAAACATTTAACATCTGACTTATGTCAATTTGAAGTTTGCATTTCGCAGTTTGATGATTAAAAAGTGATTTTCGGGGAAAACTTTAATTAGAAATTAAAATATTTTTGGATAATCATATTCTTAAATTCTTTGTTTTGGCACCAACTCGCCTAGTGTTGAGTTTATAAAAAAGCCGCAATGAGTAAAAGAAAATTTCAAATGATGGTTTACATTGATAGCTAATAGCTATAATTGCGGCCTAAAGATAAACAATAAGCTGTCAAATGGCACACTAACACACACAGAAAATCAGAGTAACCTCTTTAATGTTCGATTGGGACGGGTAAAATCTGAAATCTGAGAGTTAATCTAAAAATCCCAATCGAAAACGCTATAAGTCTGAGAGGTAAGAGTTAAACTACTTCTTAGAGCTGTCATGTTCCATGATAATGTTTATTGGAGGTTAATTAACCTCACATATCTGATGAAGAATAATTATTCTGAATAGATAAAAGTTAATATAAGCCTATAAACATGGGAGAATAAAACTACGAAATATAGATTGGCACAGTTTGACATTTATCTGGACATTAGGGTGAACATTTTGTGTTCCTAATCGCGTTACCTCAGTTTTAAAACGCGGCCATTTTCTTACTAAAAAAAATTTTACGAAATTGCGAAAATATAACCGAAACATCGTTCTATTCTTTACTTTTTCAGTACGCGAACGCTTGTTAATCTTCATAAACAATTCTGACAAATCATCAGAGGTAATGTCAATTAAACTCGGCTTAAATTGTAGGTCCCGTCAGAAATTAGGAGAGTCCATATTTTACATCCTCTACTACAGAAAAGTTTCGTTTAATTGGTATATTTGGCCAAAATAAAATCAAGAAAGAAAGCAAAACTCAATGTTTCCACCGTGGAAGAACATATTACCTTGACGTTTGTTCTCTAGCGGACTTTCCAATTTAGAGAGCCGGAATCCCATTTTGCAAGAGCACAATGCTAAGCAAGTAGCTAATTTGCTAAAATTATGATAAACATTCTGCATGATTTCTGCATTGGCTAAAACGTCAAATATGAGTTTCGTATAAGGGTTGATTTTTCGTAGGACGAATTGGGATGACTCCCTTTTATAACCTAACTTTGTGCCTTAATATGATTTTAATAAGAACCAATGTACAATAAGTTAAATTCTTACGTTTGTCAGATAATAGGTCTGTTCCCGTACAAACATTTTTTTTACTGTTAAAATAATTTCTGCAATAGAAACCAAAAAGAAACAGCAGAACAAATGTTATGGACTGGAACAGATGTAATTGGAATTTTCGAACAAAATTAAAATAAATTGGCCAACACTTCTAACAATATGTTAAAAAACCTTTTCCAGCTCTTAAGTAACCCCCATTTTGTAAATTCCTTTCGTTACAGATTTAAAACAGTTCCACCCAATCTAATGGTGCGATGGCGCAATAATCCGGATGCAATGCTTGAGGCCCAATACCCCACACCTGGTGAATTCGAGTACATGGAATGTGGTCCCTCGCCACCGGCTGAGAGTGCGCCCAGCATGTATGACAGCTTTGAGGAGCCAGCCAGCGAGTTGAGTGTTCAAATCTGCAACGACACGTTGCGCGTCAGCTTGATCGATCAAATGAAAAGCGGCGGTGGGCGTGTGCGTTTTATGGAAGAGATCGAACAGGGCAATATCATTGGCGAGAATACATCTACACACTTTGAGACCGCCACAAAGACAGAGAAGAATTTCAGCTTTCTGTGGGCGGCGTTTCTTAAACGCTGGGATTTATTAGAAGGCCTGTTGGCAGCTGGTGCTGATTTGAACTTTTGCGATGCCAATGGAATTTCTGCTCTCCATCTGGCCGCGTTTAGTGGATGCCTGTCGTCGTTGAGTTTTCTCATCGACAAGGGTATGAATGTGAATCAGCAGGTAAAATGCTATACTCCGCTGCATTGCGCGGCGTTTGGAAACGCAAAAGAGGCTGCTAAAATGCTTATTAGTAATGGAGCAATCATCACCATTGATACTAACAAGCCGAACTGTGAGGAGTCTTTGCTGCATTGTTCGGTGCGAGCCAACGCGATGGATTGCGTTCATCTGTTTATTGCCGAGGGAGCGGATGTCAACTCACTAAAACCAAATGGAACGAATCCAATACACCTGGCAGCCGATTTGGGGAATGCGCAATGCTTGGAGGCACTGTTGAATGCTCCTAAAGCTGATCCAAATGTTCGTATTTGCATAAGAGAGAAGGAATCGACGGCTTTGCATCTAGCCGCGGACGAAGGCAATGTAGAATGTGTAGACCTCTTGCTGGCCAAGGGTGCTGATGCAAAGTTGAAAAATCATAGGGGATTCACTGCACTACATTTGGCAGCGAGAACATCAAGTTTGGAGTGTGTTGAGTCACTGTTGCGCAATGGAAATGCCGATGCGAATGCGGAGGACTTTGATCATCGCACGCCATTGCATGCAGCGATCGGCAAATCGGAGAATGCCTTTGACATCCTGGAAACTCTGATATCTTGGGGTGCCAATGTCAATCATAAGGATATCTATGGATTTACAGCTCTTCATTTGGCCGCTCTTGACGGCTTGGTCCAGTGTGTCGAAATGTTGATCTTTCATGGGGCTGATGTGACCACAAAATCAAAGAAGGGCACGTCAGCGTTGAATGTGATTACACGAAAAACTCCCGCTTCTGTGGCAATGATAAGGCAAAAATTAGACGCTGCAATCACATTGCATCACTCCCAGGATCCGGTGAATCGAGAAGTCGAATTGGAATTGGATTTTCGACAACTTTTACAGCATTGTCATCCGCGGGAGATAAGCTATTTGAATACCTTTGTCGATGAGGGGCAGAAGGAGATCCTAGAGCACCCCCTTTGCTCGGCGTTTCTCTATATCAAGTGGGGAAAAATCCGCAAGTATTACATAGGACGGCTTATATTCTGCTTCTCGTTTGTTCTCTTCCTTACACTCTACGTATTGACAGCACTGGCGCACAATTGTTACAACGGCAGCAAAGACGATAACACGACAATTCAAGCACAGGAACTTTGCCAGAAACAATCCATTCTCGGAGATATGCTCAGGAACAACCCCTTCGTCATGGAGATGCAATGGTGGTTCCTGGTGGCCATAACGATAGTGGAAATATTTCGAAAACTATACGGTATAACAGGATACTCGTCGTTTAAGCACTATGTGACGCAAGTGGAAAATATTATGGAGTGGTTCGTCATCACGAGCGTGTTTGTCATCTCTTACATATACACGAACAAGACGTACACCTTTCAGAACCACATAGGCGCTTTTGCCGTCCTCCTGGGCTGGACCAATCTCATGTTGATGATTGGTCAGCTACCCGTGTTTGATGTTTATGTCGCGATGTACACACGAGTGCAGGGCGAATTCGCAAAGCTCTTTATGGCATACTCATGTATGCTTGTCGGATTCACCATAAGTTTTTGTGTGATTTTTCCCTCCTCATCGTCATTTGCCAATCCGTTCATGGGATTCATCTCGGTATTGGTGATGATGATCGGTGAACAAGATCTTTCACTACTGATCAACGATCCGGATGGAAAAGATCCGCCATTTCTACTCGAAATCAGTGCCCAAATCACATTCGTCCTGTTCCTCCTATTTGTCACAATTATCCTAATGAACCTTCTCGTCGGCATAGCTGTGCACGACATACAAGGACTAAAGAAGACCGCCGGCCTATCGAAGCTAGTTCGTCAAACCAAACTGATATCGTACATCGAATCAGCGTTGTTTAACGGATATCTACCGACATGGCTGCGCAATTTACTCCACTACACAGCATTAGTATCACCACAGGCGTATCGTGTCGTTCTCTGTGTTAAGCCACTAAATCCTAGCGAAAAACGCCTGCCTCGTGATATTCTCATGCAGGCTTATGAGGTGGGCAAGCAAAGAAAACACTTTGACCACACGATATCGGCCAAGAATTCGGCGGCCACATACTTGTCGTACAAGAACAAATACAACAGCAATGGCGGCAGCCAATCACCCGAGTATGGAGGCGACCTAGAGAACTCATCAGCGTTCAGCGCTTTGACGGGGAAACTGGACGACAATGCCGATCGCATTGAATTTCTAACACAAGAAATTCAAGAACTGAAACAGGTACTCGTTCAACAGCATCAGCAGGCTAGCAAGGTGATAGACAAGCTGTTGCTTGTGATATCCAATCAGCAGATGAATAATGTAAGGAAATAGAGAGGCATCAACCAAGAGGAGATGACGGAGTTAACCAGTATTCGCAACTATTATTATTTTGTTTCATTTGAGATTTATTTTGGACAAGACGTAACGCAACACATTCGAGTACGTTTACCATTAGAGGTAAATGTAAGCAATATAAGTATCATAGAGCCTAGAGAATAGTAGAGGGCTTAAGTAGCGTAAGCACATTATATAAATTAAATTCATCTCTGTAATGATTATTCCGTTTGATGTGTAAAAGCAATAAATGTGGCATAATGGCTGTGTGTTAGAATTTCAATAATCGAAAAGAAAAGTACTCTTGGAGACGTGATCCAGGCGAGTGTCAAAGTTATATGGGATCTTCAAAGCCGTTAGGAATAGTGGGTAAGTAGTTACTACTTTACTGGGATTGTAAGTAGCCATTGCTGAAAGAACGTAGTTATCTGAAATGTAGTTCGATGGAGGGTATGCATTTTTGGGAGTCGGCGCTTATAGTTTCGGTCGGACTATGTGTATATATGTATATTTGAAACTTGAAAGGGCTTCTTTGAAGCCAACCACCTGTAAGGATTTCCAAAATGAATCAAGTTTTACTTCAAAAGATTGCGCTTTTATCTCGAAAGCTAATTACAGGCCGGGCTACTGGATAAACCACTAGCTTCAAGGCTAAATTGCAGGTTCTCCAGATTTAAGAAGGAAACTTTATTATTGACGCATTGATTGAGAGATGTTATCCAGTACTTTCTAAATAAAAAAAGTGTCGGGAGAGTGATCAAGCAGAGCAGAGGACACCTATCAAAAGGCTGACCGCCTGTTCTGTTGAACCAAAAGAACACATAAATTACGGAGCTGATAGTATGTAGACGAGGCCCAAAACCTTGTCGTCCAGGTGAGATACCACCACATTATGTTATAGACTCCGTAAAGCAGTTGTTACTGCGTTTTGGAGTTTGGCAGTTGAGCTAGTCCAATAAAGGTGGAAACCAAAAGTCATGATGGCACATCCTGGAATAAAGAATTTCAGAGGGATATCTAGTGGTTTCTGTCAGTTCAAAATGACCTATGACCTATCCCACTCGATATCTTGACAGAAAATCAGTATCATACCTCCGCGGAACGAAATGAGTCGCTTTACGCTGTACAAAATGAGTGCTGTGTAGCCCAAACAGTGCTTTATTTGAAAAGAAGTTTTGGCCGAAATGAAGCACCCTCCTGCTGTACGCAAGTTTGTGCAAAAAGTTCGTGAGACTGCTATGCTAGTGGGCAACACTCAGGGTCCTCGTCGTCGTATGGTGCGCACAGGCGAGAATGTGGCTGCTGTAGCCGAGGGTGTGAGACTCAACATTTCACGCACTTGCCTAAGGTGATCTCAAAGATCTCGGATTATTCACTTAGAAAGTCCAATTGAATCAGCAATTGAAGGCGCACGATCATCCGCTTTGTTATCGCTTCGCAGTTTAGGCCTTAGAGCAGCTTGAATTGGTCAACGATTTTGGGAAAAAAATTCATCTTTTCTGACGAGGCGCATTTTCATCTCGGCGGCTAGGTTAACAAACAAAATTGCCGCATCTCCATCCATAGAGTGACAGTTTTGTGCGGATTATGGAGTGGTGACATCAATGGACCAGTTTTCTTCGAAATTGAGGATGGTAACAAAGTTTCGATCAACGGTGTGCGTTACAGAGTCATGTTCCGACTTCTTTTTCTTGAAATTAAAAACATGAGTTCTGGTACATGCAAAATTGCGCGGCATGCCGCACAGCCCTTACCACAATCGGATCTTTAGCGCACCAAATTCCCAAATCGTGTTATCAGCCGTCTTGGAGATGTCAATTGGCTGCCTCGGAGCTGCGATTTGACCTGTTAGGACTTTTTTTTGTGGGGAACCGTAAACGATTCAAGCAATTAAGGATGAGCTGCTTCAACATATTTGTCGGACAAAAGGTCAGTTATGAATCTCAAGGTTAAGTCAGGCTCCTTGAACAGAGATGTTGGCGGATGAACCGTGGGTATCTAATAAATTGGGACTGGCCCTCCAGATTGTAGGGTTGGGGTGCTTTGGGTTATCCATGGAAAAAAAATTACTAAGCAACCAATAGCCTCGGGAAGGAATTATGTGAGAGCATTAAACAGGAGAGGTGCAGGCCAACAACAAGCGGAGGCCCTAAACTGCTACAAAGCAGACATTTTTGCATCCAGGAAATACGATGGGATGGGCCGGTTTTAAAAAGAGAATTAAAACCTTGACATCTACTACGGAGGCGTACAAGGCTAAGCTGCAGGTGAAAACGAGAGCTGGCATTGAGCTCTATAAACAAAGAAGAAGGGAAGAACACCGGCTTTTCAGAAAGAAGAAAAAAGAGCAAGAAAAGCGAGCGATCGACGACATAGAATAGTGCCACTCCAGGAACAATGTTCGCAAGTTTTACCGGAGTGTAAAACGATAAAGCCAAGGTTCGAACAGAATCCTGTCGGATTATTGTATTTGAGACACAGTCGAACCATTCAATATTGGCTACAATAGCGAAAATTACTGAACACCCGACCTAAGTGAAGTAAGGATAGCAATATCCAAACTTAACTTTAACAAGACCGTCGAAAATGAAGGCATTCCTGCCGAGCTTAATAAAGACGGCGGAGATGATTTGGTAAGTAACATTCAGCAACTCATAAGCAAATGAAGGCATGCCTAAAGATTGGAACCTCAACATAGTTTGCCCGATCCACAAAACAAGAGACCCTCTGAACTGCGTCAACTACGGAGCCATTAGTCTCCTCAACATCTCCTACTTCTTCAATTTGATTATTGAGAGGATTGTGCAAAACTCCCGAGCCAACACTAGACGCACAATCTTCCAAAAATTAGTGCAACTACTAGTATACGCCGACGATGTTGACATCATTGGCATGACTAAACGTGTTGTCATAGACACGTTTGCCAGTATAAAGAAGGAAGCGGCAAAAAAGGGTTTAGAAGTAAATGAGGTAAGAACGTCACATTGACAGATATAACATTGAGGTAGTAAGGGGCTTGGTCTACCTCGGCTTCGCTATTAACTGTGATAACAACATCTTGTCAGAAATTTAAAGAAGAATTACTCTTGCCAATCATTTTTTCTTCGGGCTAAGAAGGCAATTCAGTAGTAAAGCCCTCACTCGAACTACTAAGGAGATCCTATACAAGACCCTGATCATCCAAGCCATGCCTAACGGCGCTGAAGCATGGACTGTATCAAAAGCGGAAAAATTCTTCAAAATATCTTCGGTGCTCTTCGGTGCCGTTTGCGTTGACGGGCTATGGAGACGAAGATTCAACCAAGAACTATACGGGCTGTACAGCGACTTACTAAAAAAAAAAACGCATTGGACGTTTAAGATGGCTAGGACATCTAGAACGAATGGACACCAATACTCCGGCTCGCAGAGTCTTCAATTCCCAGCCAGACGTCGGACGAAGTAGGGGAAGACCACACCTGAAGTGGCGCGGTACAAGTAGAAAATGACCTCAACCAACTTGGAGTGCGCAACTGGAGGCAGTAACCTAAGTACCGGTCTAATTGGAGAGGCATGTTGGTTGAGGCCCAGGTTCATTCCGGACTGTAGCGCCACTTTGACGATCCACCTGCGATACTATTTCAACAAATCTTTGGTTAAAAACTAATCATCCAACCGCCCAAATTATCATCCTTGCACAACTGCAACTGGCTACGGTACTCGAACAGAACGGATGACGCAGGAAGACTGAAATGTTTTCCATTACCATTATATATTCCTGACTACTCCATAACAACTCAATATCTTGGATCTATTTCTCACTTCAATATCCGATCTCTGCTGCATTAGGAAACTCAGATCACAATTTAATAACTACCCATGTCGATACCAAGGATACAAGACCATTAACGAATTTTATTGAAATTCTAACTAACTGGGATATCCTGCGTGAATTGTATGGTTCTCATCGTTTCTCACTATAAAAATACACGCTCCAACAAGCCATGGTTCAATAAGCAATGCGAGCCAGTTGTAGCAAAAAAGTAAGCGTCCAGATCCAACTGAGAACAAATGAGCAAAGATAACCAAACAATAGAAGCCACAGAGAATGCCTACAACGAAAGAGTAACTAACAAACTTCTGGCATGCCCCGGAGGCTTACGGGCATGTTGGTCAATGGAAAAAGTAGTCAGTAATAATATTACACACTCTTCATTCCCTCCATTAATTAGAAGTAATAGATCACTAGCTACAACACAAAAATAAAAGGCCGACTTATTCGCTAGAACCTTTTCAGGAAATCCAACATTAAATTCAGAACAAGCGATGCCACCAACAACAGGGTACGTGCTCTATCGTTGGTGTCCTTGCCTTGGGTACGATTTCTAAAAATATTTTCACTAACAATTCCCACTAACCTGTTCTCTGCACTGAGCATGTTCAAAGTATGTGATATCCGAGCCATTGATTTGAATTTTGCCTGTTCCCGGGAAGCGTAAGGTTACATCGGCACGAGCTCTCTTCCTTAAACACTCTACAGAAACAATCATAAGTTCAAAAAAAAAAAACTTATTCACATGAAAATCCCTTACCATATGTTGTGATAAACTGCCTGCCCTGTTCGTCAATTTGTGGCTTTGGGATTTCAGACTGTTTGCTTTGATCCAGTAACGGTTTGGTGTACTTGTGTATGAATTCTTTTCGTTTATACGAGTACGGGTGGGCAACAAGGCGTTCCATTGCGTTAACAAAATTGTTATACTCTATGTCGGCAATCATTTCGACGAGTTGCTTTTCCAACTCCTCCTTTGGCATCCATTGGAGGCCAGTTAGATCGCTATACGGATGACGTGTTTTAAATGAGAAAATACTGAAGCGGAATTCAATGTACTTACACTTTTTGGTTAGCATCAGCTGTTGTACCACGCCGCAACATTCTCTCTTCCATGTCATTTAATTTATTAATTTCTTCGACAATATCCTGTGGAATATATTAGGGATACCTTGTTACATACTTCTATGCAAACAAACTATCATTTGAACTTACAAAAAGCAATTTGAAAAAGTTTGGCCTGCCAGTGTAAAACATGCTATGGAATGGTCTTCCGGTTTCATCGAATTCGGCTGCTTTTCGCGCCGGGAATACTTGTTCGGGATTTTTCATTGCCGGCCTAGCGAGTTTGTCGTAAATCCCCGATGGGAACAGGTATTCAATGGCGTTCTGATCAAAAATATTACGGCATTACAAGGTTGTATTTGTTTTTCTTTTATACTTACGTCGACATCCTCTTGTGTGAATGTTTCTGGATCTTCTCCCATCATATTGGCCAAATGTCTTATCCCAATTTGATACTCTGTGTGCTGTGTTTTCATGAATTGATCATGTTCCTGGGCCCGTTGTAGGTAAGCTTTCATTGCTTTGCTGACCTTTTGAGTTTTTACAGCCAGAGGAGCAGCGTTTACTGTCACTTCCGAGCTGTAGAAGGTCTAAGGAAAAATACATTTTATTTAATAATTTTCCCGAAAAAAAATGTTTAAGTAACAACTAGGTGCAAGTTTTAGGTTAGAACAATTGGCAGATTGAGGGGAAAATAAGAGGTGACATTTATACCAAGCGATACTAACCACATTTGATTTGATTGCAGAACTACTGATGTTATGGAGTAATACATTCTTGTTTGTTTTTGTCAAATTTAAAAGAAATAAACTTCGAAGAGCCATCCTGTGAAAAATTCGTACCGAGTTTTCTTTTTAATAAAATCAAAATGTCACAAATGACAGTTAACTGACAAGTCGGGAAGCGAGATTTTTTTGGAGGAAGCAGATCTTAGGTTTAGGTTACATTTGACATTTAATTGAAATATTCTTTGATTACCTATGTTCACATTTTGGCTTAACGGAATTTTTGGTATATTTTTGTGTTTTCCGCTGGTAATTTTGATCTATTTTGTTGACAATTTTTTCGCCTTTGAAATGGTCTAATTTTGGATTCGTGAAGTTAAAAATTCAGATCTGAAAAATTGATTAGAGATAAAATAAATCGGAACAGCTTTAGCAAGAACTCACTTTATTTTTATTGCAATTACTAAATTGTGCTAAAAATTAAGCTATTTTTAAAAATTGTCGCTTCCAACTATTTAAAAAGTTTTTAAACAATAAAAATTAATAAACAATAAATTCATAGACATTGAACAAGTTTTGACAATACACACACAGCTGAGTGATAACTAAGAAGATAAACATTCCAATATGTAGCATGAGGAAAATGAAATATTATATGGAAAAAAATTCTTCTTATCAATTTTTCGCATCTCCAAATGTTTGGATTTGGTGTAGGTGCATGGTTTTTTTTTTCATAATAAATTTCATATCAAAGTTTCGCATCTCCATATCCAAATTCTTTTTTTTTTTCAACGTGGCAATGCTATGTACACCACTAAAATCAATTAAATGTCAAAACACACGCAATTTGTATGAACCAACAAAATGTATTTTTATTTTGATCATAACTTTTAAACTAAGTGTGAGCGACAATTTTTAAAAACAGATTAATGATCAGCGCGCCGAGACAAATACTTTGATTCAAAATTATATTCCAAAAAATCTGCCTTTTGACAGAATCAGATAAAAAAAAACATTTTGGTTTACCTATGGAAAAGAACATCCCCGCATTAATGAACGCTGAGTATCTAATCAGTAACTAACTTTTGACATTGAGTATTTCTTATGGTGAAAACAATCACTTTAGCCATTGATTAGTCATAAATGTTTAGTAGGCGAATTCCACTTACAGATATCTTATGGCTAAAACACAATCACAATCACCCTTTGGCGCGTTGCGTTGGCAGCTGCATCAAGTTGAAATCAATGTTGAATAGCACAATCCAATGAAGATGTAAAACCAGAATGAAACCTTCCTGCAAAGCGTTGTGGCGGAGAACGAACTATCATGACAACAGAAAACTTGTAGCGCATACCTCTTCAGAAAGATTCTCTATGATTTTCCTATATTAACTTTACCTACGTATCCCGAAAAGTGTAATATGCCTTTGCGATAATGCTGAACACCATCAGCCTTATTCATAAACTCATTACAAGGAGTGTATAAAGTTATGCACTCCTTAAAATGCCTCTAAACGCAAAAACCTTATTCATAAAACTTATACAACGTTGAATAGAGGCTGCACATCCTAAACGCGTCTGATGGTTGAATAGTGCCTGTATAAGGGTAAACAATATTTTTTATTTCTGCATACACAGACGGCTGAGCATCAGGGCTACCAAAGGTTCAATTGTAAGTTTAAAAAAATCATCCAGGGTATTTTTGTATATTATGCAGATGTGTTTCACTGTTTAATTTGTTCAAATGGCAATTCTTCTTTACCTACAGACTCAACATTGTAAACGATGTTATTGAGTCATCATAAGTCATCAATATGTTATAAAAATGAAGAAAATAAAATTGTCACCATGAGTATCATAACCATAAAAAAGATCCCTTGGTAACTCTACCAAGCTTTTTGGTAATTTTTTTGACACAAACCCTGTATGGATGGAGAAATATGTTATGAATATGAAATTGTGTGACCCTGAATAGAGGCTGTATAAATACTTATGCACTGTCAGCCGTATTTATAAAAGCAATTTAGAGGTTGCCTAACTTTAGGCAACCTCTAAGTACTGCCTAAGTGCAAAATCGGTATTTAAAATCGATTTTCACATTTAGGCAACGTTGCCTAAAGGCCGCCTAACTTAAGCGTGAGCGAACCCTGCCTAGAGGCTGCCTTAGGAATTTTCATTTCATTTTCATTTTGACGTTTACGAGAATTTCAATTTGGAAATTTATTTTGAGATTTTGTGTGGTGATTTGCAATAAAGTGAAAATATTTTAATAAGAATGGACTCAAGCTACATTTCATTTGTGAATGATTTAAGTGTAGTGAATATTATATATTCATACATGCCAACTAGTAGGAGACCAAAAATATACAAAACTCTCTTGTCTTCAACTATTTTGTTAAAGTTGATGAAAGTTCTTCGGCGCTGAAAAGGATTCCAAAAGGGTTAAGTAAAACGCAACTTGTTACTTTGAATGATGGCCGGAAAAAGAGACCGAATATATATTTGCATAAGTATAGGTTGAGTAATTTGACATATAATTCATTGGGATGCGTTCTTATGACGTATTATATTTACAGGGTGCTGATATACATTCAAATTCAACACCCCCACTGAATGTATTATGTGCTCCTCTTATTAAACTTTAGGCCAACTGCTGATGAACAAAATGTATGTTTATTTTTGTCCAACGCCTTGGTAAGAAAATCTGCGACCATGTCAGCTGTACAGGTGTAACTTATATTGATGATTCCTTCTTCTATTTTATCTCGAACAAAGTGGTGTCTGACATCTATGTGCTTAGTTCGAGGATGATAAGCATTTGTTAATCCTAAATTAATCGCACCTTTGTTATCGCTGAAGATCGTTGTGGATGTTGAAGATTCGGGCATAAGCTCAGCTTCCAAACCTTTTAACCATATGGCTTCTTGTGTTGCTGATGAGATGGCCATGTACTCAGCTTCAGTAGAGGAGAGGGCAACAGTGGGCTGCCTTTTGGAGTTCCATGAAACTGCTGCTTTTCGAGAGATGAAAACGTATCCAGTAGTTGATCTTCGGTCATCACTATCATTCGCCCAGTCAGCATCACAAAATCCAAATATATTATTGTTATCGGACTTGGAAAATTCCAATCCAACATCAGCGGTACCTTTTAAATACCGCAAAATCCGCTTTACCGCAGTCCAGTGTACCTTCCCATAGTTGTTGTTGAAACGAGAAACACTGCTAACAGCAAAACAGACATCAGGTCTTGATACCTGTGCGGCAAACATGATACACCCTACTGCCGCTTGGTATGGGGTATTTGCCATTTCATTCTTTTCTTCTTCTGACTGTGGACACATACTTTTTGTTAGAGTTTGATTGGTATCCATTGGTGTACTTACGGGATTGCAATCGACCATATCAAAACGAGCTAGAATCTCGTGAATATAATGTTCTTGGTCTATACTTAAAGTACCCTTTTTACGATCACGTTTGATTTGTATTCCCAAAACGAATCTAGCTTCTCCCATGTCTTTCATTTTAAAAGAATTATGAAGAAATGACTTCAGTTTATGCTTCATATCAACATTTTTAGAAAATATTATAATGTCGTCGACATAAACAGCAACTAATAATAAGCATAAATTTTCACGTGAGAAATAAACGCATGGATCAATTTTAGATTTCTTTAAACCGAAATCCAATAAAGCATTATCAAGCTTTTGATTCCAAAGACGACTGGATTGCTTCAAATCATAAAGCGTTTTGTTTAAGCGACATACTTTACTGGTCTTATCAGAAAAACCTTCAGGCTGAAGCATATAAATGTTCTCAGGTAAATCTCCTTGGAGAAATGCAGTTACTGCATCCATTTGATCGATGTCAAGGTCTAATTGTACCGCTATTGAAAGCAAAAGTCGTATCATACTATATCGCACTACTGGCGAAAAAGTTTCTTCATAGTCGATGCCTTTTCGTTGTGAACAACCCTTAACGACTAATCGGGCCTTATGCCGACAAATTAAACCTTTCGAATCTCGTTTGGTTTTAAAAACCCATTTGCAATTAATTGCTCTTTTGTCGGGAGGCAAATCGACAAGGTCCCATGTCCCATTCACTTTTAAAGAATCCAGCTCTTCAAACATTGCTTGTCGCCATAAATCTGCATCTGCTCTAGCAAGTGCTTCAGTAAATGAAATAGGATCATGCAACTCACCTTCTTTTGCAATAAACGATACGTAGTCATCTCGTTTGATTGGTTTAGGAATTCTTGTGCTCCTTCTTAATTGTTGTGAACTACTAGGTGATTCTATCTCGGACATAGAATGTGGCAGAATGTATTCCTGCTGGTTCTCGTTACATTCATCATAGGCATCAGAGTAATGATCCGTTTCAACACCATTAGTCTCACTTTCGACATCGGAAAGGTGACTTGCTTCCACCTCGAAACCAGATCCACTATTGTCATCCTCTACTGAAGCACCAACGTCTGTGAATGGATAAGAAAATGTATTATAATCACTTATATTTATTGGTTCAACTGAAGACATTTGTTGGTTTTCAAAAAATATTACGTCTCTGCTTATGACTATCTTCCTTTTATTTGGATTATATAGTCTGTAATTTTTAGTTCCGTCGCAATACCCCACAAAAATGCACGCATTGGATTTCACATCCAACTTCTTGCGCTTCTGCTTCGGTATGTGCACCATCGCCTTGCAACCAAATGCGCGCAAAAAACACATGTCCGGTACCTCACCAGACCACGCTTCCTCAGGAACTTTTTTGGTGGACGAACTGCTTGGTGATCTATTCACAAGGAATACTGCCGTCGAAACTGCTTCTGCCCAAAATACCTTCGGTAGATTTGCATCAATAAGCATGCACCGTGCCTTCTCGATTATGGTCCGGTTCATTCGTTCTACCAAGCCATTGTGTTCTGGTGTGTATGGTGGTGGAGTTTGATGACGAATACCATATGTGCGCAACAATAACTCAAACTCTTTGTTGATGTATTCTGATCCGTTATCTGTGCGTAAGGCTTTAATTTTCTTACTGCACTGGTTCTCAACGAGTGCTTTGAACTCTTTGAAACGCAAAATAGTTTCTGCCTTTGACTGCAAAAAATACACAAACACTTTTCTAGTATAGTCGTCAACAAACACCAATATATAACGGGCACCACCCATACTTTTCACATTGATTGGACCACACAAATCTGAGTGTATTAACTCTAATACTTCTTTGGCTCTGGTGCCAGTATGATTAAATGGTAGCTTACACTGCTTACCTTTTGCACACACTTCACAATTTAATTTATTGATGATGGGAAGTTTCTCGTTCTTTCCGAAACGATCGCTCAGATTCCGTAGGCTCACGACGTTTAAATGCCCCATTCTACGATGCCACAATTCGTAATCAGAATGGACACTGTTCACTAAATATGCACGGTTTAGAACGCCATCATCCAACCTGAATAAGTCTCCATCGATAGACGCAGTTGCTATTAAATTTTGTTTAGAGTTGTAGATTTTGCAACCGTTTGCACTAAAAACCACTTTGTTTCCTTTTTTTACCATTTGGTAAACTGAGAGGAGATTAGTGCATAAATGTGGTACGCATAAAACGTCTTTCACTTCCACCTGTGTGCAATGGTTTCCCGCAACTGGTAGATTCACTGTGCCTTTGCTTTCGACTTGCAAACGCATGTTGTTGGCTACGACGACTTCATTCGATGGGGGTTGACTTGTGTTAAACAGCATATGTTTGTCTTTACACATATGTGCCGATGCACCCGAGTCAATATACCAACCATCACTTTGTAGTGTACTCACCGCAAACGAAGTAATAAATACATTTTTAACATCAGATTGTACGCTAGCGCATTTATTTTGCCTCGTCGGACAATTTCTTGCAAAATGCCCTTTGTTGTTGCACTCAAAGCACCGAGGACCACTGCTGCTGTTTCTACCACCACTGTTTCTACCATTAGAAACGCTACTGCAACCACCCCCGCTCCTTTTCTTCCATCCGCTCTTACGATGCCCACTTTTGCCTAAAAATGCCACCGTATCTGTTTCATCCGTCTTTACATCTTGTAGAATTTTGGTTTTGATTGAATCGCCGGAAATTTTAATGCCGCAACTTTCAATCCCCATTATCATTGGTTTGTACTGCTCGCTCAAACCAGCTAGCAAAAGTGTACCAACCCATTCTTCACTTACTGTTAAGCCGACACCATTCAGTTTGTGGGCAGTTGTAATGATCTCATTCACGTACTGCTCCACGGAAGAGCATTCTTCCATTTTAGTGGTTATCAGCTTCCTGAGCAAGCCTACTCTTCGTGAAAGCCCATTGTCTTGGAATGCCGCCTCAAGCTTGTCCCAACATTCCTTTGCCGTCGTAGTGTTCTGAACGTGGACGTAGTTTACTGGATCGATGAGTAATATTATTTTTGATCTCGCCTTGATGATCTTTTTGTTGTCCGTTTCAGTGCTCGTGGCAACACAACTCCACAAATCCTCATGTTCGAGATACGCCTTCACCGCAAACCTCCATGTGTCGTAGTTATCGCGACCTTTCAACTTCTCGATGCTAGGAATATTATTTAATGACATATTAAATTTAATTATCAGCCTTTGTGACTGGGCCCATAACCTTTTGTTAAAGTTGATGAAAGTTCTTCGGCGCTGAAAAGGATTCCAAAAGGGTTAAGTAAAACGCAACTTGTTACTTTGAATGATGGCCGGAAAAAGAGACCGAATATATATTTGCATAAGTATAGGTTGAGTAATTTGACATATAATTCATTGGGATGCGTTCTTATGACGTATTATATTTACAGGGTGCTGATATACATTCAAATTCAACAAACTATTGAATTTTTTCTTCTATTAGATGTTGAAGAAGTATCTGCAAATAAAAAAGCCACCCCTTTGTAGTTATCACAGTATTTTTAAGACATATATATTATTTCCTTATCTGTAGAATCCAAGTTTTCGGATCTTTTTCTTTTGTTTGAGAGCTCCATGTTCTTCCTTTAAGATATTTGTTTATAAATAACATATGCTATCAACCCCAAAAAAAGAAAGAAAATCTGATGTCAACAAAGTACAAGAATCTAAATTTTTTATACTAGTTTTGTAAATTCTACTACTTCTTTTGACATAACATTCGCCTAGTTAGGCAGCAATGGAAAATCGATTATAGATAAGAATTTAAGCAACGTTGCCTAGAGGCAACTTAAATATTTAGGCATGCCTAACTAGACAACCTCTGAGACCCCGCCTAAGAAAATGTAATAAATACGGCTGTGTATAACTATACAACCGTTGAGATGTGTTTTAGTGAAATCTAATGCATAAGGGGGCATATGTATGAGATTGTTGTTTATTCTTAAGAATACAAGCGAACCTGTTCTTGGACGTAGCGGGAAGTTGGTCGATATGGTCAAAAAGTTAGAGAATCTTTAGATCAAGAGTAAGGTATTTAGGCATACCCTTCATCGCAGCGCAGATTATTTTTAAACTTTAATTAATATACTTGTCTATACTACTCAATTCCTTTTTTTTTTTTTGTTGTGCAATGCAAACAAAAAGCACACCCAACAATTTAACGACATCAACAAAAATTGCAGCAGGCAGCGAAATTCAATAAATACCTGTACATTTGACGCTGTCCTCGCGATTGTTTCTCCACTCTTATTTTGCGCCGTATATATTTGTATAAACTTCAAATCAAAGAGATTATTTCGCTGTCGTTTCGATTAAATCGCGACTGTTAGGGGAGTTCTTAATTCCTCAAAAAATAATATTTCCTTTTTTTTAGAAAAACATAAGCTCTCAATTTTATTAAATAATGGACTCTAATTTTTTTATGAATGATTTTTTATTATTTTCTTCATTTTCATACTGCCAAGGGTCTCTTGGCTGTCTCTTGATGGTTCAGGAAAATGCCAAATAACATTCGTGCCAAGGGGTATTTATATGAAATAAATATCTACCCACCTTGTTAGTAAACGCTGATTAGGTAATCAGTGACTAAGTTTTGACATTTTCGAGTATTTCTAATTTGGAAAACAATTTAGCCACTGATTAGCTTATCAGCGTTTATTAATAAGAGGCCTACTCTTTCTAAGTTCGTGTGCAAAAAACAAACTTACTTTCTTTATATTTTCTTGTTTTTAAAAAATACTGTAATAGATTTGAGAGAGATCACCAAAAAAAAAAAAAACCTTAATTATTTATTTTTATCAGAAACATCAATATTTTTGTACGATTTGTGTCCATGATTAAGGATATACATCTTACTTTTGTTCATGTTAAAAATCATAACATTTTTCTAACCATCCATTTTTAAAAATACAGTGTTAGTTTATTTTAAAACGTTCATTAAAACGAATGTGCTTTCCATCTCTCTCATTCCTTAGTCAAAAATTATCCACTGTCTAAAATTTTAACGCTATTGGCACACGCAAGTGTGTTTCGACTCAAAGACGAAACATACATAAACAAAATCAAGAAAACAGATGTTAAGATTAGTTTAAGCACAATAAAAAAATCATGCAAAATCATGCGCCTAAGTTATTAGCAATTTGTTTTATTAAAATGACTATTATTCAGCCCTATCGAGGTATCCTTCGGAGCGGACAATTTTCATTCGAGGTATGTGTCATCGGAAAAAAAAAACTACACAAATGCGACGGCTTCACTTCATTACAATTCGTAAATAAATTCCGCGAAGAATTTGTGTCGGGGGAAATCGGAAAAAGAATGACACTTAGCTGTCAAAAATTGCACGAAAAATGCAACTGAACGCCTCTTCAACACAACGCGTTACAAAATGTTGGGGAAATATTCCGAACAGCTTTTTTGAAGAATACCTCGAAGCAAAAATCCTCCGAATCGTACAAAATCGGAGAATTTTCCGCTCCGACGGATACCTCGATAGGGCGATAACTCGTTTACTAATAAAAAATTCAACCATTTGCGTGATAAATTTAACTATGTGCGATCGCAGTATCTTTTGGGATTTCTATATGGGTGCAGTCTATTATTCCAAATACCCACGTATTTCTCGGAATTTAATTTATTTCCTTAGACATTGTTGCTGGACTCTCTGAGGCGCCTTTGCAACCCTCTGACAAATAGCACAAAGCGTAGATTGGTTAAATCCATGAATGTCAACTCCATGCGTCTTCCATCTAAAAAGGGAATAATGTTATTTTTAAACAATTATAAACGTATATACTTCGTTTCGCCCCCAATATCTTATAGCAGCCATCAGTTGGAGAAATATGTGACCAACACTATTTGATCCTTCAAGATCGGATCGCACAAGATTGATCAACTTTACCATATTTGGTTGGCTTGGCAAATTTATCTTTAAGTTCTATTCGATTACATTTTTACATTTTTGGTATCGTGCTTGTTGGCATGTAAGAATTTATAATATTCAGTACACTTTAATCATTCACAAGCGAGAACGGCTTATAGGCAACCTCTTGGCAGGTTTCGGTTGCGTTTAAGTAAGGTGACCTTTAGGCAACGTTGTCTATATGTGAAAATCGATTATAGATACCGATTTTGAACTTAGGCAGTACTTTGAGTTTTCCTAAAGTTATTCAACCTCTAAAATCCTTTTAGAGAACAAATGAATTCAAGTGAAGTTATTTAAATGCAGCCTTTCAGGAAAAATGACAAATTATCATTCAACTCACAAATCAACTAATCGGTTGATTAAAAGTTAATTCACGAATAATGATTTCTTATTAATAAAAAAAATTAATGCTCATGTAATAGCTGATTCACGTTTAGTGGCATATCTATTACTATTACAATCAATAGGAAACGTATACCATGTTGAGTAAAGGCTGCGTAGGCTAAGGCCGTCTGATGCTTACATAAGGGTGTTTTAAGTGTTTTGTCCAAGTTTTGTCTCTGATCGTCACTAACGCATTTGGAAATGAGTAATGAAACCGTTTGTTCTAATATAATAATTCATACAATTAATGAAGGCAGACTGAAAAGACTTTGCAAGAGTGCAGCCCATCCATTTATTTTTTAATAAAAAAAAACAATGGATTAACAAAATCCTTAACAAGCTAATTAAGTTCCAAATTCCAATCAATACTACAATATACGTCAAATGAGATTTGAAATTTTTGAACTGATAACAAACACGATTCGCTATGTAAACCTTGTATTATTAACAGCATCCAACATGTGCGTCCACCTTTAAATGTCAGATGACCGATAAGTAGTCCACCAATCAGAGTGACCCACATTTATATTATTCTCGGTCTGCCACAAGTACAAGTGAGTTATCTCACTCACTCCAATACATGTTATATATAAAACTTTGCTGCTACTGATTTCTGACGTGTGTCAAAATATCTCTCTGCCTAGAAGCGGCTGGAAAAAATTCAATTCTTAAATTGATATCAACGAAAATACAAGTTCATATCCTTTTATATCAACCAAACACGTCTACGTTTGGCCATAAAATGTTCTAAAATACTTCAACGCCCAAAAAATATCAATCACACAAATCACAGAGTCGAAATAAACAAAATATGAGCGCCTTTCTAAGTGATATTTCCCTTATGGGAGAGCGAAAATTAGTTGCGTGTGCGATATTACTGCTTTTGGAATTATTTTTGGATGGTGAGCTATTTTCTATTTCTCTAGAGATGAACATGATGTCACATATATGTAATGCAATACCTTTGATCTTTTTTTCTAGGAGCTAAAGCGACTAGAACCGCTGATATAGAGAACCACCTGGAAATGGGGAGAGAATTCCTGGCTAGGGGGCAACTGGCAGATGCCCTTACACATTATCATGCTGCAGTTGGTAAGTGAACATTTAAGACTAAGTGCAAGAATTGTTCCTAAGAGTGATTTAACAACAGAGGGTGATCCAAGGAACTACTTGACATTATTTAAGCGAGGTACTGTATACCTTGCGCTGGGTAAAACTCGATTCGCCATTCAGGACTTTACGAGGGTACTCGAACTTAAACCAGATTTCACAGCAGCTCGGCTGCAAAGAGGTACGGTG
This sequence comes from Rhingia campestris, assembly GCA_932526625.1. Lineage (NCBI taxonomy): Eukaryota > Metazoa > Arthropoda > Insecta > Diptera > Syrphidae > Rhingia > Rhingia campestris. The sequence goes on from OW052183.1 coordinate 33,273,365, forward strand.
CATATGAAGTCGGGCGAGTACGATCTAGCTGCGGAAGACTTTGCGCAAGTTGTAAGTGAATTGTTACTCTTTACTTAGTTTGGTACTAAATTTATCTTTCACCAGCTGTTAGAAGAGCCTTACAATGAAATAGCTCATGATAGCTACGCCCGTATAGAACCAGCAGATGAACAATGGTCTATGGTCCAAGAGCTAATGAATCGTGGTGACTATCGCAACTCAATTGCCCTGCTTACCCAATTGTTGGAAGTGTCGCCATGGTCTACGGTTTTCCGCCAGAGCAGGGCTGATGCGTACATTGCTCAGAATGACTACCTAGCAGCTATCTCAGATCTCAGGTCCGTAAATAAACTAACCCAGGACAGCACAGACGGATATTTCCGACTTGCAGAGCTTCTCTATAGAATCGGACACGCAACTTCCTCCCTGAAAGAGATTCGGGAATGTCTCAAGTTAGACCCGGAGCACAAAGACTGTTTTCCCTTCTACAAAAAGCTTCGTCGTGTAGAAAAGGCCCTTAGCAACGCGGAGGCATCACGCGAAGAAAAGCAATACGCCGACTGCGTCACATCAGCTGAGTCGGTGCTTAACCAAGAAAAAGAAGAGAGCATGATCATTTTCGAGGCGAAAAGACTACTGTGTGGCTGTTTAGCACATGACGACCAACACACAAAAGCGATATCACGCTGCAAGGAGGCTCTGGACATCATGCGCGATGCACAAATCCTCTGTGACCGTGCTGAAGCGTACATCGGAGCCGAGATGTACGACGATGCCATACACGACTACCAGGCCGCCCTGGAAATGGACGAAAACCTTCAACGTGCCAAGGAAGGTATCGAAAAAACCAAAAGGCTGCAAAAGCAAGCCGAACGTCGAGACTACTACAAAATTCTGGGAGTTAAGAGAAATGCCAACAAACAGGAAATTACCAAAGCCTACCGTAAGGCAGCACAGAAATGGCATCCCGACAACTTCAGGGACGATGAGAAGAAAATCGCCGAGAAGAAGTTCATTGACATCGCTGCCGCCAAAGAAGTACTCACAGACCCCGAGAAGCGAAGGCAGTTCGACAATGGTGAGGATCCACTCGATCCCGAGGGTGGTCAACAGGGCTTCCGTGGTGGTGGTAGCCCGTTCGCTCACTTCCAGCACGGCTCGCCGTTCCAATTTAAGTTTCACTTCAACTAAGCCAATCTAAAGACTCAAGCTCATCCGGACTTGACCAGTCCAGCTGCATTTCAAAAGATCAAAATTGAATTTATATTTGTGTGCTTCATTTGACATGGAAGCTACAAGTACAAGAGATACACATCAGCCGTAAACAGCACGCACGCATTGCATTTTCGCAGAGCGACCTATTCAAATCAAACTTTCTGATTTTATTTATTATTATTTTTTTTTTGTTAGTCTCCTTAGTCATAGAGAGCGATCGAGTGAACGTTGTTGCTAGAGGATCATTTTTAAAGAGAAAAAGAAAACAAAATTTAAGAAATGCATAAACAAAACCTTTTTTTGTAAATAGTAGGGTAATTACGTCATATAAATATAGCAATAAAGAAAAAATCAACCTTTGTTACTAACTTTTGGGCGTTTGTTTTGTCATAACATTCGGAACCGGTGGGCGTCCTTGACTTTGACTATCAGTGATCACTTAGCATTCATAACACAAGCGGTATGATCGTGACTAACTCCGTGCAGACACCTACGTATTTAATAGGGTCATACCCAGCCATATGAGCTGTGTTTTAACTGAGCTCAATGTTTTCTTTTGAGATTATGATGTGTGGATCAGTTCATTATGGGCGTTTATAATGGCGCCCAACGTGGCACTCTGGGGGTTATCAGCTGGCGTCCACAAGTCTATTGCTATATCATATACGATATGTGTGTATACAGGGTGTAACGTTTATTGCAACCCCCGGATGTGAAGATATCAATTTTTTTGGAGTGGAGCATTTCAGGACGATGGAAATCGTTCATTTTCTAGAGGCTTTATATTTTTACTTACCACCTGACCCTAGCAAAAACTATAAGTACATGGAGACATTATATTTCTTCTCCACGCCATGACACCTCTTCTAAAATTTGCTCAAATACCGTATTTCCTCAAGTGACGATCGGTATGACCAGAAATAATGATCTCTGGGTGAGACGACACCAAGCGGAGCATGCGGAAGCAGAACCCAAATTAATGCAGAGCATATTTGTGACATCTCTGAAGTCTGAAATGATGTTGACGTTTCAAATAAGAGAAAGATAAACTCATGCCAAGTGCAATTAATGACGGTGTTCCGAATTTCAGTTTACAACTGAAAAATAAGGTGAGGTGATCTAAAATTTGATCTTTTTTATAAGAGTAAGAGTCGGTGTAGCTGTCAAGTTTCAAGTCACACAGGTTGATTGTTTTTCATTTGATTTAATTTATTTTTCACATTGAATTGCTACAGTTTTAATGATTCATAATATCCGAAATAATAGGTCTGTTCCCGTAGAAAATAATATTTACTGAGTTTTACTGATTTTTACTTATTGCCGTTCCCGTACGCAAAAATAAGTAAAAGAGAGTGCTAACGGAGAGCAAAAAACTACCCCTTCATAAAAATCTGTAAAAAAATTTACTGCAGAAATTTCTGTTGGTAAAAATCAGTAAACTGTCAGTTGGTATCTAAAAGTGACAACTCGCTTGTTTTGACAAGTGATTTATGTCATTTGTACTTTAAAAGGCATACAAAATATATAATTTTACTGTTTTTTACTTAAACGCGTTCCCGTACTTTTTGGTAATTTTGTCTCTTTCTTAGATAATTTACCCCCACTCCAAGAAATTTGAGAATTTACTAATTTTTACTGAAAAAGTACGGGAACAGACCTAATAATAAATCAAAACTAAAATCACTTTGGTTCAACTGACAGCTATCATTTGTATTAGTGTGTGTGCAAGGAGGGGTAAATCTGCCGAAAAATCCAGATTTGCAAAATTAATCTGAGATCAAAAAAAAATCATTTTTGCCCAATGGAACATACGAAAACTGTCAAATTCGGTCTTTTGACAGATATAGCTAAAAAAATTTATTTTTTTATTAATGGAAAACTTCATAAAACGGTCGATTGACCAATGACTACAGAACTTATTTATCAAGATATCTTACTAAAACTGAAACCCGGAACACGGCCAAAGATTGATCGTAGGTATGCCTTTTCTCTCTTCTAATCACAAAAATGGCGCTATATTCGTATCGAGAAAATATTTTTAAAATAATTATATTTAATAATAATAATAATCAAGTTTCAGGGTGTTCAATATCAAAATGTTTTTAAATCCTCTGCGTTTTTATTTTCAACTTTAGCATTGTTTTATCATATCAATCCTGGGGGCTCATTCCGTAACTTTTAAAACGATTATCACTAAAACGGTAATCGTTGGCCAGATCGTCATCAATTTACTTCACGTAACTCGACACCTTTGGTATCGTCAATCGTTTATTTGAGGTACTCTCAAACCGTAGTAAGTAGTTTTCAAACTATTTTTTAGATGTCATACAAATTGTCATTAATGATATTTGAATTTTGTTTTGTATTTGGTGCCGCACAATTTCATCCAAAAGAATGCAAAATGTAAGTAATTGATGATACCTATTAATAAAAAAAAGTATCTGTATATGTTTTTAATATACAGAAACTTTTTTTTTATTAGTAGGTCAGTTACGGCAAAGCAAATTGACATGCTAGTAAAAATCCAACTGCGGCAAATTTAGGCGATTTTGTTAAGTATACTGAACGATGTGAAGCTCTACCGAAAGATCTTAACGCATGGTACATGTACACACGTCTCCGGAAGCTTAAAAACAACCTAACAGAGGTTATACCATAACAACTTCGGTTTAGCATGTGAATTTCCCTGCATAATATCTTAAAAAGGCTTCTACCCAAACAATCGACTGCAAAAATGCTCAACTTCCGCGCGCAAGTACTATATAATTGTGGAAATTGAATTTTATTTCCTTATGGAGGAATAATTGTTAATTGGGATAGTACGGGAATACACTAAGTAAGAATGTTCTCAAGAGAGTTGAACTTCATGTGTCAAGCTACACATGATGTTCAACTGTGCTGATTATGTTTTTCCACTTAATCAAGATATCTCAGCGGATGAAAACCTCTGATGATAAAGCCTGAAACACACGTGCAGAGTTCTCATTGCAGACAAAATAGAACACAATGGGAGTGAACACACGTAAAACCTACAAGCGTTGCAGTTGTCTCTATTTCTAAATCCACTGTAAAAGTCAATTCTAAGGTATTTGGCATCATTGGATTATGACGTTTATTACAGATAACCAAAAAAAAAAAAACAATTAACTCCAAAACAAAACAAATGTATCAAAAATGAAAGAAAGAAGGAGAGCCTTTTTCTCTACTCAACCAATTTTTTTTTCTTTGTGGCGAAATTAATCACGAATGCCCCTATTACGAACCACAAGACGTTAACATTTAAAAGCACAAAGTAAAGACCTATCCCACGATAGCCATTGTTTGTCTTAAATGCCAAATAAATATCACCAAACACCACAATAAACCGATTTTGGAAAGGTGAATGTGAAGACATCAGTGCACTGCATAAAGATTTACCAAAGTCGTGATTTACTTATCCATGATTTTTGCTAACTTAGTTGAAAAAAAAAACAGCTGCTATTCATAAACATTTTCAAAGATGTATTTTCTTAAAATCCACTGTACATTCTGTTTTACTACAACTATCCTATTCCTATGATGACAGTCTGATGTATATGTGACTGCGTTTTTTTCGCTTATTTCGGGGGATTGTCAATGTTAAAAACAACATAAACATATATTCTGCCATGTTTAATGTCATACTCGAGACTTTCATTTATACATAACGTCCTGAAATAACATACGCTCAGGTTATTACAGCAACGACATAGCAAGCACTATTGTGAAAAATGTATGAATGCTCCAATTACTTTTTCTTTTTGATTTAATATGCCTCAAACCAGTTGTGAGTCTCTGCATGTTTGGCACGTTGCTTCCAGCTATTCATTTCAAGGGATCTGGAAACCGCGATTGCTTGATCATTAAACCGATGGTGTTTTTTTTTGTACGCTCGAACCTTAAGGTTGGGATTCAAAGATTCTGTTGGCTGGAACATTGATGTTTGTTCGCACATATTGCTAAGCCCATAAAGTTTGCAGTTGTATATTTCCCTCCATTCGACTTTATTCAAATTTGGGCTTTCGGGTTTAGAGTGACACATAAGTTACCATGGCTGCATACAAGTGTGTATCTGGTTGGGCTGTGGTGGGGAATTTATCTGTCAAAATTCTGGAAAATTCCAGGATTAGCTTGTAGGCAAAACGTAAAGTCCAGGAAAGTTTCCTATCTTTTCTTTACCTGATCTGTAATATCTAATATCCAATCAAACACAAATCTCAAGGCGCAAATATCATCGTCGTCATGAATAAAGGCTGAACTATAATAGACGGAAGCAATCGGAAGCTAATGTCAAAATTCTAAGTTAAGTTTTCTTCAGTACTCTCAATTACTCAAGTTGCCCATAATAGACTTTTGAGAATGGCATTGCAAACAATAAAAACAAAATTTCGTTGCTTAGGAACCAAATTTAAATGTACACAGCTGTTGAAATGAAATGTAAAATTTGTCTATGAAAGAACAAAAGAAAGAGAAAGAGCGAATCAATTCGCTTTTTCGTAAGTGAGCGAAAGTGAACGAAAACTGAACGAATCGAAGCGAAAAGCTATTATGGTCGTACAATACAAATTGCATGTGTTCGCACAGTTACGGAAGTGGTCGTCCGCAACCAGCTTCTATTATAGTTCAGCCTTAAATTACGGATGTTAGTGGATCACTTTAAACGAGACTAAAAGTACACACACAGTAGTTTTAATCTAAGAGCCCGCTGCAATTTTTTGGTGTGAGATATAACCAAGAGATTTGCCCATAAATATAAACCTCTGATACATTTTAACCTAATAAGTTAAAATTTTTATTTTCTTCAGCTAACTATCACAAGGGACTTCAGAATGGGATAATTGCAAATAAATCTACACTCTCAAAACACCATCATATGTATGCAGAGTCTGCTAGAAACCGTATTGGTTATATATCACCGTTTATTTTATCATTAATAAATTCCCTCCATTGGATTTATGCCAATCCTGTACGCTGTCAAACAACAATTACACTTCCACTATGAACACCCAGATGTCGTGTCATGTTGATTTTCCAAAATTCTGACATTTATGTCATGCCTTCTCTCTTTCGCCATTTGTCAAGTTTCCGGTACGTACGCGAATTTAGGTATAAGGAAATAAAATTTTCAAAATATCTATGAATTTAATGTTTTTAAAAGAAAATCATAATTTTTTTCGAATGTTTAAATGTTTCCCAATCTAAATACATAGTTGGCTAGTGATTTAGACGAAAATTGTGCTTGATGTTTTCGGATAAAAATTTACCTCAGTGTTTGAGTGAAAAGTTCGATTCCCATTGCTTGGGAAGGAGAAGTCATTGGCCAACTATTTTGACAGATTATCCTCGGAATATGCAAATACAATGTGAATAACAATATGGATTATCTTGTTAATTTTTAGGTAACAATGGTTGACACAGCAGTTAAACCAGCAGCAGCACCTGCCAAGGCTCCTAAGCCCTCCAAGGCTGAAAAGGTCGTCGATAAGAACGAGAAACACGTTCGCCCACTGAAGCGTCATGGTCGTCTCTTCGCCAAAGCTGTCTTCACTGGATACAAGCGCGGTCTGAGGAATCAACACGAAAACCAATCCATCCTCAAGGTTAGTAGGGGTGGGCAGGCGAAATGCCATTCAAAGGGAGGGGATACTAATTTGTTTACATCTCTACTTTGCAATTACAGATCGAGGGTTGCCGCAGGAAAGAACACGGTAACTTCTATGTTGGCAAGCGTTGTGTTTATGTGTACAAAGCACAGACCAGGAAGTGTGTGCCACAACACCCAGAGAGGAAGACCAGGCTGCGCGCTATCTGGGGCAAGGTGACCCGATTGCATGGAAACAATGGCAGCGTTCGTGCTCGTTTCAACAGGAATCTTCCCGGTCACGCAATGGGACACCGCATTCGCATTGTAAGTTTATTAACTTAATACAACTGGTTATTCGAAATGCTAATCGATTTGTTTTTTATTTTTTTTTTTATTTTTCTTGCAGATGCTGTACCCATCCAGGATTTAAGTTGATGTGTTGAAATGCTTCAAACAAATTTTATAAATAAAACCTAAACTAAAATTTCAATGGTGGTAGTGTCTTATTTGGGCTGCAGAGCAGTCCATTTGTTCGAAAAGATTGGGAGGAAATAGTTTGTAGTGAATTGTGTTTTCAGTGAAAAGTATGTTGGGCTTGTTGGAGCACGTGTGCGGTTATTATTGGAAGGTGATAGTCATCGGCAGTACTTCTACGTTGTTATCGCCAGGGAATTAGTTTGATTTGACAGTTTGAAAAATTGAAATGGATCTTAATAGTGTCCAACGGCTTCATTTGTGTAAATGCTTCTATTTAAGAATAGAGAACCATCATTGTAATCAATGGGCGCTTGGCGATACAATAACAAACATCGAGGTTTTTGGAAGGTTGTACTCAATGAAAGAGTTGCTACATTCAATCATCAACAACTCGAAAATTAATGAACTTGGTAGAACTGCTTTGGATAATTTTAATTTATGTAGTTCAGGTTGTCCCTATGTTTACCACCTTAGTCCAAAACGCCAAAAGTAATTCTTCATTTGACTAAGGACGAGGTTTAAGAATGTTTAACGATTGGCGGTTAGTCTATGTTTTGTTTAAACTGACAACATGTTGCCAATCTGGTGAAGCTTCAGTTTATAATTTTGTTATCATTACTGCGTTTGTTTTTAGCTTTTGCGGCAGTTTGCAGAAGAGCCCTATGTGACTCAACAAGGATTCTTCATTGATCATATCCACAGATTTTGTTCAAGCATATATCATATCAATGGCATTGAGGATTTACAGTTAAGTCATACTTTCCTAAGGTGGCAACTCCCTATATACTCGATCGCATGCTTCCAAAGTTTTTTCTAAACTCCTGGTATCCTCTTTTACTAAACCTAAATAAATAATACAGAGTAACGGCCACTAAATGTCCTTAAACCTAGCTTTGCATTCGTAATGTGTAGGTGATATTTCGATTTCCGATGGATATTTTCGTTTGAGAATTTTTTTTGCATATTTTTAGGTGTTGGACCATGTGAAATTATTACGTTAGTCCTTGTAGAATGCATTTGCTAGAGTGACCACAAAGAGGAAGTTCAAATTCCTTGGGCCCGAAGTAACAGGTGCTGTTGATTAAGAAAACTGTTGATATAGGCGCCTGCCAGACGAATAAACGGAGCAAAAAAGTAGCTTGAGGGGTACGGACTACGGTCAGTGAGTTGAAATCCTTTAAACCAGAGAAGCGGGCCACCCCGATACTAGTGGTGTTTTGTTAAGAATTGAGCAAAGCAAAGTAAAAGATTCTCAACAAAACGATGCAAAGTCAATCAGCTCTTTAAAATTTAAAGATTGGTGCGCCTACTCGCAGCCATACGACCGTCGCTAGTTGTCAATATATCACAGTGGGCCCGTTTCCATTTTTGGTTGCAAAAATCATAACTTTTGAACGAGTTTACAAATTTTTATAAATATATTCAGCCCTATCGAGGTATACCTCTGAGCGGACAATTTTCCGCAACGCATACTTCGTCGGAGGTTTAAATTTCATTTGAGGTATGTGTCATCGGAAAAAAATTCTACACAAATGTGACGGTTTCACTGCACTACAATTCGTAAATAAATTCCGCGAAGAATTGTGTCGGAGGAAATCGGAAAAAGAATGTCACTTAGCTGTCAAAAATTTCACGAAAAATGCACCTGAACGCAATTCGCCGGGATGCGTTACAAAATGTCGGAGAAATATTCCGAACAGCTTTTCGGAAGAATACCTCGAAGCAAAAATCCTCCGAATCGTACAAAATCGGAGAATTTTCCGCTCCGACGGATACCTCGATAGGGCCGATTATATAGCTAAGGATTGCTTTTACGAACTTCTTTACAAAACCTATGAGCGACTAGCGACTTACGATGTTAAAATCGTGCTGGGAGCTTTTAACGCAAAGGTAGGAAGAGAAGACATCTTTAGCATCTTTGATATTGAAAGACTGAAATCATTCGCGGAACGCGTATCCCTCTCTCAATTAACACCATACCACCAGCATCGAATGTCGAAGAACAATGGCAACGATGTCAACAAGCCATCAGATCAGCCGCAACTGATGTGCTAGGTTTCTCGCGCCCACCAGCAAAAACCTCTGGTTTGATGAGGAATGCCGACAGATGCTCGGAGCCAAGAACGACGCCTACAAGGCGAGAAGACGAGAGCTGCATATTGAGCTCTATATGCAGAGAAAAAAGAAGAAAAAAGAGCAAAAAAGCGCGCAATCGACTATATAGAGAGGTGCCACTCCAGGAACGATGTTTGCAAATTTTACCAAAGTGTAAAACGTCAAAGCCAAGGATAGATGGCTAGAACAAAATCCTTTCGAGATGAACAAGGAAATATCGTAGTTGAGACACAGTTGATACTGAGGATATGGAAGAAACACTTCTGCAGACTGTTAAACGGCGATGACGAACAACTTTCCGCTGTCAGTTAAGACGAACCATTCAATATTGGCAACCACCCGACCTAAATGAAGTGAGGATAGCATTATCTAAATTTAACCTAAGTAACTTCAAGTTAAGTAACATCTACAAACTCATAAGCTAAATCTGGTCGGATGAAAGTATAGCTGAAGAAGGGAACCTCATCATCGTTTGTCCGATCCAACAAAAAGGGGACCCTCTGAACTACGCCAACTACAGCGGCATAAGTCACCTCAACATCGCCTACAAAATCTTATCTGCCGTTATATGTGAATGCCTGAATCCGTTTACCAACAACCTGATCGGCCTTTATCAGTGTGGTTTTAGGCCAGGAAAGTCCACAATCGATCAAATTTTCACACTTCGGCAGATCCTGAAAAAAAAAACCCAAAGAAGTCCGAATCGATACCCACCACCTATTCATCGATTTCAAAGCCGCATACGACATCATTTATAGAGACGAACTATACAGAACCATGTCTGGTTTTGATATACCGCCCAAACTCCATCGTTTGTGTAGGATGATGATGGAGAATTATCTCTGCTCCACCAGGGTCGGAAACGACCTCAGACACATTCGTTACCAAAAAAAGGATTTAGGCCAGACGATGCACTTTCATGTGACTTCTTTAACATCATTCTTGAGAGGATTGTTCAAAACTCCCGAGCCAACGCCAGGAGGACAATTTTCCAAAAATCGGTGCAACTGCTAGGATACGTCGACGATATTGACACATTTTTTAGGAGTCAACGTGATGTCATTGCCACGTTATATAAGCCTATGATCATCTCAATCCTGCTCTACGGCGATGAAGCATGGACCGTTTCAAAAGTAGATGATCGATTCGAGAGGAAAAATGTTCGGTCCCGTTTGTGTTGACGGGAAATGGAGACGATTCAACCAAGAAACGAGCTGCACCGGGATAATTGGAGAGGCATGTTGGTTGAGGCTGGACTGTACCGACTTAAGTGAGCGTACACTATTTATATAAAGGTGAAACCTACAGTGAAACCCAATTTCGTGTGTTTTTAAAAAAAAATGGAACATAGGGTGTTTTTGAATCAAGTGATTTTATGTTCAAAAAACTGCAAGATTAGGTATTGGTATGAAAAAAGAAAAGAACAACTGGAAGAATTTGTTTTATTCAAATATTTAAGTTTTAATAAAAAAATATATTTGTTAAATAACTGGTTTGTTTATAGATTTGAAGTTAAAAACGGATAACTATAAAGTTAACGAAACAATAATAAATAAAAACAAGATTTCCTAAAAACCCTCGTCTAAAATCGGGGAGACTTCTAACAATTTATCATTTCTGGGGAGTATTGTTCTATTGGATGCATTCTGTAAAATCTCTCTAAAACGCAAATAGGCAAAAAGTGGCAGCTGGTTTTCTTCAGAATTAGTCAAAGATTAAATGTCCGTTGAGTTTAGACTATAGACCCTGAAAGGTTTTTTTTTATAACTTAGTTCAAAGTAAAAAAATTGAGTCAAAGCTGCTTTCCGAAAATCTTAAATTTTTGCAATAGGTATTAAAAAATGGATCATAATTGTAATACAAATGGTCCTTTTATGCTCGAATAAAACAGGTTGGGGCCCATTCTCTATAATTTATATACCTCAGACCTTCCAGATCTGCCTGAATGTGGATTAGCTGTTTTTGCTGATGACACAGCTGTATTTTCATCCCATGATTTTGCTCTTAATATTAAGATCAACCTAAAATATGCGATGGAAATACTAGAAACGTATTTAAATAAATGGAAGATCCAATTAAACAAGGACAAACTACAAGCTATCTTTTTCACTAGAAAAAGAAAAGCTTGTTTTTTTGCCTTCCTCTAACTTACAGATTAATGGAACAAATGTAAAGTTTCAGAATTCTGTAAAATATCTAGGTATACATCTTGATTCCAAGTTAACATTCCAGGAACACATCTCACAGACAGTGAATAAGGTTAATATAGCAACGAGAGTCCTTTACCCATTTATCAATAGGAGATCATTACTTTCTCTGTCAAACAAAATAATAATATTTAGAGTTATATTTCAAGCTATTCTTCTTTATGGCTGTCCAGTATGGGGAAACTCCGCCCTTTGTCACATAAAAAAACTACAAGTAGCTCAGAATAGAGTTCTAAAGTTAATGTTAAATCTACCATGGGATTATCCTACTCTACACATTCATAAAAGAGCGGATGTTGAATTAGTATCTGAAAGAATATCCAAAATCACTAAAAAGTTTGTGAATTCTTGTGCTTTTGCTGACAATCCCTTAGTTAATAATCTGTTTGCAACAACTAGTCAAAATATATGATTTATTTATTTATTTATTAACTTGTTTGTTTATTTATTTATTTTTTGTTGTTTTTCTTTAATTATTTATATAATTGTTTACTTATTTATTTATTTATTTATTTATATATTCATTTAGCTATTTATTTATTTGATTGTATTTATTTATTTGTATATGTATATTTATTTATGTTTGCATATTTATTTATTTATATATTTATTTATTTATTTATTTTTGTCTTTTTATTTATTTATTTAATTGTTTATTTATCTATATATTTATTTATTTACTTTTTTTATTTATTTGTATTTATTTATTTATTAACTTTCTGTTTTGACTTATATTGAAGGTTTTTGTTTCCTTAAAAACTCCTATTCTTCTCTAGTTAATATTTTTATTTTTTCAATTTTGTAATAACTTCTCAGAAGAAAGATATATTCTGAACATATCAAATCTCTGTAATTAATATTATATTGTGCAATAACAAAGCCATTGTAAAATTATAACGAAATAAAGCTATCTATCTAAAAAAAAAAAAAAAAGGTTTCTAAATTTTTACTCCAAAGCTCGGAAAATTTTCATAAAAAAAAAACAATTTTTCTTTGATTTTGAAAATAAGGAAACTTTCGACTGATTTTAAAATTTCTTTCGGCTTCTGAAGCTTCCAATAATTCTCTAATCCAGTAAATAAATTAGCTTTGGATTTTAAGCGTACACGGGAATATAATTTTTGAAACTGAAACGAAACACAAGAAATGTCAATCTATGGAAGTTGTACCAAAGTCAGAAATTTGTTTTCAGACCAGTGTCCCCTGATGTTGGACAGGATGTACTGTCTATCCCAACTCAATCATAATTTACAGAAAAAGGTGAAGTCATTCCCAGTAATTTGTTGTATTTGTACTCCGTTTGAAATCTTACTTTACTTGGTAGCGAAAACTCAACAAAACACGGCTACTTTAATCAGCAAGTCTATGAAATACGATTCTGCCAGGCGACTAAAAAAACTTTTAAACGGGCAAATGTTCACACATCTAAAACTATGCAAACAAAAATGTATACCTACATCCATCGCTAGGAAATTATGATCTGAGAGAAATCCCATAGAAAGAAATCATTTTTCAAACCTCGATATCTCCTTAACTAGGCTTTCAGGATTGCCGGAATTTTATATTTCTTGCATATTTCATCGAAACAAAAATGAGCTCTCAAAGGGTATTTCCTCGAAAATCAAAATCGTGCCCATCTTCTGTATATTATGTGGGTCTTGATTTGAGTATATCATAATATGAAATCCAGGTGCACAAAGCTTTGTTTAATTATTCTGAACTGCACACGACTCCATCTCAAGAATTGTATCCCCGCATATCCCTCACAATGAAAACGTCATTGCGGGTGATTTCAATCATCAAGATCATCATTGATCATTGATCATCAAGAGGTTTTTTATTTTCAAAAGTGTTTTTTTGACAGGTGGTGCGTGCGTCGTGTCAAGTTGCAATTTGTTTTTTACCTATCGCATAGGGGTATAGTTTTGATACCTAGTTTGTAACATATGTCTGTATGCCCGTCCGTCCGTATGAAGGTTTTTCGTGCGCTTCGGCGGACTTATGGTGACCATAACCGACCTACTGAAGTCACTATTCGCTATTCCATTAAGAAATTGGAGACCCAATATCCACTATTTGATGACACTCGACCAAATACAAAGACCTCGTCCACCGCGTAGTGTTGAAAATATAGCGGCTGTAGCTGACGGTGTTGGCGCAAATCGCAATGAATCGATTCTGCACGGTTCTCAAAAAATTGTCCTTTCATATGCAACAACATGGGCCATTCTACACAAAGATCTTGGTTTGAAGGCATATAAAGATCTGAAGAGACTTACTGACCAACATTTTGTTCAGCAATGAGGTCTATTTCCGTCTCAATGGATATGTCAATATGCAAAATTGTCGTATATGGGCCAAAGAGCAGCCCGAAGAGGTTCAAGATCTGCAGTAACATCCACTCAAATAACCGTGGGCTGGTTTTTGGGCCGGTGGAATCATCGGTCTATATATATATTTCTTCAAAAATAAGGCTGGCGATCGTTATCGCGCCATTATAACGAACTATTTTTTTGCCTGAAATTGAAGCCCGAGATCTCGACAAAACATTTGGTTCCAACAAGACGGTGCTACTTGCCACACAACCCGTGAAACAGTAATGACTGCAATGCTCATTTAAAGCGTGTTAAATTCCTTTATGACCAAAAGTTGAGGCAAACAATTCTGCAATGTCCCAGCGGTAGTAAAAACTTTTGGACATTTGACGAAAATATAAAAAAAAAATTCGGCCTCATTTCAGCTGTCAGCTCTTTATATAAAGCCAATCTCGTACAGTTGAAAGAATTTTATTTGATTCCGACATTTATAAATCTGCTGGTCCAGATACCCCCCATTGTGCTAAATATTTACAGGTGCAATTAATTGCAACCTCAGCACTGCACCGGACGTCGACGACAAGTTAGCAGACATAGAGATGTTACGTGCACCTCCCTCCCTACACAGTTTTTCGTCATCTCTACCGGGAGTAGACCCTACGCCGACGAACGCGGTGATGGCGGAAATCCCAACCTTCTTTGGGGTTGGCACTAAGTCAACAGACCTAGAGTTGGTTAGTGTTACCTATAAACTAGCAGAAGAGAACATCCTAGCGTCCGATTCTAACGACGCCAACAGTTGTAATGGCCTCTGTAATTAGTTCCCACGTTGGAACTCGCTTACTCGATGAAAACCTTCTTCCATGGATTAGAAATTTTCTTTCGAAACGTTCAATTCAAGTTGCTTTGGATGGTTTCAAATCCAAAACTCATCAAATAAATGCTGGTGTCCCACAAGGCTAAGTTTTGTCTTCGACTCTCTTTCTTATTTATAAAAAATGATCTCCTGTTTGCAACTTCTAATCCAATTCATTCCTTCGCTAATGACAGTACTCTCAGCTTCTCATATTCGTTTTCAGGTCCACGTCGCTCATCTTCGAACGTGGACTCTAAACGATATAATATGTTAAGTTTAATGAATTCTGATCTTGACAGCACTATCAAATAGGGTAAATCCAACAGAGCAGATTTGCTTCCGACACACAATGCTGTCTTTTGTCGTTCAAGCGAAACCAAAATCTGCAGCCATTATCCGTGAATGGCACTTACGTCCAAGAAACCGAAAAGTTTTCCAGGCTCGGTGTTAGTAACGACTTACGTTGGAACAACCACACATTCTTTCTTAATCGATGTAAGAAATATTTCACCCATTCACCCATAATATATAAATTATACGTTTATACGCCCTAAACATGAGTTCAACGGCCACGTCAGATCGGGTGCAACAAAAACAACATCGCACCACCTAGATAGGATTCAAACGCACGAGAAAAAAACTTTTAGGAGACATAGGAATAGTGAACTCTTTAGTTTCGCTTGAACTTCGTCGAAATATTCCCTACCTTACCTTGTTTTATCGCTCATCCTCAATGTCATACTGGATTTAAGGCAGTTAGCCTTTACTTACTTAAGTGGCGCTACAGTCCGGAATGTACCTGGACCTCAACCGACATGCCTCTCCAATTTACATTGGTTGAGGTCGCTTTCCACTTGTGAGCGCCACTTAATATGAGGTCTTCCTCTACTACGTCCGACGTCTGACCGGAAATCGAAGACTCTGCGGACCGGAGTATTGGTATCCATTCGTTCTACATGTCCTAGCGATATTAAGCCTACAATGCGGATTTTTTTGACTAGGGTATGTCGCTGTACAGCTCGTATAGGTACATCGTGGCTCTCCATAGCCCGTCAACGGGACCGAATATTTTTCGGAGAATTTTTTTCTCAAATCGACCAAGGATTTCTTCATCTACTTTTATAACGGCCCCTGCTTCAGCGCCGTAGAGCAGGACTGGGAGCATCAGGATCTCCTTAAAAGTTCGAGTGAGGTCTTTCACTACTAAATTGCCTTGTTAGCCCGAAGAAACAGCAAGAGTATTTCTTCGTTTATTTTCTGACGAGATATTGTTGTCAGAGTTAACAGCGGAGACGATATAGAAAGCCCCGTACTTCCTCAAAGTTATATCTGTCCATGTTGACGTTCTGTCCAATCCGTCGATGTTGTGTCTTTCGTGTTGAGAGAATATATTTGGTCTTACCCTCACAAACTACTAACCAAATTTCTTGGCTCAGGAGTTTTGCACAATCTTCTCAAGAATAATGTTAAATAAGTCACATAACAGGGTCTCAGGGTCTCCTTTTTTGGGGACTGGTAAAAGATGCTGATGTTCCATTCTTCAGGCATACTTTTATCCAACCAAATACATATTGCTTTTGTCCAAATCGATACCCACCACCTATTTATCGATTTCAAAGCCGCATAAGACGGCATTTATAGGGACGAACTATACAGGGCCATGTCTAGTTTTGGTATACCGCCCAAACTCGTCCGTTTGAGTAGGATGACGATGGAGAATTCTCGCTGCTCCATCAGGCTCTAAACGACCTCACCGACACATTCGATACCAAAAAAAGATTTAGGTAAGGCGATGCGCTGTCATGTGACTTCTTCAATTTGATTCTTGAGAGGATAGTGCAAAACTCCCGAGCCAACACCAGAGTCACAATTTTCCAAAAATCTGTGCAACTACTAACATTCGCCGACGATATTGACATCTTTGGTAGGACTCAACGTGATGTCATACCTACGTTTGTATAGAGAAGGAAGCTGCAAAAATGGGATTAGCAGTAAATGAGGGTAAGACTAAATATATGCTGTCAACACGAAAGGACACACAACATCGGCGAATAGGACAGAACGTCACATTGACAGATATAACATTGAGGTAGTAAGGGGCTTGGTCTACCTCGGCTTCGCTATTAACTGTGACAACAACATCTAGTCAGAAATTTAAAGAAGAATTACTCTTGCCAACCGCCGTTTCTTTGGGCTATGAAAGCAATTATTAGTAAAGCCATTACTAGAACTACTAAGGAGATCCTATATAAGACCCTGATCATCATAGTCCTGCTATACGGCGCTGTAGCATGAACGGTATCAAAAGCGGATGAAGAAATCCTTGGTCGATTCGAGAGAAAAATGGACACCAATACTCCGGCTCGCAGAGTCTTCGATTCCCAGCCAGACGTCGGACGGATTGGAGTAAGACCTCGCCTTATTTGGCGCGCACAAATAGAAACCGACCTCAACCAACTTAGAGTGCGCAACTGGAGGGAGTTAGCTAAGGCCCGGGCTAATTGGAGAGGCATGTTGGTTGAGACCCAGGTTCATCCCGGACTGTAGCGCCACTTCAGTAAGTAATCTTGCTTTTGAGTTGGCGAATGTTACTTTCTAAAAGGGAAGGCCGTCATTTTCGGCAGGCTTATTAAGCTTGAGTTTAGATAGTGCTATCCTTATTTCACTAAAGTCGGGTGGTTGGTAGTTTTCGCTGTTGTTGCCAATATTGAATGGTTCGTTCTGCCTGGGCAGCGGAAGATTGTTCGTCATCGCCTGAAGTTGCAGAAGTTGTTCTTCCATACTCGCAGCATCGACTGTGTCTCAACTACGATTTTTCCTTGTTCATATCAACAAGATTCTGTTCGTACCTTGTATTCCTGGCTTTAGCCTCTCTCTATTTTCGATAGCAGACTTGCTAAATCTCAGCCTATCTTTCCGTCTTCCTGATCATTGCAGCTTGTTCCAGGCGGAACTCATGGCAATCAAAGAAGCCTTATCCTGGTTGAAAGAGAATGTAATATCTGCCAAGGATATTAGCATTTTCTCGGACAGCCAAGCGGCAATCAAATCCCTGGAATCAGTCTCAACAAATTCAAAGACAACCCAATATTGCCGATCATCTCTGCAGGAGATGTCAAAGCATTTTAACATTCACCTATGCTGGGTGCCTAGGTGACATAGTGACATTCCAGGGAACTGTAAGGCTGATGAACTCTCCAGAAATGGAACCAAATTACCAATTGTACCCGACACGGGTGCACTAGGTATTCCTATCGCTACATGCAAAAGCTTATTAGCGCAACATGCTAACAGCAAATCAAACCTCAGATGGCGTCTTGGCACGACGTGTCAAACAACCAAACAAATTTTGCCAAAGCTAGATTTGAGAAGATCAAAGGGACTGATTTCGCTCGATAGACCACATATTTGCGATACCATAGGTGTCATCACAAGACACTGCTTAATAGGTAGGCACGCAAAAAGGCTAGGCCTCTTCTCAAACGACTTCTGTAGGAGCTGCATGGACGAGGAGGAGGAGGAAATAAAAATAATATCCGACTGGGTGTATCGCTTAGAACCCCATTGGAACTCGAAGTCGCTGTTGACTCATTTATCAATACCATCCAAAAAGCAGAATGGAATAATACTCCTCAACGGAACATAATTGTGAGCAATAGTAAAATTAAGTACCCCCGAGAAATACAAGATTTAGTAAGACAAAAAAGAAAAGCTCGTAAAAGATGGCACCAAACTCGTGCCCCGCAAGATAAAACACATCTCAATCGGTTGAGTAATTTGCTATCAAATTCGATTAAAATTTTTAAAAACCTTGCAGTAGAAATTTATCTGCAAAGCCTAACCGCTGGAAAGGAATCGAATTATTCGCTCTGGAAAGCAATTAGAGTCATAAAACGGCCAAAAATCGCTGTGCCGCCAATTAGGGTAACTCAAGACGGTTTGGCAAAAAGCGATAAGGAAAAAGCTGACGTTTTTGCCTCACATCTTGAGGAAACATTCAAGCCATTTGATGGTCCAGCGCAAAATAAAAACATTAAGATATTCGAGAGTACAACCGATAATAATATTGTAAGATATGCAAGTTTTGCCGAGCTTAAACGGGAAATACAGAAACTAAAGCCTAAAAAAGCTCCAGGTTATGACCTGATTACAGGAGAACTTCTTAAAATGTTGCCTCGGAAAGCATTTACTAAGCTTCTTTTTATTATAAATGCAGCAATCAGATTAGAATACAAACCAAGACAGTGGAAAGTCGCGGAAGTGATTATGGTTCTAAAACCAGGAAAATCACCGAATGAAATAAAATCTTACAGGTCTATTTCACTTCTTCCAATAATTTCAAAAGTTTTTGAAAGGATATCACTCGGTCGCTTACACCCCATAATTGAACAGAAACGTCTTTTACCTGACCATCAATTTGGGTTTAGAAGTGAACATTCAACGGTGGACCAATTACATCGAATTACAGATGTAATTGAGAAAGCTTTCGAAGAAAAGAAAATTTGTTCAGCCGTATTTCTTGACGTGTCGCAAGCTTTTGACAAGGTGTGGCACAAAGGCCTTACTTATAAACTAAGTCAAGTTCTGCCAGAACAATTATATAAAATCCTCGTGTCGTATCTTGAGCATAGACTCTTCCGAGTGAAACTTGGAAGCGAATATTCCGAGTTCAAAGAAATAATGGCAGGTGTACCGCAAGGAAGCGTCCTTGGACCAATCCTGTACCTCCTATTCACTCGTGATATCCCACAAACAAACGATACAATAGTTGCAACGTTTGCTGACGATACTGCTATACTAGCAGTTGGCACAACAATAGAGGAAACAAATATTAAATTACAAAACGCTCTTAACGAGGTTAATGGATGGACTAAATCCTGGCGGATTGCACTTAATGAGAGCAAATCGATCCATGTAGATTTTTCGTATAAACTGACAAACAATTTGCCTGTATTTCTAAATACGGTTCGAGTCCCGTTTGCAAATGAAGCGAAATATCTCGGTATGACACTCGATGCAAAATTAAAATGGAAGTCGCATGAAAATATTCGAAGCTTAACCTTGATAACAAGCTGCTATTATACAAGCAAGTGCTAAAACCGGTTTGGACATATGGTATCCAACTATGGGGTTGTACCAGTGAAACGAATCTAAACATTTTACAAACTTTTGAAAACAAAATGTTAAGATCATTCGTCAATGCGCCGTGGTACGTAAGGAACGAAGATCTACGCAGAGATCTGGGTATTCCCGCGGTTAAAGATGAAACAAAAAATTTTGCACGAAAACATAAAAAACGTTTATTAGGACACGTTAACACAACAGTCCTCCAAATTCTTGACGAAACAAATATATGACGAAACAAATATATTGCGGCGTCTTCAAAGAACTAAACCCTTAGATTTGGCCCGATAATAACAAACCGCGCTATAAATTGCGGAAAAGCACGAACTCTCAAAGGAAAGTTACCTGCCAAACATATTATATACTCGAGATAAGAAAATTGCTGGATAAGTCGAATACTTAGTTGCAATAGAAATACAAAATGGGTGGTGGTTTTAGTGAGTTTTCCCATGGATAGTAAGGAGATTGGACAAGATCAACGTGGTACCACAACGGACCAAAGTGGTCTAAATGTGCTGGCGAACGCCGGCAGCCACTCTGACCTAACCTAACCTAACTTACGAAACCAATATAATCTCTGACCATTTTATGAGTGCACCGCGGATTCATTTCATTTCCATACCCTGAACAAAAGCAAATAAAAACCACACAAAGTGTCAACCCTCTTCTATCGAATTCCTGGACTTTTCCAAATTACCTAACAGGTGGATGCATTAATTTTCCCACGAGTAACCGCACACACACTCTTATCCACACCATATATCTGCAATCAAATAACTGGTATATTCTAGCACTTCAACGTTCAACTCCTCCCTCTCACTGAAATTCACCTTGCATTCCAACGCACAAACACGTTCACATAATGAAATCACCACACCAAAACGCAACACAACAAACAACAACAAACTGTACAAATCAGTTCCAATTCCGAATGGTTTCACTTTACATTTCCGCTGCATTCACTGCTCATTTTCAAAAAGTTGAATTCAAATTGAATGGACGTCTGTTGAATATTTTCTCCACCATCAACATTCAACACCAAACAGTCATCCATCAGACTTTGTTTCGGTAGGTGGTCTCTGTGACGATCGTTTGTTGTTTCGAATTAATTGTTTTTATTTTTGTTTTCCTAATTCTACCTTATTTTGGATTCACCTGAATTAGTGTTTTGTTCGTTTCCGCTTCAGTGTGGTTAGTTCATTCATTAGTCTACTTCACCGTGAAGTATGTTTAATTTCTGTGTCTTGTGTTTGTACGTAGTAAATTGCGATTAACTTGGTTTTTGTGTCTTTCTTGTCGTTTGTTTTGTTATTTTCTTAAGTTTCGCACAAAATGGTCGGTTGAATAAAAGTTATTTGTAGTGAATGGGAAAAGAATAACTTAACAGTGCTGCACAAAAAATTATCAAAGAAAAAAAATTATGCTCTAATAGCTTCATTGGAATTTGGTACATACAACACAAAATAATAAAACAAAATACACGCTCAGGCAGTGTTTATATGGCTTTGAAGATAAATTGAAAACCGGTTGCTTTCTAAACACACCACTAACACCAAATAGCAACAACAACAAGACAACATACCTTCCATCGGAGATCCGTAGCAGCAACAAAAAAGCCACTCAGCTTTCATAAAAGAATTCCCGTTGGCACTGTGCTGCTCCTATTGTTCGTCTTCGTCGCCGTGGTGTTTTTTTTTTTTTTATTTTTATTGTTTGTTCGATGTTGTTATTTTCAACCCGCTGTGTAATTCCCCCTGTTAACGCTTTGTTGTGTTCTAACTGAAGTATACAAGTGTATTAAAATTGAAATCTCTTTCTAACGACAGCGCGGGATAATATAACGTCAAAAAAAAAAACATCCATCTTTAAAGTTAATCAAATAAAACATTCAATCAGTTTCAATCAACAACAAAATACCCAACGGACTGCACAAATTTTGGCCATCTTGGCATCACTTTACCTTAATTTTGGATACCAAATTGGACATCGAATTAAGGTGAGTCCCCCTCTAAAAAAAAAATACTAAAATACAATTATTTACCATTCCACTTGTTAAATGGCGTAGTGGAAGTGGTGTCTACCTCGTTGCATATGTAATCGTCGTTCATGCACTGGATTCTTTGACTTGGCCAGCGAGCAACAGGTGCGCTCTTTTGACCATGATGTAAATAATACCCACACCTTGCCCCTTGTTTGTGCACACGCAACGCACCATTAACATTTTGTGTTTTGAATTAAAATCGTACTGACTGACCAGCGCGCTGAAAACCAGTAATTAGTGGTGGGTATAGAAAAAAATTCCTCAATCGTCAGTGATAGTTGATGACTTGCATATAACATGGTGATGGACTGGACACATAACCACTCACCACTGGACACTACCACCTACCTACCGACAATTAAGCATGGTGGCGAATGGCGAACGAACGGAATCTCTTGACATCTCTAGCCACGGCTAGCGAAATACAAAACACAAAAAAAGAGATGATTATAAGTGTGTTTTGTGGAAGTATAACAGTTTATTATGTGTGTTATGCGAACGCAATGCATAAAGCACTAACTATGTTATAGCTAACGGTATAAGTACCTTTTTAAACAATAAAAATGTGCACAACATAACTGCGTATACTGGTTTCATTTCGCCAGCTTTGTCCACTGCAACATCATTTCGATTGTGACAAACAAATGAGCACATGTTATAAAAACCCTTTCTGTTCTTTTCTGACAGCTTAATAAAACAATTTTTATATAAAAAAAAAATGTTACACGACATCGGTCGTCAGCTGTAGCAGTGTAGCCTAGCCATTGCGAGTTTGCGACGCAAATCTGCGCGAATGGAAACGTGTTTACACACCATCAGGGATGGATAATAAATCTCGATTAAGAATTTCGAATTAATTAAGTGAGCGGTTATAAAACGAGCGCTAGTTAGAGGTTTAACTAGATACACGAAGAGGTTTTTGCGCAATGGTTGTTGGTCTTGCGGTTTTCAAAAGACGTTTGCCTATTAAATGTTGTGTCTTTCGATTTCGACGTTTACTTTTCAGGGTTGCCACTTTTATATGGATTTGTTGAATGGCATCTGTTGCTTAAAGGTGCAATCGTGTAGAAAGAATTGCGTTAATTTGGGTTACCTATTGCAATGGACGTTGTTAATTAATTAGCCTTATTTTTTTTTTTTTTAGAGATTATGTACATTATTTTTTTTATTTAAAGAAAATTTACACTATGATTACTTGCACTAATTTATTTATCTATACCTGCGTGTTCTGGTTGATTTTAGACAGGTTTATTCGTTGAATGATGTGTTGCAAGTCTCTTAAAGGGTTCTAGAAAGCAGTGCTGTCTAATATCCTCAGCCGCTTGTTTTCTTTTCCTTTGAACTTTGGGCGTTGAAAATTTATTCCAAAATATGCGACAACATTTTGAATGCAATTACAATTTTATATTTTTAGACACATTACAAGTATAGGCCTGCTCAGAATGCATATCTGAGGCTGGTATCTGTAGCTGAGTGAAAAGTTAAAATCAAGGCAACCCGTAAGCGCTTACACAATGTGTATCTTTGTGAATCTGTAGCTTGAAGTTGAATAGAGGGCAACTTCATGCAAAACAGTGATGCAAGATACAAGCTTCGGATATGCATTCTGAGCAGGCCTTATGGGTTCACTGGCCTAATGGATAGCACCATTGAGTGTAAAGTCTCAAAAGTAACAACATCTAGCTTTTTTCCAAATCCTCAGCTATTTTGAAAATCTGACAAACGTCCAAGAGTAACAACTGACATTACAAGATTTTCAAACATTCAGTTCGAAATCGACGTTAAACTGTAGGTCTCATTGTTTCTGTCAAAAGGTTGGATGCACTTTATGCCTTATAATGTGCTAGTATTACAGTTGTTCAGTTTTTTTTGGTTAATATGAGATCAGTTCCTATGTTTTCGCGTTGTTATACCCAATCCCATAGGGGTATATTAGTTTTGACATTAAGTTTGTAACATAGAGAAATAATTTCGATGCATATACCTCAAAGTATATGGATCGATTCAGAATCGCTAGCTGAGTCGATTAAGCCATGTCTGTCTGTCCGTCCGTCTGTGTGTCACCGATTTTTGGGCCTTAAATTTTGAGCTAGAAGGTTGAAATTTTATATATAGACTTTCTGGCGGACGAAGCAGAACAAGTGTAAACAATTTTGAAATCCGCCCACTGCCACGACCCCTTTTAGAAAAACGTAGTTATAAGCCAAACCGTAAGGAATTTCAAAAAAGTATCTGACCAGCATATTTAGACAATCCTAATATCTATATTTCGTCCATACAAGGTTTTTTGCCACGCCCACTTTTTGGGGTCGTTTTTAGTAAAATACGCTTTTTGTCCAAATTTTAACACTTTCGAAAAAAAATTTGATGCAAATACTTCCGCAATGGCAATATAAACATTTTGTCCATAGATCATTTTCACCCACATTTTGGGGGCGTTTTCTTACAAAAACCATTTGTATACCCCACCGCAAGGCATTAGCAATAGAAATACGTTGTTTTTTGTCGAACCACAAAAGATTTTGATAAACTGTCTGAGCAATATATTGTGACAATGTCATTTTCTGTATTTCATCGCCATAAAGCCTATATTTTGAGGATATTAATTTTAAGGATGGGATGGGATAGATATTCAACGATCCGCACAGCGGATTGTAGCCTCTCATATGTTTATGAATGATATTCAAATCCTTAAGAAGTTAGACTCTTGAAAATTGAAATATTAGGGTTGTACCCTGTTTAAAATCGCACTTCCAATAGCTTCGTTCAATAAATATGAAAAGAATCATTGAGAAACATTACTTTAGAAATAACTGTAGTTACTGTTCATCCTCTCTGCTTTTCAGCTGAAGCACCAATATAGTTATGTTAGCTTTAAAATTGTATAGTCGTGTTCGTGTAGGGTACAAAGCGATTATAGATTTATAAATAAAAAAAAACATGATTTTTGACTCGATGACATTAAAACATATTTTGAGCCCAGAAAGCATGATAATCATGCTAAATCGTCATTTCTGGCAGCACTGCTGGGTGGGCACTGGGCAGTCGATGTATACAGGACGAAGTACTCGCCGAAGCATTTTTTGTATGCTTATCCTCCAAAACTAAGCGCTGAAAAGC
The DNA here is from genome assembly GCA_932526625.1 of Rhingia campestris. Lineage (NCBI taxonomy): Eukaryota > Metazoa > Arthropoda > Insecta > Diptera > Syrphidae > Rhingia > Rhingia campestris. The sequence goes on from OW052183.1 coordinate 33,298,437, forward strand.
AAAATTGGTAGGATGAAGATCCAATAGAGCAAACGTTTGATGTATGTACATATTTCGAATATGAAAATAAATTCCTAATTGACTTAAACGTTTCAAACCTGTTTCCTAATTTCTACAAATAGCTGTACTTTATATTAACAAACGCTGCAAAGCTTTGGAAGGCAAATTTTGTACATATCCCCGTATAGTTTTACAAAGAGAAGTGTCATTAAAGTGTAATATGTCAGAGGTAACAGGACAGGTATTAAAAACTATTTTTAAGTCTTTATATTCAAGAATTGCCAAAGTATAAAATTCGAATTAGATTTTTCATAAAAAAAATAATCCTACTATGAAGTGTAAAGGTCATTGGAAACCATAAATTGGTTGGTTCGGGAATTGCATCAAACTATCTAGGCTGACTTCGATTTTTTTAAATATAAAACGTATGAGAAGGCTACAATCCACTGTGCGGATCGTTGAATACCCTATCCCATCCCATCCTTAAAATTAATATCCCCAAAATGTAGGTTTTATGGCGATGAAATACAGAAAATGACATTGTAGCAAAATATTGTTCAGACAGTTCATCAAAACCTTTTGTGGTTCGACAAAAAAACAACGTATTGCAATTGCTAATGCCTTGGGATGCATACAACTGGTTTTTGTAAGTGGGCATAGGTGAACATGATCTACAGACAAAATGTATTGTATATTATATCATTACGGAAGTATTTGCATCAATAGTTTTTTTTTTAACTTTTAAAATTTGGACAAAAAGCGTTTTTTTTACTAAAAACGCCCCGAAAAAGTGGGCGTGCCAATTGTATGGACGAAATATAGATATAAGGATTGTCTAATTATGCGGCTCAGACACTTTTTTAAAATGCCTTACAGTTTGGCTATTTTTAAGCCAAACTGTAAGGAATTTTTGTAAAAAAAATGGGAATGGAAAAACGTAGTTTTTGGCCAAACCGTAAAGAATATTGAAAAAGTTTCTGAACAACATATTTAGACAATCGCAATATCTAATTTCGTCTATATAAAGTTTTTTTTAGCCACGCCCACTTTTTGGGGGCGTTTTCAGTAAAAAAAACTTTTTCCGGTCAAATTTTAAGATATTTGGAAAAAAAATGAACATTTCGTCTATAGCCCATTTTAATCTACGCCAACTTTTTGGGGGCTTTTTTATATGAAAATCATTTTTATACACTAACCCATAACATTGAAAGAGAAAAACTTTTTTTCGCAGAACCATAAATGTTTTATAAACTGTCTGTACAATTTGTTGTGACAATGTCACTTTCTCTATTTAATCCCCATTTTGTTTTTTTTTTCATGTCCAAATTTTGGGGATATTAGGTTTACAGATGGGATGTGATAGGGTATTAAACGATCCGCACAGCGGGGCGGATTGTAGCCTTCTCATATGTTTTTTTATTGGGTAGGAATAATAATGGAACTGTAAGGAAAGTCTATAAAACAATCGAGTCTGATTTCGAATTTTCGAGATATTAATAGTATGAAGAATTTTATGGATATTACGGGTATATACACTATATAGTGTGATTTCGAATTTTAGATCTCTCAAGTATTATAACTTTTAAGAGCTACTGATAAAAATCTTAGAACTGCTAATAAATCATCGGGCGGACTCAATGAGTCGTTGGTAAATAGGTTTCTGAAATTGTATTAGCCTACGATTTGTCGGTGAACACCATCCTTAGTCAAGTTTACGAGAACTTCTAAATCAAACGCAACCCAAAACAATTTATGAATATCTAGTTTTTTTTTAATTCAATACTTCAAACAAAAGCGAACAAGCGTAGTCGTAGTTCGATGTGTTATTCATATGTTTGCGGTCACAATGCGTTATGTACTGCTAAAGACAGTTTTTGCAATTTTTTTCAGGAGACGCATATTAAGTTGTTTGCAAGTTTAAAGCAATTGGCATATGCCCTTATTAAGTCGAAAACAAATGTTAGTATTCCCATAGAGGAAATAACTTATTCCAGACATAAATTCTTTTTCATAAGACTTATTTTGTTTGGTGTGTATGTTTGAATACAAATATGCTATTATTTGCGTGCAAGTCATATTGTGTGTGTTTTGTAAATATTAGATTGGTGGAAGAGTGGAAGCTCTAAACAAACGACTACAATTTCCGCAGAGATTTCGTTACTTGGCTCCAACCACAACCTGACAAATGTAGAGGAGTATAAAAGTGTCATGAAAGCATACCAAATCGCTTTCGAGGTCCGCGTTTATTTGTAGGTCCCCTTCGAATATACAAATAACCAAAAGGCTAAGTTTTAAGTTCTTTATGACCCGAGGATGACTTATATTTTTGTAAAAAAGTAAATACTTATTTAATCAAAATAATTTTTTCGTTACACCCGAAAAAGTAGGAAAAAAAGGATGTTGATAATATCCTGAGAATATACAAAGAGCATATTCTTAAAGATAATGATGAAAATAAAAGAGGAAAAATCGATGTTTTCGGTGGTTTCTTTTGAGGGCACATGTAGGTATATCTGATCCCCTTTGAATTTTCAATCTTGAAATAACTTTTATGGTTGAGATAAAAATTCAAAGGATATCCGCTATAGATTACGCTGTCGCCTGGGAAAAGGTGCCTTGGAAATAATCCCCCTCTCAGTATCTTATTTTGCACTTTTGTTTTTCAAAAAACACCTCCACAGGTTTTTAAAAAGATGTCAGATCAACTATATAAGTGTTGACATTATGTACAGATATATAAAATAATAAATCCATTTTCACTCATACTTACTATAGAGTGTTTTTTTTTGACGCATAGAACTTTTTTTTTAAAACACAACAAATTCAAGGGAATGACGTTTTATTTTTGCTTTATGAGCTTACAAATTTCATGGCATTTTATGTTTAAAAATAATTACTGGCATATGGCTTACGCGACTGCCTCAAATATTGGATTCTAATGGCGTTTTCAATTGGTAAACAAAATTTTTTTATCTAAATCTGTCAAATGACTGATTTTTACAGTTGTTGTGTTCCATTGGCTTGATTTAATTTTTATTTCATTGAACTGCTACAGTTTTAATGATTAATAATAGTTTTTCACAATTGAAATAACAATAAATCAAAACGAAAATCATAACTGACAGCTATCATTTGTATTAGTGTGTGTGCAAGGAGGAGTAAATCGGCCGAAAAATCAAGTTGCCAAATTGATCTGATATGAAAAAATCAAAACAACAACTGTCAAAATCGGCCTTTTGACAGATCTAGATAAATTTTTTTACCAATGGAAAACGCTATGAGATCGTGTTCCAGCAACGCTATCAGATCGTGTTCCATTGGTACCAAAAAAAAAAAAATCCAGATTTACCAATGGAAAACGCCATAAGTGATCAATCGTTGCTGGTTGATCAGCATTAGGTGCATAATATAAATATTATATAAATGCTGTACTTCCAAAATGTATTTAGTTAAGTAAATGATAAAAATTCGGCTCTTAGTTTGTTTTAGAATTTTCATTTTGAATTCTGTAAGCTCACCTTCTGTCACGCTATTTATAGATTTCGAAAAGGCGGGCATACCAAATATGTAATTTTCATAAAATACTAATCTAGCATCTTATGTGTGGGAGTGATATCCAATAAAATTGGTGATTATGTATTATGAAACCAATTTATGAAGTTGGAATTTCAACAAAACAAAGCGGTGTCTGGTAAGAATGTTTACTGTCAAACATACTATTTTTGGTGGTAATTAATAAATTGTTACGTTATGGGCGGAAAGCAGAAATATCTTTAACGTTTGGCAAAAATGTCTGAAGTAAAAAAATGCATTTTGATTGGGTTTTTAACTCAATTTGTTTGTTCTCTTTCGTTTGGTATATTAATAATTAATCATAATGGTTTGGTATTAACGTCTAACTGCAAATAATTAAATAATGTTCAATTTAGTTTTATGAAAAATTGCATTTTCTGACTTAAGACCTTTTTTCCTGACGTCAAAGACATCATCTAGAGGATTTTTTTTTACCTCAATGAAGTATATAATATATATAAAACAAATTCGAACATCTTAAATATCTCGATTATATCTACAAGGTAGGAATTCACGTACAAACAAATTATTGCAGAATTTTAACTGATTTAACTGATTTTACTTTCCTTAAGCCGTATTTAAAAAATATATATATAGGCAGCCGTATTTATAAAAGCATTTTAGAGGTTGCCTAACTTTAGGCAACCTCTAAGTACTACCTAAGTGCAAAATCGGTATCTATAATCGATTTTCACATTTAGGCAACGTTGCCTAAAGGTCGCCTAACTTAAGCGCGAACGAACCCTGCCCAGAGGTTGCCTAGAGGCTGCCTAAGGAATTTTCATTTTGACATTTACGAGAATTTCCATCTGGAAATTTGTTTTGAGTTTTTGTGTGGTGATTTTCAATAAAGTGAAACTAATTTAATAAAAATGGACTCAAGCTACATTTCGTTTGTGAATGATTTAAGTGTAAAGAATATTAAAATTCATACATGCCAACAAGTATGAGACCAAAAATGTCAAAACAAGATTTAATCAAATGGAACTTGAAGATAAATATGTTATGCAAAAGTATAGATTTTCTAAACCCAATATGGCGAAGGTAATCAATCTTGTGCGATCCGATCTTGAAGGATCAAATAGAAGTGGTCACATTTCTGCTGATCTCCAAGTGATGGCTGCTATAATATATAGACGATGTTCTTCCTTTTGGATGTTTGTTTACAAATAATATGCTGTCAAACCAGAAAAAAAATCTGCTTTAAGAAAAAGTACAAGAATCTCAATTTTTTATACGAGATTTGTAAATTCTACTACGTCTTTTGACATAACCTTCGCCTAGTTAGGCAGCAAAGGAAAATCGATTATAGATAAGAAATTTAGGCAATGTTGCTTAGAGACAACTTAAATATTTAGGCATGCCTAACTAGGCAACTGCTGAGACACCGCCAAAGAAAATCTAATAAATACGGCTGAGGGTGTTTTATTTTAGAGGTATACAACTTCCGAAAGGCATAACTGTCAAACTAGCTGTCATACTAATGAAGTGCGTTTTTCCATATATATATTATGGAGCACTTCGTCAAGTTTACGGGGCACATCGTCGTCCATCTGAGCAGCTTAGCTGCTTGCCTACACCCATAAAAGATCCATCAATTGCGTCTTGTGTTCGGTGAATGAGCTGAGAACCAACTTGCAGTTACACCAGATTTTTAACGTCAATCATCTCTGTCTCGCGGGTATGTAGACAAGCAGAACTGTCGTTTTTCGAGTGAGCACAGTCCTCATGAGACTCTTGAGACTCCATTACATCCCGAAAGTCGTCATCGTGCCATATTTCCTTAAATTCGAAACCGGTGTCAACGTTACATTGAACGGTTGATTTTTTTTATTCATCATGTCATTGGAGATGATTTGGAGGAGAAATTGTTCCAACAAGCCGGTGCAACATGTCATAAAGTGCATGGAATCATGACTTTGTTGAGCCAAACGTTTGGTGACCCAATCATCTCAAGAAATGAATCTGTGAATTGACCACCTCGTTTGTGTGATTTGAAGCCTTTGGACTAATTTTTGTTGGGGTACGTTAAATCTATGATCTATGCTGAACCTACTCAGTATTTTCTTATATACTTCGTGATGGAAATTAAGGGCACATATCTGTATAAACGGAGTGCATTATTTTTGCTTAAACGTAAAACGAAATCTGGTTGCTATTCGGTGTGAAAGCGTAAAGTAGTTTTCGAAAACTTTTTGTCGAAATCTCAGATTTCGGTTTGGTGTGAAAACAGTATTAATAGATATAAAAATTCTCATGTTCTCCTTTCGCAATATGTTGAATTTTATGAATGTTGTCTCACTCTATACGTTTGAGTTAAGTATAAGATAAAGTATAGGTTATAGTTTACAAAAATATGTGCAAGCTAGGTACTTTTAGGCCCAGTATGGCCGTTAATTCCAGATTTTTAATTTTTTCCAACCCTTACATAAGAGGGCTAAGAATTTATATAAAATATAAAAAGGAAGAATTCGCGTGTATCCAAAATTTATTCATGAGCCTTACTTCATGCCAAATATCCACCCAACTTTATATTTTATTTCTGTAAATGTTGGTGTCATGCATTTCGGGTGGGAATTAAATGTGCAACCTTGATAAAAAAGCCGAACACATTAGGCATATCCAATTAAGGATCTTGAAAATCAGGAATCCTCACATGAAAAAGAGAAAATTTCCTTCAATGTACTGAGTGTAGAGTATGTTGGATTCATCTGCTCACCTTTTCTGCTAAATAAAAGGAATTCATCATTATTATAAGCTGCGATTTATGAAAATTGTTATTTGACAAATCAGGTTACTCTCTGTTTACAATAGTGTTTCACTGAATCAAAAAACACGTTCCGTTAGATGGCAAGTTGGGTTGCATTTCATGTATTTAGGCTAAAGCTTAGTACGCTGCTCGAGCTTAATTTTAGCTCCCATACAAAATTCTCTCCAAAATTAGCTGAGCTATATTTAAGCGAATCCATTTAGCCGAGCGGTACGCTGCTTCAGCTAAAAAATCAAACTTTAATTTCAGACTGTACTGGATGTGTCTGTCACAATTTAGCGCGACCATAAATAGTTCGGGACATTTTCTCAAGCTAAATTTTGACACATCGTATTGTTTTTTTGTTTTTTTCTGTTGTGCTTTTGAGTTGCTGAAATAAACTTATTTTTCAAAGAACAGCTGTTTGTTGTGACACTTATCCACAAGGCACTCTATGTCAAAATTTAGCGAGGATTTTAGCTAGTGTTTGGAGAGAAATAATGGAGAGCAGCTAAAATTTAGTTTCGCTCGAGCAGCGTACTAAGCTTTAGGGTGGGGCCAGCTCCTTCATTTGTTGGCGAGTCAAGTCTTCGGATGGCCCAGTCAATACTTAGGACACAAATAATCTTTAGTATCGGTAGTATCGTTAAAACCATCATTTCACTAAGTCGAACTGTCATTTATCATACATCACCTTTGTCAGATCATGGCGAGCGGAAACGCAGTGTATATGATTTTGGTGTCGCTATGACTGTTCATCGTACTAACCATCATGTCATTGAGCCGGACTATCTTTTATCATAAATCACCTAATCCGCTTCCCCCTCAGGTAAATTACGAGTTTTGAAGCCTTGTCTTTAACTCCCTTTAGCTTAAGTATGGAGTTAAATTTGCATAATCTACACCATGAATTAAATATTGCAAACACAATAAAACGCAGCTGCGACACGTAGTTCAACTTAAGCCCATACAACTGCAGCTCTGTATACTCGATGATGATTTACCATCTCGAATGACAAAGAATAGAACATCCGTATGTGTATATGCACTTTGGTTCGCCCATTTGCTGACTGACCTCTGCATTCACTTCCTTTAGTGGAACTAGATCAGCCCACTCTTCTAATGAGTAAGCGCAACCAACTCACTCTACATGCTCACACGCGAGTAACAAAAAAGGTGTCATTTCATCCTCTCACATGGAAGCCTTAATCGTACTCCAATCGAGGAATCAACGATTTCAGCACAGACATTACCACCAGTAATTTTATATTTAAAACGTAATGGATATCCACTTCCTATCGTTGCATGGAGGAAGAAGGAAATCGCTGTACACCTAGTTGCTGGCTATCGAACTCGAAATTGGCACTTTCCATTTACACAGGGTGTAGCAGCACCACCACCAGCAGCAGCAGCCAAGTCAAAGCACTTCCCATCATTAGCTAAACTCAGAGTTAGCTGACTTTGACAACCAGCTTTGGACGATGGCAACCACAAGCCAACACCCAGTACACACCTGTGTTACAGACAACCGATCCACTCCCGTCGAGTGATGTTGAACGTCGTTGATGTGAAGGCTCTGTTGTGTTACTCAACGCGAATCAATTATTTATTAATTCACGAGGAGTGTGAGATAAATCGGAAGTCGCTGGATATTGCGAATCTTTTATCATTTCGAATTTGTATTTCTCTTTTTCGTTGGCTGTTTATTGTTGCGTCTTGTTTTCCAAATTCACCTCGTCTTTTTGTTGGTACGCATTTTGCAAGTCTAAAGCGAATAGAGAAAGAAACGTCAAAAGGTATTTAAATGTATTTAACATAAAAAAATTGACATAAAACTCGTGTGGCATTATAAAATCGTTCGTGCGCATAACAATACCAGCAACACCACGCCACAGAGATCGAGATGACACATGAGTACCGATCTGAGAAATGCGCGGCGCGTATAAAAAAAGGTGCGTCCCATAAAGTGGTTAAAAAGTATAAATAAAAATAAATTATTATATTACCCAGTGTCGAGAGCTGGGATGCTCGATGAGATTACGCGGAATTATTCGCATATCGACGAGGGAGTTGCCTTTGCATATCGAATTCCATACTCTTTTGACAGGCGCGGATGACAATGACATGTCACCGCGGTGAAAACATCAACAGAGGGCGCAATTAAATACGTAAGTGCTTTATTTGTTCCTGCTGTTCGTGTTTGCGTTTTTTTTTTTTATAATCATAGCCTGAGTGCATAGAGTTGACCTATGATTGCTGAATTACGGACATTTATTCGCCGGACTTAATGGAATGATTAATTTACATATTATGATGATTGCAACATGGATTGCGGGACGCGGGACGGCGTCATTGTTGTCGCTGGCGTCACAAAGCGTAATGTCAAATATGGTAGACAAAAGAAATAGCGCGCTATTACCTATTAGGCAAATTAAGCGAATTTATTAAGTTTGGTATATTTCGAAATTAACTGTGTTGATGTAGTGTTTCGTATCGTCTAACGTCTCGCATCGTGTATGTGTATCATAATTACCGAGGAAGTTGAAATGAGGACACAGCGAAGAAGAAGATTGGTAACTATAAGCTTACACTAAATGGATCAGTATAATGCACGCAAATGGCAACAACACACATTCGCAATCGTTATGTTACTCAATTTAAAAGTTTTTTTTTGTTCGTTTTGTTTGAAGTGCAACCTGATGATTATCATTTGTGTGTTGCTTACATGCAACTTTTTTTTTTGTTGATGGGATGAAGAGGAAATGTTACATTCAGTTCCTGGTACCGTTTTTCTTTTCGTTTGTTAATGTTTGTTACAACCGAGTCTTGCACTGACATAGACTTCAACTTGTTTACAAATTGTGGAGACATCAATAATATGCAATAATATGAAATTAGGTTTAGGTAACCGCGCGCATGCTTAATGTCTATACCTATCAATTTTTATTGGCTATTATTCAACGTTGATAGGGTCGACATGTAATGACAGCTGGGTCAAAAAATGCAAAACAAATAAAAATAACTTGTTGACGATTAGTAATTGTGGTGAATTAAAATCCATTTGCAACTGTGGCATAACATGTTGCAAATTGAGGTAAGGAATTAAAAAAAAAACCTGCAATCAAAGATAACTAATAAAAAAAACTACGTGCACTATATTTATAGTTAATTCCTATACAGCGTTACATAAGGCGAACTTAATTGTGAACTTAATCATTACTAAGCCAACGCAACTTTTAGATAACATTTGACAAAGGTGCTATTAGACGCGCTCAATATGACATGATTCAATTGCAACTTCTTCGAATTATTTAATAAAATAAATAGAATAAATAAAAATTAGTGAATGCGGGAAGAGTAAACAACTTCTTTAAATTATTTTGTATATAAACGTTTCATGTAATGTTGTAAAGAACTTTCAAATAGTGATGTAAACGACTAACATATTACTATTAGATACTCTGGATGTTTCCATCGTAGTAGATGTCAATGGTACCCTAGAAAATGTTAAAATTGCTTAACATTTTTAAAAATTGCTTAAATTTTTTAAAATTGCTTAAGCTTTATATTTTTTACTCTTAATTGACGACACTTGACAGCTGACAAAATGGCCGCTTGTTAAAATTGTGTTGCCAACCTAATGTTCTTTACCTCTAAAAAGCACCCGCTATAAACCTTGGAAATGGAATTAGATTGTACAATCTTCCAACAGACGTTCGCAAGTCTAGACCTTTTTTGAATAAGTGGGCGATGGTTTTTCTTATGGGTAAACATTTGCCATAAGTTTTTCAATTTATTGTCGGCACTTAAGAGAGAGAGTGATATTTTGAGACTGTATTAACGAGGCGGTTTTAAAAATAGAACCAATCTTGTGAAGGGTGCGTTCCCACATTAAAATCGTGAGGCTTTGATGAAGTGACCGATTCTGCTATCACTAGTCCAGTTACTACATCTGCAGATGGAGGTGGCCAAAGATCAATAGCATACATATTACCGGCTGTTGGACTGTTGGACGAATGAAACTAAAATCTCCGTTTTTATTTAAATGTTATAAAGTTTATTGAGAACGATCTTAAACGTTAGATCGGTTGAAGCGAATTACATAGTATTACCAAGTTGACGTGCATATATTACATTTTTTGACAGATTTGATTGTTTCCTTTTTATAATTGACTTTTTACATTTGACATTATACTATATTTACCCATTACTGGGTTTAGATGTTTATTTTGAGTGAAAGTTGTTTTTCATAAGATTCGAAAAGTGAATTTACAGCATTTAACGCATTACAATCACAAAATACCAAAAAATACAAATTTTTGGCGCAACAGGCTCGTTAGTACCCAGGACCTAGTGCGTGTGTACTTCTTGCACGACGGCGGGACCTCCTGTTTTATGCCGACTCCGAACGGCTAAGTTGAGATAAGCTATTCTTGACAATTGATACTACTCGGATGATTTGCCAGATCATCACGAGAGGACGGACAGTGAAAAATCATTTAGGCGTTGCTACGGCTGGGAATCGAACCCAGACCGCGCGGCAGTTCATCGCACTAACCATCGCACCACTGAGCCCTTATAACAATCACACAGTTATTTCGCATAAAATACTTTATTCATTCACCTGAAAATAATCGCACTTCTTATGGAAATTCTTCAGAAATTCAGTAGTTGTCATAATCGTATAGCACTCTGAATATTCTGTTTTTATCACTAGGTGTCGCCTTCGAACTTTTCTACTCGTCAAGTTTGCGGTTATTTTTATCTCCCATATAAAAGTTTCGCCAGAAATAATATTTAGCGAGTTCATTTAGAAAAGCTGTATCCTGTTCGCGAGATAAATTCATAACTTCGCGTAGATGGGCCACACAAAATGTAATATAATGCGCATAATACGTTTATGTGTTCTACAATCAATGTTATACACGGCAGGTGACAGGTCAATATCCACATATTTACCTCGGGAAAGTTGTGTCTGCCAATGAAAAATTAAATTTTCGGTTTAAACTCATCTGTAGCTTAGTAAAAAGTCGTTGTTTTGATGTTAATTAAATGCTTGAAGTTGAAACTTTAGCAACCACAAATCACTTAAAAAAAAACAAAAAAATTGCAAATGCATTTTGACGTTTTACTGACGAAAGCAAAAGTTTTTAAATTTTGCCTTTAAAAGCAATTTCAAATGAATGACGTGAATTGTCAAATCTGTTTGACGTATTAGTATGTATTATTAAATAACTCCTCTTCAACCACTTTAATTTTAACTGAACTGTCGGGGTTTTCAAACTGATAATTCCTCACCCGTCCTTCCAGTAAAGACGGAAGACTGTAGAAGTTTTGTCGTGTATGAAGATTCATTGGTAAATCTGCTGAGTTGTTTTTAAAGTGTCTTTCATTAGCATCTTGACAACTTCAGACTTTCAGTGTGAACCCACACTTAAACCGATTACCAAACTGTGACAGTCAAATCATTCAGTAAAATCAACCTGTAAATATGTGGTTCCAACAAGACGGTGCACAAGCCCTACAGTGGGTGCAACGTGTGAACGTGTTATCCCGAGAAACGGACCCTTTGATTGGCCACCCAGGTCGTGTGATTTATCGCCTCTAAACCTTTTTTTAATTGGGCCACATTAAATCATTGCTCAGAGCCAATGTTGAACGAGAAATAGCGGCCGTATAGTTCGAAATTGGGGTTCAACGTATACGTTCCCGTGGTGAACATAAGAAAATTATATTTTTGGACGAACTTCTTTCTTATTCTGTCAAAACCATGTCATGTGTTAAAATGCAAATAAAAATCTCAAATGATGGTTTTCATTGATATTATTTATAAACAAGGTCTTTAATAATATTTTTTTGTCAAAATATTTTTAAAAAATTGCTGTCACATGAGTGCTGCTCAGATAATCTAAAATGCTTCAAACACACATTCATTCCAACTCAATAAAGTAGGTAACCTACAATAAATTCCGAATTGTTATTAGTTTTCATAATGCCACGCAGGAGTAGGCTGCCATATAGTTTATTAAAACCTTTATAACACCATAATGTTAATTAAAAAAAAATTGCATTAGCTTGTGTGAATATTGGTGTTAGCGTAAAAGTAAGCGAACATATATTCCCATTTGAGATGTTTGCGAATTCGTTCCACTAGACTGAAATTCAATATGCAAAATTAAAAAAAAAATCGCATTCGGCTATGACCTTCATGCTGGATTTCAATACTATACTCTCAGTCTCGTTAAATACATAAGTATATGCACCGCCATGTGGTCAGCCTGGGCGGCGGAAATCAAAGATTTAAGTATTTTTCATATTTTTTTGCTGTTTGTGTGTTAAATTCCATTAAGAATGAATAGAATTATTTGCAGACAAAAATAACAAAATTGGCATAACAAAACGATTAGTTCGGCAAGTAGGGTTACGTAATTGTTGAAAAATTTACTAAAGAGAAAGGTAAACACATATCTAATATGATTTTGTGCTGTAAACCTTCATTTTGACATTTTTTTGGTTTTTTTGTACATCAATAATGTTCTCATTTATATTATGAAAAACCCAAATGTCAATTGTTCGTTTTGTTTATTGCATTCATGACTTGTCAAGACATATATATTTTTTTAATTTAATGTCATATTGACGGTTGTCATTTAATTAATTTCTATCAGATGCAATATCACATTTATATATTCGTTTACGGATGGTTAACATGCAGGAGGCTAGTTTTAGATGTCAAATTCATCTCGCATAATGCCAATTGTAAGATTTGTTAGATTTGTTTGTTGCTAGCAATATATTTTTTTAAAAAGAAGAGAAATTAAAAAAAAAAAAAACTAAAAAAAAACCTTCTTGTAGTAGCATGCAGCAATGAACAAAGAACAAGACACTCAATCACATCCAAAACGGATAACCATAGCGACAACAAGTGTGTTAGTAATATTATTTTATTATTCTCTTATAAAAACAGATCTATATCGTTTTGAAAAACATCAGTAGATATGACCGAACAAAATAGATCTGAAATAGTAATTTGGATCAATAAATATCTCTTCTTAGGCCCGGTTTTTCAGTGTGAGATCATCTTAGTTTCGGGATTGAACTCAAGTTAACTCGAGAAAGAAGTTTTTCAGTCAATTTAAATCCGGAGTTAACTTCGAGTTAACCTAGCAAGTTGGGTGAATTAACTCTGGGATTAAGTAATCAGATGTTTTTGACGGATGATATAAATACCAAGCAAACAATTATTTTTAATTCCATTTATGTGGACATTTTATTAAATTTTTGTAAACTAAATACGTGTACGATATATTCAGATTCAGATCTCAGCGACTCGAAACTGTTTTCAAAATTGAAATTGACTGTTTTAAGAAGAAAAAAACTTGTAAGATCGCGACAAAAGCATTTTCATTTGCTCGGGGAAAAAGAAACCAAACAGCTGATAACAGAGCTGTTGCAGATTCTATACATTTCGATACTTTTTGACAGCAGAATCTATAAAACATGAGTGCTACCAAATCAAATCTCCACAAACAGAGTCAAATTTAATCCTGTACTGAAAAACTGCTTCGTGAGTTAACTCTGGATTAAATTTATTCCAGTGCTGGTAAACTCTAGGTTAACTCAGAGTTAACTCAGCACTGAAAAAACGGGCCTTTAGTATTACCAAAGATTATAAATTTTATAAAATTTATAATCTTTGGTAATGATGACGCACTCCATATAAGGAAAATTGTTCTATGGCGGGTCGTGCTGACACAGCCCGCCATATGTTTTTGTTCTTGTTTTTCATGTGTTTTCATGCATACCGCCAGCCCGTACCATGAAGCTACTGAGCAAAAGTTTCGGTTTTTTGTTTCAATGCGTCATCTGTATAGAATTCATAATCTTTGGTATTACACATCACCTTTTCTGGTCTAAGTGCACCTTTTTTATTAACCCAGGGTCTCACGAGCTTGTGGAGACTTCAAATAGAATTATATGAAACAATTCTTTCTACAAGGTGGCGCATAAATAACCTTCCGATGTTTTTTGGCTGTAATTTAAAAAAAAATGAAAAACTTTGATTCTTCTTGTGGATTATTTTTATTTGGTCTTTTAATTTTTTTTACACCAAGTCGTTTACTACTACAAGTGTTTACTACAAAAATGTCAAAACAGAACTGACATTAGGGGCCAATCGCAAAATTTATAGCATTTTCTGATAGGAGGATTACTTTTGCGCCACCTTGTATGTATTGCCATTCTATGGATAGTATTGTATGGGCTGTCGTTTCTGTTTGACATTTGTGTTTTGAATGAGATAGGAAGCAATGGAAATGCCCACCCTACATTTCATAGCAATCTATCATTATTTCTTTCTATGAAAAGTGACAGATAGTAACCTATCAAATATTGCTCGTGGAGACGCGGTGTAAGGCCCACTCTAAACAAACCAAGAAAAATATTTAACAAAAATTGGTTGATAGTTTGTCTATCTATAGTTTGTCTAAAATAGAATAATTTGTCTTTTTTTTTTCTTTTTTACAAAAGCGAAACGAACAAAAAGTTTTTTTTTTCGATGAAGAATAATTATTCTGAATAGATAAAAGTAAAAAAAAAATCTTTAAATATGGAAAAATGAAATTGTAAAATAAGGGTTGGCATAGTTTGACATTTACATTGCACTTCATTAAAATTTTGTATTCCACGTCACCTAACCTCATAAAATCCGGAACACGGCCAATGACGTGAGTATTTCGCGACAACGTCAGTGTATAATGATTCAAAAAAACAATTTCACAGCTAGCGAAACTTGTAGGACAGGAGAACAATAACAATATATACAAACGTTTAATCTCTCTTTCAAAACCTTTGTTTTAAGTGAGATTTTAAATTAAATAATCCTAATAAGGAAAAATAGTGTTATTCTTGTATATGTATTTTGTAATTGAAATTTTAACGAAAGAGATAGCTTTGCGAAGTACTCTATGTCTCCATTGTCTTTTATAAAACATTTCCGATCAAAATTTATGTGGACAAAATTCAAGGCTCTCTTAGAGAATAAATACATTCCGTTTCATTGTATTCTTTATATATTTTTATAAACGACTTTATATTATATGACGCAAATAAACCTCGAATTGTAATGAATAAGGTACATGTTATTTTGTTTCGTCTTACAAAGTGCACAACAAATATTGTGTACAATTTTGTCAAAAAAATGTGACACTATCGTGGTGAATATATTAATACTTAATTTCAACCAATATGCCTTAGTCGTTACTCAGTTGATATAACGACGGATGTGCGTCAATTGAGTAAAAATGTGATTAACAAAATGCCATCCTGCTGAATAAATGAATAATTTAGTAGGCCAAAAATAATATGGGCTTGGGCTGCATAAATTTTGTCCAAACAATATCTCCATTTATCTTTTCGCTTAGTGATTTATTAAGGGGTAGAACACGAAATCATGTATTTTCATAAACAATTAGAGATGCGTAATTAGCTTCTTTTAAATTTCATCAAAATCACATTTTTTTCGCTATTGCGAAGACAGTCTTTTATTTGATTATAAGATTTTTTTCTTTAAATTTTACACTGCTAGGGTAGCCATATTCAATAAAAATGCAATTTTGGTTGTTGCGCAAACAATTTTTCAACTGATTGTGACAATTCCAGAAGAAATAAAGATAAAAAAAGAAAACAGTACTAGATTTGTATCGGCTAGATTTTCATAATCTGCTATGGAGATTAGGGTGTCCCGTCGATGTATGAGATGTATGATGTATTGTTGTTTAGAGCTACTCTATCACAAGACGTATCAAAATTTGCGTAATTTTTCACAGATAAAGAAAAAATATAAAAAAAAACAGGAATTACATGTCATCTTTTGGGCTCTACCGAGCTTTGAAGATCTGTATATTTCACCTTTTTATAGACTTAAACCGTATGCATAAAACTATAAAAAAAAATCAAGTTTTAAAGTTAATTTATTATAAATATTATTAAAACAAAGCACATGAAAACAAAGTAAACAAAAAAAACATTTAATCAATGACAAAAACTTAGAACATAAACTTAGTTACTTTTGTGTCCAAAATTTGGCATTTCTGCTCGGGATTGCGACCTGTTTCTAAAAGAGCCATCTCTAGAAGAAGGCGCAGTTACACTTTGTGAGGCCTCTGTTAACAGCTTAACATATCTTTCCAAAGATTGGATGTGACAGGGGAAGTCAAAAATTTACAAGCTCTTATCGTTTGCCCTGATGTGAAGGTCTTCATAAGAAATATGTCGAAGAACCGGAGGTGATGTAACCTGACACTCATGCCACAAAGAAATCTCTAGCAGAGAAGTTAATTTTTGGTGGTTTATATATTCTACATTTGGTGATACTTTCAGCTTCTCTAGCTTTTTTTTTCTTCGCAATGCCAGCTCCCGAATGTGGTCTCTTTCATCAAACAACATAAAAAGGTTTTCTGGGTGCGCAAAAAAAGCGCACAGAATCCACAAAATATCTCGGGTAACCATCGAGAGTACATTCTTTATTGGAAAATATTTTTGGCTCCATCCTTAAAAGAACTCTTTTGCTTGATTTGGAACCAAATTGGAGCGTATACTTTAACGACGTAGTTGACAAGCAATAGTGAATTTTCTGATTGTTAAGAGTAGGTAAAAACATAAAGTATGGATACGTATTGGATACGCCGATGACCTAGTTATCATAAAAAAAGGGCAAAGAACCAAGCGAGGTTACAACACGTTTGCAAAATGTCCTTTAGATAGTCATAGACTGGTGTAGTAAAGAAAGTCTTTCTATAAACCCCAGCAAGGCTATCATCGTCCCTTTTACAAAAAGGAGGAAATTAAATCTTACCCAAATTTCAATTAATGGTACATACATTGAGTATTCCAACGATGTAAAATATCTTGGAGTGATCCTCGACAAAACACTAAGCTGGAACTCCCACATTAACAACAAAATTCAAAAAGCAACCAAAGCTTTCTGGGCTTGCCGAAACATGTATGGTAAAACCTGGGGCGGTATCGGCTAAGGTGATAGTTGATAGTTGACAATCAAAATCATCGCTTTACCTCCACGTAAGGTGATTATCAAATTGACAATCGCTTTTTTGCTATCAATTTCATGCGACAGCTATTTAGGTGTCGCTTTCATACATACACTTACATTTTTCACAATATAAACACCGAATAAAATTGTACCTATCAGCTGCTCGGAATGACAGCGTCGGCAAGGAAGTGACGCTCCAAATAATTTTTTTGTGATCGCTTTACGCAGAGCAAAGAAGAGTTGATAATCAAAAACGACAATCAACAAAGCGACAATCAACTATCACCTTAGCCGATTCCACCCCTGGGGAATCTCTCCAAAGACCACACACTGGATCTACACGATCATGGCCATTATAACATACGCTTCAATAGTATGGTGGAACAAAGTCACCCAAAAAACAACTATAAATAAATTACAACGGTACAACGGCTTGCCTGCCTGGGCATTACCGGAGCTATGCGTACCTGTCCCACAGCGGCTATAGAAGCCTTAATAGGACTAACACCCCTCCACATTTATATAAAAAAAGAGGCAATTCGCAGCTCAGCAAGTTTGACACAAGCGGAAGAGTTAAACATTAGTGAACACTTTAAACTAATTGAACTTCTATCCGAACTTCCAGAACTTGACATGATTTGTGCGGTTACAGACCGCTTACCAAAGACACTATGCTTCGACAAGAGATTCTCAACGGAGATCACAACCAGAGAAGCATGGTGTAGCAACAACCCACCAAACTGCCTAAACGGCCTAAAGTGGTATAAGGATGGTTCTAAAATGGACTCAGGGGTAGGAGCTGGCATACATGGACCAAATAAAAACATCTCAATACCTATGGGAAAAAACCCTAGTGTATTCTAAGCTGAGCTCCATACCATAACAGAATGCGCAAACCTAATACACAACTCAGGTATTAAAGGCGCAAACATCCATATATTCACGGAAAGTCAAGCAGCTATAAAAGCCCTTAGCTCACACATCATTGACTCCAAATCAGTATTACACTGCTTCAACTCCCCCAAACACTCAGTTCCAGGAACAAAACAATACTATGGTGGGTCCCCGGACATAAGGGAATTGAAGGTAACGAAAAAGCTGATGAACTAGCCAGAAAAGGTTCGGAAACCCCCTTCATTGGACCTGAACCCTTCTGTGCAATCCCCAAATCAGCCATAAATCTGGTCATAAAAAAACTGGGAACAAAACAAATGTTTTTCATACTGGGGAAACATCCCAGGCCTAAGACAGGCCAAAAGAGCTATTCAGCCCTTCAAATCAGATGCCAATAAGATACTAAATCTTCGCAGGCACGATATAAAAAACTTAGTAGGCTACCTAACTGGTCATCACGGTCTGCGATATCACCTAAATAAAATGCATCTAGTCAACTCACTGGAGTACAGTGCAGAAGAAGACGAAACAGCCGAGCATATCATATGTGAATGCCCGGCCCTTTACGGTATGAGAAGGGAATCTTTCTTCAGGGAATTTTTAAGTCACGAAGAACTGAGGAAATCTTCGGCTGGAAGTATTATCAGCTACATTAGGAAAGTAGAAGCGCTACTAACCTAAAAAAAAATCTGCCGGCAAGCACAAAAGATCTTTTAGGTCGATGTGTATATTACTGCTTAGGCAGGTCAGAATTTAATAAAAAAAACATAAAGTCTGAGAATACGATTAGCAGAATGAAGCCATCTCGAGTGAGCCATTTTTCCAGGTTTACGGTTTGCCAGCTCAGGAGTACAGAAACCAGTTGATGCAGCTTGGCATATCTGACATTTTTCGGCAAATCAGGCATATTACCAGTCACCGCACAAAAGCTTTATGTTTTTTTTTTGCAAAAAGCTGATTCTTTTCCAATAGGTCCGGAATATTCTCTAGGACCCGAAGTGTAACCATCTAACGTCAAGAATAAATGAAGAAGCGGTAACAAATTGGCATGAAGCATACAAATACCCCATTATAGCGGTCTCTCTAAAACTCCTCCAAGTAAGTAAAAATTCCCTTTACGGTGCCACGACTTGGCATTGCGTGTTCCAAATAAATTGATCTAGGTTCTGCCAAAATCGAGATGTGCTCTTCATAAACTTCTTTGCGATGATAACGCGTCCCTACTTTTTCATTTACCAGGGTCTTGTATTTTCGTTCATCAAAGTAAATGCTTTTTATAGCAATACCTTCAATATCTTTTAAAGCTTTTGTACGTAATTTAGATACAGCTCTGTGGATCTTGTTTTTGTCAATTACTAGAGTTAAATTTGGCAGAAACCAAGCCGACATCAGCCAAAAAAGCAGAAGCAACAGTAGCAGCAAAAACACAGACCTTAGCAACAGTTTTCAACATCAATGTATTCCGGTTAGCCATTGAAGTTGATGGTGTCTCTGTTGAAGGACTGTTTTTTTTAGGATGCCTCTGTTATCTGATAAGTTTGTGGAAAGATCCGCGAACCGAATTTTCATCGCAGTTTCCTGAGACAGAATCAGTTTCTTGGGTAAAATACTTTTTTGCTTCCCTCTTTGACTCTTCAATAATTTGCCTTTGATGTCGCTTCATTAAGATAACTGTTTCTTTCTTTCTCAAGACCACGTATAACCATTTCCCTCTCATTTCTTTGATCCAACAAAAAACTTCTCTCATTGATGGGAACTTTCTTAGGTTTTAAACATGAACAGGTTTCAAATGAAGTGCATTTACAAGCAGAAACGTCGAAAAGCTTTTTAGATGACTCTAAAAAACACTTCAGTTTGTTTTCAAAATTATCATTTGTTTGCTTTTGGGGTATCGCTTCAATATACTGTACTTTTCGAAATATGATCTGAATTATTGAATAACTCGTTCCTTAGTTACAATTGGAATCGAAGTATGGTCCAAATATTGTTGATCTCTTTAGAAACAATCGCATATATGTTTGAATGGGATGGATCCATTTCGTTACATTTAAGTTTAAGGTCGTTCCTGACAAAAAAAAATAAATTTAATGACATCCCTTATAGTTGGTAGCTGCCGATCGTCAAGTCATTATTTAAAAATCACTTTTAACACTTTTACAACGCATTTTACTCAACCCGTGGAGGGTTGGAATAAAATCTAAGGACTTCAAAGTGTGGTTTTTATATAAGATCCTTGCAATTCAGGTCGACAAATTATAGAGTTTGACAACCCATTAAGTCATAACGTTTCCTCAATAAACCACAATGTGTTTTCCCACATTTGTCCACAAAACGCCCACTTTTCATGTACTTGAGTTTTAAATCCAACTTTATTATCGGATTGGGTTTTGTTTTTTTTTTTTTTTTTTTTTCAAGTAGAAAACACAGGTAAGAAACCCAATATTAATAATAAAAATTAATCTCTATCCGGCATCTATGAATGAAGTCAGTTGTCTAGGAAGGCTTCAAAATTTAGCCCTGTTTTATTAATTTGCAAAACAACATTTTTTTTGAAAATCGGATAGGTATAGAAAATTAACTTCAAATTACATAAAATTTATCAAGCGTGGTCTTAGGGTCAAAAAAAATGAAGACAATGGCGATTTGCCCAAATAAAAATTAAATAAGGGACACCATATTGGGGGTATTTTCAGGTTGAAACTTTATAAATTTTAAACCAAAAAACGTGTTTCTGCATGCAAACTGAAACGTCAAATATGTTCTACAACTAATAACTTCAAAAAGTGCATATTTTTATAATATAAAGTTGTTCAGGAGCCGAAATTAAGGATAGCTAAAAATCACCATAAAAATATCAGTTTTTCCAAATTTTGAAGGTCGGTAGCGCCCCCAAATTCTATTTTTATTTTATTTTTAAAATTATTTTCCGAAACTATGGTCAATTACTCAAGTTTTGAGAGGTCTTGCGTTCGGGAAATCCAAAAAAAAAAATAATGTTCGGGACACACTAATGGAGATATGTTGAAAATGCTTGACCACCATTAAAGTGCAATATTTACGAAATCATTTTAAGATGTGCAAACAATTACATTAAAACAAATTAATTTGTAATGACTGAAATATTTCAGTACGACTTTGTACTCTGTAAAGCATTGTTGGTATTGTGTGGCAACTAGTAAACATTTATACAAAATTATAAAGAAAAAACAATTAAGTCACTACATAAAAATACAACACACTCTAAATCCATTAAAAAAAACAAACGATTTCCAAGTACCTACTTGTTCAGCCATTTAAATTGTTAATGTTCCAACAAAACCTACTATTAGCTCATGCTAGTTAATTTGATTAATTTGAATTAATTCTTATTAATTTTTTTAATTGCTCCTTTTAATTTCAAACCGTTTGGTTTGCTTTTGTATTTCATTTAAATTACAAATTCATTTAAATTGCAAATCCATTAAAATTAATTGCAGAGATAATTTCTGTATTATTCTCCAGAACCTATTCTTCTGGTGTAGAAAATGTATAGTTTGTGAATAACTCTATATAAATCGATGGATTTAAATGGTTTCAAATGCAACATTTTATGTGTAGTATACGTCTCAAGAATGGCAGTCAAAGCACGTTTTACATGTAATTGTATTTAATGGGCGATTTTTAACATTAGCCGATAGTTAACATATTATTTGAACAGGTTTTTGACAGCGAACGTTTATATAATTAAGAAATTGATTATTTTACTGTTTCTAAGATCGTCATACGTCAAAGTAATTAAACGTTTTTTTATTGGGCATGCAAAATTCTCTCTGTTTACCACCTCCATAATGTATTCATTTCATTCGAGATGAGTTGAGTTGACATATTGGCAATTAATTGACATAATAGGTGAAAAATGTGTGTTAACTATTTTTCAACCCTGTTCTACCGCACAAACTCGGTTGAGGAATTTCAACTATATCTTACCCCGAAACTCAGTTCCATCGTCCACAAAACCGATTTTACAAAGTTGAACTCATCTCATTCTCTTACAATAAAAAACAACACGCGGTGTTTCCAAGTTTTCCCATATCTAAGTACTAACCGCGATCGACGCTGCTTGGTTTTGGTGATCAGACGAAACCGATATTTTGCTTTATCTCGTTTTCGTTACACTTTTTCGTTTCATTAAACCAAATTCACAACGTCCCAAAAGAAGTTTTACTTCAAAAAGAGAATCTTACGAATATCGCCATTAGTCCCTTCTACAAGATCTTCAAAGTAAACATATTCTCTTTTCATTGTAAGCACAAAATCCAACCAAAATCAACAATTGAGCGTCTAGTGGAAAAATTTGAATCCACAGGCATAGTACAAAATGTTCCCGTGCCAGTGAGACAAAGAAGTGCCCGTAGTATCGAGAATATTGCTGCCGCTTAGGCTGAATGGCTTCGTCAATAATCAAAATATATCAAAATATGCGGTATTGGTCAGGCAGCAATCCACACGTACTCCATGAGTCATCATTGCATCCCGAAAAAATTACGGTTTGGTGTGGTTTACGGGTGATGATCAAGACCGGCACGTTACTGTGAATGGGAATCGCTACCGTTCAATGACAACCGAATATTTTTGGCTCCAATTGGATGATATGGACTTGGAGGACATGTGGTTCGAACAGGACGGCGCCACAAGCCACACAGCGAATTTCACAATCTATTTATTGGAAACCAAGTTTGGAGAACGTGTTATCTCACGAAATGGCCCAGCCGCTTGGCCGCCTCGGTCGTGCGATTTGACGCCGTTAGACTATTTCCTGTGGGGCTACGTCAAGTGGTCTATGCCAACAAGCCAGCGACGATTGATGAACTTCGTACGAATATCGAACGTGAAATTGCAGCAGTATCGGCCGATTTGTGCTTGAAAACCGTCGAAAATTGGGTTCAGCGTCTGGAATTCTGCAAGCGTGCCCGTGGTGGCCATGCAAAAGAAATCGAGCTCCATACATAATGGCATCGAACGTACTTTCACAGGAATAAAGAATTTCATTGATATCCAAAACCATTTTTGTTTTATTTAAAAAAAAACTTTTGTAGCGCTCTAATTGAAAAACCCGATACCTACCGCAATTTGTATTTACACCCTCAAACGTAAGAGGCGTTCCAGATATCTAGCATCCCGTTTTAAAAATGTCGTCATATGAAAAACACCGTCCTTCTGAAGGCAACACTCCAATTCCAAAAATACATCTTCATTATCACTAAGCACATACACATCTAGAACTCAATACAATCTTCCTGTTTCGATTCAAGCTTCAATTACAAACTCCAGACGTCAGACACACACCTTCGCTAAAACACATTTAAGACACCAAAATCAGCTTTCATTTCAACATTCAGAGAGAAATTACTATTTTGGCGAACAACGGATATTGCTTTCTTGGACTCACCAATGAATTTCATAATTTGATATTGCTCGCACACCATCCCACGTACCCAAATTTACTTATTGACAGACAACACACCATATTTTGAATAAAAATCAAAAACTTTGCTTTCCTATCCATTATTATCACTTTGTTTTTTCGTGTAATAAAACTTAACTGTCAGTTGTCACGATATCCTTTCTTTCGTAGTGTTTTGTCCTTAAAATGGCGAATAAATCAAATCAAGAATACCAATATTGATTCAACAGTAAGTCCGTTCGGGTACTTTTGTACTAAGAAAAATGAGAACTTCCGAATCTCGAATATCTAGAAGTAATTGGAGAACTGTCAAATCTCCAATATTTGGAAGTAATTTACTTTTTTCAACGAAAAGTACCTGTACGCTTTCCTAAAGAAAAATGAAAAACGTCAAAAATGAACACCACACATTAGTGGCAATCAAACCTTCTAATATTATTTTTTTGGTGTTTATTTCTGTCGAACTTGTGGGCTGTCATCCTTTGACAGTTTTAATTTTTTTACCAGCCAAAATTTGTGAAAAAAATGTACGAAAGTAATATATTTCGATGTTCATTATTTTTAATAAAACTTTTTTTTTAGTATGCGAACAGTTTCGGGAATTTTCACAGCTAAGTAAACTCAAATTTTCGCTTGCACATGAGTACGCGTTCAGACCCAGTAGGTGGATTATACATATATAATAAACAAAGAGCAAAGATCGGCAAATATATTCATAAAATTTGAGTTTGGATTCTTTCTTATACAATGCCGCAGCAGATTTTTTTATCCGTCAAACTATTTGAATTTAAAGTTAAAACATATCGTCGCTTGAAAACCTACATAAATTTGTCGATTTTAAGTAATGTATACAGACCGATTCGCAAAAAAAAAATACAAATTTTCTATCAAACTGTCATATCTATAGCTCTTAAACTGACAGCTTGAAGAATTAATTGTCGTTTGGCATTTAAAGAAACACCCATAGTAATGAAAAACTTTTCACATATGGCAGTTTGCTTTTCAAGTGGCTTACTTTTGTGTTTTTATATTTCGACTTTGCAAATTCGAAAAGTTCTTCCTTTAGAAAATCCCGAAAATCTCACAAGAAATATCTTATTTTTCTCTAAATTAATATATATATATATATATATATTTATATTCGCATGAAAACCTATGTAATGCAAATGCGTACGGGCTTTGGATCAATAACAATTTGTTCGTGTCACACACTGAACTAATACAATATGACCATAAAGCTGCATTAAAAATTATCAGATAAATGAATTGGTTATTACTTTTTTATTCTACCAACGAGACACAGAATCGTCGGTCACTTGACAATCACGCTACTTACTAAACGCAGCAGTTGAATATATCAATCCGGAGTGAAAGCAAGTCTGTCAGTATTTTAAAATTATTCTTGAAACATCAAGAACGAAGTAACTTTTTTCTGTTTTTTTAGAGTATGTATTGCACTTTTTCTTATTTGACAAAAAAGATTCGTCGATACTAATTGTAATTTTATGTATTGTTTTGCTTTTAAAATATAAAATTAGAAAAAAATTATTTTTTTAAGTCAGTTTTTCACTTTGAATTTTCTTTTCAATATTTTTTTAAATAAAATGCGACTTTTTTTTTTAAATATAGGAATAAAAAAAATATAAAAGAAACGTCAGACAAGGATCGTATTAAAATTCAAAGCGGTAGTTGTTGTTTAAATTCTTTTTCATTTATTCCGTATTTGTCAGAGTTTTTATGTTCGGATCTGCCCAAACTTGACGGATCGTATGAAAATTGTAATATAGATTTTGATTTTGGAATATATCCCATGAAAAATAAAACATTTCATTGCTACATATTTTTTTAATAAAAAATAAATGACGCACAAATTGTTTTGCCTATAGAATTTAAAGAAAACAGATCAGGAAAACCATCATAAAACTGTAAGATAAACAAAACTGTTTTAAAATTTCTTTGACGTCTTAAATGTTCTCTTCTTTTTGAAATCTTCGATGGAGTGAAAGTGAAAACATAAACAAGTGATTTCAAATCAAGATTTAAATTAAATTTCAAAATAAATATATAAAATCAAAAATGACTGATCCGAGCTAGTAACACACTAAGAAATGAAACACATCTCTTACTAAATGTTATCATTCAATATAGCTTAAGATGTCGAATATGAAAAACAAATACACTTTCGGAACTGCGCTTCAATGGGTAATGGGTAAAATGAATCCCCCCTCCCCCAATTAAGGTTAATTTTGCTTAATAAGTCCCATGCTTTAATTTTAAATCTTACTTTCATAAATTTAGTACATTTTCGTGGAAACTGTGCATTATATATTGAAAGGTCGATCAGTACCTATTTGACACCGTTGATTTTTTTTTTTTAATTTTACTTTCTAAAGGATGACAAATAACTTATTTTGTAATCCCACAATGTCAAAACTTAGTAATTTATCATTACAAAACCACATTTTAATAATAATTAAAATCAGAATTATTGTTTAAATGTGGTTTTGCAATTATCAATAAAGACGATATATAAATTGACTTGCACATTTTTTATGAATGAATGTACGGCTGTAGTTTTTGACTTTATTCATTCGGTAGTTTTTTCTTTATGGCTAAGTCGGTTTATGTCCTTTAGTTGGAATGAAATTTCATGACTTTCGTTAGGACGATTATATAAATCCAGGCTATAATCGCGGTGCACAAAACAGGATTGTCAATATGTGGATCTACACATATGTTGGCCATATGAAGTTGGATCATCAAAACGTCTATATAATTGCATTTAAATAATATGTGGTTAGTTACCAAAAGCTGTACATAGTCACCCCTATCGAGGTATCCGCTTGGAATAATTTTTGAAACGGAAGTTAGTTCCAATCGGAACTCAATTTGCTTTCGAGGTATCCGTTGCGGAACCAAAAAAAACCGCATACAATTGCGTTCGTTTGATTCCGCAGCAATTCTTTTTCGGACAACTTCGGAAGAAGTTCAACGAATAGCTGTCAAAAATTGTTGACATAACGCATATATTCGATGCGCGATCATGTGCGTCACATTTCGTCGTAATATCGGTTCGAAATACAAATCGGAACAAATACCTCCGTACAAAATGCTCCGATTTCGAACAAATCGGAAAAAAAATTTTTAAGCGGATACCTCGATAGGGGTGAGTTTAAATGTCTTAATCTGATCGTTTTCTTCTAAAGTCCAGGTCGTTAAAACCTCAACAAATTTGTTGGACTGTAAGTTGTGTCAAACATTAAATGAGTTTTTGGTGATCTATATAGAATTAAAAATAAATTCACGTCCTAAAAATACAACTTCTTTATTTATGAGTGTTAATCAAGTCTTATTTCCTTAGCCAGGATAGAAAATATGCTACCAAACAAAAAACCGATTGCAATTGTTGTCGAAAGCAGTCATCGAAAATACCAAGTATCTTTCAGTACAAATAGGTTGCAGAAAAATGTTTTTTTTTGTTTTTACTAAGTAATTTGTTTTATTTATAAAACCACAACAATACAATCAGTGTATTATAGAAAAACAAAAACAGATTTTCAAATATTTATAATATGAATCGGTCTAATGTGGAGTTGTCAAAATGGCAACTAAGAAAGTGCTGTCATATCACCGAATTTGTTTGTTTGTATGTTTTATTTAATAAGAAAAAAAACCAAGCCCATTATTCTAGTGTTCACACGATCTCGAAAACTGAGTTTTCGACAAAATAATTGACGCCATCATACAAACATCGAGCAGGCGTTGACTTTTTGATGATTAATTAAAATACAAAGGCATAATGACAAACTGCCTTTTTATAACATAAATGTCATTACAAAAACACTTTGTCGCAAATGTGTAATAAAAACTGACACCGAAAAGTTAAAACAAAAAATAGTTTGCTTTGTAGACAATATGTCAGATGTTTTGTGGGACGTACGGAATGAAGCAAAATGTTTGTTTGCTTAACAATCTTTAACAAAATGACATCTGCGAAGCGTTTTCGAAACGGTTGAGTCGTAACCTTAAATGTTTCGAAAACTGATAATGTTGGGAAAACTGAAGTTTTAGATGATGGTTTCGATTATTTTCATCAAAAAATTGTGTTGTTCGGTGTTAAAGCTTAAAGTATAAAATGTGTGTCCGACGCATTTGGATTTTAGTTGTATACGAGATTTTTCTGCTGTGTAGGAGCTGAGATTATGCATAACATTTATCATTTATCTACCAACAAATTGTTCGTTTCTGGGTTTTACAAGTACAAATAAAATGACGTACCTAATAGTGGTCCTCGCATGTATAATGAACAATGGCGCCACTTGCTCAAATTGGAATCAAATGAATTTTTAGATTTTTCATCGAATGCTAATTTAATCAGGTTTAATTGTACCCTCTATCATGTCGATAATTACAATCCATTTATAAATGTTCTGAACATTTTGAAAAATGTCAGCTGTGTAATTGGGAATGCAAGCGAAAATTGCGTCATTTCCTTTAACTATACCTTAACGATTGAAAATTGCAAAAACACCAGTAAAGTTACAATTGCAAATAAAAAGCAAATTACAGCTTTAAATTGCACGGCATTTTTTTTAGATACATTAAGAGTGCAATTACGAAAATAAAGCTCCTATTCGTAGGTATATTTCCTGTTTTGATCATCTCAAATTGCGATAAATATGTTGACAGAAAAAACACATTTTTTTCTAAATATTAATCACGACATGCAATAATTTTGTCAAGTGTACAAATTCAATTCAATGATTCAGCAAAAACAAGACAAAATAAATAATCCAAACAAAATAAAACTCCTACAAACTGAGTTACCCAAGCAAGTCACATTTGAGTGGCTATTTGACACGAATCTACAATAATTCAGCCGTCCTCCTCGCCGTAACATCATCCTCATCATGTGAGCATTGCCTAAGATTGAATAATAAACAAGTGATTCTGTCATTTACAACACAACCTACCAAACACACGAATATAAAACTATAGATCTACTACAATTTCAAATTTGAATGATTTACTACTAGGTACCCTGACGAGCAATAAAACAATTCTTGCCGCATGACTTCCTATAAAAATAAAACAAAACATAGACGCAATTCACAATCGCCTCGAAAATATAGCTCTACCTCTACTAGATTGCGTAATTTTATCTAGCTGATCATCAAAAATAAAGAAAAACACACATAAATTCGAAATTCATGAATAAAAATAAAAATATCTTAATCGATAATTATAAAAAACGCAATTTAAATTAAATTTCCTATATCGATTAATATTGTGATTTTTATTTACCCACTGACCACAAAAAGTCTAGCTGATCCGATGCATGTACCTTACTTGTGTACCCCTGCTCGAACTTTCCAAGTGCCATACAAATACGAATTTTACTGTCAAAAACTGATATTGCTATCGATAACCGCAAATCACAAAATCTTCGATTGATAGGAAGTTAATTATTTGGAAGTGTTTTTTTTCGAATCCGATAAGCGAGCATGTGAGCAATCAACTTGTGAGTCAGTGAGTTTAATCTGACGACACTAATCGTCCAACTGATTAACTATATTTGGCAATATAACTATTAACACTAGCTACAGTCGGATACATATGTCATTATTATAATGGGGTTTTATTCATTAATTCATTCTTAGAAAGCAAATACACAACGATTGCGTTCGGATGGATTTGTGTGAATAATTTATTGGAAAGTTACGTGGTAATTGATTTAAATTTTGTTGTATTTACTGGGCAGTTGTTGTTGAACATAAACTGTAATTTGTAGTCAAATTAGGCAATGATTATATGACAGTATTAATTAACAATTTGATTGAGTATCAATCGTTTTTTTTTTATGTTTTGTAGTTTTTGAAAAACTAACTGGAATGTTTTGTTCGGTTTCAAAAAATATTAGCAACCCAAAAACGTCAGTCGGTATTATGACAGTTGTTTTCTAGTTGACATTTATCAATAAAATATTAGCTGTTTTCTTATTCTTTCATCGCTAGGACTGCTATCCTGTGATTTTAGCATTAAAACAATTTCATTTATAATGGATTTTCCAGTCGACTGATGTTGACAGTATGCGTCATACATAAGGTGACCATAATTTTTTACTCTCAAAGCGGGACACCTGCATACATATATCTTTTGGCAAAACAAATAATTTTTTTTGTTTATTATTTTATTTTTTAAAACAAATTTTATTTATTATTATTCATTATTAATTAATAAGTCCAACGCTTTTTGAACCTCCCCCCAAGAGAGGACTCTCGTTAATTTCAACTTCAGCGTTAAAGCTGGAGCAGTGGCGTCGCTTTAAATATTAATTACTGGTCTTGTAAAATTCAGCTGGTGCAGTTTTTACGTTCCCCCAATTGATAGCACCAGTTTCCTGTAACTTCGCCATTATATTACGGGTGGCGTGTGAATGGAAGCCAAAAATATTAAATTGCTTACGAGCTGATTTTTTTTTAATTCGCGGCCTCTGTTGCAGATACGTTCTTTTTCTCGATCTTTAACACAGCTTGTTGAAATGTACAACCATAAATCTGAGCTAAGTTTATTAAAAAAATCTTTCAAAATAATGCTTAGAAAATAGTTTTTTTTTTCAACTATGACACATTTGCAATACTCTTTCCAGCGCCGGCATCAGCGCAAGCTAGGTGACTTTTATTGTATCCCCAAAGTTTCTTATATTCTATGTCAGAGGCATGACAGCATTCTTTAAGTGTTTTAAAACGAATGCTATAAATGTAAAAAATTGAATGAATTTTCACAATTAGGCATTCAAAATCAAAAGGTAGACAATCTGCAGCAGTTTTGATTGCATTGTGGATTATATGAGCTCTACTTCATTTTCATAAGACTGTCCTTCCAAGATACATGTTCAATTTCCAGCAAACATGATTAGTTCCTTTTCAATTGCCTCCACAAAATATTTTAGCTCATTTTTTATCAACACTTGTTTTGAATAATCACCCTGTTTCACCTGGTAGCTCTTGGAACTCGAAATTTTTTACTTGTGTTGTACTCCTTCGTATTGCGAAAAAGGACAGGAAATCATTTTGGTTGAAGTATTTGAAGAAGGTTTGAAGCATCCGTTAAAGTTATAGTTAGCCTTACGAAGGTATTCTTATAATTTAGGCTCCAGACAACAATATCCTCGAAACATGCATCCATATAGGGTAGCCTTTTTCAAAGCGGGACATTTTGTGTTCTTTGGGGACACCGGGACGCAAAGCTCGAAAGCGGGACTGTCCCGACGAAAGCGGGACGTATGGTCACCTTAGTCATACATGTTGTTTTGGCGTCGTCTGTCAAATTGTTTTTTTTTTTATTATTAAGGAACTGATGCCCAATCACCATAACAAGTTACACGATTGAGCAGCACATCCAAATGATAAAACTTAGATAATAAAAGGAGTGTTCGTTTGTGCAAAACCCCGTTTTAAGGCAGACGTAGTGATCCTTCAAAGCTTTCCAAATTCGAGATGTCTGGCAATCAGCCAGAACTCGTACGTTGAAGGAACGCAAGATCTGCGGTGAAAGTGTGCAGATGAACCCGTGGCAGTTGATTACTCGCCCTGCCTTTCACAGACGAACTTGGGGAATTTTGCGTCGGCACTTTGGCCTGCACCCGTACAAGATCCAACTGACCATAGTAGCTCAAAGATGGAATGGCCATATACAACGCCGTTTGTGCGCTGACTGGGCTTCAGAGCGATTGGATAACGACCCCAATTTCGCCCAAAACATCTTATTTAGCGATGGACTTACATTTTAGATGATTGGCTATGTTAACAACCAAAATTGCCATGTATGGAACGACGCCACCCCACACGAGGTTCACCAAGTGGCAATGCACCTACAAAAAGTGTAGATTTTGGGCCAGCCGACGCAGCGTCGTCATTGGTCCGTACTTTTTCGTTGCTGAGATAACCAATTTCTTTTGGTTCAAATCGAACGATAAAGACGTGAACGATATGTGTTGGCAACGCACTTACAAAAAGTCTGGATTTTGGGCCGGCGGCGTCGTCATTGGTCCGTACTTTTTCATTGCTGAGACAACCAATTTCTTTTGGTCCAAATCGAACAATATAGACGTGGGATACATGTGTTTCCACCAGGGCTGTGCTTTGTACCAAGCAGCGAACGCCAGAATGGACATGCTGCATGAACGATTTGAGGGTTGGACTTTCCATGCGGAGGTGAATTGAAGATCATGAAATTTGACAGTTATATTTTTCTTTTGGGGTTTTCTGAAGTCCCAACAAGCCGCAATCGACCGATTCCCTCAAAATCAACATAACACAGGCCATTCCTCAGCCGGATTTATGTGGCAGATTCGTTGAAAATTGGACCTCTCGGATCTGTGGTGTTAGTGCCTCACACGCAGATTGTGTTATTCCATTTTATTCATCATGTCGGTAATATCCGGTACCGCTTTTCGCCAGCGCTTTTGTAAATATATATACCAAGTAAGGGGAACCTATAACACAGAATGCGGGTAATGTTTGTAGTTGCAAATGTTTACTGACTCTGCTCTAGAATTGCTGGAGGTTCTGTTTTCTTGGATACATCTTCTGGAAGTTTGTTCGGGCTAAGTGTGGGTTGTTTAGTGCGCTGAACCTCGAAGGTTTTCTCACTACTCCCGCGATATTTTGACAAACTATTCGAAAATTATGAACTGTCAAAGAAAGCTTATCTGAACACAACCATTAGGATTTGGCATGGAATGGGAGGTCCCGCCATGGTGACAGAAATACATGAATGCGTGTGAAAAAGCTATGCACTGGAAAATATCGGCCTGATTCGCAATAAATTTGTTTTATTTTTTTGTTAGTCCGTTGTATAGTTTTAGTGTTGTCCGTGTCATTGTTAGTTGGCATATTGTTTAGAAATAATGCTGTCTATATGGGACTTTTAGTAAAAACATATTCCGTTTTTACAAAATTAGTAACAAACCTTGGCCAGCAATATCGAAATAACATGTAACCTATAAAGAAACCAAAAAAATGGGTCTCCCGCTTAAAGCAATTGTTCACACTTCATTCAAATAACGATTAAGTGTTAGAACATGCATTGAAAATTTTTTAAAAGCAGTATAGTGATCATATTATCATTTTGCTAAAACTCAATGTCAAACACAAAACTTCCTTTCAAAAGCCTTGGAATTTCGCACCATCTCTGAAAACCTAACCTATCGCCATTCCTTGTTAATAGCATCTTCTAATATTCTACAAATCAAAGTGACAGACAGAATACACAAATTATACTCGTTGACACTGACGTGCTATTCGTTTCTCCTGATGGGCTTGGCATATATATTTATTAACCGCACACGTTTCTTTTCTTGACTGAAATATGATTGATCAGTTTCCAGTTCAATGATCGAATGACCACTACTTCGTGACTTTGGGTGACTGTCATAAGCACAAAAACAAATCAATAACAGTGCTGTCGAATGATTTCCTACTAGCTATCTGTCAGACTTTCATCGAAATGACAGGGCACAATCAAAATCGTTGCTCGGTGATAACACTGTGAGAGTTAACATAAAAAATCTTTTCGATCACTTTATGTTTAAACTTTTTTTATGATAATAAAACGTGACAATGCTTGAACTTCGATAGCCCACATCTAGAAGTACATTTAATGTGAAATTTTTCAAGTCATAAAAAGTCACTCAGAATACAGACTGCAGAGAAAGTGTCATAAATATATTTTTATTATTTATTTTGTTTTTTTTTTCTTGTACTATCATTGCGTAAGCTTTACAGCCTACGCAGCTATGTGACAAGTATGATACGAACTTGTGTAGCTTTTATAAAAAAAAAATATATACCAACAGCTAATCAGTTGCAATGCTGATTTTTGTCGTATATCTTTTAATGGGAAAGACCCCTTTGGTAGTTAGTAATCCCTAACGACATGAATGTGTAGCATATCAACTGAAATTAAAATACAACTGGTTTACGATTATGACGTTGATGTGACACATTAATGTATGCTAGGGGTTTTGTTTATCAGTCACATATTATTGTACTGGTAGCGGAGTGTCATTTCTAGAGCGTAATGGGTTGTTTGTTTTACGTTCAAATAAGCATGTCGTCTAATGCCAGCTTACGTTGGACGTATGGTGTTGGATTTTTTTTGACATACATGGGTGGGAAGAAAGTAGAAATGCAAATGACATTTAAATTTAAATATTTACTAACGTTTAAACAACTATGTTGACTTTTGAAAAGTTATAAAACATATTCCTACATTTTGTAACTAATAGATAGATTTGAAATATCTGCTTCCAAAAATACGTGATTCTATTATGGTACGTTTTCGCTGAACACCATACAAATTGTACCTACATAACCTCAAAAAATCAAGACTATAGTAAAAGTGTTTTGGAAATTAATATTCAATCATTATATACGATAGCTCCGAGGAGATTAAAACATTAAAAAATCAAACGCACCTTTTTCACAAATTGAGATCCAAACTAGGTTTAATGTTTGCTTAGGTTTAAAGCGATTTCACAAAAAAAGAGAAGAAAGATTTGTGTAAGAAATACATTAAGGGCCGTTTTATTCACTCGAAGTTGAACACAACTTGGGGATTTGTTTCGCCAACTTCAGAAAGTTGACTCTCTCAACTGACGATATTCAAAAGTTGAGAAAATTCAAAGTTGGTCCACTGATTTCTCAACTCCCCGAAATGGTAGAAGTTATCCGAGCAAACTTGGGATTTTGTTTAATTTCTGATTATTCACTAGTTGTTGACAGATCGCTTTTGATATATCAAAATTAAAGTACGATAAATAAATAAAAATGTTTCGCACTAAGTATGTCTAGGAGAATTGGCCATCATCTTCTTCGAGCAGCAGAGATGAGGAAGACTCAGAAAAGTTGTCTGTTGAAAGACAGCAATACAAGATGCTTTCACGTCTTGAATTCAACAAATGAGACAACAGCGATCTATCTATCGTTTTCGTGTCTCAAAACGGACGACAATGATGGGTCTTGAATTAATAACGGATTCGTTGCGATACGACAAGAGACGGTAGTGTATATTGTTGCGGTAGTGTATTTGTTGCTAGATCGCGCGAACTTCGGCCAATTACGCAATTATTAATCGTTGTACGATATTATGCATTATTAATTCAACTGGCGATTGCAGATTTTATTGCGGTTAGCGTTACAACATGTGATATGTGTTAAAACGTGTGTCTAGGGCTATTACCAATCTTTCACCACGATTCATTCATATGCCGGAATCGCAAAGGGAGCGATTGCTGGCAGCACTTGACTTTTTCTTTAAAGCCGAATTCCCTCGAATAATTGGAACGTAAAGGATGCTTCTCCCTAAACATTCATACGGTGTCTGCTGCGTATTTAAAAATAAACGATATCGTCGCTCGTACAAGGTGGCGCAAAAGTAATCCTCCTATCAGAAAATGCTATAAATTTTGCGATTGGCCCCTAATGTCAGTTCTGTTTTGACATTTGTGTAGTAACCACATGCGAAATACACGTTAATAAACAATGTTACGCTACACTGCTCCAGAAATAATAATCCACAAGAAGAATCAAAGTTTTTCATTTTTTTTTAAATTACAGCCAAAAAACATCGGAAGGTTATTTTTGCGCCACCTTGTATAATTAGTACAGATTTCAAATCAATTTTTCTTGTTTCCTTCTTTAAAAGGGTTCCACGCATGATCAGCGCATTTTCAATATGTCGATTAAAAAACGATTCGAAGAAGGCAAGTTCGGGCATTTTTTTCTTATTAGTAATTCGGTCTACACAAATACGAGCTACCTTGTAACATTTTTCCGGAATGTCAAAAACGCTGTTGAAAATCTATTCAACAAATCGCAGATTCGGATTTGAAACTGTGTCGAACGTTCGTAAGGCATTTAGAAGAGGTGGTTTAAAGTGTTGGCCACTGTCTTAAGGTGCAGAGTGGAAACTGTCAATAATCAATCATTATCGCTTGTGCCGTCCACCAAAATATAGTCCGCTACGCTTCAATGGCCGGACGCTCTCGAGCAAGCTCAGCCCGTTCACATTTAATTGCAGCTCGTTTGAGATCTAAGGCAGATCGATCGCAATCAAACTTGTCCCGCTCTCTCTCGCCCTCTAAAATCTCAATATCAATCTTTATTTATATACTACTATTACTGTTTGTAACAATTCCACGTAATTAGATTTAGCCCAACTATCCCTAAACGGAATTTTCCGTTTTTGGCCAATAACGGAAAATCATTATATTTTCACAAAGACACCGACTCCTTAAAATTCCGGAATTAACGTTCATATAATCAAAATTCGATATTATTTATATCATTTTTAGCATCTATAATCAAAATGCACCCACCACTCGTTTTTATTTTTTTAAAAACGTACCTAACTGCTTTTGAGCAACAGTCAAATCCAAAGTTGAGACATATTTGTGTCATTAGTCGTAAATATCCCAGGGAATTTTTTGAAACAGCAAGTACGCCAACTTGCGAATTTTAACTTTCAAACCGAGAGTTGAAATAGTGAAAAAAAATTTTTTTTTCAACATACTAAGGGTATTCATGCAACGTCGTAATCTTCTTACGCGCAAAAGATTCTAATTTAACGACGATGTTTCATGAACGACCCTAAAATTGCACCACTAAATAATGCGATAACCCACAGAATTTAATCTCATTTTAGTGATTTATTTATTGATAGAATTTTGTTCCTATTGTTCTCTTTCCGTTTTCGATACCTTTTTTCAGCTTAGCGCATACGTTTGATATGTGAAAGTGACTGATTAAATATCATTTAAAAATTTTACAACGTTAACCATCTCAGTTTATGCACCCAATTCCTGTGAGAAAATTCCGATATTGTTGGAAAAGATTTCCCATGCAAATTTTGACAGTTCATTTATCACGTCATAATTTTATCACGTTTACAACGTATACGACGACTTTCCGACGTTGCATGAATACCCCTACTGTTCAACTCTCGAGTTGAAATCAACTTGGAAGTTAACCAAGGAGTTTTCGGGAAGTTGAACAATAGTGAATAAAACGGCCCTAAACACATTGAACACAGCAGCAATAGCGCCAAAGTTAGGAAGCGTTCTAAATTTGCTGTTGCCTTTGACTTCGTAAATGTGTGATGCACAATACAGGGGCTATACAAAAGTTTCTCACATTACCTTCGTGACGTTCCGCTAGACCTTTTTTTAAATATGACATATAAAAGAGAGTAATGGATCAAGTTAATTAGGCCAAATTGACTGTCATCGTGACATTTGGAATTCATTTTATGTTTTTATCATATCGATAACAGAACGATGTTCGCTTGTAGATGAAATCCCTGAAAATATTTTCAATAGAGCTCGGATTCATGGGTTTTGCACAGGAATATACCGGATTTCACCACACATGTAGATATCGAGTCAATGCGGGACCATTTGGTTCGTTGGCACGCTTGTGTATGGGCAGGGTTAAATGATGTATTCAACCCCCAAAGCAAGCTTCCTTAAGTCTGGTTTGTTTCCAATTGTGAACATCTCCTGTGTAGAGGTAACGTCTTTATTTCAATTAATATTACTCTGATCGGCTAAGGTGTGATTTATTTTAAAAAAAATTGACTTGTAAATAGTTACTTACTTACTTACTTAAGTGGCGCTACAGTCCGGAATGAACCTGGGCCTCAACCAACATGCCTCTCCAATTAGCCCGGTCCTTAGCTAACTGCCTCCAGTTGCGCACTCCAAGTTGGTTGAGGTCGGTTTCCACTTGTGCGCGCTACTTAAGGCGAGGTCTTCCTCTACTGCGTCCGACGTCTGGCTGGGAATCGAAGACTCTGCAAGCCGGAGTATTGGTGTCCATTCGTTCTACATGTCCTAGCCATCTTAAACGTCCAATGCGAAGTTTTTTGACCAGGGGCATGTCGCTGTACAGCTCGTATAGTTCTTGGTTGAATCTTCGTCTCCATAGCCCGTCAACGCAAACGTGACCGAAGATTTTTCGAAGAATTTTCCTCTCGAATCTACCAAGGATTTCTTCATCCGCTTTTGATACGGTCCATGCTTCAGCGCCGTAGAGCAGGACTGGGATGATTAGGGTCTTATATAGGATCTCCTTAGTAGTTCGAGTGAGGGCTTTACTACTAAATTGCCTTCTTAGCGATTGGCAAGAGTAATTCTTCGTTTAATTTCTGACGAGATGTTGTTGTCAGAGTTAATAGCGGAGCCGAGGTAGACAAAGTCCCGTACTACCTCAAAGTTATATCTGTCAATGGTGACGTTCTGTCCAATTCGTCAATGTTGTGAGTCCTTTCGTGATGACAGCATATACTTAGTCTTACCCTCATTTACTGCTAAACCCATTTTCGCCGCTCCCTTCTCTTTACTAGCAAACGTGGCTATGACATCACGTTGAGTCCTACCAATGATGTCAATATCGTCAGCGTATGCTAGTAGTTGCACCGACTTTTGGAAAATTGTGCCTCTGGTGTTGGCTTTGGAGTTTTGCACAATCCTCTCAAGAATCAGATTAAAGAAGTAACATGACAGCGCATCGCCTTGCCTAAATCCTTTTTGGTATCGAATGTGTCGGTGAGGTCGTTTCCGACCCTGATAGAGCAGCGAGAATTCTCTATCGTCATCCTACACAAACGGACGAGTTTGGGCGGTATACCAAAACTAGACATGGCTCTGTACAGTTCGTCTCTATAAATGCTGTCATATGCGGCTTTGAAATCGATGAATAGGTGGTGGGTATCGATTTGGACTTCTTGAGTTTTTTCCAGGATCTGCCGAAGTGTGAAAATTTGATCGGTTGTGGACTTTCCTGGCCTTAAACCACACTGATAAGGGTCAATCAGGTTGTTGGTAAACGGTTTCAGGCGTTCACGTATTACGGCAGATAGGATCTTGTAGGCGATGTTGAGGATACTTTTGCCTCTGTAGTTGGCGCAGTTCAGAGGGTCTCCTTTTTTGTGGATCGGGCAAACGATGCTGAGGTTCCATTCTTCAGGCATATTCTCATCCGACCAGATTTGGCTTATGAGTTGGTGGATGTTACTTACCAAGTCATCTCCGCCGGCCTTATAGAGCTCAGCGGGAAGGCCGTCATTTCCGGCAGCCTTATTAAGCTTGAGTTTAGATATTGCTATCCTCACTTCACTCAGGTCGGGTGGTTGGCAGTTTTCGCTGTCGTTGCCAATATTGAATGGTTCGTTCTGCCTGACAGCGGAATGTTGTTCGTCATCGCCGTTTAACAGTCTGCAGAAGTGATTCTTCCATATCCTCAGCATCGACTGTGTCTCAACTACAATATTTCCTTGTTCATCTCGACAGGATTCTGTTCGAGCCTTGTATCCTTGGCTTTGACGTTTTACACTTTGGTAAAAATTGCGAACATCGTTCCTGGAGTGGCACCTCTCTATATCCTCGATCGCGCGCTTTTCTTGCTCTTTTTTCTTCTTGCTGAAAAGCCGATGTGCAAATAGTTGCTCTATTTTAATAGCGTGGTGCCGGAACGGAATTGACGAGAGCAAAGCTGTTGTCTAAATAGATCACTGTATCAGTATTATAAACACTATTCACATTTTCAGACTCTTGGTTTGCTTTTTCTTCGGTAAAATATGGTGTATTTTATCTTTGCAACAAAACTGAGTCAACCAATCACAAAACTGTCAAAGAAGTTTTTTTTTTTAGAAGGAAATATCCTCTTTATAGGATTTAGTGTACGTTCAATAATCTGTTGGAAAATAATGGATTACATCGTTATGTCATCAATTCAGAAAACAAAGAAAAGTCAACTGTCAAAACATACAAAAAAAAACATATGAGAAAGCTACAATCGTTGAATACCCTATCCCATCCCATCCCTCAAATTAATGTACCCAAAAAGTGGGGCTAAAAACTGAATGTGGCTGTCACCACATCTTATTCAGACAGTTTAACTAATATATTATTGTGGTTCGACAAAAAACAAGGTTTTTCTATTGCACGAGCTATGATGAAATTGTTATTATAGAAAATGGACCCCAAAAAAGTGGGCGTGGGTAAAAATGATCTATAGACGAAATGTTTATGTTATCATAACCAATGATTTTGCATCGAAAATTTTACGGAAAAACATTTTTTTTTACTGATATGGACAAAATATAGATATTGAGATTGTCTAAATTTATATTCAAAATTCTTGATCGTTTGGCCAAGTCCGAACGATCGAGTTGAGATAAGCTTTGTTTGACAGTTGATATTACTTGCATGATTTTTCATATCAACGCAAGAGGAGGTCCAGTAAAAAAAACTTTTTTTTTTGACAGTTGGGAACACTATTTTCAAATGTTGAATTTAGATAATGAAATAACGAGTTTCGGTTCGGTGGAAATGAACTATAAGTCACCAAAATGTTATAAACCTGTAGAAAATAAAGTGGACGCTACGAGTTTCGCAACCGTAATAATGTGCCAATATGTGAACAGCTGATGTAATAGATTTTCCTCTTTTTGATACTTTTTTTATTGACACAAACCCTGTATAACTTTTATATATGGGGAAAAGTTTTATGAAATAGAATTTGTACTACCCTGAATAAAGGCTGCATAAATAGCTACTTATATCAAAAATTATGAATTCTATACAGATGACGCATTGAGAACAAAAAAACAGAAACTTTTGCACAGTAGCTTCATGGTACGGGCGGGCGGTGTCTATGAAAACACATGAAAAACAAGAACAAAAACATATGGCGGTCTGTGCCAGCACGACCCGCCATAGACCATTTTTTTCTTATATGGAGTGCGTCATCTGTATAGAATTCATAATCTTTGCTTATATCCCCTGTATAACTAAAAAACCAAATGTGTTTTAGAGAATTCGAATGAATAAGGCTATTCGTTGCATATTTTCTACCCATGATCTAATGCAATTTTCTACTGACGTCTACATCTTCTGCGTGAGTATTTGCGAACGTCATATCGTCTATATGATAAGAACCCTACATTGTTTGTCACGATTTTATTTTTAGACCATATAAGTACCAATTGTCATTTCGACACTTTTGTAAATATTTATCACACAATTGCCCCAACTTCCGGCAATAAATACTTGGGGTCTATTTGCATTTAGCAAATAAATACTTTCCACCATTCATGGTACTCTTGTTATTATCATCTTCGCATGTATTTTGCAGCAATTAAAACAGCGCGTGAACCAACATCTACGCAGTAAAACACTAAAAAAATAAAAATTTACAATAAACCAATTCACGAGTAAAAATTAACACATTTCGTGAAAAAAAAATCCAAATAATTAAATGAACCTCAATAACAAAACAACAAATAAAAGCGCCACACTTCTTAACTCGATTAGAGCCGATGGCCCGACGGTCGATGATATTAATTAGGACGGTCCTCTGTCCATGTGTCAAATATACAGTCTCTCTATCTCTCTCTATCTTCTCTGACTATAAGCACATTATGATGCAAAGCAAATACAATTATTTCAAAATATTTATCTATGCGCAAGTGCAGTGCACTCTTGTAACACTCACTTGTGATGGTAGGTAGGCATTCATTTTGTTTTTTTTTTGTAACGAGAAATTTTTAGGTATGTCTATGTATACCAAGTCAAATAAAAATCGTAATCGGATTTTTTTTTTATGGTTGCAGCTTTAAAGTGTCAGTCAAGTGAGTGAGCGCGCGCGCTCGCGCACTTTGCCAATTGACGATGAGGCGTAGAAAGTTGTAGCGTCCAAACGATTTCAACAGTAATCGTGTCTTGGATTTGGCTCTACATCATTATGCGTATGACATACCTACAGTGGTACGGACATTAAATTATGCACGACATATTTTATAGGTTTATCGAAAACGTGCTGATGGCGGCCGATATGCGCAATGATAAATGACAGTTATTAGAAAAGTTGTACATCTAAAGGGTCATCCATGTTCGATTGACAGTGTTGTTAAGGTGTGACATGAAACATTGTATTGACGAAAGAAAGTTGCAATGTTTGACCTAACGTCTACTGAAAGTATAAATTCTTGGAAGCTGTCATTATCGAGAGAGAAACATAAAGTTAGAATGGGATTGTTTTCAAAAAGAGTTTAGTAAATTCAGTGCATGTTTTGGGGCCGAACTGTAATCACAAGAACAGTATTCAAATACTGGTCTTAATTGTGCTTTATAAAGGTCAAGAACATGGACTTGTGTAAACGAATTTATACGACTGTGGTGCATGGATTCATAATATTTAATGACAGTATTCTCCATTTCTATTTGAGGAGTTATTGACCCGTTTTTTTTTTTTGAAAAATCTCTTTACTGAGTTTTATTACATTTAAATAGAAATGTCCTTGTTTATAGAAAGAATCTTTGCTTTTGTGCAGTCATAGATCTAATAGGTGTGTCATATGTTTTGGCATCTATCAGAATACTTGCCAAAGTTATAAAATTAATATGCAGCGAAAATAGAGTGGGTAAGAGAATTGATCCTTGAGGCATTCCAGCGTTTTTAGAAAAGTTATATCTTAAAAAAAAAAAAAAACAACACCCGCTACTGCTTGGGGATTTCTGTGCTCAAGAAAACTTTCCTTCAAGCATTAGAGAATCTGATGTTGTTATGTTAAAATGCTGTCAATTTGCCAAAGAAATCTTTACAACAAACTCGATCAAAACATTGGAAATATTTAAGAAATTAGACATAACTGACATACATATGTCTGTAAATCCGTAATATAGAAAAGTTTCTGATGAAAGTTTCTGTTTAAACCCATATTGCCTATTTTTTTTTTCTTACTTACTTGGAACGAATCTGAACCTCAACTAACATGCCTGTGCAATAACCCCGGTCGTAAGATAACTGCTTCCAGTTGTGTACTTCAAGCTGGTTGTGATCGGGTTCTACTTGTGAGCGTCAATTAAGTTAAGGTCTTCATATACTGCCTTCAACGTCTGGCTGAGAATCGAAGACTCTGTGGGCCTGAGTATTGATGTACATTCTCTCGATATGTCCTAGAAATTTTAAACTTCTAATACGGAGTTTTTTTTTTAAAAAGGTCTATGCCACTGGGTGGGTGCAGTGGCCTAATGATTAGTTTGTTGGACTATTAAGCGCGGGATCCCTGGCTCAAATCCTGAAAGTGACAACAAATATGTTTTATTCAGGGATCCACCTCGTGCTAAAGTCTATCAAACATCCTAGAGTATGAAACTGCCATGAGAAGCTTCTCATATGTAACGTTGAGAGGTTGTAGCAAAAATAAAAAAAATTACAACGCACACACAAATTAATGGAGAAGCTAGATTTGAGAGCCTTTATACCTTTATGGACCGTTTATACCAGCTTTCTTTTTTCTGTGTTGCTGTACGGGAACAAAGGTAGTTCGAAGAATTTTTGTTCCAAAGTACCAAGGATTTCTTCATATGCTTTTGAAACGGTCCATATTTCGGCGTCATAGAGCAGGACTAAGATGGTCAGGATATGATCATATATAGGATCTCCCTAGTAGTTCGAGTGAGGGATTTTCTACTTAATTGCCTTCTTAGCACTAAGAAACTGCGGTTGAATAGTATAACTTTTCGTTTTATTTCTGACAAGATGTCATATCGTTGTCAAAATTACTAGGGGAACCGAGGTAGACACTTTCTGTCAATGGTTACGTATTTTCTCTAATTCATCGATGTTGTGTGTCTTTTCGAGTTGATAGCATATACTTGGACTTATACTCATTTACTGATAAACCCATTTTTGCCGCTTCCTTCACTATACCTACTAGCAAAAGTGTCTGTTACATCAAGTTGAGTCCGATGATGTCAATGTCGTCGCTTTCCTTATGTCAGTGCACAAGATTTCTGAAAGATAGTGCCTCTGGTGTTGTCTCGGGAGTTTTGCACATGTCTATCATGAACTATGCTGAAGAAGTCACATGACAATGCGCCATCTTGTCCAAATCCTTTTTTGGTTTTCGATGTTTCGGTGACGTTTTTGTCGATCCTGCTGAAGCAGCGAGAATTCTCCATCGTCATCTTGACGGATTTCGACGTTATACTAAAACTATAGATGCGACTCTGTATAATTCGTCCCAATAATCGCTGTCGTGTGCGACTTTAAAATCGATGAATAGGTGGCATGAAACATATGTAAAAAAAAGATTTGTCCCTTTTAGATAGCAGCGGTGGTGCCAAACTGAATCATCATTCATGAAGTCAAAATTAATCAGTTCAAAGGTAACTCTAAATTAATTTAAATTTAGAATTAAGTTGGTAAAGTTAAACCAGAATTTAAGAGGTTTTATTTATTTTTGCCTACAAGCTAATATTTCATTTAAACGAAGAACATGTTCATAAGAATTTAATGGTTCCAATATACAGTCATTTGGATAAATATATTAGTGATCATCATGCAATATTACTTGCTGGTTTAGACACGTACAAATGCAGGCATAAAAAGGAATT
Organism: Rhingia campestris; assembly: GCA_932526625.1. Taxonomy (NCBI): domain Eukaryota; kingdom Metazoa; phylum Arthropoda; class Insecta; order Diptera; family Syrphidae; genus Rhingia; species Rhingia campestris. The sequence continues at coordinate 33,342,610 of OW052183.1, forward strand.
AAGACAGGACATTTATGTTGACATTTCTAGCGACTGACAGTGGCAAGGGTAGGTTCTGTCGGTACTTTCGTAATTTGTCTCTCATCTCTAGGCTTTCTAACTTGGGTAATTCCCAAATCACTAAATCAATATTTTATTCACGTACCCATGAGTCTTCACACACTCACATTAGAAATGTGTGCGGTCATTAACTATTTGATCCTAATTTGCTTAAGAATGTCACATCATTTGGAAGACGTGTGTCGCGCAAGGGTACACATTTTCTTTTTAGACCGGAAACGTATATAATTAGGACATTTCCTCCCAAGATAATAGGTTTTCCATAAGCCAATACCTATGTGTATTTAACAACACTTCAATTACTAAGTATGGCACAATGTACCTACCTGTACATTGTGCATGACACATTTGTCATGCCGGTCTTTTAGAATATGACAAATGTCAATACTAGGGTGAACATTTTAGGTCGTTTACAAGGTTAAAAGGTTACAAGGTTAACAAATGTGCACAAAACCAGGGTTGCTGTATAACTTGTATAAAGTGTATCTTAAAAAAATAAATTCCTGCTAATTTTGAACTCAGTAATTAAATTAAAAGAATTAAAGGTATGTATGACGCTGCAAAACCTATAGCCACAGCTCTAAACTTCATCATTATCAAAGTATGTAAATAAATATCATCAATACACTATCCCCCTTCTGATAAGCTAATCAGTGACTAACTTTTGACGTTTGCGCGAGTATTTCTTATGGGAACAACTGTCAAGTTAGCCATTGAATATCCAATCAGCGATTATTAGTACGTTCGTTTCGGTTTTTACCTGATATACATAGCATTTTACCAATCATAGCGCCAATCTTCCTAAGTGGCACGCTTAAGAGCTATATTTCTCAAAAGTCATTTGTGAACTTATACATGTGTCACCACCGATGGTATTGTCAATACCATACTATTTTTACCACCAGCATCCAACAGACAATTGCTGTCAAAGTGGACTCTCATCCTTTGATAGTTTGACAGAGTAATTTTTCTGTGGCCTAGTGGTTAGTGTGTTGAACTGCTAAGCGCGGTACCTGGTTAGAATCCCGAAAGTGAGAACACCTATGTTTTAACTGCTACACCTCTTGGGAAAGACTGGCAAACATCCAAGAGTAACACTGTCATGGAAGCTACTCAAATTTGCTGTTCGGAGTCGGCGTTAAATCGGAGGTTCTCTTCTTTGTGGGAAGAATAATTACTTCATTCATACAAACGAAGGGAGTAGATAGGTTTCAGGCCAAGTATGGGGCGTAAATGCCTGATATTCCTTTTTTTAATTGTTTAAATAGAAAAGCAACAATAATATTATTCACTTCACCACTTTCACCACCAAAATCGTTCATTATGGACATGAGCTGGTGGTAATCACTTGGTATCAGGTCCATACTGTTAGGTGGATGGTTCACAATTCCTCTCCCATAAGCAAATTTTGGCTGCTTTTTGGCGATTGCTTCCTTCAGGTGATCTTATTGTTGACTTTTCAGGTCCTAATTAAAAGTTGTGTCGTATTGATGCAGCTCATAGTAGATGATTCACTGCTAATCACACCAAACTTACGCAAAACTTAGCTGACTGTCAATCCTGGCTTGGTCCACTTTTTATCACGAGTGACCATCTTCTCAGAAATGAGTCGATTTTGTTGCGTTTCACAGATGGAAATACTGTCAATGAGGCTTTTTTGCGTCAACTGTCATTCATCTTCATAGAGTTTTTTGTGCAGTGTATGGGCAATAAAAACTGTTATAACTCGACAATATTCAAGATTTTACGTACGTACGTTAAGTGGCGCTACAGTCCGGAATGAACCTGGGCCTCAACCAACATGCCTCTCCAATTAGCCCGGTCCTTAGCTAACAGCCTCCAGTTGCGCACTCCAAGTTGGTTGAGGTCGGTTTCCACTTGTGCGCGCCACTTAAGGCGAGGTCTTCCTCTACTGCGTCCGACGTCTGGCTGGGAATCGAAGACTCTGCGAGCCGGAGTATTGGTGTCCATTCGTTCTACATGTCCTAGCCATCTTAAACGTCCAATGCGGAGTTTTTTGACCAGGGGCATGTCGCTGTACAGCTCGTATAGTTCTTGGTTGAATCTTCGTCTCCATAGCCCGTCAACGCAAACGGGACCGAAGATTTTTCGAAGAATTTTCCTCTCGAATCTACCAAGGATTTCTTCATCCGCTTTTGATACGGTCCATGCTTCAGCGCCGTAGAGCAGGACTGGGATGATCAGGGTCTTATATAGGGTTTCCTTAGTAGTTCGAGTGAGGGCTTTACTACTAAATTGCCTTCTTAGCCCGAAGAAACAGCGGTTGGCAAGAGTAATTCTTCGTTTAATTTCTGACGAGATGTTGTTGTCAGAGCTAATAGCAGAGCCGAGGTAGACAAAGTCCCGTACTACCTCAAAGTTATATCTGTCAATGGTGACGTTCTGTCCAATTCGTCGATGTTGTGAGTCCTTTCGTGATGACAGCATATACTTAGTCTTACCCTCATTTACTGCTAAACCCATTTTCGCCGCTTCCTTCTCTATACTAGCAAACGTGGCTATGACATCACGTTGAGTCCTGCCAATGATGTCAATATCGTCAGCGTATGCTAGTAGTTGCACCGACTTTTGGAAAATTGTGCCTCTGGTGTTGGCTTTGGAGTTTTGCACAATTCTCTCAAGAATCAGATTAAAGAAGTCACATGACAGCGCATCGCCTTGCCTAAATCCTTTTTTGGTATCGAATGTGTCGGTGAGGTCGTTTCCGACCCTGATGGAGCAGCGAGAATTCTCCATCGTCATCCTACACAAACGGACGAGTTTGGGCGGTATACCAAAACTAGACATGGCTCTGTACAGTTCGTCTCTATAAATGCTGTCATATGCGGCTTTGAAATCGATGAATAGGTGGTGGGTATCGATTTGGACTTCTTGAGTTTTTTCCAGGATCTGCCGAAGTGTGAAAATTTGATCGGTTGTGGACTTTCCTGGCCTAAAACCACACTGATAAGGGCCAATCAGGTTGTTGGTAAACGGTTTCAGGCGTTCACATATTACGGCAGATAGGATCTTGTAGGCGATGTTGAGGAGACTTATGCCTCTGTAGTTGGCGCAGTTCAGAGGGTCTCCTTTTTTGTGGATCGGGCAAACGATGCTGAGGTTCCATTCTTCAGGCATATTTTCATCCGACCAGATTTGGCTTATGAGTTGGTGGATGTTACTTACCAAGTCATCTCCGCCGGCCTTATAGAGCTCAGCGGGAAGGCCGTCATTTCCGGCAGCCTTATTAAGCTTGAGTTTAGATATTGCTATCCTCACTTCACTCAGGTCGGGTGGTTGGCAGTTTTCGCTGTCGTTGCCAATATTGAATGGTTCGTTCTGCCTGACAGCGGAATGTTGTTCGTCATCGCCGTTTAACAGTCTGCAGAAGTGGTTCTTCCATATCCTCAGCATCGACTGTGTCTCAACTACAATATTTCCTTGTTCATCTCGACAGGATTCTGTTCGAGCCTTGTATCCTTGGCTTTGACGTTTTACACTTTGGTAAAACTTGCGAACATCGTTCCTGGAGTGGCACCTCCCTATATCCTCGATCGCGCGCTTTTCTTGCTCTTTTTTCTTCTTGCTGAAAAGCCGATGTTCTTCCCTTCTTCTTTGCCTATAGAGCTCAATGGCAGCTCTCGTCTTCACCTGCAGCTTAGCCTTGTAGGCCTCGTTCTTGGCTGCGAGCATCTGTCGGCATTCCTCATCAAACCAGGGGTTTCTTGCTGGTGGGCGCGAGAAACCTAGCACTTCAGTTGCGGCTGATCTAATGGCCTGTTGGCATCGTTGCCATTGCTCTTCGACATTCGATGCTGGTGGTATGGTGTTAATCGAGAGGTTAAGGGATACGCGTTGTGCGAAGGTCTTGGCGGTCTCTTGCGATTGCAGTCTTCCGACATTAAATTTTTTCACAGTATTTCTGGATTGTTGTGGCGTGGTGGATATCCGCATTCTTACCTTGGCTGCTACAAGGTAGTGATCCGAGTCGATGTTAGCTCCTCGGAATGTTCGGACATCCAAAATACTGGATGCGTGCCTCTTATCTATCGCAATGTGATCAATTTGGTTGACCGTTCGTTGATCTGGAGACCGCCATGTCCCCTTATGGATATCGAGGTGAGGAAACCGTGTGCTGGCTATAGTGGCATTTCGTTCCGTAGCGAAATCAATTAGCCTAAGTCCGTTACCAGACGTGTTGTCGTGTAGGCTATGTTTTCCGACAATACTTCTAAAGATGTCTTCTCTTCCTACCTTTGCGTTAAAATCTCCCAGCACGATTTTAACATCGTACTTCGGTAGTCGCTCATAGGTTTTGTCGAGGAGCTCGTAGAAGCAATCCTTAGCTATATCATCTTTTTCTTCCGTCGGAGCGTGAGCGCATATAAGGCTTATGTTGGCGAATTTGGCCTTGATGCGGATTGTTACTATGCGTTCGCTAATGTCTTGGAAACATAAGACTTCAAGATTTTACCTACATTTTCGAAATTGGCCTTTCAAAGCGTCGTGCATCATTGGCATCAACAGTTTTTTTTAATACGAAATCTCACATTTTTCACTACAAAATCTTCTTGTCGTCTGCTGTTTCTTATGTTTTTCCACTCCGTTGTCAAAACAAATTTAAGTTATTTGTGACAAATTAATAAAAATGGAAAATTTGACACAAAGCGACGAGGTGCGTGTAAAATAAATTTAGCAAATAAATAAAACTTCTTATAGAATTTATTGCAGGAACTTTGTGCCGAAAAGTTCAATTATTGAGAATAATGGCTGAAACACAATCACGCTTTGGTGCGTTGCGTTGGCTGACGCACCTAGTTCAACCATATGAAATCAATGTAACCTATCCCAATTTAGCTTTGCCTGGGGTTGAGTTTCCACCTCAAAATGAAAAACGTAAAATCTTAACGTAACGTTGCTGTAAAGCGACATGGACAAGGCAAAGGTTGGAAAAAGTGTGAATTGTCAAAATATTTGTTGTTGTTTTCTGTATTATTTTCTGAGAAGGTTGTGGAGTACGATATTTTTAGCAAAGATTTTAATCATTTCCCCCATTTTTGTAGCAGAAGTTGAAACTGCTGAGAAAATAAATATGTCAAAGCGTGCGCAAAGCAGTTGGGCGTAACGTTGGTAAAGCGAAGCTCCAAAGCGTGAGTGTGTTTTAGCCATAAATGTTTGTAAATAAAGTTATCCTGTGTAAAATCGCAGTTGGCATCAACTTTATGTCAAATTTAACTTTAATTTGGGGTTATTTCACCTACTTCGTTGAATTAGTTATTTTTTGTTTGTTTATGAACGTCTATTTACTTCAAATTTTGTTTATAAGTAAGATTTCTCATTTAATCCATTGATTATTAATACGGCTATACGATTTTTTATCTAATCAAAGAAACTTGGCAGCACTGCATACATACAATAATGAGACAAGCCACAGTAGTGGCGTTTTCAAATGGTAAATCTGGATTTTAATCTGCAATTTGATCTTTTTTGGTGCCAATGAAACACGTTTTCAGATTAATTTTTGTTTGTTTTGTTTATATTTCACATTGAACCTCAACAATTTTAATGATTAATAATAGTTTTTCACAACCGAAATAATAATAAATCAACACGAAAATCACTCATATCAAACTGACAGCTATTTGTATTAGTTTTAGTGAAAGGGTAGGTAAATCTGCTATATGATTTGGAAAATTGATCTGAGATCAAAAAATCAATTTATTTTGCCCAATGGAAAACACAACAACTGTCAAAATCGGTCTTTTGACAGATCTATATAACAGATCAGCTATAACATTCTATTTAAACAAAAATCAAATATGTTTAAAAATTTTGTCTGCAAAATTAGTTTATAATAAAATTGTTCAGCATAATTGAAATTTCACTTCTAAATTGTCAATGTCAATGCAAATGCTACAAATTTGTTATAATGATTGTTGTTATTTTGTCTTTAGTTATTTACTATAATTCCTTTCTTATGAATATAAGAAAGCAACAATTAGAAATTTGTGTTTTTCTCTGTCAAATGAGTGTTAAACAAAACACTTTGTCAATTATTCTGAACTTGCGCGCCTACCTGCCACCTTTACAATCCCAAGAGAACTTCAACCCATATAACTATTAATTAAAAATTAAAATAAAAACCTCAAGTGCATCATAACCTTGACATAACTAATGACATTTTGGCACCAGTTAACACATGACATATGGCTTCATTCTGCACTTAATTATTCATTTGCATTTCATTTTTTTCTCTCATGATAATTCGTCGTATTTAATTGACAAAATCGTTTATTTTTCTCGTGAGATATTTAATTAGCCCGCCTCAATGTAGGCGAATGTGTCAAATGTCAGAAAACACGCGTTTTCTGTAAACATGGATGCAAATTAGACTGCAAAGGGAAAATGTCATCGAATTAAAGCAACTTTTTTTATAATCCCCCTGGGGTTTGAAGTTCAAGTGGATTTCCACTATAATTAGATGGATTTATGAGAAGTTCATTATTTTGTTTGTTTGTATTTATTCAGAAACCAAAACCAAATGGGGGCGATTGCTCCCGCAGTGTGTACAATCATTTTATTTTTATCTTCACAACTTTTACGGAACAGCAAACACATACCAAACAGGTGTCTTATTTTCTCAACCGAAATAGATATATTTATAAGAACCTCTTCAGACATCATATCCATTGACTAGGGTAGTTGGTAAGTTATTCGATCCGAGTGGGTACTTGAACAAGATCATAAAGAAAGATGAAGAAAACAATGTGTACGGGTCTCGCTACACGCCAGGGGTATCATATCGCCGCTATGATCAAGAAGAAGTTGCAGTCAATTAAAGAATTCAGAGGAGAAAGATGTGTATGAACATAAAAAAAAAAAATGGAAGAATGCAGCCGCCTGAGGAAGCCACAGAAATGACTGAAAGAAAGCACCAAGCGATGAATCAGAATTGAAACCGAAAACGGAATACCGCATTGGTTTTTTTAAGACGTATAGACGTACTTTGTCTATAAACACTCGTACATCATGAAAGTTTTTATCTTGGCAGAAGTCTGGCGATATTTATTTTTATGTGGCGGTTGATTAAGAATATTCTTTCATAGTAAACCTTGGCTTTAAAGATTATATTATAGCGACAGAGAATCAATATATGTCCGGAAAGATACTTCAAATCAACAAAAATGACCACTTTAATGTCATGATGACATTTCTTTAAATTTGACTTTTAAATTGATTTCTTGCGATGGTGGTTATTTAGTATGCCAAATGAAGCATTTGATGATTTACTGTATAAGAGAAGATGCACTTAAATATACATCATCAATCAATTAAGGGTACGTTCATTCTAACACATACGTCATTTTCATTTATCAGATGGATATTCGGTGCGTAATGGAAAGACCCCAATTAATGTCTTTACTTTTGCAAAACTAGGAAAACAGCGGTAAAAAACACGTTAACTAAATCGGAGAGAGTTCCTAAGAAGAAAACTGGGTAATAGCTATCAATAAAAAAGTAGCAGCAGTGTAATAATCGTCACAGAAAATCGTCATCATTAATAGGTTCTACGTTTTCTTACATTTTCACTATATTCCGGTGCCAAAATGGGGTCGCCTTAGACAACATACTCACCAGCCATAACGATCCCTAATTACCTATCTATTTAACTTTTCTCCAGGGTTACCAGATGTTTTTTCTTTCACAATCATCTGAAATAAGAACGAAAAACTGCAAAACTTGTTAAACGGCCTAACACATGCGAGAGAATTTTTTTTGATAATGGATTCTAGTGTTTTTTATTAGGAATGTTGTAGATTTTAGGACCTTTATATTGATATTTCTCTTTGCTGTCTAATGCACCAACGACTCTTTTATTTTCGGCCATTTAGATGCAAGGGAAAGAAGGAAAACGGCATCATGCGGGTTTTAACCTGGGCTTACTGTTTATTGCTAGCTTAATGATAAAAAAGAAATACATGTTAACCGAATTTTGAGTGGCACTTTATGTCAAAAAAAAACTTTTAACAGAAGCTACGACTAGAACTTATGACAAAATGGCGAACACCCAAAAAATGCAATTCTGTTCACAATTTCCAGCTCATTTCCAGACATCACATTTCCACGTTCGCTGAAACCGGTTCAATATTAAATTGGGCCTTTATTTCTCCAAAATCGTTTTGTGAAAAAAGTTCCAAAAGATATAAAATGTATAAACTCCTGAGACCCAGCTGCAATTTCTGTTCTTGGTTTATTTTCCACTCTAGTGCCTATAAATTCTTCCAAATTTACGACGATTGGCATATTTACGGAACAGTATCAGATCACCTAGCATAGTGCCCTCGTTAAAATGGACAACTTTTTCGATGTCGGTCATACTTTATTACAAACATTTTTTTTAGTGACCCTGATCAATTCAAATTATCTACTGAGTGTAGTTCACTCACCTAATTTGATATTTTTCTGAGCTTTAATGACCTAATGTCTCTATTTTTTCGTCCATTCTTGCAACTTCTTCCTCATACCCACAAGACCTTTCCTTGGCTGCTGGTCACAAATTCGGAGTATCATTCCTTCTTCGAGATATTCCAATGACTGAAGTAAATATTTTGATATTCAAAATTACTGGGCATTGTCAACTCACTAGTTTCTCAATATATAATTATCCTAAAAATATTTCTTAATGTTGAAAGTATATGGTGTATTCAAAAACGTCAAAAATCTGAGCAAGTAAATACAATCGATGTTCTTTTGTTATGTGTTTTATAACACCCTCTTTACGCGGAAGAGAATTTTTGCAATCAACATGAAGGCCAAAGTGAGTACAATTTTCACGTAAACATCGTTAATAAACGTCAAAGAATCATCTCTGTCAAGCTGGACCATTTTCAGATTCACTCACACTTTAAATAGAATAAATAAAATATTAATAAAATAAAACAGTAAGGACATAAAATGGCTGCTCAATCTGACAGAAGTCTAAATTATACTGGTGTTTGTGAACAGACGTTTAGTTACAAATAAATTTTTTTTTGACGCAACAGGCTCGTTAGTATCCCGAGCCTAGACTTTTCTAACAACCATTCATGTGTGCATGTGTACTTCTTGCACGATGGCGGAACCTCTTATTTTATGCCGAATCTGAACGTCTAAGTTGAGATAATATTTTCTTGACAAATGATACTATCATGATGATTTGTCAGTTCATCACGGGATAAGGGCCAGTGAAAAATCATTTAGGTATTATCGAACTAACCATAGTGCCACTGAGCCCGTCAAGTTAGTTCGATAAAAAAAAATCTCTATTAATAGAAGCGGCTAATTCAGTTCTTTGTTACTATGACGTTTATGAATTAACGCTTATCCAAAAAAAGCTTAATAAAAAGGGCTTGTCTTTCCGATTTTATCCATCCTGTCATTATGTTCGAAGCAATGACACTTATTTTTCTTTTTTCTTTTAACAAAATCAAGGTCAATGTGCTAGTGCTTTAATGATATCACTCTTCAAAAGCATATCAATCACATATGCCGCTTCCCACTTCTAAAATGTTATTGCAGAGTTATCGGACGCGTTCAAATTCTTAAACAAAATGCCATTTTGATAACTCTCAAAATGTAAAACTTTGACAGTTCTCAGATACCTTCGATAACTTTACAGAACTCTTTCGATAACTCATTTATGAGCAATCAGAAAAAACCCCTATACTAAGTAAACAACTTTAATCCGTTTAATTGAATCAACGACCTGCCATTAAAGTGACAGCCCTATCGAAGGTAAACACCTCCATTAACGAAAAAAATCATTATAAACATTGACTACCCCTTTGGGAGTAATTTAAAATTAAATTACAAAATTATGCAAAATGTTTCTTCATTGACATTGATTTCGATTTAATTAGATAGCACAATCAAAATCCCTTATATCGACCTCCATATTAGTCGATTATAATAAAGAATATGAACTCTGACTGGCGAATATTCCTAAATGAGCAGGGCCCGCGGATCAGCAACAGAGGCCATTCATATTCTATTAACTAGAAACGAGACCCCGAGACCTTTGCATTTGATTGAAAACTCTCTCGCGACGACATTCATATATCACATGTGCATGAGTTTTAATTGACTGCGGCGATGACTGATGATGATGAGCACATCATGTGTCTTTCTTTTGTCATGTGGGTTGTTGGGAAGCCTTTTAAATAGAAAATAGGAAAACTTGACAGAGGAAAAGAAAATACGTCAACTGCCGGCAATAGGTGGTGTGGTGGTGGGGCGCAGTTAGGATGGGATGGATGTGCGAATAAAAAGCCAACTACGACGTCAATCCCTCAAAAACCTGGTGATGCATAGGAGCACAGTTTATTGTTTTGTGTATCTAGCAGGAAATATTAATCGAGGTTCCATGTTTATTATTCCAGATGGATAGAGGTATGTTATCGAAATTTGAGGTTGTACGCATGTGTATAGCTTAAATTAACTACAAATAGGAAATTGTTGTGAAATTAAGGTCAAGTCTGGTGCTCATGCCCTGTATAGAATGCTAAGTTTGATATATTGCGATATCATTGATCAGTTTTTCAGACTTTTGACACTTAAGGCATTTAATATTTCGTTCAAAAAAGCTACAAACAACTATCTACACTTAGGCCCGATGTTTCAGAGCTGAGTTAACCAAGAACCAACTAACTCGGGATTAAATTTATTTTAGAGTGAAGCAGTTTTTTTTATTTTTTTTAATGCAGGATTATGAGTAGTTCAATATGATAACACTGACAATTTATTGAGTTTGCGGTCAAAAATGTGTATCGAAATGTATCGATTCTACAACAACTCAGTTGACAGCTGTCTGGTGGTTTTCACAATAACAACACAAATGATTATTTTTGTTGTAACATTCGCTTGAAGTGCCTTTAGAAAAGTAGATACTGCGGTGACGACAATGCCTTAACTTTCCAATTTGTTTTTTTTTTTATGGGCCGGATAAGCTCCAAAATAAAAGCTTATGTCTTTGAAAGGCAAAGTCGGTTATGCATAAATTGTTCCCTAAACAAACGAAAATGTTTTGATCGCAAAAATCTATTTCTTCAAAAACAGTTAAATTCAATATTTCAAACAATTCCGAGTCGCTGTGATCTGAATCTGAATATATCGTACAAGTATTCATTTTCTTAAAAAAAAAATAAAATTCTCAGATAAGTACAATTGAAAATAATTGTTTGCTTATTATTGTATCACCTGCTAAATACATCTGATCAGGATTAACTCACCAAACTTGCTGGGTTAACTCGAAGTTAATTGACTGAAAAACAAGTTTGTCGAGTCAACTCGAGTTTAATCCCGAAACTAGGACGAACTCGCACTGAAAAAGCGGACCTTCAAGTTTTTTTTTATTGCAAAGTTATCGGAACGATTTTGCAAAGTAATCGGAAGCAATTACAATATATAGTGAAGCTGATTTTTTTAAGAAAACTCTCAGAATGGACATTTTGATAGTTTTAAGAAGCTTTTGTGAACATTTTTCGGACCGAGTAATGGCTTTTCTTTGTGGTAAAAATATTAACTACGCACACAGAAATGAAGTGAGAAGCTGGGTTTGAGGATCTGTATGGGTATAGCATTTTCCATTGGTAAATATGTTATCGGAACTATTTTAGAAATGTTAAAACGTAATTCTGACAAATCTTAGGATATTTAATTTGTTTATTTTTAGAAATTAAAGACGGTTTCGATAACATATTTGTTTACCAATGGTTAACACCATAAACAATTACAAATTTATTTCTTTGTCAATCTCAACACATGCATTTGTTTTATTTCATTTGTCCGTGAACACAAAATTGCAATTTCTTTAGGTCATATTTAAAGGCCTGCTCAGAATACATATCTGTAGCTTGTATCTTGCATCGCTGTCAAAAGAGAGATACATTTCTTCCATGAAGTTGCCCTCTATTCAACTTCAAGCTACAGATTCTCGAAGATACACATTGTGTAAGCGCTTACGGGTTGCCTTGTTTTTAACTTTTCACTCAGCTACAGATACCAGCTACAGATACGCATTCTGAGCAGGCTTTAAGAATGACAAGAAAGTCTATCGATTTCGATTTTTTTTTGACAGCCAAATCGATAAATATTGAGGTATAAGCCAAATTTGAAATGAAAGATAAATTAGAGCGATTGGAAGATATAGTTAAGCAAGAAGTGTTTGAAGTCAACCTCAGCATCGGAATTGCTATATATCCTGCAAATTGTAATGCAGGATTATTGATTATATTTTCCTATTAATTTTACCGCCATTGAAATGGGTGCTAGTTTTTTTAATAAATTGTTTTCGGTTTTGTCTGAGTTTATCGGGGACTCGAAAATTCTTACATGCGTTTATCTAAGTGTCGAATTTTATTGGCTTCTAGTGGCTGTATACTGCAGAATCATGAGAATCATGCAGAATACATTCTTTCATTGTCTCTTGACACCTATCAAGTTGGACATAATACAGATTGCAGCCGTGTGCTCTGTTATCCAAAGTTGGATTGTGCATGACGTTACGTTAATTCCACTAGCTTTGCTTTTCTTTCCACTTGGCTATCTATGAAAATGTAAATATCCTCCAGCGGATAGTCCATTCTACTCTAACCTATTCGGCAGCTTTGGGTATGACAATTTTTTTTATCCTACTCATATGACACTACAGGCTGAGATGTTAGCCAACAAATTTTGGGGGTCTAAATAAATCAGCTATTCCATTCTTATTGAAGTGAATCCCGGAATCTTCTCCGACGTAAGGATTTGACCAGTCTTCCTCGATTATTTGTCACATTTTAGAAGTCCTTTTATCGTTGAATTTGATTGATTTTGTAATCCATGGAATTGAGATAAAGATCTAAGCTGGATTGAGGCTGCTATATTTCTTACTGGGAAGTCGATTGGTAGTCATTTGTCACTATTGTCCAGCTTGAGCAATATCTGTTCAGTTATTTAAATGTCCGTAAGGAACATTAAAATGCTTTGGATTTTAGAACCCGTGTCCCCAATCTGTGTTATTGAGGATACTTCATATACCCTAAATTTTGGAAAATGTAACTGTGTTAAAGGTCATACAAGTAACTACAATGCTAGTGAATGTTTTCAACAGACATTTTAGCTGCACTACTGACAGACCAATATGCAATTGAATGCTGAGAAGCCTGTCTCAAAAGCCAGTGTGTCCTTATTGAATAACAAAAAAGATTGACTCCAAAGTAGCGGCACTCATTTTGCCACTAATTCTCTATTGTGTTCAGTAATACTCAAACAAATTAACCCAACCTATCAACGCTTTATCGAAGTTCAATCTATAGATTGTAAAGTACCTACGAGTAGATTCAGATACTTAAGAACTAAATAATATCCACACCTATCGGTATGTTTAACGAATTCAAAACCTTGTTCAGTTACAAGTGTTGCTTAGAGGACATGGTTTTACTTCGTAAAAATCGTTATTGTATGTTATCGAATACACCCACTTTCTTGAGCGATAACCTTCTTATTGATTAAATTTTGAATGTAGGTGTTTATTGTGATATTGACTTTGCACTATCAAAAGATTATCATTTGTTTAGGTACTCGATGCTTGCTTCATATCGTTTATTGTAAATATCTGGATGTAAACACATTGTTTTTTGCGTCAAGTACATTTGTATCATGAGTTATATATGAGTACATCATCAAATATATACAGGGATACCATGATTACTCAAGGCACCACCGTCCCATAACCTTAAATTCGAGTTAAGTTTGACAATTCGATCTTCTAATGGTTCACTTTTGTGACCTCAAATTCTATCGATATAAAATCAAGTTTAAGAAATAACATAAGGTACGTTGGAACTCTTTAAGATTTTGCTCCGCTGCATCAGCTGATATTTATTTTGATTTGATGGTACAACATTCTCAGCAGATGGGATGGGATGACCATTCCCGTGTGTCCGACTCCCCTTTGTGTAAAGTGTACGCCAACTAAAAACTCCTCCTGACCCTTCTGTTTGACCAGACGGGATCGTTGTTCCCATTACTTCAGAGGGCTGTAATCATACGCCTATTCGGGCTCACTTTGTCTCGCGGGATTGCTCTTCTCTCATCTTTCTTCTGATAATGTGTAGGGCGTAGGTACAGATTTGGTTCCACCTCTGCTCTTTTTAGTTCTTATCTTTCGGTTTCCCATCTGCTGCAAGCAAAGTCATCTACAGGCACGTCGTCTTCTTGGTAGCTCCCATATTGACAGGTTTGGCTGTTTGTTTTGCCGATATTTTGAAAAAAAAAAAACGCGTTAAATTATCCGTGTCAGGTGAATGGCTGACGTTATAGTTAGCCTCTCCGTGTTTCCGGTCATGCCATCAGGCCATTTTCCACATCCGCCTCGCTTTCCATCGACCTCTTCTTTGCCAATCTTTTAGAGAAACGCGTTGAATTATCCGTGTCAGATGAATAACTGGGTGACGTTGTAACTAGCCTCTCCGTGTATCATATCATTCCATCAGGCCACATTCCTGATCAGCATCGCTGTTCATCGTACTCTGCTTTTCGAGTTTCAGCACTTTTGCCACTTCTATTTTGTGAGCTGTTTAGCCTCTTCCGTGGCCGTTTTTACTCCAACTTCCGTGTTTTTGTAGTAGACGTACTTCCTTTCTGTCACTCCTGCGACAACAAGGACGGCTGGTTCCGACACTATTTGATAGGAGCTTCCTAGTCTCTGCCTAGCTGCCATCGTTTTCCTGTACTTTTCTTGTCGAAGCGCGTCTGCCCAAATCTCACATGGATAGGGGATGCCATCCTCCCCTATCCATGATGTTATCAAAATCAGGAAGGAGTCTTCGCTTGATAGCCGTGGGGCATCATCAGCTTATTCAGTGACTCGGTAACTTTCGACTTATTCCGCTAAATTCATAATCTAAGTCCAGAAAGTATGTTTGGTGCTGATTTTCACACCCAAATACACACCCGGCGTTTACTTCTAATTACCTCCTGTCTGATTTGGAAGTCGATTAGAAACGGGATAAGAAGGACGATCTAGCTTTTTTGTCTAGCCAGGCTGACACCGTGTTGATCCATCCAATATCTTACTCGTCGCATTACCTTGCTTGACTTTCTTTGCGTACTTTCGGTATATATTCCTGTTATAACCGCCGCGATATCATTTGGAAACCCCACCAGGACGGCATCTAAATGCGTAGAATGCATCTTCCAAAGGTCAGGCCCCAAAATCGAATCTTGCGCTGCTCCAGAGGGGATTTGCATTCTTTGTTGGTCCTATTCACCATTCGCAAGTGATAGACTGGCATGTTGAATGCGTTTTCGAGGGCGTTCAGAATGTCACTTCACCTGGTTGAGTTAAAGGCTTTTCTGACTTCTAGAGATGCCAACAATACGATTCCCTTCACCATCCGCAAGTGATAGACTGGCATGTTGAATGCGTTTTTAAGCGCGTTCAGGATGTCACTCCACCTTGCTGAGTTGAAGGCGTTTCTGACTTCTAGAGTTGCCAACAATACGTGAGCAGTTGCATCCCCGTTGGGCGATTTGGGTAGCCTTTACTACTTCTGCACTCTCTTGTTCGTAGAGCGGCCTACTTGTCTTTCTGACAGATCTTCTCCTCCCATACTGCAACGGTGAGTCGCGATCTCAGCATATTAAACAAGAGTTTCCCTGCAGTATCCCTTTGCCTTTATTGATCAGCACAAGACGTTGTGTCCGCCAGCTTATGAAAAAGACTCCTTCATCCAGGCAGCTGTTGTGCACATTCAGCAATAATTGGGGGCATGAGTGGGCGATCACTTTTAGAACTTCTGACGGTATCCTGTCGAGCTCAGGGGCTTTTTTTTTTTTAGAGAATTCACTGGAAAACGGAACTCTTCTTCACTGACAGGTGATATTTCCTTTGGTACCAAAGTGGTTTCTGGGGTGTTGGGAAAAGTCTGTCCATAATGTCCCTCATATTTTTCTCTTTGAGGGCAGGGTTTGCCGTCTGAACTCCAAACTAAAGCTTTACAATCCTGTAGCCTAATTCCCAGGGGTTACTGTTGATGCGCAAAGCTAAGCCTAGACATGATTATTCCATGTTGAATTGAATCACTTAAAACTGCTTATAAATTAATGGTTTCCACAACGCATACTTCGTCGGAGGTTCCAATTCCATTCGAGGTATGTTACATCGAAAAAAAAATACTACACAGACGCAACGTCTTCACTTCAGTACAATTCCTAAAAAAAATTCCGCGAAGAATTTGTGTCGGAGGAAATTGAAAAAAGAATGGCACTGCCAAAAATTGCACGAAAAATGCACCTGAATGCATTTCAACGCGATTCGCGGGGTTGCGTTACAAAATGTCGGAGAAATATTCCGAACAGTTTTTCGGAAGAATACCTCGAAGGAAAAATCCTCCGAATCGTACAAAATCGGAGAATTTTCCGCTCCGACGGATATCTCGATAGGGCCGAATATAATCTGAATTACTATTTAACCACTACACAAAAAAATAAGCTTTCTCCTCAGGTTGATTTTTTTTTCGATTGTTCCTAGGGTTTGGACCATCCTTCATATGCGTGCTGTTTTCTGCAGGACAAACCCAAGACTTGACAAATAGAATGTATTTTGACCCCGTGCTAACCAATCACATTCTTAGCCTATCCCAGACATCCTTCACTCGCTTCTATTGTAAACCATTGTCATCTCTAACAACCCACTAATTAGTCGATCACATCTTCGCCACGAGAATGTTCACATTTATAACCATTTGACATGCTCCGCTCGATCATTTATGATTCACAAATTGACAAATTAGAATTCTCAATACTTCAGGTTAATTCCGCATCCACTCGCTCTGATCTAAGCTTATAGCGCGGTATATACACTGCGCAATCACAATGACGTGTAGGCATTTGCTCAAGTATAAGTCAGCAAGTCTGCAGCTTCACCTAAATGTCCCTAATTATTTAAACAATTTGTGTGATTTGTGATTCTAAAAATTTGCACTTGACAGCGCGAAAAATGTGAAATATTTTTCATCGCCATCTATTGTTGGGCTAAAAATAACCTTGTCAATTGAATCTAAATGTAAACTTGTGAATTTGTATAATGAACGTTTGTTATTCTCGGATTTTTATCAATTAAAGCCTTCATAATAATCAGGTTTAAAATTTCTATTTTTGCGATGACGGTAGACATTTTTTTTTTAAAGAAGAAGAAGAAGTCATACACTATGGGGGCAAGCCATTGTGTGTAGCTGTACAATAAGCCTTTCTCGACTTTCAATATCGTAATCCGTGTCTGGCATACCGTAAATGATGTCCCCCCTACATTCAGTGAAAAATAAGACTCGAAATTATGGTATCTGTCAGTAATAACTCTGTGGCATAATTTTAAATCACCTTTGTATGGGATGTGTGTGCCTGTGTGCGTTCGACAAAAACAAAACAAAATGCTAACTTTCATATTATCACCATTAAAGCGTTGCAATTAGTATTTTCTTGGCTCGCCTGCCAATGCAAATATGTGTATACGAAAAATTGTTAACTAGTTCGCCTGGGAAACGCGACAGATACCACACCATTGGGGCATGGATACGGCAAGAAAATAAAAAGCGTGAATGTCGTATCTACATAACGACCGACACGTACATACCTCCATACGTATCTAATGCGCCTTTGCACGCTGTCGTTGCTTGCGTCGCGTCGGGCCGTCATCTACGTCGTCGTCGTGCTGTCGCGCATGGTTGGTATAGCCATTGTTGGGGACGCTTAAATATTTTTCTCACGTAAGCATTTTGTTTTCCAAATTGAACTGAAATTCTAAATACCAGCCACCGGTGGTGGTGGTAGCCCATAGCCCATAGCCCGTTGCCACTATAGCCTTACGATCCATCGTTCGTCGCGTACTATCTTGAGCTGATTGACAGCGCGCGAACCGTTTCGATTGAAGCTCAAAGTAGTCAAAGTAGTCGCTTAAGAAAAAGCTACTACAACTAACTTTAGACCAGTTCGTGTGCACTGCTATATCTATACATCTGCATACAGACTATTTGTGCCCATTTGGTGTGCATTCCAAGATACTTTTTATGGCAATCATGCATGCTGCTGCCAATTCGCGTAGAGTGGTGAAAACCCTAAAATGAAATCGCGAATAAGATATTTTGTTTTCTTTTGCTATAAGCTTATGCAGATACACAGATACAGACCGACACCGACTGTGGCCTGTAATCCATGATGAATTTAAATTACAGGTTGCTTATGCCATTGTAATTGTGGACAAGTTGTGGGGTTTTATGTGTGCGTGCAAGACAGCTACTACCCATCATTACATGGCAGTACAGTACTGCAAGTTTAGTTTGTTTCTGTTTATTTTTTTTATTTAGTTTATGCAGTTTTTTTTTTATTGTTCAATTAACCTGCATAACATGGTATTTAGCGAATGGAGAGGGGGAGCGTGTTTTGAGTACCTGAACTTTTGTTAACAGTACGGTGGGTGCAGAAGGCAAACAAACCAGCATCATTTCTTTCGGTTTTCCACTCGAAAAAAACGTAAAATGGTTTGTGTATGAGAATATGCTCTTGGTTTTGGTAGTTTACTTTATGACTTCTACCTTGAAAGTGAACGACAAAATATAACCTGAATGGTTGTTGGGTAAAAAAAATATAATTCAGTATTCTGCAACATCGCGAGTGACACCATTATTGAGATAATTCAATTTTAACTGGCACGCAATAGCGGTAAAGTGACCATATGGCGATTGGTCAACATTACATAATTGTCAAAAGCAGGAGAGGAGAATTGTTTAGATGTAGTTGCATTAAGAGTGTTTGAATTTGTAATCGGTAAGGTAGTTTCGACAATTTGTTTAACAAATGCTTGAATGTCAACTGATTGCCGCGGTGTTGTGGTAATGTGTTCGCCTGTTGAGTGGAAGGTTGCGCGTTCATCCAAATCCCAACCAAAATCCATGACAATTTTATTCAAAGAAATATAAAAAGGTCGGTAGTTACTCCTAAATGTATACACCATCTTGAAAGTTCTGCGAATTAAGCGAGCACAAAAAAAGTGATTCCCCGAAGAGCCCCTTGAGAGCTCTCAAATTATAAAAACTTGATCATCCGTAGTCTCTTTATCAGATTCTACAGTCTTAATTTACCCTATCCCATCCCATAGGGGTATATTAGTTTTATTATTTTTGCTATTTTCTTCACACATTATTCCGACTGATGAGAAAATCAAAACTGTCAAAGGATGGCAGCACAGAAGTTTGAAAGAAACCATCATAATTTTACTTTATACATAATATACGAGGAAATTTGTATGTTATTTTAAATTTATTATAATATTTTAGTTTGTTAAAATAATCTTAGAAGGTTTGATAGGCAAAACACTAAAGTGAAGGGCTAGTTTTATATGTCGTGTTATTCACAATACTTTAAACTTTGACGTTTTTCTTTTTTTTTTGGAATGAAATTCACTCAAAAATACCAATAGATACATTTTTCATTTATATGAGTGAATTTCTTCTCGACATTGGAGATCCGATGTTTTTCATTTTTCTTCAAACGAACGTATCTACCCGTATCAACTGAATGCACAGTTATTTTATTAAAATTGTAATTGCCAGTTCGCTAAATTATGAATATCATTACCGACTGGTGATGTGTCAACTCGAGCTGATATACCCAAACCGATTTGACTTATTCGGTTTGCATTATCCAACTCGGACTGATGCTGATATGCTAAGGGTTGGTGCCAACCGGTAGTTTCTTGTTGGATATTGTGTTTGTTTACGTGTTATCTTCCCATATGATTGATGAGGGCTTTGGCAGTTGGAAATGTTAAGTTGTTCGATTCAGTTGTTTTCCACTGTATTGGGTAATCTCTTTTATAACTCAAATAATGCCGGGCCGAAGAAAATCATCTATAGTGTGGGAAGTTTTCCAAAAACCAAGGAAGGGTTATTTGCAAAAAATGTTCTTTTTCGTATAAATTTTCGGGAAATAAGTACCTTGATGGCGCATAATAATGTACAGGACTAATAAATAAATACAGGACTCATAATTGGTTAGCTCGGTTTGAGTTAGTCCAAACCGAGCTAACCAACTCGGGTTACAAGTTACAACTCGGTTTACTTAGATTTCAACCCGTGTTGAGGAAATTTCGGCTTGGCTCATCACTAATACCGACCAACTCTCTATGAGTTTCTACATTTTGTTTTCGAATTTGACGAGTCTCATTTGAATAAAATTTGTCACCATATTGAAGGACTTTTTGACTTTTCGCATTGTTAAATTATATGAAAGCGCAAACTGTCAAAGCAAAACCTGACTTTGCTGTGGAATATCATCTGGTGATATTTTTGTAAGAACGAAATGGGCTGTCATGATAGGTATACGAACTAGAGAATGTAATTTTTTTAAAGTTGCGTTAGGAATTTTTTTTATTTCAATTTCAATTTATTTATTTAGGTTATGTTATTGGTAGTGATGTGACATAGGTTTATTCGTACTATTAAAGGAAACCAATATCTTTGTAGAACTCAGACCTCACTTCTTGTCATTTTTGGAGCTTTTTTTTTGAATGTCAATATTTTCGGATCACCAAATACTTTTCGGATCCCGATCATGATTGGTTATGTCATTGGTAGTGATGCGACATAGGCTTATTCTTTCTATTGAAGAAAACCAACATCTTTGTAGCACTTAGACCTAATTTTTTGTCATTAAGAGCTTTTTTCAATGTCAATATATTCGGATCACCTAATACTTTTCAGATCACGATCGTAATCCAGAAAATCAGCCCTATCGAGTTATCCGTCGGAGCGGAAATTCTTTCGAAAAGCTGTTCTGAATATTTCTCCGACATTTTGTAACGCATCCCGGCGAATTGCGTTCAAGTGCGTTCAGGTGCATTTTTCGTGCAATTTTTAACAGCTAAGTGTCATTCTTTTTCCGATTTCCTCCGACACAAATTCTTCACGGAATTTATTTACGAATTGTAGTGAAGTGAAGCCGTCGCTTCTGTGTATTATTTTTTTTTTCGATATCACATACCTCGAATGGAATTTGAACCTCCGACGGATACCTCGATAGGTTTGAATATTAAACTTTACAAATAGTGATTGTAATCTTACAGATCAATGATATTTAAAGTTTATTTGTGGGTAAAAAAGAGTAAGCTTGTGAATAACCGCGTTTGTATTAACATACGAGTTGGAACTCCCGATCGTGCTATCTGATCATTCGAACGCCTGCTATCCAATTCAAATGCAAAGCATATTGCTTGTCGGAGTTTGTCGCAATTTGTGAATAACCGAGTTTGTATTACCAAACGAAGAAAATAATTCTTACAACTTCCGATCGTGCTATGTTACTAAGTGGTCGCAACATCTGTTTTCCACCTCGGATGAGGTGTGCCTCAAGGACTATCGGACATGGTGATAGAAATGGTCTTTTTTTTTCGAAATGGGGAGAGGGCAGACCTTTGCCGTAGCTTTCATTGTGTCCAGTAAACCTTCTGTTTGGGTCTTAAGGCCACTTGCACGCCTACCTTAACCGTATCGGAAATGTCTTTGTAACCAAGCTGACAGCTATGGGGAAATACTTTGACAATGCTTTGAAAGAAGATTTATTTTTGCTTATCACTAGTTACTTACTCATTGGTTAAGATTATCATTTTTCTTTGCCATATTGTCACATTGGGAGCTTACTTCAAGAAAATTTGGCGTTTCTTTCGAATTGCCACTTTAAATCGTGATTCGTCCTTGTCATATTGATTTTTTAAACATCACAATGGATCTACACAAATCCAGATGGGACTATGTCATGTTTATCGGCTATCATGTGAACAATGCGCATCTATTTGGCGCGTAATGTTGTGAGGTGTCGGTAATATAGTTCTCAGTATGCCCTTCCGAAAAGTATTTATAAGACGATGTGTACATATAGTTTGCCATGACTTCAATTTTTTACCAACAAAAAAAGGCCAAACTATTGGCTATATTTCACTCAATTATCCACGACAATAGCAAATTTTGATTTTTTGAATTTATAAACGATACCTTTTAAATGAAAATCATGTTTCTTTGTTCATATTCTAATATATTCCTTTTCGCATATAAACGCATGAATTTTATTAAAGAGTGGATCACTTTCATTTGCAAATACAAAAGAATGCTCCCATTCAACGACGGTGCAAAACTTTCAAAAGTCTTCCCTCACCGAACATTTTTTTCTTTTGGACTGGAACTATTTCATCATGCGTCGAGTCGGTGGACTTCAAAATAAAATTTCACACATATCCATCGACTCCAATCCGAAGCACTACTATAGCGACCACTTTTGTCCGAATTCCTCGACTTCATCCATCAACCAACTTAATGAATTCATTTAAGTATAGGTATACCTTTTGAAACAAATGAATTTCTCTCATTAACTACGCAGCACATATCATACACGCAGCGTACCTCTAATGAAAACGAATTATATCCAAAAGTAATTTGGCGATTTAAATGATTTTGTGATCACACAATTGTGCACGGTGGTGACATGCCAAGTATTTGTGTGTTGTTGGTAAAAGCATTTAACTCGTTCACAAAAGCGGCAACACACACCGAAGTGGTTTGACATGCGATTGCTTCTACTGTCAATTATCCATCAGTTATGTGTATTTTACTGCCATCAGCTTATTATTAATGAAAATTACACTTGATAAGGCCTCGAAATAAGTGACCCATTCGCCGAGTAGCGGCGCGTTTGCATGCAGGTTTCATTATATCACAAAAATTACTATAACAGTACTTGGCCGCTCCGAGTATCCACTTCTTCTTTCGTGATCCAACTATTTATCGGTGTTATGAAATACAACATTTTTTTTTCTTTATTTATGATTTATTGAGTGTCTTTTTATTTTATTGCAATATTTAGTTGCAATACCTGTTTGCAATTAAGTGAATTGTGCGAACGTTCCTAATCTGTGTTTGTTGGGTGAAAATTGTTGCACGATGATATTTCTATCGGGATTTTCAGATAAAACAGAAAATGGAAATATTTGACAACAAACAATGGAGTGTGTTCACAAATTAGCATTGTTTTCAAATGTGAATTGATGATGGACCATTGTGTTGCGAGCGCGTTTTTCTTTGAAATAATTTATTTTTAATCGAAAATGGAGATTGAGATTGTATAGATCGACAACACTAAAACAGCTTCACATATGTGAGTGTAATTAGTTTTAATTTTGTGTGTGAACAATGAAACATGAAAACAGTTTAATTTAAAAAAAAAAAAGGACCAATCAGTCGGATGACTAAGAATAACACTGACAGTTTTCTTCATTTGTCTTCGGACAAAGTGACTTCCGTCGTGGTGGAGATGTTTTCTTTCTCGTGACTCAGAGGTTTTACGTTACAATTTATGCCGTGACAGTCGATTCGAATATCTAACTAAACAACGAAATTATGTCAGACTTACTTATGTTGTGTGTTTTTATTTATCGCCGGTATGTGGGCTGTGTTGACCGCGTAAAATTTATTACTCAATTCGAACACCAACTTAAATTATGGTGATTTTGACAAATTGGGATTTTATATTTCTTTTTTGAGGTTTTAGGAAGGTTTTCGTTGCACACGAAGATTACAACATATTAGCTAAATCTACAAAGAGTCGAAAAGTGTTTTTAAAGGAAATTCAAACTAAGAAAAAATTAATTTACATGCAAATGTTTGGCATAGTTTTAAGTGAAACTTGGAATTTTTAATCGTCGGTGGTTTTAAACAGAAATGCCGGTCACTTAAGCTTAAAAGCCACTTAATCATATAAGCAACTAATACAAATTTGACGTTAACCCCCCATACCGGGCCTTAAACCCAGCTTATCTGTTCATTTGTGTGTCCGAAGTTATATTTTTGAGCTTTTTCTTCTATCGAAATGTTTTTGTCAGAAATGAGTATGCACCATGAGTATGAGTATGGTTGTGTCCTATATGAGCCTTAAGGTGGAATCACCAGCCTTTAAGTAGCAGTTGCATATTGTTCTTAGTATCAGTAGTGCTGACTGATCGAGGCGATAATCCAAAAAATAAAATACAAATTTTTGGCGCAACAGGCTCGTTAGTACCCAGGGCCTAGCATTCTCACAACCATTCATGTGTGCGTGTGTACTTCTTGCACGATGGCGGGACCTCCTGTTTTATGCCGACTCCGAACGGCTAAGTTGAGATAAGCTATTCTTGACAATTGATACTACTCGGATGATTTGTCAGATCATCACGAGAGGAGGGCCAGTGAAAAATCATTTAGGTGTTGCTACGGCTGGGAATCGAACCCAGACCTCCTGCGCGGCAGTTCATCGCACTAACCATCGCGCCACTGAGCCCTCACTTAGGCGATAATCCACTTATTTCAAAAATATTGATGGCAAGCAAATACAAACATCTTTATTCTTGCCACTCCTTAATCATACTCTTTTTCGTTCCATAAAAGAACGATTTCTGGATTTTCGACTGTATCCACTCTCCTTACAGCTATTGGCAAGGATAATCTATATTAATTCCTCCAAAAGCTCAAAAACTAAAGTTAGTCTAATTGAAATCAAAGTTACGGTTAAAGTTAGTGTATTGTGCTTTTTCAAAACTCCATTTTCTGTTTTTAAGAGAATGATTTTGGTCCACCTTTCTGTGGTTCGATATTCAATTGGTACTACTCTCCGTTCTTAGAAATTCAACATTTGATGGACCTTAACTCAGAGGAACAATCTTTATAAAACTCTTTTCGTTAGTTGTCGCAAAAAGTTATTTAGTTTGTAAATGAAATATCACAAATCCCGCCTTTTCTGTGCTGTTCGAATTTCCTTGTTCGTTTGTCAAATGTCTGAAAATCTGACAGTGTTCTCTTATCAATAAGAAACTTGTTCGTTTCCCTTGTTCTAGTTTAACCCACTTAATAAGTTAAAACAGTACAATGCACTGTCTATATCGCTCTGTCAAGCCATTAGTCTCAAAAATGACACTTTTGCACATGTGCCAGTTGTATACATAAACATTCTTCACACTTTCCATCTTTTTATGAGAGTTTTTGCTTTTTGCTTTTGTTATTCTACTCTTTCTTGCAGTCGAAGTAATAAATCCATAATTTCCGACTTCTTTCCATTTCTTTGCAATTAATCATCACAATATGATTCGCTTTGAGAAAATATCGTGGTCATGACATTCCGGTGGAATCTAGAACATGACTGACTATATTCGCCTCAAGCGATTCATCAACTGCTTTAATTAGCTTGAACTGAGATCTTTCTTGAATTGCCGGCAATTAATTGTGTTACTATGCTCTTAAATCACAATTAAATGAACTTTATTCGATTATAAAAAGGCAAAAAACGATGAAACAACAAAATTGTTTATCTTTTAATTTAGGCTACTTTATCGCTAACCATACTGTTCATATATGAGAATATCAAATAATGACCTTAATCCATTAACGTTTAATGTTGAGTATGTTTTTATTTACCATTTTTATTTACTTGGTACTTTTTGTATACCTATTTAGATTTGTGTTCTTGTTATAAAAAGAAGTCATCTTTGGGGGTATTTGACATCTCAATGATCTGTCAACAGCTTTGAAAGGTCTTTGAATGCACTGCTTAATTTACTTCAAATTTGTCAACAAAATGTCAACATTCCTTAATCCCAATTATACGCGCTCTAAAAACAGAAAGGCTGTCATAAATAATCGTATTATTGATTCCATCGACAAACTGAAAAAATGTCGAAATAGGAGCAATAAAATCCATCATATTTTGATAAAGCGCCCATTCATAGTCAACCTGTCACAAGACCGATAAGACGGAACGTGTTGGTCTAAACAGTGCATTTGTACAGACAGTTGAAGTGGAAACGTGTATATTGATTAGTTAATTCTGAACTATAATTGGATTTTTAAGTGTGTTCAATCGATATATAATTTCACTTGTATATCTATATTGATATGGCTGTGATTTCTCAACCAAGCCAGCTGCCAGATTAAGTGTTTATTTTTGTCGAAAATATTTGCTGATAAGTCAGTGCAATTTTGATGGGGAATATAAGACAGTTTTTGTTTATAAAGCTTTGCGAACCGCTGGTTCGACAATGTTATTATTTGATTTTAATAAAAGGTGGAACTTCAAAAAGAAATCTGTCTCCTGCAATACATCAGGTACTTTTCTCTCATTCAAACGCATTTCTGATAAATTTGGCAGCACTTTTTTTTTGTAAACAACAACAGTGTGATGTTGGTTTTAAAATTACGTGAAATTACAAACGAAGAAATTAAATTATTTTTATTTCGATCATCAGTTTTAAGTTTTTTGAACAGGTGGTTTTCTTTTCATCAGAATACAACCGAAGCGTTTCAAAGAAATGTGCTTACATCTTTGCTTACATCTTTTGTACCAACATGCCATAAATTATTTGTTTGATCCGATTTTCGGTGTGCTTGTTGCAATAATTTTTTGTTACTCAAGGAGCGAACAACGGTGAACAGAATTGTAAATATAAAGACACTTCGATAATCCATACAGCAGTAAAGCTGATCTATTTATTCACGTTTGGATGTAGTTTAAAATTCCATTGATTAAGTTTGGGTGCAGAAAAAATGTTTTTATTTGGTATCAGCGCTAATACATCATGATTTATCAATTATCGATGCTTAAAAACTATCGAAATCAATTCTGCACTGACAGCTCAGTTGTCAAGTATTTACATTATAAAAGAAGTTCTACATCAGTAGTAATTGAAAGTGAACTTCAATAACAAAAATTAATTTTATGAATAATCACAATGATCTAACAATTTCTTCCATTTCTCACTCGGAGTAAACTCCAGAATTAAATTGACTGATGACCTCGCACTGAAAAGCTTGTCCTAAATTGAAACCTGAATAGTTTTGATGCATATCATCAAATGAACATACGAGAGCTACTACGAAAATATCATGAATGAAATCTTCAGAGATCTCTTGTCAACCAGAGAAAGTTGTCATTCATTTTCTACGCTATCGAATTTTTGATTCTCACCTCTTGGTATTGGTTGGTAATACGACATAATTTACCTTTATTGATGTCAATAAATGGGAACTAAATGCATTCATGAAAATTTCTGATTATGTTGAATGTACTGACATGGTTCACGTAGCAAGTAATATGGAACACAAAATTTAGCACTAAGTGAGTTATGCTTTCGAGGTCAACAAAGAAAACTAAAAGAAACAGGTGTGGCGTTAAACTGGCATTTCTTTTTGTTATTAGGTCTGGTTTTGTTTGTGAGACATGTTTATTTTATTTAAGTTTATATTTTCTATTATTTTAGTTAACTTTCGTATGGTCTTTGACGTTTTAATTATTTAAACGTCAAGAGGAAACGTCAAGAGTTCGTATAAATTCATTATGATTTTTGAAATGTCAAAAGAATTAGTTTAATCACAAGCGACTAGTAGTTGTGGTGATTGGTGAATGCATATATCCTATAGAAGAAGAAAGGCAATGAATTCAATTTTATGCTCTTAGATAAATTGAAACCACTGGCACTATATGAACGTTGTTAATTATGTACGTCATAACAATAAGGAGACTCATGGCAATAACAAACATTTTCAACAAATTTCATGATTACGCACAATGGAATCGTTAAGAACATTTCTATATCTGCAAATAATTGGGATGTTTGGTCTCCAAAACCAAATGCCCCTGAGGGTGGAGAGTGGGAGTTACCCATCAATAAAAAGAGCATAATAAAGGGTGATCCATTTCGAGGTTCCCTACTTTTTTAAAGAAAAAAACACAGAAAATTCAAATTTAATGGAGAATGTTTACTATCATTTGAAAGAACATTCTTTGGCATTTATTTTTTGAAGATTATGTCTATCAAATGTTGGCCGTTGCTACGTCGCAGATGGTCCATCCGTTGAGTCCAATTTTCGATCACTCGTTCGAGCATTTCGACTGGTAACTGGCGAATGACACGCGTGATGTTTTCCTCCAAGGCCTGAATCGAAGCGGGTTTGTCGGCATAAGCTTTTGACTTTACATATCCCCACAGGAAAAAGTCTAACGGTGTGATATCACACGATCTTGGTGGCCAATCGACCGGCCCAAAACGTGAAAATAATTTGCTCACCGAAATGTTCTCTGAATAAGTCCATTGATTGATGCAATGTGTGGAAAGTGGCGCCGTCTTGCTGAAACCAAATGTCGCCGAGATCACGAGCTTCAATTTCAGGCATCAAATAGTCGGTTATCATGGCCGAGTTGCTGCGAACGGCGCCGAATCGACTCCCTACGGTCTTCGTGTACACTCTCAGCTACGGCCGCTATATTTTCTTCACAGCGTGCTGGACGTGGTCTATGGGAAAAAACCCTAGTGTATTCCAAGCTGAGCTCCATGCCATAAAAGAATGCGCAAACCTAATACACAACTCAGGTATTAAAGGCGCAAACATCCATATATTCACGGACAGTCAAGCAGCTATAAAAGCACTTAGCTCACACATCATTGACTCCAAATCAGTACTACACTGCTTCAACTCCCTCCAAACACTCAGTTCCAGGAACAAAACCAAACTATGGTGGGTCCCCGGACATAAGGGAGTTGAAGGTAACGAAAAAGCTGATGAACTAGCCAGAAAAGGTTCGGAAACCCCCTTCATTGGACCTGAACCCTTCTGTGCAATCCCCAAATCAGCCATAAATCTAGTCATAAAAAACTGGGAACAAAACAGATGTGTTTCATACTGGGGAAACATCCCAGGCCTAAGACAGGCCAAAAGAGCTATTCAGCCCTTCAAATCAGATGCCAACAAGATACTAAATCTTCGCAGGCACGATATCAAAAACTTAGTAGGCTACCTAACTGGTCA
Organism: Rhingia campestris; assembly: GCA_932526625.1. Taxonomy (NCBI): domain Eukaryota; kingdom Metazoa; phylum Arthropoda; class Insecta; order Diptera; family Syrphidae; genus Rhingia; species Rhingia campestris. Next base: position 33,371,562 of record OW052183.1, read on the forward strand.
TCACGGTCTGCGATATCACCTAAATAAAATGCGTCTAGTCGACTCACCGGAGTGCAGACTATGTCTAGAAGAAGACGAAATAACCGAGCATATCATATGTGAATGCCCGGCCCTTTACGGTATGAGAAGAGAATCTTTCTTCAGGGAATTCTTAAGTCCCGAAGAATTGAGGAAATCTTGAAAGTATTATTAGCTACATTAGGAAAGTAGAAGCGCTACTAACCTAAAAAGCATCTGACGGCAAGCACAATAGATCTTTTAGGTCGATGTGTATAATACTGCTTAGGCAGGTCAGAATTTAAAAAAAAAAATATTCGGTCGAATATTATCCAATAATGAATGCTGGGTCTCAAAATGGGTTATGGTGTTGCGAATAGTACGCTCAGTAGGCCGATTATGTTGACCATAGGTTGAGCGAAGTGCACGAAACACATTCCTCACAGAACGTGAATTTTCATAATAAAGTTGAACAATTTGGAAACGTTGTTCACGCGTAATTCTTTCCATTATGAAATGCCAAACAATACTAAACAAAAATAACATGACAGCATGACACGACTCACACGTGATCTGTCAAAAAAGGCTATTGAAAAAAGTATCTCTACTTGGATCACCCGTTATAATATGATATGCCAAAATTATGTCTTTGCAAGGAAACTGTCTTTATAAATAGGATCTCTTACTTCTTAGTGGCAAAATTATAACTTTGCACACACAGATGAAGAAAGAAGTTAAGTTTGAGGCCCTATATGGGCTGTAATACCTGATATTTCATTTTTTTAATAACAAAAACGGATTTCACACAGGACAACATACATTGCGTTCTCTTTAGAAGCACCGATCGAAATCGAAGACTACCAAGAGTAGTCTATATGAATATTCATATACAATCCTAAAATCGACGTTCGAGTGTATTCGGTCGAGCTTGTAGTCATTTCGCGAAAACAACATATAGAAACTCTTCTTCAATGGATTATAAAATATACCTCTCAGTAAAGTACTTCGGGACAACATCCGTGTCAAATAAAAACTGACATTTGTGTGAAAACAAATTTCAAAAATCAGTACTCCCGCCTTATAAAATATCTCATTGCTTTCCTACATATCGTAGGGAAGAGACAACGAATTCGAGAGGGAGATAGTTTCCCGAAGTACTCTATTCAAGTGGTTTAAGACGGTTTCAATTCTGATTTAATGCTTCCTAAACCGATGAAAGAAATATTTCACTCCATCTGGTCTGGCTCAATATATACTTATATACTTAGCTTATATACGCCCCAAAAATAAATTCAACGCCCACATCTGGTCACGTGCCGAAAAAAAAAACATCATTGCACCTTCTAGATAGGAGACTCAATCATCGCGAACTCCATAGTCTCCGCGGTTGAACATCGTAGGAATGTCTCCCTATTATTAAACCGATGCTCAAAGGAAATAGCCTGGTGCATTCCGCCACATCAACAATTCAACCGTCATATTCAAGGTTGCCATGAATGCTAATCAATTCACTTTCAAGCCTACGTTTGGACGTTTGCGGAATGCTTTATCAAACTCGGTCTTTCCTCCCCATTACATATACAGAAATTTAAAATGACGCACATCGGTGTTTCTTTTTTCATCCTAATTTTGCTTTATGTCAAACACTATAACCCCCGTATTAATAAACGCTGATTAGATAATCAATGGCTAACTTGACAGTTTTCTCCATAAGAGGTACTCACGTAAATGTCAAAAATTAGTCATTGATTAGCTAATCAGCGTTTGACACATAAACTACTAAAGTTGCATACAAGTGTGTATCTGGTTGGGCCGTGGTGGGGAATTTATCTGTCAAAATCCTGCAAAATCCCAGGATTAGCTTGTAGACAAAACGTAAAGTTCTGGAAAGTTTCCTATCTCTTCCTTACTTGATCTCTGCCCGGTAGTATGATCACAAATTTGTTGTCAAAACGAAATCTTTTCGATGACAGAATTTTTCTTCTACTTTAGACTACTTCTTTAGGTAGTCTGCCAATTACGTTAAAATTTTAGCCAGTGAAAATATTTGTAATATGAACCTGCTCATCATCTTGCTAAAATTTATCTAGTGGCTAATTTTTGACATTTGTTATACCTACTGAGGAGTGATAGAGATGGAAGCAGTTTTTTTTTTTTAAATTCATTTTTATTTTTAATTCCACTTAGAACTAACGTACATGCTAGACAAAAATTATTGAAAATCTAGCCTACTTATCTACTAACTTAACTAACTTCCTGGTCCTCTGCGGATACCCTAAATTAAATAATAACAACTTAAAAACGAATGCCTTTCGGTCTAAAATCTTATTTACTTATTTTATCATATATTTATCTTTTTTTCTTGACCAAGAAACATTTTTTTTAAAAAACTTTTTTTCGTGTATTTTTTTTTATTTTTATTCAAACTTACTTACTAATTAAAACTACTTATGAACTAACTAAAACTACTTAGAAACTAATTACAACTACCTAAAAAATAACTTAAAAACTAGAACAGCCACAGCAAGCATTTTGTATTTTTTTTTGTGCCACCACGACTGTTTTTACTAACTAACCTTAAAACCTTAAAATTACGTAAGTCGGCCATACTTCACTACAAAAGTCAACTATCTATAACTAGTCTTGCAGCCACCACAACAGGTTCTCCTGTTGCAACCTACTCCGACGGTCCCAATCGGACACACTCCTGCTGAACCGCAGGCACTCTCCTCCGCCCTGAGCGACTACGTCTCGGTCGTACAGGAGCCGCCTATCCACAGTTCGTCGGAAGACGTGGTAGATTAGCGGAACCGCCGATCTGTCCTGTATCAGCCCTCGACTATCCAAAAATAGGAAAGCTTCAGGCGGAATAAAGTCGCTTGAACGCGCACTTTCAAAATATTCATCATTGGGGTAGAAGGCCCCAAAGATGAGACTATTGCTCGAGGTCATCGCTCTTGCAGCGTGAAACCGAATGAGATTCACCGGAAAATTGTCTATCCTGTTTATGTTGGCTCCGTTGTATAGGACCTGGTTGGAATAGTATTTTGTGTAGTCAGATACTGGTGTTCTGTGAAGACCAAGGCAGCTTCTCAAACACTGCCTCTCAAACACCCGTATCTTTTCCATTTGAAATGGGGCAACGTTGAACCACACCGGGCACCCATAGGCAATCATCGGTCTGGTAAGAGACATGTAGCAAATCACCTTCACCCTGCTGTCAAGACGGCTGCTATAAAACAATCGTCTTGTCAGGGCAAATGCTTCCCTTAGCTCTCGCCAGAGCAGCATCTACATGTCTTCCGAAATATAGATACTGATCCAGCCAGATGCCAAGGTACTTTACTACACTTTTACTCGCCAGTGGATGTCCGTTTGGTCCAACGATCACCAGCTTGCGCCAGTTCTTTCTCGTATCCCTAGAGGCCCTAGACAACGGTGTCCTAAACAGGATAGTTTCCGATTTCTGAAAGTTGATTTTCAACTTCCAGTCATCACAATATCTCTGGATCTTGTCGAAGTCCCGCTGCAAAAGAGTTCGGATGACCTCGACAGTAGGTGCTGTTCTGTACGCGATAAGATCGTCCGCATACGCAATTGCCTGAGTAAGACTACCTATCATATCGCTGGTGTAAATGCTGAAGAGAATCGGCGAGTTCACCGCTCCCTGTTGCAGACCATTTTTAATGAACAATTCGGTGGTAGAAGTTACATTGCCACTTTTGACAACAAACGTTCTACCAGTCAACATGTCATGAAGCATATAAAGTAGTGGTTTACTTATGCCAAGTCTGGTCAGATTTAGATAGAGGCCCTCTAACCATACGGTGTCGAAAACCTTCTCCAAATCAACCAGACATGCACCCGTGCACTGTTTTTTCGCTTTGTTCCATTGTATATCAGAGACGAGTTTGGAGGCGGCATGAATACAGTCATGTCCGGCCTTGAAACCAAACTGGTTCTCTGGTATAATATTGTTGTCCTCAGACTACTTGAACAGAGCCCGATTGAGAATCTTTTCGAATACCTTGCTGATACTCGGAAGGAGACTTATCGACCGGAAATTTGCCGGATTGGAGTTGTCCTTTCCCTTTTTCGGGAAAGGATGAACCACCGCCGTCTTCCAACGCACTGGATAATACGCGTTGTTGAACAGCGTGGCGTAAATGTCCACAGCTTCAGGGGGTAAGTGTCGCAGTACAATGTTGGATATACCATTGACTCCCGCTAACTTCTTTTTCTTTATGGAATCGAAGATGGTCTGGAGTTCCACCTTCGAAATTAACAGGGGACTAGACCCACTTCGCTCGGCGACTTTGGCGTTTGCCAAGTTTTCGTCATCGAACCGCGTGAAACCGCGGTTCTCAGATCGCCATTGCGTTATGTCATTTCTGAGGTAGAAGTGATGGAGCAGGGCATTGTTTTCCAGGATGCGGTTCGGGCGAATGCTATCATTCACCTTATACACTTCCTGAAAAACAGCCCCCACTGCCTCCACTTTCTCCTGATGATCTTCAATAATATAGAAATCGTCGTTGAAAGCAAAGCAGTGTTCACATGTGTATTTCATATCAGAAATTGTAAACAAAGTTGTAACATAAACTGAAATTGGGTTTTTGGAATATATGGTTACAAAAATGTTATGACTACAATTATTGTTTGGGTATATTTTGTATGCGAAATATTTTAACTTGAACAAAATAAAATGGACAATTGTACAACAATATTGTTTTACTGTCAATAATAAATAATAAAAGTTTTTTGTATGATTCTATTCGGTTTTTCTTCATTACAAGAAAATTTAAAGAAGGGAATTTTGTTCCAATTCTTTTGGGAAATTATTGGAAATGATATTTAAATAATATCCCATTACTCTTACTTGGGTTACAATTTTTACCCAAGAAGATATGTCAAAAATTGGCAGGTGGATAAAATTTAACCCCCATTTTAGCGTAATTGCCACACGACCTTAAATTGTAACAGATTTCAATGAAAACAATATAAGTGATACCATGCTAAACCGATAACTTGAAAAGTTTTATAAATAATGCTGTCTTAGTGGCCATTATCATCGCAAGTATGTACATAAAATTATCCATTCAAAGAGTAATCGTACGTGTAAACAGTGGACACGCATTTTTGTCGTTGTACATGCCACTCAGAATTGACAACGAAATGTATGATTGGAGTTTAACGACAAGGTTATAGTCTGCTCAGTTAAACCACTTGCCAAACTGGCGTAATTCTTAAAAATAACTTTTACTGGATAATGTGTACCCGGTATAGAATATTTGGCTTTTACCTTTGGCATATCAGTGTGTTTCTAAAAGTAAAAGTGCTGCCAAACGCGTCTATATTTCAAAGCCATATTGATCTTGTTTTGTTTATCTTTGTTTTAACCAAAAAGAACTTAAATTCATTTACAATTCCTTAAGCAAACATTGACACAAGGATATTCCATCTAATGCTTATTTGCGTTTAGTGCTGGCATAACCTAAGACGTAGATTCTTTATTGATTCATAAGTCAAAGTGTACCTATTCGAATTCACTTACATTGAAAATGCCAGTAGATCACCAACCAACACCACGAGCTTCTGACTGATCTCATTTCACAGTTAACGACCTTAGGCGCCATGCCAAATAATCACCACGATCATCTTACCTGCTATACTTAGCCAAGTGCTAACCTGCTAAAAGCTTTATCAACATCGAAATGGAAGTATCTAAAATAATCTCAGTGCCATTTGAATTGTTGGCAATCCACTGGTAATTTTCCTCAATTACATCCAATCAATTGCTGCACTTACCCGCAATCCAATATGTCATACTAATTCCTAAGTAAACGACACTCATTGCGGAAAATACCCAATTAAGGGAACAAATTGTCAAAATTTTTTGAACTTGTGTGAATTATCAAAAAAAAAAAAAAATTGTATTAGTGTCACTTAGCACATCCTGCCCTGCCGCGGCCGGTTCAATTCCGCCAACGTGTTTATCGGACGATTTTGTTTATTCTGTTTATTTTAAGTTTTGTTATAGCCCCGATTTTTATTTATTTTTTTTTTTTTGTTTTTACAGATTTACCAAAACCCGCTTTGATGAGATGTGATAACGCACAATGATGCTGAATATCAATCATTGTTCTAATAGCATAAATTCCAGTACAAATAAAAATTGCATCATCAGTAATAGAATGACCAATCACGGAACCCAATCCAAAGATGAAGTTGATTTTGTTGTTCGACCGCAGGCGTTCTTCGATCATGACAAGAAAGAAGAGTTGTCTCTTGTCGATGTCACACAAGTTCAGAAAAAAAGTGAAACTCAAAATGGAGTCAAGAAACCAGTGCTACCAAATAAAACAAACTTTAATAATAACAACGATGTGAAGGGCAATGTAAAGCCCTCGCTGTCAACTCTGGACAAGTTGTCGTTGTTCGCGTTTAGTAAGAAAATTAATAGTAAATCAAGTCCTACAGTTGTCACAAATAATGGGCTAAATTCAATAAATGATGCCAAATTACAAATGTCACTGATAGGTACTATGCCAAAAGATGCACAAAATAGCGGCAGCGGTGGTGGTGGTCAAAGACTGGTGAAGGGTGCCTCAATAGCTCGTCTCCTGGGCAACACTTATAACACAAGGAAATTTGAAAAGGAGCTGGCTGCCGCCACAGCTGGTGGTGGTGATGTGAAGACAAAGTTTAATACGTTTTCGGGCGGTAGGCGGAGAGGGAATGGCCCACATTTGGAGAGATTTAAGAAATGCTGTAAGGAGGATGAGGATCTACCGGATATTGGAAGTGCTTGCACTGGTACCGGCAATACTGGTGTACATATCGATAGCAAAGATGTGTCAGCACTTAATCTAGAGAATTTCCACGACAGCAACAAGGACTTAAGTGCGAAGGCTTTTCGAACAATTTCCCGCGGGCTGGGTAAATTGTGGTGGAAGAGGACGCACAGCGTAGATATAAGCATCCCAGATCCGGAATATAAAGTCTCTTATCTGGGCAATGTGCTCACTGGATGGGCGAAGGGTGAGTTTTTTTTTTTTCTTATTTATATTGCTTACATGAGTTTGGTAGAGATGGATGTCGTTAGTATTTATGTCGAGAAGGTTGTGATTCATAAAAAATTATTTTATATGAAGTTGCCATCTAGGACAAACCAGATGGACTACAACTGCGATGTATTTCTGAAGTTTCCAGACCATTTTATGTACCACACGCTTACGCGATATTTGATGTGGGCAACGCAGCTATTTTTGCTATTGGAAAGCCCTGTTCCGTACAAATAAAGATCTCTCTGATTTCTATAAGAGCAGACATGTACTCGATTTTTTTTTGACTGAATTGAATCCCCTTCGAAACATGCACGCATACTTCAAACACTCGTTGCAGGGACTTGATCCTTCATGGGATTTGATCGTTTCTGTTACTTTTCATTCAAGTTTAATCGATGTTTGATGTGGGCAACGCAGCTTGTTTCCTTACAGATCATACATACATTTCTGTTATTGAATTTTTGCTATTGGAAAGCGCTGTTCCGAACAAATAAAGATCTCTCGGATTTCTATAGGAGCAGTCATGTACCCGAACTTTAAAAAAAAAATCAGACTCAGTGGGTTATGACTACGCCTTGGTTCCTAATGAGCCTGTTGGGACTGACGACGCTTTCCTAGTAGTAAAACCGTCTTTTTTTTATGGTTCGCCAATGGATGTGTAATATTTGAAAGATACTAACATACCCCGGGCTACTAGCATGCACGATTCACAAACCTTAGTGTCCGATCTAAGGAATGCACCTACATATTAAACCACACCCTGCACAATTTAACCACTTTCTTCCGGGAACATGATATCTGTTGGTAGCATTCCGACACATATATTATCATCTGACACCGTCCGAAAACCACAGCATTTTCTCAGCATAAAACGCATTTTTACGGATCTTATCCTTCTTTTGTAAGACTCGTCAATAACTTAGCCCATATGGGTGTCGCATACATTAGATCCTTCTTACTTTTACGATTTCCCGACTATGCGACTTTTATTGGAAACTCTTCGGTGATTCCGTACATATTCATGGTCATCTGTACTGGTGCTCTTCGTTGTATAGGGCTACCGAAATCAGACATCTGTTATGTCTATCTTTTTCGAAATGCACCAACACCGAATGCAAATCCTTTAATGAATCATTTTATTTTTCCGTTGTAATCCTGATGTTTTAGATGACTCACCCGAGATAAAACATCACTGGTCATCATACAACCACTTAAATTTTTCTCAGTCTGAAATTCTCCCTCTGAAATTTTCCTCAGCTGTCTCAGCTAAGATTTTTGAAGTGAAACTCATTTTTGACGTTGTGAATTGGATTTTATGAAACGAAAAAGTGTAACGAAAAAGAGGCAACTAACGGGTGTTTCTTTAGGGGCATAGGACTTTAAGTTGGCAACACTATTTTAACTGACTTATTGGATACATCAGTAAACAAAATTGCCGTATTTAGAGAGACGATAATCCTCAAGTGTATGTTAAGACACCGTTACATCCACAAAAATGGGTTGGTGGAATAATTGGTCCATACTTCTTTAAAACGTTGCTGTCCAAAACGTTCCAGTCAATGGTAACCGCTATAGAGCCATGATTACTGACTTTTGCGTTCATCAATTGAACAACCATGATGTGCAGGAGCTGTGGTTTCAAAAAACGTTCGGTGAGCGCATAATTTCGCGTTTTGGTCCTGTGAATTGACCTCCAAAATCGTGCGATTTAACGCCGCTTAATTTTTTTCTGTGGGGATATGTTAAGTCGGTAGTCTACGCCGATAAGCCCGAAACGATTGACCCCTTGGACAATATTCGCCGCGTTATTGCCGATATACGGCCACAAATAGTTGTCATATTCCAGAAATCATGTTTAAATTATAATTCCAGAAGATTATCTTTCGAATGAAGCAAATTCATGTCAATTTAAAAAAAAATAATCTTTGTTTTATTTCATTGCTAAGTTCTATAGCTCTAAAAAAAAAACACCATTTATAAATGTAGTTATTTATAGGGTTTAGGCTGTAAGAGAATGAGATAAAACGTGTTCTATATAGTTTCCCTATCCTTCGTCTCCTTTTTGTGCTATGTTTCGTAGCTTCACCACTAATCTAAGGTCGTATACGGTTGACTTCTACCGCTTGTGAACTCACACCAGCGATATAATTTTTGTCAAAACTGCAGTTTTCTTAATTCGCAGCTTATAATAATGATGAATTCCCTTCATGATTCGTGCTCTAGCTACTCTTTTAGCAAAAAGGGTGAAAAGAAAATGGTTTCAGCAAATTGCAGAAAATCTTCTGTTTGAGGAACCGTTTTCATCTTATCATCATTTCAGAGGGATTCGTAAGTGGAACGCGACTATTGATCTTATTTATTCATTTCGTCTGCCCTAATTTTTTTAAAATCTTTTGGAGTATTTGAGTACCTATCGATTGAAGTATCGGGGTTAGTTCTCGGCTTTAAAATTAATAGCGGACAAACCCCTTCATTTATTCCTTAACAATGTAGTTACAACCCATTATATTATTATTACAGATCTGAATTTGCTCTTTATGATTCATAGTCCCGACCTATGAATATTTTAGGTGCCATTTACAATGAGCTATCTTTGAGCAGTGTTAACGAATAAAGACGAACGTATTTTCTTAGCTTTTCAACTTTTTGGGACAGCTATTTGTTTAAGATCGTTGCGTACTTGTTCAATTTTGTTTTGATTTACCTTGGCGTTAACATTGTTTGTATCAGTGGCAGAAGAGAATCTATATCCCAATAAAAACACTTTTTCATCATTGCATGGATTTGGGCGCACCTGTTTTTGGTTATGATTATCTAGATAAAAACACGTAATCTATTGTATATAGTTAAATCATTGCTTTTTGCATAGCAATATCAGATATATAAAACAGCCAACAAAACGAATACACTCAAGAAAAAAAACAAACACTTTAAATAATTTATAAAAGTTCGTCGCGAGTTGACTTCTCAACTCGACTCACCGGATTAATTATTTTGACATCGAATACAAATTCGACTCAATTATCCAGTTCAAATACTAATCAGCAAAGGTATCCATTTTAATTACACCCTTCTGCGTTTAAAGTAATTTAAAGTGTTAATGTTACCCACTTTTATGATAAAAATTGGACCCAATTCACGCGACAAAAACAAAACACGCTTATGGTGTCATAATACATAATCTGATTGCGATTATGTCGTGCTTAAAAAACAAACACCTACCTACTTTCGTGCAACTAACAAGTTTGCAAATAAGAAAATAAAACTGCTATTATCACATAGCAAAACGTTTTAAAAATAATCTCTTACACAGTTTGTTAAAAATTCCATTAACACAATTTATCAAATTTATTTGAATTGATTATAATTTATTCGTTCTTTGATTTGTATCAGTGTTCCTAATACTAAAATACGCATAAAAACCTGCCATGCAAGTTTTTTACGCCGGAATAATAATTTATCAGGCTATACTACTGCTAATGTACCCTGCTACAACAAACTGGATATTATAATTTCAAAGAAAAAATATTAAATATTCTGTAAGCAAAAGCAAAATGCTGAACGTTCTATGTTGTTAAACTCAAGCCACGGCTAATTTATGCTGATTTTCAGGTTAATTGAGTTTCGATTAGAATAAGAACTAAAATGAAAGATTCATCTGAATGTATTCTGTTAGAATGGCGCACAAAGTGTTGCGCGAAATGAATTGTATATCGATGTCGGTAAGGAAGTGCAATATTGGTATCACATCAATTATTGATAATTACAAAGGTTAATTGTGCAAGCAATAGGGTGTTAAGTGAATGCTGATTAAGGGAAACAAGTTGTTTCCGTGATGAAATCCTGTCACTTTGTAAAAAACTTTTTTTTTTTTGTAAATGTCAAACAAGATTATCAGCTACGTGATCAAATTCTTTAAGTTAGAGATGATGATGAATGAAAGGGTCACGAACCTGTTAGGGGACGATAAAAAAAAACTCTAGTGAATTTACGGAGTGATATCATAAACTTATACAGGTTCTGAGAACAATATCAAATCATGAATAATGTGATAATCACATCGTGCATTGAAAAGGCATTTCGAAGAGAATCTATGTATTTAGAGTTTGTTGCCTCCCTTTTGTTATATCTGTCATGAGTCAGTCTTTTAATGTGTCTAGAGGGAATTTATAATAAGTTTGACTACCTCGAAGAGCAAATCTTATTTTTATACCCTTTCCCATAGGGGGTATATTAGTTATGGTACATAGTTTGTAACATGGAGCAATCATTTAGCTAGATATACCTCAAAGTATATGGATCGACTCAGAATCGTTAGCTGAGTCGATTAAGCCATGTATGTCTGTCCGTCCGTCCCTCGTCTATCTGTTCGTCACCGATTTCTTGGCATTAAATTTTGAGCTAGGTTTTTGAAATTTGGTACATAGGATCCTTGTCCTTGCTACCAGAACAAGTTTAAAAGTCTGAACAATTTGTTGTCACAATGTCATTTTTTTTTATTACACTATCAGATCTGTGTCGTAGCGAGCTTAATACAAGCGCATCTACGAGCAGAGATTTGCCGCAGCATATAAAATGCATCCACAGGCTCATCATTTAGTGCATTTGTTAGTGGGACATAACAAAACACTGAAGTTAGTTTGACGTCATTAACAAAATCAAAAGACGATGAAATTAAACTTTATTTTTGTATTATTAACAAAACAAAAAAAAATAAACATACACTTATTACGACTCTAGAATGCAATTACGTGTTTTTTTAAACTACTTTTACTAACATGCAGTTCAACTACATCGCTATTTTTATTGTAAACTCTACTCATGCGACTTATAGCCTCATGCATACCATAGTTGTATTTATGATTAGGTATATGTAAAATATTTAGTCTACGAAGGTTATAGGAACCTCCACGGGTATTAAAACCAATAGCACTTAAAAGATCAGGACCATCTATTCGTCCTGATAATATTTGGTGTAAGAAGACCATGTCATTGTTAAGTCTACGTTGAGACAAAGGAAACAACTGCAGCAGTTTAATTCGACACCTATACGGAGGCAAATTGTGTACATCATCCCATGGAAGTCCTCTCAAAGCAAATCTTATAAATTTACGTTGGACTGCCTCAATTCTATTTGAATGAACGACATAGAAGGGTGTCCACACCTGTGAGGCATACTCCAAGTGAGGGCGAACTAGACAATTATATAACGAAAGGGTGATATAAGGATCATTGAACTCTTTTGACCACCTTTTTGTAAATCCCAACATAGAGTTGGATTTATTCACAATAACGTTTATGTGTTTATTAAACTCCAATTTAGGATCAAAATAAACACCAAGATCTTTAAAACTGTCTATACGACAGAGAGTGTGCCCCGACAGAGTATAACTAAAATTGGACGGAATACGTTTTCGTGAAAATGACATATGCTGGCACTTAGTGGGGTTCAGATTCAAACCGTTTTATTTAAATCAGTTTGAAGTGAAAGCGAATCGCTTAGATCTCCTACACATTTGAAAATTTTCATGTCATCAGCATATATCAGTATTTTGCTCTCTCGAATACAAGCTTTTGCATCGTTAATAGCAAGAATAAATAAGATAGGGCCTAAATGACTACCTTGGGGTACTCCAGATTGGGCAACAAAAGGGTTGGATTTAGAGCCTCTAAATTTTACCTGATAAGTTCTTAGTGAGAGATATGATTGAACCCAATTTATGAAACCTGGAGGGAAACCATAAGCCTTAAGTTTAAAAATTATGATGTTATGTGATAACTGGTCAAAAGCTTTGGAAAAGTCAGTGTATATACAATCGACCTCTTATTTATTTTCCAACCTATTGGAACAATGATGCATAAAAGTTAAGAGATTTGTGACAGTGGATCGATTTTTTACAAAGCTATGCTGCTCTTTACAGATAATGTTTCGACACAGGAATACCAATTTATCACATTTATGTATTTAATCCACATTGTATTTTTTAATTTTACAGATATGATGGCATAGGGTTTTCAACGATACGCACGTTTGATGCGTAAATCTATTTTTTTAGTACTAGCGTTACGTTATCTTGGGCAATAGCCCATCACAAATTTTAAAATTCATGAACTTGTTTAACCAACAAAACAGATTTTCTTCTGATTTATTTATACCAATATCTCAACCTGGAATTGACCTATGCGTCATTAATGAGTTCCACGATCAAGCTGTTGACGTAATCTGCAAGATACAACCGCAACTTGCCAACTTGTCTATTGCGCTGTCAATAGAGAGACATGATGATTTCATATGCACGTGTTGTTCATATAAATAAACTTACACGGTTTTTCACTGGTTTTCATTACTAATTACCAAGTAATGTCAAATTGTGAATTGAACAGCAGAAACGATATAACATTAGGCGTGTTCCATCTACATATCGCTCAGAGATTTTTCTTCGCTGCTTCACTTGAGATTTTTTATTTAGTGGAACATAATTTTCAGCAGAGATGAGCTTTTTCTGTCAAAAAACAGTTTCCTTACTTCGCAGCATATAATAATGATGGATTTCCTGCATGAGACATATAAAATAACCAGTTATTCTCTTGTAGTAGAAAGGGTGAGGAGAATCGACAAAAATATTGTCGCTGCGTTTTGCAGAAAATCTCCGTTTTTTCAAGTTAGGAGTCTTATTTGAATTACGGAAATCTAGGACGGATCCATAAGTGGAACAACATATTGTTATGAATGAAAAGAGGTGGTATTTGATAAAGACCTGGTTAATGATTTGAATAGCAAAAAGCGAACAAACCTGACCGGACTTAGCCTAGGTTGACAATCTTAAACAAAGCCTTTCTGTGGTGTGAATGATTTACTTATGACACTATACTAATAGTTCTTTGAACTCAAAAGCCTTTATAATCTTATTGACTTCATTGATGTTCTTTTAATCATTAATGGAGTAATTCGGAATCCAGTTTGCTTCCGATCAACATCAAAAAACAGTAAATTGATACACCTAACCATATCAGTAGCATTACAGTGAAGTAAAGGGGCCGATCCAGTAAAGAGTTGGCTAAGTATACGTTGACGTTAAAGTATTTGACGCAGTATCTTAATGACATAAAGTTATTTTAAGTGGTACTAAAGTATGCCTTTATGCAAATAGAGACATCAATGAATGAATGGTTGTTATTCATCAAAAGTTACAGCACAGAAGGTTTGCACAAAAGACCTCCTTCACAACCGCCTTAATATACGTTTTTTGCCCGAAACTCGACAAGACAATATTCACAAGATATTAGATAAGTCTGGACCCTGTTTTTGAAAGCGGCCTATTTTTCGTTATCGATAAATAGATTCATAGCAATCGACCACTTGTTAAACAAGGTTATCGGGAGCATTCTGCTTATAAAATGCAATCCAGAAGCAACATTTTGTTTGGAGATTCGCCCGAATGTTTTTCGATGACAATTTTGCAAAGCTTCAAAAACTCATTTTTGACCAATTAAAAACCCAATAAGTCAAGTCATACGTCATTGTTTCCAATGTTCATATTCATAATCTGCGTTTTTATGTTATTATTTCAGGAGATGGTTGCGTTGAAAAGCAACTGAACACACTCTGGCGCAACTACACACAGAACAACAAACCCGACATGATAATGCGAGTGAAAGTTTGTGCATCTGGACTGAAGGCAACAACAAGGCAACACGGCTTGACCGAATACTGGTCAAATCGGATAACGCATTGTTGTGCTCCGAAGAATTTCCCACGAGTATTTTGCTGGATCTACAGGCACGAGGGCAGGAAACTTAAACACGAATTACGATGTCATGCGATTTTGTGCAGCAAAGAAAAAGTTGTTCAAGAGATTTGCAGCACTCTAAAGGTCAGTTAGTTAAACAAACAAATACATGAAAAATGGCGCCTAATGCTAACCCATTTTTGTTATTTTTTATTTTTAGGAAAACCTAGAACGTGCTCTACGAGAATTTAAGCGCGAGAAAATTCTCAAACAGAATGCACGATTGAGTCTAGCGAATGCAGCCTATGATAATCCCAGTCTGCCGCGCAGAAAAATCCTCCTATCGGTAGGTGGAAATAACTATCGACCGCCATTGGAGCGATCAAAGTCAGCACCAAAACTTATGGCAATTGAAGAGGCAATCGGTGAGGAGGATGGCGAAGAGGCAGAAGAAACCAATGAACCCGAAATGAGAGCTTGTTGTCAAAAGGATTCGCTGTATCCAGCCATGACTTTAGGAAGGCGAAGGTGCAGACGAGGTCATTCAATAAGGCGGACAGGAAAAGCTAGACCAGACTTTTGCGGAGCATTTAACAATAGCAACAGCAGTAGCAGTGTTAGTGGATGCTGTAATACCAAAGAATGTAATAAGAACGAGACAAAACCGACAGAAGCGCCAGCGGACGATAGTAAGAAGTCAGCGGAATCCGGCTCTGATGAGGATGATTTCGAGAAGCTGCTGATTTTCAACAATTACGACACAGATTCTCCCCTGGCTGGAGAGTTGTTACCCTATTTTGACATGCAAATGCACAAGACCAACAGTTTGACTGACTTACCAGGTCATTGCGATGGCGAAGAGGAGGAGCAAGACGTGGTCGAAGAACACCCACATCCAGATTTTGAGCCGTCAGCTGATCAACTCGAGGTGGAAAGTCCCTGTGAGATGACCATCGCAGGATTGTGCAGCGATGATGAGGAAGAACTCCTTGCAGATGATTTGTTTTTTAGGCAAGCCAGCATCTTAAACATGCTCCATCGGAATTCCATGCGAAAAATGACAAATCTCTCGATGAGCAGTGAGGAGAGTTCTTTGGAGAATCAAGGATCCACAGGCAGCCATCAGATGACATCGAATCGCAAGCAACTCTCAATTGACAGCGATGAGGGTTCCATATCCAGTGGCTGTGAAACAGCAAGCACAGTAACAGCGAATGTTGATGACATGTCGCTTAAGTTTCGTCAACGAACTCCAACCATAGGTCATTCCCCTGTCGAAGGAGAAGAAAAATCTGCGACATCAAGCATGGATGAAAATTGCCAAAGAAATTCAAGTGACGTGCTCTTCTGCAGTCGGAGTTCCATATCGCTAAAGCTTCCATCACCAAATTCCCCCTTCAAAGGGAGTATTCGCCGCAAAAAGCAACCAACCAACGGTGATTGCTCCGATTCCGAATGCAGTGATGAATCTGGGTATGTGGAGTATCAGGATGTGAAAACAACGAACAGCAGTAGTCAGCGGGCGAGCACAAGTACCGCCGTGTAATTCATTTTATCTCCGGATGATATTGATACTTTTTGACAAAATCAAACAATTTTTTTTTTAACTTTTATGTGTATTTATTTTTTTGAGCACAACTGTTTGTGCGTCTTAACGATGATAATTATGTATGTATAGTCAGTAAGTTGTATTGTTTTATTGTCGATTGTCTATTGTATTTTATGTTGTTCTATGCTTTATCGTTCTTCATCCAAGACTTTAATAAAACACAAAAAAAGACAATGTTATAGGATTTATTAGAGTTTAGAGAAAATAATTGTATTAAACAAATTAGTGTGAAATGTTTTATTATTGTTGGATTGTATTGTTTTTTTTAATATTATTATTTGTGAAATTTAACATTTAAACGAATTATTGAAATTAAGATTTTTGAAAATTATATTCCGTGTTGGTGTTTTTTTTTTGCACTGACTGTCTGGTGTACTGAATCGTTTCACATATCATAGCGGCTGCAACAAAGACGAATTATTGAAGTATTTTTGTGGATATATGGAGTAACTACGACTCAGTTTGTAAATAATTAGACAGCGGCCGGCTGTATACTATACCTTATCAGTAGATGGGGTAGCCATGTTTTACTTTATGTAGTATTGTGTAGTCTTAGCGGTATGAAATTACAGCGGGGATTGAATGTGTCCTTTCTTTTATAATCTCTTCATACGGCAGCGGACATGTTTTCAAGATGGATTCAATGGTAGCACCTATTGTTTTTGGTTTGGAAAAGGAAATATCCTGTGGCTCCAATACATAAAACGAAACGAGCGACAAGTAAATGATACAGAAGTAAACGATAGTCACGACAAAGTGCAATTGTGTAAAACGAGAAATCACTTGCAAACAATATTTATGACAGCTTAACGATAACGAAACGTATAGCCAAATGTCAGTCGTAAGAAATTACGAGTATATTAAAACACAAAACGATACTCTTATTACGTAATCGTATTTCAACGATAGCGAAGTGATTTCGGTAAGCAGGTAACTTAGGACGTACAAGGGTTAGTAAGCCCTCTTTAACAGATATGGTGGGGGTGAGCATTAAGGTGAAAAGCCAGTATACAGTTCCGTAGTGGATGATGACGCCAAACCTCCGATCCGTGCGTCGGTTAGGTTGTGTCCAGGATGGAGGTTGTGTTGATGAGAAACATTCATCACAGCCGAAAACGACATAGATTTAAGAGAGATAATGGCCTATAAAATGTATCCCTTCAAAATAAATCCGGACTCCTGACAACTACGGACAAAAATTGACAAGTATGCTCATGGACACTGTACAATCCCTGTGCTACAATTAAAAACTTGAATTTCGTGCGATTCGAGAAATACGATGATTAGGTTTAGGACTTCAGGGGCCCTACCCTGTATTTCGATTCGAAAGTTAAAATCATTCGGAAGTGTTTTTCGAATCGAATTTGAATTGGCACTGTGTACTACTTTCGAAACGAATAAAAATGCTACCAAATAAATATTTCCAACTTTCGGACATTTTGTTCGAGAGTCGCGATACTCATACATATCTACTCGGACATTTTTTTTCGAGAGTCGCGATACTAATATGAGAATTGTCAAAAAACAATTGTAAACAAAGTGAAATTAAAGATTATTGACGATCGTTCCAAAAAATTGCATAAACCATTAAATTTGATAATGGACTCAGTAGCACTGTGGTTGGATAGAAAGAAGAATTCAAAAGAAGCGTTCATGTATGTTTTGAACAGCATACGTGATAATTTTGCCACCGCAATAAGATCAACATCCATTCCAATAATTATAAAGTAAGGAGCAACGCTAAAATTCCTGGGTCAAGGCGGCTACCAACACCAAATTGGTCAAGACCGACACATTTGTGTAGCACAGCAGACAATGTCAAGTTGCATTGCAGAAGTTTGTAGTGCCATTGAAAGTTAGTTGAGCCCAAAACACTTAAAACACTTAATGGCGTTTTCCATTGGAAAAAAAAATATTTTTTTTTAAATCTGAATACGTCACAAGACCGGTTTTGACAGTTGTTGTGTTCCATTGGGCAAAAAAATTGATATTTTTTTATCTTAGATCAATTTTGCAAATCTGTATTTTTCGGCAGATCTACCAATACCAATACAAATGATAGCTGTCAGTTCGACTAGAGTGACTTTCATTTTGATTTATTACTTCGGCTGTGAAAAACAAGCAAGAGTGCTTTGCGTTTAGATTCATTAATGGATATAAATATAGAAAATAAAGTTATACGTGAAACGTGAACTATTAAGTTCAGCGAGTATTCGGAATATTGAAAGGACGATTTCGTTGCCTCCTTGCAGCAAGGGAACTTCATTATGCTCCTGAAAAAGTCGTTCAAATTTTAAACGTAAATATATGTTTAATACATAATGTTGAGACCCCTACAAACATTCCAACCGAAACGCAGAAGAAGATACTTCATTATAACTATGATACTTGTTGATAACTATGACGTTTCGAAAGCCAATCACTTTTCAAACATTGCAAAGAAGATTAGGGATCAGATTAAAAACTAATTTAATAACATAAAATCTACCAAGATCTCAAATTGATTTTGCTTCGTGCTCACGTTTTTGTTAGAATTCCTTAAAATGCCAATTTAAGGACAGAAAGTAATTATTTATGTTATATACATCATTGAACTTTATTCCTTTTCTGTTAGCACTGAAAAATTAAATAAATAACTTAAATTTTACGACAAACACAACTTCTCCGCAATGAAAATCGTCAACGAATGAAAAATCCGAGATTCGAACGAGTTTGACATAACGAATCGAGTTGCCAAGTGCTGAAATTCCGATTTTCGAGTATAAAAAAATTGCCATTCCGAATTTCGAATTGCTGAGTGCCGATTTTCCGTTTCCGAATGATTTAACTTTCGAATCGAAATACAGGGTAGGGCCCCAGGAGTGTAGAAAATTAATACTTGCGAGATTAATTACAGCTGGGGCAAAGACTAAATGCTGATTTGTTAGGTAGAGCCGACTAAGCTCAAGAGTCATTGGCGCAAATTTATAGTCAATCGATGTTTAAGCGTTTATCTCCACACTAGTTATGAGGTACTTAAAAGCTTGCTTTAACATATTTTCAATAATAGAGACTTTTTTAACGTGGCGCTAATTAGTGTATGCTAATGGACATTCCTCTAAGAACTCTAAATCAAACTCACCTAAAAAGTGACATAACGCTAACTCTTTATTAAATATTTAAAGTGATGTTTCGGTCGCTTTAACTTTTATGCAGAGTAACAACGCTAAAGTACACTTTTTGACGATTATAATTACCAAAACGCGTTAGTACGCGATTAAATAAGTTTAAAGTGTACTTTAACCGACTATAAATTTGCGCCATTAACTTTAAGCCGTTTAGTGATCTGACCGTGATTATCATCAGGCAAATGTTTACAATTTATGTAAGCCACACGTCCTTACCGACGATTTTTGTGACTCTATCGAACCGGTTAGCATACATCTAAAGAAGCAAACATTGACTGACCATTTCCTCGCCAAATTCAAAGGACGCCTGCCCAACGAGGAGGAACTCCTTAATGAACAGAAGATATCCGAAGGCTAAAAAGAACAACTGAGTGAGAGACTTGCCACGAAGTTCAACGAAGATGCAGTATCGTATATTTACGCGTATCCTTCCAGCTTAATACTACGTTTTCACTGGGGTTCAAATGAGATTATTTCCAATTTCACCAAAAAGGTGTTCTCACTAAGTTTTCGAATTACGTTTGACAACTGGCGTTTGAAAACAAAAGAACCGGGATATGCAAAGACTTCGGTTCCGGATTCAAATGTTATCGACTCTGAAATTAAAATGGAAAAATCCAAGGAGGTTCTGGACGAAATAATAGCAGCAAATACAGAGCAATAAATGTACCATCAATTGTTGTATAAATAGCAAGATGAAAAAATACATTTTTCGGAAGAAAGTTTTCAATGTTTACATTTTTACAATCAACCCTTCCTTTTTTTGTCATATGAATCCCATCCAATTTGACATTTTAGCTGTTCCATTCCAATGAAAAAAGGTATGTTCGTTTGTTTGACCTCGTATTTTTTCATATTAGAAACCACATTTCCCACAAATGTGATGGCATTATCACATTACGGAAATTTGATTTTGTGTGGGAAATTTTATCGTATCGCAAAATTTATTGCCGAACTTAGAGAAAATGCCGATTTTGCCAAAAAAAATCATCTTTTCAGATGAAGCTCATTTTGATCTTGGCGGGTATGTAAATAAGCAAAATTGTCGCATTTGGGGCACAGAAAACCCGCACGCATACATTGAAAAGCCGATACACCCAAAACGAGTCACTGTTTGGTGCGGATTTTGGTCCAGAGGCATAATTGGGCCATTTTTCTTCGAAAATGAGCAAGGAGTGGCCGTTACAGTCAATGGCGATCGTTATCGGGCCATGTTGAACGAATTTTTGTTCACGAAAATTGAAGAGGAGGATATTGGCAACATTTGGTTTCAACAGCACGGCGCTACGTGCCACACAGACGAAGCTACACTCGATGTTTTGCGCCCTGTTTTTTGAAGATCGCATTATCAGCCGCAGAGCTGATGTCGTTTGGCCACCTCGGAGCTGCGATTTGACACCGTTGGACTATTATTTGTGGGGTGCCGTAAAAGATAAGTGTTACTCCGCCAAGCCAGAGACAATTGACGCTTTAAAGGACAATATTCGTGAAGCCATTGGTGAAATACAGCTGCACACAATCGATAATGTGCTTAAAAATTGGACCGATCGTGTAGACTACTGCATGGCCAGCCGAGGCAGCCATTTGAATGAAATGAAATTATTTTCCATTATTAACCGGAAAGATTGTACTTTCAAATAAAAAAAGAAATTTGAGAAAATATTCAGTAGTTTTTTTTATAGCATTTTCAAAAAAAGTTATTTGGCGGACCCTTTAGTACGACAAGCAGAAAAGCGAAGCAATTATTAGGCACTTTCGAATGAAATACTTTTTGTTTAAAATTCGGCTCTCAATCCGATCTGTCTTAATCTGTAAACGTCTGAAAAGTTCATAAACAATCTGATCGGTTCTTACAGCGTTACCAGATAAATTTTTTTAAACCTGCTAAAGCTAAGAAGAAAAACTGCAAAACCTGCTAGACACAAATGTAAAAAAATGCTAAAAAAACTGCGACCGATTTTTCCTTTTTTTTAGTTCAAAAAATACATATACAGTTACATTTGTTATTATTTAAGATATATATAAAAATGGATCTTGGTTTGTTCGGATGCTTAAAACTCGAAAACGACTGGACCAAATTGGATACTTCCTTCTGCGGATTTGTTCGTAATTGCTCCGCGAAGGTTTAGGAAAAAAGAAAAATTGAAAAATTCTCAACAGGTGGCGCTGTAGGCGGTCATTCCATTTGATAGCACAGTAATAATAAATAAATAAATAATTTATATGGCAAAACAACGTTTGACGGGCCAGCTTGTTTAAGATGATAATCGATAAAAGATGATAATTTTTATATTTAAATATGTACAAAGTTATTAAATTAAATCGGCTGGAATCTTTATAAGCAATCTTTGAATTTATTAAAGTTACCATTTTATTTGTGGGAACAATGTTATAACAGCCTTCACCTTAAGAAACCCCCTGCTTTACTTGCAAAGCAACATTTTCGTAAATGAAGCGATAACGGTTTTTAGTTTTAAACGATTTTACCTGCGAAAATATTGTTTCACAGGCAGTATTAGATGTCGGTAAGCATAAATATTGCAAATTAAGTTATTGTTGGATACTTATTGTTGTTCTATAATTTGAATGACGAAACCATGTAGCGATACTCGATAGCCATCTATTGTCTTAGTGACGCAAAATCCTATGCTGTTCTGTTTCAAAAAACTCTTAAATTATAAAAATTCTCGTTGTCTTTTACTACTTTGAGAAAAGTATGATTAGACATCTTTGACCAATTGCTCAATGGATCTTGGCAATTTCTTACTGGCATGACTGACAGCTAGAGCAACCGAGTGACATATGCATTTAATGCACACAATTTGGATTGAGTGTCGTTGTCCAAACAATGCATATGTAAATAATATAATAACTTTCTGCACCCTTTCCTTTTGGAAATGCTACGCAGTTACGTCAATAGGTATCCACCACACCGACACTACCCATAAACAGCTGTGTTTACTTTGTTTGCTTTCTGACCCTAACTCTGCGTTTTTGCATTTCTCCTTTGGGATAATTTTTCGTGTATTCGAGTTTACTGTCGCCCGCACAATTAAAAACATGTATAAATTTTTGTTTGTTTGAAAACTTCTGAAAACTGCTAAAATTTAAGAAAATGCTAAAAAAAACTGCTGCAGGTCATTTTCATGATCAAAAACTGCTAAAATCGCAGGAAACAGCTAAATCTGGTTACGCTGGGTTCTTATTCATGTGATTTAAGGGCAACCAAGTTAACTAACGACCGAATATTTACGATCGGCAGATTCTTAAAAAAATCACCTATCACCACCTACTTTACCATCAAGAATTTATAGAAACGCGCTATTACGAAACGGAGCGGAGTGATTTATAAATGGTACGTATACGCCACAGTAAGGTGCTTAATTTTTGATTAATTTCGTTATCAATTGTTCAAAAATTCTGCCTGCGCTTTTAAATTATTTGTTTACATGTCCGCACTTACGTTATTGAGCGTGATGGTCTAAAATATCTTCAACATCTACAGACCTTGTAAGTCCATAATTGTACAAAACTAAGTTATTAGGTTGTACCACATGAAATGTCGGATTTTATTGTAAAAAAAATTAAAAGTCAATATTTCTTTGTTATAAAATTTTATTTTGTCAAAATATGCACCATTGACATCTATAACCATTTTCCACCGTGATTCAAGGTCCATTATTCTTTTTTTTTATAGAAGGCTTGGTTTTGTTACGTAAACAAGTTTTCAAAGGCTTCTATGACTTCTGCTCGGTTTCGGAAGAACACATTTTGCCGACAAAATGACTCCAGACTGCGGAAAAGGTGATAATCCGTTAGAGAAATAGCAGGAAAGTACGATGGATGCGAAAGAATTTCGAATCCCAACTGTAGATGCTTTTGCATCATTAGGTGTGATTAAGGGGTCTAGCATTGTCATGCAACAGGATGGGAGTATCCCCCATGAAAACAAGTGAAATTGGCTTAAAAGCAGCTTGCGTTGGCAAATAGGCGCCAACGCAGGCTGCTTTTAAGCCAATTTCACTTATTTTCATGGGGGATACTCCCATGTTGTGTGCACCGTTTTTGTTGGGTCTGCATCCACCATTTATTGTATAATGGCGTCATCAATTACCGTTTTTCTACTCAGTGCGCGGTTCATTATCGAGGTTTAGATGTCCCGAACAAATCTTACCAAACCATGTACCAGTTGTTCACTCGAAAGCTTCTAATTGAGAACTAAGTGAAAAATGTGACATTTCATGTGGTACAACCTTACATATATATATTTTGAAAATATTTACAAAATTTATTGTCCTTCGTCATTTGAATTAACACATATTTTTAACAAACAGAATTAAAGGCATTAGATCCACGCGCTTGTAGAAGGCTGCAAACGACGCCTTTGAAATTCGAAAGAGAACTATCCTGTAGATGTTGATCGAATTTCTGAAAGAGAAAAAAAAATATTATTAAATTTCTTATGTAGGTAAATTCAAATTTATGAAGATACCAATTTTTACTAATAAGCCAAAAGTAAGGTAATATTATCAAAATTGGCTAAAGACTTAGATTTAAAGACTAAAAATTACTTACCCCATCGTAGACAATTGTTGGAACAAAGGTTGGTGAATAGAGTTGTGTTATCTTTTCTGCATCCAATTGCAAAAGAGTTCCCAACTCAGAACTCATACATTCATTGATGTCAGCGGACAGACCCACTGAGTCAGCACAATATTGAATGGAAGACTTATAATTGGCTGTCATTTGGCAAACGGAGAACTTCACTTGGGTTTCTTGATGAGTAGTTTGTTGTAGGACACACGATTGCATGCGGTTGCCCTCACATTCAGCTGGGCCATGCTGACAGAAGAATTTAGCTCCATCGTAAGTACTCTGTAAGGATTCATGTTTGGTGGTTGAAAATAAATACTAAGTAATAAGATAAATATAACTCTATCACTCTTAACATTAGCTTAGCTCTACTTCCGTATATGGAACGTGAATACTTAACCGAAAAACCAGAGATTTTTCAATTTAATGAGTCATCTCCTTACCTTTTTTAACGGTTCACGTACTCAAACAGTACTAAAAACATCTTATATAAAAAAACACAGCAACTAAATGCACTCCAGAAATAGCTGTCAGTAAACTGGCACTTGGTAGCTGACAGAAAAAATCGTTTGTTTTGACATTTATTTGAAAGCAAACGAATTGGTAACTTTTCCTTATTTTACTCAACAGCGTTCCCGTAGTTTTTGTAAATTTGGTTTCTCTCAGACAAGTTACCCTCACTTCAAGTAATTATTGAGAGTTTATTCATTTTTGTCAAAAAGTACGTTAGGTGTTGGAAGACAGGAAATTGTTGAGAACATAGAATTGACGAGTGGAAAAGTTTGAAAAGAGCCTCTACATGTGAAAAAAAAGAACATGTCAATTGCTATAGAATTAAGGGAAATTTTCATTTGTACAGGATTACCATAAGAAAACTGTGTTTAAGACGAAAATGCAAACGCGTATTTCGAAACATTTTACTATTAGGCAATATACAAGTTGATATGGCATTTAAATGAATAAATAATCGCCTTTCTAAATATATGAAATGCTGTGCGATTAAAATATCATTTTAATAAAAAAATTTAATTTTAATTTGGTGTTTTTTTTTCACACGATTAGCGCCACTTTTGCGACTAGTAGGGAAAAAAAGGAATATGTCAATGTATACCAATATGCTAGCCTTCAGTCGTCAATAGGAAAACAATTTGTTTAACATATAAAGTTGACTTGACTGACAGATGAACTATGTATAATAAGCGAATTGCTCTGAACGACCACGTCCGTAAATGTGGGAAAACAAAGACACTGTGATTGTATTTTTGTTTTAACACTATCAGATCTGTTTCGTAGCGATACAAGCAGCATCTACCAACAGAGATTTGCCACAGCATATAATATGCATCCACAGGCTCATCATTTAGTGCATTTGTTAGTGGGACAAAACAGAACATAGATGAAACTAAGTTTGAAATCACTGGCAAAATCAATAAACGATTAAATTACAATGAAGCTATATATGTTATTAATCAAAAGACAATTTTAAATATACCTATTACGGCTCTAGAATACAATTTCGCAGAGTGTTTTTCAAACTACTTTTACTAACATGCAGTTCAACTACATCGTTATTTTTATTGTAAACTCTACTCATGCGAATAATAGCCTCATGCATACCATAGTTGTGTTTATGGCTAGGTATATGTAATATATTGAATCTACGCAGGTTGTAGGAACCTCCCCGAGTATTAAAACCAATAGCACTTAAAAGATCAGGAGCATCAATTTGTCCTGATAATAATTGGTGTAAGAAAACCATGTCATTGTTAAGTCTACGTTGAGACAAGGGCAACAGTTGAAGCAGTTTAATTCTGCACCTATACGGAGGTAAATCGTGACGA
Organism: Rhingia campestris; assembly: GCA_932526625.1. Lineage (NCBI taxonomy): Eukaryota > Metazoa > Arthropoda > Insecta > Diptera > Syrphidae > Rhingia > Rhingia campestris. Next base: position 33,397,566 of record OW052183.1, read on the forward strand.
TCATCCCATGGAAGTCCTCTCAAAGCAAATCTTATGAATTTACGTTGGATTAATTCAATTCTATTTGAATGAACTGCATAGAAGGGTGTCCAAACTTGTGAAGCATACTCCAAGTGAGGCCGAACTAGACAGTTATAGAGCGAAAGAGTGACATAAGGGTCATTAAACTCTTTTGACCATCTTTTAATAAATCCTAACATAGAGTTTGATTTATTGACGATAACGTTAATGTGTTTAATTAACTCCATTTTGGGATCAAAATATACACCAAAATTTTTTAAACTGTCTGCACGACAGAGAGTGTGCCCGGACAGAGTATATTTAAAATTACATGGAGTGCGTTTTTGTGAAACCGTTTTTAAGACACTATATGGTAAAACTATTTAAATCGGTTTGTAGTGAAAGCGAATCGTTTATATCTCCTACACATTTGAAAATTTTCATATCATCAGCATATATTAATATTTTGCTATCTCGAATACAAGCTTTTACATCGTTAATTGCAAGTATAAATAAAATTGGTCCTAAATGACTTCCTTGAGGTACTCCAGATTGAGCAACAAAAGGGTTTGACTTGGAACCTCTAAATTTTACTTGGTATGTTCTCAATGAGAGATATGATTTAACCCAATTTATGAATCCTGGAGGGAATCCATACGCCTTAAGTTTAAAAATTATGATGTTATGTGATAACTAGTCAAAGGCTTTGGAGAAGTCGGTGTATATACAATCGACTTCTTTTTTATTTTCCAAACTATTGGAGCAATAATGCATGAAAGTTAATAGATTTGTTACAGTGGATCGATGTTTAACAAAGCCATGTTGTTCATCACAGATGATGTTTCGACAAAGGAAGACCAATTTATCACAAATAATATGTTCGAATAACTTGGGAATGCAAGATAGTTTTGAGATAGGTCTATAATTAGAAATATCTCCACGCTCAATTCAGGTATTTATTGTTCGATTATAATAACTTCTCTCTCAGTTTCGTCGAGTTTCGTTAACTTTTTCTTCTTCCAAAAGAGCGATCTCTTCCACTTTCTCATATGAAAATTTGACAAACAACTACTCTAAATTTTTAAATTTTCAAATCTCTAAAATGGAAAGAGGAATTGAAAATTTTCGCGTAAAGCACTCTTTCATTTTCGCAAAGAAAAATTAAAAACGTCTAAGTACAACTTTTCAAGATTATTTTTACGAACTCAAATATTAATTATAGTTCTGTTCCCGTACTTTTTCAGTAAAAATTAGTAAATTCTCAAATTTCTTGGAGTGGTGGAGTGGTTGTAAATTATCTCAGAAAGATACAAAATTACCAAAAAGTACGGTATCGCGTTGAAGTAAAAAACAGTAAAATTATATATTTTATATGCCTTTTAAAGAACAAACGACATATATCACCTGTCAAAACAAGCGAGTTGTCACTTTTAGATACCAACTGACAATTTACTGAATTTTACCAGCAGAAATTTCTGCAGTTTTTTTACAGATTTTTATGGAGGGGTAGTTTTTTGCTCTCTCGTGAGTTGTCTCTTTTACTTATTTTTGCGTACGGGAACGGCAATAAGTAAAAATCAGTAAGAATCAGTAAATATTATTTTGTACGGGAACAGACCTTATAATTCATATTTCTGCATATAACGGGTGATTTTTTAGCTGGTTTGGTTTTGGCAACACAGGTTTTGACAGCTGACGTGTGTTTAGTACCTTGTGTCACTGTCAAACAGCTTCAGTTTGGTTTGCAATTTAACCATGGATCGTCTTACAAATGAACAACGCTTGCAAATTATTGAATTTTACTATCAAAATTCGTGCTCGGTTCGAAATGTTCATCGCGCGCTGCTTCCATTTTATGATCGGCATTCTCGACCTTCTGAGCAGTCTATTCGGAAGATTGTGACCAAATTTCGCACCAAATTTACTTTGTTGGACATTAAACCACCAACACGTTTACGTACTGTGCGTAGTGAAGAAAATATTGCGGCCGTATCAGCTAGTGTGACAGAAGACCGCGAAATGTCGATTCGGCGCCGTTCCCAGCAGTTAGGCCTTTGTTACAGCACTACGTGGAAAATTTTGCGGAAGGATTTGGGCGTAAAGCCTTTTAAGATACAGCTGGTGCAAGAACTAAAGCCAGCCGACCTACCACAACGCCGAATTTTTGGTGAATGGGCTCTTGGAAAGCTGGCCGAGGATCCGCTTTTTTATCGAAAAATTGTGTTCAGCGATGAGGCTCATTTTTGGTTGAATGGGTACGTAAATAAGCAAAATTGCCGCATTTGGAGTGAAGATCAGCCAGAAGCATTGCAACAGCTACCAATGCATCCCGAAAAAGCCACTGTTTGGTGCGGTTTATGGGCCGACGGCATTATTGGGCCATATTTCTTCAAAGATGATGCGAATCGCAGCGTTACTGTCAATGGTGAACGCTACCGAGCGATGATAACAAACTTTTTTTTGCCCGAAATGGAAGTTCTTGACTTGCATGATATGTGGTTTCAACAAGACGGTGCCACATGCCACACAGCACGCGAAACAATGGCGCAATTGCGAGGCGAGTTTGGTGAACAGTTAATTTCACGTTTCGGGCCGGTCAATTGGCCGCCTAGATCGTGCGATTTGACACCATTAGATTATTTTTTGTGGGGGTATGTCAAGGCTAATGTCTATAGGGACAAGCCCGCTTCGATTGACGCACTGGAAGCCAACATCCATGCATTCATTCGTGAGATACCGGCCGATATGTGTGAAAGAGTATGCCAAAATTGGACTCAGCGGATGGGCTACCTGAGGTTCAAACTATCGATTCAAATAAATATTTCATTCATTTTTTCGAATTTTTTGTGTTTTTTTTTTAAAAAAAGTTCTAAACCTCTTAAAAAATCACCCGTTATTTGTAAGAAAGACAAATTGTCCATACTTCCTGACAGCAATCAAAATCATCTTCATGACAGGTCGACGCGAAATCAGCTGTTTCACTCATATCTGAATTCCCATGAGTAAATTTTCAACTTGTTTCTCAGTCATTTCCTCTCCAATGTTACGAGACTATAATGGTCGATTGACCAATGAGAACAGAGCTTCATCAAGATATCTTACTAAAACTTAAATCCGGAACACGGCCATTTTCAAAATAAAATTGGTTTTGAACTTCTCTTTCTGTATTGGATTTCCTTTTCAAAAATGTAAATATCAGATATTTATTTTTTAGACGTCAGTTTGCTTATTTTATATTTGCAATTTTTAGTTTTGAAATGTTTATTGATTTTTCGCCATTCGACAAGTAATGATAAACTATAATATATTTTAACTGATAAATTGTTATAATATTTCAGCCTAATTTGCTCGGAAATGCTTCCTTAAATATCAGTAAATTAGTCGATTCACAAATGAAAAACCAAGATTCATATAAATCATCTTTTGAAACCTTCCTTTCGGAACGCACCCATTTCTACTCAAATAATGTCACCCGAGAAAATTGGTCGATTGGATAATTGGACCGCTTTGCTTTGCCGAAAAGCGTTTTTTTGATTTGATATGCTTTCTTAAACAGAAATAAGCCTTCAAATAATAATTTCATTTATTTACTGCCTAGGAAACATAAAAATAAGAGTTAATGGCGTCATTCAGTGTTAATTCTTGTGGTTTTATTCATAGTGTGGTTTAAATTCTGTGGGTTTAGATGCTAAGTGTCTCTCTATTTATTATAAGCATTGTCGGTACAAAATTAACATTTGCTGAACATGTCTTGTGATTTAACCGAAATGATCACCTAGTCATATCACAAATATTTGTTTTTCACATAAGTCAAGGTGTAGGGCACAATTTATAGGTTGAAAGCATTTACGTAGGTACCTTATGTATATGTGTTACCTTAATGTAGGGCTTACCTGTGATTTACCAAATGGTACTAAAGTGATATCGATAACATCCTTCAATGAATCGTAGTTAGGTCCAAGTTGATCTCTCATAAAACGAATGCTGTCAGGACATAATGATTCATACAGCACAAGAACGCTTATCTGGAAAGAAATGATTAAGTCAGTCATAGAACTGCTGAGAAGTAAATGTTCAAATGATGAAATTGTTTTGATCTAGTTTAATGAATGTTTCAATCAAAATGATGATGGACTTGGAACAATTTTTTTAAATATTTGTTTCGTGATTTATTAGCTGAATCCAGGAAATACTTAAAAAGTCATAAATCTTCACCGACTGCTCGTTGATTCTTTTGAATTGGATAAATGTCTGCTTGAACTTTAAAATAATTTATACCTCCTCTTACGTGATGAAACTACAAATTCTACAACAATTGGAATTGCTCAGTGATTCATGACAAAGAAAATGGGGCACAAAAGGCTTAAATAACGATTTAACATACAATATTTATTTAAGCGAATTTCGAAGTGACATATTTTTAAATAATTGTAATGTCTCAGATTTTGTTAATTGGTTACACTATTGGGTAAGATATTTTTTTTTATTTATTTCATCAATTGAGTAGCATCTACTTTTCTCATAAGATTACTTAATACAATAAATACAAAATATCTGCTTAAAATTATTAATTAACTAAACCACAAAGGATACTTACTTACTTAAGTGGCGCTACAGTCCGGAATGAACCTGGGCCTCAACCAACATGCCTCTCCAATTAGCCCGGTCCTTAGCTAACTGCCTCCAGTTGCGCACTCCAAGTTGGTTGAGGTCGGTTTCCACTTGTGCGCGCCACTTAAGGCGAGGTCTTCCTCTACTGCGTCCGACGTCTGGCTGGGAATCGAAGACTCTGCGAGCCGGAGTATTGGTGTCCATTCGTTCCACATGTCCTAGCCATCTTAAACGTCCAATGCGGAGTTTTTTGACCAGGGGCATGTCGCTGTACAGCTCGTATAGTTCTTGGTTGAATCTTCGTCTCCATAGCCCGTCAACGCAAACGGGACCGAAGATTTTTCGAAGAATTTTCCTCTCGAATCTACCAAGGATTTCTTCATCCGCTTTTGATACGGTCCATGCTTCAGCGCCGTAGAGCAGGACTGGGATGATCAGGGTCTTATATAGGGTCTCCTTAGTAGTTCGAGTGAGAGCTTTACTACTAAATTGCCTTCTTAACCCGAAGAAACAGCGGTTGGCAAGAGTAATTCTTCGTTTAATTTCTGACGAGATGTTGTTGTCAGAGCTAATAGCGGAGCCGAGGTAGACAAAGTCCCGTACTACCTCGAAGTTATATCTGTCAATGGTGACGGTCTGTCCAATTCGTCGATGTTTGTGAGTCCTTTCGTGATGACAGCATATACTTAGTCTTACCCTCATTTACTGCTAAACCCATTTTCGCCGCTTCCTTCTCTATACTAGCAAACGTGGCTATGACATCACGTTGAGTCCTACCAATGATGTCAATATCGTCAGCGTATGCTAGTAGTTGCACCGACTTTTGGAAAATTGTGCCTCTGGTGTTGGCTTTGGAGTTTTGCACAATTCTCTCAAGAATCAGATTAAAGAAGTCACATGACAGCGCATCGCCTTGCCTAAATCCTTTTTTGGTATCGAATGTGTCGGTGAGGTCGTTTCCGACCCTGATGGAGCAGCGAGAATTCTCTATCGTCATCCTACACAAACGGACGAGTTTGGGCGGTATACCAAAACTAGACATGGCTCTGTACAGTTCGTCTCTATAAATGCTGTCATATGCGGCTTTGAAATCGATGAATAGGTGGTGGGTATCGATTTGGACTTCTTGAGTTTTTTCCAGGATCTGCCGAAGTGTGAAAATTTGATCGGTTGTGGACTTTCCTGGGCTAAAACCACACTGATAAGGGCCAATCAGGTTGTTGGTAAACGGTTTCAGGCGTTCACATATTATGGCAGATAGGATCTTGTAGGCGATGTTGAGGAGACTTATGCCTCTGTAGTTGGCGCAGTTCAGAGGGTCTCCTTTTTTGTGGATCGGGCAAACGATGCTGAGGTTCCATTCTTCAGGCATATTTTCATCCGACCAGATTTGGCTTATGAGTTGGTGGATGTTACTTACCAAGTCATCTCCGCCGGCCTTGTAGAGCTCAGCGGGAAGGCCGTCATTTCCGGCAGCCTTATTAAGCTTGAGTTAAGATATTGCTATCCTCACTTCACTCAGGTCGGGTGGTTGGCAGTTTTCGCTGTCGTTGCCAATATTGAATGGTTCGTTCTGCCTGACAGCGGAATGTTGTTCGTCATCGCCGTTTAACAGTCTGCAGAAGTGGTTCTTCCATATTCTCAGCATCGACTGTGTCTCAACTACAATATTTCCTTGTTCATCTCGACAGGATTCTGTTCGAGCCTTGTATCCTTGGCTTTGACGTTTTACACTTTGGTAAAACTTGCGAACATCGTTCGTGGAGTGGCACCTCTCTATATCCTCGATCGCGCGCTTTTCTTGCTCTTTTTTCTTCTTGCTGAAAAGCCGATGTTCTTCCCTTCTTCTTTGCCTATAGAGCTCAATGGCAGCTCTCGTCTTCACCTGCAGCTTAGCCTTGTAGGCCTCGTTCTTGGCTGCGAGCAGCTGTCGGCATTGCTCATCAAACCAGGGGTTTCTTGCTGGTGGGCGCGAGAAACCTAGCACATCAGTTGCGGCTGATCTAATGGCCTGTTGGCATCGTTGCCATTGCTCTTCAACATTCGATGCTGGTGGTATGGTGTTAATCGAGAGGTTAAGGGATACAAGTTGTGCGAAGGTCTTGGCGGTCTCTTGCGATTGCAGTCTTCCGACATTAAATTTTTTCACAGTATTTCTGGATTGTTGTGGCGTGGTGTATATCCACATTCTTACCTTGGCTGCTACAAGGTAGTGATCCGAGTCGATGTTAGCTCCTCGGAATGTTCGGACATCCAAAATACTGGATGCGTGCCTCTTATCTATCGCAATGTGATCAATTTGGTTGACCCTTATGGATATCGAGGTGAGGAAACCGTGTGCTGGCTATAGTGGCATTTCGTTCCGTAGCGAAATCAATTAGCCTAAGTCCGTTACCAGACGTGTTGTCGTGTAGGCTATGTTTTCCGACAATACTTCTAAAGATGTCTTCTCTTCCTACCTTTGCGTTAAAATCTCCCAGCACGATTTTAACATCGTACTTCGGTAGTCGCTCATAGGTTTTGTCGAGGAGCTCGTAGAAGCAATCCTTAGCTATATCATCTTTTTCTTCCATCGGAGCGTGAGCGCATATAAGGCTTATGTTGGCGAATTTGGCCTTGATGCGGATTGTTACTATGCGTTCGCTAATGTCTTGGAAACATAAGACTTCTTGCCTAAGTCTGGCACTTATAACAAATCCGCATCCGAATAGTCGCTGTTTCTGCTCACTATAACACGGTCCGTAGTATATGTCACAGTTCTTCATCCTCTTTTTGCCCGGCCCATCCCATCGTATTTCCTGGATGGCAGTAATGTCTGCTTTGTAGCAGTTAAGGGCTTCCGCTAGTTGTTCGCCTGCACCTCTCCTGTTTAATGTTCTCACATTCCAGGTGCAGATACGAACGTCGTTGTCCTTTTTTCGTTTAGCAGGGTCGTCAACAATAAAATCAGTCCTTTCCGAGGCTATTGGTTGCTTCGTAACAATTTTTTTTTCTGTGGGTGGGTAGTTAACCCAAAGCACAACCCCCAACCTGGAGGGCCAGTTCCAATTTATTAGATACCCCTAGGACACGGGGCCATCAGTATCCACTACGGGATTGAGCGCTACCGTTGGCCTTTCGGTTCATCCGCCACCATCTCTGTTCAAGGGGCCTGACTAACCCTTGAAATTCCTAGACAACCTGTTGTCCGAATATGTCAGAGCAGCTCATCTAGGTTCGCCTGGGACAGCAGGCCCGGTATTCATCCGTGCCATTCTCACCAGGGTGTTTATAGTGTTGCTGTTTTTCGTCGTGTTATCAACACTCGCACTTATCGTTTAGCAAGTCAAATCCGGTTAGATGAGACCAGTACCCGATGGTTACCACTTGGAGGTAAAGATAAGCACATTTGATGTGTAGTCACAAAGGAACCACAAAGGATAATTAGTTTTAAATTTAGATTAATCTTACATGTAATTCCAAAATTAATTTCTTTTTAAAAGTATCTCTACTGAGATGAAAATCTATGAGATTACAATAATTATTTGATTCCCTGAGACATCTACAGATTGATTCATTATAACCATAGTTGACTCTATGGTAAGGTATATAAAATAACATTCGATTTCTAAGAACTCTCGAGGGATCATAAAATCCAATTAATGACAGGAGAAAAGGGCAGTCAATATGACAATTTATCAAATCACGAACAAATACAACAGAGAAATATTGTCTTCTTACGAAAAGAGGTAAAATTCCAAATAATTTGCACCTTGTCGCATAAGAAGGCATTTCTATGTTCCAACGTAATCTATGCATGGCAACCCTAGTTAATCGTTTTTGGATCCTCTCAATTCTAATGGAGTGGACACCATAACATGGATTCCAGACTATGCTACAGTACTCGAGATTAGATCTAACAAATGCAAAAAATAGACATTTAAGAGTATAAGGATCTTGGAAGTCTTTAGAATTCCGTACTATAAATTCTAGCATTGAATTACTTTTGGCTATTAAGTACTCAATATGTTTAACAAATCTAAGTTTGTTGTCGAAAATAACTCCAAGATCTTTTTTGGAGGAGATAATGGACAGTGGGACATTACAGATCAGGTATGTAAAAGGAATTGGAGAAAAGTTACGACAAAAAGTGAGGCTTTGACATTTGGAAACATTCAGATGAAGGTCATTACTATGACACCAATTCGAAAGCCTTTCCAGGTCTTCTTAAAAAGAGTACAGTCTTGTGTTGAGTTGATTGGTCGAAATACTTTTAAATCGTCAGCAAACATTAGACATTGGGAGTTTAAAAATAATTCAGGAATGTCATTTATAAATAAAAGGAAAAGTAAAGGAACAAGATGATTACCCTGTGGTACTCCAGATGTTACATAAATAGGTACCGATATAATGTCATTAATGCGGACATACTGAATTCGCTCCTTTAGGTAGGAGCTTATCCATTTAAGAAGGTGACTATTAAGTCCAAATTTAGCCAGTTTGAAGGTTAAAATATCGTGATTAACACGGTCGAATGCTTTAGAGAAGTCTGTGTAAATCACATCGTATTGTAAGCCTCGCTCAAAGCCGTTCAGAATATGGTGACAAAAAATCGAGAGATTGTTAGTTGTAGACCTACCAGCGATAAAACCGTGTTGGAAGGGAGAGATAGAACTTTTTAAGAGAAGTGTTAATTTTTCACAGACTATTTTTTCAAAAACCTTCGGTATTGCCGAAATTTTACATATAGGACGATAGTTGGTAACATCATGTCTTGATCCGGACTTATAAACTGGTGTTTAGAAGGAATATTTCCACGCTTTCAGAAAATGTCCGTGTTGAAGAGATAAGTTAAATACTAAACAGAGAGGTACAGAAAGCGCAATAGAACACTTTTGTAATAAAATTGACGGGATGCCATCGGCACCGGGACTTTTATCTAACTTTAATGCGGATAGGGCTAATTTGACTTCAGTCACTGAACACTCAAGGTTACCAACATTTATATAGTTAGAAGACGAGGTTTCAGATGTAACTTCTGAATAGGGGTTACTACAAGTATAGACAGATTGAAAGTGACTAGCGAACATGTTACAAATATTTAAAAGATTGGAAGAAGATGTATTTTCAAGACGCATAGAATTAGGAATACCATTGGATTGCCTTTTGCTTTTGATAAGGATATTGGTAAGATAATAAGCATTATATATGGTCATTCTTGACTTTGTTATCTTACAAAAAAAATCAAAAAATAGACATGCCAAAAATTTCAAAATATTTAAGAAATATTTCGACAACTTTTCATAAATCTGATAATAGTGAAAATGACTACTGAAATAGACCTAGACCCCTATAGGTACATATACATGTTCATCGGATAGGTTTACTACTTTGTTCGGTCGCAATTTTAGTGAACATACATTTTGACAGGCAGTATTTGCTTGCCGTGAGTAATAAAAATATCGAATGCAGACATTAAAGAAATCATTCATCAATTATTGTGATGAAATTAAGTTGTGGACGAATTAAGAAGGGTATTCTTGCAACGTCGCAAGTTTACAACGTGCGAAAAATTGTTTACGACAACGTTTCATGAAAATAAATAATGTCATTAAAATCTGAATTAAATCTAATTTTGGTAATTTATTATTTATAGAATTTTTTTTTTTCGTTCTCGATAATTTTTTTCAGTTTACCGTCAAAATAGCCTTTCAAAAGTTTACAATATTTAACATCTCCGTTTACACACCGAAATCGTGTGCGAAATTTTCGATATTGTTGTAAAATATTTCCTATAAAAATTTTGACTGGTAATTTACCAAGTCGTATTTTTACGACTACTTTCCGAAGTTGCATGAATACCCCTAATGTGACATGAAACCCTATTTAATAAAATTTAGGGAATGACTTTTTAAAAAAGGGGTTTCTAGCAGAGCACAACTAATTGAAAGCATAAGGTTTATAAAGGGTCCGCCAAATAACTTTTTTTTTTGAAAATGCTATAAAAAAAAACTACTGAATATTTTCTCAAATTTCTTTTTTTATTTGAAAGTACAATCTTTCCGGTTAATAATAGAAAATAATTTCATTTCATTCAAATGGCTGCCTCGGCTGGCCATGCAGTAGCCTACACGATCGGTCCAATTTTTAAGCACATTATCGATTGTGTGCAGCTGTATTTCACCAATGGCTTCACGAATATTGTCCTTTAAAGCGTCAATTGTCTCTGGCTTGTCGGCGTAACACTTATCTTTTACGGCACCCCACAAATAATAGTCCAACGGTGTCAAATCGCAGCTCCGAGGTGGCCAAACGACATCAGCTCTGCGGCTGATAATGCGATCTTCAAAAAACAGGGCGCCAAACATCGAGTGTAGCTTCGCCTGTGTAGCACGTAGCGCCGTCCTGTTGAAACCAAATGTTGCCAATATCCTCCTCTTCAATTTTCGTGAACAAAAATTCGTTTAACATGGCCAGATAACGATCGCCATTGACTGTAACGGCCACTCCTTGCTCATTTTCGAAGAAAAATGGCCCAATTATGCCTCTGGACCAAAATCCGCACCAAACAGTGACTCGTTTTGGGTGTATCGGCTTTTCAATGTATGCGTGCTTGTTTACATACCCGCCAAGATCAAAATGAGCTTCATCTGAAAAGATGATTTTTTTTGGTAAAATCGGCATCTTATCTAAGTCGAGGCCCACTTAGCGAAGCGAAAACGCATTGGATGGTCAGTTGGCCTCAACTCCTGAACCAATTGGACTTTGTATGGCGTCATACCAAGGTCTTTATGCAAAATTCGTCTCAATGATGTTTCCGAAATGTTCAACTGTTGAGAACGACGGTGAATTGATGTTGATGGCGCTTCACGCACACTTTTTGCCACAACAGCAATATTCTCGGGTGTACGCACTGTTTTTGGCTTTTCACGCTTTGGTTTGTAGATGAGGATGCCAGTTTCTTTCACTTTTTTCACAAGATAACGAACATACGGAGCTGACGGTGCTTCTCTTCTTCCAAAATCCGTACGCAATTTTCGCACACATTCTGCAACATTACCATGATTTTCAAAGTAATGTGGCAATATTTCCCAGCTGTTCAAGCGTATACGGAAGGATAAAACTAATTATCTGTCAAATCAGACATGAGCTAATGGTACATGACATGACATGGACATGAATGGTAACACGAAATAAGCACTTATTGAAAAAAACGTTAGATGGCGGACCCGTTATAAGATATCAACTATCCCGCAGTGTTATCTTAAAGCTAAACAATGTCCAATTTACTACCTCAAATCATCTCCAGAAGTTATCTGTAGTTGTTTTTCCAGTGAATACATTGTCAAAAGTTGTCTATCAGCGACCGATGAGGAGTCATTGCCATACGCATTGACATCTGGAGACAGACTCATGGTATTGATATAATGGTATGAATTTAATAATATAATGAATACCATTACCTCTGACACACACTCAAGCTTTACAAGGCCGCCGGGGATGTAGGCCTTCCCGCCGAGCTTTATAAAGCTGGCGGAGATGACTTGGTAAGTAAAATCCACCAACTCATAAGCCAAATCTAGTCGGATGAAAGTATGCCTGCAGAATGGAATCTCAGCATTGTTTTCCCGATCCACAAAAAAAGGAGACCCTCTGAACTGCGCCAACTACAGAGGCATAAGTCTCCTCAACATCGCCTTCAAGGTCAAATCTGCAGTAATATATGAACGCTTGAAACCGTTTACCAACATCCTGATTGGCCCTTATCAGTGTGATTTTAGGCCAGAAAAGTCCACAACCAATAAAATTTTCACCCTTCGGCGGATCCTGGGAAAAACCCAAGAAGTCCAAATCGATACCCACCACATATCAAAGCTTTTGGTAGGAAATTAAATCTTTTCAGAAATTAAACGAAGAATTACTATTGCCAACCGCTGTTTCTTCGGGCTAAGTAGGCAATTTAGTAGTTAACATGTAGAACGAATGGACACCAATACTCCGGCTCGCAGAGTCTTCGATTCCCAGCCAAACGTCGGACGCAGTAGAAGAAGACCTCGCCTGAAGTGGCGCGCACAAGTAGAAACCGACCTCAACAAACTTGGAGTGCGCAACTAGAGGCAGTTAGCTAAGGACCGGGCTAATTGGGGAGGCATGTTGTTTGAGGCCCAGATTCATTCCGGACTGTAGTGCCACTTAAGTAAATAAGTAGTAAGTGGAGTTTACCTCTTAAGCCGGCACTGTAAAACACAAAGTTAAGTTAAACCGCAGTACCTAAGGCTTAAATCACGTGAGGCTTAAGCTCTCACTGAGATCGCAGTGTTTATCTAGATTGAAAGCAAAACCAATGTGTATTTGACAGATGGCTATGCAGAAAATAGCCACCAGGGAGCGCAGACATACTTTTTCAGTCGACAAATAAACAACAAAAACGAATGGAAAGTCCATCTTCTATAAGTCAGCTTTATGTGAATTGTGGTTATGCATGAATTGGAATGGTGTACTAAGAATAGAAGGCAAAACGTGTTACGCGTGCGCCACTTGGTGGAGATAATCGGCCCTATCATCGTATCCGTTCCGAAAGATAAGAAATTCTCCGATTTTGTACGAATCGGAGAATTTTGCTTCATGGTAATCGTTCCGATCTGTTGTTCGGAACTTTTCTCCGACAAAACGCAACGCACATCGGCAGTCTACGTTTCATTGCGATGGGTTGCATTTTTTGCATCTGTTTTTGACAGCCACAAGTCAATTTCTCTCCGATGGTCTTCGACTTTTATTCGTCGCGGAAATATTTTATAAGTGCACAAAATGTAAGCAATAAAATAATATTATTTAAGTTTTCTTGTTCAAAACTGGTATTTTAGGCAAAATTCGAATGAAAAAACAACCAGCAACCAATATAAGCGCTTGGTTGAGTTGATGTTCGGAATTTTACCAAGAGCAAGAGGACACCAAAGAGGTTGCTGATGTGGATGTCAAATGAATGCGTTGTTGCAATTTCGGAAAACGGATACTGTGAACAAAAATTCAGTCTTCAACTGGATTTGCGTTGCGTAGAAAATTACTCTCCAAACGGATACCATGATAGGGCCGAATGTGTGCTATACTGATTGAATATTTGATAGCCGATAACGACACAATATTAACGTTTAATTGGAACATAAGGTTAGGTTAGGTTAGGTTTACGGGTTGGTGGAGTAGAGGATCCTCTATTCCGCCACACTTAGATCCATGTGGACCCACTGTGATACCCTTGGTGGGATTTCGTCCTTCCTTATCGTTACTACGGGTTACTCCACTCTATCCAGCCATCCTGATGTTGGAACATTAAAATCAACTAATTGCTGCTAGATTGCTAGATGGTCGACTGCAGTTCTTACAACTTTCACAACCATAGCGCTAGTGTGGCAATGTCTTATGTATACAGTCCTTATCCAACATGCTTACAGGAAAAATCGTATTTCCGGTGTCTTCTAGTTTTTATTCTCCTGGCTATAAGGTAAGTTGTAAATTTTTTGGAAAATTGTTATTACCAAATTCACAGCTTTATAATTTTAAGGGAATTCTTGAATTTTTTCTCAAGAAGAGACAGTAAAACTAACGGGTGATTTTTTAGCTGGTTTGGTTTTGGCAACACTGGTTTTGACAGCTGACGTGTGTTTAGTACCTTGTGTCACTGTCAAACAGCTTCAGTTTGGTTTGCAATTTAACCATGGATCGTCTTACAAATGAACAACGCTTGCAAATTATTGAATTTTACTATCAAAATTCGTGCTCGGTTCGAAATGTTCATCGCGCGCTGCTTCCATTTTATGTTCGGCATTCTCGACCTTCTGAGCAGTCTATTCGGAAGATTGTGACCAAATTTCGCACCAAATTTACTTTGTTGGACATTAAACCACCAACACGTTTACGTACTGTGCGTAGTGAAGAAAATATTGCGGCCGTATCAGCTAGTGTGACAGAAGACCGCGAAATGTCGATTCGGCGCCGTTCCCAGCAGTTAGGCCTTTGTTACAGCACTACGTGCAAAATTTTGCGGAAGGATTTGGGCGTAAAGCCTTTTAAGATACAGCTGGTGCAAGAACTAAAGCCAGCCGACCTACCACAACGCCGAATTTTTGGTGAATGGGCTATTGGAAAGCTGGCCGAGGATCCGCTTTTTTATCGAAAAATTGTGTTCAGGGATGAGGCTCATTTTTGGTTGAATGGGTACGTAAATAAGCAAAATTGCCGCATTTGGAGTGAAGATCAGCCAGAAGCATTGCAACAGCTACCAATGCATCCCGAAAAAGCCACTGTTTGGTGCGGTTTATGGGCCGGCGGCATTATTGGGCCATATTTCTTCAAAGATGATGCGAATCGCAGCGTTACTGTCAATGGTGAACGCTACCGAGCGATGATAACAAACTTTTTTTTGCCCGAAATGGAAGTTCTTGACTTGCATGATATGTGGTTTCAACAAGACGGTGCCACATGCCACACAGCACGCGAAACAATGGCGCAATTGCGAGGCGAGTTTGGTGAACAGTTAATTTCACGTTTCGGGCCGGTCAATTGGCCACCTAGATCGTGCGATTTGACACCATTAGATTATTTTTTGTGGGGGTATGTCAAGGCTAATGTCTATAGGGACAAGCCCGCTTCGATTGACGCACTGGAAGCCAACATCCATGCATTCATTCGTGAAATACCGGCCGATATGTGTGAAAGAGTATGCCAAAATTGGACTCAGCGGATGGGCTACCTGAGACGCAGCCGCGGTTAACATTTGCATGAAATTATCTTTAAACATTAAATTGCAAGGTTCAAACTATCGATTCAAATAAATATTTCATTCATTTTTTCGAATTTTTTGTGTTTTTTTTTTTTTAAAGTTCTAAACCTCTTAAAAAATCACCCGTTACAAACTTTAACGTGCTTTCGAAATGAATCAACTAATAGACCGAATACATTGCATGCAAATTGCTCGATTGAAATCAATTAGTGTCCCATTTATATAATTTATCGTAAGGCAATTTTATAAAAGTAATGTAGAGTTCTTTAACAAAAATCAAACAAACAAAAACCACACAAAAATGCTTAAAACACTTAATTGTATCTACCTCAACAATGAAAACCTTTATGCATATAACAAAATAATTATCAACAATCATCATTACAAACAAAACAAATTCTCACTAACTACACTAATCGGTCGTCACATCGACTACCAATTAATTTATCGGTTCTTATCTATAGTATCACGTTTCTGCATTAACAATATAATCTCATATGCACTTAGCGTAATGTCCCTGCATTAAGACACAATCAATTTGGAATAAATCGAATCGTCGAATACGAAGTGAACAATCTTTCAAATTTGTTTTCAAATTTTATGCGCACGAGAATATCCGCATGTCGATAAAGTAAGCACGTTTTAATCTGACATGAGAAATCAAATCCAAGACAGCTAGTGAATTCAAAAATAGACCGCTATCGGTAAACACTAATCTGATTCTATTCATGATTTAATCACCGGATCACTTTGCCAAATCGAATTCAAATGAATTTCATTATTCTCACGTTCACATAGTCACATCGATTTTATTTGCAAATAACACTATCGATTGGATAAATATTGTTCGCCTAAGACCTGGTTTACCTTCTTCTCATTGACGGCACAGGTGAATTGCACAATTCCACTGGCAATTAGAACGAAAATAAATTTAAACGATAACATGGTCCGTAATACAAGTTTAAAAATAAATTTAAGTCAATATCACTTTTTTTTAACAAAAATGTGTTAATTTTCAATAAATTTAAGCTGCTCGCGGGGATTTTTTTTTCGCTTACTCCGAACGATACTAATTTTGCTACTGACTCGTACTACCAACTTCGATTTTGGCCAACAGCATAACCACTACCACCATCAGCTAGCGTCGACACTGTCAATTGATTTAGTGTAGCAACCTGTTTGTTGGTCTCTTTTTGTCCGATGGCCGATGTGGAGGTGGTTATGGAATTGGTCGGGAATGACACATTTAATCCGAGATCTGTATTTGTTGGAGCTGTATAAACCGTTTAGAAAGTCTTAAACGACTTACACAGGGTGACATTGACAATTAAATGCAAATATTGCATATGTTACCTGTATGTGTGTAATGTTTTCGTTTTCTTTAAGAGAAATATTTACTTTTTGCTGCCAAAGAAGTGCTAATTTCATATGTAGACATATGTGTGTGAATCATTCCCGGGAGTTTAGACCAAAATATTTTATTTTGCAATTACCGTTAAACTCAAATTCCTAGAATTCATTTGTGTAGTAAATAGGCTTAAACGGTAAACTGATTTGCATTCAAATCGTAGCGAGTATTGCATCTAAACAGTTGAATGAGAATGCAGCTGCCTATTTCAATTAAGCATTAGTTGTCGAAGTAGCAATAAAAATATATTTTGACGATGTTCAATCGAAACTAAAGAGTTCGTTATTCATATGTCTCCTATAAGTTTATTCGCTTGCGTTTAGATAGGAAGTGCATAATTGTTTTTGGTGCACCCGACAAGACGTAAAAAATCGATTATGGAAACCTAGATATTTCGGTCAGTTTTTTGTGACTCCGAATAGTTCGTTCCAACTTATGTCATTATTAACACACATACCGAGCATGAATGGCTTTTCGGTTACTTCGACGTAAGTGGCATTCATGGATTATAATAGCTGTAGATATTGGTTTCGCTGTAATGACAGAACACAGCATTGTGTCTTGGAAGCATTCAATTCCACTCTGTTGGATATCGATTTTTATTTCACGGTTGAAACCAAGCACTTCGGTTGAAGATGTCATAAATCACTTGGTATCAACAAATCTCGTTCCCAGAGGCCCCTTAATTAAATGTACTAAAATCAGTAAGCCTGATAGCTTTGTTTCGTCATTTAAAATACTTGTTCCTGCTGGTCTCTTTGAAACGGTATGCAACAGTAACTCATGGCCTTCAAATACAATTGTTAATGAGTTTAAGCCGCGAAAAGTAACCCGCAAAGAAAACAGTCCTACCTCAAAAAACTACAAAGACTGTCCCTCTACTACCAAAATGTAAGAGGGCTCCGAACAAAAACAAAAACATTTTTTCTAAATTCCCAAGCCTTTTCCCATGACATATTCTCCTTGACTGAAACGTGGCTTAACGCCAGTATACTTGACTCGGAACTCTTTAATCACGAGTTCTCAGTATATAGGAGTGACCGTCATATAAATGACCTAAAAGCGCTTGGTGGAGGTGTTCTTACTGCAGTCCGCAGTCATCTAACCTCTGAGAAAATAGAATTTCCATTCCCTCTTAACATAGAAATAATCTGTGTTAAGATATCTCTTGGAAAAAAATATCTTTATGTTGCAAATGCATACATTCCCTCATATCGTCTTTGCACTCTGTATTCTGAGCTATCAAAGGCTTTAGAATATATCTTTGACTTATCTTGTTGTGACAGTACTATCTTGTTACTGGGTGATTTTAACTTGCCGCACATAGATTGGGTGCCTTCTGAGGGAGAACCTCACTTTATACCATCTGAAGATTCTGCACAACAAGAGCTACTATTACTTGACAAAATTTTATCATTTGACTTACAGCAAACAAGCTGTATAAAAAATCATAATAATCGAATTCTCGATTTAGTTTTTTCTTCTGACTCTGTTAGTACTGCAGTATTAAAATCTAGTACTAGCATTACTAACATAGACAAAAATCATCCTCCATTGGATATTTTCATTGACATAGGCGGACATCTGCACGAAAACGTTGATTCGTACGATCGTTCGTACTCTTTTGACTTTCGGAAAGCAAATTTTCAAAGGCTATCCGAAGAAATTATTCTTTCGAATGTAAATATTGAAAGCTTCTCCAATTTAGAAGAAGCTGTTAAAAAAATTTATTTTCTAATAAAAGATTGCATGGATAGAACAATCCCAGTCAAATATTCAAAAAATGCTCAAACCCAGCATCCTTGGTACACGAAAGAGCTTAAATCTCTTCGAAATAGACGTAACCGGGCCTGGAATAATTTTGTAAAAAGCCAGAATCATCACGACTATGATAAATACCTGAATTATTTTAGTGAATTCTCTACGATGTCAAGTAGTTTATATAATGGCTATATAGTCAATATGGAGAACGCTCTTAGAAATGACCCTAAACGCTTTTGGGGCTTTGTCAATTCGAAGAGAAAAACGGATGGATATCCAGCCAATTTCTCTTATAATAATTCAAAAACATCGGACTCTCTAATTTTATCTAACTTATTCGCAGAGAATTTCAGTAAATCATTTATTGACACCCCTCTTGTCTTAGACGAACATTATTTCAGTTATCTTAATGGCTGTCCTCAAGTTAGTTTCAGCAACGTTATATTTGACGATGAGACACTACTTAAATATATCTCTTTATTAAATAATGACTATTCAGCGGGGCCCGATGGAATCCCACCAATAGTCGTAAAGCAATGCAAAGATGCTCTTTTGCCATACCTTAAGTATATGTTTGAAAGCTCCTTTGCCACTGGAGTATTCCCAACTCAATGGAAAAATGCATTTATTACACCTGTTTTTAAAAAAGGTGAGCGTGGAGATATTTCTAATTATAGACCTATCTCATAACTATCTTGCATTCCCAAGTTATTCGAACATATTATTTGTGATAAATTGGTCTTCCTTTGTCGAAACATCATCTGTGATGAACAACGTGGCTTTGTTAAACATCGATCCACTGTAACAAATCTATTAACTTTCATGCATCATTGCTCCAATAGTTTGGAAAATAAAAGAGAAGTCGATTGTATATACACCGACTTCTCCAAAGCCTTTGACCAGTTATCACATAACATCATAATTTTTAAACTTAAGGCGTATGGATTCCCTCCAGGATTCATAAATTGGGTTAAATCATACCTCTCATTGAGAACATACCAAGTAAAATTTAGAGGTTCCAAGTCAGACCCTTTTGTTGCTCACTCTGGAGTACCTCAAGGAAGTCATTTAGGACCAATATTATTTATACTTGCAATTAACGATGTAAAAGCTTGTATTCGAGATAGCAAAATATTGATATATGCTGATGATATGAAAATTTTCAAATGTGTAGAAGATCTAAACGATTCGCTTTCACTACAAACCGATTTTAATAGTTTTACCATATGGTGTCTTAAAAACGGTTTGAATCTGAACCCTACAAAGTGCCAGCATATGTCATTTTCACGAAAACGCGCTCCATGTAATTTTAAATATACTCTGTCCGGGCACACTCTCTGTCGTGCAGACAGTTTTAAAGATCTTGGTGTATATTTTGATCCCAAAATGGAGTTTAATAAACACATTAACGTTATCGTCAATAAATCAAACTCTATGTTAGGATTTATTAAAAGATGGTCAAAAGAGTTTAATGACCCTTACGTCACTCTTTCGCTCTATAACTGTCTAGTTCGGCCTCACTTGGAGTATGCTTCACAAGTTTGGACACCCTTCTATGTAGTTCATTCGAATAGAATTGAATCAGTCCAACGTAAATTCATAAGATTTGCTTTGAGAGGACTTCCATGGGATGATCGTCACGATTTACCTCCGTATAGGTGCAGAATTAAACTGCTTCAACTGTTGCCCTTGTCTCAACGTAGGCTTAACAATGACATGGTTTTCTTACACCAATTATTATCAGGACAAATTGATGCTCCTGATCTTTTAAGTGCTATTGGTTTTAATACTCGGGGAGGTTCCTGCAACCTGCGTAGATTCAATATATTACATATACCTAGCCATAAACACAACTATGGTATGCATGAGGCTATTAGTCGCATGAGTAGAGTTTATAATAAAAATAACGATGTAGTTGAACTGCATGTTAGTAAAAGTAGTTTGAAAAACACTCTGCGAAATTGTATTTTAGAGCCGTAATAAGTATATTTAAAATTGTCTTTTGTTTAATAACATATATAGCTTCATTGTAATTTAATCGTTTATTGATTTTGCTAGTGATTTCAAACTTAGTTTCATCTATGTTCTGTTTTGTCCCACTAACAAATGCACTAAATGATGAGCCTGTGGATGCATATTATATGCTGTGGCAAATCTCTGCTCGTAGATGCTGCTTGTATTAAGCTCGCTACGACACAGATCTGATAGTGTTAATATACCCCATTTCATAATGCTGTCAAGGTTGGAATTTAGTGTGCTTAACATATTTTGTCGTTTAGCGACCAAGTCCGAAGATGGAGACGAGGACCTGAATAGGACCTGGGGGGTTATTTCGCAACTTTGAATACGATTATCACTCAGACGGTAGTCGAGAATGAGATTGAGCAATCGCTCAATAATCGTCTGTGATTTAACGATTCATGTACTTACTGATCTTACGTGATGCAAGATGTACCGTCGAAATTTTGTCGTCAAACGATAATCACTTTACGGAATGAGGGCCCTGGGGGTCAATTCCCGTTCTGTGATATTGTGAAATGATAAATAATTTATCATTTCAGTTTTTACAGCAGTTTTTCATTTTATCACTTCACGAACACGCCTAATGCGATTCTCGGACCCATCATGATAAACAGTGGTCTAAATGTGTACTAAAATGTACTAAATGATAAATGCTGTCGCCTATCTGTCATTTGTGCGCTTGTTGTTTACATTCGGTTTGTTGAGTTTGCATCCGCATCTGGATCCGCACTCTTCATCGAATCAAATTTTGCAAGAAGGTAGACGCATTCGCAACAGAATAGTTAGCCAGGCATTTGATATTTAAATAAAGCTTAAGTAAAAATTGTAAAAATAAAAGAAGAATAAACATTAATGCATTTCATTAAGTCAAAATTATTTTTTAATTGATTAGTGCTTGGAGCAACTCATCCAGTTTTTTGTAGATTTTATTTTGTATTATATTGTTTTCCTCCATTAACATTATTTTTTTTCCTCCAGCTTCATTTTCTTCTCTTCTATTTCTTTATATGCGGCGAAGGCGTCGTCAGTGGCGTTATTTAATGTACGCCTTGGCCGTTTTCGACGGTTGCCTATATACATGGACGTTGATGGAATTTCTTCTCTTTCAGCTGAAGGATACAGCACGTCGTCGTCTTCAATAATAGGATCTGGATCTTCTTCATGTTGGATCTGAAAAAAAAGTACAATCATTTATTTTTAAATGACTGAAGTTTTAAGTGCACCTCTAAACTTACGATTATAGGCTCAAATCCGATCTCGCTCACGATTGCTGAGACCCCTTCCACGGCTTCTGGAGTAATAATGTTTATTACCCTTCTGTCTAGATCCGTAAGATCTTTAATAGGAATGGGTCCATTAACGCCGCTTTTCTGGCGCTGTACTTTAATGGCGCTGTCACGGCTTCGCATACTTATTCTGTGTAAACATTAAAAAATATTATGAATTTATTATTGTTTCATTGATATGATTATCTATTAAACTTACGTTAAATCTTTCCAATACTTCCTCCACTTCGGTCCATCTTTGAAGGTACCGCCTAAACTGTTCAGAAGGAAGCTTAGTTCCTTCCACTCATGATCACGGGTATGAGCACCGTCAGCTGTTGTAAATCTGTAAATTTAATTTTTTTAAGTTTATATATTTTCAACGCAGAACATAATATTTATATTAATTAAAGGTTACTTACTTGTCATTGGCCAAATCCACTTAAACATCTAAATAATAACACTATCAGATCTGTGTCGTAGCGAGCTTAATACAAGCGCATCTACGAGCAGAGATTTGCCACAGCATATAAAATGCATCCACAGGCTCATCATTTAGTGCATTTGTTAGTGGGACATAACAAAACACTGAAGTTAGTTTGACGTCACTAACAAAATCAATAAACGATGAAATTAAACTTTATTTTTGTATTATTAACAAAACAAAAAAAATAAACATACACTTATTACGACTCTAGAATGCAATTACGTGTTTTTTTAAACTACTTTTACTAACATGCAGTTCAACTACATCGCTATTTTTATTGTAAACTCTACTCATGCGACTTATAGCCTCATGCATACCATAGTTGTATTTATGATTAGGTAAATGTAAAATATTTAGTTTGCGAAGATTATAGGAACCTCCACGGGAATTAAAACCAATAGCACTTAAAAGATCAGGAGCATCTATTTAACCTGATAATATTTGGTGTAAGAAGACCATGTCATTGTTAAGTCTACGTTGAGACAAAGGCAACAACTGCAGCAGTTTAATTCGACACCTATACGGAGGCAAATTTTGTACATCATCCCATGGAAGTCCTCTCAAAGCAAATCTTATAAATTTACGTTGGACTGCATCAATTCTATTTGAATGAACGACATAGAAGGGTGTCCACACCTGTGAGGCATACTCCAAGTGAGGGCGTACTAGACAATTATATAACGAAAGGGTGACATAAGGATCATTGAACTCTTTTGATCACCTTTTTATAAATCCCAACATAGAGTTGGATTTATTCACAATAACGTTTATGTGTTTATTAAACTCCAATTTAGGATCAAAATAATCACCAAGATCTTTAAAACTGTCTATACGACAGAGAGTGTGCCCCGACAGAGTATAACTTAAATTGGACGGAATACGTTTTCGTGAAAATGACATATGCTGGCACTTAGTGGGGTTCAGATTCAAACCGTTTTTAAAACATCATGTTGTAAAGCTATTTAAATCAGTTTGAAGTGAAAGCGAATCGCTTAGATCTCCTACACATTTGAAAATTTTCATGTCATCAGCATATATCAGTATTTTGCTCTCTCGAATACAAGCTTTTGCATCGTTAATAGCAAGAATAAATAAGATAGGGCCTAAATGACTACCTTGGGGTACTCCAGATTGGGCAACAAAAGGGTTGGATTTAGAGCCTCTAAATTTTACCTGATAAGTTCTTAGTGAGAGATATGATTGAACCCAATTTATGAAACCTGGAGGGAAACCATAAGCCTTAAGTTTAAAAATTATGATGTTATGTGATAACTGGTCAAAAGCTTTGGAAAAGTCAGTATATATACAATCGACCTCTTTTTTATTTTCCAACCTATTGGAACAATGATGCATAAAAGTTAAGAGATTTGTGACAGTGGATCGATTTTTTACAAAGCCATGCTGCTCTTTACAGATAATGTTTCGACACAGGAATACCAATTTATCACAAATAATATGTTCAAATAACTTGGGAATGCAAGAGAGTTTTGAAATAGGTCTGTAATTAGAAATGTCTCCTCGTTCACCTTTTTTTAAAAACAGGTGTAATAAATGCATTTTTCCATTGAGTTGGGAATACTCCTGTTTTAAGGGAGCTTTCAAACATATACTTAAGGTATGGCAAAAGAGCATCTTTGCATTGCTTTACGACTATTGGTGGGATTCCATCGGGCCCAGCAGAATAATCATTATTTAATAAAGCGATATATTTAATTATTGTCTCATCGTCAAATGTGACGTTGCTGAAACTAACTTGAGAACAGTCATTGAGATAACTGAAATATTGTTCGTCTAAGACAAGAGGGGTATCAATAAATGATTTACTGAAATTCTCTGCGAATAAGTTAGATAAAATAATAGAGCTCGATATTTACTTGGGTGATTCTACAGAAGATGAATGAAAATTATCAAAATTTCGGCACGACATTTTTGAAAGCAATTAGGTTTTAAAACTACGCCTAGTTAAGCACTGGAACGTTTATTCACATAATCTAAAGCGGTCAGTCATAAAAATTAAAACCAACAATTTTAGGGCCATTTTTTAAAAACAGATGATCAGGGGACTGAGTACTTTTTCAGGGGACTGATAAAAAGACAGACAAATCTTGTTTTTCATTGTTTTTATTAAAACGATAAAAAAGGATATATTTATTTCTTCAAAAAAAACATAAAAGGATACTTAATTTATTAAATAAATATTTTTTTAGACTTCAGTTACTGTTCACATTAAGTAGTTTTTATAAAAAAGATTGAGAGATCGTGTTAATTAAAATATAATATATAATCTATATATATAAAAATGAAACCCGTTTTCCGTTGTCACGAAATAACATAATAGTTTTCTAATACTCTGTACAAGGTTCTTACGGAAAAAAATATTGAGAAAATCTCTCAGGTCAGCTTTGAGAAAATAAATACTACTAACACTAAAATACTATTACGGACCCTAAAACGAAACAGTACCCGGACGAAGCCGGGCCGGGCAGCTAGTTAAAAATAAAAATAAATTTAGAAAGAAAAAATTAAAAAAAATTCATTAGGTACGTAAGTAAAATAATTAATCAAAAGTCTTTCAAATAATTCACAAACGGTATTCTAAATACTGCGTTTAAAATTAAGTCTTGTACTCTAAGTCGGAAGAGCAGTCTGGGCAAGTGAAAGCTTTTGGATCACTTTTAATGCAATCCTCTTGTGCCCATAGATTGCAGATGATGCACTGGATCCAATCCTTTCCAGTGGAATCATCGCTGTATAAAAGACCACAGATAAGACAGAAGCAATCGTCTGCCTCGCGAGTATTTTTTTTTTCATTTTTAAGTTTTTGTACGTTTTCTTTACATATATGTTTTCTCCTCTTTTCAGATTTACCTTTCGCATTGCTTTTTTTATTTAGTCCTTTTGATGTTGATGGTAGTACTTGAGGTGGGGATTTAAATATCTTACGAAGTTGTACTTTTTGAACAGCTGGGCTTGGAGTTTCTGAGTCTGAATTTCCAAAAATATCATCTACACATCTTCTTAATTTTGCAGGATATTCTAAGATTCCCAATAAATAATGCTCGCATCCACATTGATTTAAATTGCAGAAACAACTGAGCGATTTCATCATAACTTTTCGTGGTAAGAATGCGTTTCCTTGTATTTGATGGACTTTCAGAGTGCCGGTGAAAGGTATCAAAATCGGCTGATCCAATCAAATTAATGTTGTCATAGCTGTAACATCGGAATCTGTCACCGTAAAAATAGCTATGTTAGGACATCGATTTTGGATTGCATCACAAAACTCGTTCAAATTTGTTATGTCTCCCCCACATGCCACAACGTTGTCTGCAGTTATTTTACAGACAGCGCCTACACCATCAGGAGCTCCTTTGCCATGACCCGCTTCATGATAATTCCAGGTCCAATTTACAATTCCTGGGTACAAATCGGGCGTTTTACGGGCCTTCTCAGTCCCTTGGATAGAATATCAGTCCCCTGTTCATTTAATTGTCAGGGGACTTAGGCCAGGGGACTGAGTGTTTTGATAGTTTTTGTGCAATAAACATAGTTTCCCATTATTGGAAATAATAAAAAATAATAGTTAAATATTACAGTTTAAAATAGCCTACATAATAATACTAAAAAATATAACTCTACCACACAAAAATGTATTATAAATACTCACCAGAGATCTGCACCGATACACCGCACTCTCCAATACATCGCATGTATACTCGGTTTTTAAATGACTCAGTCTCAAAAATATCGCAAACAAAAACTATCGCCACCGCATTGACTCAAAACACGAACGCTATTGCGGTGTTACACACTCTCTCTTACTCATATACTCTGAGTATAAGCGGTGTTTGCGTAAAATAAGTGTGAGTATTTATAATAAGCGATACATGTGTTAACCGCCACCGCAGTGCAATGATTGCTCTTCGTAAGGCTCTATTGTTATAACGTATAATAACTAATTTTGTTCATTTACAATGTTTTATGTTTCATTCAAAAAAAAAAAGTAAAAACAAAACTAAAATACCTTTTATTTTGCGTTTGGTAGAATATTCCATGAATTAATTGCGGTGTTTGCAGAAACACCGCATATACCGCAATTGACACCGAGGCGAGCCGGCAGCGTTCAGAAGCGGTGGTGCTTAACACTCGAGTATGCGAGAGAGCCATACACTCGTTGACTCCTTTGTTGAACATATTCTCAACGCAACTATCGCATAGCTTGCGATGGCGGTATACACCTGCACCGCTTTTTTCTGAGTCTATCGCAAGATATAAAAACATGACCGCATGCAGTTCTCTGATACTCACCAAGGTACTGAGAATCGAACTGGACAATATACGACCTCTCACCAAAACGTCTGCTTCACAACTGACATAACAGCGCGCCTTTTTTTGGCATAAGTTTTTATTCAAATGAGACTCGAAACTTTATATTGCTAGATCTGAGACTTGGGCATATATCGAATTTATCAATAATTTGGACTAATTCAATCTTCCAGGGGACTGATAAGGAATCTGAGGGACGCGTTTGAATGCATTTTTTAAAAAATAAAATCAATTGTTATAAAACCTATATTTAATAATTGACATATATCTGCTATTAAGGGTCACTAATTCATAATAAATTTTAGTGTGCGAACTAAAATTAAAAAACGATAATGTTTTTTCGCTTCGAAAACAGGCGTGGGACACGTCAGGGGACTGAGATTTGTGCACTTTCATGAATTTTTTGAGTAATGGAAACATATCAGATTTTAATAATTTTGTATGGCCATGTAGATATTGATAAAATTTATAATTGTAAACAAAAATCAGATTGCATGGTTTAATGGTTCATTATATATCAGCGGAGCCATCGAAAATATCATCTTTTGTAGAATCACCCACTTACTTGTCATTGGCCAAATCCACTTAAACATCTCTAAATCTAACTCTGAATCACTGTTCTCCAGAAAGTCGATTAAATATTTTTTTTTTTGGGTTTCTGAAGCCCTTTGTCCCCGTTTAATTTTGACTTCCATGACTTTTTCACACTTCTTCACAAATGAAATTGCTGTGATAAAAAACTTATCATATGAAAAGATTTTGACATATGTTTTCATTTTTTCAAAGATCGAGAATCGAATTCAGAGTGAACTTGTGAAAATTCTTTTCATTTCACAGTATCACAGAACGGGAATTGACCCCCTGGTTGGTAAAAATAGAGCACTGCACAAGAAAGCACCACAATATCATTGTTGAATAATATTTGCAAAATAATGAATGTATATATCTGTCAAAATAAGGCTTCTTAATGGTGTCCGATATCGCGATAACACACATATTTTCAGGTATATTTTTGCAAAACGGCTATGGAAATGTGTTGCAGATGTGCTATGTTATACATAACCCTATCCTAAGTATTTGATGTTTCAATTAAGTAATTACAACTTACAAAATCAATGTTTTATATTTAATTTACATCTTTCAAAAATTTAGAATTTACTTATTTTTACTACAAAAGTTCGGAAACGGAACATTTAGGGTTGATTTGTAAGTATCATAAGGAAACATGAAGGAAATTCATCATTATTATCAGCTGCGAATTAAGGAAACTTAATTATGACAGAAACCGTTCCCCTCTGCTGTGAATATTGTTCCACTGAATCAAAAACATTTTAGCTAGGGCAGCGAGGGAAAATCTCTGAAGGATCCTTTAGTCGAACACGCCTCATAATATCCATAGCTAGGGCCTAAAAATGAGCACATAGGAGTTTTTTTTTAGCAGATTTGGCTGTAGAGCGAGTAAAATTCGTGGTAGAATCTTCGTCTAACGCAAAAAAAAGATTTTCCGAAGAACTTGTCGGCCAAAACGCGCTATTAATACGGTCCAAACTTTAGTGCCGTAAAACAGGAGTGGGATTATCAGAGTCTTATAGTAATTGACGTTAAAGAAACCTTCATTTGATTTCTGGCAAGATATCGTTCTCAGAGGTGACAGCGGAGCCGAGGTAGACATGGTCCTTTGCTACCTTCAAGTTGTAACTGTCAATTGTGGCATTAGTTCTTACAGCAGAAATTTATTTGCATACAAAAATCGACTGCGGGAATAGTTTTGAGTAAAAATTGTAAGAATAAGTAAAATAAAAATTGTACGGAAACAGATTTATTATGTCCAATTCGATGATGTTGTGTTAACAGTTGTTAACAGTTATAATTTGTACTCTGGTTGTTCTTGATTATCTACCGCTTAACCCACTTAAGCTACTTCCTTCTTTATACTCCCAAACCCGATGAAGCCACCTCGTTTGGTCCGATTAATGATATCAATATCGGCGTATGATAGATATTTATGGAAGATTATTCTCCTGGTTATGACTTGGAAGTTTTGTACAATCCTCTCAGGAACATTGTTGAAGAATCGCATGACACCTAAATTCTATTTTGGAATCGAATGTTTTGGTGAGTTCGTTGCTTTATTTAATTGCGCAGTGAAAATTCTCCAAAGGTATCATGGACAGACGGACGAATATGATCGGTATACCAAAACTAAACAAGGCAATGTATAAATAAGACCCAAAAACGCTATCGATTTTTCTTAAAACACTATCGCTATTCCTTAAAACGATATCGCTATTCGCTAATTGATGGATATCTGGATGGTATTGATATAGACCTTGATCTGTCAAAGTAGTCCATGTGTAGTAGACTTATGATTCCATTTCTATAGCGGTGAGAGTGATAACAGGTCACAACCTGTTGGGTAAGCACTCAAATAAGATAAAACTGACTGGTGCGAACCAACTTTGCAGGAAATGTAGCGACCCTGACGTCGAAGAAGATGTCTCACACCTGCTACGCCACTGCCCTGCGATCAGTGGCAGTCGTTTTAAAATACTAGGCAGCCTTTACTTCGATGACCTAACGACTATCCCAATAGCGCTGATAGTCCGTTTTTGTAGCAGATCAGGATGGAGCAACTACCTCTTTGAGGCTGAAGGAGCAACACAGACCAGCACCGCATAAGTATCACTAGCGAACTTAACCAGGTATCCTATTTCTCTATTTCAGAATACTTTCTTCGAAGGGAATCGCTATGGGCCCACGTAGGTCTATGCGAGTTTGACGACTCACCCGAGCGTCAACAGCCCATCTAACCTAACCTATGACTCCGTAATTGGGTAAATTTTTGGTTTTTCTGAATCGTCCAAACAATCAAATAGGTTCAGGTGAATACAATTTTTCGCAGTTGACGCCAATATTGAATGGTATATTGACTTTTGACAGTTTTGAGAAGTGGTTCTTCCACATTCTCAGCATCGACTTTGATTTAATTACGACTTTTCCTTGTTCATCTTGATAATAGCTTGGTTCTTACGTTCCTGGTTTACACGTTTTCGTTTTGCTAAAACTTACGAACATCATTCCTGAGGTGGCACCTCTCAATAACTTTGATCCAGAGATTTTCTTGATTTTTAGTTTTTCCTTCTAAAAATTCGGTGTTCTTCCATCCTTCTTTGCTTATAAAGATCTAAAATTTGCAGGGGTTTCTTTCTGGTGATATAAGAACTTTGTTGTCCTTTTTTCGTTTAGCATGGTCATCAATACTCTCCACTTGTTTTCTCCAAATTGTTAAATTTATACTGAGCTTTAGATGAGAAAGACATACATTGGCGGATGAATTCAGCTGCTATTCATAAACACATTCACAGATGTGTTTTCACCTTCTGTTCTGTCAGTCAGATCTACATTGGAGAAGGAAATGTATGCTCTTTTTTCATTCTTTTTATGGCGGGAGGGGTTACTTGCAGAAGTCGAAAGGGAAAATAATAAATAAATTTATTAGGCCGGGTTTTTCAGTGCTATGTTTACTCTGAGTTAAGTTAGAGTTAACTAACACCATCAGAATAAATTGAATCCCTAGTTAACTTATGAAGCAGTTTTTCAGTGCAGGATTGAATTTGACTCCGCGTGTGGTGATTTCATTTGGTAGCACTCATGATTTATCGATTTTGCTGTCAAAAATGTATCGAAAATGTATCTGCAACAGCTCAGTTATCAGCTGTTTGTTTTTCCCCATATACAAATGAAAATGCTTTTTTCGCGATCTTATTAATCTTTTTCTTATTAAAACAGTGAAACTCAATATTTTAAACAGTTTTGAGTAGCTGAGATTTGAATATGAATATATCGTACACTTATTTCGTTTCTTGGAATTTAACAAAATGTCCACACAAATGGAATTGAAAATAATTGTTTGTTTGGTATTTTATCATCTGTCAAAAACATCTGACCATTTAGTCCCAGGCTTAACTTCCCAGCTGCTGAGTTAGTTTGAAGTTAACTCGAAGTTAACTCTGGATTTTAATTGACTGAAAAACCTACTTTATCGAGTCAACTCGAGTTTAAACTCTAAAGCTTAGTACGCAGCTCGCGCTAAATTTTATCTTTGCTAATCTCCACTTGTTTTCTCCAATCCAAAGATATATGCTCGCTAAATTCGTACACAGCATATAGATGAGTCAGGGAAATGTCATACATTCGCAGATGTCAGTAATATTATTATTTTCTTTGTAAATAAAGATGTCGTCTTCCTCGAGAAATTCTTCCATCAAATATTCGTCTTCATTTTCTTCCATTTTGTTTTTCTTTTTCATTAAAATTTCGCTGATTTAAATGCCTCGCACATTAATTTCGCGAGATAAATAAGTGGAGACCTGTCTTCCGCCGAGTATAACACTTTTCGTATAACACATAATATTGTTATACCCTACCTACATTTTGTGTGTCCCATCTTTATGAAGTTAAGAATTTATTTCGCGAGCTGCGTACTGCACTGATAAATTTGCTCGATAAATTTTATCTCTGTAGAGATTTTTGTATGGGAGATAAAATTAAGCGCGAGCTGCGTACTAAGGATGATCTCGCACTGACAAACTGGGCCTCAATGTCTTACATTTTTTATTGCATTTAAAAAATCTTTCTCGTGGGGTTCATATTGAGGAGTATTACTAGCAGCTTTTAAGTGTTCGTGTATCACGAGAGCTCTTATTCGCAATCATAATGTGAATCGTTTTTTTGCCAACGAGTAGGTCGACAATTACTATATGAAAGTAAATTTGACTAGTGTTCTCTTTTCCCTAGTAAGTTCTGCGATTACCGTATAACTATCACTTTTAAGTGAATTACCGACGCGCCGGTATATGACATTTGAATTGTAATGACAGGTAATTTCATGTCAGCAGTGACTGGCTGGCAATTAAAACAAGCACACTTACAAAAGTAAAACCATGATAAAAATTCTCCTAGTAATAGCCCTCAATATAGAATAGGTCACGCACAAGAAATTTCCTAAATTGTGTTCTTTTCCAAAAAGTAGAAACCGACCTCAACCAACTTGGAGTGCGCAACTGGAGGCAGTTAGCTAAGGACCGGGCTAATTGGAGAGGCATGTTGGTTGAGGCCCATTTTCATCCCAGACTGTAGCGCCACTTAAGTAAGTAAGAAATAATTCAGAAATGAAAACTCGAAACAAGAAGAACATTTGAGACGTCAAACCTAAGAACAATCATTGACCGTGTTCCTGGTTTCAGTTTTAGTAAGACAACTTGATGAAGCTCTGTTCTCATTGGTCAATTGTGACATAAGAGGGGAAATGGCTGACGAAACAAGTTGAAAATTTAAGCATGGGCACTCAGATATGTGTGAAACAGCTGATTTTTCCTCGACCTGTCATGAAGCTGTTTTTGATGTCAGTAATACTACCCGATATTATAGGTTATTCAAGTTATTTTTTTACTTTTCTGATAAAGAATAATTATTCTAAATAGATAAGAGTTAGGAAAAGTCTAAAAATTTGGAAAAATTAAATTGCAATACAAAGGTTTGGCATAGTGTGACATTTACTTTACCATTCGGTAAGATTTTGCGGTCCGCGTTACCTTACCTTATTTTTCAGTTGTAGTCTGAAATACGCAACACAGCCATTGTGTCATTGTTTTGGATTTGCGCTCTCTCAAAGCAAATGTTTTTAATGTGAATGAAAATGTTTACTAATGGGTGATTTTTTAGCTGGTTTGGTTTTGGCAACACTGGTTTTGACAGCTGACGTGTGTTTAGTACCTTGTGTCACTGTCAAACAGCTTCAGTTTGGTTTGCAATTTAACCATGGATCGTCTTACAAATGAACAACGCTTGCAAATTATTGAATTTTACTATCAAAATTCGTGCTCGGTTCGAAATGTTCATCGCACGCTGCTTCCATTTTATGATCGGCATTCTCGACCTTCTGAGCAGTCTATTCGGAAGATTGTGACCAAATTTCGCACCAAATTTACTTTGTTGGACATTAAACCACCAACACGTTTACGTACTGTGCGTAGTGAAGAAAATATTGCGGCTGTATCAGCTAGTGTGACAGAAGACCGCGAAATGTCGATTCGGCGCCGTTCCCAGCAGTTAGGCCTTTGTTACAGCACTACGTGGAAAATTTTGCGGAAGGATTTGGGCGTAAAGCCTTTTAAGATACAGCTGGTGCAAGAACTAAAGCCAGCCGACCTACCACAACGCCGAATTTTTGGTGAATGGGCTCTTGGAAAGCTGGCCGAGGATCCGCTTTTTTATCGAAAAATTGTGTTCAGCGATGAGGCTCATTTTTGGTTGAATGGGTACGTAAATAAGCAAAATTGCCGCATTTGGAGTGAAGATCAGCCAGAAGCATTGCAACAGCTACCAATGCATCCCGAAAAAGCCACTGTTTGGTGCGGTTTATGGGCCGGCGGCATTATTGGGCCATATTTCTTCAAAGATGATGCGAATCGCAGCGTTACTGTCAATGGTGAACGCTACCGAGCGATGATAACAAACTTTTTTTTGCCCGAAATGGAAGTTCTTGACTTGCATGATATGTGGTTTCAACAAGACGGTGCCACATGCCACACAGCACGCGAAACAATGGCGCAATTGCGAGGCGAGTTTGGTGAACAGTTAATTTCACGTTTCGGGCCGGTCAATTGGCCGCCTAGATCGTGCGATTTGACACCATTAGATTATTTTTTGTGGGGGTATGTCAAGGCTAATGTCTATAGGGACAAGCCCGCTTCGATTGACGCACTGGAAGCCAACATCCATGCATTCATTCGTGAGATACCGGCCGATATGTGTGAAAGAGTATGCCAAAATTGGACTCAGCGGATGGGCTACCTGAGACGCAGCCGCGGTCAACATTTGCATGAAATTATCTTTAAACATTAAATTGTAAGGTTCAAACAAACAATTTTTTGTGTTTTTTAACTTTCTCTTACAAAGAGAAAGATATTGTTTTCGTGAAAATTTTCGACCTCGAGATTTTGATTGATTCTAACATTACGATGATAGTGGAGCCTAAAAAAGTGGTTTTTGGAATTCCGTCCGTCGGTCCGTCGGTCCGTCGGTCCGTCTGTCCGTGACGGTCTCCCCAGCCTAAACGGCTTGACCGATTTTCTTCAAACTTCGTATCCAAGCTTGTTTTGGTCATAATTCTAGGCCATTTTTTTTGTTTGCTTTTAGCCATGTTAAAACTGGTACCTGCCATATAAAAATTACACATAACCTCAATTTTCTCGAAAACGGCTCTAACGATTTTGATTAAACTTTTTATATACTATAACCATATTAGTTCCAACAAAACTGCATACCCAGTTTTTTAGAGAAAATCCATATAACGGATTTTGTCATTTAGGCCATATAAAGAAAAATGTTAATATCTCGCAAACTATTGTGTCAAATTGAATGAAATTTAATACATATACTACTATTACAGCTTGAAGCAATTCCACATAATTAGTTTTAGCCCAACTATTACTAAACGGAATTTTCAGTTTTGGCCAAAAACGGAAAATCATTATTTTTCACATTGACATCGATTCCTTCAAATTTTGTAGTAAAAATTCGTATAAATACATTTCGACATTATTTATATCATTTTAGCATCAATAATCAAAATGCTTATGATTAGATCTAACGCCCAACTTGCTGTGAAAGAGAAAGTTGCGTACGACCCAGTCGTGCACCCACCACTCGTTTTTTAAAAAAAAGTTCTAAACCTCTTAAAAAATCACCCGTTAGATACGAGTTGTTGTAAATTCAAATAAATAAAGCTGCATCTCAGATCAACCGAAAGAGTGCGCTTGAATTTACATTTTTGTCATTTCTGACAAGCATGCTCTAGTATCGCGAATTTCTAAATGTTTAATTTCGTTAGTTTATTCGATTTTTTAACTTTCTCTTACAAAGAGAAAGATATTGTTTTCGTGAAAATTTTCGACCTCGAGATTTTGATTGATTCTAACATTACGATGATAGCGGAGCCTAAAAAAATGGTTTTTGGAATTCCGTCCGTCGGTTCGTCGGTCCGTCTGTCCGTAATGGTCTCCCCAGCCTAAACGGCTTGACCGATCTTCTTCAAACTTCGTATCCAAGTTTGTTTTGGTCATAATTCTAGGCCATTTTTTTTGTTTGCTTTTAGCCATGTTAATAATGGTACCTGCCATATAAAAATTACACATAACCTCAATTTTCTCGAAAACGGCTAACCACATTAGTTCCAACAAAACTGCATACCCAGTTTTTTCGAGAAAATCCATATAACGGATTTTGTCATTCAGGCCATATAAAGAAAATTGTTAATTTCTCGCAAACTACTATGCCAAATTGAATGAAATTTAATATATATACTACTTTTATAGTTTTAAACAATTCCACATAATTAGTTTTAGCCCAACTATCACTTAACGGAATTTTCAGTTTTGGCCCACAACGAAAAATAATTATTTTTCACATAGACACCGATTCCTTCAAATTTCGGAGTAAACGTTCGTATAATCACATTTGGACATTTTATACAATTTTTAGCATTAATAATCAAAATGCGCACTATTTGATCTAACGCCCAACTCGCTGTGAAACAGAAAGTTGCGTACGACCCAGTCGTGCACCCACCACTCGTTTTTATAAGTTTTAGAGTATCGTCACAAATAAATATATATTGTACCAAAGTCTAATAGTTTTAAATAGCATGTCCTCAAATTGGTGACCCCGACGTGATTTTATGACGAAAAAAATCCCTACACAGCTGTCTAATGAATCTTCTTCACCCAGTAACCAGCAACGAGGTGATTCAGTCCAGTCGCACTGCTTGCAAGAACTCCAGCAACAACTTGTCCAGCAAGTGCAGGCAATGAGAGGTTCAGAGATTGAGGGAAATTACGCTCAAGTTTGTCCACCACCATTTTGGCGTGAAAATGTAAGACTATGGTTCTCACAACTCGAGAGCCTCAATTCACGCTAATCAATTTGAGTTCCGATGCAAACAAAATTCAACATCATCGTAGCGCATCTTGACCAAATGACTGCAACCGAAGTGCAAGATATAATCATAATCCCACCAGAAGGTAACGATTAAAAGAAGAACTCATTATTCGTTTGGCCCCATCTAGAGACCAACAGATAAGACAAACGCTAGACTGGAAATAACTAGGCGATAGGAAACCTTCGCAATTTCTTCGAAGTTTAAGGAACTTAGCTGGAGGTACAATGGCTGACGATGCTATTAAGGCAATTTGGTTGGATAGACTACCAGTTAGTTCGCAATCGACACTCGCCGCACATCCATCTGGTTCAAGCACAAGTTCCACGAACCTTGCCAATCTTGGTGTTATTGCAGATCGAATAAACTACGTAATACCGCAAAATAAGTTGCCAGTGCATCTTTACAACCGGAGTCTATATTGACTAGTTTGCCACATCACGTGGAACAGCTCCCAAAGTAGATTGAAGCACTATCAAAGAATTAAAACGACAATAACCACTTTTCGTATAACATAAACTACATTTTGCGTGACCCATCTATATAAAGTTAAGAATTTAGCTCGCGTGGACGATACTGCTTTGCTAAATTGTAACGCAAAATGTTATCTCTGTTGACATTTTTGTAGGGAGATAAGTTAAGATCGGCCAGCTTACTAAACCTCATACTAAACAGGTCCGTTAACGAAAATGCTAAATCTTACTACCTTCTGTCAAATGGACTAAAGATCACATAATGCAATATTTTTTTTAAATAATTTCCTAATGCATCAATTATGTTAACACCTTGTTGTATATTTAACAACAACTAATTAAATGCAACTATTCGATTTTTGTTCGAATAATCTAGTTACGACGGATCCTTGTTGCGTAAGCATCAAGTTATCTTTTATTCATTTTCATTAATACAGTCCGCTTACTCATTGCATTGGCGTTTGCCACAGGAAGGAAACATACCATACATGGGTGTGCAGATAACTAAAATGAGGACAATGAGAACAAGAATACATAACTATATCACATACGCAACGTTTGGTGTGGTACTCCAAAGTTGCATTACAACTCGACACTCGACAGTCCGAGTGAATGTATTAAATAACCGTTCGTGTGTAGCTACAGGTTTTGTGCGAGTATGTTTATCTACTTCAAGTAGAAGTTTTTTTTTTTTTATTTTTAAGTTGCTAACGAACTTATTACAGCATTGCAAAAATGTAACGCTTTTTTTTTTTATTGTCGAACTGTGACTTTATGGTTCTCTATAATTAGAGAAATTCATAGAAGTGTTACAGATTACTATATGTTATGGAAGCAACTTGACGATGACGAGCTTAAACTAGTTACGCATGCGCCTTTTGATTTCCCAATTACATAAAGTTTTGGTCGTACATTTCTAATTGCGTTCGCTAATGCATTTGGATTGTCACTGGTGCATTAAGTATTCTTTGTATGTATAACTTGTTACTTTTATTAACAATTAATGATCATTCTGACGGGTGTTGAATAAATATTTTGTAACGCTTATAAACAAATTTATAGTACGTTTCCACCGAGTCGAAATGCGTGATTTCAGCGAAATTCGTGATTTCAGCCGAAATGCAAAGCATTCCGCCATATAATTTCACATTCTGGAATTCGGCATTCCGCTGAAATGCTATTTCAAATGACGTCCAACCGAGTTATGTCAAATCAAACATTACCTTTTTTCCCCTGCAAAAACCAGTTTTTTCTCCCAGAAACGTCAAACTGCTCTGTAATTTGTTTTGGAAAAATCGTTCGAAAAACAAATATAAATTTAAGAAGAAAATGAATAAACTTTTATTAATTAATGAACAATCGTATGATGTCCTTATGCTTTTTCTTTTAAAATAGCTTCTGCAAATGACATATCTTCGGAATAACAACATATGAAATTGTTGAACAAGGGCCAGATATTGTCGATACCCGTTGTCCCTGGTTTTTGCTTTATTTATTGATTACATACAAACAAAAATAATACAATTATGTTGGTATAACACGATCGTTAGATCCCGGGGCTTGGCTTTTCTCTCAACCGTTCATAGATCTTATTATTTGGGAATCAGAACAAGAAGGTATGTTGAGATAACCTTTTCTTGGCAGTTGATAGTACCCGGATATTTTGTCAGATCATAGCAAGCGGAGATCCAGTGAAAAAAAAGTTGTTTTGACAGTTGGAATGCTTTTATTTTGGTGGGAACACTATTTTCAAATGTTGAATTTCGTTAATGAAATGACGAGTTTCGATCCGGTGGAAACGTACTATTATCATCACGAAAATGAAAGTACGGCAAGCATTTTCAAATGATAAGGGATGCCACCAGAAGTGTGGCGAAATAATAATAACGGGCATTTTTTAAGAGTTAAGTTTTTCAGGTTGGCAGCACTGGTTAGTAATGGCGTCAAAACTTCATCTGTCAAAGTAAAAAGTCTTCAGTATACTCTGCCCATTGACTTAAGCTGGGTTTCCACATGTCCTTAAATTGACAAAGTTTAACAGTTCTCGTTTATTTCAATAATTGACAATATTGCCAGTTGATTTCCACCTATGTCAATAATTGGCACAAAATCGTTTATCATTTCATTGACAATGAAATTTTGACAAATGCGTTTGTCAGTTCCTGGACAGCAATTTCCATTTGCACCTTCAACTTCAGTTGACGAAAGGATATTTTTTCCGTCTTGGTACTAAACAACAGCAGTCAACTGTCAATTGTTTCCACAAGCAAGAATTATTGGATTGAGCTTGAAGTGAATATTGTAGGTAAATCAAGTTTAATTTGTTGTTTATAAAATTATCATACTTTTAAAATTTATATTTTTCCAACCTATCAAAAGTTCACATTCAGTTTTGCCGCAAAATAGTCCCGAACATGTTAAAACGAAAACAAATTTCTCTTGCTTCGTTTGTTGTCTTCATGGGATCCGCATTGGAGCTGGTAGCAGAAGACGAAGAATGCAAAATTTGTTCCTTGACAGGGATTTTCTTGATTGATTGATTTTCCCACACGTTTTTTTTCCTTCTTCTACTGCTCGACTGTAATCGAATGTATATTCTCCTTTTAAGAGATTAGAAAATTTAGAAAAGTAAAAATACATTACCATGTATTCAGCTGTTTCTGCAGCTGACATGTCACTTAATACTTTTTTTTTATTTTCCGCGGCAAAAAATATTTTGTTCTGTCTTTTCTCTGCCTTTCAATTGACAAAACATTCAACACAATGCCAATAAATTTGTTGTGTCAGTTCATGACCAAGTCACGTTTTGTTAGTCAATTTTGCTATTTCCACTTGTGATTCAAATTCGTTGCCAATTATTGACAAGGTCTGACAGTCAATTCTATGACTGTCAATTTTCGGCTATTCCCACTTGACATTTTTCTCAATGACATAAAAATACGCCATTCGTCAATTAAAAAATGGCAAGTGGAAACTAAGCTTTTATTATATATGGACTGCTAGTAGTCAACGTATGTTCCAAAACAACAGACACGCCACTGTTTCACTGCGGAAAACTAAGTAAGCTATAAAACATTTGCTTCATCACATTGCACAACAAAATTGTTGGTAATGATCATAATACATAAGTAAGAAATATATTTACAAACTTGTTCAGTTTATGAGTCAATAAGTAAGGAAATGTATTGTTATTGCAGATTTTATTTGAAATCACTCTTTGTAGTTTAGCTATGGAAATGAATCTCTTCGCGCAAGATGTCGCCCTTTTGTTAACATGTTACTATGGAAATTTAAGCTTGCCGGCGGCATTTGTTTCTTTGCTAATCCCCAGTGAAACAGTGGCGCCTGTGCTGTTTTGGAACATATTTTTTCGCAGAAGCGTATGAAAATGACATTTCACTAGCAGTCCATATATAATAAGTCAATGACTCTGGCATTTAATCATGGAAAGACTTACAAACGAGCAACGATTGCTAATTATTAAAATTTATTATCAAAATTCGTACTCTGTAAAAAATGTGCACCGTTTTTTACCATATTATGGTCGTCGTAATCGACCTGATGATACGCGACTTTTTTTTGCCCCAGTTGGCTGAATTGAACTGGTTGACATGTGGTTTCATCAAGACGGTGCCACATGCCACACAGCTCGTGGATGAATTTGGTGAGCAGCTTATTTCTCGAAATGGCCCTGTGAGTTGGCTGCCAAGATCATGCGATTAAACGCCTCTTTATTATTTCTTGTGGGGTTATGTAAAGTCGTTAGTTTATGTGGACAAGCCGAACACGATTTAAGCCTTACAGGATAGCATAACACGCGTAATTCGTGGAATACAGGCCGAAATGCTCGAAAAAGTGACGCAAAATTGGACCTTCCGAATGGACCATTTGAAACGGAGCCGCGGACAATATTTGCATGAAATTGTCTTTAAAACGTAAATGGCAAAGGCCTATTACAATAAAAAATTTTAATATTTTATGCAAATTTGAGTGTTTTATTCGATTTAAAATAAAACACGCTTAAAAAATCACCCGTTATGTAAGCTGAGTAGGTTCAAAATTTGAAGTCTATATTCACCACATAAATATCAAAAAATGATCCAATGGCTAAAACTTTAATGCAAATGGCACACGGCCCTATAATACTGAATATGAAGGAAGTTTTGATGTTTTGATATTGGGTTATCCTTAAGGTTCAGATAAGAGACTTTTAGGTTAAGACTGATTATAATGGATTGCTAAAAATGTCAAAAGTAAGATTGGTTTTTAATTTTATTCAGCTAGACAATTTAGATCATAAGAAATTGATGTTCTAAGGCACGTACCATTAGTTTTGGTAAATTATGCAAAAAAAAAAAATAAAAAATAATCGAAGGTTATTATTTAATGTACAGAAAGCCACATCTAACTATGTTAAGTAAAAACATTTTGTTGTAGTAACGGAAATTAAAAAAAAATATAAAAATGGTTTATTTTGACAGTTTAGGCAGTGTGCCAATTGCGTTAAAAATGTTGTTAAATTTTATCCAACGGCTAATTTTTGACATTTCTGCTTGGGTTAACAAAATTTGGCTTTTTGCGGTGACAGTTGGATTAAATGGGATATTATTTATATACTACTTTCAATGATTTCCCAAAAGAATTGGAACACAATTTCTACATATTTTCTTGTAATAAAAAAATACCGAATAGACTTCAGAGATATCATACAAAAAACCCTAATTAGCTATTTATGATTGACATTAAAACATAATTGTTTTACAATTTGTGTTCATTATTAAGGATAGACATTTTACTTTGCTCAAGTTTAAACATATTTCGCATACAAAATATACTGAAACAAATGTTTCATAACATTTTTGTAACCATCCTTTTTCAAAAACAAAATTTTAGTTTATGTTGCAACTTTGTTTATATTTTCTGATATGAAATACACATTCCAAATTATGGTGGAAATGATCGAGTGTTGGAGATGCTAAGAACCACTAGAATACCATTTAATCGAGATTCAATGTAATTTTTATTTTATTATGTATTTATACAACATTTTATGTTTATTACAAAATGTTGTTTTAATCAGATCGCAAAAAGGTTGTGAATTCCAAGAGTGGACAGAGTGGTATTACATATAGTTCGAAGTATGAACTGTTCAACCCGCTGCAGTTTTTAGTGAAAGTGTAGGCTAGAACACCTAAAAACAGTGGATGGACCCATTGAGATCGTTCCGTTGTCAGTCTTTTGGCACGTGGGGCATACCAGGCTTCTTCCTCTTCCTTGAGAAGAGGAACAACAGCAAAACAAGTTGCGCTACTATTTTATCTTCCATTTTGCACTGCACTGCACAAATTTATTTTCTGTTTTTTTTTTATATGTTTGGAGAAAAATCAAATTTGGATGAACGTGAAATATCAAACTCCAAGAAAAATTGTTGACTGATATATTTGATTGTCATCACTTGAAATTTTAAAATTCTGTCATTAGTGTAAATACCCATTTTACTGCCGTTGTCATTATAACATAAATAAATGTCAAAAAGTAATGAAACGTAGTGACAAAGCTTTGAATTCGTCACTATTTAACGTCGTGTAAATGATGGTGTCATTATAAAATGGCAACAGCCATTTTTATTTGTATATTTGTCACTCGTGTAAATGCAGCATAACTAACTAACGTCGACAATTGCGTTTTATTATTTTTAGTAACGCCGATTACAATACGTATTCGTCGTACAGCTCTACAGAGTTACCAATGGATAATTTTTATGGTTGCGAATCTCATAGCGATCACGTTGATTAAAAGAAGCAAGCGGATAGAAAGCCTTCTGTGATAAACTACTGAATTAAAGTACCATTATACAGGCACTATATTCAATCCTCAGATACGTTTAGGATATGCAGCCTCTATTCAACGTTGTATGAAGGTTAATGCGTTTAGATGCATTATAAGGGCTTTTTCTATTTGTATATACAATTCTATAATGTGTTTATGAATAAGGCTCAGAGATGGCAGTGTAGTTAACGTGAGGTAACCTACTCGATTAACTACGCGTAGTATATCGGATAAACTACATATGCCTGATTTGTTTCATTTACTACCTAAATTTGTTACGTATGCAACCTACATATAAAACGTTAAATTTCAAATTTCATGAGCATATAAAGGGTTTTTCAACAGAGCTACAAAAGCAGAGCGACAGGGGCAGCAAACGACGCCATATTTCTTGCCGCTCTTTTGAAATTTCTCTTCAGTAAGGTTTGCCATTTCATGATGGAAAGATATGCGAGCCAACAACGAGTCGAAATTATTAAAATTTACTACCGAAATTCGGAGTCAGTGGCCTCAACGTTAAGTCCAATTTATGGTCGTCATAATCGTCCTAGCAGATCAACAATTGAGCGTCTAGTGGACAAATTTGAATCCACACAGTACAAAATGTTCCCGTACCAGTGAGACAAAGAACTGCCCGTAGTGTCGAGAATATTGCTACCGCTGAGGCTTCAGTTGAAGAAAGCCCAAATGTGTCTCTCACACGTCGTTCTCAAGCGTTGGGCATCTCAGTGACGTCATTGTAGCGAATTTTGCGAAAAGATCTTGGCCTACATCCTTACAAGATTAAATTGACGCTTGACCACCGCTTGACCACCAGAAGCGTCGTATGTTCGTGAATTGGGCTGAGCAACAACTTGAAAATGATTCGGATTTTCATCGAAAAAACATCTTCAGCGATGAGGCTCATTTCTGGCTGAA
Source organism: Rhingia campestris (assembly GCA_932526625.1). Taxonomy (NCBI): domain Eukaryota; kingdom Metazoa; phylum Arthropoda; class Insecta; order Diptera; family Syrphidae; genus Rhingia; species Rhingia campestris. Next base: position 33,440,420 of record OW052183.1, read on the forward strand.
TGGCTTCGTCAATAAACAAAATATGCGGTATTGGTCAGGCAGCAATCCACACGTACGACATGAGTCATCATTGCATCCTGAATAAATTACGGTTTGGTGTGGTTTATGGGCCGGCGGCGTCATAATTGGGCCGTACTTCTTCCGTGATGATCAAGACCGGCACGTTACTGTGAATGGGAATCGCTACCGCTCAATGATAACCGAATATTTTTGGCTCCAATTGGATGATATGGACTTGGAAGACATGTGGCTCCAACAGGACGGCGCCACAAGCCGCCACATAGCGAATGTCACAATCAATTTATTGGAAACCAAGTTTGGAGAACGTGTTATCTCACGAAATGGTCCAGTCACTTGGCCGCCTCGGTCGTGCGATTTGACGCCGTTAGACTATTTCCTGTGGGGCTACGTCAAGTCTTTGGTCTATGCCAACAAGCCAGCGACGATTGATGCATTTCGTACGAATATCGAACGTGAAATTGCAGCAGTATCGGCCGATTTATGCTTGAAAATCGTCGAAAATTGGGTTCAGCGCCTAGACTTCTGCAAGCGTGCCCGTGGTGGCCATGCAAAAGAAATCGAGTTCCATACATAATGGCATCGAACGTACTTTCACAGGAATAAAGAATTTCATTGATATCCAAACCGTTTTTGTTTTATTTAAAATAACTTTTGTAGCGCTCTTATTGAAAAACCCGATACATTACATGTCGTTGGAATTGGATTTACGTTTTTTTTTTATTTCTTTATCGTTTATTTTATTTTTGCTCACACATCAGACACAATTCACGGATAAGTTCGGAATATTCGGCGCTTTTTATTTAATTATTTCAGGGCAAAATAAATTATTCAACCCGCAACTACATTTTGACATATACCACTACGTGTACTACGTTTGACTACATTATGGCTGAAACACAATCACGCTTTGGTGCGTTGCGTTGGCTGACGCACCTAGTTCCACCATATGAAATCAATGTTACCTATCAGAATTTAGCTTTGCCTGGCGTTGAGTTTCCACCTCAAAATGAAAAACGTAAAATCTTAACGTAACGTTGCTGTAAAGCGCCATGGGCAAAGCTAAGGTTGGAAAAAGTGTGAATTGTCAAAATATTTGTTGTTGTTTTCTGGATTATTTTCTGAGAAGGTTGTGGAATACGATATTTTTAGCAAAGATTTTAATCATTTCCCCCATTTTTGTAGCAGAAGTTGAAACTGCTGAGAAAATAAATATGTCAAAGCGTGCGCAAAGCAGTTGGGCGTAACGTTGGTAAAGCGAAGCTCCAAAGCGTGATTGTGTTTCAGCCATTAACTACCTTAGTTACGTAGCTAATGTAGTTATTCAAAAAAAGTGTCATTTCTGCCATCGCTGATAAGGCTGAATTTATTAAAACTTTTAAACACCGATGTATGCTCGACATGAAGTGCACAAAAATGACAACATATGTAATAAGAAACACGATTTGGCGGAAAATTAATTATGATTATCTGACATCTGTCTACATTCCTTCTTAAAATTTAAATCAACATGATAAGAATTCCATTAAAAATTTTTGGTGTTGAATACACCCCGCACTACATTGCCATCACATATTAACTGAATTCTTCCATTTAATTGTTTTGACATTTATAAGAAAATATCATTGACATTTGATAAAAGAAAAGTCGCAGAAACATTCAAAAGAATTACATTTTTCCAATTTTCTTATTTAAATCTCATTCCAAAATGAAAAAGAAGGTAAAATCGACTTTCAACTTATGAATTCCCTTTTTAATAATTCTCCTTGACTAGGTCCTTTTGATGGGCAAGAGTGGTTCTGGTAAGACCAGTATGAGATCCATAATCTTTGCCAACTACATCGCCAGAGACACCACCCGTTTAGGAGCAACAAGTAATTTATTGTTTTTGTTTTGTTTATTCTCAAAGAACATTTAAATAAATTTATTAATTTGCAGTCGATGTTGAACATTCCCATGTGAGATTCTTGGGTAATCTGGTGCTGAATCTTTGGGATTGTGGCGGACAAGAATCGTTCATGCAACAATACTTTGCATCACAACGTGATAATATCTTTCGAAATGTCGAGGTGTTGATTTATGTGTTTGATGTGGAGAGTAGAGAGCTGGATCGTGATGTACACTATTATCAGTCTTGTTTGGAGGCGCTATTGCATGTAGGTATTGAAATGGTTGCTTTGTTGTTGGTGTTATCTTCTATTATAAGCGGGGAGTGAGCTCCTATTACTGACATTTAGAAGGACGTTGTGACTAATCGTGTAGGTTATCATCTTTGGTGTGTGGACGTATTAGTTGGAAGAGTATTGCGCTATAGATATAGGAAAATGTCGAGTGAAGTTTTCGCTGGCACAACAATGTTTGTAATATAAAAGTGCGAGTACTTGTAGGGCTTCCCAGACAACTGATAGTGCTGTCCTACTATTGAGTGTCTTGTATGCTTACAAGTTGAAGACAAATTCTATCTTTTTGTGCTCAGCAGTCATTAAATGCTGACTACGCTGTCCGATAGAAAAGAATTGTTTAAGGTCAGGAGGACGTACAGACTCTCTTGTTCATGCTGAACTAGCATGATTGTTCATCGTTCCTGTTCTTTGAGTCACTTCCCCAAAATGTTAAACAATTACATTTGCCCTGTCGATACATAAAAGTACGTGCATTCAATCGGTACCAGACTTATTTGATGGCTACATCTGGTGCTACTAGAGTGGAATGTCTACACTGGGGGGACTGGGAGACAACTATGTCAAATAAATTGCGTGACAATGCAAGCGAGAATACCGTGTGCCAAAACTAGAGATGGCTGTTTAAATGTTGTCGTATGCAGCTTTGAAATTGATGAATAGGTGGTGGACTTCTTGGACTTTTCATAGGATCTGCCCAAGTTTGATTAGTTTTAGACTTCCTAGGCCTTAATCGCGGTGCATTGACATAGTAGATGTGAGATGTAATCCTCGAAGTCTGGGTCTCTGAATTTCCTACTAAATTGGTGTGCCTACCTAACAGGTTGTGACAACCTATTACCACTATCAAAGCTGCTGAAATGGATGCACTATTAGATTGATTTTGTGAATCCGCAATGTTCTGGTTGCACAGCAGAGTGTGTATCTGCACAGCTCGTATAGGTCCTGTTTGAATCTTTGTCTCCATAGCGCGTCAACGCAAACGGGACCAACGATTTTTCGAAGAACTTTCTTCTCAAATCGACGAAGGATTTCTTCATTCATGCTTCAGTTTCGTAGAGCAGGATTGGGATGATCTCCTTAGTAGTTGGAGTAAGGGCTTTACTATGAATTGACTTCTTAGCCCGAAGACACAGCGGTTGGCAAGAGTAATTCTTCATTAAATTTCTGACGGGATGTTGTTTCCACAGTTAATAGCTTCAGGAAAGGCTACCACGCAGGATTTCCTACCAGAGCTCAGTGGAAGAGAAACGAAGTAGTAAGAGATTTCGACACGGTCGTCTAAAACAACGGATCTAAGATGAACTGTGGTATGGGGTCGGGAGTGTACTCGGAATCACCGAATCACTGGCCAAGCAAGGCTCAGCTCTTCACGACTCAATTTAGGCAAGGGTCCGTATTACGTTAGGTGCGATTAAGGACAAATACACTCATTCTTCCTGAAAAAGGCCGACTGCAAATGGAGAAGGTTAACAAATTGCGTTATATCGAGGACGATATGGACCTCCTATGACAAAAACAGAACAAACGATCTACTAAATAGAACCCGCCCAGATATCGCAAGAATGAGAGAGACCCTGTCCCATTTCATCTGCAAATGGCCGGTACTAGCAAGAGCCAGATGAAGTGCGTTAGATCAACAATTTTTCGACAACCTTAGCAACTTTGCGGGTATCCGCGTTCTAAACCTCACAGGCTGCATCTAGAGACCGCCTGTATCACATCCACAACAAGAATCATAATATAGGTCACACGAGTCGTGGTAACAAAAAGGCACATAAGCACTACTTGGGCTCATGCCGAACCGCCACCTACCTACCTAATAGCGGAGCCGAGGTAGACAAAGTCCCGTATTACCTCAAAGTTATATCTGTCAATGGTGACGTTCTGTCTAATTCGTCGATGTTAGGTGTTCTTGCGAGTTGACTGCATATACTTAGTCTTATCCTCATTTAATAATGGAAAATAATTTCATTCAAATGGCTGCCTCGGCTGGTCATGCAGTAGTCTACACGATCGGTCCAATTTTTAAGCACATTATCGATTGTGTGCAGCTGTATTTCACCAATGGCAAACGATTATTGTCCTTTAAAGCGTCAATTGTCTCTGGCTTGTCGGCGTAACACTTATCTTTTACGGCATCCCACAAATAATGGTCCAACGGTGTCAAATCGCAGCTCCGAGGTGGCCAAACGACATCAGCTCTACGGCTGATAATGCGATCTTCAAAAACGGCTCAAAACATCGAGTGTAGCTTCGGCTGTGTGGCACGTAGCGCCGTCCTGTTGAAATCAAATGTTGCCAATATCCTCCTCTTCAATTTTCGTGAACAAAAATTCGTTCAACATGGCCCGATAACGATCGCCATTGACTGTAACGGCCCTCCTTGTTCATTTTCGAAGAAAAATGGCCCAATTATGCATCTGGACCAAAATCCGCACCAAACAGTGACTCGTTTTGGGTGTATCGGCTTTTCAATGTATGCGTGCGGGTTTTCTGTCTCCTTTTTTGTGGATCGGGCAAACGATGCTGAGGTTGCATTCTTCAGGCATACTTTCAACCGACCAGATTTGGCTTATGAGTTGGTGGATGTTACTTACGAAGTCATCTCCGCCGGCTTTATAAAGCTCAGCGGGAAAGCCTTCATTTCCGGATGCCTTATTAAGCCTGAGTTTAGATATTGCTATCCTCACTTCACTTAGGTCGGGTGGTGGGCAATTTTCGCTGCCGCTGCCAATAATTAATGGTTCGTTCTGCCTGACAGCGGAATGTTTTTCGTCATCGACGTTTAACAGTCTGCAGAAGTAGTTCTTCCATATCCTCAGCATCGACTGTGTCTCAACTACGATATTTCCTCGTTTGAGCCATATATCCGTGGCTTTGCCGTTTTCCACTTTTTTAAAACTTGCTAACGTCATTCCTGGAGTGACACCTCTCTAAATCCTTGATCGCGCGCTTTTCGTGCTCTTTTTTCTTCTTTCTGAAAAGCCGGTGTTCCCTTCTTCTCTGCCTATAGAGCTCAATACGCAAAAACTTGTCAGTCTCTTGCGATTTGTTTACACTATTTCTAATTAGTTGTGAATTGGTGGATATACGCATTCTTACCTTGTCTGTGGTCCTTCCACTAACACATTTTTTTATTTACAGAACTCTCCAAATGCAAAGATCTTCTGCCTCATTCACAAGATGGATTTGGTTGCCGAAGAGCAACGTGAGAGTCTTTTCAAAGGACGAGAAGAAGATCTCATTCGTCTATCACGGCCGGGTAACATAACTTGCTTTAGGACCAGCATCTGGGATGAAACACTATACAGGTAAGCACACACAAACACACATTCACGAGAACCCCCTCTGATTCGACTGCCTTCGATTTTAGAGCCTGGTCCAGCATCGTAACAATGCTAATACCGAATGTACAAGCACTGGAAAACTCGCTAGCGCATTTCGCCAATGTCATTGACGCCGACGAAGTGCTACTCTTCGAGAAGGCCACCTTCCTTGTGATATCCCATTGTCAGAGCAGACAATACCGCGATTCGCATCGCTTCGAAAAGGTCTCCAATATAATCAAACAATTCAAACTAAGCTGCTCCAAGTTGGGCGCGAAATTCCAATCGATGGAAGTCCGAAATAGTGTATTTGCCGCATTTATCGACACCTTTACCAGCAACACATACATCATGGTGGTCATGTCCGATCCCAGCATGCCATCCGAAGCAACTCTAGTCAACATTCGAAATGCGCGCAAGTACTTTGAGGAGCTAGAGAATCCCAATAGTAACGCTGTGATTCACTAATACCAATTTGTTTGCCATTTTCCTTTCTCTGTAGTTAGTTGAGTTTCTTAATTTGTATCCCTTATCCGTAGTACTGGTGAAAGACTACACACACACACTCTTGTTTCTGTTTTAGTATATAATCTCTCCTTTACAAATAAAAGATAAAACAACGAAAAGACAAACACCGGCTGTTTTAGACGTTTATTCAGCGAAAAAAAAAATAAATGAATCTGTTCTGGACATGAACACCCTGTTTTGTTATAATTCTAGTTGCACTATAAATACACGCACACACATACGCATAAGGTACAGTTTTAAAATTCATTCGTTTCATTCCATTCTCTGGGCACATCGGTCATCGTTAAACGCTGGTCGGTGGTAAATAAGGCTTTACTACGCTAGGCTACAACAAAATATCACGTATTCTCTGCATTCACTTGCTCAGAGTGGACTTGCAGTTGGTTCCAACTAGGAATAGTATTTACTAACTTCATCGGAAAGTTTTTGGAAGTTCTCCTCATCGACGGGTACAAACCGCTTCGCCCCACGGCTGAAGAAGTAGATATCTCCGGTGTAGATATCGAACCAAAGTGCATGAATATGCAGATCATGCTTTCTCAGACGCTCGTGAAGAAATCCATACGAGGCGACATTGGACAGCTGTGTCAGGGTGTTGATCTGTGAGAGTTTGTCCTCGAGGGCGAATTTATTCTCCGGATCGATGTAGGCGACGAATTTTCGTGAAGGTATCTCTGACGAGAACATCAACGGGTCCTTCATGCCGTTGTTCTTCCACTCGGTGAACATTTTTAAGCTTGATGCGGCATGTGTACACATCCATGAGCGTAATGGTGATAGGCGGCGATTTTTCTGAAAGAAGAATACATTTAGAAGCGAATGGGTTATGTGGGCATGTGCGTATCCTACTTGTGAACTAAAATTGGGATCCTTTAGTTGATAGAGGAGATTCATTGCTTTGCAATCGCTATGACCACAAACGATAATGTGCCGAACACTGTTGATCACACAACCGAGTTCGAGGGCAGCTGGCTCACAGCTGAAGTATTCATCTTCGAAGTGGTGAGCGTGGGGAATTACGTTGCCAGGATTACGCACTGAAAAATGGAAATAGGATGTTAGTCGTATAGGAAATTAAGCAACACTTTGAATAGAACGATAGACAACATAGATAGACGATGATTCAAAGCATAGATTCGTTTTGATGTTTGCAAACCAACAAACAAAAAACAAATATCAGACATGCCTGCTATTTCTGAAGGTTGATGGTGGTTGGATGTTGTAGAACGAGGGTAGACTCTGATTGGCTTTAACTTGGCAATGCCTAGTGGTTGTAACTCTGACAACACATCAACTGTGCTTATTTTTACCTCCAAGTGGTTACCATCGGGTACTGGTTTCATCCAACCGGATTTGACTTGCTCAACGATAAGCGCGAATGTTGATAACAAGACGAAAAACAGCAACACTATAAACATCCTGGTTAGACTGGCACGGAATACCTGACCTGCTTTCCTAGATGAACCTAGATGAGCTGCTTCGACATATTCGGACAACAGGTTATCTAGGAATCTCAAGATAAGATAGGCCCCTTGAACAGAGATGGTGGCGGATGAACCGAAATGCCAACGGCAGAGCTCAATCCCGTAGTAAATAATTATGGCCCCGTGTCCTAGGGGTATCTTATAAATTGGAACCCATTGCTACGAAGCAACCAATAGCCTCGGAGAGGACTAATTTTATTGTTGACGATCCTGCTAATCGAAAAAAAGGACAACGACGTTCGTATTAAATGTGAGAACATTAAACAGAAGAGATGAAGGCGAACAGCTAGCGGAAGCCATAAACTTCTACAAAACAGACATTACTGCAATCCAGGAAATACTATGGAATGGGCCGGGCAAAAAGAGGATGAAAAACTGTGACATCTACTATGGACCGTGATATAGTGAGCAGAAACAGTGACTATTCGGATGCGGATTGGTTATAAGTGCCAGACTTGGGCAAGAAGTCTTATGTTTCCAAGACATTGGCAAACGCATTGTAACAATCCGCAACAATGCCAAATTCGCCAACATAAGCCTTATATGCGCTCACGCTCCGACGGAGGAAAAAGATGATATAACTAAGGATTGCTTCTACGAGCTCCTCGACAAAACCTATGAGCGACTACCAAAGATGATGTTAAAATCGTGCTGGGAGATTTTAACGCAAAGGTAGGAAGAGAAGACATCTTTAGCAGTACTGTCGGAAAATATAGCCTACACGACAACACGTCTGGTAACGGACTTAGGCTAATTGACTTCGCTACGGAACGAAATGCCACTATAGCCAGCACACGGTTTCCTCACCTCGATATCCATAAGGGGACATGGCGGTCCCCAGATCAACGAACAGTCAACCAAATTCATCACATTGCGATAGGGCACGCATCCAGTATTTTGGATGTCCGAACATTCCGAGGGGCTAACATCGACTCGGACCACTACCTTGTTGTAGCCAAGGTAAGGATCGCAAGGTTTACCAAAGTGTAAAACGTCAAAAGTAGCAAAATCTCAACTCAAGCTTTACAAGGCCGCCGGAAATGACGTCCTTCCTGCCGAGCTTTATACAGCAGGTCGAGATGACTTGGTAAGTAACATCCAACAACCCATAAGCCAAATCTGGTCGGATGAAAGTTTGCCTGAAGAATGGAACCTCAGCTTTGTCTGCCCGATCGACAAAAAAGGAAAACCTCTGAACTGCGCCAATTACAGAGGCATAAGTCTTCTCAACATGGTCTACAAGATCCTATCTGCCGTAATATGTGAACGCCTGAAACAGTTTGCCAACAACCTGATCGGATCTTATCAGTGTGGTGTTAGGCCAGGAAAGTCCAAAACTGATCAATTCTTCACACTTGGACAGATCTTGAAAAAAAACCATGAAGTCCAAATAGATACCCAGCACCCGTTTATCGATTTCAAAGCCGCATACGACAGCATTTATAGAGACGAACTATAGAGAGCCATGTTTAGTTTTGGTATACCGCCCAAACTCGTCCCTTCTGTAGGATGACAATGGAGAATTCTCGCTGCTCCATCAGGGTCGGAAACGACCTCACCGACACATTTCGATACCCAAAAAGGATCTAGGCAAGGCGATGCGCTGTCATGTGACTTCTTCAAAGTCACCAGAGGCGCAATCTTCCAAAAATCGGAGCAACTACTAGCATACGCCGACGATATTAACATCATTGGTAGGACTCAACGTGGTGTCATAGCCACGTTTGCTAGTATTGGGAAGGAAGCGGATAAAATAGGTTTGGCAGTAAATTAGGCTAAGACTAAGTATATGCTGTCAACACAAAAGGACACACAACATCAACGAATTGGACAGAACGTCACGGACAACAACATCTCGTCAGAAATTTTTCTTCGGGCTAAGTAGTAAATCCCTCACTCAAACAACAAAGGCGATCCAATACAAGACCCTGATCATCCCAGTCCAGCTCAATGGACCTTAACAAAGATGAAGAAATCCTTGGCCTTTTCGAAAAATCTTCCGTTCCGTTTGACGGGCTATGGAAATGAAGATTCAACCAAGAACTATACGATACACAGCCCTAGTAAAAAAAACTCCGAATTAGACGTTGAAGATGGCTAGGACATGTAGAGAGAATAGAAACCAATACTCCTGCCCGAAATGTCTTCGATTCCTAGATGTGCAGTAGAGGAAGACCACGCCTTAAGTCGCGAGAACAAGCAGACCCCGATATTAACCAACTTGCTGTGCGCAACTGGAGGCAGTTAGCAAAGGACCGGGCTAATTGAAGAGGTAATTTTCAATCGGTCAACTAAATATCAACTTTCCATTGCGACTTTGTATAACACCATTCAGGGCTTCAAACCTAGGTCCCCCTTCAGTTGTGGGTGCAAAGTTATTATGTCTGCCACAAAGAAAAGGAACTAGTAGAACTCCGAATCCGGAATTTAAGAAGCTTCTCATGACAGTGGTACTCTTCGATGTTTCTCAGTCTTTCACAAGAGGTGAAGCCGTCAAATGTCAAAAACATAGGTGTTCTTAATTTCGTTATTAGAACCACGGACCCCGTGTTTAGTAGTCTAACGCATGATACAACCTATAACTAGTCAGATATCGCGTTTTTATTTTTGTCACGTTTTGCGCGACTTACGTCTTCAATGTTTAAGGCCTGCTCAGAATACGTATCTGTAGCTGGTATCTGTAGCTGAGTGGAAAGTTGAAAACAAGGCAACGCGCTTACACAATGTGTATCTTAGTGAATCTGTAGCTTGAAGTTGAATAGAGGGCAACTTACTTATTTACTTAAGTGGCGCTACAGTCCGGAATGAACCTGGGCCTCAACCAACATGCCTCTCCAATTAGCCCGGTCCTTAGCTAACTGCCTCCAGTTGCGCACTCCAAGTTGGTTGAGGTCGGTTTCCACTTGTGCGCGCCACTTAAGGCGAGGTCTTCCTCTACTGCGTCCGACGTCTGGCTGGGAATCGAAGACTCTGCGAGCCGGAGTATTGGTGTCCATTCGTTCTACATGTCCTAGCCATCTTAAACGTCCAATGCGGAGTTTTTTGACCAGGGGCATGTCGCTGTACAGCTCGTATAGTTCTTGGTTGAATCTTCGTCTCCATAGCCCGTCAACGCAAACGGGACCGAAGATTTTTCGAAGAATTTTCCTCTCGAATCTACCAAGGATTTCTTCATCCGCTTTTGATACGGTCCATGCTTCAGCGCGTAGAGCAGGACTGGGATGATCAGGGTCTTATATAGGGTTTCCTTAGTAGTTCGAGTGAGGGCTTTACTACTAAATTGCCTTCTTAGCCCGAAGAAACAGCGGTTGGCAAGAGTAATTCTTCGTTTAATTTCTGACGAGATGTTGTTGTCAGAGCTAATAGCGGAGCCGAGGTAGACAAAGTCCCGTACGACCTCAAAGTTATATCTGTCAATGGTGACGTTCTGTCCAATTCGTCGATGTTGTGAGTCCTTTCGTGATGACAGCATATACTTAGTCTTACCCTCATTCACTGCTAAACCCATTTTCGCCGCTTCCTTCTCTATACTAGCAAACGTGGCTATGACATCACGTTGAGTCCTACCAATGATGTCAATATCGTCAGCGTATGCTAGTAGTTGCACCGACTTTTGGAAAATTGTGCCTCTGGTGTTGGCTTTGGAGTTTTGCACAATTCTCTCAAGAATCAGATTAAAGAAGTCGCATGACAGCGCATCGCCTTGCCTAAATCCTTTTTTGGTATCGAATGTGTCGGTGAGGTCGTTTCCGACCCTGATGGAGCAGCGAGAATTCTCTATCGTCATCCTACACAAACGGACGAGTTTGGGCGGTATACCAAAACTAGACATGGCTCTATACAGTTCGTCTCTATAAATGCTGTCATATGCGGCTTTGAAATCGATGAATAGGTGGTGGGTATCGATTTGGACTTCTTGACTTCTTGAATAGAGGGCAACTACGTGCAAGAAATGTATCATTTTTTTAACAGCGTTGCAAGATACGAGCTACAGATATGCATTCTGAGCAGGCCTTTATGTCAAAAACCCAACATGCACAATGCCATATCTGTAGTCGTTGTACCATGCCACTGCACCCATCCACTTATGTTTGTAATTAAGTCTAACACTCTCCCCTTATTAATAAACGCTGATTAGCTAATCAGTGAGTAACTTTTGACATTTGCACGAGTATTTCTTATGGGGAAAACTGTCAAGTTAGCCATGGATTAGCTAATCGGCTTTTATTAATATGTTGCCAAAGAAGACAAAAACTCCTAAAGTAGCCATGCAGGACTGTTAAATGTAGAAATAAAATTATAAAACTATGTCGCTTCATTTGAAATATATCGGGTGAGTGTTTTTAGGCCACACTGTACCTACCTATATTTTAAAGTTTTATCACATCGAGTGGCGTTACCACAAAAAAAGCCTGCCAATCTAATAACATTTTCGATTGGGATACAAAAAGCACTCCTTTTATGTTCTAGAGCACTTTTTTTTGCTTTATTGGATAATAATGTCAGCGTTACCAGATCAAATTTTTTAAACCTGCTAAAGCTAGGACGAAAAACTGCAAAACCTGCTAGACGAAAATATAAAAAAATTATAAAAAAAACTGCGATCGATTTTTCCTTGAGAAATACGTTTTTTTAGTTTAAAAAATACATATACCTACAGTTACATTTGTTATTATATAAGATGATAATTTATAAAAGATGAAAATTTTTAAATTTAAATATGTACAAAGTTATCAAATTAAATCGTTCGGAATCTTTATAGAGAATTTTTGAATTTATTAAAGTCACCATTTTACTTGTTGGAACAAAGTTATAACAGCCTTCACCTTAAGAAACCCCCTGCTTTACTTGTAAAGCAACATTTTCGTTACTGAAGCGATTACGGTTTTTAGTTTTTAACGAATTTACTTGCGAAAATATTAGGGGTATTCATACAACATCGGAAAGTCGTCGTAAACGTTGTTAACGTGATAAAATTACGACGTGATAAATGAACTGTCAAATTTTGTATGTATTTTCTCACAGGAATTGGGTGCGTAAACTGAGGTGGTAAATGTTGTAAACTTTTGAATTGCTATTTTGACATTTAATCAGTCACTTTCACACAACAAAAGTATGCGCTTAACTTAAACAAATTATCGAGAACGGAAAGACAACAATAAGAACAAAATTCTATCAATAAATAAATTACTAAAATCAGATTAAATTCAGTGGGTTACCGCATTATTTAGTGATGATGTTTTAGGGTCGTTCATGAAACGTCGTCGTAAAGTTATAATCTTTCGCACGTAATAAAATTACGATGTTGCATGAATACTCTTATTGTTTCACAAGCAGTATTAGATGCCAGTAAGCATAAATATTGCAAATTTAGTTATTGTTGGATACATAAGCATAATCGCTTTGAAATATAAGGTTGAATTTGTTTACCATAGGAAATTGTAGTCCATAGCATAAAAAGTATTATTATACTGTCATTCAAACTATTAAAAATAAATTCGTTGGTACAGAATTTGTTGTTAAATATTCACAATTTTAATGAACTTCATTGTTCTATAATTTGATTGACGCAAGCATGAAGCGATAGGCATCTAATGTCTTAATGGCGCAAAATCCAATGCTTTTCTGTTCCAAAAAAAACTCTTGGAATTCTAAAAAATTCTCGTTGAATTTTACTACTTTGAGAAAAGTATGCTTTGACCAATTGCTCAATGGATTTTGGCAATTTCTTACTGCCATGACTGAAAGCTAGAGCAACCGAATGACGCACGTATTTAATAAATACACAGCTTGGATTGAGTGTCGTTGTCCAAGCAATGCATATTTAAATAATATAATATCTATCGTCAGCCTTTGCATTTGGAAATGCTACACAGTTACATCTATAGGTATCCACCACACCGACACCACACATAAACAGCTGTGTTTACTTTGTTGCTTTCTGACCCTAAACTCTGCGTATTTCTTCTTTGGAATCATTTTTCTTGAAGACGATCGTGTATTCGTGTTTACTGTCGCCCAAACAATTAAAAACATGTATACATTTTTTTTTTGAAAACTTCCAAAAAATGCTAAAATTTAAGAGAATGCTAAAAAACTGCTGCAGGTCATTTTCATGATCGAAAACTGCTAAAATCGCAGGAAACTGCTAAATCTGGTAACGCTGAATCATGTTCTATAATTCATAAGCTTTGTTTTGACACCAACTCGCGAATGTTGAATTTGTAAAAAAGCTGCAATGAGTAAAAGAACATTTCAAATGATGGTTTCAATGATAGCTATAACTGCGGCCTAAAGATAAATAATAAGCTGTCAGATGGCACACTAACACACATACAAAACCAGATCAGCCTCTTTTATGTTCGATTGGGACTGGTGAAATCTAAAGTCTGAGAGCAAATCTGAAAATCCCAATCGAAAACGCTATAAGGCATCAATCGTAAATTGTTGTCAGTGTCAATTCACAGGTTTTTCTTGCCAGATAGTCACGCTCTTAATTTAAACGATAAAATACTCAGAACCGCATTGGTTCAAATAGGTATCTATCCACATTTTGTATCTTTCCGAATTTAATGTCGAAGACCTTGAAGTTGATTACGCACAATGGGCAGTTCGAGACATGATACAATTCATTTTAGCAAATATCTATCTCCATCCGATAGAAAAGCCCGATATCTGAAGGCCACCGAAAATACCCGCAATATGAGAGTGTGTCTATTTCTGACGTGTGTTGGTTGATGTATACCGACCTTGTCATTATAAAACTAAATAACAAGTACCTTCCCACTCCTTATCGTATAACGCCGTCATTGCACGATAAGAACTAATCGCCGCATACTTTTTCAGTAGTCTTGTCTATTTCCACCCGTCCTCTGAATATAATTAACAAAAAAAAATAAGATTCCAATTTGCAAGTTCATTAATTTGCGCCTTTTTAACGAAAAAAAAAAAAAACAATTTTGCTAATTAAATTACCACAATCGATTCGATACACTTTTCCCCACAGTCTCGTGAATTGAAGATGCGAAATTAATAAGTGACCGGAAGCATATCGAGAGTAGGTACCTACTTGCTCATTCCATCCCTATAATTAGGCTAATAATATAGAACAAGTATCTTTCTGGCTTACCCACAAACATATCACCAACATGCGTCTCGGTGAATCTGGTCGGTATCATCCGACTGTCCATACACGTGAAGAACACAGCTTTTGGCTAAAAAAAAAAGAAGAAGAAGACGTATAGACTTAAGTGAACATCCCCAATTAAAAGGTTCAAGCAAGCACACATGATAACACAAATGAATATGTTGCCGGAAAAAAATGCCATAATTGTTGGCCTCTAGCCAAAAAGATTGACTTTGTACTATTAAAAGATAAAATACACGCACACAAACACTAGTGAAAACGAAATTGAGGACAAAAACACACTTAAGGGTGACCAATCGACCATACGTTCGTGACCACTCCAACTCCAATCGAGCCCTCAATGTTGACACTTTCTCAAATGACAATGTCGCAGCGATTCATTTCAAAAACATACACACAAACAAACAAGTGTTTGCGTAAGTACATCGCACGATGTAAACAGTCCAAAGGTTAGCGCGCTCCAATCGCGATTCGCGATTAGCTCCGATCCAAATCAAAGTCAGTCTCAGCAGTCCTAAACCTCACTCCCCAATCTCACGTCACGTTTGTGTGCTTCTCTCGAATACATCTCTAGTGACTCTACCCCGACTTACCTCTGGGTTGTCGCGAACTTGCTCAAATTCCTTAACCATCTGTAAACGGTCGGTCTGCCGATAGAGTAGAATGCCTCGTAATATTCTGTTCATGGTGTTGGCGTCCTACGTCTTCCCTTTTGTTTATTTATGTTTTTTTTTTTTTATTCAACAAATTATGCTAATTAATTTGTGTGAGTTACTTTCCTTTAAATGCTATAAACACCCGTAGATACAGTGAGTTGAAAAAAATATGTAATAGATTTTTTTTTTAGCTGTAAAACGTTTTGATTAACACATTTTTGTGTGCGGCTTTGAGCGAGGCGAGGTACACGTTAGGCTACGAAAACAGGTTGTTTGCTTTGAAGATCACACGCGCGTTTTGGCCCAATTTAAACGGCGACGAACAAAATATAAATCGAGCGACAAAACGAGTCTTACGATGCAAGTGTAGACGGCAAACTGCCTGCGAAAATCTAAACAAGTCGAAAACCCCGATGAGAAAATACTTTTTGGAACGATGATGACGAACGCACGCTGGATGAGGAGCTTTAATACACAAAAAGAGTGCTCATGAGAGAGTGCTTTAGATAATTGCACAGAGAAGTATGTGCTTTTATAATTTTGCACACACACAGAGATAATAAAATGTGGTTTTGTACGATTAGCAATAAAAAAGCGCTTTCCGAGGAATGCCTAATCACCATCGCGTTGTGGGCCGGTGATTGTTGTTTATGACTCGCATTCATTGATAATTGATATCGAAAAAACGATTCTCCTATTCAGGAGTCGGGATAGTATAATATCAAGGTCTTGGCGATAAGACGATTTAAATGTACAAAAGTCCACGCAAATTGGGCTAAGGGTAGGTCGAATTCAGTTGTGCAAAACAAATCTGAAACACTTTCGACGTTAAACGTGGAAGTGATTTGAAAGCGATTACTTATTGTTATCGCCTTTTGTATTGATGTTGAACTTAAGCCTCGTGCAAATGACTGACAACATAATCATATCCCGACTAACATTTCAGTTTCGAATAGGTAATCAAATTTGATAAGAATTACTTGCACAGGGTGGTCCAAAATGTATCAGCCTATCGGGAGATGCTTTAACTTTTGCAAATGGCTGCAGATTCTAGTTTAGTTATGATGTTTATGAGCAAACAGATGCAGTAGATATACACGTCAACAAGCAATGAAATGCAGCATCTACGGCGGAGGATTGATCGGGCGTAATTTATCCGAGGGCCGATTGCTACTTACAGGCTGGTGAGCGATGAGTTTTTATACCCTATCCCATAGGGGTATATTAGTTTTGATACATAGTTTGTAACATAGAGAAATAATTTAGCTACATATACCTCAAAGTATATGGATCGACTCAGAATCGATAGCTGAGTCGATTTAGCCATGTCTGTCCGTCCGTCCGTCCGTACGTCACCAGTTTTTGGGCCTTAAATTTTGAGCTAGAAGGATGAAATTTGTGTAAAAATTTTTGAAATCCGCCCACTGCCACGCCCCCGTTTTAGAAAAACGTATTTTTTGGCCAAACCATAAGGAATTTTGAAAAACTTTCTGAACAACATATTTAGACAATCAGAATATCTGTATTTCGTTCATATAAAGTTTTTTGCCACGCCCACTTTTTGGGGCGTTTTTAATAAAAAAACGTTTTTTGGTCAAATTTTAAAATTTTCGAAAAAAACTTTTGATGCAGAATCATCAGTAGTATAAATATGAACATTTCGTCCATAGACTATTTCAACCCACGCCCACTTTTTGGGGGCGTTTTTATATAAAAACCATTTTTATACACTACCCCATAACATATGCAGGAGAAACCCTTGTCTTTTGTAGAACCGTAAAAGTTTTTTATAAGCAGTCTGAAGAATTTGTTGTCACCATGTCATTTTCTTTATTTTATCCACATCGTGTTTTTAGGCATGTCCACTTTTTGGGGATTTGAGTTTTACAGATAGGATGGGATAGGGTATTCAACGATCCGCACAGCGGATTGTAGCTTTACATATGTTTTTATGGCAAATTGATGAATTTACAGGCAGAACCTAACAAAAAATACAAAAGAAGCCCAAATTGATACCCATTACCTCTTTGTATATCAATCACTTTATTTAACTTATCCTGTTGTGAAAGTACTTCTTGTTGCAGCATATATTTAGTCTCATCCTCATTTACTGCTAAACCATTTTTTCCGCTTCCTTCGCTATACTAGCAAACGTGACTATGACATAACGTTGAGTCCTACTGATGATGTCAATATCGTCTGCGTATGCTAGAAGTTGTACTGATTTTTGTGCTTCTGGTGTTGGCTCGGGAGTTTTGCACAATCCTCTTAAGAATCAAATGGAAGAAGTCACATGACAGCGCATCGCCTTGCCTAAATCCTTTTTGGTATTTAATGTGTCGGTGAGGTCGTTTCCGACCCTAATGGTGCAGCGAGAATTCTCCATCGTTATCCTACACAAACGGACGAATTTGGGCGGTATACCAAAACTAGACATGGCTCTGTATAGTTCGTCTCTATAAATGCTGTCGTATGCGGCTTTGAAATCGATAAATAGGTGGTGGGTATCGATTTGGACTTCTTGCGCTTTTTTCCAGGATCTGCCAAAGTGTAAAAATTTGATCGTTTGTGGACTTTCCTGGCCTACAACCACACTGATAAGGGTCGATCAGGTTGTTGGTAAACGGTTTTAGGGGTTCACATATTACGGCAGATATGATCTTGTAGGCGATGTTGAGCTGACTTATGCCTCGGTAGTTGGCGCAGTTCAGAGGGTCTCCCTTTTTGTGGATCGGACAAACGATGCAGAGGTTCCATTCTTCAGGCATAGTTTCATCCGACAAGATTTGGCTTATGAGTTGGTGGATGTTACTTACCAAGTCATCTCCGCCTTATTAAGCTTGAGTTTAGATATAGCTATCCTCACTTCACTTAGGTCGGGTGCCAATATTAAATGGTTCGTTCTGCCTGACAGCGGAATGTTGCTCGTCATCGCCGTTTAACAGTCTGCAGAAGTGGTTCTTCCATATCCTCAGCATCGACTGTGTCTCAACTACGATATTTCCTTGTTCGTCTGGACAGGATTCTGTTCGAGCCTTGTATCCTTGGCTTTGACGTTTTACACTTTGGTAAAACCTGCGATCCACAAAAAAGGAGACCCTCTGAACTGCGCCAACTACAGAGGCATAAGTCTCCTCAACATCGCCTACAAGATCCTATCTGCCGTAATATGTGAACGCCTGAAACCGTTTACCAACAACCTGATTGGCCCTTATCAGTGTGGTTGTAGGCCAGGAAAGTCCACAACCGATCAAATTTTCACACTTCGGCAGATCCTGGAAAAAAACTCAAGAAGTCCAAATCGATACCCACCACCTATTCATCGATTTCAAAGCCGCATATGACAGCATTTATAGAGACGAACTGTACAGAGCCATGTCTAGTTTTGGTATACCGCCCAAACTCGTCCGTTTGTGTAGGATGACGATGGAGAATTCTCGCTGCTCCATCAGGGTCGGAAACGACCTCACCGACACATTCGATACCAAAAAAGGATTTAGGCAAGGCGATGCGCTGTCATGTGACTTCTTAAATCTGATTCTTGAGAGAATTGTGCAAAACTCCAAAGCCAACACCAGAGGCACAATTTTCCAAAAGTCGGTGCAACTACTAGCATACGCTGACGATATTGACATCATTGGCAGGACTCAACGTGATGTCATAGCCACGTTTGCTAGTATAGAGAAGGAAGCGGCGAAAATGGGTTTAGCAGTAAATGAGGGTAAGACTAAGTATATGCTGTCATCACGAAAGGACTCACAACAACGACGAATTGGACAGAACGTCACCATTGACAGATATAACTTTGAGGTAGTACGGGACTTTGTCTACCTCGGCTCCGCTATTAGCTCTGACAACAACATCTCGTCAGAAATTAAACGAAGAATTACTCTTGCCAACCGCTGTTTCTTCGGGCTAAGAAGGCAATTTAGTAGTAAAGCCCTCACTCGAACTACTAAGGAAACCCTATATAAGACCCTGATCATCCCAGTCCTGCTCTACGGCGCTGAAGCATGGACCGTATCAAAAGCGGATGAAGAAATCATTGGTAGATTCGAGAGGAAAATTCTTCGAAAAATCTTCGGTCCCGTTTGCGTTGACGGGCTATGGAGACGAAGATTCAACCAAGAACTATACGAGCTGTACAGCGACATGCCCCTGGTCAAAAAACTCCGCATTGGACATTTTAGATGGCTAGGACATGTAGAACGAATGGACACCAATACTCCGGCTCGCAGAGTCTTCGATTCCCAGCCAGACGTCGGACGCAGTAGAGGAAGACCTCGCCTTAAGTGGCGCGCACAAGTGGAAACCGACCTCAACCAACTTGGAGTGCGCAACTGGAGGCAGTTAGCTAAGGACCGGGCTGATTGGAGAGGCATGTTGGTTGAGGCCCAGGTTCATTCCGGACTGTAGCGCCACTTAAGTAAGTAAGTAAGTAGTAAAACCTGCGAACATCGTTCCTGGTGTGGCACCTATCTATATCCTCGATCGCGCGCTTTTTTTGCTCTGTTTACTTCTTTCTGAAAAGCCCGTGTTCTTCCCTTCTTTTCTGCCGATAGAGCTCAATGGCAGCTCTCGTCTTCACCTGCAGCTTAGCCTTGCAGTCCTCGTTCTTGGCTGCGAGCATCTGTCGGCATTCCTCATCAAACCAGAGGTTTCTTGCTGGTGATCGCGAGAAACCTAGCATAACAGTTGCGGCTGATCTAATGGCTTGTTGGCATCGTTGCCATTGTTCTTCGACATTCGATGCTAGTGGTATGATGTGAATCGAGAGGTTAAGGGATACTCGTTTCGCGAAGGCCTTGGCGGTCTCTTGCGATTGCTGTCTTTCGACATTAAATTTTCTCACAGTATTTCTGGTTTGTTGTGGCGTGGTTGATATCCGCATTCTTACCTTGGCTGCAACAAGGTAGTGGTCCGAGTCGACGCTAGCCGCTCGGAATGTTCGGACATCAAAAATACTGGATGCGTGCCTTTTGTCTATCGCGTGATCAATTTGGTTGACTGGTCGTTGATCAGAAGACCGGCATGTCCCCTTATCGATATTGTGGTGAGGAAACCGTGTGCTGGCTATAATGGCATTTCGTTTCGTAGCAAAGTCAATTAGCCTAAGTCCGTTACCAGACGTGTTGTCATGTAGGCTATGTTTTCCGAAAATAAGTGCAACTAAGGTTATGTTGGCGAATTTGGCCTTGATGCGGATCGTTACAATGCGTTCGCTAATGTCTTGGAAACATAAGACTTCTTGCCTAAGTCTGGCACTTATAACAAATCCGGATCCGGTCGTGGTTTCTGCTCACTATAACACGGTCCATAGTAAATGTCACAGTTTTTCATCCTTTTTTTGCCCGGCCCATCCCATCGTGTTTCCTGGATGGCAGTAATGTCTGCTTTGTAGCAGTTTAGGGCTTTCGCTAGTTGTTTGTGCCTGCACCTCTCCTGTTTAATGGTTTCACATTCCAGGTGTAGATACGAACGTCGGTGTCCTTTTTTTCGTTTAGCAGAGTCGTCAACAATGAGAACAGTCCTTTCCGAGGCTATTGGTTGCTTTGTAACAATGGTTTTTTAGTTAAGCCAAAGCACAAACTTCCAACCTGGAGGGCCAGTTCGAATTTATTAGATACCCCTAGGACACGGGGCCATCAGTATCCACTACGGAATTAAGCGCTGTCGTTGACCTTTCGGTTCATTCGCCACCATCTCTGTTCAAGGGGTCTGACTTACCTTTGAAATTCCTGATAGCCTGTTGTCCGAATATGTCGAAGCAGCTCATCTAGGTTCGCTTGGGACGGCTGACCGGTAATTCATTCCGCGCCATTCTGACCAGGGTGATTATAGTGTTGCTGTTTTACGTCTTGTTATCAACACTCGCACTTATCGTTTGGATGAGACCAGTACCCGATGGTTACCACTTGGAGGTACAAAATAAGTACATTTGATGTGTATATTTGAAGAGTATATTGAAATATAATAGTACCTCTAATTTTACCTCAAGATAAGAAGAAGTTAAATTCTCTTACTGCATTAGTTTCTTTGATGCAACGAGCAATAGACTCGTTACCAGAGAAGTTTGTTAAATGGCGATCTTCGTGAAAATGAAAATAGCTCCCAAGAAAACGTGAACGCAAAGGGAAATTGATTTTACTCAGTAATTCAGACATTACAGAAAAATATTTTCGACGACAAGAAAGCGAGTTAAGATTAATCAAAAGACATCTTGTTTTATAGGCGTAAGCTTTTCTATCTTTCATTCAGGACTCTTTACGAGTACACGGAAAACAGCATTTGTCCAGCCTGTATAAAAAAGGCGAAATTTCTTCTCACTCCAACTACCGACCGATTGCACTTCCGTCCCTTCTTTCCAAGGTCATGGAAACGCTGATAAATCTTCAGCTTATGAAATATCTCGAAACACGAAAACTTCTCAAAACCAGCAGTATGGTTTTCGCAGCAACAGGTCTACTGTTTATTTGATGACATATCTCGCCGAAAAGTGGAACCAATAAATCCAGCATGGGGGCGAAAGCAAGATTGTTGCGCTTGATATTTCAAAGGCATTTGACAGGGTTTGGCATCAAGCCCTTTAGTCGAAAATGCGTGCATTTGGAATCGACGAAAAACTTCTTCTATGGATTAGACATTATCTTTCGAAACTGTCAACTCAAGTAGTTTTCGATGGATTCAAGTCTGCAACTCACCAAATAAGTGTTGGTGTCCCTCAAGGCTCAGTTTTGTCTCCGACTCTCTTTCTCAATTTTATAAATGATCTCCTGTCTGAAACTTCTAATCCAATTCATTCCTTCGCTGATGACAGTACTCTCAGCTTATCATGTTCGGTTCAAGTCCCACATATGTTAAGCTCATTGAATTCCGATCTTGACAGCATCATAAAATGGGCTAAATCCAACAGAATAGAATAGAATTCAATGCTTCCAAAACACAGTGCTGTCTTCTGTGTTCTGTCATTAAAGCGATATCAAAATCTAGAGCCATTATCCATGAATGGCACTTAGGTCGAAGAAACCGAAAAACTTTCCATGCTAGGTATGTGTGTTAGTAACGACTTACGATGGAACGACCACACATTTCAAGTCGCTAAAAACGCAGCGAAATGTCTAGGTCTCCTTAATCGATGTTAGAAATATTTCACCCCTTCTGATCTGACTCTGTTTTCCCTTTCCATTATAACTGACAGGCATTTAAAACCAAACTGCATCGGTACCTCCTTTCTTCTTATCCTGAATTTCCTTAACGCCCGCACTGTGATAAAACATATAAAGGGTATTCATAACCCCTTGAGTGCGCGCAAATTATAAAAAAAGGCAATAAGTGTCATAAAACGTATTCCATATTATACTGCAGTATTTCAGGTGTGGTCTGACTAAGGATACATAGATTGACTTTATGGTATACGGATCAGAAAAGTCTTTGGAATTTCGTTTGACGAAACCAAGCATAGAGTTGGCTTTAGAGACAACATAGTCGATGTGGTCCTTGAAAGATAGGCGAGAGTTGAGTATAATGCCCAAGTCTTTCTTGGAGTAAACTCTGTCAAGAAATACAGATTTAATAAGGTATCTATAAAAATAGGTACCTTCGATCTGGATAGAGTAAAGCATTGGCATTTATTATTAAGGGTGATTTTTTTTAGAGGTAAGATTTTCAATTTGGCAGCACTGGTTGGTAATGGCGTCCAAACGTCATCTGTCAAAGTGAAAGTTTTCAGTATACTCTGCCATTTAATCATTGAAAGACTTATGCCTGAAACACATGTGCAGAATTGTCCTTGCAGAAAAGATAGAACACACAGTTTTCAATGGGAGCGAACACATGTTAAATCTGCAAGCGTTGCAGTACTGCAAGTTGTCTCTATTTCTAAATCCACTGCAAAAATTCAATGGCACCACAACACAAAAGTAAAAAAACGTAATATTAAGATATTTGGCATTATTGAATTCTGCCGTTTAATCCGCATAAAAAAAAAAAAAACAAATAATGCCATAACAAAAAAAATTTATCAAGAATGAAAGAGACTTTTTCTCAACTCAACCATAACTTTTAAAATTACTCACGAATGCCCCTACTACGAATCACAAGACGTAAACATTTAAAAATACAAAGTAAGGACATATCCGAAATTAACAATATATAACTAAATACCACTACAGTAAGCTGAATGTTATGACAGGAGCCACTGCACTGCATGTATGTCAAACAAAAAAATAATGCACGTGTGTTTTACTTGCTGCACTGTTTCAGGCATTACAAACGAGCAACGATTGCAAATTATTGAAATTTATTATCACCCGTTATTGAGGGATAGTTTGTTCAGGTCGCACCATTCAGTAACCACAGCCACATCTACTTGCAGTAAGCTTGCAGTAAGCCACAATCAAGCTCAGAGTTAATGGGCCGACAAAATTTTAGGTCGCCAGCAAACAGAAGACATTTAGAGTATTTTAAAACATTGGGTAAATCATTTATTAATAGGAGGAATAACAATGGACCTAGGTGACTGCTTTGGGGAACACCAGAAGTTACACTTAGGGGCATACAAAAACAATCACCGATTTTTACTAGCTGGAAACGATTTTAAAAGTAAGAATTTAACCAATGAAGTAAATTAGAATGGATACCCAAAGCAGATAGTTTATGGACACGACTAACATGACAAACTTTGTCAAATGCTTTAGCAAACTCGGTAAATATGACATCCGTTTGAATACCAGTTGTGAAAGTGAAAGTTTCCTCACATCTAAAAATATTCTGGAGGCGATTGACTTTTAAATATTGGCACACTTTTTTAGGAGAAGGGGCAAGGCCATCAGGCCCCTTAATTTTACTATCTGTTTAACGGACAGAGCTTCTTCAACATCAGACGTATCAATGTTTAAGTCGCCAATGTCTGTTACTAAGGGCCGTTTTATTCACTCGAAGTTGAATACAACTTGGGAATTTTTATCGCCAACTTCTGAATTTGCTTTTATTCACTCAAAGTTGATTCTCTCACCTTACGATATTCAAAAGTTGAGAAAATTCAAAGTTGGTCAACTTTTGATTTCTCAACTTCCCGATATAGTAGAAGTTATCCTTTCGGGACTTTGTTTAATTTCTGTTTATTTACTTTAGTTGTTGACAGTTTGCTTTTGATATCGGATATCGAAAATAATTGTATTAACAAATATTAAAATTAAAATACGATTAATAAATAAACATATTTCGCGCTAATTATTTCTGGGAGAATTGGCCATCATCTTCTTCGAGCAGCGAAGATGAAGAAGACGGAGAACATTTGTCTTTGGAAGACTGCAATATACGATGCTTCCAAGTGTTGAATTCAACAAATTTGACAACAGCTTTATGCATCGTTTTCGTCTCTCAATCATGATGGATCTTGAATTAATAATGGATTCGCTGCGGTACGACAAGAGACGGTAGTGTACACTGCGGATTGGGTTGAATTAATGAGTTTTTAATTGATTCTTGTGTTTTACTTGTTGCTAAATCGCGTGAACTACGATTTTGTGCACTCGGATCAGTGCAGATTTGGGGTAAGCATTACAACAGTGCACTGTGTGTTAAAACGTGTGTCTAGAGGGCAAAAAGAACGATTGCCTGCAGCACTGAATTTTTCGCTAAAGCCAAATTCCCTCGAACAATAGGCACGATAGATTGCACACATATCCACATTCAGTCGCCAGGTGGAACTGATCAGGAAATTTTAAGAAATCGTAAGGGTTGGTACTCCCTAAACGTTTATATGGCAAATATTGTGCTTGTAAAGGTGTTTTTTTTTAGAGGTATAAAACTTCGAATTCAAATAAAACACAAGAAACTCGTTTTAATGTCCATCAATTTGGCTTTATTGGAAGGATAATTTTATGCCATTAATGTTTAAATATGATTTTGGGCATGTGGCCGCCGCGGCTGGTTCGAATAAAGTCAAGTCTAGGGGTTCAATTTTCAACCACTTTTTCGAGCATTTGGGGTATGTCGGCAATAACGCCACGAATGTTGCCTTCCAAATCCCCTAACGTTGCTGGTTTGTTGGCGTAGACAAGCGACTTCACATATCCCCAAAGAAAATAATCCAATGGTGTCAAATCACACGATCTTGGTGTCCAATTGTAAGGTCCATTCTGCGAGATTATGCACTCATCGAATGTTTCCTTCAATAAATCGATTGTGACGTGCGTTGTGTGGCATGTATCGCCGTCTTGTTGGAACCACATCTCATCCACATTCATGCCATCCAATTCGGGAACAAAATAGTCGGTTATTATGGCTCTATACCGGTCTCCATTAACGGTAACTGACGCTCCAGCATCATTTCGGAAGAAGTATGGCCCAATGACTCCACCAGCCCATAGAGCACACCAAACAGTCAATTTTTGTGTATGTAATGGCGTCTCAAGAGTCTCAGTGGATTCTCCTCACTCCAAATATGGTAATTTTGCTTGTTGACGTAGCCATTCAACCAAAAATGAGCCTCAACACTGAACAAAGTTTGCGATGAAAATCAGCATCGAGATCAATCTCATTTTCGGCTCATACACCAAAATCACGACGCATTGCATGGTCTCTTAATTCTTGCACAAGCTGGATCTTGTAAGGCCGTAAGTCAATATTTTTGCACAAAATCTTCCATAAAGTTGATGGACAGAGCTCCAATTGCTGTACACGGTGGCGAATCGATTCATTCGGGTCCTCTTCAACACTTTGCTCTACAGCGACAATTGTTTCTTCGGTGCGCACTGCACTGTTCGATGTCTCTGCGGATGCGAATTATCACATAGAGTAATCGTAGTGCGAAAACGATCCATGGTTAACCGAATTAATTGCTCTGATGGACGATTATGTCGACCATAAAATGGACGGAGCTTGCGGTAAACTTCGCGAGATGAACCATTATTTTCGAAATAAATTTGCACGATTTGCAAACGTTGTTCATTTGTCATCCTGTTCATGATGAAATGGCAAACCAAACTGAACATAGATGACATTAGAGTTGCCCGATTTGACAACAAAATGTCAGTTTTATCTCTATTCGAAAAACCAACTTCTAAAAAAACACCCCTTATAATTAGTACAAATTTCAAATCAATTTTGATTGTTTCCTCCTTTAAAGAGGCTCCACGCATGATCAGAGCGTTTTTCAATATTTTGGGATTAAAAAACGATTCGAAGAATTCTTATTGGTGATTCTGGCTACAAAAATACGAGCTACCTTGCAACGCCTTTCCTGAATGTCACAAACGTTGTTGAAAATCTATTCAACGAATCGCAGATTCGGATTCGAATAGTTGGTATAGTTGATTCGTTATAGTTGGGCTAAATCTAATTATGTGGAATTGCTTCAAACTGTAATTGTAGTATATATATTAAATTTCATTCAATTTGACATAATAGCTTACGAGAAATTAACAATTTTCTTTATATGGCCTAAATGACAAAATCCGTGATATGGATTTTCTCGAAAAAACTGGGTATGCAGTTTTGTTGGAACTAATATGCTTATAGAATATATAAAGTTTAATCAAAATCGTTAGAGCCGTTTTCGAGAAAATTGAGGTTATGTGTAATTTTTATATGGCAGGTACCAATTTTAACATGGCTAAAAGCAAACAAAAAAAATGGCCTAGAATTATGACCAAAACAAGCTTGGGTACGAAGTTTGAAGAAAATCGGTCAAGCCGTTTAGGCTGGGGAGACCATTACGGACCGACGGACCGACGGACGGAAATCCAAAAACCACTTTTTAGGCTCCGCTATCATCGTAATGTTAGAATCAATCAAAATCTCGTGGTCGAAAATTTTCACTAAACCAATATCTTTCTCTTTTTAAGAGAAAGTTAAAAAGAGCAAGAAAAGCGCGCGATCGAGGATATAGAGAGGTGCCACTCCAAGAACGATGTTCGCAAGTTTTACCAAAGTGTAAAACGTCAAAGCCAAGGCTACAAGGCTCGAACAGAATCCTGTCGAGATGAACAAGGAAATATCGTAGTTGAGACACATTCGATACTGAGGATATGGAAGAACCACTTCTGCAGACTGTTAAACGTCGATGACGAACAACATTCCGCTGTCAGGCAGAACGAAGCATTTAATATTGGCAGCGGCAGCGAAAACTGCCAACCACCCGACGTAAGTGAAGTGAGGATAGCAATATCTAAACTCAAGCTTAATAAGGAAGCCGGAAATGACGGCCTTCGCGCTGAGCTTTATAAAGCTTGCGGAGATGACTTGGTATGTAACATCCACCAACTCATAAGCCTGGTAGGTTGAAAGCATGCCTGAAGAATGGAACCTCAGCATCGTTTGCCCGACCCACAAAAAAGGAGACCCTCTGAACTACGCTAACTACAGAGGCATAAGTCTGCTCAACATCGCCTACAAGATCCTATCTGCCGTAATATGTGAACGCCTGAAACCGTTTACCAACAACCTGATCGGCCCTTATCAGTGTGGTTTTAGGCCAGGAAAGTCCACAATCGATCAAATTTTCACACTTCGGCAGATCCTGGAAAAAACCCAAGAAGTCCAAGTCGATATCCACCACCTATTTATCGATTTTAAAGCCGCATACGACAGCATTTATAGAGACGAACTATACAGAGCCATGTCTGGTTTTGGTATACCGGCCAAACTCTTCCGTTTGTGTAGGATGACAATGGAGAATTCTCGCTGCTCGGAAACGACCTCACCGACACATTCGATACCAAAAAAGGTTTTAGGCAAGGCGATGCACTGTCATGCGACTTCTTCAATTTGATTCTTGAGAGGATTGTGCTAAACTCCCGAGCCAACACCAGAGGCACAATTTTCCAAAAATCGGTGCAACTACTAGCATACGCCGACGATATTGACATCATTGGTAGGACTCAACGTGATGTCATAGCCACCTTTGCTAGTATAGAGAAAAAAGCGGCAAAAATGGGTTTAGCAGTAAATGAGGGAAAGACTAAGTATATGCTGTCAACACGAAAGGACACACAAAATCGACGAATAGGATAGAATGTCACCAATGACAGATATAACTTTGAGGTAGTACGGGACTTTGTCTACCTCGGCTCCGCTATTAACTCTGACAACAACATCTCGTCAGAAATCAAACGAAGAATTACTCTTGCCAATCGGCCTAAGAAGGCAACTTAGTAGTAAAGCCCCCACTCGAACTACTAAGGAGATCCTATATAAGACCCTGATAATCCCAGTCCTGCTCTACGGCGCTGAAGCATGGACCGTATCAAAAGCGGATGAAGAAATCCTTGGTCGATTCGAGAGAAAAATTCTTGGAGACGAAGATTTAACCACAAACTATACGAGCTGTACAGCGACATACCCCTAGTCAAAAAAAAACTCCGCATTGGACGTTTAAGATGGCTAGGACATGTAGAACGAATGGACACAAATACTCCGGCTCGCAGAGTCTTCGATTCCCAGCCAGACGTCGGACGCAGTAGAGGAAGACCTCGCCTTAAGTGGCGCGCACAAGTAAAAAACCGACCTCAACCAACTTGGAGTGCGCAACTGGAGGCAGTTAGCTAAGCACCGGTCTAATTGGAGAGGCATGTTGGTTGAGGCCCATGTAGGTAGTGCATACGACTTGGGAGGCCATTTGTATTCCTCTTAGAGTTAATAAACTTCCAAAAATACTTGTTAAGTCTGACTTAAGCGTAGTTTCTGCAGAAATAATGAACGACTGGTACAAAAACTTATTTGAAATACTAAATTCTTTTTCACAACGAAGGTAGCTACAATGACTTCAGCTCAAGATTACCTTTACTTGTGCATAATATGACTTCAGTAGTTGACTAGTATTTATATAATATGCCAAATATGTCAACCAATATCACGAACATTTCGAAGTCTTCTTCACTCCAATAAAAAACAAAATTCCCTCATTCCAATAGCTGACCCCTGACTTAAACCTCATAACGTTTTTATAGACTGCACGCCTGTCAAATAGCCCACAACTGGTACCTTTATGGAGTTCTACATTGGTAACTAGTTATTATTACTCTTTGATTGATGAGGGTTACCATGTCTCGCATTTCAAATCTGTGACACCACTTTACAGTTATTTAGGCCTCAACATGACCAACTCTTTACCGCCCAAATGCCTTGTGTATACATAGGTGTGCGAGCACCTACCTGTCAAAGGTGCTAACCAAAAAGAAATGTCCAATTCGTTGTTATTTAATTTAAAGATGAATCGAAAATGAAGACGAAAATTCACTTTTCGAATGATGTCACTCGAGATTGGGTCGAATGTATGATGATGATGATTTAGCAAGTCCAACGTATACATTCGGCATCATTCACACACACAGAATGTAGGGCAATGCTTACATTAAATGTGAAAGTGAATCACAAGCACGGCCAGAATGAGAACCGGAAAGAGTCCATGCGAAGACCTAAAAAAACTTCTTCTTCACGACAACTTATGTCACTTGATCGGTCATGGAAACGGTTCTTTTTGCGAGCCCTGTACACCATTACTTCCCTCTTCAATACGGCGTACCGCGCCCCGTCTATACAACACTTTGCGGTTTAAATTGGAATTATGATTTTGGTCGGAGGAATGTTCCACTCTTAGTTGGCATTTATTTCGGGTTTTTTTTATTCTCGAAAAAAAAAACTTAAGTAGTTGTGCAGACAGGTAGTGGTAGAGGTAAACGTAAAGTGGGTAAGAATTAAGTAGGTCATGAGTTACTCACTTAATTTTGGTAGGTTCTGATTTTTTTTGTATTTTTTGTAAGCAAGTTCTCAGAATGATGAAACAAATGATTAAAACCTGTAATTCTGATTAGGATGTTATTCGATATCGAATTTACGGTAATAAACAGAACCAGCTTTAGCGATAGAAGCTGAACAAATGAGGCTTAAATTTGCATAATGCTCGAAGATCGACCTTGTTTTGGTCGATGCGTTATTTACCAATATTAAGTGGGCCATGTTTTTATTTGGTTCGTTGAAAGTAAGAATGTAGATATGCTTTTGAATAATTTGATGTAAAGTGGACCATATTTAGGTTTTTTTCTACTATGGCACGGGTCCAACGGATGATATCTACATAATTTTGATTTATGTCGGACATTTTTGGCGCGCTCTCAATTTTATTGATGTGTTTGAGAAAGTGTGAGATGTAGTATGGAAAATGAAAAAAAAAACAACACTCATACACAAGTTGAGTAAAACAGCCTTTGTTTCCTTAATTAGATTTATGTCGAACAACTAGTGAAAGTCTTTAATTGCAAGAGACCAGACATTACTGCCATCCAGGAAATACGAGGAAATAAATGGGGCAAAGGAGGATGTAATAGTGACCAGAAACAGTGACGGATGTGAGAAGTCTTTTGGATAGAAGAAATAAGCGAACACAATGTAAAGCAGAGTATACCTACTTACAGTGAGTAGGGACACTCTCCATACATATGCAACTCGTACTACTACAAACAAAACACTACAACAAATACGTCGCATAAGTGAAAACAGGTAAAAAGGATTGATTTTAATCCTTATGCGCAATCACTTATAATAAAAAGAGAACACAACACATTTAATGAACACTATAGCATTTAGCAATTTTGCGTAAGATACAGGGTGGCGCCGAATCGTGCTACAAAAATAAAACGTAATAACTTTTTTTCTGTGTGAGTAATCAGCTTATTTTTTTTTATTTTGTAGGTTACTATTTAGATTTATAAAAATGGATTCTTGGGATACGGAGAAAGGAATTTGGATAGTGCAACGGTACCATGCTTTGCAGTCCGTCATTTCCGTCCAAAGGGAATTTAGGCGGGAGTTTGGCGGTAATCCCCCGAGTAGATGGACCATTATGAGGTTTGTAAACATGTTTGCCGAATCTGGAAGCATCGCACGAAGGCCGTACCATCGAGATGCCAATGTTCGGGTTCAGGATACAATCGCAGCAGTAGCATCTGCAATACAGGCCAATCCAAGCGTTTCGACCCGAAACTTATCGGGGCAAATTGGAGTTAGTAGACGGTCATTACAACGGATACTTCATGACGATTTAAACTTGTTTCCGTACAAAGTCCAAATTACTAGCAAGTTAAACCCTCAGGATTTGCCTGTTCGCCTGGAATTTTGCCAAAAAATGATATCAATGGCCGAAGAAGACAACACATTGATCAATTGTTTGTTCATGTCTGATGAGGCCCATTTTGATCTTAACGGCAATGTAAACAAGCAAAATTGCCGTATATGGAAAGAGTCTAATCCGGAACTGCACCCAGAACGAGTCACTGTGTGGTGCGCAGTTTCATCAAGGTGTATTGTCGGGCCGTACTTCTTTGAAGAAAACGGTGTACCCGTACTGTCAATGGGGACCGTTATTTAAAGATGTTGAAGGAGTTTTTTTTACCCAGAATTGCGCCGAAGACGTATACCATTCAACAGCGTTTGGTTTCAGCAAGATGGAGCAACTGCACATATAGCCACCCAGTTATGGCGGAGCTAAAAAAAAATTCGCAAACAAATTAATTTCTAGGAACTCCACTCTTCGCTGGCCCCCAAGGTCACCTGACCTGACTGCACCAGACTTCTTTTTATGGGGTTATGTCAAGCAAGAGGTGTATAAAACGAAGCCCAGGAATTTAACTGAATTAAAGCAGTCCATATCGACAATAATTGAGGCGATCCCAACTTCAACTCTTCAGGCCGCAATGAATAATTTTTTGATCAGGTGCCGCATATGCGTGGGAGAGCGTGGAGGTCATTTGCGATCTATAATCTTTAAAAACAACTAACTATTTAAAATAAAATTTAATTTTATAACCATTAAAAAAAAATAAATGAAATACATCGATTAAAAAAAAGTTATTTGAATTTCTTATTGTAGCACAATTGGTGCGCCACCCTGTACATAAATGAAAATTTCCGATAATGCTTTTCTAAAGGCGGGCTGAAGTGACTGTCAGTGTAGTAGTATTTCCCCTCAGCTATTCAAAAATCAATTGACTTGGCCAGGTTACCAAGTTTGACTTTTACAGTTTGTTTTATTTTTTGTTTTTGTCATTGGTTATTGATTGAAAAGACTTAGTTATGGATCTTCAATATAAATGTTTCACTGCAGAATATAAAACTAAACATTTTTGCATATCTATTACTTCTTTATATATCAAATTGAACAATTTTAAGTTTAATTGACAACACTTTTTAGGTTTCTTGTTGTATAGATGATGGTCACACTAATTACGTAGGTAGACTTGAGGGGAAATTTCTTTATTTTTTTTACCCGTACTTTTAAAGGCGTACTGAAGTTGAATTGTCAAAAGTTATTCAATTCCATCTATTAATTCAAAAAAAGGGTGTTACAATCAGGGCCTGTGCGAAATTTAAAAGAAAATAATTATATTATAAAGGGTGATCCATTTCGAGGTTCCCTACTTTTTTAAAGAAAAAAACACAGAAAATTCAAATTTAATGGAGAATGTTTATTATCATTTGAAAGAACATTCTTTGGCATTTATTTTTTGAAGATTATGTCTATCAAATGTTGGCCGTTGCTACGTCGCAGATGGTCCATCCGTTGAGTCCAATTTTCGATCACTCGTTCGAGCATTTCGACTGGTAACTCGCGAATGACACGCGTGATGTTTTCCTACAAGGCCTGAATCGAAGCGGGTTTGTCGGCATAAGCTTTTGACTTTACATATCCCCACAGGAAAAAGTCTAACGGTGTGATATCACACGATCTTGGTGGCCAATCGACCGGCCCAAAACGTGAAATTATGTGCTCACCGAAATGTTCTCTCAATAAGTCCATTGATTGATGCGATGTGTGGGAAGTGGCGCAGTCTTGCTGAAACCAAATGTCGCCGAGATCACGAGCTTCAATTTCAGGCATCAAATAGTCGGTTATCATGGCACGATAACGGTCGCCATTGACGGTTACGTTCGCACCGGCATAATTTTTAAAGAAATATGGACCGATGATTCCACCGGCCCACAAACCACACCAAACCGTTGTTTTTTCTGGATGAAGTGGCAGTTCTTCAATCTCTTCAGGTTGCTCTTCGTCCCAAATGCGGCAATTTTGTTTGTTTATATACCCATTGAGCCAGAAATGGGCCTCATCGCTAAACAAAATTTGCCTCGAAAACGTCGGATCTTCTTGGAACTTTTCAAGAGCCCATAGAGCGAAGCGAAGTCGCTTGGGAAGGTCGAGCGGCTTCAGTTGTTGCACAAGCTGTATTTTGTACGCTTTCAATTTAAGATCTTGACGTAAAATGCGCCAAGTCCTCAGTTGTTGCACAAGCTGTATTTTGTACGCTTTCAATTTAAGATCTTGACGTAAAATGCGCCAAGTCGTTCCATACGTTAGTCCGAGTTGCTGCGAACGGCGCCGAATCGACTCTCTATGGTCTTCGTGTACACTCTCAGCTACGGCCGCTATATTTTCTTCACAGCGTGCTGGACGTGGTCTATTCGGTCGAATATTATCCAATAATGAATGCTGGGTCTCAAAATGGGTGATGGTGTTGCGAATAGTACGCTCAGTAGGCCGATTATGTTGACCATAAGTTGAGCGAAGTGCACGAAACACATTCCTCACAGAACGTGAATTTTCATAATAAAGTTGAACAATTTGTAAACGTTGTTCACGCGTAAGTCTTTCCATTATGAAATGCCAAACAATACTAAACAAAAATAACATGACAGCATGACACGACTCACACGTGATCTGTCAAAAAAGGCTTTGAAAAAAGTATCTCTACTTGGATCACCCGTTATATGATATTGTCGTTGATAACTAGCAAGCAATCTGGAAAGATGTTGAGAATTTGTATTTATGGGAGAAAAATAATTCATTTAGAATGGCTCCCAAATTGACAGATGAGCACATTTTTCCAAATAATTTTTAAAATATAAAGGTGAGGCTTGCCGCTCAAATGGTAATGACAACAGTTTCAGCTGGAATTAATACATTAGCTAGCTTATATTACCTCTGTTATATGATGTCTTCAATTCAACTAAACTTCGAGAATCCAAAAAGTTCAGAAGATCATTTGTGAAAGATTCAAAAAATTCAACTAAAAAATACGATTTATAAAATGATATTTATCAATATTTAGTGCAATTAAGAAAACTGTGTTATATGTCTCTGAACAAGAAATCTTAATCAATATTGCTTGGAAAACAACGTTGCGATTTTACGTAACCGTGTTGTTATTCCGAAGATATGACATTTGCAGAAGCTATTTGAAAAAAAAGCAATCGGCCATCATACGATTGTTCATTAATTATTGAAGTTTATGCATTTTTTTCTTAAATTTTAATTTTTTTTCTGAACGATTTTTTTAACACAAATTACAGAGCAATTTGACGTTTCTAGTAGAAAAAATTAACGTTTTTGTAGGGGGCAAAAGTAATGTTTGATTTGACATAGCTCGGTTGGACGTCATTTGAAATAGAATTTTAGCAAAATTCATAATTTCAGAATGTGAAATTATATCGCAGAATGCTTCGCATTTCGGCTGAAATCACGAGATTCGCTTTCAAAAGCGAACAATAAAACTGTCGACCTCAGTATTGAAAATGCACTTAACTGAGAGAAAAGAAAAAATCAAATAAAGCTTAAACTAGGAGTGTGAGTTAAAAATGTTTCCTCTTATTTTACAGATTTTAAAGAATATGAGGGCCCGAGATTTACACGACCTTCTCAACAATTCTTAAACTAGTTAGAGAATCTTGAACAAAAATTTAAATCCTGTTTATTTTCTTAAAAACTTTGCGATTCATCGCATTTTCATTTTGAAAAAATGATTTATTTGCTGTAAAATGAAAATAAGGAATTTCTCATAAAATGTTTAAGTACAAGTTTATCATATAATTAAACAGTTTAATAAGGAAACAAAAAAACTAGCAATAAACAAAAATATTTAAAAATATGTATTATTTTGCTATTTTACACACCCTGTGTAACAATTCGAAAATTTCTACTCCTTTTCTATCTCTCTTTCACTGCAAGTCTTCCTTACTACCGTCTATTTCTCGTGTATGTGAGGCATAGCGGTACTTCAAATTATAAAATTGTCGAGAGTGTCCCTACTCACTGTAAGTAGATATACTCTGATGTAAAGTTCCGACGAAAAAAATGTGACATTGCTAAGGACTATTTCTACGATCTCCTTGACAAAACTTATGAGCGACTACAGTAGTCAGTAGTACGATGTTAAATTCCTTGTGGGAGATTTTGACGCAAAAATGTAGGAAGAGCACTATTATCGGAAAACACACCCTTCATCGTGTCTGCCAACGGACTTGGGTAAATTGACTTTGCTTCGGAACGAAATGCTACTATAGCCAGCACACGGTTTTCTCCCGTTAATTTCCATAAGGGAACATGGTGATCCGCAGTGCTCTGATTCTCTATCCAAAGAAGGGGTGAGTTTTTAAAAACATTACTGAGAGATTTTAAAGGTTGCCATGCTTTCATTTATAGCTTCCTCTTCTGGGCTGATTGGGGAGCACCGGCTAGAATTGAACGATGCCTTCTCCACGGATCAAACCGAACAGTGATTGCT
This sequence comes from Rhingia campestris, assembly GCA_932526625.1. Classification (NCBI taxonomy): domain Eukaryota; kingdom Metazoa; phylum Arthropoda; class Insecta; order Diptera; family Syrphidae; genus Rhingia; species Rhingia campestris. The sequence goes on from OW052183.1 coordinate 33,476,320, forward strand.
AACACTGATCTTGGCTTCCTGATTGGACTAGCTATCGAATTTGAGTAGGGAGAACGGTTAAACGTTTTAAGATGCATTTTCTCAAAATTACAATCCTTTCAGAGCCCTCCGTCTTTATTGTGCCGATGTTCCACTAGATCCCATCGAAAAGGTGGACTTTTATGGAAAAAAAACGAACCAATATCCAATTGGTTGCACTTTGGTAAGTTTCCTTGTGATTTTACAAACCCTCCCTAATTCATAGACCTCTTTATTTATAGAAGTCCTTATTCGGAGATATAAGGAATCGACTGGTTTTGTAAATCCGTGTACCGTGCACAAACCGGATACAATAACATTAGCGAGATTCGACATTCCCTTAGCGAAGCTTAGGATATTCGATCTGTTCGGCCAAATGCCAACCAGACGATTGGAATCAGTGCTCATCGGACAATGGTGGATGCTCTCATCTTTTCTCAAAAAATTGTTGTAAGACTGCAATGGCAAGAGACCGCCAAGACATTTGCAGGACGCATTTCTCACAGCCTTTCGATTAAAATATGGATTTCAAACCACCAGCATCTTTTGTAGAACAATGGCGACGATTTTAATAATCATGCGAGATCGGCCGCAACTGATAGGCTAGGTTTCTCTCGCCTACCAGCTGATAGATGCTCGCAGCCAAAAACGAATTCCACAAGCTGGTATTGAGCATTATTGGAGTGACAACCACAGGGTTTTCAGAATGTAGAAAAACCTTTGAGCTAAGGTATTGAGAGGTGCCAATCCAGGGATGATGTCAAAGTGCTACAAAGTGAGAATAAGAACAAGGTAAGATCATAGTTGAGATAAGTGATGCTGAGGATATGAATGAACCACTTCTGGAGATGTTTATCGGCGATCACGAACTATCTTTCGCTGTCAGGGAGAACGAACCATTAAATATTGGCGACGACTACAAAACACCAGACCTAAGTAAAGTGAGGACAGCAATACCTTAACTTTAACTTAACAAGGCTGTCGGAAGTAACGGCCTTCCAGCCAGGCAATATAAACCTAGTGAGATGATTTGCTAAGCAATATACAGCAAGTCATTTGAAAGCATTTTTTCGGATGAAAGTCTGCCCGAATATTGGAACCTCAGAATCTTAACATCGCCTACAAGTTGGAGAGGAATGTTGGTTGAGGCGCAGGACTGTATCACTACTCCGTAACTGAGTGTTACTCTTTGTCTTGACAATACCTGCTTTTTGACTTATAATGCAGACGCGTGATTAAGCTACTCGAACTACTGAGGTGATCATGTAAAGCGTAAAAACCATGATCATCCTACTCCTTCTTAACGACAAAAGCAAATCTCAACTAATGTGGAGACCTGCTAAGTTATATAACCCATCTATGGACATCTGCGATGGGAAATCGTGGAAAATCAAGAGCTGTTGCCCTGAATATGTTCAAGGCGTTTGGCACAGGAATTTTCTAGCCAAACTGACAGCGTACGGACATCCTCAAATTCTAGGCGCGGGAAACCATCTTAAAGACAGATCTTTGAAAGTAGTGGTGGATGGCCTTTTCTCAGATAGATTCTCTATAAACGCTGGAGTACCTCAAGGATAAATTCTCTCACCAACTCTATTTCTGCTACACATCAATGAACTTTTGAGGACAACTAATGATCGCATTTGTAGTTTTGCAGAGGATAGTACTCTGTAATAGCGCCTTACTCAAACGTACACTTAGAGAAGACGTTCGTTTGCCGAAGCTATAATGATATAATGGCGATTTTTACGAGCTTTAGAGTCCATGTGTCTTACTCGTGGGCGGGGATTTCGGCAATATAGTTACCTTTTCAGAGTATATATGGCATAATGTTGGATGAAGGTTCTGCGTGTCTCAAGTCTTACAGTTCTTCTCCAAAAAGGGCCATTTTATGGTGGAGGTATAGAACCCTAACGTAGGATTCTTGTAGGATCACGAGGTGTCACAATTCCATTTCCGACCCGCGCTTTAGGGGCTATGCATAATTTTTGTAATTTTGGACTATGAGTAGTGGAAAAGAAGGCTTTGTAGTCCAAAGTTAGGCTGAGATACTCTATTTATTCTTTTTGATTGGATTTAAGTGAACTGCTGATCTCCAGGTTCGATCAGGTTCGAGCCTGAACAATACGGTCACATGTTACTTCATTATAACTACTACTTCATGATCATCGCTTATTGACTTACTGGACCTCAACCAGCATACCTCTCTAATTAGCACGGTCCTTAGCTAACTGCCTCCAGTTGCGGAATTCAAGTTGATTGAAGTCGGTTTCTACTGGTGCGCAGGTCTACAAGGTGAGGTCTTCCTCTACTGCGTCCGACGTCTGGCTGGGAATCGGAACCGGAATATTGGTGTCCTTTCGCTTTACATGTCATTATCATCTTTAACGTATGTCGCTGTCCTGCTCATATAGTTTGTGGTTGAATATTCGTCTCCATAGCCCGTCAACGCATACGGGAGTTTTTTCAAAGAATATTTCTCTCAAAACAACAAAGGATTTCTTCATCTACTTTTGATACGGTCTATGCTTCAGCGCCGTAGGGCTGGACTGGGATGATCAGGGTCTTGTAAAGGATCTCCTTAATAGTTAGAGTGAAGGTTTTACTAATAAATTGCCTTCTTAGCTCCAAGAAACAGCGGTTAGCAAGAGTATTTTGGAGTTCATAGCAGAGTCGAGGTAGGCAAAGTCCCCTATCACCTCAAATTCGTATCTGTCAATGGTGACGTTCAGTACAATTCGTCGCATGTCCTTTTGAGTTGACAGCATATACTTGGGCATATTCTCATTTAATGTCGAACCCATTTTTGCCGCTTCCTTCACTTTACTAGCAAACGTGCCAAAGACACCACGTTCAGTCCGACCAATGATATGGTTGCCTTATGCTAGTAGTTGCACCGATCTATGGAAGATTGTGCCCCTAGTGTTGGCTCGGGAGTTTTGCACAATCTTCTCAATCTTCAATGTCTAAATCCTTTTTCGGTATCGAATGTTTCTGTGAATTCCTTTCCGATACAGTTTGGGCAGTATACCAAAACTAGACATGGCTCTCTATGCTTTGTCTCTATAAATACTGTCGTATGCGGCTTTGAAAGCAGAAACGTGAAGAGCTGGGCTGGCATAAAACCACATTGATATGGGCCGATCAGGTTGTTGGCAAACGGTTATTACGTTAGATAGATGTTGAGACCTTTGTGACTTTTTACTTTATAATTTATTTTTTTATTTCTCTTAAATTATAAACTGAGGAGCTCCAGAGAATTGTCGGCGTACCCGTCGCGGATCAGCCGCTTGTCCCGAGTGGGCGGTGCTGGAGATATACTACCGGGATACCGTACCTTTCTTTAACTAACCCTAACAAACAACTCCCTCTTGTGGAATAAAGCCCGGCATTGGGGTAGTAAGCCCCAAAGATCAGGCTATTATCGCTAGCCATTGTCCTTAAGACGTGCCTTCGAATCACTTTAATAATGAAACTGTCAATTCTATTCAGCTGAGGCCATATCGTATAAGGCCTTGTTGCAATAATATTTTATCACATTTCTTGGAGTCTGAGGTTCGGTACAACCCTAAGCAGGATCGAGACACCGCTACATGGTGCTACATTAAACCACACTGGACAACCGTAAGCGATGATGGGCCTTATAAGAGCCATTTAGCATATGACTTTCAGCCTTGAATTAATTTGGCTGCTTTGAAACAGTCTTCTTGTCAGAGCATAAGCCCCCTAGCTCTGGCCAGACAAGCATTTACATTTTTGTTAAATTATAGAATCTTGTCAAGCCAGATTCACTTATGTGGCGCTACAGTCCGGATTAAATCTGGAGCTCAATGGCAGCTCTCGTCTTCACCTGCAGCTAAACCTTGTAGGCCTCGTTCTTGGCTGCGGGGATCTGTCGGCATTCCTCGTAAAACCAGGGGTTTCTTGCTGGAGAAACCTAGCACATCCGTTGCGGCTGATCTAATGGCTTGTTGGCATCGTTGCCATTGTTCTTTGATATTAGATGCTGGTGGTATGGTGTTAATCGAGAGGTGAAGATGGTCGAAATTTCATTTTTACCCCATTCTTACCATAGCTGCAACAAGGTAGTGATCCGAGTCGATGTTAGCCCCTCGGAATGTTTGGACATCCAAAATACTGGATACGTGACCGTTCTTTGATCTGTAGACCGCCATGTCTCCTTATGGATATCGAGGTGAGGAAGCCGTGGGCATGCTATATTGGCATTTCGTTCCGTAGCAAAGTCAATTAGCCTAAGTCCGTGTCAAGACGTGTTGTAGTGTAGGCTGTTTTCCGACAATGCTGCAAAAGATGTCTGCTGTTCCTATCTCTGCGTTAAAATCTCTCAGCACGATTTAAACATCGTACTTCGGTAGTCGCTCATTGGTTTTGCCAAGGAGCTCGTAAAAGCAATCCTTAGTTATATCATCTTTTACCTCCGTCGGAGCGTGAGCGCATATAAGGCTTATGTTGGCGAATTTGGCATTGATACGGATTGTTACAATGCGTTCGCTAATGTCTGTAAACATAAGACTTCTTGCCTAAGTCTGGCATTTATAACAAATCCGCATCCGAATAGTCGCTGTGTCTGTCTGCTCACTATTACATGGTCCATAGTAGATGTCACAGTTTTTCATCACCTTCCATAGTATTTCCTGGATGGCAGTAATGTCTGCTTTGTAGCAGCCTAGGGCTTCCGCTGGTTGTTCACTTGTACCTCTCCTGTTTAATGTTCTCACATTCCAGGTGCAGATACGAACGTCGTTGTCCTTTTTTCGATTAGCAGGGTCGTTAACAATGAAATTAGTCCTTTCCGAGGCTATTGATTGGTTCGTAGCAATGGTTTTTTTTCATGGGTGGGTAGTTAACCCAACGCACAACCCCCAACCAGTTCCAATTAATTAGATAGCCCTAGGACACGGTGCCATCAGTATCCGCTACGGGATTGAGCGCTAGTTTTCATCCTGACTTACCCTTGAGATTACTAGATAACCTGCTGTCCGAATATGTCGAAGCAGCTCATCTAGGTTCGCCTTGGACGGCAGACCGGGTATTCATTCCGTGCTTTTCTGACCAGGGTGATTAAAGTGTTGCTGTTTTACGTCTTGTTATCAACATTCGCACTTATCGTTTAGTAAGTCAAAGCCGGTTGGATGAGACCAGTACCCGATGGTTACCACTTGGAGGTAAAAAACCGTCGTTGGAGTCAGCATTTTCCGGACTTATGCATACAGCCAAGAGGCTTTATAAATCTCAGTAGGATTGTCGTCATTTCCGGGAGCCTTGTAAGTTTAGATAGTTACTGCTATCTTCACTTAGGTCTGGTGGTTGGTCACTGCAAATTTAAAAAAAAAAATAAAAATAATGCTACACCTGTCCTATAGCGTCTGCGTCATTAAGAACACTCATTAAAAACCCACTTAGTTCATATCCATTCATATGGAATATCCAAATAATTACTGTTAACAACTTCCAAATCGACCAAATCCCATTCCACTTTTTCGTATAATTTACTTCTCATTATCTTCGCACGAGCTCAATGTGTCGGTGGATTCATTAAAATATGATTGGGAAGACGAAATTCCATTCCGTTATAGCCGAAATGCACACGCTACATAAACTCCAACCCATCTGTTCATATTCCATTAACTAGATTCAATCTAGATACCTACGCGCTTTAACCTCAAGCTTAGACCTCAAAAGCTACTCAACAAGTTGACACGCAGTTGTGCGTTTTGTCTTCTCAGCATAAATCGAAAAGTGGAGTTAGTATGCTTACCCACCATGCGTCGGTGATTCCCCCTTTTCCCGATCGCGGAAAGATAAAGCCTCCCAACTTGCAGTGCTGCCCGATGACTATAAATCGTAAAATTTTTGTTAGTTTTTGTTTTATTCCTTTCACGCACACGTACACAGAAATAGAATTGAATTTTTTTTTATATCTGATTCCAGAAACCCAGATTAGAGGTGTATCTACTCGTATTCAAAGCGGCGCAGTAAGCTGATGAGATGGATGGACGCATGCGCGCGCGCACTCGTTCATTCGATTCGTTTGCGTGTTTGTTAGTTTTGCCAATTATGTGCCGTCCTCATTCTGTATACGCGGTGTTCGTGTACAGAGTGTACGACGCGGCGGATTGCTGTGCGCGCCTGCCCTCAGCAAGTAGGTCACTTGCGATTTCATGACCGACTTAACAAAGAACTGGCTTTTTTTTTTGCGCGCGCGAAGAGGCTATGAGTAGCTTTGTTTCCCTTTTTTTCTTCCGCATTCTGGTTGGGAGTGTATCTTTTGGTGATTTAAGACGACATTTCCCAAGACGTCAATCTATTGCAGCAATCTTTACACTTGGCTTCCTATTCTAACCAAGGGGAAAAGAATTTGTGCGCCTGCGCAATAAACATAAACAAAAAGCTTCGCACTAAACTTGCATAATCCACGCTATAATTGCGAGCAAGTGCGAGGAGCTCTGTTTTACTGTAAGTGTAGGTAGGTATATAAAAATAAATCAAACCCAGCAATTAACAATTAACTTTGCCAGAGAACAACTAGACCCCGTCCAATCGGATATTCTTATGAAATATTCCGTTTTTAGTGCATAAAACACAAAAAAAAAAATTAAACGAAGAAATAGATACAAAAGAACTGCATAGAACGAAACCGTGCTCCATCGTAATTGGGGTTTTATTTCTTTGTTTCGAGTTAAGTCGAACATTAAAGCCTGCCACCGACCGACGATCGGGCTTTGGAGTAATTAATCTACGTGAAGTATAACAGGAACTAGCCAATGTAGCCAAATCAATAGGCAGACCTTTCATAGGCTAAAAGTAACCGGAAAATTATTTTCAACTAGTTCTGTCCGCTCACAGGAACTTCATTTGAATGCATAGATACACAGTATCTGTAGCCAGGTGTGATTGAAGAAAAAGACGAAACACAATCTTGGCCATTAACATACATATCTGTGTCTATTGTCTTGAATTCCTCGAGCTATTCCCATCTTCATCTAAAGCGCGGCACTTGTAAGTTCGAAGTCAATGCTAAAGAAATGGCCAACAACACTCACACACACACACTGAGGTATGAACGGACAGAGAAATGTAAAGAAACACTCCGTTCGTACTTCTATTTCTCATTCGGTTGTGAGGTTTTTTCCTTCGTTTTGTGTTGGAAAAGTAGGTCGTTGACACAGTTTTCGTGCTTTTTTCATCTTTCATTTATTCGATATTGCTTGCATGTGTTCGTGTACGTGGATATACAGATATGTAGCTAACCTTTCTTCTTTTAAAAGTCTGGTCATGATTCTGCTGACTGACGACGACGACGACGAAGTTGGCTTAAGTGGTTAGATTGCTTTCTTTCTGAGCCAACAAGCGAATGGAGATGATGACGACTCGGCTTGAGTGCTCGTTGTTTGTCAATAATAAAGCGTAGCTTTGAATACCGAACGGAAAAAAAGTAAAATGTGATAGGTGTCAAAAAATCAGTGCGTCAAGATAGCCTTTGAATTGAAATTCAACAAATAGTTCCAGACTGACTTTGTTTATTGTGGTTTCGTACCACTTTTGATGAAGTTTTATCACTTTTTTGTACTGGCCAACTGGTTTTGAAATTTTTTGATTGACACTGTGCGCTGTCAAATATTCAAAGAAGGTCTTTAAATAGCTTATGTCAGAGCGCAGAATGAGCGCAGTGTTAAGAATATATTAATCCAGTCAATTGGAACACTTTTTGTGAATATGAGGATTTTTTGATTGTTTTCGTCTTGATAAGTAGGTCTCATCTTTTCACACTTCGGCAGATCCTGGAAAAAACCCAAGAAGTCCAAATCGATACCCACCACCTATTTATCGATTTCAAAGCCGCATATGACAGCATTTTTAGAGACGAACTAGACAGAGCCATGTCTAGTTTTGGTATAACGTCCAACTCGCCCGTTTGTGTAGGATGACGATGGAGAATTCTCGCTGCACCATCAGGGTCGGAAAAGACCTCACCGACACATTCGATATCGAAAAAGGATTTAGACAAGGCGATGCGCTGTCATGTTACTTTTTCAATTTTATTCTTGAGAGTATTGTGCAAAATTCCCGAGCACAATTTTCCAAAAATCGGTGCAACTACTAGCATACGCCGACGATATTGACAACATTGGTAGGACTCAACGTTTTGTCATAGCCACCTTTGCTAGTATAGAGAAGGAAGCGGCAAAAATGGGTTTAGCAGTAAATGAGGGTAAGACTAAGCATATGCTGTCAACACGAAAGGACACACAACATCGACGAATTGGACAGAACGTCACCATTGGCAGATATAACTTTGAGGTAGTACGGGACTTTGTCTACCTCGGGTCCGCTATTAACTCTGACAACAACATCTCGTCAGAAATCAAACGAAGAATTACTTTTGCCAATCGCTGTTTCTTCGGGCTAAGAAGGCAATTTAGTTGTAAAGCCCTCACTCGAACTACTAAGGAGATCCTATATAAGACCCTGATCATCCCCGTCCTGCTCTACGGTGCTGAAGCATGGACCGTATCAAAAGCGGATGAAGAAATCCTTGGTAGATTCGAGAGGAAAATTCTTCGAATAATCTTCGGTCCCGTTTGCGTAGACGGGCTATGGAGACGAAGATTCAACCAAGAACTATACGAGCTGTACAGCGACATGCCCCTGGTCAAAAAACTCCGCATTGGACGTTTAAGATGGCTAGGACATGTAGAAAGAATGGACACCAATACTCCGGCTCGCAGAGTCTTCGATTCCCAGCCAGACGTCGGACGCAGTAGAGGAAGACCTCGCCTTAAGTGGCGCGCACAAGTAGAAACCGACCTCAACCAATTTGGAGTGCGCAACTGGAGGCAGTTAGCTAAGGACCGGGCTAATTGGAGAGGCATGTTGGTTGAGGCCCAGGTTCATCCCGGACTGTAGCGCCACTTAAGTAAGTAAGTAAGTAGGTCTGAACCTTTTAGTTTGAAACCCGATTTTTCGGTGTTGAGGTAACTCTAAGATAGCCCAGTATCATCTGACCGTTTATTAAATTTATTCTAGAGTTAACCCAGGAAGCAGTTTTACAGTGCAGGATTAAATTTGACCCCATGAGTGGTGATTCAATATGGCAACACTGATAATTTATCGATTTTACTGTCAAAAGTTATCGAAATGTACGATGTGCTTCGTTTTTCCCAATTAAAATAAAATGGGGGTTTGTCGTGGATTTGTTATAAGACAAAATGTCCTATTTTTTTAAGACATTAGCGAACGCTAATCTTGTTCTCTTCCTACCTTTTCGTTAAAATCTCACAGCACGATTCTAACATCGTACTTCGGTAGTCGTTCATAAGCTTCTACCAGCTCCTTGACAAAACTTATGTGTGACTACCAAAGAACGATGTTAAAATCGTCCTGTGAAATTTTAACGCAAACGTAGGAAGAGAGAAGACATCTTAAGTAGTATTGTTGAAGACAGAGCCTACACGACAACACATCTGGCGCAACGACTGGCTAATTGACTTCGATACGGAATGAAAGCCAGCACACGGTTTTCTAACCTCTATATTTATAAGGGGTCTCTAGATCATTGAACTGTCAATCAAATTGATTGTGATGTCCAAGCATTCCGAGGGGCTAACATCGACTCGGACCACTACCATTTTACAGTTACAGTCAAGGTAAGAATGCGGATATTCACCACGCCTAAGAACATCCGAAATACAGTCAAAAAAATGAATGTCGAATGACTACAATCGGAAGAGACCTCTCCATTAACACCAAACCACCAGCATCTAATGTCGACAAACAACTGCAACGATGTCAACTAGCCATCTGATGTGCTAGGTTTCTCGCGCCCACCAGAAAGAAACCCTTGGTTTGATGAGGAATGCCAACAGATGCTCGCAACCAAGAACGAGGCCTACAAAGATAAGCTGCAGGTGAAGACGAGAGCTGCCATTGAGCTCTATAGGCAGAAATGAAGGGTAGAATACCGGATTTTCAGAAAGAGGAAAAAATAGCAAGAAAAGCTTGCTATCGAGGATATAGAGAGGTGGCATTCTAAGAATGATGTTCGCTAGTTTTACAAAAATGTGAAAAGAACAGAATCCTGTGGAGGTGAGGAAGGAATTATCGAAGTTAAGACACAGTCAATGCTGAGGATATAGAAGAAATACTTCTGCAGACTGTTAAACGGTGATGACGATCAATCTTCAACTGTCAGGCAACCATTCATTATTGGCGATGACAGTGAGCATAGCAATATCTTAACTTAAGCTTAACAAGGTTGTGAGATTGGACGACCTTCTACACTACATTCACCAACTCATAACCAAAATTTGGTCGAATGAATGTATGCCTGAAGAATGTAACCTCACCATCGTCTGCCCTATCCACAAAAAGGAGACCTCACAGACACATTCGATATTATCCCTGACAATGACATCTCGTCAGAAATCAAACGAAGAATTACTCTTGCCAACCGCTTTCACGGACTCAGTGGCGCGATGTTTAGTGCGATGAAATGCCGCGTAGAAGGTCTGGGTTCGATACCCAGCCGGTGCATTACCTAAATGGTTATTCACTGGCCCTCCGCTGGTGATGATCTGAAAAATCATCAGAGTAGTATTGTCAAGAAAAGCTTATTTCATCTTAGCCGTGCGGAGTCGGCATAAGACAAGAAGTCCCGCCATCATGCAAGAAGTACACACTAGGGTTTTCGCGATCCCGGCTCTTTTTGATTCCCGGGAATCGGACACGATTATTTTTAATTCCCGGGAATGAGTTATTTAGAAAAAAAACTCTAGTTTTTCAGTATTTTATTTTTATTATAAAAATTTACGAGTCTGGTTGCCGGAGAATAAAGACTTTAAGAATACCAAAGCATTTAAGGACCTTTCGGACAGCCTGTTTCTTTGGTCACAAAGTTTCCAGCGATTAAAAACACTTTCTCGCTTTCTGTAGATGTTGGTTTCACTGTTAAGAGGGATTTGTATAGGAGATCCAAATTGGGTGTACATTTTTTCGTGGACTCGTATATCTGTAAGAAAAATTAGCAGAAAAAAGTCAAGGAATGAAAAGGTAATAAATCCATTACCATACAGATAGCAAAAACAAAATAGAACATAATTTTTGAATAATATTTATAGTTAAATAAATAGTATCTAAAATAATATGTTATGTGTACCTGGAATTCCTTTTTTTTAGTTTAATGCATCTTGTATCGGAAGATGCTGGAACAAGTCTGGCGGCGTTGTTGATAGCTTCATTCAACTGCATGTCGAAAGATGTAGGATTATCAGACGATTCTTCTAACGTGAGAGTATCTTCTTCACTTGATTTAATTTTGCTAGAAAACAAGCGCATAAATATGTTTTCTGCATATCTTAAAAGGCTTGTTTTCGAAGCATTTGGTAAGTCATTTGATGTATAAGTGTCAGGATTATGTAAATATTTGCAAAGGCCAAAAAGACAGACATCTCTCCTTTCTAAATTTTTTACTTCTAGTGCTGAATAAAACTCCTCTTAAAACGGGAGTTTTAAGTCTTCGGATTGCATTCAGTAGAACTGAAATAATAGCATCGCATGTAAGAATTGTTGGGTCTTTTCTGCTCAGTGCTTCCAACGCTAATTTAACAGGATTCAATAGTTGTACCAAATTCTGCAGCTCTTCTTCATTTTTTTCATTCAAGTTCCAGTTGTAGTTAAAATCGACGAGAGCTTTCTCAATACTATTTTTTTACCAATAAGAATCTTGCTACCATTTTTTTTTTTTTTTTTTTTTTTTTTTTTTTTTTTTTTAAATTCTGACCTGCCTAAGCAGTAATATACACATCGACCTAAAAGATCTATTGTGCTTGCCGTCAGATGCTTTTTAGGTTAGTAGCGCTTCTACTTTCCTAATGTAGCTGATAATACTTTCAGCCGAAGATTTCCTCAATTCTTCGGGACTTAAGAATTCCCTGAAGAAAGATTCTCTTCTCATACCGTAAAGAGCCGGGCATTCACATATGATATGCTCGGCTGTTTCGTCTTTTTCTAGACATAGTCTGCACTCCGGTGAGTCGACTAGACGCATTTTGTTTAGGTGATATCGCAGACCGTGATGACCAGTTAGGTAGCCTACTAAGTTTTTGATATCGTGCCTGTGAAGATTTAGTATCTTGTCGGCATCTGATTTGAAGGGCTGAATAGCTCTTTTGGCCTGTCTTAGGCCTGGGATGTTTCCCCAGTATGAAACACATCTGTTTTGTTCCAGTTTTTTATGACTAGATTTATGGCTGATTTGGGGATTGCACAGAAGGGTTCAGGTCCAATGAAGGGGGTTTCGGAACCTTTTCAGCTTTCAGTTTCGGAAGTTCATCAGCTTTTTCGTTACCTTCAACTCCCTTATGTCCGGGGACCCACCATAGTTTGGTTTTGTTCCTGGAACTGAGTGTTTGGAGGGAGTTGAAGCAGTGTAGTACTGATTTGGAGTCAATGATGTGTGAGCTAAGGGCTTTTATAGCTGCTTGACTGTCCGTGAATATATGGATGTTTGCGCCTTTAATACCTGAGTTGTGTATTAGGTTTGCGCATTCTTTTATGCATTCTTTATCTTGCTACCATAGTAACTAAACTATTCCAGCGAGTACAGCAACTGCATTTCTTGTCCTTTTTCTTGTTTAATTAATTGTTGAAGTAGAGTATTTTTTACTGGACTTTTTCGAAACATTTTTACGATTTTTCGGACCTCGTTTAGCAAATGGAATAAATCTGGAAGAATGGCAACTTCAAGGTCGTCTTCATCGTCAATAATATGAAATGAACGCTCGTAGTCTTCAGTGTCGAAATCGTTGTTCTCCGCGTCTGATTCATTTTCATTTTAAATTGTATTTTTGCAGGCTTGTGCTAAAAGCACGGCGTGATTGATGCAAAGCAACGTTTCTGACCGACTTTCTCTCCCAAACTTCTTCATTACAGATGCCCCATCAAATGTTGTAGCTACAATGTGGTTTTCGATATTCAAATTGAATTCGTTAAGTTGCATCACTTTTACCAGGAATAAACACCAGTCCTAAGGCAAATACCCTTCCATCAGTAGAGTGTAGGTTGATGTTCAGATAATGCCTATTTCTTAAGCTGGTCCATTCATCAAACGTTATACTGAGCCGTTTTTCAATACTTATTAAACTTTGCAGTTGTATTTTTATGTCAGTTTTTATTTTATCGTACAACTCTATAATGAGTTCCATAACCTTGTCTTCGCTTTTCGGTAAATCTAGTTGCTTTTTGCTTCATAGATTCGCGAATGAATTCACTGCGTGTGATAGCACGGATTGATATGCCGTCTTGAACAGCCAAACGAGCTATAACTTCGGAAATATAACGAGTAGGCTGGAAAAAACCACTGACATTTTGCTGCTCAATTTTAGGTCGTTTTTGCTTGCCAGTTGCCACGCATTTTTGGTAACCGTAGAAACATTGTCACTGTCAGTGTCTATAATAGAAGCGCTTGGTCGTGGATTATTTTTGTCGGCTTCTAACTGTGATATTCTTAGCTTATGTACTTTTTCTAAGTGTTTCACTAAACCACTTGCCGACGAGGCTTTGCAAGACCACATTTTTGGACAAAGTGAACACTGAGCCAACTCATTATTTTTTGTTTCTTTTTTTAAGTAATTCCAGACTTTGGAAGTTTGCTTATCCATGATGCACTACAAAGTAACAATAACCAAAACATAATGTAACGAATTTTCAATGCATTATAAAAAAAGCTATATTTTATAACTTACAAGAATCTCATAAGACCTGCAATTTAAATGTACGAGAATAGCAATAGCAATCAATGAAGTATTAAAAATGTACTTACCAGATCTAATGAACGTCAACACAAAAACAAGAACTAAAACTTTTAACAAACTTTGAACAAGAACAACATAGATTCACTGGTGACGAAACTTTGTATGGTTCAATGTTTTCTAGAAAAAAATATACATGGCAAAACGACGTTTGCCGGGTTAGCTAGTATATGTATATATTTTAAATATCGTTTTCACAAATTAATAATTTAATTTTGAATGTAACCGGGTACCCGGGTATTATGAAAAATTATTCCCGGGAATTGAAAGCGTCCCGGGAAACCGGGACCGAAAACCCTATTGCACACGTTCACATTAAGTGTTGTGAGAAAGCCGGGCCTTGGGAACTAACGATTTGTATTTTTTTTAACCGCTGTTTCTTCGGGCTAAGAAGGCAATTGAGCAGTAAAGTCCACAATCGAACTAATACGGAGATCCCATACAAGCCCCTGATCATCCCAGTCCTGCTCTACGGCGCTGAAGCATGGACCGTGTCAAAAGTGGATGAAGAAATATTTGGGCGGTTTGAGAGTAAAATTCTTTAAAAAATCTTCGGTGCCGTCTACGTTAACGGGCTATTCAGATGATTCAGATTCAAACAAGAACTATACAGCAACATAACCCTTTTCATAAAAAAAACTCTCCGCATTATACGGCTAGGACATGTTTCGCAAACGGACTTCAATACTTCGGGTCGCAGTCTTCGATTCCCAGCCAGACGTTGGACGAAGTAGAGGAAGACCTCGCCTTAAGTGGCGCTCACAAGTATTTAGAAACCGACCTCCACAAACTTGAAGTGCTCAACTGGAGGCAGTTAGCTAAGGACCGGGGTAATTTTATTGGCTGGATTAAGCCCAGGTTCATTCCGGACTGTAGCGCCACTTAAGTAAGAAACTAAAACATTACAAAACATCTGTCGGCAACACTTCATTATTCTACCAAAAATTCTTCTCCAAACCTAAACCTATTTATTCCCATTTCACTTAGTTGTTCTTCATTCCTAATAATGTCCAAAAAAGGAAAACATTCCAAAGATGACAAACGAGGCAATTCCAACATCTAACTCCATTGTGCATTGGATAGCACATCGAATCCTTGCAACGTCATCCGGCATCCAGTTATTAACACCGATTTAGGTGACCAAGGCGAACAAGGAAAATTACGGCAATTTCGACGAACCGTTTCTCAACACAATCCTTGCATTGAGTCGACAAACGCTAGAGATGTACCTCGGCAAAGCAGCCATCCGTGTCGATGGGCTATCACCACGATCGAAAGCCGTTGTTATTCCAAAGATCAAAGACAAAAACTAAACTTTCCCTATAACAAGCCTGTCTTTCAAAATCTCATTCCGTTAAATGCCAATGACAGCATCTTGCTGCCAAACGATCAAACATCCATTCGTTGAAAGTACATCAAATCGAAGATTAAAGCTCTTATGCCAGATTTTGGGGACTTTATACATCCAATACTACCAACAGAGCATGCTATTCTCGAGCCAAACATTGATCTCAAACACGGTCCATGCGAAATCGATGCATTCGAGGATTTGTGCGCGTTCTATCGAGACGTCAATCCCCGGTGGATTCGAAGTGAATACGAAATATGATCTTTACTCCTCCTCTTCGTCATCTTCTTTGCGGACCAGAAGGCGATTTTAATTAATTAAGCAACAAGCAGACAGACAAACAAACTCTGGAGTACAAATAAAGATGTTCAAGAGCTCCATGCCATCAAAGAATTCACGGACAGTCAAGCAGCTATAAAAGCCCTTAGCTCACACATTACTGACTCTAAATCAATACAACACTGCTTTAAAACACTTAGTTCCAGGAACAAAACCAGGTTAATGTGGGTCCCCGGACATACGGGGATTGAAGGTAACGAAAAAGCTGATGAACTAGCCAGAAAAGGCTCGGAAACCCCTTTTGTTGGACCCGAACCCTTCTGTGCAATCCCCAAATCAGCCATAAATCTATATAAAAAGCTGGGAACAAAACAAGTGTAGATAAGTTATACTGGGAGAACAACCCATTCCTAAGACAGGCCAAATGAGCTATTCAGCCCTTCAAAACAGATGCCAACAAGATACTAAATCTTCTCAGGCACGATATCAAAAACATAGTAGGCTACCTAACGGGTCACCACGGCCCCTTTTTTGACGAAACGTCGAGTTCATGCCTAAAACCTCAATGCTGAGCTTACCTTCACGGGCTCTCGACTTGTTGAGGGAGTCTGTCAGAGAGATTTTTGAGTCACCTTGCTTCCAGTTATTTAGTCCGAGCGCTCTGGTATCTGTCATCTATTGATCCTGAAATCGGAGGTTCGATCTGCCTTGTCTCCTTAAACCTGATGATTAGGATTCGAAGATTCTCTTGGCTGAAGCATTATTGTTCATTCGCTTGATGTGGCCGAACCCTGATGGATCTTCTCCTCCATTCGACTTCCTCGCATACAGGACTAAAAATTGGACAGAATTTTCGGACGGAGTAAAATCTGTTGAACGAGGTGGCCAAGGGAAATCTGAACTTTTTTAAGTTAAAGGTTTACCAACTTTTTTTTTGAGCGGGTCCATAGTGTGCATAGCAGTGTGCGAGGTCACTCCATCATGTTGGAATCGAAAAAATTGGGGTGATGCTTCGCCATTGGTTGCATAATGTGTCGATTATTGTTTTGTAAGAAATCGTTTCTGACATTTCAGTAGCTGAATTGATAGATGGATTTTTTGAAGATACTGCCTTCTGTATTGACACCTGCAATAGGCACTATCTGTCCCAGAAGATCGAAGAAATGGCCCAATATCACGATTTCTTGCCGGAATCTGGCTTCCAGTATTTACCAAAGTTTGAAAATTTGATCAACGGCCGGAAGCCACACTGCTAAATGCCGATAAGGGTTAAAACGTACGTTGGATAGGATCTTTTATTCCACATTTTGCAGGGAAATGGCTCGGTAGTTGGTGCAAGAAATAGATTCGCCGTTTTTTGTAGATGGGACACATGAAGCTGGTATTCTATTCGTCGGGATGCTCTCATCCGTCCAGACTTTGTTGATGGTTTGGTGCATGCACACTTCTATGGCAACAATTCCGTATTCGAAGAAGTCTGTGTTTGGAACTGTGGCGCCCTGTTATGTGGTTCTTCTGTCACCTCATTTCGGCACTTGCATATGTCATCATACCACGCGCATCTTTTTTGGGGATGGCTGGCAGATTTCGGCGGATTTGGCTCACTCTTTAAGAATATTGCGATACTGTATGGTGAGGGCACAGCGAGGGTCTCATAGTCAGTTGCTTCTTGTATTCTTTGGCTATCTCCGGTTCACTAAGGCGAACAACGTTAAGTGTCTTGTTCTGCGCCATAAGTGTCTTCCTCTCACTGGACTGTGGATCTCTGGCTGCGACGAGGAAATGGTTAGGATGGAAGTTTAACCCTCTTATTGTATGTACATCTTGATATTGGCTGGTTTGGGGGTTCGAAGTCGATGATACTTAGAGCTGCAAATCGATACCATTATATGCTTCTACAAATTCAGCAAGTTAGAAGCCGTTATCTATCAGCCGCAACTGATGTGCTAGGTTTCTCGCGGCCACCAGCAAGAAACCCCTGGTTTGATGATGCATGCCGACAGATGCTCGCAACAAGAACGAGGCCTACAAGGCTAAGCTGCAGGTGAAGACGAGAGCTGCCATAGAGCTCTATACGCAAAGAAGAAGGGAAGAACATCGGCTTTTCAGAAAGAAGAAAAAAGAGCAAGAAAAGCGCGCGTTCGAGGATATAGAGAGGTGCCACTCCAGGAACTATGTTCGCAAGTTTTACCAAAGTGTAAAACGTCAAAGCCAAAGCTACAAGGTTCGAACAGAATCCTGTCCAGATGAACAAGGAAATATCGTAGTTGAGACATAGTCGTTGCTGAGGATATGGAAGAACCACTTCTGCAGACTGTTAAACAACATTCCGCTGTCAGGCAGAACGATCCAGTCAATATTGGAAACGACAGCGAAAACTGCCAACCACCCGACCTAAGTGAAGTGAGGATAGCTATATCTAAACTCAAGCTTAATAAGGCCGCCGGAAATGACGGCCTTCCCGCTGAGCTTTATAAACCTGGCGGAGATGACTTGGTAGGTTTTCCTTGTAACTATCAGTGTCGTGGATTCAATATAATCCGATTCCTGTGGGCTTACCTACTTAACTACCCAGCAGTGGCTTATAAAGGGTGTCTAACTAACTGCCTATAAGGTTTAAAAAATCGAAATGTATACAATTGTAAAGGAAAACAGTGATGGGCTGGTTCCTATTTAGATCTAATTAAAGAGACTATTAAATGCTAAATGCTTACTAACCAGCTAAAAACGTTTTCAAAAATATCAAAAGATGTTCACTCAAAAAGTCTGATGGAGCCTTCAAAAAGCCATGACGGGACGGTACAAAGGAGTTTCCTTTAGTTTAGTAAAAAGGATTCCCGATTCGAAGCTAGTGTACTGCATCTGTAGTGGCTAACCATGACTATAAAATACGCAATTGTGTCTTTTGGTGGTTTTAAGACAGGTATCAGGAACGTACTGATTGAGACTTCCTTATTTTTTAAAACTATTTCAAGTCAAAAACTCTAGACAACTTTGCTAGTTTAAACCGATAAAACCACTATCAGCCTCATGAATCATAAACTAAATACGAACTAGTGGCTTAGGGGCCTTCACAGGCCGCCTATTTGGATACAATGGTTTTTCCTTCTTCTCTTGATGTCTTTGTCTTGAGGTGCTCACTAAAGGTAATTTTTCGACTAGAGAATTGTGGATTCGAGTGGGTGCAGCGGTCGAAGCTTTGGACGAAGTATATATGTTCCTAATTTGAGTTCCGAAAGTAGCAACACTTAAGTCTGTTTTATATTTCCCCACCTCTTGCGAAAGTTTGCCAAGTCTCAAAAGTGTAAAACTGTCATATGAGCTTTGGAAAGCTAGCCTAGCTCACCTCGCTGGTTGTAATTCTACGTCGGCAAATTCCTCAACATCATCAAACTATACATCGCCATTACCCTCATATGAGGTCTCAACCCGTGCTAATCGTCCTTCAACATTGTCAAATTCAAATCGAATCCTCAAAATCTGCATTCTACAGCAATCGCTTTTGTTAAGGATGTGTATGGTAATGATCAGCAGAATTCATTCGTTACCGAATCTTGCGTCCAAAGACTCGGTCTTAAACGAAACAACACTCGCATACCCATAACCCATCAACGGAACGGGTCAACCTGTGCAGGTGACAAGGATTCTTGAGTTAAAATATAATGGGGTCAGTATCCAAGTAGAAACTTTCATTCTATCAACTGTTACCTCTATGTTCCGAACTGTCAAGTGCTGTGGATGCATTTATTTCTCACAATGCGACAATTTAAACGATTAATGGAGCCATCAAGATGAAAATGAGCTTCATCACTGATTTTGTTAAAAAATTCAGCATCCACTTGTTGTTGTTCCAAAATCCATTCAACGAACTCTCTTCGCGCCGCATGATCAGTAGTCATCAGTTCTTGAGTCAATTAAACTTTGTAAGCAATAAGTTTCAATTCTTTCGTGAGAATTCTCGAAATGTCCGATTCTTGACTACGGTGCCGATTTGATGTTCCTGAACTGTCAGCAATACCCTGCGAACTGCTTCGATGTTTTCTGTTGAACGACTTGTAATCCAGTCTCCCTGATTTTTTCAATTATTCTCTTGATATCAGTTGATGGTTTTAAATCTCTATGACGGCCATATTTTGTATACAAAAATTGCGGACTGCAGGTGACAAACTTTCATTATTTTTAAAATATTGCTCAACAATAAAAATTCGTTGTGTTTTTGTATAGCGCTCCATCCCAACTAACAATTATTCTTCTATAAGGCACAAAGATGTAATTTCCACAAGCAATTATTTCTATAGCCCTTATATAGTACTTGTGTTGAGGTTGAGCAAGTCGATTGTTTGGGTAGAAGCTTGTTTAAGATATTATGCAGGAAAATTCACAAGCATAACCGAAAATTATGATGGCGTTACTTCTGTAAGTTTGCTTTTGAGCTTCCGTAGATATGTGTACATGTACCATACGTTGAGATGTTTCGGTAGAAGTTCGCATGAAGTTAATGATTCTTGAGTCAAATTTAACAACCGCATACACTCATCAGTACTGTCGGAAAATATAGCCTACACGACAACACGTCTGGTAACGGACTTAGGCAAATTGACTTCGCTACGGAACGAAATGCCACAATAGCCAGCACACGGTTTCCTCACCTCGATATCCATAAAGGGACATGGCGGTCTCCAGATCAACGAACAGTCAACCAAATTGATCACATTGTGATAGACAAGAGGCACGCATCCAGTATTTTGGATGTCCGAACATTCCGAAGGACTAACATCGACTCGGACCACTACCTTGTTGTAGCCAAGGTAAGGATGCGGATATCCACCACGCCACAACAAACCAGAAATACTGTGAAAAAATTTAATGTCGAAAGACTGCAATCGCCAGAGAACACCAAGACCTTCGCGCAACGCGTATCCCTTAACCTCTCGACTCACAGTACACCACCAGCATCTAATGTCGAAGGACAATGGCAACTATGCCAACAAGCCATTAAATCAGCCGCAACTGATGTGCTAGGTTTCTCGCGGCCACCAGCAAGAAACCCCTGGTAAGATGAGGAATGCCGACAGATGCTCGCAGCCAAGAACGAGGTCTACAAGGCTAAGCTGCAGGTGAAGACGAGAGCTGCCATTGAGCTCTATAGGCAAAGAAGAAGGGAAGAACATCGGCTTTTCAGAAAGAAGAAAAAAGAGCAAGAAAAGCGCGCGATCGAGGATATAGAAAGGAAATATCGTAGTTGAGACACAGTCGATGCTGAGGATATGGAAGAACCACTTCTGCACACTGTTAAACGGCGATGACGAAAAACATTCCGCTGTCAGGCAGAACGAACCATTTAATATTGACAACGACAGCGAAAACTGCCAACCACCCGACCTAAGTGAATTGAGGATAGCTATATCTAAACTCAAGCTTAACAAGGCCGCCGGAAATGACGGCCTTCCCGCTGAGCTTTATAAAGCTGGCGGAGATGACTTGATAAGCAACATCCACAAACTCATAAGCCAAATCTGGTCGGTTGAAAGCATGCCTGAAGAATGGAACCTCAGCATCGTTTGCCCGATCCACAAAAAAGGAGACCATCTGAATTGCGCCAACTATAGAGTCATAAGTCTACCTACTCAACATTGCCTATAAGATCCTATCTGCCGTAATATGTGAACGCCTGAAACCGTTTACGAACAACCTGATCGGCCCTTATCAGTGTGGTTTTAGGCCAGGAAAGTCCACAATCGATCAAATTTTCACACTTCTGCAGATCCTGGAAAAACCCCAAGAAGTCCAAATCGATACCCACCACCTATTTATCGATTCCAAAGCCGCATACGACATTTATAGAGACGAACTATACAGAGCCATGTCTAGTTTTGGTATACCGTCCAAACTCGTCCGTTTGTGTAGGATGACGATGGAGAATTCTCGCTGCACCATCAGGGTCGGAAACGACCTCACCGACACTTTCGATACCAAAAAAGGATTTAGGCAAGGCGATGCGCCGTCATGTGACTTCTTCCATTTGATTCTTGAGAGGATTGTGCAAAACTCCCGAGCCAACACCAGAAGCACAATTCTCCAGGTAGTACGGGACTTTGTCTACCTCGGCTCCGCTATTAACTCTGACAACAACATCTCCTCAGAAATCAAACGAAGAAGTACTTTTGCCAATCGCTGTTTCTTCGGGCTAAGAAGGCAATTTAGTAGTAAAGCCCTCACTCGAACTACTAAGGAGATCCTATATAAGACCCTGATCATCCCAGTCCTGCTCTACGGCGCTGAAGCATGGACCGTATCAAAAGCGGATGAAGAAATCCTTGGTCGATTAGAGAGAAAAATTCTTCGGAAAATCTTCGGTCCCGTTTGCGTTGACGGGCTATGGAGACGAAGATTCAACCACGAACAATACGAGCTGTACAGCGACATACCCCTAGTCAAAAAACTCCGCATTGGACGTTTAAGATGGCTAGGACATGTAGAAAGAATGGACACAAATACTCCGGCTCGCAGAGTCTTCGATTCCCAGCCAGGCGTCGGACGCAGTAGAGGAAGACCTCGCCTTAAGTGGAGCGCACAAGTAGAAACCGACCTCAATCAACTTGGAGTGCGCAACTGGAGGCTGTTAGCTAAGGACCGGGTTAATTGGAGAGGCATGTTGGTTGAGGCCCAGGTTCATCCCGGACTGTAGCGCCACTTAAGTAAGTAAGTAAGTTGATAAATAAGCGCGAAAGCCAGCCTGAAAGATACTTATTTTATTATTGCTGGCAACCCATCGGATCGAACGACAGTATAAAATTTGGTCGAATATTTTTCTCATAGAGTTTAATACTGCAATTCCTCTGTAGTTTTCAGGTATTCCTGGATCACCTTTTTTAAATATGGCACACATGTATGATGTTGAGAAACCTTCCGGTAAATTCTCATCAACGAAAATGCGGTTAAAAAGATAAAGCAGATAATTTAGAAATTCTGAAGTAGAGTGCTTATAGAATTCGAGGGGAATACCATGAGGACCAGAAGCCTTATTCTGTTTCATTATTTGAGACCCGTTATAAGTTCCGACATTTCAATCCTCGAGTGAAGATCTGCAAAGTGGATGTCCGAAGAGTATTGCAGATACTTTTTTGATCGGTGTCTGGCAATAAAAGTTGTTCGAAATAAGTTGCGAGGATTTAAACATCGATTAGTGAAGGGAATTTATTTTTACATTCGCTCAGTAGTATAATACTAGCCCAGAAGGACTTCGAGTTCTTATAAGACAACAGCTTTGCTCCTGCATTCTTGAAATAAAGTGTTCTTTTAGTAGAACAAGTCTGCTTGTATTATTTGTTCATGTGGAGATACAAAACTTTGAAGGCTTCGGTGTTAGTTTCTTTGAATAGTTTTAAATATTTGAACGATCTTCTTCTAAGGCGCATACACTCGTCATCGTACCAGCACATGGAAAAGTGATATCTCCTTTTATAAAGGTAAACGTTTACCTCAGATTGCCTTATTACTTCAGAGATAGCGTTGATAGCTAATTCTATGGTACATATATCTAGATTTGGCAAGGTGTCCAATAGTTGATTAAGATTGTTTCTATAGCGGACAGCCTTTTTGTCGAGCCATCTTAGAGATGTGAAACTCTGAGTTAACTAGAACGCGGTTGTGTTTTATAAATTATCTTTTTTTTGCGATGCCTATAATTTGCTTCTGTTAGGCCTTTTATAAGCAAACAAATTGTTTTCTGTTAGGCTTATTAGAAGTATTTAAAGAAATCTTATAGAAGTAAATAGCTTCCTAAAAGTGCACCAAATGTTTTTCCATAAGACTTCCTGCAAGTTATATTTATTTATCATATATACATGATAATATTTAAGTATTCTAATACATATTTTTCATCTTATATTATATAACAGCATTTTTTTAAATTCCACTCTTTTAAGACTTAAATCGCAATTATTAGAATAAAATAAGTTGAACATCTTAACAAATCGGGTAATTGGTTCATTTGCACCATAATTATAAATGTGCCTAGGTGTATATAGCAAATTTCTTACTCGAATATGTCTTTCTGGTGCATATATAAAAAATAATTCTAAAAGTTCAGAACATTTAACACGATATGAGAAAACATCATATATAAACATTACACAATTGACATTACGTCCCTTTTGAAGAGTATCTAAACCGATAGTATTATAAGATGGCAATACATTTAGGTTCCAATGCAATTGTTTTACTAAAAATTTAGTAAACGATTTTTGAACCTTTTCAATACAAGTTTTGGCATTTTCATAATTTGGTTCCCAAATAATGGAAGCATACACTAAAATAGAACGAACTAGGGAGATGTAAACTGATTTTATAGTGTAGGGATTTGAAAAATCTTTGCAACTTCTTCTTAGAAACCCAAGCATTGAATTTGCTCTTGCTACAATGTATTCAATGTGAGTGGAAAATCTAGTATCAAATATAACTCCTAGATCTTTTACTTCACATTGTCTACTTAAGTCGTTTTCACGAATTAAGTAGTTGTGAAGAATAGGTGTCGACATATGCGAAGCCGTGAAAATATGGCATTTTTTTTATATTCAATTCGAGGTAATTTTCCTCACACCATTTTAATATATTGCTTAAATCGATTTGAACATTAAGACAATAATTTTTATTGGTTATACGGGTATAAATTTTGAAGTCAACAGCAAACATAAGACATTTAGTATAACGAAGTAAAGATGGAATTTCATTAATAAACAAGATAAAAAACAGTGGGCCCAAGTGGCTACCTTGAGGAACTCCTGAAGTCGCAGAGATGGTTCTGGACATGACATTTGATATTTTAACAATCTGCTTTCTATTCCTCAAATAACTTGAGATCCATTTTAAAAGTTGGGAATGAATTCCAAAAGAATTTATTTTTTGAATTAACATTTGTTGGCAAACAGTATCAAATGCTTTAGTAAAATCAGTATAGATTGTATCTACTTGTAAACCAGCTTCGAAAGAATTAAAAATATATTTGGTAAACAAAACAAGATTAGTTGTTGTAGATTTACCACGCATGAACCCATGTTGAAATGGGGAGATATGTTCATTTAAATAAAAATATAATTTTTCTTTAACTAAGAATTCAAACAGTTTAGGTATAGCAGATATTTTGGATATACCACGATAATTTTCTACCTTATGTTTATGTCCGGATTTATGAATGGGAGTTATGAATGATAATTTCCATTCATCCAAGAAGACACCTGTTGATAGGGAAGAGTTAAATAAAAGCTGAAGTGGTAAGGCCAATGATTGTTTACAATTTTTCAAAACATATGAGGGGATTTCATCAGGACCTGAATTCATACTCAGTTTTAAAGATGTAAGACCCTCTAGAACATCATTTAAAGAAAGATACAAAGAGCCGATATTTTGAGAAGTAGTTACAGAATCACTTTGAGAAGTAATAACAACACTTGAATGATTTCTGTACACAGATTCAAAAAATGATGCAAACAATTCGCATGTCCCTGTTAATTCAGTAGAGGTTTGATTATTATATTGCATGCTGTTAAATATACTTAATGACTTTTTCTTTCCATTTATGAATGACCAAAAAGCTTTAGGATTAGTTGATATTTGCGACTCGATATTCATTATATACTGTTTGTATAGGAATTTGATTAAGAATTAAAATTCTCTTCTTAGTTGGATGTAACGATTTTTATCCATATCATTATTAGATTTTTTAAACTTTTTAAAAACCTTGCGTTTTGTGTTCTTTAAATGTATAAGTCGCTTGTTATACCACGGTAGTTTAACAGAAGACAATATACATTTAAATGGAACAAATTGTGAAAATCCATTTTGAAAATGTTGTAAAAGTGTTATATACGCTTCGTAAACATTAGCACCAGAAGTATATTTTCCCAATCAAAAGACAGAAAATAATTATTAAGTGCTGCGTAGTTTGCTTTAGCAAAGTTATAAGTTTTCTTAAAATTTGGTTTTACTACATTATTTACAGAACTCATATAAAATTTAAGTTTGTTGTTGGAGGGAAATAGTTTCGATAGTGCTTTATCGAAGCGAAATTGTTAGTTGGGATGTCAGCTGTCACATTGTTATCTGTTTTTTTTTCGTTGGCAACACATTACTATTAAATGGCGCAAAATTCAAATTTTGTGTGAACTATGGGATATCTTTTATTCCATAGGAGCCGTTTCCTACCAGGTTGTTTTCTGAACTTTGCTGTATGGAAATATGTATATCTGGTGCAAATCTGCTATATGAAAATGAGAGTAAAATTGTATGTAAAATGCATTTACATAAAAATTTAATGTAAATGCAGTGGACTAGTGGTTAGTCTTGTGACTATGATAGAACATCCAAGAGTATGTAACTATCATGAGATGTTTCTCCAATTTGTGTCTTATTGACAGTTTTTAGGTGACAATTTTAAGCCATTTTGTTTTCATTCTTAGCCAATTTATTAAAAATTACACATAACCCACCACTTTTTTTTTTATTAACTCAGTTTTAGAAATTTACTGAGATAAATTATTTTGCACTCACCCGTCCTTAATTCGTCCTTTTTAAAGCTTACCATTGTACTCATTCCCTCCTGAAAATTAACCACAAAAAAACAACAGATTATATTTTTTTTTAAATGTTGGAAACAATTTATATTTCGTTTTTCGTTCTCTATATTTACATTCAGAAAAAAAATAAATAATTGCACAAAAATAAAACAAAAAATAATTAAAAATAATAAAATAGTTAAATAATAAACAAAATATAATTCAAGAAACAGATGTTTTAAATAGGATGAAACGTTATTTAAAAAAAATACATTCAACTTAAATTAAGAGAAACATTACAGATAGAAATACAAATAGAAATATTATTTATTTAAGGACTCTTTTTTTCATTAAAAGTTTTTTTTTTGTTTTGTTTAAACTAAGCTTAAATAAATAACAACTTAAAATAAAATTATTTTTATTGTTTTTTTTTTTACATACATTACATGCTCAGAGTTTTATTTGCTTTAAAATAATTTAAAATATTTAAGGTCAAATTTAATTAGTTTAATGTAAAAGAAATTTGTTAAACTAATTTCATTGATGCATTTATGTATTTTTATTTATATATAAAAGAAGAAAATTTAATATCATGAGCTTACAAAATAACTTAATTTTTTTTAAAAATATTTTGTACAGAAAATAGATTTTTTTTGTTTATATAAATTAAATTAATTTTTTTACAATTTTACTAAATGATTTGTTTTATAAATTATATAGATATTTATGTGTGTGTTTTTAAATTAAAATATTTATAACATTTTATTATTTAAATAAACAGCGCACTGTAACATGGTTATAGAATTTGCAGTTGAGGTACATATTTTTTAAAATTTTTATTTTTTTTTAATTAGAGCAATAAGCTTTAGTTTTAGTATTGTAAAGGCACAGTTGCGCCAAAACGGAACAACAGTTGCAAAAAGACAATTGGACGCCCCGTTGTTCTTACATTGCTTTTGCTCTCTTGTTTGCTTTTGGTGTTTATGGGGTTCAGCTTTTTTAGAAGGAAATAAATAAACTTTTGACACTTAACTTAATGAAGGAAATGTCATTTGGGGCATTCTTGGGCTTTTATTTCGTATGGATTTCCATTGAAAAAATAAGACACAGAAAGTACACCAAGATGATTACTTCAGTTCGAAAAGTACTTATGGTCAATTTATTAGCGAAGAGACGAAATCTATTAGCTACTTTCGAAATCGAGAGTAATTTTATTGAACTTTCAAAATTCAAGAAATTCAAAAACAAAAATAGATGCAATTTATCTGTCAAACAGAACTATGAAATAAAATCTAAATCGTATGTGACATTACATATGGAGTAACGACTTGTTTGTCAAATAGAAAAAATAACAAAATTTTGTCCCTGCTTTCGAATACGAGAGTAATTTCATTCGATTTTCGAAATGCTGTTGAGAAAATTCTATAAAAAATCTGTATGTCGCATTGACTGACATTGAATAAAGCGATTTGTCAAACACAGCTGTCAACGTAATAATGTCTATTTTATTCTGCTACAATTTTTGACTGGTGAACCGACCCACCAATAATCGATCAGCTATTCGCTCTTCTGTCACTTAATTTGACATTTTAATTGAATCAAATTCGCTTAAGAGAATACAAAACAAATATATTTTAAACTGAGATCTCCTGTATCTAACTATCCGGTGTAAGAAAAATTCAAATTTTAAGAAACATTCCACCAAACGCTCTGGTATCATTTGTCGCTAATAAATCTCAACAAAATCACCTGTCAATGCATACCTATTCTAAAGAATTATGTCACCTGCAAAACTTCTCAGTTACTCAATGAAAAACATTAATAATGAATCCGCATCGTATAAACTTTTGTTGATATTGATTGCATTTAATCAAGCATCAGTCACGAAATTACTAGGTATCCTGTCATTATTTCAAACACGAGCCCCAGCAAAAACTGGAATGATACGAAGATTAAACGTCAACCAATGATATTTCTATAGCCTTACATTTTTTTTTAAATTGCAAATAAGGTACAAACTGCCTAATGTCAAACTTCTTCTACATCTTTTATAAAGCTGCCAAAACTGTCAAACTAACACAAATAATAAATAAAATTAATAATCTCTATATAATGTAAAAAAAATTTATTTTCCATCTCCTATTAACGACTAGAAATAACGGTATACTACTTATTGCATCCCCATCCCCTCAGAAAAGAAAAGACCAAAAGCAACCAACAACAACGAATAACAATGTCATGCCATACAATTCAAACATTCACACTCGACCTTGTGTCAATGGAGTTTATGTCAATAAAACTTCAAAACAAATGTCAAAGTAACTTTGACATATTTTTGTTGATGAAAAAAACTCCATTTGCACAGGGTGATGGATATTTTTGTGACGAGAATTGTACTACGCATGAATTGGTGGATGGCGGGAAAGAATATCTCTTGACATATTCGCATATGTGTCTCTTTCGGCTTGTTTTGCATTTGTATGGTTTGTTTTTTTTTTAATTTTTTTTATTCACAAACGACAACACAATTGTGTGGGATCATCGTGTCAATCACGCCCAATTCTCTTATGTATCTGTTGATGTTTGAGCAAGTGAGCTTTTTGTCGAAACGCCTTTGCGCAGACGTCACAACGGAACGGTTTCTCGCCGGTATGCGTCCGCAAATGTACTTTGATATTGCTTTTGTTTAAAAACCCTCGATTGCAGATGTTACAACGATGCACGGGCTTCTCTTTTCCTAACAGACCGGATAGGTCATTTGAATTAAAATTAACCGATGACGGTGACAGAGAGTTCTGTTGCATCTGTTGACTGCTGCCGGGCGAATGCTGCTGGTGACCGCCGCTCGCTGAGGATTTCTTTTGTGATCGCGAACGCTTTGTTTTCGGTGTACTGGGTGTGACGGTGGTCGTGTGCGGGTAGTTGCCTAGGATATCAGGACTACAGATGCCGTCCGGCTTCATGGCGTTCGTATTGCTGGACATGGAAATTGTCGAGTATTGGGGGGGATTTGAGTTGAGATATCGACTGCCATTGATCATCATGTTGTCTGTCGTTGAGACAACGGAACCGGGCGGGCTTGTTGATGTAGACGATGTCAATTCGTTGCAGTATGAGGTAGAACTTGGCGCCTCAGTCTTGATGGCACCGAGAGGTGGTCCGTTTTGCAGACGATTCTGTAGCAATGGCATGTAGCCGTGCGTCAGGAGGCTCTGTAGCGTAGAATTACTCGTGTTAGCGGGTGAATTTGGCAGAATAAAATCACTCAGACTGTCCTGTT
Organism: Rhingia campestris; assembly: GCA_932526625.1. NCBI lineage: Eukaryota > Metazoa > Arthropoda > Insecta > Diptera > Syrphidae > Rhingia > Rhingia campestris. Next base: position 33,505,627 of record OW052183.1, read on the forward strand.
GTGAGACTATGAGTTTGCCATCTTGCTGGATACAGTTGCCGCCAATCCACGCGTCAATGTCCATCCATGAGTCTCGGGTGTCATTGCCATCGTCATTTTCCAGCTGGTTGTGTACTGTCGTATCGGCTATAGCGGAACCAATAATAGCCGCAATATCGTCTATCGAGTTCATGTCTACATAGACACCGGACACCGAATCAGGACCCTGATCGGACATCACACAACTGTCCGCAACTGAGTAAAGCTTACTTTCTAATTGACTATCGGCAAAGAGTTTCACATCGGAAAGGCAGGCATCATTTCCATCCGAACTGAGTACAGACTCGGGCAGACACGTTGACGAGGAAACAATATTCTGATCGGCCGTTGAACCGCCATTATTGTTTGTATTAGCAGATTGATTGGATGACGTCTGATAGGCACTTTGAGCATAATTGTTGTTACTCTCGTCCGGCAATCGTTGGGCAATTGCGTGGTAATGATGTCCTGATATGCCATTTATTGAGAGATGGCCTGTATAGTTTGTGAACGGTGGCAGTGGTTTATTTTCCGATATTCCTATGGACGATGAGTTCATGAGCAGGTTATCGAGAACATCAAGAGATCCACACTTTTGGTCTGAATCACTGGGCAGTGAGTCGAGATCATGCTCTAAGAGTAGTTTATGTCCGTCTAACAGGTACTGGTCTTGACTTCCATTTTGCGTTTGTCCCCAACATGGGCTCATCAGCAGGCTCTCAACTTCGGATTCGCTTGGGCCGTTCATTCTGCAAAACTTCATTGTACACCTAGTGGGTGTGGTGTGTCAATGAGTTGTTGAATTTTTCTTCTTTTTTTTTTTTTTTGGATTTTTGTAAACTTTTTTTTTTTGAAAAAAAAAGTTTTATTTGTATGTTTGAGTGAGTCTTGTATTTGACTTGAATTTCTTGTTTGGATGGTAAATTTATGTTTGGCACTATCACGGTGTCTTCAATTGTCGTTTAAGGGCTATAAATTCTCTCTCCTCGTCTTGGATGGGGCACATACTTTTATCTGGAAAATAAAATGTTGAAAAAATTAGTTACTAAAATATTTTGAAGATTTTGTGTAAATTCAATTCTAATGGGTTCAGCCAGGGAGGTAGTTAATGGTTTTTTTTATGTTACACACCTCTCCTCACTGAAGCCTTAATTTATACAAATTTGATTTTAATTACTTTTTTTGTTAAACTATAATTGGCTGCAACGCTATTCTTGTTCCTCGGATCGCCGGTTTTTAAAAGAATTTTGACAATGGGGACTAATTACGAAAAGTATAAAATGGGCACTGAATTTTTGTCTAATGCATTTCTTAGGAACAAAAAATCATTGCAGGTTAACATTTTTGCGTTCTCATTTGTCAGAAGTTGACATTAAAATGAATCCATAGAGCGATGAAGATCTGGCAACTCTTCTTTACTTCAAAACTACCTAACGTGCCATTTGGTTGTAGTAAAAGATATCCTGATATCTTCTCAAATCGATGTCGATGCCCATCTAAATCTTAAAATTCTCCTCCAAGATCAATCAACCAATTAAACAGCCACTTTCTTGTACGGACTAGTTCAAGTGTCAGACAGACCTGTTAAACATATTTTGTGCTCTGCATCCCATTTTTTAACTGTACCATTTTCATTATGGATGTAAGATGTCTATGATTAATTCAGGCCTTTACTTGTAAATTCTTGATTCAGCATTCTCAATATATTGCGGAGCTGCGTTTAGAGCGTTCACTCTTTTTCGATCAACAATAGCGTCCTGGCGAAAGAGATTCTCATTAAAAAGCAAGCCGCCACACGAGCATAAAGGGGAATCTTAAACATTAACATAGTCAGTAAAAAGTTTCTCCAAACTTTTCAGCATAAAGTCGTAAACCAACCCCAGCTTCGTCCATCAAATTAAAATTATAAAACAGTCGTAAGGCTTTTTTCACACCCTATGGTTCATGGGAAAAGGTAGACAGCTTTCGGAGACATTCTTGGTCAACAAAAAAAGGTGCTTTAGTCCAGAGAAGGCCAGATCTACCTATTACCTACACCCCAAAAACCACAATATTGAGCCTCCGCGCTATCCAAGTATGAAACCAAACACGCCATAGTGCCACTTGTCAGCAATTGTAAGGATAAAAAGATGCCGTACCCAGAACGTCGAAATATTTATGTGGTTTACCAACCACCCTAAGCTCATATTTCGAATATACACAAATCAGAGTTATGTGGTCTTTCAGTCGTATGCGACATTACTCGGTCCAACTTTATGAAGTATTTTTATACAACGAAAAATAATTTGAACGCAATCCCAACTTCGTATTTCCTAAGCTGTCGAAGTAATGAAAATGCGATTCGTAAGCCATCAAGTAGGAGTGGAACAGCGCTTGTAAATATCCACTTAAGATCATTGGAATACGTTTATTAAAATATTATCTAGTGAATACCACCCTTATGTTTGGAACATATTGACATAGCAATATTGACATTAACAGCTCAATTTTAGTTTTTTTTTATAGCACGTGTATTTTGTACGTTGCATCACCCATTATTATAGTCGGCAGCTACACAATTTTTGAAGAACTCCAAACGTAGACATTCATTTTAATGCTGTCACCTATTATCAAAGACGGCTGCAACAAAATTTTTGAACAAGTCCAAACTTTGATGTTAATGATAATGCTGTCACCCATTATCAAAGTCGACTACAACACAATTATTGAACAACTCCATACGTTGACGTTAATGCTGGTTGTTGTGTCAATGTATTTCTAGCATTAGTACTAAAATACGATGGTAATCCATTTTAGTTTAAAGCAATGAATCAATCAATTTGATAAAAGGTCTATCAGATACATAAGATAATATTTTGTAAGATTAACTTACTAAATAGATTCAATATAGTTTCAGAAGTTATTCGAATTCGAATAGAGTACTTTGCGACAGCGAAAATCTGCCAGACATATCATTTTTATGAACTTTTGTTTGTATGAATTTTCCTTCATAGCAGAGTGACGTTGTGGCGAAGTACTCTATTCGAATTCGAATAACTTCTGATTCGATTAGTAAATCGAAAGAATGACCACGCTCAGGAAACTATATTGAATCTCTTTATTAAAATCTCTTTATTAAAATATTATCTAGTGAATACCACCCTTATGTTTGGAACATATTGACATAGCAATATTGACATTAACAGCTCAATTTTAGTTTTTTTTTATAGCACGTGTATTTTGTACGTTGCATCACCCATTATTATAGTCGGCAGCTACACAATTTTTGAAGAACTCCAAACGTAGACATTCATTTTAATGCTGTCACCTATTATCAAAGACGGCTGCAACAAAATTTTTGAACAAGTCCAAACTTTGATGTTAATGATAATGCTGTCACCCATTATCAAAGTCGACTACAACACAATTATTGAACAACTCCATACGTTGACGTTAATGCTGGTTGTTGTGTCAATGTATTTCTAGCATTAGTACTAAAATACGATGGTAATCCATTTTAGTTTAAAGCAATGAATCAATCAATTTGATAAAAGGTCTATCAGATACATAAGATAATATTTTGTAAGATTAACTTACTAAATAGATTCAATATAGTTTCAGAAGTTATTCGAATTCGAATAGAGTACTTTGCGACAGTGAAAATCTGCCAGACATATCATTTTTAAACTGCGCGGCCTTTTTTTATAATTCCATCTTTCAATATGGCTAGCTTTATAAGAATTCTGTTTTATTCATATCTATTATTCCTCATGGGAAGAGTAAAAACTCATTTACATATATTAACTCTTTATTTCATATTAGTTGAAATAAAATAATATATTCATGACAGGTCTAACCGAAATCAGCTTTTTGACTGATCAGTACTTATTTTGACATATGGTGGATATACTAACTCATACTCGAAACTCAGATTACACCTGAACACATTCATGGCACTTATAAGTTAAATCAGCTGTTTTACTATTAATTGATTACTCGGACGAAAATGTCGGTATGGCCGTGTTCCTTGCTCTAGTGTTACCAAGTTAACTATGCCGATGCACTGTTCTCATTGGTCAATCGACCATTTTAGTCACGTGCCATTGGAGGGAAAATGATGGGGAAATAAGTAAAAATTTACGCATGGACACACAGATATGAGTGAAACAGCTGATTTCACGTCGACCTGTCATGAAGATGTTTTTGATTTCAGTAGCATTACCGAATATTATGGGATTATTTAAGTTATTTCTTACATTTTTGATAAAGAATAATTCGTCGCCGTAGTGACTTAAAACATATGTCAATATTTAAAATTTGCGATTTTGTGATATTTTTTACCATTTTTCAATATTATGAGTTTCATGAATACTTTTGTAAGGTGCTAATTTATATTCTACTTCACTTAGAGGTAAAAGTAAATATACTTACTTACTTAAGTGGCGTTACAGTCCGGGATGAACCTGGGCCTCAACCACGAAAAGTAAATATTTATATACTTAAAATATTTATACATTATTCTGAATAAATAATCTATAAATATGGATATATGAAATTGCAAAATAAGGGTTGGCATAGTTTGACATTTACCTTGCCATTCAATAAGATTTTGCGTTCCACATCACCTCACCTCATTTTGCAGTTGTAATCTAAAATCCGGTAAACTGCAATTTTCAGGCATTTCGCCTCAAATGTCACTTTAAAAAAATTATCGATTAAGCAATGAAAACAAAGCTTTTTCTTGTGGCGTTTTCCATTGGGAAATCTTGATTTTGATCTGAAATTTGATCTTTTTGAGTGTCAATGGAACACGATTCAGATTTATTTTTTTTGCCATTGTATTGGTGTCATTTCGTGTCTGTGAAGTTAGCGTCGGTGTAGCTGCCAACATTAAAAACATAACAAACATTTGAAAATACAGAAATTATCTTCATTTAATTCATTCAATCAATTTAATAGTTCACGTATAACTTTCTTTTCTGTGTCTATATCCATTATTAATATCTAAACCCAAAGCACTCTTGTTTTTCACAACCGAAGTAAAAAATCAAAATGAAAATCACTCTTGTCAAACTGACAGCTATCTTTTGTAATGGTATTGGTAAATCTGCCGAAAAACTCAGATTTGCAAAATTGATCTCTGATAAAAAAAAATCAATTTTTCAATTGATTTTTTTCAGAATGGAAAACGCCATTAGATATCATACTATATACCTATGAGTTTCTGAACGCGTCCAATATTTTCCTTGTTCAGTCAGCCATATCCTCACAAGTGTCACCTCAGTTCATTGCCACATTGGTCGATTAACCAATGAAAACAAAAATTCTCTAAATTTCCAAAATCTTACTTTTCGAATACTCTCAATGGTAATATAATCTTAAAACCAAAACAGCAATTCTTAGAAAATAACGACTGCCATTTACCCTTTTTACACGCCAGCGTCGAACAACCGCATCGATGAAGTAATCCGATTCTGTATGGCCATTTACACGCCCCTGCATCGATATAGAACTGTCAGTCAACAAAAAAAAACAAAAACACCCTGGCAAATGACAGTTGTCAAAACTCATTAAAAAAGTTGTATTTGAAGTAAAAATGTACGCGAGAAAAATTGTTATCATAAAATATTTAAGTAATTAAATTATTATTAATAAAAGAAAGCAAATAAGACAACGAAATAGACGGACTTCTATTCTCTCTTTTTTGTTGACTATGAAAAAAAAAATAATAAACGTCAGAAACGTCAACAAAAAAAACAACAAAAACACAAAACCGCATCGATGTAGTAGATCGATCGTTTTTACACGCCACGTCGACATACTACATCGATGTACCACTACGCGAACTATAGCATCGATGTATCTCCTATTTACACGACCATAAAACCACGTCGATGCTAAGCATCGATGCAGTGTTTCGCGGCGTGTAAAAAGGGTAATTGAAAAATACGATAACTTGAAGATTGCTTGAAGTTCAGCGGGTATAGATGACCAGCATTTGCATAGAACCAAAGATTATAGAACTACATAGAGTACGCATCTCATATATAACGAAATTTTACTATGTGGGTACTGATATTGATACCCCAGTGTTCACATTGGTACCCCAGCATCAAACACGAGCATTGCCGACGCATAACGAACGACCTTACCGCACTTACCGCCCGCGTCTGTAGTTCTATACTCTTTGATAGAACTCACATGCATAATTCATATTTAATAAAAAGTGTTCCCACGTCAATGCTTAAGTAAAATCCAAACGTCACAGTATAGATATTTTAATCAAACAAAACTCAAAACAAAAACGTAACTCAAATTTTAGTTACACACAAAACCCAAAATGACAGTATCATCTGCCAAATACATAATTTAAAAACAAAATTCTAACAGAAAAATCTTTTAAAAAAAATTCATCAAAATGAGGACAAAACATATGAATTTTATCTTCTCATTGTATAAATAATCATTTTATACCATTTGAATATTTAATTCCAATTTAGAAGTGTTTATTTATCGATGAGTTCTCAACACAACTTCACAAACTGTCTCACAAATGACAGTTGACCATATTTCCTCATTGGAATACAAACAAAAAAAACGTTAAAAGCTAACGTTACTACGAAAATTTAAGTCAATACAAAAATAGATATTCATTTAAATAAATGTCCACTGCCTGACCCATAATATGTTGACCATTCGAGTATCTTATGTATCTTGAATAAATTAATGCGCTTGAATATGAATTCACAACGGGATTCAATAGCGAAAGTGGGAGTAGTTGGTATACAATATTCCTATGTTATGATAATTTTTTTTTTAAGAATCACTTCTACAGCTAATACATACGAATTATGTTTTTTTTGGGCACTGCTTCGTTGAATTTGTGAACGCAATTTAGCGGTATTTGGTGATTTTGAACAGTTGTTCTGAGCAATACTTTATGTATTTGGGCGGTCAGTTCTAACGAAGTGACTATCGGATTTGCTTCATTCCGACTAAATAATGGAAGTCGTAATTTTAATACATAATGCGACACATATCGATATGGAATAATAAATATGAAACATGTCAAATGATGTATTCATAATAGGCAACCATTGACAACTCTGTCATTTGCACTTGAAGATTATATTATAATGATCAGGTAAATATTCAAAAGGATCAACAAATTGGCTGAATGAAATGTAATAACACGATAAACTGTATGAAATAGTAGGGGTATTCATGCAACGTCGGAAAGTCGTCGTAAACGTTGTAAACGTGATAAAATTACGACGTGATAAATGAACTGTCAAAATTTGTATGGGAAATCTTTTCCAACAATATCGGAATTTTCTCACAGGAATTGGGTGCGTAAACTGAAATGGTAAACGTTGTAAACTTTTGGAATGCTCTTTTGACATTTTATCAGTCACTTTCACACATCAAACGTAAACGCTAAACTGAAATAAATTATCGAGAACGGAAAGAGAACAATAGGAACAAAATTCTATCAATAAATAAATTACTAAAATGAGATTGAATTCATTGGGTTACCGCATTATTTAGTGGTGCAGTTTTAGGGTCGTTCATGAAAAGTCGTCGTAAAATTATAATCTTTCTCACGTAATAAAATTACGACGTTGCATGAATACCCTTAGTATAAATAATTGTTAAAAAAAAGTGTCCTTTGAGTATATTAAGTTATCCAAATGTAGCATAAGTAAGAATCAGTTTATTCGAACGCAATACTTAAGTAGACTTATTTTTTAATGTCCACCACTTATATATATAGTTTCTAGATATCGGGCTAATTGGTGAGGAATGTTTTTTAAGTCACATGTGTACTCTAGACCATAAAGCCAATTGTCTCTAAAACGCAGTTACCTTATCGACATTTTCGAGCTCCACTAAAAATTGTTAGAGTTTAGTAAAAATCCCTTTAAAAAAATACACAGTTTTCGTTTGCTTTTTGGCATATTGAATTGATTGCAGAAATTTGGCATCATGGTATGACCGACGTATTTGTTTAGTAAAACTTAAGGAAGACATTTTAATAACCGATGACATAACTAAACCTCATTTATCAAATTCACTAATTACTATTTTAAACGTTTTGTATTAAAACTTCCGAAAAATGTAACTCAAGAAGCAACAGAAAACTAATACCATCACGCAATCTCTTGTTGTAAAAAAAAAAAACAATTGAAATCGACAACTCACAGACGAAAAGTAAACCATTAAAAAATAAGAAAAAACAAACCGAAATTTTGAATTTGTAAATTAAATGACAGTAAACAAACCAGAGATCAAATAAGGAAGAGATAGGAAACCTTTATCACCCGATAAATTACCAGAGCTGCAAACAAATGTGTATCTGGTTGGGCCGTGGTGGGGAATTTATCTGTCAAAATCCTGGAAAATTCCAGGATTATCTTGTAGACAAAACGTTAAGTCCTGGAAAGTTTCCTATCTCTTCTTTACTTGATCTCTGAAACAAAATTTCAATGGACACATATGTAATTCCTTTATTCACGTCAATATTGTGACAACATCAGAAGCCATTTGTATTCCGATATATTGAAGACATTTTTGCTCCACTAAGGTTATTGCGTCCTGCATACCGAAATTTTTAATAAAGGGAACTCATTCCGTAACTTTTAAAACGATTATCGTTGCCAAGAGGGGGCTCGGTGGCGCGATGGTTAGTGCGATGAACTGCCGCGCAGGAGGTCTGGGTTCGATTCCCAGCCGTAGCAACACCTAAATGATTTTTCACTGGCCCTCCTCTCGTGATGATCTGACAAATCATCCGGGTAGTATCAATTGTCAAGAATAGCTTATCTCAACTTAGCCGTTCGGAGTCGGCATAAAACAGGAGGTCCCGCCATCGTGCAAGAAGTACACACGCACACATGAATGGTTGTGAGAAAGCTAGGCCCTGGGTACTAACGAGCCTGTTGCGCCAAAAATTTGTTTTTTTGTATCGTTGCCAAGATTTGTAAGGTACGTAACGTTACAAACTGAACGGAAATAAAATGTTGTCAGTAAATGCCACTTTTTATTATGTGTGACACTAAAAATGGTTCTTTTTGAATTATTGGACAAACAATTTTTTTTTTGCAAATGTCAAACAACTAATCACTCTAAAGATGTATAATAATATGGAAGAATATGTTCACATCTCTATGTTTAAGGCCACTTTACAATCTACTGGTATCTGTAATCCGATTTAAAAAAAAATCGCAACAAACCGCTGCTGAATATCGGCTTAAAAATTATTTATATTCATACAAATGATAGATTCACAATTAACATGATTACACTATCATTTCACTAGCATACTTTATAAAAGTTTTATTTAAAAAAAAAAACAAATGTCAATGAAACACGGATCGCGGATAGAAATCATTGCAGAAATAAATTCGGCATAACCTGGCCCAGAACCGGATATAAATTCGACCCGAATTGTCAGCGTTGTCCCTACCAATTTGTTACTACTCGCTAAAACTGAATATTAGACCATAAAATTACTTTCTACAACACAGGCTAATATTCCTATAGCTAAGATCATACGATTCTGCAAAAGGTCGGATTAGAGCGATTAATTATTAACGACACCCGGAGCATAATTATGTTATAAACCATATCCTGTACCTTTTTCAGGTAAACATTAACATTTTAGACGGTAACGCAGGCCTATTCGAGCTGACGTCTAATCAAATCGTCAAAAACCAATCAAACTGAATCAAAATTGAATGTCGCTGAACGCAACTGCAAAGCTGTCAATTGCAGATTTCAGAATTCATAACCAGAACTTTGAAATTTTTGAAATTTGAAAAAAGAGGGATCTGCGTTACGTTTATTAAATCGACATATCGACGCAGATAATTGTTGCGAATTAAATGACGACCGCTTGGTTTGAAGAATCGAGAGGAACTGATTTATTAGAGTTACTTCAAATTAACATTACAAGAGAAATGTTTAGTACATATTATTGAATTCAGTGTTTCATACTAAGATATAGGCAATGTATATAATAGTGAGTGGTGTAAGTGTAGATATAGAAACCAGAGAGAATTAAACAGGGTGCTTAAGTATTTTAGAACATAAAATAAACAATTTATCATAACACTCCCACTTTTATAAATGTTTTAAAATGCAAAAAAAAAATTTCAATTCAAAACTAAAAAAAAACTTCAAAAAAAAAATTAAATACAAAAGAAACTGCTACAAACATGAATCGATAATTCCCAACATATATCGAAATCGTTGAAATTTGTCTTTTGCTAGCGCCTTTGTGAATATGTCTCCTATTTGATTTTGTGTTGGTACATACTCCAACTCGAACAACTTCTCTTCAAACTTTTCACGGATGAAGTTGTATCGAACATCTATGTGCTTCGTCCTTTTGTGGAATTCTGGATTCTTTATTAAACGTATAGCTCCTTGGTTGTCCACATACAACGTCGGTTTCATACTTCGGTTTTTCATCAAGTCGTTTAAGAGTTGTTGAATCCATATAAGTTCTTTGACTGCCTGACATGCAGCTACAAACTCTGCTTCGGTAGTCGACAAGGCTACGCATTTTTGACGTTGCGAAGCCCAAGTGATGCTACTGGATCCCATCAAGAAAACAAATCCACTGGTTGAACGCCTCGTAACCACGTCTCCAGCGTAATCTGCATCACTAAAACAAGACAATGTAAATTTAGTACTTCTAAAATGTATACCGTAGTCTGCAGTCCCCTTTATATAGCGCATAATGCGCTTCACCATGTTGACATGAGTATGAGTCGGCTTATCCAAATAGCGACTTACACACCCAACTGCAAAAGCTACATCTGGCCTTGTAGCTACCATTAGGTACATCAGACTGCCCACTGCTTGCCGAAAAGGAAAACGTATCTTTTCCAATGAATTATCCAAGCTGATGACGTTAATTGATGTTTCAGCTGGAGTTGATACAGCTGCCGCATCCTCCATATTAAATCGTTTTATTAACCGCTTTACATACTGCGATTGATTCACATGGATTGAGCCATCTTCAAGTCTTCTTATCTCCAAGCCAAGAAAATGTTTTGCGGGAAAAACTTTTATTTCAAAATTCTGTTTGAGTTTGTCACAGAGTTTGGAAATGTTTGCTTCGTTTGTTGATGCCACTAAACCATCATCGATATAAATCGCTAGTATAGTTTTGTCTTTATTTTGTTGGCTAACAAATACACATGGATCTGCGGAACATGCACGAAAATGAAAATCCTTTAAGAGCTTAGTAAAAAGTTGATTCCAACACCTTGATGACTGCTTGAGTCCATATAAACTCTTTTTCAACAAACACACTTGTCCAGTTTCATCATCGTATCCCTTTGGTTGACGTACATATATCTCTTCCTTGATGTTTCCATATAAAAATGCCGTTTTAACATCAAACTGCTTCAAGTGTAAGTTTTCTGCTGCTGCAATACTGAAAATAGCACGAATGGATGAAAACTTTGCCACTGGACTAAACGTTTCAAAATAATCAACTCCAAGTTGTTGAGTAAAACCACGAGCTACTAGTCTTGCTTTAAAACGTTCGCCTTCGTTATCTGTTGAACTTTTTACTTGATACACCCACTTCGTATCCACTAACTTACGATTTTTGGGCAAGTGCGTTAGCGTCCAAGTGTTGTTTTTCTTGAGCGAATGAATTTCCTCGTCCATAGCTTTCAACCACTTCCTAGAATCACTACAATTCATAGCATCTTCATACGAAACAGGAGTATAAGACTCGGCTAGAAAAGCAAAACATTCTTCAATGCAGCAATTTGCTTCGCTTTGAGTTTTCCTTGCTCTACTTCTTAAACGATTCCCAATATTTTCGTTTTCTTCCAGTCCAACAACTTCATGCTCATCATCGTCGCCATTACCAACAGCTTCCTCGAAAACGTCATCAATGTCACCATCACTACTGCACCCAACACCTGGTCCACCACCATCAACAACATCATCGTTCGCCTTTTCACTTTCTTGTTCAATAGATACCTCATTTTGAACTTTGTTCGTTTCAGCTAAAATTGGAATCATCGAATCATCATTATCTAGTTTAAACTCACTACCAGTGTCGTGGAAAATTACATCTCTACAGATTTCAATTTTATTGGTTTCTGGAATATATGCTCTATATCCTTTAACACCATCTGCATAACCAACAAAAACTCCTTTCTTAGATTTCCGATCCCATTTACGTCTCTTCTGTTCTGGAATGTGAACAAAAACATTACAGCCAAAAACATGCAAGTTACTGATGTCGCTTAAATTTCCGAACCACAGTTCATATGGGGTTTTTCCTTTTATTTGACTGGTTCCAGTAGAATTAAGAATAAAAACTGCAGTACTTACTGCTTCAGCCCAAAATTTAAGATCCAAGTTCCTTCCATGTAGCATTGTACGAGCTGATTCCACAATAGTTCGCATTTCACGTTCCGCAGAACCATTTTGTTCAGGTGTGTAAGGTACGGTTTTCTGATGCAACACGCAATGTTTCGATAAAGTATCATAAACCTTGTGATTCATGTACTCAGAACCATTATCCGTTCGAAGAACCTTTACCTTAGTACCCGTTTCTGCTTCAACTGTCATTAAATATTTCTCCATTAATGTTTGCACTTCAGATTTTTCTTTGAGGAAAAATACCTTTCTGAAGTGGGAAAAATCATCTTTAAATAGTAGGAAGTATTTGGATCCCCCAATCGATGTTCGATGCATGGGTCCACACACATCAGAATGCACGAGTTCTCCTACTTTACTCGATTTATGTTCGCTATTGTTAAATACTCCACGATGTTGCTTTCCATACATACACGACTCACAAAAGAAGTTTACTTCATCATCGAAAGGAATATTTCTATTCTTTAAAACCATCTTGACATGCGCAATGTTCTGATGTCCAAGCTTCTCATGCCATTTACGCAATGATTCCTTCTTATTCTCTGCTAAATTTGCACATGCGCTGATATTTAACCTCTTTTCGACCTTCATCAGTAGCTTAAATAATTTTGACTGGCGTACTCCCACTATCAAAACATGTTCGCCTTTATATAACTTACATTTTAAGTTATTTGAAGAAAAATGTAGCCCCTTATCCAATGCACAATTTAGAGAAAACAAGTTCAAATGAATATCTGGAACGTAGAGGACATTTGCTAAATGATTTGCCTGCCAGTTAATACCATTATGAGATAACACGTTTATGTCTCCTCTGCCATAGGCATTGATTGAATTTCCGTCGCCTAACCTCACATTTATAGGTTGCTCGAACTCTTTATAGTTTATCATCCACTCCTTGTGACGCGTCATATGATCGCTTGCCCCCGAATCCAAAAACCAATCGTCAGATCTTTCATCGCTCGATATATGATCACCCTCGGCAACTAGTATCTCGCAAACAAATGCATTACCTCGTTTCCCATTGGAATTGGTAATGTCCCCTTTCTCTTTCCTCCTGGGGCAATCCTTCTTCCAATGGCCTGTACATTTACATAAGAAACATTTCCCTGGCTTTGACTGTTGGTATTTGTTTTTGTTAAAGTAGGTTTTCTTGGACAAAAACTGTTTACTAGCAACCAAAGCATTGCTACCTTCAACATCATTAAGTGAATTTTGTGAATTTACACGAGCCTCCTCCATCACTAACCTCTTCGTCAAATTGTCCAACGTTTGTTGGTCTGCAGACGTAGATTCCCATGCACTATAAAAATGACTATAACATGGCGGCAATGTCATTAAAATCTTAGTAATGATCATCGAATTTGACATGCTCTCACCCACATCGGCTAACTGTTGCACAATAGTTTGTAACTTTGAAATGTGCAAAGCAATGTCGTCTTGCGGTTCTTTGGTGAAGCTATAAAATTGTTGTTGGAGCATGTGAATACTGGCCTTGGATTTTAATTCGTACACACTCTCCAACTTATTCCACATCTCTTGAGACGTTTTGCAATTTAAAATATGCAAAAGAGGCTGTGGCCCGATAGAAGTGGAAATTACCCTTTGTGCCTTACTGTCAGATAAAATCCACAAACGCATCCTTTGCAATTCATCTGGTTTAGCATCATCAGACAAACTTGGTTTCATTTCATCTCCTACAACATACTTTAGGAGATCCGATGAATTCAATATAATTTTAACTTGGAACTTCCAGATGTTCCACTGATCTCCGTTAATGAGCTTTACCACTCTGAGTTCATCATGATCTAAAGACATCATGCTATTTGTTAATTAAACGGAATTCAGTAATAACACATGCAAAAAAAAAACCGTACAACGATCGTGCAAAACTCATGCACAAAAAAAAAATTTAAAATTGAAAGTAAAATTATATACAGATTATCCGAATACTAATCGTCAGCAAATCGCATTAATTATCAAATTAATTTCGCGTCTCAGTACTTATACCGTTCCTCTAAATCTGCACAGACTTTCAATTCACCAAGCAAACAAAATCATTTAGTGTGGCTCACGCAAACTGGGCCCATAACCTGTTGCGAATTAAATGACGACCGCTTGGTTTGAAGAATCGAGAGGAACTGATTTATTAGAGTTACTTCAAATTAACATTACAAGAGAAATGTTTAGTACATATTATTGAATTCAGTGTTTCATACTAAGATATAGGCAATGTATATAATAGTGAGTGGTGTAAGTGTAGATATAGAAACCAGAGAGAATTAAACAGGGTGCTTAAGTATTTTAGAACATAAAATAAACAATTTATCATAACAATAATGCAGATCTATCAAAATTTCATATTTAAAAATTTGTGGTAAGTGACATGCTGATAGTTGCGTTCAGTAAAATATAATTTAAGCAATAATAAAGTGAATGTTTATGGCAGAGGTGCTATTTTATTCCTTAGTCACATTTATCGACAATAAATACTAGACGTATGTCCTGCACTGATATTAATTCTCCGTCACCTGCACATTTTTGTATGTCATTTTATTTAAAAATGTAATGTTCTTCTGGGATATATTTCAATATTTAAAAAATTTACAGTACACGTCAATAAAATAATATTAAGTATCTGTCGGCAACCACATTTACATGACAAGTGAGTAATACATTTGACACACTGGTGGTATAAATACGAATGCATTGATACTATTGTATTGGCAAAAACTTGGGTAGTGACACACGCATTTAGTATGAGTTGACAAATGGTAATTGAAAAACATAGTTCTTAAACGTACCATTTACAAAGAATAGCGCTGTGATCGGTAGAATGCTATGTATACCACCAGTGTGTCAAAAGTATTAGAAATGCGCCTAATATTAGCAAGTTATTCACTAATGCCAAATGACTATTAAAGTTACCGACATCAGGTTTTTTCTTCTACCTTTTTTATGCTGTATATTACTTTTATATAAATATTTTTTAAAATATTATACGACAATTATGGTAAGTGGTAACATTTGTTTATTTCTGACATCAACATAAAGCCGATAAATAGTATGAAAATGTCTTAAAACAAAACAAATTAATTATGGATTTAAACGTCATTAAATGTTCACTAAATATCACTATTGTGCAGGACTTATTTTGCAAAATCGAGCCTACTCCTAATCCAAGCTATTCAATATAAAAAACAGCATATGAAGTTAATGTCCTTGCACGGAAGCTATTTTCAGATGATAGTCAAATCTAACAATACTGTCAAGTCTATAAATGCAATATAAATCGAAATCTAACAATTATGTGGACTGCCGATATTGGTCTGTGACAATATTGTCGAAAAAGTCATTTTTGGACTTCACTCTGACAACCAAATTGTGAAGCACTCATGACAATATGATTAGATCTGACATTCGTGTAAAGAATGAAGTGGTGTTGCGGCCAAAATATTCTTTGTACCTTTGGTTTCTCTTGATCTTTTTGGTAGAGGAACAGAAAATGTTTATGAAGAGTCCACATCGATTAAACTGGATAAATTGCGGAAATTGTTGACTTATAGATTCTATGAATAAACGGAAGACATATAATTGAAATGTCAAACAAAGTACAGCTGACTTAAAGCTTAGAAGAGTGGTAACGTACTTAAAAATTCTAATGAGTAAACACTTTTTAAAGGTCGTCAAGCATGGAGAAAAAAAAACGTCAACCAAACCGCAGCTGTCTTCGCACTCATTTGTGCAATGTGAACCAAAAATGGAGCATTCAAAAGTTGTACCCCACTAATTTTGTTTAAGGATCTCATTGGTTATAGTATAGCTTTAGGTAAATCTAGATAAGAAACAATTATATATCTTGAGGGCTATAAAAAAATTCTACAATAAACTACATCTCTTTCGAACATGCCTTCTTAATCTCCATTCTTCATTAATCATACTAAATCAAAACTAAAATAATGCCAATAACAATCGACCTACCTTTTCTGTTCCTCTAGGCACAACTTTTAAGTCAAGATCATTGATCACAACCAACCTACTTAATCTGAATACTAATTAATTATCGTAGCGTCGAAACACCACCTGAGGAATACGTCAAACAAAAAACAAAAACAAGGAAAATAAAAAAGGAGCAATATCTTTTCTTATGTTGTTGCCATCATACACACTAATTAAGTATCTCAAACTAAAATCTTTTAAAAGCTCCCACATTAATTAAGAGACATCAGCTAAATTGATCGAATATCTATAGCTGCCAAACGAAATCAGTTAATAAACAGAAAACAAGTTCTAAACTTGAAATTCGGAATTTAGGTCAAAATGGTTCTTTATATTTTTGAATTTCCCGCTCATACAAAAAAAAAAGGGGTTGGGTCGAGTTGGTTCGACATTAACCAATCTGTACTAGAGATAATCTTCCAAAGAGCTCCAAATACGTAGCGTATACACATAATTTAGCCGCACAGACCAACGGACTATGCTGGCCATCATCAGACCAGTGGGACCGACCGCATTGTCGGGGGAAAAGCAAAATAAATTTCGCTTTCGACAGGTTTGGTGTTGGCGTCATACCAATGGTGTAAACACGTTAGGTCATACATGTGCCACTAGATCGATGGTTGTATAGTCACACACACATGTGGGCTGCGGCACGGAATCTCTGTTTGTGTGAGTGTATGTCAATTCCAGGCTCCCCAGACACAAGTTGGAGTATGTGTCGGTATGTGTGTACACTGTACACCGGTGGATCTGTGGCCAGAAAGAGACGAGAAGAATCAAAGCGATAATCATTAAAGCCATCACACATAAAAATGAGTACCGTTATTCAAAAGACCTGCTGACATACTTCCGCGATCAACAGTGTACAGTACATACCCCACCAGATGGATAGATACATAGATACAAAGGTAGTTATACAGGTAGATACGAATATACCCGTTTGGCTCAGTTATGATGATGATGATGGGAGGCGGGCGCAGTGCAGAGAGGCGGACAGACCCCACTGGATTCGGTTTGATCGGGCAGGGGGGCCTACCGTCGACGGTTGGCACAGATTTGTGGGATTTTTGTGGCCGTCGTCGTTCTTGTCGTTGTTGTTGTTTTTGTTCAAATCTGGACACTGTGGAGTAGATACACCTATACGCGGAGAGTATGTGAGTCGTTTTTTCTTTCTTTCGTTTTCCCGCATGCCCATCCGTAACGAAGAAAGAATGTACAACGACTTTAACTTCATGATGGTCTTAGGCTGGCTGCAGGGGGAGTGGTAGCAAAAAGAGAAATGAGATGATTATAAGTTCGATATATTGTCGTGTCGTCATTGTGACTCGTTTGGCCTGACACAGAAAGAGTGCGACTAAAGAAACACGACGATTTTCCTCAACTGCAAGCTGCTGCACACGCAAAGGGGGTTGGCTAACTGACGGACACGTGCATCGTGCAATTCGCAGTTTTGACACTTCATGGGTCTATGTATATGCAACCTACTCGCTTGCCCCTGGCCGGAGGGTATTTATCTTTGACCGTCATTTTAGAGGTTATGAATGAGCTCTAGCGAAGCTGTGGTGGGAAGTAAGCTTTTCGCAGAGCTTTTAATGTGCGGTCAATTTGCATGAGAAATGATTTTAGAGGAAAGCAACAACAACAACAAAAAGTTTCTTTTGTAGGTCAGTGAACTGCTTTCGTGGGGGTAAATAAAAATGAGCAACTAGTTTCTATGTATGAGGTTTTTTTTTTTACTCTTTTGACAGATGATTTATGCATAAGGGATTTTTCGCCGGTGAATAATAACGGTGAATGGATTAGTTTGCAATGGGTGGGTGTATTTTTTTTTTGATACTTGAAATCAAAGTGCCAGAAGTGGATTTTGGTTTGTAATTTGATATAATTGTTTTTTTTTTTTGAAAATTTTATTAAATTTATTAACTATGAATCGAACTTTCGATGTCAGTTAAAAAAAAGCGATTTCGAAAGGATTTTTGAGAAAACGTTTGTTTATATCTTGTTTACTTTATGATGTTGTAGATATATTTGATCCAATTTGAAAGTCTAGGCTATAAACCTTAGGCAACATTAAAAGCAAATCCAACTATCCAATGTTTGGAATGGTTTCTACCGTTGCGTGTAAACTGATTTTTAAGAACCCACTTGTTTTTTGGTTAAGCAAAAGCCAAACGTATTTTTATTTCATTAACTTTTAGCTAATTGGAGGTATTATCCACTAACTCTTATGATATTATAAACCACGATATTTTGTTTTGAAATTAGCTATTGTGACATAATATAATTTTATTGTGATGACTATGGACCAGATTTTTAGTGCGACACCATTCTATGTCGGAATTGAGTTAACTCGAGAAACTTGTTTTTAAGTCAATTTGAATCCAGAGTTACAATCGTGTTAATATATAAAGTATTAGCTCTTCATCCAGGATTAAGTGAACAGATGTTTTTGACAGATGACAAAATAGCAAGCAAACAATTATATTCAATTCTATTTATGTGAAGATTTTGTTAAAGATTTTAGAAAATGAATACCAGTTCGTTATACCTATTCAGTTTAAGGTTAAAAGCGACTCGGGATAGTTTCAAAAAATTAGTTTAACTGTTGATAGAAGAAAAAGACTTGTCTCAGTTTGTTATTTATGAAAACCAAACATCTGACAATTGAGCTGTTGCAGAACCGATACATTTCGATAACTTTTTTTTACAGCAAATCAATAAATCGACAGTGTTACCATATTGCATCACCACTGATGGAGTCAAAATAAATCCTGCACTTAAAAACTTTAAAAAAATTTAATCCAGAATTAGTTGACCCAGAGTAAACTCGGAAATAACCGTGTTAACTCTCCTTTTCAGTGCAGGGTATAAATATGCATTAAGATTACTTAACCAATGTACAACAAAATAAAATTTGTTCTGTCGTTTCAACAGGGGGGTCATTCCGTAACTTTGAATACGATTATCACTCAGACGGTAGTCGAGACCTCATGAGCAATCGCTCAATAATCGTCTGTGATTTGACGATAATTGTTTTAAGTGAAGCAAATAAAGTGATATCGCCTACAGAAAAAACGGCTATTGATCTTACGTGATGCAGGATGTACCGTCGAATGTTATCGTCAAATGATAATCACTTTACGGAATGAGGGCCCAGGTGTTATTACAATAAAACAATAAAAATTGTTTCACAGTAATAGAAATTGTGAATAGGTCCTTGAATGTACAAATTTCCATAAAAAGTTCACGGGGTCGGTCATTTACAATGTACTCGAGCCTTAAAGTGTTAAAAGTTAGCAAAAGTGAGCAAAAGTGAGCAAAAGTGAACGAACAATTGAGCAAGAAACCATTGTGGTGGCCCCTTGTAGCGGGAGAATTATGTACGATGAGTGACTAATGCATCCATCCTTCAATTACAGTTCAGTCAGTGTAACATAACATAAAATAAACCATAGAAATCCACTAAGAAAATTAAGATAGTTCTTCAGTAAGCTGGAGTTGTGTATTTATGGCTCAAAACCAGTTCTCTATAAGTGGGATATTAAAGTTAAGGTGGGGGCAGAATTGTATTTACAGAGAATAAATGTAATTACTGCTTTATGAACATTTGGCCCACGCCGAATTTAATCGTATAACGTGTTAGCTTTGGAAAATTCTGTCAAAGATAACATTTCTTACGAAAACAACAAAAAATGTTTTTTTCTTTTAGTCGCAATACACGAGAAACTGCGATTACTTTGTGGGTATAAATATTTGAGTTTTAAGAAAAATCCTCGTTTAGCGTCTCTTTAACAATTTTTAAAACTTTGACATTTTGTGTGGATGGATGTGGGATGTCTGACTACTAAGCTAATAATAGAAATCAGCGGATGTATTCAAATAGTTATTTAACATAAAAGGTAGCACATGTAAACTTCGCAAAAATAGTTGAGCTGAAAGGACATTGACATAGCGTTTATCTTGCCCTAAGATCTTGGAACAAAATAAAATAAAATTTGTAAAATACTTCGATGAAATTCAAAGTCATAATAATGAAGTCCAAGACAAATAGGTAGGGATGACCTAGATCACACTAAATCGTGTTATCGATCATGTCCCTAAAAAACGTGGACTCATTCACTCAAATCTAGTGAGTTTAACGCGTTTAGGCATTTGAGTTTAAACTAGGTTTGCAAGGATTAAACGATGTAACCCATTGGACCTAGATCACACTGAATCGTGTTATCGAGCATGTCCCTAAAAAACATGTACTCATTCATATTTAATTCTTTACCACAAATCTAGTGACTTCAACGCGTTCAGGCATTAGCGTTTAAACTAGGTTGACAAGGATTTAACAATGTTACCGATATAAACCAGAAGAGTAATTTGCAAGTCATTTAATAGAGCTAGAGAACTCAATTAATTTAAAACATCTAACAAATTTAAAATGTTCGCATAAGAACTTGTAAAAGTATTCAATTGATGATCGATAACATGACAGTAGACGAAGAAGGGTTATCTTACTCCCAACTACCTGAAAGCGAATGGGAGTGAAAGTAATTTACTGATCGTTAATTAGTATAGGCTCTGGCAATAAAAACTATAAAAGAGAATTTGTGGACATGCGTTTTTTATTGTAAATGTTGAAATACAAACAAAAAACGAGAGGGTAATGAAATGTACCTCCCCTATTTGTTGCTCTGTCGTTTTTTGTTTGTTTTTCAACATTAAACCAATCGGGAAATGTCACCTGCAAAATTAAAGTAATTTTCTCTAACATCAAATTACGGGCATTCAAAAAGGTTTATGATTTAAAATGTCAATTTTTTTCAAAAATGTGTTATTGATAAAGTAAAAGATAATAAATCGCAAAAATCTTTACCAGTCAGAAACTGAAATTCTAAAACTAAAGTTCGTAAGTCGAGTGACAAGTGCATTTTGTTAAAATAAGTACAAAACATGTTGAAGAATTACCGCATGTCAATGAAAAAGTTGTAATATATATAATAAGAATGTAATAATAAGAATTACCGCATGTCAATGAAAAAGTTGTAATTAGACTTCCGTTCTGAACAAGGATATTACTGTAAGAACTAAGAATGCAATGAAAGAAATTCGTCCATGAACATGTTGTGACAGACTATCATTCTAAACTCCAAAACGTTAGAAAACAAACTTCAAAGGAAAAATATAAACGTGCGCCATTGTGGATGCAGCTTAATCTGTCAATTAAATCCAATAAGTATGGCTGCATTTCGCCCTAGATATTTTTTTTTTTGGAATAATAGTGATTCCATCATTAGTTTTGATGTCATGAATAGAATTAGTCACGACACGTCAGAGATTAGTCTTGACATTTGATACTTAAACACATCATTAGGGCACTAATTGCTTTAAAAACTCGAAGTATAGTAAGGATGCGCAGTAAAGAGGCATTGTTCCGATTTCTCGTTCCTATACGTAAACGTTTTAATTTGATAATACCAGTACTACTTCGATACATCAGGTTCAGGTTTGTTCATAGTTTTTAGGACCAAGAATACTTTGAAGCTGTTAGAAGAGATTATTTATCCCAATTGACATATAATCACAGTTAGGCTAAAAAT
Source organism: Rhingia campestris (assembly GCA_932526625.1). Taxonomy (NCBI): domain Eukaryota; kingdom Metazoa; phylum Arthropoda; class Insecta; order Diptera; family Syrphidae; genus Rhingia; species Rhingia campestris. Next base: position 33,527,619 of record OW052183.1, read on the forward strand.
ATACAATTTAAGCCAATTCAAGTTCTTTTATGGGCGCATTAATGGTAGATAAAAGGACTTTTTTTTTAATTATCAGTACACTTGTTTGTAAAATAAAACAACCGCTGTGATTCCACAGCGACTACACAGTTAACCAATCATGAAGTGAATTGAAAGTCGTTCTGCGAATTTATTCAATAGGCGTCTTCAACATACGGATCACTTGGAGATTTTCCTCCGCTGCCTCAACTGAGATTTTTTTTTCAGCGGTTCACATTAACAGGACAACTTATTATGTTAAAAAAATCGGTTTCCTTATTTCGCAGCTTATAACAATTTTGAATTGATCATAGGATACATTCAAAATAAATAGTCGTTGTTTGATTTATAGAAATTAATCATTTTTTCCTCATTAGGTTTTCGATAATATTCATTACAAGCTGGCCCGTCAAACGTTGTTTTGCCATTATCAAATGGAATGACCGCCTACAGCGCCACCTGTTGAGAATTTTTCAATTTTTCTTTTTTCCTAAACCTTCGCGGAGCAATTACGAACAAATCCGCAGAAGGAAGTATCCAATTTGGTCCAGTCGTTTTCGAGTTTTAAGCATCCGAACCGAAAACCGAAACCAAGATCCATTTTTATATATATAGACTTAGCGTGTTGTGTTTTAATTGTGAATGTAATGAATTAAATGTCACCGTAGCGTTTCAAAAGTTTATGACGTTTACGACGTTTACAGTCCCAGTTCAAACACCCAATTCGTGTATTAAATTTCAGATAATATTGTAAAATGTTGGCCATACAAATTTTGAAAGTTCATTCAAAACGTCGTTGTAACTTTTGAAAATACTTTTCGACGTTTCATGACTACACCTAGTGCTTTATATGGTGGTTAAGTTCAGTTTGAACTTCATGTAACTCCTACGGGTGTGGTTTGTTTTTCTTGTCAGTTAATATTTTGACAGGTGTCAAAGTGATTACAGCGAGTTCTCTCGCAAACTGAATTATGCGCTAGATTATAAATAAAAATTAAAACATATTTTTGATTCTCTGATTAAATAATCATAGTTTCGGAAATAAAAAGTTCCAGTGATAAGCTAATTCTTGTACAGAACAGAATAAAATGTCGGACGAACCATGAACTGGCATTCATTCTTAAATGTTAAACAAAAATAATATAATGAAATAAAATCTAAAGCACTTTTAATTTGACAGCTTGATTCAGTACGATTATGTTTCCCTATCCAACCTTAAAATCAATTGATCGGTTTCTAAATGTAAAAGGTGTCCAAGTATCATTGAAGAAGGGCAATTATTCCCAATTCGTTTATTTCACATGTAATTAGACTACTTAACTACGAAAAAACTATTAATATAGACGGAGTAATATTTTCACCACAAATGAAAATAAATTACTTTTTTGTCATAATATTTAGTGAAATTTCTTATGACAGTTTCCAAAAGTTATCCAACGCACTAACCCCCTTTCTAATTCGTGATTCCCATCAGTAGATGGAGCCCTAACCCTCTTTTAAAAACAACTCTTCCTTTTTAAAAACACCCTAAATAATGTTTTTAAAATTTTTTTTTAAAAAAGCTATGCACACCAAAACCGAACTTATTAGTAAAATAATATCCATAATCCATAATCTTTAGAAAATATATAAATTATTGTTTTCCAAAAAGAATGCTCACCAGACCTTTAAAGTTATGCATTTTTCATTTAGAAAATGTCCTTTGGCGTGTAGGCCAATCCAGATCGTGATGACATTTTATTTTCAATTAAAAACCGATTTAGTGTAGCACTTTTGTTTTTAAAATTAATCCTTTTTGTTGATTCTTCACTGTCGTCTTTTATATGTTTTTTGATTGATTCCAACATTGTTTTTTATTTTTTTATTTATTTAATTTTTCATTCATTAATGTTCAACATAGAAAAAAAAATTAAAAACAAAATAATAAATTAACCTAACCAAAGTAGAACAAAAGGAATAGAAAGGATAGAATAAAATAAGAAAAATAAAACAACAGCCCACAATCCCAGGAACAAGTAATAATACTACAAAAAGTTAATAAAAAAAAATATATATGTTAATCATAAATAAATAAAAAAAACATAGGAAGGAAAAATACTCACAAATAACAGTTAATAGTTAAGTGTTAAAAAATTCATATCATGGATATAGGTAGGTATAAGGCCAAAAATTGTATGTAGATGAGAGATGACTTGATTTCATGTAATTCTTTTTTTATTTACAAAAGTGAGGTTATGTGGTTATTAAAATTTTTTTTAACACTTAATATTTTCGATAATTTTGTATGATGAAAATATATATTTACAAAAGTTCTTCTTTGGTTGTGTGGTAGGATTTGTTTTCCAAAAATATTTTGAGAGGGACTTTTATCTTTTTTTTTTGTTATATAGAACAAGAAAATTGTTTAAACATTTGATGTTTTTTTTTCCTTTTTCTCTTTGCAATTATTTTCTCTTTGTACTAGATTTTTATTTGTTTTAATTTTGCACTTCACTGTTGTTATTTTGTTTTCCTTTTTTAATTTTTAATTCACTAAAACTTTTATATTTTAATTTTTTTTATATTTTAAAATTGTATTTCACATTGTTGTTATATAGTATCCATTGGGTTGAATTATATGTAGGGTAATCCAATTGTTGAGTGGGTGTTGATGGTTATATTCCTTGTTAATCCGTTTTATGATTTATATTATATATTTTTGTTTTGATTTTTTTTATTGCGGAAACGGATTTTATACACGTAACGTATGGAAAAGAAAATAAATATATATATACGCGTTAATTGTTTTTTTTTGAGGTCCGTGAGCCGACGCGTCATGCACGAAAAACCCCTAAATCCGACAACGTCAACGGTAGAAAGCTAACTGTGTATAAATGAAAAACTCCTCATCCAAGAGGAGCTCTATTGCAGCAAAAGAAAAAAAAAAAAGATACCGTGGATCGCCGCGTGTCCGTACCGAGGAAGATACATCCGACAAATAACAACACAACACCAATGAAATTAAGCACTCTAGGTCGCGCAACACTGAGTGTGTATACACATACTTGCAGACGATAAAGAACGCGATGGATGAGGAGGAAATCCATCCGTTAATGTGTGTGTGTAAAGGTCCAAACCATTATGTTCGACCATGATACGAACCGAATGTATGATTCCTCATCATCCAAGAGACCACAACCAACAGTAGCTGCGCACACACGATACCAATAACAAACCAACCAGCCATCCGCAACAATATAGCAAAAGAAGTGCGCAAAGAACTTCTCAAAAAGATACTCTCACACTAAACTGATTTAAACACACACACAGAGAGACTGGTGACGAGTATCTTCACAAACCGGTCGGTGATGCCTTCTGAATGAACAAGAAGTTCGAATTGAGACGACTTGTTGCGTGCCGGTGCGATCGATGGTGCGTAGCGAACAACACACAACATTTTTGCTTCTTTTTTGTGATATTCTTTCGCGCACAGATACTCATGTTCTGTGGTTGTAGTTGTGCCTTTTTAATATATACAAACAGACCGTGAGCAACTTGACCTACAAAACATTTTTGATATTCCTGTTATTTGAGAATGTTGCATATGCATGAGATCCAGACTCAGTTGGGTACATGTTGCAGACACGAAACGTCAAAGAATCACCTTAAGAATTTTGTTGTTGTTGCTATTTTGGGTACGTGCTTGATTTGACGTCCATTTGGCATATTTATGATTTTATTATACGAGTTTATCAATTGAATGAGATGTAGAAGAGCGGGCATACACTGATCCAGGTGAGGTTTTAAATTTATTCAATGGGAACAGCTTTACGTTAGAGCCGATTTGAATTGTCAAAATTTGGTCTTCACTGAGAAGTAGAGCGGTTTTTTGTTAGCTAATGAAAAAACTGACTACAGTCAGTTGTGGTTATTTATTTGGTACGTTATTTGAATCTAGTGGCACAAGAGTGGTAGAGAGTTGACAATCTGTTTTGGTCTCTAGGTTTTTCAGAAGACTGTAGTTATTCAGGTAGTTTATTTTATTCTAACCTGACAATTAAAATCAAGATCTCCCATAAGCCAGTTGGGAAACAGTTGTTTTGCCAGCTGGTCACTATGTTTTCTAACACTATTCCCCTGGGTATGTGATCCTTTATTCCCTACCAAATGGATTGACCTTAGCTGCATAAAAGCTGTTAGGTTTGTGTGAACATTTTTCAGACTTATAAAGCCAACGCATCAGATGATGGACCTTTTGAAAAACTATCACGGACCTACTACGTATTTTGAGATCATAAGCGGAGCAATGAGGCAGAGTGAGCAGGCCTGACTTCAAAGAGGATATTAAAGTCTTTTTGTCTTTCGTAGAGGTACACCAAAGTGGTGCGATTTTCGAAAATGTCCTGCAACTAGACATACGCAAACCAAAGGTTAAGTAAGTCAGATAATGCCCATATTAAGGGTGTCAAAGTCTACAAACGTCAGTAGTTGAGGGAAAAAATATTTTTATGTCCTATTGTACGAAACATTTGGTCATTTGTCAAAGACATAATCAAATTGTTATCCTTATTTATTCCAACGCAAATTTGTAATTCCAGCAGTAAGCTTTTAAGGATGGTTGGATGTTGTGGAACGTGGGTAGACTATGATTGGCTTTAACTTAGTAATGTCCAGTGGTTGTAACTGTGACTACACAATAGTGCTTATTTTTACCTTCAAGTGGTGACCATCGGATAGTGTTCACATCCAACCGGATTTGACTTTAACTGCGAGTGTTGATAACCAGACGAAAAACATCAACACTTTTAACAGCCCGGTCAGAATGGCACGGAATAACCAAGCGATGAGCTGCTTGGATATATTCAGACAACAGATTATTTAGGAATCTCAAGACTAGGTCAGGCCCCTTGAACAGAGATGGTGGCGAATAAACCGAAAAGCCGACGGCAGCGCTCAATCCCGTTGTGGATACTGACTGCCCCGTGTCCTAGGGGTATCTAATAAATGGGAAGTAGCCCTCCAGGTTGGGGGTTCTGAGTTGGGTTAACCACCCACCCATAGAAAAAAACCTTTTGTTACGAAGCAACCAATAGCCTGGAATGTGAGAACATTTAACAGGAGGGGCACAGGCGAATACAACTAGCAAAAGCTGTAAGCTGCTACAAAGCAGACATTACTGCAATCTAGGAAATACAATGGGATGGGCCGGGCAAGATGAGAATAAAAAACTGTGGCATCTACTACGGACCGAGTTATAGTGAGCAGAAACAGCGACTATTCGGATGCGTATTTGTTGTAAGTGCCAGACTTAAGCAAGAAGTGTTATGTTTCCAAGACATAAGCGAACGCATTCTAACAATTCGCATCAAGGCCAAATTCTCCAACATAAGCCTTATACGCGCTCACGCCCTGACGTGGAAAAAGATGATGAGAGCTTCTAAGAGCTCCTTGATAAAACTTATGAGCAACTACCGAAGTACGTTGTAAACTCACCAACTCATAAGTCAAATCTGGTCGGATGAAAGTATGCCTGAAGAATGGAACCTCAGCATCGTTTGCCCGATCTACAAAAGAGGTGACCTCTGAACTGTGCCAACTACAGAGGCATAAGTCTCCTCAACATCGGCTACAAGATCCTATCTGCCGTAGTATGTGAACGCTTGAAACCGTTTAGCAACAACCTGATCGGCCCTTATCAGTGTGGTTTTAGGACAGGAAAGTCCACAGCTGATCAAATTTTCACACTTTGGCAGATCCTGGAAAAAACGCAAGAAGTCTAAATCGATACCCACCACCTATTCATCGATTTCAAAGCCGCATACGACAGTATTTATAGAGACGAACTATACAAAGCCATGTCTAGTTTTGGTATACCGCCCAAACTCGTCAGTTTGTGTAGGATGATGATGGAGAATTCTCGCTGCACCATCAGGGTCGGAAACGACCTCACCGACACATTCGATACCAAAAAAGGATTTAGGCAAGGCGGTGCGCTGTCATGTGACTTTTTCAATTTGATTCTTGAGAGGATTGTGGAAAACTCCCGAGCAAACACCTGAGGCACGATTCTCCAAAAATGTCTACCTCGGCTCCGCTTTTAGCTCTGACAACAACATCTCGTCAGAAATTAAACGAAGAATTACTCTTGCCAACCGCTGTTTCTTCGGGCTAAGAAGGCAATTTAGTAGTAAAGCCCTCACTCGAACTACTAAGGAGATCCTATATAAGACCCTGATCATCCCAGTCCTGCTCTACGGCGCTGAAGCATGGACAGTATCAAAAGCGGACAAAGAAATCCTTGGTCGATTCGAGAGAAAAATTCTTCGAAAAATCGTCGGTCCCGTTTGCGTTGACGGGCTATGGAGACGAAGATTCAGCCAAGAATTAAACGAGCTGTACAGCGACATACCCCTAGTCAAAAAAAAACTCCGCATTGGACGTTAAGATGGCTAGGACATGTAGAACCAATGGACACCAATACTCCGTCTCGCAGATTCTTCAATTCCCAGACAGATGTTGGACGCAGTAGAGGAAGACCTCGCCTTAAGTTGCGCGCACAAGTAGAAACCGACCTCAACTAACTTTGAATGCGCAACTGGAGAAAGTTAGCTAAGGACCGGGTTAATTGGAGAGGCATGTTGGTTGAGGCCCAGGTTCAATTCGGACTGTAGCGCCACTTTAGTAAGTAAGTAAGTTGATTACTGACGGCTATTGGGCTTTAACGACCACTAATAGGCCAGCACCGCGATCTAATATTTAACGACAGTTTTCTATAGAGTGGTATACGAGCTGATTAGACAAGCGGGTTTTTAGACTTAACACCGGTGCCATTGTGAAGAACCACTACCTAAGAAGAATAAGATGTAACAATTGTTATAACAAACCTCATCTTAACATAAGCCGTTCGAATTCGACATAAAATGTATGACCCGCAATACTTGTACAATGTATACACTCACACATCACCATGACCGTGTCTCATTGAGCTTGTTGTGCTAAACAATTCTATTCCCATTGAAATTTTTAACTGTTCTGACGTGTAGTCATATTGAAGACGGTTCTGACAAGTTTTAAGAGCGAACCTAAGACTCGTCTGACCTCTGTTTATTCACTCTCATCCCGTATTTTATTTGTCCATATACACCTTATTAGCATGTGTTACGGGATAGTAGATGCTCTATTTTTATTTCACACTTTTATGAGTTATGACAAAGCCTACCAATAAACGAGTAGACCATATTTCAGGGCTTGTTACATTACAAAAACAAATTGTACACGCTTACTTATACCCAATTAGGGCCTCATAGCTTGGGAGAAAAAGACTCAATGAGAGTGAAAATAAAATAAATAAACAGAGATGAAAAATGTAGGTTCTTTCATTTGCGAATAATCTAAACTGTCCGACACGACTTGGATAAACTTCACCAGCCATGAAGAAGTGATATGTGTTCAGGTCTGCATCTGTTCATGGTAACAGAAGAACACACCCAATGTTTGCACGCTGACAAAAATGGGCTGAAAATATTGAAAGGGTATTATTTGGTGGAAAACTAGATTACTCAGATTACTGGCAATTTTCGAAAGTCTAGTGCAGCGGTTCCCAATCTTTTTTGGTCGAGGAGCACTTTTTAGGTCAAACATTCCTCGCGGAGCACTTCGTTACACTTACGCTATTTTCGCAGTTATGTATGTGTAAAAAATGCAATACTCTATTTTTTTTTATATTTTATTAAATGCAAGTAAAACAAGTAACATCAACAAAAAAAACAAGAACAATGTTAATTAAAGAACATAAGGAATTCAATATCTAGTGAGCATAATGTGCCTGTTTGGTTTTGCATAATGCTTGTATATCTGGTTGAATTTGGGACAACTGCAACCGAATATCTGGCTCTGCATCGAGACGGGATCTATATTTTGTTTTGGTTCCAACGCAGGCGGAGAATCCTGATTCGCACATGTATGTTGTTGTAAACGGCAGAATTATTTTGGCTCTGTCTGACAAAATTTTGAATTCGTCCTTCAACATACACCAGAATTCTGATAAAGACTTCTTAGTTTCAAAATTTGCCTTTAAGGAAGAATCTGATGTCAAATCAATTAAGCACTCAACCTGCAACGATGTCAGAGATGCTGGCTTTTCCAACGCGGCGGAGTACGGGTCTGCAACCCACACATTTTCATTAATGTTCGAATGGTATTCTTCCGGAAAGTAGCTTTGGAAGTTTTCGAGCAAACTTAGCAGATGTAAATGAAACTCATTTAAAATGTCGTCAGGAATACCCAAATCTATTTCCTCTTTACATTCGCTGACCATTGGGAAGCTGTCTAGGTTTCGATTTTTTAAAGATTTCGCCCAAAACTTGATTTTCTTTTTAAATGCTTCGACCTTATCACTGGCATCGAAAACAGTTATTGTCTTTCCTTGAAGTGATACACTCAAATCATTTAATTTTTTTTAAAATATCGGCTAGATACGATCATTTCAAGAGCCAACGCTCATTACACAATCTGTCGCCCAAATCAAAGTTGTCGTTCGTAAGGAAGGTTCTGACTTCAGCCCTCATTTCGAAAAGCCGCGTCAGTGTTTTGCCGCGAGAAAGCCACCTTACTTCTGTGTGAAGAAGTAAAGACGTATGTAGACTACCCATTTCATCGCACAATACTTTGAATAGCCTTGAATTCTTAGGTCGAGATTTAATAAAGTTAATTATTTTCACGCTTTCGTCTAAGACCTCTTAAGGAGAGTGGCATTTTTTTCATTGCAAGGGCATGGCGGTATAGAACGCAGTGACTACTGCTGCATTACTTGGCATTTTGTTTTATTCTTGAGACGGCACTGGACGTTTTTCCAGTCATGGCCTTGGCACCGTCTGTGCACACATCCAAGCAGTTAACCCATGGGATATCATTGACAATAAAGAAATTGTCTATTAATTTCAAAATTTCAGCACCAGTTGTTGTAGTTTCCAACGGCTTGCAGAAAAGCAGATCTTCTTGAAAGGACTGTTGGTTGCAACAGTCATTCATCCATCATTCATCCATTTGCAGCGAAAATTTTGTGACTTTTATTCGCGAAAGTAAAGTAGTTTTGACATTCTCTGCTCCGATTCTTCGTGATATTGTATTATTTGACAAAGGAACGGTGTCAACTAATTTTTTGGCCTTTTCACCCAACATACACTCAACAATGTCCTTAACGCATGGCTTGATTAAGTTTTCAGCGATTGTATGGGCTTCGCCAGTTTGCGCAACTCGAAAACTCACTAAGTAGGACGCCATCAACGCATTTTCGTTCACTGTCTTTGAGTGGTTAGTAATAATTGTTTGAGATTTTGTAAGTTCACCGTATTTCCTTTTAAAAAAATCAGTCGGTTTGCTTTTGCAATCTGGATGAATCCCCTCAAAATGACGTTTAATTTTTTCTGGAAAAATCGCACTATTCGGCAACACTTTGCCGCAAATTACGCATTGGGGTTTGTTGTCACTTGTCTCAGCAAATCCAAGATTTAAATATGAATCGTGGTACTTCCTTTTTACTTTTTTTTTTTCTGCAGTACTGATCACCATAGAACTAGTACTAGCCACATTGTCTGCCTCAAATTCTTCAGAAAGTTCTGACGCCGCTGTCTCTATTGCGTCATTTTCCTTGGCTCTAGAATAGAACAATAAATGGAAAACGAGCAAATTCACAAATCTGAATTGAGGATAACAACAGAAAAAAAATATTATAAATCCAACAAAACGCATCTAATACAAATTCGGTTCTAGCGATAGGAAACTTCCCATTATGAAATAAGCAAATATGGTTTTGTATTATGTACCCGCCAGTAGCTGACTCTTTAGTAACTACTGGGGGTGCTGTTAAGGAGCTTTCAGCGGTTATTTTTAACGACCCAGACTTTAGCCAGCGATCCATAGTACCTATTATTTTTGATCTCTCATGATCTTTTGATCTTTTCACGTCGATATATCAACAGAGTCACATCAATGTACAAAAAAACAAATAAAAAGTAAAATTCACGCACTAAAAGCAAAATATAGATTAAATACACCGCACTACGATTCGTTTTAACCTGTAAAAATAGGTACCGACCCAACAAAAACCGTCTATTGGAGCACCAAGTGCTCCGCGGAGCACACTTTGGGAAACGCTGGTCTAGTGGATGAGCCAGCTGGGTTGTCGGTCGTGTTTAAGGTCGTATGCTAATTGCGTTAAAGTTTTACCCAGTAAATCATTTTTGACATTAGTGTGGTGAATATAGTTCTCTAAATTTGAACAAGGTAAGGATTCAGGAGCTCACTAAAATTTATTCAGTGGCTAATTTTTGACGTTTGTTTTTAGAAAATCTCTTTTAAGTCAATTGACAGAAACGTCAAAATTTATCCAGTGGATAAAATATAACACCAATTTTAATGCAGTTGGCATATACGGTCTAAATTGGAATGGGGAAATCTTTTGAATCACTTTGAAATCATTTGAATGTGGAAGTGACATTACAGTTCCAGCAAGTTAGAATAATTCTTTATAAGTAATGACACGCGCTGCGTTTTTTTTTACGCGCAACTTCTTTCCTTAGAAAATCTGTATAAACAATAAATCTGTATGATATAAATAAATACAAAAAATAAAAATGTTTGTGACTAAACTATTGAAAATTCTACTAGATATAGTGATAAAGTCACTAAAACGACACCACTAGCGTTGATGTCTTCTCATCAAACCAAAGCGGCTTAAGTACGAAAAATATTTCTGATAGGACTTCAACCAACATCCTTTGCTAGCATATCCAATCTCCACAGTAAACTGCATCTTGTTGGTTGTAAACATTTTCGTTTTATATCTGTACGCGCACGTTATGCGCATTACATCGTTGACTCCCAGGGTTTAAGCATTCGTCGATTCGTTCATACATGAAATGCCCGTTTTCACAGTGCGAGCTTAAGTGTGAGTTTAGCTAAGCGTTTAGTTTCCATTCGATCCTTGTTCGTTGTCTTACTCAAACTTTAACTAACCCATGGATTGAGCTGTTATTGAAAACGTGACGTCAAAGACGTGCAGCAGAAGTGGAAATTTTATTGAAAATAGCCGCAAAATAATTGAAAAAAGAGCAGAGATAAGGGACAAGGGAAATAGCCGCTGGATCGTTTAATACCCTATTCCATCCCATCCTTGAAATTAATATCCCCAAAATGTGGGCTTTATGGCGATAAAATATTGAAAATGACGTTATCACAAAATATTGTTCAGTCGGTTTATCAAAATCTTTTATGGTTCGACAAAAACAACGTTTTTCGATTACATATGCCTTTGGGTAGGGTATACAAATGGTTTTTGAAGGAAAACGCACTCAAAAAGTGGGCGTGGGTTAAAATTATCTAGAGACGAAATGTTCATATTATCATAATTAATGATCTTGCATCGAAAGTTTTTTTTGAAAAGCGTTTTTTTATAAAAAAAAACCGCTCCCAAAAAGTAGGCTTGCCAAAAAACTGTGTATAGAGGAAATATAGATATTAAGACTCTCTAAATATGTTGCTCAGACATATTTTTTAAATTCCTTACGGTTTGGCTAAAATCTAAGTTTATCTAAAAAGGGGCGTGGCAGTGGACGAATTTCAATGTTTTTACACTTGTTCTGCTTTGTCGCCCAGAGAGCCTATATACCAAATTTCAACACTCTAGCTCAAAATTTAAGGCCCAAAAATTGGTGAGACACAGACGGACAGACAGACAGACATAGCTAGATCGACTCAGCTAGCGATTCTGAGTCGATCCGTATACTTTGAGGTATATTATATCGATATTATTTCTCTATGTTACAAACTTAATGTCAAAACTAATATACCCCTATGGGATAGGGTATAAAGGATTCAATTGTGCTGTTGCACTACTATTGCTACTATGATACTCTGCACGATTTTGCCGTTTTAGACCTGTTGCAAGGAAGGGGAATATTTTCCATACCCCGTAGGATGGTTCCATAACTACATGTTTGAATTAGCAATTCGTTGTAGCGATTCTCTTGTGGTAAATTGCAACTTCTTAAAGGCGCCTTCATATAGCTCCTACATTGATATCCGCCATAAGCAACTATGATTTTATTTCCGAATTCACCGCATTCAAAACGTGATATTATATTAGAGTAGTTAAATATTTTTGAACATGCAGCCTCCTCCAAGACCTTCGCACAACGCGTATCCCTTAACCTCTCGATCAACACCATACCACCAGCATCGAATGTCGAAGAGCAATGGCAACGATGCCAACAGGCCATTAGATCAGCCGCAACTGATGTGCTAGGTTTCTCACGCCCACCAGCAAGAAACCCCTGGTTTGATGAGGAATGCCGACAGATGCTCGCAGCCAAGAACGAGGCCTACAAGGCTAAGCTGCAGGTGAAGACGAGAGCTGCCATTGAGCTCTATAGGCAAAGAAGAAGGGAAGAACATCGGCTTTTCAGCAAGAAGAAAAAAGAGCAAGAAAAGCGCGCGATCGAGGATATAGAGAGGTGCCACTCCAGGAACGATGTTCGCAAGTTTTACCAAAGTGTAAAACGTCAAAGCCAAGGATACAAGGCTCGAACAGAATCCTGTCGAGATGAACAAGGAAATATTGTAGTTGAGACACAGTCGATGCTGAGGATATGGAAGAACCACTTCTGCAGACTGTTAAACGGCGATGACGAACAACATTCCGCTGTCAGGCAGAACGAACCATTCAATATTGGCAACGACAGCGAAAACTGCCAACCACCCGACCTGAGTGAAGTGGGGATAGCAATATCTAAACTCAAGCTTAATAAGGCTGCCGGAAATGACGGCCTTCCCGCTGAGCTCTATAAGGCCGGCGGAGATGACTTGGTAAGTAACATCCACCAACTCATAAGCCAAATCTGGTCGGATGAAAATATGCCTGAAGAATGGAACCTCAGCATCGTTTGCCCGATCCACAAAAAAGGAGACCCTCTGAACTGCGCCAACTACAGAGGCATAAGTCTCCTCAACATCGCCTACAAGATCCTATCTGCCGTAATATGTGAACGCCTGAAACCGTTTACCAATAACCTGATTGGCCCTTATCAGTGTGGTTTTAGGCCAGGAAAGTCCACAACCGATCAAATTTTCACACTTCGGCAGATCCTGGAAAAAACTCAAGAAGTCCAAATCGATACCCACCACCTATTCATCGATTTCAAAGCCGCATATGACAGCATTTATAGAGACGAACTGTACAGAGCCATGTCTAGTTTTGGTATACCGCCCAAACTCGTCCGTTTGTGTAGGATGACGATAGAGAATTCTCGCTGCTCCATCAGGGTCGGAAACGACCTCACCGACACATTCGATACCAAAAAAGGATTTAGGCAAGGCGATGCGCTGTCATGTGACTTCTTTAATCTGATTCTTGAGAGAATTGTGCAAAACTCCAAAGCCAACACAAGAGGCACAATCTTCCAAAAGTCGGTGCAACTACTAGCATACGCTGACGATATTGACATCATTGGTAGGACTCAACGTGATGTCATAGCCACGTTTGCTAGTATAGAGAAGGAAGCGGCGAAAATGGGTTTAGCAGTAAATGAGGGTAAGACTAAGTATATGCTGTCATCACGAAAGGACTCACAACATCGACGAATTGGACAGAACGTCACCATTGACAGATATAACTTTGAGGTAGTACGGGACTTTGTCTACCTCGGCTCCGCTATTAGCTCTGACAACAACATCTCGTCAGAAATTAAACGAAGAATTACTCTTGCCAACCGCTGTTTCTTCGGGCTAAGAAGGCAATTTAGTAGTAAAGCCCTCACTCGAACTACTAAGGAGACCCTATATAAGACCCTGATCATCCCAGTCCTGCTCTACGGCGCTGAAGCATGGACCGTATCAAAAGCGGATGAAGAAATCCTTGGTAGATTCGAGAGGAAAATTCTTCGAAAAATCTTCGGTCCCGTTTGCGTTGACGGGCTATGGAGACGAAGATTCAACCAAGAACTATACGAGCTGTACAGCGACATGCCCCTGGTCAAAAAACTCCGCATTGGACGTTTAAGATGGCTAGGACATGTAGAACGAATGGACACCAATACTCCGGCTCGCAGAGTCTTCGATTCCCAGCCAGACGTCGGACGCAGTAGAGGAAGACCTCGCCTTAAGTGGCGCGCACAAGTGGAAACCGACCTCAACCAACTTGGAGTGCGCAACTGGAGGCAGTTAGCTAAGGACCGGGCTAATTGGAGAGGCATGTTGGTTGAGGCCCAGGTTCATTCCGGACTGTAGCGCCACTTAAGTAAGTAAGTAAGCCTCCCAGCTCAATGAGATCGAAGAGTCGCGCGATCAAAACAACATCCATACCCGATGACTGGACTATCAGCTCCATATGCCCCATCTACAAAAAAGGCGATCCTATGTCTTGCAAGAACTATCGAGGCATATCCCTGCTTAATGTCGCATACAAGATCCCATCCAACTAACTGTGTGAACGTCTCAAACCGTTCTGCACGTACCAGTGTGGCTTCCGGCCGGCAGATCGACTATAAGCAAAATTTGCACACTGATGCAAATCCTTGAAAAGACCAACGAATTTCAAGTCGAAACTCACCACCTATTCATTGACTTCAAAAACGCGTATGATAGCATACATCGTCAGGAGCTCTTTGTGGCGATGGCCGTATTCGGAATCCCAGCAAAACTGATTCAGCTGTGTCGCCTGACGCTGGAAAACACGCGATGTAACGTGCAGTTTGGAAGTAGCTCCTTCGAACTATTCCAAACATGCACCGGATTTCGGCAAGGAGACGCGCTATCATGTCACTTCTTCAATCTCGTACTGGAGCAGATAGTGCGCAGGGCAGGTGTTAACAGGGAAGGCCCTATTTTCAACAGGTCCGTCCAGCTGCTGGGCTATGCGGACGATATTGACATCATCGGTCGCTCCCAAAATGCAGTGATAAAAGCGTTCACGAAGATTGAAGAACAGGTGAAATCCGTTGGCCTTGAAGTAAATGAGGACAAGACTAAGTACATGCTATCAACAAACAAACAAGCATCTGTCCACCGCCTAGGACAAAACGTCACTATTGATAGCAGCAATTTCGAGATAGTTAAGGAGTTCACCTACCTCGGAGTTAACATTAACTCCACGAATGACACCCTAGTGCAGATCCTCGAAGAATTACCCTAGGAAACCGTTGCTACTTCGGTTTGGCGAAACAACTGGGTTCAAAATTCCTAACTCGAAGGACGAAATGTGTGCTCTACAAAACCCTTATCCTGCCAGTTCTGCTTTATGGTGCCGAATGCTGGACGATAAGCAAGAAGGGAGTGCTGATACTGGGCTCCTTCGAAAGAAAAATACTTCGGCGGATTTTTGGTCCTGTGACGAGGAGGGCGAATGGAGGAGAAGATAAACCGCGAACTCTATGAGCTGTACCAAGATGTGGATGTAGTCCAAAAAGCCAAAACACATCGACTACATTGGCTCGGCCACATCGAGCGAACCCCCAGGTTCGAGAAGGCAAGGAAGACCGAACCTCCATTTCAAAGACCAAGCCATCGCGGACGCCAGAGCGCTTGGTCTAGACAACTGGAAGCAGCGAGCCAGGGCAGAGATTCTTCACGGCTCGGGGGCCCGATAAGTAAGTAAGTAAGATGATCCCGGCCAGCTCGAAACTATGTCCATTATTTTTTAGTTACTGTCGAACAGCGTTTGAACATTGTAGAGAAAAAATACCTTTCGGTTGCTGAATATTTTTCCATTCAGCCTGCCTTTTAACGTTACACAGATAAGAATAAAGAAAAACACCGCGGAATTTTTTATATACAAACCTGGTGACTTTATCCGCATGTAATATAACACTGCTAGTGTGCGTGAAAACCGAGCAATTCCATAAAATTCGGCATTCTTTTTCTTTATTTCCTCGACTGTTGAAGTTAATTTATTGTACCGACTTTGCAATAATGCTATATATTGTGACGCTTTTTTATAATTTGCATGCTGATGGAACAGAAATACCACTAAAGTCTCCAGCCGATATCAGCATCCTTTCACTTGCATAGAATATTAATGGTAACAGTAGCATACATTCTGGAGATGCAGCAATAGATATTCCTAAACAAAAGAAAAGGATGCATTTGACGAAACGATAAAATTAAAGGCTTTCTAATATTTAGCAAGTTGTTGAATACTTAATATTATGGCGAATTTCCTCCAATATACGAAGGAACGATGTCGACTTTCCAAATGTCCGAAGGCTGAACCTTTCGACATTTCGAATCTTCTATAAATGCTGACATCGTTCCAGATGTTGAAATGATTTGTTCGAGTGCGAATAACTCTTCTTTTGAAATACGCACTACAATGCTGTGGTAGTTTTCCTCGTCACACATAACTACTTCCATTTATTTGCAATTGACTGTGAAAACGAATTTTGTATTGATCCTGAGTTTATCCTTGGATCGAAAACGGACAATGGAATAATGATTAACGTTTTAAAAAAAACAACTGCTATATATGAGGTATTTAATGATTCTTCACTGGGTCTCCTCTCGTCATGATCTGACGCTGTGCGGCCCTGTTGAAACCACATATCATTGGTGCCCATATCACCCAATTCAGGCCAAAAGAAGTTGGCAATCATCTACATATAGCGCTCGCCGTTGACTGTAATGGCCTGGCCAACGAGCGTCGTTCTCAAAGAAATATGGAACGATGACGCCGTCAGGTCAACACCCACAGCATCACGGGGTGCATTGGACGCTCTTGGATCTAAAGTGGATTGATTTCGTCCCAAATTCGACAATTTTGTTTGTTGACGTACCCATTCAGCCAGAAATGGGCCTGAAGATAATTGTTCGATGAAAATTTGGGTCAGTTTCCAACTGCTCCACAGCCCATTCAGCAAACACACCTTCAGCTCCTAGATCAGGATTCTCCTGCACACTCTCATGGCCAGCTGCAATGTTTTCGGCAGATCTTGCTTTTCATCGACGTACGGGTGTTAATTTATCGTTTATTGAACCAGTGAACTCAAATTTCTCCACCACATTGCGAATAGTCCTCACGATATGACGATTTTGGAGACCTTTAAATGGGCGAATCGTGTGGAACGTTGCTTGAACAGAACACCCATTTTGATAAAACAAATTTTATCATTTGCACGTGTGGCAAAAAAAGACTGAATAATGTACAGCCAGTTTGATGGACTTAGTGGCGCAATGGTTAGTGCAATGAACTGCCGCGCAGAAGGTCTGGGTTCGATTCCCAGCCGTACCAACACCTAAATGATTTTTCACTGGCCCTCCTCTCGTGATGATTTGACAAATCATTCGAGTAGTATTAATTGTCTTAAATAAGCCGGCAAAAAATATGGGGTCCCACCATCTTGGAAGAATTACTTACAAACGCCCACATGAATGATTGTGAGAAATCGGTATAGCTTTGCGCCACAATTTTGTATTCTTTTTAATTTGACAGATGTAGCTTCAACAATATGGCCACTATATCAACTGTTTTAGTTCGGAAATTCCTATATTGAAACACCCTTTACAAGAAATTACAACAATTCAGGGCATAAAAAAGAAGATTTCGAGGCTGCATGCATGGTACGCTTTAAAAGCTGACTGAATGTTCAGAATAATTTTGTTTTCAACAGTCTTGAGCTTTCAATGCTTAATGCTTAAGACTTAGAGATAACTCTTGCTCCTGTACAGATGGTATTTGCATGCTCACTTTGATATGTTCTTGAATTTCAACAGTTTTTTTTGCACTATTATCAGCCTAGTGGTTACTGATTAGTGCATTGGACTGATAAGTCTCTGGTTCAAATCCCGAAAGTAACAACACCTAAGTGTTTTCACTGGCCCATCTCTTGCAAAACTCTTATAAATAATATTCTAGAGTATAAAACTCCCAGTATTACATCATCATCCATTAATTGATGCACTTAGGAGATAAAGGGCCTAAAGACATTATTATACCCTATCCCATAGGGGTATATTAGTTTTGATACATAGTTTGTAACATAGAGAAATAATTTTGCAACATATACCTCAAAGTATATGCATCGACTCAGAATCGCTAGCTGAGTCGAATTAGCCATGTCTGTCTGTCCGTCCGTCCGTCCGTCCGTCTGTCTGTCTGTTCGTCACCGATTTTTGGGCCTTGAATTTTGAGCTAGGATAATGAAATTTGGTATATAGGATCCTTGTCCGAGTCACCAGAACAAGTGTAAACATTTTTAAACTCCGCCCACTGCCACGCCCCTTTTTAGGAAAACGTTTTTTTTGGCCAAACCGTAAAGAATTTTAAAAAAGTGTCCGCGCAGCATATTGAGAGAATCGAATTATCTATATTTCGTCAAAATAAAGTTTTTTGCCACGCCCACTTTTTGGGGGCGTTTAAAAAAAAAACGTTTTTAGTAAAAATTTTAAGTTTTCGAAAAAAATTTTGATGAAATTCATTGGTGAACATGAACATTTCCTCAATAGACAATTTTAACCCACGCCCACTGTTTAGGGGCGTGTTCTTACAAAAACCATTTGTATTCCCTACCCCAAGGCATTTGCAATAGAAAAACGTTGTTTTTGTCGAACCATACAAGAATTTGATAAACTTTCTGAACAATATGTTGTAACAACGTCATTTTCAATACTTTATGGCCATAAAGACCACATTTTGGGGATATTAATTTTAAGGATGGAATGGGATAGGGTATTAAACAGCGGATTGTAGCCTTCCCATATGTTTTTTATTGTTTTTATAGTTAAACAACTTTAAACGCTGATTACTTAAATGTTTGAAAATGTCGCTTAGGCCCTTCATCTTCTAAGCACTTAAATTGTAAAAATGGAAGATGGCTTTTCGCCAGGCTATGTAAGCTTACTAAAGAAAAATATTTTACATTTTTTTAATATGCAAATAAGGGAATAATAAAAAATAACAAAACTGTCAGGAGAAGCTTCCCAGACTTGTCGTTCAGAATCGGCGTTATACTCGTGATGCCATTTTATTGGGCAAAAATAAAACTTCACACACATAAATGAATAAAGAAGCTAAGTTTGGCACACCTATCACAGGGATTTTTTTATTGCATTGGGATTATAGCTTTTAAGCCACCAAAATCATCTTCACTACATTCTGGTCGTTCTGAATTATTGCCAACCACCAATATTGAGGTATCGCCTGCAACTTCTTCTTGATCTCATAAACCTCTTGTATAAAGTAGACCTGATATTGGCCCCATGGCTCTCCTTTGTGGTCAATGGAAAAAATCATACCAAATAAAACTTTTCAACAACTGAATAGAAAAATACCTCAGACAAATCTAAGAACCTAATGAACTTACAAAAAAAAGTTTAACGTTTTGTAAGCCTTTTATGATAACCCATTCCATGCCAAAAACTCACAACTAAAATACTACACCTCATTCATGGCTTCTTTACAAACTTTTACGACCTGTAAGCGTGTCATTTACCTCAAAATTAACATAAATACTTTACGACTTTAGATGTCTTAATTTTGTTCACACCCTCTTGCAGCTCACAAGCTGAAATGCCAACCAGATATTTAAAAAAAAGAACAATCGTTCATCTTAATGACTAGGTACGCTTTAACAAAAAAAAAAGCGTGTTCCCAATTTAATAGACATCTTGATCCGCCTTCTTTATGGTCAATTGGGACACAAATGCATACTACACATACCATACAAGCCTCGCTCTCAAAACACCCCACCGATATCATGGTTGTGTACTTATTTTCATTGGCTTAGCAAAGAAATTCAATATATCGCCTTATCCATTAACAGTAATACCAACAGTAGTTTGAACTGTCGGAACCTTTAACCGACGAAATGCATTACTAAGCCTACATTGATGTCAAAGATGCTCCATCATCATCATCATAGATGGTAGGTACCGTAAGTACACGAAAAAGAGTTTTTTTTTCTTCTTCTTATTCTCATAGGTAGGCCCAAAAAAAAGGGGGTTACGTGTCGCCCAACGGGTCCATCATACGAGTACCCTTTACCCAAAAACCATCACAGCACGGCACATTGCAACGCCACTCACTAAATACTGTTTATCTTATTCGTGGCCCTTTATTCGGTTGTCTTTTCCGTCTTTTTCGGCGTATACACGCTTCTACTCCACTCTTTGTACGATCATTTCGGTTCACATGGACAGAAGAGAAGCTGGCAACAGAAAAAAAAAAACAAAAACACACACGAAAATTAAATAAGAGGTGCGCGCGCACCCTCAAACAAAAGTGAAAAAGCAGAAAAAGACAGTAAAAATGGTGAACCGTTATAATGCGATTCCATACCATCTCCCGTCGTCCGGCCCGACCGTTATTAAGAGAGTAGGTAACACAAACCAGCTATATTGGGGGCCCCCACCCAAATCCTCTTGATGAGGTGGTGCCGTGGTTCGGTGTCTGCATGAGTAACGTGGGCTACAAAACCAACAACTCCATACCAACTCTGCCATCATCATCAGCAGCAGCAGTGGCGGACAAGAAAAAACAACCAAATGCATCGAATCGGATGCATGTGTGTTTCTTTTTTCGGTACAGATAGTTTCGGCTTAAAGATACATTGCAGATACAGAAATGCACATATACAGATGCATTGAGAGTGTATATGGGGACCGCACAACGGCGACGAACGCATTCGCTGCTGTACCGCTGCTGCTGTTCTTGTTTTGTCATTGAACTTGCTCTTGATAATGGACCGGGGTGCCGCAGATGAATGCAATGCAATGGCAGTCGTGGTGTGGTATCCCAAAGCAAAACTGGAGAAGCTTGAAATTCGAATCAGATATTTCGAATGCAAACTGTTTGGGTGCACAGTCAGCGAATATTTTATAGGTTTATTCATTTGGTTGTGAATTTTGAAAGTTACCTATTTTCTTTTTACGTAAACCCTAAAAAATATTATTGCGAGGGTCTATTGTTACCTACCAATGATTGTGCTTTAAAGCGGCGGATAAGCTTAGTAGCTTGACAGAGGGTAAGGATCGCACTGACATTTTCCTCCGCTGCCTCAGCTCAAATTTTTTTTTCAGTAGAAAAACATTTTGAGCAAAGAGCAGCCTTTTCTTTCAAAATACGGTTTCCTTAACTAGCACCTTATAATAATGATGAATTCCCTAGATTGCACATACAAAAATACACCAGCTATACTATTTTAGCAGAAAGGGTGAGGAGGCGAGTCCAACAAATTTTCCTCAGCGTATTGCAGAAAATATCCGCTTTGTCAAATGTGGAATCTCGGTGAGATTCGTAAGTAGGGTTTTCCAATAGGGAGTTCTGAACTTTGACAGTTGATAGGCCATATTGTTGTAGCTGCCTCTGTAAAATTGTAAAATCTGTTACGCGAAATCACCATTGATGGACATAGCGTTCAACAACACGTGCCAATGATAAAAAATTTTTTTTTTCAAAATAGGTGTTCAGTTCGAGCAACGATCCGCGCTCTTCGACTTTCTTTTATGGTCGCCATAATCGTCCTACAGAGATGACTATTTGCAGTGTGGTGGATAAATTTGTATCCACTGGTTTAGTAAATAATAAACCAATACCTATGTCGACGAAGAGTAAGATCTGCCGAAAACATCGCCACTGTCCGTGAGAGTATGGAGAATAATCCGAGAATCACAAGAACTCGCCCTTTCGCAGACCAGAACTTGGCGAACTTTACGTCAAGACTTGAGCCTGCATCCGTACAAAATTTAACTAGCCCAGAAGCTGAAGGTCAATGACCATAGACAATGACGGGTGTTCGCTGAATGGAGTCTAGAGCAGTTGGAAACTGACCCGAATTTTTGTCGAAAAATCATCTTCAGCGATGAGGCCCATTTTTGAATGAATGGGTACGTCAACAAAGAAAACTTTCGAATTTGGGACGATACCAATTCACGTGAGAACCAAGAGCATCCTATGCATTCCCAAAAAGTCACTTTCTGGTGAGGATTTTGGGCTTGCGCCATCATCGGACCATATTCTTTGAGAACGATGTTGGCCAGGCCATTACCGTCAACGGCAAGCGCTATAAGTCGATGATTACCAACTTATTTTGGCCTGAATTTTATGATATGGACACTAACGACATGTGGTTTCAATAGGACAGCGCTACTCCAATTTGGAAATTCTGCACGAGCGATCTGAAGGCATTATTGGCTCAGGCGGAGGTGCTGTGAACTGGCAACCGACATCGTGGGATTTTAAACAGTCAGACTTTTTTCGGCCCTCAAATCCAACATAACCCATACCACTTACTTAGGTGGCGATACAGTCCGGAACGAACATGGGCCTCAATCAACATGCCTCTTCAATTAACCCGGTCCTTAGGTAACTGCCTCCAGTTGCGCACTCCAAGTTGGTTGAAGTCAGTTTCTACTTGTGCCCACCACATAATGCGAGGGGTTTCTCTACTGTGTCCGATGTCTAGGAATCGAAGACTCTGCGAGCCGGTGTATTGGTGTCCATTCGTTCTACATGTCCTAGCCATCTTAAACGTCCAATGCGGAGTTTGTTTTGCTCATGTCGCTGTTCATTCTCGTATAGTTCTTGGTTGAATCTTCGTCTTCTTAGCCCGTCAACGCAAACGGACCCAAGATTTTCCTCTCTAATCGACCACGGATTTCTTCATCCACTTGAGCGCCGTAGAGCAGGACTGGGGTGATGAGGATCTTATATAGGATCTCCTTATAGAAGTTTAAGTGTGGGCTTTACTACTAAATTGCCTTCTTAGCCCGAAGAAACAGCGGTTGGCAAGAGTAATTCTTCGTTTAATTTTTGACGAGATGCTGTTGTCAGAATAACGGAGTTAGATCTGTCAATTATGACGTTCTCTCCAATTCGTCGATGTTGCGTGTGCTTTCGTGTTGACAGCGTATACTTGGTCTTACCCTCATTTACTGCTAAACCCATTTTTGCCGCTTGCTTCTTTATACTACCAAACGTGACTATGACATCACGTTGAGTCCGACCAATGATGTCAATATCGTCGGCGTATGCTAGTAGTTGCATAGACAAATGAAAGATTTTGCCTCTGGGGTTGGCTACGGAGTTTTGCACAATCCTCTCAATAATCAAATTAAAAAGTCACGTGACAGCACATAGCCATGCCTAAATCCTTTTTTGGTATCGAATGTGTTGGTGAGGTCATTTCCGACCATGATGGGGCAGCGAGAATTCTACATCGTCATCCTACACAGACGGACGAGTTTAAGCGGTATACCAAAACTAGACATGGCTCTGTATAGTTCGTTGAAAATCGTCTCTATAAATGCTGTCGTATGCGGCTTGAAAATCGATGAATAGGAAGTGGGTATCGATTTGGACTTCTTGGTTTTTTTTCCAGGATCTGCCAAAGTTGAATAATTGTGGACTTTCCAGGCCTAAAACCACACAGGTAAGGGATGATCAGGTTGTTGCTAAACGGTTTCAAGCGTTCACATATTACGGCAGATAGGATCTTGTAGCCGATGTTGAAGAGACTTATGCCTCT
This sequence comes from Rhingia campestris, assembly GCA_932526625.1. Classification (NCBI taxonomy): domain Eukaryota; kingdom Metazoa; phylum Arthropoda; class Insecta; order Diptera; family Syrphidae; genus Rhingia; species Rhingia campestris. The sequence continues at coordinate 33,551,126 of OW052183.1, forward strand.
GTAGTTGGCACAGTTCAGAGGTCTCCTCTTTTGTAGATCGGGCAAATGATGCTGAGGTTCCATTCTTCAGGCATACTTGCATCCAACCAGATTTGACTTATGAGTTGGTGGATGTTACTTACCAATTCCTCTCAGCCGGCTTTATAATGCTCAGCGGGAAGGACGTCATTTCCGACGGCCTTGTTAAGCTTGAGTTTAGACATTGGTACCTCACTTCACTTAGGTGGGGTGGTCGTCAGGTTTCGCCGTCGTCGCCAATATTGAATGGTTCGTTCTCCTTGACAGCGGAATGGTGTTCGTCATCGCCGTTTAACAGTCTGCAGAAGTGGTTCTTCCATATCTTCAACATCGACAGTGTCTCAACTACGATATTTCTCGACAGGATTCTGTTCGAGCCATGTATCCTTTTCTTTGACGTTTTATACTTTGGTAAAACTTGCGAACATCGTTCCTGGAGTGGCACGTGCGCTTTTCTTGCTCTTTTTTCTTTCTGAAAAGCCAGTGTTCTTCCCTTCTTCTGTGCCTATATAGCTCAATGGCAGCTCTCGTCTTCACCTGCAGCTTAGCCTTGTAGGCCTCGTTCTTGGCTGCGAGCAGCTGTCAACATTCCTCAACATTGTTCTTCGATATTCGATGCTGGTGGTATGGTGTTAATCAAGAGGTTAAGGGATACTCCTTAATGACGGGGGTCCCGTCATCATATAGCCGTTTTCAGAGCGCGATGCCATCTCTCTGTTAGCTCATTCAACTAAAGGTGATAAGGAATAGTTTTGATGTATTTTGAGAAGGAATGTAAACATTTTGGACACTATGCTTTCGTACTACCGGCTTAGACCTGTCGTCATCCAAATGGAAACACCAAACCATCATATTCATCCAGGCAGCATTGTCCTTGCCATTGTTTCTGCTGTTATGCCTGGCAATGAAAAAAGCCTAAGACCATCGAGAAATTTCGTCGATATATGTGAATGGGTACCGATTTCCTTGGGATGAAGGTAATGGCACCAAAAGATCAATGTTCATATGTTCGAAACGATCTTCAGGCGGAGCGTAGGTTGCTAAAGGTGAGAGGTTCCGTCTATGAATTTTACTTTTGCTGTCAATACACGGATTTCAGATGTGATAAACCGATAATCAGGTAACAGTCGATAAAACCCGCAAGGTAGCCAGATTCCATTCATTTTACGGACCAAGAGCAAGGGACTCGCCCAGTTACCTTTGGAAACAAATTTTAATTTTGTATTAAGGTCGCACACATGGCCTCAAAACTATCTTGTCCATTCATTTGTGTATACATATTTATATTTCTTGCAACAAATGATGGGACCTCCTGTTTAACGCCGATTCCGAACAGAAAATTTTCATGACAGTTTTATACTTTTGGATGACTGTCAGACTTTCGCAAGAGGTGGAGCAGTGAAAAATATTTAAATGCTCTTATTTTCGGGACTCCACACTTAGTAATCCAACACACTAACCACTACGTCACTGCACCCACCAGGGATATATATTCCGAGGGGAAAATTCTGGATTGATAGTTCAAACTGTTTTTGAGAACTCTGTTTAAAAGAAGTCAATTCAAAATAAAAACACCAAATTGATCATCTTATGTGACACAAAACCAATTTACAACCACCTCCCAGAAAATATAATAACAGTGTCATAACAATTATTCAAAACAAAAGAGTTCACTAGCAAACTGGTTTTTAAAAAATTCAGCGAAATTGTGTATCTCAAATAAATCCATTAGATGTCAATTTAAAAATGACGCATACTGTCCACCTCTCATTAGTATATTATTGCCTTTCTTATATCCACGATCCCCGCACTGTCGTCTCTCGAAGACAGGATCTCAGAGGCACAAAACCCAAATTGCATCTGTGAGATACTTTACGAGGCAGACGCAGAACATAATATCTGATCTGTTGCGACTGCGTCGAATGAATTACAATGCAATCACAAATGTACGCGACTAGTGACTACAGTGTGTACATTTGTCGCTCTGCTTTCGTTTAAGTTGCCTAGTTTTAGATCAGCGCAATTCCTCTGTATCTGTGTCTATCTACATCACGTTTTTCTCTCGCTAATACGACGAGTATACGTGTATTTACAAGATGCTGCCACTATGCCACTGCGACTACTATACGATCATGATGATGACGATGCAGCTTCGCATGCGCGATACGACATTTATTCATCGCTGTGGGTAGCAGGCAGCGCGCAGCTCCTCCATACCTAGATCCGGTTCTGGTTGACCTACTTCCGGTTTTTATTTATATGAATTATGAATAACACACATACACACACGCACGCAGATGTCTGTATAAAATTTGCTAGCACGCATTCCCTTCCCATGCGGGGCGTGGGACATACAATACGTATGTAGATTTGCGGATTTGTCGAGTGTACACTCGCGTACTTTGTTGTGGTCTGGCTTGGTTACTGCACACACCTCTCGGTGTGTAACTCAATCGAATTGATTTGAATGAAATATATACAGCACTGTCGTGTCAAAGCGCTACCTACGACCATGACAAAGGGGTTTTTGTTTCATCTTTTGCAAAATTTTGCCAACCATCACTAAAGTGCTCTGCAACACTGATTTACCTGTGGACCATAGTTTCCCCGGGAATCGACATTTTCCCGTGACATATTTATTTAGCTAAAACACCCAATTGAATGTTTTGGCAACCTGTCGTGCTGTGCCAGTGACAACTCTGACAGCGGGATAGCCAGATTGTTGCTGCAACAAATGAAGACAAATCTGCTCTGCTGAGGGAATTGACACAGAATTGCACAGCTTCCGTGAAGCGGAGCAAAACAACAATCGCACAGAAAGATATTACGTTGGATCTTAGAATCACAACAGGTACCTACTGGTGGTACTGTTCTCTTTTGTGCATTTTTGGGAAATTAAATTTATGACCCGACAAGTGGTGAGACTAGATCTCGGGATATACAAAGGTTGCGGATATTTGAGGCGATATTTGCAAACAACGCACCTCAACCAGCACAGACTGATATGACAAAAATATCGTCACGGAGGTGGGTCAGGTTTTCGGGTAAATTACTCAATTTATGGTTTCATGGTGACAGCCCCAGGAACTACTGTAGGGTAGTCCTGTTGTCGGTGCAATTAAAGGAAGCGCCTTTGGCGGAGAGCGATGTAAAGGATCGTTTTAAATGCTTGACGCGAAGACGTGTAATTAGGTTTTGCAAATATTCGTCGTTGTTTGCGTTGCAATTTTGAGGACTGCGAATTTTTTTTTTACAAATTTCGCATTAATTGAGGAACCATTAAGCTGGTTACGTTTAAGTCTTTAGAATTGTCTTGAGTGGAATTTAAATTATTCTTAAATTAACTTTAGATTAACAGCCCGCGGAAGTGGATATTTTAAAAGGGATTAGTGTTGGTGGTAACAAATATTTGACAATCTTCAGTCATAAATAGCCGTACATCGGTATTCAATTTTGGGATTATCTTCTTGGGTTTGATGGATCAGCTTCGTCTATGTCGAGTGAAGTATGTATCAGATTCAGTGACACCTGGATCTAGAGGACCGGTGAGAATTTTTTTGCTGGAAAACTTCCCTGGTAGACACGTTATCAAAGTACTTCACAGTTGCAGTAATACACAGCTGCAGTAAGACCTTACCCTATATTGGACCTTAAGTTCATACCCTATATTGGAGGTTAGTTCACATCCTTCCTTCTTCCTCGTAGAATCTTTCTATATACAATATCCACCCTTCTTAATGGCCTTAACAAATTGTATAGATACATTAATGTGATGTCGGAAAGTTCTTAGATACATAGAAAATGAGGTCTGTCTTCCTGTACGTATTCTTCAGGTTTATGCCTATAGGTTTTGGCCAGTGAGTGATCCTAACAACTAATACAGTGATCTTCATACAGTGCAAGTTCGTTCGGTTCAGTTTTGGTCATATTTTGGCCCAAGCTTGGTAAGTGAGTTCCACATAAAATTGGCTTTCCTTACCTCGATATCAATAAGGGGACATGGCGGTATCCAGACCAACGAATGGTGAATCAAATTAATTACATTTCGGTAGACAAGAGGAACGCATTTAGTATTTTGGATATTCAAGGTACTAACATCGACTCTAACCACTACCCGCTGCAGCTAAGGTAAGAACGCTACAACAAATAAGAAATACTGTGAAAATATTTAATGTCGAAAGGCTGCAATCGTAAGAGACTGGCAAGTCCTTAACTCTCCATTTACACCATACCACTAGCATATAATGTCGAAACACAATGGCAGCGATATCAACAAGCCATTAGATCAGCCGAAAGAAATACCTGGTTTGATGAGGAATGTCGACAACTGCTCGCGGCCAAGAACGAGGCCTACAAGGCTAAGCTGCAGGTGAAGACGAGAGCTTCCATTGAGCTCTATAGGCAAAGAAGAAGGGAAAAACACCGGCTTTTCAGAAGGAAGAAAAAAGAGCAAGAAAAGAGCGCGATCGAGGACATAGAGAGGTACTACTCCAGGAACAATGTTCGCAAGTTTTAAGAAAGTGCAAAACGTCAAAGTCAAGGATAAAAGGCTCGAAAATAATTCTGTCGATATGAACAAGGAAAGATCGTAGTTGAGACACAATCAATGCTGATAATACGGAAGAACCACATCCGCAGACTCCGTAGCCAACACAAGTAAGCGGCAAAAATGGGTTTAACAGTAAATGAGGGTAAGACCTCATAACAACCGACGAATTAGACAGAACGTCACCATTGAAAAATAAAACTTTGAGGTAGTACAAGACTTTGTCAGAAATTAAACGAAGAATTACTGTTGCCTACCGCTGTTTCTTCGGGCTAAGAAGGCAATTCAGTAGTAAAGCCATCACTTGAACTACTAAGATGATTCTATATAAGACCCTGATCAACCCAGTCCTGCTACACGTCGCTAAACCATGAATTGAGAAAAAATTTCTTAGAAACATCTTCGGTCCATTTGTATTGATATGTTATGGAGACAAAGAACTATACTAGCTGTACGGTGACATGCCCTAGTCTAAAAACTCCTTATTGGACTTTTAAGATGGCTTGGACAAGTAGAACGAATGGACACCAATACTCAGTCTCGCAGAGTCTTCGATTCCCAGCCAGACGTCGGGCGCAGTAGAGGAAGAACTCGCCTTAAGTGGCGAGCACAAGTAGAAACCAACCTCAACCTACTTGGAATGCGCAACTGGAGGCAGTTAGCTAAGGACTGGGCTAATTGTAGAGGCATGTTGGTTGAGGATCAGGTTCATTCCAGACTGTAGGGGTTCTTGATTGAGTAAATCACTTCGCAGCCAATAAGGTCAGTCTATAGGCAAATGATGGTGTTTCGTTGCACCTCATTAGCTGCAGTTCTACTTATGCACGTGTCAATAAGGATAAAAGATCGGCCATTAATACCAGATATTTAATTTTGAGATGAAAATGAGCTTCATCAGAAAATAAGATGTTGAAAAGCGCTAAATTGCCTGGTTAACGAAGTCAAGCCTCTGACTGGCATCCTGGTGCTTTAGTTTATACAACAATTGTATTTTCTAGAAACAATTTGTGCACTCATGAATTGAAAGGTTACAGTGTTATACCGTTATCTTTAAAAAAATGTTGACCCGGATGGACAAAGAAGCGACTGCTATATTCTGGGCATTAAAACGTTTCTTCCGATACTGCTAAGGACGTAAGTTTACGTTAATTACAGACCATAAGCCACTTGTATCTATTTTCAGCCCAGACAAGAACTTACCAAGTATGGTGGCGACTCGTCTGCTGCATTATGCGCAGTTTCTTCAAGGCTTTAACTATGACATTAAGTATAGAGCGACAGATAGTCATGGAAATGCGGATGCGTTATCCCGCCTACCACTTAAGTCGACAACGGACGAGGATGGAGATGATGATGTCACAAAATACCAAATGCACCAAATCAACTCTATTCCCGTCACCGAGCACCAAATTGCTAAGAGACCAAAAAGGATCCAGAATTAAGAAATGTGTATGATTGCCTGTATCTGGGCAAAAAGTTGATGGAGCCAGGATACAAAAGTTAAGATGAACAATTTTCTTTGTCCAATGGTACCATCCTTAGTTACAATCGAGTGGTGATTCCCAGAAGTATAAGAAAGGCGATACTCATAGAACTGCATGTTGCTCACGTCGGCATAGTCAAAATGAAGGCTCTTTCGAGGAGCTATGTCTGGCGGCCAAAGATCGACGAGGATATCGAGAATTTATCACGCGAATGTTGTGCATGCAGGAGTGTGATGAAGCAGTCAGCCAAGAATGTTCAACATCCATGGGAATACCCAATAAGCCCATGGCAAAGGATCCATATTGACTTCGCTGGTCCGTTCATGAACAAATATTTTTTGATAGTGGTCGACGCTCATTCTAGGTGGCCAGAAATCATACCAATGAATGGTATGACAGCATGGAAGACAATTGAGGTCTTACGAGACATATTTGCTCGCTACGGGTTACCATTCACATTGGTTATTGATAACGGCCCTACTTTTACGTCGGAGGAGTTTAGGGAGTTCATCAGAGGAAACGGAATTCAACACAAATTCACTGCGCCATATCACCCAGCCACGAACGGTCAGGCGGAACGATTTGTGCAGAATATGAAGGGTGCACTCCGAAAGATGATGAACGATCCTGGACGCATAAATTTAAAACTAGCAAACTACCTTATGCGATATAGGAAAACTCCAAATGCTACAACCGGAGTGACACCATGTACTTTGTTCCTGCAAAGAGATATTCGCATCGTTCTGGACTTAGTTCGAACCACCATCGAAAATAACGTCCGCGGAAAACTGGGGACAATATACCCCACTGGAACGCAGTACCATCCGGGAGATAGAGTGCAGGTGAGGAACTACACCAATAAGGACAGAAAATGGGAGTTCGGCAAAATATTTCGAAGAGATGGATTTTTTCATTATCACATTAATGTAAACGGAAGACTCTGACGATGACATGCTAATCAAGTCCTGAGATGCGTAGTGACCCGACCCACAGGTAATTCCAGAACTCCCAACAGTACATACCAGCGTCAATGTTTCAGATGTAACTGTTACATCAACGAAGGAGCTACAAATACCAGAATCGTTACCAGATTCCAAACAACCATCTATCATTAGGGACCAAGAAGGGAGTGTTAAGTGTTAACAAAATAAGTGCTAAGACAGAACAAGAAAGCTGTCCGGATGTTTCAGTTAAAAACAACAGTGAGACTTCTACATTGCGAAGGAGCTCTCGTGTGAAGAGGCCAGTGGAGCGGTACACTCAAATTTAGTGGGGAGGACTATTGTGTATTTTCCTGAACGAAGAAACTAAGAACGACAGCGCAACCTACAGGAGAATTCTGTCTGATGTACCCATATCCACGAGCTTTCAAATCTATGCATATGGTTTCTTCCTTCTCTTCTTTTTGGCTCTCGCACCAGCAGATATCTAACAGTATGTTTGGTGCAGGGATGTTGCGGATATTTTCATTCAAATCCGCAATTGCGGAACTTCCGCATCTGCAATAATCAATGCGACGCTACTTGCGATTGGGGATTTAGTGGAAGACGTGACACGGGAATTAAGCAGATCTCACACCCTCATATTATTCTGTGATTCTATTAATTCAAATGCTTACAAAAAATTGAATGACCATTTAGCTATATTAAATGATTCTGATACGTTTCGGTTGGCAGTCCGACTCTGAAGACTGAAATTTCTGCGAAATGTTCTGCTTTTGGGGAGAACAATTTATTTACGATATCCACCTACTAAGACCCTCGCTTTAAGCAAACGTTTTTCAAACCAGTGACCGAAGAAGAGATAAGAGATGAAATATTGAAGGCCAAATCATGCTAAAAGCATCAGAACTAGAGAAGTGTTTGATAAAACTACAGATACGGAACAAGCAGGGAGGTCCGGATGTCCATCATACTGAATTCTTAGAGTGAAGATGAAAGCCAAGAGGGAAAATCGGATAATATTAGTCCCGGTACTATTCTTAAGTAGGAATTGCTCTCGTATCGTAATAAAAAAAAGATAAATGTATCTGAAAGTCCTCTCAACTGTTGGAGCGTTAATCGTGGTGAGTTCAGATATTTATTGCCTCCACCAGGCAGTGTTCCAAGTGAGAAAGTATTTAGTGGCGCGGGACTAATATATGAACCTCTGCGAAATTACTATTATCAAATATAATGCACCGATTTTTAAATTTCTGCGTTGAGAATTTGTCATTATCGTTTAGTTATGTACCTAAATTAAGAATAATTTTGATTCGATGTGATCTTTCAAAAATTCGCATCCGCTTCCACATCCGCGGATGTCAAAAATCCTGCATCCGCAACATCCATCGCTTGGCGCATCATTTACTTGGGGAAAACCATACATTTAGGCGAATTCCGAACGCACAACGGGAGGGCGGTCCGCTACAAACAAACTCTCCATAGCGAGTGAATTCCCTAGGGCTCTTGATTTAGATACCCCCTTCATATCTATTACGTCCATTCATTAAGCTAAACACAAAGGAGCACAATAATCCATAAATCTGTGAAAGTACTACCATCCGCCGAGGATATTCACATTATTGGCCACATTTCAAGGAAGCGATAGCAAGAGATGGGACACAAACATCATCGAATTGACTAGAATATTACACTTGACAGCTCTAAATAACTTTGAAATAGTAAGGAAACTTGTCTACCTCGGTTCCACTATTGATTCTGCCAACTTCCCCGTCCCGCGTTCTTTGCCATAGTAGATAAAGAAAATCAACCAGTTTTGATAGCAACTCTTTTGTTTGGTATAATATGCTGTGCCATAGCTAGAGCGAAAACATTTTCAGAATTTTAGGTGAAACTTTGGAATATCCTGAAATTTATTACTTCTTACATTTAGGAAGTCCTTCAAATATTCACATTCCCTATAAGAGACTATGTTGTGCTTAAAATAACCCTTACAACAAACCAACATACAACCCCCAATGTCGCAATGGCTTGGTCTTATTGCACATTATTATATTCGTCAAAAAATAGTCCTTCGAAGGTCGCTATAATACGTACCCAACCATTGAATTCTCAAATTCCACGTTGTAATTTCATTGATTGTAAAAACTTTACAATACGCAATTAAAATAACATGAAGACATTCCGCGTGAAGAACCCTTTCCGTCTCGCGCATACCTTGAGGAATAATAATTGCATAACTGCACCTTTTCGTGGACAGGTAATTTAGTCATCGTAGGCGCAAACAATTGACAGTAAACAGTTTTGTAGGAATGAGTTTTTCAAGGAACGAAAAAAAAAAAAACAACAAAAGATCCTTTCGAAGACGATCATAAATCATGTTTACTACTCTATTACACGCAGCATTCGGATGTTAGGTAGTATTTTTTGACAGTTTTCTTGGAACATAAACCGGGGTAATCTTACAACTCGCTAGTTCTGTCTAGTGTGATATGCTAAGTACGTTTCAGAATTTTACACTCGACAAGGTACAAATTGAAAAAGTGTTAACCGACTTTAAAGTGTAAAAAATGTTGATTGCATATGTTGTCAATATTCCGTGACAGAATTGGCGAAATAAAAACATAACCTAAAATTCGCACGCGTCAGCCATCACCCATTGCGTTGACATGTGTGCTGAGAAAATAACCATTCAAACGGTATGCCCATTACATGATACAATGAAAGGCACTAATGACGCAAAATATGTGCTATTTTGTACTTTTTTTTGTGGAAAAAATAAATGTCCTTTCGTAGGCACCAATCAAGGACAAACTTAACATTTTGCGAATTAGGAAATGCCAATTTAATTGACATGGCAAATAATCTCGTAATGCAATGCGTGAAGGTCGCGTGGATGGAGAATTTTTGCGCAGTGTTAACATGTTGAAGACATTAACCACGTGTGTCATAAAGAAGTCGCAATTTTGAAAAACAAAAACATAAATATTTAGAGGACATTTTATTGAGAAACCCGACAACAATATTGTTCTCAGTAACCTTGTTAGCGAGTGTAATAACTGACACTTATTTAAGATTTTGTTTGAGACTTAAAAAAACATTGTCCCATCAGGATGGTCACGAAGTTCTTACATATTGTACGATAATCCATGTCAGATTTTGTTAGAATAGTTCTGCCAAGCGATCAAAAGCATCTGAGCGCTGTCAAGATATCTTTATTATATAAAATGTGACTTTAAAATTGTGTTTGTTTGTCGACGATTCACGCTTTAACGCATTTACTGATTTTTACCGATCCTTTGCTAGCTAAAGTTGCAAACAAATGGAACTCCTATCGAATGGATTTACATTGTTTCGTAAAATTTGAGATCTTGATGAGGTGTGCATTAGATTCTAAATGCTTTGACCTAATTGGATTTTGGTGCCTCAGAAAAGGCATATTCAGATGTTGTTTATGCCCAAAGTGCATCCGAAACTGGTATCATCAATGTTGAATTCATTGCAGCCAAGGCATGAGTTGCGCCTATTAAGCAGTTGTCAATTCCTCGACTTGAACTATGAGCTGCTCTTCTCCTGTCGCCTTGTGGAACTTATTCGTTCATCGTTAGATATTACCCCGCACAAACATTTGTCTTATGTGATTTACAGATTATTTAAGCATGTCTTTCCTCTTCTCCCCGAAGATGGAATACTTTCGTTGCAAACCGCACTTCCGAAATACTCGACGTTTTACCGTGCTCGGCATGGAATTACGTTCGCTCAGAAAATCCAGCTGATTGCGAATCGAGAGGACTAAAGCCAAGCAAATAGTTGGATTTGGAAATTTGGTGGAAATGTCCAGCTTGGATTTTGATTGATAAAAGCAATTGCCCAATCGGGGGATACGTGAATCGACAAGAGGTACCAGAAAAAAGGAAGAAAGATTTGCCTGTTCATGTAACATCTACTATTGAACATTTCCTGGACGATCTTACTGAGAAAGTATCTTCGTGAACCAAGCTTATTCGACTCGTTGCTCTCGTTATTCGTTTCGGTAAAAATTGTAGAATCTTATTGGGTAATCGTAGGAAAGATTCCATTTCATCTTCAGAACTATTGATTGCTAAACAAAATTGTCTTTTGTGGATTCAAAAGGAGTTTAAGGAAGAGATTCTAGCTTTTAAGACCAACAAAGCTCAAAAATATTAACTTTATCACCTTTTGTTGATGAAATAGGTTTGCTGAGAGTTAGTGGAAGAATAGCGATATACCAATCAACATAAAGCATGAAATTATCCTGCCGAAATCTCATCAAATCACTCAATTGATACTCCGTGATGCTCATACAGGGTGGCGCACCAATTGTGCTACAATAAGAAATTCAAATAACTTTTTCTTTAATCGATGTATTTCATTTATTTTTTTTATTGGTTAGAAAATTAAATTTATTTTAAATAGTTAGTTGTTTTTAAAGATTATAGATCGCAAATGACCTCCACGCTCTCCCACGCATATGCGGCACCTGATCAAAAAATTATTCATCGCGGCCTGAAGAGTTGAAGTTGGGATCGCCTCAATTATTGTCGTTATGGACTGCTTTAATTCAGTTAAATTCCTGGGCTTCGTTTTATACACCTCTTGCTTGATATAACCCCATAAAAAGAAGTCTGGTGCAGTCAGGTCAGGTGACCTTGGGGGCCAGCGAAGAGTGGAGTTCCTAGAAATTAATTTGTTTGCGAATTTTTTTTTAGCTCCGCCATAACTGGTCTGGCTATATGTGCAGTTGCTCCATCTTGCTGAAACCAAACGCTGTTGAATGGTATACGTCTTCGGCGCAGTTCTGGGTAAAAAAAACTCCTTCAACATCTTTAAATAACGGTCCCCATTGACAGTAACGGTTACACCGTTTTCTTCAAAGAAGAACGGCCCGACAATACACCTTGATGAAACTGCGCACCACACAGTGACTCGTTCTGGGTGCAGTTCCGTCTCATGGAGCATTTCTGGATTAGACTCTTTCCATATACGGCAATTTTGCTTGTTGACATTGCCGTTAAGATCAAAATGGGCCTCATCAGACATGAACAAACAATTGATCAATGTGTTGTCTCTTCGGCCATTGATATCATTTTTTGGCAAAATTCCAGGCGAACAGGCAAATCCTGAGGGTTTAACTTGCTAGTAATTTGGACTTTGTAAACAAGTTTAAATCGTCATGAAGTATCCGTTTTAATGACCGATAAGTTTCAGGTCGAAATGTTCGGATTGGCCTGTATTGCAGATGCTACTAATGCGATTGTATCCTGAACCCGAACATTGGCATCTCGATGGTACGGCCTTCGTGCGATGCTTCCAGATTCGGGAAACATGTTTACAAACCTCATAATGGTCCATCTACTCGGGGGATTACCGCCAAACTCCCGCCTAAATTCCCTTTGGACGGAAATGACGGACTGCAAAGCATGGTACCGTTGCACTATCCAAATTCTTTTCTCCGTATCCCAAGCATCTATTTTTATAAATCTAAATAGTAACCTACAAAATAAAAAAAAAATAAGCCGATTACTCACACAGAAAAAAAGTTATTACGTTTTATTTTTGTAGCACGATTCGTGCGCCACCCTGTATAAAGTTCCTGCATGTAGGCGTTTCAGAAATGTTCGCGCTGCTACGCTAGGAATTCTGGATCCTTGGTTGCAGGAATTTGGTAAAAAAATCGTACATGATTGTGTTAAATGTTTCCGTTTTCGTAAGAATACCTACTCTCAACTCATTGGTAATATACCACCATCTCGACTTTCCCTTACTTCCGACTTACTGGATGTGACATTGCGGGTCCTATAACTCTCCGTATATGCAAACGAAGGAAACCAAGGCTGGCGAAAGGATATTTGGCGCTGTTCGTGTACGTGGTGACAAAGGCGTTATACCTTATAAGAGTAAACTTTCAATGGAAGCATTTTTAGCAGCCCTGCGAAGATTCATTGCCAGACCAGGCAAATGTAGCGTTCTTTACTCGGATAATGGGACAAATTTTCATGGAGGCGCTCGAGTTCTTTCGGACTGGTATGAGTTGATGAGGTCCAAGGATCATAACGAGCAAATTTCGAATATGTTGGCTGCGGATAACATAAAGTGGGCATTCATTCCAACACATAGTCCCTATTTCGGTAGACTTTGGGAAGCAGAGTAAAATGTGTTAGATAACACCTCCAACGCGTTTTGGGTGACCATATTCTCACTTTTGAAGAAATGTCGACTATGCTCTGTCAAGTTGAAGCAGTTTTAAATTCTAGACTTCTTTGTACTATTTCCGATTCTGATATAAATCCCTTCTCATTTCCTTATAGGACGACCGTATACGGTGATACCGGAACTAAGTTATTTGGAGGTTCCGGCTAATCCTGCTAATCGGGAACTTATCCAAAATATGGTCCAAGGATTTGGGTGCAGATGGCACAATGAATATTTGACATCACTTTAGCAACGCCGAAAATGGAAAGTGGGAACCAGGAATGTTAAAGTTGGTGACCTAGTTGTTATAAAGGAGCCCAATTTGCCTCCATCAAAGGGGTCTTTAGGATGCATCGAGGAAGTTCACATATCTTTGGTATTTGTCTATGAATGGTTTTAGTGAAGTTTGGTTGAAATGGGAAAACAAATCAAAGAACACATGAATTTTAGTTCATTTTGGGTTTTTTTTCCCACAATCTTTATATATAAAACTAATTCGATATTTTTTTTCTTTTACGTATAACTCACGTAATTTTCAACCAATTTACTTGGTTCTTTTAAACTACTGAAAAAAGAAACACGCACACTTTAAAAAAAAACCTTGTTTTCGGTTAAAGTGTGAGGAATTTTGAGCTGTTGCCAGGCGGATTGGTATCATACAAATCCGTGTCGATGAAGCTTTAAATTATTCAACAGAGCTTTTGAACTCACTGGATTTACCAGGCATGCTACTTCATTTAATAGGTGGATCAACGGTTATTTAACTTCAGAATTTCTACCCACCACGGGTTCATGTGGAATGGCACATCAGTCATTAAAAAATAATGAAAAACATTATCGAACAACGAAATACATTATCGAAGCCACCATTTTGAATGGCAGTTTCCGAGGCGAAAATGTTCTGCTGCCATGTATTCCAATGATTTCCACAGACGTGCCAATTAAATTCAAACGCATCCAATTTATATTGACAAGGACAAACGATGTCCTTTTGCGACTTAGATTTTGGGCACACCATGTTTTTCTCACGGACAATTATACGTGGCATGTTCTCAAATGGGCAAACCATGGAGCTTTTTTGTGTTGGCTGAAGATGGACTGATAAAAAAATTTTTGCATTCAATTGTTCATCGAAATTAATATACTTTTTAGAGATGTCAGTTACGCTAATGAAATACATTTACTGTGTTTTTTTTTATTTTTATTGACGGTCATTTTATACGCAGAATTCCTCTTTTGGTCATAGATCCCATCGAAACATATGCGTTTGATCTTCATGAAAGAATGGACCGTCATCATGCTTGGGCTCGGGAGGACCAATTTCACAGGCGCAATTCCAAATACGGTCAACCTTCACCTATATGCACGATATCCACTTGGAATCTATATGCACAATATTCATATAAAATCGAATCTCAACTGCTTATAAGTTGTGTCCACTGTAGTCGTACTTGAGGTAACCGGCCCAGTACCGCTCCGTGTTCGTTTCGGGAAATTCGTAGAACAGAACTACGACATACAGCACACTTTAAGTTTCAAATTTAATATTTCACTTTTGGTTTATGCATACGTTCGATTACATTCGATCTATTTTATCGATCGTTAAAACATTCAAACACACAGATGATCACGAGAGGACGGCCAGTGAAAAATAATTTTGGTGTTGCTACGGCTGGGAATCCAACTCAGTACTTTTGCGCGGCAGTTCATCGCACTAACCATTGCGCAACTGAGCCCCCATTGACACGACTACTTTTCACAAAAAACCTTGTTTTGGCCATATGCTTAAGAATCTTGAAAAAGTGTCTAAATAACATATTTCATTTACATAAAATTTTCGACACTCTCACTTTTGGGACGTTTTTATAAAAAAAAACATTTTCGGTCAAATGTTGAACAAATTCCAAAAATCTTTCGTCGCAAAAACATGGGTAATATTGATGTGAATATTTCATCTAGACATCATTTTAACACTCCCACTTTTAGGGGGCGTTTTCTTGTAAAAACGATTTGTATACTCTACCCCATAGCATATCCAACAGAAAAGCGTTGTTTTTTGGTCAAACCATAAAAGATTTTGATAAACTGTGGGACAATGACATTTTCTATGTACTTTGTAAAGATTTTACCCACGCCCACTATTCGACACGTTTATTTTAAGGATGGAATGGTATTGTAGCCTTCCGATATATTTTTTTTTATTTAGCAACCAAAATATTCACAAGAAGTAATTAATTTTCAGCTAATAGTTTTATAAAATAATAAGGCAGTGGACAAATCACGGAATACAAAAATACACATTTAGCAACCTTTATAGTAAAACCCAAAACAGTTAAGATAACACTGGCAAAATCTAGTACAAAAGGGTTAAAACATTAAAAAACCGTTTGGTTTGAAAATACTGTAGCCGTTGTACCAAACAAGTAACAATCGCAAGTAGCTTATCCAGAGGACGAAAATTATTCGACTTCCTAAATAAATGAAGTACAAGGACGTAAACACACAGAATAATTGATATATCGGACTGAAATTTATTTCAGATGTAGTCCACATTTTAATCATGAGAATGCAATTCAATCTCGTACATGACCACTGCGTCACGTTTGCAGTGATCGATTGCGTGGAACCAATTTTCCATCACTCTTCCACACATATCGGTCGGACTTGTTTATTTTCATATCAATATTGTTCCTGAGCTCATCAAAAGTACATAACATAGCCGCATAAAAATAAATAAAATGGAAGAAGATCCGACGTTTTCGAGGCAAATTTTGTTTAGCGATGAGGCCCATTTCTGGCTCAATGGGTATGTAAACAAACGAAATTGCCGCATTTGGGACGAAAGGCAACCTGAAGAGATTGAAGAACTGCCACTTCATCCAGAAAAAACAACGGTTTGGTGTGGTTGGTGGGCCGGTGGAATCATTGGTCCATATTTCTTTAAAAATTATGCCGGTGCGAACGTAACCGTCAATGCCGACTATTTGATGCCTGAAATTGAAGCTCGTGATCTCGGCGACATTTGGTTTCAGCAAGACGGCGCCACTTCCCACACATCGAATCAATCAATGGACTTATTGAGAGAACATTTCGGTGAGCACATAATTTCACGTTTTGGGCCGGTCGATTGGCCAACAAGATCGTGTGATGTCACACCGTTAGACTTTTTCCTGTGGGGATATGTAAAGTCAAAAGCTTATGCCGACAAACCCGCTTCGATTCAGGCCTTGGAGGAAAACATCACGCGTGTCATTCGCCAGTTACCAGTCGAAATGCTCGAACGAGTGATCGAAAATTGGACTCAACGGATGGACCATCTGCGACGTAGCAACGGCAAACATTTGATAGACATAATCTTTAAAAAAATAAATGCCGAAGAATGTTCTTTCAATTGATAATAAACATTCTCCATTAAATTTGAATTTTCTGTGTTTTTTTCTTTAAAAAAGTAGGGAACCTCGAAATGGATCACCCTTTACTTAGTCTTACCCTCATTTACACCCATTTTTGTAGCTTCCTTCTCTATACTAGCAAACGTGGATATGACATCACATTGAGTTCTACCAATGCTGTCAATATCGTCGGCGTATGCTAGTAGTTGCACAGATCTTTGGGAAATTGTGTCTCTGGTATTGGCTCGGGAGTTTTGCACAATCCTCTCAACAGCGCATCGCCTTGCCTAAATCATTTTTTTGGTATCGAATGTGTCAGCGAAGTCGTTTCCGACCCAGCGAGCAGCGAGAATTCTCTATCGTCATCCTAGATAAACGGACGAGTTTAGGCAGTATACCAAAACTAGACATGGCTTTGTATAGTTCGTCTCTATAAATGCTGTCGTATGCGGCTTTGAAATCGATAAATAGGTGGTGGGTATAGATTTGGACTTCTTTTTTTTTTTTTTTTTTTCAAGAACTGCCGAAGTGTAAAAATATGATCGGTTGTGGACTTTCATGGCCCCTAAGACTACACTGATAAGGCCCGATCAGGTTGTTGGTAAACTGACTTATGCCTCTGTAGTTGGCGTAGTTGCGACGCCCTCACAACCGTTAAAACTCCTGTTTAGTGTGATTTATGGGCTGGTGGACTCATCGGCCTATATTTCATTAAGGACAAATCCAGCTCGAATGTTACCGGCAATGGGGAGCGTTATAGAAACATGATTTCTGACATCTTTGTTCCTCATTTGGATGGCAATGACTTGATAGATTGTTTGGTTTCAACAAGATGGGACAAAATGTCACACGGCGAGCGACACCATCAATTTATTTCGGAAAACATTTGCGTAGCGCCCAATTTTGCGTAATTGATCTTAGAACTAGCCTCCACGATCGTGTAATTTAACACCTTAAGATTGCTTACTTTGGAAGCATATGAAGGCACTACTCTATGCCTATGACCAGAGACGTTGGGTAATTTGAAAGTCTACATTCTCCATGTTATTGCTGATATACGGCTCTAGTTGCTCGATAAAGTCGTCGAAAATTGGAATTCACGATTACTCTTCATTCGAGCTATTCGTGGCATGCATGTGCCTGAAATGATATATAAACATTAAACACTAATCGCATTTTCTATTAAATAAAAATAATATCAAAGACATTAACATGTTTTTATAAGATCGAAAGGAGTGACATATCACTCCTTTCGATCTTAGAATACAAGGTAATTTTTTAAGAGGTATACGAATTCAATATGAAATAAAAAAATGCATTCATTCATTAATTGGGTAACCAAAAAAAATTTTACAGCGTTAAATATGCGCTGATTCCAGAACTGATTGCTACAATGAGTAGAAGTATCCTTATCTATTAATTACCTTCTTTAATATGGTAGTATCGCAGTTTATCGTTTTTAAAAGTGCGCGATTAGAGACGAATAAAATGCTCATTATTACCCAGGGTCTATCTTTCTCACAACCATTCATATGTGCGTATGTACTTCTTTCGTGGCCTCCTGTTCTATGCCGAATCCGAACGGCTAAGTGGAGATATGCTTTTTCTTGACAATTGCTACTACCCGGATGATTTGTCAGATCATCACGAGAGGGACAGTGAAAAATCGTTTAGGTGTTGCTACGGCTGGGATTCAAAGTCAGACCTTCTGCGCTGCAGTTCATCGCACTAACCATTGCGCCACTGAGCCCATCGGTTATAGAGACAGGCAGATCTTTTTTTTGTGCAGATCATCGCCAAAACTAATGAAAAATAAAATGAGACAGTGAAAAACAGATAACTCTAGGCAATTAATACAATTAGCCCCCTAACCACTTCCATTCAAAATATATTTTAATATTGTACTTTAATATTAGAAAGATAAATACTATCACGATATATAATCATTTTCCAAATAAACAGACCATCGTCTTTTATGTGCACCACTGAACCCCATTTAATGTCATATTTAGGCGCCATCTAACTGTCCTATAATCACACATCTCATTTAAGACTAAATGCAACCTGCAACGTACATTTAAACAAACGTTCTTACAACTCATGACAAACCCCAGTTTGCTACTCAACTCTTTTGTCTTTTCCTACATCAACCACCAACCGTCACAGTCATTTCTACTTTCTTTTCCCTAGAATACACAAAATACCATAATTACCTTAAAAAAAATAAGCTCCACATACAAGTACGAAATTACACTCTCCTCCCAAGACAATCCCTATCGTATCTTCGCTCATTCATAACCCATAATGATCTGATCACACTACGTCTACTACTTCGCTTCGCTTCAATTAATTCGTAATAAGCTAGCTTATAATTCAATCTCAAAGCGGAACAACCAACAAAATTGAAACTCCGAACAAAAAAACTCTAATTGTCCTCTGCGACGAAATCACAAAACCCTCACACGCACAACAGTCCAACACCAAAATGACGACAAAAAAAAAAAAAACCTAAAAATAATTAGCCTAAAATAATTGCCTTCATTATTCCAGTTCTATACGCCAAAAAAAAAAACGTTATTACTCTTATAAGACCTTTAAACGAGATTTCTTTTCTTTCCTCTTCGCCGTCCTCAAACAATGTGTACTAACAAAACGGGCAAGAACAAGTCCAAAAGAACCAAAAGAACACAAAAGCGCTAAAAGCAAAAAAAAAAAAATTAATAATAACAATCTGGTAAAACTCCGCAACTAATGGTAATTATTATCATGGGAGACCCAATTCCAATGTGACCCACTTCCAGCTCCAAAGATGTAGGCCGCCATAAGAATCGTGAAACTGTAAAAAAAGAAAAAAACGAACACAACACTCCGTAAATGTATACGTACCCAACATAAAAAAATAAGCGAATGTGTCTCATCGTCTTGGTCTTGGTTTGGGCCCATAGTCGTCTTCGACATCGACGTCGACGTCTTCGTGATTCAGCTAGCGAGCATAATAATATGGCGGTGTTTGCTGATTTTGTGGTCTTGTGGTCCGTCATCATCATCATCCGTCCGGTTGACTTCCATTGAAACAAGAGTGGTGTGTTACCACCGCCAACATGGAAAGAGACGTTTTGTTGGCCAGCAGGACGAGGCTGTCAGTACAAGAATCCGCGTTGATAATTACCATATACATACGCGAGTATACGAGTATGGATATTACCTGCCCTCCCCAACTGGGTAAATTGTTAACGATCGAATTGAAAAGAAAATTTTTATCCAACAATGAGACGTAAGAAAAGTACGCGAGAAGAAAACGAAAGAAAAAAAAAGTGCAAAGCCGAACAAAAGACGTGCAAAATTGGATTCTTCAGAACAAGCACAAAAAGACCAAAGATTATGATTCGCCTTACAAGAACTCGATGAACAGGAAAAAAAAAACACGATGACGACGGAGATGGAGAAGAAAACTTTCATTTTATAAATGATCGGCGCTGAGCGGCGGCGCAGCGCGGCGATACAAAGCTTCTTACGAAAAGATACGTATCGACACAAAACTTGGCGAGGTAAATGGGCTTTTTAATGGCTCACTATACAATGGTACTCGTTTGACCAATTATTATTATTGTGGACAAATCGATATGGTTGTCATTATGATTGCACGGTTTTTTTTTCTCGTGATACAGGTCTGCAGATTATGGCGGTAGTAGGGGGTACAGGATGGGACGTTTAACATTTTTATAAGTGTAATTCCAAATTACCTAAGTGAGAGTTGAAGCTAAACTGGCATTTCATGGAGCGGGTGATAAGCTTGTTAGGTGGTTTTATGGGCGAAATGTAGCATCTATTTAGGTTAGTTAAGCTGCACGCGTATAAGCACGTGCAGATGTGGAACATGAAGTGTTCGATTATACTTACTTACTTTTCGGGCTCCCGACCCGTGCAGCCTTCCATCCTCTACAATCCCGGGCTCGCTGCTTCCAGTTATCTAGACCAAGAGCTCTGGCATCCGCGATGGCTTAGTCTTTGAAATGGAGGTTCGGTCTTCCTTGCCTTCTCCAACCTGGGGGCTGGGATTCGAAGATCCTCGACGTGGCCTTTTGGACTACATCCACATCTTGGTACAGCTCATAGAGTTCGCGGTTGTATCTTCTCCTCCATTCGCCCTCCTCGCACACAGGACCAACAATTTTTCTTTCGAAGCCCATTATCATCTCTCCCTTCTTGCTTATCGTCCAGAACTCGGCGCCATAAAGCAGAACTGGCAGGATAAGGGTTTCATTGGGCACACATTTCGTCATTCGAGTTAGGAGTTTTGAACCCAGTTGTTTCGCCAAACCGAAGTAGCAACGGCTTCCTAGGGTAATTCTTCGCCGGATCTCCGCTAGGGTCTCATTCGTTGAGTCTATGTTTACTCCGAAGTAGGTGAACTCACTCCTTAAATACGTCGAAATTGCTGCTATCAATAGTGGCGTTTTGTCCTAGGCGGTGGACAGATGCTTGTTCGTTTATTGTTAGCATGTACTTGGTCTTGTTCTCATTTACTTCAAGGCCAACGGATTTCACCTGTTCTTCAATCGCCGTGAACGCTTTTATCACGGCGCGTTGGGAGCGACCGATGATGTCAATATCGTCCGCATAGCCCAGCAGCTGGACGGATCTGTTGAAAAAAGTGCCTTCCGTGTAGACACCTGCCCTCCGCACTTTCGCCTCCAGTACGAGATTTAAGAAGTCAGATTTAAGAAGATTCCGATTCGGCCATCGCCATATAGAGCTCCTGACGATGTATGATAGCGCGTCTCCTTGCCAAAATCCGGTGCATGTTTGGAACAGTTTGGATGAGCTACTTCCAAACTGCACGTTGCAGCGCGTGTTTTACAGTGTCACGCGACACAGCTGAATCAGGATTCCGAAATCGGCCATCACTATATAGAGCTCCTGACGATATATATTATCATACGCGGCTTTGAAGTCGATGAATAGGTGGTGGGTTTCTTCTTGAAATTCATGGGTTTTTTCTATTAACTGCCTCAGTGTGAACATTTGGTCTTTAGTCGATCTGCCGGTCGATCTGCCGGGCCGGAAGCCACACTGGCACGAGGTGATTTGTGTGTTGCAGAACTATTTTAGACGTCCAAACAGTACGTTGGAAAGAATATTGTATGCGACGTTAAGCAGGGATATGCCTCGATAGTTCTTGCAAGGCATAGGATCGCCTTTTTTGTAGATGGTGCATATGGAGCTGATAGTCTAGTCATCGGGCATGTTTTCCTTTTTTTTATAATACTACTATAAAACATCATTTCCACTGGATGTAGCCTAGTGAATCCGAGCTTGCTAGAAAGTCGTTCTGTCTTGGACAGGCAATTAAACTAGAAGGCTTATATTGAATTCCATGTAAAAAATGCATCAGCTTGTTCTGCATGTGGTGTTATTGCAGAGGTCTATGTATGCAGGTCTGAGAGTTTTTTTCCAGAAACCATATTGCCGAACAATTCATTTAAAGGTATTCACCAATATCAATATTGCCTGAATCGATTAACTCTTACATCAGGGCGACTATGAAGCTTAGTAGGTGGCTAAGAATCCTAGAGCAGTTATGACCATGAACTATGAAACATTATACTGCAATTTTCCTCAGAAATATCAATTTTTTATATATTTGACGCATCCTCAAAGCGTTTGATGAAAAAATGAAGAAATAGAGAGATAGCAAGAATGTTTGTAGTGAAACCTTACTCCATTGGTTGTGTTCAAACAAGATTTTTGGTGAGTAAGTGTTTTTTCTTGTGTTTGCTTAATTTTTCAGAAACTTTTTCGAAAGTTTGTTTTTCGGGTTTCCATTGAAATTTGTTTAATTTCTCTGAATTATTGTTTCATAGATTTTGGCTGCATTTAAACCTTCCACTCAACAGGCAAATACACCACTATCACACCCTAAATCTGTGTATTACTTGCAAATGTCTAAAATTGCAGGGGTAGATGTTATAACATTGCCTCTGCATCCTTAAAGAAATGTGAGCCATTGGTACCGCCGACCCAAATCGCAGACTCTACAATGACTCACAAAGCCACCAAAATCCAAATACATCACATCGTCCTAGATGATTTCTTGTCTAAGGTGTTACACCCTAAGACTATAATCTCGTCTTACTCATCGCTGAGTTTTATAAACATGTGGGGCCAAATCCATTTATGGCGCCGTGAAACATCAGTTTTGACATCAACTCTTTTGTTTGCCAATTGCGAAGAATCAAAAATTATATCTGATTCCTTCAAAAATTTTCAACGCAAGATATGCCAAATCAATGATAGAGTTATTGACTTCGAAACTGCATTTCAAGTGATTTTTCAATCTTTCGATAACATACTCCTTTTTGTCATTTACTTTACAGGCGACATTATGATCATGACAAAAAGCATCATGAATCATAAATGTCACCGTTTGTAAGAGTCTTACTGGTCTGCCCATGGAGTTTCTGATTGCGCTGTTTACCATTGTTTCGTATTCGTACAGTCGCAAGAGTTTTATTATCTTAAAAATCTGGTCTGGTCCAGATGGTATCTTCCTCATAATTCTGAAGAGGTATTCTTCCACGCTGGCAAAACCACTGCGTAAGTTTTTATAACTGTCCTATTCATCAATATTCTTTCCGAGTAGATGGAAAACAGTATTTGTCCATTCCGTCTATAAAAAAGGCGAATCTTTTTCTCTCTCTAACTACCGACTAATTGCAATTACATCACATCTTTCTAAGTTCATGGCAACGCTGATAAACCGCCAGTTTACAAAATATCTTCAATCGCGAAAACTCCTCAACATATGAAATATCTTAAACCACGAAAACTCCTCAATGAACGACACTATGGTTTTCGTAGTAATAGGTCTACTGGTGATTTGATGACATATCGCACCGAAAAATGGAATAAATCTATCCACCTAGGTGGCGAAAACAAGATCGTTGTACTTGATATTTCAAAGACATTTGACAGGGTGTGGCATCAACCCCTTTTGACGAAAATGCGTGTTTTTCGAATCGATGAAGCTCTTCTTTTATGGATTGGAAACTACCTCTCGAAACGTTCAATTCAAGTTGTTTTGGACGGTTTCAAGGCTGATACTCACCAAATAATTGCTGGTGTTCCGCAGGGCTCCGCTTTGTCTTCGACCATCTTTCCCCTCCTGTCTGCAACTTCTAAACGAATCCATTCCTTTGCTGATTACAGTACCCTTAGCTTTCACATTCGTTCTCGAATCCACGACCTTCACCATCATGTGGATCAAAGTCGAAAAAATATGTGGGCTCATTAAATTACGACTTCGACAGCATAATTAAATGGGGTAAATCTAATAATGTGGAATTTAATGCTTCCAAAACGCAATGCTGTCTTCTGTCATCTACTCGAAACCAAATTTACAGCCATTATCAATGAATTCCACTTACATCGTCGAAACCGAAAATCTTCCCATGCTCGGTATGTGTGTTGGTAACGATCTTCGTTGGAACGACCATATATTCGAAATCGCTAAAAACACAGCGAAATATCTAGGTTTCCTCATTCGATGTAAGAAATATTTCACCCCTTCTGATCTGGCATCAATATATAAAGCGATACGGCCTAAACTTGAGTTTAACGCCCAAATATGGTCAGGAGCAGGAGCAGCAAAAACATCATGGCACCTACTGGATAGAATACAAAAGCGTGCTAAAAACTGATGGGAGATTCAACCGTAGCGAACTCTATAATCTTGCGTAAACATCGTAAGAATATCTCCTGTCCTACTTTTTTGTCCGCTATTATAATGCACCTGGAATGTGAGAACATTAAACAGGAGAGGTGCAGGCGAACAACTAGCGGAAGCCCTAAACTGCTACAAAGCAGACATTACTGCCATCCAGGAAATACGATGGGATGGGCCGGGCAAAAAGAGGATGAAAAACTGTGACATCTACTACGGACCGTGTTATAGTGAGCAGAAACAGCGACTATTCGGATGCGGATTTGTTATAAGTGCCAGACTTAGGCAAGAAGTCTTATGTTTCCAAGACATTAGCGAACGCATAGTAACAATCCGCATGAAGGCCAAATTCGCCAACATAAGCCTTATATGCGCTCACGCTCCGACGGAAGAAAAAGATGAAATAGCTAAGGATTGCTTCTACGAGCTCCTCGACAAAACCTATGAGCGACTACCGAAGTACGATGTTAAAATCGTGCTGGGAGATTTTAACGCAAAGGTAGGAAGAGAAGACATCTTTAGAAGTATTGCCGGAAAACATAGCCTACACGACAACACGTCTGGTAACGGACTTAGGCTAATTGATTTCGCTACGGAACGAAATGCCACTATAGCCAGCACACGGTTTCCTCACCTCGATATCCATAAGGGGACATGGCGGTCTCCAGATCAACGAACGGTCAACCAAATTGATCACATTGCGATAGATAAGAGGCACGCATCCAGTATTTTGGATGTCCGAACATTCCGAGGAGCTAACATCGACTCGGATCACTACCTTGTAGCAGCCAAGGTAAGAATGCGGATATCCACCACGCCACAACAATCCAGAAATACAGTGAAAAAATTTAATGTCAGAAGACTGCAATCGCAAGAGACCGCCAAGACCTTCGCACAACGCGTATCCCTTAACCTCTCGATTAACACCATACCACCAGCATCGAATGTCGAAGAGCAATGGCAACGATGCCAACAGGCCATTAGATTAGCCGCAACTGATGTGCTAGGTTTCTCGCGGCCACCAGCAAGAAACCCCTGGTTTGATGAGGAATGCCGACAGATGCTCGCAGCCAAGAACGAGGCCTACAAGGCTAAGCTGCAGGTGAAGACGAGAGCTGCCATTGAGCTCTATAGGCAAAGAAGAAGGGAAGAACATCGGCTTTTCAGCAAGAAGAAAAAAGAGCAAGAAAAGCGCGCGATCGAGGATATAGAGAGGTGCCACTCCAGGAACGATGTTCGCAAGTTTTACCAAAGTGTAAAACGTCAAAGCCAAGGATATAAGGCTCGAACAGAATCCTGTCGAGATGAACAAGGAAATATTGTAGTTGAGACACAGTCGATGCTGAGGATATGGAAGAACCACTTCTGCAGACTGTTAAACGGCGATGACGAACAACATTCCGCTGTCAGGCAGAACGAACCACTCAATATTGGCAACGACAGCGAAGACTGCCAACCACCCGACCTGAGTGAAGTGAGGATAGCAATATCTAAACTCAAGCTTAATAAGGCTGCCGGAAATGACGGCCTTCCCGCTGAGCTCTATAAGGCCGGCGGAGATGACTTGGTAAGTAACATCCACCAACTCATAAGCCAAATCTGGTCGGATGAAAATATGCCTGAAGAATGGAACCTCAGCATCGTTTGCCCGATCCACAAAAAAGGAGACCCTCTGAACTGCGCCAACTACAGAGGCATAAGTCTCCTCAACATCGCCTACAAGATCCTATCTGCCGTAATATGTGAACGCCTGAAACCGTTTACCAACAACCTGATTGGCCCTTATCAGTGTGGTTTTAGGCCAGGAAAGTCCACAACCGATCAAATTTTCACACTTCGGCAGATCCTGGAAAAAACTCAAGAAGTCCAAATCGATACCCACCACCTATTCATCGATTTCAAAGCCGCATATGACAGCATTTATAGAGACGAACTGTACAGAGCCATGTCTAGTTTTGGTATACCGCCCAAACTCGTCCGTTTGTGTAGGATGACGATGGAGAATTCTCGCTGCTCCATCAGGGTCGGAAACGACCTCACCGACACATTCGATACCAAAAAAGGATTTAGGCAAGGCGATGCGCTGTCATGTGACTTCTTTAATCTGATTCTTGAGAGAATTGTGCAAAACTCCAAAGCCAACACCAGAGGCACAATTTTCCAAAAGTCAGCATACGCTGACGATATTGACATCATTGGCAGGACTCAACGTGATGTCATAGCCACGTTTGCTAGTATAGAGAAGGAAGCGGCGAAAATGGGTTTAGCAGTAAATGAGGGTAAGACTAAGTATATGCTGTCATCACGAAAGGACTCACAACATCGACGAATTGGACAGAACGTCACCATTGACAGATATAACTTTGAGGTAGTACGGGGCTTTGTCTACCTCGGCTCCGCTATTAGCTCTGACAACAACATCTCGTCAGAAACTAAACGAAGAATTACTGTTGCCAACCGCTGTTTCTTCGGGCTAAGAAGGCAATTTAGTAGTAAAGCCCTCACTCGAACTACTAAGGAAACCCTATATAAGACCCTGATCATCCCAGTCCTGCTCTACGGCGCTGAAGCATGGACCGTATCAAAAGCGGATGAAGAAATCCTTGGTAGATTCGAGAGGAAAATTCTTCGAAAAATCTTCGGTCCCGTGTGTGTTGACGGGCTATGGAGACGAAGATTCAACCAAGAACTATACGAGCTGTACAGCGACATGCCCCTGGTCAAAAAACTCCGCATTGGACGTTTAAGATGGCTAGGACATGTAGAACGAATGGACACCAATACTCCGGCTCGCAGAGTCTTCGATTCCCAGCCAGACGTCGGACGCAGTAGAGGAAGACCTCGCCTTAAGTGGCGCGCACAAGTGGAAACCGACCTCAACCAACTTGGAGTGCGCAACTGGAGGCAGTTAGCTAAAGAGCGGGCTAATTGGAGAGGCATGTTGGTTGAGGCCCAGGTTCATTCCGGACTGTAGCGCCACTTAAGTAAGTAAGTAAGTATTATAACAGAAAATGCTCAAATCAAACAGCCAGCTGCACTCCGCCCCTTTAATTCACCCTCAAGCCTACTATGAAATATAGAGATTCATGACTTAATCGTTCAACACGAATATGGAATGCTTTACCACCTTACAATTTAAAACCACCGCTCATCGGTATCCCTATTTTCATCCCCTCAATTCTCTTAATGCCCATGCTGTGCTCAAACACTAAAAGGGTATCTATAAACCCCTTTAGTGTGTGCTAATTATAAAAACAAAAAATGGAAGCTTGCAATGCTCTCCTGGTGTGTTTTGACATCGACGATCGCTTGGTCAACTGAAGACTTGATCTTTCCTATAATCTCGAAGGGGTTTCAGAATATGAATTTACACACAAATAAATGGAGAACCCAGGTTTGAGGCCCTACCTAAGCCCTTAATACCAGATATTTATTTTTTTCGCCTTCAAGACCAAATTGTTACCCATATAAGATATCCTCTTCCAAAACCGTTAAGCTAATTGTTAATCAAAATGTATCGATAAAAACCAGTAGGCCAACAAGTGGTCAATTAGGCTACCCATTTATTGTTACAAGTGCAACTGTAAATTACCCGACAAAAATTCCAAGCAAAAAAAAATTCAAGCCCCGCCTAAAATGCCCGACACTTAAAAAAAAAAACCAAAACTCCAAAACTATAAATTCTGCATGAGTAAATTAATGTGCAGTCTGTGTCTTGTAGTACGGCCCACGGTATTTGTTCTAGTAAAGACCTGTCCCTTAACAACGACATCATCACTTGTGTCGAAATTCAGGTTGTGAACACCCATTAAACTCGTCCATTCCTTCGCCACGCAACTAAAGCTTGCTCATAACAAAAATATTGTCTTCACATACCTACTCCAAGCTATTCTCAACCCTATCTCATGAATAATTCGAATGTGTGTGCCCATTTGCATGCGCTCGCATCTAAAAGTGAAATTAAAATTCTTCCGTGTTCGTAACTCGAACCGTAAGGTCTTGCCTTTATTTGTTTTTTCACCCAAATCATGTCTATCAATTTATCCAATAGTCCAAAATCAGTAAACGGCGCACATAAACCTACAGAAAATTGGCCATCGTACTAGCCGTATGCTATTTTGAATGCACTTTCAGTCTTAAGGTCTTGAGCTAAGCGGCCGCATGGATTTCGTCTGTACGGCTATGCTATATGAAGGTATGCGTGTTCTAAATCGTGTTTGTGAACGTGATTGGAATTCGTGAGAGGACGCCTAAGAATATATTTCAGCAGTGTGCATCTATATGGACGTATGACACTGCGTCAGTTCCGGTATTCCGCGTGAGTAATTGTCTAATCGTTGGCGGTGCCAATAAAATGTGCGATTAGTTGGTGAAAATTGTGTACAGGGAAAACTAAACATAGTGTGGAGCTCAGTAGTCAATTTGGCGTATCTATTAAAGCTTAAGGTTATGCAGTTTAAAATCATATCTAGCTAGCGGACCCGGCGAACTTCGTCTCACCTTAATTTAATACTTACTTACTTTCTTAAGTGGCGCTACAGTCCGGGATGAACCTGGGCCTCAACCAACATGCCTCTCCAATTAGCCCGCTCTTTAGCTAACTGCCTCCAGTTGCGCACTCCAAGTTGGTTGAGGTCGGTTTCCACTTGTGCGCGCCACTTAAGGCGAGGTCTTCCTCTACTGCGTCCGACGTCTGGCTGGGAATCGAAGACTCTGCGAGCCGGAGTATTGGTGTCCATTCGTTCTACATGTCCTAGCCATCTTAAACGTCCAATGCGGAGTTTTTTGACCAGGGGCATGTCGCTGTACAGCTCGTATAGTTCTTGGTTGAATCTTCGTCTCCATAGCCCGTCAACACACACGGGACCGAAGATTTTTCGAAGAATTTTCCTCTCGAATCTACCAAGGATTTCTTCATCCGCTTTTGATACGGTCCATGCTTCAGCGCCGTAGAGCAGGACTGGGATGATCAGGGTCTTATATAGGGTTTCCTTAGTAGTTCGAGTGAGGGCTTTACTACTAAATTGCCTTCTTAGCCCGAAGAAACAGCGGTTGGCAACAGTAATTCTTCGTTTAGTTTCTGACGAGATGTTGTTGTCAGAGCTAATAGCGGAGCCGAGGTAGACAAAGCCCCGTACTACCTCAAAGTTATATCTGTCAATGGTGACGTTCTGTCCAATTCGTCGATGTTGTGCGTCCTTTCGTATCGACAGCATATACTTAGTCATTCCCTCATTTACTGCTTAACCCATTTTTGCCGCTTTTTTCTCAATACTAGCAAAGGTGGCTATGACATCACGTTGAGTCCTACCAATGACGTCAATATCGTCGGCGTATGCTAGTAGTTGCACCGATTTTTGGAAAATTGTGCCTCTGGTGTTGGCTCGGGAGTTTTGCACAATCCTCTCAAGAATCAGATTAAAGAAGTCACATGACAGCGCATCGCCTTGCCTAAATCCTTTTTTGGTATCGAATGTGTCGTTGAGGTCGTTTCCGACCCTGATGGTGCAGCGAGAATTCTCCATCGTCATCCTACACAAACGGACGAGTTTGGGCGGTATACCAAAACTAGACATGGCTCTGTACAGTTCGCCTCTATAAATGCTATCATATGCGGCTTTTAAATCGATAAATAGGTGGTGGGTATCGATTTGGACTTCTTGGTTTTTTTTCAGGATCTGCCGAAGTGTGAAAATTTGATCGATTGTGGACTTTCTGTAGTTGGCGCAGTTCAGAGGGTCTCCTTTTTTGTGGATCGGACAAACGATGCTGAGGTTCCATTCTGCAGGCATGCTCTCAACCGACGAGATTTGGCTTATGTCATCTCCAAGTCATCTCCGCCAGCTTTATAAAGCTCAGCGGGAAGGCCGTCATTTCCGGCGGCCTTATTAAGCTTGAGTTTAGATATTGCTATCCTCACTTCACTTAGGTCGGGTCGTTGGCAGTTTTCGCTGTCGTTGCCAATATTAAATGGTTCGTTCTGCCTGACAGCGGAATGTTGTTCGTCATCGCCGTTTAACAGTCTGCAGAAGTGGTTCTTCCATATCCTCAGCATCGACTGTGTCTCAACTACGATATTTACTTGTTCATCTCGACAGGATTCTGTTCGAGCTTTGTATCCTTGGCTTTGACGTTTTACACTTTGGTAAAACTTGAGAACATCGTTCCTGGAGTGGCACCTATCTATATCCTCGATCGCGCGTTTTTCTTACTCTTTTTTCTTCTTTCTGAAAAGCCGATGTTCTTCCCTTCTTCTTAGC
Organism: Rhingia campestris; assembly: GCA_932526625.1. NCBI lineage: Eukaryota > Metazoa > Arthropoda > Insecta > Diptera > Syrphidae > Rhingia > Rhingia campestris. The sequence continues at coordinate 33,581,703 of OW052183.1, forward strand.
CTATAGAGCTCAATGGCAGCTCTCGTCTTCACCTGCAGCTTAGCCTTGTAGGCCTCGTTCTTGGCTGCGAGCATCTGTCGGCATTCCTCATCAAACCAGGGGATTCTTGCTGGTGTCCGCGAGAAACCTAACACATTTGTTGCGGCTGATCTAATGGCTTGTTGGCATCGTTGCCAATGTTCTTCGACATTAGATGCTGGTGGTATGGTGTTAATCGAGAGGTTAAGGGATACGCGTTGTGCGAAGGTCTTGGCGGTCTCTTGCGATTGCAGTCTTTCGACATTAAAATTTTGTACAGTATTTCTGTTTTTTTGTGGCGTGGTGGATATCCGCATTCTTACCTTGGCTACAACAAGGTAGTGGTCCGAGTCGATGTTAGCCCCTCGGAATGTTCGGACATCCAAAATACTGGATGCGTGCCTCTTGTCTGTCGCAATGTGATCAATTACCTTAATTTAATGCCTTTAGATAAACTACAGAATGAAAATAAAACGCAGATAGTCCAAATTTCAATTCGATTTATTTGAATAGAATTGAAATCAGTAGAGAGCGATATGATAAACAATGTTTTTGAACAAACCGAAGACGGTTTGCCAACATGCGAACAGGAAACGTATAGTTGATCATTTGAAGAACAGGTAAATTCGAGCTTAATCCCACAGACTTCCAATTATTGGCCTTGCGATTTATGGATTGTCATCGCAAAAGCCAATCAAACGGGGAACGGGATCCGCTTGAAATGAAATGGAAGTTCAGTTGGAATAATCGAAATTCGTACTCCTTTGAATTTGCCCTTGATGATCGTCCCTTGAATCACATTGTTTATCAGTTTCTTGACGGATAACCGCGTACCGTTGCACAATTTTGGATGATTCAGATTCCGTACATGATTATGATCGATCCCATCTTTAGCTGTAAATTATGCGGCGGAGTGACGGTGAGTTCAAAAATTCCTTCGGATAGTTGGTCGCTTCATCCTCGTCGGACACGCTGTTAACGGATTTGTTCGAATGCAGTTGACTTTAAATAATGAAATTCAAGCTATCGATGTCCTTATTATTCGCTGCTTGTACTGCTCGTTCACTAATCAAATCTAGATTTATATAATTTTGTGCAATGCCAGGGAACACTTTGTTGATGAGTTCCTCCTTCGACGATGTAAACTCGCAAAAATTTGCAGGGAACGATATCAATCCAGTCTAAACATAAACATGAATTTGGCCATTACCAAACGCCAGCAGTTGTCTTGAGAATTCAGCAGCCAACAGGTCGTTCTGCATTGCGACTCTCTCATGTTCGTGGTCAATGACAACAAAGACAAAGAACACAATTTTAGACAGCGTTAAGTTCATCGACAGCAGTAGATTTCGGGGTGGCGGGAAGCGTTTGACGAAATCTCTGGAGAGCAATATCATAGCCTCACCAAATCGACTCGAATCACTTCGTAAATCCATCAACAACAATGTGGCAGCAAAGCCAGAGGATGCAATAGCCAACGCAATTTGAAATCTTTGCGAATTGTTGGCAGAATCAACGAAATGACGAATGTGTTGCATGTCCCACCGGGTGCATCGAGAAAGTAAATGCCTGCCGTTCCATCGTCAACAATCTTCATTAGCGAATCATACACATTCTTCTGCTCGGCATTCAACAGCGCTATCATAGCCTTGCTCCCTCTAAAATTCGCGATTGAATGCATCGTGCATCGAACGATATGGAGCTATCATTCCCTAACGCTTCGTTGGCACTTCGTCGTTCATATCAAGACCGAAATTCAAAATTGTCGTTCGAACTCTGTGCAAAATGTCGTCAGCTATCTCGTCCTTGTATTTGACCCACAATGCGGTCGGGTTCGGCGGATGACATGTGGTTATGATGATCCCAAACAATGTACAAATTTGAATCGCTGGCGCAGAAACAGTTGCATCGGCGAGCGTTGAGTCCCAATGTGTATCGTTTTCGAGCAAATTCAAACGTTGGCAAGCCTTCAGAAAATTGGCTAACAGTACACCATCCACAGTACGCAGGGAATCGAAGGATTTAGGGCCTCTTTTGTTCACCAAAAACAAGCGAAGATAGAAGCATTCGTCTTGGCGTTGATGAACTGTGATTATTCGTCCGAGGACATCAGTGGAATAGACATCAGCGAAGCCAGCAACCAACATCACCTATCTTCCGGCGTTGAAACTTCTTCGATGCATCGTTTCATGTATAATAGCGTGGTACTTCCGAACTATCCGGAATCAGTGTAATAATATGCAAAACTCGAATCAATTGCAGCAAGAGAAATTGCACACTTGCTTAATAGAAAATATCAATGCGAAAAGGACACCTGCCAACGTATAACGCCATCTATCTAGTTGTGTCATTGATCGCAGCATAACTTCTTCACCCAAAATTAACGCAAAACGTCTTACAATGAATTTAACGAACATCCGAATTTTTCCAAGCTTCGCAACGAATTTTCGACCTTTACATCGCCCAAATTCATCAAAATTTCGTCGAAAAAATATAACCCCAATTTTTGTACAAATCTTTTGTGTCAACATTAGGGGCACAATAAAACTAGACCAGATTGATTGACATTATTGAGCTCTAAAGATGAAGACTTAATGAAATTCTTTCTGGTCATACAACTAAGAATTCGAAATCACAGATGGATAGGATCTGGAGAACAAATCGACTTAGGTATGCCTTGCTTTAGTATCCCAAATAAGTAAAAAATCGACCTCAACCAACTTTGAGAGGAATATTGGTTAAGGTCCAGATTGTCATTGGACCACAGAAAAAAAGAGCTTAAAACATGACGAGGTGATAGATTATAACCTTCTACTTAAGCTGTATTCCTAATAGTCCGTATGACCGGTTTATTCATTTGAGCATTAGGTTTCACACGAACCTTGTGATGTCCAAACTTTTCAACATGGTACTCATAACCACATTACAGCGTAGTGCGGCAGATGTTTATTGTAAATTTTTTAAACAGGATTTGAACTTCTTAGGTTTTATTTGCAGCGCCTGTCGAAGTGATGGTTAGATATTGTAGAATGAGGGTAGACTCTGAATTACTTTAACTTGGCAATGCGCAGTGGTTATAATTCTATCAACATATCAACTGTACTTATTATAAACTCAAAGTGGTAATAATCGGGTAATGGTCTCATCCAACCGGATTCGACTTGCTAAACGATAAGTGCGAGTGTTGATAACAATACCAAATGAAAGTATGCCTTAAAAATAGAGCATCGTTTTCCGATCCACAAAAAAGGAGAGCCTCTGAACTGCGCCAACAACAGAGGCATAAGTAATGTGTGAATGCCTGAAACCGTTTACCAAAAACCTGTTCGGCCAAGAAAATCCACAACCGATCAAATTTCCACACTTCGGCAGATCCTAAAAAAAACAAAAAGTCTAAATCGATATCCACCACCTATTTATAGATTTCAAAGCCGAATACGACAGCATTTACAGAGACGGCTCTGTACATGTCTAGTTTTGGTATACCGCGCAAACTCGTCCGTTTGTGTAGGATGACGGTGGAGAATTCTCTTTGCTCCATCAGGGTCGGAAACGATCTCACCGACACATTCGATACCAAAAAAGGATTTAGGCAAGGCGATGCGCTGTCATGTGACTTCTTCAATTTGATTCATGAGAAGATTGTGAAAAACTCCCGAGCCAACACCAGAGGCACAATCTTCCATAAATCGGCGCAACTACTAGCATATGGCGACGATATTGACATCATTGGTAGGACTCAACGTGATGTCATAGCCACGTTTGTTAGTATAGAGAAGAAAGCGGCAAAAATGGGTTTATCAGTAAATGGGGGTACACACAACACGAAAGGACACACAACATCGGCGAATCGGACACAACGTCACCAGACGAAGATTCAAGCAAGAACTCTATGATCTGTACAGCGACATGCCCGTAGTCGAAAAACTCCGCATTGGACATTTAAGGAGGAAAAACATATGATATGTAGAACGAATGTACAGCAATACTCCGGCTCGCAGAGTCTTCAATTCCCTGCCAGACGTCGGATACTGTGGAGGAAGACCTAGCCTTAAGTGGCGCGCACAAGTAGAAACCGAATTCAACCAACTTGGAGTGCGCAACTGGAGTTAGTTAGCTGAGAAGCGCGCTATTGGAGAGGCATGTTGGTTGAGGCCCAAGTTCATTCCGGACTGTCGTGCCAATTTTTTTTGCCACCCCCACTTTTTGTAGGCGTTTTATGTAAAAAAATATCAATGTGAACATTTCGTCTATATGACATTTTTATCCACGCCTACTTTTTGGGGGCGTTTCTTACTTAAAACCATATATATGGCCTTCCATATGTATGGCCTGTTGAACAATTAAATATTTTAATTTGTGGACGGAATGGGATAGGGTTTTCATGATTCGCACAGCGGATTGTAGTCATTTCATATGATTAATTTTAGGGTTTAAGCGCAAACCCAGACAAAGCTACATTGTAATAGATTACGTTGATTTCATATTATTCAACTAGATGCGTCTGTGAACACAACGCGCCAAAGCGTGATTGTTTTTCAGTCATAAGCCTTTTCTTTTATTTGAGTTATTTGTATAAATGTTCAATTTAATTTCTATCTAGATATAAAGCATCGATTTTATCAACTCTTCAATAAATAATTAATAAGGGACAGTTAAGCGATTGAATTTCGGGAGCAGAAAACGCCTGAAAGTTTGCTTACCTCAATTTTCATAATTCGCCATTGCCGGCATTTCAAACAATGTTCCTCACTTTTATTTGCCGCACATAACATGCTCGATAATATGTCAAACACGCTCATAAACGGCATTAACTTTATACTATCTTCCCGGAACTGTAGACGCAGCAGTTGATTCCGTTAAGAGATTTCGTTCGTTGTTTTCTGCATAAGAAAATGTTTCTTAGTGAATGGACTCATGCCCACCACATTTCCATCTGCCAGCGCAAAGACTTCACAAAGTGGTAAAGTCAATAACACTTTTAATCTTTTAACGCCGCCTACACACGACATATGAACATTGAAGGATTCGAAATGCACTAAGCCTCATCAGGGTTTTCAATTCCAATAACGCCCATCTGCCTGTCAAATCTGAATCCCTTTCAAAATTAAATTCAGCTTCCTGTGTTTCGAACCTGATAAATTTCGGTCACAAACATTTTAACCGTTAACAAACATGTAAGCCACGTTTAAGACCTGCAAGCGTTTCTGTTTATTTTCTTTGACGGCACTTTATTGTGCGCCTATAAAACACACACCTGAGGCATGTTAAATTTTATTTACAATTAATAAATCTATTGCTGAGTCAAGCCCATAATTGGCAAACCCGACATTAGCTGGCAGCTTTTTCCAATTCGAATGTGTAAGCGCTCAAGACAACCCCTTTCGTCTATTCACCTCTTTTATGTGCAACTATAGTAAGTAGGTACACATATACGATGTGTAGACGAAGAATGAGGCAAGCAAAAAAAAAAAAAAACAACAACAACAACACCTATCAGCAAATTTATATATATGAACCAAAAGAAAGCAAAAACAACAAATGGAGAGCTACTTTCACCCAAGGTCATTGTGTTTTTTACTGGACTCTCGACTTAACGTCAGCCATGGCAGTGCGCACAAGAGTATACGTACATTTTCAAGACTGCATAACATACTGTTGCTAAGTTTTCTTCTTCGTCCATCATCGATCGATAACTCCGTATCAATATAGCCCAACCGAGCGCTGGCTGTGTGCAAATATTTTTGTCATTTTGTAATTTTTTTTTGAGCAATTATAGTTGCATTTGAACAAATATTTGCTGAATAGCTGATTAGCGAGCTGAATTGGTGAAAATGTCATCGGCATTCTTCGAAAAGACTGTCACACGAGGTGTCAATGTATCTCGTGTTCGAATCTTAACTGCATTATGGAAATCAGTCGTGTCAAAACAAACGAATACTCATTTCGTCAATCTGACCTTGTTAATGATCATGAAACAAGGTTTTCCAACGGTCACGTTGGCCCCCATCTCGCTCTGGTGTGCTGTTTTGCGATTCAATGAGCTCTCACTCGAACGAACTCGAACTTCCAAGAGTCACTGTCATGGCCCTTTTCGCCTCTTGCGAGGTTGAGATAAAAAAAATGACAAAACAAAAAAAAAGAAGAATAATGCCGCTTACCAGCACACCACGGATACACCTATGGATGGGAAGCGAAACACGTTAGCGGGGTTCGAACTCGATTTCTGTTTTATCCACCAAATGGAGTAAACGACATCTTGCAATGCTGCTGCTGTGCGGCTGCGCTGCTGGATGGTGCTATAGCGCCTAACTGTATGCGGGCTTTGACTGGCCAATACACATGAAGTGAAACCGGCATAAGCTCAACCACTACATAGGTGCTGGGAAACTAGGTCAACGAACAAGGTTGTGTACAATGGCAACGGTGCGGCGCGGCGAGTAGCGGCTGGGCTTGGAGCGGCATATCTATAGCTGGAGCCAACAGCGGCAGCACCTATACCAGAGAAACTCACTTTTCCAGTTGAGGATTTTTTTTGTTGTTTTTTGATTGCTCTCCTCTGCGTCTTGGGTCTTTTCATCTTTTCCTTATCTCACTTTTGGTTTATTTAATTTTTTGTTGTTGTTGTAGATTTTCTTATGCTGTAAATATGTATTCTTTTGTGTAGCACCTCTGTAGGTGAGGTATTTATTAATGGCTTTGATTTATTTGACATGCGATGTCTAAGTCTTGCTATTCTGATCTTGAATTATGCACTCTGACTCGGATTATTGGCGAAATTTTAATGTTAATATGGTTTAGTTTGAGTTAAAAGGGAAAAGGAGGTCAGTTTTAATGGAATTCTTAGCCTGGAGAGGCTTTATGTCAAGTCGAGCAGGTTGCACGGGACCGATGATCGGTGGTGTAGTGCAGAGTGTGTCTGGATGAAATTGATTTGTTGCTACCGATAGCGCTGCCGGAAATGTCGGCAGTAAAGTTGATCTAGTTCTTGTGATTAAAATCAAATCATTGACGATCTGAGTAATTAGCTGGGAGTTTAATGCTTGTAGGCTTTAAAGTGGATTGCCTGACAATTTAGTTGGATTACATTCGTGAGGAACGTTACAATTGGACCATCTAGGCCAAAACTTAGGAAGAGCTATTGTTTTATGCGATTTGGCTTAAATTTTCTAGATTCAAAAGGGAGCGGATCATATTCACGGAGCGCTAAGATGAGATAAGGTTATACAAGGTGGCGCAAAAGTAATCCTCCTATCAGAAAATACTATAAATTTTGCGATTGGCCCCTAATGTCAGTTCTGTTTTGACATTTGTGTAGTAAACACATGCGAAATACACGTTAATAAACAATGTTACGCTACACTGCTCCAGAACGCGGAAAATTGGTGACTATTTATTTGAGCAATAATCGGTCGGTGACTTTGGCACAACGTGAATTTCGTCGCAGATTTCCTAGCCGTCCAACGCCTACTGGTGAAAAACTGCGACGTTTAGCCGCTCGCCTCGAAGAGACTGGCACAACACGAGATGCTGCCAGGCGTGGCAGACCCCGGAGTAGCCGTTCTGCAGAGAATATTGCTGCTGTAGCCGAAGATGTCATGGAAGCGCCGTCGACATCGACCAGACGACGTGCCACGCAAATGGGTATCAGTCGACGGTCTTTACAGTGAATTTTGGTACACGATTTGAAGATGTTTCCGTAAAAAGTCCAGACGGTGCATCAGCTGTTAGCTGCTGACCGCCAATCGCGTCTAACATATGCTCAAGCCATCCTTAATCACCACCAAGAGGAAGATGATTTTTCATCAAAAATAATCATGAGTGATGAGGCCCATTTCCATCTTAGCGGGTACGTAAATAAGCAAAATTTACGCTTCTGGGGCACTGAAAATCCGCGTGTAACCCACGAAGAGCCATTACACCCGCTCAAAGTCACTGTATGGTGTGCTGTTTTCGCTGGAGGAGTCATCGGACCTTTTTTCATCGAAGACGTCGCGGGCCAAACGGTTAATGTGAATGGTGAGCGCTACAGAGCAATGATCAACGAGTTCTTTTTGCCGCAATTTGATGAATTGGGATTGGAAAACATGTGGCTCCAACAGGACGGTGCAACGGCACATACTGCACGTGCCACAACCGATATGCTGAAGGATGCATTTCCCGGGCGCCTAATCTCCCGTTTTGGCGATTTGCACTGGCCAGCAAGATCGCCTGATTTGACCGCTCCAGACTTCTTTTTGTGGGGCTTTTTGGTGGGTTTATGTCAACAAGCTTCAGACTCTTGCAGCTCTTAAAGACAATATCCGTCAAGAATGTGAGTTTTGGCAAAAGTGATGGAAAATGCCATAAAAAGGGCTCAAATGACAATCAACTGTGGCGGCGGCCATTTACATGACATCATATTCTCGACTTGATGTAAAAAATTAAAAGACCAAATAAAAATAATCCACAAGAAGAATCAAAGTTTTTCGTTTTTTTTTTAATTACAGCCAAAAAACATCGGAAGGTTATTTTTGCGCCACCTTGTATTGTAAAAATCGGACATTTTAGTCCCAAAACTCTAGATTATCCATTCAATTGTGTGTGCGAAGTTTAATTTTCGCCACATAGACTAGGGCTTCCGGATTTCGCCGACTCTGAAAAATTTGGAAAACTTCTCATAACAGTTTTATACTCCTGGATATTTGTCAGACTATTGCAAGAGTAGGTACACTCAGAGAAAAAATAGTAACTTCGGTAACTATTGCCATAGTCATTCTATAAAATTCATTTAAATTTAGCGAATGACTATTTGTGACTAACAAAATGTTGAAAATAGTTAGAAATAGTAATGAAATACTAAAAAAATTCAATCAATTATTTAGTGACTGTACAAAATAGATAGTTGCGACTATTTTGTTATTTACTCTATATAAACGACCATTTCTTCAGTTTTTGCAAATTAACAGTCAATTCTGACTATTGTATAATAACTTCCTACTATGAAATAGTCAATTTTAGTGTAATTAATGCATTATGGTACAAACAACAACAAAATACATAGTTGAAAATGACTATGTTGTAGCAGTTTCGCGTGCATACATAGTTGAAAATGACTATGTGGTAGTAGTTTCACGTGACGTACGTCTAGATCTCTTTGCTGAAATCGACCATTTTGTGTTAAGTGTTCGCAGTGATAAGTTCTCAAGACTTAAAAGTAAGACATAAGTGGTAAGCAAATACAATTAAAAAGAACTAAACGCCAAAGTATATGACTTATAATACAAATTAAACAAAACTAAAATGAATAACAATACAAATTATATTTTTTATTTATTTATTTATTTATTTATTTGACCTACCATATTCGTATATATTAACAGATTATTTTGACTTAATAATAAAAATATTTTAATCCTGAAAAATCAGTGAAGAGTACGAATTAGAAGTACTGGACGCGAGTGGAGAAACAGTTTCACTTCAGTATGTGGACTCCGAAGGAAACGAAATTCAATTAGCAAACCAGCCTGAAAATAATCTGCAGACAACATCCACGTGTGATTCATTCTTAGACGAACAGCTGCATTCTGCTTTGCAGAGCTGGAATCTGGAAATATTTACTTTATCAAAACTTTGTTGGTAAGTTTTAGTTGTTTTTTTGTTTATCCTGATTGAATAATCGAAAAGGATGTATATATAGAATGTGTTTCCAAGACATAGAACCACATTTTGCGCCGTATATTTTTTCTATTTAACAAGAAGTAGGTTTAGCTTTATCTGCAAGGCACATCAGATACTTTGTATGAATATTTATTTCTCATAATGTCAATATAGCTGTGATGATTTGATGCAAAAAAAACAAAATTGCAATGTTTTATCTTGTGGCGGTTTGCTTTCAAAACGAGAATTATGGTTTTATGTTATTTTAAAAAAGAAATTGTTGGGGGAGACCGAAAATCGTATGGTTTGTACGTCCGATTGCGTGAAAACTTATTGAATTGGAAAAAGTCAGAGGTAATTCTGTTAACTTAACTTATATACTTTTGTCTTAGATTTAATGCAATATCAAACCCACAGGGTTTCTTAGTGCATTCGATAGCTAGCGCTTCTACAGTGGTGGAAAGCGCCAGTAGTTGGTGCGAAAACAGACGATATTCATCGCCTTAAGTACATGTAGTACGTGAGTGTATTATGCAACGATTGTGTAAGTATCTAATTTGTTTGTGTTGTTGTATTAAATAAGATAAACTTAACAAACCATATCATAGATATTTCAAGAAATCTTAAATTGTAAACATTAGTTACACTTAAATATTTCTAATTTATTTTTGTTTATTAATTGTATTATTTTTATAAATTATTATATAATGTCAATGAAGTCTCAAATAAAATTATATTAAAACAAAAAAATTGTTGAAACTTTGAAGAATTTTGAAAAGGTACAAAACATTCAGGTAAACATTTGCAAGGATACTTTTATGGCAATGTGAAGCTGTAGAAGTTGACTAGTTAGTTAGTTAGTTAAATCGACTATTTTTATTTCTTTCATATTTCATACAATCTTAGTCTCTATGGTTTGGCTTTTGAGCCGTCTACCAGTAGATTTAACTAACTAGAAGTTGACTATATGTTCAGTTAAAAATAAATAATTATAGTCATTTAACAACTACATGACCTAGTAAAATTGAACTATGCACATTGTCTGAAGGCGCGCCAAATGTTACTGCTTAAATAGTTATACTTAACTACTAAAAAGTAAATTTTAAAGAAAATCAATTGACAGTAAAAATAGTCACATTTAACTATTTTTAGAAGTTATATTGACTATTTAACAGTCAATTTAAAAAAAAAACATTCATTAACAATCAAAATTGTCACAAACTACTATTGTTACTAGTAACATTAACTGCTGAATAGTTGATTTTAAGAAAAACATTAACTGACAGTAAAATAGATAAAAATGTTTATGTCAACTAATAATATTCACTATTTAATAGTTGATTTTAAAAAAACATATTTATTGACAATGTAAACAGTCATATTTAACAATTTTTAACTATTAAAAATAGTGTTCCCGATTCTTATTATTAAAATAGTTAAAAAATAATCATAATTGACTATTTTTTTCTCTGAGTGTACATCGAGAAAACTTAGGTGTTTCTACTTTCGAGATCTGAAGTAGTAAACTAACGCACGGTTTTTTCTTTTCATTTTTTAAGCCATTTTGATTGTTGAACCTTAAACTATCTATGTCGGCCATACAATTTTTATGTCAACTATCTTTAACTAACTAAGTCACCACAAAAGTTTCTCATGATGCACCCTACTCCGACGGTCCTAATCACCCATACTGCTAATGAACCGCAGGCGCTCTTCTCCGTCTTGAGCGAAGACGTCTCGGTCGTATAGGAGCTGCCCATCCACATTTCTTCGGAAAACGCTGTAAATTAGCGGATCCGCCGATCTATCATATATCAGTCCTCAATTGTACAGATATAAGAATGCTTCAGGTGGAATGTACCCGCTCAAGCCCGTACTCTCAAAATATTCATTCATGAGATGATTGATCGATTTTTGCTTACCGTGTGACCCCGAATGAATTTTCTGTTTATGTTGACCCCGTTGTATAAGACCCGGTTGGAATAATATTGAGTACTCCGACTGTGTGTATTCTAATGCATTTTTCTATATACTGCATCTAACTTACCCGAATATTTTCCATTTGAGACTTTGCAACTATATCCATTGGAAATTATCGGAAATTAGCCTGATAATGGCCAACACCTTCAACCTGATGCTTTAAAACAGAATAGTTCAGATTTCCAAAGTTAAATGTTTACCTTCATCATTACAATCAGCCCTAACGAGATATCCGTCGGTGCGGAAAATTTTCCGATTTTGTACGATTCGGAGGATTTTTGCTTCGAGGTATTCTTCCAAAAAGCTGTTCGGAATATTTCTTCGAAATATTGTAACGCATCCCGGCGAATTGCCGTTCAGGGTAATTTTTCTTGTAATTTTTGACAGCTGAGTGTCATTCTTTTTCCGATATCCTTCGACACAAATTCTTCGTGGAATTTATTTACGAATTGTAGTGAAGTTAAGCCGTCGCGTCTGTGTAGTATTTTTTTTCGATGACACATGCCTCGATTGAAATTTGAACCTCCGACGAAGTATGTATGCGTTGCGGAAAATTGTCCGCTACGACGGATACCTCGATAGGGCTGATTATCTCTGGATTTTGTCGAAGTCCAGCTGGAGAAGAAGACGAATGGTCTCGACCGTGGGAGCTGCTGACTTCTGATTAGTGGAGTAATGCTGAGTTTTGATAAAGCTTTGCCGATATGTTATCACGATGAACAATTTCTTGTTGAAGCTAAGTAATCGGGCTTTTTAAGATCGATAGTGTCAATGCCTTCATGAGCTAGTATGACATATATATTCTGACAACTTGCCACATAGGATACTCATTGCTTCGTCTAAATAAAGTCCCTGTACACCAAAGAAATTGTAGCGGAATTATTTTTAGAATAGGACATCTCGCGATGAAATGAAAAATATATTCACACTCCTTGAGGTTGCACAGGTAGTTTGAGGAAGTGTGGTGTGAAATTTAGATGAAGCAGTTCGCCTCTTATTTTAAAAAATAGTGCTAATCTTATCAGTAGAATTGCTGATCAAAAAATATGTCATAGTCTTTAAATGATGATCCAATCGTAGTCTGTACTGCGATGACTGAGCTTCGTTTACCAATGCTCGTTAATTCGTCGACCTGTTTTCTACACTAAGGCGTTCACATATTTATAAGACTCCACTGTTCATTTAGCGTAACTGAAAGGTTATAATCGCATTCCATTCTTAGAACTTGCCACTCTTGAACACATTTGACTTTGATTTAGCATTTACTTTTCTGGGTAGGAGCTCCTGATTCATTGACATGACTTTAACTTTATAATCGATATGCAATTTATGTGTATCCGGAAAGAGTGGTGCTACTCCCGATTCCAATTATATCAGCAGCTACTCGAAAATCTAAAAATTCTCCTGATAAAAAAAAATGTTCTGCGACTTAAAATGTGCAGTATCCCCAAACTTGCGATGCGTATAGAACGATCGATGTTGTTGTAGCCCAGAATATTTTCTGTTTTGATATGTGCGAGATATTTTTTTATTATTAACACACTTTCCCTAAACATCACAAAAATTATCCTTTTAGCTTCTGCAAGTCTAATCTTAAGGTGATTGTTCATGTTCAAGTTATGAGTAATCACAACTCAACCATACTTATACTGTTTGACCATTTCGATGTACTTACTTACTTAAGTGGCGTTACATTCCGGGATGAACCTGGACCTCAACCAACATGCCTCTCCAATTAGCCCGGTCCTTAGCTAACTGCCTCCAGTTGCGCACTCCAAGTTGGTTGAGGTCGGTTTCTACTTGTGCGCGCCACTTTAGGCGAGGTCTTCCTCTACTGCGTCCCCCGCGACGTCTGGCTGGGAATCGAAGACTCTGCGAGCCGGAGTATTGGTGTCCATTCGTTCTACATGTCCTAGCCATCTTAAACGTCCAATGCGGAGTTTTTAGACTAGGGGTATGTCGCTGTACAGCTCGTATAGTTCGTGGTTGAATCTTCGTCTCCATAGCCCGTCAACGCAAACGGGACCGACGATTTTTCGAAGAATTTTTCTCTCGAATCGACCAAGGATTTCTTCATCCGCTTTTGATACGGTCCATGCTTCAGCGCCGTAGAGCAGGACTGGGATGATCAGGGTCTTATATAGGATCTCCTTTGTATTTCGAGTGAGGGCTTTACTACTAAATTGCCTTCTTAGCCCGAAGAAACAGCGATTGGCAAGAGTAATTCTTCGTTTGATTTCTGGCGAGATGTTGTTGTCAGAGTTAATAGCGGAGCCGAGGTAGACAAAGTCCCGTACTACCTCAAAGTTATATCTGTCAATGGTGACGTTCTGTCCAATTTGTCGATGCTGTGTGTCCTTTCGTGATGACAGCATATACTTAGTCTTACCCTCATTTACTGCTAAACCCATTTTTGCAGCTTCCTTCTCTATACTAGCAAAGGTGGCTATGACATTACGTTGAGTCCTACCAATGATGTCAATATCGTCGGCGTATGCTAGTAGTTGCACCGATTTTTGGAAAATTGTGCCTCTGGTGTTGGATTTGGAGTTTTACAATCCTCTCAAGAATCAGATTAAAGAAGTAACATGACAGCGCATCGCCTTGCCTAAATCCTTTTTTGGTATCGAATGTGTCGGTGAGGTCTTTTCCGACCCTTATGGTGCAGCGAGAATTCTCCATCGTCATCCTACACAAACGGACGAGTTTGGGCGGTATACCAAAACTAGACATGGCTCTGTACAGTTCGTCTCTATAAATGCTGTCATATGCGGCTTTGAAATCGATGAATAGGTGGTGGGTATCGATTTGGAATTCTTGGGTTTTTTCCAGGATCTGCCGAAGTGTGAAAATTTGATCGATTGTGGACTTTCCTGGCATAAAACCACACTGATAAGGGCCGATCAGGTTGTTGGTAAACGGTTTCAGGCATTCATATATTACGGCAGAAAGAATCTTGTAGGCGGTGTTGAGCAGACATATGCCTCTGTAGTTGGCGCAGTTCAGAGGGTCTCCTTTTTTGTGGATCGGGCAAACCATGCTGAGGTTCCATTCTTCAGGCATGCTTTCATCCGACCAGATTTGGCTTATGAGTTGATGGATGTTGCTTACCAAGTCATCTCCGCCAGCTTTATAAAGCTCAGCGGGAAGGCCGTCATTTCCGGCTGCCTTATTAAGCTTGAGTTTAGATATTGCTATCCTCACTTCACTTAGGTCGGGTGGTTGGCAGTTTTCGCTGTCGTTGCCAATATTGAATGGATCGTTCTGCCTGACAGCGGAATGTTGTTCGTCATCGCCGTTTAACAGTCTGCAGAAGTGGTTCTTCCATATCCTCAGCATCAACTGTGTCTCAACTACGATATTTCCTTGTTCATCTCGACAGGCTTCTGTTCGAGCCTTGTATCCTTGGCTTTGACGTTTTACACTTTGGTAAAACTTGCGAACATCGTTCCTGGAGTGGCACCTCTCTATATCCTCGATCGCGCGCTTTTCTTGGTCTTTTTCCTTCTTTCTGAAAAGCCGATGTTCTTCCCTTCTTCTTTGCCTATAGAGCTCAATGGCAGCTCTAGTCTTTACCTGCAACTTGGCCTTGTAGGCCTCGTTCTTGGCTGCGAGCACCTGTCGGCATTCCTCATCAAACCAGGGGTTTCTTGCTGGTGGCCGAGAGAAACCTAGCACATCAGTTGCGGCTTATCTAATGGCTTGTTGGATCCGCTGCCACCTGAGAGTTGGCTCGTTGCCATTGTTCTTCGACATTAGATGCTGGTGGTGTGTTGTGAGTCGAGAGGTTAAGGGATACGCGTTGAGCGAAGGTCTTGGCGGTCTTTGGCGATTGCAGTCTGTCGACATTAAATATTTTCACAGTATTTCTGTATTTTTGTGGCGTGGATGATATCCGCATCCTTACCTTGGCTACAACAAGGTAGTTCCCTCGGAATGTTCGGACATCCAAAATACTGGATGCGTGCCTCTTGTCTATCGCAATGTGATCAATTTGTTTGACTGTTCGTTGATCTGGACACCGCCATGTCCCCTTATGGATATCGAGGTGAGGAAACCGTGTGCTGGCTATAGTGGCATTTCGTTCCGTAGCGAAGTCAATTAGTCTAAGTCCGTTACCAGACGTGTTGTCGTGTAGGCTATATTTTCCGACAGTATTGCTAAAGAAGTCTTCTCTTCCTACCTTTGCGTTAAAATCTCCCAGTACGATTTTAACATCGTACTTTGGTAGTCGCTCATTGGTTTTCTCAAGGAGGTCGTAGAAGCAATCCTTAGTTTCATCTTTTTCCACCGTCGGAGCATGAGCGCATAGAAGGCTTACGTTGGTGAATTTGGCCTTGATGCGGATTGTTACAATGCGTTCGCTAATGGCTTGAAAACATAAGATCCTAAGTCTGGCATTTGTAACAAATCCGCATCCGAATAGTCGCTGTTTCTGCTCACTATAACACGGTCCATTGTAGATGTCACAGTTTTTCATACTCTTTTTGCCCGGACCATACCATCGTAAAGTGAGGCTAAAGTGAGAACGCTTGTGTTCTCATGTAATCGCATCACTATCCTTAAACATCGGCCACCAACCATTTCGATGTGCTCCCTATAAAAATGTCCATTTTTCGTTTTGAGCATATCTTACCTCGCCATCTCTGAATATCATCATCTTTGCCTTTTCTAAACTAACTGTAAGGTTCCACAATTAAATCACTAATAATGCTATTCTGGCAGACTGGACCCTTATTCCGTAAAGTTATCGTTATCGTGCCATGATAACCGACTATTTGATGCCTGAAATTGAAGCTCGTGATCTCGGCGACATTTGGTTTCAGCAAGACGGCGCCACTTCCCACACATCGCATCAATCAATGGACTTATTGAGAGAACATTTCGGTGAGCACATAATTTCACGTTTTGGGCCGGTCGATTGGCCACCAAGATCGTGTGATATCACACCGTTAGACTTTTTCCTGTGGGGATATGTAAAGTCAAAAGCTTATGCCGACAAACCCGCTTCGATTCAGGCCTTGGAGGAAAACATCACGCGTGTCATTCGCCAGTTACCAGTCGAAATGCTCGAACGAGTGATCGAAAATTGGACTCAACGGATGGACTATCTGCGACGTAGCAAAGGCCAATATTTGATAGACATAATCTTCAAAAAATAAATGCCAAAGAATGTTCTTTCAAATGATAATAAACATTCTCCATTAAATTTGAATTTTCTGTGTTTTTTTCTTTAAAAAAATAGTGAACCTCGAAATGGATCACCCATTACAAAAATACAGTTTATATGACATCTAGTGAATAGTAGGAGAACTACTTACTACGGTTTGAGAACTAATCACTACAGTTTATGAGTACCTGAAATAAACGATTGACGATACCAAAGAAGGTACGTGAAGAAAATTGATGACAATCTCGATCACGACCACCGTTGAAGTGATAATCGTTTTCAAAGTTACGGAAAGAGCCCCCTGATTATTCTCAATTAGAGTCCTCGTTTAGACGCCTATTGGGCTGCGCTTCTAATTTCCTTACAGCGGCTGTTTTTCTAGTGTTTACAGCTTGATTGTTCTTTTGTTTTTTTGCCTTCTTGGTATTAGTTCCAAGTGACACTGACATTTCGGTTTGACCATTGTTTCAATTCATTGAATTAATTGCTGGATTTAAAAAAACGTGTTGGGATTTCTCCGAATAATTGTTTTAAATATTTTGAACAATTTTCGCGACTACATTTCAGTACGATTCGTCCCACGTAAATACATTGTTAGCTATACGCACCGCCTACTCAAACCAACGCGAAACTTAGGTGCGGGAGCGAAATTCCCGCGGACAATAAGTACATGTCGGCCGTCGGGATATGGCATCATGCAAATAGCTGTGTACTAAGAGAGGCGATAGCGGGATTGTAGCGTTATTTCGCTAGTTCGCTGAATGCACTATATTTTCGCAGTCTCGCGTGTGTTATTGTGCTTTGAAGATGGTGTCAGTGGAAAAGCTCTTGGAAATTATAAAAAATATCCAATTTTGCATACCCTCCCGCTTCGTGTTTGGTGTGAATGGATAGTAGTTCGCGCTCCCGCATCTTTCCCATGCGATATTCGCTATCGCTACCGCTCTCGCGTTTCGCATTGGTTTGAGCAGGCCTTTTAATCGTCCCTTAGGATTATCTTCTTGTTTATTATCGGATTTTGTCTCGAAGAAATTTCGTTAGAGGGAGCAACATAGCCCTTCGCTGATGAATAGTAATTGAAATTAGGAGTGTCTCCGAGTTATGCCAGCTGTAAAATTCCAAAAGACCACAACACAGAAGACATACACTTAACCAAATTAATTTATAAAGAAAAATTGATTGGCAATTTAGAGTTTTATTCACTAGGAAAGTTGTTGACTTATTTTTTCAGAGGCTGATGTATTCATCCGTACTGATCCTAGTTGAGAACACGAGAACAAGAATTACAAATTAAGTGAGTGAGTTTGGGTGGGTTTTTTTTTTCAATTCTAAACTAATTCTCTATATTGCGTATGGGATTGGGATACTCAGAATGAATTTAGAATAAATTATTCTTGCTTGAAAAGCTAACACCTTAAATGGTTCTTGTATATGATATTCTCTGTGTGTTGGAATTATTTTGGCTTGAAAAGTTTATACAAGAACCATTTAGTTCTTGTATGTAATAATCTATGTTGGTTTAGAATTTTTCTTGCTTGAAGAGAATGGTTATTGTATGTGATAGGTAAAGTGTGGTGAGTTTAAAATCTAGTGACAATGTGATGCTATAATATGATGACATTGCTACGGTTGGTTGTTATAATTTTAAAAATTGGTTAGGACGTCTACCGTGAACTGTAAATCGAATTCTTAATTAACGCTTCGACCGATTTTGATGGTCGACCACTTAGTATAAACGTAAACAGGTCTAGCTAACGTAAAAAATAGAAAATTATAACAAGACTACATGCAATGAGAAAAACGCGTCATTTTGTCAATCTGAGCTATCCAAAATCATACATCTTTCCGTATATGTTCCATATTACTGACTACAATGTGTTTACAGCTTCAAATCAAAATTTTTGTATATATCCGTAATACGCTTAGTAAAACTGCATCCAAAACTATGTTGAAAAAGGCGTTTTAAAAAAATTGATTTTTCGGTTTAAATTTTAAATTTTGAAAATTGTTTCGAACGTCTACCGCGACTTGCAAATCAAACTCCCAGCTATTGCTTCAACCGATTTTGACGGTCTACCAATGAAAGGTAAAGAGGTCTAGTTAACGCTAAAAATAGAAAATTATAATAAAAGTGCATGCAATGAGAAAAACGCGTCATTTTGTTAATCTGTGCAATTCGAAATCATACATCAGGCGAATTGGCAAAAGGAGAAGAGAAAGCGGATTTATTTGCCGAGCATCTAGAAGAAACGTTCAAGCCGTTCGATGGAAGACCCCTGAATGGAGAACTGAATGATAATATGGCACCCGACAACTATAAAGTTAAAGCCGTATCCATGCCCGAGCTTCGAATGACAATAAGAAAGTTAAAAAATAACAAAGCTCCAGGATATGATTTAATCACCGGCGAAATCCTGAAGGAGCTACTCGGACCAATCCTATTCTTGCTCTACACAAGAGATATACCACAAGAAGAAGGGACCATCGTAGCAACATTCGCAGACGATACAGCTATTCTCGTAATGGATGAGTCCGTGGAATCATCAACGGGAAAACTCCAACGGGCTCTGAACAAAGTATGTGAGTGGACAAAGACCTGGCGAATTGCCTGAGCGAGACCAAGTCAACGCATGTCAACTTTACGTACAAAAAGATAAACAACTTACCTGTTTTCATTAACTCGGGACAAATACCATACGCAAATGAGGCAAAATATCTAGAAATGACCCTAGCCGCAAAACTTAAGTGGAAGCCACACGTTAAAAAAAAGCGGGACGAGCTCGCAATCAGACTCCGAGAAATGTATTGGCTGCTCGGAAGATACTCGAAGCTAAGCATATACAACAAACTGCTTCTGTATAAGCAAGTGCTAAAACCTTGTTGGACATACGGTATACAGCTTTGGGGTTGTACCAAACCAAGCAATATTTCTATACTGCAAACATTCCAAAACAAAACCCTAAGAGCAATAGTGAATGCTCCATGGTATATAAGGAATAGCGATTTTCATAGAGATCTAGGAATTGCTACCGTGAGTAACGAAGCAACAAACTTTGCTCGTACACTTCGTACTCGTATTTATGTTCATTGCAATAATGAAATAATTCGTACTCTGGACGTGACAAACATTGAGCGCCGACTACAAAGAACAAGACCGTTCGACCTAGCGCCATAAGGGAAAACCACATGTAATGACGGTATTAGTAGGTGCGTTCACTGGAATGCTACCTACCAAACGCGAATAACACTTCAGAAGCGTAAACTACTTGTTAAGGATACTTAGTCGTAGTCATCACAAAAAAAAATGAAAAAATGAGAGGATTGAAATTGTCAGAACAGAAAATATATGAGTCGGGCATAACTAATGGTACGGACCACTGGTATCCTATGAGGATTACTCACCTCCGGGCGCAAAAAAAATATAAATACATCTTGCCGTATTTGCTCCACAAAACTGACTAAAATGTGTTTACAACCCCAAAACAAAATGTTTGTATATATCCTTAATACACTTAGTAAAACTGCATCCAAAACTATGTTGAAAAAGGCGTTTTAAAAAGAAGTTGATTTTTCGGGTGAAATATTTTGAATTTTGAAAATTGGTTCGGACGTCTAACGTGACATACGAATCGAATTCCCAGCTAATGCTTCGACCGATTTTGATGGTCGACCACTTAGTATAAAAGTAAGGAGGTCGAGTTAACGTAAAAAATAGAAAATTATAACAAAACTACATGCAATGAGAAAAACGCGTCATTTTGTTAATCTGAGCTATCCAAAATCATACATCTTTCCGTATTTGTTCCATATAACTGACTAAAATGTGCTTACAGCTCCAAAACAAAATTTTTGTATATATCCGTAATACTTACTTACTTACTTTAGTGGCGCTACAGTCCGGGATGAACCTGGCCCTCAACCAACATGCCTCTCCAATTAGCCCGGTCCTTAGCTAACTGCCTCCAGTTGCGCACTCCAAGTTGGTTGAGGTCGGTTTCTACTTGTGCGCGCCACTTAAGGCGAGGTCTTCCTCTACTGCGTCCGACGTCTGGCTGGGAATCGAAGACTCTGCGAGCCGGAGTATTGGTGTCCATTCTACATGTCCTAGCCATCTTAAACGTCCAATGCGGAGGTTTTTGACTAGGGGTATGTCGCTGTACAGCTCGTATAGTTCGTGGTTGAATCTTCGTCTCCATAGAAAGTCAACGCAAACGGGACCGAAGATTTTTCGAAGAATTTTTCTCTCGAATCGATCAAGGATTTCTTCATCCGCTTTTGATACGGTCCATGCTTCAGCGCCGTAGAGCAGGACTGGGATTATCAGGGTCTTATATAGGATCTCCTTAGTATTTCGAGTGAGGGCTTTACTACTAAATTGCCTTCTTAGCCCGAAGAAACAGCGATTGGCAAGAGTAATTCTTCGTTTGATTTCTGACGAAATGTTGTTGTCAGAGTTAATAGCGGAGCCGAGGTAGACAAAGTCCCGTACTACCTCAAAGTTATATCTGTCAATGGCGACGTTCTGTCCAATTCGTCGATGTTGTGTGTCCTTTCGTGTTGACAGCACATACTTAGTCTTACCCTCATTTACTGCTAAACCCTTTTTTGCCGCTTCCTTCTCTATACTAATTGCAAAATCCTCTCAAGAATCAAATTGAAGAAGTCACATGACAGCACATCGCCTTGCCTAAATCCTTTTTTGGTATCGAATGTGTCGGTGAGGTCGTTTCCGACCCTGATGGTGCGAGAGAATTCTCCATCGTCATCCTACACAAACGGACGGTAGGCGGTATTCCAAAACTAGACATGGCTCTGTATAGTTCGTCTCTATAAATGATGTCGTATGTGGCTTTGAAATCGATAAAAGGTGGTGGGTATCGATTTTCCGGGATCTGCCGAAGTGTGAAAATTTGATCGATTGTGGACAGGTTGTTGGTAAACGGTTTCTAGCGTTCACATATTACGGCAGATAGGATCTTGTAAGCGATGTTGAGTAGACTTATGCCTCTGTAGTTGGCGCAGTTCAGAGGGTCTCCTTTTTTGTGGATCGGGCAAACGATGCTGAGGTTCCATACTTCAGGCATGCTTTCAACCGACCAGATTTGGCTGATGAGTTGGTGGATGTTGCTTACCAAGTCATCTCCGCCAGCTTTATAAAGCTCAGCGGGAAGGCCGTCATTTCCGGCGGCCTAATTAAGCTTGAGTTTAGATATAGCTATCCTCACTTCACTTAGGTCGCGTGGTTGGCAGTTTTCGCTGTCGTTGCCAATATTGAATGGATCGTTCTGCCTGACAGCGGAATGTTGTTCGTCATCGCCAGGGATGGGATTTTGTTGACCTAAAAATTTGAAAAAAGGCAAAATAATACATCCAAAAAGGCAAAAAAAAGGCATTTATTTAAACTAAAGATAAAAAAACTAAAAATTTAATGAAAAACCAACAGAAAATAAGAGATAATTATCAAATTAAATATTTATTAAAAACTTAATTGTAGTAGCATTGAATCACCATGAGTTTTTTAAAATTTTCAGGCAATAATCGCCTGCGATTGTCTCTTAACAGCGCCTTAAAGGAGCTGAAAGATCTCTCTACATCAGCAGAAACGAGTGGAGTCCATTTCAAAAAATCGACATCGCCAACTTCAATATGTACAGGTAGCTCACAGTCCGTGTCGCCTTTTATTATGCAATTTACTTGCTTTACGGTCTCAAGTCTTTTATTGGCAGAAAAAACGGATTTGAACTTTTCTAACACATCTTTTGCGATTGCACCTTTTGTTCTTTCTAACTCGCCTTTGATTTTGTCTAAAATCTCCAAAACTTCTCCGATCGTGTTTCCTTAATGTAATGTTAAAAAAAACATAAATTTAAAGATAAAGATTTTTTTGTTTTGTTTTTTTTTCTTTCGTCACGCGTGCATAGATATGTTTCACCAAAGAGTATAGAGTGCGCATACATAGAGTGTGCATCTCATACAACAGAAAATGGTACCATGAGGGGTGCTAATCCTTACACACACGAGCAAAGCCGACGCATAACGATTGACGAAAATTCCCACTTCGCACTTCGTCGTTCGTTATGCGACGTCTATGCTCGTGTATGTATGGATTAAAAATGTAAACATTGGGGTGTCAATCGCGTAGTATGAGATGCACACTCTATGTTGTTCTATACTCTTTGGTTTCACACAACTCTTTTCCGATCTACCCCCCGACGCGTCGCCAATAGAAAGCAGATAATGAGATTATAAATTCGTATTGATTCATTGTTGTGATAAGTCAATACATACAAAAAATGTAGATTCTTTTACTTTTTTTGTATTTTTGACTCTCAGAAGAGGAAAAAATTTAAAAAGAAGGGAAAAACGTAAGAAAAGGCAAAAAAGAGGCAATAACAGAAGAAAAGGCAAAAAAAGGCAATAACGGAAGAAAAGGCAAAAAAAAGGCAAAATAAAATACGTATATTTGGAATCAGGGGAACGTGAAACATGTTTGTGCAAAGTCCATATCGTCATATGAATGCGCAAAAAAAAAGGCAAAGTGAGCAAAATCCCATCCCTGTTCATCGCCGTTTAACAGTCTGCAGAAGTGGTTCTTCCATATCCTCAGCATCGACTGTGTCTCAACTACGATATTTCCTTGTTCATCTCGACAGGATTCTGTTCGAACCTGGTAGCCTTGGCTTTGACGTTTTACACTTTGGTAAAACTTGCGAACATCGTTCCTGGAGTGGCATCTCTCTATATCCTCGATCGCGCGCTTTTCTTGCACTTTTTTCTTCTTTCTGAAAAGCTGATGTTCTTCCCTTCTTCTTTGCCTATCCGTAATACACTTAGTAAAACTGCATTCAATACTATGTTGAAAAATTCGTTTTAAAAATACATTTATTTTTCGGGTGAAATTTTGAATTTTGAAAATTGGTTTGGACGTGTACTGTGACTTGAGAATCGAATTCCCAGCTAATGCTTCGACCGATTTTGATGTTCGACCACTAAGTATAAAGGTAAAGAGGTCAAGATAACGTAAAAAATAGAAAATTATAACAAAACAACATGCAATGAGAAAAACCCGTCATTTTGTTAATCTGAGCAATTCGAAATCATACATCTTTCCGTTTTTGTTCCATAAAACTGACTTAAATGTATTTACAACCCCACAACAATATCTTTGTATATATCTGTGATACACCAAATAATATTGCATCCAAAACAATGTTGAAAAAAGCGTTTTAAAAATATTTTTTCGGGTTAAATTTTAAATTTTGAAACTACCGTGACTTGCGAATCTAATTTCCAGCGAATGCGTCGAGCGATTTGGATGGTCAACCACTTTTTAAAAGCTAAAAAAACATATGAGAAGGCTACAATCCGCTGTGCGGATCGTTTAATACCCTATCCCATCCCATCCTTAAAATTAATATCCCCAAAATGTGGTCTTTATGGGCATAAAGTATTGAAAATGGCATTGTCACAACATATTGTTCAGAAGGTTTATATAATTCTTTTATGGTTCGACGAAGAACAACGTTTTTCTATTGCATATGCCTTGGGGCAGGGCATACAAATGTTTTTTTTGCAAGAAAACGCCCCAAAAAGTGGGCGTGGGTTAAAATGGTCTATGGACGAAATGTTCATATTAATACTACCAATGATTTTGCATCAAAATTTTTTTCGAAAATTTTCAAATTTGGCCAAAAAAAAAAAAAAAACGCCCCCCAAAAGTGGGCGTGGCAAAAAACTTTGTATTGACGAAACATAGATATTACGATTCTCTAAATATGCTGCTCAGACACTTTTTTTAAAATTCCTTACGGTTTGGCCAAAAAATACGTTTTCCTAAAAAGGGAGCGTGGCAGTGGGCGGATTTCAAAAATTTGTACACTTGTTCTGGTGGCACGGACGAGAATCCTATATACCAAATTTCATTATCCTAGCTCAAAATTTAAGGCCCAAAAATCGCTGACGAACAGACAGACGGACGGAAGAACGGACGGACAGACAGACATGGCTAATTCGACTCAGCTAGCGATTCTGAGTCGATCCATATACTTTGAGGTATATGTAGCTAAATTATTTCTCTATGTTGCAAACTAAGTATCAAAACTAATATACCCCCCTATGGGATAGGGTATAAAAAGAGAAAATTCTACGATATCAATATGTATTTAATGAGCGTTTTCAGCTGAGTGTATGTATTGTGATAGCAATAAATAATGGTATTTCTCAAAGTTCGAACCCAGGCTTTGTTAAAAGTGAGCAAGATCGACATAGCGCTTATCCAACAGGCTACCAGTTGTTTTTAATCGTCGTTGCCTGGAAGTCTATGGCGATTGGGGACGATCCATATACGTTTTTATAGTATGTGGTCCTATGGTATATAAGGATTCGTCTCCATGCATGGCCGATTTCCAGGAACACGAAATCGATTAATTTTATTTGGGAAATTATATTTTGGTCAAACCTAAAAATTCGAATTTGAATTTTAAGTGCAAAATGTTAATTTTCCAAATAAAATAACGATGTTAAAGGTAACGCTAAAGTGCTTGGACGACCTTCAAGTAATCAATCTGAATTGGTATATGACGTCAGGAGCACATAAAAGGCCCCACAGTTATTTAAATCGCTCTCTTGCGTTAGTGACTTTTGGTGCGTACACCTGCGGTAGAGTTCATGGCTTATTCGTGGCGATTTTTTTTAGTCGAGTAATATCAAGTATTTAGTTTTATCCTTGAATAAATTAAAAGTAAACTAGAAAAAAAAACATTAAAAGTTATTAATATAAATAAAATTTAAAAACGAAAACAGTAAAAAATTAGAAAAATTGCACCAATACTACTACCAAGTGCCTCCAAAATTGACTGAACGGGCAAAAAAATACCCTAAGTACGATCATCCGAAAACGGCCTCCAAAACCATTCACGTCCAGCTAAATTCCAAAATCCAGCTACAAAAACTACTCTTGTACGATCGACGAAACTAACACCTGCACGATCACCCCCAAATGCATCCACAACAAACACAATTGCCATCGGCCTACGTAAGCCTCAAAACAAACGATTAAGATTTTTTTTAATAAATATCTAAACAACATATTAAGACAATCTTAATATCTATATTTCTTCTTCATACGTTATTATGCCACGCCCACTCTTTGGGGGCTTTTGCTTACAAAAACCATTATTTGTACCCCATAGCATATGCAGGAGAGAAGCGTTGTGTTTTGTCGAACACCTAAACTGTTTGAGCAATTTATTGTGACAAAGCCACGCTAACTTTTTGGGGATGTTAAATTTGAGCAAGGAATGGGATAGGGTATTCAACGATTCGCACAGCGGATTGTAGCCTTCTCATATGCTTTTTTTTCTTCTTTCAAGTGGGATATTATTTTGTTTTAAGTTTTGGATTTATGTCATTTTGCATAAAAATGGATGACAACTTAAGAACAAAAATTATTTCGAAAGCGAAATTGCGATCGGTAAGTGATTTTTTAACATTCTTTTACAAAGAGAAAGATATTGTTTTCGTGAAAATTTTTGGACCTCGAGATTTTGATTGATTCTAACATAACGATGATAGCGGAGCCTAAAAAAGTGATTTTTGGAATTCCGTCCGTCGGTCCGTCTGTCCGTAATGGTCTCCCCAGCCTAAACGGCTTGACCGATTTTCTTCAAACTTCGTATCCAAGCTTGTTTTGGTCATAATTCTAGGCCATTTTTTTTGTTTGCTTTTAGCCATGTTAATAACGGTACCTGCCATATAAAAATTACACATAACCTAAATTTTCTCGAAAACGGCTCTAACGATTTTGATTAAATTTTATATATACATACTATAAGCATATTAGTTCCAACAAAACTGCATACCCAGTTTTTTCGAGAAAATCCATATAACGGTTTTTGTCATTCAGGCCATATAAAGAAAATTGTTAATTTCTCGCAAACTACTATGCCGAATTGAATGAAATTTAATATATATACTACTATTATAGTTTTAAACAATTACACATAATTAGTTTTAGCCCAACTATCACTTAACGGAATTTTCAGTTTTGGCCAATAACGAAAAATAATTATTTTTCACATAGACACCGATTCCTTCAAATTTCGGAGTAAACGTTCGTATAATCAAATTTCGACATTTTATATAATTTTTAGCATTAATAATCAAAATGCGCACTATTTGATCTAACGCCCAACTCGCTGTGAAAGAGAAAGTTGCGTACGACCCAGTCGTGCACCCACCACTCGTTTTATCTTAATTTGACGAACTTTCCCTCCCATGGTAGCCATTTGGCTACCGCGTACATTTTTAAGAGTAACTATTACAAAACGAGCAAAATTAAAAGAATTCTTGTTTCTTTAATCTGGCAAGATCATTTTCTCTCAATTTATTGCAAATAATTGTATATGTTTTATCTGGTAACGATGTCTTTGACATTTGGCTAGTGGACGTCAACCTCTAGTGTTCTGTTGTCGCAACGTGACTTTCGGTCGTGGATTTAACCAGGCAAATATTAGTGCTGATAACGGAAAAAAAAATGTTTTTGTGCAAATAGAATTGTTATAAGATGAATATTGTAAAATGTATGACGGAATCTGATAACACGCTGCAGAAATCCGCGATTAACCAGTGGTTGCCGTTTGGCTACATTGGGGTGTTGTCAAGCATTTGTATCGACAAAAAATAACCGTTTTGCTGTCATATATTTAGAGTAAATGTACAACAATAATAATACATGAAACACTAAGTAATCCGAAAAATGCTTTGCGTTTTCTTATATTAACTTTTTCTTGACTAGGATCTATTTTAGCCATTGACACCAACATAAAAGATTCCGTTTTCCGTCAAGGTTGAAAAGAAAATAGGTATGTAAACAGTGTTATTTTGTTTAGTTTGAAGTACTATAAAATGATGTACCTACCTATACTTATTCTCATTGAATAGAGATCAGCATGTCAACTAAACGAAGTTTGCGAGACTTGGAGATAGAAATTTGTAAAATTTTAGAAGGTGATTGTTCGGAAGAAGAGGAGGAAATTGAGGAAATGGAGGACGGAACTGAAATGCTAGTTGAATATATAGAAAAACATTGCGAGAACATTCCAGTTGAGGATATTCAGTTTCTTGAAGAAATTGGTAGGTCTTGTATTTTGTTGCATATAAATTGTTTAGTTATTGCTCTTATATCTTATAAAGATGAGAGTGCCATCGAAATAGTTGACATGACGGCAAATCCAGAACCAAATTCATCAAAACCTACTTGCAGCAAAGATATAAATAAGGAACTAAAATGGCGAAAAGTAGAAATTGATAAAGTTTCAAGCCAATGCAATTTAAGTTTTTCTTCTCCTCCCGATCCAGAGTTAACTCCTTTCCAATATTTTAAGCTTTTTGTTGACGACCCTATTATAGAACACATTGTTTTCCAAAGTAATCTATACTCCGCTCAAAATGATATTGACAATCCACTCAACACTAATTATAGCGAAATTTGCAAGTTCCTTGGGATGAATTTATTGGCCAGTATTGTTCATTTGCCCCAATATCCAATGTATTGGGCAAATTCTACAAGATTTGCACCAATAGCTGACATAATGCCACGAAATAGATTTGATTTTTTAAAGAAAAACCTGCACTTGAATGATAATTCTAAAATGAAAGACCGCACAGATGTGCAATACGACAAACTTTTTAAAATTCGTCCTTTTCTGGATAAAATTAGAGCAAACTTCCTAACAGTCGAACCTGAAGAAATGAATTCTATCGATGAAGTGTTGATTGCGACCAAGTGCAGAAATAGCATTAAACAATATATACGCAATAAACCACACAAATGGGGAATCAAAATGTTTGCCAGAGCTGGATCAAGCGGCTTTTTGTACGATTTTGAGATCTATACAGGCAAGTCAACCGAACTTGTGAAAACTAAATTAGGAATAAGTGGAGATGTGGTGTTTAGACTGTGTCAAAGTTTGCCAAAGCACGAAAATTTTAAAGTATTCACAGAGAATTGGTTTACGTCTTATCATTTGCTTTGTGAACTAAAAACCATTGGCATTTTGGCAACGGGAACCGTTCGTCAAAATCGTCTACCAAAATGTGAATTTTTGACAGAAGATGATCATATGATTTCAGATTGGAAAAGAACAACAATATCTTTGCTCTTAAATGGTATGATAATAAACAGGTATGTGTAGCGTCATCGATTTATGGTGCACTTCCTGTTGAATACGTACATCGTTGACCACTAAAGGAAAAAAAGTTTATTGACGTTCCAAGGCCAATGTTAATTTCGGAGTATGATAAGTACACTGCGACTCATAAGATTAGAAGCAGGTATTTTTGAGAAGTAAAATCGATGTTTTTACAGTTACACGATGGATTAGAAAAAAACGACTATGGCAAATGAGAGACCATTTTGTTAGCAACAAAATATGAAATGAGTGTATAAGAGAGATTTAGCTAACGGAACTTTGATGACAAATTGTAAGTTGAGTAAAAAAAAACGCGGAAATAAATCGGGTCATTAGATTAGAAGCACATCAAATAAAGGAAAATAAAATGCAGTTATTTATATTCTGGTATTCATATTAGCTTTTATTAAATATTTAATAATGTGTTCTGCCACCAGCCTTTAAAATAACTTCAAAAAATTAAAATCTTTTAAGGATTTATACAGCGATTCCAAGTGGTCCAGCTAAATCTCACTCCAGATCAATTTGACAGCATGAATAAGCGTTTCCTTGTCATCGTATTGCTTCCCTCCCTCATTTACCTTACGTGTAAGCCAGCCCCAAACATTTTCGATTATGTTAAGGTCCGGGGAATACGGTGGCCAAGGCAGCAAGTGGACGTTTTGGCTCGCAATGAAGGATTTTACCACTCGGGCTGTGTGTATGGGGGCGTTGTCCTGCTGAAAAATTCATGAAATTGGTCCAAAAAGCTCGTCAATTTTGGGGAATACTGATTCCAGCAAGGCTTTATAGTTGTTTCCAGTCATTTTGGTACCTTGGACTACCAAGTCTATAGCTCCATAAAATGAAATTGAACCCCAGACCATAACGCCTCCTTCTCTGCTATGGTGACGGTTCAAAAACCGGTCCTCTTTCCTCAGATCATGGAAGTAATAATTATACCCATCCGGTCCATCTAAGTTAAATTTGTTTTCGTCGGAAAAAATTACCTTCCGCCAATCATTTGTGAACGTTCCATTTTGCACATCCCAGCTCATGTGATCTTTCGCGAAACACAAGCGTTGTTTCTTCCTTGCGTCATTAAGTGGTGGTTTTTTCTTTAGTTTTAAATGTTTAAATGTTTAGCACGGCGAATGATGCGGGTAACAGTGGATAAGCTGGCCTTAACATTAGCTTTTTCCCTAATTTTAGCTGATGATAAAGCTGAATTTGACGCTATTCTAAGGATACTTCGCGTTTCGCGGCGTGTTAAAGCAGAAGAAGTGTTTCCTTTATAATTTTTTGTGTAAGACGAAGGGTTTTTTTTTTAAATAATTGCTGACACAATGATCACTTCGCATTGTTTTTCGGGCTATAGCACGGCATGGAAGACCTTCGAAGCAATAAGCATCTATTCTAGCCCTTTCCTCTACTGTTAAACATTTTTTCTTTCCCATTTTTATTAACACTCAATCAAGAACATTGACTTTATATGTATGTACCGTTTAAACTGATAAAAAAAATATTTACTAAACAAAAATCGTTGATTTGTTCACTGCTTCTAATCTAATGACCCAATTTATTTCCGCGTATTTTTTTACTAAACTTACAATTTGTCTTCAAAGTTTCGTTAGCTAAATCTCTTCAATACACTCATTTCATATTTTTTTGCTAACAATATAGTCTCTCATCTGCCATAGTCGTTTTTTTCTAATCCATCGTGTAACGGTAAAAATAT
Organism: Rhingia campestris; assembly: GCA_932526625.1. Classification (NCBI taxonomy): domain Eukaryota; kingdom Metazoa; phylum Arthropoda; class Insecta; order Diptera; family Syrphidae; genus Rhingia; species Rhingia campestris. The sequence continues at coordinate 33,612,418 of OW052183.1, forward strand.
CAATGTTACTTCTCAAAAATACCTGCTTCTAATCTTATGACTCGCAGTGTATATGGGAGGAGTAGACCTAAGCGACATGATGGTGGCCTTGTATCGATCCAAAATTGGCACAAAACGTTTTTATTTTAGAATATTTTCCATTTACTCGATGTTGCCTGTGTAAATGCGTGGCTTTTATACAAACGACATTGCCATCAATATAAAGTTCCGATAAAAATAAACTTTATCGAATTCAAAACGCAAATTGCCAATGGAATGTTACATGTTGGACATCATGTTGATAAAAAAAAGAGAGGTAGACCAAGTTCGAGTAATGCAAGTGTCACTTTCTCACCTGTCTCCGTTTCAAACAAAAGACGAAAGGAAATAACACAGCGGCCAATTTTAGATATTCAATACGATGGCATTTGTCATTGACCGATTCCTATTGAAAATAAAGGAAGATGTAAGAACTGCAATGATAGGAAATCGTTTTCAAGGACAAAATGTCAAAAATGTAATGTTGCCTTATGTCTTACACGAAACAAAAACTGTTTTTTTTAAATTTCACAACAAAGACTGATGAAATTTGTGTAATATTAAAGTTTACGTTATTTTTTATTTAACTTTACACTAAAATTATTTATGAAGTAAGAACTAATTTAAATATTTTTCGATGTACATATACTTCTATGAAACAAATTCTTTAGTATAATACTTGAAAAGTCTGAATTAATAAAAAGCAAGTCTGAATATACCTACAAATAATTTATTATAATATAGAGTGTATCATTTCGTTAATGTTTCACATGTTTTTTTTAAATAACAATATCTTTTTTATGTTCTTTTTGCTAATTTTAATAAAACTATATTTTCTATATTTAAATATTAAAACTATATTTTAAATAATAAAACACCAATGTAGCCATATGGCTATCATTTAGTCACGCCCACCCGATGACTCCCAACAAAAAAATAATGATGCAGTTATTTTTAGAATACTAATATTATCCTGAAAAACATCAAACTTTTTTTTTTAGCCAAATATTAATAATTTGGGAAGGAAAGGGAATTTTTTATTATTAAAAGCATGTCTAGAGATTTTTTTGTATTAAGTGACCATTTTGATTTCCACTAGCAAATTATAATCAAAGTGCGATTTGATTAAAAGCTTTTTTTTCAATAAGAATGTTTAAATAAGCCTAAAAGTATACCTTTTTATTTTGTTTAAATGGTTTAAGACCTCAAGCTTTTAGCGGAACGCTTACATTAAAACGCGATTTTTTTGTAATGCATAATTTTTGGAATCTGTAGAAATTTGATAAAATAATACGTTTCACAGTGAGATCTTAAGCTGTTTCTTAGCTAAGCAAAACGGATAGCTTAACTTTGGGCTTAAGTTTTTCGGGTTTCACAATCATTTAAAAATTGTGATTTAGCTAAGCCAAGTATAACAAGTAATTGTGAATGGTTCGTAGGTAATTCATTAGTTACGCGCCTACAACTATACACCAAACGGGAATATTCTGCGTATATGAAACAATTACAACCCGAATTTATTTCGGACACCACCCATGGAGTAAATCTCTACTACATCCAACATCCAAACTAATTTTTTTCTGACAGAAGTTAAGCCAATACTTGAGCCACCAAAATCGGGGGCTTAAGTTTTATCAACATTTACGTATGGTTACCTCCTAAGCCGGCACTGTGAAACACAAAGTTATGTTAAACCGTAGTTTAAGCTCCACGTGAAGCTTAAGCTCTCACTGTGAAACTGGACATTACTGTAATTGATAATACGCATCCACAGAGATGTCGTACAGTGCGTACAGAAGAAGTCATTGTTGTGTAGAGCGTAGTGCAGAGAAGACCCGAATCAGTCTATCAGCCATCGTGCACAGGAATTGGATATGTGTCCATTCACTTTATGGAAGATTTTGGGGAAAGATCTTGGTTTGTGTGCTTACAAAATTCAACTCGTGCAAGAATTGAAGATGCGCTGAATGGGCCCACAACAAGATTGCCGTTGATCACAATTTTCATAAGCGAATTTTGTTTAGCGATGAATGGTTGAATGGATATGTCAAAAAAAAAATACCGTATATGGAGTGATCATTAATCTTAATGCCCGGTTTCACAGTGGGAGCTTAATCCGTTGCTTAGCTAAGCAAAAAGCAGAGCTTAAATTTGGTCTTAAGTTTTTTGGGTTTCACAGTCATCAAAAAAGTGTGGTTTAGCTAAGCCAAGAATAACAAGTAATTGTGAATGTTTCGTAGGTAATTTATTAGTTACGCGCCTAGAACTATACACCATACGGGAATATTCTGCGAATATGTATGGAATTTAGTATGGACATCACCCATTGAGTAATTCTCTACTACATCCAACAAACAATCAAAATTTCCTATGACAGAAGTTAATCCAACACTTAAGCCACCAACATCGGGGGCTTAAGTTTTATCAACATTTAAGTGTGGTTACCTCTTAAGCCGGCACTGTGAAACACAAAGTTATGTTAAACCGCAGGTTAAGCTCCACGTGAGGCTTAAGCTCTCACTGTGAAACTGGGCATAAGTGTATGTTGGTCCGTACTTCCTTCAAAACGATGCTTGCCAGAACGTTACAGTCAATGGTGACCGCTATTGAGCCATGATTACTGATTTTTTCGTTTATCAATTGAAGAACCATGATGTGTAGGAGCTGTGGTTTCAAAAAAACGGCGCAACATGTCACACAGCTCGTGCCACAATTGATTTGTTGAAAGAAACGTTCAGTGAGCGCATAGTTCCGCGTTTTGGTCCTGTGAAGATCGTGCGATTTAACGCCGCTTGACTATTTTTTGTGGGGATATGTGGAGTCATTAGTCTACGCCGATAAGCCCGAAAGAATTGACCAATTGGAGGACAACATTCGCTGCGTTATTGCTGATATACGGCCACAAATGTTGGAAAAAGTCATGGAAAGTTGGACCTCCAGATTATACTATGTCCGAGCCAGCCGTGGCGATCAATGCCAGAAATTATTGGTTGGTTGGTTGGTTTTTCGAAAAGAGATAATACTGGCATTTGTGGTCAAATAGGCCAATTCTAATGTCATTTATGTTTAGTTTGATTTGCCATTTCATCATGAACAGGTTGACAAATGATCAACTCTTGCAAATTTATTTCAAAAATAATGGTTCAGTTCGCGAAGTTTACCGCAAGCTCCGTCCATTTTATGGTCGACATAATCGTCCAACAGAACAATTAATTCGGTTAACCATGGATCGTTTCCACACTACGTTTACTCTATGTGATAATACGCATCCGCAGAGACGTGCGACAGTGCTCACCGAAGAAACAATTGGTGCTGTAGAGCAAAGTGTTGAAGAGGACCCGAATAATTCGATTCGCCACCGTGCACAGCAATTGGAGCTTTGTCCATCAACTTTATGGAAGATTTTGCGAAAAGATCTTGGCTTGCGACCTTACAAGATCCAGCTTGTGCAAGAATTAAAGCCGCGACCATGCAAGGCCGAAAATAAAATTTATCTCGATACTGATTTTCATCGTAAAATTTTGTTCAGTGATGAGGCTCATTTTTGGTTGAATGGCTACGTCAACAAGCAGAATTGCCGCATTTGGAGTGAAGAGAATCCACATGAGACCCTTGAGACGCCATTACATCCACAAAAACTGACTGTTTGGTGTGCTCTTTGGGCTGGTGGGGTCATTGGGTCATACTTCTTCCAAAATGATGCTGGAGAGTCAGTTGGATGGCATGAATGTGGATGATATGTGATTCCAAAAAGACGGCGCTACATGCCACACAGCGCACGTCACAATCGATTTATTGAAGGAAACATTCGATGAGCGCATATAATTTCGCGGAATGGACCTGTCAATTGGCCACCAAGATCGTGTGATTTGACCCCATTGGATTATTTTCTTTGGGGATATGTGAAGTCGCTCGTCTACGCCAAGAAACTAGAAACGTTAGGGTACTTGGAAGCCAACATTTGTGGCGTTATTGCTCGAAAAAGTGTTTAAAAATTGGACCTCTAGACTTGGCTTTATTCGAACCAGCCGCGGCGGCCACATGCCCGAAATCATATTTAAACATTAATGGCATAAAATTATCCTTCCAATAAAGTGAAATTGATGGACATTAAAACGATCAACACCTTAGGGCAGGGCTATTCTTAGGGGATACTTTCATCCGACCAAATTTTGCTTATGAGTTTATGAATATTATTTACAAAATTAACTCGACCGGCTTTATACAGCTAGGCGAGATGCCCATTTCTGACACAATTATTATGATTAAATATAGATATTTTAACCTCACTTCACTCAGGTCTGGTGGGTAGCCAATATTGAATGTTTCGTTCCGCCTGACATCGCAATTTAATAACCTGCAATAGTGGTTTTCCATATTCTCAGCGTAGGTTATGTTTCAACTCATTCATCACGACAGGATTCTGTTCGCGCTTGACTTTGCCATTTTATATTTGGTAAAACTTGAGAATATCTCTCCTAGAGTAGGACCTCTCTATTTTTTTTTTTTTTTTAAATTCATTTTTATTTTTCTTTATCTTATAACTAACTTACATGCTAGACAAAAATTAATAAAAACTAGCCTGCTTATCTACTAACTTAACTAACTTACTTATCCTCTGCGGATATCCTAAATTAAACAATAACAACTTAAAAAACTAATGCCTTTCGGCCTTAAATCTAATTAAATTATTTTACAATAAATTTATCTTTTTGTTTACCAAGAAACATTTAAAAAAAAACTTGGTTTCATGAGGACCTCTCTATATATCTTATCGCGTGCTTTTGTTGCTATTTTTTCTTTATTCTGAAAAGTTGATGTTCTTTCCTTCTTCTTTGCCCTTAAAGCACAATGGCAGTTCTTGCTTCACCAGCAGCTTCGTAGGCTTCGTTTTTGGTTGCGAACATCTGTCACCATTCTGCATCAAACCAGGGGTTTGTTGCTGGTGGGCTCGAGAAACATAGCACGTCAGCAGCAGCTGATCTAATATCTCGTTGAGATCGTAGCTATTGTTCTTCGACATTAGATGCTAGTGGTATAAGGACTTGGTGGTCTCTTGCGATTACAGTCTTTCGACATTAAGGTGCGGTGCTCCGATTTGATGTTAACCATTCGGAATGTTCGAACATCGAAAATTTGTTTGACCGTTTGTTGGTCTGAAAACCACTATGTCCGTGGACATGGTGTTGTGTAGGCTATGTTTTCAGACAAAATTGCTGAAGATGCCCTATCTTCGTATCTATGCGTTAACAACTCCAAGCATGATTTTAAAATCATACTACTCTTGTCTCTCATAAGAGTATTGTCAAGGACCTCATAGAAACAATCCTTCAGGTTTACGTTTGCGAATTCGATCTTGATGCGTATTGTTTCAATGCGTTTGCTAATGTCTTAAAACCATAAGACCTCTTTCCCAAGTCTTGTACATATAGATATAACGAATCCATGTCCGAATAGTCGCAGTTTCTGCTCATAATTATAAGGACCGTAGTAGATTTACAGGATTTTATCCTCGTTTTTGCCCGGGCCGGGCTATCCCATCGTATTTCCTGAATGACGGTAATGTCTGAAGATACGAACGTCGTTGTCATTTTTTCGTTTGACGATTGGTTGCTTCTTAACGAGGCCACGTAACAATCGTTTTTTTTTACGTGATTGGGTAGTTAACCCAAAGTACAACCCTGAGAGCCAGCTCCAATTTATCATATCTATACCCCTTGGTTACGGGGCATCAGTATCCACTAAGGGATTGCGAGCTACCGTTGGCTTTTCAGCTAACGCACTACCATGTCTATTCAAAGGCCTGAATATGTCGAATTAGCTCAAATAGGTTTTTCGTTTTATTCATCCTAACTGGGACTGTAGACGGCACCGTTGATACCATCTCGTATTTTTTGATTGGTGGCCTTACTATACTTACTTACTTAAGTGGCGCTAAAGTCCAGGATGAACCTGGGCCTCAACCGATTGGTGGCCTTACATATTGATAATTTCACTCCGAGAGTGGTTTATAATTTCCCGCCACGCACACTTTTTGGTAAAAATTTTTTTTTAGTCAAACGGTTAAGAATTTTGAAAAAGCTCCTGAACAAGATATTTAGACAATCTATATATATATTCTCTCATATGATGTTCTTGCCACGACTACTTTTTAGAGGCGTTTTCAGTAAAAATAATTTTTAAGTCAAATTGAAAATAATTTGAAAAACAAAAAAAATGTTGATGCAAAATCATTGGAAATGTTAATGCGATCTTTAGACCATTTTAACCCACGCCCACGTTTTGGGGATTTTTTCTTAAAAAAACAATGGTTTGGTATACCCATAGCATATGCAGGAGAAAAACTATGTTTCTTCGCAGAACCATAAACGATTTTAATTAGCTGTCTGAGCAATATTAACGGCCTATTTACGGCCTTCCCGCTGAGCTTTTTTAAAGCAGGCAGAGATGACTTAGTAAGTAACATCCACCAACTCATAAGCCAAATCTGGTCGGATGAAAGTAGGTATGCCTAAAGAAAGGAACCTCAGCATCGTTTGCCCGATCTACAAAAAAGAAGACCCTTGAACTGCGTCAACTACAGAGGCATAAGTCTTCTCAACATCACCTACAAGATCGTATCTGCCGTAATATGTGAACGCCTGAAACCGTTTATAAACAACCAGTGTGGTTTAAGGCCAGATCCTGGAAAATACCCAAGAACTGCAAATCGATACCCACCACCTATTTATCGATTTCAAAGCCGCATTTATATAGACGAACTATACAGAGCCATGTCTAGTTTTGGTATACCGCCCAAACTCGTCCGTTTGTGTAGAATGACGATGGACAATTCTCGCTGCTCCATCAGGGTCGGAAACGATCTCACCGACACATTCGATACCAAAAAAGGATTTAGGCAAGGCGATGCGCTGTCATGTGACTTCTCAATTTGATTCTTGAGAGGATTGTGCAAAACACCCGAGCCAACACCAGAGGCACAATTTTCCAAAAATCGGTGCAACTACTAGCATACGCCAACGATATTGACATCATTGGTAGGACTTAATGTGAAGTCATAGACACGTTTGCTAGTATATAGAAGGAAGCGGCAAAAATGGGTTTAGCAGTAAACGAGGGAAGACTAAGTATATGCTTTCAACATGAAATGACACACAATATCGACGAATTGGACAGAACGTCACCATTGGCAGATATAACTTTGAAGTAGTACGGGATTTTGTCTTCCTCGGCTCCGCTATTAAGTCTGACAACAACATCTCGTCAGAAATTAAACGAAGAATTACTCTTGCCAACCGCTGTTTCTTCGGGCTAAGAAGGCAATTTTGAAGTAAAGACCTCATCGAACTACTAAGGAGATCCTATATAAGGCCCTGATCATCCCAGTCTTGCTCTACGGCGCTGTAGCATGGACCGTATCAAAAGCGGATGAAAAAAATCCTTGGTCGATTCGAGAGAAAAATTCGTCGAAAAATCTTCGGTCCCGTTTGCGTTGACGGGCTACGTAGACAAGGAAGCTAAACTGATATCTACATATTATGGAACTATTTGTCTGTCTCAAATATTTGAAATACACGCGTGCATACATAAATTCCTTTTTTTATAATCTAAAAGACATTTATAATTCATCTTCTTTCCGGTCGAATAATCAAAGTGTACCATCATGTGTATGGGTCTACCAATAAATTAAATAAAATTCAACTTTTTTTATTATCCTTTTCAACAGCCTTACTAACCGTTTATCCAAACAAGGCAACATACTCTACGTTGTCAACAAAGTAAATAAAAGATTTATGTCTCGTCCTCACAAGACCAAAAGACTCAACCAACAGTACCTTCATTGATATCCTCCCCCATATTCTTATGCCAGCCTCAACTTTTGTCTAACAAAAATTTACCATCGAAAGAAAGTTTTACTTGAACAAGGAAAACAACGAAAACCAACGGTAAAGAAAACAATGAACCGAACCCTTACTTCCAAACTGCCAATATGCGCTCCTTTTACTACTCAGCCTCTTTATTATATTTTCGTTCAAGCTGAGGTAATCCTTCGAATGTTTGAGGGTGAAATGAAGTTATTCGGTTAAATATCCTTTTGCCTAGTGAAATGCGTTGTTCAGTGTTCAAGCTTTTGAGGAGAATGGTGCTTTGTCATAAAGCTCTAGTCGTTGATATATTTTGTCCTCTTCTAACCGCGATGGAGCTATGCATGTTGTCTTTCACTAGCGCATGGGGAATATGTATTGAATATACAAGTTTTCAACCTCCTCCAGCTTTGCTAGTTCCGGACTTCCGGAGATGTTAATATTCTAGTCAGTCGACAGTCGGTACTGTTTTGTCCAACCGATAAGAAGTTTGAAAAAGTCGTCAAAATTGAAGAAGAAGTGATGAATGATAAACATACCCAAACAAACACTTAATTCTCGTTTAAGGATCATATATCCTCAAGCACTGTTTATCGAGGGGGTGTAATGAAATGGAAATATGTTGCCAGTGGTTTGAGATTATCTGGATGCCAGCTCATGGATGGAGTTGTGGAATATTTCTTATTCGTCATTCATATAGCTAACGACTATGAAGTACCTTCTCAACTCCCATAAAGCAAAACCTGAATTCAAAAACTACGACTAGAGGATAATTGTATGCATGCCGCAGTGCTATGTCGTTAAGGGGTTGGTTCTAGTGATGCTCACAGAAGGACGATATTTTATATGTTATTCCTTCGGTTTTTTTCTCTGTGTCCTGAATTAATTTGCATTTCCATCGTTTTGATAGAATGATTTTTTTTTTGTTTTCAGAAACTATATTCACAAACGTGACATCGTAGAGGAATTCGTTTTTTTTTTTAAAGAATAACATTCGGACACTCTGCCCCGAATCATGTTGAATTTCTATTGTCGATCCGTTTTCTATTGAATGTGGAAGTGATAGATGTTAGTATTCAATATAATGTCGATAGGAGAAGAAATATCACGTCTCGGCTGACAATCATTGGTTGGTTTGGGATAGACTTTAAGACCGAACTCAATGCTTATCGCTTTGTATTGATATTTCAAAGGGTTTTAATGATACTTCGATGGTCGTTAAAGAGATAAAGTTATGGAGTTTTTGAGCATAACGTCTATTACTATACATATATTCGTTTTTAAATAAAGCAAGAAATCGTTTTTCTGCATTACAATTTGAAAGTTAAAGATATTAATAATGCTACATGGGATGTCATAAAGTTCGACGTAAAGATTCGATAATAAAAAGTATGTAGGCATAGGGTGTTTTTTTTAAAGATGTATAGAACATTCGATAGGGATAACTGTCAAATACTAATGAAGTGTGTATGATTTTTTTGAGTATACTTATCACCTGCATAGAAAGACTTACACCAGTGGCCTGTTTAGATTTATTTAGATTTACATTTATTATTATTCAGTTAAATCATGATACAAAAAAGAGATACATCTTATATAAAATTGTACATGCTTGTATTAATATTCATGATAAATATTATTATATAATTCAATTAAATTTACAAACTATAATTATTAAAAAAAAAGAATGAAAGAAAATGAAAAGAAAAATGTATGGGGGAGAAAGGAAAAAGGAAAAGGTCCGTCAATACACTAAAACGTCTCTGCGAAGTATTGAAAAATATTTTTACCGAATGTGTTGGTACTAACGGGTGATTTTTTAAGAGGTTTAGAACTTTAAAAAAAAAACACAAAAAATTCGAAAAAATGAATGAAATATTTATTTGAATCGATAGTTTGAACCTTGCAATTTAATGTTTAAAGATAATTTCATGCAAATGTTGACCGCGGCTGCGTCTCAGGTAGCCCATCCGCTGAGTCCAATTTTGGCATACTCTTTCACACATATCGGCCGGTATCTCACGAATGAATGCATGGATGTTGGCTTCCAGTGCGTCAATCGAAGCGGGCTTGTCCCTATAGACATTAGCCTTGACATACCCCCACAAAAAATAATCTAATGGTGTCAAATCGCACGATCTAGGCGGCCAATTGACCGGCCCGAAACGTGAAATTAACTGTTCACCAAACTCGCCTCGCAATTGCGCCATTGTTTCGCGTGCTGTGTGGTATGTGGCACCGTCTTGTTGAAACCACATATCATGCAAGTCAAGAACTTCCATTTCGGGCAAAAAAAAGTTTGTTATCATCGCTCGATAGCGTTCACCATTGACAGTAACGCTGCGATTCGCATCATCTTTGAAGAAATATGGCCCAATAATGCCGCCGGCCCATAAACCGCACCAAACAGTGGCTTTTTCGGGATGCATTGGTAGCTGTTGCAATGCTTCTGGCTGATCTTCACTCCAAATGCGGCAATTTTGCTTATTTACGTACCCATTCAACCAAAAATGAGCCTCATCGCTGAACACAATTTTTCGATAAAAAAGCGGATCCTCGGACAGCTTTCCAAGAGCCCATTCACCAAAAATTCGGCGTTGTGGTAGGTCGGCTGGCTTTAGTTCTTGCACCAGCTGTATCTTAAAAGGCAAAATTTTCCACGTAGTGCTGTAACAAAGGCCTAACTGCTGGGAACGGCGCCGAATCGACATTTCGCGGTCTTCTGTCACACTAGCTGATACGGCCGCAATATTTTCTTCACTACGCACAGTACGTAAACGTGTTGGTGTTTTAATGTCCAACAAAGTAAATTTGGTGCGAAATTTGGTCACAATCTTCCGAATAGACTGCTCAGAAGGTCGAGAATGCCGATCATAAAATGGAAGCAGCGCGCGATGAACATTTCGAACCGAGCACGAATTTTGATAGTAAAATTCAATAATTTGCAAGCGTTGTTCATTTGTAAGACGATCCATGGTTAAATTGCAAACCAAACTGAAGCTGTTTGACAGTGACACAAGGTACTAAACACACGTCAGCTGTCAAAACCAGTGTTGCCAAAACCAAACCAGCTAAAAAATCACCCGTTATATGTTCGCCTAATATTGAGGGGCAAGGAATTCCAAAGCTGAGCAGCATGTACAAAAAATTGTCGTGATGTTACCAAATATTTATGACTTGGTGGTATTAATTGTAACACTCTTTGGGTTCTACCCATTCTAATTTTGTCATATAAATATTCTGGCGTTCTGGTAGTAATTATTTTATGTAGATATAGAATGGTTCGGTATTTTAGAAGGGCTGTAAGGGAACAGCCCATAATCTGTTTGGCATAGCCGGATATATGATCGTGTCTGTTTATACCAAAAATATATCTAGCGCAACTGTTGTAAGCTACATTTAGCTTTTGTTTTGATTCAGAATCCATATTAGAAAAAATCTCGCATCCATACAAAACGATAGGCAGAATAAAGGTCTTTACTAGTTTAAGTTTAACATCTGTCGGAAGATATTTTCTAGTTGGACTAAGACCACGGAGCGCTCCATAGACCTTTGCTACTACCTTATTTATATGGAATTTCCATGTGAGGTTTTGGGTAATATGAACTCCTAAATTTTTTATGTTGTCAACGCACTCAATTGGTGAGTTGTTGAGGTATAGTTGATGCATATCAGAAATTTGATTGGTTCTGCTTATTATCATGGCTCTCGATTTGGTTGGGTTTAGTTGAAGTTTGTTGAGTTTGGACCAAGAAAAAACTTTATCGAGCTCGTGATTAACTTTTTCTATGGAACTATATTTTTGGGACTCAGGAAACATCAAATATAATTGAACATCGTCCGCATTATATGTTGATTGCATATGGTACAACTGCCTGCAATATCGTAAAGGGGGAGAGTAAAGGGGGAGAAATGAGGAACATTCATTTTTATGTATTACGTACTGATTTCGATTGGAAAGATATGATGCCAGTAACTTGCACAGAGTATCCTCAAAACCAAATTGTACCTCAAGTTTATTCAACAAAATACTGTGATCCACGCAATCAAAAGCTTTAGAGAAATCTAAAAAGACAATACAACCCATCATGTTTTTGTCCAAACCCTCGCGGATATCTTCGGTTATCTTTAGCAAAGCTGTGGTGCAGTTATGTTTTGCACGGAAGCCCGATTGAAAATTCGTAATGAGTTTTTTCTCAGTCAGGTAAATCTTAATTTGTCGACTAATAACAGCCTCGAAGGCTTTGCTGAGGAAGGGAAGGATAGCAATTGGACGAACATCTCTTCTATTGGCTTTTGGTAGTGGAATAATTTTGGCAGCCTTCCAGCCATCAGGGTACTTGGATGTAGTTAATATTGTATTAAAGATATGATTGATTTGGGGCAGGATGATAGGAAGTAATATTTTTATAAAAACTGGGTGTTTCACCAACTTGTAATTTACTTGAAATTGTAATTTAACGGGTCCGCAATCTAACGTTTTTTTTTTTCAACTAGTGCTTATTTCGTGAATGGTAACACTTAGCTCATGTCTGATTTGACAGATAATTAGTTTTATCCTTCCGCTGAACGAATATGGTTGTGTATACGCTTGAACAACGCAGGGAAATATTGCGACATTACTTTGAAAATCATCGTAATGTTGCAGAATGTGTGCGAAAATTGCGTACGGATTTTGGAAGAAGAGAAGCTCCGTATGTTCGTTATCTTGTGAAAAAAGTGAAAGAAACTGGCATCCTCATCGATAAGCCAAAGCGTGAAAAGCCAAAAACAATGTGTACATCCGAGAATATTGCTGCTGTGGCAGAAAAGTGTAGAGTGTCATAGCGAGTAGACGTGTTTCCAGTGTTTATGCAATTTATGTTTCTGTTTTCATTATATTTTGTTTATTTATTAATCTATTTAGTTGAATTCGGTCAGTGCATTGTGTCGAATTAGTGTTTAACATTATTAATTAAAACAGTAGTATTTATTTAACAAAAAATTAATATTTCATGTGAAAAAAAAATAAAAATTGTCATATTCTCGTGGTAAGCGGTATTCTCGTTGTATCATCTCTTGTGTTGTGCTCTCCCTAGTTCCACAGTTATTTGCGTGTTAAATTTTGCTTTACAATTTTGACTTCTCCCATAGTCTTCCTGTCACCATTAACAAATAACACAAATTAACAGCAATCGTATTAGCCCAAGTGGTAAGGCCTTCGGCAACATCGGCGAGAACATTCTTGAAAGTCGTGGGTTCAAATCACGGCAAGATCACTTTTTTTTTTTTCTCTGTTCTCAATTTCCTCACGTAAAGCGTTGCCTTTCGACCACAAATATTATTGTATCTTTTTTCAATTGATAATTTAAATTTTTGCAATAAAAATGGATTGTGGGACTCAAAAATGCGTTGAAACAAAAAATTCCAATAACGCTATTTTTGCCTGTTATGGACCATGTGGAAAAATGTTTCATGCGAAATGCGTTGGATCTACTAACGCATTTATGGATAAAATAAACGCAACTGAAGGCGCTTTCTGGTATTGCACTGCGTGCCGTAAGTTATCCATATCAAGCCTTGCTTTTAAGATGTCGGCTTTGAAAGCTGACATTGTTAAGCTGTCGAAAGGCTTTAAGGACTTGTTAGACAATTTTAATCATGCAGTATCCACAGTGTCTGCATTTTCAGACCCATGTCTGACCGCTGACGCTTCCACGTCTACAGAGCCTTTGCAAACATTTGACCATAACACTTCCAAAGAAGAAGCTCGGTCCGCACCGTCCGTACAATCTGTCGCGTCCCATGCAGCCAGTGATAAAGTTGTCACCATTAAACGAAAGCGTAAGCGTGACACCAACTCATCAACGGCTCATCCGACAGCTAAACGATCTAATCTCAGAAGTCAGGATCAAATTAAAAATAATTTGGTTCCAAATCTGTCAGTTGGGTCGCCTCCAACCAATACTTCTCCTACTGTCCCATCATCTAGTGTAGTTCCAACAGTGACTGCATCTGCTTCATCAATTGAATCGATACCAAAACCTAGATCGATCTTTATATCACGCCTGAAACCAAGCACTTCCTCTGAAGACGTGATTAGTCACTTATTTTCAAAAAATCTAGTCCCTACAGGTACTTCTATTAAATGTACAAAAATTAGTAAACAGGATAGTTTCGTTTCATCGTTTAAAATAGTAGTACCTCCAAATGTATTTGATAAAGTATGCGACACTGACTCATGGCCTTTAAACACTATTGTCAATGAGTTTAGGCCACGTAGAGCTAAACGCGGAGTTAACTCAGCATCAAAAAACTCTACCGACTGTCCCTCTACTACCAAAATGTAAGAGGGCTCCGAACAAAAACTAAAACATTTTTTCTTAATTCCCAAGCCTTTTCTCATGATATATTCTCCTTGACAGAAACGTGGCTTAACGCCAGTATACTTGACTCGGAACTCTTTAATCATGAGTTCTCAGTATATAGGAGTGACCGCCATATAAATGACCTAAAAGCGCTTGGAGGAGGTGTTCTTACTGCAGTTCGCAGTCATCTTACCTCTGAGAAAATAGAATTTCCATTCCCTCTTAACATTGAAATAATCTGTGTTAAGATAACAATTGGAAATAAATATCTTTATGTTGCAAATGCGTACATTCCTTCATATCGTCTATCCATTCTGTATTCCGAGCTATCGAAGGCTTTAGAATACATCTTTGACTTATCTTGTTGTGACAGTACTATTTTGTTGCTGGGCGATTTCAACTTACCACACATTGAATGGGTGCCTTCAGAGGGAGAACCTCATTTTATACCATCAGAAGTCTCTGCACAGCAAGAGCTATTTTTACTTGATAACATTTTATCATTTGACTTACAGCAAATTAGCTGTATAAAAAATCATAATAATCGAATTCTCGATTTAGTTTTTTCTTCTGACTCTGTTAGTACTGCAGTATTAGAATCTAGTACCAGCATTACTAACATAGATAAAAATCATCCTCCACTAGATATTTTCATTGACATAGGCGGACATCTGTACGAAAACGCTGACTCGTACGATCGTTCGTACTCTTTTGACTTTCGGAAAGCAAACTTTCAAAGGCTATCCGAAGAAATTATTATTTCTAATATGAAGATTGACGGCATCTCCAATTTAGAAGAAGCTGTTAAAAATTTCTATTTCATAATAAAAGATTGCATGGATAAGACTATCCCAGTCAGGCATTCTAAAAATGCCCAAGTCCAGCACCCGTGGTACACGAAAGAGCTTAAATCTCTTCGAAACAGACGAAACCGGGCCTGGAATAATTTTGTTAAAAGCCAGAATCATTACGACTATGATAAGTACCTGAATTACTTTAATGAATTCTCTGCGATGTCTAGTAGTTTATATAATGGCTATATAGTCAATATGGAGAACGCTCTTAAAAGTGACCCAAAACGCTTTTGGGGATTTGTCAATTCGAAGAGAAAAACGGATGGGTACCCAGCCAACTTCTCTTCCAATAATTCAAAAACATCGAGCTCTCTAATTGTGTCAAACTTATTCGCAGAGAGCTTCAGTAAATCATTTATTGATACCCCTCCAGTCTTAGACGAGGATTATTTCAGTTATCTCAATGACTATCCTCAAGTTAGTTTCAGCAATGTTACATTTGACGATGAGACACTACTTAAATATATCTCTTCATTAAACAATGATTATTCTGCAGGGCCCGATGGAATCCCACCAATAGTCGTAAAGGAATGCAAAGATGCTCTTTTGCCATACCTTAAGTATATGTTTGAAAGCTCCCTTGCCACAGGAGTGTTCCCAACCCAATGGAAAAGTGCATTTATAACACCTGTTTTTAAAAAAGGCGAGCGAGGAGATATCTCTAATTATAGACCTATCTCTAAACTATCTTGCATTCCTAAGTTATTTGAACATATTATTTGTGATAAATTGGTATTCTTGTGTCGAAACATTATCTGTGAAGAACAGCATGGCTTTGTAAAACATCGATCCACTGTAACAAATCTATTAACTTTTATGCATCATTGTTCCAATAGTTTGGAAAATAAAAAAGAAGTAGATTGTATATACACTGACTTCTCCAAAGCATTTGACCAGTTATCACATCACACCATAATTTTTAAACTTAAGGCGTATGGATTCCCTCCAGGTTTCATAAATTGGGTCAAATCATATCTCTCATTGAGAACATACCAAGTAAAATTTAGAGGTTCCAAGTCCAACCCTTTTGTTGCTCAATCTGGAGTACCTCAAGGAAGTCATTTGGGACCGATTTTATTTATACTTGCAATTAACGATGTAAAAGCCTGTATTCGAGATAGCAAAATATTGATATATGCTGATGATATGAAAATTTTCAAATGTGTAGGAGATTTAAACGATTCGCTTTCACTACAAGCCGATTTAAATAGTTTTACCATATGGTGTCTTAAAAACGGTTTGAATCTGAACCCTACAAAGTGCCATCATATGTCATTTTCACGAAAACGCGCTCCATGTAATTTTAAATATACTCTATCTGGACACACTCTCTGTCGTGTAGACAGCTTTAAAGATCTTGGTGTTTATTTTGATACCAAAATGGAGTTCAATAAACACATTAACGTTATCGTCAATAAATCCAACTCTATGTTAGGATTTATAAAAAGGTGGTCAAAAGAGTTTACTGACCCATATGTCACTCTTTCACTCTATAATTGCCTAGTTCGCCCTCACTTGGAGTATGCCTCACAAGTTTGGACACCCTTCTATGTAGTTCATTCGAATAGAATTGAATCAGTCCAACGTAAATTCATAAGATTTGCTTTGAGAGGACTTCCATGGGATGATCTACACAATTTGCCTCCGTATAGGTGTCGAATTAAACTGCTGCAACTATTACCTTTGTCTCAACGTAGACTTAACAATGACATGGTTTTCTTACACCAATTATTATCAGGACAAATTGATGCTCCTGATCTTTTAAGTGCCATTGGTTTTAATACCCGGGGAGGTTCCTACAACCTGCGTAGATTAAATATATTACATATACCTAATCATAAAAAGAACTATGGTATGCATGAGGCCATTAGTCGTATGAGTAGGGTATACAATAAAAATAACGATATAGTTGAACTACATGTTAGTAAAAGTAGTTTAAAAAATACTCTGCGAAATTGTATGCTAGAGTCGTAATAAGTGTATGTAAAATTGTTAAATAGCTAAATTGTAATTTCATCGTTTACTGATTTTGTTAGTGTTGTAAAACTTAATAAGTTCTATGTTCTGTTATGTCCCACTAACAAATGCACTAAATGATGAGCCTGTGGATGCATATTATATGCTGTGGCAAATCTCTGCTCGTAGATGATGCTTGTATTAAGCTCGCTACGACACAGATCTGATAGTGTAAAAAAAAAAAAAAGAAAGTGTGCGTGAAGCGCCATCAATATCAATTCACCGTCGTTCTCAACGATTGAACATTTCGGAGACATCATTGAGACGAATTTTGCATAAAGACCTTGGTATGACGCCATACAAAGTCCAATTGGTTCAGGAGTTGAAGCCAACTGACCATCCAATGCGTTTTCGCTTCGCTAAGTGGGCTTGCGATCGACTTAGAGAAGATGCCGATTTTGCCAAAAAAATCATCTTTTCAGATGAAGCTCATTTTGATCTTGGCGGGTATGTAAACAAGCAAAATTGTCGCATTTGGGGCACAGAAAACCCGAACGCATACATTGGAAAGCCGATACACCCAAAACGAGTCACTGTTTGGTGCGGATTTTGGTCCAGAGGCATAATTGGGCCATTTTTCTTCGAAAATGAGCAAGGAGTGGCCGTTACAGTCAATGGCGATCGTTATCGGGCCGTGTTGAACGAATTTTTGTTCACGAAAATTGAAGAGGAGGATATTGGCAACATTTGGATTCAACAGGACGACGCTACGTGCCACACAGCCGAAGCTACACTCGATGTTTTGCGCCCTGTTTTTGAAGATCGCATTATCAGCCGCAGAGCTGATGTCGTTTGGCCACCTCGGAGCTGCGATTTTACACCGTTAAAGAGTATTATTTGTGGGGTGCCGTAAAAGATAAGTGTTACGCCGATAAGTCAGAGACAATTGACGCTTTAAAGGACAATATTCGTGAAGCCATTGGTGAAATACAGCTACACACAATCGCTAATGTGCTTAAAAATTGGACCGATCGTGTAGGCTACTGCATGGCCAGCCGAGGCAGCCATTTGAATGAAATTATTTTCCATTATTAACCGGAAGGATTGTACTTTCAACTAAAAAAAGAAATTTGTGAAAATATTCAGTAGTTTTTTTTATAGCATTTTCAATAAAAAAAGTTATTTGGCGGACCCTTTAGTTTACAAAGGGAAATTTGTAGAAATTTCATTATTTCCGTTTCACCAAAAGTTAATTTTCTTTGTTGCTCACAAGTACAAGTTTGTTAAAATTCATATTTTGTTGTAAGTTTGTGTTTCACGAAATTTTACAAATTTGTTCAGTTGCTGAAAACAATAGGAAGATCCGTGTGTCGATTTAATAACAATTTGTGTCGACGACCAAAACGAATATCAGTGCGAACAGATCAAAAAAACAAAACAAATCGAACAGATCCGAAAAACAAATCGAACATTTTTATTTTATTTTATTTTAACGTTGGCACTTTCGCTACAAAAGAAAAACGAAGCCATTTTTTAAAAGAATTGTCCTTAAGTCCCTTTAAGGTCAAATTAAATAATTCAAAGTTTGTACTTTTTTCAGAAAATAAACGTTCGTTTACTAACACATTCTCTTAACAACAATTTGTATATTTGGAAAGAAATCGCATTTCAAACCTAAAAATGTCCTTACGTCGAAGGCATAGTAGTACCGATAGTGATATAAGTGAAGATTTTGTGCTAGACCAAGAAAAATATATCGTCCGCGAATTAACTATGAAATTTCAGATTCTTTTGTTTTCAACGAAAAGTTTCGGTTAAAACGTGTTAAGGCAGAGGAAATATTAAAAGACAAATTGGAACTAAAATTGTAAATGAGTCTGAAAAAAACTTTTCACTGACACCGACACAGCAATTTCTAACAGCTTTACATTGGCTTGGAAATGGTGTGCAGTATCACGGGAACGCAGACATGCACGGTATATCTAAATCTACGATATGCAGAACTGTCCATCGTGTTTTTTTCAGCCATTGTTGATGCTTACAATTTTGCGAGAAACAGTTTTTGTTTACAACTTTGCAAAGTAAATGGTGAAACGGTTTTTTTTGTATCTGTAAAAAACAAATACAATTTCCCCTGATTTTTTTCTCTTTTTAACAAATATGTTGGAATTAAGTTTGTAGTTTGGGAAACAAAAAATGAGTAAACAAATTTGTAAATATAATCAAAAATAAAATTTGTAATTTTACTTGTAATTTGGTGAAATAGACCACAGAATAATTTTTACAAATCGTGGAAATTTATAAGCCGTTTACGGACAGACAGACAGACCGACGGACGTTTATTCAAAAACCACTTAATTGGGTCCCGCTATCATCGTAATATTAGAATCAAAAAAAAAAATTAAAAAAAAACATATGGGAAGGCTACAATTCGCTGTGCGAATAGTTGAAAACCCTATCCCGGCGCCAAAAATTGTTTGGCGCAAAAATTGATAACGGTTTTTAGTAGAGGTCAAAAACAAGGCTTTGCTTAGTTGGCATCGGAGGAGTTTAGTTTTATCTATTTTTGATAATTATAATGGATAGGAATTTTAGAGTAGACGTTAGCAATGTTCGTGGGTTAAGGTCGAATATCTTTTCGGCTTACGTACACATTTCGAAATATAAACCAGCAGTTTTGACGCTTTGTGAAACACAGGTGGGCGAAAACTCTGATATTTCAGAACTTAATCTACCTGTATATAACTTAGTGCCATTCTTCTTTTCTCATCGTAATACGGTCAATGTTCAAATCCGGAATTTAATTTTATATGGGTGAAATTCCATGTCCGTAGGCAATTAATCCACTACTGTTTCATTTATAGAAGCCCAAACCTGGAAAGCAAATCTACTTTTAACGAGTTTGATGCGCTATCTGACTCCATCTCAAGAATTGTATCCCTACACCCTCGCACTGAAATCGTCATTACGGGCGATTTCAACGTACACAATTCTTCGTGGCTTCGAAATTCTTTACAGTCGACACCCGAAGGAAGGTATGTCGAGATCTTTGCTGACATAGACAACTTAACTCAGCTTGTAAATGAGCCAACGCGTATTCCGGATATTGATAGTCAAGCCACCAACACCCTGGACTTGTTTTTAACATCTCACCCAGACAAATACACTATAAATGTATCATCGCCTCTAGGCACGTCAGACCACTGTATCGTATCAGCTAATTTCTTGTACTCCAACCACATAGTTAAAGACCAAATTCCTAATAGAATTGTATGGGAATACGAGAAAGCCAACTGGTTTCTTTAAGAATTTAAACTGGTCATTATGCTTTATGCTACGGCTGATGCGATAACTAACACCATTCTCCTGGGTATGAAATCCTTTATCCCCACCGGGGAAAGAGTATAAAACCGAAGGTAAACGGGTGGTATGACTCGAGATGTAAAGAGGCTGTTAGGGTGAAAGAGTTATGTTTTCGGTCATATAAAGCCAAACCAGCCAGAAATGACTTCCACGACCAAAAATTGAGGCAATTCTTCTATGTCCCAAAGGTAGTAAAAACTTTGGGTCGTTTGTAAAAAAAACATTAAAAATTCGACCTCATCTTCTATCCCAACGCTCTATTTACAATGACATTCCAGCTGTCACCTCTCTAGACAAAGCCAATCTGCTCGCTGCCTAAGCTTTTTTATCTGTCTTATTCATCAGGATTCTTCCCGAGTAGATTGAAAATAGTATTTGTCCAGCCCATTCATAAAAAAGGCGAGTCATCTTCTCTATCCAACTACCGACCAATTGCACTTACCTCCATTCTTTCTAAGGTCATGGAAACGCTGATAAACCGTCAGCTTATGAAATATCTTGAATCGAGAAAACTCCTCATCCTCAATAACCGACATTATGGTTTTCATAGCAACAGGTCTGGTGATTTGATGTCATATCTTACCGAAAAGTGGAACCAATCAATCCACCTTGGTGGCGAATACAAGGTCGTTGCACTTGATATTTCAAAGGCATTTGACAGGGTTTGGCATCAATCCCTTTTGTCGAAAATGCGTGCTTTTGGTATCGATGATACTCTTCTTCAATGGATTAAAAACTACCTCTCATAACGTTCATTTCAAGTAGTTTTGGACGGTTTTAAGTCTGCTACTCACCAAATAAATGCTGGTGTTCCCCAAGGCTCCGTTTTGTCTCCGACACTCTTTCTCATTTTTATTAATGACCTATTGTCTGCAACTTCTATCCTTCCAATCCATTCCTTCACTGATGACGGTACCCTTTGCTTTTCATATTCGTTTTCGAATTCACGCCCTTCACCTTCGGATGTGGAAGAAAAACGACAAAGTATGTTAAGTTCATTAAATTCCGACCTCTAGAGCATAACTAAATGGGGTAAATCTAATAGAGTGGAATTTAATGCTTCCAAGACGCAATGCTGTCTTCTGTCATCAAAGCGAAACCAAATTTTACAGCCACTATCCATGAATGGCACTTGCATCGTCGAAACCGAAAAACTTTCCATGCTCGGTATGTGTGTTAGTAACGACCTTCGTTAGAACGACCATATATTTGAAATCGCTCAAAATGCAGCGAAATACCTAGGTTGCCTTAACCGATGCAAGAAATATTTTACCCCTTCAGATCTGGCCTCAATATATAAAGCGTACATACGCCCCAAACTTGAGTTCCACGCCCACATATGGTCAGGTGCAACCAAAACATCATTGAATCTACTAGATAGGATACAAAAGCGTGCGATTAAATTGCTAGGAGATCCAACCATAGCGAACTCTATAGTTTCGCTCGAACATCATAGGAATGTCTCCTGCCTTACACTATTTTACCGCTATTACAACAAAAAATGCTCTAACGAAATAGCCAGCTGCATTCCGCCCCTTCAACAATTCAACCGTAATACTCGCCGTACCACGAATGCTAATCAGTTCACCGTAAAGCCTATCTTCGGACGTACTATGAAATATAGAGATTCATTCATTGACCGTATTGTTCGAATGTGGAATGCTTTACCAAACTCAGTTTTTCCTCTCCATTACAATTTACAGAAATTCAAAACCAACGCGCATCGGTACCTCCTCTTTTCTACTCCTCTAGTTCCTTAATGCCCGCGCTGTACTCAAACACCATAAGGTATTAATAATCCCTTTAGCGCGTGCCAATTATAAAAAAAACGTTGTTCCACTCGCTTCGAACATATGTTTGCTCCATCCCGAATTGCAACAGAAACGGACGATCTGCGCTAAAGTATCGTTTCTAGCTCCGTTAGGTTCTCGCAGTAGAAGCTACCAAGGATTTGGTTGCGGTTGTTGCAGATCGCTGGCCAGTGGCAGAGTAGGTGTGGAATTTCCTCCTCGACTTCTGGGTCGCCGCATTTACTGCATAGTTGGTCTGAGTCAGCTTTTCCGATTCTAGAGAGTGCTTATACCCAACAGGTTGTGACCTGTTATCACTCTTACCGCTATAGAAATGGAAGCTCTGTTTAGAGCTATAAACTTGTTTGATTTGCTACCGCTTATTTCCGGCCAAAGTTCTTTGGTGTATTTGCAAGTGTTAATCTAGATTTTGTTGCATTTTGCGTGTATCTAGTTATTGCCTGTTTTTTTAGAAACAAGTGGGGGTCTATCCCTACTGTCACATAAGGAGATGCATTAGTAGCGTCGGTCTGGTCACCATCTGGGCGTTCTGTTAATGTTGGTTATTTGTTTTTTGTATTTTTTTTTTGTTTCCATGTTTGTTATATGTGAATCCCACAAGTAGCGCGAGAAAGATGGGGAAAGTGGATGGGGTTATGCATAGAGGATGTGGAGGGGTTTGGGATATGGTTGTGCTTCGCTTCACCTTGTGATGACCGGAATGATTGATGCATAACGATCCTCTCTCAAGACCACTGAGCCAAACCGCCACGTCAAGGCGATAAACTGGTAGAGTGGAATAATACTTACAATTAAGTAGTACACCTTTTCTTAAAGCCAATACTTTGTTCTATTAGCTAAATTAGCTAATTTTTAAATCAATAAAATGAGTCTATGCATAGATTACGAAAATACTCAAAATTTAGCAAAAAAGAGGACAAACAAATTTGTAAGTGTATTTTTTCTGAACTGTAAAATAATATTTTATTTCTTTTTCTGAAGTTCGATGCTCTAATTGTTAATCAAAAACTGAAAATAAGATGATTTTATGTCTTCTAATTTTTGAGAAAATTGAAAATTACTAAAATTAATTCGATGTATAAACAGTGAGATGTCTATGGGGGCATGCTGCCCCCTGCAACCCCCCTGCTTGGGCTCACTATAGGGTTAGGGATGGGTGTTAGATTTTTCTTGTGTGTTGTTGTAAAATGTAATGCACTTGATTTGCTGTACTTTACTTACAAACTGACTGACTGCGACGCGTAATGCAATGCAATTCTACCACCTCGTGGTGCATTCTGGGTAACGCTAAATGATTTTCTGTACTTTACTTACTTAGATGAACATTAATCCTCTAAGTTAGATACCAAAAAACAAAAACCAAAGAAAAATATTTTTAGTAATTTTTTATCTTCTCAAAAACTAGAAGACATACAACCATTCGATTCAGAATCTCAGAAGCACTTTTTTTCACAATTATGAAAAAAAATTGGTTGAAACTTTTTTTTTTGCATTTTGGTTATCAAAATTTTGAGTTTGCATGCGATGTTTTTAAAAACTATTGACATTAATAATTAAATTTAAATTGAGGATTTAAAAACTGTTTTTTGGCTTTCAAAAATGAGATAGTACTTCATTGTTAGTGTTGCCGTTGGTTTTTATACCCTATCCCATAGGGGTATATTAGTTTTGATACAAAGTTTGTAACATAGAGAAATAATTTAGCTACATATACCTCAAAGTATATGGATCGACTCAGAATCGATAGCTGAGTCGATTTAGCCATGTCTGTCCGTCCGTCCGTCCGTCCGTACGTCACCAGTTTTTGGGCCTTAAATTTTGAGCTAGAAGGATGAAATTTGGTATACGTGCTCTTTGTTACTTCCAGCAGAACAAGTGTAAAAATTTTTGAAATCCACCCACTGCCACGCCCTCTTTTAAGAAAAACGTATTTTTTGGCCAAACCATAACGAATTTTGAAAAACTTTCTGAACAATATATTTAGACAATCTGAATATCTATATTTCGTTCATACAAAGTTTTTTGCCACGCCCAATTTTTGGGGGCGTTTTTAATAAAAAACATTTTTCGGTCAAATTTTAAAATTTTAAGACTTTTTAAAACTTTTGATGCAGAATCATTAGTAATATAAATGTGAATATTTCGTCAATAGACCATTTTAACCCATGCCCACATTTTGGGGGCGTTTTTATATAAAAACCATTTTTATACCCTACCCCATAACATATGCAGGAGAAAACCTTGTCTTTTGTAGAACCTTAAAAGTTTTTTATAAGCAGTCTGAAGAATTTGTTGTCACCATGTCATTTTCTTTATTTTATCCACATCGTGTTTTTAGCCATGTCCACTTTTTGGGGATATTAGTTTTACAGATAGGATGGGATAGGGTATTCAACGATCCGCACAGTGGATTGTAGCCTTCTCATATGTTTTTTTTTTAAATGTTTCATATTAAATCATTTTTATTTTTTTTTCTAAAATTGCCCCTACCTTCTAAACGGGGTGGGATAGACCCCCTTCCAATAGTAAAAAATGTTTGTTTTTGACCCCTATGCAAAACACAGTTATAAATTATTGGCTTCAAACATATCGTACTCTCCCCCTAACCCATTCCATCTTTAAAATAAATATCCCCAAGAAGTAGGGGTGACTAAATCTTTATCTTCTACAAAAAGAAAGATTTTCTCTTACATATGCTATGTGGTAGGGAATACTAATATTTGTTTACGTTAACTAGACCTTTCAGCTTTATACTTAGTGGTCAACCATCAAAATCGGTCGAAGCATTACCTTCAATCGTTTGGGTTTATCGACGTTAACAAGAGATTTCGCATATCCCCATAGAAAGTAATCCATTGGTGTCAAATTACCTGATCTTCTTGTCCAATTGACTGGACCATTGTACGTTTCCCTCAATTAAGCGATTAACTCGTTAGTTGCATGTCATGTAGCGCCATCCTGTTGAAACCACAAGTCAGCTTCACCAATATTTTGAATTTTTGACAAAAAAATTCATAGATTATTACTTTGTAGCGAAATACGGCCCGCTGATGCCGCCTGTCCATAAACCGTACCAAACAGTGTATTCTTGCGGTTGCATTTGTAGCTGTTGGATTTCCTCAGGCCCAAATGCAGCAACAAAAAATGAGCTTCGTCTCTAAAAACTATTTTTCCAGAAAAAAAAAAGTTGATCCATTTGAAGCTGTTCCCAGGTCCACAAACCGAAATCAATACGTAAACCAAAGTCAATCAGCTCGTTGGATCTCCGTTCCCATAGCCCGTCAACGCAAACGGATCCGAAGATTTTTTGAAGAATTTTTCTCTCGAATCGAACAAGGATTTCTTCAACCGCTTTTGATACGGTCCATGCTTCAGCGCCGTAGAGCAGGACTGGGATAATCAGGGTCTTATATAGGATCTCCTTAATAGTTCGAGTGAGAGCTTTACTACTAAATTGCCTTCTTAGCCCGGAGAAACAGCGGTTGGCAGTAGTACCTAATTCTTCGTTTAATTTCTGACGAGTTGTTGTTATCAGTTTTAACAGCGGTGCCGAGGTAGACAAAGTCCCTTATCTGTCAATGGTGAGTTTTTTTTGTACAATTCGTCGATTTTTTGTGTCTTTTTGTGTTGACAGCATATACTATTACTTAGTCTTCTCTCATTTATTGCTAAACCCATTTTTGCCGCTTCCTTCTTAATATGTGGCGAGGCGCTGTCATGTGACATCTTTGCCTATTGGCTAAATCCTTTTGTGGTATCGAATATGTCGGTGAGGTCGTTTCCGACCCTGATGGAGCAGCGAGAGTTCTCCATCGTCATCCTACACAAACGGACGAGTTTGGGCAGTATACCAAAACTAGACAGGGCTCTGTACAGTTCGTCTCTATAAATGCTGTCGTATGCGGCTTTGAAATCGATGAATTGGTGGGGAGTATCGATTTGAACTTCTTGGATTTTTTCCAGGATCTGTCGAAGTCTGAAGATTTCAGTTGTGGACTTTCCTGGCCTAAAACCACTTTGCTAAGGGTCGATCTTTGCTTTGGCTTTGACGTTTTACACTTTAGTAAAATTTGCGAACATCGTTCCTGGAGTGGCACCTCTCTATATCCTCGATTGCGCGCTTTTCTTGCTCTTTTTGCATCTTTCTTCTTTGCCTATAGACCTCAATGGCAGATTTCGTCTTCACCTGCAGCTTAGCCTTGTAGGTCTCGTTCTTGGCTGCGAGCATCTGTCGGCATTCCTCATCAAACCAGGGGCTTGTTGGTGGCCGCGAGAAACCTAGCACAGTTGCGGCTGATCTAATGGCTTGTTGGCATCGTTGCCATTGTTCTTCGACATTAGATGCTGGTGGTGTGGTGTGAATCGAGAGGTTAAGGGATACGCGTTGCGCGAAGGTCTTGGCGGTCTCTTGCGATTGCAGTCTTTCGACATTAAATTTTTTCACAGTATTTCTGGTTTGTTGTGGCGTATTGGATATCCGCATATTTACCTTGGCTGCAACAAGGTAGTGGTCCGAGTCGATGTTAGCCCCTCGGAATGTTCGGACATCCAAAATACTGGATGCGTTTCTCTTATCTATCGCAATGTGATAAATTTGGTTGACTGTTCGTTGATATAGAGACGCCAGTAATGTCTGATATGTAGCAGTTTAGGACTTCCGCTTGCACCTCTCCTGTTTAATGTTCTCACATTCCAGTGCAGATACGAACGTCGTTGCATTTTTTTTTCTTTTAGTAGGGTCGTCAACAATAAGATCAGTCCTTTTCGAGGCTATTGGTTGCTTCGTAACATATGGTTCTTTCCATCAGTGGGTTGTTAACCCAAAGCACAACCCCCAAACTGGAGGCCAGTTCCAATTTTTTAAATACCCCTAGGACACGGGGCCACAGTATCCACGGAGCTCATCTAGGTTCGCCTGGGAGGCCAGGCCGGGTATTCGCATTAGCGAAGCATTATGTCTTCAATCGTTTGGGTTTATCGACGTTAACAAGATATTTCACATACCCCCATGGAAAGTAATCCAATGGTGTCAAATCACCTCATCTTGTTTGCCTATTGACTGGGCTATTTCTTGAGATAATGTTTAATTGTACATTTCCCTCAATTAAGCGATTAACTCGTTAGTTGTATGGCATGTTGAAACCATAAAAGTCAGCTTCACCAATATTTTGAAATTTCGGCAACAAAAATTCATTGATTATACCTTTGTAGCATTCTCCATTGACATTGACATTTTTGCGGTTGCATTGGTAGCTGTTGGACTTCGTCTAGCTGTTTATCGGCAACCGAGACCAAAAATGAGCTTCGTCTCTAAAAACTATTTATCGATAAAAAATTAGATCAAGCTGATCCCAGGTCCATAAATCGAAATCAAAACGTGAACGAAAATCAATTGGCTTTGAAAAAAGTAAATCCTATTGGATCACCCTTTATATTAATTATAATTTTCAAGTGAGGCTTATACAACTAGCTATTATAATTTTCACTGATGAGTTTTTTGCAAAAACATTCATTTTGCAAAACCTGTGTCTTCCCATACTGCGAAACTAACCAAATCCTACTCCAACTTGATATTCCAGTAGGAGTAGATAAACCGAAAAGTAGACATTTGACATTGATTTATGAAAAGATGGGTAAACTTTTCTTCTTGAATGGACTACAACCTCGTTCAGTATGAAGCTAAACAGATTGTTTTAGCAAAAAAGTATTCAGAAACTAAGTTTACAGACGAAATTGCAACGTCAATGCACCAGATTCTGCAGCTATCGTTATTCGCCAAAAATAACTTTGTTACCTCTATAATTCACTGAAGCTATAGATTGAATATTTTACATTAACTTTACCCCCTAAACCGCTAAACCCAAAAGTATCGTTTAAACTGTCCTAAGGAACACCAGTGGTGACCAAAGTAATCCATTACTTTGTGTTTATGAAAATGTCAACTCATAGTTCTGGCTTTTCTTTAGAGAATTCATAGATTTCATTTACAGTTTTCCCAAATTCAAAATAATTGCCTTCGTAAAAGATATTTTATCTTAAAAAGAAAACAGTTGTAGGGTGAGGGATTTTAAGCAGAATAAGTATATGGCTAAGTTGCATTCAAATAGAGCACTGAATTATTGATGTCAAACTGAAATATGGTCAGATTGTGGTACAAGTGTTAGATTTTGGTCGACCTTGTTCACGTTTGCTTCCAAATACAAGGTGGCGCAAAAGTAATCCTCCTATCAGAAAATGCTATAAATTTTGCGATTGGCCCCTAATGTCAGTTCTGTTTTGACATTTGTGTAGCAAACACATGCGAAATACACGTTAATAAACAATGTTACGCTACACTGCTCCAGAACGCGGAATATTGGTGACTATTTATTTGAGCAATAATCGGTCGGTGACTTTGGCACAACGTGAATTTCGTCGCAGATTTCCTAGACTTCCAACGCCTACTGGTGAAATACTGCGACGTTTAGCCGCTCGCCTCGAAGAGACTGGCACAACACGAGATGCTGCCAGGCGTGGCAGACCCCGGAGTAGCCGTTCTGCAGAGAATATTGCTGCTGAAGCCGAAGATGTCATGGAAGCGCCGTCGACATCGACCAGACGACGTGCCACGCAAATGGGTATCAGCTGACGGTTTTACAGCGAATTTTGGTACAAGATTTGAAGATATTTCCGTACAAAGTCCAGACGGTGCATCAGCTGTTAGCTGCTGACCGCCAATCGCGTCTAACATACGCTCAAGCCATCCTTAATTACCACCAAGAGGAAGATGATTTTTCATCAAAAATAATCATGAGTGATGAGGCCCATTTCCATCTTAGCGGGTACGTAAATAAGCAAAATTTACGCTTCTGGGGCACTGAAAATCCGCGGGTAACCCACGAAGAGCCATTACACCCGCTCAAAGTCACTGTATGGTGTGCTGTTTTCGCTGGAGGAGTCATCGGACCTTTTTTCTTCGAAGACGTCGCGGGCCAAACGGTTACTGTGAATGGTGAGCGCTACAGAGCAATGGTCAACGAGTTCTTTTTGCCGCAACTTGATGAATTGGGATTGGAAAACATTTGGTTCCAACAGGACGGTGCAACGGCACAGACTGCACGTGCCACAACCGATATGCTGAAGGATGCATTTCCCGGGCGCCTAATCTCCCGTTTTGGCGATTTGCACTGGCCAGCAAGATCGCCTGATTTGACCGCTCCAGACTTCTTTTTGTGGGGCTTTTTGAAGTCGCGGGTTTATATCAACAAGCCTCAGGCTCTTGCAGCTCTTAAAGGCAATATCCGTCAAGAATGTGAGGACCTATCGCCGGAAGTTTTGGCCAAAGTGATGGAAAATGCAATAAAAAGGGCTCAAATGACAATCAACTGTGGCGGCGGCCATTTACATGACATCATATTCTCGACATGATGTAAAAAAAATTAAAAGACCAAATAAAAATAATCCACAAGATGAATCAAAGTTTTTCATTTTTTTTTAAATTACAGCCAAAAAACTTCGGAAGGTTATTTTTGCGCCACCTTGTATAACGGCTGGAACTTTGGCCATTTTGCGTTTGATGTTGTTATTGAATTCCTCTTACTTTGTTAGTTTGTTGGCATAAACCAAATAAGCTCGAATCAACTAGGTGGCCATTCTCAATATTTCACAATTACCAAACTTTTCCTTTGATAAATCGATTATGTAATCAGCTCTGTGTTGGATATGACACCATCTTGTTGGATCACTGATCTATAGTTCATCAAATTGCACTAGTCGTGCGCGTGCCCGCATGTGCGAGAACGATTAATGTAGTGAGAACCACACCTAAAGAGTGGCCGAAACCAATTCTCAACCTGTTACCCTTAGACCTTTATATGCAAGACTTTTTATACCCTATCCCATAGGGGTATATCAGTTTTGATACATAGTTTGTAGCATAGAGAAGTACTTTAGCTAGGTATAACTTAAAGTATATGGATCGACTCAGAATCGCTAGCTGAGTGGATTTAGCCATGTCTGTCCGTCCGTACGTCCCCAGTTTTTGGGCCCTAAATTTTGAGCTAGAAGGATGAATTTTGTTACACGTGCTCCTTGTTGCTCCCAGCAGTACAAGTATAAAATTGAAATCCGCCCACTGCCACGCCCCCTTATTAGAAAAACGTATTTTTTGGCCAAACCGTGAAGAATTTTAAAGAAGTGTCGAAGTGAAGAATCGTAATATCTATATTTTGTCAGTATAAAGTTTTTTTTTGCAACTCCCACTTTTTGGGGGCGTTTTTAATAAAAAACGTTTTCTGGTCAAATTTTAAAATTTTCGAAAAAATGCACCACATTGGTAGTATTAATATGAACATTTCGTCTATAAACCATTTTAACCCACGCCCACTTTTTGGGGGCGTTTTTATATAAAAACCTTTTTATACACTACCCCATAACATATGCAGGAGAAAAACCTTGTCTTTTGTAGAACCGTAAAAGTGTTTTATAAACTGTCTGAACAATTTGTTGTGACAATGTCATTTTCTATATCTAATCCCCATCGTGCTTTAAGCCATGTCAACTTTTTGTGGATATTAGTTTTACAGATGGCATGGGACAGGGTATTCAACAATCCGCACAGCGGATTGTAGCCTTCTCATATGTTTAAACCCTATCCCATAGGGATATATAAGTTTTGATACATAGTTTGTAACATAGAGGAAAAATTTAGCTATATATACCTCAAAGTATATGGATCGACTCAGAATCGATAGCTGAGTCGATTTAGCCACCTCCACGTGGTGAACTCTGGAAACTTTATATTTTATAATATATCATAATAGGCTAAGAGCAGGCGTACTTATGCTACCGTCAACTACCCTAACATTGACCGATTTTAAACTTTAAATGCAGATATAACACCCTTGTGAATTATTATCGGCGTAAATACAATTTCAGGCTAGGGGGACAGTCGTTCTTTACCATTTCTCAAAAATTTACGATGATGTTATTTTTTTTTAAGGTTATTAAGAAAACTATAGTGGTCAATGTAAGATCCCAGTTGTGCCTAACATTGACCGCCCAATGTTTCTAACATTGACAACCGGCTAAGTACCTAATAAAAACACAATAGTTTATCTGTTTATTTTTGTTTTAATTTGGTATTGTTAATATAAAAAAAATAATTCAGTTAAATTAAATAATAAATACAGAGGGCAGGTCTTTATTGCACTTCATTTCATAACCATAGGTATTTTAAAAAATAAATAAATAAATAAAATTTAAGTATTATTAATAGGAAGATTAGGTAGGTAGTTAATTCATTGCATCTATCTAAATCCATTCTAGTTCGTATCACATTATTACATTAATAAGTTATTTAGTAAAAAGGAAATATAAAGAAAATTGTATTTTTATGCTAATGAAGATATTTGGAGCTAAGTAAGACTTGCTGAAAAAGCTCTTCGACTGAAGAATCATCGTCATAGTTGGAACCCACGAATTCAATTTGGAGTTCTTGGAGTGCGTCAGTCCCAGCCGGTTCATAAGAAACATCGTCTGGATTTGCAACAACGAGATCCTGATCGATGATAGCAACATCGTGATCCACAGCCACAGCCAAGCATAATTCCAAGTCCTGGCTGTGTTTTCACCTTTGTACGCCGTTTTCGGGCTGGTGATTCTCCAGAACCAAAACGTAGTTCTTTTAAAACTGCTACAACCGACTCAGCTACATTGGACCGTACTTTATCACTATTTTCGCCAATTGTTGGATCCGGTTAACGTGAAATCACTTCCTTTGGATTAAAAGGCACTATACCACATTTCTTAAAACCTGATATAAGGTTTGGAGATCGATTTTGTATGTTCAGGCTTTCTTCTATTAATTTTTTCAATAGTGCCGGAAATGCGTCTTTAGAGAGAGTTTGCGCCTTGTGACCGCGCTTGTCTTTCCACTCGTCCAAAATTCGACGCCAAACTTGTTTAAGCGGTCCAAAAAAGGCGACATCTAGCGGTTGACAAATATGGGTGGCATTTGGTAACAAGCAAGCAAACTGTATACTGTTTTCCTGAGTAGCTCAAACGACGTCTGGGGAAAAGTGACTTGCCAAATTGTCTCCCAGAAGAACGATAGGACCGCTTAACCTCCTCGTGTGAGGAAGGAAATGGTTTAAGAACCAATCTTTAAATATGGTTCCGTCAAACCACCCCGACTTGCTCTGGTTGTATTTGGTCTTCGGAGGACCTCCCAATAACCATGAAGCCCATAAATTTTCCGCCTTATAAACCACATAACGGTGGAATGAGCTCCCCTGCCGCAGATCCACAAAACATTATCGATATGTTTGACTTTGTTGAACCTTAATATTTTCGGGGTACCTTACTCCTCTCTTAAAAACGCATTTTTTTGAGCCAGGATCATCCGAAAGGTTTGTCTCAACATAATTGAAAATATTTTGAGGGTCTATGAACTCATTTTCCAGGGTCAGTGTAGTTTTTAAATTATTAAAAAAGTCGCTTACATGCTGACGACTGACCTTGGCTTTGGATGGCTTTAAATTTTGGGAAGCTCGAACACAAAGATCATGCTTGTGTCTTGTAAGGAACCCTTTTAACCATTTTCTGCCCGGATTTTTCTAAACAAAGGAACCTCACGATTGCAGGAATCGAGATAGTTTTTTGTGAGGCACCTCAAATTATCCCCAGTAAAAGGAAAGCCCCACTCACTTACTCTTATTAATGATTTAACTATCTCCTTTTCTACTATATCTGATAGTACCGTTGGGCACCCGATTTTTTTTTCCTCTAATTCCCTTAATTCGGTTCATTAATGTTCCCTTTGCTATTTTATACTTTTTAGCACATGAATTGATGCTGGATGTTCCATTTTTTATTTCTTTCAAAGCTACCTCCATATCTCTAGCTGAAGTGCTATTGAAACGTCGCTTTTCGTTTTTTTTTGCATCCCTAATCAAAAATATTTGAAAAAAGAACTGGTCAATGATTGGAACCGTCTACAATATGAATGTGCCCTAAAATTGACCAGCGGTCAATGTTAGGCATCACTCGGTCAATTTTAGGAATAACAAATAAAAATTAAGGTGTAATTTTTAATTTTCACTTTTAAGATGAATTAACTTCTTTTATTGCGTGGAATTTACATATTTCCAAGAGAAAACATTTTAAATAACATACCTGACAAGTTTTTTTGCTGCACCAACTATCCTAATAATATTTGACGATTAAAAGTTTGCCGCACTCGAATTCACCACTTTTAACTACTTACTATTTGCCGCCAAAAGATACATTTCTGCCCGAAAAATCAGCTTAGTGCTCAAAATGCCATCTAGAGATTAATAGGGAAACAATTTTCTGAAGAGAAAAATGGGTTTGTTCGATTCATTTGCTGACTGGAGGGTGTGAAATAACTTTCCTGATTTCGGTCAATGTTACGGACGCGGTCATTGTTAGGGTAGTTGACGGTACCTTTCGGAAATGATTTATTTTTTTCATTAATTGGCAATACACTCTTCAGTTAATCTGGGCCTCGATCAACATGCATATCCAATTAGATCAATCCTTTTCCTTATGTTACTGCATTTAGCTTCGCATACCAAATCCATTAAGATGGGCTTCTAAGCAAAGTGTTATTATACTACG
Organism: Rhingia campestris; assembly: GCA_932526625.1. Taxonomy (NCBI): domain Eukaryota; kingdom Metazoa; phylum Arthropoda; class Insecta; order Diptera; family Syrphidae; genus Rhingia; species Rhingia campestris. The sequence goes on from OW052183.1 coordinate 33,646,251, forward strand.
TATAGGAACCAACTGGATGGGAATGGCAGACTCTGCGAGCTAATTAAAATTATTATACCCTATCCCATAGGGGTATATTAGTTTTGATACTTAGTTTGTAACATAGAGAAATAATATAGCTACATATACCTCAAAGTATATGGATCGACTCAGAATCGCTAGCTGAGTCGATTAAGCCATGTCTGTCTGTCCGTCCGTCCGTCCGTCCGTCTGTACGTCACCGATTTTTAGGCCTTAAATTTTGAGCTAGGATAATGAAATTTGGTATATGGGATCCTCGCCCGTGCCTACAGAACAAGTGTAAAAATTTTTGAAATCCGCCCACTGCCACGCCCCCTTTTAAGATAAACTCATTTTTTGGCCAAACCGTAAAGAATTTTAAGAAAGTGTCTGAGAAGCATATTTAGAGAATCGTAATATCTATATATTTTGTTTATATAAAGTTTTTTGCCACACCCACTTTTTGGGGGCGTTTTCCATAAAAAAACCTTTTTTGGCCAAATTTGAAAATTTTCGAAAAAAATTTTGATGCAAAATCATTGGTAGTATTAATACTAACATTTCGTCAGTAGACTATTTTAACCCACGCCCACTTTTTGGGGGCGTTTTCCTACAAAAACCATTTGTATGCCCTACCCCAAGGCATATGCAATACAAAAACGTGGTTTTTTGTCGAACCATAAAAGAATTTGATAATCCTTCGGAACAATATGTTGTAACAACGTCATTTTCAATACTTTATGACCATAAAGACCATATTTTGGGGATATCAATTTTAAGGATGGGATGGGATAGGGTATTAAACGATCCGCACAGCGGATTGTAGCCTTCTCATATGTTTCTTAGTTTGTTATCATTCATTGATTATCTGGTATTGTCTGAACTTGTTCAAATACGACGTATTTCTTTTTGCAAATCAATTCAAAGTATAAATCGTAATAACTTTAAAATTGATTTTTAATTTCGTGAAGATAGGTTATTCATTTTTAAGATTTTCACACCAAAAAACTGGTTGTTAAAAAAAGGTTTTAGCTTTAGTTATTTTACTCATTTCCACATAAACGCACGGATACAGGAAGCTGCCTTGACTCATTCAATCATATGCACCTAACTCATAAACACAGGTAGCAAGTTACGAGATCAATAATAACCATACCTATGTTCACCAATAATCAGAATATTTTATGACACCAACCCTGAATAATTTATTGTTATTGTTGTGTTCTTTCATACCGAAAATTATTAAAATATACATTTAAAGCGAAACATATCACCAAACGCTTTGTTGAGTTGCAAAAATAAATTTCGCTATACTTTTTATGCCCTATCCCATAGGGGTATATTAGTTTTGATACATAGTTTGTAACAGAGAGAAATAATTTAGCTACATATACCTAAAAGTATATGGATCGACTCAGAATCGATAGCTGAGTCGATTTAGCCATGTCTGTCCGTCCGTCCGTCCGCCCGTACCTCACCAGTTTTTGGGCCTTAAATTTTGAGCTAGAATGATGAAATTTGGTACACGTGGTCTTTGTTGCTCCCAGCAGAACAAGTGTAAAAATTTTTGAAATCCGCCCACTATCACGCCCCCTTTTCAGCTACGTAACGTAGTTTTTGGCCAAACGGTAAGGAATTTAAAAAAAAAGTGTCTGAGAAACGAAGTTAGACAATCGTAATATCTATATATTTCGTTTATATAAAGTTTTTTGCCACGCCCACTTTTTGGAGGCGTTTTTAATAAAAAAACGTTTAACGGTCAAATTTTAAAATTTTCGAGAAAAATTTTGATGCAGAATAATTAGTAATATTCATATAAACATTTCATTATTTTATCATTATAGCCCACGCCTACTTTTTGGGGGCGTTTTCTTACAAAAACCGTTTGTATACCCTACCTCATAGCATATGCAGGAGGAAAACGATGTGTTTTGTCAAAGAACAAAAGATTCTGATAAACTGTTTGAACAATATGTTTGGCAATGTCATTTTCTATATTATAGGCTAATAAAGCCCACTTTTTGAAGATATTAATTTTAAGGGTGGGATAGGGTATTCAACGATCCGCACAGCGGATTGTAGCCTTCTCATATGTTTTATATTGATTTTAGTGTGAATAAAGCCGTAGAATTTTCTTCGAGGTAAGAGTAAAATACCTAACACAAATATGTTGTATATTTTGGATTTTTTGTCCATATAAGTTGTACCAATATATGTTTAATTCGATTAAAAATCAACGGTTTTGTCACAAACGAAAATTTTTATATTTCTTGCTTTCACAAACGTAGCCGTCAAGAATGGCATCAAAAAAAGTGAAAAAAGTTAATAATTGTAGATTTTGGTTTATTTGTCCATATAAGTTGTACCAATATATGTTTAATTCGATTAAAAATCAACGATTTTGTCACAAACGAAAATTGTTATATTTCTTGCTTTCGCAAACGTAGCCGTCAAGAATGGCATCAAAAAAAGTGAAAAAAGTTAATAATTGTAGATTTTGGTTTTTTTGTTCATATAAGTGGTACCAATATATGTTTAATTCGATAAAAAATCAACGGCTTTGTCACAAACGAAAATTTTTATATTTCTTGCTTTCACAAACGTAGCCTACAAGAATGACATCAAAAAAAGTGAAAAAAGTTAATAATTGGAGATTTTGGTTTATTTGTCCATATAAGTTGTACCAATATATGTTTAATTCGATTAAAAATCAACGGTTTTGTCACAAACGAAAATTGTTATATTTCTTGCTTTCGCAAACATAGCCGTCAAGAATGGCATCAAAAAAAGTGAAAAAAGTTAATAATTGTAGATTTTGGTTTATTTGTCCATATAAGTTGTACCAATATATGTTTAATTCGATAAAAAATCAACGGCTTTGTCACAAACGAAAATTTTTATATTTCTTGCTTTCACAAACGTAGCCGTCAAGAATGGCATCAAAAAAAGTGAAAAAAGTTAATAATTGTAGATTTTGGTTTATTTGTCCATATAAGTTGTACCAATATATGTTTAATTCGATTAAAAATCAACGGTTTTGTCACAAACGAAAATTGTTATATTTCTTGCTTTCGCAAACATAGCCGTCAAGAATGGCATCAAAAAAAGTGAAAAAAGTTAATAATTGTAGATTTTGGTTTATTTGTCCATATAAGTTGTACCAATATATGTTTAATTCGATAAAAAATCAACGGCTTTGTCACAAACGAAAATTTTTATATTTCTTGCTTTCACAAACGTAGCCGTCAAGAATGGCATCAAAAAAAGTGAAAAAGTTAATAATTGGAGATTTTATTTTTTTTGCTCATATACGAAAATCATTTTAATTCAATTAAAAATAAACGGTCTTGTCACAAACGAAAATATTGGTGTCACAAACGTTCACAAACGATTTACAAGCGATCTGCATCAAAAGAACTTGAAAAATCGTATTTTGAAAATATGATGTTGGCTAACCACATGCCGAAATTTAAATATTTTATTACAGCCAAACTATTTTGTCACAAACGAAAAAAATGTTTTCACAAACGTTCACAAACGATTGGCTAACTACATGCAGGTATTCGAACTTTAGCGAACTATTCTCATCAAAACTTTTTTCGAATATCGTTACGTTTTTATCGAAATGGTTTTTATACCCTATCCCATACGGGTGTACTAGTTTTGGTATATAGTTTCTAACATACAAAAATAATTTTGCTAGATAAGCCTTAAAGTATATGGATCGACTTAGAACCGCTAGCTGTAGTGGGCGTTTTCCATAAAAAAAAACGATTTGCATAACCTATCCCATAGTATATGCAGTAGCAAAGCGTCGTTGTTCATAGAACCATAAAAGATTTATATAAACGGCCCGACCAAGATGTTGTGATAATGTCATGTTCCTCATATTATCCCCAAAGTTTTTAGCCACGCCCCCTTTTGAACATTTTCAGAAGAGTTTAGAGAAATCACGCCCAGACCTGTTGCATTTCAACGACATTCAACACATGCGACTTCTGATCATAATCTCACAGTCTATCTTACAATAAGAGTCCACCAACTTACAATCAAGAGCAGAATCAATAAACATCTACAGGTATCATCGCAGAGCACTCTTTCAGCGATTAAATTAGCCTCACATAAAAAAATAGTTAAAAAAAAAATAAAAAAATATTTTAGGAAATCAATTGCATGGAAACATCAACAATAATTTTTTATAAAGATATTTTTCGACACCCCTTAAACTTGATTCTATAACAACCGTTGTATTTGTCAGGTTCTAAAGAATTCAATTAAATTTATTATTGAAATAATGTTCTCATAACAGGATCTATCTACAACTACAACTCGACACATATACTCCAAGAATTTTCTGTTTATATATAAAAATATCGTCACACCGAAACACAATATTTCAACAAAGGACCATAGCCATTCAAATTTAATTAAATTGAAATCTGAAGCAAGATTTTTTTTACATTTCAGGGTCATAAAATCGACCGGATTTAAAGACTAGAATAGATTACATAAGTCAATTGTATTATATCTTGTGAGGTAAAGTGTCGATGTTTGTGAGACGAAATCAACAGCATCGTATCTGTTGATTTTACCATTTAATACTCAGTTTTCGGACCGTTGTAGCTCAACTACGTTATTCCGTTAAGCATCATGACTTGCATTAATTTGTTTATTCTGACAATTTTACTGTCGGGAAATAAAGCAGAACGAGTATGGATCTTTTAATCTCTCGATCCCATACCACCATATACAACCAGACCGAGAACAAATGTTGTGCTGGAACTCTCCCTCCGAACAGCATGAGATCCTTGGTATAACCAAGAAAGACTTCAGATGCTGGCAGAAAAAAGGCAAGGCAAAGCTGCAGGTAAAGAAAGAGGAAGAACACCTTCTTTTCAGAAATAAGAAAAAAACATATGGCTACAATCCACTATGAGAAACGTTGAAACCACATTCCATCCCATCCTTAAAATGTATGTCCCCAAAAAGCGGGCGTGCATTAAAGCAAAATGGGGTTGGATTATTACGTGCCGCTATAGTCCGCAATGAATGTGGGCCTCAACCAATATCCTTCTGCAAGAGGCCTGGTCCTCAGCTAACTACCTCTAGTTGTGCACTTCAATTTGTTTGAGGTCGGTTTCTACTTGTGCGCGCCACTTAATGCAAAGTATTCCTCTAGTACACACGACGTCTAGCTGGGAATCGGAGACTCTGGGAGCCAGAGTATTGGTGTCCATTTACCCTACAAGTTTTTGCCATATTAAACGCCGAATGCCATATTAAACGCCGAACGCCGAAAGCTAGTGGTTGCATCTTCTGCTCCATACGCAAACGGGACCGAATATTTTTCGCAGAATTTCTCTCTCGAATCGAGCAAGGATTTCTTCATCCGCTTTTGATACGGTCCATGCTACAGCGCCGTAGAGCAGGACTGGGATGATCAGGGCCTTATATAAGATCTCCTTAGTAGTTCGAGTGAGGGATTTACTGCTAAATGGCTTTCCTAGCCTAGAAAGAGCGGTTGGCAAGAGTAATTCTTCGTTCGACGAGATGTTGTTGTCAGAGTTAATTGCGGAGCCCAGGTAGACAAGGTTCCGTACTACTTCAAAGTCATATCTGTAAATGGTGACGTTCTGTCCAATTCGTCGATGTTGTGTGTCCTTTCGTGTTGACAGCATATACTTAGTCTTACCCTCATTCTAAACCCATTTTTGTCGCTTCCTTCTCCATACTAGCAAACGTGGCTATAACATCATGTTGAGTCCAACCAATGATGTCAATATCGTCAGAGTATGCTAGTAGTTGCACCGATTTTTGGAAAATTGTGCCTTCAGTGTTGGCTCGGGAGTTTTGCACAATCCTCTCAAGAATCAAATTGAAGAAGTCACATGACAGCGCATCGCCTTGCCTAAATCCTTTTTTGGTATCGAATGGGTCGGTGAGGTCTTTTCCGACTCTGATGGTGCAGCAAGAATTCTCCATCGTCATCCTACACAAACGGACGAGTTTGGGCGGTGTACCAAAACTAGTCATTGCTCTGTATAGTTCGTCTCTATAAATTCTGTCGCATGCAGCTTTGAAATCGATGAATAGGTGGTTGGTATCGATTCGGACTTCTTGGATTTTTTTCCAGGATCTGCCGAAGTCTGAAGATTTGATCAGTTGTGGACTTCCCTGGCATAAAACCACACTGATTAGGGCCAATCAGGCTGTTGGTAAACGGTTTCAGGCGTTCACATATTATGGCAGATAGGATCATGTAGGCGATGTTGAGAAGACTTATGCCTCTGTTGTTGGCGCAGTTCAGAGGGTCTCCTTTTTTGTGGATTGGGCAAACGATGCTGAGGTTCCATTCTTCAGGCATACTTTCATCCGAGAGCTTTATAAGGCTCAGCGGGAAGGCCGTCATTTCACTTAGGTCGGGTGGTTGGCAGTTTTCGCTGTCGTTGCCAATATTAAATGGTTCGTTCTGCCTGACAGCGGAATGTTGTTCGTCATCGCCGTTTAACAGTCTGCAGAAGTGGTTCTTCCATATCCTCAGCATCGACTCTGTCTCAACTACGATATTTCCTTGTTCATCTCGACAGGATTCTCTTCGAGGCTTGTATCCTTGGCTTTGACGTTTTACACTTTGATTAAACTTGCGAACATCGTTCCTGGAGTGGCACCTCTCTATATCCTCGATCGCGCGCTATTTTTGCTCTTTTTTCTTCTTTCTGAAAAGCCGATGTTTTTACCTTCTTCTTTGCCTATAGAGCTCAATGGCAGCTCTCGTCTTCACCTGCAGCTTAGCCTTGCAGGCCTCGTTCTTGGCTGCGAGCATCTGTCGGCATTCCTCATCAAACCAGGGGTTTCTTGCTGGTGGCCGAGAGAAACCTAGCACAGTTGCGGCTGATCTAATGGCTTGTTGGCATCGTCGTTCTTGGCTGCGAGCATCTGTCGGCATTCCTCATCAAACCAGGGGTTTCTTGCTAGTGGCCGCGAGAAACCTAGCACAGTTGCGGCTGATCTAATGGCTTGTTGGCATCGTTGCCATTGTACTTCGACATAAGACGCTGGTGGTGTGGTGTGAATCGAGAGGTTGAGGGATACGTGTTGCGCGAAGGTCTTGGCGGTCTCTGCAGTCTTTCGGCATTAAATTTTTTCACAGTATTTCTGGCTTGTTGTGGCATGGTGGATATCCGCATTCTTAACTTGGCTGAACAAGGAAGTGGTCTGAGTCAATGTTCCCATTTATATACTCTCGGAATGTTCGGATATCCAAAATACTGGATGCCTGCCTCTTGTCTATTGCAATGTGATTAATTTGGTTGACTGTTCATTGATCTGGAGACCGCCATTTCCCTTTATGCATAATTCGAGGTGATGAAACCGTGTGCTGGCTATATTGCCATTTTATTTCCGGTGAAGTCAATTAGCTTAAGCCCCTTGCCAGACGTGTTGTCATGTAGGCTATCTTTTCTAACGATACTTCTAAAAATTTCTTCTCTTTCTACTTTTCCGTTTAAATCTCCCAGCACGATTTTAACATCGTACTTCGGTAGTCGCTCATAGGTTTTGTGAAGGAGCTCGTAGAAGAAATCCTTAGTTATACACTCAGAGAAAAATACTATGAAAATAATGGGATTTATGATTAGATCAATCGTTTTTTACTATTAAAATTAGTCAATGGGATGCGTACTTTTGAAATAATAATTTGTAAATTTTTACAATAATGGTACGATCTTACTATAAATTCAACAGTGTTAGAATTTTGTTTCAATAGGCTGTCTTATTAACAGGTTAATAGTTTGTACCATGGTATTAATGTGATGCAACTATTTTTAATAGGGTTAAAAACATATTTTATGTAAAGGGATACCATTGAACCAACAACAAAATACTATTATTTAAATCGTATTCAACAATTTACACACTATTGATCGAATAAGGCTCCTATTAATTCAAAACTGTGCATCCTATTGAGATGTATATTATTTACTAAAACATAATAGGATCAAACTTTTAAATCAATTGGATCATCCTATTGTTTTAATAGCATTACCGGCTTAAAACAAAAGTACTTTCTATTAAAAAAATAACCAATTAAACCATTGTTTTAATAAGATAACTATTGATTTAAAGTGAGTGGTCCCATTGAAAGTTATAGTATTTCCTATTAAAATAATAGCGACGTACTATAAAAACTCTTCTCTCATACTATTATTTTAATGGTATTACAGATTAAAAAAAAAAGTACGTATTATTAAACAACAAGCAAATAAACCATTGTTTCAATGGTATCACTATTGATTCAAATAGGATGTTCCTATTGAAATTTATAGTATTGACTAAAATAATAATAGGACAAACTATAAAAACTATTCGATCAAACTATAGTCTTAATAGTATTACCGAGTTTAAACAAAGGTATATCCAATTAAAAAAATAACCAACTAAACCATTGTTCCAATGAGATAACTATTGATCCATGTGGTTCGCCCTATTGAAAGTTATAGTACTTACTTTTAAAATAATAGGACAGTACTATTAATGCTTGTCTATCATACTATTATATTAATGGTTTTTTTATACAACTGATAGCTTAAATATATCAATTATCAATCAATGCTATCGGAGATCAATCTGAAAATCCATCATTAGAAAACAAACAAAATAACGAATTTAGAACAACAAATATATTTTTATTTAAATATTTATATTTGTTTTACATTAAAGCAAATATAATGATAAAACGATATAACACTTTTAAAAATAACATAAATTGCATGGTTGTAATACTTTTTAAAAAATACATTTGGAAAAATAGTTCTAGTAATAACAAAAATTATTTAAACAAAAATAAAATTTGTGTGATTTCCATAAAAATGGTAAAAACATAAGTTTTATTTTCTTGAAACTTTTTAAGTATATAGTAATATTGAAAAATTAACTGAACATAAAGAAACAAAAAATTTAATTTTCTTTTTCATTAGGAAATAATCTCTTCGAATGAGTCCATAACTTTAAGGGTGTAACAAACTTTTGAGTCAGTTCATAAAAAATCCAATTTTTTGAGATTGTGCGCTTATTTTACGTTTACAAAGGAGTCAATGAGTGTATGGCTCTCTCGCATACTCGAGTGTTAAATATGGGAGCCGTTGTATTGAGCACCACCGCTTCTGAATGCTGCCGGCTCGCCTCGGTGTCAATTGCGGTATATGCGGTGTTTCTGCAAACACCGCAATTAATTCATGGAATATTCTACCAAACGCAAAATAAAAGGTATTTTAATTTTGTTTTTACTTTTTATTTTGAATGAAACATAAAACATTGTAAATGAACCAAATTCGTTATTATACGTTATAACAATAGAGCCTTACGAAGAGCAATCATTGCACTGCGGTGGCGGTTAATACATGTATTGCTTATTTCTGCGTCAAATAAATACTCACACTTATTTTACGAAAACACCGCTTTGACATAATGAAGAGTTACTTATACTCAGAGTATATGAGTAAGAGAGAGTGTGTAACACCGCAATAGCGTTCGTGTTTTGAGTCAATGCGGTGGCGATAGTTTTTGTTTGCGATATTTTTGAGACTGAGTCATTTAAAAACCGAGTATACATGCGATGTATTGGAGAGTGCGGTGTATCGGTGCAGATCTCTGATGTGTACCATTAATGGAAATGTTTACAGATAACCAAAAATTTTTTTAGAGAATTGAACAAAAAATATAAATATGGTACTCACCTCGATTTTTTGAAAATCTACGTTTTTTATAGTTTCTGCTAAAAAGTCTTATTGGATTTTGAAGTACTTCTGTTGTCTAGACTGCACCCTTATTTGGAATTGAATTTAAAAATGGTTACTTTAACTATATCAGCACATTTTCCCCAATGAAATTTGTTGATACCCTTATTAAAGTTATTTTCATGAAATGTTATTTTTATCGAAGTATCACACTGTGACACACTGTGTGTAAACTAGGGATTGTGGGATAAAAAATATTATTTTCATGACCCAATACTCCACCTAATTTATTGAACGTTATTTTAAATGATTTCTCTAATTAATTAAGAAAAAATATAATAAATTTATATACATACCCTCCATAGCTGTTTTCTTTTTTATGTTAACTTTATGCACATCACTTTACTTTGTCAAATGTAAACTTAAATATTATTTCAATTACATACGAGTATCATTCTTCAGGAGTAAAACAATAAAATCCATAATTTAAGATTAAAAATTCACCAAAATTTGTTAAATTGACCGGAATGGTAGGTATGAGTGGTTTTAAGAACTAACATATTATCAGAAGACTGAATTCGAATTAAAAAAAAACTTAATTCAATACTTATTTGAATTATTTATGCTGCATTTGCACTACTCGCACAAGTTGATAAAATTATAAAACAAAATGTTAAATTATTATCAGATATTGGCAGAAAATGGAAGAAATGTTGGCAACTGGGAAGTTATGGAAATTAGATTTATTTATTTGTTTTGACTGTTGGCTTCTTCTTTCATGTGCAAATTGTGAATTACGAGTTAGTTTGAACGGCTTCATCTGATTTGCTATTTATTTTCCTCGAAATTGGGTAGAATGATAGGCAAATTTAATTGAATTCCTTTATATGCACATAATGTGTGGAAAAAATAAAATAAAAGTTGAATCAAATTTGAAAATTTTCAAAGAAATAAAATCAGTAGCGATTTTCCATAGCTTTTTAATGTAAATAGTAACTAAAGAGAAATGATGAATTTACTAAACAAGACTATTGTTTTTTAAGTTTATTTCTTATATTAAATAATTTGTTCATATAACACATAACTTACTGTCTATTTTGAAAAATTAAACAAAAAGGACTATTTTATTATTGTTTAACATGACTTTACTAAAAGAAACCATAAAAACAATAGTCCGTTTTATTGATATTGAAATGTTGTCAAATGAGTATTGCTTATAAATGTAATAATATTTTAAATAATGGTAATAAATACTATTGTTATAATGAAATGTCACATTGATTTGATGGGATACACTATTAAATTTTATATATTTTTGGTATCGAAGATGTTTAACTACATGGAACTATTAAAGCTATAGTCCGTATTATTAACAATGAAAGGTAAAAATATTGTCAAGTTAATAGTATTGCTTAAGAAATTAATGGTGTGTTTAATATGTACAACAATAGTACCAAATACTATTATCCTAAGGAACTGTCACATTAATTATATGGGATATCCTATTAAATTAATATTTTTGTTAGAATGAAATATGTTTAAGTACATGCAACTATTAAAACAATAGTCTGCTTTATTAATATTGAATAGTCAAATCCTATTAAATCAATAGTTTTATCTGGTTAAATAACTTCTGAATACCTCATTTTGAACAATAGTATCAATGTTATTAATTTAATATCAAAAACTATTTAACTAATGGTCCGCCATATTGAACTAATGAGACGTACTATTGATGCGATATTTTTTTAATGGTATCAGTACTATTAAGCAGTCAATAGTATTTTTTAATAGGACAATAGTATTCGTTTAAAAATATTGATGGTGAAGAACTATTGAATTAATAGTATTTCCTATTAAATTAATAGCGTGTACCCTATTAATAATAATAGTTTCAAAACCATTGTATTAATAACCCATACACCTTTGATTTCATTAGAAAACTATTATTTTAATAGTAAAATCTTATTAAAACACGTCTTATTAAACCAATGGTCGTACCATTGACGATTTAATGGGACACTTTTTACTGAGTGTATCATCTTTTTCCACCTTCGGAGCATGGGCGCATATAAGGCTTATGTTGGAGAATTTGGCCTTGATGCGGATTGTTACAATGCTTTCGCTAATGGATTAGAAACATAAGATTTCTTGCCTGAGTTTGGCACTTATTACAATTCCGCATCCGAATAGTCGCTGTTTCTGTTCGCTATAACACTCTCCATAGTAGATGTCACCGTTTTTCATCGTCTTTTTGCCCGGTCTATCTCATCGAATTTCTTGGATGGCAGTTATTCCTGATTTGTAGCAGCTTAGGGCTTCCGCTTGTTGTCCTCATTTTAGAAAATCCAACCATCCAACATACATAACCCATGCCATTCGGACTGATTTATGCTAAATTCGACGTTTCAGATGCGCGTTTCCCAGAGAAGCCGCGGCGGACATTTGAATAATGTTATATTCCATACAAAATGGCATCGATATGCCTTTCAAACGAATAAAAATGTTGATGTTATCTAACACACACTTTGTTTTATTTAAATTTTAAGATAGGAAATACTAAATGAAAGACCCTTTATGTATCCGAATCTAAATTTCATCATGAGTAACACTCACCTTTTCTACAAAAGAAATATGGGTTCCGCAAATGTGAATCACCCAGATTCTAAACATGTACAGGTCTCCAAACAATGTCTTAACAAAAAAAAAACGCAAAAATAAAGAAAATGCCAACTAGTACAATCAAAATCTAACAGAAAAATAATTAATAAAACAACTAACCCCATGCTAAACAATGAAATAAAAAACAAAGTGTTTACAAACATTATAAATAATTAATTTGCAATAATAACTCGCACCGTAGTTACACATGCTGAACATGCAATTCCCCCCGCATAAGCCCGCATCTCATAACAGTATATAAATGGAAAATACCATGAGTAATACTAACAATAAGTTTGTGTGTGTTAAACAGTGACAAAAACTCCCAGACCTATTTAAAAAAAAAACACCGATCATCAAGACCTGCTACAGACCGTCCAATTCTGTCGCGCTCATTCGTATACCAGATCGCTATTTTATCAACACTCCACCACCTCACGCAAGCATTTCGTTGGAAGTCTTCTTCGTAGTTCGTCAGTCCGGTTTTAAGATTACTCTCGATCAACGTCATACATTGCGAATTACTCGTTTGTTCACTTGCTTTTAACGCTTGGTAGCTTCTCAGCTGGACATGGTTTAATTATCTCTCAGGGGCCTTAATTCAGTCACACTCGCATGTAGCCCGCTACCGGACGCATTCAAAACGCTCGTGAAAACAGTAAACAAACATTGAATCTTGACATTGAAAACAAGTGTACAAAACAAGACTGAAATTCAGTGCTGGGATTACCATGAAAAGATAGTTCAATCCATATAAGAACTTTAAAACGATTCTCTTAAGATACAAACATACAAAATGAAAGGTTCCAACTCACTGTCAATAGCAGCAACATTAATTGCATGCACTCTAGTGCATTTGTCCAGTGGACAAGGTAAGGCAATGTGCATTTTCCAGTTCCCCAGTAATGACAACTAAAAGAATGAAAATGACAGGTTCGTGCAGAAATCCAAACGGGCGTAGTGGTACCTGCAAATCGATTTTCGAGTGTCCAGTGCTCTTAGGCGTTATCCAGAAGACGCCACTTCTAGAAACTGATGTTAAATTTGCACAACAATCCCAGTGTACGAACGGCCAAGGAAGGGCACCACTTGTTTGCTGCACACCAGACACTGGATTTACCGGTGGAAGTACTCCAGCTACACAAGCGCCCGATCCTTCCTCGCCGAGAACTATTGCTGGTAATGGGGAGGGTGTAATACTTCCCACTGTGCCAAGATGTGGACAAATACCTGCAGGTGATAGAATCTATAATGGCAATGACACGCTCCTGGATGAGTATCCGTGGATGGTGCTTTTAGAGTATACCCAACGTGAGTGCGCATTAAGAGATATAGATATTTTTTTTTCTAACCTCACTATATACGAGACTAGGTAATGGTGGTCGCATCTTGAACTGTGCTGGTAGTCTTATAAATCAGAGGTATGTTCTCACAGCTGCACACTGTGTTACCGGAACTATTTTGAAAGAGGTTGGACCACTGTAAGATATTTGTTTTATAATTTGAATTGCATCTTGTGATTGCTGGTCTTTTTGATTTGCAGAGATCGTGTACGTTTGGGTGAATATGACCTGTCAAAGGACATTGATTGTGTGAAAACGGATTGTGCTGATCCAGTGATTAATATGGGAATTGAAGAGACGATTCCGCATCCACAGTTTGATGATAAGAATGCCAACCGGCAATACGATATTGCCTTGATACGTCTCAATGACGTTGTTCGGTACACTGATTTTATTAAACCTGTTTGCCTGCCATCGGCGTTAGGTCAGAAGGCGGAACTTCGAACGGGAACGAATTTAATCGTAGCTGGATGGGGAAGGACTCTAACAGGTGAGTGGAAAAAAGGTGCACTTTATCAGCTTTATTTAGTTGTGAGATTTGTATGGCGTTGATTGGGTATAAGGGAGACGTTCAAAGAGAAGGTAGTGAATATTTGCACCTCATTGTAAAATTCGCGGAAAAGATAGGGCTCAGTGGCGCGATGGTTAGTGCGATGAACTGCCGCGCAGAAGGTCTGGGTTCGATTCCCAGCCGTAGCAACACCTGAATGATTTTTCACTGGTTCTCCTCTCGTGATGATCTGACAAATCGTCCGAGTAGTTTCAATTGTCAAGAATAGCTCATCTCAACTTAGCCGTTCGGAGTCGGTGTAAAAAAATAGGTCCCGCCGCAAGAAGTACACATGCACACATGGATGGTTGTGAGAAAGCTAGGCCCTGGGTACTAACGAGCCTGTTGCGCCAAAAATTTGTATTTTTTTTTGTTTTTAACGTAGAAAATAGTCAATTCTTTTAAAATCAATACAATTATGGAAAACCGCGTCATATTTGTAGGTTTTTGTATATCTTGGTAGTTTTTTCTTGAACGTTGAATTTGAAGTTTGAAAAAACCTAAATTGTACGTCGCGGTAGTCAAAATCGATGTTTTAATAAAAAAAAATGTGTCAACTATACAGCAACTAGGTCTGATGCTGTAAAAATAATTTTAACTTATTTTTACTAATATCCGTAAGTAAATAAAAATCTGCAGTATACGGGAACAGAGCTAGAACGATTCTAACGAGTGGTAGGTAGTTTTTTTTTTTTTTATAATTTGCGCGCACTCAAGGGGTTATGAATGCCCTTTATATGTTTAAGGTAGTTAGGTATACGACTGTGAATTTTTGTATTATTGTTATGTACTATTTTTTTTTTTGAAAAAAGGAAAATGTGAATCAAAACGTATTAGAAGGCAGTCGCAATTTTTTTTTTATATAAAACTAAAACTTACAAGACTAACTTTACCTATCTAAACCTATCTAGGCCCTGTCATGTGATCTCTATTCCATCGACTAGCAAGTCATCGTTAGATCAGAGATCACATGTCAGGGCCTAGTTTTACTTAACCTAATTATCGGCTTCAGCCCATTCTAGCCACCAGTATCGGTCTCTATTTAACCTGTTAGTGTTACTTTTATCGCTTTCGGGTATGCTAATGCAGTATCTAATTTGATCAGTATTCCCATCCCCCGACTCAAAAGGCTCGTAAAGGATCCTTTTATCTGTTGCTCTCCTTGCCGCATGGTATATTATTGGAAAGTTCGTTGAAGCCGTTAGGTAGCCATATGCCATATGTTTCTGGCGGAATGTATCCACTTTCCAAGGCATTTCTGTAATACCCAGGATTCGGATAGAATAATCCAGAGATTAATTCGTTTTCGCTAACACATGCCGAACAAACAAAGTGATTCCTTACAAGATCTAGAATGACATTGTCAATTCTGGACACACCGGAAGCATCCAGAAGTCTTTTGTTTGAGACGTAATGCCTATAATCGGAATGTGCACTCCTATACATCTGTGTGCAGGCTCTGAGACAGTTGCGCTCGAATACTCGAGGCTTTTCCATATACGATGGGTTAATGTTCCACCACACTGGACTCGCATAAGTCAGAATTGGACGAAAGAATGCTTGGTAACAAATGATCTTCACATCGGATCTAAGATAGTTGGAATAAAACAGGCTTTTTAGCGACATGAATGCCGCTCTTGCCTTGTCTAATTGAATATTTATGTGCTTATTATAATACAGAAACTTGTCCAAATGAACACCTAAATATTTTACCACGGTCCTCGACTCGATCCGAAGAACATTTGAACTCGTTATTTTGAGATTTCTCCAGTTGCGTCTCAAATCTGAATTACCGCGTCTTGTTGGGATGCGGAACAGTATGGTTTCACATTTCGTATAGTTTATTTTAAGCTTCCATTCGGAGCAGAAAGCTTGAAACCTATCAAACTTGCTTTGAAGTTGGATTTGAATGTCTTCAATTTTTAAGCCGCTTGCATATAGTGTAACGTCGTCGGCAAATGCTGATGAATTATCGAGTTCCCTAATGCCCGGTTTCACAGTGGGAGCTTAATCCGTTGCTTAGCTAAGCAAAAAGCAGAGCTTAAATTTGGTCTTAAGTTTTTTGGGTTTCACAGTCATCAAAAAAGTGTGGTTTAGCTAAGCCAAGTATAACAAGTCATTGTGAATGGTTCGTAGGTAATTTATTAGTTACGCGCCTAAAACTCTACACCAAACGGGAATATTTTGCGAATATGACACAGTTAATACCCGAATTTAGTATGGACATCACCCATTGAGTAATTTTCTACTACATCCAACAACCAATCAAAATTTCCTATGACAGAAGTTAATCCAACACTTAAGCTACCAACATCGGGGGCTTATGTTAAACCACAGGTTAAGCTCCACGTGAGGCTTAAGCTCTCACTGTGAAACTGGGCATAAGTATATCAGAAATGTAGATATTGAAGAGTTGTGGAGCAGTTACTGTGCCTTGTAGTAGACCATTATGGACATTAAAAACTTCAGCTGTCGAGTATTCTCTATCTGTTACGACAAATTTCTTTCCGTATAGCATGGATGCTATCATCTTTGTAAGATGAAATGGAAATTCATATCGAATAAGTTTGTAAATTAACCCGTCAATCCAAACAGTGTCAAAAGCTTTTTCGATATCCACTAGGCAGGCAGCTGTACATCTTTTGGCGTTGAGATTCCAATTTACATCCGAAATCAGTTTTGTAATAGCATGCACTGCCGAGTGATTTCTTTTGAAGCCAAATTGATTCGGCGGTATAATCTCCTTTTCATTACAAACTAACAAAATAGACTTATTAATAACTAACCTCAAAAATCTTCCCGATATTAGGCAGGAGACTTATAAGCCTATAGTTAGAAGGATCAGAAGGATCCTTCTTCTTCTTAATTATTGGAAACACCTTTGATATAGTAGTAGTTATTTAGCAGATTGTTAAAGATAACGCAGTATTGTCGTATGATATCAATTGGTATATGCTTAAGCACGATGTTTGGGATGTTATTCAAACCACTTGACCTTTTAGTATTTAGTTTCCTAAAAATGTCAGTCAAGTCGTCGAGGGTCGTGAAGTAATTGTAAGTCTGTTCATCTATCAGTTCGTCAGTAACCACTCAGAAAATGTCAATAAAGTAGGGATCTCGCTATTGTGAAATCTCCACAGTTCATCTCTTACTTCGACCGTTTTGGAGCTGGGAAGTTCCCTGGCGTGAACCGCCTCAAAATGAGAGCCAATTACTTTGAGCTTGTCCGCTCCAGTATCTATAACATTGTGGTTATTGATGATGGGATAACCTGATATATTAATCCCTAACTGGGATAGAAGCATCTGAGAAGACAGTGGTATCTTCAGTTTTCGAATTTTGACAACGTTACGTGGTTTAAACATTTTATTTATTTTTGGAAACATGTTCCTGCCGTCTGATTAAAATATGCTTTCAGCACGTTTTTTCCAGTAATCGTTGACACTATTCTTAAACTGCTGGCTTAACAGAGACTTCACATTCCTCAGAAGGGATTTTAATCTTTGTAGCTCCGCATTGTGCGATGGATTTAGAAATTGACGCTGTATTCGATTTATCTGACTGATCAAAAAGCTTTTGTGTGTCTGTAGGGTCTTAATGCCACGGTTTAGATAACATTCAATGCTATTTTTCGTTTTAATTTTCGGAATTGACGACTCCATAGCTTGTATTACCACCGTGTTTATGTTCCCGATATAGGAATCACACTCCTCGTTGGAAAGATTCCTATTGCTAGGAATACTAGAAGGGGAAGGGCAATTCCTATATTTTCTGGTGGCGCAACGATGAATCAGTCTGCCTAAAATTTAATTTAGGGACATCGTGCCACGTAGCAATAACATTGCTAAACGCAAAAAATAGCCTAGAATTATGACCAAAAAAACGCTGGATACGAAGTATGAAGAAAATTGATCAAGCCGTTAAGGCTGGAGAGACCATTACCTACGCCCAGACGGACAGACGAACCGACGGACGGAATTCCAAAAACCACTTTTTTCGGTTCCGCTATCATAGTAATGTTATAGTACGTTTCCACCGGACCAAAACTAGTCATTTCATTAACGAAATTCAACATTTGAAAATAGTGTTCCCACAAAAAAAAACGCATTCCGACTGTCAAAACAATTTTTTTTTCTCTTGCTATGATCTAAAAAAAACATCCGAATGCTATCAACTGCCAAGAAATGCTTATCTCAACTTAACTGATCGGAATCGGAATAGAATGAGATCTATGAACGGTTGTGAGAAAAAGCCAAGCCCTGGGGTCTAACGATCGTGCTACACCAACAAAATTGTATTTGTTTATACCCTATCCCATAGGGGTATATTAGTTTTGATACATAGTTTGTAACATAGAGAAATAATTTAGCTACATATACCTTAAAGTATATGGATCGACTCAGAATCGATAGCTGAGTCGATTAAGCCATGTCTGTCCGTCCGTCCGTCCGTCCGTCACCAGTTTTTGGGCCTTAAATTTGGAGCTAGAAGGATAAAATTTAGTACACGTGCTCTTTGTTGCTCCTAGCAGAACAAGTGTAAAAATTTTTGAAATCCGCCCACTGCCACGCCCCCTTTTTAGGAAAAACTTTCTGAACAACATATTTAGACAATCTGAATATCTGTATTTCGTTCATATAAAGTTTTTTGCCACGCCCACTTTTTGGGGGCGTTTTTAATAAAAAACGTTTTACGGTAAAATTTTAATATTTTCTAAAAAAAACTTTTGATGCAGAATCATTAGTAATATAAATATGAACATTTCGTTAATAGACCATTTTAACCCACGCCCACTTTTTGGGGGCGTTTTCTTACAAAAACCGTTTGTATACACTACCCCATAACATATACAGGAGAAAACCTTGTCTTTTGTAGAACCGTCAAAGTTTTTTGTAAACAGTCTGAAGAATTTGTTGTCACCATGTCATTTTCTTTATTTTATCCACATCGTGTTTTTAGCCATGTCCACTTTTTGGGGATTTTAGTTTTACAGATAGGATGGGATAGGGTATTCAACGATCCGCACAGTGGATTGTAGCCTTCTCATATGTTTTTTTTGGGACCAGGAACAGGAGCAAATCTGGCACATGTTCAACAATTTCATGTGTTGTTATTCCGAAGATATGACATTTGCAGAAGCTTTTCGAAAAGAAAAAGTAATAGGACATCATATGATTGTTCATTAATTATTAAAAGTTTATGCATTTTCTTCTTAAATTCAAATTTGTATTCTGAACGATTTTTCGAAAACAAACTACAGAGCAATTTGACGTTTCTGGGAGAAAAAACTATTTTTTGTAGGAGAAAAGGGTAATGTTTGATTTGACATAACTCGGTTGGACGTCATTTGAAATAGCATTTCAACGGAATGCAGAGTTTCAGAATGTGAAATTGTATGGCGGAATGCTTTGTATTTCGGCTGAAATCACGCATTTCGACTCGGTGAAAACGTACTTTTAGTCTCGAGGTCGAATATTTTTACGAAAACAATATATTTCTCTTTGTAAGAGAAAGTTAAAATTAAAAAGATATGAGAAGACTACAATCAGCTTCTCGAATTGACTAATACCCTGTCGCATCCCATTGTTATCGGAAATATGGTCAAAAAGTTATCATGGATTGAAATTATCAACAGAGGAAAAGTGCATATAGATATGTACTTGTCTAAGTATTTTCAACCTATATTGTTTCAAAGGTTTTAACTTTTTTTTTCAAACCTTTACTTCTACTTCTACTTACTTAAGTGGCGCTACAGTCCGGGATGAACCTGGGCCTCAACCAACATGCCTCTCCAATTAGCCCGGTCCTTAGCTAACTAACATCATATACATAGTCTTACCCTCATTTACTGCTAAACCCATTTTTGCCGCTTGCTTCTCTATACTAGCAAACGTGGCTATGACATCACGTTGAGTCCTACCAATGATGTCAACATCGTCGGCGTATGCTAGTAACAGGGACGCTACAAAAGTAGAGCGACATGGACAGCAAACGACGCCATATTTCTTGCCCGTCTTTTGACATTTCTCTTCAGTAAGGTTTGCCATTTCATGATGGAAAGATATACAAGCCAACAACGAGTCGAAATTATTAAAATTTACTATCGAAATTCGGAGTCAGTGGCCTCAACGTTAAGAGCACTACGTCCAATTTATGGTCGTCATAATCGTCCTAGCAGATCAACAATTCAGCGTCTAGTGGAAAAATTTGAATCCATGTTCGTGAATTGGGCTGAGCAGCAACTTGAAAATGATTCGGATTTTCATCGAAAAATTATCTTCAGCGATGAGGCTCATTTCTGGCTGAATGGCTTCGTCAATAAACAAAATATGCGGTATTGGTCAGGCAGCACTCCACACGTACTCCATGAGTCATTGGTTTGGTGTGGTTTATGGGCCGGCGCGCGGCGTCATTGGGCCGTACTTCTTCCGTGATGATCAAGACCGGCACGTTACTGTGAATGGGAATCGCTACCGTTCAATGATAACCGAATATTTTTGGCCCCAATTGGATGATATGGACTTGGAGGACATGTGGTTCCAACAGGACGGCGCCACAAGCCACACAGCGAATGTCACAATCAATTTATTGGAAACCAAGTTTGGAGAACGTGTTATCTCACGAAATGGTCCAGTCGCTTGGCCTCCTCGGTCGTGCGATTTGACGCCGTTACACTGTTTCCTGTGAGGCTACGTCAAGTCTATGGTCTATGCCAACAAGCCAGCGACGAACGTGAAATTGCAGCAGTATCGGCCGATTTATGCTTGAAAACCGTCGAAAATTGGGTTCAGAGTCTGGACTTCTGCAAGCGTGCCCGTGGTGGCCATGCAAAAGAAATCGAGTTCCATACATAATGACATTGAACGTACTTTCACAGGAATAAAGAATTTCATTGATTCAGCATCGACTGTTTCTCAACTACGATATTTCCTTGTTCATCTCGACAGGATTCTGTTCGATCGAGCCTTGTATCCTTGTCTTTGACGATTTACACTTTGGCAAAACTTGCGAACATCGTGTCTGGAGTGGTACCTCTCTGTATCCTCGATCGCGCGCTTTTCTTGCTCTTATTTCTTCTTTCTGCTCAATGGCAACATAAGAAACTTGCTAAAATGATAAAAAAAAAGTAATTTAGTAGGTTTATGGGACAATGGCACAATATGTGACCGAGTTGTACTCGGAAATTACGGCGCTGTTGTCATTCCACTTCACAAAAAGTAATTTATTAACCGTGTGGTATATGTGATCTAATGAACTGTTTTGAAGAGTGGCTTCAAAAGTATCGTACCATTGACTCATCAATTAAATATTTTTCATGATTGTATCCGAATTGGCAGAATTTCTCGGATAAATGTTCCCAAGGGCCAGTTTGTCGGTAGCAATAAAATTTGTATTGTCAGCAAGATGGAGGTATTTTTTTGATTTCCTTGAATCTATTCCAGAACATGTTGTTAGTAATGATTGGCGATCGAGTATCTTCGTCTCTTTGTCAATACATATTCTCTCTTGGCACGAAATAAAAACAACCGTTATTTGGGGTTTTTTGTTATTTACATGCAGCTGTTCAGCACAGTGTGTGTGATTAAAACACAAAAAGAACTTCGCAATTGAAGCAACGCCCAACTAACTTTTCTTTTAAATTCTTCTTTAAAATTGTTCTTTTCTTTTTCTGTTAATTTTATATATTATATCTTAATTGTTAGTTCTATTTATAATGTGTTCAAAATAATCTTTGTAAACTGTGCACTCAAAAAGAAAGTATTTCTTATTGTACAGAAAATTCATATTTCAATAAATACAATACAATACAATACTAACAATATTTCTTGTAGGAAGTCTTATGGAAAAACATTTGGCGCACTTTTAGGAAGCTATTTACTTCTATAAGACTTCTTTAAATACTTCTAATAAGCCTTAAAGAAATAACTTTGTTTGCTAATATAAGGCCATACAGAAGCAATAAAAACTCTAATCTTACTGGGATTCGAACTCGCGTTCTTTCACACGGTAGTCCAACACGCTATCCACTAGGTGGTATTCTCGAACATGAAAGACGAGTAAATACAACGCAGTACTTGAATCGTGTTGACTCATTCTCCGGTAGGTTCCCGATCTTTTCACCTTTTTTTCCAATTTTTGCACCTTGTCCCGATCTTTTCACCTTTTTTTCCAATCTTTGCACCTTGTCCCGATCTTTTTACCTAAGCTTTTTTAAGCCTTCATTCATTCATGCCAAAATGCTCAACCTCCGCGCACAAGTACTATATAAGGCCTATAGAAATAATTGCTTGTGGGAATTAAATATTTGTGCCTGATAGAAGAATAATTGTTAGTTGGGTGGCTTCTTGAATGTCCCTTCTTTATGTACCTGCTTGTGTACAGTTTTTTTTAATTTTATAGCTGACGTGTTTTCGAAAAAAATTCCCATATTTCAATATGGGACTCACCAAATTCTTCTTCTGAACTTTCGCCACGCAAAAGCATGTTAAGATTTATTAAGCAGCCATTGATTAGTGCATTATACTACTATGCGACCCTGCGCTTGAAACGCCCCTTGCGATAGTCTGACAAATAGCAAACAATATAAAACTGTCAAGAGAAATTTCTCACATGAGTCACTCGTAATCGGCGTTAAACTAGAGGTCTCTTTCTCTGTTGCAAAAATATAACTTTGCACACACAAAAGATTGGAGAAGCTATGCATGCGGCCCTGTATGGACCTCCAATGCCTGATATTTAATTTAATTAAATTTGCATTAAATTGCATAGTTATGGATACCCTAGGAGTAAATGTAAGATGCTGATTTCAAGCAATTACAATCCTCATGCAATTGTAGATTTTATTTCAAATCACTTGAAAATCAAATAAAATTTGAACTTAATGTAATTCTGCAATATTGTAGATTCAGATAATTTTAATTTCAAATTCATAATATGCAATCAATTTATTAAGTTGTTTAGCTATAACGCAAACAAATATTTCTGATTGCCAGATCCAATTATTCTGTTTCACATTAAATACTTTTGAGGGAAAAACATGCTCTTATCTGTGTTCTTGACCGAGAATCGTTGATGACTAACATGGAAAAAATCATTTTTTTCAATACCAGTTTAGCTTTAGGGTATTTTTTTATTGTTTAAAAATTTTGAATTTTTTTTGTACTGATTCAAAAGTGATGTCAGATTATTTATCAGCGTTTCTTAAATCAATTTAGCTCTTTATGAAATTAATGAATTTGAACCGCAGATAACCTTAAATTCTGGTGGATTGAAATATTTATGAGATTTGTGAAATGAAAATCAATTCTATGTGGAATTTCTTGTAATGAAATTGTTGCTATTGAATGTTAGAATAATATGCACTATAAGGAATCATGTCTAGTTTTTATATACATACTGTCCAAACTCGTCTGTCTGTGGGAGATACCGATAAGAAATACTCGCTGCTTCATGAATGAAACTCTCGGATTCGTATTTTATCTCTTTCTCCGCATTTCCTAAGCAATATTCTACTGAAATTCACGACCACAATGGTAGGTACGATGGCAAGTGCGATGAGCTACTTTTGCTTAGCGCAAAAGAGTACACTATGGTTGCCTTCCTGGATATAGAAGGAGCCTTTAACAATGTCAAAGCGGACGCGATCACTAATGCACTTTCAGCTCTCAATGTCGATGATTCGCTGATAGTGCTAATTAATCAGCTTCTTACGGGCCGAATCAGTAACACAAGGGGGTTTGTTGTCTCCTCTTCTCTGGAATCTGGTGGTCAATGAGCTACTAGTTAGTCTAGAAAGGGAAGGCTGCAAGGTGATTGCCTACGCTGACGACGTGGCAATAGCTGTAACAGGGAAGTACCTTAACACCCTTAAAGAACTATTATAAATTGGTCTTTCAGTACTCTCCAAATGGGCCGCAAAATGTGGACTTGGCGTGAACCCTCAAAAAACCGAACTGGTCCTTTTCAGCAGGAAATACAAAATCCCGCAAGTCGACCCTCCAAACTCAGTCTCAAGTTTGTTGAATCAGCCATATACCTGGGTCTGGTCTTGGACAAGAAACTGAACTGGAAAGCCAACATCCTAGAACGCGTTAAAAAAGCCACCGTAGCCCTATACTCATGTAAAAATGCTATCGGGAAAAAATGGGGAATGCAACCACATATCACATTCTGGCTTTACGTGTCCATCGTTAGACCCATACTTCTGTATGGTATGCCGGTCTGGTGGACTGCTCTTGAAACAGCCTCAAACCGCAACCTTCTTGGGAAAGTTCAAAGATCCGCCTGCATCTGCATAAGTGGCGTTCTAAGAACCACCCCATCCGCAGCTCTAGATGCTATTCTACATCTAGTGCCCTTAGACATCTTCGGCAAACAAACCGCAGCTTGTGCAGCTGTGCGACTAAGAGATGCTCAACCTGAGCATATCCTTTCGCCTTCCCAATCATTGTAGCGTTTTCCAGGCGGAAATCAAGGCAATCAAAGAAACCCTGTCCTAGCTGAGGTGTAATGTAATATCCGCGAAGAATATTAGCATCTTCAGTAACATCGACATCAGGAACCTCCGCCGTTTTATTTGCAGCTCGGGTTGGTTCAACTAGAGAGACGACTCATAGGAAAAGATGTTTGATCCATGTGGTACCACAATGGACCTTCTTGGTCTAAGTGTGCCAGCGTTCCGCGTGCAACCACCTAACCTAACCTACTACAGAGAAGACCTGATTTTGATTCACAAAACGTTTTCAATGGTCCTCCGCGCAAGATCTGAAAAATCAACTGAATCAACTGTCAAAAATAGATTTCTACAACTTATCCTTTCGAAATTGTCATGAAACTGCAGGTTCTGGTGTCGTGCAAGAAAAAGGCATTTACACGTAAATGGTTGTGAGATTGAGCTAGGCCATGGGTTCTATCGAGTCTATTAATTTTTTGGAATTAATCTACGAACTGCTTTCATATATAAATTGATAAATGCTTAAATCTCAAAGATAATATATACGTTTGGGATGCATTACTGAGATGAATCAATTGTATTCTTGAATTTTCGAAATACATAATCCATTTGATTTGACAGCACTTAAATTATTCAAAATTTTCAAATATTGTTTGGGTATACAAGTAATACCAAAACAATATTTCCGATGTCAATAATAATTTGCAAATGTCTGTAAATTCTGTCGCATGCAGCATTAAAATCGATGACTAGGCGGTGAGTATCGATTTTGCCTTATTAGTTTTTTCCAAGATCGGGTAAAATCTGAAGAGTTGATCAGTTGTAGACATTCCTGACCTAATACCACATGGGTAAACACCTATTAGATTGTTGGTAACGGAATGCGTGAGAATGATATTGTCCTTAAGTGCTTGAATCGTTTCCGGATTGTTGGCATAACATCAGTCCTTCACGGTTCCCCACAAAAAATGTCCAAAGGGGTCAAAATACAGCTCGGAGGCGGTCAGTTGACATCCCCAAGGGGGCTGATAACACGATTTGGGCATTTGGTGCACAAAAGATTAATTGTGGCATGGGCTGTGTGGTACGGCGTGCCATCTCGCCTGAACCAGAGGTCGTCGAAATTCATGTCTTCAATTTCATTTCGACCAAAACTTCTTCTTCACTTATTTTCAAATAATGATGACAGCGGGAAACAGCTGTCAGAGTCATAATAACCTATGCTTTAGAAATAAACCACTAGATGTCCCACCCTGTACATCGACCGCTAAAATAATGTTTTCTAGATTGATTAAAAGATTAACTTCAGGTCTATATAGTTCTAAAGTTCAAATTGTTTAGGATGTGTCATATTTCAAGAAAGTAAAAGTTTACCTAAGGTTGTACTATAGAAGAGATCACTTGCACGTAGAATGCAGACTTGTTTAGAAGCACCCTACTAAGAAATTCACAACATTTTGTTAAATTCTCGAAAAATTATTATATTTATAAATTACCGTTGTACACTTTTTTTAAGAGAAAAACTGAATAGGCAGAATTCTAATGCACGTTTAAACCATTTACCTTCAAAATTTAATCAAAGTCGTTAGAGCCGTGTTTATGTAAAATAGCATTTAAAAAACTTGCAGAAAATTGTTGAGAAAATGTTTTTTTTTTTTGAAAAATCTGAGAATATGCCTGAAATCAGTTTTCCTTCAAAATTACCGTTGTGTGCATTTTTTGGGATAAAATGCTTGTGCCAAATACAAAATACAAATACAAATTTTTGGCGCAACAGGCTCGTTAGTACCCAGGGCCTAGCTTTCTCACAACCATTCATGTGTGCGTGTATACTTCTTGCACGATGGCGGGACCTCCTGTTTTATGCCGACTCCGAACGGCTATGTTGAGATAAGCTATTCTTGACAATTGATACTACTCGGATGATTTGTCAGTTCAGTGAAAAATCATTTAGGTGTTGCTACGGCTGGGAATCGAACGCCACTGAGCCCTCATGCTTGTGCCATCTTATTCTCAATACTTGTAGAAGTTTATTTATTCATTTTTATCAACACCGTAGGGACGTTATTTTGATAATCGTGTTTAAAGAAAACCTTTAAATGGAAGGTACTGTTAAATTTAGTATGAGAAATCATACCGAAACTTCAGTCAAATTGGCCGAATAGTTTAAGCTCCACTATCAATAACAATCAATCAATCAGACTACAGAATACAGTCTACAGATTACAGACTACAGACTACAGACTACAGACTACAGACTACAGACTACAGACTACAGACTACAGACTACAGACTACAGACTACAGACTACAGACTACAGACTACAGACTACAGACTACAGACTACAGACTACAGACTACAGACTACAGACTACAGACTACAGACTACAGACTACAGACTACAGACTACAGACTACAGACTACAGACTACAGACTACAGACTACAGACTACAGACTACAGACTACAGACTACAGACTACAGACTACAGACTACAGACTACAGACTACAGACTACAGACTACAGACTACAGACTACAGACTACAGACTACAGACTACAGACTACAGACTACAGACTACAGACTACAGACTACAGACTACAGACTACAGACTACAGACTACAGACTACAGTGTATTGTGTGTGTGATTTGACTTTCAACTGTAATTTCATTTTTGAAAAATAAATGTATATGTGTAAAATAAAAAACTCGAGTTCTTGTGGTTATGATGGAATTTCCAATCCTACCTTGCTCTTAAGGGTAGGATTGGAAATTCCATCCAGCACTTAATGTTGTTGATATATTATCCTATATTTTTAACTTGAATATTTCGACCGTGGTTTTCCCTGATAAATTAAAATGTGCTAATGTGATCCCACTTTATCTGACAAAAATAAATTTCTTCAGTGCTGCCCCGTTTGGCTTTAGGGAAGGCCTTTCTACAGAGGATGCCCTTTCGGAGTTTTGGTCGGATTTTACCCTAAACTTAAGCGCGGATATAAATCATGATGTTCACCTACTGGGATTGTAGTTTTCAGAACAAAAACTAACTGTCAGCAATGAAACTAAGATAATGTACTTTTGTCATAACATGCAAGAGTTCCCTGGGGTTGAAATTTTAGTCCATGCAAAAAATTGCGAAAGGTCTAATGCCTCAAATTGTCTTTGCTCTAAGGAAGCCACAAGAACTATGCTGTTTAATCAGGCAACGGCATTACTTTTGAAAAAATATGAGTTGGTAGAAACATATCGAATCTGAAACAATATTTAAGATCCACAGTATGATACGTTTATCGTCTTAAACAATTTTGTGACAATAAAACTCTGAAAACTGTATATTATGGAATATTTCAATTAAAAATTCAGTACGGAATAAGTTGATTATGTACCAAACAAAGATTGAACCATAGATTGTTTTGCAAAAGTGCGCCATAAGAAAAATATGTGGGGTGTATCGTCTAGCTCAGGGGTCACCAACTACTTTCTTTTGGGGTCCGTTTTTAACTATCTCTTACAAAGAGAAAGATATTGTTTTCGTGAAAATTTTCGACCTCGAGATTTTGATTGATTCTAACATTACGATGATAGCGGAGCCTAAAAAAGTGGTTTTTGGAATTCCGTCCGTCGGTCCGTCTGTCCGTGACGGTCTCCCCAGCCTAAACGGCTTGACCGATTTTCTTCAAACTTCGTATCCAAGCTTGTTTTGGTCATAATTCTAGGCCATTTTTTTTGTTTGCTTTTAGCCATGTTAAAACTGGTACCTGCCATATAAAAATTACACATAACCTCAATTTTCTCGAAAACGGCTCTTACGATTTTGATTAAACTTTATATATACTATAATCATATTAGTTCCAACAAAACTGCATACCCAGTTTATTCGAGAAAATCCATATAACGGATTTTGTCATTTAGGCCATATAAAGAAAATTGTTAATATCTCGCAAACTATTATGTCAAATTGAATGAAATTTAATACATATACTACTATTACAGCTTGAAGCAATTCCACATAATTAGTTTTAGCCCAACTATTACCAAACGGAATTTTCAGTTTTGGCCAAAAACGGAAAATCATTATTTTTCACATTGACATCGATTCCTTCAAATTTTGGAGTAAAAATTCGTATAAATACCTTTCGACATTATTTATATCATTTTATCATCAATAATCAAAATGCTTATGATTAGATCTAACGCCCAACTTGCTGTGAAAGAGAAAGTTGCGTACGACCCAGTCGTGCACCCAACACTCGTTTTTTTTTAAATCACGACCGTCGCGGTCGCGGAAGGTAATAAACTGACATATTTAAATAATATGTTTAGATACTGTATCAATGGACAAAAAAACGAATGGGTTTCGGTGCATTATTTTATTAAATATAAAACAACTGTACAAAAACAAAAAGTTAGTACTAAGGGTTTTTACAATATTAATGAGAAAAATTACATTTTTTGTCTCATACTATCCTTCTGAAGTTTGAAATAACGCTTGTGCAGGCTATTCTCATTAAATCTTGGAGATGTTCATCGGCAAGACTGTTCCGGAATTTATTTTTAATGAAGTTCATCTTAGAAAATGCTGCTTCACAAACATATGTTGACCCAAACAAAGTGAGAAGTTTCAAGGCTATTTTTTTTTTAATTCTGGGTATTTATTAGCACAAACAAATTTTATCTAAAACTCTTGACAAGAGACTTCCTGTTTTTGGTTTTTTAAAACTGTATTTTCTTGGAAATCGATCATTTCCATCTGGAGAGAAGCTTTATTACTCCCGAAAATATTTGCTGCTTCATTACTCCACTCATCCCCAGGATTCCGAGAGTAAATGTTACTGAGAATATCGACGACATTCCCAATTTTCTTAAAATCTGCGAATCTGATTTCAAATTCCGATTTTAGATCCTCAATGAACGTCTTGTATTGGCCGACGAGTCATTGCAGATCTTCATTATCCAGATCAATGTTGAAAAGATAGAGTTTTCGCAAAAAGCTTTTTACTTCGGTCAGGAGCTCTTATACAAGCTTGCCTTTGCCTTAAAGTTTAAGGTTCAGATCATTGATGTGTTTAAAAATATCTGATAAGAAAGCAATGGAAGTTACGTTTTCTTTCTCGTTAAGAAAACATAAAACTATAAAACTATTGTTGACGTTTAAACAATATTGAAAAGAAATGTCTTCACGTCTTCTAAAATGGTGAAGAATCGTTGTAAAACTCAGTCTTTGCTTAACCATCTCACATTATTATGCATCGTCATATTGAGCATCCACTTCGTCAAGAAATATTTTCAATTCACGATGTTTCAGTGCTGAATTTGCCCGAAGAAAATTTATTATTTTCATCACTCCTTGCATTGTTCTATCGAGATTAAGATTAAGTTTGCAGCAAAGCATAGTTTGGTGAATGATACAATGGTAAGAAATCAAATTTTCATTACATTTTGCAATGGTTCTCAATAGGTGAACTCGTCCTTTTTTAGCCCCAACCATCGCTGGTGCACCGTCGGTAGTTACTGATAAAAGCTTTTTTAAGTCTAACTCATTTTTAACGAAATAATCCATCACAATACACTCGTCGAACAGGCTGTTTTGAGAGTTTTGAATGATTTGATGAGCCTGTACGACGAGTGTCTGTGTGAGATTTTGTTGCACCTCGCTGATGACGACAATATTACTCATGACATTGTTTGTGTTATAGATTCCAAATTATCTTTTTATACCCTATCCCATAGGGGTATATTAGTTTTGATACTTAGTTTGTAACATAGAGAAATAATTTAGCTTCATATGCCTCAAAGTATATGGATCGACTCAGAGTCGCTAGCTGAGTCGAATTAGCCATGTCTGTCTGTCCGTCCGTCCGTCCGTCCGTCCGTCTGTCTGTTCGTCACCGATTTTTGGGCCTTAAATTTTGAGATAGGATAATGAAATTTGGTATATAGGATCCTTGGCCGAGTCACCAGAACAAGTGTAAACATTTTTAAAATCCGCCCACTGCCACGCCCCCTTTTAGAAAAAACGTAGTTTTAAGCCAAACCGTAAGGAATTTCAAAAAGTGTGTTAGCATCATATTTAGACAATCCTAATATCTATATTTCGTCCATACAAAGTTTTTTGCCACGCCCACTTTTTGCGGGCGTTTTTAGTAAAAAACATTTTTTGTCCAAATTTTAAAACTGTCGAAAAAAAATTTTGATGCAAATACTTCCGCAATGGTAATATAAACATTTTGGTTATAGATCATTTTTACCTACGCCCACATTTTGGGGGCGTTTTCTTACAAAAACCATTTATATACCCCATCCCAAGGCATAAGCAATAGAAATACGTTGTTTTTTGTCGAACCACAAAAGATTTTGAGAAACTGTCTGAGCAATATATTGTGACAATGTCATTTTCTGTGTTTCAACGCCATAAGGCCTATATTTTGAGGATATTAATTTAAAGGATGGGATGGGATAGGGTATTCAACGATCCGCATAGCGGATTGTAGCCTCTCATATGTTTATACCCTATCCCATAGGGGGGTATATTAGTTTTGATACATAGTTTGTAACATAGAGAAATAATTTTGCTACATATACCTCAAAGTATATGGATCGACTCAGAATCGCTAGCTGAGTCGAATTAGCCATGTCTGTCTGTCCGTCCGTCCGTCCGTCTGTCTGTTCGTCACCGATTTTTGGGCCTTAAATTTTGAGCTAGGATAATGAAATTTGGTATATAGGATCCTTGTCCGAGTCACCAGAAAAAGTGTAAAAATTTTTGAAATCCGCCCACTGCCACGCCCCCTTTTTAGAAAAACGTAATTTTTGGCAAAACCGTAAAGAATTTAAAAAAAGTGTCTGAACAGCATATTTAAAGAATGGTAATATCTATATTTTGTTCATATAATGTTTTTTGCCACGCCCACTTTTTGGGGGCGTTTTCAATAAAAAACTGTTTTCGGTCAAATTTTAAATTTTTCGAAAAAAATTTTGATGCAGAATCATTAACATTATTAATATGAACATTTCGTCTTCATACCATTTTAACCCACGCCCACTTTTTGGGGGCGTTTTTATATAAAAACCATTTTTATACACTACCCCATAACATATGAAGGAGAAAACCTAGTCTTTTGTAGAACCGTAAAAGTGTTTTGTAAGCAGTCTGAAGATTTAGTTGTCACTATATCATTTTTTCTTTTTTATCCACATCGTATTTTTAGCCATGCCCACTTTTTTTTTGGGATTTTAGTTTTATGGATAGGATGGGATAGGGTATTCAACGATCCGCACAGCGGATTGTAGCCTTCTCATATGTTTTTGCATATGTTTCCCTATTACTTGTTAGTTAACGGATCATCACCAAAGGCTGATGTCGAGACGAAAATTTCTGATGAATTTGTTGGTACAAAATGTAAAATATTTTTTATTGTTAACACAAGGTCCGCATAAAATAGGTCTACGGTCCGGATCCGGACCGCGGTCCACCAGTTGGTGACCCCTGGTCTAGCTTCTTCTATTCTGAAAATTGTGCCACTGAAACATTTGTACTATTTCAAAGTTGTAAAAAATATTTTTCAGAGAGGTGGCTATTTACAGAGCCCTATTTCAAATACTCGTAATTTGCTAATCAATTCAATTAATGTTGTCGTTATTCCTCCTTTCTGGATTACTCTACCTACTCAAAAACTTTTACTCCGTCGTGTCGTGCAAATTATTTATAAAGTGTTTTTTTTAGAGATACAGAACTTTGAAATGGATTGAAACAAAGATGATTTTTTTTTGAATTGCCATGAAATTGTCGGCTGGCTCGGACGATGACCTTTTCCAACATTTTTGGACGTATATCGGCAATAACGCGGCGAATGTTGTCCTCCAAGTGGTCAATAGTTTCGGGCTGATCGGCGTAGTCTACCGACTTCACATATCTCCACGGAAAAATAGTCAAGCGACGTTTAATCGCACGATCTTGGAGGTCAATTCACAAAACTAAAATGCGAAATTATGCGCTCACCGAACGTTTCCTTCAACAAATCAATTGTGGCACGAGCTGTGGGACATGTTGCGCCGTCTTGGTGCACCCACAGCTCCTGCACATCATGGTTGTTCAATTGATGAACGAAAAAGTCAGTAGAAATGACTCTATAGGGGTCACCATTGACTGTAACGTTCTGGCCAGCATTGTTATTAAAGAAGTACGGACCAATTACTCCACCAACCCATAAAGCACATCCAACGGTCAGTTTTTGTGGATGTAACGGTGTCTCAACATACACTTTAAGATTATCATCACTCCAAATACGGCAGCTTTTATACCCTATCCCATAGGGGTATATTAGTTTTGATACATAGTTTGTAACATAGAGAAATAATTTAGCTATCGATAGCTGAGTCGATTTAGCCATGTCTGTCTGTCCTCCGTACGTACGTCACCAGTTTTTGCGCCTTAAATTTTGAGCTAGAAGGATGAAATTCGGTACACGTGCTCTTTATTGCTCCCAGCAGAACAAGTGTAGGCATTTTTGAAATCCGCCCACTGCCACGCCCCCTTTTTAGAAAAACGTATTTTTTGGCCAAACCGTAAAGAATTTTGAAAAAAGTGTCTGAGCAGCATATTTAGAGACTCGTTATATCTATATTTCGTTCATATAAAGTTTTTTGCCGCGCCCACTTTTTGGGGGCGTTTTTTATAAAAAAAAACGTTTTTAAGTCAAATTTTAAAAATTTCGAAAAAAAATTTTGATGCAGAATCATTAGTTATATTAATATGAACATTTCGTCCGTAGACAATTTTAACCCACGCCGACTTTTTGGGGGCGTTTTCTTACAAAAACCGTTTGTATACCCTACTCCATAGCATATGCAGGAGAAAAACGATGTTTTTGTCAAACAACAAAAGATTCTGATAAACTGTTTGAACAATATGTTGTGACCATGTCATTTTCTATATTATAGGCCCATAAAGCCCACTTTTTGGAGATATTAGTTTTAAGGATGGGATGGGATAGGGCATTCAACGATCCGCACAGCGGATTGTAGCCTTCTCATATGTTTTTATTGACGTATTAATTCAACCAAAAGTGAGCTTCATCGTTAAACAAAATTCGCGGTTTTGGGCCCATTCACCAAATCTACGCCTTGCTAGGTGATCCTGTGGCTTCAGTTCTTGCACGAGTTGGATTTTGTAAGCACCCAAACCAAGATCTTTTACCAAAATCAATCATAAAGTGGATGGACACATATCCAATTCATGTGCACGACGCACGGCGCGCGGGTAGACAGATTCGGGTCTTCCTCTACGCTACGCTCTACAGCAGGAATCACTTCTTCTGTACGCACTGTACGTCGTCTCCGTGGATGCGTATTATCATTTAGAGTAAACGTGGTGCAAAAACGTTCCTTACTTAATCGAATTTATTGCTCTGATGGACGATT
Source organism: Rhingia campestris (assembly GCA_932526625.1). Taxonomy (NCBI): domain Eukaryota; kingdom Metazoa; phylum Arthropoda; class Insecta; order Diptera; family Syrphidae; genus Rhingia; species Rhingia campestris. The sequence continues at coordinate 33,680,411 of OW052183.1, forward strand.
ATATAGACGGTAAACTGGACGTAGTGCGCAACACGTATTTCGAACAGAACCATGATTTTCAAAATAAATTTGCGCAATTTGGAAGCATTGTTCAGACGTCAGTCTATTCTTGTTGAAATGCTAAACCAAAATTAAAATAAATCACTTGACAGCTGATCAAATGGCTGCCAGTTAAAATATTGTTGCGAACTTGAAGTTCTATACCTCTAAAAATAACACCCTTTATAACTCAGTTTCTTTCTATTTTATTGTTAATGTACAATTATTTTGAAATTAATTAAATTCTTTTTTTTTTTCTTATAACTAATAAAACATTTAAATTTTTTTTTAATGAAATGACATTTAAACTATTTTTTAGTATAAAAATACTTTTGCCACTACCTATTCATATTTCGATGTTGTTATGGGATATTATTTGTGTCCAAAGTTTGTGCAATTAAGAATAATAAGAATGAATGAATAAATAAATAAAATAAAAATTAATACAACTAATATGTTTTTTGTTTTACAGCTCGCCAAAGTAACATCAAACAAAAACTATACGTTCCCGTCAATGACTTCCAGGAATGTTCCACGAAATTCGCCACAAAGCGTATTCAACTTGCTTCAACGCAAATTTGTGTGGGCGGTCGTTTTTCGGAGGACAGCTGCGATGGTGACTCTGGCGGTCCGCTTATGCGACAACAAGGCAACAACGTTGCGTTAGACGGTATTGTTTCATTTGGAAATCGATGTGGACTTGAAAATTGGCCGGCTGTGTATACGAAAGTATCCGATTTTGAACCATGGATTAAACAAAACCTACGAGCTTAAATGTTCTTAAATATATTTACTTAACAATCAGTTCTTAAGTGTTTAAATTTATTTCTTTTGTTAATGAAAGGGATTTTTCAAGCTACAGAGTCGTCATTAAAGCTATTTTGCATTTATTGTAAAATGAATTTGCTGTACAAAAATAAATTCATTCTTTATGAGTGCACAGTTGAAAAAGATTAGAGATGGGAAAAGACTTAAGAAAAAACTTCTTGAAATTGCCTACGTGATTATCGTGCATGTATAAGATTTGGTCTTATGTTTTCAAGAAATTAGCGAACGCATGGTAACTATTCGCATCAAGGCCAAATTCGCCAATATAAGCCTTATATGCGCTCACGCCCAAAAGGAGGAAAATGATTATATAGCGAAAGATTGTTTCTACGAGCTCCTTGACCTATGAACAACTACCGGAGTACGATGTTAAAATTGTGCTGGAAGATTTGAAGGCAAAGGTAGGAAAACACAGCCTACATGACAACATGTCTGGCAACGGACTAAGGGGAATTGACTTCGCTACGGAACGAAATGTCACTATAGCCAGCATACGGTTTCCTCACCTCGATATCCATAAGGGGAAATGGCATTCTCCAGATCAACGAATAGTTAACAAAATTTATCACATTACGATAGACAAGAGGCTAGCATCGAGTATTTTGGATGTCCGAACATTCCGAGGGACCAACATCGCCTCGGACCACTACCTTGTTGCAGCCAAGGTAAGAATGCGAATATCCACGCCACAACAAACCAGAAATACTATGAAAAAGATGTAATGTCAAAGGACTGCAATCGCAAGAGACCGCCAAGGCCTTCGCGCAACGCGTATCCCTTAACCTCTTCTTATCGAATGTCGAAAGCAATGGCAGCGATGCCAACGCTCACCAGCAAGAAACCCCTGGCTGACAGATACTCACGGCCAAGAACGAGGCCTACAAACCTTAGCTGCAGGTGAAGACTAGAGCTGCCATTGAGCTCTATAGGCATAGAAGAAGGGAAGAACACCGGTTTTTCAGAGAGAAGAAAAAAGAGCACGAAAATCGAGCGACAGAGGATATCGAGAGGTACCGCTCCAGGAACGATGTTCGCAAGTTGTACCAAAGTGTAAATACGCAAAGCCAAGGATACAAGGTTCGAACAGAATGCTGTCGAGATGAGCAAGGTAATATCGTATTTCAGATACAATCGATGCTGAAGATATGGAAGAACCACTTCTGCAGACTGTTGAACGGCGATGACGAACAACATTCCGCTATAAAGCAGAAGGAACCATTCAATGTTGGCGACGATAGCGAAAACTACCAACCACCCGACCTATGTGAAATGCGGATAGCAATATCTAAACTTAAGCTGTATAGGGCAGCTGGAAATAACGCCCTTCCCGCCTAGCTTTATGAAACCGGCGGAGAGGAGTTGGTAAGTAACATCTACCAACTTTTAAGCCAAATCTGGTAGGATGAAAGTATGCCTGATGAACGGAACCTCAGCATCGTTTGCCCGATCCACAAAAAAGGAGACCCTCTGAACAGTGGTAACCAAGAGGCTGTAAGGCAGAAGGAACCATTCAATATTGGCAACGACAGGGAAAACTACCAACCACCCTACCTAAATTAAGTGCGGATAGCAATATGTAAACTTAAGCTTAATAGGGCTGCTAGAAATAACGGCCTACCCGCCTTGCTTTATAAAACCAGCGGATATGACTTCGTAAGAAACACCCAACAACTCATAAGTCAAATCTGGTCGGATGAAAGTATGCCTGAAGAATGGAACCTCAGCATCATTTGCCCGATCCACAAAAATGGAGATCCTTTGAACAGTGGTAACTACAGAGGCATAAGTCGTCTCCTCAACATTGCCTACAAGATCCTATGTGCCACAATATGTGAACGCTAAAACCGTTTACCAACAACCTGGTCGGCCCTTATCAGTGTGGGTTTAGGCCAGGAATTTCCACAATCGATCCAAATTTCACACTTCGGCAGATCCTGGAAAAAACCAAAGAAGTCCAAATCGATACCCACCACCTATTTATCGATTTCAAAGCCGCATACGACAGCATTTATAGAAACGAAATATACAGAGATATGCCTAGTTTTGGTATACCTCCCATTATCGTCCGCTTATGTAGGATGACGATGGAGAATTCTCGCTGCTCCATCAGGGTCGGAAACGACCTCACCGACACATTCGATACCAAAAAAGGATTTAGGAAAGCCGATGCGCTGTCATGTGACTTCTTTAAGATTCTTGAGAGGATAATGCAAAACTCTCGATTGTGCAAAACTCCCGAGACAATCTTTCTTAAACCGTTGCAACTACTTGCATATTATGACGACATTGACATAAGGACTCAACGTGATGTCATAGCCACGTTTGCTAGTATAGAGAAGGTAGTGGCAAAAATGGGTTAAGCAGTAAATAAGGTTAAGGCCATGTATATGCTGTCAACATGGACAAACAACATCGACGAATTGGACAGTACGTCACTATTGTCAGATATAACATTGATGTAGTGCGGGACTTTCTCTACCTCGGCTCCGCTATTAAAACTGCCAACAGCATCTCGTCAGAAATTAAACGAAGAATTACTCTTGCCAACCGCTGTTTCTTCGGGCTAAGAAGTCAATTTAGAAGTAAAGCCCTCAATCGAACAACTAAGGAGATCCTATATAAGGGCCTGATCATCCCAGTCCTGCTCCACGGTGCTGAAACATGGACCGAATCAAAAGTGGACGAAGAAATCCTTGGTCGATTTGTGAGGAAAATTCTTCGAAAAATCTTCGGCCCGTTTGCGTTGACGGGCTATGGAGGAAGATTAAACCACGAACTATACGAGCTGTACAGCGACATACCCCTAGTCAAAAAAAAAACTCCGCATTGGACGTTTTAGATGGCTAGAGCATGTAGAGCGAATAGACCCAATACTCCGGCTCGCAGAGTCTTCGATTCCTAGCCAGACGTCGGACGCAGTAGAGGAAGACCTCGCCTTAAGTGGCGCGCACAAGTAGAAACCGATCTAAACCAACTTGGAGTGCGCAACTGGAACCAGTTTCTAAGGACCGGGCTATTTGGAGAGGCTGTTGATTGAGGCCCAGGTTTATTCCGAGCTGTTTTTTTTTTCTAAATGAAAATGCGATGAATCGCAAAGTTTTTAAGGAAATACATATTCGGAAAAAAGGATCTAATTTTTTTGTTTCAGATTCTCTAACTAGTTTAAGAATTGTTGAGAATTAACTCACACTCCTGATTAAAGCGGTATTTTTATTCAGAATATAACCTGCGAAATAATAAAATGTATTTTCAATACCGAGGTCGACAGTTTTATAATCAGGTCCGGTTGTGAAAGGGTAAATCACATTGTCCTTATTTTGTAATTTGTTCTAGTCTGCACTTCAATTTCTGGAAGTTCCAAGTTTGCAATTGGCTCACAGTTTCCACAGGTAACATCATACATGTACTAAGACGAAAAAGTTATTTCAAAAGAACACATGAATTGAAATGGAGTCAAAAAAAAAACAAATACAAATTTTTGGCGCAACAGGCTCGTTAGTACCCAGGGACTAGCTTTCTCACAACCATTCATGTGTGCGTGTGTACTTCTTGCACGATGGCGGGACCTCCTGTTTTATGCCGACTCCGAACGGCTAAGTTGAGATAAGCTATTCTTGACAATTGATACTACTCGGACGATTTATCAGATTATCACGAGGGGAGGGCCAGTGAAAAATCATTTAGGTGTTGCTACGACTGGGAATCGAACCCAGACCTTCTGCGCGGCAGTTCATCGCACTAACCATCGCGCCACTGAGCCCTGGAGTCAACAACTTTTTATTTCCCCTCCCCGGTTGCGTACAATCGCAACGCTATTTTACAAGCAATATTGATTAAGATTTCTTGTTAAGAGACATTTAACACAGTTTCCTTTATTTCGCTAAATATGCATTAATATTATTTTAGAAAACGCATTTATTTTGCTGTATTTTTTGAATATACCAAAAATGGCCTTCTGAACTTTTTGGACCCTCTAAATTTAGACGAATTGAAGACGTCGAATAACTTATCAAATTTTTCAATGATTTCAGAGGTGTTATAAGCAGTTGAAGATATAGCACCTAAACTAGCGAATGTATAAATACCAGCTGAAACTGTTTCACTTATCTTTTAAGTGACAAGCCTTACCCTCATAGTTTTAAAATTATTTGGAAAAATGTACTCATTTGTCATATTGGGAGCTATTCTAAATGAATTATTTTTCTCCCTTAAGGTGGACATACACGAGAAAGCCATTGATCGAGGCCATTTGGACTCAATTAGTGTGAAACATTTATATTGAAGATCCATAGCTAAGTATTTTTTATCAATAACTTTACAAAACCGATCCTAAGCAGGAAATATTATAATTATCGCCCAATTTGCAAACTATCATCTAAACCAGTGGTTCCCAATCTTCTTCAACCCGCGGCGTACCAACAAGTTTAATATTTTGTCACGACTCCCTACCATAGCTATTTGAAAAAGAAACAGTCGGCAAAAAACATCCACAATATAAAACTGAGTTTATTATTATATTTATTAAAATTCAGAGTTGAAACAGAACACAAGAGAAACTTAAGAAAAACAAAAATATTATACATTAGCTACTCAGTCGAATCTATGTGACGGGTGAGACTGGTGATGTCCACATAGTTTTCCAAAGCGGGGAATAAGGCTTGAAACTGCTATTCTTATTTCTTGGTCCACATTGATCTTTGAGCGATATTTGCTCTTGATTACAGCTACAGCTGAAAATCCAGCTTCTTACTTTCTTACTTACTTTAGTGGCGCTACAAACGGTTAATACTCAACTAGGAACGGAAAGGGAAGCCAATAAGCACATCTAACCGCCTTGAAACTCCCAATGACATACAAAACCATCTCAGTGACACAAAATATCCAAATCCGGGAAGTGACAAAGACCGTATTAATGCGATACGTGCTCTTTGGGACTCGCTATATCCAAACAGTCCATTTGCATTAACGGCGGCCATAGCGGCCTACACCATAGGAAGCGGCAGTTCCTGGAAATTAAAGAATTTGTAAAAAATTTTGCCTTTAAATTTAGTTTATCTGTAAGTTAGTTTAGGGATTTGAATTTTATTTCTGTTCTACTACGCCGCATTAGCCTTTCTAGTTTCAGCGTCTCTTCACGTGCTGCCGGCAGGACTTCGGGGAACGAGTAAAAATCGTAATTCTTAGCTATTAAGTTATATTTTTTTTAACAATTTCCTTTTTTTATTTGCTGCTAAGCAAAGTTAAGTTTCTTTATTTAATCCTTTTTTTATATTTAAGTAAAACTTAAGTTAGGATATATTTTTTTGTTGGATTAATAAAACGGCACCTCCATTCAATGAATATTCGCAGTTTCCCTATTGCTTTTGTGGATTTGTGTTCTCTCTAAAATGAGCGGTTAAATTCATTACGCGAACGGTGTGTGTGTTCGGGAAGGCCGTCCTTTTTCAGGTCGACGTGGACATGAAGTGACGTAACGAACGCGACGGACTTGACAGACAAGACATGACGTGAAGTACTTATTCTAACTAGTTTTGACTGGAGAGAAAATTTCAGGGGCTATCACTAAAAGTGTGGCCAGGGTGATAGCATTAGGTAGTGTCGTGGGATGGCCATCTCTTGCCTTCAACAACAAGGCATATCTCGAAGGACCTAGCGAACCTCCTATTGGTGAGAATTACTAGGATCCAATTAATTACGGAAAGGGCTAGCGCGGATCTTCCTTTTTTGGACTTTTAGCTACGCGAAGTGTTTTCCTAGTTCTCACCGAAAGTGGCACAAGTCGTGAGTAGTGTCTTTCTTTTCTTCCTCATCTTTCCCATCTTAATTTTTCCGTCTGCAGTCAAAGTAAAGTAGCTTCCTTAATTCTTTTTTTCTTTTTTTGATAATTTTTGGCACGAACGAAATGTTTGTCGAACAGGTGGTGTGTGGTGAGCGGGCAAGAACTACACCGTCCGACGAGATAAGCTGAGCATCCACAAGCATGCCATGCCTCGGTGGTCCGACCCTGCTACAACCATATTGAATGCCCTTTTTATACCCTATCCCATAGATGTATATAGTTTTGATATATAGTTTGTAACATAGAGAAATTATTGAGCTAGATATACCTCGAAGTATGTGGATCGTTACAGAATCGCTATCTGAGTCGATTAAGCCATGTCTGTCTGTCCGTCCGTCCGTCCGTCTGTCTGTTCGTCACCGATTTGTGGGCCTTAAATTTTGAGCTAGGATATTGAAATTTTTTATATGGGATCCTTGTCCGTGCTATCAGAACAAATGAAATCCTCTAATATCCCGCTCTGCCATCCCCGATGGCTTGGTCTTTGAAACGGAGGTTCGGTCTTCCTTGCCTTCTCGAACCTGGGGGCTGGGATTCGAAGATCTTCTTAGCTGGAGCATAACTGTCCATTCGCTCGATGTGGCCGAGCCAATGTAGTCGACGTTCTGCCGATCTGCCGGGCCGGAAGCCACACGGTTTTAGACGTTCACACAGTACGTTGGATAGGATCTTGTATGCGACATTAAGCAGGGATATGCCTCGATAGTTCTTGCAAGACATAGGATCGCCTTTTTTGTAGATGGGGCATATGGAGCTGATAGTCCAGTCATCGGGCATGTTTTCTTCCACCCATCCTTGTTGATGATTCGGTGCATGTTCCATATCAAAATATTACCACCGTATTAAAAAGCTCCGCTGGTAAGTCATCAGAACCTGCGGCCTTGTTGTTCTTAAGCTTTTTTATAGCTAGGCCAACTTCTTCTATACTAAATGGTGGAACTCTTCATTGACTGGGCGTGGGTTCTCTTCTTGCCCTATCACTCTCTCTACATGATGCCCATTTAGCAGCTGTAGGAAATGCTGCTTAAACACATCTACTATTCCCTGCGCTTCGGTGACTATGTTTCCTTCGCTGTCTCGAAGAGCCTGCGTTCCGGTTTTGTAGCCATATATTGTTATGATCGCTCGACTCTTCGATCTCCTCGAGCTGAGAGGCTGCGTAGGCTCAATTCTTTCTACTCAGGGTCTTCTTTTCCTCCCTTCTCCTAGCTCGATACTCTTCTCTCGGTGCCCTTGTTTTGCGCTGCTGCGCCTTCTGTGTGCATCTTCTGTCACCTTTTTCTTGTACACGCATTCATCGTCAAACCTACTACAGTGGTTTCGGCTACCTCCTTGATGATGTCGCGATACTGGCACCACATATTTAGACAATCTTAATACCTATATTTCGTCCATACAAAGGTTTTTACCACGCCCACTTTTTCGAGGCGTTTTCTTTTAAAAAAAAAGGTCAGTCAAATTTTAAATTAGTTGAAATAAACTTTTGATGCAGAATCGTTGGTTATGATAATATAAACATTTTGTCTATGGATAATTTTAACCCAAGCACACTTTTTGGAGGCGTTTTCTAACAAAAACCATTTGTATACCCATAACCCCATTTGATATGCAGGAGAAAAACATTGTTTGTTGTCGTACCATAAACGATTTGATAAACTGTATGAGCAATATGTTGTGACAATGTAATCTTCTATATTTCATTGCCATAAAGCCCACACTCTTGAGATAATAATTTTGAAGATGGGACGATCCGCACAGCGGGTTGACAAGACCAGTTTAGTTGAAGTGTTCACCAGCCTTTATGTAGTTACCAGAATCCAATTGTATCTATTTTATTTGCATTTGGCAAACAAAAATTGATGAATCAATTTTTCGTTGGATTCAGTGACCTTGGCCATGAACAATTCAATTCAAAACTTGTTTCATAACAAACGACCGGTACGCTTTGAAACCAGTTACTAAATTTCGCTAACAAGAACAGACGACATGCACGTCAGATACCCTACCTACCTATACTTTAAATAAATAAAAGTGGCGAACTGTGAGATACAAAGCAGAGACTAAAGAGGCATAACTGGGTCACCAGCTTTTTAATACCAATATTTCTGTGCTGTGAAGTCCATGTATGCGTATCTTTTGTATATATTCCCCGAATGGGAGTACTTCTCCGAATTGGGTTAGTGAGTGAAAATGGGTTTTGTTCTCGTATCTCTTAATCCACACGATATTGTTGACAAACAAAAATTAATTCTGGACACAAAATAAATTAAACTGTTTATTTGTCAGTGTCAAGAAAGTTAGAATCTATTGTCGGAATAGAATTTTAAATGAGTAGATTTGCAATTTACTCAATTGGTGATAAATTTAAGAAATTTAGAAAATGGACCATTAAAGGCCAGCAGATTACTATCGTTCTACACAATTTGTGCGTTTATGTATAAAGCCCAGTCACTGTAACTTTGACTACACATCAACTGAAGTCATTCTATTTCCCATGGGTAACCATCGGATACTGGGGTCAGTCAACCGGAAACGACTAAATTTTTTTTATAAGAGCGAGTGTAAACCAGAATAAGCAAAATAGAAACACTAAATAAAAAGCCTGATCAGAATGACTAGCGCGGAATGTCCGGCATGGACTCATCAGGGAAAACCGTGCGTCTGACCCACCACGTTGGTTTTGGTTAAAAACTCACTCATAAAAAACCTCGGAAAGTAGTGAATTGTTAATGACAATGTTAAACGAAAAAATTACCTGAAATGTCTAACATTTAACAGCAAAGGTGCAGATGACTAACTAGTGGAAACCATAAGCTGCTACAAAGCAATCATTACTGCCATCCAGGAAATATGACGTGGGCTTATCAAAATAATGATGAGAACTGTGATCTACTGTGATCTACACAGTACGTTGGATAGGATCTTGTATGCAACATTTAGCAATGATATGCCTCGATAGTTCTTGCAAGACATAGGATCGCCTTTTTTGTAGATGGGGCACATCAACTGAAGTCATTCTATTTCCCATGGGTAACCATCGGATACTGGGATCAGTCAACCGGAAACGACTAAATTTTTTTTTATAAGAGCGAGTGTAAACCAGAATAAGCAAAATAGAAACACTAAATAAAAAGCCTGATCAGAATGACTAGCGCGGAATGTCCGGCATGGACTCATCAGGGAAAACCGTGCGTCTGACCCACCACGTTGGTTTTGGTTAAAAACTCACTCATAAAAAACCTCGGAAAGTAGTGAATTGTTAATGACAATGTTAAACGAAAAAATTACCTGAAATGTCTAACATTTAACAGCAAAGGTGCAGATGACTAACTAGTGGAAACCATAAGCTGCTACAAAGCAATCATTACTGCCATCCAGGAAATATGACGTGGGCTTATCAAAATAATGATGAGAACTGTGATCTACTGTGATCTACACAGTACGTTGGATAGGATCTTGTATGCAACATTTAGCAATGATATGCCTCGATAGTTCTTGCAAGACATAGGATCGCCTTTTTTGTAGATGGGGCACATCAACTGAAGTCATTCTATTTCCCATGGGTAACCATCGGATACTGGGGTCAGTCAACCGGAAACGACTAAATTTTTTTTAAAAGAGCGAGTGTAAACCAGAATAAGCAAAATAGAAACACTAAATAAAAAGCCTGATCAGAATGACTAGCGCGGAATGTCCGGCATGGACTCATCAGGGAAAACCGTGCGTCTGACCCACCACGTTGGTTTTGGTTAAAAACTCACTCATAAAAAACCTCGGAAAGTAGTGAATTGTTAATGACAATGTTAAACGAAAAAATTACCTGAAATGTCTAACATTTAACAGCAAAGGTGCAGATGACTAACTAGTGGAAACCATAAGCTGCTACAAAGCAATCATTACTGCCATCCAGGAAATATGACGTGGGCTTATCAAAATAATGATGAGAACTGTGATCTACTAAGTTTCGTTTTTAAATGTGCGATTTGTCGGAAAGGGGTTTGTTAAAAGTGACAGATGTAAGCAAGAAGTCTTATGCTTCAAAATATCAGTGAACGCATTGTAACAACGCCCAACAATTTAGCAACATAATCCTTTTCTGTATTCAGGTTTCGACGCAGGACAAAGTCGTCATTGCTTAGAGCTGTTTCTACGAGCTCCTGAATAAATCATATGAGCGATGTTAAAATCGTTTTGTAAGATTCTAACGCAAAGATAAAAAGAAAATAACTCTTAAGCAGTCTTTTCCGAAAGCACAGCCTACGCCTGGTAGTGAAACGATATGCCTATGAGGGGACACTGCGATATCCAGATCCACAAACGTTCGATCAAATTGATAACATTGCCATAGAGAGTAGGAACACTTCCAGTATTTTGGATTCCAAATTCAATGTCGAGTCACTGCAATCTCTAGTGATCACCAAGAACCTCCACCCATACCACCAGCATCTGATACCGAAAACCAATGGCGACGATGTTAACATGCCATAAGATCATCCGCAACAGATAGACGGATTTCTAGTTTTCTCCGGCCCACAAGAAAACCCTTGGGTCTATGAAGAATGCCGATAGATGCTCGCAGCTGAGAACGAGGCCTACAAGGCTAAGCTGCAGGTGAAGACTAGAGCTGCCATTGAGCTCTATAGGACAACAAGGAGAGAAGATCACCGGCTTTTCAGAAAAATGAAAAAAGGGCAAGAAAAGCGCGCTACCGAGGATTTAGAGTGGTGCTACTTCAGTAATAATGTTCGCAAGTTTTACCAAAGCCAAGGATAAAAGACGCGAATAGAATCCTGACGATATAAAAAAAAAGAAAGATCGTAGTTGAGACGATGCTGAAAATATGGAAGAACCACTTTGGCAGACAGTTAAACGTCGATTACGATCAATCCCCCGCTTTCAGACAGATCAAACCATCCGCTATTGGCAATGAGCGCGAAAACTACCAACCACCCGATCTACGTGAAGTGAGGATAGCGATATCCAAACATAAGATTAACAAGGCCGCCGGAAACTCATAAGCTAAATTTGGTCGCATTAAAGTTAACCTGAAGAATGGATTCTCACCGTCGTTTGCCGATCCACAAAAAATGAGACCATCTGAACTGCGCCAACTACAGAGGCATAAGGCTCCCCAACATCGCCTACAAGATACTATCAGCCGTAATATTTGAACGCCTGACATCGTTTACCAATGACCTGATTAGCCCTTATCAGCGCTGCACTAAAGCATGGACCGTATCAAATGCGGATGAAGAAATCCTTCGGTCCCGTTTGCGTTGACGATGCTATGTCTTCCGAGAACTATCGAGGCATATCCCTGCTTAATATCGCATAAAAGATCCTATCCAACGTACTGTGTGAACGTCTAAAATCGTTCTGCAACACACTAATCGAGATGTACCAGTGTAGCTTCCGGCCCGGCAGATCGACTATAGACCAAATTTTCACACTGAGTCAAACCTAGGAAAGACCAACGAATTTCAAGTCAAAACTCACCACCTATTCATCGATTTCAAAGCCGCGTTTGATATCATTCATCGTCAGGGCCTCTATATGGCGATTTCCGAATTCGGAATCCCGGCATAACTGATTCTGCTGTGTCGCGTGACGATGGAAAACACGCGCTGCAACGTGCAGTTGGAAGTAGCTCATCAGAACTGTTCCAAACATGCACCGGATTTCGGCAAGGAGACGCGCTATCATGTGACTTCTTCTAGTACTGGAGCAAATAGTGCGCAGGGCTATGCGGACGATACTGACATCATCGTTCACTCCCAGCGTGCCGTTATAAAAGAGTTTGAAGAACAGGCGAAATCCGTTGGCCATGAAGTAAATGAGGACAGGACTACGACATGCTATCAAAAAACAACCAAGCATCTGTCCATCGCCTAGGACAAAACGTCACTATTGATAGCAGCAATTTCGAGGTAGTTAAGAAGTTCACCCACCTCGGAGTAAACAAAGAATCCACGATTGACACCTTAGTGGAGATCCGGCAAAGAATTACCCTAGGAAACCGTTGCTACTTCGGTTTGGCGAAACAATTGGGTTCAATACTCCTAACTCGAAGGACGAAATCTGTGATCTACAAAACCCTTATCCTGCCATTGCTGCTTTATGGTGCCGAGTGCTGGACCATGAGCAAGAAGGGAGAGCTGATACTGGGCTCCTTCGAAAGAAAAATACTTCGACTGATCTTTGGTCCTGTGCACGAGGAGGGCGAATGGAGGAGAAGATACAACCGCGAACTCTATGAGCTGTACCAAGATGTGGATGTAGTCCAAAAAGCCAAAACACGTCGACTACATTGACTCGGCCACATCGAGAGAATGGACAATAATGATCCAGCTAAGAAGATTATCACTACCCCAGGTTCAAAGACCAAGCCATCGCGGATGCCAGAGCGCTAGGTCAAGACAGCTGGAAGCAGCAACGCCAGGATCGTAGAGGATTTTAGGCTGCAGTGTTTCAGGCAGAGACTCTTTACGGGTGCGGAAACAAATTATGGCCTTGATTATTTCTTCTTGTATTGGTTTCCAGAGATGTGCAGATGTGAACATTTTCTTGAATAAATGTGTCGAAGGGAAACCTCACGAATACAAGACGTATTGCAAGGCCGGCCACATCCGCGCTTTCATCGAGTTGCATTGCAAACATATTACAAGCATTCAATCTGCGAACGGGTTCATCTTCAATGTGGTCAGATGTTTTGTGAAACCAATCGGAAACAGTGCTATTTAGACATTGAACTGCAACTTTTTTTTACAGTGGCTTCTGCAAGTAGACAACGTATTGTTTCTAAGATACAAGGTTTAATTAAAGAGTCTGCAATAGTGTGTGGCTATCCAGATCGAGCTTCAGTTGCATTTTCGTTGTTTTTGAAAATAAAGTCAAACGGTTCTAAATTTTCGTGAACTGTATCGAAATTTCGTATTAGTTTTGCTGGTGCGGGGAAACTATTAACTAACAACAGGTAAAAACCCAAAAGACAAATAAAAGTCATCGTATCGCCGTTTTATGCGCAAAAATCTTTGAAATTGCATCCTTACAAAAATTATTTTTGTGTTTAACTATTCTTAATTCAAGAAAGTCGCGAAACCCTGAAAACTCTTTAACAGTTTAAGAACCGAGAGTTAAGACCACATGCATATATAGCGACACCTGTTCATAGTGCCCCGATAAATTATATCAAATAAGAATTAGCCTGACTGACATAGTGTCAGTTGGATGACTTAATTTTCTACATTTTTTCTGTTTTTATCATAAGGTGTAAAATATTTATAGATAAAAACAAAAAATATTTTTAAAAATCCTGTTATAGTGTTGCTACTGTTATAGTGTTGCTGCGAGAAGAACTTCGTATTTTCCTCAACCAAATAAAACACCCTGGTGTTACTTATAACTAATTACAAATATTCATTTGGTATACAAACTTAAATATACTTCTTATCTAATTAGACTCTCCAATTCGTCCTTTCCTACATCTGACGGCACATGTTTTCCTTGACAGCTTAGATAATAGCCCGATTCTCCCCATCATCACTGATACCTCACAAGTCACAAGAAGAGGTGAAATTGATTTTGTGACTTTTTCGTATTCTCCCCCACAGTCAAAACTTGTGAGAGTCACAAAAACAATCGAAATTGTGATCTCCTTCAGAGCAGGTCACAACTATCAAATTATTTGAGATTTGATATTTTGATTGTTGAGTAGTGTAAAAAATGGAAGTTGAAATGAATATGGCGCATATTATTGACGAAGTTTCCTCCGTAAATGAAAAGTAAGAATTTTACAAAAGCACATCATATGTAACAAACTAATAATATTGATACGATTGCAGCGAAGACGGCTTTTAACTTCCAACTTCCTTGCCTTTTTGTACTTCGAATTTGTATTACATTTTGTTTTATTAAATTTATTTTGAATAGTTTCTTTCAGTGCTACATTTCCTTGCACATGGCTGTTATCAGAAGTGTATACGCAATAAATATATACAATACCTCTCAGCCAAGTCACAATTTGTAGAAACGTTGCTTATATATATTCACCTTTGCTGTGGTGAGTTTCGTTGTGACTTTTCTTGTGAGGATTATCGGAGAATCCGACAAATGTTATCGAGTCACAATAATCCTCACAAAGAATAGTCACAAGAGCTTGTGACTTTTGTTTCCTCACAAGGGGGAGAATCGGGCTGTAAATGTCAATTTTAGCTTTGACAGCATACGCTTAGACATTATTTAAGTTTTGCCAGACCTCTCGTTACAGGTGTTTAGAAAGAAAAACTTGTCGTATCATTTATGTAATAACGGGTCCGCCATCTTACGTTTTTTTTTCAACTAGTGCTAATTTTGTGAATGGTAACACTTAGCTCATGTCTGATTTGACAGATAATTAGTTTTATCATTCCGCTGATATACGCTTGAACAACGCCATACAAAGTCCAATTGGTTCAGGAGTTGAAGCTAACTGACCATCCAATGCGTTTTCGCTTCGCTAAGTGGGCCTGCGATCGACTTAGAGAAGATTCCGATTTTGCCAAAAAAAATCGTCTTTTCAGGTGAATCTCATTTTGATCTTGGCGGCTATGTAAACAAGCAAAATTGTCGCTTTTGGGGCACAGAAAACCCACACGCATACATTGAAAAGCCGATACACCCAAAACGAGTCACTGTTTGGTGCGGATTTTGGTCCAGAGGCATAATTGGGCCATTTTTCTTCGAAAATGAGCAAGGAGTGGCCGTTACAGTCAATGGCGATGGCCCGATAACAGGCCATGTTGAAAGAATTTTTGTTTACAAAAATTGAAGAGGAGGATATTGGCAACATTTGATTTCAACAGGACGGCGCTACGTGCCACACAGCCGAAGCTACACTCGATGTTTTGCGCCCTGTTTTTGAAGATCGCATTATCAGCCGCAGAGCTGATGTCGTTTGGCCATCCGGAGCTGCGATTTGACACCGTTGGACTATTATTTGTGGGGTGCCATAAAAGATAAGTGTTACGCCGACAAGCCAGAGACAATTGACGCTTTAAAGGACAATATTCGTGAAGCCATTGGTGAAATACAGCTGCACACAATCGATAATGTGCCTAAAAATTGAACCGATCGTGTAGGCTACTGCATGGCCAGTCGAGGCAGCCATTTGAATGAAATTATTTTCCATTATTAACCGGAAGGATTTTTTCAAATAAAAAAAGAAATTTTAGAAAATATTCAGTTTTTTTATAGCATTTTCAAAAATGCGGACCCTTTATAAAGAAAAATTAAAAAAAAATATATGCGAAGGCTACAATCCGCTGTGCGGATCGTTGAATACCCTATCCCATCCCATCTGTAAAACGAAAATCCCCAAAAAAGGGGGCATGGCTAAAAATACGATGTGGATAAAATAGAAAAAAATGATATAGTGACAACAAATTCTTCATACTGCTTATAAAATACTTTTACGGTTCTACAAAAGACAAGGTTTTTCTACTGCATATGCTATGGGGTAGTGTATAAAAATGGTTTTTATATAAAAACGCCCCAAAAAGTGGGCGTGGGTTGAAATGGTCTATAGACGAAATGTTCATATTAATATTACTAATGATTCTGCATCAAAAAAATTTTTTTTCGAAAATTTTAAAATTTAACCGAAAAAGGTTTTTTATTAAAAACGCCCACAAAAAGTGGGCGTGGCAAAAAACTTTATATGAACAAAATATAGGTGTTCAGAGTGTCTAAATATGTTTTTCAGAAACATTTTCAAAATTCCTTATGGTTTGGTCAAAAACTACGTTTTTCTAAAGAAGGGGCGTGGCAGTGGGCGGATTTCAAAAACTTTTGCACTTGTTCTGTTGGGAGCAACAAGAAGCTCGTATACCAAATTTCATCATTCTAGCTCAAAATTTAAGGCCCAAAAACTGGTGACGTACGGACGGACGGACGGACAGACATGGCTAAATCGACTCAGCTATCGATTCTGAGTCGATCCATATACTTTGAGGTATATGTAGCTAAATAATTTCTTTATGTTGCAAACTATGTATCAAAACTAATATCCCCCTATGGGATAGGGTATAAAGACGAAACTTCTTTTTATTAGCAAAAAATAATAGGGGTATTCATGCAATATACAACGTCGGAAAGTCGTCGTAAACGTTGTAAACGTGATAAAATTACGACGTGATAAATGAACCGTCAAAATTTGTATGGGAAATCTTTTCTAACAATATCGGAATTTTCTCACAGGAATTGGGTGCGTAAACTGCGGTGGTAAATGTTGTAAACTTTTGAAATGCTATTTTGTCATTTAATCAGTGACTTTCACACATCGAACGCAGGCGCTAAACTGAAAAAATGATTGAGAATGAAAAGAGAACAATAAGTACAAAATTCTATCAATAAATAAATTACTAAAATGAGATTGAATTCAGTGGGTTACCGCATTGTTTAGTGATGCAGTTTTAGGGTCGTTCATGAAATGTCGGTCGTCGTAAAATTATAATCTTTCGCATGTAATAAAATTGCGACGTTGCATGAATACCCTTAATATTACATATAAAATTTATTCAAACAATTTAATTTTTTTTGACACACGTAAACTTTGCACATAATGCTATACTAAGGTGTTTACAGCACGGCATCATACATCGCATACGAAGTTCATATCTATAATTTGTTTGTGATCCGTGTAATCGCACGTATTATGTCTTTTGATGGCATTACTTGTTGAATATTCATTCGTTTGGGGGTTGGTTCTTCTGAAAAGCTACTGTTGTTACTATTGTTGCACGCAGATCCGTTAGCTGTGGCACCCCACAAGGGGGCGTCCTGTCTCCTCTGCTCTGTAATCTAGTGGTCAACAAGCTACTAATAAATCTAGAAAGAGAGTAATGCAAGGTGATGGCATACGCGGATGACGTGGCAATAGCTTTATCAGGGAAATACCTCAATATACCATTAGAGATGAATTGTGGACTCGGCGTGAACCCTCAAAACCTTTTCAGCAGGAAATACAAAATTCCGCACATTGACCTTCCCAAACTAATTGGCGTCAGTCTCAAGTTTGCAGAATCAGCCAAATACCTAGGTCTGGTTTTGGATAAAAAACTGAACTGGAAAGCCAACATTCAAAAACACGTTAAAAAAAAGCCACTGTAGCTTTATACTCTTGTAAAAAGGCAATCGGAACGAAATGGGGCATGCAACCACATATCTCCTTCTGGCTCCACGCGTCTATCATTAGAACCATAATCAAGTATGGTTCCTAGTCTGGTGGACTGCTTTAGAAACAGCTTCCAACCGCAACCTGCTACTACTAAGATCAGCCTGCATCTACATCTGCTATCCTACATCTAGTGCCCCTAGATATCTACGGCAAACAGACCTCAGCTTGTGCAGCTGTAAGACTGAGAGTCTTGTCACTATGGACACCCAATCAGCGTGAACACACAATGATTCTAAATCACTTCAACACTACCGAAAACACCGATCATACCAACCCAACACCCAACTCAGTTTTGAGCATAACTTAGGGACAACCATTCCCAGTCGCTTTGAATGGGAGTCGGATTCGATCGAAACCAATAACTCGATTCACATCTTCACGGATGGGTCTTAAACAGAATTTGGAGTGCGTATATGAGTTTTCTCCGAGATGTTTAACCTTAGCATATCTTTTCGCCTTCCCGATCATTGTAGCGTTTTCCAGACGGAAATCATGGTAATCAAAGAAGCCTTGTCCTGACTGAGAAGGAATGTAATATCCAAGAAGAATATTAGCATTTTCAGCGACAAACAACCGAAGATCAAATCCCTGAAAGCAATCTCGTTCAATTCAAAATCAGCCCACGAAAGCCGACTATCTCTTAACGAGATTGTGGAGCATTTGACCATTCACCTCTTTTGGGTGCCGGGCCATAGAGATATACCAAGGAATTGCAAGTAGATAAGCTTGCCAGACAGGGCACTACCCTTGACACCAGTGGACATGTTAGGTATGCCCCTTGCTACATGTAAATTACTGATCAAGCAAGATGCGATCAAGAAAGCAAACCGCAGATGTAAAATGGCAAAACGAGCCAAATATCCAAGCTACTCTATCCTAGGTTAAACCAGAAGCGCTCCATCTACTTAATAATGCTGAATAGATCATACATCAGCACAATAATCGGTGTCCTCACAGGACACTGTCCTATAGGCCTGCATGCAAAAAGAATAGGCCTTTTCAGCAATGACTTCCGCAGAAGCTGCCTAGACGAAAAAGAGGAGGAGAGTATTACTCATCTTCTTTGCTGTTGTCCGGCTCTCTCAGTAAAAAGGAAACTTCATCTGTGAGACTACTTCTTCGATAATCTAGGTGATCTGGATAATATCAGTATCAGAAACCTCCTACGCTACATAGTTAATGCGACTATAGGGCAGTCGAAGGATCCACGTGGTACTACAACGAATAGGTCCGTTGTAGTACCACGTGGATCCTTCGAATAAGTGTGCACCCACTTCAACCTAACCTAACCTACTACTGCTTGTTCGATCTCTGGCTAGTTGAATGTGGGTTTTATACTTTCTGATAAGTAACCATTTTCTAACAATTTCAGATTTTCTAGCAATCAGAAATGCTTTTTCGAGCCATTATATAACAAAGTCGTTGCTCATTTTCGATACAATATGCATTCCGATAACCAAACTCTAGCGGATTTCAGGTGCCACCTTGGTAATTGTAAAAAAAATATTAAAAAAACATTTTTTAGTGGCACGTTTTATTTTAGACTCCAAATTAAAATTAATCTATAAAAAAAAACTTTAACATAACGTTATATTTATACGACAAAACCGTTCCCATTTAAGGCCTCAGGTTTGATTTTATCCAATTTTCGTGTTCCGAAACACGTGTATAAATTCCAGGGATATTTTCCAATCCACAACCTCGAGAATACGAAACAATACCTTCGAGTGCCCATTTTCCTTTGAAATACATCAGTGGACCACCGGAATCTCCTGTGCATGTGTCTTCAATGAATTTCCCCCCAGCACACAGCTGATTGTCCAACACAAAAGTCTTTGTACGTTGAAATGCCTTTTGACAATCATCTTGCGGGTTAACAGGCAAGGATATCTTCAATTTGATGTTACTACTTTTATCTTAAAAAGAGAAATATAAACTTTAACTTCAATAAACGAAATCCAATTTCTTTCATTAGATACCATTCAAAGTTCGACCCCATCCAGCTGCTACTAGGTTTGTACCAACATCACTACGCGTCAATCCTATAACTGAAGGCATACATACTGGTGAAATGAAAGACGTGTAGTTGATGTCCTCCTGCAAACGTATCAGGGCAATGTCATTGTGTCGATGGATGCTGTTTATGTTGTAATTCGGATGAACTATTACGTCCTCGACATGAACATCCATTACAGGATCTGCACAATCCGATTCGATGCAGTCAATGGGTTTGCTGGTGTCGTACTCACCCAAACGTATGTTGCGTCTATGGAAATAATCGAGTTGAAGTTAACACTTAAAAAGATATATTGTCGCATGAACTTACAAATTCTTTTGAACCACACAATGGGCTGCAGTTAGAACATATCTGGAGTTAATTAAACTTCCAGCACATAAAAAGACTGGGGCCTCATCGCTACCTATTTGAAATGAGAGATGAGAAATGAGAGATGGTTTCGAAATTTTTGTTATTTTATTTCAATCGACTTAATCGTTTTGAAGAGCTAAGCCTTATACTATATAGCAACCTAGAAAGTCTCCGTAAAAGAGTAAGAAAACTTTTCAATGGGAACAATGCAAATCACTCATTACCCAATACAACATAGAGCTGCGGAAATCCAAAAGAGTGTCCTGGCGCAACTACTGTGAGGAACTCGAAGAGGTCACTGCGGTGGCGCGTCTCCAGAGGGCACTCTCGAAAGATAAAACAAACTGCATGGGATTACTAGTCAAATCTGACGGTACAATCACATGCGACCGGGAAGAAACGTTGATTACCCTTCTTCAGGTACACTTCCCCGGCTCCACTATCACATGGGAGTTTCATGACCACATGCCAGATGACTCACCCCCTAGAAACCGAAAAAGAGTTTACAGTTTATCCGGAAAAATTTTCTCTCCGGATAAGGTTAAATGGGCGATCAACTCATTTAAACCATACAAGGCACCAGGGACAGACGGAATTTTTCCTGCTCTAATACAAAAGAGCTTGGACTTTTTCTTACCGACTATGGTTGCCTTATTTAGGTTCAATTTCAATTGGGGCTATATACCACAAACCTGGAGGGAGGTAAACGTGGTATTTATCCCCAAACCAGGCAAACCAATAGAAGTACCTTAATCATACCGCCCAATAAGCTTAACATCGTTTTTCCAGAAGACAATAGAAGGAATACTAGACGTACACATTAGAGAATGCTTCAATGAAAGCATACCTCTGCAACCCTGTAAACTCGCCTAACAGAAGGGAAAATCTACGGAAGGAGCACTTCTAAGTCTAACATCACAAATAAACATATGAGAGGCTACAATCCGCTATGCGGATCGTTGAATACCCTATCCCATCCTATCCTTTAAATTAATATCCTCAAAATATAGGCCTTATGGCAATGAAATACAGAAAATGACATTGTCACAATATATTGCTCAGACAGTTTCTCAAAATCTTGTGTGGTTCGTATTACTATTGCTAATGCCTTGGGATGGGGTATACAAACGGTTTTTGTAAGAAAACGCCCCCAAAATGTGGGCGTAGGTGAAAATGATCTATGGACAAAATGTTTATATTACCATTTCGGAAGTATTTGCATCAAATTTTTTTCGAAAGTTTTAAAATTTGGACAAAAAGCGTTTTTTACTAAAAACGCAACCAAAAAGTGGGCGTGGCAAAAAACTTTGTATGAACGAAATATAGATATTAGGATTGTCTAAATATGCTACTCAGACACTTTTTTGAAATTCCTTACGGTTTGGCCAAAAAATAAGTTTTCCTAAAAAGGGGGCGTGGCAGTGGGCGGATTTTAAAAATTTTTACACTTGTTCTGGTGGCACGGACGAGGATCCTATATACCAAATTTCATTATCCTAGCTCAAAATTTAAGGCCCAAAAACCGCTGACGAACAGACAGACGGACGGACGGACGGACGGACGGACGGACGGACGGACGGACGGACGGACAGACAGACATGGCTAATTCGACTCAGCTAGCGATTCTGAGTCGATCCATATACTTTGAGGTATATGTAGCAAAATTATTTCTCTATGTTACAAACTAAGTATCAAAACTAATATACCCCCCTATGGGATAGGGTATAAAAAGTGCATACCAAAACAAGGAAGTTTCCTTTTGCGCCTTCCTTGACATTGAGGGTGCTTTTGACAACACTGGATATGACTCCATATCAAATGCATTGACTCATAGAGGAATAGATCATCCCACCATCAAATGGATCAAAGCGATGCTTGCAAGTCGGAAAATAACTGCTTCGTCAGCACTGACCTCAGTCCCAGTATCAGCCCTTAAAGGCTGCACTCAGGGAGGAGTACTCTCACCCCTACTATGGTCTCTGGTTATCGATGACCTACTTCAAGACCTAAGTAATGCAGGCTTCAATATAATTGGATACGCCGATGACCTAGTCATCATTATTAGGGGCAAAGAACCAAACGGGGTTAAAACACGTCTGCAAAACGCCCTTAAGATAGTCATACACTGGTGTAGAAAAGAAAGTCTTTCTATAAACCCCAGCAAGGCTGTCATCGTCCCTTTAACGAAAAGGAGAAATTTAAGTCTTAGCCAACGAAGTAAAATATCTTGGAGTGATCCTCGACAAAAAACTAAGCTGGAACTCCCACATAAAAAGCAAAATTCAAAAAGCAACCAAAGCTTTCTGGGCTTGCCTAAGCAAGTATGCTAAAACCTGGGGAATCTCTTCAAAGACCACATACTGGATCTACACGATCATGGTCAGGTCCATTATAACATACGCATCAATAGTATGGTGGAAAAAAGTCACCAAAAAACAACCGTTAATAAATTAAACAAGGTACAACGGCTTGCCTGTCTGGGCACTACGGGAGCCATGCGTACCTGTCTCACTGCGGCTATAGAAGCCTTAACAGGACTAACGCCCCTCCACATCTATATAAAAAAAAGGCCTATTTGCAGCTCAGCAATTTTGACACAAGCGGAAGAATTAAACATTAGTGAACACCTTAAA
This sequence comes from Rhingia campestris, assembly GCA_932526625.1. Lineage (NCBI taxonomy): Eukaryota > Metazoa > Arthropoda > Insecta > Diptera > Syrphidae > Rhingia > Rhingia campestris. The sequence goes on from OW052183.1 coordinate 33,703,330, forward strand.
CTAATTGACCTTCTGTCCGAACTTCCAAAACTTGACATGATCTGTGCGGTTATAGACCGCTTACCAAAGACACTATGCTTCGACAAAAGATTCTCAACGGAGATCACAACCAGAGAAGCATGGTGTAGCAACAACCCACCAAACTGCCTAAACGGCCTTAAGTGGTATACGGATGGTTCTAAAATGGACTCAGGGGTAGGAGCTGGCATACATGGACCAAATAAAAACATCTCAATACTTATGGGAAAAAACCCTAGTGTATTCCAAGCTGAGCTCCATGCCATAAAAGAATGCACAAACCTAATACACAACTCAGGTATTAAAGGCGCAAACATCCATATATTCACGGACAGTCAAGCAGCTATAAAAGCCCTTAGCTCACACATCATTGACTCCAAATCAGTACTACACTGCTTCAACTCCCTCCAAACACTCAGTTCCAGGAATAAAACCAGACTATGGTGGGTCCCCGGACATAAGGGAATTGAAGGTAACGAAAAAGCTGATGAACTAGCCAGAAAAGGTTCGGAAACCCCCTTCATTGGACCTGAACCCTTCTGCGCAATCTCCAAATCAGCCATAAATCTGGTCAGAAAAGACTGGGAACAAAACAAATGTGTTTCATATTGGGGAAACATCCCAGGCCTAAGACAGGCCAAAAGAGCTATTCAGCCCTTCAAATCAGATGCCAATAAGATACTAAATCTTCGCAGGCAAGATATCAAAAACTTAGTAGGCTACCTAACTGGTCATCACAGTCTGCGATATCACCTAAATAAAATGCGTCTAGTCGACTCACCAGAGTGCAGACTATGTCAAGAAGAAGACGAAACAGCCGAGCATATCATATGTGAATGCCCGGCCCTTTACGGTATGAGAAGGGAATCTGTCTTCAGGGAATTTTTAAGTCCCGAAGAACTGAGGAAATCTTCGGCTGAAAGTATTATCAGCTACATTAGGAAAGTAGAAGCGCTACTAACCTAAAAAACAACTGACGGCAAGCACAATAGATCTTTTAGGTCGATGTGTATATTACTGCTTAGGCAGGTCAGAATTTAAAAAAAAAAAAACATCAGTTCGTCGCTTAGTGTCGACCACCGGTAAGGATGAGCGAAGATCTTGTTTCGAGGTGGTTGCATTTACCATCTCTATGTCCGCCGGCTTATCTTCGACGTCTGGTGGGGGTGTAGTGATAGGGAGAGATTGGGGTTGCGATTTGACTCTCAACAGAACCCATAACTTATAACTCCATCGGCAGCTGCTAAAGGAGCAAGGGATTGCTCGTTTAAAATAATGCAGACGTTCCTGGAGTCTCGCTTAGCTTCTTCAAACTTGCCAATTCGCTAGTTATGGGTTGGAAGAAGAGTATTACTGAGCCTGATAATGTTCAGAATGTCCTTTATGTCGGATGGTTCGACCGGCATTCTTGCACGATTTCGAGGGTGGTTAGGAATCTGGTCCATTTACATTACCTCCAGTTGTGCTCCTGGCCAAACTTCTCCAGCCTAACAAATTTCTTAGCAGTCGAGCCAAACGGACAAATAAGACATTTTCGGTGGGCGACAATATACTGAATATACTGGGATGGGATACCATCCTTGATTTTAATATTTATCGCCAAAATGTAAGATTTATGCTTATGAAATATAGAAAACAGCTGTGACAACGCTATTTGTTCAACCAGTTTATAAAAATCTTGGATGGTTCGACAAAAAATGACGTTTTTCTATTGCATATGCTATGGGGAGGGTATATACAAATAGTTTTTATATGAAACCGCCCGCAAAAAGTGGGCTTGATCTAAGGATGAAAAGTTTATATTAATACTACCGTCGTTTTTGCATCGAACGTTTTTAAAATTTCTTTAAAATTTTACCGAAAACTGTTTTTAATGAAAACGACCCAAACAAGTAAAAAATGAAATAGAAAATGATATTGTCACCACTTCTTGTTCATTTTATCTTAATCTATTATGGCCCGACAAAAAAAAAGTTTTTCTATGGGATAGGTTTTACGAATGTATTTTTTAGGAAAATCCCCCCAAAAATTGGTCGTGGGTTAAAATGATCTATAGACGAAATATTTGTAGTATTATTCTCGATTTATTATTTATTTTTATTAACTTTCTCTTACAAAGAGAAAGATATTGTTTTCGTGAAAATTTTCGACCTCGAGATTTTGATTGATTCTAACATTACGATGATAGCGGAGCCTAAAAAAGTGGTTTTTGGAATTCCGTCCGTCGGTCCGTCGGTCCGTCGGTCCATAATGGTCTCCCCAGCCTAAACGGCTAGACCGATTTTCTTCAAACTTCGTATCCAAGCTTATTTTAGTCATAATTCTAGGCCATTTTTTCTGTTTGCTTTTAGCCATGTTAATAACGGTATCTGCCATATAAAATTAAACACATAACCTCAATTTTCTCGAAAACGGCTCTTACGATTTTGATTAAACTTTATATATACTATAACCATAGTAGTTCCAACAAAACTGCAATCCCAGTTTTTTCGAGAAAATCCATATAACGGATTTTGTCATTTAGGCCATATAAAGAAAATTGTTAATTTATCGCAAACTGCTATGTCAAATTGAATGAAATTTAATATATAAACTACTATTAAAGTTTTAAACAATTCCACATAATTAGTTTTAGCCCAACTATCACTAAACGGAATTTTCAGTTTTGGCCAATAACGGAAAATCATTATTATTCACATTGACATCGATTCCTTCAAAATTCGGAGTAAACATACGTATAAATACATTTCGACATTATTTATATCATTTAAGCATCAATACTCAAATGCTTATGCATAACGCCCAACTTGCTGTGAAAGAGTGGGTGCAGTCGTGCACCCACCACTCGTTTTTATACCCTATCCCATAGGGGGGTATATTAGTTTTGATACTTAGTTTGTAACATAGAGAAATAATTTTGCTACATATACCTCAAAGTATATGGATCGGCTCAGAATCGCTAGCTGAGTCGAATTAGCCATGTCTGTCTGTCCGTCCGTCCGTCCGTCTGTCTGTTCGTCAGCGGTTTTTGGGCCTTAAATTTTGAGCTAGGATAATGAAATTTGGTATATAGGATCCTCGTCCGTGCCACCAGAACAAGTGTAAAAATTTTTGAAATCCGCCCACTGCCACGCCCCCTTTTTAGAAAAACCTATTTTTTGGCCAAACCATAAGGAATTTTGAAAAACTTTCTGAACAACTTATTTAGACAATCTGAATATCTGTATTTCGTTCATATAAAGTTTTTTGCCACGCCCACTTTTTGGGGGCGTATTTAATAAAAAACGTTTTTCGGTCAAATTTTAAAATTTTCTAAAAAAAACTTTTGATGCAGAATCATTAGTAATATAAATATGAACATTTCGTCAATAGACCATTTTAACCCACGCCCACTTTTTGGGGGCGTTTTTATATAAAAACCATTTTTATACACCACCCCATAACATATGCAGTAGAAAACCTTGTCTTTTGTAGAACCGTAAAATTGTTTTGTAAGCAGTCTGAAGAATTTGTTGTCACTATATCATTTTTTCTATTTTATCCACATCGTGTTTTTAGCCATGCCCCCTTTTTTGGGGATTTTAGTTTTATGGATAGGATGGGATAGGGTATTCAACGATCCGCACAGCGGATTGTAGCCTTCTCATATGTTTCTATTTGTTTATACCCTATCCCATAGGGGGGTATATTAGTTTTGATACTTAGTTTGTAACATAGAGAAATAATTTTGCTACATATACCTCAAAGTATATGGATCGACTCAGAATCGCTAGCTGAGTCGAATTAGCCATGTCTGTCTGTCCGTCCGTCCGTCCGTCCGTCCGTCCGTCCGTCCGTCCGTCCGTCTGTCTGTTCGTCAGCGGTTTTTGGGCCTTTAATTTTGAGCTAGGATAATGAAATTTGGTATATAGGATCCTCGTCCGTGCCACCAGAACAAGTGTAAAAATTTTTGAAATCCGCCCACTGCCACGCCCCCTTTTTAGGAAAACTTATTTTTTGGCCAAACCGTAAGGAATATCAAAAAAGTGTCTGAGTAGCATATTTAGACAATCCTAATATCTATATTTCGTTCACACAAAGTTTTTTGCCACGCCCACTTTTTGGGGGCGTTTTTAGTAAAAAACGCTTTTTGTCCAAATTTTAAAACTTTCGAAAAAAATTTTGATGCAAATACTTCCGAAATGGTAATATAAACAATTTGTCTATAGATCATTTTCACCTACGCCCACATTTTGGGGGCGTTTTCTTACAAAAACCATTTGTGTACCCCATCCCAAGGCATTAGCAATAGAAATACGTTGTTTTTTGTCGAACCACACAAGATTTTGAGAAACTGTCTGAGCAATATATTGTGACAATGTCATTTTCTGTATTTCATCGCCATAAGGCCTATATTTTGAGGATATTAATTTAAAGGATGGGATGGGATAGGGTATTCAACGATCCGCATAGCGGATTGTAGCCTCTCATATGTTTTTTTTCATGAACTACCAAACAATGCATTTATTGGAAAGGTTATTAAATTCTCTTCGAAAAAAAACTAAATTCAAGATTAGTGAGAGACACTTAACGGTTGTTTAGATCTCTTTCTTCCCACTAGTGCAAAAAAAAGCTCAAATAAATCGGTAAAAGAACAAGGACCCTAATGAATCGATTCGCCACCGTGCATAGCAATTGGGGCTTTGTCCATCAACTTTATGGAAGATTTTGCGCAAAGATCTTGGCTTGCGACCTTAAATGATCCAGCTTGTGCAAGAATGAAAGCCGCGAGAAAATGCAATGCGTCGTGATTTTGGTGGCTACGTCAAAAAGCAAAATTACCGCATTGAGAGTGAATGGAATCCACATGAGACCCTTGAGACGCCATTACATCCACAAAAACTTACTGTTTGGTGTGCTCTATGGGCTGTTGGAGTCATAGGGCCATTCCGAAATGATGCTGAAAAGTCAGTTACCGTTAATGGAGACCGGTATAGAGCCATGACAACCGACTATTTTGTTTTCAAATTGGATGGCATGAATGTGGATGAGATGTGGTTCCAACAAGACGGCACTACATGCCACACAGCGCACGTCACAATCGATTTATTGAAGGAAATATTCGATGAGCGCATATTTTCGCTGAATGGACCTGTCAATTGGCCACCAAGATCGTGTGATTTGACACCATTGGATTATTTTCTTTGGGGATTTGTCCTGTCAAACCAGAAACGTTAGGGGACTTGGAAGCCAACATTTGTGGAGTTATTGCCAACATTCGACCCCAAATGCTCGAAAAAGTGGTTGAAAATTGGACCTCTAGACTTGGCTTTATTCGAACCAGTCGCGGCGGCCACGTGCCCGAAATCATATTTACACATTAATGCCAAATTGATGGACATTAAAACGATTTTCTTATGTTTTATTTCAATTCGAAGTTCTATACATCTAAAAAAAAACTGGGCCCTAATATACCGCTATGGAATTTTACTGTCTAGTACTTCCACCGACTAATGAGGCTTGTTCATCTATGGGTCCAATTGCTTGAGCGATTTTTTTAGGTTTTTGCTCCATAACTCAAAAAACGATTGGTGGGTGCATGACTGGGTCGTACGCAACTTTCTCTTTCACAGCAAGTTGGACGTTAGATCATATCATAAGCATTTTTATTATTGATGCTGAAATGACATAAATAATGTCGAAATGAATTTATACGAATGTTTACTCAGAAATTTGAAGTAATCGATGTCAATGTGAATAAAAATGATTTTCCGTTATTGGCCAAAACTGAAAATTCGGTTTAGTGATAGTTGGGCTAAAACTAATTATGTGGAATTACTTTAAACTGTAATTGTAGTATTTATATTAAATTTCATTCAATTTGACATAATAGTTTGAGAGAAATTAACAATATTCTTTAAATGGCCTATATGACAAAATCCGTTATATGGATTTTCTCGAAAAAACTGGGTATGCAGTTTTGTTAGAACTAATATGATTATAGTATATGTAAAGTTTAATCGAAATCGTTAGAGCCGTTTTCGAGAAAATTGAGGTTATGTTTAATTTTTATATGGCAGGTACCGTTATTAACATGGCTAAAAGCAAACAAAAAAATGGCCTAGTGTAGTGAACCCAAACCAAAACATCAACAATCAACATTAATACATCGTATTGCATACACTGCATACAATGTATCGGGTTCTATTTCACGAGCGCCACACTGTCCCATTAAAACGTCACTCGAGAAGGGAAGAAAACATCGTCTCTGCACTGATTCATAAACGATCATACATTGTGTACAAGTGCAGCTGACCAATTTTCTGTATATCGAATGTCAGACATTGTAGCCGAATTTGATGGCACGCGACCCACTTCGTATCAATATGCATTGGGAATACTGTTAGGGAATTAGTATATAAGGCCAAGTATTTTGGAAATTAAATCAGATTCCTTTTGACACCGAACAAACGGAGTTCTCACTTTTAACAGACCCCTATGGCATTCGTGCCCTGCCCTTCGATTAGTATCTTCTAACTATCCAAGCTCAGGCAGAACCTTTGGCATTCGTGCCCTGCCAAGCTTAATCTACCAAGTCAAATCAGAGAAGAGAAACCCATCTCACTAGAATTATGAACAAAACAAGCTTGGATACGAAGTTTGAAGTAAATCGGTCAAGCCGTTTAGGCTGGGGTGACCATTACGGACAGACGGACCGACGGACGGAATTCCAAAACACACTTTTTTAGACTCCGCTATCATCGTAATGTTAGAATCAATCAAAATCTCGAGGTCGAACATTTTCACGAAAACAATATCTTTCTCTTTGTAAGAGAAAATTAAAAATGTATGCAAACAATAAACAAAATTCACATGACATATGTCTTCAATATGGCGCTTAATACACAACTTAATTACTACTATATGACTTAGATCTGACTTTCTGCATATATGTAGCTATGACTAGCGCTAGTCTTAAAGGATTTCTGGAAAGTGTGGAGATTATCGTTTAAGTTGTTGCTAAAAATTATTATTAGTGACGACGAATATTAAAGAAACTTTAAAAACGAAAATTTCAAAATAAATTATTATTCGCTTTGAATTACGCTGTTCCACTAAGAAAATATGTACATTCACGTATTCCAACTTCAATAGACTAATTGGAAATAGATAAATGTATATAGATACAAACCTATTATTCAAATTCCTACCACGACATTCAGCACGAAAAATAACTACATAGGTATACTTCGATATTAGCACCCCATGACGTCGACATTCTAATTATCACCCTATGACGCGTTCAGAATCCATATTACATTCCATTAGGCTTCACTTACCATAGTTCAACAATGCCATCCAGGGGAATTCATCCAGCTCTGTTTCTTTGCCACTGTAAATCTTGCTGCCACTAGGCTGATCGCCGCAATCCTCAAGGCCGGGAAGTAAGTCTTCATATAGTCTTTCGTTGGTATTATCATACGATGCATCGTTACTACAACAAACAAAAGGATGCTCCCCGAATCCATTCGTGCAATTCGAATCTGATAAAAATTGTTGATCTTCAACGGTGAGGGCAGCTTTTGACTTTAAAGCGTTAAGCACCGGACATTCTGAGACGGTAATACAATAACCCTTCCTTTGATTAGGGTTTACACAGTTCGCTGAAACCAAATCGTAATTTATCCATTAAGAATTCGTTAAGATACTATTTCAACTTACAATCTGCATTCGCACAGCTGAAATATGAACATATTATCAACAAAACGAAAATTGAAAATTTGTTGTTGGCACTCATCGTGAGGTTAGTTTTACAACTGGCGGAATAAAATGTTATAAACAGCTGAAAGCCCGACTTGAATCGTGATAATATAAAAGTCGGTGAATAATTTAATAACATTTTGTTTTGCTTTAAGGAACGGGTTTGCATTGATGACATGAGTCAATGTCTTGAACGCAATTCCAATTAATTAAAAGAATCAGTAAAGTTCGCACAACTTAAACCGGACTTCAAGTGTAAGATTTGTTTAGAGATGCCGGTTAGGTTACATTTGAACGCTGTATATGAGATGTAGCATTGATACAGGATAATAAGGCTAAGAACAAGGTTAACCTGCAAAACTGTATGTCCCTACCAAGAGCGAAAGTGAGAGAGGGCGTAACTTTATATGTAACAGGAACCCCTATAAATTGTTTGGGTTAAGATAAACAAGAGCCATCTTATAAGTAAGTGATCCTCATTTTCTCTGGTAGCTACGGTGGACACATAACAAAGAAAATGGAGAGATCGTTGGACACTAAATGGATAGATCGATGAACTCAACGCTAGACGTGCAGCCTATAACCCAAGCCCAGAGGCATAACACGTATCCAAAAAGGAAATACAGTGATGCTATGGATTCGAATTATGTTATCCATATCCTCATACTAAAGCACAGAACACCTACTTCAATTTTCAAAAACGACAAAGGAAAATCTCTCCCAATGTATTCAACTGTGGTGACTACACTCCCAGCTAGGATGGACAAAGTGAACCACTAAAATGAGTTGCTTTGACATATTCGGAGAAAACGTCATTCAAGAATATCAAGGAGTCAGGACCCTATAGCAGATATTTTGGCGGAATAAGCCGAACGGCCAACGGTAGCGCTAGTTACGATAAAATTTACCGCAACAAGGCTCATTCTCTTATCCCCTTAAATCCTTTAGTTCCCTCTTTTCTTTGTGGTCGCAAACCTGGAGTTTGGAGGAAGTGGTGGACAGCAATAGTTCCAACAGCTATTGATCCACGACCTTCAGATCCGGAGAATGCAACCAAAAACAGGTACACCAAGCGAGTGTATATAATCTCCGTGCGGTGCAGCAATAGGGAGAGTGGGGAGACTAACCACGGAGCAACAACAGCTTGCGACAGGCGATCCACGAGAATACACCATCGTCAAAGCCCACGGACGGTGCGAGACTAGCGACAAGCAGCATCAGACATCGATGAATATGATCCTTCGTCGACAGCTAACACGATGATTACGGGTGGGGGGGACGATCCCTGGAGCCTACACGCCAACGAATCGTTTGAGCCACCGCATTATTGGCGCAAACGCAAAAAGTTCGATGGCATGGAGTAGACGTTCTCCTATTTCACCCAACGAGGGAACAACGGAGGAGCATCCGCGTGTGACGAACGATCCAAAAGACACCCTTTCAACAAAGTCATGCAACATTGTAGATTCGATGGCCAAGAGAACACTTTCTCTTTTCCCCAACTCTGGAGCAATGGAGGAGCAACCGAGGTGTTGATGTGGACAGCCATAACCAAACCACAGAAACATAGACACCGAACAAACGGGACATCACCAAAGTAATTCTATTGCATGAAACACAAGGCGATGTCCCTGGAGGCAGATGGTAAACGCGTCAGACAATCGTGTTACTTTGAGAATGTCATATTTGAATTTTTTAAAAAACTTTTTTTTGATCTTCTCCCTAAATAAAAGGTTGATCTAACGAACGTAGTTTGTTAAGTGGGGCGGCTACTTGGGCGAAGTTCTTGATGAACTGATGATAATTGTTTAATTTGCCAATAAACGCCTCTAGATCTTTTAAATTCCTTGGTTCAGGCAAATTGCGAATTGCTACAACTCGTGTACCCAATGGGCGTATTCCTGCGGCATCGATAATATGGTCCGAGTAGTTTATTTCACTCTTTGCAAATTGACATTTTTTAAGGAGACATATCAATCCATGACGTTCTCAACGGTTCATTAGAGTTTGCAAGTTATGGAGATGCTCAGCATTGGCTCGTCCAGAAACGACGATGTCATCTAAATTATGACGTGCATAAATCTATGTCAGAGGTTAACTGCTCGATGTACCTTTAAAAAAATTCAAGTGGAACTTGACATTCCAAAAGGTCACCGTTGGTATTCAAAGATACCAAATTCTGTGGTTTTCACGCAAAAGTTTCCTTGACTTTTCTTCTAAAGGGACTTCGAGGTAGGCATCGGACTTGTCCTTTGTGACACCACACCACCTTGTAATTTGTGGAAGAGCTCCTGAATTTTAAGAATTGGATGACGATCGATGTCTAACGAAAATCACTACAAATGCGTAAACTGTCGATAGCTTTTTTAACCACGAAACTAGGTACTACCCATTGACTAGTTTCGACAGGTCGAAGAATGCCTAGCTCGTACAAGCGTGTGAACGATGCTTAAAATACTTAGGTCGACTATTCGGTTTCAATGTTTATTGAGCCTTAAATAGTTTACTGCAACCTAATTCTGGACTAAAGACAGCTTTGTAACGGGGATTTTGTAAGCGTAGTTTTTTTTAAAAATCGAATAAAACACTCAAATTTACATCAAATATTCAAAATTTGTATTGTAATCGATAAATAGGCCTTTGAAACTTATTTTTTAAAGACAACTTCATGTAAATGGTGTCCGCGGATCCGTTTCAAATGTTCCATTCGGAAGGTCCAATTTTGCGTCACTTTTTCGAGCATTTCGGGCTGTATTCCACGAACTATGTGTGTTATGTTATCCTGTAGGGCTTCAATCGTGTTCGGCTTGTCCACATAGACTAACGACTTTACATAACTCCACGAGAAATAATCAAAAGGCGATAGGTTAGGTAAGGTTAGATGGGCTGTTGACGCTCGGGTGAGTCGTCAAACACGCATAGGCCTACGTGGGCCCATAGCGATACCCTTCGAAGAAGTATCCTGAAATAGAGAAAGAGGATACCTGGTTAAGTTCGCTAGTGATACTTATGCGGTGCTGGTCTGTGTTGCTCCTTCAGTCTCAAAGAGGTAGTTGCTCCATCCTGATCTGCAACAAAAATGGACTATCAGCGCTATTGGGATAGTCGTTAGGTCACTTAGGTCATCGAAGTAAAGGCTGCCTAGTATTTTAAATCGACTGCCACTGATCGCAGGGCAGTGGCATAGCAGGTGTGGGACATCTTCTTCGACGTCAGGGTCGCTGCATTTCCTGCAAAGTTGGTTCGCACCAGTCAGTTTTATCTAATTAGAGTGCTTACCCAACAGGTTGTTACCTGTTATCACTCTCACCGTTATAGAAATGGAAGCTCTCTTCAAAGCTAATAGCTTGTTTGATTTGCTGCCACTTAATTCTGGCCAGAAAGATCAAAAGGCGTTAAATCGCATGATCTTTATGGCCAACTCACAGGGCCATTTCGAAATATAAGCTGCTCACTAAATTCATCCTTCAACATTTCCATTGTTTCACGAGCTGTGTGGCATGTGGCATGTAGCACCGTCTTGATGAAACCAAATGTTAACCAAGTTCAACTCAGCCAACTGGGGTAAAAAAAAGTCACGTATCATGGCTCGATATCGTTCACCGTTGACGGTAACGTTTCTCTCACGGTCTTTGAAGAAAAATGGACAGATGATGCCACCAGCCCATAAATCACACCAAACTGTCGTTTTTTTCGGGATGCATCGGTAATTCTTGTATGGCATGTGGCTGTTCATCACTCCAGATGCGACAGTTTTGCTTATTTACGTATCCGTTGAGCCAGAAATTAGCCTCATCGCTGAACACGATTTTTCGATAAAACAGCCGATTTTCATTAAGCTGTTCAAGGGAACATTCACCAAAAATTAGACGTTGTGGTAGGTCACTCGGATTCAGTTCTTGCACAAGTTTAATTTTATAGGCTTTCAAACCCAAATCGACACGTATAATTTTCCATGTGGTTGGGTAACACATACGCAATTGCTGAGAACGGCGACGAATTGACATTTCACGATTTTCATTAACATTGGACGCTACGACTGCAATATTCTCTTCGGTACGCACTGTACGCATGGGAGTCGATGGTTTAATGTCCAACAAAGTAAATTTGGTGATAACAGCACGAATTGTTGATTCACCACGTCGATTAAGACGACCATAATATGGTCGTTACAAACGGTGCACAATTTTCACAGAGCACGAATTATGATGATAAATTTCAATGATTTGCAATCGTTGCTCGTTTGTAAGTCTTTTCATGATTAAATGGCAGAGTACACTGAAAACTTTTCACTTTGACAGAATACGTTTGGCCGCCATAACTAACCAGTGCTGCCAACCTAAAAAAAACTTAACTCTTAAAAAATCGCTCGTTACTTATCGCAGATGAACTTCGCATCGGTTGCCAAACTACTTTCGTCTTGAAAGTCTTGAATCTTGAAAATTGATTCTCCCTTCGAATAATGAATTGAGAAATCGAAGGCCTTGAACCAATCTAAACTCATTATATTTGCACCGTTTCGAGACTCGCTTACCAAAAATGAGAGATTGCGAATTTAGTTTTCATATTGTATTGATGCATTTACGATCCCCTTAGTTGGTACGATTACGCCTTAATAAGCCTTCAATAAACGACTAGTAAATTTACAGCCGGTGCTTAAGGATAGTGATGCGATTATATGAGGACACAAGCGTTCTCACTCTATCCTCTCACTATCAACTCCTGCTCTCACCTCCACGCTTGTGACTGGTGGGTGCCTAGTACCTCGACTGGAGATGGGGTATTAAACCCCTGTGGAAGGTCGTTGGTGGCAGCAACCGAGAGAGGGGGGAGGAGTGTCCTCTCACTAAGGCACTCACTCTCAGGCGGCAGCGGAGGAATTCCCTAGATGGAGTCAACGGTGGCGCCTACAGCACCAGTTTGATCGAACTGGTAGTGAAATCCCTATATGAGCCGCTTCGACATATTTGAACACCAGGTCTGTAGGAATTTCCAATACTGAGCCAGGATATTGGAAAAGAGTTCGTGGCGGAGGAGCCCTCAATGGGTCAATGGCAGCGCTCATATCCCACTGCTACTGACATCGGTATTTTTTCCGGCCCGCTGTCCTAGGGCCGGCCTCCAGGTTGGGGAAGGTGCTTTGGGTTAACTACCAATCCACGGAAAAAAGTTTATGTTACGAAGCAACCAATAGCCTCGGAAAGGACTGATATTATTATTGACGACCATGCTAAACGAAAAAAGGACAACGTCGTTCGTATCTGCACCTGCAATGTGAGAACATTAAACAGGAGAGGTAGAGGCGAACAACTAGCGGAAGCCCTAAACTGCTACAAAGCAGACATTACTTCCATCCAGGAAATACGATGGCATAGGCCTAGCAAAAAGAGGATGAAAAACTGTGACATCTACAATGGACCGTGTTATAGTGAGCAGAAACCGCGACTATTAGGATCCGGATTTGTTATAAGTGCCAGACTTAGGCAAGAAGTCTTATGTTTTCAAGACATTAGCGAACGCATTGTAACAATCCGCATCAAGGCCAAATTCGCCCACATAAGCCTTATATGCGCTCATTCTCCGACGGAGGAAAAAGATGATATAACTAAGGATTGCTTCTACGAGCTCCTCGACAAAACCTTTGAGCGACTACCAAAGTAGGATGTTAAAATCGTGCTGGGAGATTTTAACGCAAAGGTAGGAAGAGCAGTACTGTCGGCAAATATAGCCTACACGACAACACGTCTGGTAACGGACTACGGAACGAAATGCCACTATAGCCAGCACACGGTTTTCTAACCTCGATATCCATCAGGGGACATGGCGGTCTCCAGATCAACGAACAGTCAACCAAATTGATCACATTGCGATAGACAAAAGGTACGCATCCAGTATTTTGGATGTCCGAACATTTCGAGGGGCTAACATCGACTCGGACCACTACTTTGTTGTAGCCAAGGTAAGGATGCGCATATCCACCACGCCACAAAAAAACAGAAATACTTTGAAAAAATTTAATGTCGAAAGACTGCAATCGCCAGAGACCGCCAAGACCTTCGCGCAACGCGTATCACTTAACCTCTCGACTCACAACACACCACCAGCATCTAATGTCGAAGAACAACGGCGACGATGCCAACAAGCCATTAGATCAGCCGCAACTGATGTACTAGGTTTCTCGCGGCCACCATCAAGAAACCCCTGGTTTGATGAGGAATTCCGACAGATGCCCAGAACGAGGCCTACAAGGCTAAGCTGCAGGTGAAGACGAGAGCTGCCATTGAGCTCTATAGGCAAATAAGAAGGGAAGAACATCAGCTTTTCAGAAAGAAGGAAAAAGAGCAAAAAAAGCGCGCGATCGAGGATATAGAGAGGTGCCACTCCAGGAACGATGTTCAACGATGTTCGCAAGTTTTACCAAAGTGTAAAACATCAAAGCTAAGGATACAAGGCTCGAACAGAATCCTGTCGAGATGAACAAGGAAATATCGTAGTTGAGACACAGTCGATGTTGAGGATATGGAAGAACCATTTCTGCAGACTGTTAAACGGCGATGACGAACAACATTCCGCTGTCAGGCGGAACAAACCATTTAATATTGGCAACGACAGCGAAAACTGCCAATCACCCGACCTAAGTGAAGTGTGGATAGCTTTATCTAAACTCAAGCTTAATGAGGCCGCCGGAAATGACGGCCTTCCCGCTGAGCTTTATAAAGCTGGCGGAGATGATTTGGTAAGCAACTTCCACCAACTCATAAGCCAAATCTGGTCGGTTGAAAGCATGCCTGAAGAATGGAACCTCAGCATCGTTTGCCCGATCCACAAAATAGGAGACCCTCTGCGCCAACTACAGAGGTATAAGTCTACTCAACATCGCTTACAAGATCCTATATGAAGTAATATGTGAACGCTTGAAACCGTTTACCAACAACTTGATCGGCCCTTATCAGTGTGGTTTTAGGCCAGGAAAGTCCACAATCGATCAAATTGTCACACTTCGGCAGATCCTGGAAAAAACCCAAGAAGTCCAAATCGATACCCACCACCTATTTATCGATTTCAAAGCCGCATACGAAAGCATTTATAGAGACGAACTATACAGAGCCATGTCTAGTTTTGGTATACCGTCCAAACTAGTACGTTTGTGTAGGATGAAGATATTGAATTCTCGCTGCTCCATCAGGGTCGGAAACGACCTCACCGACACATTCGATACCAAAAAAGGATTTAGGCAAGGCGATGCGCTGTCATGTGACTTCTTAATTTGATTCTTGATAGGAGCGTGCAAAACTCCAGAACCAACGCCAGAGGCACAATTTTCAAACAATCGGTGAAACTACTAGCTTACGCCGACGATATTGACATCATTGGTAGGACTCAATGTGATGTCATAGCCACGTTTGCTAGTATAGAGAAGGAAACAGCAAAAATGGATTTAGAATTAAATGAGGGAAGACTAAGTATATGCTGTCTACATGAAATGACACACAACATCGACGTATTGGACAGAACGTCACCATTGACAGATATAACTTCGAGGTAGTACGGGACTTTGTCTACCTCGGCTCCGTTATTAACTCTGACAACAACATCTCGTCAGAAATCAAACGAAGAATTACTCTTGCCAATCGCTGTTTCTTCGGGCTAAGAAGGCAATTTAGAAGTCCCTCACTCGAACTACTAAGGAGATCCTATATAAGATCCTGATCATCCCAGTCCTGCTCTACGGCGTTGAAGCATGGACCGTATCAAAAGCAGTCGATTCGATATGGAGACGAAGATTCAACCACGAACTATACGAGCTGTACAGCGACATACCCCTAGTCAAAAAAACTCCGCATTGGACGTTTAAGATGGCTAGGACATGTAGAACGAATGGACACCAATACTGCGGCTCGCATAGTCTTCGATTCCCAGCCAGACGTCGGGCGCAGTAGAGGAAGACCTTGGCTTAAGTGGCGCGCACAAGTAGAAACCGACCTTAACCAACTTGGGGTGCGCAGCTGGAGGCAGTTAGCTAAGGACCGGGCTAATTGGAGAGGCATGTTGGTTGAGTCCCAGGTTCATCCCGGATGGTAGCGCCACTTAAGGAAGGAAGGAAGGTTAGTTGGTTGTTCAATTTTCAAATAGATAAGTGGAAGTGGAATTCAAAACGAGTCAAAAATAACGAAAATGAGTCGCAAATATAAATCCCCTGCCTATATCTACTGCTTAGATACATTCTAATACCCATTCTATGTGATACTCTCATCCTTTTATGCCAGGCAAGGGTATAACCATTTAATTTTATTTAAAAATTCATTTGACATAAATGTTGTCACCGCAAGGCACGTTATCTCTTACGGTATGAGAAGGGAATCTTTCTTCAGGGAATTTTTAAGTCCCGAAGAACTGAGGAAATCTTCGGCTGAAAGTATTATCATCTACATTAGGAAAGTAGAAGCGCTACTAACCTAAAAAACATCTGACGGCAAGCACAATAGATCTTATAGGTCGATGTGTATATTACTGCTTAGGCAGGTCAGAATTTAAAAAAAAAGTACCTCATAACCTTCAATGCCAACCAGTGAACATGTTGTTCCAGAGTCTAACTGGATGCGCATTGGTTGCTGATTAACGTCAAGTGACACAAAAATTTGGCGGCCCTTTTCCTCGCCCTCCCACTTAGCTGAAGAAACCTGATCGCCCAGACTATCTTTAATTATCTCATTCATTGAATGATTTGTCTCCGTGTGCTTGGAGAGATTGCTGGGGTTTGAGCGGTTCTCATTATAAAGCCTAGCAAGATAATGTGACAATGAATGACGTCTGTGCCTTTTTTGGCGCTGCCGTGATCTACTACGAATACCTGTTTCAGCATTTTTTGTTGACAAACAAACTTTGATGTGCCCGGTGACAATTATTACAACCTGAGTTAATATGTTTGCAATGCCCTCGGTCTTGTTGGATTATACATCCAGGTCCAGGGCAAGACTTTGTGTGTAGAATTTGAGCGTGTCCTCCAGTACTTTCAGCTGCCGATGCTTGCATGTAAGGGACTAGAGATAGCAGGTTGAGGATCGTTTCCACTCCTGCTGTTGGTGTGGTTCTTATCATATTAGTAGCGCCAACCCATGCTAAAGATATCGCCTTAAATGCCTCGCACAAGTACGTAGAAAACCTAAACTAACTTGAACTGCAGAACAAACTGGATCCTGATAATGACCCATGCTGGTTGTGGGACAGGTTCATTGCGGACACCAGCGCCATTTCAATAAAAATGCAAGCTTTTATCCAAGGATTAATGTAAAACTGCTTTCAGTGGACTAGCACATACATATTGTGTTTCTCTATACATTTCCAGTGACATCCTATCCGTTTCCGTTTTTCTTGAATATTTCAATTACGATACATTACTCCTCAAGGACACTAGCATAGATGTGCATCAAAATATGTCCTTTATTTTGCTTTCCTCCTTTGTTGGACTAGATGAAAACTTTTAAATCTAAATAAATTTATATCTCCTTTGAAGGTGGATACACTTTAACCAAGCAAATAAATTTATATACCTGGTTGCGAAACGAACGACGGGATAAAGAGGTGTTGCGCAGAGAAATAACCACACAAAGCAAGAGGCTCGTTGCAAAGTCCCGGCAATGAAGTTTAATAATGGTAGACCAACAACTGAACAGGATATAACCAAGAAAAGTGAGCAGTATAACTGCAAGACAAAATGAAAATTGTCCTCACTGCCATTCGCAAGATACCTATAGCAATTGTATATATATATCTGTTCTCTTATGTTTCGCTACGAGACAAGTATCTGTGTCTTATGGTAGACCGCGTTCAAATGGTGAATTTGATAAACCAGTTCGCATTACATAAACTCAAGAAGTACTTTTATAGATACCTCAGCCATAGATGCAAGGTATCTCAAACAAGTTATTTAAAGGAGAGATCCTTTCAGCCTTGTGTTGGTGTTTTATGAGTGAAATGAAATATTCTGGCATACAAACGCAAACATTTCTTTTGAGAGAAATTACACTTGAACTAAGGGTTTTAAGGATTGTTTTATAAAACAGGTATGAGGAATAAAACATTTTGGGGATGGTTTCTCAAAAGTCTTTTGAACATCTGCCATTATATGTAGTACCTGTAATAAAGTTGCAGGTCTTCTATAAGTCTTAGATGTGCCAAAGGATGTAGATTTGAAGTAATGGAAGAATCGTCTATAAGGTGGATTGCTCGTCTTTGGATAGAGTTTAGTAAGTTTTGGGAGCGAAACTCCAAACATGACAACAGTAGTCAGGACCTGGATTTTATATAGAAGAAGAAGCTGGACTGGTGTAAAATATATCGTAACTCTTACAAGGTAACATAGCTTAGCCGACTCTGATTGGGCAATAGAGGTCACATGTTTGTGCCATGAAGATGCATCGATTCTTTTGATTTAACGGCTGTATTCTTCATTTTGATTTGCGAACTGAGGACGTATTCATTTATATCAATGCTGCCTACTGCGTATGATGGCAGGATGTTGCAGAACGAGCTAAGACTCCGATTGGCCATTGCCAAAGGCCAAAGGTCTAAGCAGTGGTTGTAAATCTGACTACACATCATTGTGCTTCTTCTTATTAAGATGCAACCAATAGCCTCGGAAAGGACTGATTTTCTTGTTGACGACCCTGACACTTATAAACGAGAAAAGGACAACGACAACATGGAATGTGAAAACATTAAACAGGAGAAGTACAGGCAAATAACAAAGCGAAGCCCTAAGCTGCTGCAAAGCACACATTACTACTATCCATGAAATACTATGGAATGGGCCGGGCAAAAAGAGGATGGAAAACTGTGACATCTACTATGGACCGTGTTATAGTGAGCAGAAACAGCGACTATTCGGATGCGGATTTGTTATAAATGCCAGACTTTGGCACTTATTTTCCGCCTCAAGGCTAAATTCGCCAACATAAGCTATGTACTCACTCCAATAGAGGAAAAGGGTGATATAACTAAGGATTGCTTATACGAGCTCCTGGACAAAACCTATGAGCGACTACCGAACTACGATGTTAAAATCTTGATGGGAGATTTGAAGGCATGTTTCGCAGTATTGTCGAACAACACATACTACAACGACAACACGTCTGACAACGGACTTAATCTAATTGACTTCGCTACGGAACGAAATGCCACTATTGCCAGCACACGGATTCCTCACCTGGATATCCATTAGGGGACAAGGCGGTCTCCAGATCAACGAACAGTCAACCAAATTGATCACATTGCGATATACAAGAGACACGCATCCAGTATGTTGGATGCATTACCACAACAAACCAGAAATGCTGTGAAAAAATTTAATGGCAAGAGACCGCCAAGGCGTTCGCGCAACTCGTATACCTTAACCTCACGATTAACAATATAGTACTAGCATCGAATGTCGAAGGATAATGGCAACGATGCCAACAAGCCATTAGATCAGCCGTAACTGATGTGCTAAGTTCCTCGCGCCCACCAGCAAGAAATCCCTGGTTTAAGGAGGAATGCGCATAGATGCTCGCAGACAAGAACGAGGCCTACAAAGCTATTCTGCAGCTGAAGACGAGAGCGCCACTTGAGCACTATTGGCAAAGAAGGGAAGAACACCGGCTATTCAGTAAGAAGAAAAAAGAGCACGAAAAGCGAGCGATCGATGATATCGAGTGGTGCAGCTCCAGGAACGTTGTTCGCAAGTTTTACCAATGCGTAAAACGTCAAAGGCAAGGATACCTGACTAGAACAGAATCCTGTCGAGATGAACAAGGAAATATCGTAGTTGAGACACAGTCGGAAGAACAATTTTTGCAGACTGTTAAACGGACCGACCTAAGTGAAGTGCGAATAGCAATATCTAAACTCAAGCTTAATAAGACGGAAATGAAGCCCTTCCTGCCGAGATTTATAAAGCCGGCGGAGATGACTTGGTAAGTATCATCCACCAACTGATAAGGCAAATCTGGTCGGATGAATATATGTCTGAAGAAAAGGAGGCCCTCTGAACTGAAGCCCACTACAGAGGCATTAGTCTCCTCAACATCGCATACAAGATCCTGTCTGCCGTAATATGTGAACGCCAACAACTTTATCGTAGTGTGGTTTTATGCCAGGAAAATCCACAATGGATCAAATCTTCACACTTTGGCGGATTCTGGAAAAAATCGCATACGACAGCATATATGGAGACGAACTATACAGAGCCATATCTAGTTTTGGTATACCGCCCAAACTCAACCGTCTGTGCAGGATGACTATGGAGAACTCTCGCTGCTACATCAATCGATAGATACGAAAGAAGGATTTAGGCAAGAAGGTACACTGTCATGTTACTTCTTTAATTAGATTCTTGAGAGGATTGTGCAAAACTCCTGAGCACAATCTTCCCAAACTACTGCAACTACTTGCATACTCCGACGATATTCACATCATTGGTAGAACTCAACTTGATTTCATAGCCACGTTCGCTAGTATAGAGAAGGAATCGGTTAAAATGGGTTTAGCAGTAAATGAGGTTAAGACTAAGTATAGCTGTCAACACGAAATGATACTCAACATCGACGAATTGGACAGAACGTCACCAGTGACAGATACTCTGACAACAACATCTCGTCAGAAATTAAATGAAAAATTACTTTTGCCAACCGGTGTTTTTCCGAGCTAAGAAGGCAATTCAGTTGTAAAGCAATCACTCGAACTACTAAGGAAATCCTATATAAGACCCCAATCATCCCAGTCCTGATCTATGGAGTTAAAGCATGGACCGTGTCAAAAGTGGATGAAGAAATTCTTGGTCGATTTGAGAGGAAAATTCTTCTACGAGTTGTACAGCGACATGGCTCTAGTTAAAATAACACCACATTGGATGTTTAAAATGGTTAGGACATGTAAAGCGATTGGACACCAATACTCCGGCTCGCAGAGTCTTCGATTTCCAACCAGACGGCGGATGAAGTAGAGGAAGACCTCGCTTAAGTGGCGAGCACAAGTAGAAACGGATCTGAACAAAGTTGAAGTGCGCAACTTGAGGCCGTTAGCTAAGGACTAGGCTAATTGGGTAAGCATGTTGGTTGAGGCCCAGGTTAATTCCGGACTCTAGCGCCACTTAAGTATGTAAGTAAGTACTTACTTACAACATCTACTAGTAAGTAAGTAAAAGAACATTTATATGCTGCAGAAAAAGAGTGTTTAAGAGATTTGATCCTTGAGTCCCCCCAGCGTTTATAGAGAACCTATATGAGGAAACGCCATCCGATACATTTTCCATTCAGCCGCACGGTATTTTGAGGTAGTCTGTATGATTTCAATTTGACTAACAAAGCCCTGTGCCAAGCTCGATCGAAAGTTTTGCAAATATCCAGGGCAATAGCTTTCGATTCTCCATGTTTTTCTATCCGTAATTGCACAACATAATCTAGCAGGGGACGAATAATTATCAAATCAGTTATCGAGTCTTAAATGTCTGATAAATGTTGATTTTGTATGATCGCATACGAGATTCGAGTATCGAATTTTGGTATTCTTTCATCAGTGATCGAATATACTTTCTACGGTAGGGTTTACGGTGTCGAGTTGATGCATTTTTGTGAGAGAAAATGTATGATATATTAATTTTGTTATTTTCATATTATTTTCTTTTTTAAATAAAATAAATTCAGATCAATAACAAATGAGAAAGCTACAAACCCCTGTGCGGATCGTTTAATACCCTATTCCCAAAAATTTGGCTCGACTAAAAACTGTATGGGAATGAAATAAAGAAAAATACATTGTCAACACATCTTGTCCAGATAGTATATGAACATTTTTTGGTTTTTTATTCGTATTTTCATAAAGACTTTACAATTACATACATGTTTCTGCGAAGCCTAGTGGCTTGTCTATAGAAGGTTGTGTTTCTTTATGTTTAAATTATTTAAGTAGGCTTTAAAGTGAAAGATGTTGATATTTTCAAAAACGAAGATAGGACATACAATAACTTTATCATTTAATGACTTGAGTTTAATAAGAAAAGTTTAATGTTTTTTTTTCTTGCCTTGTAATCCTCTATGTTCACAAGTTCTCGAGGTAATTCGTTGATTGTTGCAGGAACGCTGTATTGGAGTTGTCGTCTACCATACACATTATAATTTCTTGGCAATTGAAGCATACATTGTGCACGTCTTCTGGTGTTGATACCATGATTTATTGGTCGGATAAAACGGTCATCGTCAAAGTACTCCAATATTAGTGTCATCTTATAAATTTGTTCGACCTGAAGAACTTTAAACGTTCTTTCATCGTTTCGCGGATAGATTGAGTTTATTTGTTTCAGCACTGAGTTTTGAAGGCTTTGTAATTTTTTGATGTGGGTTGTGGCTGCGTTGCCCCAGGCAAGTATACCATAACGTAACTTGGACTCGACTAGGGAATAGTATACTTGTTTTAAGACAGGAACCGTGGCATAGTGCCGCAAATGTGCCAATGCGTATAACGCCTTCTTCAGATCCATGTGCAGCTTATCGATGTGTTTGCTCCATAGAAAATGAGAGTCAATAATTACTCCAAGATATTTGTAGCTTTCTACTAATTCAACGGTTTCGTTTGCAGTGTTCGGACAGGCATCATTTCTCAAGTATATTCTACTCTGTATAGGCATGAGTTGTGGACACCAAATAACGGGTGATTTTTTAGCTGGTTTGGTTTTGGCAACACTGGTTTTGACAGCTGACGTGTGTTTAGTACCTTGTGTCACTGTCAAACAGCTTCAGTTTGGTTTGCAATTTAACCATGGATCGTCTTACAAATGAACAACGCTTGCAAATTATTGAATTTTACTATCAAAATTCGTGCTCGGTTCGAAATGTTCATCGCGCGCTGCTTCCATTTTATGATCGGCATTCTCGACCTTCTGAGCAGTCTATTCGGAAGATTGTGACCAAATTTCGCATCAAATTTACTTTGTTGGACATTAAACCACCAACACGTTTACGTACTGTGCGTAGTGAAGAAAATATTGCGGCCGTATCAGCTAGTGTGACAGAAGACCGCGAAATGTCGATTCGGCGCCGTTCCCAGCAGTTAGGCCTTTGTTACAGCACTACGTGGAAAATTTTGCGGAAGGATTTGGGCGTAAAGCCTTTTAAGATACAGCTGGTGCAAGAACTAAAGCCAGCCGACCTACCACAACGCCGAATTTTTGGTGAATGGGCTCTTGGAAAGCTGGCCGAGGATCCGCTTTTTTATCGAAAAATTGTGTTCAGCGATGAGGCTCATTTTTGGTTGAATGGGTACGTAAATAAGCAAAATTGCCACATTTGGAGTGAAGATCAGCCAGAAGCATTGCAACAGCTACCAATGCATCCCGAAAAAGCCACTGTTTGGTGCGGTTTATGGGCCGGCGGCATTATTGGGCCATATTTCTTCAAAGATGATGCGAATCGCAGCGTTACTGTCAATGGTGAACGCTACCGAGCGATGATAACAAACTTTTTTTTGTCCGAAATGGAAGTTCTTGACTTGCATGATATGTGGTTTCAACAAGACGGTGCCACATGCCACACAGCACGCGAAACAATGGCGCAATTGCGAGGCGAGTTTGGTGAACAGTTAATTTCACGTTTCGGGCCGGTCAATTGGCCGCCTAGATCGTGCGATTTGACACCATTAGATTATTTTTTGTGGGGGTATGTCAAGGCTAATGTCTATAGGGACAAGCCCGCTTCGATTGACGCACTGGAAGCCAACATCCATGTATTCATTCGTGAGATACCGGCCGATATGTGTGAAAGAGTATGCCAAAATTGGACTCAGCGGATGGGCTACCTGAGACGCAGCCGCGGTCAACATTTGCATGAAATTATCTTTAAACATTAAATTGCAAGGTTCAAACTATCGATTCAAATAAATATTTCAAAATAATTTATTTATATATATTTTTTTTAAAAAAAGTTCTAAACCTCTTAAAAAATCACCCGTTATGTATCATCTTGGTTTTTGATGCGTTGATAACTAGACCGTTATCGTGGCACCATTTAACTGCAGCATTCAACTCCTCCTGCATAATGCTCGACGCTGCTCCCAGAGACCTGTGGCGTACCACAATCGCCATATCGTCAGCGAAGGCAAATGGAATGCTTTGCTTAAAACACGAAGTAGTTCGTTTGTGTAAAGGATGAAGAGAATTGGACCTAGTTTTGATCCCTGAGGGACTCCATACTGCACGTCCTTTTTCTCACTCATCACGTCCTTAATTTTTACACAAAACAGCCTGTTGTTTAAATAAGCCTTAAGCCAATCAGCCATTACTCCTCGTATGCCAATCCGTCTAAGCGCTTCTAGTAACTTCGAATGGTTAAGAGTATCGAAAGCTTTACTGAAATCCATGAACAGGACTAGGACATGATGGCTTTTGTTTAAACTTTCATTGATACAGTTAACGAATTCACCTAGTAGTTTGCCTGTATTCCTATTTTTTTGAAACCCGTATTGGCTTTTATGAATAAGAGAGTGCTTGTCAATAAAACTCTGCAATCTTTGCGAAATTACGCCTTCCAGACACTTTCCAATTACTGGAAGTATTGATAGCAGTTGATTTTTAACTCCACTCTTATATATCGGCCTCACTACAGCGGTTTTCAGTGTTGACGGGATTTTTGACTGTGTCAGGCTCAGGTTAAACAGCTTGCATAGGATAGGAGCAAAAATGTCGGCTTGTCTTCTGATATCCACGGCTCTAATTCTATCAATTCCTGGCGATTTGTATTCACCAAGGGAACTTATAATGTCGCTCATTTCTTCGATATTTGTAGCATTAGCAAAAATTGAGTTCTCTACTCTTGCATTCATATGGTTCGATGTGATAGAGTTACAGTGATGAATAATTTGCGACGTCTGTGTAAAGAAAAGTTGTGCACAATTGTTGGAAGGTTTTGTTGCCTCTATTATTTTTCCACCTTCTATAGAGTTGATCCCTTTTTTTGCATTCAGTTATCAGGTAAGGGGTTGCCCAGGGGCTATTTTTTTCGTTTGTTCTGTATTGATTTTGTGTGAGTTGATCTTTTATAAATATCACTTAGTTTTCGTACCAGTTTTTTAAACAACTTCTCGGCATCTTCTTCATTACTGACTTCTGACCAGTCTGCTTCCAAAATTAACTCATTTACTCTGCCGTTGCATATATAAGAAGTACGTACTATGTGGTTAATGTTTAAAAAAAATCAACAAATACATTGCGAGATATTTTATATGTTCGATATACAACATTAAAATGACTTGTAAGAAGTTTTTCGAATTTTTAAAGAAGCAGCCTTCAATGTTGAATGAAATTGCATCAGATGGAAAGTGTGCCTTCAAAAAAAACCAATCAAGAATGATTAAATAGAAATTGAATTAATTATTTTTCCAAAATTGCGTTTAAAATTTTGTAGTGAATGCGATAATGAAAACTTTTGTACATTTAAGTTAGTTCTTGGAGAGGTGGTATCACTAAATATTTGGCTAAGGGATAGGGTGTAAGCATACTTTTTGGTTGGTTTCTGCACTTGGAAGATAGCAAATTCTCGAACCGAAATTCATTACCATCCACAATTCATCAAGTTTTATAGTCAATATTTTCGATAGATGGCGTTTAAAAAAAATGTCACCACCAATACCAAGGTTAATTTACTGATGGTTCTAATACATGTTAAATTTACGATATACCATTTTCTTTATATTCCAAAGTAATTTATGTTCTGTTCGATTTAAACGTTTACTTGTAAATAATAGAGCAAGTATTAGGGCCCAGTTATAGCTATCACTGAAAAACATCATTGGAAATTTTCTTTTACTTCTTGGCGTTTTTTTTATAAATTCAATCATTGGCGAGTTGGTGTCAAAACAAAGCTTATGAATTTTAGAACATGATTATCCAAAAATATTTTTATTTTTAATTCAAGTTATCGCAGAAAATCACTTTTTATTTTTCACTGATCAAGATTTATTTCTGTGAAGTAATGTTTGTCGTTCCACCGGAATGAAACGGAATTTTTCAATTAATCCTATATGTAGGTATCTATGGGGGAAAATTTTCAATTCCGTCATGTTTTTTGTTCAAATGATGTTTTTCAATGATAGCTATAACTGGGCCCTTAGTTTCGTGAAATATTTCGAACCCGAGATTTCAATCAAACCTAATAATACGTTTCCACCGAGTTGAAATGTTTCATTTCAGCGAAATTCGTGATTTCAGCATTCGGTATTCCGCTGGAATGCTATTTCAACCGTGGTCCAACCGAATTATGCCAAATCAAAAATTACTTTTTTCCTCCTAACGTCAAATTGTTCTGTCAATGTTTGTTTAAAAAAAATCTTTAAGAAAACAAATTTAAATTTATGAAAAATTAAAAATACTGCATGTTTTTCTGCACGGCCTAATCTGCGAGTAGGCCTATTGAAAACTTTCGTGTAAGGATACTTATATTGGTGCTGATATGGTATTTGCGGGATACCCCCAAACTAACAATTTCGCTTCGATAAAGCACTATCGAAGCTATTTCCAGCAATATTACTTGTAGGAAGTCTTATGGAAAAACATTTGGCGCACTTTATGGAAGCTATTTACTTCTATAAGACTTCTTTAAATTCTTCTAATATGCCTTAAAAAATAACTTTGCTTGCTAATAAAAGGCCATACAGAAGCAAATTATAGGCTTCGCAAAGTCATTCCGAAAATATTTGCAAGCCTTATCGAAGTTGGAAAACAACATTATTTTTTATTATTTTCTTATAGTATTTACTTTTATTAATTTCAATTTCAATCTCTTATAATTATTAAAACCCAATTCGTTATTATGAAAGTATGAAATTCAAGGCAATTAATTATATAAAAACTCTCATCTTACTGGGATTCAAACTCGCGTTCTCTCGCACGGTAGTCCACCACGCTATCCACTAGGCTGTACTCTCGAATATGAAAGACGAGTAAATACAACGCAGTACTTGAATCGTGTTGACTCATTCTCCGGTGGGTTCCCGATCTTTTCACCTTTTTTCCAATCTTTACACCTTGTCCCATTCTTTTCACTTTTTTCCCGATCTGTTAACCTTAGCTTTTTAAGCCTTCATTCGTAAGCTCTATACATGCTATGCTTCGGATTAACTTCGTGCGAAGTTCTACCGAAACATCTTAACTTATGGTACATGTACACACATCTCCGGAAGCTTAAAAACAACCTTACAGAAGTTACGAAATCATAATTTCGGTTATGCTTGTGAATTTTCCTGCTTAATGTCTTAAACAAGCTTCTACCCAAACAATCGACTGCCAAAATGCTCAACCTCCGCGCACAAGTACTATATAAGGCCTATAGAAATAATTGCTTGTGGGAATTGTTAGTTAGGGCCGTTTGGTATGTATTTGTTTTCTTGATCCCATACAAAAGAAAACAAATACAATTTTTTGGGGTAACACGATCGTTAGTACCCAGGGCCTGGCTTTTCTCAAAACCATTCATAACTCCTATTTTATGCCGAATCCGAACGGTAGAGTTGAGATAAGCTTTTCTTGGCAGTGGTTGGTACTCGGATGGTTTGTCAGAGAAGGTGAAGTGAATAGAAAATGTTTTGACAGTTGGAATGTATTTTTTTGTGGGAGCACTATTTTCAAATGCTGAATTTCGTTAATAAAATAACGGGTTTCGGTTCAGTGGAAATGTACTATAAAGCTACAGGCGTGAGACTTCGCTACCCAGTGAAGAAGATTAAGCACTAAGTACAAATACAACCAATATATGCCATATATACTTTAATTTACCTATGTACCTATTTATATGTAAAGTAAAATTCTGTTGGGATATATCGTTTTGAACAATCACTCAACATCAGTGGGCGCTGAAATGAACTTTTTTTGATTTCTGTTGGTATGCTCTTTATAGTTGACATTTCATGGCGTCCACAGTGGGCCAACTTTTTAAAATCCGTTGCAAAAATTATATTTCGCATAAGCTTAAATATATCGTCGGTTCAAAGGTAAAGCTCATTAACTAACAAAATAGACAAAAGGAGATAAGTTGATTTAAAGATATTTTCGGGCTTTAAAATTCCAATTATGCAGATGGATTTTTGCTTTTTGCTTGTTATTTACTTTTACGCTCTTAATGAGAACACAAAATTAGTTTTTTTTGGCTATTTATTTCAAATAAAAATAAGGAAGGCAACGTTTCTTTTGTAAAACACTTTAGTTTTCACAGTCTGAATCACTCTCATTTTGATCACGTTCCAGCAAGCGCTTTGCATCTTTAAACAATGAATTGGAAGGACCTTATTCCACGCGCATCGGCTCTTCCGGTATATGCCCTGCTTCGGCAAGTTTGACCAAATCCATTTGAAATGGTTAACTTACACTGGAAAAGGGGGTGTAACCACCACAGTAGATCAGCTTTTCTGACCTCTCCCCCAAACAGCAACAAACTTTATTGCCATCTTCATCTTTTGTGCGGTTCATCTAAGAACCGGGAGGTTCTGAATGTTGCAGAATGTGTGCGAAAATTGCTACGGATTTTGGAAGAAGAGAAGCACCGTCAGCTCCGTATGTTCGTTATCTTGTGAAAAAAGTGAAAGAAACTGGCATCCTCATCGATAAACCGTCGTTCTCAAAAATTGAACATTTCGGAGACATCATGGAGACGAATTTTGCATAAAGACCTTGGTAAGACGCCATCCAAAGTCCAATTGGTTCAGGAGTTGAAGCCACCTGACCATCCAATGCGTTTTCCTTCACTAAGTTGGCTTGCAATCGACTTATAGAAGATGCCGATTAAGCCAAAAAAAATCATCTTTTCAGATGAAGCTCATTTTGATCTTGGCGGGTATGTATACAAGCAAAATTGTCGCTTTTGGGGCACAGAAAACCCGCACACATACATTGAAAAGCCGATACACACAAAACGAGTCACTGTTTGGTGCGGATTTTGGTCCAGAGGCATAATTGGGCCATTTTTCTTCGAAAATGAGCAAGAAGTGGCCGTTACAGTCAATGGCGATCGTTATCGGGCCATGTTGAACGAATTTTCGTTCACAAAAATTGAAGAGGAGGATATTGGCAACATTTGGTTTCAACAGGACGGCGCTACGTGCCACACAGCCGAAGCTACACTCGATGTTTTGCGCCCTGTTTTTGAAGATCTCATTATCAGCTGCGATTTGACACCGTTGGACTATTATTTGTGGGGTGCAGTAAAAGATAAGTATTACGCCGACAAGCCAGAGACAATTGAGTTTTTTTGGCCTGGAGTAATGCAGCTGTACAGGTCGTATATTTCGTGGTTGAATCTTCGTCTTCATAGCCCGTCAACGCAAACGGGACCGAAGATTTTCGAAGAATTTTTCACTCGAATCGACCAAGGATTTCTTCATCCGCTTTTGATACGGTCCATGTAGTTCAAGTGAGGGCTTTACCACTAAATTGCCTTCTTAGCCCGAAGAAACAGCGATTGGCAAGAGTAATTCTTCGTTTGATTTCTGACGAGATGTTGTTGTCAGAGTAAATAGCGGAGCCGAGGTAGACAAAGTCCCGTACTACCTCAAATTTATATCTGTCAATGGTTACGTTCTTTCCAATTCGTCGATGTTGTGTGTCCTTTCGTGTTGAAGGGATATATTTAGTCTTACCATAATCTACTGCTAAACCTATTTTTGCCGCTTCATTCTCAATACTGGCAAACGTATATACATATGACTTCACGTTGAGTCCTACCAATGATGTCACTATCATCGGCGTATGCTGATAGTTTCACCGATTTTTTAAAAATTGTGCCTATGGTGTTGGCTTGGGAATTTTGCACAATCCTCTCAAGAATCAAATTGAAAAAGTCACATGACAGTGCATCGCCTTGCCTTTTCCAATCCCTTTTTTTGGTATCGAATGTGTCGGTGAGGTCGTTTCCGACCCTGATGGTGCAGCGAGAATTCTCCATCGTCATCTTACACAAACGGACGAGTTTGGGCGGTATACCAATACTCGACATGGCTCTGTATAGTTCGTCTCTATAAATGCTGTCGTATGCGGCTTTGAAATCGATATATAGGTGGTGGGCATTGATTTGGACGTCCTTGGTTTTTTTTGCAGGATTTGCCAAAGTGTGACAATTTGATCGATTGTGGACTTTCCTGGCCTAAAACCACACTGATAAGGGCCGATCAGGTTGTTGGTAAACGGTTTCAAGCGTTCACATATTACGGCAGATAGGATCTTGTAGGCGATGTTGAGTAGACTTATGCCTCTGTAGTTGGCGCAGTTCAGAGGGTCTCCTTTTTTTTTGGATCGGGCAAACGATGCTGAGGTTCCATACTTCAGGCATGCTTTCAACCGACCAGATTTGGCTTATGAGTTGGTGGAAGTTGCTTACCAAGTCATCTCCGCCAGCTTTATAAAGCTCAGCGGGAAGGCCGTAATTTTCAGCGGCCTTATTAATCTTGAGTTTATATATTGCTATCCTCACTTCACTAAGGTCGGATGGTTGGCAGTTTTTGCGGTCGTTGCCAATATTGAATGGTTCTTTCTGCCTGACAGCGGAAGGTTGTTCGTCATCTTTCAACTACGATATTTCCTTGTTCATCTCGACAGGTTTCTGTCCGAGCCTTGTATCCTTGGCTTTGACGTTTAGCACTTTGGTAAAACTTGCGGACATCGTTCCTGGAGGGGCACCTCTCTATATCCACGATCGCGCATTTTTCTTGCTCTTTTTTCTTCTGTCTGAAAAACCGGTGTTGTTCCCTTCTTCTATGCCTATAGAGCTCAATGGCAGCTCTCGTCTTCACCTACAGTTTAGCCTTGTACGCCTCGTTCTTGGCTGCGAGCATCTGTCGGCATTCCTCATCAAACCAGGGGTTTCTTGCTGGTGGCTGGGAGAAACCTACCACATCAGTTGCGGCTGATCTAATGGCTTGTTGGCATCGTTGGCATTGTTCTTCGACATTATATGCTGGTGGTATGCTGTGAATCGAGAGGTTAAGGGATACGCTCTGCGCGAAGGTTTCTTCTTCTTCTTGCGATCGCAGTCTTTCGACATTAAATTTGTTCACAGTATTTCTGGTTTATTGTGGCGTGGTGGATATCCGCATCCTTACCTTGGCTGCAACGAGGTAGTAGTCCGATTCGATGTTAGCCCCTCGGAATGTTCAGACATCCAAAATACTGGATGCGTGCCTCCTGTCTATCGCAATGTGATCAGTTTGGTTGACTGTTCGTTGATCTGGTGACCGCCATGTCCCCCTATGGATATCGAGGTGAGTAAACCGTGTTCTGGCTATAGTGGCATTTCGTTCCATAGCGAAGTCAATAAGCCTAAGTAGTGTAGGCTATATTTTCCCTTATCTGGAAAAATCCTATCAATCGAATTGTAGATAAAAAGTTTGGTGCGCCTTGCATTCTACTTGGTCATGCTCATGCCACTGCTTACCTGTACGGATTTACAGATTTTCTGCAACTGTGGTAGTAAAAGGACGTCAATATCGCTTTTAATTGCATTACTGGATATGTTTTTGGACTATGAAGGTTTGACCATGTCACTTACCACTCTCGTTGTATTTTCAGTATGCCTTTCGGTAGCCTTCAAGTTCGTACATTGAACATTCTTGCTAAATGTCAGAACAACTTGTCAAGTCATATAAAAAATATGAAATTTAATATCTTTTTTAAATAAAAAAATCATTAAAATGTCACTTTTCTAATAACAATACCATTAACATGTATATATCCTTGCATATTTGTTATCTAAAAAAATGAAGATATTGTATCTTACATTGTAATCTTACAATGGCAGATCAATAAAAATGAATAAATAAAAAATAAATAATCACAGCTTAACTTTCATTTTAATATTCTTTTATTTACAATGCGGTTTCATATATCAGAGCCAAGTACTCTTACTTGGATCAGTATTTCTGCAAACGCCATCATCAGGCGGGGCGGACATTTCTGGAATATTATACACAGGATATCTCGGAACGAATTCACTTGCACCCAACGGATGTTGATCTTCTTCATTGCAATTTGCTCGAGTCATGCAGAGCGCCTCTTCATATGTTGGTGGGGCTAAGAGAAAAACAAATAAGAACCCTGTGTCTTGGTAACACCGTATCTCTACTCACGAATATTAAGTTCTGATGAAGATAATGGATCTGCTGGATTTTGAACTGGATCAACCACTGGTAGCATATTTCCATTTGATATTGTAAACACGTCCTTCAACTGAGTATCTTCAATGTCAGGTGCAGATGCTTCAAGTGAATGGGGCTCATAGGTACTTCGCATTGGCTGTTGTTGGATAACACTAACAAAAGGTACATTCCCGATTATTACGGGTATCGCTATACAGGGATTCTGATGCATGCCCTTAAGTTTGGCTTCCACTTCAATTTGGTAGGTCACATGAAGAATGCGACACAGATGATAGCAAGTCGGTGGCACTGCTGGCACCCGAATTGTTGGAGTAATTGTGCGAGTGCTTTGCGTATTGACTGCACCCCCTTTTATCTTAACAACATTAGTCCGCTCTGTACGAGAGTGCACCCTGGGATGCTGACTAAATAGTATGGCAAACATAACGAGTGAAATTTTGACATCTACCACTGGTACATTACTCTCGTTGGTTACATTTACGGTGATGGGAATATTTTGGCCTGGAACAAAACCAGTCTGTGGTACCATTAGCTTGATATTTAGGGGCTTAGAAGTGCATGGACCACAGTAGAAGGTTTTATTCGTTTCCTGACCTGCAGGCATCTGAAATGACATATTTTTACATTTAATATTAGCAAACAGATCTGGAGACCCTATATATACCCTTAGAACTGGTGATTCGTAATTAAGGTCCATCAACTTTAGAACTGTGAACGCTCTGGTATAAGTTTCGTCGAATTTCCATGGGCGGTAAAGAATAACCTTTACCACATACCGAATATGTCCCATTTGACCTTCAAATGATGATGGACACAATGGTGGCAAAGCACACGCAAAGGTATACGTATGGCTTCCGGGTTCAATTTGAACTGTTTGACCTAAAATAATGAAATTTTCATTAATTGATTTTTTATTTACTAAACTTGTAAATACTTAATTTCTTCGGATCCTAATAGATAAGTTGTGGTTGCAATATAATCTTCAATGCCATAGTAAGTTGTTGATTTTTTATTGGATCCCGTTCCTGTATTCTCAGACCATCTTGTACGTGCATATCCTTTTATTTTGAGAACAGCACCTAAAAATAGAATAAAGAGCTTTTTAACCAAGTAGATATTACTGAAGTCAGGTTAAGAATTGAACCGATCGAACAACGCTTGTAGTAAAAGGTCGCTAACAGAGAAATCATAACTCTGCAAATTTAGCATTCACTAAACATTTCTGTAGGTATACACCTATAGCTGATGGCAATTAACTATGAGCCTCTGACTTCTTGTGGGGTCCATTTGGTGCCCAGGACTTTCACCGTAACACTTAATGTAACACTTGTGTAAAGTATTAAAAAGAAAAAAACAAAATATCATTAACCATAAGTCCATAAGAGATTTTAACGCAAAGGAATGAAGAGAAGACATCTTTAGCAGTATTGTCGGAAAACACAGCTTGCACGTCAACAGGTCTGCAGTTATATGTGAACGCCTGGAACCGTTAACCAACAATCTGATTGGCCCTTATAAGTGTGGTTTAAGGCCAGGAAAGTCCAAAACTGATCAAATCTTCACACTTCGGCAGATCCTTGAAAAAACCAAAGAAGTCCAAATCGATACCCACCACCTATTCAACGATTTCTAAGCCGCATACGACAGCATTTATAGGACGTTCTATACAAAACCCTGTCTAGTTTTGGTATACCGACCAAACTCATCTCGTTCTTGTTGTTCTTAGCCCGAAGATACTACTATTTCAGACTTCTGCAAGAGGGGAGCATCAAAAATCCTAGGCGTTGTCACGTTCGGGATTTTAACCAGCGATCCCACATATTCCATTTTCCAAGACGGCCAGCCAGAAGTTTTCCCAAGACTTAAGAATTCAAGGGTTTGTTAGGTCCCTTGAACAACTGCAGCCATGTCCAAGGAGTATCTGCTCAATTGGAACGTACCCTCCATGTAAGAAGATGCGCTATGGGTTAACAACTCAATCACAAAAACCACTATTGTTACAAAGGCCCAAGACTAACAAGCTATAAAGCTGACTGGAACGCCTCTAAAAGGGATTGCGAGCTAAATATTGCTTTCAGAATCGTCTTTTCAAATGCCGTGCGAAGTTAAAAAAGAAATTGACCAGTACATTGAAGTCGTGCAGAGCATTTTGAACAAACGTTTCAACAGTCAGATGACAACGTACTACCAGAGAGATGCCACTCCAGGAATGATAGTCGCAAGTCAGTGATACAGTGAAACGACGAGTACGAACGATCTTTCACTGTCAGACAGTTCGAACCATTCAATATTGATGACGACTGTGAAAACTACCAACCAACCGACCTAAGCGAAGTAAATATAGCATAATATAAACTTTATAAACAAGGGCGGAAATAACGGCCCTTCTGCCATTCTACAAAAAGGCTGTAGAGATGGCTGTAGGTTAGCTGAAAGTATGTCGAAAGAACGGAGCCTTAGGATAGTTTGGCCGTTTTACAAAAGGGAGACCCTCTAAACTGCGCTAACTACAAAGGCATAAGTCTCCGCAACATAGTCTGCAAAATCCTATAAGTGGTAATATGCAAAGACCAGGAAACTCTACAACTGGTTAAATCTTCAATCCTCGGACAGAACCTGGAAAAACCCTATAAAGTCTGAAGCGGTACCCACCGCATATACATCGATTTCAAAGACGCATTTATGAACTAGCCTTGACTAGTTTTGGTATATCAGTCAAACTCGTCCGGCTGCGCAGGATGAATATGTAGAACTCGCGCTGCTACAACAGGGTCAGCAATAAATACCATACTGCTAAAGGTCAGACAAGGTTACGCATTGTCTTGTGACTTCTTTAACATAATCCTTGAGAGGAATTGTGCAAAACTCCAGAGATAACAACATAGACACAATCTTCCTTAATCTGTTCAACTACTAGCATACTTGACGTTGACGTCAATAAGATATCACAAAGATAATTTCGAGTTAGCCCTGGAATAAATAATCAGATGTTTTTGACAGATACGAATATAGCAAGCGAATAATTATTTTCAATTCTATTTATGTGAACATTTTTTTAATTTTTTAGAAAATAAAATACGTGTACGATATAACAGTAAGAGGTTTTTTTTCAAAAGGTTACAGTTACTATGTGTTTTTTATTAAGTATTCGTGGACATTTCATCATGGATAAACGTATATTATCATCGTTTCAGTGAATGGGTTCTCGAGAGACTTGCTGAAGATCCACGGTTTTTGACCAACATTTTCCTCGGCTATGAGGTCCATTTCTGGATCAATGGATACGTCAATAAGTTATATTGAAGTGTATGGGCCGATGAACAACGGGAAGAGGTGCAAGAGCTGCAGTTACATCCAATGAGGCTGGCACCAACGTTACTAAAAAGGCTCGTTATAGCGCCATGATAACGGACTATTTTTTGCATGAAAGTCCTCTGACTGGATCTCCTACAAAGAGACCTTGTCAATATACAAAAAGGAACTGAGGAAGTCCAAGCGCAAATCCTGGAGACTCTTCTGTGAAAAATAGAGGAGACTTCCGAAGCGTCCAGACTTCGAAAAATCCTATCCACTCGTCCAACTGTTTGAAGCTATAGACACCCATTCCCAGGTAGCTCACAGGAAGCTTTTCAAGACGACATCAATAGAACCAATCTATTGACCGGCAGCTTACAAGATCTTATCACAAAAGATAAAATAATTTGGGCAATACATAGCTTCAAACCCTTTAAATCCGCGGGACCCGACGGCATAATACCAGCCGAGCTGCAGCGCACTTTGGATCTCATCCTGCCATGGGTGGAAGGCATCCTTAAGGGCTGCATCGAGCTGATTTATATTCCCAAAAGTAAAAGTAAAAGTTCTCATGTCAATCCGAAAGACCTAAGATCTATAAGCTTATCATCATTCTTCCTGAAGAACCTGGAAAGACTGGTTGTTATTCATCTTCGCAGTAGCATTGAAGTAAATCAGCTATCAGCATCCCAACATGCGTACTGTAAGGGAAAATCTGTAGAAACAGCCTTGCACACATAAATGCGTATTATTGAAAAGTCGTTATGCTGCAAGGTTGCTATGGCTGCATTCCTGGACATCGAAGGCGCTTTTAAGAACGTTAATTCGGGAGCGATCATTAACTCGCTTACATGTCTGAAAGTCGATCAATCACTTGGAATGCTGATTAACTTGCTATTAAATACCCGGATTATCAACACAACACTGGGTGGCGCTTCGACTTGTCCTGTCCCCCTTCTCTGGAAATTAGTGGTAAACGAGCTTATACTTATCCTGGAAGCAGAGGGATGCCACGTGAATACCTACGCGGATGACGTCGCTATCGCTGTCTCAGGGAAACACCTGAATATATCTACTCAAGGAGCTTCTCCAAAACGCACTACATAAACTTTCCAAAGAGGCGGTCAGCTGTGGACTGGGTGTCAACCCACATAAGTCTGAACTGGTCCTATTCACTAGGAAATATAAAATTCCTCACCTAACCCCCCGTCACTAAACGGAATCGAACTAGTCTTCTCAGACAAAGTATATCTGGGACTTATCATGGACAGGAAGCTTAACTGGAAGCTTGACATAACAGAAAGAGTAAAGAAAGGACGGTAGCACTTTATTCCTGCAAGAAAGCCATAGGCTTGAAATGGGGAATGAAACCTCGTATCACGCATTGGCTCTATATATCGGTTATCAGACCGATACTTCTTTATGGAGTAGTAGCATGGTGGACAGCAAAAGAAATAGCTTTAAACAGCAAAAAACTAGCCAAAATGCAGAGAACTGCGTGTCTGTGCATTGGTGGAGCACTACGAACGACACCCTCAGTGGCATTAGACATTCTTTTTCACCTACTACCCCTAGATATTTTCGGCAAACAAATGGCAGCTAACTCAGCCATACGTCTTAAAGCCATCCAACAGTGGTCAAATATTAAATATGGCCACTCAAAAATTCTAAACGAATATACAGATGTTCCTGAAAACACCGATTACACCCTCACCATATTAAACTTTGATAAGAGTTTCCGGGTCACAATCCCAAACAGAACGTCATGGGAGAGCAACGAACCTGTGCTAAATGACTCGATCCACTTCTACACCAATGGTTCCAAAACAAATGACGGAGTGGGTGCTGGTGTCTTCTCCGACAGGCTAAATCTCAGCCTATCTTTCCGTCTTCCTGATCATTGCAGCGTGTTCCAGGCGGAACTCATGGCGATCAAAGAAGCCTTATCCTGGTTGAAAGAGAATGTAATATCTGCCAAGGAT
Source organism: Rhingia campestris (assembly GCA_932526625.1). NCBI lineage: Eukaryota > Metazoa > Arthropoda > Insecta > Diptera > Syrphidae > Rhingia > Rhingia campestris. Next base: position 33,740,526 of record OW052183.1, read on the forward strand.
ATTAGCATTTTCTCAGACAGCCAAGCGCCAATCACATCCTTGGACTCAGTCTCAACAAATTTAAAGACAACCCTAGATTGCCGATCATCTCTGCAGGATATGTCAAAGCATTTTAACATTCACCTAGGCTGGATACCTTGGTATAGTGACATTCCAGGGAACTGTGAGGCGGATGAACTTGCCAGAAATGGAACTAAATTTCCAGTTGTACCCGACACGGGTGCCTAGGTATTCCTATCGCTACATGCAAAAGCTTACTAGCGCAACATGCTAACAGCAAATCAGATGGAGTCTTGGCACGACGTGTCAAACAACCAAACAAATTTGGCCAAAGCTAGATTTGAGAAGATCAAAGGGACTGATTTCGCTCGATAGACCGCATATTTACCATACCATAGGTGTCACCACGGGACACTGCTTAATAGGTAGGCACGCAGAAAGGCTAGGCCTTTTATCAAACGACTTCTGTAGGAGCTACAGGAACGAGGAGGAGGAGGAAACAATACTTCATCTCCTTTGTAACTGCCCGGCTCCATCAAAGCCTCCTCCGCTTCATCAAAAGCTCAAAATGGTTTTCCCACGGATAGTAAGGAGATTGGACAAGATCCATGTGGTATCACAGTGTGCTGGCGAACGCGGAGGAGGAGGAAACAATACTTCATCTCCTTTGTAACTGCCCGGCTCCATCAAAGCCTCCTCCGCTTCATCAAAAGCTCAAAATGGTTTTCCCACGGATAGTAAGGAGATTGGACAAGATCCATGTGGTATCACAGTGTGCTGGCGAACGCCGGCAGCCACTCTAACCTAACCTAACCTAACCTAACCTAAAGCCTGAGATCTCGACAAACTTCGGTTCCAAAAAGACCTTGCCAACTTGTGAAACAATGGACATATTGAGAGACCGCTTCGGTGAACCCATATTTCACACCCATAAGTAATGATGGCAATGATAAATGTTTTTGCCAGCAACATACAAGTTTTTAGTGGAATATAATAATGGGACATCCATAGTTGGCGTAACATATCATACGCCTTCTAGCTGTGTCGACGAATTCAATTTTTGAGCCGTTAAGGAGAACGTTAGGAAAGCAGGAAACATCAAGTGTTAGTTATTTATAACAATATATTTAGTCTTAAGAGTGTTTCGGAGAAGTCCATTATTTATTGACAATTTGGATATTCTCTCAAGGTCAATATTGATTTCGGATGCAGAATCTTCAATCATACCAAGAGGGAAATTTTGTACAATTTCATATCCGTTATTACATCAATTAATTAACTTCTACTGTTCTCGTAAGATTTTTTAATACAATAAATACAAAATATCAACTAGAAACTATTGAATAACTTAACCACCAAGGTTATTTAGTTTTAAATTTAAATTAATCTTACATGTAATTCTAAATTTTTTTTTTAAATTATCTCTACTTGGATGAAAATTTATGAGATTACAATAATTATTTGATTCCCTGAGACATCTAGAGATTGGTTCATTATAACCATAGTTGACTCTATTGTAAGGTATATAAAATAACATTCGATTACTAAGAACTCTAGAGGGAGCATAAAATCCAATTAATGCAGGAAAAGGGCAATCAATATGACAATTTATCAAATCACCAACAAATACAACAGAAAAATGTTGTCTTCTTACGAAAAGAGGTAAAATTCAAAATAATTTGCACCTTGTCACATAAGAAGGCATATCGATGTTCCAGCGTAATCTATACATACATGGCAACCCTAGTTAAACGTTTTTGGATCCTCTCAATTCTAATGGAGTGGATACTATAACATGGATTCCAGATTATGCTACACTACTCGAGATTAGATCTTTCAATTGCAAAAAATTGATATTTAAGATTGTAAGGATCTTGGAAGTCTTTAGAATTTGCGGACTATAAGTCCTAGCATTGAATTATTTTTGGCTATTAAGTACTCAATGTGTTTAGCAAATCTACGTTTGTTTTCGAAAATAACTCCAAGATTTTTTTTGAAGAAGACAATGGACCGTGGTACACTACAGATCAGGTATGTAAAAGGAATTGGAAAAAGGTTACGACAAAAAGTGAGGCTTTGACATTCAGATGAAGGTCGAAATTCGAAAGCCTTTCTAGGTCTTCTTGCAAAAGAGTACAGTCTTGTTTTGAGTAAATAGGTCGAAATACTTTTAGATCATCAGCAAACATTAGACATTGGGAGTTTAAAAATAATTCAGGAATATCATTTATGAATAAAAGGAGTAGGACCAAGATGACTACCATGTGGTACTCCAGATGTTGCATAAATAGGTACCGATAATATGTCATTAATGCGTACATACTGAATAAGCTTCTTTAGGTAGGATTTTATCCATTTAAGAAGGTGACTATTAAATCCAAATTTAGCCAGTTTGGAGATTAAAATATCGTGATTAACACGATCGAATGCTTTAGAGAAGTATATGTAGATAAAATTGTATTGTAAGCCTTGGTCAAAGCCGTTCAGAATGTGGTGACAAACAATTGAGTGATGGGTAGTAGTAGACTTACCGCGATAAAACCATGTTGGAAGGGAGAGATAGAACTATTTAAGAAAAGTGTTAGTTTTTCACAGACTATTTTTTCAAAAACCCTCGGTATTGCCGACATTTTACATATAGGACGATAGTTGGTAAACTGGTGTTAAGAAGGGGTATTTCCACGCTTTCAGAAAATGTCCGTTTTGAAGAGATAAGTTAAATACTAAACAGAGAAGTACAGAAAGCGCAATAGAACACTTTTGTAATATAATTGACGGGATGCCATCGGCACCGGGCCTTTTAATGCGGGTAGGGCTAATTTGACCTCAGTCACTGAACACTCAAGGTTACCGATATTTATTACACCAGGTGTCAGATGAAACTTCTGAGTTGGAGTTACAACAATTATAGACAGATTGAAAGTGGCTAGCGAATATGGTACAAATATTTAAAAGATTGGAAGAAGATGTATTTTCAAGACGCATAGAATTAGGAATACCATTAGATTGCCTTTTGCTATTGATTAAGCTCAAAAAACATTTACTATTTGAGGGGTCACAGGACTTAGCGGGGATGATATATTACCCACTGACACAACTTGTTTTCTTCGTGCAACATATGACAACATTTGGGCAATCGCTGAATTTGAGAAACCAAACAGTATAGCCAGTTTAGTCCATAAACTAACATGATTAACCATATCAAATGCTTTTGAGAAGTCCAGAAGTAAAGGGTGATCCATTTCGAGGTTCCCTTCTTTTTTAAAAAAAAAACGCAGAAAATTCAAATTTAATGGAGAATGTTTATTATCATTTGAAAGAACATTCTTTGGCATTTATTTTTTGAAGATTATGTCTTTCAAATGTAGGCCGTTGCTACGTCGCAGATGGTCCATCCGTTGAGTCCAATTTTCGATCACTCGTTCGAGCATTTCGACTGGTAACTGGCGAATGACATGCGTGATGTTTTCCTCCAAGGCCTGAATCGAAGCGGGTTTGTCGGCATAAGCTTTTGACTTCACATATCCATACAGGAAAAAGTCTAACGGTGTGATATCACACGATCTTAGTGGCCAATCGACCGGCCCAAAACGTGAAATTATGTGCTCACCGAAATGTTCTCTCAATAAGTCCATTGATTGATGCGATGTGTGGGAAGTGGCGCCGTCTTGCTGAAACCAAATGTCGCCGAGATCACGAGCTTCAATTTCAGGCATCAAATAGTCGGTTATCATGGCACGATAACGGTCGCCATTGACGGTTACGTTCGCACCGGCATAATTTTTAAAGAAATATGGACCGATGATTCCACCGGCCCACAAACCACACCAAACCGTTGTTTTTTCTGGATGAAGTGGCAGTTCTTCAATCTCTTCAGGTTGCTCTTCGTCCCAAATGCGGCAATTTTGTTTGTTTACATACCCATTGAGCCAGAAATGGGCCTCATCGCTAAACAAAATTTGCCTCGAAAACGTCGGATCTTCTTGGAACTTTTCAAGAGCCCATAGAGCGAAGCGATGTCGCTTGGGAAGGTCGAGTGGCTTCAGCTGTTGCACAAGCTGTATTTTGTACGCTTTCAATTTAAGATCTTGACGTAAAATGCGCCAATTATGCGCTCTTGAATGTTTCCTTCAATAAATCGATTGTGACGTGAGCTGTGTGGCATGTAGCGCCGTCTTGTTGGAACCACATCTCATCCACATTCATGCCATCGAATTCGGGAACAAAATAGTCGGTTATCATAGCTCTGTACCGGTCTCCATTAACGGTAACTGACTCTCAAGCATCATTTCGGAAGAAGTATGACCCAGTGACTCCACCAGCCCAAAGAGCACACCAAACAGTCAGTTTTTGTGGATGTAATGGCGTCTCAATGGTCTCATGTGGATTCTCTCCACTCCAAATGCGGCAATTTTTCTTGTTGACGTAGCCATTCAACCAAAAATGAGCCTCATCACTGAACAAAATTTCTACATCACATAGAGTAAACGTAATGCGAAAACGATCCATGGTTAACCGAATAAATTGCTCTGATGGACGATTATGTCGATCATAAAATGGACCGAGCTTGCGGTAAACTTCGCAAACTAAACCATTATTTTCGAAATAAATTTATACGATTTGGAAGCGTTGTTCATTTGTCAACCTGTTCATGATGAAATGGCAAACCAAACTGAACATAAATGACATAAGAGTTGCCCGATATGACCAAAAAATGTCAGTTTTATCTCTATTCGAAAACCCAACAAACACCCGTTGTGATTTTTAAAATCACTGGGAGAATTGTTTTCACAAATTTAGGATGAATTTCATCCAAACTAACAGCATTTGACTTGACTGACAACAAACATGTAACGATTTCAACATTATCCGCACAAGCGAATTCAAAAATTCTAGACGATCACGGCCCACGCGATCAGTGGCGCGATGGTGGCGCGAAGGTGCGATGAACTACCGCGCAGAAGGTCTTCGATTCCCAGCCGTAGGAACACCTAAATGATTTTTCACTGGCCCTCCTTTCGTGATGATCATCCGAGTAGTATCAATTGTAAAGAAAAGCTTATCCCAACTAAGCCATTCGGGTTTGGCATAAAACAGGAGGTCCCGCCATCGTGCAAGAATTACACACGCACTCATGAATGGTTGTGAGAAAGCTAGGCCCTGGATACTAACGAGCCTGTTGCGCCAAAAATTTGTATTATTTTTTAGACGACAAAGTTTGTACAAGAGACTGGCTGGAATTGTGGAGCAACATTAAGGGCGGTGAGGCAGTTGTAACAAAACTTGTGTTTGTGGATAAGCCAGCTAAGATTGAAGCATTGGAGGAAAATATTACCAGTGTTAGTCGCCAGATACCGACAAATATGCAAATACGCATCATCGAAAATTGGAAAGTCCGCATGGACAGGCTACGGCGCAGTTGCAGCCAACATTTGAAATTATCTTTAAAAATTAATGTTAAGAATGGTTCCTAAGATTAATAATAAATATTTCACGATATATTTGATTTTTTTGTGTTATTTCGCATTAACCTTCGCACGCCCAAAGGTATTTATGTACGTGGGAGTCCAAGACCCACCTGGGTGGGTGGGTTATATTTAACCGCATATTTTGTATGGAAACTGACATATTTGCACCAAAATTTCATAGCTTTTGTAATTTCACATAAAAAAAGTAATTTGGTTGAATTCGAATCGGAAATCAGTTTTTGAAGGTGACGATGAAAATGATGACGATTATTTGTCTGAAGGGCACTGTTTAGATTCCGACTGCGAAGATGTAAGAGAAGACTAACTTCCAGAGTTGAACGATAATAGTGAATCTGACGGCGATGATGAGAGCGATGATGCAAATGACATGGGCCTGCGCACACGAGTATGCTTCAACCGTAGTCATTATGGTTACTTTCCAAACACACGGGAATATGTTCAACCGGTTGAATTTTGTGTAATATACCAAACTTAATATGTATGTGTAATTCGATTAACACCGAACTAGCCGCCGTATTTTTTTTTTAATACCACAACTGTCAGAAACGCATGCATGTGTTGGTAGATTCAACCTCTTCAACCACTTAATTTTGGGTGAAAAATTGCTCTCCAATGCCTCTCAAACTGTGCTCCCTCCTCACCCGTCCCACCAACAAACATGACGTTCAACCGGTTGAAGCATACTCGTGTGCGCAGGCCCAATAATGATGACGATGATGATCAAGCCGGCCTATCGGACATAACCCTTTTCACAAGAGTAAGGATGGTAAAAAATGGTATAAAGAACCCCCATCTTTGCATCGTCGAAGAGCTCATAATATCATTCGCAATTCATCTTTGATGGGCCCTCTTCCAATAACAAAAGTCGACACATTCAAATGGAGTCCAGCCATTACAGATATCATATGAAGATATCCCAATTATAAAGCAGGAGCAGCGTATGCTCATTGGAATGCTGCAAATCACGGAAAAAAACGTGTATGGAAAGTTATTACCGATGAAGAGTTTATGGCATTTCTTGGAATTTTAATTGCAACTGGATGTCGTATTTCAAACCACGAACCGATCCCAGAGTTGTACCGAGAAACAATGGCGAAAAATAGGTTCAAAGATATTTTAAGATTTATTCGTTTCGATTCCAGTCGGACTAGAGCTATTGACTTGCAAACTGAAAAGGATGCGCCAATAAAAGACATATTTGACATGTTGAATTCAAATTTGAAGGCTCATTATCGGCCACATGAGTCTATAACAGTGGGTGAACAGTTGCTAGCTTTTAGAGGTCGAACAAGGTTCACCCATCAAAACCTGCTAACTACGGAATTAAGTTCTGGTGGGCGTGCAACTCAGCAATATTTTATCCACTGAATGGCCAAATGTATACCGGTAAGACGGGCAGTGTAAGGGATGTCAACCAAGGGGAGTGTATTGTCAAAGATTTGGTGGCTCCATACAAGGGATCTGGAAGAAATGTGACGATGGACAAGTGGACAACTTTTTTACATCTCTATCGTTGGCCAAGGAAATGATTTCATGGAAATTGACTGTAGTGGGCACGTTGAAGAAAAATAAAAGATATTTGCCCCAAGGATTTAAGCCTTCAAAAACCCGATATGTTGCTTCAAGTCTTTTGGGTTTGGAGAAAATTTAACCATGGTGTCTTACCTTCCCGCCAAAAATAAAGCAGTGGTTTTACTGTCAACGTTGCATGACGATACAGATATAACCGGGCTTAAACAAAAGCCGGAGATTATAGTGTATTATAATAAAACCAAGGGCGGTGTAGACACCATGGACAAAATTTTGTCGCAATACACCTCCAAAAGGGGAAATCGTCGTTGGCCTCTTGCCATGTTCTACAATCTTCTTGATACAGCTGCTCTTGCTGCATATATATTATTTATGGAAAATAGTCCAGAAGGTGCGTGTACCTTAAGATTTATATTTTCTTGATCTAAGTACATTTATCATTCTTTATTATCAATGGTTTACATTATTTTTGATTAAGGGAATAAAATAACGGGTCCGCCATCTAAGGTTTTTTTTTCAAGTAGTGCTTATTTCATGAATGGTAATACTTAGCTCATGTCTAATTCGACAGATAATTAGTTTTATCCTTCCGCTGCACGAATATGGTTGTGTATACGCTTGAACAACGCTGGGAAATATTGCGACATTACTTTGAAAATCATGGTAAAGTTGCAGAATGTATGCGAAAATTGTTTACGGATTTTGGAAGAAGAGAAGCACCGTCAGCTCCGTATGTTCGTTATCTTGTCAAAAAAAGTGAAAGAAACTGGCATCCTCATCGATAAACCAAAGCGTGAAAAGCCAAAAACAGTGCGTACACCCGAGAATACTGCTGATGTGGCAGAAAGTGTGCGTGAAGCGCCATCAACATCAATTCATCGTCGTTCTCAACAATTGAACATTTCGGAGACATCATTGAGACGAATTTTGCATTAAGACCTTGATGACGCCATCCAAAGTCCAATTGGTTCAGGAGTTGAAGCCAAATGACCATCCAATGCGTTTTCGCTTCACTAAGTGGGCCTGCGATCGACTTAGAGAAGATGCCGATTTTGCCAAAAAAAAATCATCTTTTCAGATGAAGCTCATTTTGATCTTGGCGGGTATGTAAACAAGCAAAATTGTCGCATTTGGGGCACAGAAAACCCGCACGCATACATTGAAAAGACGATACACCCAAAACGAGTCACTGTTTGGTGCGGATTTTGGTCCAGAGGCATAATTGGGCCATTTTTCTTCGAAAATGAGCAAGGAGTGACCGTTACAGTCAATGGCGATTGTTATCGGGCCATGTTGAACGAAGAGAAGGATATGGGCAACATTTGGTTTCAACAGGACGGCGCTACGTACCACACACAGCCGAAGCTACACTCGATGTTTTGCTCCCTGTTTTTGAAGATCGCATTATCAGCTGCGATTTGACACCGTTGGACTATTGTTTGTTGGGTGCCGTAAAAGATAAGTGTTACGCCGACAAGCCAGAGACAATTGACGCTTTAAAGGACAATATTGAAGCCATTGGTGAAATACAGCTGCACACAATCGGTAATCTGCGCTTAAAAATTGGACCGATCGTGTAGGCTACTGCATGGCCAGCCGAGGCAGCCATTTGAATGAAAATATTTTCCATTATTAACCGGAAGTATTTCTTGTAAAAAGAAATTTGAGAAAATATTCAGTAGTTTTTTTTTATAGCATTTTAAAAAAAAAAGTTATTTGGCGGACCCTTTATTTTGCAGAAAAAGAGAAATCCCACCCGGGTGGGTTTCGGACTACAGAGTATAAAAAATGACAAAATTTAACAAAAACTGTTAAGGGAACACAAAATTAATATTTTGTGTTTATAATCTGGGGTATATAAGAAACTTAGTCACTGAGTCCAAAGCAATTTTTAATTTGATGAAAATTCGCTGAGTTATCAATGTTTGAAAATCGAGAATCACACCCAGGTGGGTCTTGGGCGTGCGAAGGTTAAAAAATAAATATTGATTGGTCACCCTTTAGTTTTCAGATTCAGATCTGAGCAACTCGAAATTATTAGAAATATTGAGTTTAAATGCTTTAAGAAGAAAAATACTTAAAAGATCACGAAAAGAGCATTTTCATTTTTTTGGGGAAATGGAAACCAAACAGCTGAGAACTGTGCTTTTACAGATTCTAAAAAAAAATTTTGAATCATCATGAATCATGAAATCATCAGTGCTTTCACCAAATTTAGTATCAAATTTAATCCTGCACTGAAAAACTGCTTCATGAGTTAACTCAAGATTAAATTTAATCCATGGTTAGGTGACTCTGTGGTAACTTATAGTTATTATAGTAACGGGTGATCCAAGTAGAGATACTTTTTGCAATAGCCTTTTTTGACAGATCATGTGTGAGTCGTGTCATACTGTCATGTTATTTTTGTTTAGTATTGTTTGTCATTCCATAATGGAAAGACTTACGTGTGAACAACGTTTACAAATTGTTCAACTTTATTATGAAAATTCGCGTTCTGTGAGGAATGTGTTTCGTGCACTTCGCTCAACTTATGGTCAACATAATCGGCCTACTGAGCGTACTATTCGCAACACCATCACCCATTTTGAGACCCAGCATTCATTATTGGATAATATTCGACCGAATAGACCACGTCCAGCACGCTGTGAAGAAAATATAGCGGCCGTAGCTGAGAGTGTACACGAAGACCGTAGAGAGTCGATTCGGCGCCGTTCGCAGCAACTCGGACTGACGTATGGAACGACTTGGCGCATTTTACGTCAAGATCTTAAATTGAAAGCGTGCCAAATACAGCTTGTGCAACAACTGAAGCCGCTCTACCTTCCCAAGCGACATCGCTTCGCTCTATGGGCTCTTGAAAAGTTCCAAGAAGATCCGACGTTTTCGAGGCAAATTTTGTTTAGCGATGAGGCCCATTTCTGGCTCAATGGGTATGTAAACAAACAAAATTGCCGCATTTGGGACGAAGATTGAAGAACTGCCACTTCATCCAGAAAAAACAACGGTTTTGTGTGGTTTGTGGGCCGGTGGAATCATCGGTCCATATTTCTTTAAAAATTATGCCGGTGCGAACGTAACCGTCAATGGCGACCGTTATCGTGCCATGATAACCGACTATTTGATGCCTGAAATTGAAGCTCGTGATCTCGGCGACATTTGGTTTCAGCAAGACGGCGCCACTTCCCACACATCGCATCAATCAATGGACTTATTGAGAGAACATTTCGGTGAGCACATAATTTCACGTTTTGGGCCGGTCGATTGGCCACCAAGATCGTGTGATATCACACCGTTAGACTTTTTCCTGTGGGGATATGTAAAGTCAAAAGCTTATGCCGACAAACCCGCTTCGATTCAGGCCTTGGAGGAAAACATCACGAGTGTCATTCGCCAGTTACCAGTCGAAATGCTCGAACGAGTGATCGAAAATTGGACTCAATGGATGGACCATCTGCGACGTAGCAACGGCCAACATTTGATAGACATAATCTTCAAAAAATAAATGCCAAAGAATGTTCTTTCAAATGATAATAAACATTGCCCATTAAATTTGAATTTTCTGTATTTTTTTCTTTAAAAAAGTAGGGAACCTCGAAATGGATCACCCTTTATATTCATCCTACAAATTTCGACGCTGAAGCAAAAGTACAGGAAGAAATGTATATTGTAACAAATTTTGATTTACTGATTTATCAACAAAAGCTAGACAATTATTTACTGATATCTATTATCAACAAAAAACTACCGTCCGTAGTGTTCGATTAGATTGCAGATAGCTATAATCAATAAAAACATATCTTTTATGAGTCATGTGGTATTCATTATTCAAATATGCCAGACCTTGTAAAAAACTGGATTGAGGGATTCCCTTAAACGGTGACAAATACACATTATCTACGAAACCACTTATCTACAAATCGTTTACCTTTAATTTCTATTTAAGTGCAAGATACAAACAGAATCACTTATAACCCCCACGTTTTGTTAGATTACAATTGCATTATGAATAATTTCCCAAGTTTAAGTTTACGAAATGATACGACAAAGAGTATCAAACTATAGCTCAACAAGTGTGAATTTAATGTTTTCACAAACCTTTAACGATCTTCACTTTATCCGTGGTTAGAGTGATACTTCCCGATACCATTTGTCCGGCGAAATATGTTCCATAAGGATTCTGATCGAAATTAATTTCACAACCTGTCACCATTTTGATTTAATGAGTCAGAAACTTTTTTTTTTGACAATTAAGAAGTTTATGCCATCAGGTTGTGTTGAATACCTGACACGGACTAAAAATATTATAATCTTTTTACACGTTTTTTTACTAAATGAAGTACTAATATAGAAAGGCGACTTTATTTGAGTGTGTGCTTTAATGGTGTGGATATCTTATCAGTACCTACGAATTGCGTTTAAAAATACCTGATAAGCTAAAGAGGGTTCATGTATTGAAATAAAGTTCCTAGTGACTAGTTATGTTTTAACTTGATTGAATATCTCTAGGTCTATTTTGTAGCCAATTATCTGTGTTCTATCAACACTTAAAACAGTTATTTATGTTTAAAAAAAAATCTGGTACACGTGACTATTAGTCATCAATATGAAAACCAAAACATATGCGTAGGCTACAATCTGCGGTGCGAATCGTTAAATACCCTATTCCATCCCATCCTATCTTAAAAACGAACGTCCGCACAAAGTGCGTGGGCGTGGCAAAAAAAATGATGGGATTGAAATATATAAATTGTCACAACATACCACTCAGAGAGTTTATCAAGGTTAGGTTAGGTTAGATGGGCTGTTGACGCTCGGGCGAGTCGTCAAACACGCATAGGCCTACGTGGGCCCATAGCGATACCCTTCGAAGAAGTATCCTGAAAAAGAGAAAGAGGATACCTGGTTAAGTTCGCTAGTGATACTTATGCGGTGCTAGTCTGTGTTGCTCCTTCAGCCCCAAAGAGGTAGTTGCTCCATCCTGATCTGCAACAAAAACGGACTATCAGCGCTATTGGGATAGTCGTTAGGTCACTAAGATCATCGAAGTAAAGGCTGCCTAGTAATTTAAATCGACTGCCACGAACAACTAGCGGAAGCCCTAAACTGCTACAAAGCAGACATTACTGCCATCCAGGAAATACGATGGGATGGGCCGGGCAAAAAGAGGATGAAAAACTGTGACATATACTACGGACCGTGTTATAGTGAGCAGAAACAGCGACTATTCGGATGCGGATTTGTTATAAGTGCCAGACTTAGGCAAGAAGTCTTATGTTTCCAAGACATTAGCGAACGCATAGTAACAATCCGCATCAAGGCCAAATTCGCCAACATAAGCCTTATATGCGCTCACGCTCCGACGGAAGAAAAAGATGATATAGCTAAGGATTGCTTCTACGAGCTCCTCGACAAAACCTATGAGCGACTACCGAAGTACGATGTTAAAATCGTGCTGGGAGATTTTAACGCAAAGGTAGGAAGAGAAGACATCTTTAGAAGTATTGTCGGAAAACATAGCCTACACGACAACACGTCTGGTAACGGACTTAGGCTAATTGATTTCGCTACGGAACGAAATGCCACTATAGCCAGCACACGGTTTCCTCACCTCGATATCCATAAGGGGACATGGCGGTCTCCAGATCAACGAACGGTCAACCAAATTGATCACATTGCGATAGATAAGAGGCACGCATCCAGTATTTTGGATGTCCGAACATTCCGAGGAGCTAACATCGACTCGGATCACTACCTTGTAGCAGCCAAGGTAAGAATGCGGATATCCACCACGCCACAACAATCCAGAAATACTGTGAAAAAATTTAATGTCGGAAGACTGCAATCGCAAGAGACCGCCAAGACCTTCGCACAACGCGTATCCCTTAACCTCTCGATCAACACCATACCACCAGCATCGAATGTCGAAGAGCAATGGCAACGATGCCAACAGGCCATTAGATCAGCCGCAACTGATGTGCTAGGTTTCTCACGCCCACCAGCAAGAAACCCCTGGTTTGATGAGGAATGCCGACAGATGCTCGCAGCCAAGAACGAGGCCTACAAGGCTAAGCTGCAGGTGAAGACGAGAGCTGCCATTGAGCTCTATAGGCAAAGAAGAAGGGAAGAACATCGGCTTTTCAGCAAGAAGAAAAAAGAGCAAGAAAAGCGCGCGATCGAGGATATAGAGAGGTGCCACTCCAGGAACGATGTTCGCAAGTTTTACCAAAGTGTAAAACGTCAAAGCCAAGGATACAAGGTTCGAACAGAATCCTGTCGAGATGAACAAGGAAATATTGTAGTTGAGACACAGTCGATGCTGAGGATATGGAAGAACCACTTCTGCAGACTGTTAAACGGCGATGACGAACAACATTCCGCTGTCAGGCAGAACGAACCATTCAATATTGGCAACGACAGCGAAAACTGCCAACCACCCGACCTGAGTGAAGTGAGGATAGCAATATCTAAACTCAAGCTTAATAAGGCTGCCGGAAATGACGGCCTTCCCGCTGAGCTCTATAAGGCCGGCGGAGATGACTTGGTAAGTAACATCCACCAACTCATAAGCCAAATCTGGTCGGATGAAAATATGCCTGAAGAATGGAACCTCAGCATCGTTTGCCCGATCCACAAAAAAAAAAAAAAAAAGGAGACCCTCTGAACTGCGCCAACTACAGAGGCATAAGTCTCCTCAACATCGCCTACAAGATCCTATCTGCCGTAATATGTGAACGCCTGAAACCGTTTACCAACAACCTGATTGGCCCTTATCAGTGTGGTTTTAGGCCAGGAAAGTCCACAACCGATCAAATTTTCACACTTCGGCAGATCCTGGAAAAAACTCAAGAAGTCCAAATCGATACCCACCACCTATTCATCGATTTCAAAGCCGCATATGACAGCATTTATAGAGACGAACTGTACAGAGCCATGTATAGTTTTGGTATACCGCCCAAACTCGTCCGTTTGTGTAGGATGACGATGGAGAATTCTCGCTGCTCCATCAGGGTCGGAAACGACCTCACCGACACATTCGATACCAAAAAAGGATTTAGGCAAGGCGATGTGCTGTCATGTGACTTCTTTAATCTGATTCTTGAGAGAATTGTGCAAAACTCCAAAGCCAACACCAGAGGCACAATTTTCCAAAAGTCGGTGCAACTACTAGCATACGCTGACGATATTGACATCATTGGTAGGACTCAACGTGATGTCATAGCCACGTTTGCTAGTATAGAGAAGGAAGCGGCGAAAATGGGTTTAGCAGTAAATGAGGGTAAGACTAAGTATATGCTGTCATCACGAAAGGACTCACAACATCGACGAATTGGACAGAACGTCACCATTGACAGATATAACTTTGAGGTAGTACGGGACTTTGTCTACCTCGGCTCCGCTATTAGCTCTGACAACAACATCTCGTCAGAAATTAAACGAAGAATTACTCTTGCCAACCGCTGTTTCTTCGGGCTAAGAAGGCAATTTAGTAGTAAAGCCCTCACTCGAACTACTAAGGAGACCCTATATAAGACCCTGATCATCCCAGTCCTGCTCTACGGCGCTGAAGCATGGACCGTATCAAAAGCGGATGAAGAAATCCTTGGTAGATTCGAGAGGAAAATTCTTCGAAAAATCTTCGGTCCCGTTTGCGTTGACGGGCTATGGAGACGAAGATTCAACCAAGAACTATACGAGCTGTACAGCGACATGCCCCTGGTCAAAAAACTCCGCATTGGACGTTTAAGATGGCTAGGACATGTAGAACGAATGGACACCAATACTCCGGCTCGCAGAGTCTTCGATTCCCAGCCAGACGTCGGACGCAGTAGAGGAAGACCTCGCCTTAAGTGGCGCGCACAAGTGGAAACCGACCTCAACCAACTTGGAGTGCGCAACTGGAGGCAGTTAGGTAAGGACCGGGCTAATTGGAGAGGCATGTTGGTTGAGGCCCAGGTTCATTCCGGACTGTAGCGCCACTTAAGTAAGTAAGTAAGCCACTGACCGCAGGGCAGTGGCATAGCAGGTGTGAGACATCTTCTTCGACGTCAGGGTCGCTGCATTTCCTGCTAAGTTGGTTCGCACCAGTCAGTTTTATCTTATTAGAGTGCTTACCCAACAGGTTGTGACCTGTTATCACTCTCACCGCTATAGAAATGGAAGCTCTATTCAAAGCTAATAGCTTGTTTGATTTGCTGCCACTTACTTCTGGCCAGAGAGCTTTTGTGTGTGTACAAGTTATTGTATTTTGCCATCTTGTTATGGTTGCTTTTTGAGTGTGCTTGGTTATTACATGTTTTATGCTAGCGGGGGATTGACCCTTTTATCAGCTAGGGAAATGCAACTGGACGATCCTAGTCTGGCTAGTTCGTCTGCTTTCTCATTTCCTATAATATTATTATGTCCTGGCACCCAGATAATTTGGACTTTGTTCTGGTTACAAAGAGCCTTCAGCTCTTCGCGGCAGCGTCCAACTACCCGTGATTTTACTATATTGGATGCCAGAGCTTTAATGGCCGCTTGACTATCCACGTAGATGGAGATATCCTCATGTGATATGTCCAATACCCTAGCCGATTCGGCAGCTTCGAGTATGGCCAGGATCTCAGCTTGGAATACACTACACGAGTTTGCTAATCTTAAAGCGGCATATACACACGTCAAAATCTCGTCAAGCATGCGAGAGTGTGCATGCTTGAAGCAAAATCAAAACGTTTTGATTTTTCTTCAATCAGGCGTCAATGCTTGACGTAGTGTATATTCGTGATTGAATGCTTGATCAAGCATTCATTCTCATTTTTACGACGCCAGCGTAAAGACGTCAGTTTCGCGGGTTTTTTTTAACAGTGCGGTGTTTATTTATGTAAATATGGAAGAAAAAAGTTTTATTTTGGAGTTTCTAGAGGTTATCGTTCTCTCCCAGCGTTATGGAACATAAAATCGAAGGAATACAGCAACCGCAATTTAAAAAAAAGTACAGTATGAAACGCTCCTTAAAATATATATGGAAAAGCACCCAGATGCAACAACAAAATGTTAAGGTAAAACTGAATGCTTGAAGCCTCATGCTTGATTTGTGTATATGCTGCATCAAAGCAAATTTACAAATACACTCTCACATGCTTGATGAGATTTTGACGTGTGTATATGCCGCTTAAGGATGTAGCTAGCCCGATTTTTTCAGAGTAGACACGAGGGGCTCAGTGGCGCGATGGTTAGTGCGATGAACTGCCGCGCAGGAGGTCTGGGTTCGATTCCCAGCCGTAGCAACACCTAAATGATTTTTCACTGGCCCTCCTCTCGTGACGATCTGACAAATCATCCGAGTAGTATCAATTGTCAAGAATAGCTTATCTCAACTTAGCCGTTCGGAGTCGGCATAAAACAGGAGGTCCCGCCATCGTGCAAGAAGTACACACGCACACATGAATGGTTGTGAGAAAGCTAGGCCCTGGGTACTAACGAGCCTGTTGCGCCAAAAATTTGTATTTGTAGACACCAGAGCCCACTCCGACTTCCATTTTGGATCCGTCGGTATAGATTGCTATTTCTGTGTTAGATAACACATTGTTTGAAGACCATTCGTCTCTGCTTGGTATTCTGATGGAGTAATTAGTATCAAAGTCGTGATACGGGATCATGTAGTCAGATGCTACATCCGCATATGCCATTGAGTTTAATATTGAGCTATGGCCAAAAGGCTTCGTAAGTAGATTGCCCGTTTCTTTGAGTCTTGCTGCGCTTTTTGCTGCTGTGTATTTGATTTGTAAGTCAATTGGAGTTATGTTTAGTATTGTTTCTAACCCTACTGTGGGGCTAGTGAGCATGGCTCCTGTCGTGAGTATGCATGCTGTCCTTTGAACTTTCGTAAGCTTGGTCATATGTTTTGCTTTTTTCATAGCATTCCACCAGACCAAGCAGCCGTATGTTAGGATTGGTCTGACAATGGCTGTGTATAGCCATTTTGTGACCTTCGGGGATGGGCCCCATTTTTTGCCGCAGATTCTGTTGCAGCTATAGAGGGCAATATTTGCTTTCTTTACTCTTTCTTCAACGTTTAGATTCCAGTTCAGTTTACTATCGAGTATCACCCCCAGATATTTCGCGCTTGCTGACAATGAGAGAGTCGAATCTACCAAAAACGGTGCCGGAAATGCTGGGATCGATCTCCTGTTAGTAAAGAGAACCAGTTCTGTTTTGTTTGGATTTACACTCAGCCCGCAAGACTTTGCCCACTTGCTGAGTATATTGAGACTACTTTGCATAATTTCACTCAGTGTCGGTGGGAATTTACCGCACGCCATGAGGACTACGTCATCAGCGTATGCCACTGTTTTTATTGCAGTGATATCTAGCTTCTTAAGTACCTCGTTGACTACTAATAGCCAGAGGAGTGGGGACAGTACGCCTCCCTGGGGGGTACCTCTTGACGTTGTGATCCTTTTGGTACAATCGCCTAGTGTTGACGAAATGATCCGGTTATTGAGCATGGTTAAGATCCAATTGCTAGAAACCGTACCTATTTCAGCTTTGGTATTAGTGCCTCAGCAATTGCTTCAGTTGTAACGTTGTTGAAGGCTCCTTCTATATCTAGAAAGGCTGCTAGCGTATATTCTTTGTACTGCAGTGAATTTTCTACTGTGCGAACTACTTCGTGTAGAGCCGTTTCCACCGATTTACCCTTTATATAGGCGTGTTGGCTTACAGATAGGTAACTTGGATTCAGGTTGCTACGTATATGGATGTTCAGTAGGAAGGAGGACAGGCTTATGGGTCTGAAATATTTCGCATTTACCTGCCTTCGGTATGAATATAACTTTAACTTCACGCCACACTTGTGGTATGTGGTTTAGTTTTAGACATGCACGGAAGATAGTGAGCAGTGTTGGCATAATTAGCTTAGCAGTTTTTTGTAGCATGTTAGGGGTTATGCCGTCAGGGCCGGCTGATTTATGGGGCTTAAATGAATTAATGGCACCTGCAATTTTTTCCTTGCACACTATCGTATTAATGAGAGAGAGAGAGTTGTCACCCATGTTGTCCGTTGTGTGGTCTGTTTTTGTATTTACGATGACATTTTCCTCTACCGTTTTGCAGTTCGGAAAGTGTGTGTTTAAAAGAAGGTTTAGGGTATCAGCGGTTGATTCCGTCCATTCATTTGCTGAATTTTTGAGAAAACCTGGGCTGCTTGCTTATTTCGATAGTATCTTCCTCAATCTGGCAGATTCATTGTTATCCTCGATATTGCTGCAGAATTCTTTCCAAGCCTTTCTTTTGGCCGTTCTGGTCTCTTTTTTGAATTAACAGAGGCTGGTTCTGTAAGAGTGCCAGTCTGCTTCTGCGTTTGACCTTTTGCTATTTTGAAGAGTTCTCTCGTTACGCTGTGTTTTCTGGCCAGTTCCCCAGACCACCAGTGGCTTTGTTTCTTTTTCTTTTTTGTAACTTTGCTTAGTGGGCACGCTTTTGAAAAGGCATTCTTAAACACCGAGACGAGTTCGTTGACGTTTTTATCAACATCTGATTGGTTTCGTGCGACACTGCTAAAGGTGTGCTCGGAGACTGCGGAGATGAAGGTGTCCCAGTTTGTCTTTCTCGGATTGCGAAACGGAGCGATGTTAGCTAGCGTTTCAAGTAGTGAGAGCTGTATAATTCTGTGATCTGAAAAGCTAGGTTGGTTTGATACCCTCCAGTCAGAGACTGATAGGGTGACAGATTTAGAGGAAAGTGTTAGGTCTAAGACTTCCCTACGATTTTTAGTGATAAAAATGGGTTCATTACCCCGATTATCAAAATCTTTTATGGTTCAACAAAAAACAAACTTTTTCTATTTAATATGCTTTGGGGTGGAATATTCAAATAGTTTTCATAAAAATACGACCCTAACAAGTGGGCGTGGGTTAAAATGATCTTTAGATCGTCTAGCGACGATCTGACAAATCATCCGAGTAGTACCAATTTTCAAGAAAAGCTTATCTCAACTTAACCGTTCGGATAAAACAGGAGGTCCAGCCATCATGCAAGAATTAAACACGCACACATGAATGGTTGTAAGAAAGGTCAGTCCTGGGTACTAATTAGCCTGTTGCGCTCATTACGGAAAGAAAAATTGACCCGCACGTTTACGCCCCCTTTTTTTGATCTATCATTAAACAAGAGAGGTGCAGGCGAACAACTAGCGGAAGCCCTAAACTGCTACAAAGCAGACATTACTGCCATCCAGGATATACGATGGGATGGGCCGGGCAAAAAGAGGATGAAAAACTGTGAGATCTACTATGGACCGTGTTACAGTGAGCAGAAACAGCGAATATTTGGATGCGGATTTGTTATAGGTGCCAGACTTAGGCAAGAAGTCTGATGTTTTCAAGACATTAGCGAACGCATTGTAACAATCCGCATCAAGGCCAAATTCGGCAACATAAGCCTTATATGCGCTCATGCTCCGACGGAGGAAAAAGATGATATAACTAAGGATTGCTTCTACGAGCTCCTCGACAAAACCTTTGAGCGACTACCAAAGTACGATGTTAAATTCGTGCTGGGAGATTTTAAAGCAAAGGTAGGAAGAGAAGACAGTACTGTCGGAAAATATAGCCTACACGACAACACGTCTGGTAACGGACTAAGGCAAATTGACTTCGCTACGGAACGAAATGCCACTATAGCCAGCACACGGTTTCCTCACCTCGATATCCATAAGGGGACATGGCGGTCTCCAGATCAACGAACAGTCAACCAAATTGATCACATTGCGATAGACAAAAGGCACGCATCCAGTATTTTGGATGTCCGAACATTCCGAGGGGCTAACAACGACTCGGACCACTACCTTGTTGTAGCCAAGGTAAGGATGCGGATATCCACCACGACAAAAAAAAACAGAAATACTGTGAAAAAATTAATGTCGAAAGACTGCAATCGCCAGAGACCACCAAGACCTTCGAGCAACGCGTATCCCTTAACCTCTCGACTCACAACACACCACCATCATCTAATGTCGAAGAACAATGGCGACGATGCCAACAAGCCATTAGATCAGCCGCAGCTGATGTGCTAGGTTTCTCGCGGCCACCAGCAAGAAACCCCTGGTTTGATGAGGAATGCCGACAGATGCTCGCAGCCAAGAACGAGGCCTACAAGGCTAAGCTGCAGGTGAAGACGAGAGCTGCCATTGAACTCTGTAGGCAAAGGAGAAGGGAAGAACATCGGCTTTTCAGAAAGAAGAAAAAAGAGCAAGAAAAGCGCGCGATCAAGAAGGTGCCACTGTAGGAACGATGTTCGCATGTTTTACCAAAGTGTAAAACGTCAAAGCCAATGATACATTGCTCGAACAGAATCCTGTCGAGATGAACAAGGAAATATCGTAGTTGAGACACAGTCGATGCTGAGGATATGGAAGAACCACTTCTGCAGGCTGTTAAACGGCGATGACGAACAACATTCCGGTGTCAGGCAGAACGAACCATTTAATATTGGCAACGACAGCGAAAACTGCCAACCACCCGACATAAGTGAAGTGAGGATAGCAATATCTAAACTCAAGCTTAATAAGGCCGCCGGAAATGACGGCTTTCCCTCTGAGCTTTATAAAGCTGGCGGAGATGACTTGGTAAGTAACATCCACCAACTCATAAGCCAAATCTGGTCGAGTGAAAGCATGCCTGAAGAATGGAACCTCAGCATCGCTTGCCCAAAAAAGCAGACCCTCTGAACTGCGCCAACTACAGAGGCATAAGTCTGCTCAACGGCGCCTACAAGATCCTATCTGCCGTAATATGTAAACGCCTGAAACCGTTTACCAACAACCTGATCGGCCCTTATTAGTGTGGTTTTCGGCCAGGAAAGTCCACAATCGATTAAATTTTCACACTTCGGGAGATCCTGGAAAAAAAAAAGTCCAAATCGATACCCACTCCCGAGCCAACACCAGAGCACAATTTTCCAAAAATCGGTGCAACTACTATCATAGGGCTCAACGTGATGTCATAGCCACGTTTGGTAGTATAGAGAAGGAAGCTGCAAAAATGGGTTTAGCAGTAAATGAGGGTAAGACTAAGTATATGCTGTCAACACGAAAGGGCATACAACATCGACGAATTGAACAGAACGTCACCATTGACAGATAAAACTTTAAGGTAGTACAGGACTTTGTCTACCTCGGCTCCGCTATTAACTTTGACAACAACATCTCGTCAGAAATCAAACGAAGAATTACTCTTGCTGTTTCTTCGGGCTAAGAAGGCAATTTAGTAGTAAAGCCCTCACTCGAACTACTAAGGAGATCCTATATAAGACCCGGATCATCCCAGTCCTGCTCTACGGCGCTGAAGCATGGACCGTATCAAAAGCTGATGAAGAAATCCTTGGTCGATTCGAGAGAAAAATTCTTCGGAAAATGATCTATCCAAAAACGGAGAACGGCTGGACCGATTTGTCTATTTTTTATACCCTATCCCATAGGGGGGTATATTAGTTTTGATACTTAGTTTGTAACATAGAGAAATAATATTGCTACATATACCTCAAAGTATATGGATCGACTCAGAATCGCTAGCTGAGTCGAATTAGCCATGTCTGTCCGTCCGTCCGTCCGTCCGTCTGTCTGTTCGTCAGCGATTTTTGGGCCTTAAATTTTGAGCTAGGATAATGAAATTTGGTATATAGGATCCTCGTCCGTGCCACCAGAACAAGTGTAAAAATTTTTGAAATCCGCCCACTGCCACGCCCCCTTTTTAGGAAAACTTATTTTTTGGCCAAACCGTAAGGAATTTCAAAAAAGTGTCTGAGTAGCATATTTAGACAATCCTAATATCTATATTTCGTTCATACAAAGTTTTTCGCCCACTTTTTGGGGGCGTTTTTAGTAAAAAAACGCTTTTTGTCCAAATTTTAAAACTTTCGAAAAAAATTTTGATGCAAATACTTCCGCAATGGTAATATAAACATTTTGTCCATAGATCATTTTCACCTACGCCCACATTTTGGGGGCGTTTTCTTACAAAAACCATTTGAATACCCCATCCCAAGGCATTAGCAATAGAAATACGTTGTTTTTTGTCGAACCACACAAGATTTTGATAAACTGTCTGAGCAATATATTGTGACAATGTCATTTTCTGTATTTCATCGCCATAAAGCCTATATTTTGAGGATATTCACTTTAAGGATGGGATGGGATAGGGTATTCAACGATCCGCATAGCGGATTGTAGCCTCTCATATGTTCTTCTCACCATGTTTGCCCTCTATAACCCTTTCATACTCAAGTCTACCTCTATGACCTACGGTTACAGGGCGTTAGGCCGGTCCAGGCAGATGTATAGAAGGGGTGTCCAGTCCCTAAGAAGCTTAGGCCTGCTAGCATAAAGCTCGTTCTAGCTCGTCGATTCGGGGAGTTCTTGCTACTAGAAAACAGGACAGTGTTACGTTATTTCAGGCCTATGATCGAGATGTTATCGGATCAAAACAAATGTGAATTTAAAAAAAAATCGTGGAACCCGATGAAAAGTTAATTGATCCTTGCGAGCGTCACACCGGAGAGAGCATAGATGTTAGTGCCTCCGTAGTCGTATTCATTACCCACCCTTAGTATCCGTCCAAAAGATATAACTTTTATTCAGTAACTCCGTGGTTACCTTCCGACTAAATTTAAATAACCCCTTCTGATGAATGATTGGGTCAACGACCCCTCAGTCCCTACTGTAGATTACCTTCATATTCTTTCACATCCGAAATTACAAGTACTTACTCCATCTTCATCTTCCTAGAACTTCAAAATAAGTGCCCATGAACAAGGAAAAGAACTTCAACCCTTGCATTTAAACAGTTTCGTACATTTTTCGATAACAATTGATTTTATTCAAACAAAAAAATTATTAAATTTAATTTGCAATTAACCCAAAAAAAACGGAAATTGAAAACAAGCAAACAAAAATATAATAAAATTTAAAAAAGAAGAAATTTCCAAATATTTAAATTAAAACTAATTTAATAGGTATAACCTTAGCATTAAAAGGATATATATGTATATCTATATGATTATACTGATGTAGATATTCTTAAATAATTTTTATACCCTATCCCATAGGGGTATATTAGTTTTGATACATAGTTTGTAACATAGAGAAATAATTTAGCTACATATACCTCAAAGTATATGGATCGACTCAGAATCGCTAGCTGAGTCGAATTAGCCATGTCTGTCTGTCCGTCCGTCCGTCTGTCTGTTCGTCACCGATTTTCGGGCCTTAAATTTTGAGCTAGGATAATGAAATTTGGTATATAGGATCCTTGGCCGAGTCACCAGAACAAGTGTCAAAATTTTTAAAATCCGCCCACTGCCACGCCCCCTTTTAGAAAAAACGTAGTTTTAAGCCAAACCGTACGGAATTTCAAAAAAGTGTGTCTGCAACATATTTAGACAATCCTAATATCTATATTTCGTCCATACAAAGTTTTTTGCCACGCCCACTTTTTGGGGGCGTTTTTAGTAAAAAACGTTTTTTGTCCAAATTTTAAAACTTTCGAAAAAAATTTTGATGCAAATACTTCCGCAATGGTAATATAAACATTTTGTCCATAGATCATTTTCACCTACGCCCACATTTTGGGGGCGGTTTCTTACAAAAACCATTTGTATACCCCATCCGATATTAATTTTAAGGATGGGATGGGATAGGGTATTCAACGATCCGCACAGTGGATTGTAGCCTTCTCATATGTTTTTTTTTTTTGTTTATGCGGTGGGAAGGCGGTTGGTTATCAAAGCACTTTTTTTTCAGTTTGAAAGGTGGGTGATGATGATAAACGCAGAAGAAATAGAAATTTACCAACACTGTATGATCAGGGGTTAGGGGTATTTAATTTCCCTTCTTATTAATTTTGATATTTCTTCTATCAGGATTAACTTTATTCAGTATTTTAGAGGTCACGTTATTTAAGTATTTTAACTTTGATTAGTTCTAAATTACACGCAATTTATAAATACTTTTAATTTTGGTTTTTGTTTTATTAGAACCCTTTGGTACAGTCAACCATAGGTAGTACTTAAATATATATCAAGTAGGGTCTTGTAATCCGCACCGAGGCCTTATTCTGCCCACACCGAAACACTAACTGACTCGTTTTTTTCCTTTTATGGAATCTTTTCGACCCATCCTAGCGGTCCGTGTACGGTCTAATTCTCGCTATCGGTCCCATGGCGTGATTTATTATGAAAAAAAAATGCTTTCTCTTTTTTTTTTTTTTACAGCCATATCACGCCATCGGTCCAGTATATAGCGCCGAGTGGCGTGATGTATCCAATATAGGCTGGCTCTTTTCATAGCATGAACTATATAAAACCAATGGTTTAAGGAAAAAACACTTTTCTCTCAGCATTTGTCAATGCTTACCACCTTACTCCTTTAGATCTTTGTAAGTCCCTCCCAGTAGGGAAATTTTAACAGAATGTACAACTGGGTTGGGATATTGGCTAAGCCACCCACAAGATTGATTGTTATGAGATCGTATTTATATTGGTTTGAAATGAATGTACGATCTCCATCAAACGCCCAATAACCCTTGCGGACGGAGTTTCTTACAGTATCAAAACTAATATACCCCCCTATGGGATAGGGTATAAAAATGAGAATGTGCATTTTTATTTCGTATAGCGCTCCATTTTTAATAACCCCAAAATGTCAGCTGTCACATTGTTATCTTTTTATCAGTTGGCAACACAGTTCTATTAAATGGCGCAAAATTCAAATTTGTCGTGAATGGGATACCCGATACTTATGTTCTATTTCTTTGAGATCTCCGCCTGGGAGTCCAAACGACCCGACGAGATGCGTCATAAAAATGCTTGATTGCGATATTTCTGCAGTAATCCGCACCGATATAGCGCTGCGAAATTGTTCTTCTCATTAGAACACAAGAGTCACGATCGTTTTATCGATAAACCATCGATCTATTTTATCCATCACATTCTATCAATTTTTGGATCCATAAAACATTCAAACACATTCGTTATTTTCTATTTAACAACCAAAATATACATTGGAAATAATTTATATGGCAAAACAAAAAATATTAACCGTGTAAATAACTAAATTGTCTCTAAATTAAGTTCAAAAATAAAAATATAAAATGTTCATATTAAGCAGTTTTTTTTTAAATTGTTGGAAACAAATTTGACTAACGACATTGTTTGCAAAAACTGATCAGCATTCGATTGAATTATGATTCGGGAATTTGCTGCGCCGGGAAATTGCTGTAAAATGGATATTTCGGAGAATACTGCTCAAACTTGGTATCAGTATTTTCGTCATCCTTCTGTGGAAATGTTGGGTGTATAGTCTGTACGAAAACAGCTACTTGATACGAAGGTGGCGCTAAAACGAGAATAACTAAAGTCAACATAAACTTAAAAATATAAAATTCGATGAACTTACGAATTTCAATATCCAAATTCCTATGCGAGCCAGGTGAAACTCCATTTCTTAAATTTTCTATCAGCAAATCTTCTGAGATATGTGCCGATCTGGAAACATACGGGATATTACCTATAGTAACTGGGATGGATACAGTGGGTGATATGTGTGCCCCCTTAACTCTTGCAATAACTTCAACTTCATAAGTGATCTTAATTATGCTGCAAAGATCCTCGCAGGTAGGTGGCGTTGGTGGTACTTGAATCTTATCTTTAATCTCCAAAGTAGATTTGTCGAATCCTCCAAATTTACTCTTGGCAACAGCTATTTTTTCTGTCTTAGTGCTTATTCTTGTCCTGACTGAGTAGAAAGCAATCAAATTCAATGCAATCCGCACTTGCTCCACCTTAGTGCTGCTATGGTTGATTATTTTTGCATTTACATTAATAAATTCCCCGGGAACATAACCAGTCTGTGGTATGTTTAAAGATAGAATAAGCGGTCTAGATTTGCAGGGCCCACAACAGAAATTTTTAAAATGCTCAATTTGTGCAGGAATCTAAAAAAATCATAAATTTATAAATTTTAAAGATATGACAGAGGTGTGAGATGTACGAACCCGTAAATTTGGAAGATGGTTCAAATCGACAATGTGTAATACATTGAAGCCCATGGAATAGGATTTGTTAAACTTTCTAGGCCGTACTATGGTTATCTTTGCCTCGTACCTAACACGGCCATGCGAGCCTTCAAATGAAGAGGGACATTTGAGCGGAAGAGGGCATTCAAAATTGTAAGTATAGACTCCAGGTTCTAATACAGATTCAAGTCCTGAAAAAAAATGTATACATTAAGATTTTATTTAATTTAAAATTTAATTTAAAAGGAGATAATATGAATGATATATGAAATAATATAATTTTGTGTAACATGTGCATAGACAATAATTTTTAAATTGTTTTAAAACGATTTTGGATCACTTGGACTCTTACATCAGTAATGTCAGGAGTTCTAAGGCCTGCTTCAGATCTGCAAAGTTAATTTTTAATTCCAATTTGAAAAGGTTTGGAGTTTCATATCTGAACTTAACTTAATAATTAAACCAACTGCACCAGCTGCGCTCTGTTTTTTCTAGGATAGGTTATTTGATCTTGAAACTTTTCACATTGGGTCAGCTTTTCTTATTGGTGCGACTTCTACATTTGTTTTAACGCTTCTGAGAGCTATTCGTATGCAGAACCATCAGGGAAGCCTCCAATGGTCGGCAGCTCGAACTTCATTATAAGAGCTGAGATGTGTATGCTTCCTTATCTGAAAATAGAGACTGAAGCAAAGGCACATTATGGCCAGATTTGCACAACCATATCCAGAACATCTCAAAGGAACCGGGAAAGAAATTAGGAGACTAATCAGGGAGATAATCATTGAAAGGTGATCTAATGGTAGGCAACGCGATATGAAAACACAAGCGCTTTAACCTAACTGATCAACTTTGCCTGTAGATAGAGTGTGTCCCCTGTGAAAAGATTTGGCTGCAGCAAATGAAAGCAGGGGTAAAGAAGTCATCAAAATAAGCCACCTCTTCCTTTTCTAAGAAGGCAGTTGTCAACTTTGTCTGCACTTTTTTTTATAATTTGCGCGCACTCAAGGGGTTACCCTTTATATGTTTTAACACAGTGCGGGCGTTAAGGAAATTGGGGATAAGAAGAAAGGAGATACCGATGCACATTGGTTTTGAATGTCTGTAAGTTATAATGGAAAGGAAAAACAGAGTTTGGTAGAGCATTCCACATTCGTGTTGTTCGGTTTATGTACGAATCTCTGTATTTCAGCGTTCGTCCGAAGATAGACTTGAGGGTAAACTGATTTGCATTCATTACGTAACGAGTATTGCGGCTGAATTGTTGAATGGGAGGTATGCAGCTGGCTATTTCATTTGAACATTGGTTGTTAAAATAGCGATAAAACAAGGTAAGGCAGGAGATATTTCGACGGTGTTCGAGCGAAACTAAGAAGTTCGCTATTCTTATGTCTCCTATAAGTTTTTTCGCACGCATTTGAATCCTATCTAGTAGGTGCAATGTTGATTTTGGTGCACCTGACCAGATGTGGGCGTTGAATTCAAGTTTTGGACGTATAAACGCTTTATATATTGTGGCCAGATCAGAGGGGGTTAAATATTTCTTACATCGATTTAGGAAACCTAGACATTTCGCTGTGTTTTTAGCGACTTCGATTATGTGGTCGTTACTAACACACATGCCTAGCATGGAAAACTTTTCGGTTTCTTCGTGCCATTCATGGATAATGGCTCTAGATTTTGGTTTCGCTTTAATGACAGAAGACAGCATTGTGTTTTGGAAGCATTGAATTCCAATCTGTTGGAATTACCCCATTTGATAATGCTGTCAAGGTCGGAATTCAATGAGCTTAACATATTTTGGCGTTTAGAGTCCACGTTCCAAGGTGAGGGACGAGGACCTGAAAACAAATATGAGAAGCTGAGTTGAAACCATCCAAAACAACTTGAATGGAATGTTTCGAAAGATAATTCTAATCCATAGAAGAAGATTGATTGGTTCCACTTTTCGATGAGATATGTCATCAAATTACCAGTAGACCTGTTGCTGCGAAAACCGTATTGCCAGTCATTGAGAAGTTTTCGTGTTTCGAGATATTTCATAAGCTGACGATTTATCAGCGTTTCTATGACCTTAGAAAGAAGGGACTTAAGTGCAATTGGTCGGTAGTTGGAGAGAGAAGAAGATTCGCCTTTTTTTGGTACAGGCTGGACAAATGCTGTTTTCCATCTACTCGGAAAGAGTCCTGGTGAGTAGGATAGATAGAAAAGCTTACGAAGTAGTTTTGCTAGCGTAGAAGAACACCTCTTCAGAATAATGGGGGATATACCATCTGGACCAGCGGATTTGTGAATGTCAAGATCAAATAAAACTCTTTCAACCATACGAGTACGAAAGTGAATTTGTCCCGTAGAATGATGTACGTTCTCATGTACAGGAGGAGATTTGGCACAATCTGGCAATGTAGAATTTGCTGCGAAATGCGCGGCAAGCAGACTGGCTTTGTCTAAAGAGCTGACAGCTGGAATGTAATTGTGAATGAGCGTCGGAATTGATGATCAGGCCGAATTTTTTTATATTTTTAACAAATGACCAACATTTTTTACTATCTCTGAGACATTGTAGAATTTGTTGCCTCAACTTTTGGTCATAGAGGAATTTGACACGCTTTAAATGGGTATTACAGTCATTTCTGGCTTGTTTGAACTTTGTTGGGTTTTCCTCTGTTGGGTTGGTCTTGTAGAACCGAAAATGTGTCTCTCTTAACCTGATAGCTTCTTTGCAGCTCAAGTCATACCACCCTTTTGCCTTTGGTCTGATACTCTTAATTCTGTTGGGAATAAAATATCTCATACCAAAGAGAATGATATTTGATATCATATCAGCAGCAGCATCCACGTCACTATCGAGGAAGCATAGTGACCAGTTAAAATTCCTAAAAAAACTGTTTAATGCTTCCCAATTGGCTTTCTCGTATTGCCATACAGTTTTTTTGGGAATTTGCTCTTTAACTGTGTGGTTGGAGTACGAGAAATTTGTTGATATGATACAGTGGTCTGACGAGCCTAGAGGCGATAATACATTGATGGTGTATTTATCAGGGTGAGAGGTAAGAAACAAATCCAGGGTGTTGGCGGCTTGACTGTTAATATCCGATATGCGTGTCGGCTCATGGGCGTGTGTGTGCGATAAGACTGAAGACCCTATCAAGGTGCAATTTTTGGCCATCTTGACAGAGCCTATCTCGAATACGATGTGAAAATCCTACTTATGGCCTTCAATGTGAAGTCTCCACCAATATCAAGAGGTAGTGATAATATCAATAAATAGGTAGAAGAATTCAACTAATGATATTTGCAAGTGCCAACATGAGGTGACAAAAGAAGCACAGATCGAGACACTACTACCGGAAAGCCCCCTCCGAGAAGGAAGAGAATCCTGTGTAGGAAAATAGAGAACACGCAACCTCACAGTTCAAGGAAATCGATGTTTCACTACAAAAAAGAGAACATCTGTCATCGCATCCAAACAATTGGAAGTTGGCTTTAAAGTAGAAGTGCAGGTTCTACGAAAGGGTAAACACAACGTAGTAAGAAGCGCACGCAATGAATTGCAGATATGTAATCCCGCAGCATTTCCAGCAGTTGCAAAATGACCATAATAGGGTAAGAAACCTACCAACCATGATTTCCTCTCAGTACAGAAGAAGTCAGAGTAGCCATAAAAAATTCTGAAGAATAATAAGGCAATCGGTTCTGATGGATTTCAAGCGAAACTCTCCAAATCCGGAGGTTTGTTTGGAAATGTGCATGCACCAAACCATCAACAAAGTCTGAAGGGATGAGGGCAGGGTTGATGACTTGAATATTAGCTCTTTATGTCCCATCTACGAAAAAAGCTATCTTATGTCTTACACCAACTACTGAGGTATATTCCTGCTAAATGTCGCATATAAGATCCTAATCAACGTATTGTGTGAACTTCTAAAGCCTTTCTGCAATAAACTTATCGGCGCGTACCATTATGGTTTCCGGGCCAGATCGACCATAGACCAAATTTTCACACAATGCAAATCCTGTAAAACACGAACGAATTTTAAGTCGAAAGACCACGTATGATAGCACCCATCGTCTAAAGCTTTATAAAGCGATGGATGAATTCGGGATACCATCTTCAACAAATCCGTCCAGCTACTGAGGTACGCAGACGACATCCACATCATTGGTCACTCGTAGAACATTATTGAGGAAGAGGCGAAAAGCGTTGGTTTTGTAGTTAACGGCGGTATGATTGACTGGAAGCAACGTTCCCGGGATCGAAGGAGATAGAAGACTGCCCAGACACTGACCCTTTACTATGGTCGGGAGCCCGTTAATTTAGTAAAACAAAAGTTTTGATAGAAATAGTAAAGTTAATATTTTAAGGGAACTAAAAAAATGAACAGTACTATGATGATAACATCGATATCGATAAAGTATCGAAAAAAAAAACTCGTTTAACATTTGAAACCGAAAAAACCCCTCTCACATACCATTCACAGCGTCCGACAGTATACAAATTTTATGACGAAAATTGAACAACAACTGATGCAGAAGTAACAATAATATACGAAGTTCAAAGATCCGATTAAATGTTCCAGTATCTGAACTGGTCTCAAAACATACATGTCTTACCCTTTGTATCCATGCATTCTGTTGTGGTATCAAAATATTGCTCCTCATCACTGTGTGTGTCAGTAGAAGTTGAGGTCGAACCGTCAGAATTTGTGGTTGACGTTGATTCATCCCATCTAACTTCAGAATAGCCTCGCACTCGTAACTTAATTCCTAAAAAAAAAAAAACGTCAACTAAAAAATCTATAACACCATAAATTAAATGTTTTCGCCTTATACCTTTGACAAGGATTGACTCATCCAATCTAATTATGGCGCTCCCCATCACCACTTGGCCGGTAAAATACATTCCAGTGGGATTTTCGTCATAATGTATTTCAAAGTTGATACCCATATCGGTTCTTTGAACGGGTGTACTTCTAGAGCAGGTTGGATACGACTGAATGCGATTGAACTTTACGGGTGGAAAAAAAACTTTTTTATTAAGTGTTTTACCAATGTGTGCTGTTCTGTTTCTGGCCACAGAATGTTGTCGTTGTGTAGGATTTCTTTATCTACAAAAGTACGCTTTGGTTAAGTTAAAAAAAAGAAAGATAAATCATTTCCCAAAGTCTACGTTTAATGCTGTTATGCGATTGTAATGGACAATTGTTTGATTTACGATGGCAAAGATTGTTATTAACATTCAATGGTTAAAAAAAATTATGAGTTTGCTGAAATTATTTATGATAACGGTAGAAATGATAACGTTTAGCAAATTGATTTTAAAATGTACGCAATGAGTCAATATCGAGAACAAAATGAAGTTCCCATCATTAACTTGCTCAGTAAGTTAAGTCAATAATTTTTGTTTAATAATATGTGGTGTCATAGTTCTAAATATAGGAGCGATACATTCATTAGCAAAATTATTATTTGCACATTGCAATGTTGCTCTTGAACAGCCTTGAAAGCTGCAAATGTGGAACACATTCCTTGAATACCGAAAGTAACGATTCTTCATTTCTTTGGTAAATTTATTCTTCGAGTTATTATGTTATTACAATAAGTTGGTAAGGGTTTTGCGTAAAAAATGTAAAACATGACAGAAACTATCGAAATTTCTCTTGAAAAAAGAGCTTCATTGTGGTAATGTTCCAGAAAGTTGTTCCAGCCTGCGGACTTGTTTAAAAATACGGTTACTAAACAAAAACGATTTATAATTAAATTTCGAAGTCAAATGAATGTGGAAGTCCTAAAAATAAACATATGAGAAGGCTACAATCCGCTGTGCGGATCGTTTAATACCCTATCCCATTCCATCCTTAAAATTAATATCCCCAAAATATGGTCTTTATGATCATAAAGTATTGAAAATGACGTTGTTACAACATATTGTTCCGAAGGTTTATCAAATTATTTTATGGTTCGACAAAAAACAACGTTTGACTTTGCATATGCCTTGGGGTAGGGCATAAAAATGGTTTTTGTAAGAAAACGCCCCCAAAAAGTGGACGTGGGTTAAAATGGTCTATTGACGAAATGTTGGTGTTAATACCAAAATTTTTTTTAATTTGACCAAAAAACATTTTTTATAGTAAACGCCCCTAAAAAGTGGGCGTGGCAAAAAACTTTATACCGACGAAATATAGATATTAATTTTAATTTAATT
The DNA here is from genome assembly GCA_932526625.1 of Rhingia campestris. NCBI lineage: Eukaryota > Metazoa > Arthropoda > Insecta > Diptera > Syrphidae > Rhingia > Rhingia campestris. Next base: position 33,772,802 of record OW052183.1, read on the forward strand.
TATTTATTTCGTTTATAATATACAATGTGTTATCGCACAATTTACAAAATTTGATATGCAGAGATTTGATATGATTATATATCTTTCTACTGAATAATTTATTTAACAGGCATTTAAAAAAAATATATATTACAAAAAAAAAAACATATATTGAGGAAAGAACGATAAAAAACCTCAAATGAAAATTTAAAAAAAAAAAAACAATAATTATATAAAAAAACTAATAATAATTAGGTACTTTTGTGGAGTATATAAATAAATAAATAATAAGTTAATGACAAATAATAAATAAATGACAAATAATAAATAGTAAATAAATAACAAATAGTAAATAAATAATAAGTAGCAATTAAAAATAGAATAAATAACAAATAACAAAAATTAATATAAATAATAAATAACAAATAACAATTAATAAATAACAAATATCAAAAATAGTATATATAATTATAATTAGGTACTTATGTGGAGTATATAAATAAAAAAATAATAAATAAATGACAAATAATAAATAAATAATAAATAGCAATTAAAAATGAAATAAATAACAAATAACAAAAATTAATATAAATAATAAATAACAAATAACAATTAATAAATAACAAATATCAAAAATAGTAAATAAAACAAAAAATAATTAATAATAAATAAATAAATAACAAATAGTAAATAAAAAAAAACAGAAAAAAAATAAATAACGTACTTAATAATAGTTAATAAATAAATAACAAGTATATAAATTAAAATATAAAGGTAACAGAGGTAACATCATCAAGTTCAAAAGTGTTATTGCATGTATAAGTCGTTTATTAATGGATTGTCAGGAATATCGCATCTGATCATAAAAGTGGTATTTAGTTTGCTTATTCTGATGGAGACCAACTCAACATCAGCTTTTCTATGCAAATCTTTAGTAGAATGATGCCAAGGAAGATTCAGCATCAATTTAAGTAATTTGTTTTGTGCTATTTGTAATTTTTTAATGTGGCATTTTGCACAACTTCCCCAGACCTGACACCCATACAGTAGGATTGCTTGGAAAATTGTTTTATGAATTTTTATTTTATTTTCATTTGATAATAATGATTTTCTATTTATGAATGGGTATAACATTCTAATAGCAATATTTATTTTGTTAAGTGTTTGTGTATTATGCTCTTTAAATGTTAACTTTGTGTCAAGATACATCCCCAAGTACTTCACAGATGATTTCCAAGTAATTGAATGACCGTTAATAACTAACTGGTTAGCCGGAAGAAAACAAGGTTTTCTCTTTCGAGTGAAAAAGATGGCTTGAATTTTATCGGCATTAAGTTTAATTTTCCATTTGCAATAGTAACTCTGAAGAATATTAATCGCATTTTTTAAATTCGTCTCTATATTGAGACCGAACTCATGCGACGAAAATATTGCTGTGTCATCGGCATATATTGCTGCGTCACATTGCGGGAGATTTGGAAAATCTGAAGTATACAAATTGTATAAAACCGGTCCTAGGACAGAACCTTGGGGTACACCGGCACAAAAAAACACTAGATCTGAAACACAACCATTTACATTAACTTTAAAACAACGATTCGTTACAAAACTTTGGACAATTCTACAAAGAAAGGGAGGAAAATTAAAGTATAACAATTTATAGACGAGTCCACTATGCCAAACACAATCGAACGCCTTTTCTATATCAAGAAGGATCATCCCAGTTGACTTTCCTATTGCACGATTTTTCTTAATATTATTACATATTCTCAGAACTTGATGGGATGTTCCGTGACTACGCCTAAAACCAAACTGTTCATCGGGATATATTTTTTTATCATCTACAAATTTAATTATTTTCTCTTTGAGAATTTTTTCATATATTTTGCTGACACTGCTTAGCAAACTTATGGGCCTGTAACTTTGTGGACTTTCAAGGGGCTTCCCTGCTTTCGGAATCGGAACTACTTTTGCCAGTTTCCACGAATCAGGAAAATATTGCATTTTAAGACAAGCATTTAAAATAAATGTTAAAAATTTTATTCCTTCCTTAGGCAATTTCTTAAGATATATATTTCTAATATTATCTATTCCACCAGTTTTTCTAATCTGTAAATTATTTAAAAAGTATTTTGTATCGGTTTCAGATACAAATTCATTTGATGGGGTTTCTATATCTACTGCATTAAGATATTACAATTCTCTAAATATGCTGCTCATACACTTGTTTAAAATTCATTACGGTTTGGCCAAAAAAAACGTTTTCCTTAAAAGGGGGCGTGGCAGTGGGCGGATTTCAAACATTTTTACACTTGTTCTGGTGGCACGGACGAGGATCCTATATACCAAATTTCATTATCCTAGCTCAAAATTTAAGGCCCAAAAATCGGTGACGAACAGACAGACGGACGGACGGACAGACAGACATGGCTAATTCGACTCAGCTAGCGATTCTGAGTCGATCCATATACTTTGAGGTATATGTAGCTAAATTATTTCTCTATGTTACAAACTAAGTATCAAAACTAATATACCCCTTTGGGATAGGGTATAAAAATGGAGACGGCAAAAAATAGGTGAAGGGCGATACACCCATGAGAGCAACAGGTTTGCGGTGCTTTCATCAGATGACGATGACGCCGAAGAGGAGGAGCTAAGCGAGGCCATCGAAACAGTTGAGGAAAAAATTGAGCATTTAAAATCCCAACTGGAACCGCTAATTCTTGCGTTAAAGAAAAAACAAGAAGAGCGTCGCGAACGAGAACAACAACAACAACAAACGGCAGTGGCAAACACAAGTGCGAAAACTGCGGCAAGCTCAAATACCCAGCAACCACAGCCGCTGCCAAAAAATCAACAACAACAAGTACTCAAAGAAGTACAAGAGCAACAACAATAAAAGCAACAAAACAACAACAGCAGCAGAAGCAGCAACAACAACAGGATCAGCGGCAGCAGCAGCAGCAGAAACACCAGCAGCAGCCACAGCCTTCTCAGAACAAGACAGAAAAAGTGCCACCCATCAACACATTCAAACTGGACCTTAAGGAAACCATTGAATTATGTAAGTCGGCCATAGGCAATAATTTTACAATTAAGCGATTGAGTCAAGATAGGCATGCTATCCATTGCTTAACAGTGGAGCAGTACAACATTATCAAAGAATTACTTGCAGGCACCACAACGGAGTTTTTCACATTTACTACGAAAGTAGAAAAATGCGAGACGGTTGTCTTAAAGGGCATAGATTCCTCAACGGATCCGCAGGCGCTGTTAAGTGAGCTTCGCCAAGTAGCGACTGACGATCTCGAATTCGTTGGAGTAAAGCCATTCACCACAGTGAAGGCCAGACGGGAGAACCGGAAACTAGCGATGTTTCTCGTACAGCTATCATCCCAAAGCAAGCTGGATAATTTGAGGAGTATCTCAGTCCTCAACTTCCAGATTGTGCGCTGGGAAAAATTAAAAAGAAGTGACAGCAGGCTTCAATGCATGCGTTGCTAAAGGTTCGGCCACGCCTCAGCCAACTGCGAAATGCGTTCACGCTGTGTAAAGTGTGGACAGAACCATAATATAGGAGAGTGTAAGCTAGGAGAGGAGCGGGTAGAAGATATGGCCCTGCTTAAATGTGCACTTTGCGGAGGCGGCGGGCACCCTGCAAACTATCGGGGCTGTCCAAAGTTTCAGCAAATAAAACTCAATAAAAAAGCGAAGCAAACGGTAGTGGTAAATCAGCCAGCCGTTCGCCCTTCCTCAACGTCCTTCAACCCTCAAATTTCCAACACCCAAATGGCGTCAGGAAAGGGAAAAACGGTACAGCAATCACCAAAGGGAGCCCAACAGGCCCCCGTGCCTCAGGCTCCAGCAGTAGATGAGGATTTGTTGACTGCGTTGCGGGCCATTCAAGGCCAGCTAACCGGTCTTCAAAACCAGTTACGGGAGCAGGCGTCAAGGGTAGACTATGTCTACTATATCTATACGCGCTGTCAGAGAGACCCTTAAAAATCCTGGCTGTGAATGTAAATTCACTGATTAGGATTGAACGTAGAGCTAATCTGTTCCAATTGTTAAAAGACCAAAGTCCCGATTTGCTTATGGCTAGCGAAACTAAGCTAAACCAGAAGCATAAATTGACTTATAGTAATTACAATATCGTAAGAAGAGGCCGGCCGAACTCCACTCAAGGAGGCGGGGTCGCTATCTTTATACGAAAAGGCATTAGTTATAAAGTCATATGTAGTGGTGAAGTGCGCCGATTCCGGGTGCTGGAAGCCTACGTCATATGCATTCCTCTCCAACAAGGGAAGCGATTGTATGTGATAGCGGCCTACGCACCGGAAGCACCTCAGCCTACACTTTTCACAACAGAGCTCGGAAAACTTTTCGAATCTCTGAGACTGAACTCAGTGGAGAACTTTTATCTTTTGGCTGGAGATTTAAATGCCAAACACGAAGATTGGGGAAATCAAATACAAAATCCTCTGGGTAACCATCTATACAATTGGATGGCCCACTACAATGTTGAATATAGGATCGACATTCTCGCCACAGATAGGCCATCGTTTCCGAGAAGCGGTGCTTTTCTGGATCTTTTAGTGCGAGACACAAGACTGACTGTTACTGACAAAGTAGGTCAACACCCGCGAAACTGTTTACAGACGATCGAGTACGACAGTGACCACCGCGGACTCGCCGCCGTAATACAGCTTCTGAACGAGCTTGTGGTTTTGGAGGAGTATGTGCCTGTGCATTCTTACAACTACGGTAAGATGCGCTGGCCACGCTTTACCAACGCCTTATCAAGAAAACTACGTTCGAGGGACATACTACCACCAAACAACCGAAATCTGACAAACAACGAAATCGACGACTACTTACAACAAATGGACGAATCGATCCAAAGGACAATGAACAGGGCGATTCCAAAATACAAAGAACGTGACATAACGTCTTCGTACAGAAACGCGACCATTGATGCACTGCACAGACAAAAAAGCGGACTTCTGACAAGACTAAAAAACTTGTACAGACGACTGACAAACCCACGTGACCCGGAGATTAGAACACTGAAGCCGTCGATCAAAAACATCAACCAATTGATCAAGGAGAACTATCGGTTGTCCATTAATTTGTTTTGGAATAACAGAATTCGGGCCGTAAATTCCAGCGACCCGAGTATGTCTCCACAAATTAATAAGATCTTTAGGAGGAAAGGTCATAACGACCTTCCGTGTATTAAGCTCCAACGAACAACTGACAATACAAACATACTTTTGACAGCAGGAATCGATCCAGGGGAAGCCGTCTTCAACGACGATTTCTATGTTATTGAAGATCGTCAGGAGAAAGTGGAGGGAGTGGGGGCTGCCTCAGGAAGTGTATAAGGTGTATAAGGTGAATGATAGCATTCGCCCGAACCGCGTCCTGGAAAACAATGCCCTGCTCCATCACTTCTACCTCAGAAATGACATAACGCAATGGCGATCTGAGAACCGCGGTTTCACACGGTTCGATGACGAAAACATGGCAAACGCCATAGTCGCCAAGCGAAGTGGGTCTAGTCCCCTGTTAATTTCGAAGGTGGAACCCCAGACCATCTTCGATTCCATAAAGAAAAAGAAGTCAGCGGGAGTCGATGGTATATCCAACATTGTACTGCGACACTTACCCCCTGAAGCTGTGGACATTTACGCCACGCTGTTCAACAACGCCCTGAATAATGAATATTATCCAGTGCGTTGGAAGACGGCGGTGGTTCATCTTCTCCCGTAAAAGGGAAAGGACAACTCCAATCCGGCAAATTTCCGGTCGATAAGTCTCCTTCCGAGTATCAGCAAGGTATTCGAAAAGATTCTCAATCGGGCTCTGTTCAAGTGGTCTGAGGACAACAATATTATACCAGAGAACCAGTTTGGTTTCAAGGCCGGACATGACTGTATTCATGCCGCCTCCAAACTCGTCTCTGATATACAATGGAACAAAGCGAAAAAACAGTGCACGGGTGCATGTCTGGTTGATTTGGAGAAGGCTTTTGACACCGTATGGTTAGAGGGCCTCTATCTAAAGCTGACCAGACTTGGCATAAGTAAACCACTACTATATGCTTCATGATATGCTGGCTGGTAGAACGTTTGTTGTCAAAAGTGGCAATGTCACTTCTACCACCGAATTTTTCATTGAAAATGGTGAACTCGCCGATTCTCTTCAGCATTTAAACCAGCGATATGATAGGTAGTCTTACTCAGGCAATTGCGTATGCGGACGATCTTATCGCGTACAGAACAGCACCTACTGTCGAGATCATCCGAACTCTTTTGCAGCGGGACTTCGACAAGATCCAGGAATATTGTGATGACTGGAAGTTGAAAATCAACTTTCAGAAATCGGAAACTATCCTGTTTAGGACACCGTTGTCTAGGGACTCTAGGGATACGAGAAAGAACTGGCGCAAGCTGGTGATCGTTGGACCAAACGGACATCCACTGGCGAGTAAAAGTGTAGTAAAGTACCTTGGCATCTGGCTGGATCAGTATCTATATTTCGGAAGACATGTAGATGCTGCTGTGGTGAGAGCTAGGGGAGCATTAGCCCTGACAAGACGATTGTTTTATTGCCCGTCTTGACAGCAGGGTGAAGGTGATTTGCTACATGTCTCTTATCAGACCGATGATTGCCTATGGATGCCCGGTGTGGTTCAACTTTGCCCCATCTCAAATGGAAAAGATACGGGTGTTTGAGAGGCAGTGTTTGAGAAGCTGCCTTGGACTTCACAGAACACAAGTATCTGACTACACAAAATATTATTCCAACCAGGTCCTATATAACGGGGCCAACATAAACAGGATAGACAATTTTCTGGTGAAACTCATTCGGTTTCAGGCGGCAAGAGCGATGACCTCGAGCAATAATCTTTGGGGCCTTCTACCCCAATGATGAATATTTTGAAAGTGCGCGTTTAAGCGGCTTTATTCCGCCTGAAGCTTTCCTATTTTTGGATAGTCGAGGGCTGATACAGGACAGATCGGCGGTTCCGCTAATCTACCACGTCTTCCGACGAACTGTGGATAGGCGGCTCCTGTACGACCGAGACGTAGTCGCTCAGGGCGGAGGAGAGCGCCTGCGGTTCAGCAGGAGTGTGTCCGATTGGGACCGTCGGCGTAGGTTGCAACAGGAGAACCTGTTGTGGTGGCTGCAAGAATAGTTATAGATAGTTGACTTTTAAAGTGAAGAATGGCCGACTTACGTAATTCTAAGGTTTCAGTTAAGGTTAAGTTAGGAAAAACAGTCGGGGTGGCACAAAAAAAAACAAAAAAAAAGAAATACAAAAAAAATACAAAATGCTTGCTGTGGCTGTTCTAGTTTTTAAGTTATTTTTAGGTAGTTTTAATTAGTTTCTAAGTACATAGTTCTAGTTAGTTCATAAGTAGTTTTAATTAGTAAGTAAGTTTCAATAAAAATAAAAAAAATATATGAAACCAAGTTTTTTTTAAATGTTTCTTGGTAAACAAAAAGATAAATATATAATAAATAATTTAATTAGATTTTAGGCCGAAAGGCATTAGTTTTTAAGTTGTTATTATTTAATTTAAGGTATCCGCAGAGGACAAGTAAGTTAGTTAAGTTAGTAGATAAGTAGGCTAGTTTTTCATTAATTTTTATCTAGCATGTATGTTAGTTCTAAGTTGAAGAAAAATAAAAATGAATTAAAAACAAAATCTCTTAACTTTTCTTCCGGTCGATTGTAGAAGTGTCTGTGAACTGAAACTGCCAACAGCTGAAGTACAATTCCCAGGCTGGAGGGCAAGTTTTTTATGAATAGGAAATTTTAGGACACGGAGAAAACAGAGTACATTATGGGATTAAGCTCTGCCTTTCGTTATGCTGCCACCATATGTTTATGTTCATGTTAAGGTACTAGGTCCACAGAGTCTTCACAAGAAGGCTGAGAGCCGATAGACATCAGATAGGTGAAAACACTTGTGTTAATATAAAATCGTATTGGCTACCATTTGGCCACCAAAACCACACACTACCGAAATTTCAACCAATTCCAACATATGCCAGATTCATGGCTTAAAGTCTTTAAGGGGTCTAAAGAATCTACACGGCAGACATTCGTTAAAAAAAAAAAAAAACAATTTTTTTTGGAATGTCAAAATTTCTAATAACAATTATTGCGCCATCACAAATCTACAAATCTATTCCCTATATACCTAAGATACGCATACTGTGAAAGTTAAAAACGAACGGATTCTGTTTAATAGCTTTCTATAGTTTCTAACAAAAATAAAAACAAAAAAATGTTTTAAACATTTCCTTAAGCTCTTATTAACAGAGATTTGCTTGTTATTCAATTTTTGTTTGCATATTATGTGTGTACATTTCGGTTTCACCCCATACTAATGCAAGCAACCAAAAGCTTCAATAAGCCTTTTATAAAACCAATAGAGCCGCCATTCCGTCATCACTTCACCTTTCGTTTTTCAATCTGATTTTTCCGAAGCACAAAATAAATAACAATAACATGCAAAACATATATACACACCTCAGTAGATATTACTATGTAAAACTACCACAATCAAACATTCAGTAACAGATAAGATAATTTTATGCAATACCATCAAAGATCCAGAATTAGTAAACAAAACTGTTCAGTTTGGAACACACTACAGCTACAGGTTTGTTTTACAATCCAGTGCTCGGTTAAAGGTGTCAGACGAAAGGTGCTTTCCCAATATGTCATGCTAGACAGTTGATGGTGATTTTATACGCTACCGCATAAAGTATCTCGCTATGACCACTTGTGAAATTTTTTTCGATCAAAATGATCATGGAACCTATTTTACGGGACAAATAGTTACTGGAAGAGTTGTCATTGGATTAACAAAGAAGAAGAAACTAAGAGGTTGGTTGTGAATACATGGCGTGATCGGATGCAAGTTGATGTCATTTAATTTTCTCGTCTCGTTTGACAGGGGTCAAGGTCGATTTAAGTAATTTCGCGCGAGATGTGTTCTTTTTTTTATATCCAGTAGTGTAATTTGTTTCCCATACGTATCTAGGTATATATGTATCTGAATACTGTTTGATTATAATATCAGTTGTTCGCTATTATCTTTAAAGTAAGATAACCGTCACAAGTGCGTATCTAATGATAATGTTTTATAGAAAAATAATCGCTTACACAAGTCACAGAGGCGACTGTGGCAAATCGATTTACCTAAATATAGAAAACAATACGTTATCGGAAAGCAAAGTTTGGTTAATATTTCAACGATAATGGATTTTTGAAGTTCAGACCTAACTACCGTTGGGCTGTATCTGATTTTTTTCGGGCATTCCCCGTTCGAATCGGAAATGCCATTAAACACTGATAGTGAAAAAATCTATGAAGATAAGCACTGCCAAATTGAAAGTCGCAGGTGTGTTTAATGATGGAAGGACGAATACCTATTGTTGTATTTTTTATAGGTATACATAACCATGGATTATATTCATAGGGACACTTGCAGAAATGTATTTTTTCAACTATATAGCCTGGTCCTTAGCTCACTATCTGCAGATGCGCACTTTAAGTTGAATGAGGTCGGTTTTTTACTTGTGCGTGCCACTAAAGTCGAGGTCTTCCTCTACTGCGTCCGATGTCTGCCTGGAAATCGAAGACGAGCCGAATTTTTGGTGTCCATTCGTTCTACATGTCCTAACCATGTTAAAAGTATAATGCGGAGTTTTTTTTTTTAACTAGGTCCATGTCGCTGTACAGCTCGTATAGTCTTAGTTGATTCTTCGGGACCGAAGATTTTTCGAAGAATTTTCCTCTCGAATCGACCAAGGATTTCTGCATCCGCATTTGATACGGTCCTTGCTTCAGCGCCGTAGAGCAGGACTGGGATGATCGGGGTCTAACATAGGATCTTCTTGGTAGTTCGGGTGAGGGCTTTACTACCAAATTGCCATCTTAGCCAGAAGAAACATCGATTGGCAAGAGTAATTCTTCGTTTAATTTCTGACGAGATGTTGTTGTCAGAGTGAATAGCGGAGCCGAGGTAGACAAAGTCCCGTACTACCTCAAAGTTATATCTGTCAAGACGTTCTGTCCAATTCGTCGATTCGTCTGCCCACTTTTTCCGCTTCCTTTTCTATACTTGCAAACTTGGCTATGACACCACGTTGAGTCCTATCAATGACGTTACTACCGTCACCATAAGCTAGTAGTTGCACCGATTTTTGGAAAACTGTGTGTGTCGGTGAGGTCGTTTACGACCCTGATGGAACAGCGAGAATCCTTCATCGTCATGCTACACAAAATGCTGTCGTATGTCACGAAATCGATAAACAGGTGGTGGGTATCGATTTGGAATTCTTGGGTTTTTTCCAGGATCTGCCGAAGTGTGAAAATTTGATCGGTTATGGACTTCCCTGGCCTAAAACCACACTGATAAGGACCGATCAGGTTGTTGGTAAACGGCTTCAGGCGTTCACATATTACGGCAGATAGGATCATCTAGGCGATATTGAGGAGACTTATGTCTCTGTAGTTGGTGCAGTTCTGCTTTTTTGTGGAACGCAAACTATGCTGAGGTTCCATTCTTCAGTATACTTTCATCCGAGCAGATTTGGCTTATGAGTTGGTGGATATAATTTACCAAGTCATCTCCGCCAAGTTAGCTCAGCGGATAGGCCGTCATTTCCAGCCGCCTTATTAAGCTTGAGTTTATATATTGCTATCCTCACTTCACTTAGCTCGGGGGGTTGGCAGTTTTCGCTTTCGTTGCCAATATTCAATGGTTCGTTCTGCCTGACAGCGGAATGTTGTCCGTCATTACCGTTTAACAGTCTGCAGAAGTGGTTCTTCCATATCCTCAGCATCAACTGTGTCTCAACTACGGTTTTTCCTTTTTCATCTCGACAGGCTTCTGTTCGAGCATTGTATCCTTGTCTTTGACGTTTTACACTTTGGTTAAACTTGCGAACATCGTTCCTGGAGTGGTACTCTCTATATCCTCGATCGCGCGCTTTTCTTTCTCTTTTTTCTTCTTTCTGAAAAGCCGGTGTTCTTCCCTTCTTTTTTGTCTTTAGAGCTCAATGACAGCTCTCGTCTTCACCTGCAGCTTAGACTTGTAGGTCTCGTTCCTGGCTGCGAGCATCTGCCGGTATTCCTCATTAAACAAAGGGATTCTTGCTGGAACTCCAGTTTCGGCTGATCTAATGGCTTTTTGGCATCGTTGGCATTGTTCTTCGACATTCAATGCTAGTGGTATGGCGTTAATCAAGAAGTTAAGGGATACGCGTATTCAAATAGCGGCTGTTTTTTTGGTTTACTATAACACGGTCTATAGTAGATGTCAAAGTTGTTCATCCTTTTTTTTTGCCCGGCCAATCCCATCGTATTTCCTGGATTGTAGTAATTCCTGCTTTTAGCAGTTTAGGGCTTCCGCTAGTTGTTCGTCTGCACCACTCCTGTTTATTGTTTGCATATTCTAGGTGCGTACTCGAACTTAGTTGTCCGTTTTTGGTTTAGCGTGGTCATTAACAATATAAACAGTCCTTTCCGATGCTCTTGATCGCTCCGTAAGAACAAATTTTTTTCTAAGTGGGGGATAACCAACACAGAGGGCCAGCTCTAAGTTATTGAGATTGAGCGCTGCCGTTGGCTTCTAAGCTCTTCCGCAAACATCTCTGGTTAAGATTAACCCTTGGGATCCCTATATGACCTGTTATCCGAATATCTCGGATCAGCTCTAATAGGTTGTTTACTTTGTCCATTCTAACTGGGAGTAGACGCCAACGTTGACTCCATCTTGAGAACTCTTCCGGTATCATCTGGGGAGGTTTCTTTGATAATGGACCTTACCCCTTTCTAGTTTTGGTCCACGAGTGGTATTTTATTTCCCACCTATGAGGATGCGTCCTATTAGAGACTACCAACTTTACACGATGGAAGTGACTTAAGATTTCGATATCGTCTGAAAATCTGGAATCGGAATCCGTTAGTTGTTTGAAAAGTTTATATGACCTGCTTCTAATAATGGAACACCAAATTCCGTCATCGCTGTATAGTTTCAGGATTCTCAGGATTCTTTTCTTTTTTACTGGCTCTATACTCTTACCGCGGGGAGCGGATTTTCCATTATAGCGCCTTGATGTGTACCTCTTCTGTTACCTGCTTTTGGGACTTACATTTTTCAACGTACCATAGGCCTTTATTGGATTTGGCTACCTCTTTAATAAAATTGCGATACTATATTCTTTGCGTATAGATTTTTGGTTGTAATTGAGGGCACTTCCTTTTTACGTCTACCATTCTTGTTGATATCCGTGCTCTGAACTTGTCTGTAGCGATATAGTCCACGTTTGCCTCTCATACATGTTCCTTATTTTTGCATTAAAATCCCCAAATACGATTTTTACATCATATTTCGGACAGGCGCCATCTTAGAATTTTTCCTTGGATCTTCAATAACAACGAAAGGCTACTATTGCAAAACGCTGCTCTGAAGCAGCTAACAGCCAAATAATTGGGATCTGGCTTAAAGTCAATTTTTCTTGACACGCGTGCGTATATTCAAAGTGCTTACTCGTAACTCGTGGTCGGTGGTCATTCCGATTTTGGTTGGTATTCAAGTGGGCTGACTTAAACATGATATTTCTAGAAGAACTTTGGTTCGAATATGTCGAAGCAGCTCAAGTAAGATGATAACTTTGTCCATCTTAACTGGGAGTGTAGATGCCGTTTACTCCATTTTGGAAGTTCTTTCGGTGCCTTCGGCTCCGCTCTCATCAACTGCCGAAACAAATTTACAAAGGGGCCTACACCCTATCTACGGTCAAAATGCTAAGAATTCCGCGGCCGCTACGGGAGATTGAGAGTCGGAATTGATATCCATCAGCTTCATTGAATATTGGCTAGGGTAAAACAATAGTGATCCTGTATAAAATGATTCATTCATTAACCGATATTTTGAACCATCCCAAACATCTTAGATGTAAGTCAGCTCAGGACTGCATTTTAGGATTGCCTTCAAGATTGCCTTCTTTAAAAAAAAATACCTTTTTCTACTTTGGCAGGAATCAAGTTGAAAATATGTGGCTATTCCTCTGCAAAATGGAAAGACCGTCGGTCAGGTCAACGAAGGGAACACCATCACAAAAAGCGGGCGTTTTCTGGGCGTGAAGACTACATTGCATCTACGACGTACCTAATTGGTTCAGAATGTGGTAACTTATTTAATAAAATCATGCTTCCTTTTAATAGCTATTGTGCATTTAATTAGAGCAAGATGTCACCATTGATCATGGAACACATACATTCAGTTTTCAGTGCTTTATACCAGAAAACTGTCCATCATCGTTTGAAGGAACCTACGGCCATATTCGATATGTTGCCAAAGTCATAATGATTAATTCATACTCGAAGAATCATACATATGCCGTTGGATTTACTGTGCTAAAGCTACTGGACCTAAATCGAGAATCAAATATGTTAAAGGTAAGGTTATGGAACCATTCTCCCAATGAAGCTTGAAATTAATTTTTTTCATTAATTTTTCAGATCCCAGCCAACATTGAAGCCATGCAAGGTTTTTGTCTTAGTACGGCAAAACCAGTTTTACTAAGTGTCGACATCACACAGACGGGCTTTGTACCCGGCCAAATGATCTTGGTTAGCGGTGACGTGAATAATCAATCCAATTGCGATGCAAAGAAGATATTAGTTTTCCTAAACTTAATAGCCACCTATACATCTGACAACCCTCGTATTAATACCAAAATTGAAAAAATCACCTTAGTCAAGAAGAAGTCCAGTCCTGTAACACGTCGAACACGGCGAAACTTTACCGAAATCATTCGAGTTCCAGCTACGGCTCCGACTTGCGAACATATAAGCAAAGTTGTACGGGTCTCTTATGAAATTGCAGTAATTGCAGTCATGAATGGTTTAATCAAGAATCCCAAAGCAGTCATACCAATAACTATCGGAAATATACCTTTACATGTTGGATCAATACCAGTGCCAAGGTCAGGGGACGTTCCATCAACGTCTGCAAGTGCCATGCTATTGGCAGCTGGTGGAACTGATCAATATTTATCACCAACAGTCATTTCAGTTGCAGCTCCAGAAAAAGAACTTCGTAAGATAAATCCAATCATAAAAGACTCATTTGTTAATAGCCGTTCTTTTTTCAATTCTAGCTCCTCCGACCTATGAGGAAGCCATGTTTATGACTGCCGACATTGGAGATGATGAAGTGCTGTCACCTAACGAAGGAACTCATGAATCAGTTCGGTTCACACCTAGATATCCAGTTTTCGATGTGGACGGGATGCTGATTCCGGAGACAGAAGTTGGTACCCAAGGAGATTCAGTTATTCTAAATAGCAATACAGACGATGTTAAATATTTAATTTAAAGTACGCTAATAATAAATTATGTATAAAAATATTTTATAATTTTTTTTCAACTTTAATCTTTGTTAAATGAAGTTTAAGGAAACGGATCAAAGGCTAGCCCAACTTACAATTATTTCTCTATAAGTCAATTTCCACTAGCATTTATTTCTATAGGCCTTATATACAGCGTTACCAGATTTAGCAGTTTCCTGCGATTTTAGCAGTTTTTGATCATGGAAATGACCTGCAGCAGTTTTTTTTAGCATTTTCTTAATTTTTAGCATTTTTTGGCAATTTTCAAACAAAAAAAAATCTATACATATCTCTAATTGTTTGGGCGACAGTAAACACGAATACACGATCGTCTTCAAAAAAAATGATTCCAAAGAAGTAATACGCAGAGTTAGGGTCAGAAAGCAAACAAAGTAAACACAGCTGTTTATAGTGCGTACCAAATCAGTTGGCCAATCTACTGCGCAGGTCTCTTAACATTTATTTTACAATATCTTAAATTGCTCTTAAATCCTCTCTTTGCGCATTCGACCGTTGGCAAACTAGTACAAACCAAACCAGTTGGGCATTCTACTGCGCAGGTCTCTTAAAATTTATTGTAAAATATCTTATAGCGTTTTCGATTGGGATTTTTAGATTTACTCTCAGATTTAAGATTTTACCCGTCCCAATCGAACATTAAATAGGTTACTCTGGTTTTCTGTGTGTGTTAGTGTGCCATTTGACAGCTTATTGTTTATCTTTAGGCCGTAATTATAGCTATTAGCTATCAATGTAAACCATCATTTGAAATTTTCTTTTACTAATTGCGGCTCTTTTATAATCTCAACCATTGGCGAGTTGGTGTCAAAACAAAGCTTATGAATTTTAGAACATGATTATCCGAAAATATTTTAATTTCTTATTATAGTTTTCCCCGAAAATCACCTTTTAATCATCAAACTGCGAAATGCAAACTTCAAATTGACATATTAAGTGTTAAATGTTTTTGTGTTGGTGCATGTTGGTGTAAATCTGACTTGGAATCCAGATTCTTCAAAAGTACTCTAGAGTAAAAAAAGAGTGCTTTTTGTATCCCAATCGAAAACGAAAAAATAGATCTAGAGTAAAAAAAGTGCTCTAGAGTATAAAAAGAGTGCTTTTTGTATCCCAATAGAAAACGCTATTAAATTTCCCTTAAATCCTCTCTCTGCGCAATCGACCGTTGGGCAACTGATTTGGTACGCACTATAACTGTGTAGCATTTCCAAATGGAAAGGGTGCAGATAGTTATTATGTTATTTACATAGGCATTGCTTGGGCAACGACACTCAATCCAAATTGTGTATTTATTAAATACGTACGTCACTCGGTTGCTCAAGCTATCAGTCATGGCAGTAAGAAATTGCCAAAATCCATTGAGCAATTGGTCAAAACATACTCTTCTCAAAGTAGTGAAAGCTAACGAGAATTTTTAGAATTCCAAAAGTTTTTTTGAAACAGAAAAACATAGGATTTTGCGCCATTAAGACATTAGATGCCTATCGCTACATGCTTGCGTCAATTAAATTATAGAACAATGGAGTGCATTAAACTTGTGAATATTTAACAACAAATTCTGTCCCAAAAGAATTTATTTTTAATAGTTTGAATGACAGTATAATAATACTTTTTATGCTATGGACTACAATTTCCTATGGTAAACAAATTCAACCTTATATTTCAAAGCGATTATGCTTATGTATCCAACAGTAAATGGGCAATATTTATACTTACTGGCATCTAATACTGCTTGTGAAACAATAAGGGTATTCATGCAACATCGTAATTTTATTACATGCGAAAGATTATAACTTTACGATGACGTTTCATGAACGACCCTAAAACATCATCACTAAATAATGCGGTAACCCACTGAATTTAGTAATTTATTTATTGATAGAATTTTGTTCTTACTGTTGTCTTTCAGTTCTCGATAATTTGTTTCAGTTTAGCGCATACTTTTGTTGTGTGAAAGTGACTGATTAAATGTCAAAATAGCAATTCAAAAGTTTACAACATTTACCACCTCAGTGTACGCACCCAATTCCTGTGAGAAAATTCCGATATTGTTAGAAAAGATTTCCCATACAAAATTTGACAGTTCATTTATCACGTCGTAAAATTATCATCTTATATAATAACAAATGTAATTGTATATGTATTTTTTGAACTAATGGCGTTTTCCATTGGGAAAAAAATCAATTTTTTTTTGATCTGAAGAGCGATTTTGACAGTTGTTGTGTTCCATTGGGCGAAAAAATTGATTTTTTTTTTGATCAGAGATCAATTTTGCAAATCTGAATTTTTCGGCAGATTTACCAATACCAATAAAAATGATCGCTGTCAGTTTGACAAGAGTGGTTTTCATTTTGATTTTTTATTTCGGTTGTGAAAAACAAGAGTGCTTTTGGTTTAATTAATAATGGATATAGACACAGAAAAGAAAGTTATACGTGAACTATTAAATATTTTCAAATGTTTGTTATGTTTTTAATGTTGGCAGCTACACCGACGCTAACTTCACAGACACGAAATGACGCCAATACAATGACAAAAAAAAATAAATTTGAGTCGCGTTCCATTGACACTCAAAAAGATCAAATTTCAGATCAAAACTTAGATTTCCCAATGGAAAACGCCATAAAAAACGTATTTCTCAAGGAAAAATCGATCGTAGTTTTTTTTACCATTTTTTTACATTTTCGTCTAGCAGGTTTTGCAGTTTTTCGTCCTAGCTTTAGCAAGTTAAAAAAATTTTATCTGGTAACGCTGCTTATATAGTACTTGTGCGCATTTGGGTAGAAGCCTGTTTAAGACATTATGCAGAAAATTTTAAAAGCATAACGGAAATTATGATGTTAAAACTTCTGTAAGGTTGTTTTTAAGCTTCCGGAGATGTGTGGATATGTACCATACGTTAAGACGTTTCGGCAGAGCTTTGCACGAAGCTAATCCGAAGTATAATATGTACAGAGCTTACAAATGAAGGGTTGAAAAAGCTATGACTACTGTGTATCTTAGGCGTTGAACTACCTTGCAAAAGTTTGAGGTTCCATTCCCAGTCGAAGCAACACAAACATTTATTTTTATAGCTCTTTTAATTAAAGTCAGGTGCCAATTTCATTTCTATAACTGATTTATATGTCATTAAAAGTCATGGAAATAAGTGAAAAGATCGGGAAAAAGGTAATATCGGGAACATACCGGAGAATAGTTCAAAAGGAGAATAAATCAAAAAGATTTTTTTTTTAATTCATTTTTATTTTTAATTCCACTTCGAACTAAATTACGTGCTAGACAAAAATTAATGAAAAACTAACCTACATATCTACTAACTTTTAACTAACATACTGGTCCTCTGCGGGCACCCTAAATTAAATAATAACAACTTAGAACTAATGCCTTTCGGCATATAATCTAATTATTTTATATATATCTTCTTTTTTTTACCAAGAAACATTTAAAAAAACACACTCCTGCTGAACCGCAGGCGCTCTCCTCCACCCTGAGCGACTACGTCGCGGTCGTACAGGAGCCGCCTATCCACAGTTCGTCGGAAGATGTGGTAGATTAGCGGAACCGCCGATCTTTCCTGTATCAGCCCTCGACTATACAAAAATAGGAAAGCTTCAGGCGGAATAAAGCCGCTTAAACGCGCACTTTCAAAATATTCATCATAAGGATAGAAGGCCCCAAAGATGAGACTATTGCTCGAGGTCATCGCTCTTGCCGCCTGAAACCGAATGAGTTTCACCAGAAAATTGTCTTTTCTGTTTATGTTGGCCCCGTTGTATAGGACCTGGTTGGAATAATATTTTGTGTAGTCAGATACTGGTGTTCTGTGAAGTCCAAGGCTTCTCAAACACCCGTATCTTTTCCATTTGAAATGGGGCAACGTTGAACTACACCGGGCACCCATAGGCAATCATCGGCCTGAAAAGAGACATGTAGCAAATGAACTTCAGCCTGCTGTCAAGACGGCTGCTATAAAACAATCGTCTTGTCATTTGCCCTGACAAGACGATCCCCTAGCTCTCGCCAGAGCAGCATCTACATGTCTTCTGAAATATAGATACTGATCCAACCAGATGCCAAGGTACACTTTTACCTGCCAGTGGATATCCGTTTGGTCCAACGATCACCAGCTTGCGTCAGTTCTTTCTCGTATCAATAGAGGCCCTAGACAACGGTGTCATAAACAGGATAGTTTCCGATTTCTGAAAGTTGATGTTCAACTTCCAGTCATCACAATATCTCTGGATCTTGTCGAAGTCCCGCTGCAAAAGAGTTCGGATGACCTCGACAGTAGGTGCCTCGACAGTAGGTGCTGTACGCGATAAGATCGTCCGCATACGCAATTGCCTGAGTAAGACTACTTATCACATCGCTGGTGTAAATGCTGAAGAGAATCGGCGAGTTCACCGCTCCCTGTTGCAGACCATTTTTAATGAAAAATTCGGTGGTGAATCAAATAGATTCTTACTGGTCTTTCATGGTCTAGAGTACAGCTGAGTGGATAGCGTGTTGGACTAGCGTGCGAGAGAACCCGAGTTCGAATCGCCGAAGATAAGAGTTTTTATGTTATTAATTGCATTGAATTTCATAGTAACAAATTGGGTTTTAAAAATTATAAATTATTAAAATTGAAATAAATTTTGCAAATAAAATAAAAAATATAGGTGGTAGAAGCGGCGGTTTGGCATGAACCCAAGAAGCACTATGTGCCTTTTTGTTATCACGACTCGTGTGACCTTTATGATGATTGTTGTTGTGGATGTGATATAGGCGGTCCCTAGATCCAGCTCCTGAGGTTTAGAAAACAGATAATATCTTGTATCCTTTTACCCGAGATGACGCTAAGGTTGTCGAAAATGGTTGGTCTATTGCGTGAGTTAGACCGGCTCTTGTTAGTGCCGGACATTTGCAGATGAAATGGAAGAGTGTTTCTCTCTCATCCCTAGTTTGGCCGCATGGTCTCCAATTGGCCAGTGCCCCGTGACTATCGGCGTGATTCTTGCGATATCTGGGCGGGTTCTATTTATTAGATCGTTTGTTCTGTTTTTGTCGTAGGAGAGCCATATCGTCCTCGATGTGACGCAATTTGTTAACCTTCTCCATTTGGAGTCGGCGTTTTTCGGGATGTATATGTGTATTTGTCCCTTAACCGCACCTAGCGGTGCCGTGAAGAGCTGAGCCTTGCCTGGCCAGCCCGTCTGCTTGCTCGTTTCCTTCAATGTCACTGTGCCCTAGAACCCAGAGAAGTGTTACTCTGAAGCGTTCGCCAAGGTGGGCAAGTTCGTTCCGGCATTCCTGTACAAAGTCCTGTAGGCGGTATGATACTGATATTTTCCGTGATCCGGATAGGCTCCGGACACCACCCCACAGTTCATCTTAGATCCGTCGGTGTAGGCGACCGTGTCGAAATCTCATAATACTTCGTTTCTCTTCCACAGAGTTTTGATATGAAATCCTACGTGGAAGCCTTTCTTGAAGCTTAGGATAGGTGTTATGTAGTCTGTTGGAAACGTGACCACGCCGTTTGGTAATAAGTCCAGGATATTACTGAGTCTTACTGAGCTGCATAAAGCGGTATCTCTAATGTGTTGGTCGAGAGGCAGCAAGAGATGCAGTAGCACAGTAGCCATCCATTGGAGCCGACCTCAGCGCGCCCGTGGTGCCTATACTGGCTGTTCCTTGCAGCCTTTTTGGTTTTATGAGGTTGTAGCCTTTACTCAATACGGGCCACCATACTAGTGAGCTGTATGTGAGAATTGGACGAACCACTGCTGTGTACATCCACAAGGTCATCATTGGTTGAAGTCCGCACTTCTTTCCAAAGGTTTTGCTTTAAGCATAGAAGGCAACACACGCCTTCCTTAATATACATATGTATGAGGCTTAAGCTCTCACTGTGAAACTGGGCATAAAGGTTTTTCATTAATTTAGTGCTGATTCCTCAAAAATAAAATGTTTTGTTTAATTATGTGATTTTTCCAGTTTTCAATAGTTTTGAGAGCATTTCGAGTGCATACAACGTCTTTTTTAGAGCATATTTAAAGCGATGTAAATAGTTTTTTGAGAGCATAGGGCAGCCCCTAGTCGTGGCAAAAAAGCTGAATACTTACTTACTTACTTAAGTGGCGCTACAGTCCGGGATGAACCTGGGCCTCAACCAACATGCCTTTCAAATTAGCCCGGTCCTTAGCTAACTGCCTCCAGTTGCGCACTCCAAGTTGGTTGAGGTCGGTTTCTACTTGTGCGCGCCACTTAAGGCGAGGTCTTCCTCTACTGCGTCCGACGTCTGGCTGGGAATCGAAGACTCTGCGAGCCGGAGTATTGGTGTCCATTCTTTCTACATGTCCTAGCCATATTAAACGTCCAATGCGGAGTTTTTTTTTGACTAGGGGTATTTCGTTGTTCAGCTATATCTGAACAACGTAGTTCGAGTGAGGGCTTTACTACTAAATTGTCTTCTTAGCCCGAAGAAACAGCGAATGGGAAGAGTAATTCTTCGTTTGTTTTCTGACGAGATGTTGATGTCAGAGTTAATAGCGGATCGGAGGTAGACAAAGTACCGTACTACCTCAAAGTTATATCTGTCAATGGTGACGTTCTGTCCAATTCGTCGATGTTGTGTGTCCTTTCGTGTTGACAGCATATACTTAGTCTTACCCTCATTTACTGCTAAACCCATTTTGCCGCTTCCTTCTCTATACTAGCAAACGTGGCTATGACATCGCGTTGAAAAAAACTGAATACTTAAGGTAAAAATATGTGGACTATGGTATAGTAAAAATGCGTTTGTTTCGACGACAGCGGCTGAGCTCCCAAGATGAAGTCAAAGTACAATGTACGGAGTACATATGTAAAGTAATACCAAGGGGTAGCCACTAGCCAGGCCCCTTCGATGGTAGCAGATGAGCTAAAAGATTAGCCTCAGTTTTCAATCCCGTAGTGGATACAAGAAGGTACCATGTCCAAGGGTATCTTTTGAATTGGAACTTGCGCTCCAAGTTGGGGGTTGTGCTTTGATTACAAATGTGAAGTGAAGGTGTGAAGTGAAGGCGTAGCCACGGCAGAAAATTCTGATTTTTTTGTTATTTTGTTAACAGACTTTTAAGCAAAAACTGATTATGAGATTTTGTTAGAAATATCAAAAATATCTGGGATTTTTTTAGATGAATGGAAATTTTCATTCATAACTCCCATATTTAAAGCTGGATCTCGACAAAAAGTTGAAAATTATCGTGGAATTTCTAAACTTTCAGCTGTTCCAAGGGTATCTTTTGAATTGGAACTTGCGCTCCAAGTTGGGGGTTGTGCTTTGATTACAAATGTGAAGTGAAGGTGTGAAGTGAAGGAGTAGCCACGGCAGAAAATTCTGATTTTTTTGTTATTTTGTTAACAGACTTTTAAGCAAAAACTGATTATGAGATTTTGTTAGAAATATTAAAAATATCTGGGATGTTTTTAGATGAATGGAAATTTTCATTCATAACTCCCATATTTAAAGCTGGATCTCGACAAAAAGTTGAAAATTATCGTGGAATTTCTAAACTTTCAGCTGTTCCTAAATTGTTTGAGTCTATTGTTACAAAAAAACTTTACTTTTCAATAAAGGAACAAATATCATTGCAACAACATGAATTTGTTTCTGGTAGGTCCACATCAACCAACTTGACACTCTTTACAAAATATCTTTTTGACTCTGTGGAGTCAGGATATCAAGTGGATGTTATTTTCACCGACTTCGCAAAAGGTTTTGACACAATATGTCATAATATCCTCATTACAAAATTAAAATCGTTTGGCATACACTCGATGCTTCTTAAATGGATTTCGAGTTATCTTTCCAATAGGAAGCAGTACGTAAAAATTGGTTGTTCTCAATCTAGGCTCATTGAGGTCTTATCTGGTGTCCCCCAAGGCAGCCATTTAGGGCCTATGCTCTTCAATGTTTTTATTAATGAAATCCCCTCATTGCTTAGTCATGCTTACTGCCTATGCCGATGACCTTAAGATCTTTTTGCGTGTTAAAAGTATGTATGATTGTGAGCGTCTTCAAAATGATTTAAACAAACTTGTTTATTGGTGTGAGCTTAATCACCTGACCTTAAACATAAATAAGTGTCATTCTTTTTCTGTGTATCGTATATTAGTCCCTATGATTTATGACTACACAATATCCAGAACCTGCATATCTCGTAAAACTGAAATAAAAGATCTTGGTGTGATCTTTGACACGAAACTTTCTTTTTCACTTCACATCAATTACGTTGTTGCTAAAGCAAATTCAATGCTTGGTTTCCTGAAACGAACATGTGCTGATTTCTCTAACCCATATGCCCTTAAGTCTGTTTATATGTCTATAGAACGTCCTTTCCCTGAATATTGTTCTATGGTCTGGTGTCCAATCTATGCGAATTGTCAAATGCGACTAGAAAGAGTGCAAAAGTCTTTTACAAGATTTGTTGTAAGACAAATGAAATGGAACCTTGACAGAATGCCGTCTTATTCAACAAGATGTGCGTTAATTGGTTTAGATTCCTTAGAAAAAAGACAAAATGTTCATTGTATACTATTTATTTATGATGTTTTTTCTTATCGTATAATTTGTCCCGATATCCTTGAACAATTTAAGTTATAGGCACCAGAAAGAATTCTTCGAACTAGAAATTTGTTATTGAATCCTAGGCATTTTTACAATTATGGTCTTCATGAACCAATAACAAAATGCATAAAACTTTTTAATTCTGTTTGTACTGAAATAGATTTGTGTGATGATAGAATAAAATTTAAACTGTCAATTTTAAATTTAAATATGTCCTAAAAGATAAATGTTGAACTTTAATAAATCCGTTGATTGTTAATAATGTAATTTTTGTGAATTAATTTAATTATTTATGTAAATATGTTAAAAAGAAATATTATTTAAATCCAAATCTGTTAGAGTTAAGCTCGGTAGATAAATAAATAAATAAATAAATTCGGACAGCAAAAAAAGAAACATTGATTATCAACTTGATTAAACTGGATAATATAGTAATTGAGAAATTTATTGTTAATTTGTAGTTAATCAAAATCGTTAATGCTGTTTTTGAGAAATTTTGGTTATACGAAAACCGTTGTATGATAGGTACCATTAGTGGCCCTATAAAACATCTTCAAAAAACACCACGCAAGAACCTAGTATACGAGTGGGCCATCTGTTTTTATTCTCTTTTTTCAAATCATAGGTTATTTTGACACTGACAGCTGTTTCCCGTTCGAAATCATGACAGAAATCAGTATCATAACTTCGCGCAACGAAATGAGTCGTTTTACGTTTGAACAACATTGGTAAATATTGAAAACTTATTTAAAAGGGAGTGCTGTGTTGTCCAAACCGTGCGTTTTTTGAAAAGAAGTGTTGGCCAAAATTTCGTGTAAAAGACGAGAATAGGGCTGCTGTAGCCGAAAGTCTGAGACTCAATTGACGAACATCAACTCGCCATCGATGTCATTAGCACAACATTTCCCGAATTATCCTGAGAAAAATTTTACACAAATATCTCGATTATTCGCTACAAGGTCCAATTGAAGGCGCACGACAATTCGCTTCGTTATCTCTTCGCAGTTTGGGCGTTAGAGCAGCTTGAGTTGGACAACGATTTTGGGCGAAAATCATCTTTTCTAACGAGGCGCATTTTAATTTCGGCGGCTACGTTAACAAACGATGCATCAATGTGGAATGTGGAGTGGTGGCATCATTTGACTATTTTTCATCAAAAATGAGGATGGGAACAACGTTTCGATTAACGGTGGGAGTTGCAGAGCCATGTTAATCGTATTTTTTTTACTGACCTCAAAGACATGCATTTGGACGACATCTTCTTCATGCAGGATCCCACGCCATACCACACAGCCAATGCCACAATCGATCTATTGCGCACCAAATTCCCAAATCGTGTTATCAGCCGCCTTGGCGATGTCAATTGGCCTTTTTTGTGAGGAACCGTGAAGGACCGATGTTATGCCAACAATCCGGAACCGATTCAAGCACTTAGGCAAGTATCATCCAAGTTATCCGTGAGCTGTATCCTGAACCATCAACATGGTCTTTGAAAATTTTAGTGACATATTGTAGCAATCTGTATCTTGGTAAAATTTACCAACCTAATATTCGCTTATGATCCAATAGAGGAAGATATGATTTCAGTGTTAAACTCGTGGTAAGTAAAGAAATGCCTTAGTAGGAAAAAAGAAAATCTTAAGACGTAATGTCGCGAAACGCAATCTACAAAATACCACGTTTGATAAAGGACTTAGGCAATAGAGATAAAGTATCTACTCATTCAGAATTGGATTTCGGAAATTCCGATGAGCTTAAATGGCATGTACAACACACCATAGCAGAACGGCGAAAATCTGTGAGAACAGTTAATGCCGAAACGCTACTGCCAGCATATACTATCGGAGACTAATGGTGAGTGGCGAAGTTGTCAACAAGCTGTAAGATCGCCCGCAACTAATTTTCTAGGTTTATCCCAGACTTACCCGGTTTGAGAAAGAATGCCGACGGAAGCTCGTAGCAAAAAAATGAGCCTACATGGCAAAGTTGCAAGCGAAGAAAAGAGAAATTTGCGACCTTGCAGAACGCTGTGTCTTAATCTCCCGACATCTAATGTCCAATTTGTTTTCGCACCCACCAACAAGAAACCCTTGGTTCGACAAAGAATGCAGACAGATAATCGCAGAAAAAAAGCCCTACAAAGCAAAGCTGTATTTGAAGACGAGCGCTGCCATTAACCTTAATAGGTAATGAGGGAGAGAAGAACACCGGACTTTGCGGAACAAGAAAAAGGGTTAGGAAAATATAGTATAAAATGTCGAAGCAGCATATAAAAGGCGTTATAGAAGAAATACTTCCGCAGGTCGTTAAAAGGCGGTGGCAAACAATCTTCCACTGTCAAGCAGAACGAACCAATTCATACAGATAACAATAAGCAATCTGACCTAAGTGAAGTGAGGATAGAAATGTCTAAGATTAAGCATAACCAAGCTCCCCAAAATGCAGCTCCCCATTGGATATGATTTGGTGAGTATCTAACATTCAAAAACTTACAAAAAAACGAATCGAACATCCGAATAGCTTGTCCGGTCCACAAGCCTACAAGATTCTACAAAATACAAATTTTTGGCGCAACAGGCTCGTTAGTACCCAGGGCCTAGCTTTGTCACAACCATTCATGTCTGCATTTGTACTTCCTTTAACGATGGTAGGACCTTCTGTTTTATGCTTCTTTCACGATGGTAGGACCTCCTGTTTTATGCTTTAGATAAGCTTTTGCAGGTTGACTATGAAGAATTCCCACTGCTCCATCAGGGTCGGTAATACATTACTTCAACGAAACATTAATTACCAAAAAATGATTTAGACCAGGCGACCGACGCGACGCCCTGCCATGTAGCTTTTTTCATCTCATTTTAGAGAAGTCAACACCAGTCTTCCATAAATCGATACTAGAATATGCCGACGATCATTTTTCGTACTCAACGTGATGTCATAGCCACGTTTGATAGTATAGAGAAGGAAGCGGCAAAAATGGGTTTAGCAGTAAATGAGGGTAAGACTATAAGTATATGCTGTCAACACGAAAGGACACACAACATTGACGAATTGGACAGAACGTCACCATTGACAGATATAACTTTGAGTTAGTACGGGACTTTGTCTACCACCGCTCCGCCATTAACTCTGACAACAACATCTCGTCAGAAATCAAACGAAGAATTACACTTGCCAATCACTGTTTCTTCGGGCTAAGAAGGCAATTTAGTAGTAAAGCCATCACTTGAACTGCTAAGGAGATCCTATATAAGACCCTGATTATACCAGTCCTTGTCTACGGCGCTGAAGCATGGACCGTATCAAAAGCGGATGAAGAAATCCTTGGTTGATTCGAGAGAAAAATTCTTCAAAAATCTTCGGTCCCGTTTGCGTTGACGGGCTATGGAGACGAAGGTTCAACCACGAAATATACGAGCTGTACAGCGACATACCCCTAGTCAAAAAACTCCGCATTGGACGTTTAAGATGGCTAGGACATGTAGAACGAATGGAAACCAATACTCCGGCTCGCAGTCTTCGATTCCCAGCCAGACGTTGGACGCAGTAGAGGAAGACCTCGCCTTAAGTGGCGCGCACAAGAAGAAACCGACCTCAACCAACTTGGAGTGCGCAACTGGAGGCAGTTAGCTAAGGACCGGGCTAATTGGAGAGGCATGTTGGTTGAGGCCCAGGTTCATCCCGGACTATAGCACCACTTAAAAGAAATAAACTCCTGGTAAGTTGAATAAATGCGTTTGAGCAATTGACATTTCTGATAATCAAAATTGGAATGTCTCCAAAAATTTACAAACAAAGTTGTAAACAAATAAATTTGTTGCAATTTCATTACACTTATTACCGCTATCTACTTCAACACCACTTCGTATTATCTAACTGATTTCGCGCTACTCGGTCATATATTTTTTTTTTATATTTTATTCCATAATATCTAATCTGATACAAAGCAGTTTAATTGAACGACCGATAAGATAAAAGCAAATAATTTCAATGAATACCTTCGCAAATAAGCTTTTACGCGTTTAGTTTACCAACCACACCAACTGTGTAGGGCTGCGTTTGGTCAAATCATAGTTTATGTCGTAAAATTAGTTTATATACATTCGTCGGAATAATTAAAAAAAAAATTAAAAACGAATAATGACGGTCAAGTGTCAAGCTATTTTCGATGGAAACGGTGCTTACTTTTCTGGGCAAACCGTTACAGGAAGAATAAGCCTTTTACTGGACGAGCGGATTTTAATAAAATGTGAGTATTTAAGGCCGCATAGGATTTGTCAATCATGAAGAAAATAATGAAAAGAAAAACGTGTTGACAAATATCCATTTTTAAAATATTTTGTCAACGGCAATAATATAGACCTATGCCATATAAAAAAAAAGTTCTGATCCTTGTCAATCAGTTAGATTAGTTTTCATTGATAATATATGGCGATTATTAATCTTTTTTCAAAAAAATAGCCATACCCATTGAAACTTGCATGGATTGATAAAAAATT
Source organism: Rhingia campestris (assembly GCA_932526625.1). Taxonomy (NCBI): domain Eukaryota; kingdom Metazoa; phylum Arthropoda; class Insecta; order Diptera; family Syrphidae; genus Rhingia; species Rhingia campestris. The sequence goes on from OW052183.1 coordinate 33,800,312, forward strand.
CAGCGCTTCCACTTTGCTACAGTTTCTGTACCAAAATTCGAAGAGTTAATTTATTCGAAAATGTGTCCATTTCGATTGATTTGCTGTGATATGATTTCGAACATTGCTTTGCTTTATGACATTTTTTGTTTTGTTGTCTCGCGCGTAAACGAATTATACTGACGGTGTTCCGACAAGGGAATAGGCGTGAAGCTTGGATCATGCGAGAATCTTGGATTTTTAAGGTTAATGTCGTAAACACGCAGTTTCTGCCCTTAAGATTTGTTGATTTGCATTGCGAATGCAAGCCGTACCGGAAACTGCAGCGTTTAAAATGGAATCTCAAGTCAATCGGAAACATTGGGATTCGTAGTATCAAAATATCTTCGCCTTTGAACTTCCCTGTAAGTATTGTTGCTTCCATAACGTTGTTCAAAAGGGTTTTCACCACAAGCCGAGTACAATTACAAACACATAGTTGGTTAATATTAGTAGTCCGGGTGATTCCAGCGAGTTTAAAAACTCGGTTGGATAGTTGACGACATTATTTCGAGAAGTAATGGAATCCACCGATCAACCAATCATGATTTTTAAATATTGCGCAATGTTCGGAAGTAGCTCTCAGATGAGTTCAGATTTTCATTAAGTAAGCTGACAGAAAGCATTGGAAAATTCAATACAGCAGGTCATAATGGCAACAAAGATTTTGCCATTGCCAAAGTATAGTAATTACTTTGAAAATACTTCTCCAAATTGGTCGTTCTGCAGCTCGACACGCTCTTGAAGTGTTTCCACAAAACGGACGACTTCAAACGTGCATTCAGTTCAGTTTCCGTAAATCACCTGCCAATAGAATCATCGCACTACCAAACCGTCTATGATTGTTTCCTTAATCTTGCATCGTTTTGTCTAATGCCTCCAAAGACTTATGCGCCATTGTACACCCATCCTAAATGATCAGTTTGCCTTGCTGCAAAAATTTGGCCATCGCATTGTGTTTGGAAATGTTGCACGTTGGATATTAACTGATTTGCATACTCAATGGCAACTTGAGTGCTCAATGAGCAGTTCAACAGCTTTCCAATAATGCAGATGCAATATCCTTCAGCTAGCGTATCGTTGCCAAAACCAATGCTAAACAAAATCCCTAAAAGCATAGCAAATCGCAATCATATTCAGTCCTGTCGAGGTATCCGTCGGAGCGGACAAATTTCCGCAACGCATAGGTACCTACTTCGTCGGAGGTTCATTCGAGGTATGTGTCATCGGAATAAAATACTACACAAATGCGACGGTTTCACATTTACTACAATTCGTAAATAAATTCCGAGAAGAATTTTTGTCGGAGGAAATCGGAAAAAAGAATTCCACTTAGCTGTCAAAAATTGAACGTAAAATTCTCCTGAAGGCACTTCAATGCAATTCGCCGGGATGTGTTCCAAAATGTCGGAGATATATTCCGAACAGCTTTTCGGAAGAATACCTCGAAGCAAAAATCCTCCGAATCGTAAAAAATCGGAGAATTTTCCACTCTGGCGAATACCTCGATAGGGCTAATTGTTTTACGCGTCGCAACTCTTGATTAAATGAGTTGTGCATCGGACAACCATTTTTTCAAGACGAAATATAGATATTGAGGTCCTTTAAAAATGTTGTTCAGACTTTCTTGCAAAATTCCGTACGGTTTCTACGGTTTTCATAAAAGGGGGCGTGGCAGTTGGGGGATTTAAAAACTTTTAACACTTGTTTCGCTTGGAGCAATAAAAAGCAAGTGTACCAAACGTCATCATTCAACATATTAGGCTCAAAAACTGGAGACGTACAGACGGACAAACATCGCTAAATCGACTCAGCTAGCGATTCTGAGCTGATATACTTTGAGGTACATCTATCTGAATTATTTCTCTATGTTCTGGACCAAAGTTTAAAATAGCCTTAAAAATTAGGAGTGTTTGGCCAGATAATCTTATTATGTTGTGGGCCGCAGTTCATGATATTTTAGGGCACTCTTGTCTACTCCAAATAAATCCTCTTTTACCTTTGTGATATCCAGGGGTAGGGTACTTTTGGCATTTATCCAAGTGGTTCTTGGTTATCTTCCTCACCTGAAAATTCGTCGGCTTCCCAGTTTTCAGTTTCTATAAAATATGATCGAGCATTAGACAAAAAGGTACTGAGAGCGAGAGTCAACATTTGAAAAATAATGACGGAATTAGACTTGTTCCATATTGTGGTGTTTGTCGGAATATCATGTCAATCGCCTTATCCTTAAGCCTTATCTTTGAACTTACTTCTAACAAAATCTCAGTGATTTGACAAAAACGGGAGAAGTCTCCACCGTTTCATTAATAGCTCAGAATGGATTTTTCACAGGTAACAAGGGGAATGGACAAAATCCACGCGAATTCGCTGGCCTAACCATTCAGCTGAGGCCCATCGTATAGGACAGGGACAAAAAGAAAATATGTTCTTCTGAACAGGAAGTTAATTTTTTGCGCTTACGGCGCAATCAAAAAATGTCAGTCAAATACATACTTACTTACTTACTTAAGTGGCACTACAGTCCGGGATAAACCTGGGCCTCAACCAATATGCCTCTCCAATTAACCCGGTCCTTAGCTAACTGCCCCCAGTTGCACACTTCAAGTTGGTTGAGGTCGGTTTCTACTTGTGCGCGCCACTTAAGGCGAGGTCTTCCTCTACTGCGTCCGACGTCTGGCTGGGAATCGAAGACTCTGCGAGCCGGAGTATTGGTGTCCATTCGTTCTATATGTCCTAGCCATATTAAACGTCCAATGCGGAGTTTTTTGACTAGGGGTATGTCGCTGTACAGCTCGTATAGTTCGTGGTTGAATCTTCGTCTCCATAGCCCGTCAACGCAAACGGGACCGAAGATTTTTCGAAGAATTTTTCTATCGAATCGACCAAGGATTTCTTCATCCGCTTTTGATACGGTCCATGCTTCAGCGCCGTAGAGCAGGACTGGGATGATCAGGGTCTTATATAGGATCTCCTTAGTAGTTCGAGTAAGGGCTTTACTACTAAATTGCCTTCTTAGCCCGAAGAAACAGCGATTTGCAAGAGTAGTTCTTCGTTTGATTTCTGACGAGATGTTGTTGTCAGAGTTAATAGCGGAGTCGAGGTAGACAAAGTCCCGTACTACCTCAAGTTATATCTGTCAATGGTGACGTTCTGTCCAATTCGTCGATGTTGTGTGTCCTTTCGTGTTGACAGCATATACTTAGTCTTACCCTCATTTACTGCTAAACCCATTTTTGCCGCTTCCTTCTCTATACTAGCAAACGTGGCTATGACATCACGTTGAGTCCTACCAATGATGTCAATATCGTCAGCGTATGCTAGTAGTTGCACCGATTTTTGGAGAATTGTGCCTCTGGTGTTCGCTCGGGAGCTCTGCACAATCCTCAAGAATCAAATTGAAAATTGAAAAAGTCACATGACAGTGCATCGCCATGCCTAAATCCTTTTTTGGTATCGAATGTGTCGGTGAGGTCGTTTCCGACCCTGATGGTGCAGCGAGAATTCTCCATCGTCATCCTACACAAACGGACGAGTTTTTTTGTATTGTAAACTCTACTCATGCGACTTATAGCCTCATGCATACCATAGTTGTATTTATGATTAGGTATATGTAAAATATTTAGTCTACGAAGGTTATAGGAACCTCCACGGGTATTAAAACCAATAGCACTTAAAAGATCAGGAGCATCTATTTGTCCTGATAATATTTGGTGTAAGAAGACCATGTCATTGTTAAGTATACGTTGAGAAAAAGGCAACAACTGCAGCAGTTTAATTCGACACCTATACGGAGGCAAATTGTGTACATCATCCCATGGAAGTCCTCTCAAAGCAAATCTTATAAATTTACGTTGGCTCTGTATAGTTCGTTTCTATAAATGCTGTCGTATGCAGCTTTGAAATCGATAAATAGGTGGTGGGTATCGACTTGGACTTCTTGGGTTTTTTCCAGGATCTGCCGAAGTGTGAAAATTTGATCGATTGTGGACTTTCCTGGCCTAAAACCACACTGATTAGGGCCGATCAGGTTGTTGGTAAAAGGTTTCAAGCGTTCACATATTACGGCAGATAGGATCTTGTAGGCGATGTTGAGCAGACTTATGCCTCTGTAGTTAGCGTTGTTCAGAGGGTCTCCTTTTTTGTGGGTCGGGCAAACGATGCTGAGGTTCCATTCTTCAGGCATGCTTTCAACCGACCAGATTTGGCTTATGAGTTGGTGGATGTTGCTTACCAAGTCATCTCCGCCAGCTTTATAAAGCTCAGCGGGAAGGCGTCATTTCCGGCGGCCTTATTTAGCTTGAGTTTAGATATAGCTATTCTCACTTCACTTAGGTCGGGTGTTTGGCAGTTTTCGCTGTCGTTGCCAAAATTAAATGGTTCTTTATGCCTGACAGCGGAATGTTATTCGTCATCGCCGTTTAACAGTCTGCAGAAGTGGTTCTTCCATATCCTCAGCATCGACTGTGTCTCAACTACTATATTTCCTTGTTCATCTCGACAGGATTCTGTTCGAGCCTTGTATCCTTGGCTTTGACGTTTTACACTTTGGTAAAACTTGCGAACATCGTTCCTGGAGTGGCAACTCTCTATATCCTCGATCGCTCGCTTTTCTTGCTCTTTTTTCTTCTTTCTGAAAAGCCGATGTTCTTCCCTTCTTATTTGCCTATAGAGCTCAATGGTAGCTCTCGTCTTCACCTGCAGCTTAGCCTTGTAGGCCTCGTTCTTGGCTGCAGTCAAAAACATAAACATAACAATTGTCAGGTCACGAAATCCGTAAACTTGGAATTACAAGAAATGATTCATCAAGATTCGCGAAGCTTGTAGCTTTGTTTCCTAAACATGATCCTGGTATCTACTTTGCTTTTCCCGTTTAGTGACGGGAGGTCCATATGCAAAATCTTGTATTTCCTAGTGAATGGGAGCAGTACATTTGTCTCTGGATGACTTCCAAATTACACCTTATCATATGTTAGTAACTAATTATTATTAATAACTCAGAAGTTGAAAGTCAAACATTCAAAAGCTGAAACTATGTAAGCACTCAATTTTTAAGTTCACATATTTCATAATGAGTGATATAATAAAAACTTTATAGGCTTAAGGTCTTCAACGAGTGATGTAGTTGAAGTGTTAACGATAAGAGCTTTTTTAATTACCTGTCGCAAAGTTGAACTAAAAAACTGGTTGAACGTATTCGTTATGGTATATGACTTGTATTTACAGAAACACAAATATATAACGCACTTACTTAAATAGCGCTACAGTCGTGAACGATTCCGGCCTTAACCAATATGCCTTTTCAATTAAGTTGAGGTTGTTCGTACTTGTGCATGCCACTAACGGCGAGTTCTTCATCTACTGCGTTCGAGGTCTGAATAGGAATTGAAGAATCTGCGATCCGGAGTTTTTTTTCACCAGATCTAAGTCACTGTACTGTATAGTTCTTGGTTGAATCTTTTTCTCCATAGCCCGTAAACGCAAACAGAACCGAAGATTTTTCGAAGAATTTCATCTCAAATCCACCATGGAATTCTTCGTTAACTTTTGATCCACTTTGGTCCATGCATCAGTAGTAGTTAGTTCGATTGAGGGCTTTAATACTGAATTGCCTTCTTATGTTGTTGTCAGAGTTAATAGTGGAGCCCAGATAGACAAAGTCCCGTACTAACTCAAAGTTATATCTGTCAATTATGAAGTTCTCTCCAATTCGTCGATGTTGTGTGTCCTTTCGTGTTGACAGCATATACTTGGTCTTACCCTCATTTACTGCTAAACCCTTCTCTATACTAGCAAACGTGACTATGACATCACTTTGAGAAACAAACAGGCACCCTTTAGTCTAGCGCTACAGACCCAGGTTCGTCTTACTCTGGGACTAGTTTTTTTTTTTTGGCATTGCTAGCTACCGCCTTGACTGGTGCAGGAATACGAACAGCTTACGCTCTAATTTTCCCCCTTTTTGTGACACTGATTACAAATCTTGTCATAGGGTTTTTGGGATATCAAAATTCAGTCCGCAGTTATCCACACAGTGCGTACCTTATACGATAAAGAAGGCAATATACAATACTCGGATTAAGGCTCCTAGATGAGTGATATGGATAGGAATTGTGAGAAAAATGTAGAGAGTTTGTCCATGCCTGAGATGCCAGTCCCACATGATGAGCATATACTCTGTAAGAATGAAATATGTTGTGGTCTTGCTTTCTTATCGTCGCGAAAGCTGCAACACGGCAGCATCAGTTCAATTAATTCGAGAAGTTGCTACAGTCCGGATTGAACCTTGGCGTCAACCAACATGTCTTCCCAATTAGCCCGGTCCTTAGCTAACTGCCTCCATCTGCGCACTTCAAGTTTGTTGAGGTATTAGTATTTTTTATTTTTATTATTTCATCCACTTTTGATACGATGCATGCTTCAGCGCCGTAGAGCAGGACTGGGATGATCAGGGTCTTATATAGGATCTCCTTAGTAGTTCGAGTGAGGGCTTTACTACTAAATTGCCTTCTTAGCCCGAAGAAATAGCGGTTGGCAAGAGTAATTCTTCGTGTTGTTGTCAGAGTTAATAACGGAGCCGAGGTAGACAAAGTCCGGTACTACCTCAAAGTTATATCTGTCAATGGTGACGTTCTGTCGAATTCGTCGATGCTATACTTAGTCTTCGTCGTCATTCTATAATAATGGACTAGTTTGGGTGCGGTTTGGCATGCGGATTTGGGATTTTTCTAGTATCTGCCGAACTGTAAAAATTTGATCAGTTTTGGGGACTTTCCTAAAATTACACTGATAGGGGTTTTTGGTAACCGGTTTTAGGTGTTCAATTGTTCATATTATTATTTTGGCAGACCAGCCTTCGAAAGGCTATGTTGAATCTAATTGGCGCAGCTGAGAGGGCCTCCCTTCTTACGGATCGGGAAAATGATTCTTAGGTTCCATTTTTCAGGCATACCTTCATCCAATTTCAGGCCTATATTGGCGGCGACTTATGCCTTAATGCGGATTGTTACAATATTTCGAAATATACGGCTTTCACATAGGTCTGTAAAAAAAACGTAATAGGCTTTCTCACAACCATTCAAGTGTGCGTGTGTACTTGTACAATGGCGTGACCTACTGCTTTATGCCGATTCCGAATGGCTTACTTGAGATAAGCTTTTCTTGACAATTGGTACTACTCTGATGAATTGTGAGAACATCACGAGAGGAGGGCAAGTGGAAAATCATTTAGGTGTTGCTACAGCTGGGAATCGAACACAGACCTTCTGCGCGGCAGTTCATCTCACTAACCATCGCTTCACTGAGAGCGTCACAAAAGTCTGTCGCTTATTAAAACCCCAGATCCAAATATTCGCGGTTTCAGCTTACTCTTCTATATTTTCTACTGTCTTCTGCACATTCCATCGTATTTGCTTTGAATGGCTTACTGGTTAAGTGGATTGGACTACCAGCGCAGGTCCCAAGGTTCAAATTCCGAAAGTGACAGCACTTGAAATTTTTTTCACTGCTGTCTTGCGAAAGTCAGACAAAAATCCAAGAGTCACACTGTCATGAGAAGCTTTTCTTATTCTCGGCTTTGATTCGGCATTTAACATGAGGTCCTCTTCCTTGTGGCAAAAATAATAACTTCGCACACACAAGTGAAGGGAGAAACTAGGTTTTGAGGCCTTGTATGGTTTATGTTAATTAGAACGGTGAGGGCCTTTGAAGTCATAAATTAAATAAAAAATTCTTCATTAGAGTTATTTATTAAAACAAACAAAGCATCAACCTATAAATAACAAATTCCTTGTTGTCTTAGCTACAATATTCTCAAATATAATAAAAAGCTTGTCAGAATGGGGCAACACTTCTGGCGCCAAAATTTCAATTTCAAAATGTGAACTCCTTCCCATATGCAAAAAGTACAAATGTGTAAAATGTATTGAAGGAGTAAATCTTAACAATATTTCAATAAAAAATGTTAATCATTCAAAAATACTAGGCATTGTATTCGATTCCAAATATAGTTTTAAGGAACACTGTACATATTTAAGAAAGAGCCTTACTACCAGGGTTAATTTAGTGAAATATTTGTCTTCCTATAAAAGCAACTGTAATGTTAATTCCATTGTTAATGTCGTCCGAGCTATAATTCTCTCCAAAATCGATTATGGTCTACCAATTTATGGAAGATGTTCAAAAACAACATTGCAGCTCATTTCAACACCAGTCTTGGAGCTATCCGCACTACACCAATTAAAAATATTTTAACAGAAGCTGGACTTCCTCATCTACATGACAGAATCGAATTTCTTACATGGCAGATAATACGAAATATAAACTCATCATTTACAACACCTATACACGACGAAGCTAAAAAAATACTTAAACGGAAAAAAACACCAAAATCCCCATCAGCTCTCTATAAATCCCTGCGCTCAGCTATTTATCTTAATGTCCCAATCGTGATAGCAAACAAGCGTACGACTAATTTTCCTCCATGGAACTTGCCGAATAGCTCTATCATTTCTCACTTGTCAGAGTATCCAAAATTATCCACCAGCAATGATATATACAAAAAAATGTTTTTAGAAATAAAAGTCAATTACGAAAAGCAAGGTTGGCAACTATGGTTTACTGATGCCTCAAAAACTACCGAAGGAAGTTCCTTTGCAGTTGTCAATGAAAATGGAGATATTATCAGTAAAGGCCTGCTTTATCTTACCTCTTCTATCTTCACGGCTGAAGCTCTTGCTATCCTAAAAGCAATCCAAGCTACAAAAAACAAAAAAACTATTATATTCACTGACAGCCTGTCTTCAATCAACGCAATTAAAAACATATGAGAAGGCTACAATTCACTGTGCGGATCGTTGAATACCCTATCCCATCCAATCTGTAAAACTAAAATCCCCAAAAAGTGGACATGGCTAAAAACACGATGTGGATAAAATAAAGAAAATGACATGGCGACAACAAATTCCTCAGACTGCTTATAAAAAACTTTTACGGTTCTACAAAAGACATGGTTTTCTGCTGCATATGTTATGGGGTAGTGTATAAAAATGGTTTTTATATAAAAACGCCCCCAAAAAGTGGGCGTGGGTTAAAATGGTATATAGACGACATGTTCATATTAATAATGTTAATGATTCTGCATCAAAATTTAAAAATTTAAAATTTGACCGAAAAAAGTTTTTAATTGAAAACGCCCCAAAAAGTGGGCGTGGCAAAAAACTTTATATGGACGAAATATAGATATTAATATTGTGTAAATATGTTGTTCAGAAACTTTTTTAAAATTCCTTACGGTTTGGTCAAAAACTGAGTTTTTCTTAAAAGGGGGCGTGGCAGTGGGCGGATTTCAAAAATTTTTACACTTGTTCTGTAGGCAGAGACGAGGATCCTATATACCAAATTTCATTATCCTAGCTCAAAATTTAAGGCCTAAAAATCGGTGACGTACAGACGGACGGACGGACGGACGGACAGACAGACATGGCTTAATCGACTCAGCTAGCGATTCTGAGTCGATCCATATACTTTGAGGTATATGTAGGAAAATTATTTCTCTATGTTACAAACTAAGTATCAAAACTAATATACCCCTATGGGATAGGGTATAAACAGAAACAACTACTCCAATATCATTTTAGACATCCGTGACAAACTGATTGCAAAACAAAATAACCTAAAATTGGCCTGGATACCGGGACATGCAGAAATTGTTGGCAATGAAAATGCAGACGCAGAAGCTAAATTGGCATTTAAGCAGCCCCTTATCTCTTTTTACCATTTTAGTAAAAAAGATTTTAGTAAGCACTTAAAAACGACTATGGACACGAACATGAAGAGCAACTGGACTTTATATCAACACACATATACAACGTTCAATCCGACTGCCGAAAAACCTATTTATTCATCCAGATTACCAAAGTCGATGATAAAAGCTTACATAAGACTTAGAATGGGACATACTTATTTTACACACAATCACTTGTTCAACAAGGAACCAGCCCCAGTCTGTCAATTCTGTGATACAAATGAAAAGTTTGACGTGAAACACATGCTACAATGCGCAAAAATAAAATCCATAAGCAACACAGTATCTGAAAAAAGAATTACTAACTTTCAACACCGATATTAATATTAGACATACTTAACTTATGCAATAATTTTACAACTTAAATTAGCTTTACTTATTTAAACTATATTTTCTATAAAAGTTAAGCCGAAAGCCCTGGTAGCTAGTGCTTCATATAATTATTGTTTTATAATTTATTTATAGAACAATAAAGTTATAATAATAATAACAAAAAAATTTCTTCCTACAGACCTAGCTCTAAAAATATCCGGCTATGCACAAACGGAATGGGAAACCGCTAAAAAGGATTCTGGATCACAAAAAATTGTCAACGGCAGAGAGGACTACATATCAACGACGTCTTACCTTGTCGGTTCTGAGGAATGTAAGTAAGTTAATTTATCCAATAAAATACATTTCACAATGGTTTCCTTTTCAGCCACATCAATCATGATGCCAGTCGGTAGCTACACTTATAGTTTCGCCTGCTCTATTCCCGAAACGAGTCCATCGTCATATGAAAGCATATCCGGTTATATTCGATATAACGTGCGGGCAGTAGTAGAGTATACCACACACCGATCGGAGGAGCTTCTTTCAGAAAGTATTCATGTGATAAAGCCTTACGATTTAAGGCCACTAGAACATGATTTGAGGGTATGAATTGCTAACGATCAGTGATCTTACCTCTGATGGCCATTTTGTTTTAGCTACCTTTGGACTTGGAAATGTACGAGGCCAAGTGCTGCTGTGAATATTGGAAAACTCCCATCTGCCTATATATGAACTTACCTCAGGGTGGATACGTCCCTGGAGAAACTGTATCAATATATTTAAGGTTACTAAATGATGGTAAAGTCCCATTAAGGCATCTAGCGATATCTCTAAATCAAGTTGTAACATACACATCAAGGATTCCCCGTGAATGCAAAAAAATAGAAAGATACAATATTGTTCAGATTATCAGTGCTTTGCCGGGAAATGTACCACTTCGGGAGTTTCTCGAAAGAATTCCAGTACCAAGTCTACCACCTACCTGTGATATAGATTGCAAAGTTATTCAAGTAACCTATGAAATAGAAGCCATTGTAGAGCAAGTTAAGGGTACTCGGGGAGTGGTTGTTCGAATACCAATTTTAATTGGAACAACTTCATTTGAAGCTGCGATAGAGCCCGAACATGAAAAAGCGGATATTATTAACGAGAAAAAAAGTCTAGATGAAGTTGCATCAGTAAACTCCACAGCTATGGTAAGTACTAGCAGATTAGATGCCGGATCTTCAATGTCATCTATAGTTGTTGCTGATATAAATGCTACTGGTTAGTATGACCATTCTAAGCCTATTCCATTTGATTTAATTTTTTTAAATTACTTGAAGCTGGTTCATCATTTCAAGAGGCGGCTTTCATGGCAGCTGCAGATTTACGTAAAGAAGATGCACATAGCCTTAATAAGGATAAATCTGGTTTCAAGCCAAAGTATCTTTATTATGAAATAAATGAAGACATCGATATGACACCAACTACTATGGAAATTACCAAGGAAATAACTATAACAAGCAAATAAAGTTTTGGCTAAATCTGTGCCTCAAACCTGATAAGTTTAAATAAATTTTGCCCCTAACGTGGTCTGTCGTGTTTTACTTGGCGTAAGAATTGATTTCTTTGCAGGCGATATTTGATCCGAATACAATATATGGGGCCTTGGAGCAATCCCCAGAGGAGTTTTTGAAGTTGATAGTCTAGGTATCAAACTAAAGTGGTTCCCATACTTACTTACATTCAAAATTGTAGAGTTTGGACAGGTAGCGCGTCATGCCAAATCCTGTCAAATGCCTTATCCAGTATCCAGTGGACTGCTTTAAGTGAACAAAATAAAGTAACATAGAGAAATAATTTAGCTAGATATACTTACTTACTTAAGTGGCGCTACAGTCCGGAATGAACCTGGCCCCCAACCAACATGCCTCTCCAACTAGCCCGGTCCTTAGCTAACAGCCTCCAGTTGCGCGAATTAAAACACTTGTTTCTTACTTTTAAAATTAAACAATATTTATTTGGAACTATGTCCTTTATTATTGAAATACTTTTTACTAATTCTAAAAGGAGCTTAAGGCTACTATGTAGTTACAATAAGACTATTGATAAATTCATCATACAGTCGTATTTATATACTTTTCTTATCTATCTACAAGGAGACCCAAGCGTACAATCGTCTTGCTTGATAATGAAGAAGAGATAATATTCCAACATTGTATACAAACGATAATATCTCTTTTACATATGTTATCATTGTAGCGTTGTGTGCAAGACTGTACTAGAGACTAAAGATATCATTGAATACAAATAATGTTATCTTTTTTCTCAATATGTCTTGCTATGGATACTTAACTACTTAACTCCCCCCCTTGTTAAACGAAATCGTCCCGATTTTTCGACGCTATTTTTAACATTTCTCTTTCATAAGTTTTGTTATATGCGTCAATCTTTTTTTGTTTTTGACGATCTGTTATACATTGTATAGTTTTTATCATTACGTACGTAAATGCTAGAATAACAATCAGTGTTACAATTGTGTATATAGTTGATAATATCGGTTTTTCTTCAAAAGGAATAATTAGTTTTTTTAAAGTATCTATGTTATCGAATTTGTACATTGTATCTTCTTTAATTATTTGGTCGATGTAAGATTCTGAATTATGATTTCTTAATATAACTTCTTTAATTTGCTTATGCATGTTTTTGTATATTTTATCGTCTAGATTTATAGTATTTTCATAAGTAACTAAGTTTATACCATTAATTGTTTGATTATTTAACTTATGCTTACCGCTTAATAACATAACACCGGATTCAATTTCCAAGTCGTAATCGTATTCTTGTTTAATGTTGCATTTTGAAGTTATATTCTTTAAAAGTGGAATAAGACAATTTTCTTCTTCAAAGTTAATTTCACAAATGTTTTTACTTAGATGATTTTGACAATTTCTTGTTCTTAAATAAGTTTGGTTACATAAGGCAATTGTTTTATCTGTAATGATTTTTCCATGTTTTGAATTTAAAGGTGTTACTTTATACAATTTACATGATTTAATTAGAACTGGATATTTATATATTGTGATGAAGAATTCATCAGTTCTAGCTAATAATATTTTAGAGTACTCAAGTATATTTATTATGGGTACTTGAATTATTTCATGTTGAATAATATTTTTAATGTCATCTAAGTCTAGGCTTTCTGATAAATATTCATTATTTTTTGCTGCATTAATTGTTCTGGTCAATAATAATAATTGTTCGTACACTTGTTCTATTACTAAATGTTCTTTAAGGCTCTGACCTTCGAATTGTTGCAAAATTTGTTCAAATCTAGAATTTATAGTTTTTTGTTTATTATTGTTTTCTATGAGATTATTTATACTCGTTTCTATGTTAACTAAGTCATAATGGTCAGGATTACCAAACACATATTTGAAAGCTGTTCCTAAAAAGTTAATTGATCTAGTATGCCTAGTATGTTCTTGTAATTGGTCTGCTAAATTCTTAATTTTACTTAACCAAATTTTTTCTTCTTGTGTAGGTTGATATTTACTAGTTACGATATTTACGTAAGGTTGAAATATCGAAGTCAGGTTGGTGGCATGTAACAAATAAGTTTGTTCTTTGAATAAATACACGTCATCTGTTTGCGTAAGTATAAACTTCTTGTTTAGTAACTCAGTTATTTGAACGTTTCCTTGCCCTTCTTGACTCTGTACAATTCCTAGTAATGTTAGGAATATTAATATTTTCGTCATCTGAAAAATGATAATTCTTTATGTTATCCTTGTGAATTTTTATTCCTTCTTTAGAGATTACAGTGTCTCCTTTATCTTCTTCTACTATTCTTGTTATGTATCTGGCGTTAGATTTCTTTCTAAGACCTGTGATTCTTACCATTATCTTATCTCCTTTTTTATACTCTCTGTGTCGAGTTCCTTTATTTAGACGTTCGATCACTTTTTTGGATGCTGAGTTTAGTTTATTTATTATAATTTCACTATTGCTATATTTATTTTGATTAAAGAAAATGTCTCTAGGTTTCAAACCGGTAACTGAGTGTATAGAATTATTTAATTCACGCACTGTTCTAAATATTTCTTCGATAAGTCTTGTTTTATTCTGAATTGTGAATATTCTAGACAGTTCAGTTATTGTACCGTTTACACGTTCTACCTGACCGTTCGCTGTCGATCTGTATACTGGAGTTTCTACTTTAGTTATGTTGTATTTCAAACACATTTGGTTCACCATTTCTGTTTTGAATCCCTTCTCGTTATCTGTCATGAGTCGTTCACATTTTGGGAAATAATTAGATAAGACCTCTTCCATAACGTCGTACAGTCTGTTTCGAGTTTCGATTTCCCGAAGGATTGTATATTTAGAATACTTATCTACTGTTACAAGGAAAGTATACTTGTCGTTGAAGTATATGTCCATATGAATGTGTGTTCCCACATGTGTTGGTATTTCTGAATTATTCAGAGGTTCTCTGATAGGTTTTCTTTCATATTTTCCAAATAGACATGCTATGCATTTTCTGTTGAAACTCTTTGCTTGTTTATTTAGATCGGGCCAGTAATATTTCTCTGAGATTTCTTGTATATTGTTACGTAACCCTCGGTGTGCTCTTTCGTGAGTTACCCTTACAAGTTTTAGTTGTTCCTCCAAATTTGTCACGTCTTGAAGTTTTCTTGGTGTGAATATAAATCTTACTAGTGGGAATTCTTTTTTTATGTTTTCACCATATTTGTATATGTTTTCAAATTTCGTATGCAAAGCTACAATCTTTTGGGGTTGTATAACTTCTTTCATCTGCCTTAGTAAAGAGTCTTTGTCCTTAAACTTTATTATGAGTCTTATTTTGTTACTAAAATAGATTTGTGTTTCGATATTATTTGTTATATCTTCAATAAGTTCGAACTGTGCAGTGTATGCATTAAAAGGCTGATTCACGGTTTTTATTATATCATTAGAAGAACTTTCAGCTGAATGTGCTGTTTCTATGGTAGAAGTATTTATGCGTTGACGTGATAATGCGTCAGCTACAAGATTTAGGTTTCCTGGTTTATAAACTAATTTTGCTCCAAAGTCTTCAATGATTCCCTTCCAACGTTTCAGCTTTGTGTTGGGATTTTTTTCTGATACAGAATATATAAGGCTCTGGTGATCGGTATATATGGTTAAGTCTGCTATACCATATATGTAGTTTCTGAGTTTTTGTAAGGACCATATGATCGCTAATAGCTCTTTCTCGTTTGTGCTATAGTTCTCTTCTGTCTTACTCAGTGTTCTTGACAAGAAGTGTATAGGTTGCTTATTCTGACTTAGTACGGCTCCAATAGCTATGTTGGATGCATCAGTAGTAAGCTCGAATGGTTTACTATAATCTGGTTGAAAAAGTTCGACTTGTTCTTTCAAATAATTTTTTAAAATTCTAATCGCTTCTAATGCTGAATCATTCAGATTTAACTTAATATTTTTACTTTGTTTTTTGTTTACTTTACCGTTATCTCCTCGTAAATATAATGTCAGGGGCTTGGCTATGCTTGCGTATCCTTTTATAAACTTACGATAGTAACCTGTAAGACCTAAAAATCCTCTCAAATCCTTTACCGTTTGTGGGACTGGAAAATTTTCTATAGCTGCTATTTTCTCAGGGTTCGTAGTGATTCTACCATGTCTGATTATGTGACCTAAGTATTCTACTTCTTCTTGAAAAAACTTACTTTTCTCATCAGATATTTTTAATGTGGCTTTATTGAGTACGTCGAATACTTGACTTATGTGCTGTATATGTTCTTCCTCAGATGAGGAATATATCAATACGTCATCAATGTAAACGTGTACGAATTTACCTACAAAGTCTCTCAAAATGTCGTCCACGCATCTCTGAAATATGCTTGGTGCATTTTTGAGCCCGAAAGGCATTCGTTTAAAATGATATTTTGCGCCATTTATAGCAAAAGCTGTTTTTTCTTTATCATCTGTTTTGATTTTAATTTGGTGGAAACCTGACTCCAAATCTAATGTTGTAAAGTACTTGGCTTTACCTAAATTTTGAATTGTCATGTTGACATCCGGAATGGGGTATCTGTCTGTTACAGTGTGAACGTTAAGTTTTTGGAAATCAACAACCATGCGCCGTTTTGGTTTTCCTTTTTCGTCCAAACCTTTTTTAGGTACTGTCCATATGGGACTGTTATAAGGACTATGGCTTTTTTCTATTATATCGTCATGTAAGAGTTTCTGTATTTCTTTGTTTACGAATTCGTTATCTGCTATGGGATATGGATATTGTTTAACATAAACCGGATTATCATTGGTCGTCCTAATGCTTGCTTCTATAGTATCTGTAAAGGGTAACGGTCCTATGCTGTTATTAATCTTCATCAGTCTATCTATGTCTGCTTTATAAATATTATTTTCCCCAATTATGTAATTAATTTTCTGAATAGATTCGACACTGCTTATGGTAGTTAGAGTCATATTACTGAAATTTATTTCCGCGTTTAGAACTTTAAGTCCTTCATATCCTAATATCATATCAAAAGACTGAATATCCTCTAATTCAAAAAATGTTATATTTTTCTTTAATATCCTAACTACTTTCTTTGTATCTACCATAGAATAACCATGCATTGTTTTTATTTTTATAGGTTTAATTTTAATTTTTTCGCTAGAATCGCATTTTCTATTAATGTAATTATGGGTTGCACCAGTATCAATAAGAATTTTATAAATTTCCTTAGAAATAGTACTAGTTAAATTTAAGCAGGGCAACCCGTCTACTAGTTTAAATGATCTATTCTTATGTTATTATTTACCATACATTCCGTTTCATCTGCTTCTGCATATGTACTGCTGACATCGTCTCTGCGTTGTTGTCGGGAGTTATTTACTCTCTGCTGCTTGAAGTTCTGCTGATAAGATCGTTGCGGTCTGTTGTGTGTGTTGAAACTCCCGCTGTGTTCACGTTTCGCTGGTGGATTATATACATCGGGTTTGTATTGATTCCAATTTTGTCGCTGTGCATGTACAATTTGTCTCGAGTTTATCTCCATCGGCTGTGGTCCTTGATTGTGTTGCTGCATATTATCGTATTGCTTCTGGGGTTGATAATTCGTTGTTTGGCTCGAATAATTTGGTCTTCTTTCGTTTCTGCGTTCATGTGGCATATTTTTGTGGTGCTTATCTTGAGTGAGATGTAAATGCCTGTGCACATTATCATGTTCTATTCTGCGAGCAATTGCGAATGCGTGTTCTAGATCATTTATTGTAGCTGAATATAATGATCCTCTTGTAAAGTTGTCACTCATACCATCAATGAATATACGAACTGCGTCGTCGTTAGCATTTTTAATTAGTCTGTCGATTATATTCGGCGGATCACCTGACATAGTGATTTTTGATATTATTAAATTGAGATTTTTATTTATCTCGTCGTGGTATTCAGACAGTGTGCTTCTTTTTTGCGTGATGGCTTTCATCATGTCTTGTAGCACGTATAGAGGTTCTTGATTAGAGTACGTATAATCTAATCTGTTACGTATCGCCTCAAAATTAAAAATTGTGTTATAATTAGTTAACACATTCGCGGCTGCACCCTGTATTTTACTTTTCACTATAGTCAATGCTGCTGCGTACTTACTGTGTGTTTTGAAGTTTTTAATGCTGTCCATTAATCTGGATGCTTCTTCGCGCCACGACCGATAATTTGATTGATCGCCGTTGAAAATAGGTAGGCTTTTAAATGCGTCTAACTGTATTTCACTACCATCTGTATATGTGGTTCTTATTTCCTCTAGCACAGGTATGTTTGGTACTATGCCTAATCCAGATTTTACTTCATTTAGTTTTGTTTCTAAATTAGTGTTTATTTGATTTTGGTTAGTTATTATTGCTGCTAACCTTGCATTCTCTGTGCGTGTGTGCTCTAGGGTTTGTGTTACTGTGTTGCTCCTGGTTTCTAAAGCTTCTAATCTTGCCATTAATACTGCGAGTTGTTCCATTTTGAACTCGTGTCTGTTGTCGTCGAATTTGTGTGTTTTTTTTCCTCCACATATACACTTTCACTGAATTGCTTTGCTGCTTCGTACGAAGAAGCTATATTTGTACCTGCTATGCTAGGTAATTCTTGTAACCGGTAACGCGAGTGTTCTGTTTATACTAGATTTCACTACTTGTTCCCGAGGTCCGCTCGATTGAAGTTAAAAAGTATATTTAACCTCCTGGCAGGATCGCCAATTAAAACACTTGTTTCTTACTTTTAAAATTAAACAATATTTATTTGGAACTATGTCCTTTATTATTGAAATACTTTTTACTAATTCTAAAAGGAGCTTAAGGCTACTATGTAGTTACAATAAGACTATTGATAAATTCATCATACAGTCGTATTTATATACTTTTCTTATCTATCTACAAGGAGACCCAAGCGTACAATCGTCTTGCTTGATAATGAAGAAGAGATAATATTCCAACATTGTATACAAACGATAATATCTCTTTTACATATGTTATCATTGTAGCGTTGTGTGCAAGACTGTACTAGAGACTAAAGATATCATTGAATACAAATAATGTTATCTTTTTTCTCAATATGTCTTGCTATGGATACTTAACTACTTAACTCGCGCTCCAAGTTGGTTGAGGTCGGTTTCGACTTGTGCGCGCCACTTAAGGCGAGGTCTTCTTCTACTGCGTAAGACGTGTGGCTAGGGATCGAAGACTCTGCGTACCTGAGTATTGGTGTCCATTCATTCTACATGTCCTAGCCGTCTTAAACGCCCAATGTGGAGTTCTTTGACAAGGGGCATATCGCTGTACAGCTCGTATATTTCATGGTCGAATCTTCGTCCCCATAGCCCGTCAACAAAAACGGAACCGAAGATTTTTCGAAGAATTTTCCTCTCGAATCGACCAAGGATTTCTTCATCCGCTTTGGATACGGTCCATGCTTTAGCTCCGTAGAGCAGGACTTTGAGGATCAGGGTCTTATATAGGATCTCCTTAGTAGTTCGAGTGAGGGCTTTACTACTTACTTCTACTACTTCTTAGCCCGAAGAAAGAACGGTTGGCAAGAGAAATCCTTCGTTTGATATCTGACGAGATATTGTTGTCAGAGTTAATAGCCGAGCCGAGGTAGACAAAGTCCCGTACTACCTCAAATTTATATCTGTCAATGGTTACGTTCTGCCCAATTCGTCGATGTTGTGTGTCCTTTCATGTTGACAGGATATACTTAGTCTTACCCTCATCTACTGCTAAACCCATTTTTGCCGCTTCCTTCTTAATACTGGCAAACGTGGATATGACTTCACGTTGAGTCCTACCAATGATGTCAATATCATCGGCGTATGCTTGTAGTTGCACCGATTTTTGAAAAATTGTGCCTCTGGTGTTGGCTCGGGAGTTTTGCACAATCCTTTCAAGAATCAAATTGAAGAATTCACATGACAGCACACCGCCTTGCCTTAATCCTTTTTTGGTATCGAATGTTTCCGACCCTGATGGAGTCGTCATCGTCATCCTACACAAACGGACGAGTTTGGGCGGTATACCTAAATTAGACATGGCTCTGTATAGTTCGTAGTGTTGGAAGGTTCATTGACGAATTAGACGAAATTATACAAGAAAGCAAAGAAAACATCGTACTAGGAGACGTCAATATTAATATCAGAGATGAGAATAACTCACTTGTTCTAAAATACATGGAGATGATGGCGTCGAAAGGGTTGACAAGTGTCATCAAACAACCGACACGTGTTGACATATCAAATAATACGGCGACCTTAATTGATCATATATATGTTAGCGTTACTAAACTTAATATATTCTCTGCAGTTATCGAAATGGATCTATCTGATCATAACGCCGTTTTATATGCTACAGAAGATCTGAAAAGAACAGAAACCTCTTTTTAAACGGAATTTAAACACATTAATCAGCAGAAAGTTAATGAACTTATAGAGCAAACAGACTGGCGATATCTAATTCAAGAAAACGACGTCGAGGCACTATACAACATTTTGTATGAAAAATGAATAAAATATACGCTGAAGCATGCAAAACGACCACAACAAAAAGAAAACGTAAACATAAGCCTTGGATCACGCCAGAAATAATACCAATGTGCAAAAAAGGGATGAGCTATATAGGTGGTGGAAAAGCAGTCCCAGATGTAAGACGTTTGAGGGTGAGTACAAGAAATTTCGAAACACTGTGAACAAGAATATTCAATTAATAAAAGACAATTTTTACAAACAAAAATTCTAAAATGCCAATCATGACCCGATGAAAACGATGAAGTCTACGAGATACTGTGTCAACTTAGTAGCACAAAAGGTCCTGGAGCAGACAACATAAGACCAGTCGATCTCAAAGTGAATGCCATGTGTCTCACCCCTGTAATCACGAAGATTATAAAACTTAGTTTGTGTCAGCTCATGAAAACATCTATAATTCGACCAATAGACAAGGGAGGAATAAAAAAAGACACGGCAAATTATAGGCCAGGTTTGGAAGAGGTAGTCGTGAAACGTGTTAATTGTTTTATGTCAAAGCACAGAGTGATTCACTCAAACCAGTTTGCAAGAGCACTCAATTGCTACTGGGAGAATTTACCAATGTGGTGAATGCGGGGCTAAATAAAAATCATCACGTACTTGTTCTCTTTATAGACTTCAGCAAAGCCTATGATACCTTGACACCCAAAAAACTCGTGGAAAGTGTCAACAAATTGGGATTGAGAGGATTGCTGGCAAGCTGGCTCGAAAACTACCTGACTGATAGAGTAATCCAAGTCAAGGTATCTGACACATTAAGCCAACAAAAATCAAGCAAAAATGGTGTACCACAAGGTTCCAAATTGGGTCCCATTTTATTCATTCTTTTCACTAATGAACTGCTAAGAATATTTAAGAAATCGATTTTCTATGCCTATGCTGATGATATCGCAATCGTTGTGAGACACAAAGACTTGCATTTAGCCGTGAAGATATTGTAAGATGAATTCAACGCTGTATCTGAATGGTGTCATGATAACGGTCTAGTGATAAATGCAGAAAAAAACATATGAGAGGCTACAATCCGCTATGCGGATCGTTGAATACCCTATCCCATCCTATCCTTTAAATTAATATCCTCAAAATATAGGCCTTATGGCAATGAAATACAGAAAATGACATTGTCACAATATATTGCTCAGACAGTTTCTCAAAATCTTGTGTGGTTCGTATTTCTATTGCTAATGCCTTGGGATGGGGTATACAAACGGTTTTTGTAAGAAAACGCCCCCAAAATGTGGGCGTAGGTGAAAATGATCTATGGACAAAATGTTTATATTACCATTTCGGAAGTATTTGCATCAAATTTTTTTTCGAAAGTTTTAAAATTTGGACAAAAAGCGTTTTTTACTAAAAACGCCCCCAAAAAGTGGGCGTGGCAAAAAACTTTGTATGAACGAAATATAGATATTAGGATTGTCTAAATATGCTACTCAGACACTTTTTTGAAATTCCTTACGGTTTGGCCAAAAAATAAGTTTTCCTAAAAAGGGGGCGTGGCAGTGGGCGGATTTTAAAAATTTTTACACTTGTTCTGGTGGCACGGACGAGGATCCTATATACCAAATTTCATTATCCTAGCTCAAAATTTAAGGCCCAAAAACCGCTGACGAACAGACAGACGGACGGACGGACGGACGGACAGACAGACATGGCTAATTCGACTCAGCTAGCGATTCTGAGTCGATCCATATACTTTGAGGTATATGTAGCAAAATTATTTCTCTATGTTACAAACTAAGTATCAAAACTAATATACCCCCCTATGGGATAGGGTATAAACAATGTAATGCATTTTCGGACTCCATCAAAGCCAACCGAATCTATTGAAATCTTTCATCGCAATGATCGCTGTACTAAGAAGCAGCGACGCAATTGAGGTAGTCAAAACCATTAAATACCTTGGAGTAACCATCGACGAGCATTTTTTGTGGCGTGAGCACATCAACACCCTGCGACTTCAACTTAAGAGAACGATATTTGCAATGGTGTATCTTAAGCGGTACCCACATATGGAGGTACAAAAGCAAGTGTACTATTCGTTGGCAGAGTCACGGATTAGATACGGGATTCTGGCCTGGGGAAACGCAGCAAAAACCCACCTTGATAAGATATCAAAATTACAACATCGTCTTGTTAAAATAATTAGACCTATTAACTCAACCTTGAAAGTTTTAGATGTCAAGGCGCTTTTCCAGATGACAACAATGCTTACGTATATGAAAGACCAACAATTTCTTCGACCAATAAGCCATCCACAAAACACCCGAAGACGAGTTCAAGGGATGTTAGAAGTTCCGGAAGCTTACAACATATATGGTGATAGGGAACTGCGATGCACCGTTCCTAAATTAGTTAATTCGCTACCACAATGTTTAAAAGTAATTCCAAATTTTAAACGAGTGGTGGGTGCACGACTGGGTCGTACCTAACTTTCTCTTTCACAGCTAGTTAGGCGTTAGATCAAATAATACGCATTTTGATTGTTAATACTTAAAATGATAAAAATAATGTCGAAATGTGATTATACGAACGTCTTTTCCGAAATTTGAAGTAATCGGTGTCTATGTGAAAAATAATTATTTTTCGTTATTGGCCAAAACTGAAAATTCCGTTAAGTGATAGGTGGGCTAAAACTAATTATGTGGAATTGTTGAAAACTATAATAGTAGTATATATATTAAATTTCATTCAATTTGACTTAGTAGTTTGCGAGAAATTAACAATTTTCTTTATATGACCTAAATGGCAAAATCCGTTATATGGATTTTCTCGAAAAAACTGGGTATGCAGTTTTGTTGGAACTAATATGCTTATAGTATATATGAAGTTTAATCAAAATCGTTAGAGCCGTTTTCGAGAAAATTGAGGTTATGTGTAATTTTTATATGGCAGGTACCGTTATTATCATGGCTAAAAGCAAACAAAAAAAATGGCCTAGAATTATGACCAAAACAAACTTGGATACGAAGTTTGAAGAAGATCGGTCAAGCCGTTAAGGCTGGGGAGACCATTACGGACAGACGGACCGACGGACCGACGGACGGAATTCCAAAAACCACTTTTTTAGGCTCCGCTATCATCGTAATGTTAGAATCAATCAAAATCTCGAGGTCGAAAATTTTCACGAAAACAATATCTTTCTCTTTGTAAGAGAAAGTTAAAAAAAACATATGAGAAGGCTACAATCCGCTGTGCGGATCGTTGAATACCCTATCCCATCCTATCTGTAAAACTTAAATCCCCAAAAAGTGGACATGGCTAAGCACACGATGTGGATAAAATAAAGAAAATGTCATGGTGACAACAAATTCATCAGACTGCTTATAAAACATATGAGAGGCTACAACCCGCTGTGCGGATCGTTGAATACCCTATCCCATCCCATCCTTAAAATTAATATCCTCAAAATATAGGCCTTATGGCGATGAAATACAGAAACTGACATTGTCACAATATATTGCTCAGACAGTTTATCAAAATCTTTTGTGGTTCGACAAAAACCAACGTATTTCTATTGGTAATGCCTTGGGATGGGGTATACAAATGGTTTTTGTAAGAAAACGCCCCCAAAATGTGGGCGCAGGTGAAAATGATCTATGGACAAAATGTTTATATTACCATTGCGAAAGTTTTTGCATCAAAATTTTTTTCGAAAGTTTTAAAATTTGGACAAAAAAAGTTTTTTACTAAAAACGCCCCCAAAAAGTGGGCGTGGCAAAAAACTTTGTGTGAACGAAATATAGATATTAGGATTGTCTAAATATGCTGCTCAGACACTTTTTTGAAATTCCTTACGGTTTGGCTTTAAACTACGTTTTTCAAAAAGGGGGCGTGGCAGTGGGCGGATTTCAAAAAATTTTACACTTGTTCTGCTTCGCCGGCCAGAGAGTCTATATACCAAATTTCAACAATCTAGCTCAAAATTTAAGGCCCAAAAATCGGTGACACACAGACGGACGGACGGACAGACATGGCTAAATCGACTCAGCTATCGATTCTGAGTCGATCCATATACTTTAAGGTATATGTAGCTAAATTATTTCTCTATGTTACAAACAATGTATCAAAACTAATATACCCCTATGGGATAGGGTATAAACATATGGAAGGCTACAATCCGCTGTGCAGATCGTTGAATACCCTATCCCATCCTATCTGTAAAACTTAAATCCCCAAAAAGTGGACATGGCTAAGCACACGATGTGGATAAAATAAAGAAAATGTCATGGTGACAACAAATTCATCAGACTGCTTATAAAAAACTTTAACGGTTCTACAAAAGACAAGGTTTTCTCCTGCATATGTTATGGGGTAGTGTATAAAAATGGTTTTTATATAAAAACGCCCTCAAAAAGTGGGCGTGGGTTAAAATGGTCTATGGACGAAATGTTCATATTTATATTGCTAATGATTCTGCATCAAAATTTTTTTTCGAAAATTTTAAAATTTGACCGAAAAACGTTTTTTTATTAAAAACGCCCCCAAAAAGAGGGCGTGGCAAAAAACTTTATATGAACGAAATACAGCTATTCAGATTGTCTAAATATGTTGTTCACAAAGTTTTTCAAAATTCCTTATGGTTTGGCCAAAAAAAACGTTTTTCTAAAAAGGGGGCGTGGCAGTGGGCGGATTACAAAAATTTTTACACTTGTTCTGCTGGGAGCAACAAAGAGCACGTGTACCAAATTTCATCCTTCTAGCTCAAAATTTAAGGCCCAAAAACTGGTGACGTACGGACGGACGGACGGACGGACGGACGGACGGACAGACATGGCTAAATCGACTCAGCTATCGATTCTGAGTCGATCCATATACTTTGAGGTATACCTATGTATCGAAATTATTTCTCTATGTTACAAACTATGTATCAAAACTAATATACCCCTATGGGATAGGGTATAAACATATGAGAGGCTACAATCCGCTATGCGGATCGTTGAATACCCTATCCCATCCCATCCTTAAAATTAATATCCTCAAAATATAGGCCTTATGGCGATGAAATACAGAAACTGACATTGTCACAATATATTGCTCAGACAGTTTATCAAAATCTTTTGTGGTTCGACAAAAAACAACGTATTTCTATTGCTAATGCCTTGGGATGGTGTATACAAATGGTAGCATCAAATGGTCTATTACCTCTTCTTCAATTAGTTCATCAGGACTTGAAGCGTCTATTATGCCTTGTTGTATGTCTTGAGTTAGTTGGCCAAGTGATAAATTCAATTCTGACTTATCTAAGACATCAATGAGAACGTCATCCATGTTCTCGGTGGGAATAGGCTGCTTTCCAGGACTAATTGTGTCAATACGTCAACCATTTCTAAAGACTAATTCACAACCGGCTCTCAATTGATTTCCGGTCAGATCATCAATCGTGCCAGCTTCATTTTCACCGGCATTGTCCTCACCGCTAATGGCTCCATCTTCATCGGGTGGTTCAATATAAATACTATGGACCATGTCACCAAATGAATTGTCTTCTTCATCTAACTGTTCAAGATAGTCTACGGCTTCCTGAAGTGATAATTTTCTAAAAATAAAAGCAATATCCTATAAAAATTCGAACCCTTTCAGTGTCAACGTAACCGTACTACAGTCACATTGCTAACAAAATGAACATGTGCCCAAGCGGTGCTAACGTGAATGTACGGTCACATCTTCAAAAAAATACATAAAACTAGTAAAACAAATTTTTTTTTTTGATCTAAATTACTTGCATAAGCAAGGAGTTATAAGCTTTCGATTGATATGCATATTATATATATAACTGGGAATATATAAGAAAAATGTTATTACTTACTTTTGCATGTTTGCCATAATGCACTTTTTTAGACCTACAAAATTAACCGGATCTCGTATATCTTGCTCTGACTATATGCGTGAACCGACTGAAACAAATGCCGTTTTATTTTCAAGATACACATATTACAAGTCGTGCACATGAACCGTTGTTCATTTTAACTGTGTATGTATAACACAAATGACATTATTCTCTAAGGCTACTGTGCGTGACCGTTACGGTCACGGTGGCACAGTCCGGGTTAAAGAAGATTTTAATCAACACTATAGTAATTGTAACCTAATTGTTAAAAAATCTTTTCAATTTAAATCATTTCAAAGTTAATGTAATCAATTTATGGTCAACCACCTGCAGATTATATTTGTGCAAATATAATCCATTGAATTGACCCTGATGGGTCAAACGGAGGAGTTTGGGCGGTATACGAAAACTAGACACGGCTCTGTATAGTTCGTCTCTATAAATGCTGTCGTATGCGGCTTTAAAATCGATAAATAGGTGGTGAGTATCGATCTGGACTTCTTGGGTTTTTCCCTGATCTGACGAAGTGTGAACATTTTATCGGTTGTGGATGTGGACTTTTCTGGCCTAAAACACCGATTTTTGAAAAATTGTGCCTCCGGTGTTGGCTCGGCAGTTTTGCCGATCAGGTTGTTGGTAAACGGTTTCAGGCGTTCACATATTACAGCAGATGGGATCTTGTATTAATGAAATTCAGCCACATTTATTCGAAACGGTCATTAAAATGTTTGATAAAATAGAACGTACTAGCCAGCAAAGCCGTGGAAGATATTTATACGATTCCATGCATAACTAAGGTGACCATACGTCCCGCTTTCGAGCTTTGCATCCCGATGTCCCCAAAGAACACAAAATGTCCCGCTTTGAAAAAGGCTACCCTATATGGATGCATGTTTCGAGGCTATTGTTGTTCTGGCTCCTAAATTATAAGAATACCTTCGTAAGGCTAGCTATAACTTTATTAACGGTTGCTTCAAACCTTCTTCAAATACTTCAACGAAAAATGATTTCCTGTCCTTTTTCGCTATGTTTACCATACGAAGGAGTACAACACAAGTAAAAAATTTCGAGTTCCAAGAGCTACCAAGTGAAACAGGTTGATTATTCGAAACAAGTGTTGATAAAAAATGAGCTAAAACATCTTGTGGAGGCAATTGAAAAAGAGCTAATCATGTTTGCTGGAAATTGAACATGTATCTTGGAAGGACAGTCTTATGAATATGATGTAGAGCTCATCTAATCCACAATGCAATCAAAACTGCTGCAGATTTTCTACCTTTTGATTTTGAATACCTAATTGTGAAAATTGATTCAATTTTGTACATTTATAGCATTCGTGTTAAAACACTTAAAGAATGCTGTCATGCCTCTGACATAGAATATAAGAAACTTTGGGGATACAGTAAAAGTCACCTAGCTTGCGCTGATGCCGGCGCTGGAAAGAGTATTGCAAATGTGTCATAGTTGAAAAAAAAAAAACTATTTTCTAAGCATTATTTTGAAAGATTTTTTTAACAAACCTAGCTCAGATTTATGGTTCTTCTTCGACATTTCAACAAGCTGTGTTAAAGATCGAGAAAAATAACGTATCTGCAACAGAGGCCGCGAATTAAAAAAAAATCAGCTTGTAAGCAATTTAATGTTTTTGGCTTCCATTCCCACGCCACCCGTAATATAATGGCGAAGTTACAGGAAACTGGTGCTATCAATTAGGGGCAGCGTTACCAGATAAAATTTTTTAAACCTGCTAAAGCTAGGACGAAAAACTGCAAAACCTGCTAGACGAAAATGTAAAAAAATGCTAAAAAAAACTGCGATCGATTTTTCCTTGAGAAATAAGTTTTTTTAGTTCAAAAAATACATCTACAGTTACATTTGTTATTATATAAGATGATAATTTATAAAAGATGAACATTTTTAAATTTAAATATGTACAAAGTTATTAAATTAAATTGTTCGGAATCTTAATAGAGAATCTTTGAATTTATTGAAGTTACCATTTTATTTGTTGGAACAAAGTTATTACAGCCTTACCTAAAGAAACCCCCTACTTTACTTGTAAAGTAACATTTTCGTTACTGAAGCGATTACGGTTTTTAGTTTTTAACGAATTTACCTGCGAAAATATTAGGGGTATTCATGCAACATCGGAAAGTTGTCGTAAACGTTGTAAACGTGATAAAATTACGACGTGATAAATGAACTGTCAAATTTTGTATGGGAAATCTTTTCTAATAATATCGGAATTTTCTCACAGGAATTGGGTGCGTAAACTGAGGTGGTAAATGTTGTAAACTTTTGAATTGCTATTTTGACATTTAATCAGTCACTATCACACAACAAAAGTATGCTCTAAACTGAAACAAATTATCGAGAACGGAAAGACAACAATAAGAACAAAATTCTATCAATAAATAAATTACTAAAATGAGATTAAATTCAGTGGGTTACCGCATTATTTAGTGATGATGTTTTAGGGTCGTTCATGCAACGTCGTCGTAAAGTTATAATCTTTCGCACGTAATAAAATACGATGTTGCATGAATACCCTTATTGATTCACAAGCAGTATTAGATGCCAGTAAGCTTAAATATTGCAAATTTAGTTATTGTTGGATACATAAGCATAATCGCTTTGAAATATAAGGTTGAATTTGTTTACCATAGGAAATTGTAGTCCATAGCATAAAAAGTATTATTATACTGTCATTCAAACTATTAAAAATAAATTCGTTTGGGACAGAATTTGTTCTTAAATATTCACAATTTTAATGCACTCCATTATTCTATAATTTGATTGACGCAAGCATGTAGAGATAGGCATCTAATGTCTTAATGGCGTAAAATCCTATGCTTTTCTGTTTCAAAAAAACTCTTGGAATTCTAAAAATTCTCGTTGGCTTTTACTACTTTGAGAAAAGAATGTTTTGACCAATTGCTCAATGGATTTTGGCAATTTCTTACTGCCATGACTGATAGCTAGAGCAACCGAGTGACGTATGTATTTAATAAATACACAATTTGGATTGAGTGTCGTTGTCCAAACAATGCCTATGTAAATAATATAATAACTATGCACCCTTTCCATTTGGAAATGCTACACAATTACATCAATAGGTATCCACCACAACGACACCACACATAAACAGCTGTGTTTACTTTGTTTGCTTTCTGACCCTAACTGCGTATTTCTTCTTTGGAATAATTTTTCTTGAAGACGATCGTTTACTGTCGCCCAAACAATTAAAAACATGTATAAATTTTTTTTTGTTTGAAAACTGCCAAAAAATGCTAAAATTTAAGAAAATGCTAAAAAAACTGCTGCAGGTCATTTTCATGATCAAAAACTGCAAAAATCGCAGGAAACTGCTAAATCTGGTAACGCTGATTAGGGGAACGTAAAAACTGCACCAGCTTAATTTTACAAGACTAGTAATTAATATTTAAAGCGACGTCACTGCTCCAGCTTTAACGCTGAAGTTGAAATTATTGATTGTGCGAACCTAACGAGAGTCCTCTCTTGGGGGGAGGTTCAAAAAGCGTTGGACTTATTAATTAATAATGAATAATAATAAATAAAATTTGCTTTAAAAAATAAGATAATAAACAAAAAAAAAAAAAATTATTTGTTTTGCCAAAAGATATATCTATGCAGGTGTCCCGCTTTGAGAGTAAAAAATTATGGTCACCTTATGCATAACCCTAGTCTGTATACTCTATGAATCAATACAAAAACTTAAGCTTTCTAATTAAAAATCTGTATTTTCTATAAAAAATACATTTTGTGTGAATTATAATATATAGGTATAATCAAATAAAGTTTGAAATATTTTTCGCAGTACCTTCCCTATTAAACATTTTATTAAAAAAATTTCAATTTTCGTTAGATACAAATATGACGAATATTATTTTTAATAAATATGGCAGCACTAAAGCTTTTTTTTAATATTTTTCGTTTAAAATTTTGAATATCACTTTGGTTATTAAAAAAATCTTTGCAAAAATATAAATAGCTTTATTAAATGTTATTAAGTTTTTTTAATATTCTTAAATACCAACATACATATTATGTACGTTGAAAACCTGAGTTTATATATACTCTACAACTTCCACCCAAGACTAGAACCTTCTTTGTTATCGCTTGCATTATGTGAATTCGCATGTGTCGTTGAGCTTCCAGGAACTGGCATTACACAAATAGTGTCACTAGGATACGGTGGTGCCAGCGGATTTTGCTCTGTTGGATAAGGTAGATAAGTCGGTGGTGCCGAAGGGTATTGTGCTGGTAACCCTAATGGTTGCATTGATTCTTTTTCTGGTTGTTGACAACCGGGAGCTGACGGTGTTGCAAAATTGTGATAAACTGGATACTTTGGTACGAAAGGATCTTGCACACGGTTTTCATCGACTTCACTGTTGACAAAGGGCTTATTCATTCCTGTAGCTTCTTCAAATGATGGCGGAACTAAAAAAAACAAATTTAAAAAAAATACAAATAATCACATTAACTAATTAATTACCAATAGAACCATACTGCGGAGGTTTGTCTTCCCCATCTCCATTAAAATCAAACACTGGCGCTGTCGGTTGCACAGTGATAACACTCTGAGGATTCGTTGCACTAGCAACAAGTGGCACTGTACCAATAGTTATTCCCGCACTTAATTCCTCATCACTGCTACACATGCCGCTATCAATCACAGCCAATAAATAATAAGATACACTTATGATATCTCTCGATCCCATAGTTGTGGGTGGCAAAGGTGGAATCTGAATTGATCCTTTATGTAGTTTTTTAGAAAATCTATTTGCTCCTTCCAAGCTGATCGAATCGATTTCATGGACCGCTGTCTTAGTTTTATGTTCGGGAGATTCGCTTTGAAACGACACATCTTGCATGAGTTTAACAACACACCCGTCGATATCCTTATTCGCTTCATTCTCAATTAAAATGGTAAAATTTATTTTTTGGCCTGGTGCGTAACCAGAAAATTCAGTACGAAATTCTGAGTTCATCGGTCCCGACTTACAGCAGAAGCAACAAAAGTACTTTTGTTCTTCATCGACTATCGGTTGCTAGAATAAAAAAAAAATCTAAATAAATTTACATCGTACACCTTCTAGGATTTACCTACCAAATATGAAGGATCTAGGTTGAGGTTTAATGGGCGTATTACTGTGAAGCAATTTGAATATTTATTGTCTACTTTCCATGGGCGGTCGAGTTTTAATTCAACTTCGTAGGACACTTCACCATATTCATCCGAAATTGAAGATGGCATATGCACGGGTAATTCCGTGGTGAATGTATACTCATGGGTTCCAGGCTGCAAGTCCATTTCACCTTCGATAAGCTGCTCGGAATGCAGATATTGTTGGTCACCTCGGTATTCTACGGTGTAATGTTCTGTTTTGTTTGTATGATGGTTGTGACGACTTTTTCGTTCTGTCCATCGTACTTTTGCGCTGCCCTTTATAGTTAAAAATACCCCTGAAAGAAGTAATAATAGGGAACTATATCACTCTTTAATCGAAAAATAATTAAAACATATAAAATACATTTTTGGGGTCAATGACATAACTATGAAAATATTTGTATTTTAAAAACGCATTAACAACCGCTATAAAATATAACGTGTTTGATTATAAGCCAATAATACTTAAATTAAAATAACGATACTGACTCATGTGCAAATAAATCAAACAAGAAATGGAATTCAAATTTTGATTACAAAAGCATTTATATCGCTAAAATTAGTCATTATGGTGGGTGCACTGGACTGCAAAGTAGGGGTCAGTGGTTTATACCCCGAAAGTACAGGAACGTTTTTTTTTCCACGACCTCTTAAAAAAACGTATAAGTGCATAACTGTTATGAGAAGCTCCTCAAAATGTTCTATTTGGAATCGGCGTTAAACTGGAGGTTCCATTATTTTTTGCAAAATTAAACTAGACACACAAACATAAATGTAGAAGCTAGATGCCAGATATTTTATTTTACTTTTTTTCGAAAATTAAAAACAACCAACGTAAAGTATAATAACTCTTGACCTGAGTAGTCTTTCGACGCGAGTGCATAAAAAACATTCGCCCGGCGATAATTCGACTCTCTATGCAGCAAATAATTCCAGAATTTCGACGTTCGGAACAGAAGTTCTAACGTTAGATTTAGGACTGCGTCGCCCATTTAAGTGGACTTTTGTCATCGCAGAAGTGTCCAGACCCATAATTGGTGCGGATTTTCTGAAACATTTTGGGATTTTAGTGGACTAACGCAAACGACGCCTAGTTGATCAAGACATGTTTCTATCCCGGATTGGTTCTATCTCGAGGGTTCCATCAACGCAGTTCACGACACTTAATCCAAATTGTGTATTTTTTAAATGCGTACGTCACTCGGTTGCTCTAGCTGTCAGTCATGCCAGTTAGAAATTGCCAAGATCCATTGAGCAATTGGTCAAAGATGTCTAATCATACTTTTCTCAAAGTAGTAAAAGACAACGAGAATTTTTAGAATTCCAAGAGTTTTTTGAAACAGAAAATCTTCAGAAAAGCCACTAAGACATTAGATGGCTATCGCTTGCGTCAATAAAATTATAGAACAATGGAGTGCATTAAAACTGTATTTCCAAAGTGAATATTTAACAACAAATGCTGTCCCAAACGAATTTATTTTTAATAGTTTGAATGACAGTAAAATAATACTTTTTATGCTACGGATTACATTTTAAACAAATTCAACATTATATTTCAAAGCGATTATGACAATATTCACTATTTTGATAAAAAAAAATAAAAGGAAATGTCAGTAAACAACAATAAGTATCCATCAATAACTAAATTTGCAATATTTATGCTTACCGACATCTAATACTGCTTGTGTAACAATATTTTCGCAGGTAAATTCGTTTAAAACTAAAAACCCTAATCGCTTCAGTAACGAAAATGTTGCTTTGCAAGTAAAGCAGGGGGTTTCTTAAGGTGAAGGCTGTTATAACTTTGTTCCAACAAATAAAATGGTAACTTCAATAAATTCAAAGATTCTCTATTAAGATTCCGAACAATTTAATTAAATAACTTCGTAGGTACATATTTAAATTTAAAAATTATCATCTTTTATAAATTATCATCTTATATAATAACAAATGTAACTGTTTATGTATTTTTTGAACAAAAAAAAACCTATTTCTCAAGGAAAAATCGATCGCAGTTTTTTAAGCATTTTTTTACACTTCTGTCTAGCAGGTTTTGCAGTTTTTCGTCCTACCTTTAGCAGGTTTAAAAAAAATTAACTGGTAACGCTGGCCAGAACGATATAAAATAGCGAAAGACGAATTTCAACGTTTGGTAGATCAAGGTGTATGTCGTCGATCAAATAGCCCGTGGTCGAGTCCACTACATATGGTGCCAATATCCAACGGCGAGATGAGAGTATGTGGGGATTATCGGGGATTGAATTCCGTATCAGAACTAACCGCTACCCTGTTCGACATATTCAGGATTTTTCACACCCTCTCTCAGGTACGAATATTTTTTCTACGCTCGACCTCGAAAAAGCTTACCACCAAATCCCGATGAACCCGGATGACATTCCGAAAACAGCGATAATTACTCCTTTTGGCTTCTTCGAGTACCTATTCATGACATTTGGTCTAAAAAACGCAAGCCAAACCTTCCAATGTTTCATGGATTTTATGGATTATTTTTATATGATATTCTCATTTTTTCCGAAAACGAATCTCAGCACCAGGAACATATTCGGCTAGTATTCGAACGGTTGCGTGAGTATGGTCTCGTCATCAATGTGGAGAAATGTCAATTTGGTGAGTCGGAAGTTCGTTTTCTTGGGCACACCGTCAATTCACAGGGAATAAAACCACCGAAAGAGAAAGTGGAAGCAATTTTAGGATTCCTGAAACCATTAAAGGTATGTGAGTTGAGACGATTTCTAAATTCTATTTACTTTTACAGACGCTTCCTTAAAAACGCTGTGGATGATCAAGCCATTCTACGGCTCGCGATCCCAAAAGGAAACATCAAGAAGGATACTAGATTAATCCAGTGGTCACCAGAAGCCGAACGGAGTTTCCAGAAATGTAAAGACGCTCTTGCTAATGCTGCTATGCTGGCACATCCCAAATATAACGCTCAACTCGCTCTAATGGTCGACGCATCCGATGTAGCTGTAGGATGAGCATTGAACCAGCTAAATAATGGCGCATGGGAGTCACTCGGATTCTTCTCTAAAAAACTCACATCGGCGGAAGCTAAGTATAGTGTTGCTGACCGCTTACTTGTCGGTGAAGCACTTCCGGCACATGTTGGAGGGCCAAGTATTTTGCATCTATATTGACCAGAAACCACTCATATACACATTCAAGCAAAACTCCGAGAAAGCAACGCCAAGACAACTTCGTCATCTTGACTACGTCAGTCAATTCACCACCGATGTAAGGCACATCGAAGGGAATAAAAGCGTCATAGCTGATACGCTTTCACGCATTGCTGAAATTTCGTCGCTCAATACGATTGACTAGGCGAAATTAGCTGAAGATCACGAGAAAGATGAAGAACTTTTACAGTTGAGGCAGAAAGGTACAACACATTCGTTAAAATTAAAGTTGTTTCCTGTTCTTTCAGAGACCAAGTGTTCAAATAACTGTGATGTTACAAAACCCTCTACCGTTCATCACCAAACCGTTTCGACGATTGGCATTCAATAGTGTACATAATCTACGATCTACAGTTAAGCCAGCAACGGATCGCTTTGTCTGGCCATCAGTACGCAAGGACTGCCAGAAGTGGGCAAAAAGCTGTATACTATGTCAACGAGCGAAAGTTTGGAAGCATACTCGTTCTCCCACTCATTCATACCCCTCGACGGACTCTCGATTTGAACATCTCAACTTGACCTGGTTGGTCCCTCGTCAAGAGATTTTCGCTACATTCTCACCTGCGTGGATCGCTTTTCTAGGTGGATCGAAGCAATACCGATTCACGACATCAGTGCTGAAACTGTTGCGAGGGCCTTGTATGAAGGGTGGATTTCCAGATACGGCGTTCCCCTTTGGATAAAAACGGGTCAAGGACGACAATTTGAAAGCAACCTTTTTAAACAATTAATGCAATTGTTTGGCATTAAACATCTTGGGACGACAGCATACCATCCAGAATCGAATGGTATCATAGAAAGATATCATCGTACACTTAAGGCTGTAATCAAATGCCATTCGACCGATCAGTGGACAGACGCACTACCAACAGTACTGCTTAGTCTACGATTCGATTCGATTAAGTGGCGCTACAGTCCGGAATGAACCTGGGCCTCAACCAACATGCCTCTCCAATTAGCCCGGTCCTTAGCTAACTGCCTCCAGTTGCGCACTCCAAGTTGGTTGAGGTCGGTTTCCACTTGTGCGCGCCACTTAAGGCGAGGTCTTCCTCTACTGCGTCCGACGTCTGGCTGGGAATCGAAGACTCTGCGAGCCGGAGTATTGGTGTCCATTCGTTCTACATGTCCTAGCCATCTTAAACGTCCAATGCGGAGTTTTTTGACCAGGGGCATGTCGCTGTACAGCTCGTATAGTTCTTGGTTGAATCTTCGTCTCCATAGCCCGTCAACGCAAACGGGACCGAAGATTTTTCGAAGAATTTTCCTCTCGAATCTACCAAGGATTTCTTCATCCGCTTTTGATACAGTCCATGCTTCAGCGCCGTAGAGCAGGACTGGGATGATCAGGGTCTTATATAGGGTTTCCTTAGTAGTTCGAGTGAGGGCTTTACTACTAAATTGCCTTCTTAGCCCGAAGAAACAGCGGTTGGCAAGAGTAATTCTTCGTTTAATTTCTGACGAGATGTTGTTGTCAGAGTTAATAGCGGAGCCGAGGTAGACAAAGTCCCGTACTACCTCAAAGTTATATCTGTCAATGGTGACGTTCTGTCCAATTCGTCGATGTTGTGAGTCCTTTCGTGATGACAGCATATACTTAGTCTTACCCTCATTTACTGCTAAACCCATTTTCGCCGCTTCCTTCTCTATACTAACAAACGTGGCTGTGACATCACGTTGAGTCCTACCAATGATGTCAATATCGTCAGCGTATGCTAGTAGTTGCACCGACTTTTGGAAAATTGTGCCTCTGGTGTTGGCCTTGGAGTTTTGCACAATTCTCTCAAGAATCAGATTAAAGAAGTCACATGACAGCGCATCGCCTTGCCTAAATCCTTTTTTGGTATCGAATGTGTCGGTGAGGTCGTTTCCGACCCTGATGGAGCAGCGAGAATTCTCTATCGTCATCCTACACAAACGGACGAGTTTGGGCGGTATACCAAAACTAGACATGGCTCTGTACAGTTCGTCTCTATAAATGCTGTCATATGCGGCTTTGAAATCGATGAATAGGTGGTGGGTATCGATTTGGACTTCTTGAGTTTTTTTCCAGGATCTGCCGAAGTGTGAAAATTTGATCGGTTGTGGACTTTCCTGGCCTAAAACCACACTGATAAGGGCCAATCAGGTTGTTGGTAAACGGTTTCAGGCGTTCACATATTACGGCAGATAGGATCTTGTAGGCGATGTTGAGGAGACTTATGCCTCTGTAGTTGGCGCAGTTCAGAGGGTCTCCTTTTTTGTGGATCGGGCAAACGATGCTGAGGTTCCATTCTTCAGGCATATTTTCATCCGACCAGATTTGGCTTATGAGTTGGTGGATGTTACTTACCAAGTCATCTCCGCCGGCCTTATAGAGCTCAGCGGGAAGGCCGTCATTTCCGGCAGCCTTATTAAGCTTGAGTTTAGATATTGCTATCCTCACTTCACTCAGGTCGGGTGGTTGGCAGTTTTCGCTGTCGTTGCCAATATTGAATGGTTCGTTCTGCCTGACAGCGGAATGTTGTTCGTCATCGCCGTTTAACAGTCTGCAGAAGTGGTTCTTCCATATCCTCAGCATCGACTGTGTCTCAACTACAATATTTCCTTGTTCATCTCGACAGGATTCTGTTCGAGCCTTGTATCCTTGGCTTTGACGTTTTACACTTTGGTAAAACTTGCGAACATCGTTCCTGGAGTGGCACCTCTCTATATCCTCGATCGCGCGCTTTTCTTGCTCTTTTTTCTTCTTGCTGAAAAGCCGATGTTCTTCCCTTCTTCTTTGCCTATAGAGCTCAATGGCAGCTCTCGTCTTCACCTGCAGCTTAGCCTTGTAGGCCTCGTTCTTGGCTGCGAGCATCTGTCGGCATTCCTCATCAAACCAGGGGTTTCTTGCTGGTGGTCGTGAGAAACCTAGCACATCAGTTGCGGCTGATCTAATGGCCTGTTGGCATCGTTGCCATTGCTCTTCGACATTCGATGCTGGTGGTATGGTGTTGATCGAGAGGTTAAGGGATACGCGTTGTGCGAAGGTCTTGGCGGTCTCTTGCGATTGCAGTCTTCCGACATTAAATTTTTTCACAGTATTTCTGGATTGTTGTGGCGTGGTGGATATCCGCATTCTTACCTTGGCTGCTACAAGGTAGTGATCCGAGTCGATGTTAGCTCCTCGGAATGTTCGGACATCCAAAATACTGGATGCGTGCCTCTTATCTATCGCAATGTGATCAATTTGGTTGACCGTTCGTTGATCTGGAGACCGCCATGTCCCCTTATGGATATCGAGGTGAGGAAACCGTGTGCTGGCTATAGTGGCATTTCGTTCCGTAGCGAAATCAATTAGCCTAAGTCCGTTACCAGACGTGTTGTCGTGTAGGCTATGTTTTCCGACAATACTTCTAAAGATGTCTTCTCTTCCTACCTTTGCGTTAAAATCTCCCAGCACGATTTTAACATCGTACTTCGGTAGTCGCTCATAGGTTTTGTCGAGGAGCTCGTAGAAGCAATCCTTAGCTATATCATCTTTTTCTTCCGTCGGAGCGTGAGCGCATATAAGGCTTATGTTGGCGAATTTGGCCTTGATGCGGATTGTTACTATGCGTTCGCTAATGTCTTGGAAACATAAGACTTCTTGCCTAAGTCTGGCACTTATAACAAATCCGCATCCGAATAGTCGCTGTTTTTGCTCACTATAACACGGTCCGTAGTATATGTCACAGTTTTTCATCCTCTTTTTGCCCGGCCCATCCCATCGTATTTCCTGGATGGCAGTAATGTCTGCTTTGTAGCAGTTTAGGGCTTCCGCTAGTTGTTCGCCTGCACCTCTCCTGTTTAATGTTCTCACATTCCAGGTGCAGATACGAACGTCGTTGTCCTTTTTTCGTTTAGCAGGGTCGTCAACAATAAAATCAGTCCTTTCCGAGGCTATTGGTTGCTTCGTAACCATGTTTTTTTTCTGTGGGTGGGTAGTTAACC
This sequence comes from Rhingia campestris, assembly GCA_932526625.1. Classification (NCBI taxonomy): domain Eukaryota; kingdom Metazoa; phylum Arthropoda; class Insecta; order Diptera; family Syrphidae; genus Rhingia; species Rhingia campestris. Next base: position 33,838,674 of record OW052183.1, read on the forward strand.
CAAAGCACAACCCCCAACCTGGAGGGCCAGTTCCAATTTATTAGATACCCCTAGGACACGGGGCCATCAGTATCCACTACGGGATTGAGCGCTGCCGTTGGCCTTTCGGTTCATCCGCCACCATCTCTGTTCAAGGGGCCTGACTAACCCTTGAAATTCCTAGACAACCTGTTGTCCGAATATGTCAGAGCAGCTCATCTAGGTTCGCCTGGGACAGCAGGCCGGGTATTCATCCGTGCCATTCTCACCAGGGTGTTTATAGTGTTGCTGTTTTTCGTCGTGTTATCAACACTCGCACTTATCGTTTAGCAAGTCAAATCCGGTTGGATGAGACCAGTATCCGATGGTTACCACTTGGAGGTAAAGATAAGCACATTTGATGTGTAGTCAAAGTTGCAACACTGGGCATTGCCAAGTTAACGCCAATCAGAGTCTACCCTCGTTCTACAACACACCAACCACTGCTTAGTCTACGCACAACGTTAAAAAAGGATCTAAATGCAACGACAGCGAAGTTTTTGTACGGCACGACATTACGAATTCCTGGCGATTTTTTCGTTACTAATAAAGATGACATCAATGCACATGAATTTGTGAAACAACTCCGTCGAACGATGGCCGTACTGAAATTAACACCCATCACCCACCACAGTAAAAGAAGTTTGTATATACCCTGCGATTTAGATAAATGCACACATGTTTTCGTGCGAAACGATACTGTACGTAGACCACTTACACCAGCTTTTGATGGGCCTTATCCGGTATCATGCAGGGAATCGAAATATTTTCAAATCGACATTAAAGGAAAAGTGGTAAATATATCTATAGACTGTCTAAAGCATGCATATAATTTCAGTCAACTGAGTGAAGCCATGCCAGAATCAGAATTCCATCATACGCTAAAGCCAGATGTACTAATTGAAAAGAAGCAGTATGTGACACGATCTGGAAGAAGAGTGACATTTCGAATTACGTAAATGGATGTATCTCTAGCGCTGGAGGGGGAGTACCGTGGGTATTCACCACCACACATCGCAACTATTGCAACTTACAGCTCCGCTTAAGTTTCAAAAGTTTACGGTCTACTTTACTGTTTCTTCGGTGATGACAAGTACAAATTCGCTCTTTTTCGTCACTCGCTACTCTCGACGACGGACGTGGACCCTGGAGGTACTGCGACTTCTTTTTACAGTACCGGCGTAAATTAAGCAAACTACTTTTTTCTTAAATCATTATAATTGTGATAATCAATTTAACTTTTCATTATTAAATAAATTCAATTAAGTATAGTTAAAAACAATCGGATGGTCTTTTGCTATTATTTTTATGAGGTACTTTAACCATCCAAACACTATCAAAGGTCTCTCATTAAGCGCTTTCTATCTTTATATCAACGAAGTTTTTTATTCGTTTGAAAGGCCTATGCCATTATGTATGGAGTATAAATTTCCACCGCGGATTCTCTGGTTGGCGCGCATCCGTAATACACAATTTTCCATGACTCTGGCTCAAATCAGGTTGAATTTGACCGATGCATGGCATGAGTTATGTTGCCTTTGAGGACCGCTGTAGTTTGTGGGATATTCGCATAGATCTGCGACTTCAGAAAACCCCTCAAATAAAGTCTAATGGTGTCAAATTGCACGATCTTTGTGGCCGTTCACATCTCCACCACGTGAGATGACTATACCCTCGGATGGATCGTGCAGAATTTCCAATGTGGCGTGAGCTGTGTGGCACGTACCGTCGTCCTGTTAAAACCACATGTCGATGGGGTCCATATCATCAACTTCAGGCCAAAAGACACTGTAATTATCGACATATAACACTCGCCGTTGACGGTGATGGCCTGTCCAACATCGCTCTCAAAGAAATGTGGACCGATGACGCTGCCAGTTCAAAATCCACATTAAACAGTGACTTGGATTTCATGTAGATTGGTATCGACAATTTTGTTTGTTGAGGTACCCATTCATCCAGAAATGGGACTCTTCGCTGAAGATGATTTTTCGATGAAAATTAGGGTCAGTTTGCAACTGCTTCAGAACCCATTCAGCGAACACACGCCTTTGTCTATGGTCGTTTACCTCAGCTTCTGGGTCAGTTTAAATTTTGTACGGGTGCAGGCTTAAGTCACGACGCAAAATCGACAAAGTTGTGGTTTGCGAAAGCCGAGTTCTTGTGAGCGACGCGGAATCGACTCCCTCGGATTCTCCTCTATATTCTCACGGACAGCGGCGATGTTTTTGGCAGATCTTCTTCGATCCAGGGGTGTTGGTTTATTGATTACTAAGCCAGTGGACTCAAGTTTATCCACCATAGTGCGAATGGCCCTTTCGACATATTCGGACAACAGGTCATTAAGGAATCTCAGGAGTAAGTCAGGCCTCTTGAACAGAGAAGGTGGCGGATAGCTGCTAAAAAGCAGACATCCAGAAAATTCGATGGGATGGACCGGGCAAAGAGGATGAAAACGCTGACATCTACTACGGACCTTGTTATAGTGAACAGAAACAGCGACTATTCGGATGGGGATTTGTTATAAGTGCAAGACTTAGGCAAGATGTCTAAGATGTCCTTTTTTCGTTTAGCATGGTCGTCAACAAAAATATCAGTCCTTTTCGGGGCTATTGGTTGCTTCGTAACATAAGCCTTTTTCCGTGGATAGAGTTAACCCAAAGCACAACCCCCAATCTGGAGGGCCAGGCCCTGTTTTAACCCTCGGACAGCGGGCCGGAAAAATACCGATGTCAGTAGCCCATTTTGGGATATGAACGCTGCCATTGACCCATTGAGGGCTCCTCCGCCACCAACTCTTTTCCAACACCCTGGTTCAGAATTGGATATCCCTATAGACCTGATGTTCAAATATGTCGAAGCAGCTCATATAGGGATTACACTACCAGTTCGATCAAAATGGAGCTGTAGGCGCCACCGTTGACTCCATCTAGGGAATTCCCCCGCTGCCGCCTGAGAGTGAGTGCCTTAGTGAGAGGCCACTCCTCCCCCCTCTCTCGTTTGCTGCCACCAACGACCTTCCACAGGGGTTTAATACCCCGTCTTCAGTCGAGGTACTAGGCACCCACTAGTCACCAGCGTGGAGGTGAGAGTAGGAGTTGATAGTGAGAGGCTAGAGTGAGGACGCTTGTGTCCTCATGTAATCGCATCACTATCCTTAAGCACCACCCATTCATCGATTTTATTAAAGCCGCATGCGATAGCATTTAAAGAGACGAACTACACAGAGCCATGTCTAGTTTCGGTAAACCGCCCAAACTCGTCCATCGTGCAATATGATGATAGAGAATTCTCCCTGCTCCATCAGGGTCGGAAACTACCTCATCGACACATTCGATAACAAAAAAAGGAAAGGGCACACAACATCGACGAATTGGGCAGAACGTCACTTTGTACAAGCCCTACTGACTCCGCTGACTCGGCTATAAACTCTGACAACAACATCAGAAATTAAATTAAGAATTACTCCTGCCAATCCTGTTTCTTGGGGCTAAGAATACAATTGAGTGGTAAAGCGGTGCTCAGTGGCGTGATGGTTAGTGCGATGAACTGTTGCGCACAAGGTCAGGGCCCGAATGATGTTCTGACAAATCATCCGAGTAGTACATGCTGGAAAAGGTCCTGCTTAGTAGGATAAATAGAAAAGCTTACGCAGTGGTCTTGCTTGCGTAGAAGAACACATCTTCAGAATAATGGGGGATATACCATCTGGACCAGTGTATTTTTAAATGTCAAGGTCAAATGTGCTGCAAAGTACCTATAGATGTTTTGCTCAATCTGTGTGGTTTTTGCAATGTAAATCCAATAAGAGCTTCCTGACTTATTTTTTAAATAAAACATAAAATTGAATGCATCGCCGAAAAAAATTAATTGAAGTGTTAGTTTGGTTAATGCCATTTATGGTTCAAAGATAATTTCTTTCAAATGTTGCCCACGACTAACTCTTAAATGGACCATTCTGTGAGTCCAGTTTCCAACAGCTATTTCATAAATACGAGCTATGTTGGCTTGCAAAGTTTCAATTGTTTCGGGTTTATCGACGTAACAAGGGATTTCAACTATCGCCTTGGAAAGTAATACAATGGTTTCAAATCACAAGATTTTGTTGGCCAATTGACCATTGACCATTTCTTGAGATGATGTTTTCATCGAAGGTTTCCCTAAATAAAGCGATTGAGTCATTGGCTGTATGACATGTAGCACCATCCTGTTACAACCACAAATCAGCTACACCAATATCTTGAATTTTTGGCAACGACAATTGTTTGATCATTTCTCTGTAGCTATCTTCATTGTAACAAGCGCTCCTTCCATATTTTTAAAGAAATGCGGTCCGATGATGCCGCCTGCTTTTGGTTATTCATCTGCCCAAATACGGCAATTTTGTTTATTAACGTAACGTATTAACAATGAGCTATAAATATTTTTGGATCGAAAAGAAAGAAAGATTTGAAGCTGTTCTAAGACCCACACGCCGAAATTAAAAAGTAAACCAAAGTAAGTCGATCTCAATTCTTTATTCAGCTGTATTTTATACGCTTTTAAACTAAGATCACGCTTCAAAATACGCCACAACGTTCCATAAAAGATACCCCGGCGACGAATGGATTGATCACTGTCTTCGGCTTTACGAATACTAGGGGTGTTTTCGTGAGATTTCGCTACCAAGTGAAGTAAGATTTCACACGGAGTATAAATACAACAAATGACGGGGAATTACTTTATCTAGTCGCTTAAAACAAATTTTTGAATTTCTGAGTTTGCTCTATAGCTTGACAATTCTTGTGTTTTGCTGAAAGAAAATGGACGACCACAGTGGGTCAACTTTTTAAAATCCGTTCCAAAAATTATATTTCGCATGTGTGCTTAAAATCAAAACTAATTTATTTACTTGATTATAAAATATTGGAATCTTCAAAAGCCGAAAGAAACTTCAAAATCAGTCGAAAGATTCAGCTGATACATATAGTCAAAGTTTTCTTATTTTTAAAACCAAAGAAAAATTGTTTTTTTTTATGAACATTTTCAGAGTTTTGGAGTAAAAATCTAGAAACCTATTTTAAAAATAATTTTTTTTATTTGAGCATATAAAAAGGACCATTTGCATATCAATTTGGGTGGCGGTGGTGTAGTGGAAATGTGTTCGCCTGTTGAGTGAAAGGTTTTGGGTTCAATCCCATCCAAGATCCTTGAAACTTTTATTTAAAGAAATAAAGAAGGTCGGTAGTTAATCCTAATATTAAAGACCATCTTGAAAGCTCTGCGAATTTAACGAAGAAAAAAACAGTGACTCCCCGAAGTAAGTTTGGACAGTTAGAGTTAGTCTCCACTACATCCGAAATCTTTCCTATCACTCTTATTCTTTCCTTTCTATAACGCTCGTACCAACTGTGGTGAAACATTTAAAAGGGTATTCATAACCCCTTGGTTGCGAGTAAATTGTAAAAGAAAAAAAATGATACAAAAATTTGAAAGCGGTTTTTGACTCAATTTTTTTTTAATTTGAGTTATAAAAACCCTCTTAAGAGTAATTAGTCTAAACTCAACAGAAATTGAATCTTTCACTATTTCTGAAAAATTTACTAATAAAATTGGTTGCCACATTTTACTTTTTTTAATTTTAAAGAGATTTTACGGAATGCAAACAATAGAACGATACTTTCCAGTTATGATTTTTGCAACCAAAAATGGAAATAGAACCACTGTGTATTTTGACAACTAACGTCAACTGACTGCGAGTAGTCGAACCAATCTTCAAATATTAAATAGCAAATTGAGTTCGGATCGACTTGCTGAGAATCTTTTACTTAATCCTTACGAAACCACTCCAACTGTCTGCTACTGCAACAATATTCTCAATTTTATAGTATAGGATTGGTTCCGAATTCGGTGATTACTTTAAGAAAAGGCCGACCAAAATGTGGTCGAAGAAGTCTATAACAATTTGTAACTGAGCATTGATTTTGGAAGTAAGTTTCCACAATTACTAATAGCGTTTTCGAAAAGGCACAAAAGGCACTCTTTTTATGCTCTAGATCACTGTTTCTGCTCTAGATCAATTTTTTCGTTTTCGATTGGGATACAAAAAGCACTCTTTTTTTTAATCTAGAGTACTTTTGAAGAATCTGGATTCCATGTGAGATTTACACCTACATGCACCAACAAAAAAACATTTAACATCTGACTTATGTCAGTTTGAAGTTTGCATTTGCAGTTTGATTTGTGTGTTAGAAACTAAAATATTTCTTTGATTTGACACCAACTCGCCAATGGTTGAATTTAAAAAAAAAAGCCGCAATGAGTAAAAGAAATTTTCAAATGATGGGTTTCAATGTTAGCTAATAGCTATAACTGCAGCCTAATGCTTGAAACACATGTGCAGAATTCTCCTTGCAGAAATGATAGAACACACAGTTTTCAATGGGAGCGAACACATGTAAAATCTGCAAGCGTTGCAGTACTGCAAGTTGTCTCTATTTCTAAATCCACTGCAAAAATTCAGTGGCACCATAACACAAAAGAAAAAAAACGTAATAATAAGATATTTGCATCATTGAATTATGACGTTTAATCCGCATTAAAAAAAAAAAACAAATGTATATACATGAAAATGTTTTCCAATTTGGATGGCTTGATGAAGGAAGCAATTACTGAACGAATTCCTATTCAATCTTATTATGACCTAAGAGCATAAATTAAATCTAGTAAAGTATCAAAGATGAGATTGCTTTTTTCAATGTGTATTTGGAATGAATGCTTCAACCAACTGAAACCCAAGTTCCTACCAAATGCATATTTTTTTATTTATTTCATATAATGATGCACTATGAAGCAATTATATATCACCAAACACCACCACAGTAAGCTGAATGTAATGACAGGAGCCACTGCACTGCATGTATGTCAAACAAAAAAATAATGCACGTGTGTTTTGCTTGCTGCACTGCGTGCCGCACTGCATGCAGAACCACTGCACGTGTGTTTCAGGCATAAAGGTAAACAATAAGCTGTCAAATCTCACACTAACACACACAAAACCAGATCAACCTTTTTGATGTTCGATTGGTATGGGTAAAAACTGAAATCTGAGAGCAAATCTGAAAATCCCAATCGAAAACGTTGTTCCGGAAGAAGTCTATTCATGACGTCTATATGACACAAATGTCATATAAACAAGTTGACAAATAATAATTGTAAAAACAACGCTGTTGAAAAAAGTACCTCCTATTGGGTGATTCATTTCATCAGTAAGATTTAGTTAAACAATTAATTTTACGTGCAAAATAAAATTGATTAGTGTCAATTTTTTTGTGCAAATACATATAGAAATATTTGCTTACAACCTTTGAAAAGAAAACATATTTTTTTTAAATAACTCCAATTCTCATGTTTTTATAGTAGTTATCGGCATTGGTACCTGCAAAGTTCTAGGTACACTGAAAACGCTAGTAGATATACATATCAATAAAATGACTTAGAATGGATAACCACCGGCTAATATTGTCTCGCAAATTCCTATTTTGTTTAGAGGTACTTGTTCTAAACTAAAAATATATTAAGTTATTTTTAGTTATCAGCATTTAATATATTTGAGACAAAAAATGTTCTATAAAATGTATCTATGTGGTTAAAAGAGGTAAGGCAAAGGAAAACATTAGGAAATCGGTAATTATTTCTCAACGTACAAGTATAATTACTAAAATATTGCAACTTAAATAAAAACCGAAAACAGTGTTCGTTGTAAACAATAATTGTATCAATATTCTACTTGCTAATTTCATATCTAAATAGTATCTTTAAATTAACAAACCGGTCGGAATGACCTATACAATGCACTCATACTTGCGTCCGTAACCAAACAGACAAACAATAACACAACTAGTATGATAACAGTATTATGATAGCGATATCAATATTTGTGTATCTCACTAACATTCACTCACTCATTCGCTACCGATACACATTCATGTGCATACTCGATTTGAGATTTGATTTTCACTCACTCATTTTAAACTCAAGAATTTTATAGTTGCAGACGTACCTCGAACTTTTTTCACTTTATCCGTTGTAAGAACTACTTTTCCATTTAGCACTTCTCCACTGTAGTATACCGAGTCTGGGTGATCGTATAGAAACAGACATGTTGTTGGCATTATATTTTTATTTTCTCAATATTTGTATATTAAAGGAATTAGTACATAAATTCAAACAACAATAATTGTAGCACGACTTTCGAAAAACGACTTCTCACAAGTGACCTCGAATGGTGTTTAAAAAGAATGCACATTCGACTTTGGAACTACTGACAATATGTGTTAAAAATATCTCAATGTAGGCAAAAAAAAAGAAAATAAAAGTAAACGACCGCTTTATACGACAGGTCTGGCTGTGGCGACAGTTTGTCGTTAAATGACGTAATCTCGAAAACACAATTTTGGATTCTCCTCATGCGCTGCACACATTTGTTTACGCTGTCACTACTTTGCCGGTTGAATGATATCAGAAATCAGAATCAGAACCAAACAGAGGGCAAACAGAGACAACGCTAGAACTATCTGTAATGTGTTTACTTTGGGCGAAGCAACAGTTGGTATCATCTCTATTTAATATTATGGGCGTATTCAGCCAAGAGATACACTTTTTGCTTAGAAATATGTTTGCTGTGTATAACATGCAATAGGTACGTCACATTTGTTTATAGCGCATGTAGCTATGTGCTGTCAGATTCTAAGAGAATGGAAATATAGAGTACAGGGTGGGCCATATTTTATGACGATAAGTAAACATTTAATAACTTATCAACTGATTGACTTGAGTAGAAAGGTTTTTGAAATGTTATATGTCAATTCAGGACAATTTTAACCATGAATCGCTTCATACCGAAACAATGCACCCTTAAAAACCTACTGAATTTCGAATATTTTCGACTAACGTCCACATTTCGAAGCTGTTTTGGCGCTTTGTGAAATACAGGTGGGCGAAAACTCTGATATTTCAGAACATAGTCTGCCTGAATATAACTTAGTGCCATTATTCTTTTCTCATCGCGGTCTCGCCATTTATATAACGGGTGATCCAAGTAGAGATACTTTTTTCAATAGCCTTTTTTGACAGATCACGTGTGAGTCGTGTCATGCTGTCATGTTATTTTTGTTTAGTATTGTTTGGCATTTCATAATGGAAAGACTTACGTGTGAACAACGTTTACAAATTGTTCAACTTTATTATGAGAATTCACGTTCTGTGAGGAATGTGTTTCGTGCACTTCGCTCAACTTATGGTCAACATAATCGGCCTACTGAGCGTACTATTCGCAACACCATCACCCATTTTGAGACCCAGCATTCATTATTGGATAATATTCGACCGAATAGACCACGTCCAGCACGCTGTGAAGAAAATATAGCGGCCGTAGCTGAGAGTGTACACGAAGACCGTGGAGAGTCGATTCGGCGCCTTTCGCAGCAACTCGGACCATGATAACCGACTATTTGATGCCTGAAATTGAAGCTCGTGATCTCGGCGACATTTGGTTTCAGCAAGACGGCGCCACTTCCCACACATCGCATCAATCAATGGACTTATTGAGAGAACATTTCGGTAGGCACATAATTTCACGTTTTGGGCCGGTCGATTGGCCACCAAGATCGTGTGATATCACAGCGTTAGACTTTTTCCTGTGGGGATATGTAAAGTCAAAAGCTTATGCCGTCAAACCCGCTTCGATTCAGGCCTTGGAGGAAAACATCACGCGTGTCATTCGCCAGTTACCAGTCGAAATGCTCGAACGAGTGATCGAAAATTGTACTCAACGGATGGACCATCTGCGACGTAGCAACGGCCAACATTTGATAGACATAATCTTCAAAAAATAAATGCCAAAGAATGTCCTTTCAAATGATAATAAACATTCTCCATTAAATTTGAATTTTCTGTGTTATTTTCTTTAAAAAAGTAGGGAACCTCGATATGGATCACCCTTTACGTAGTGATGTAGCTTACCAATTTCAATAGCAATACGGCCAATGTTCCAATCCGGAATTCAATTTTATATGGCTGAAATTCCGTGTCCGTATAGGAAATTAATTCACTACTGTTTCATTTATAAAAGCCCAATCCTGGATAGCAAATCTACTTTTAACGAGTTTGATGCGCTATCTGACACTGACTCCATCTCAAGAATTCTATCCCTGCACCTTCGCACTGAAATCGTCAATACGGGCGACTTCAATGTACGCAATTATTCGTGGCTTCGACATTCTGGACATTCAACACCCGAAGGAAGGTATGTCGAGATCTTTGCTGACATAAACAACTTAACTCACCTTGTAAATGAGCCAACGTGCATTCCGGATATTGATAGTCAAGCCGCCAACACCCTGGACTTGTTTTTAACATATCACCTTGACAAATACACTATAAATGTATTATCGCCTATAGGCACGTCAGACCAATGTATCGTATCAGCTAATTTCTCGTAATCCAACCACATTGCCAACTGGGAAGCTCTAAATGTTTTTTTTTCATTATGCTTCCTCGATAATGACCTGGATGCTATGGCTGATGCGATAACTAACACCATTCTCCTGGGTATTAAATCCTTAATCCCGCAGCGAGTAAAGAGTATCAAACCGAAGGTAAACAGGTATTATGACTCGAGCTGTAAAGAGGCTATTAGGGTGAAAGAATTATGTTTTCGGTCATATAAAGCCAACCCAACTGAGGAAAACCGTTTAAAATTCAAACGACCCAGAAATGACTGCAATGCCCACATTAAGCGTGTCAAATTCGTCCACGACCAAAAGTTGAGGCGAAAAATTCTACTATGTCCCAAAGGTAGTAAAAACGTTTGGTCGTTTGTAAAAAAAACATCAAGAATTTGACCTCATCTTCCATCCCAACGCTCTTTTACAATGACATTCCAGCTGTCACCTCTCTAGAGCCAAACTGCTCGCTCCTCATTTTGCAGCCAATTCCGCTGCCAGATTGTGCCCAGTCTCCCCATGTACTAGAGAACATAGAACATTCTATGGGACCAATCCACTTTCGTACTCATACAGTCGCAAGACAGTCGATCTTGACATACACAAATCGTATGGTCCAGATGACATCTCCCCCATAATTCTGAAGAGCTGTTCTTCAACGCTGGCAACGCCGTCCCCAAAAAAAGCCGAATCTTCTTCTCTCCCCAACTAACGACCAATTGCACTTACCTGGTTACCTCCATTATTTCTAAGGTCATTGAAACGCTGATAAACCGTCAGCTTATGAAATATCTTGAATCACGAAATCTCCTCAATGACCGACAATATGGTTTTCATAGCAACAGATTCACAGGTGATTTGATGTCATATCTCACCGAAAAGTGCAGCCAATCAATCTACCTTGGTGGCGAAAACAAGATCGTTGCACTAGATATTTCAAAGGCATTTGACTGGTATTCCCCAAGGCTCCGTTTTGTCTCCGGCACTCTTTCTCATTTGTATTAATGACCTATGGTCCGCAACTTCTAATCCAATCCATTCCTTCGATGATGACAGCACCCTCAGCTTTTCATGTTCGTTCTCGAATTCACCTTCACCTTCGGATGTGGAAGAAAAACGACAACATATGTTAAGGTCATTAAATTCCGACCTCTACAGCATAATTAATTAAATGGGGTAAATCAAAAGAGTGGAATTTAGTGTTTCCAAAATGCAATGATGTCTTCTGTCATCCAAGCGAAACCAAATTCACAGCCATTATTCATGAAATGGAGACCAAAAACCTGTCCATGCTCGGGATGTGTGTTGGTAACGACCTTCGTTGGAAAGACCACATATTTGAAATCGCTAAAAATGCAGCGAAAGGTCTAGGTTGCCTTAACCGATGCAAGAAATATTTCACGCCTCCTGATCTGACCTCAATATATAAAGCGTTCATACGCCCCAAATTTAAATTCAATACGGCTGGTCAGGTGCAGCCAAAACAGAACAAGTGTAAAAACTTCTTGAAATCCGCCCACTGCCACGCCCCCTTTTTAGGAAAACGTATTTTTTGGCCAAACCGTAAAGAATTTTAAACGAGTGGTGGGTGCACGACTGGGTCGTACGCAACTTTCTCTTTCACAGCGCCCTCTCTTTCACAGTTGATCCATAGTGAGCTGAAGTGATTAGACGTGTTCTCAAAACGATCTGCAATTTTTATGGTTTTTTTTATCCAGTTTATAACTAAAATTTTCCCTGAGTGCGAATATAAACAATTAATAAGACAGTGACTTTTTCAAATAATTATCAAAGTGCTACAAAATCAATTTTTAGTTCTGTTTATTCATTTTTAATTCATATACGCCCTCCCACCTTCGACTTTTATTTATTTTTTTTTAATTTTGTCTATATTTTATATATTTGGACGTATACCCCTAAATATGAATGTATGTAGCAACTGCAGTGATAGTCTCCCATCCGAAGGGGATTTTGCGATGTCGAACTGAAAGAAAATAACAAAAAGAAAGACGAAATCATAGAATACATGCAATCACAAATAAATACAATGGAACAACAAATGATAAAAAACAATGTCGACATTAAAAACATTCCACCTACTGCACATGAAAACCTAATAGAAATTGTCAAAGGAATAGGTAAAACTATTAATTTCGACATAAAAGACAATGATCTCACTGACATTTATAGAACAAGAACCAAAAACCCAGACAAATCAATAATAATAGCTTCATTTTCTTCGAGTATATGCAAAAATGAATTTACTCCGAAATTTGAAGGAAGCGGTGTCTATGTGAATAATAATTATTTTTCGTTATTGGCCAAAACTGAAAATTCCGTTTAGTGATAGTTGGGCTACAACTTATTATGTGGAATTGTTTAAAACTATAAAAGTAGTATATATATTAAATTTCATTCAATTTGACATAATAGTTTGCGAGAAATTAACAATTTTCTTTATATGGCCTGAATGAGAAAATCCGTTATATGGATTTTCTCGAAAAAATTGGGTATGCAGTTTTGTTGAAACTAATATGCTTATAGTATATATAAATTTAAATCAAAATCGTTGGAGCCGTTTTCGAGAAAATTTAGGTTATGTCTAATTTTTATATGGCAGGTACCGTTAGTAACATGGCTAAAAGCAAACAAAAAAAATGGCCTAGAATTATGACCAAAAGAAACTTGGATACGAAATTTGAAGAAAATCTGTCAAGCCGTTTAGGCTGGGGAGACCATTACGGACAGACGGACCGACGAACCGACGGACGGTATTCAAAAACACTGTTTTAGAAAGTTAAAAAATGCCTGAGCCGCATATTTAGAGAATCTTAATATCTATATTTCGTCGATTAGTCGTTTTTTGCCACGCCCACTTTTTGGGGGTGTTTTTTTTATAAAAAAAACGTGTGCTGGTCAAATTTTAAATTTTTCGCAAAAAATGTTGATGCACAATCATTGGTAGTATTGTATGAACATTTCGTCAATAGACCATTTTAACCCACGCGCACTTTTTGGGGGCGTTTTATTTCCAAAAACCATTTGTATGCCCTACCCCAAGGCATATGCAATAGAAAAACGTTGTTTTTTACGTACGAAAGTTTCAAAATTTGGACAAAAAGCGTTTTTTACTAAAAACGGCCCCAAAAAGTGGGCGTGGCAAAAAACTTTGTATGAACGAAATATAGATATTAGGATTGTCTAAATATGCTACTCAGACACTTTTTTGAAATTCCTTACGGTTTGGCCAAAAAATAAGTTTTCCTAAAAAGGGGGCGTGGCAGGGGGCGGATTTCAAACATTTTTACACTTGTTCTGGTGGCACGGACGAGGATCCTATATACCAAATTTCATTATCCTAGCTCAAAATTTAAGGCCCAAAAATCGGTGACGAACAGACAGACGGACGGACGGACGGACGGACAGACAGACATGGCTAATTCGACTCAGCTAGCGATTCTGAGTCGATCCATATACTTTGAGGTATATGTAGCTAAATTATTTCTCTATGTTACAAACAAAGTATCAAAACTAATATACCCCTATGGGATAGGGTATAAACAAACCACGGGCATTCCAAGTAAGAGATCGCATACGTTGGAGTAGAAATTAAAAGTTAGTGGTGAGATGAAAGCTGTGTGTAAGAAAGTATATATGAACACTCTCTGTATCGGCGAATGGTCAGTTTTAAATTGGGTCAGGACTGCTAAAAATGAAATCTGCATGACGAATAAAGCTCCCAAAGTAAATAGGCTCAAACCCATTAATATTACCAAAGCAGAACATATCAAAACATTTTTGAATTCAGTCCCTAAAATGCCATCCCAATCGTTCATGATATGAATCTTGGCCTATATAGACCAAAAACGGACCAATGCGATTTGTGTTATGCATTTAAAAATGGTAATATTGGAACAGAAGTGTATCAGACGCACATTAAGGCCAAAGAAAAAGCAAGGCAGGAAAGGGATTCAGACAAAGAAAGATGCTTAAAGGGTGAGATACACCTATTTACGCTTCGACAACAATGGATCACGTATAGTTGAAAGACTGTATACTTAACCCTAAGCAATTACAAAAAGGAAGATGGATGATCTTCAGAGTTTGAAGAACCTTTTACATTCACACATTTTTCTAAAAAAAATTATATTACAAAATATGCAGTTTTTTCTTTGTACTGTAAACATGGTGAAAGAGAGATACGAGATTGAGAAAGAAAAGCGACGATATTCTAAGTAAAACTTGATGAACAGATGAGAAACTCCTATCGACCCGTTTAATTTAAATTGAACCGTAAACTTTCAATTGCAATTTTCTAAAAAAAATGGAAATACGTCAAACCACTCTCAGCCGACGATATTGTAAAAACACGTCAACCATTCTAAATCAATCAATCGGATTAATTCTTTTAAAACAGTTATTCTCGAATTTCTAAAAAAGAGGGCTGATTTTATGGCAAAGTATAATTTTATATATAAAATTCTTCTTTCATAAAAATGAACTATATATTTGTTTGTTTGTTTAAAGTCTATAGCTTGCTAAACCACTAGACCGATTTCCGTAAAATTTTCACATTACCCAGCTAACAAAATTCTAAAAGTCCAGAAAACCTAAAATCCCGAAAACCCAGACTCCTAAAAATCAAAAAAACCGAAAGGCCAACCCATTTCTGGCATTAAATATTTATTTTGTATGAAAGGTGCCACGCCTCGTTATAATAAGTGTTTAAGGATTTTGGGTTTTTGGAATTTTGGGGTTTCGGGATTTTGGATTTGCGGGATTACGTTTTTCGGAATTCTATCCACCTCATATCTTGAGATTATAATCAATTAATGTCAGCAGCATTGCATAAAATGAGAGGGATTGAATGAGTGGGCGTGGCACCTCCCATTCATGATAAGTATTATCATCAAAAATTGTGAGTTCTATAATAGCCAGAGTCTTCCACCTTTGTCCAAGTATATTGGTAATAGTTTTCAGGGAGGGCATGGCACCTCCCATACAAAAACAAAATATCTGGATTATGCAAGCTACAGTCTTGAAACTAAGTACGATGCTCTGAATTGCTAAAAATGTAGAATTAGTGGGTGTGACACCTTTCATACAGAGAAAATATTTAGTGACAGGTATATGTACCACTAAAATTGTGAGTGTCTTGAAACATTGTATGATTTCATAAGCCATTAATGTCAGTCACAAGCATTACAAAAAAATGGATGGAGTGGGAGTGGGCGTCAAAAATTATCTAGAGTTCTACAATTACCAGAGTCTTCAAACTTTATCCAAGCATATTGGTTAATTTTTTAAAAACTTGGTCTGTATCTAATACAGATACATACGATAAAAGTCACAGTCTTGAAACTTACTGTGAGCATAGTTGAGTAAAAAATAGGCATTGCAGAATAAGTAGGTGTGGCACCTCCCATAGAAAGTAAATATTTAATTTCATATATCTGGAACACTATAATAGTGAGAACTTAAACATTTTGCGTGAGTCCGTAGGCCGTTAATTTAAACATCGTAACAGAAAATGGGCATGGTCATTAGGGTGTCCCGTCGATGTATGAGAACATTTTTTTTCGAGCTACACTATCACAAGAGGTAACAAAATTTATATAATTTTACATAGATAAAGAAAAACATAAAAAAAACTGGAATTACATGTCATCTTGGGGTCGCTACCGAGCTTTGAAGATCTGTAAATTGGACGTTTTTATAGACTTAAACCGTATGCATAAAACTATAACAAAATCAAGTTTTAAAGGTATTTTACTATAAATTTTATTATTTTATTAAAAATAAAGTAAACAAAAAAAAAACTTTTAATTACTGACAAAAACTTATAACCTCAACATATTTTTGTGTCAAAAATTTGTCATTTCTGCTCGAGATTGCAACCTGTTTCTAATAAAGCCATCTCTAGAAGTAAGGTCAGTTACACTTTGTGAGGCATCTGTTACCAGCTCAACACACCTTTCCACAGATTGGGTGTGACGGGGAAAATCAACAATTTCGAAGTTCTTATCTTTCGCCATGACGTGAAGGTCTTTATAAGAAATATGTCGAAGAACTGGAGGTGATGTTACCTGCACATAAATTCAATATAATCTCTAGCAGAGAAATTAATTTTTGGTAGTTTATATATTCTGCGCTTGGTGATACTTTCAACTTCTCTAGCTATTTTTATTCTCCGCATTGCCAGCCGAATACGGTCTCTTTCATCAAACAACATATGTACTGATAAGGTTTTCTGCGTGCGCAACAAAAGAATTTCTTTCTATTACAGAATCCACAACAGATCTCAAATTTTCGGGTAAATATCGAGAGTACATTATTGGAAGGAAAATATTTTTGGCTTCATCCTTAAAAAACGTCTTTTGCTTGATTTGGAACCAAATTGGAGCGTATACTTTAACAACGTAGTTGACAAGCAAAAGCACATTTTCTAATGGATTGAGAGTACTAGTATAAAGTCTGAAAATACGATTAGCAGGAGTTAGCCATCTCGAGTGAGCCATTTTTCCAGGTTGACGGTTTGCCAGCTCATGAGTACAGAAACCACTTGATACAGCTTGACATATCTGATAAAGATATTTTTGAACCATACTTAGTTCATCAACCACATTTTTCGGCAAATCAGGCATATTACCAGCCACCGCACAAAAGGTCACAGTGGTTTTATTTTCGCAACCCGCTAATTGTTTTCCAATAGATCCGAAATTTTCTCTAGGATAAATGACGAAGAAGTAACTCATTGACATGAAGCTTACAAATACAACATTGTAGCGGTCTCTTCAAAAACTCTTCTAAATATTGGATCACGCCCCCTTCCAACCAGTGTTAGTTGCAGTTCCGTCACATCCAATGCGAATCACGTCATCTAAATTCCAACCTTGACCCTCTAATAAGGTTGTGATCGAAGTAAAAATTTCCTTCGTGGAGCCACGACTTGGCATTGTGTGTCCCAAATAAATTGATCCAGGTTCGGTTAAAATTGAGATGTGCTCTTCAAAAACTTCTTTGCGATGATAATTTCGAATAAATTTTTTTTTTCGGGATAACCTAGGTCATATCAATGATCATGGCAACTCTTTTGCTTGTCAAATATTTACCATCATATATCTAGAGTACGACAGTCAGTGTTTTATAAATTTCATTAAAAACAGAGGAAGCGGGATATGCAAACACATCGGTTGCCGATTCATATCTTGGTGACATTAAAATTGAACTCGAGGAGGTTCTGAACAAAGTTTCCAATGTTTACATTTTTAAAATAACCGTTCATTTGTTTTGTCATTGAAATACAATTTGACATTTTAACTATTCCATTCCAATAAAATATAGGTTTGTATTACCAACCAAATTTCCCATAAATGTGATGGCATTACCACATTACGAAATTTGAAATTGTATGGAAAAGTTAGTACAATTCGATCGTATTTGCATATTTAATTTAATTTAATAACGAAATGAGCGTTTTTGCTCAGTGAGAACGTACAATTAGTTTATCTGTGTCACCCTATTTACCGATATAAAAAAAGGATTAATTTCCTGGTTTGTGTATTAGAAATATACCTCTCCGAATACTTACACCCATTCAAATGGTATTAAATTATTTTTGAACAGCAAAAAGTATTAAGGATATTCATGCAACGTAGTAATTTTATTACGTACGAGAGATTGTAATTTACGACGACGTTTCCTGAACAACCCTAAAACGGCACCACTAAATAATGCGGTAACCCACTGAATTCAATCTCATTTTAGTAATTTATTTATTGATATAATTTTGTTCCTATTGTGAAAGTAACTGATTAAATGTCAAAAAAGCATTTCAAAAGTTTACAACATTTACCATCTCAGTATACGCACCCAATTCCGGTGAGAAAATTCCGATATTGTTGGAAAAGATTTCTAATAAAAATTTCGACAGTTCATTTAACACGTCGTAATTTTAGCACGTTTACAACGTTTCCGACGTTGCTATTGTTTTCAGCTGTAATCTTGCAATAAATGCTGCTGGCGACTGAAAGCAGAGTTACAGTCATAAAAATGTCGATATTCGTATTGTTCTCCCAGCAGAACAAGTGTTAACAAAGAGTACATATACCAAATTTCATCCATCTACCTCAAAATTTAAGGCCCAAAAACTGGTGACGTACGGACGGACGGGCAGACATGGCTAAATCGACTCAGCTAGCGATTCTGAGTCGATCCATATACTTTGAGGTATATCTAGCTAAATTATTTCTCTATGTTACTTTAATTTGTTCATTTAAAGCAGTCCACTAGACTAGTGTTACTTGATGTAGATAAGGCATTTGACAGGATTTGGCATGATGCGCTACCTGTCCAAACTCTACAATTTTGAATGTCCAATGTACCTTACCAACATTTTTCAAAGCTTTTTCTGTGATTGAAAATTCTCTGTTTTTCTATACAATAGCCACTCTTCTGTTAAAAATGTAAAACCTAGAGTGCCACAAGGCTCAGTTTTAGCACCGGTGCTGTATATAATTTTCGTTGTCGATTTTCCGGATATTCCAAACTGTAAAATAGCAATGTATGCTGATGATACTGCTATTTATAGTTCTAATAAAATTGGGCATGTAATTGAAACTAATTTACAATATGCACTAAATGTTACAACGGCCTATTTTAAAATGTGGAAAATTGAAATAAATGCTGGTAAAACGCAGGCTATCTTTTTTACTGGAAAAAGAAGTTCTTGTCTTCTACCACTTAACCAACTTCACCTAAATAGCTGTGCTATTCCCTGGGTAAATTCTGTCAAGTACCTTGGTATCTACTTGGACACGAAATTGACCTATGGTAAACACATTAAAAACTCACTTAACAAAATAAGTCGTGTACGAACAAAATTACTATTTTCGAGGTCGTCTTTCAAGCAATTCTTCTTTATGGATGTGCAGTCTGGGGAAGATGCGCAAAGTGTCATATTAAAAAAACTGCAGATATCTCAAAATAAAACATTAAAAATGATGCTTAACCTACCATGGCACCATTCGACATTAGTTTTACAGGAAAAGTCAACAGTGTTACAGAATCATAGGAAAATTTAAATCTTTAATAAAAGATTTTCTGACAAAAGCAAAATATCTGAAAATGTTTTAGTCCGTAATCTGAGTATCTAAGTTCGTTAATTATTTATTTATTTTGTGTTTATCGTTACTTATTCCATAATTGTTTTCATGAATTTGTTATGTTAATTTTTTTTTTACATATTTATTTATTTAATTGTATTTTAGTATAATGTTTGATTGTTGTTTAATAGAAAAGTATTTACATATATACATATATACTTATTTATATTCTATTGTTTCTTTAATGTTGTCACCTTAATTATATATTCATCTGTTCCTTTATTGAATCTATATTTGTATTTAATTGTTATTATTAATTTATTTACCTATTTATTTAATTATTTATTTATTTATTTGTTTGGTTTTTTTACTTATTTAATTATTTATTTATTTATTTACTTATTTATTTGTTTATTTATTTAATAACTTATTTATTTATTTATTTTTTATTTATTTTTTATATATTTTTTATTTATTTTTTATTTATTTTTTATATATTTTTTATATATTTTTTATTTATTTTTTATTTATTGAAATGAAACACTTCTTATGGCGCCTTGCGATTTCCTATGTTACAAAAACCGACACCATTGGGGAATGAATGTGTGCGAATGAAATAAATGGTACTTTGGGAGGGGAGTACGAGAGAGACAGATAGAGCATTCACGCACATCTAGAACCGTTCTCGTACGTTCTCGGTAGAGAAGAGCGAGAAGCGAGAGAATTATGCAAGTGTATGTGTGCGATTTTTTGAAAAAAATAAAAAATCTTTCGTATATTGATATAATTGGATTGTTTTAAATGATAACATCCGATTTACACTGATATTAGAGCCACTGATCCTATCCTATCCTCAGCAGTAGTACGAAGTTTCACTTCTGTCGCGTAGCTCTCTACGCACACTTTTTATTTATTTATTTATTTATTTATTTATTTATCTATTTCTTACTTACTTAAGTGGCGCTACAGTCCGGGATGAACCTGGGCCTCAACGAACATGCCTCTCCAATTAGCCCGGTCCTTAGCTTACTGCCTCCAGTTGCGCACTCCATGTTGGTTGAGGTCGGTTTCTACTTGTGTGCGCCACTTAAGGCGAGGTCTTCCTCTACTGCGTCCGACCGACGTCTGGCTGGGAATCGAAGACTCTGCGAGCCTTAGTATTGGTGTCCATTCTTTCTACATGTCCTAGCCATCTTAAACGTCCAATGCGAAGTTTTGTGACTAGGGGTATGTCGCTGTACAGCTCGTATAGTTCGTGGTTGAATCTTCGTCTCCATAGCCCGTCAACGCAAACGGGACCGAAGATTTTCCGAAGAATTTTTCTCTCGAATCGACCAAGGATTTCTTCATCTGCTTTTGATACGGTCCATGCTTCAGCGCCGTAGAGAAGGACTGGGATTATCAGGGTCTTATATTATGGGCTCTCCTTAGTAGTTCGAGTGAGGGCTTTACTACTAAATTGCCTTCTTAGCCCGAAGAAACAGCGATTGGCAAGAGTAATTCTTCGTTTGGTTTCTGACGAGATGTTGTTGTCAGAGTTAATAGCGGAGCCGAGGTAGACAAAGTCCCGTACTACCTCAAAGTTATATCTGTCAATGGTGACGTTCTGTCCAATTCGTCGATGTTGTGTGTCCTTTCGTGTTGACAGCATATACTTAGTCTTACCCTCATTTACTGCTAAACCCATTTTTGCCGCTTCCTTCTAGCTTCCTATACTAGCAAAGGTGGCTATGATATCACGTTGAGTCCTACCAATGATGTCAATATCGTCGGCGTATGCTAGTAGTTACACCGATTTTTGGAAAATTGTGCCTTTGGTATTGGCTCTGGAGTTTTGCACAATCCTCTCAAGAATCAAATTGAAGAAGTCACATGACAGCGCATCGCCTTGCCTAAATCCTTTTTTGGTATCGAATGTGTCGGTGCAGCGAGAATTCTCCATCGTCATCCTACATATACGGACGAGTTTGGGCGGTATACCAAAACTAGACATGGCTCTGTATAGTCCGTCTCTATAAATGCTGTCGTATGCGGCTTTGAAATCGATAAATAGGTGGTGGGTATCGATTTGGACTTCTTGGGTTTTTTCCAGGATCTGCCGAAGTGTGAAATAATGCATTATTAAAATAATACATGTCTAGTCAACAACATGCAATTTAAGCTTAATAATTTTAAACAATATCCACAAATATATCTTATATGAAGTTTTTTTTACCATAGTTTTCCTTCATTATGCTGTATTAATAATTAAGTAATTCAAAGTCAAAAAATTGTATTTCTCAGTAGAAATAGCTGAGGGAAATTTTACATTTATAGATGATTCCCATAAGAAAACGTAGTTGAAGACGAAAATACAAAGGCGGATTTCAAATTATATTACTATTGTACAATGTTAAAATGAAAATGCAGTTTAATTTTTCGAATTTCGAATTTTAACCTTTCGAATAAGAAATATGAAAAGCTCCATTTTTGTTGCCAGAAGATAGAAAAGTTGTTTGTGGAGCTTTTTAAAATCTCAATTGTTATATTAGGTAGAATACGATATTAGAATTGGTTTGTGCATAGAGTCATAGTACTTTATACAAATGTACTTGATTTCTGAAGATTTGTTTGATATTGAACTCTGCAAATCGGTTCAGAATGTTAAAACCGAATCTCCAATGTCAATTCTTTCATCTCTTAGTTAATACACGTACCAATATTTTTCATCTAAACATAAAATTACAAACTTTACATTTCAAATCTTTGTGTGTCCGAAATTCAGTCTATGAAAATGCTTTTCTATTTTGTAGTGGATGCGCGACTGGGTCATATGCACTTGCTCCTTTCGCTATCGACTTTAAATTGTGATATATTAGAACTCTTCTTACTTAATTTAAAGTTGGTTAATATACACAAAATAATATTTAAAGACTGTTTAGATTATTATTTAGTAAAGGCAAAGTCCTCAAACGTTATAACTTTATTTTGTATTACCTATTGCGATGCTGGTACAAACTCAAGTGGACGAGAAAACCTGATCTCGTTGCGCGCTAACATTGCATAGTTAACGTTAAAGTTACGATATGTTAAACACAAAACCAAACAAGTTATCTATAGCATAAATTATGAGTTATGATAGCTATAATTATTACATTTAGAACAGTACATTATTGTTTGTTCCGAACAGTAAGGTAACTTGCACCTTACCTTTTCATCGACAATTTTCCAGTGGTCTGTCTTATCTAGCAGTATGTCTTTAGGAGGAGCTTTGGATGAATTGGGCTTGGAACGTTTGGTTTGAATGAGTGATTCCAAAGATGTCGGCCGCCCACTTTTGTTAGGTTCCACAGAGCCGTAAAATCGATGAGCTTCATTTGTTTGTAATAACGGCGGCCTTTGTTGATCCTTTTATGCAACATCCATGCATTTACTGCAGTCATATCTAGCATATGAAAAAATAACCGCTTGGTCCATTTTCGGCTTTTCATGCCTATTGGCGTCCCATGAAACTATCCATCAGATCCGCTCCTCCCATGTTGTGATTATAGTCTTCAATAATTTGTGGACACGGCATCATTTTTACAGACTTATCTTTTCTATAGAACCTCCTTACACTTAAATCCGTTTGACTATCGGAAGAGGGAGAAGATGAAGCAGGTTTTATTCCGAAATATGTTGACACGAGATTGCCAACACGGTTGTCCTTCCAAGATATGGACGTAAACGTAACATCGATGCCGTGAATAGAAGCAAAAAAATTCCTGGGTTGTTCTCCGTTCGCACATCATCATCTTCTTTTCGTCCGGTAGCTTACAGTATTTTATTCTGTTTCGACGTATAGTACCAACTGTAAGCATGCCTTGAGTCCGAAGATAGGTCACCAAAGGCAGGGTTGTGTAGTAGTTGTCACAGTATATAATGTAATTTTTATACCGTGGCACTTCCTGGACAACAATATTTGCCGATGGTTGCAGATCTGGTTCGTCTTGAGAAGGTCCTTCAGGGGATCCGCTGTAAATTTTAAACCGATGCACGAATCCGCTTGTGAGGCTTGTTTGTGTAAATATTGCTTCATAAAATGTCCAATTTTTGATGAACACCTTTTCTCATCTACAAAGCCGGTCTAATCGTGGCATGCTTCCAAAAGTTTTGTTCAGATATTCGATTAGAGTGCCTTCCTTGACATTGAGGGTGCTTTTGACAACACTGCATATGACTCCATATCAAATGTTTTGACGCATAGAAGCATAGATCACCCCACCATCAAATGGATCAAAGCGATGCTTGAAAGCCGGAAAATTACACCCCTCTTTGGACTCACTGTAGGATTTCTGATGGGTGCGAGGTTTTTCTTGTGCGTTGTTGTAAAATGATGAACATTAATCCACTAAGTGAGATACCTAAAAAAAAAAAAAAAATCATTCAAAAATAGTTTTAGTAATTTTTAATTTTCTCAAAAACTAGAAGATATAAACCATTCGGTTTTGTGTGTTCGATTCAGAATTAATATAAGTATTGATCACAAAAAGCCAATTAAGCACTTCATTTCACAATTATGAAAAAAAATTGTTCGAAACTTTTTTTTTGCATTTTTTTATCAAAATTTTGAGTTTGCAGGCATGCAAATTTTTCAAAAGCTATTGACATAAATAATTAAATTTTAATTGAGGATTTGAAAACTAATGTCTGGCTTTCAAAAACGGGATAGTGCTTCACTGTTAGTTTTGGCGTTGTTTTTGAATATTTTGTTTCATTTTAAGTATTTTGTTTCTAAAATTGCCACTACCTCCTAAACGGGGCAATAGTAAAAAATGCTTGTTTTTTACACCTCTACTAAGCAATGTTATCAACTTATCAGTTATTGGCGCCAAACTTATCGTACTCTCCCCGGGTATACAAATTGCTTTTTCCGAAATCGCCCCCAAAAAGTGCGCGTGGGTTAATATGATCTATAAACGAAATGTTCCTATAAACAAACGTTTCTGCGTCGAATGTTTTTTTTTTTTTTTTACAAAATATAGATATTAGAATTGTCTTGATATAGTGCTCAGCCACTTTTTTCAAAATACCTTACCAAAGAAAACATTTTTCTAAACATTGAGCGTGGCAGTTGCAGTGGGCGGATTTTGAAAATTAAAAATGAATTTCGGCAAGCAACTGACAGAGCAGCTTATAGAGAAGCAGGGTTAATGCTGGTAAATTTTATATATATATATATTTTTTAACCGCTCCGAATTGCCGGCAGTAGTAAAGTGCCGCCCGGGGCCTGTGCCATCCTTGTTACCCCCACTCCCTACGCCACTGCACCCTCCATGAGAGCTAACCCTACACTCAAATCATTTAAGTAGAATGTCCATTGTGGCGTTATCTGTGTGACACGTAGCTCCTACCTAATAAACCACATATCGTCCACATCTAAAACCATCAGTTCGGATCAAAAGAAATTCGTTGGCATTGATCTGTAGCGCTCGCTACGGATAAATTTTGAGCTCCTGGATCAGTTGGAACTTGTAACAGTTCAGGCTGAAGTACCGCCGCAATGCCAAGATAAAGTCTTCGAAATGACTAGATCATATGCACGGCAAGGAATTGACCGACCACCGAGAGCATCGATTTTCTCGGTCGGTCTGCAGGTTGTCTCGAATTTAGCTGCTGGAAAGTCGACTCTAAAAGCCACCGCCTTAAAAGTGACGCGACATTGCACTTACGAACACTCATTTTGATAAAAAAAAAACTTTTATCACATGGCTACCACGGGCTGTCAATATTGACTCGTCCCTATTTTTGCTGTGAAGCAAAAACCTGCTAAAGTCATACGGTTCGGTTATTCAACGTACCTTCCAATACTCGCGTTTCTGTCGATTGGTTTTATGATGTAAAATTAATGATTATGATCAACAGATATCTGCTTCATGTGGCTTTACATGCCTACGTCGATTTCTCTAAGATTTTTTCAGAGTTTTTGTTTAGAATGAGACGAGTTAAGAGCAGACAATTATTCATTGCGTCCTGGAAGTCTTGATATTCCTCAATTATCGTTTTAATCGACTGCTTCAATTTCTTGGTTTAGTCTTGTACATCTCTTGCTTGATATAACCCCAATAAAAAAATCTCTTGCAGTCAGATCAGGTGACCTTGGGGTCCAGCGGAAAGTAGAGTTTCTGGATCTTAACATGCTTTGAAATTGCACCATCTTACTAATTTTTGTCGCAATACGACGTTTGGGATACCGTCCTCTCCCGACGACTTTTAATTATTCAGTGACACAAAGATGTCCAGGAGTTCATCTTTT
Organism: Rhingia campestris; assembly: GCA_932526625.1. Taxonomy (NCBI): domain Eukaryota; kingdom Metazoa; phylum Arthropoda; class Insecta; order Diptera; family Syrphidae; genus Rhingia; species Rhingia campestris. The sequence goes on from OW052183.1 coordinate 33,864,554, forward strand.
TGCAGGAACAGCATTAACAGGTGCATTATTCGGGGATTGGAAAACGGCGGTGGTACATCCTATCCCTAAAAAGGACAAGGACAAATCAAAACCTGCTAATCTTCGGTCTTTAAGCCTTCTGCCGAATAAAAGCAAGGTATTCGAAAAAAGTTAGTAGAGGAAAATAACATTATTCAGGAAAATCTGTTTGGTTTTCCAGCGAGGCATGACACTTTTCATGCCGCGTCGAAACTGGTGTCCGACATTCTCTGGGATAAATCTAAAAAAACAATGCACGAACGCCTGTCTGGTTGACTTTGAGAAGACCTTTGACACCGTATGGTTAGAGGGGCTTTTCTACAAGCTAACTAGACTGCGAAGGGGTAAACCCATGCTGTTTATGATTTATGAAATGCTTATGGGAAAGAAGTTCGTTGTAAAATGTCAATTTTTTCCCAATTCTGTTTAGAACCCCATTGCTTAGATCTAGCGATACCAGAAAAAAATACTGGAAAAATGTATATCATTGGACAGCATGGACAGCCTTTGGCGGTAATTGGCATCTGGCTTGACAAGTTCCTATATTTTAACGAAAATGGCTAGTCTGGCAAGGGCTAATGGGGCTTATGCTTATGCAAGGGTGGAATTCAATTCTCTACGGCTGTCCAATGTGGTTTATTGTAGCACCATCCTACATGGAAAATATACGTCTGTGTAAGAGGCGATGTCTCCGATTCTGCTTAGGACTGTACTGAACGCCAGACTCCGAGTACATAACATATTATCGCGACAAGGTCCAATACGATGGGGCTCAACTGAACAGAATTGACAATTTTTTAATTAAGGTGTTTCGAAGGCATGGTAGAAGTGCGATGATTAATACTTGGAGAGCACGGGCCATATTCCACCAGAGCCATTAATTTATATCAACTCGTTAGGGTTAGTTCAAGAAAGGAACGGTATCCCGGTTATATACCACCGCCACCGTGGTGTGAAGGACAAGCACCTGATCCGCGACGGGTACGCCGAAAATGCTCTGGAGCTTCTCCGCATTAGCACTGCTATTTCAAATCGCGATAAAATTGATACGGGAAGACAGCACACCGAATTTTTTTGGTTGGGTATTAATAAGGAAAGTGTTTCTGCACTTTCTCAGGATTTTGCGGAACTTATTTTTTAAGATTCGTTAGGGGGTCTTAGAAGGCTTGGACATCATGAATTATCCGTTGTTATGACCGTCTAATAACTTTCGTGATGAAATGTTTGGATTTCCCTGTATTAACTAGGGTACAGCCACGATTGTGCCCTGAACCCAAACTTATGGATCTCGATTGGTACAGTCTTCGTACGATGAACCCAGATTCGGCAAACATGTTTACCAGCCTCATAATGGTCCAGCTAATTGGGGGAGTGCTGCCAAACTCGCCCCTTAATTCGCTTTGGACAGAAATGCCGGACTGCAAAGCATGGGACAGCTGCACTATCCAAATCCTCGTTTCGATATCCCAAGCATTTATTTTAATAAATTCAAAAAGTAAACTACAAAATAAAATAATCTCAGAAAAAAGTTTTAACGTTTTGATTTTGTAGTACATTTCCTGCACCAGCCTGTATTATATAGAGCATAGCTGGAAAGTGCAATTATACCATTACCAAGTACAGAGCGTGAAATGCATTTAACTTAAGAGAAAATCTCCTTGGTTCTCTTGAGTAAAAGCTTTAATTTTTGTATATACAACATGTCTTGTTCCGAATGTCTTCGATAGTTGCAGTACAAAGTGGGTGTTAGGTGTTCAAGACACATATTTTGGAATCGCACGGTTTTGTTCACTGATTGTCATAAATCCCAGCTGAGATATTGTAGGGTAACGAAGGGTTGTCTTTCTCTCTTTCACTTTAAAATTGAGTAAAAGCTTTAATTTTTGTATATGCAACATGTCTTGTTCCGAATGTCTTCGATAGTTGCAGTACAAAGTGGGTGTTAGGTGTTCAAGACACATATTTTGCAAACGCAAGGTTTTGTTCACTGATTGTCATAAATCCCAGCTGAGATATTGTAGGGTAACGAAGGGTTGTCTTTCTCTCTTTCACTTTAAAATTTTAAATTGATAATAATGTCGCTGTTATCAAAAATGTATCTAAAAGCACTTGCGGACTATAATCCTTGTTCCTGTCGCGTTTAAGAATACACTTGGATGGCAGCATAGTCCAACAGGCAACTACTAAGGTTACAAACTTCAGAGGATTATGCGTCATTCAAGACAACTAAAGACCGATACAATAGTATTCTTAATATGAAAGTAAAAATGTAAGAAAGAGATCACGAAGTTAGCATGAGTGAGGTGAATGTTTTTCGCTAGCTTCAGTGAGCCATCGGTATTATAGCAGATGCCCTCATGTCAGATACTATTAAAATATCATTAAGATTCAAATTAATTCTGGTTATTTTTGGGGGCTGCGGTTGACTGTCACTAGATGAAATACGAATTAGGTTCATTCATGGAGCCACACGTTTCGTTTTCAATCCTTAATATTTAAACGCGAATACGAATATTATTTAAAGCTTCAAAAACATCCAAAATGAATAAAAAAAATCCCAAAAGGATGTTACTGTGTTCATTTATTTCTGTCATAATTCTTTTTGCATAATAAAACACGAGATGGATAAGTGATTTATAGCTATATCATTCTAAGAGGGGGTGATTTTTTTCAAATGCGACAATGACATCTCGTTTGGTTTGACCTATGATGTTCATACCGACTCACACTGGTTCTTCCCATAGGCCAAATTTCAAAATTTCCAGGTTAAACAAATGAATTTTTTTAATGCAGTAATTATGTATGATAATGGGGCAATGAAAAGGCGGTAAGGTTTCTTCTCCAAAATTAGTTGTTGGCTGTCAGTCGTGTCGCGAAGTTGAGTGTTTTTCGGAATTTTAGTAAAAACGTAAAATCAAAATACGAAACTGCGGTTAAACCATTTTTGTTGTATTGTATAAAGTTTTTTTTTGAAAAAAGGTACCTTGAGTAATAAAATAATGTGCAACGAAAGCTTTAGAATAATTTTCACAAAAAAAAAAACATTTTTTATTTTGGCCTTTGCTGAAAATGGTGCATAATATGTGTTTTGTGAATATTTCGTGTTTTTCTGAAGAGCCAAAACATAAAATGCCCAAAAAAGCGCAAAATAATTTATATACCATAATTTAGATTAGTTCTTCATCTTTAAGAATATAAGCGCCTTTTTTTGCGCAATTTTGCGCAAATTGTGAAATTTCAGCCCGAAGTAATACATTATTTTCCACTTTTTTATAGAATCTAACAATATGATCAAGCGCATTGATATTTTTAAAATTTGGAATACAGCGAAGAAAGGTCGAAGTATTGCCAAAAATAATGAAACATGGTCAATTTTTAAGGAAACTTACCAAATTGAAAGCTTAGAGGCTAAGAAAAAGATATTCTCGCTATGTAAGTCCTTTCAAAGAAAGTGGGAAGAATGTTCGCGAAAAAAGAACTTGTTTTTATCTACAAATAGTGCTTGGCTTGATTTCATCGAAGACTTTAGCTCTGCAGAGATTCAACCAGAAGAAGAGAAGACGCCAAATAATCCAGGTCCAGGTAGACCAAAAAAGCCATTCTTAGAAAGTTCATCTCGAACTAAGAGGAGACGAATTGCTAAGATCAATGAAGTCGATGAAGACATTGCTTGCGCTTTGAAGCATTGTCAGTCTACGGACAATATTCAAGTAAAAAAACTCGATGCAACTGATGCTTTGAAACTTTTGGTTGAAGCAAAACTGTCAAAACATCAGTACCAAGTTATCAGGAACCTTGTAAACCAAAGAACTGAAGTCGATATTTTGCCATGTTATGTAAAGGTTCTTAAAGCGAAGCAAAAATGTTACCCACAACTTGAAACAATAACAGTTTCGGATGCATCGGCCGAAGTTTCCCTTCAAGGACTTCTTAATCACACTGCTCAACGCATTGCAGATTCCCAACGAGAAATTTTTGAAAATTCTGAGACTAATTTCGGTAATACATAATTAAAATATTTTACCAACCAGGTTTTGTGTTTTATTGTAAAACTTGTCCTTTCTTTCTGTTTTGTCTGTGTTTATGATAATAGTGTCTTGTGTTAGTTACAACCGATATGACCGTTTCAGTTGCCAGTGAAAGTGTTTCTAGTTTGAATTTAACCAAATGAGGTGGAATAATGAAGTGTTCGTCTTCTGAATGTAAAATAAAATTGATTTATTCAACAGATTACTTTTAACTTCAGACCCTTTGCTATCGACCGAACGAAATTTGAAAAAAACGCAAAAATCAAATTTGTCCAAAAATATTTTAGATTTATTACTCTGATTGTTGGTTAGATTCAATAAAACATAAAACAAATGACTTTTTGATCTATTTGTTTCATTTTCTACAAATTAAAATGAAATTTCGAATTATGACCGTCCTTCCCATACAAGTGGAACCACTGTGACTGTGTAACGATCTATAAAAGTTCTAAAACAAGCTTCTCTCTTCATTCCTGTGCCCGAATTTGTTTTTTTTTCATAAAGAAAAGACTACTGTTTAACACGGAACCCGAACGGCAAATTTGAGAACCCTTTCATGACAGTGTTGGTCTTATAATGTTTGTCAGACTTCCGCGAGATATGAAACAAGAAACAAAACTAAGGTGTTACCACTTTTGAGATTTCAACACTGCTTAGCTGTGCAACCTACTTACTACTAGGTCACTACAGCCACACATCTAATCGTAGATGTCACATATTATCATCTTCGGCCGGCGAATTTCAACGTATTTCCTTGTTGCAGTAATGTCTTCTTTGCAGCAGTTTTGGGCCTGCGCTAGTTGTTCGTATGCAACTTTTCAACACTCCAGTTTCTACCACTTCAGGTACAGAAACGATTGTCGGTGTTCTTTTTCCGACCATGCTCCTCAACAGTGGTTGAATCTTAGCCTCCATAGCCAGTGAACGCAAACGGGACCAACTTTTTTCGAAGAATTTTTCTATCCAAACGACAAAGGAATTCTTCATCATCTTCTTTTGATACGGCCCATGCTACAGAGCCGTAGAGTAGGACTAGGATGAACTGGGTCTTTTATAGGATCTCCTTAGTAGTTAGAGTCGGGGCTTTACTACTAAATTGCCTTTTAAGACCGAAGAAATAGCGGTTGGCAAGAGTAATTTTTTATTTCATTTCTTACGAGATGTTTTGTCAGAGTTAATAGCGGAGCCGAGGTAGACAAAGTTCTGTACGACCTCAAAGTTATATCTGTCAATGGTGACGTTCTGTCCAATTCGTCGATATACCTTGTCTTACCCTCATTTACTGCTATACCCATTTTTGCCGCTTCCTTCTCTATACTAGCAAACGTGGCTATGACATCACGTTGAGTCCTACCAATGATGTCAATATCGTCAGCGTATGCTAGTAGTTGCACCGACTTTTGGAAAATTGTGCCTCTGGTGTTGGCTTTGGAGTTTTGCACAATCCTCTCAAGAATCAGATTAAAGAAGTCACATGACAGCGCATCGCCTTGCCTAAATCCTTTTTTGGTATCGAATGTGTCGGTGAGGTCGTTTCCGACCCTGATGGAGCAGCGAGAATTCTCTATCGTCATCCTACACAAACGGACGAGTTTGGGCGGTATACCAAAACTAGACATAGCTCTGTACAGTTCGTCTCTATAAATGCTGTCGAATGCGGCTTTGAAATCGGTAAATAGGTGATGGGTATCGATTTGGCCTTCTTGGTTTTTTTCCAGGATCTGCTAAAGTGTGAAAATTTGATCGGTTGTGGACTTTCCTGGCATAAAACCAGACTGATAAGGGCCGATCAGGTTGTTGGTAAACGGTTTCAGATGTTCAAATATTACATTGTAGGCGATGTTGAGGAGACGTATGCCTCTGTAGTTGGCGCAGTTCAGAGGGTCTTAGTTTTTTATGGATCGGACAAATGATGCTGAGGTTCCATTCTTCATGCATACTTTCATCCGATCAGATTTGGTTTATGAGTTGGTGGATATTACTTACCAAGTCATCTCTGACGGCTTTATAAAGCTCAGCGGGAAGGCCGTCATTTCCGGCGGCCTTATTAGCCTTGAGTTTAGATATTGCGATCCCCACTTCACTTAGGTCGGGTGGTTGGGAGTTTTCGCTTTCGTTGCCAATAGTGAATGGTTCGTTCTGCCTGACAGTGGAATGTTGTTCGTCATCGCCGTTTAACAGTCTGCAGAAGTTGTTCTTCCTCAGCATCGACTGTGTCTCAACTGCGATATTTCCTTCTTCATCTCGACGAGATGCTGTTCAAGCCTGGTATGACTGGCTTTGAAGTTTTACACTTTGGTAAAACTTGCGAATATCGTTGCCACTCCACAACTCTTTATATCCTCGATCGCGGACTTTTCTTAATCTTTTTTCTTCTTTCTGAAAAGTTGGTGTTCTTCCTTTCTTCTTTGCTTATAGAGCTTAATGGCAGCTCTCGTCTTCACCTGTAGCTTAGCATTGTCTTGGCCGCGAGAAACCTAGCACATCTGTTGGGGCTGATCTAATAGCTTGTTGGTATCGTTGCCATTGTTCTTCGACATTAGATGCTAGTGGCATGGTGTGAATCGAGAGGTCAAGGGATATCAGTTGCGCGAAGGCCTTGGCGGTCTCTTGCGATTGTAGTCTTTCGACATTACATTTTTTCACAGTATTTCTGGTTTGTTGTGGCGTGGTGGATATCTGCATTCTTACCTTGGATATTGGTCAATTTAGCCATGCCTGTCTGTCCGTACGTCCGTCCCCCTATAGGTCACCGGTTTTAGACCTTGAATTTTGAGCTACGATAACGAAATTTGGTATAAGCGGTCCTTGTCCGTGGTGTTTGAGCAAGTATTCACATTTTCAAAATCGAGGTTTAGGTCAAAATGTTAAGGATTGTGAAAAAGTGCCTGGACAAGATATTTAGACAGCCTTAATATTTATATTTGGCCCATATTAAGTTTTTTTAAATTATTAAATTAAATTATTAAATTATTGCAATGTGAACCCGATTTTTGCAACAAAAGAAGGAAGAAAAAGGTGCTGTGGTGAGTCGTTCTGGAGGAAATAAGACAAATTAAGCCAGAATTCTATTTTTTCGTGGATGAAACCATCCGAAATTTTTAAAATATGAATACAAGTTGCAAAAGGAATAAGGACAGAAATTACAAGTCTGGAGCAGCGGTACTATACTGCACCATATTGGCCCCAACAAAATGGGGAAGTTGAACGACATAACCGGGATATACTTAAACGAATCAAAATGAGCAAGGCAATTAACACTAACTGGAAAGATGACTTGCATGACTAGTTACTTATATATCATAATTGGAAACTTAATGTCAATGAAAGAGTTAAGAAAGCAGCAAATGCTTTCTACGCATGTAACCGAATATTCGGCAGAAAGTGGGGACCTAACCCCAAAATAATCCTGTGGATGTATACGGCTATAGTGCGACCAATACTCACATATGGCAGTATAGTCTGGTGGCAAGCCACAGACAGAGCAACCAACTTGAAGCAAATGACAAAAATACAAAGACTAGCGTGTATAGGGACAACCAGTGCGATGAGAACAACCCCAACCTCTGGATTGGAGGTGATTCTGAATCTGCTGCCCTTAGATCTATACATGCAGGAATCAGCTGCCAAAAGCTCCTCGAGGATCAGCCCAACGAACAGCTGGATCCCGAGCCTCGCTGGGCATGCGCAGATCCTAAAGAAATACGTAGGGAGCGTATTAAACTCTGACTATCTATCTCCCTATCTAGACTTCGATCGACCCTTCACCTGCTCTTTTCCGAGCAGAGACGAATGGGACAAGAATGAACCCACAAAAAGGAAATCGATATTTATCTTCACAGATGGATCAAAGATGGACTGTGGAACAGGTGCTGGCATATTCTCAGAGGAATTAGTAATACACAAATCAATCAGGCTTCCTGATCATAGTAGTGTGTTCCAGGCTGAGGTGCTAGCAATCGCTGAAGCGGCTCATTTGGTGTCAATAATGGATATACCACACAGTGATATCACCATATTCATTGACAGCCAAGCGCCTATAAAAGCAGTATCTGCTATCGAAATTAAATCAAAGCTAGTTGGCCGCTGTCGCGAAGAGCTCAAGGTTCACTGCTCACAGCATAATGCTGATCTCTGCTGGGTTCCTGGTCACAGGGACATAGACGGCAACGAGATGGCCGACGAACTGGCAAGAAATGGATCTGCTACAGATCATCGTAGACGGCAACGGTCAACGACAAACGGTCGAACCACCACTCTGTAACCTCAGAGAAAAGGTGGAATATAAAATTCGAATGAAAGCCAATACCAGGTGGAAGTCATTGACTACCTGCGAAATATCCCGGAAGCTCTGGCCAGAATACAACGGAAACCGGACCAAAAAACTTTTGAATAGAGAATCCTCTACTCCACCAACCCGTAAACCTAACCTAACCTAATATATCATAATACTCCACATTCAACTACTGGAAAAGCTCCTGCAAGTCATCTTTTGTATCTGGATAATCCAGTATTGTTGATAAATTTGTTAATATAACGTGATTCCGGAGAAATTTCAACTTGATGAAAAGCATTTTTTATGTCCAGTCTTGAAAACACTGTTGACTTTCGTAGTTTAGGAAAGATTAGAGTAATAGTTGGCAATGGATAGTTTTCCCTCAATATGGCTACATTGGCTCTTCTCATATCGACGCATATGCGTATATCTCCATCCTTCTTTAAAATAGGTACAATAGAAGAGATCCATTTCGAATGTACTTTTACTGGTTCTATTATATCTAAAGCCAAGATTTCATTTAATTTAGCCGTAATAAACTTATCTATAGGAATATCAACGAAAACATCTTTTATTTTTGGAAAAACTTTGTACTCTAATGAATTTAACAACTCTATGCCCAGGTTGAGTACTCCTAGTTTTAAGTCAAGTCAAGTTAGGACAGAGAATATCTGCAGCACTTAGTGGATATTTAAAACGCCAGGCGCAAGGTGGCCTTTTTCTGATAGTATCTACGGGATACTGATTTCATGCAAAATAATAAAATTGTGAAGAATTACACATGACATTACAATTTGTTTATCTAATGAAATATTTTGCTTAGGTATAAAGCTCAACATCGCCTACAAGATCCTATCTGCCGTAATATGTGAACGCCTGAAACCGTTTACCAACAACCTGATCGGCCCTTATCAGAGTGGTTTTAGGCCAGGAAAATCCACAATCGATCAAATTTTCACACTTTAGCGGATCCTGGAAAAAACCCAAGAAGTCCAAATCGATACCCACCACCTATTTGTCGATTTCAAAGCCGCATACGACAGCATTTATAGAGACGAACTATACAGAGCCATGTCTAGTTTTGGTATACCGCCCAAACTCGTCCGTTTGTGTAGGATGGCGATGGTGAATTCTCGCTGCATCATCAGGGTCGGAAACGACCTCACCGACACATTCGATACCAAAAAAGGATTTAGGCAAGGCGATGCGTGTCATGTGATCTCTTTATTTGATTCTTGAGAGGATTGGCAAAACTCCCGAGCCAACACCAGAGGCAGAATTTTTCCAAAAATCGGTGCAACTACTAGCATACGCCGACGATATTGACATCATTGGTAGGACTCAACGTGATGTCATAGCCACGTTTGCTAGTATAGAGAAGGAAGCGGCAAAAATGGGTTAAGCAGTAAATGAGGGTAAGACTTAGTATATGACGTCAACACGACATGACACACAACATCGACGAATTGGACAGAACGTCACCAATGACAGATATAAGTTTGAGGTTGTACGGACTTTGTCTACCTCGGCTCCGCTATTAACTCGGACAACAACATCTCGTCAGAAATCAAACGAAGAATTACTCTTGCCAATCGCTGTTTCTTCGGGCTAAGAAGGCAATTTAGTATTCAAGCCTTCACTCGAACAACTAAGGAGATCCTATATAAGACCCTAATCACCACAGTCCTACTCTACGGCATGGACCGTATCAAAAGCGGATGAAGAAATCCTTGGTCGATTCGAGAGAAAAATTCTTCGAAAAATCTTCAATCCCGTTTGCGTTGACGGGCTATGGTGACGAAGATTCAACCACGAACTATAAGAGCTGTACAGCGACATACCTCTAGTCAAAAAACTCCGCACTGGACGTTTTAGATGGCTAGGACATGTAGAACGAATGGACACTAATACTCCGGCTCACCGAGTCTTCGATTTCCAGCCAGACGTCGAACGCAGAAGAGGAAGACCTCGCCTTAAGTGGCGTGCACAGGTAGAAACCGACCTCAACCAACTTGGAGTGCGCAACTGGAGGCAGTTAGCTAAGGACCGGGATAATTGGAGAGGCATGTTGGTTGAGGTCCAGGTTCAAGTAAGTAAGTAAGTATAAAGTTCAGGATTCTAAATTTCGTTTTTTAAAATACATACCGAGTGCTTGCTCAATAAATACGCGTGTTGAGCTATGGCAATGATTAAAACGTTTCTGTTCCGCTTTTAAGTGTATATGGCTTCTATATGGAACCATTAAACGGTTATGTAAAGGGTAGGCTGAATCTTCAAGTTGATAATACTTCGGTGGTTCTTTTATTTTGCCGCTTACGATAGCGTTCAGTAATGGGCTAGCAAGCCAGACAACGGCATCATGGCAGGAATCAGGTTATCCAACAAACACGTCTGTAAATATGAAATTGCTGTCACATAGGGCGTATGTGTAATTCCATAAAATAAATAAGAATTAAAAAAAATAAATAATAATTATCATTAAAAATCCTATTAGTTTTGCCACCTTAAAAACTAGAAAAATAATTTCGATATATAAAGGGTCCGCCACATAACTTTTTTTTTGAAAATGCTTTAAAAAAAACAACTGAATATTTTCTTAAATTTCTTCTTTTATTTGAAAGTACAATCCTTCCGGTTAATAATGAAAAATAATTTCATTCAAATGGCTGCCTCGGCTGGCCATGCAGTAGCCTACACGATCGGTCCAATTTTTAAGCACATTATCGATTGTGTGCTCTCTAAGTCGATCGCAAGCCCACTTAGCGAAGCGAAAACGCATTGGATGGTCAGTTGGCTTCAACTCCTGAACCAATTGGACTATATATGGCGTCATACCAAGGTCTTTATGCAAAATTCGTCTCAATGATGTCTCCGAAATGTTCAATTGTTGAGAACGACGGTGAATTGATGTTGATGGCGCTTCACGCACACTTTCTGCCACAGCAGCAATATTCTCGGGTGTACGCACTGTTTTTGGCTTTTCACGCTTTGGTTTATCGATGAGGATGACAGTTTCTTTCACTTTTTTCACAAGATAACGAACATACGGATCTGACGGTGCTTCTCTTCTTCCAAAATCCGTACGCAATTTTCGCACACATTCTGCAACATTACCATGATTTTCAAAGTAATGTTGCAATATTTCCCAGCATTATTCAAGCATACAAACAACCATATACGTTCATCGGAAGGATAAAACTAATTATCTGTCAAATCAGACATTAGCTAAGTTTTACCATTCACGAAATAAGCACTAGTTATATGGCGGACCCGTTATGTCTTAAAGTATATGGATCGACCCAGAATCGCTAGTTGATTCAATTTAGCCATTTATGTCTGTCCGTCCGTCCGCCTGTGTAGCACCGATTTTTATACCTAAAATTTTGAGTTAGAAGAAGTTTTTGACTGTCACCGATCCAATAAACAGAGGTGCGTCTTCTTTCACATACACTGCTAATATGATTTCCATTTATAACAATACCTTCACTGTTTACCTAAAAAGACTTAAGACTTTTGCTTGCTTGAACTTAAAGTCTGTGATTAAATGACCCCAGATTTCGTCCGTTTTTTGCGTAACTCTTTAGTTGTTTAGCAGCTGAGATCTAAAAATATAAGTAAAACAAAATTTTGATTTCAATTTTCATACTCTGAACGTTTGAAACAAGAAAAATGTTTGATTGTGTTTTTGCTTTTTGTTTTATTTGACAATTTGAATAGGTTTCTGGAGTTATTCAAGTCCGTCAACGCGTAACAAGAGAACATGACACCCACCCAAAATGGTTGAAATAATAACGAAAGTTGTGCAAGCCTTAGTTTCCTTAAAAAACTCAGCGCATAATATCTTAGCCTAACATATACCGTAGAAATTCTTAAACGTGTGTACATAGACTTCAAAATTGAATATAAACACAGAAATACGAGAGTGCAGTCGAGAGTTATCCACTTCGGTCTTCCGGTTCGTCTCACAGAAGTAGACTACCGTTCATATTATTCTAGAAATCCCTTTCCAACTGCTTTTAAGGATTTACTTCTCACTTTTTTTCAGAATAACTATAATCACCCCTAAATAAATCCCCCGTTCTTTTTGCTTCACACACAGAGAATTTGGCGAAATCTGTTTTACTATGTGTTTGCTCGCAAAAACTTTTCCTCGCATGTATTGTGCACAACTGCGGGTGCATCTGTGTAGATTTCAAATTGGATTTCAGTTCGTAAACTCCTTTTGAAAACAGAAAAAAAAATCATAGAAAACAAAAGTGGTAAAGGCGAAAATTCCTTTAAATTTCCAATCCGGAAACGTTGTTCCGTTCTCCACCTTAGAGTTTACCAAGAGATAACTCTTCGACAGAACTTCTCACTTTGGCTTCTTCCGGTTCTCTGTTTGCTTTTCGCTAAGCAATCATTTACGTTGTGAGCGCACAGGTCAAGGTGCCTTGAGAACTTTCAAAACTTAGCAGAAAACTTATCACGTTCGCCTTCAAGTTTTCTTTGCGATAATGATGGTACTACAGACAGCTCTATGTAAGGTAGGTATACTTCAGTGTTATCACTATGCGTGAGCATCTAGACCTGGAGAACTCAAATCCTAGTTTTGAAGGATATTGAAACTGAAACTGATTGTGAGGAAGGTAAATATTTGAAAAGCAAATTTCTTGCATTTTAACTTCCGTTCCGTGTGCAATGGCTTTTATCCTATGTGGTAGGTAAAGTTTTATGTCAATATGTGTTCAAACGTATATGTGTATAGTTGTGCAGGAAAAAAAATAAATTTCCAGTGACCTTTCTGCGCGTATGGTACTCACTGACACTATATTGAGCTGCATCAATTGCTGTAGGACTATAAAAATATGGAATAGATAATAATAAATACAGGGTGACTCAAAAACACTCATTGTTTACTTTATATTTCAAAAGTACATTTCATAAAATGTTTATTTGCATATTTGAGTTTTTGTTTCATTACATTTGAAGACGATACCGGTCAGGTGAGCACCATCATTTACGGATCTATTCGTCGCATTTACAATCGTTTTAGCGCATGAAATTCATCGGATATTCTCATTCAAAGCTTTTTTTTTAAACCGAGCTTCTCTCTTCATCCGAACGGCAAATTTGAGAAGCTTCTTATGACATTCTTATTCTTAGATGTTTTTCAGACTTTCGCATATGTTGGTCAAACATTTTTTTTTTAAAGATTTTATATAGATAAAGACATTAGGTATGTTCCACTCCCGTATCTCCGAGATTTCCATGAGTCGAACACGATTCCCCACTTGGCAAAGCGGAGATTTTTTGGATACATCTCATCCCATAATCTGCTTAAATGGTACAGCTGGTTATTTTGTACGTAACGGGTGATTTTTTAAGAGTTAAGTTTTTCAGGTTGGCAGCACTGGTTAGTAATGGCCTCCAAACGTCTTCTGTCAAAGTGAAAGTTTTCAGTATACTCTGCCATTTAATCATGGAAAGATTTACAAACGAGCAACGATTGTAAGTTATTGAAATTTACTATTAAAATTCGTGCTCTGTGAAAAATGTGCAAATCCGCTGTTTTATCGAAAAATTGTGTTCAGCGAAGAGGCTCATTTCTGGCTCAATGGATACGTAAATAAGCAAAACTGTCGCATCTGGTGTGATGAACAGCCACATGCCATACAAGAATTACCGATGCATTCCGAAAAAAACGACAGTTGGGTGTGGTTTATGAGCTGGTGGCATCATCGGTCCATTTTTCTTTAAAGACGAACGTGAAAGAAACCTTACCGTCAACGGCGAACGATATCAAGCCATGATACGCTTTTTTTTGCCCCAGTTAGCTGAGTTGAACTTGGTTGACATGTGGTTTCATCAAGACGGTGCCACATGCCACACAGCTCGTGAAACAATGGAAATATTGGAGGATGAATTTGGTGAGCAGCTTATCTCTCGAAATGGCCCTGTGAGTTGGCCGCCAAGATCATGCGTTTTAACGCCTTTTGATTATTTCTTGTGGGGTTATGCTAAGTCGTTAGTCTATGTGGACAAGTCGAACACAATTGAAGCCTTACAGGATAACATACCTCACGTAATTCGTGGAATACCCACCGAAATGCTAGAAAAAGTGACGAGAAAAGGACCATTTGAAACGGAGACGCGGACAACATTTACATGAAGTTGTCTTTAAAACCTAAATGACAAAGGCATATTTATCAATTACAATAAAAATTTTGAATATTTGATGCAAAAAAATCACTTTTTACTTACGATGTTGGAAAATCTTTATTAGTATAATCTTCGGACTTCGTAGTTTAACGTTTTTATGACAGAATAAGCTCCCCTCGACTTTGACTTGTTAACATTTTAAGTACGAGTGTTGGTAATTCAAGAGCATAGTTAATAAAAATCTGCAAGGATCATCTAAGGGCTCTCCTGGGGCATTGAAGATCCGAGAACTGCAACACCACAAAAAGCAACAAAGAATGACGGAACGTTTGGTCTGCTAGAGGAAGGTTTACACTTGGGTCTGACCTTCTAGGCTGGGGGGTTGTGCTCATGGTTAACTACCAACAGAAAAAATCATTGTTACGAAACCCTTAATAGCCTTTGAAAGGACTGATTTTATGTTTGAAGATTATGCTAGACGAAAAAAAGAATAATCACAATACACCGCCCAGATCTTTCCAGAAAGCATATCTCTTAATCTGCCGACCAGCATCAAATGTCGAACAATGTCAGCAAGCCATAACATCGCGCGCATTTGATGTGGTTGGTTTCTCGCGCTCACTAGCAAAATTTAGGTTTGATTAAGAGTGCCGACAGATACTGACAGCCAAATATGATGCCAACAAGACAAAGTTGCTGGTGAATACTAGAGAGCTGCCGCCATTGAGCTTTATAGGAGGTCGAAAATATCGAAAATATTAGGAGGTGTCCCTCCAGGAACGATATTCGTAAGTTTTACCAAAGAGGTTTACAACTACAAGAGTACGCATAACAGCTAAAAATGTTGTAGTCGTTTCAGACGCGGGCGGTAAGTACGAAGGGGAATTTCCGTCGTTCGTATGCATTGGCTATGATGTTGTTTGGTACTGGGGTAGGAATGTGAACACTGGGGTATCAACATCAGTACCCCACATAGTAAATTTTCGTTCAATGAGTTGCGCACTCTTGTAGTTGTATACTCTTTGGTTTTATTAAAAGCCAGTTATATAGTCACAGTCGCAGTCGAAGCTGAGAATATGACAGACGAACTTCCGCAGACTGTCAAACGTCAACGGCGAAACAATGAAAAAGGATAACAATATGTAAATTTAAGACCAACAATTCTGCTGGAAATGATGCCCGCTATATCGAGTTTTTATGGAGCCGGAGGAAATGATTTGGTGATTAACATACACCAACATCTACATGGATGGATCTAAAACAAAATCTAGAGTGGGTAGGGGTGTATTCTCCGAGATGCTTTACTTAAGCATATTCTCTCGCCTTCCCGATCATTGTAGCGGGAATCATTATAACTAAAGAAGCCTGTCGGAGGTGTAATTTAATATCCACGAAGAATGTTACCATCATCATTAGTGACATTCAAGCGGTAATCAAATCTTTGGGATTCATTAGATTCACATCAAAATCTCGATTTATAAGATATTGTATCTTAAAGTATTAAGACATTTCAATAAATATATCTAAATCTAAATCTAGTTGGCACAGCTCTTTACATTTCACCTCATTTGGGTGCCGGGTCACAGAGATATCCCGAGTAGCACTACCATTGGGAAGATCAATCCATCTAGGAGACTGCTACTTTGACAATATAAGTGACGTGGCTAGTATCAATGTCAGAAACCTCCTCAGATTCATAGTTATTTCAGAATGGTTCAGAATGGTTCACTAGGCTAATGAATCTTTAGGAAAAGTCGGCAGATCCACGTGGTACGACAACAGACCTTCCTGGTTTAGGTTAGGTTAGATTTTATGGGCTGTTGACGCTCAAATGAGCCGACAAACTCGCATATGCCTACTTGGGCCCATAGCGATACTCTTTGTTGAGGAGTTTTTTACCTGGCGCTATAGGGCCTATTGCTAGCTCCGACAGGTCCTCGTTGTAGAAGGTACCAAGGAGTTTGTTATAGCTTTTGCTGATCGCGGGGCAGTAACATAGTAGGTGAGGGATGTCCTCCTTGACGTCAGGATCGCCGCATTTCCTGCATAGTTGGTGTATGTCAGTAAGTCTTATTTTACGAGAGTGCTTACCCAAAAGATTGTGCCCTGTTATCACTTAGAGCTATTAGCTTGTTTGATTTGCTACCGCTTAATTCCGGCCATAAGCCTTTGGTGTGTTTACAAGTGATTGTGTTTTGCCACCTGTTTCTTGTATCATTTTGTGTTTTTTTCTAATTATTATGCCAAATTTCACTGCATCCTTCCATCCTCTACGATCCCTGGCTCGCTGCTTCCAGTTGTCTAGACCAAGCGCTCTGGCATCCGTGATGGCTTGGTCTTTGAAACGGAGATTCGGTCTTCCTTACATTCTCGAACCCGGGGGCTGGGATTCGAAGATCCTCTTAGCTGGAGCATTATTGTCCATTCGCTCGATGTGACCGAGCCAATGTAGTCGACGTGTTTTGGATTTTTGGACTACATCCACATCTTGGTACGGCTTATGGAGTTCGGGGTTATATCTTCTCCTCCATTCGCCCTCCTCGTGCACAGGACCTAAAATCCACCGAAGCATTTTTCTTTCGAAGGAGCCCGGTATAAGCTCTCCCTTCTTGCTTATCGTCCAGCACTCGGCACCATAAAGCAGAACTGGCAGGAAAAGGGTTTTGTACAGCACACATTTCGTCCTTCGAGTTGGCAGTTTTGAACCCAGTTGTTTCGCCAAATCGAAGTAGCAACGGTTTCCCAGGGTAATTCTTCGAGGGATCTATACTAGGGTCTCATTCGTGGAGTTTATGTTGACTCCGAGATAGGTGAACTCCTTAACTACCTCGAAATTGCTGCCATCAATAGTGACGTTTTGTCCTAGGCGGTGGACAGATGCTTGTTAGTTTGTTGATAGCATGTACTTAGTCTTGTCCTCATTTACTTCAAGGCCAACGGATTTCGCCTGTTCTCCAATCGCCGTGAACGCTTTTATCACGGCACGGTGGGAGCGACCGATTATGTCAATATCGCCCGCATAGCCCAGCAGCTGGACGGACCTGTTGAAAATAGTGCTTTCCGTGTTAACACCTGCCCTGTGCACTATCTGCTCCAGTACGCGATTGAAGAAGTCACATGATAGCGCGTCTCCTTGCCGAAATCCAGTGCATGTTTGGAACAGTTCGGAGGAGCTACTTCCAAACTCACGTTGTAGCGCTTGTTTTCCAGCTTCACGCGACACAGCTTAATCAGTTTTGCCGGGATTCCGAATTCGGACATCGCCATATAGAGCTCCTGACGATGTATGCTATCATACGCGGTATTTAAAAAGCTCCGCTGGTAAGCCATCAGAACCTGCGGCCTTGTTGTTCTTAAGCTTTTTTATAGCTAGGCCAACTTCTTCTATACTAGGGTGTGGAACTAGTTCTTTATTGACTGGACGTGGGTTCTCTTCTTGCCCTATCACTCTCTATAAATGATGCCCATTTAACAGCTGTTGGAAATGCTGCTTAAACACATCAACTATTCCCTGCGCTTCGGTGACTAGGTTTCCTTCGCTGTCCTGTTAGCATACCAGGCTAATCCAGGTGTGCTAAAGCATCCAACGTCGAATTTCTTCTTCTGGGCAGTTCGCAGCTTCTTCTCGTTGGACAGTCGAGCTCTGAATTTAGCCGCGACAAGAAAATGGTCAGAGTCGACGTTTGCCCCTTGGAATGTATGCACTTCGAGGATGTTGGATGCGTGCCTCGCATCGATTAGCACATGGTCGAATTGGTTCAACCGTCTGGAGAGCGCCAGGTTGCTGTGTGGATCCTTAGCCTTGGGAACCTAGTGCTACTTATCACCGTATTAAGAGCTACTGCAAAATCGATTAGTCGGTAGCCGTTGTCTGTTGTCGTTTCGTGGATTTTGTGCTTACCAGAACCGCCAGAGATGTTTTCCTTTCCGACTTTACCATTGAAATCCCCAAGCACAAATTTTACATCATACTCCGGACAGGCTCCAGGGGGTCATAACACTCTTCCTTGATGGGATCTTCAGCCTCGTTGATAGGGGCGTGTGCACATACCTATTAGGCTTATGTTTTGGGACGTAGCTTTGATGTGGATCACAGAAAAGCGATCACTTATCGGCTTGGAGGCAATGACTTTCGTCCTTAGCCGATTTCCCACAAAGAATCCGCATACTAATAAATGCAATCTTTTGTTGCAGCTGTAATAAATGCCGCAATTTTTTCTCTTCATTATACCTAATCCTATCCATCGTATCCCCTGGATTGCCGTTATATCTGCCTCTTACCGCGTGAGGACAGATTCAAGTTTTTGAGTAGCACCCGGGGTTTAGAGTGTTCGTACATTCCAGGTACATACTCTCATATCATAGTCCATTGACGTTCCGGGTCTTGTTGCCATATGAGGAGGTTGTGCCTCTCTCATAACTAATGGTTTTTCCATGGTCGGGAAGTTACCCCGACGGCACAACCCCCAACCTGGAGGGCCAGGCCCTTATTTTGACCCTAGGACAACGGGCTGATACTGATGTCGGTACCCCATTTTGGGATATGAGCGCTGCCGTTGACCCATTGAGGGCTCCTACGCCACCAACTCTTTTCCAACACCAAGGCTCAGTATTGGAATTCCCTATAGACCTTGTGTTCAAATATGTGGAAGCAGCTCATATAGGGATTACAATACCAGTACGATCTAACTGGAGCTGTAGGTGCCACGGTTGACTCCATCTAGGGAATTCCTCCGCTGCAACCTGAGAGTGAGTGCCTTAGTGCGAGGACACTCCTCCCCCCTCTCGTTTGCTGACACCAACGACCTTCCATTGGGGTTTGTTACCCCATCTCCAGTCGAGGTTCTAGGCACCCACCAGTCATCAGCGTGGATGTGAAAGTAGGAGTTGATAGTGAGAGGCTAGAGTGAGAACGCTTGTGTTCTCATGTAATAGCATCACTACCCTTAAACGAGACCACAAGAAGTCGAAAACCCAGGACAATAAGGAAAAAGACATGATGTCAAAACCTGCCCCATGGAGGAATGCCTTGACGGTCGGTACCGTAGAGATTTACAGGGCAGAATAGGGGGGTTTTTTAGCTACATATATATGTTCTAGCATTGAGTCTGTCATAACTCGTAGCACGGGCCACATAGTATCCATAAAGGATTTCACCCCTCCGGCGAAAAAAGAAAAAAAATATAATTCGTTCCATAAATGTTTTGATAGTACTCAAGCCAATAAAATAGTTTTTGAGATATCTCAAGTAGTTCAATCCATATTGGTGCTTTAATATCACATTTATGGCATTGTCTCACATATTAAAGTAATTCAAGCGAATTAGATTTAGAAACCATTAAGTGATAATAGCTGGTTGTGGTCATGTCATTACGAATAACCCTGTGATAGATGTTATGTGCTTAACAACTGACCACAGATATGATGAGGTCAAGGATAATATCGCAGACGTTTTGGTTGTTATATTCTCAGAACATTACCATTAAATACGCCCATGGCTAAACGATAATTTTAAAACCTTCAGAGTACATTGTACGGTTGAAGTCTGTAAGGTATTTTCTTAATGAATGTGATTTCTGTACATGGATTTCGCTTTAATTTTCTGCAAACGTAGAAAATTATTTCTCCTTAATATTCATGTTTTCATTGTTTGGAAATTGTTCGATCATGAACGTCTTACAATGTAGCACACCTGGATTATATCAAGTTTTCTTGTTTAATGCAAATTGAAGAGTATGGTTAGGGTTTTTACTATACGATAGCTTAGTCCTTTAGTTCTTTAACTTAAAGTTATATATTCTTAGGTGTTCCACATGATATTGTTTTCAGTTGCCGTGTCAGCTTTTTTTATTATTATTTAAGTGGCGCTACAGTCCGGGATGAACCTGGGCCTCAACCAACATGCCTCTCCAATT
This sequence comes from Rhingia campestris, assembly GCA_932526625.1. NCBI lineage: Eukaryota > Metazoa > Arthropoda > Insecta > Diptera > Syrphidae > Rhingia > Rhingia campestris. Next base: position 33,884,932 of record OW052183.1, read on the forward strand.
AGCCCGGTCCTTAGCTAACTGCCTCCAGTTGCGCACTCCAAGTTGGTTGAGGTCGGTTTCTACTTGTGCGCGCCACTTAAGGCGAGGTCTTCCTCTACTGCGTCCGACGTCTGGCTGGGAATCGAAGACTCTGCGATCCGGAGTATTGGTGTCCATTCGTTCTACATGTCCTAGTCATCTTAAACGTCCAATGCGGAGTTTTTGACTAGGGGTATGTCACTGTACAGCTCGTATAGTTCGTGGTTGAATCTTCGTCTCCATAGCCCGTCAACGCAAACGGGACCGAAGATTTTTCGAAGAATTTTTCTCTCGAATCGACCAAGGATTTCTTCATCCGCTTTTGATATGGTCCATGCTTCAGCGCCGTAGAGCAGGACTGGGATAATCAGGGTCTAATATAGGATCTCCTTAGAAGTTCGAGTGAAGGCTTTACTACTAAATTGACTTCTAAGCCCGAAGAAACAGCGATTGGCAAGAAAAAAAATTGGAAAATTGTGCCTCTGGTGTTGGCTCGGGAGTTTTGCACAATCCTCTCAAGAATCAAATTGAAAAAGTCACATGACAGCGCATCGCCTTGCCTAAATCCTTTTTCGGTATCGAATGTGTCGGTGAGGTCGTTTCTAACCCTGATGGTGTAGCGAGGAGAATTCTCCTCCGTCATCCTACAAAAACGGATGAGTTTGAGCGATATACCAAAACTAGACATGGCTCTGTACAGTTCGTCTCTATAAATGCTGTCGTATGGGGCTTTGAAATCGATAAAAAGGTGGTGGGTATCGATTTAGACTTCTTGGGTTTTTTCCAGGATCTGCCGAAGTGTGAAAATTTGATCGATTGTGGACTTTCCTGGCCTTAAACCACACTGATAAGGGCCGATCAGGTTGTTGGTAAACGGTTTCATGCGTTCACATATTACGGCAGATAGGATCTTGTAGGCGATGTTGAGCAGACTTATGCCTCTGTAGTTGGCGCAGTTCAGAGGGTCTGCTTTTTTGTGGATCGGGCAAACGATGCTGAGGTCCCATTCTTCAGGCATGCTTTCATCCGACCAGATTTGGCTTATGAGTTGGTGGATGTTACTTACCAAGTCATCTCCACCAGCTTTATAAAGCTCAGCGGGGAGCTTGAGTTCAGATATTGAAATCCTCACTTCACTTAGGTCGGGTGGTTGGCAGTTTTCGCTGTCGTTGCCAAGATTAAATGGTTCTGCCTGACAGCGGAATGTTGTTCGTCATCGCCGTTTAACAGTCTGCAGAAGTGGTTCTTCCATATCCTCAGCATCGACTGTGTCTCAACTACGATATTTCCTTGTTCATCTAGACAGGATTCTGTTCGAGCCTTGTATCCTTGGCTTTGACGTTTTACACTTTGGTAAAACGAATATCGTTCCTGGAGTGGCACCTCTCTATATCCTCGATCGCGCGCTTTTCTTGCTCTTTTTTGTTCTTTCTGAAAAGCCGATGTTCTTCCCTTCTTCTTTGCCTATAGAGCTTAATGGCAGCTCTCGTCTTCACCTGCAGCTAAGCCTTGTAGGCCTCGTTCTTGGCTGCTTGCATCTGTCGGCATTCCTTATCAAACCAGGGGTTTCTTGCTGGTGGCCGCGAGAAACCTAGCACATCAGTTGCGGCTGATCTAATGGCTTGTTGGCATCGTTGGCATTGTTCTTCGACATTAGATGCTGGTGGTGTGTTGTGAGTCGAGAGGTTAAGGGATACGCGTTGCGCGAAGGTCTTGGCGGTCTCTGGCGATTGCAGTCTTTCGACATTAAATTTTTTCACAGTATATCTGGTTTTTTATGGCGTGGTGGATATCCGCATCCTAGCCTTGGCTACAACAAGGTAGTGGTCCGAGTAGATGTTAGCCCCTCGGAATGTTAGGCTATATGAATATAAATATGATTATTAGTAACACTGCCTGACAACAACATATCGTCAGAAATTAAACGAAGAAATACTCTTGCCAACCGCAGTTTTTTCGGGCTAAGAAGGCTATTTAGTAGTTAAGCCCTCACTCGAATTACTAAGGAGATCCTATATAATACCCTGATCATCCCAGTCCTGCTCTACGGCGCTGAAGCATGGACCGTATCAAAAATTGATGAAGAAATCGTTGGTCCATTCGAGAGGAAAAATCTTTTGTTTCGTTTGCTCTGACGGGCAATGGAGACAAAGATTCAACCGAGAACTATACGAGCTACGACATGGCCCTAGTCAAGAAACTCCGCATTGAAAGTTTAAAAAACTAGAACATGTACTGCGAACGGTCACCAATACTCCGGCTCGCAAAGTCTTCGATTCCAAGCTGGATGTCTCCTTAAGTGGAGCGCACAAGTTGAAACTGAACTCATCCAACTTGGAATGCGCAACTAGATGCAGTTGTCTGAGGACCGGGCTAATTGGAGAAGCATGTTGAACTGTAGCGCCACATAAGTAAGTAATTAAGGTAGTATTGAACGGTTCGTTCAGGCTTATGGCTGAAATTGTCTTTTAACCGATTGCAGAAGTGTTTCTACCACATTCTCAGTTTAACTTAAAAACCAGAAACGCTAAACATGACGTGTAGCTTTTAATGCTTACAGACTTCACAGTTTTTCATCCTCTTTTTGGCTGCCCCATCCAATCGTATTTCTTGGATGGCAGTAATGTCTGCTTTGTAGCAGCTTAGAACTTCTACTAGTTGTTCGGCTGCTTCATTCGTTTTAAGTGTTCTAACATTTTAGGTATCTGCACTAAAAACCATCGCAGTTCAAGAGGCCGGACTAACCCTTAAGATTCAGATAAACCTGTTGTCCGAATATGTCGAGGCACCTCATAGAAGTTGTTAACTTTGTTCATACTAACTCTGAGCATATACTCTAATGATTATTCCTTTATGAACATTTTTCGGTGCCTTTGAAGAAAAAAATAGCTGCTGGATGAGAGGACACGCCATCCCCCAAACTCATCTATAACCGTGTTTTAGACCCTATCTTTGGTCAAGGTACTAGGTACTAGGAACCCAGCAATCGCAGCGATGAGTCTTAAAGTCGGAGTTGATAGTCATTAGCTAGACGTGTTTTCTTATGGCAATAAATACCATTTGACAATATATTGAATGATTGAAACAACAATTTAATTTGAATGATATTTAGGACCGTTTTATTCACTCGAAGTTGAACGCAACATGGTTATTTTTATCATCAACTTCAGGAATTGCTTTTATTCACTCAAAGTTGACCCTCTCAACCTAAGATGTTCCAAAGTTGAGAAAACTCAAAGCTGGTCAACTTTTGATTTCTCAACTCATCGAAATAGTAGCAGTTATCCAAGCAAACATGGTGTTTTGTTTAATTTCTGTTTATTAATTTGTCAGTTCACTCGAAAATAATTGTGTTATTAAATATTCAAATTAATATACGATTTATAAATAAAAATGTTTCGTGCAAATTATTTCTGGGAGAATTAGCCATCACCTTCTTCGAGGAGCGGAGATGAATAAGACGGAGAAATTTTGTCTGTTGGAAGACGGCAATACCAGATGGTGATACGTCTTGAATTCAACAAATGGGACAACAGCGACTTTATCTATCGTTTTCGTCTCTCAAAACGGACGACAATGATGGGTCTTGAATTAAGGACGGATTCGTTACGGTACAACAAGAGACGGTAGTGTACATTGCAGATTGGATCGTATTAATTATTTTTAATAGATTCTTGTAGTTTTATTTGTTGCTAAATCGCGTGAACTACGGTTTATTACGTAATTATTAATCGTTCAACGATATTATGCACTCGGATCAATTCAACTGGCGATAGCGAATTTCATTGGGGTTAGCATTACAACAGTTCACTATGAGTGTATGGAGCTATTACCAATCGTGCACCGCGATTCATTCATATGTCGGAAACCCAAAGGGAACGATTGATGGCAGCACATGACTATTTCGCTAAAGCCAAAATTCCCTCGAACAATTGGCACGATAGATTGCACACATATCCGCATTCAGTCGCCAGGTGGAACTGATCCGGACACTTTCAGAAATCAGAAGGGATAAACGATATCGTCGCTCGTTAGAAGGTATATCTAAAGGGTCCGGCAAATAACTTTTTTTTGAAAATGCTATAAAAAAAAACTACTGAATATTTTCTCAAATTTTTTTTTTTATTTGAAATTACAATCCTTCCGGTTAATAATAGAAAATAATTTTATTCAAATGGCTGCCTCGGCTGGCCATGCAGTAGCCTACACGATCGGTCCAATTTTTAAGCACATTATCGATTGTGTGCAGCTGTATTTCACCAATGGCTTCACGAATATTGTCCTTTAAAGCGTCAATTGTCTCTGGCTTGTCGGCGTAACACTTATATTTTACGGCACCCCACAAATAATAGTCCAACGGTGTCAAATCGCAGCTCCGAGGTGGCCAAACGACATCAGCTCTGCGGCTGATAATGCGATCTTCAAAAAGAGGGCGCAAAACATCGAATGTAGCTTCGGCTGTGTGGCACGTAGCGCCGTCCTGTTGAAACCAAATGTTGCCAATATCCTCCTCTTCAATTTTGTGAAGAAAAATTCGTTCAACATGGCCCGATAACGATCGCCATTGACTGTAACAGCCACTTCTTGCTCATTTTCGAAGAAAAATGGCCCAATTATGCCTCTGGACCAAAATCCGCACCAAACAGTGACTCGTTTTGGATGTAACCGCTTTTCAATGTTTGCGTGCTGGTTTCTGTGCCCCAAATGCGACAATTTTGCTTGTTTACATACCCACCAAGATCAAAATGAGCTTCATTTGATTTTTGATTTTTTTTGGCAAAATCGGCATCTTCTCTAAGTCGATCGCAGGCCGACTTAGCGAAGCGAAAACGCATTGGATGGTCAGTTGGCTTCTACTCCTGAACCAATTGGACTTTGTATGGTGTCATACCAAGGTCTTTATGCAAAATTCGTCTCAATGATGTCTCCGAAATCTTCAATTGTTGAGAACGACGGTGAATTGATGTTGATGGCGCTTCACGCACACTTTCTGCCACAGCAGCAATATTTTCGGTTGTACGCACTGTTTTTGGCTTTTCACGCTTTTGTTTATCGATGAGGATGCCAGTTTCTTTCACTTTTTTCACAAGACAACGAACATACGGAGCTGACGGTACTTCTCTTCTTCCAAAATCCGTACGCAATTTTCGCACACATTCTGCAACATTACCATGATTTTCAAAGTAATATCGCAATATTTCCAAGCGTTGTTCAAGCGTATACACAACCATATTCGTTCAGCAGAAGGATAAAGCTAATTATATGTCAAATCAGACATGAGCTAAGTGTTACCATTCACGAAATAAGCACTTGTTGAAAAAAAAAAAGTTAGATGGCAGACCCGTCAGTCGGGTTTAATAAAACGATTCGAAGAAGGCGAGCTCGGGAATTTCAGTGTTATTGGTGATTCGGGCTACACAAATATGAGCTACCTTGCAACGCCTTTCCTGAATGTCACAAACTCTGTTGAAAATCTATTCAATTTGTAAATTCGGATTCGAAACTATGTCGAACGTTCGTACGGCATTTATAAGTGGCGGTTTCCAGTGTTGGCAACTGGCTTAAGGTGCAGAGTTGAAACTGTGCAATCAATCATCATCGCTTGTGCCATCCTCCATAACATAGCTATAGATGAAAATGAATTGCAACCGGATTCGCTAGTTCATTCGCCCGTTCACATTCAGTTGCAGCTCGTTTGAGATCTAATCTAAGTCAGCTTGTTCGCATTCAAACTTGTACCGCTCTCACTCGCCCTCTATAATCTCAATTTTATATTTATATACATAATACAGTTATATACATATACAATTATACAATTATACATAAGAGAAAGCAGAAACTGACGATCCGTGCTGTATGTGTTGTAGCTAGCTCCATCAAGTCCTCGTAGTAGTCACGGGCAGTGACATAATAGGTGGACGATGTCCTCCTCGACGGTCTCCGGGTCTCCGCACTTCCTGCAAAGTTGGTGTGAGTCAGTTAGGTTAATCCTGTTGGAATGTTTACCCAGCAGATTGTGGCCTGTTATGCCTCTCACCACTATGGCAATAGAAGCTCTGTTCAGAGCTATAAGCTTGTTAGATTTACTGCCGCTTTGTTCCGGCCAAAGGTACATATTTAGTATGTCTGCAGGTGTTAATGTTTTGCCACCTAGATTTTACTTCACTTTGCGTGAATCTGGTTATTTTCTCTTTTTTGAAAGCAAATGGGGGTCTAACCCTGTTGTCACATAAGGAGATGCAGGTGGACGATCCTAGACTGGCTAGCTCGTCTGCTTTTTCGTTTCCTGGGATGTTACTATGTCCTGGCACCCAGATTATTTGGACTTTGTTCTGATTACAAAGAGCCTTTAACTCTGAGCGGCAGTGTCCAACTTTTCGTAATTTTACTGTGTTGGATGCCAGAGCTTTTATGGCCGCTTGGCTATCTACATATGTGGAGATATCCTCGTGTGAATTGTCCAATACTCTAGCAGTTTCGGTAGCTTCGAGTATGGCTAGGATCTCTGCTTGTAAAACACTGCACTAGTCTGCTAATCGAATTGATATGTTTAACCCGATTCTATCGGAGAAGACCCCGGAGTCCACTCCTATTTCCATTTTATAGCCATCAGTGTAAATAGCTATTTCGTTATTGGATACCACATTGTTATATGACCATTCGTCTTTATTAGGTATTCTGATTGAGTATTTAGTATCAAAGTGAAGTGTAGACAGATGTCCCATTCTCATATTCTACCAACTTCAGTATTGTGCTGTGGCCAAATGTTTTGATACATATAGGTTGCCCGCTTCTTTGAGGCGTGCTGCGCTTTTCGCTGCTGTGTCAATCAGCTGTAGATCGATTGGGGGGAGATTTAGAATTGTTTCCAAACCTGCTGTGGGGCTGGTGGGAACCTTTGCAGTCGTGTGTTTCGTTTTTTTTTCACTGAGTCCCACCATAGGTGAGAATTGGTCTAACGACAGCTGTGTATAGCCATTTCGTGACCTTCGTGGAGGGACCCCATTTCTTATCACAGATTCGACTGCAGCTGTATAGTGCAATATTAGCTTTCTTTACCCTTCCTTTGATGTTAAGGTTCCAATTTAAATTGCTATCGAGTATCACCCCATGGTATTTGGCACTACCTGGCAGTGGAAGAGTGGACCCCCCAAGAGTCGGTGTCGCAAATTCTGTGATTGATCTCTTAGTGAAGAGGACTAATTCAGTTTTCTTTGGATTTACACACAGGCCGCTAGGTTCTGACCAACTGTTGAGTATGTTTAGGCTGGTTTTCATAACTGCGCTTAGAGTCGATGGGAATTTCCCACATGCCATGAGAACCACATCTTCTGCGTAAGCCACTGTTTTTATAGCGGTGGTTTCTAATCTCCTCAATGCTTCGTTGACTACCTGTAGCCAGAGAAGTGGAGAAAGAACACCCCCCTGTGGAGTACCTCTCGTAGTTATTATTCTTTTGGTACAATCACACAGTGAGGATGATATGATGCGTTTTTTAAGCATGGTAATGATCCAGTCACTAATGACCATATCTATTCCTGCTTTTCCAAGTGCCTTCTCGACTGCTTCCGTTTTTACATTGTTGAGGGCTCCTTCTATGTCTAGGAAGGCTGCTAGTGTATATTCTTTATGATATAGTGATTTTTCTATTTTTTGAACTGCCTCATGCAGGGCAGTTTCTACCGATTTGCCTTTGATATAGGCATGTTGGTTTGGGGATAGGCAGCCTGGATTCAAGTTACTATGGATTTGAATGTGTAGTAGTCTTTCCAGTGTCTTCAATAGAAATGATGATAGGCTAATTGGTCTGTAATCTTTCGCGATTGTGTAGCTGCATTTCGCTGCTTTGGTATGAATATCACATTAACTTCACGCCACGCTTTTGGAAGGTAATTTAGCTTTAGGCATTCCGGGATGTATTGATTAATGTTGGCATGATGTAGTTGGCAGTTTTTTGTAGCATCATGGGGGTTATACCATCGGGGCCTGCTGTTTTGTAGGGTTCAAAAGTCTCTTGTTTTTCTTACATTTACGTATTGGACAAGATAATGTTAAAGGCATTGTTAAAAACCATGACGATTTCGTACACGTTTGTATCAATGTCATTCTGGTTGTGGCACTATTGAAGGCGTGTTTTGAAATTTTTGTAGCGAAAAGATACCAGTTGGTATTTCTGGGATTACGTAGAGCGATAGGGTTGACCATTTTTCCAGCTAGGGAAAATTCTATTATTCTATGGTCAGAGAAACTAGGTTGGCTTGACACTTTCCAATCGGAAGTTGTTAGAGTATTTGAATCAGAGGAGAGCGTTAAGTCTAGGACTTCCCCAGTCCTGGCAGAGATTGACGATCAGGATTAGAGTTCCTTTTACTCAACTCCACCGGAAGTCTACGTTCTACTTACGAAACCGTGAGGACGCCAGTCGTACCCTTTTTTGCGTAGGGTTCGTCCGAATTCGCGCTCACAAAGTTGCTTCGAAACATTTTTATTGAAGCACAGTGCATTTAATGAAAACATTGTAATGTGTGGTGATTTTAATATTGATGTTTGTCGTTCTACTGGTTTATCTAAATATCTTAAAAACGTTTTGGATTCTCATAGTTTACAAATCGTAAGTTTCGCTTCTACACATTTTACAAGTCATAGTGCCACAGCAATTGATTTGTTTGTAGTTTCAAATAAAAATAACGTTTCTTTTTTCAATCAAATGCATGGGATTGCTGACCATGACTTAACATATTTGATTTTAAATGTAGAAGTTGAATGTGTAAACCATGATAATTTTTGTTTCTATCGGGATTATAAAAATATAAACTCTGATGATCTTTTTAGTGAATTATCTAATATGGACTGGCAGTTTTTAAAAAATCATAATTCAATTGATTTTAAAGTCGATTGTTTAAACAATATGATAAAATATTTATTTGATAAGTATGTCCCTTTAAAGAGATATATCCCTCAAAATAGATGTCGATGGCTAACTAAAAGCATAGCGGATCTAATAAGTGAACGAAATTTTTTATATAGTGTCTACAAATCCCATAGGAATTTATGTAACTGGGAACGTTATAAAACGTGTAGAAATAAGGTGGTTAAGGCCATAAAAAATGCCAATAAAACATTTTACTCTAATCAATTAGATGCTTCCAAGAACTCAACAAAAATTCTTTGGAACAATTTAAAAAAAATAGGCACGTATGGCAAATCAAATATTGCTAAAATCGATGACTTGGATTTTGCCAACAAATTGAATAGATATTTCAGCTTTTCAAATGCAAATGAGTTTATATGTGCAGATTCATTTAATAACACAAATGGTAATTTTTCATTTAGTTGCGTAACGATGAACGAATGCTTTATTTCTCTAAGCTCTATACAATCAAATGCAATAGCTCTAGACAACATATCACCCAAATTTATCAAACAAATACTTCCTGCAATAATCCCAATTGTTGCATACATTTATAACGAATGCTTAACAAAATCCGTATTTCCTAGTACGTGGAAAATAGCAAAAATTTTACCATTTGAGAAAAATATGTCAAATAAAAACGATTTTTCGAACTACCGACCGATTAGCATTTTACCTTTTCTATCCAAGGGTTTGGAAAAATTAATGCTTAATCAGGTAAGTTACTATTTGGAAACATATAATTACTTATCACAACTCCAATCAGGTTTTCGTAAAAAACACAGCTGTGTATCTGCAGTCCTAAAAGTTCAAGATGATATTCGTATAGCAATAGATGAAGATAAAGTCACGATTTTGAATCTTCTTGATTTTACTAATGCTTTCAGTTCAGTTGATCATACAATTTTGCTTAGAAAATTGGAACACAAATTTGATTTTTCTTCATCTGCACTGAAACTAATTCATGGCTTTCTAAATAACCGAAAGCAAGCTATTGTATCTGATGACATTACTTCGGATTTTGTTGATTTAAAAAGCGGAGTTGCACAGGGATCAATATTAGGTCCGATACTATTCAGTATGTTTATTAACGACATTGTTGATGTAATCAAATACTCCTCATATCATCTCTACGCAGATGATTTGCAGATTTATTTCTCTTTCCCATTAGGTCTTGTTGAGGATGGAGTTTATAGAATAAACGAAGATTTACAATGTATAAATGAATGGGCAACAAATAACAAGTTAAACGTAAACCCTAAAAAATCTCAAAGTATAATAATATACAAAAACTCTTTGGAGGAATCATATTTCCCAGAAGTTATTTTAGATAATCATGTCATTCCATATAAATCTAAAGTTAAAAATTTAGGTTTCATATTTAATAAAACATTAACATGGAATGACCATGTGAATAAAATAATTAATGGACTTTATGGTGGTCTTAGGCGTCTATGGAGAATTTCAAATTATATACCAAAACCAACACGACTAACCCTGGTTAAAACATTGTTAGTACCAATCATAACATACGGTGCCCCTTTGTATGCTGGAATGGACTCGATAAGCAAACAAAAATTAAACGTAGCATATAATTCATGTATTCGCTTTATTCATTCTTTAAGAAAATTCGATCATGTATCGTATTTATCTAACTGCATTTTTGATGTATCGATAATATCACAGTTTGTTATCGAAATGTGTAAATTTATGTATGCACTGTTACATTGTCGAACCCCTTCCTATCTATATGAAAAAATTCACTTATCTATATCGTCAAGAACAATTAATTTAAATACATACAGGACTTCAACACTGCAAACACGTAGATCTTTCTTCCCTTTATGTACCAGAACTTGGAATATGTTACCTAATCAAATTAAAAGTATGAGTAATTTAAACGATTTTCTTCGCTCTTTAAAAAACCACCTTCAGAATCCCGATGTAGCTATGCGTTTTCACTCCGTTTTCATTAATTAAAATGTACATTTTAACGAATTTTTTATTTGTTTGTTTAATTTTTTTTTTTATAATTTTGTATAAACAAAATAGTAATTTTCTGAAATTAAATTTGAATAATAATGTATTACACTAAATTTTTAATTTGACATGTACTTTAATATAGAATATCAAATGTTTAATCAAATTGTAAATTTTAATAGCCATAAAGGAGATTACAATCTCAAGGCTTTTGTTGAATAAAAATTGAAATTGAAATTGAAATTAAGACGGAGCTACGATCATCCTCTATAAGATTGATCGCAGCTTCATCTTCAGATATCGACTTATCCGTGCCGTATTCCAACAGTTTTCCTCATTAGTGGTTTCGAGTTGGTCACCCTCCGAGTTTTGTTTTTCCATTTTAATTAAATTTGAGAGAAAGACGTGGACGGACCCCACGCAGAGCTCCGCATTACGTGGATAAGGCGAAAGTTAAAACCGGAAGGTGCCCGTTATCCGCCAGTACTGCCGTTGGCGATTGGGTTTAAGAGCACCCAATCATACAGATCCTGCGCACAGCGGAATTGCACGGTGACCTTAGCTACAGGGAGGGAAGAGTTTGGGGGAGTGAGAGGGAGAGAGAGAGGGAGAGAGAGAGGGAGGGAGGGAGTTAGTGGTTTTGTTGATCTTCGCTTCACCTTGTGATGACCGGAATGATTGATGCATGCCGATCCTCTCTCAAGACTACTAAGCCGCATCGCCTCGACAAGGCGCCAACCATCGGTGCAGTTTTGTTTTGGCCAAACTAACTATATACGGGCCCTGACGGCATAACCCCTATCATGCTACAAAAAACTGCTAATCACATAATGCCAACACTGCTTACCATCTTAAACATACCGCAAGTGTGGCGTGAAGTTAAAGTTATATTCATACCGAAGGCAGGTAAATGCAGCCACACCGTAACGAAAGATTTCAGACCCATAAGCTTCTTCCTTCCTACTGAAAACGATGGAACGATTACTCGACATCCACATGCGTAGCAACCTGAATCCAGGTTACCTATCTGTAAGCCAACACGCCTATATAAAGGGAAAATCGGTGGAAATTGCTCTACACGAAGTAGTTCGCACAGTAGAAAATTCACTGCATTACAAAGAATAAACGTTAACAGCCTTTCTAGATATAGAAGGAGTCTTCAACAACGTTAAAACTGAAGCAATTGCTGAGGCACTTGCCAAAGCTGAAATAGGAACGGTTTCTAGCAATTGGATCTTAACCATGCTCAATAACCGGATCATTTCGTCAATATTAGGCGATTGTACCAAAAGGATCACAACGTCAAGAGGTACCCCTCAGGGAGGCGTACTATCCCCACTCTTCTGGCTATTAGTAGTCAACGAAGCATCTAAGAAGCTGGATATCACTGCAATAAAAACAGTGGCATACGCTGATGACGTAGTCTTCATGGCGTGCGGAAAATTCCCACCGACACTGAGTGAAATTATTCATAGAAGTCTCAATATACTCAGCAAGTGGGCAAAGTCTTGCGGGCTGGGTGTAAACCCAAACAAAACAGAACTGGTTCTCTTTACTAACAGGAGATCGATCCCAGCATTTCCGGCACCGTCTTTGGAAGATTCGACTCTCTCAATGTCAGCAAGCGCGAAATATCTGGGGGTGGTACTTGATAGTAAACTGAACTGGAATCTAAACGTTGAAGAAAGAGTAAAGAAAGCAAATATTGCCCTCTATAGCTGCAACAGAATCTGCGGCAAAAAATGGGGCCCATCCCCGAAGGGGATACTAAAGAAAAAGAAAAAGAAAGTTCAAAGGACAGCATGCATACTCACGACAGGAGCCATGCGCACTAGCCCCACAGTAGGTTTAGAAACAATCATAGTATTGTTTCTAAACATAACACCAATTGACCTACAAATCAATGACACAGAAACAAAAAGCGCAGCAAGACTCAAAGAAACGGACAATCTACTCATGAAGCCTTTTGGCCATAGCTCAATATTATACTCAATGGCTTATGCGAATGCAGCATCTGACTATATTACCCCATACCACGACATTGATATTAATTATTCTTTCTGAATACCAAGCAGAGACGAATGGTCTTCAAACAATGTGTTGTCTAACATAGAAATAGTAATTTGTACCGACGGATCTAAAATGGAAGTCGGATTGGGCTCTGGAGTCTACTCTGAAAAGATCGGGCTAGCTACATCCCTGAGATTAGCAAATTCGTGTAGTGTATTCCAAGCTGAGATCCTGGCCATACTCGAAGCTGCCGAATCGGCTGAGATATTGGACATATCACATGAGGATATCTCCATCTACGTGGATATTCAAGCGGCCATTAAAGCTCTGGCATCCAATATAGTAAAATCACGGGTAGTTTGACGCTGCCGCGAAGAGCTGAAGGCTCTTTGTGACCAGAAAAAAGTCCAAATTATCTGGGTGCCAGGATATAATGATATTATAGGAAATGAGAAAGCAGGCAACTGGGTGGGTATTTCTTGCGCTCTCACGGAATAAGACTTTTTTGGTATATTTTTTTGTGAAATACTTATCTCAGATGTTTGTTGAGCTAGCTACACTAGGATCGTCCAGCTGCAGTTCCCTATCTGATAAAAGGGTTAATCCACCGCTAGCATTTAAAAAACATGAAATAACCAAGCACACTTAAAAAGTAACTATAACAAGATGGCAAAATACAATAACTTGTATACACACAAAATCTCTCTGGCCGGAGTTAAGCGGCAGCAAATCAAAGAAGCTAATAGCTTTGAACAGAGCATCCATTCCTATAGCGGTGAGAGTGATAACCTGTTGGGTAAGCACTCCAATAAGATAAAACTGACTGGTGCGAACCAACTTTGCAGGAAATGCAGCGACCCAGACGTCGAAGAAGAGGTCTCACACCTACTATGTCACTGCCCTGCGATCAGTGGCAGCCGTTTAAAAATACTAGGCAGCCTATACTTCGACGACCTAAGAGATCAGGATGGAACAACTACCTCTTTTATGCTGAAGGAGCAACACAGACCAACACCGCATAAGTATCACTAGCGAACTTAACCAGGTATCCTCTTTCTCTATTTCAGGGTACTTTCTTCGAAGTGTATCGCTATGGGCCCACGCAGGCCTATGCGAGCTTGATGACTCACTCTAACGTCAACAGCCCGTCTAACCTAACCTAACCTAACCCTAAACGGAGTTTTCAATTCTGGCCAATAACAGAAAATCAATATTTTTTCACATAGACTCCGATTTCTTTCGGAATGATATCAGAAAAATGATATCATTTTTAGCATTAATAATCAAAATGCACCCATCACTCGTTTTTTTTTTAACTTTCTCTTACAAAGAGAATGATATTGTTTTCGTGAAAATTTTCGACCTCGAGATTTTGATTGATTCTAACATGACGATGATAGCGGAGCCTAAAAAAGTGGTTTTTGGAATTCCGTCCGTCGGTGCGTCGGTCCGTCTGTCCGTTATGGTCTCCCCAGCCTAAACGGCTTGACCGATTTTCTTCAAACTTCGTATCCAAGCTTGTTTTGGTCATAATTCTAGGCCATTTTTTTGTTTGCTTTTAGCCATGTTAATAAGGGTACCTGCCATATAAAAATTACACATAACCTCAATTTTCTCTAAAACAGCTCTAACGATTTTGATTAAACTTTATATATACCATAACCAAATTAGCTCCAACAAAACTGCATACCCAGTTTTTTCGAGAAAATCTATATAACGGATTTTGTCATTTAGGCCATATAAGGAAAATTGATAATTTCTTTCAAACTATTATGTCAAATTGAATGAAATTTGGAAGTTAGCCAACTTGGGAATTTTCAGGAAGTTGAACATTAGTGAACAAACGGCCCTTAATTGATGTAGTTCCTGAAATGTACTTAATTTTACCTTAAACTAACTTTTGGTACTCGCTATCATCAATCATTTTATAATGAAGTCTAAGTCTATACTGAATATACTTCGTTTTGATAGATGTCTACACATGTATCTCGTCTCGTACGTACAGCTAATTTAGCTTACTAACTATGCATACAATTGACGTTTATTAGAAAATAAACAATGTTGAGATATTAGAGTTATACATCCGGTAAAATGTTCAAATCGCGAAATACATAACTCTCTGTTAGAATAATCGCAAACTGTAAACTAATTAAATTTAGGCAGGTCACACACACCAAATAGTAGAGAATTCCTATTAATTTCCAACCAACTTATTAGTTGGTCTCAAAACATTATTCTCTGTCATTTCAACTACAAAATTACATTTAATTAAACTTGAAATTCAAACCTTTCCTCCGAATGCATTGCAATCTAATTATATTCTGAAGTATTGTTGTCACATAGTGCAGTGAAAGGGCGTATTGTTGCAGTCGGGTGAACGATACCCGAGTACGGCAGATATAATCAACAAGTCTTACATCAGAGAGCACGACATGAACTGCGAGATGAAAGCACTAACTAGTGCACTCAATGTTTACTGAACTCATTTCGCCGTACATCCGCGATATCCAAGATATGCACGATATATTATAGAAATTGTGCATACAGAACAGTTATATGGGTAAATTTTGTGGAATAACTAAAACTGTATGTGAAAGGGGAATAGGGACTTGAAAATATTGGCCCAAACGTATTATTTAGATAAATATTCTTCCGCATCTTAAACTATATTGGTATACCTGGTCAATTTAAGAATGGATTTTGATTGAGTTGAGATTTTGATTTTATCTAGCTAATGCCTACCAACTCCGACTTCCAACCTTTCCTGTCGACCGGCAAGTGTTTATTACCTTGACCGTATAGATAGGGTTGCAACCCCTGTGTAAAGTATTGGCGGCAGGAGATGAGAGCGCGTGGAAAATGGGTAATCATAGTAAGACATATACCCCATTTCCAAGACGACAGTGGAGGAATTCCCATGATGGAATCAGCGGTGAAGTCTATAGCAACAGTTGTGGTGAACAAAGTAGCATACATGCTTCTCCAGATTAACGAACGTTCAATCTAATTGATCACATTGCGATAGACAAAAGGCACGCATTCAGTATTTTGGATATCCTAACATTTCAAGGGGCTAACATAGAGTCGGACCACTACTTTGATGCAGCCAAGTTAAGAATGCGGATAAACACCACGCTACAAGAAAGCAGTAATAATGTGAAAAAATTTCATGTCGAAAAACTGCAATTGCAAGAGACCGCCAAGGCTTTCGCGCAACGCGTATCCCCTAACCTGTCGATTATCACATTACCACCAGCATTGAATGTCGAAGAACAATGGCAACGATGCTATTAGATCAGCAGCAACTGATGTCCTAGGCTTCTCGCGCCCACCAGCAACAAACCCCGGGTTTGATGAGGAATGCCGACATACAGATGCCCGCAGTAAAAAAAAGCTGCAGGTTAGGACTAGAGTTTCCATTGATCTCTATAGGCAGAGCAGAATAGAGAACACCGGCTTTTCAAAAAGAAGAAAAAAGAGCAAGAAAAGCGAGCGATCGAGGATATAGAGTGGTGCCACTCCAGAAAGGATGTTTGCATGTGTTACCAAAACGTAAAACGTCAAAGCCAAGGATATAATGCTCGAAAAGAATCCTGTCGAGATGAACAAGGAAATATCGTTGTTGAGACACAGTCGATGCTGAGGATATGGAAGAACCACTTTTGCAGACTGTTAAATGGCAATGACGACCAATATTCCGCTAAAGGTAGAACGAACCATTCAATATTGGTGACGACAGAGAAAACTATCAATGACCCGACTTAATTGAAGTGATGAAAAAAATATCTAAACTCAAACTTAATAAGGCTCCCGGATATGATGGCCTTCCCGCCGAACTTTATAAAGCCGGTGAAGATAACTTGGTAAGTAACATTCACCAACTCATAAGCCAAATCTCGTCGGATGAAATTATGCCTGAAGAATGTAACCCCAGCATTGTTTTCCTGATCCACAAAAAAAAGGAGACCCTCTGAAATGCGAGATCTACAGAGCCATACGTCTTCTCAACATCGAATACAAGATCCTGCCGTAATATGTGAACGCCAGAATCCGTTCACCAACAACCTGTTCGGCCGTTATCGGTGTGGTTTTTAGCCAGGAAAGTCCATATCCGATCAAATTTTCACATTTCGGCAGATCCTGGAAAAACAAAACTCAAGAAGTCCATATCGATACCTACCACCTCGTTTTTAAATCGCATACGACAGAATTTATAGAGACGAACTATTCAGAGCCATGTCTAGTTTTGATATGGACTACTATAGAGAATTCTCGCTGCTCCATTAGGGTCGAAAACGACCTCACCGACACATTCGATACCAAAAAAGTATTAAGGCGAGGCGATGCGTTATCATTGTGACAATCTTCCAAAAATTGGTGCAATTATAGCATATGCCGACGATAGTGACATCATTGGTAGGACTCAACGTGATGTCATAGCCACGTTTGCTGGTATAGAGAAGGGCGGCAAAAATGGGATAAGCAGTAAAAATATAAGCTGTCAACACGAAAGGACCCACAACATCGACGAATAGATAAGAAAGCCAGACCACAAAATATTTCATTCTTACAGAGTATATGCTCATCATGGGGGACTGGCATCTCAGGCATGGACAAACTTCTACATTTTTCTCACAATTCCTATCCATATCACTTATCCAGGAGCCTTAATCCGTGTATTGTATATTGCCATCTTTATCGTATATGGTACGCACTGTGTGGATAACTGCGGACTGAATTTTGATATCCCAAAAACCCTATGACAAGATTTGTAATCAGTGTCAAAGGGGGACAATTAGAGCGTAAGCTGTTCGTATTCCTGCAACAGTCAAGGCGGTAGCTAGAAATGCAAAAAAAAAACATATGAGAAGAGTACAATCCCCTGTGCGGATCGTTTAATACCCTATCCCATCCCATCCTTAAAATTAATATCTCCAAAAAGTGGGCTTTATTAGCCTAGAAAATGACATTGTCACAACACATTGTTCAAACAGTTTAGCAGAATCTTTTGTTGTTTGACAAAACACATCGTTTTCCTCCTGCATATGCTATGGGATAGGGTATACAAACGGTTTTTGTAAGAAAACGCCCTCAAAAAGTGGGCGTGAGCTAAAATGATCTATTGACGAAATGTTTATATTAATATTACTAACTCTTCTGCATCAAAATTTTTTTCGAAAATTTTAAAATTTGAACGTAAAACGTGTTTTATTAAAAACGCCCCCAAAAAGTGGGCGTGGCAAAAAACTTTATATGAACGAAATATAGATATTACGATTCTGTAACTACGTTTTTCAGACACTTTTTTAAAATATCTTATGGTTTAGCCAAAAAACACGTTTTTCTAAAAAGGGGGCGTGGCAGTGGGCGGATTTCAAAAATTTTTACACTTGTTCTGCTGGGAGCAACAAAGAGCACGTGTACCAAATTTCATCCTTCTAGCTCAAAATTTAAGGCCCAACAACTGGTGACGTACGGACGGACGGACGGACGGACGGACAGACACGGCTAAATCGACTCAGCTATCGATTCTGAGTCGATCCATATACTTTGAGGTATATGTAGCTAAATTATTTCTCTATGTTACAAACTATGTATCAAAACTAATATACCCCTATGGGATAGGGTATAAACATATGAGAAGGCTACAATCCGCTGTGCGGATCGTTGAATACCCTATCCCATCCTATCCATAAAACTAAAATCCCCAAAAAAGTGGGCATGGCTAAAAACACGATGTGGATAAAATAGAAAAAATGATATAGTGACAACAAATTCTTCAGACTGCTTACAAAACAATTTTACGGTTCTACAAAAGACAAGGTTTTCTCCTGCATATGTTATGGGGTAGTGTATAAAAATGGTTTTTATATAAAAACGCCCCAAAAAGTGGGCGTGGGTTAAAATGGTATATAGACGAAATGTTCATATTAATAATGTTAATGATTCTGCATCAAAATTTTTTTTCGAAAAATTTAAAATTTGACCGAAAACAGTTTTTAATTGAAAACGCCCCCAAAACGTGGGCGTGGCAAAAAACTTTATATAGACGAAATATAGATATTAATATTGTCTAAATATGTTGTTCAGAAACTTTTTTAAAATGCCTAACGGTTTGGTCAAAAACTGAGTTTTTCTTAAAAGGGGGCGTGGCAGTGGGCGGATTTCAAAAATGTTTACACTTGTTCTGTAGGCAGAGACGAGGATCCTATATACCAAATTTCATTATCCTAGCTCAAAATTTAAGGCCTTAAAATCGGTGACGTACAGACGGACGGACGGACGGACAGACAGACATGGCTTAATCGACTCAGCTAGCGATTCTGAGTCGATCCATATACTTTGAGTTATATGTAGAAAAATTATTTCTCTATGTTACAAACTAAGTATCAAAACTAATATACCCCTATGGGATAGGGTATAAAAATAAGACCTTACAACAAATTCACTTACAATTTTCGCTGAACCTCCACTGTTGAATGTTCTCACATGCCAGGTGAAGATACGAACTTCGTCGTCAGTCCTTTTCGAGGCTCTTTGTTGCTTCGTAACAGCAATTTTCTTCTGTGAGTGGGCAGTTAACCTAAAATACAACTCCCAACCATGAGGGCCGGTTTCAATTTATTAGTTACCCAAGGACACGGGGCCATTATTATTCACTACGAGATTTAGCGCTGCCGTTGGCCTTTCGGTTCATCCGCCATCATCTCTGTTCAAGGGGCCTGACCTACCCTTGAGATTCCTAAATGAATGTGTTGAAACAGCTCATCTAGGTTCCTCTGAGGACATCAGGCAGGATATTCCGTGCCAAGCATTTAACCAGGCAGTTTATAATGTTGCTGTTTTTCGTTTTGTATTTCAACACTTGCACTTATGAGTTTAGCAAGTCAAAACCGGTTGGATGAGACCAGTATCCGATGGTTACCACTTGGAGATAAAATAAGCACAATTGATGTGTAGTCAAAGTTATAACGACTGGGCTTCGCAATCAGAGTTTGCCCTCGTTCTACAACATCCATTCATCAATTATTTTGGTTAATTTAGAAAACATTATCTTTTCCTCGGTATATTAGGGAATGATGTTTTTTTTATTAAATATATAAATGTTGAAACAAAAGCTATTCCAGATGATTTTTCAAATTGCCTACATTTTAATATCTTTAATTGAATTTATTGAAGTGAAACTTCTTTTGGGACGGTGTGAATTGGATCTTATGAAACATAAAAACGTCACGATGAAGGTGTTTTGATCCGGTTTTTGCCACCAAAGAAGTAACCACAACAGACGCTGCTCGATGTCGGTGATCGCTTGTTGTTGGCTTACCAGGTCTCTTTGAAGTGAAACTTAATTTTGGACGGCTGTTGTTGTAGCTGGTTGATTGTGTGCAATGAACGGATGTATGGATTTGTATCTCAGGTAACGCGTTCGTTGGTCTACAAAAATTGGGATGGTTTCTTGTTGGCATGTTGGTTGGTGAAAGGACGTTGGTGCACCGGTATGCACCAAGATAGTGTGTTGTCTATCAATAAGTAAATTTGGGTACGAAACTCATCGGTGAGTCCAGGAAAGCAATATCCTTTGAAATCAAAAGAAAGTTGCTACGTATATGGATGCGACATTTGGTAACATATAGATGGCCAAAATGGTTATTTCCCTCTCAATGTCGAAACGATAGCTGATTTTGGTGTCATAAATGTGTTTTAGCGATGGTGTGTGTCTGACGTCAGGAGTTTGTAATTGAAGCTTGAATTTAAACAGGTACCTAGATTTGATTGAGTTTGAGATGTGTATGTGATTAGTGATACTGAAGATGTATTTTTGGAATTGGAGTGTTGACTTCAGGAAGGAACGGTGTTTTTCATAATATGATGACAATTTTAAAACGAGATGCTAGACATCGGCAACGCCTTTTACGTTTGTGGGTGTTAAGGACAGATTGGACGAGAGAGGCTGCAAGATGAAGATGAAAATTGGTATGTGGTCTGATTCACATTTGATGTATGATTTCTATATAACGGTACTTTTGACTAAGATTGCCTTGTTTGACGGTTTAATCGATATTTGGGAGTCTTCCCGAAAGTTGGAAGTTTGGATTTCGGATTTTGGTTGGATTTTGTGCTTCCAATGAAATGAGAATATCTTCACACTCGAGATATTGCAGAAGGGACTAATGGGGATATTTGTATGATTGTGTTTTTACGTTGTGAATTCGATTAAATGAAACGAAAAAGTGTTACGAAAAAGAGATCAAACAAAATATCGGTTGTCGTCTGATCACCGAAACCAAGCAGCGTCCGTTGCGGTTAATACTTAGATATGGGAACGCTTGGGAACACCGCGTGTTGTTGGTAATTGTAAGAGAAAGAGTTGAGTTCAACTTTCAAATAAACCGGTTTAGTAGGGGAGAGAAATGAGTTTCGGGTTAAGAAATAGATGAAATTTTCAACCGAGTTTGTGCGGTAAAACAAGGCTGAAAACTAATCAAAACACATTTTTCACCACTAAAGTCAATTAATTGTCAATATAACAGTTCAACCCATCTCAAATGAAATTAATACACTGTGGAGGTGGTAAACAGAGAGAGAGAAATTAAGCAGAGTACAGGGGTAGAATTACCACATCCGTTATTGAGTGAGTGAATGATGGTGTAACTACATTGGGATGAACACATACGAATGGTCAAGTATCGAATGCACATTTAAAATTGTACCAATTGTACTAGCAAAATGCTGCTACATTGATGTTTCATGGCTGACAATGTCAAGTGTATTGTTTTTCTATGAATGTTATTAAAAGAAATTGGTCTACTTAAAAATTCTTAAGTTTGGAGTATCAAAATATACTCGATCAGTGATTACAGAATACCAAAAATCCGATACTCGATACTTGAATCTCGTATGCGATCATACCAAATCAAAAATTTTCAGTCACGCGGTATAACTCGATAACTGATGTGGTAATTCGAACCCAGTTTCACTTCTACCGCGTGTGAACTCACACTCGTTTTTTTTTAAATTTAATGTTAGTTAGTTGTTCAATTTTCAAAAAGATACGTCCTTGAGAAGAGGAATTTACAACGAGTCAAATATAACGAAAATGAGTCGCAAATATAACTCCCCTGCCTATATCCACTGCTTAGATACATTCTAATACCCATTCTATGTGATACTCTCATCCTTTAATGCCAGGCAAGGGTATAACCATTTAATTTTATTTAAAAATTCATTTGACATAAATGTTGTCACCGCAAGGCACGTTATCTCTTTGCGGATTCCTGATTCCCCATGAATACAATCTCATTTTCATTGTATTGTGCTGCTGGACCCGTATAAACATGTCGACCAAAGTTGCACTGACGTTTTAGATAGAAATGCCTTTACCAATAAACTAATGTTATTCTGTTTCACATACACAAGGGTGTTCACTATCCGTGTGCAATGTGCATGTTTGAATTTTGCGTTTCAATGGTCACAGTCGGTGAGATAAAGCCAAGGAAATAGCACACGACAATTGTCAAAGGAATTCAATGTGGGGGTGACATGAGTATAACTCGACCTGGAAACCAACTACCAAAAAACCAAACATAAACCAGAGCATACATATATGCATCCTGCATTGTCCAACAATATGTCTTCGTCTATGTGTCCCTTTCTTTTGCACTGGCTGAGCTGATATCAAGCAGAATTGAGAGGTCATTTCAGCATTTTCGTATCATAGATCTATCAGTTACCATGGAATCTGCTGTACCAATAGATACTCGTAGAACCACAGGAATGACAACAAATGGCATTCTGCCTTGGACATATTTCAATTATACTCAGGATACTCGGAATATCAGACATCTCTGTCCATGGCAGAATACTTGAGGGGTGAAACTTCATTCCATTGTTTAGTTTTCGGCTTGATGCCATGCATGGGATATGGAAACGGAATCGTGCTCTTTTCTACATATCACCTGACCAATTAGTTGGACATGGGTTTATTGGTAATTTTGAAATTAGCAGATACCGAATTATGTTCGGAATCACTCGAATCGAATCGAAATGAAAGGCTGAATTGACCTAGCTTTTTCTGTCAGCCTGTCTATCCGACCGTATATCACCAGTTTTGGAGTCTTACGTTTTCCTTACATAAGTGTAATTGAGCACTGACCCAGCATATAAAACTGTAATGAGAAGCTTGTCAAATTTGCCGTTCAGAGTCGTTGTTAAACAGGTAGTTTCATTCTTTATGGCAAAAATAAAACTTCGGAAACACAAATGAATGGAATTAGGTTTGAGGCCCTCCATTGCCCGTTAATGTCAGATAATTGTTTTTATTTTAATTTAGTAGTTGTTGCTCCAAGCTGAGCTTTTCAAAATCTGCTCGTCTTTTTTTCGAAAAACGTTGTTATAGAAACATATGTTGGGAATTGTGAAAAGGTGTGCGGCGTCTTGTTGAATCCGACAATCAGTTGTTAAACAGTCAGGGTATGGTAGAAGTTGCACAGACTTATGGAAGATTGTACCCCTTTTGTTGGGCCGGAAGTTTTGCACAGTCCTCTCGCGAATACCAATAAAACTAATTGGGCGAAGTCACATGAAAATGCACTGTCTTGTCTTAGTTGAATATTTCGGTCCACCATTATCCAACCTCCTGTAATGACGGACAAGTTGGATCGGTTTACCAAAACTGAACATGGCTTTGTATATTTCATTATCTTTACGTTCTTATGAGGCTTATAAATCGATGGTGGTGAATACTGATCTGAACTTCTTGAATTGTATCAAGAATATCGTAAAGAGGGGCCCTAAACTTACATACATAAGTAGCGCAACAGTCCGGAATTAATCTGGGCCTCAACCAACATGTCTCTCCTATTAGCCCGGTTATTAGCTAACTGCCTCTAGTTGTGTACTTCAAGTTTATTGAGGTCAGTTTTTGACTAGGGGCATGTAGCTGTACTGCTCGTATAGTTATTGGTTAAATCTTCGTCTCTATAGCGTCAACGTAAACGGGACCGAAGATTTTCGAAGAATTTTATTCTCAAATCGACCAAGGATTTCGTCATCTACTTTTGATACAGTCCAGCTCTAGTGAGGGCTTTACTATACTAAATTGCCTTCTTAGCCCAAAGAAACATCGGTTGGCAAGTCGGTAAATGTAACATTTGACTTTGGTAAAAGCACAATGTATCATACATTTAACTTACCACCAAAACTTATGTGGAAAGATACTCAAAAAGAATAGTATGCAGACAAATTATTGAATGAGATACAGAGTACCTACGCAACCACTACATTTTTTACCGCCGCAGAAAAGATAAGTTTCTTAAGCAACAGTATTAAAAAAGTTGTTCCAATAAACCCAATATTCAAAACACAAAGCTACCGGCAGAAGTGGTTCGACCAGGAATGTTTCACCGCAAGAAAACTGTCATTTAACCAACTTAGAAATCTAAAACTAACAACAAGTCCAGATAAAGCTCATAGAAAACAATACATCAACGCTAATAAAAATTTTAAACTTCTATGTAGAAACAAACGTGAAAAATACTATATGTCAGTGGCAATAGAACTTTCTAGCACAACTAACAGCAAACAGTTTTGGGATAAAATAAAGACCCTCAAAGGCGTGGAATATGTCTGTGGAAATTATATTTCTACCTCAAAACTAGCCACTTATTTTAAAAGTCTACTTAACCCCACTGACATACATGAAAGTATGCAATTTGCTGAGCCTTATATAGTGGATGATTTGATGGATAGGCAATTTGAAATGAGTGAACTTATGACTAGTCTGCATAATTGTAAAAATAAAAAAGCTCCAGGACCTGATCGAATAGGAAATGAATTTTATAAAAATGCCCCTGCTGAATTCTTAAGTAAAATGTTGGCAACTTTCAATCTCATTTTTAGAACAGGCGATGTACCTCAAGAATTCAAAGATGCTATTGTATACCCAATATACAAAAAGGGAGATGTTAATACACCATCTAATTACAGAGGAATATCTTTCATGAACTCGATTGCTAAAGTTTTTTCATCTATCATACTTAACAGAATTAACTGCTGGGTAGAAAGAAATAAAATACTGAGTGAATATCAAGCAGGATTTCGCAAAGGTTACTCTACTGTTGACAATATATTTTCACTGACAACGATCTCCCAATACTTCCTTAGGCAAAATAGAAAATTATACGTGTTTTTTGTGGACTTCAGAGCTGCTTTTGATTCAATTGACCGAAACGCACTCTTTTATAAACTTTCGCAAAAAGGCATGTCATCTCAAATGCTGAAGGTCATAAAAAATATGTATAAGAACACCCGGCAAACAATATGGGACGGAAGAAATATATCCGAATGGTTTAAAACTAAATCTGGAGTGAAACAAGGTTGCTTACTTAGCGCAGTTCTTTTTGCTCTGTTTATAGATGACATATCGGAACACCTGCCTGCAGGTATAAGAATCGCACAAGAAACCATTAAGGTTCTACTATACGCAGATGATATTGTTTTACTAGCGGAATCACCTCATAGCCTACAACTTATGATCAATAAAATGCATAACTACTGCAAAATGTGGAATCTGAGAGTCAACTTGGAAAAATCAAAGATCATGATTGTACGTAACAGGCAAACTAAACTGGGTGAGAATGAAAAGTGGTTTTATGATAGTGAAACAATAGAAGTTGTCAGCCAATATAATTATCTCGGCATAATTTTAGAGCCCAACATGAAAATAACGCAACACCTTGAAAAGAAGCTATCAGCATCCAAAAGCCTTATAAACGCTTCGTGGAAAAATATAATTTATAAAAATGAATACCAATATCAGCCAAGTATCGTGTGTTTGAAGCGGTTATGCGCTCCGTTATGTGTTATAGCTGTCAAACTTGGGGTTTTAAACAATACGAGGAAGTAGAAAAGCTTCTTCGTTTTTTTATAAAAAAAATTATTCCGCCTTCCAATGAACACATCTAACTACGTCTTATGTCTAGAAACAGGTCTCCCAAGTCTTTTCAGTTATACCCTCAAATTACATTTTAATTATATCCTCAAAGTGCTTAAATATCCTGCGCATAGACTCCCACTCATTCTCGCAAAATACACCATTGAAAATAAATTGGAATGGACTAATCATTGGGTAGCTCTGGCAGATAAATGTCAGACAACCCTAAATATCCAGCACGATAATCTATTACTTCTGAAGCAACAATGCTATAATCTTTTGGAGCTATGTGACATCCACAATCGCAACGAAAGCAAGTCCCAAGCCATATCTTCCTTAAACAGATTGATATACCCCGAACTAAACTACGATCTAAAAAGCAAAAATTATTTTAATGACTGCTACAGCCTTAATGCGATATCCTTGATATGTAGAGCAAGAAGTGAAATGTTGAATCTAAACGGGTCACCTTTCAAAAAAATTGAATCAAATCTTTGCACGATATGCAATCTAAAATCAAAAGAAGATACATTTCATTTTTTGGCAATATGTCCAATCTACAAAGAAATACGACTTATTTATTTTGGAAAGCGATCATTGACAATGGAACAAACAAAGATTATTCTCAACGGGGAAAATTGGCATGCTCTCTATAGGTTTATCGAAACCGCTTTTTCGTACCGATATAATATCATCACGGAATTTAGATAGTTAAAAAAAAAATCATGTTTTTATTGTTAAATATGTTAAACAGTTTTGTTTTAATTTATATACACAAACACATTTTAGCGAGTCAATCAGGCAGACGGCAACGCAAAGCCTATCGATTTTATTGTTTTTAATTTATCCTAAATCATAATATGAATATTGTTAATATATTAAATTCAATAAAATAAATCTAATCTAATCTAAATCTAATCTAATCATCGGTTGGCAAGAGTAATTCTTCGTTTAATTTCTGACGATATGTTGTTTTCTGAGTTAATAACGGAGATGAGTCCTAGGAAAAGTCCCGTACTACCTCAAAGTTATATCTGTCAAAGGTGACGTTCTGTATCCCTTCGCATTGACAGCATATGCTTAGTTTTACCATCATTTACTGCTTAACCCATTTTTCCCGCTTGACATCACCTTGAGTCCGACCAATGATGTCAATATTGTCGGCATATGCTAGTAGTTCCACTGATTTTTGTATCTGGTGTTGGCTCGGGAGTTCTGCACAATCCTCTAAAGAATGAGATTTAAGAAATCACAAGACAGTGCATCGCCTTCTCTAAATCCCGTTTTTCATATCGAATGTGTTGGTGACGTCGTTTTCGTCGTCATCCTGCATAGACAGACGAGTTTGGGCTCTGTATAGTTCGTTTCTATAAATGTTAACGTATGCGGATTTGAAATCAATGATTTGGTGGTGGGTACTAATTTGGACTTCTTGTGTTTCTTCCAGAATCTGCCGAAGTGTGAAGGATTGATGAATTGTGAACTTTCCTGCAGATATGATTTAGTAGAAAATCATCTTCACCGCTTTTATAAAGCTCGGCAGGAAGGCCGTCACTTAGCCTTGTTTAGCTAAACTAAGGATATTGCGACCTCACTTCACATCGGTCGGGTGGTTAGTAGCATCGACTGTGTCTCAACAACGATCTTTCCTTGTTGATCTGGACTGGATTCTTTTCGCGCCTTGTATCCCTGGAGGTGACGTTTGACACTTTGGGAATACTTGCGGAAATCTTAGGGGATACGAGTTGCGGGAAGGCCTTGGCATCTCTTGCCATTGTAGTTTTTCGACATACATTTTTTTTTAGTATTAGTGGTCTGTTGTGGCGTGGTGGATATCCGCATTCTTACCGGCTGCAACAAGGTAGTGGTCGGAGTCGATGTTAGCCCCTCGGAATGTACGGGCATCCAAAATACTGGATGCGTGACTCTTATCTATCGCAATGTGATCAGTTTGACCGTACGTTGATCTGGAGACCGCCATGCGCTCTTATGGATATCGAGTTGAAGAAACCGTGTGCTGGCTATAGTGGCATTTGTATGGCAGCAAAGTCAAGAAATAGTCATTCGCAATATCATCATTCTCCTCCGTCGCCTCGTCGTGGAATGAGCGTATATAAGGCTAATATTGGCGAATTCGTCCATAATTCGCTACTGTCTTAAGGGCATTAGAATTCTTGCCTATGTCTTGTACGAATAGTCGCTGTTTCTGCTCACTATAATGCGGTCCATGGGCGATGTCACAGTTTTTCACCATCTTAGTAATGTTTGCTTTGCAGCAGCTTAGATCCGCTTACGATCTAGGTGCAGATACGGACGTCGTTTTCCTTTTTTACGATTAACATGGTCGTCAACAATATAATCAGTCCTTTTTTTACGTAAGTGGGTAACTCAAAGCATTACCGGAGCTATGCGTACCTGTCCCACAGCTGCTATAGAAGCCTTAATAGGACTAACGCCCCTCCACATTTATATAAAAAAAGTGGCAATTCGCAGCTCAGCAAGTTTGACACAAGCGGAAGAGTTAAACATTAGCGAACACCTAAAACTAATTGAACTTCTATCCGAACTTCCAGAACTTCCAGATGATTTGTGCGGTTACAGACCGCTTACCAAAGAAACTATGCTTCAACAAAAGATTCTCAACTGAGATCACAACCAGAGAAGCATGGTGTAGCAATAACCCACCAAACTGCCAAAAGGGCCTAAAGTGGTATCCGGATGGTTCTAAAATGGGCTGGCATACATGGACCAAATAGAAACATCTCAATACATAAGCATATGGGAAAAAACCCTAGTGTATTCCAAGCTGAGCTCCATGCCATAAAAGAATGCGCAAACCTAATACACAACTCAGGTATTAAAGGCGCAAACATCCATATATTCACGGACAGTCAAGCAGCTATAAAAGCCCTTAGCTCACACATTATTGACTCCAAATCAGTACTACACTGCTTCAATTCCCTCCAAACACTCAGTTCCAGGAACAAAACCAGACTATGGTGGGTCCCCGGACATAAGGGGATTGAAGGTAACGAAAAAGCTGATAAACTAGCCAGAAAAGGTTCAAAAATCCCCTTCATTGGACCTGAACCCTTCTGTGCAATCCCCAAATCAGCCATAAATCTGGTTATAAAAACCTGGGAACAAAACAAATATTTTTCATATTGGGAACAAAACATATGTTTTTCATACTGGGAAAACATTCCAGGCCAAAAGAGCTATTCAGCCCTTCAAAGCAGATGCCAATAAGATACTAAATCTTCGCAAGCACGATATCAAAAACTTAGTAGGCTACCTAACTGGTCATCACGGTCAGCGATATCACTTAAATAAAATGCATCTAGTCGACTCACCGGAGTGCAGACTATGTCTAGAAGAAGACCTTTACCCTCTACGGTATGAGAAGGGAATCTTTCTTCAGGGAATTTTTAAGTCCCGAAGAACTGAGAAAATCTTCAAATCTTCGGCTGAAAGTATTATCATCTACATAAGGAAAGTAGAAGCGCTACTGACGGCAAGTACAATAGATCTTTTAGACCGATGTGTATCATACTGCTTAGGCAAGTCAGAATTAAAAAAAAAAAAACTCAAAGCACAAGCCCCAACAAGGAGGACTAGGCCCATGTATTCAACTAGGCGGATGCTGAGTTATAGTGTTGCTGTTTTAGGTCTTGTTATCAACACTCGCAGTTATTAATTTTGCAAATCAAATCCGGTTGAATGAGACTAGTATCTTATGGTTAGGAATACCTATGCCTCTGAAGTTAACTTAGTTCAGATTGTCCCTTGTGGATTGTTTAAACGATGCTGATGTATTATTCTTCGGGTATATTTCCAACCCACAAAGTTTTACTAAAGAGTTGGTTTATGCTTCTTATGAATTCATCTTCCGAGGCTTTATATAGCGCTGCAAAAAGGTGTTCATTTCAGGTAGCCTTATTAAGCTTTAGTTTAGATGTTGCTATCCTTACTTCATTAAGGTCGGTGAATGGTGGTTTTCTCTGTTGGCGTCTGTATTAAATGTTTCCTTCAGCCTAGCAGCGATATACAGATCGGACAAATCATTAGTGAGTTGCAGACATTACTGAAATGTTCCATGAACCATGTTGTTAACGTCAGTAATGAAAATTCTGCCAACAGCATTCTGAATGAGCCTTGTTACATTGGTTTAGACAGTTTACACTTTCGAACATCATCTTTGAAGTATATTCTCAACATATTCGATGGTCTATGCCTAGCTTCCCTCTTCGTTCTCAAAAACGGATATTCTTCCCTTAGACCATTGCATATAAAGCTCAAAAGCATCTTTCTCAGAAGTGTTGTTTTGTATTTTTTCTTGGCTGCGAGAATCGAACGTGATTGTTCAACAAATTAGGGATTTCTGGCCTCTGGACGGGAGAAACACAGTACATTGTTTTCGGGTATTTATATGTCTTGTTGAAAATGTTGCATTGGACTTTGATAGATTAGAACAGCGTTTCCCAAAGTGTGCTCCGCGAAGGAAATCCTGGTGCTCCGCGGCAAAATAAAAAAAAAACATATGAGAGGCTACAATCCGCTATGCGGATCGTTGAATACCCTATCCCATCCCATCCTTAAAATTAATATCCTCAAAATATAGGCCTTATGGCGATGAAATACAGAAAATGACATTGTCACAATATATTCCTCAGACAGTTTATCAAAATCTTTTGTGGTTCGACAACAAACAACGTATTTCTATTGCTAATGCCTTGGGATGGGGTATACAAATGGTTTTTGTAAGAAAACGCCCCCAAAATGTGGGCGTAGGTGAAAATGATCTATAGACAAAATGTTTATATTACCATTGCGGAAGTATTTGCGTCAAAAATTTTTTCGAAAGTTTTAAAATTTGGACAAAAAGCGTTTTTTACTAAAAACGCCCCCAAAAAGTGGGCGTGGCAAAAAACTTTGTATGGACGAAATATAAATATTAAGATTGTCTAAATATGCTGCTCAGGCACTTTTTTGAAATTCCTTACGGTTTGGCTTAAAACTACGTTTTTCTAAAAAGGGGGCGTGGCAGTGGGCGGATTTCAAAAATTTTTACACTTGTTCTGCTTCGTCGGACAGAGAGTCTATATACCAAATTTGAACTCTCTAGCTCAAAATTTAAGGCCCAAAAATCGGTGACACACAGACGGACGGACGGACGGACGGACGGACGGACGGACGGACGGACGGACGGACGGACGGACGGACGGACGGACGGACAGACAGACATGGCTTAATCGACTCAGCTAGCGATTCTGAATCGATCCATATACTTTGAGGTATATGTATCGAAATTATTTCTCTATGTTACAAACTTAATGTCAAAACTAATATACCCCCCTATGGGATAGGGTATAAAAAGATATAGCAAAATTCCATTACACTAGTGACTATTTATACCCTATCCCATAGGGGGGTATATTAGTTTTGATACTTAGTTTGTAACATAGAGAAATAATTTTGCTACATATACCTCAAAGTATATGGATCGACTCAGAATCGCTAGCTGAGTCGAATTAGCCATGTCTGTCTGTCCGTCCGTCCGTCCGTCCGTCCGTCCGTCCGTCCGTCCGTCCGTCCGTCTGTCTGTTCGTCACCGATTTTTGGGCCTTAAATTTTGAGCTAGGATAATGAAATTTGGTATATAGGATCCTCGTCCGTGCCACCAGAACAAGTGTAAAAATTTTTGAAATCCGCCCACTGCCACGCCCCCTTTTTAGAAAAACTCATTTTTTGGCCAAACCGTAAGGAATTTCAAAAAAGTGTCTGAGCAGGATATTTAGACAACCCTAATATCTATATTTCGTTCATACAAAGTTTTTTGCCACGCCCACTTTTTGGGGGCGTTTTTAGTAAAAAACGCTTTTTGTCCAAGTTTTAAAACTTTCGAAAAAATTTTTGATGCAAATACTTCCGCAATGGTAATATAAATATTTAGTCCATAGATCATTTTCATCTACGCCCACATTTTGGGGGCGTTTTCTTACAAAAACCATTTGTATACCCAATCCCAAGGCATTAGCAGTAGAAATACGTTGTTTTTTTGGCGAACCACAAAAGATTTTTAGAAACTGTCTGAGCAATATATTGTGACAATGTCATTTTCTGTATTTCATCGCCATAAGGCCTATATTTTGAGGATATTTATAATAACGATGTGATGGGATAGGGTATCCAACGATCCGCACAGCGGATTGTAGCCTCTCATATGTTTCATTTTGTGCTTCTGAACTTGTCATTTTAATCGCAGCAATCGAATTTGAAATGCTCATTTTAAAGAAATCAATACATACAAACAAACTTAAGAATAATTCGTGTAAAAAGATGTGGGAATCCCCGACAAATGAAAATTATTAAAGAGACGTACCAGAGACGACCATATACGCTGACGCTAACTGAAATTTGTACTGGGACGACGTTTCTCTGGTTTTAAACGCGCCCAATAGATGGTTTTTGTTGGGTCGGTATATATTTATACAGGTTAAAAAGAATCGTAGTGCGGTGTATTAATCTATATTTTGCTTTTAGTGCGTGAATTTTACTTTTTATTTGTTTTTTTTTTGTACATTGGTGACTCTGGGGATCTATCGACGTGAAAAGATCAAAGGATCGTGAGAGATCAAACATATGAGAAGAGTACAATCCCCTGTGCGGATCGTTTAATACCCTATCCCATCCCATCCTTAAAATTAATATCTCCAAAAAGTGGGCTTTATTAGCCTATAATATAGAAAATGACATTGTCACAACACATTGTTCAAACAGTTTATCAGAATCTTTTGTTGTTTGACAAAACACATCGTTTTCCTCCTGAATATGCTATGGGGTATAGGGTACACAAAAGGTTTTTGTAAGAAAACGGCCTCAAAAAGTGGGCGTGGGCTAAAATGATCTATGGACGAAATGTTTATATTAATATTACTAACTATTCTGCATAAAAATTTTTTTCGAAAATTTTAAAATTTGACCATAAAACGTTTTTTTATTAAAAACGCCCCCAAAAAGTGGGCGTGGCAAAAAAACTTGATATGAATGAAATATAGATATTACGATTCTCTAACTATGTTTCTCAGACACTTTTTTAAAATTCCTTATGGTTTAGCCAAAAAACACGTTTTTCTAAAAAGGGGGCGTGGCAGTGGGCGGATTTCAAAACATTTTACACTTGTTCTGCTGAGAGCAACAAAGAGCACGTGTACCAAATTTCATCCTTCTAGCTCAAAATTTAAGGCCCAAAAACTGGTGACGTACGGACGGACGGACGGACGGACGGACGGACAGACATGGCTAAATCGACTCAGCTATCGATTCTGAGTCGATCCATATACTTTGAGGTATATGTAGCTAAATTATTTCTCTATGTTACAAACTATGTATCAAAACTTATATACCCCTTAGCCTTCTCATATGTTTATACCCTATCCCATAGGGAGGTATATTAGTTTTGATACATAGTTTGTAACATAGAGAAATAATTTTGCTACATATACCTCAAAGTATATGGATCGACTCAGAATCGCTAGCTGAGTCGAATTAGCCATGTCTGTCTGTCCGTCCGTCCGTCCATCCGTCCGTCCGTCCGTGTGTCCGTCCGTCCGTCTGTCTGTTCGTCACCGATTTTTGGGCCTTAAATTTTGAGCTAGGATAATGAAATTTGGTATATAGGATCCTTGTCCGAGTCACCAAAACAAGTGTAAAACTTTTTGAAATCCGCCCACTGCCACGCCCCCTTTTTAGAAAAACGTAATTTTTGGCAAAACCGTAAAGAATTTTAAAAAAGTGTCTGAACAGCATATTTACAAAATCGTAATATCTATATTTCGTTCATATAAAGTTTTTTGCCACGCCCACTTTTTGGGGGCGTTTTCAATAAAAAACTGTTTTCGGTCAAATTTTAAATTTTTCGAAAAAATTTTTGATGCAGAATCATTAACATTATTAATATGAACATTTCGTCTTTATACCATTTTAACCCACGCCCACTTTTTGGGGGCGTTTTTATATAAAAACCATTTTTATACACTACCCCATAACATATGCAGCAGAAAACCTTGTCTTTTGTAGAACCGTAAAGGTGCTTTGTAAGCAGCCTGAAGAATTTGTTGTCACTATATCATTTTTTTTATTTTATCCACATCGTGTTTTTAGCCATGCCCACTTTTTTGGGGATTCTAGTTTTATGGATAGGATGGGATAGGGTATTCAACGATCCGCACAGCGGATTGTAGCCTTCTCATATGTTTTTTTTCTGTTGTTATCCTCAATTCAGATATGTGAATTTGCTCGTTTTCCATTTATTGTTCTATTCTAGAGCCAAGGAAAATGACGCAATAGAGACAGCGGCGTCAGAACTTTCTGAAGAATTTGAGGCAGACAATGTGGCTAGTAATAGTTCTATGGTGATCAGTACTGCAGAAAAAAAAAACAGTAAAAAGGAAGTACCACGATTCATATTTAAATCTTGGATTTGCTGAGACAAGTGACAACAAACCCCAATGCATAATTTGCGGCAAAGTGTTGCCGAATAGTGCGATGTTTCCAGCAAAAATGAAACGTCATTTTGAGGGGATTCATCCAGATTGTAAAAGCAAACCGACTGTTTTTTTTTAAAAGGAAGTATGGTGAACTTACAAAATCTCAAACAATTATTACTAACCACTCAAAGACAGTGAACGAAAATGCGTTGATGGCGTCCTACTTAGTGAGTTTCCGAGTTGCGCAAACTGGCGAAGCCCATACAATCGCTGAAAACTTAATCAAGCCATGCGTTAAGGACATTGTTGAGTGTATGTTGGGTGAAAAGGCCAAAAAATTAGTTGACTTGACACCGTTCCTTTGTCAAATAACACAATATCACGAAGAATAGGAGACTTAGCAGAGAATGTCAAAACTACTTTACTTTCGCGAATAAAAGTCACAAAATTTTCGCTGCAAATGGATGAATCAACAGATGTTGCAGGGTTGGCTATTTTAATAGTATTTGTGCGCTACCAATACCAACAGTCCTTTCATGAAGATCTGCTTTTCTGCAAGCCGTTGGAAACTACAACAACTGGTGCTGAAATTTTTAAATTAATAGACAATTTCTTTATTGTCAATGATATCCCATGGGTTAACTGCGTGGATGTGTGCACAGACGGTGCCAAGGCCATGACTGGAAAAACGTCCGGTGCCGTCTCAAGAATAAAACAAAATGCCAAGGAATGCAGCAGTAGTCACTGCGTTCTACACCGCCATGCCCTTGCAATGAAAAAAATGCCACTCTCTTTAAAAGATGTCATAGACGAAAGCGTGGAAATAATTAACTTTATTAAATCTCGACCTAAGAATTCAAGGCTATTCAAAGTATTGTGCGATGAAATTGGTAGTCTACATACGTCTTTACTTCTTCACGCAGAAGTAAGGTGGCTTTCTCGCGGCAAAACACTGACGCGGCTTTTCGAAATGAGGGCTGAAGTCAGAACCTTCCTTATGAACGACAACTTTGATTTGGGCGACAGATTGTGTAATGAGCGTTGGCTCTTGAAATTATCGTATCTAGCCGATATTTTTAAAAAATTAAATGATTTGAGTGTATCACTTCAAGGAAAGACAATAACTGTTTTCGATGCCAGTGATAAGGTCGAAGCATTTAAAAAGAAAATCAAGTTTTGGGCGAAATCTTTAAAAAATCGAAACCTGGACAGCTTCCCAATGGTCAGCGAATGTAAAGAGGAAATAGAACTGGGTATTCCTGACGACATTTTAAATGAGTTTCATTTACATCTGCTAAGTTTGCTCGAAAACTTCCAAAGCTACTTTCCGGAAGAATACCATTCAAACATTAAAGAAAATGTGTGGGTTGCAGACCCGTACTCCACCGCGTTGGAAAAGCCAGCATCTCTGACATCGTTGCAGTTTGAGTGCTTAAGGGTAGGTGTCCCAGACCGACCAACTCAAATTTCATGTAAATGCATTTGAATGTGTTGGTAAGCTCTCTTTAATTTTACTCATGTGCTCTTTGCTTCAACGCAAACGAAAACTGAAGGAAAAGACAAAAAGTAGCAAGCGCAGACTAATATTACATATACCTACCTACCTACATATGCAATATACAGACACCAAGCAAATAACTTGAAAACAAATATGGAAAGAGAAGGAAAAAAATCAAGTTGAGGGTTGGTTTGGTGTACATATTTTGTTTTGTAATTTTCTTTCAGATTTGGTGTGAATGTGAATATGTATTGTGAAAAAATAATAAAATGATAAAATTGTTGCTGGCTGCCGCGCAGCGAGGTGTAAAAGCAGTTTTTGAGGTTTTCATTGCATATCTTATAAAAAAATGTGTAAACCTTACCTAGGTTAACTTTTTTCTTAATTTATGAGATGTAGGAAAACACTTGTTTGGATGAAAATTCGATTACTCAAATAATAGGACGGTAGACAATAGTGCTACTGATTCTCGTCGCAACAATAGTAGGATGAAATTTTTCAAATCACATAACAAAAAATGATAGATATTTATCTAGGTAATTGTCACCCCATCTTCTATCAATGCTCGTTATGAAGGTACCTAAGCACCTTATATAAAAAAAAGAAGTTTACGAAAGTTAATTTAACCGCTATAATTAATTTTTGTAGGTTCAAGGTGTCAAATTCACCAAACAAATACTATTTGAGTCGAATTTTAAAGTAAAGTAAAGTTGTTTACTTGGTGTGCTCACGCTGTGATTGCTGGTCTTAGTAAATTCGGTAAACGCTCTTTTCGAATTAAATTGTACAACGGCTAACGCACACCTGTTGCTGTAAGACTGGCCTAAAGAGAAATTGATTCTTTTTCCACCTACGTATTGGCAAACAACACTGTTAAACTGCTCGCAAACATTTGAATTATACCCGCAAAGCAAACTTTGGGCATTTTGAATCATTCTCGATATGTACAATTTGATGTGTTCTAGAAGTCCATCGGTTTCGAGTTTTTCTATGTAATTCTTTTCTTCAATGTTCACACCGGCACAAAAATACTGAGCACATTTTGAATGACTTCCAAAAACATGGTAAGGGACATTTAAAATATCAGCTTTCAATAAATTTAGCTTTTCATCCTCCTGGCAGGCACTGTTTTTCCGGTATTGAGTTGCGGACTTAATTCCTTTTATAATATGTATATAAGGAGATAAAAATGGAACGCAATTAGCATCTAACTTTTTTGTATGGTTTTTCTACATGTCAGGCGGTTTTGAGGCTCAAAGATATTTTAATGTTTTTTAAATGCTAAACAAGTACTTTGCTTAACATATTTCCAATCGATCACCGTTTATTTCATTTAAATATTCGGAAAATTGTGAGCGCTACACAATTTTGCGCAAAACTCCAACCTATTTTTGCATGGGACACCTACCCTTAATAGATTTGACATCAGATTCTTCTTTAAAGGCAAATTTTGAAACTAACAAGTCTTTATCAGAATTCTGGTGTATGTTGAAGGACGAATTCAAAATTTTGTCAGACAGAGCCAAAATAATTCTTCTGCCGTTTGCAACAACATACATGTGCGAATCAGGATTCTCCGCCTACGTTGGAACCAAAACAAAATATAGATCCCGTCTCGATGCAGAGCCAGATATTCGGTTGCAGTTGTCCCGAATTCAACCAGATATACAACCATTATGCAAAACCAAACAGGCACATTATTCTCACTAGATATTGAATTCCTTATGTTCTTTAATTAACATTGTTCTTGTTTTTTTTGAATTTAATAAAATATAAAAAAAATTGGGTATTGCATTTTTTACACATACATAACTGCGAAAATAGCGTAAGTGTAACGAAGTGCTCCGCGAGGAATGTTTGACCTAAAAAGTGCTCCTCGACCAAAAAAGATTGGGAACCGCAGGATTAGAAGATACACGTTCTGAAAAATTCGGTATGGTTTTTTTTTGTGGGCATAAATATCACAGTATGTCAGTATTATTGGGACTTGTTGGATATCCGGATTATAAACTCGTTATTTGGTAAGGTGATATCAAACCGTAGATGCATAGATGTATGGGAGTTGTAGATGTTAATATGCTTCGTGGATATTACATTCTTTTTCAGCCAGTACAAGGCTTTTTTGATTAACATGATTTCCGCCTGGAAAACGCTAAAATGATCGGCAAGGCGAAAGGATATGCTAAGATTAAGCATCTCGGATGTATGGGAGTGAGAACAAAGCATTAAATTATCCTGCTCAATCCTGGGTGTGTTGCTTCCAATCACTTAGTCCAAGCTGTTGGACTAAGTGATGGCACCAGCTATTTGGTCTTCTTGTCGTTTCGAACCAGAAAGCTTCAAGGATTCTCTATGCTGAGGCATTATTGTTCTTTCGCTCGATTTAGCAAACCCAATATTGTCTACGTGTTTTTACCTTTTCTACTACATTCATATCTGGTGCAGGTCATAATGATCACGGCTGTATCATTTCCTCCATTCGCCACATAGAGTACCAATAATTCGACGAAGCATTTTTCTTTCGAAATTGCCTAATATTTGCTCCGGTTTGCTGCTCTTACGGAGATGTTAAATAGGAAAGTCAGGAATAGGGTCCGATTGTGCAAGCATTTGGACGTTTGATTTATGAGGTTTGATCCCAATTGTCTGAGTTAACCGAAGTAGCATCGGTTTGTCATGGTCAGTATTCTTTGTATTCTCAATAGGATGTCATTCGAGGGGTTGAATTGATAAGCACTATTTGGACAATCACTATCAGAACTCTATCGCGGTGTACTTAATACAAGCAGCATCCATGAGCGGAAATTTTGGCTTAGCATATCATATTGTGTTGTGTATCGACACTTCTTTTTTTGTTGATAGCATGTAAATACTTTGTCTTGTCTTCCTAAGGTACAATATCAAGGCATTTCGCATGTCCCTCAATTGATGTAAATGCCTATTCAACTGCACGATGAGAGCGGTCAATGATGTCTACCTATCACAGTAACTGGACAGATTTTTGTAAAGATATTGACTTCCTTCTTTACACCAGTCGCATATGTGTTCCAGCACGAGATTGAAGAAATCCCATTAAACCGCTTCTCATTGTCGGAATCCATTAGAGATTTGGAAAAACTCAGATAACATGTCTCAAACTGAATGTCGCATCGCGCGTTTTCCATACAAGTCCTATAATTTGGAGAAAAAAATGATGCGTCTCTACTCAAAATTCGTTGGCCGGTTCCAGGTGTGAAAATTTGGGTCTATAATTGATCTAAACGGCCGGAAGCCACACTAGTTGCTGAATGCCTGAAGACGATCATTAAACACGTTGGGTAGAGTCTTCAATGGGACATTTATATGGGATATTCTACGTTAGTTGGTGCAAGACATGGTACAAGACATTCTGATATTCGAATCATTTGGGATGCTTTCATCAATCCCGATTTTTTGGTGCATTCATATACTTTTATGGCAACCCCTGAGTATTTGAAGAGATCTGCAAGAACAGGCTGGTTGTTGTTCTTGAGTTTTTGTTAAGGCTGCTCTAACTTATTCAATATTAAAAGCAGGCTTTATATTATCGCTGACTAGAAGTGGGTTGGTTGCATGCCCTAAATATATATTGAAAGTATGGTCTATACGCAGCTACTAAAAATGCTGGAATTTCTGTGCGTCTATGACTAGGTTGTCATTGTTTTTGATGATAGCAACTAACCTTGTCTATGCCCTTGTTTTTGTCTAATGTTTCCATTTTATGGGATTCAAAACCGTCATCTTGTAAAAACGGACGAGTTTGGGGAGTGTACTTAAACTAAAACTGGCTTTGTATAGTTCGTCCTTATAAATGTATTATAAAAATCGATTTGGATTCCATATTTATTTTGTTTCCAGGATCTGTAGTAGTGTGTTGATTAAATCGATCGTGGGCTTTTCTGGCCATAAACCTCAGTTGTAGAGGCTGATCAATTTGTTGGTGAACCGCGTCAGAAAGTCTGTTGACAAGTAGTATTAAGCTGTAGATCTAAGATAGTTTATAAAATCGTTCATTACTTGTAACAAGACTTCGATAAACCTTTTGATTTGACAACTGATGCTTCATCCCGCGCACTTGGTGCTGTTCTTTCTCAAAATGGAAGGCCAATTACAATGATATCTCGGACTCTGTCATCTACTGAAGAAAACTATGCTACAAATGAGCGAGAACTGCTAGCAATAGTGTGGTCATTACAAAAACTTCGAAATTATTTGTATGGAGTAAGCCGGCTTAATATATACACAGACCATCAACCGTTAACATTTGCCATTTCTGACAAAAAAACCCGAATTCAAATATTAAAAGATGGAGGGCATTTGTTGAAGAATTCTCACCTACATTTTACTATAAGCCTGGAAAAAAAAATTTCGTGACTGATATTTTTAATCCAAATGATCAAGCAGAAATTCTTGCAACTGAGCATAATCGAGCGCATCGATCTGTTCAAGAAAATGCACGTCAGGTTTTAAATGATTACTACTTCCCTAATATGCGAAAGAGGTTAAAGGAAATAGTACCTAACTGTAAGATTTGTCACGAAATATCAAAGACACCCACCGAAGCCTTAAACACCTATCCAGGTGAAATACTGCACATGGATATTTATTCGACAGCTGGGGCTTATTTTTTGACGTGTCTAGATAAATTTTCCAAATTTGCTATGGTTAAGCCAATTAAATCTCGTGCAATAATTGACGTTAAAGACCCAATTTTAGAAATTCTTAACTTTTTTAAGGATACAAAAACAGTTGTATGTGATAATGAGAGATCATTTATTTCGGTAAGCATAAAATCATTGCTAAGGGATCATTTTGGAGTTAAAATGTTCAATACACTACCCTTTCACAGTGTTACGAATGGACAAGTCGAAAGGTTTCATAGTACTCTATCTGAGATAGCAAGATGTACTTAAATGGAACAGAACATCAGTGACTTTACCGAGCTCCTCTTACTTGCTACAGTCAAGTATAATAGGACGATTCATTCAGTCACTAACTATAAACCAATTGACATTATCCATTCTATGCCGACTGAGTTAGGTAATGAAATAATGAAAAAGATAAGCAATACGCAGCAGATGGACCTAGATTATCACAACAAAAACAGACTGACTCGTACATTATATTCCAGGCCAAAAGGTGTTTGTGCGAACAAATAGACGGATTGGTAACATATTCAGGAAGCTATTTATTGAAAAGGTTATTCAAATGGATCCAGGGACCACGGTTCTTATTGACAACAAAAAAGTACACAAAAGTAACCTTAGAGAGCCAACGAAGCAGGTGACTTATGTCAAAAGATTATCTTGATTTATCTGAGCTCCATAATACGTTTGTCGTTATGGGTACACATCATATCACAAAAACAATAATATATGAAAAACAATACATGCAAAATTGTACAAATGAATATAAAAAAATGTATTGATTATATGTATTTTGTTCAATTTATAAAAATATTAAAAAAATAATTACAAATTTTCCTTTTTATTTCTAAGTTTATATATTCGAACTATTATTATATAAGTTGTTATTATAAAAGTGATCCCTTTCGAGGTTCCCTACTTTTTTAAAGAAAAAAACGCAGAAAATTCAAATTTAATGGAGAATGTTTATTATCATTTGAAAGAACATTCTTTGGCATTTATTTTTTGAAGATTATGTCTATCAAATGTTGGCCGTTGCTAAGTCGCAGATGGTCCATCCATTGAGTCCAATTTTCGATCACTCGTTCGAGCATTTCGACTGGTAACTGGCGAATGACACTCGTGATGTTTTCCTCCAAGGCCTGAATCGAAGCGGGTTTGTCGGCATAAGCTTTTGACTTTACATATCCCCACAGGAAAAAGTCTAACGGTGTGATATCACACGATCTTGGTGGCCAATCGACCGGCCCAAAACGTGAAATTATGTGCTCACCGAAATGTTCTCTCAATAAGTCCATTGATTGATGCGATGTGTGGGAAGTGGCGCCGTCTTGCTGAAACCAAATGTCGCCGAGATCACGAGCTTCAATTTCAGGCATCAAATAGTCGGTTATCATGGCACGATAACGGTCGCCAATGACGGTTACGTTCGCACCGGCATAATTTTTAAAGAAATATAGACCGATGATTTTCTGGATGAAGTGGCAGTTCTTCAATCTCTTCAGGTTACTCTTCGTCCCAAATGCGGCAATTTTGTTTGTTTACATACCCATTGAGCCAGAAATGGGCCTCATCGCTAAA
Organism: Rhingia campestris; assembly: GCA_932526625.1. Taxonomy (NCBI): domain Eukaryota; kingdom Metazoa; phylum Arthropoda; class Insecta; order Diptera; family Syrphidae; genus Rhingia; species Rhingia campestris. Next base: position 33,927,014 of record OW052183.1, read on the forward strand.
CAAAATTTGCCTCGAAAACGTCGGATCTTCTTGGAACTTTTCAAGAGCCCATAGAGCGAAGCGATGTCGCTTGGGAAGGTCGAGCGGCTTCAGTTGTTGCACAAGCTGTATTTTGTACGCTTTCAATTTAAGATCTTGGTGTAAAATGCGCCAAGTCGTTCCATACGTCAGTCCGAGTTGCTGCGAACGGCGCCGAATCGACTCTCTACGGTCTTCGTGTACACTCTCAGCTACGGCCGCTATATTTTCTTCACAGCGTGCTGGACGTGGTCTATTCGGTCGAATATTATCCAATAATGAATGCTGGGTCTCAAAATGGGTGATGGTGTTGCTATTGTTGTTATTTGCCCATTATACAAGGTGGCGCAAAAGTTGTCACCCGATGATTCTTGGCCGCCATTTTTTTAAGTGTTTTGCAAAAAAATCGAAACAATTATTATAGCTGGCGCATAGGACATGAATCGTGGAATAAATTTTTCTACTTTTTTTGCGGAAGAATTCAAATATTTGCAACCAAAAAACATCGGGTGACAGCTTTTGCGACGGGTGACAACTTTTGCGCCACCTTGTATTATAGTATAGAAAATATAAAAACAAATGGAAATGTATATGTAGATATATAATTATTAGTCGTTTAAGTTATAAACATGAAGCCGAGGACGTCGTTGTTTAAGAGGAGGAAAAGTTATAGAAACAACACACGTAGCAGCTCTCTTTTACCAACCACCTCTATTTTACCAACAAAAGAGAGCAAACAACTTCTACTAAAAACACTTTAACGCATCAACAACACTTAAAACGCATCAACAACTGGAGATAGCTGAGCTGTTGACAAGCGTAAAGCATGTATTGGTTTCGTGTTTAGTTTTCTAGTTTTTAGTTTTGTTCTCCGATTGTAGAGATCATTTTCTCATAGAGAAATAATAAACTAAAATTACGATATGAAAGATTGTGGTTTTCCTTTAATAAAATATTTTATACTTAAACTAAAACTGGCTTTGTGTATTTCGTCCTTATAAATGAACTATAAAATTCGATTTGGATTCCATATTTATTTTGTTTCCAGGATCTGTAGTAGTGTGTTGATTTAATCGATCGTGGGCTTTTCTGGCCTTAAATCTCATTTGTAGAGGCTGATCAATTTGTTGGTAAACCGCGTCAGAAAGTCTGTTGACAAGTAGTATTAAGCTGTAGATCTAAGATAGTTTATAAAATCTTTCATTACTTGTAACAAGACTAGATCCTTCATTTAGTGTTTTTCAAATGTTTTCGTCAACCTCCGAAAAATATTCATATACTTGATGACGGCGTAATATGTTAATGGATTTTAAAAAAAAAAATCTCAACCTCACTTAAACTTTTAAAGAAAATTATTTTGCAGTCAACAGTCACTTATAGGGCAACTCGAAATCTATTCACACACACTTACTACCAAACGCGAGAGTTCACAAGCTGTTCCATCCACCAATAGGCGACCCTGACTGGTCGTAACTGTCAACGTCATGTGAAAATAAACTTTCAAATTAAAAAACAAACACCGCTATGTTCCTGAACTATGTCAGCCGTTTGCAAATTTTGTTTTATTTTCTCTTTCCTATTTGTATGGTCCTAAGTTACCTTCCCTCATCAAATATTTAATGGAAAAGTCCAAAGAGAAATAAACTTTAAAAGCAAATTTAATGCAATTTTATACCACAATTGAACCGATGCGAAATTTATGACGAACTAAGAATTCCAGCAAAGGACTTTGTCTGTTGCAAGTGGCAGACGTGTTCCTTTAGTTTCTTTTCAACATTATTTCGTGTCCGTGTAGAACTTGCACTCTTTGCAAAATCAATAAAGCCTAGGGTTCTATATAACTAGCATGACATCTCTTGGCGTATATTGCCTGGGGTGGAATATTCATCCAGAGAACCAAGTGCAAGTTCCGTTCTAACGATAACGTGATGCGACATTTCTATTGTTGCACAATACTTGCACCTATACCGAAATGTCCTCATGGTATGAAGAAGAAACGATTGTAGTAAGCACCTTAGCATTGTGGTTTATTTGGCAAATGAGTCCTGGGTAGGTGATTGTGAGTGCCAGTGCATTCCCTGGTTAAGGAATTTATTACCATTGGGTGGAGGGAATATTGAAAACTTCCGCAAAATTATGGCGAAACTGAAACGAATGGGAAATCGTAAAATGGAAATTGAGAATGAAATTGCATAGTAAAACTTGCAGAGTGTAGGGCAACTGGTTGTGGCTTGTACAGGAGGATTCTGTTTGTTGGACGATTTGAAATAAAAAAAAATGCTCGTAAGGACTGTACATACATGTTTAAGGGACACAGACTCTCAAATTTAATTTCTTTAGGAAAAAGGAAGCAGTTAAATGCAGAGAATTTTTATAAATCATAGAAATCTAAAACATCAATGAAGATACTTGATTTGTAATGATTTGATTTAGGTTCTTTGCTAAAAATAATGAGATACTTATAAGTTTTATTTGATTATTTTATTTATCAATTTTTTATAATTTAAGAGCATTTTAATAGGGGCGCTCAACTTTTAGATCAAAAACAAGTTTTCGGTGATGAGAGGATAGCAATATTAAATCGTATGCTTAATAAGGCTGCCGATTACTAAAGTTAGTTTTTTTTTTAATGTAAGTGTATCTGAAGAATAAAACTCCCCTTTCGACATAGAATAGACAGACAGACATAACCTCTTGGACGTAATCGATCGCACAATCTGTGGGACCAGGAAAGCTTTTTGAAATTTTTATAATCTTCGAATTACAAATTTTATAATCTTAGAATTACGGTTTTAGGGTTTTCACTTAAGAATAGCATTCAAGTAGTAAAGTAGCAAACGGGTCAATGGCGTTTTTATTTTTTTTTAAACCGTTGTGCTTCTAATCGAAAATTCCAACCACCACCCACTGGTCGATTATGTGGTCGCTAGCTGAACTAAAACTTGAAAGGATTTTTTTTCAATTCTTTTAATACAACATTTATTTAATTAGGATTCCAATATCATATCTAATGATTCAGATCGCAAAGATTTACAGTTTTGTTTTCAAAGATGCCTTATATCACTTATTACAGGATCGGAAGAAATTAACAAGTTCTGGAGTACATCCTCGTTGGTAGAGATTCTCGATATCTTTCTTGAAAAGTCTTCCCTGTATACCTTGTAATCTTTTTGGCGGACCTCCAAAACGTCTTCCGACAATTTGCCTATAGGCATAGTGAAGTTCTCGATAACGTCAGCACCATACAGAAGGATTTTATGGACGCTCACGGGCATTATGTACAAATTGTATTCGCCGACAAATAGTTTGGCTGTATCTAAGTAATATTTTCGAAATTTACAAAAAAAAAAATACAAATTTTTGGCGCAACAGGCTCGTTAGTACCCAGGGCCTAGCTTTCTCACAACCATTCATGTGTGCGTGTGTACTTCTTGCACGATGGGGGGACCTCCCGTTTTATGCCGACTCCGAACGGCTAAGTTGAGATAAGCTATTCTTGACAATTGATACTACCCGGATGATTTGTCAGATCATCACGAGAGGAGGGCCAGTGAAAAATCATTTAGGTATTGCTACGCAGACCTTCTGCGCGGCAGTTCATCGCATTAACCATCGCGCCACTGAGCCCTCTTTCGAAATTTGGTTGTGTTTAAAACCAGATGAAGGAGTTTTCAATACTATGGCAAAGCGCTGTACAAGTTCAGGCTCTCTTCCTATTATGCCTGCGCTTTTTGGCCGGCGCTTGAAAAATATACGAGCAGTGTTTCCATCATTCGTATTACCCTCTCCTTGTTTTGGAAAGTCAATAAATTTCTGAGCTGGTTTTGTAGGTATACTTTTCTATCTTGAACCCGTTTTTTGGATTGCGGCAAGACGGGGTTGCCGTTTGCAGTATGATATATGCAGCAATGACTCCATAAATCATATGTGTGCGTGAAGAGTTTGTAAGCCATGAGCAAATGAATTAGTATAGCAGGGTTTATTAAAAAAAACTTCATCTATGTCATTCATATTCATTGGAGAAGCACTGCATATGTAGCAAACTGCGCTAGCTTTATTTTTCATAACTGCATTGCAGGTCTTACCGTCAACAACTGTCTTCCACAGTACATGAAATATGTTAATGATTTTCCCCTTGATAGTCAACAAGTGGGTTGTAAAATGATGTAATGGTTTCTAAACTTTCTTTTGCGAATTGTTCGGCGATGATGTTCTTAAATTAATCCATAATTTCGTACATCCATTTTCAGATATCTTTCTGTTCTCTAGAGGCACAATGCATGTCAACAAGATGTCACAATCACTTGCAGCATGATTTACTAAAAACATTTGCTAATAGAGAGAAAGTGCCCCACTACCGTCACATCCCTACTTCTAATAATTTTCTAAAAAATCACAATTTTCGCATCGAAAATCAAATAGCTACTTCACTCTGTACTTCTGAAATTCGGTGTACAGTAAAGTCTAGTAAAGGCTGTAGCTTGATCTCAGATAATGTTTCTGTAACAGCTACAAAGGTACTAGGAGTAAAATATATTTTTTTTTGTTTCAAGAATAACTTCCTAGCTAGCTAGCTAGTATATGTTCACATTTCTAGCTTTTGCATTTTTTTGAAGATACAGTGAAACTTCGATTATCCGTCAGGCAGCGGACCAAAACCTTGACGGATAATTAAAGGGCCATTTTATTCACTATTGTTCAACTTCCCGTAAACTCCCAAGTTGGCTAACTTCCAAGTTGATTTCAACTCAAGAATTGAACAGAAAGTTGAAAAATATTTTTTTTCACTATTTCAACTCTCGATTTGAAAGTTTAGATTCGCAAGTTGGAGTACTTGCTGTTTCAAAAAATTCACTGGGATATTTGTGAGTGATGACACAAATATGTCAGTTTTAACTTTGGATTAGACTGTTATTCAAAAGCAGTTACTTACTTACTTACTTATTTAAGTGGCGCTACAGTCCGGGATGAACCTGGGCCTCAACCAACATGCCTCTCCAATTAGCCCGGTCCTTAGCTTACTGCCTACAGTTGCGCACTCCAAGTTGGTTGAGGTCGGTTTCTACTTGTGCGCACCACTTAAGCCGAGGTCTTCCCCTACTGCGTCCGACGTCTGGCTGGCAATCGAAGACTCTGCGAGCCGGAGTATTGGTGTCCATTCATTCTTCATGTCCTAGCCATTTTAAACGTCCAATGCGGAGTTGTTTGACCAGGGGGATGTCGCTGTACAGCACGTATAGTTCGTGTTTGAATCTCTGTCTCTATAGCCCGTCAACGCAAACGGGACCGAAGATTATTCGAAGAATTTTCTTCTCGAATCGACCAAGGATTTCTTCATTCCCTTTTGACACGGTCCATGCCTTAGAGCAGGACTGGGATGATCAGGGTCTTTTATAGGATCTCCTTAGTATTTCGAGTGAGGGCTTGACTACCAAATTGCCATCTTAGCCCGAAGAAACAGCGGTTGGCAAGAGTAATTCTTCGTTTAATTTCTGACGAGATGTTGTTGTCAGAGTAAATAGCAGAACCGACTTAGACAAAGTCCCGTACTACCTCAAAGTTATATCTGTCAATGGTGACGTTCTGTCCAATTCGTCGATGTTGTGTGTCCTTTCGCGTTGACAGCATATACTTAGTCTTACCCTCATTTACTGCTAAACCTTTTTTGCCGCTTCCTTCTCTATACTAGCAAACGTGGCTATGACATCACGTATGCTAGTATGTGCACTGATTTTTTGAAGATTGTGCTTCTGGTGTTGGCTCGGGAGTTTTGCACAATCCTCTCAAGAATCAAATTGAAATAGCCACATGACAGCGCATCGCCTTGCCTAAATCCTTTTTTGGTATCGAATGTGTCGGTGAGGTCGTTTACGACCCTGATAGTGCAGCGAGAATTGTCCATCGTCATCCTACACAAACGGACGAATTTGGACGGTATAACAAAACTAGACATGGCTCTGTATAGTTCGTGTCTATAAATGCTGTCATATGCGGCTTTGAAATCGAGAAATAGGTGGTGGGAATCGATTTGTACTTCTTGGGTTTTTTTTTCAGGATCTGCTGAAGTGTGAAAAATTTGACCGGTTGTGGACTTTCATGGCCTAAAACCACACTGACAAGGGCCGATCAGGTTGTTGGTGAACGGTTTCATGCGTTCACATATTACGGCAGATAGGATCTTATAGGCGATGTTGAGGAGACTTATGCCTCTGTAGTTGGCGCAGTTCAGAGGGTCTCCTTTTTTGTGGATCGGGCAAACGATGCTGAGGTTCCATTCTACAGGCATACTTTCATCCGACCGGATTTGGCTTATGAGTTTGTGGATGTTTCTTACTAAGTCATCTCCGCCGACTTTATAAAGCTCAGCGGGAAGGCCTCTATGGAATAGGGTTTAAAAAGTCGTTTAAAATGGCTCTGTAACGCCCACCGTTGATCAAATCTTTGTTCCTGTCTAATGTTTGAAGAAAAATGGCCCAATGATTCTACCACTCCATAATCCGCACCAAATTGTCACTCGGCTTCTCGACAATAACCTGCGGGATTTTCGAGCCCCAGAGGTGGTAATTTTGTTTGTCAACGTAGCCGCCACGATGAAAATGCGCCTCGTCAGAAAAGATGAATTTTCGCCCAAAATCGTTGTCCAATTCAAGGTGCTCTATGGCCCAAACTGCGAAGAGGAAGCGGATGGTCATGCGCCTCAATTGATGAGTCAATTGGACCTTGTAAGCCAATAATCCGAGATCTTTGTGCAGAATTGTCCTCAGGGAAGTGCGTGAAATGTTGAGCTGTTGAGATCGATGGCAAGTTGATGTTAGTGAATTGAGTCCCACACTCTCGGTTACAGCAGCCACATTCTCGTCCTTGGTGGTAAGACTGTGGGGACCATGAGTGATGCCCACTAGCATACCAATCTCACGAACTTTTTGCACAAACTTGCGTACAGCAGGCGCGGTGTGTGCTTCATTTTGGAAATTTTTTTTTAATAGCGCACTGTTTGGGCTACACAACACTCACTATGGAAATAAGTTTTCAATATTTCCCAAATGTTTTCAAGCGTAAAGTGACTCATTTCGTTCAGCGGAGGTTTGATACTGACTTTCTGTCGGGAAACAGAAATAGATAGAAACCGCTATACTGTTCTCCTTGTATATACGTACCTACTATCTATTAGTTTAAAATATAGAGAAATAGCTAATAATAATTGTATGCCTTAAACAATATGGATCGACTCATAATTGTTAGCTGAGTAGATTTAGCCAAGTCTGTCTGTCCGTCCGTCCGTCTATACGTTACCGATTTTTAGGCCTTAAATTTTCATCTAGGATGATAAAATGTAATATATGGGATCCTTCTCCATGCACTCTACAACAAGTGTAAATAGTTTTAAAATTGTATATCAATATTTCGCCAATATACATAGTTATTTACCACTCCCACTTTTTGGGGGAGTTTCCTATAAAAACTCTTTTTATACCCTACCGCATAGCATATGAAATAGAAAAACGTTGTTTTTTATCGAACCAATAAAGATTTTGATAGACTATCTAAAAAATATGTTGTGACAATGTCGCATTATGTGATTATTTACACCACCATAAAGTTTTTAGCCCCTCCCACTTTTTGGGTATATCTATTAGTTTTCAAGATGGGATGAGATGGGATAGGGTATCCAATTCGCACAGCGGATTCGAGCGTTCTCATACGTTTATTTTTTATTTGCATTAATGTCCGGAGAACAAATTGAATGGTAATTAATTTAAGGATAAAATCCATGAGTCTCCTTTTAAAGTAATCTCCATCGAAAATAAATGATTGCCTCAGCTCAGACGAATTTATGTGTATTCGTATACGTGTACATATAAAACAGTTTATTCCACCAAAAGTGCACTTGTGTACGCTGTAAACGCAAGTACGATTGTAGTTGAATATTAATTCCCCGTAATCCCCAACAGAAATGTTCAATTATCCTGTGAGTCTTTAAATAATTACTTTTTCTGACACACCAACAACGATATGAGATATGTGTATGTGCCAGATGTAACTCACTTTCGAGGTAAGGCAGACTACATAGGTGTAGTAGGTCTTTGTCTCTTTTTCAGTCCTTAAATGGTATGATTAAGCTTGGCTTTAAATTTATGCAATGGACTTCAAATTTAATTTTACAGTTGATTGTGATGACTATATTTGAGAAGTAAAATTTCCAGGACATCACATGCATTCAAGTATGATGCATGTATGAAGTGTATGAAGTATATATACCATACTACCCACAGTATGTTATAACGGGTCCGCCATCTAACGTTTTTTTCAACTTAGCTCATGTCTGATTTGACAGATAATTAGTTTTATCCTTCCGCTGAACGAATATGGTTGTGTATACGCTTGAACAACGCTGGGAAATATTGCGACATTACTTTGAAAATCATGGTAATGTTGCAGAATGTGTGCGAAAATTGCGTAGGGATTTTGGAAGAAGAGAAGCACTGTCAGCTCCGTATGTTCGTTATCTTGTGAAAAAAGTGAAAAAAACTGACATCCTCATCGATAAACCAAAGCGTGAAAAGCCAAAAACAGTGCGTACACCCGAGAATATTGCTGCTGTGGCAGAAAGTGTGCGTGAAGCGCCATCAACATCAATTCACCGTCGTTCTCAACAATTGAAGATTTCGGAGACATCATTGAGACGAATTTTGCATAAAGACCTTGGTATGACGCCATATATAGTCCAATTGGTTCAGGAGTTGAAGCCAACTGACCATCCAATGCGTTTTCGCTTCGCTAAGTGGGCCTGCGATCGACTTAGAGAAGATGCCGATATTGCCAAAAAAAATTATCTTTTCAGATGAAGCTCATTTTGATCTTGGCGGGTATGTAAACAAGCAAAATCGTCGCATTTGGGGCACAAAAAACATGCACGCATACATTGAAAAGCCGAAACACCCAAAACGAGTCACTGTTTGGTGCGGATTTTGGTCCAGAGGCATAATTGGGCCATTTTTCTTCGAAAATTAGCAAGGAGCTGATGTCGTTTGGCCACCTCGGAGCTGCGATTTGACACCGTTGGACTATTATTTGTGGGGTGCCGTAAAATATAAGTGTTACGCCGACAAGCCAGAGACAATTGACGCTTTAAAGGACAATATCCGTGAAGCCATTGGTGAAATACGGCTACACACAATCGATAATGTGCTTTAAAATTGGACCGATCGTGTAGGCTACTGCATGGCCAGCCGAGGCAGCCATTTGAATGAAATTATTTTCCATTATTAACCGGAAGGATTGTAATTTCAAATAAATAAAGAAATTTGAGAAAATATTCAGTAGTTTTTTTTTTATAGCATTTTCAAAGTTATTTGGCGGACCCTTTATATATTCTGGCACATACATCTTACGATTTAGGGCTGTATACTAAAATAAGACACGTATTTTTACAACGCCTTTTATCATAAAAAAAAAAACAGTCCTTTCGAATTCCTCTCATAAGAGCAAGTATTGGTTTCGTGAACAAATTCGAATTCGAGATTTTAAGCAACCCTAACATAAAGATGATGTGGAAGCAAAATAAGTGGATCTCGAAATACAATCCGTCGCGTGGTCTCTTCGTATCTCGATCTGTCGGTCGGTGTATGGACCTGGAGGCCTATCGGGTACACGAATTTACTTCAAATGTGATATACAAGGCTTCTTTGTTAATCACCAGAAGAGTTTTTGGAATTCGCAATATAGGGCAAAAACGGAAGGTACCTAAAATATCCTACCTACTAATAACAAAATTAACAACAACTTGTGACTGAATTCTCTAACATTTGAACTCTGGGATACACCAACGTCAATTTCAAAGTCTACATAACAATATCTACAAAGAGAAAGACCACACATTCTGGTTCTAACCGAAATTCAAGTTTCCTATGGACCAAAGTTATCATCAGTGCCCTGACTATGAACTGGATCCAAGTCTTCATTTGAAGGGTGATCTATGTGTATATAAAAGATGATCCGATAAGAGCTTCCTGTCACCTTTTTTTTAAAGAAATCAAAACCAAATCAATGTCGTAAGATTTGAGATGTTAGTTGTAAAGATAGTTTCCTTCAAATGTTGCCCCCGCTAAAGTTAAGTTGTTCTCCTATAGGGGACCCCTGTGTGTTTAAGCCTTATGGCCGGCATACTCACAGAACCGGAGGAAATAGTCAATACCACCCGTGGACGAAAAACAACTAGAGGGCTGGATTAAGGTGTCATACGAACCGTGCCAATAATCGACCAGGCTGAGGGCCCTACAAAATGCTCCGGAAAACCTCCGGGTTACTCTGCCTTGCTTACATAACGCGGATCTATGTGTAGGTATACCAATCTTTCTACGCTACTCGCGGGACCTAAATCATGAACACACCAATAAACAAAACACATAAAATGAAACTAGATAACAAAAAATGGGAGGTCGGTCCTCCAAAAAAAAACCGTCTTCCAGCACTTTGGGAGTGACACCTGGAAGCACTGTCGCATTAGTTTGGGAAAGCCTTGTCTGTGCCAATCAGGCAACAGCGGAAGGAAGTATCCCCGAAGGTTGCTGAGTGCAATTCTGCTCCAAGGGAAGCAATAAAGACAATGGTTCTAAAACCTGATCCGAAACCAAACCGTTGCAAGGGGACTTTCTCCCAACCAAACCAAACTTTAAAGGTTCAAGCGGCTGTTCGTCTTCAAGGTCGCACTGCGTTGAAACCCCGCCTATACCATGAATGGGTCACCCACTTCTCCGACCCAGACTTTGGTCCAGCATACTAGTATCCTCCCATGGCAGAATCACCACCGAAAACGTAAAGACTCTGGGAAAACCTGGTTTAAACGTAGCGGATGGGTGAGCCAGGGTAGGTCAAACCTCCACGGCTGTTCACGCATCTGAGCCATCGGGGGAGACATTGGTTTTGAAACTGGTTCGACCCGTAGCCAAGAGATGCAGGGGTACACCCCCATCCTCATTCACCTGTACTACTACTACTAAACAACCATCCTACATCTCTAATCAGGTCAAAGCTTTCTTGTAGTTAGCGAACTAAACGAGAACTCCGCAAAGTTATAGCCCGTATAAATCCCGTCCGCAGACCGGACTATAAGACAAAACTCGAATCTGAGCTGGGCTAATGAACAGCTTCAATATTTCGTTAGCTCCTCGAACGAATTAAAGGACATTCTGGACATTGTCAGGTTCAGTAATCCTCTTTTTCCAACCCATAACTGGCGAATTTGCAAGGTTAAAGAAGCTAAGAAGAAGACTACAGAACGTTTGCATAATTTTAAACGAGGAATCCCTTGTTACTTTAGCAACTACCGAGTCATAAGTTATGGGTTCAGTTCCATTCTGTTGAACATATATAGGTGCAATAAATCGAAACCTCAAACTATCCCTAGCACTGCACCACCTCAACCGGACGTCGACGAAAACTCGACCAAACTAAATAGCGTCAGTCTCAAGTTCGCAGAATCAGCCAAATACCAGGGTCTGGTTTTGGATAAGAATCTGAACTGGAAACCCAATATCCAAGAACGCGTAAAGAAAGCCACCGTAGCGTTATACTCCTATGAGCTGAGCATTGCCTGGCTATCTCGTCTGCACGCTCGTTCCCTTCAATATCACTTTGCCCTGAAACCCAGAGAAGTGTGACCCTGAAGCATTCGCCCAGATGGGCAAGTTCATTCCGGCATTCCTGTACAAGCTGGGAGGATATGGTAGCCGAGTTGATGGCCTCAATGACCGTTAAACGAGGATAGCAATATTTTGTTTTTTTTTTTCGTAGTTGCACTCGCCAGTAGCCTCTCGGATAGCCAGTATTTTCGTCTGGAATACGCTGGAAAAATCCGGCAGGCGGTATGATACTGATATTTTCGATGATTCCGAGATTCAGTTCATTTTAGAACCGTCGGTGTAGACCGTGTCGAAATCTCTTAATACTTCGTTCCTCTTCCAATGAACCCCGGTAGAAAAGTCTACGTGAAATCCTTTCTTGAAGCTTAGTGTAGGTAGATGTGATGTAATTTGTTGGAAACGTGACCATGCCGCTTGGTAACGAGTCCAGGTTATTACTGTGGCCATACGACCTTGTAGTCCAGCATCCTGATTCCTTGAGTCTTACTTAGCTGCATAAAGCGGCATCTTTAATGTGTAGGTGGAGAGGCAACAGATGCAATAGCACAGTAAGGGCATCCGTTGGAGCCGACCGGCTCATTTGTTCAAGTGTTGCCTGGATAATTCTTTTTCCGAGCATAGAGACTATCCATTGGCTAATACATTCCTTTATACCCAGCTCGATCAGAGATTCAAGAATAGCTCCAGTGAGGACCTTGTTGAAAGCGCCCTCTATATCTAAGAAGGAGGCTAGAGTGCATTCTTTATAGTGTATTGTCTTGTGTATAGTGTACTCGATTGTCCTACTACCTCGTGGAGGGCCGTTTCCCTGGATCTGCTCTTGAGGTAGGCGTGCTGTGATTTGGGTAGAAAACTTCGCATGTGGGTGTCTAGAACACGCTCTAGGTACAAAAGCGGAGCTCATAGAACAACCCCCTCCGAAGTTTTAGATACTACCCTACATCTACATCAGGTTGTACAGCTGTGAGACAGACAGCCTCGTTACAATGGACACCCACACAGGGTGAACAAACAGAAATTCCGAATCACCTCAACATTACAGAAAATACCGACCACACCACTACTCAACTCAGATTTGAGCATAACTGCCTGCAAAGGAATGTAATATCCACCTGGAAGCCATCTCGTTTCATCTCGAAAGCAGCCCACGAATGTTGACTATCTCTTAACGAGATGCCAGGGCATTTTACCATTCACCTCTTTTGGGTGCTGGGCCACAGATACATAATAGGGAATTACAAAGCAAATGAGCATGCCAGACAGGCATGTAAATCACAGATCAAACTGGATGAGATCAAGAAAGCAAACCACAGATGGATAAACGGCACAACTTGCCAAATATCAAGGCAACCCTGTCCAAACTTTAACCAGAAGCAGTCCATCTGCTTGACAATGCCGAACAGATCAAACATCAGCACCATAATTGGTGTCCTACCAGGACACTGTCCTATAGGTCTACACGCAAAAAGACTAGCCATCTTCAGCAATGACTTCTGTAGAAGCTGCTTGGACGAAGAAGAGGAGGAAAGTAATACTCACCTTCTATGCTCCTGTCCAGCTCTCTCAGTAAAAAGGAAGCTTCTACATGGGGGGAGTACTTCGTCAGAAACCTCCTACGCTACATAGTTAGCTCTGAATGCCTTAATTAGTCGAACGAATATAGGAAAGTCGACAGATCCACGTGATACCACAGCGGACTTTTGTGGTCTAAGGGGCACGCGCATCGCGTGTCAAATGTCATTTGACATTTTCGTGATGCATTACGGTCTCTTAATTAAGAGGCCTTGATAAAATAGTGACCGCAGAATAACAGGAAAATATTTTTAAATATGGCTTCATTCGTCTGTTCCTTTTTTTCTCGCCACCAAAATTAAGGATTTGCTCAGCTAATAAATTTATTGAGGATACTATAAAATTTCATGTATTTATACGGATATTTTTGTTTTTGTTGTATCTCATATATAGGTATTGTAGCTTTAAACGAACTTATACACCCATGAACTTAAAGATTACACATACCATACCAAGCATTACTATCAAACCCATACTTTAATTCAGCTTGTCCTTGCCACGAGCATTTATGTATGTGAACTGTGCTTAAACTGAGTTCCACTATTCATCGGATCAGGACAAACAATGACGGTCACCAGCTGCTATGACAGGATACTGCATCGATTGCAAGATGTATAAACAACAATGCAAATGACAATTACAACTACTACGGGTGCATTTATTTATTAAATTATAATTTGTTTAAGGATTATGACATACAACATTGCTAGGACAAACGGGAAATTCGTCCTCTCGCACTCGCTCTCAAAATTATAATGTACGAATACGAGTATGTTATCACAATGTAAAGGTTCAGCGTCAGTTGCAAATGTGCTTTATGGCTGGCAGACTCTAGTGTCGTAATATAAAGCACAGCAAATCCTTTATATTTACATAAATGTGTGAATGGCTGTCAGTATCAGAAATAGAGAAAATTCGTTGCAGTTCCGACACCGTTAGCCTAAAACAAGGGGCAAGGGGGTTTGATATGAAATAGTAATCTCGGAAGCATATAATATAACTACAACGTACAGTGTCACTTACAAGGATAATCGTTATAAACATTTCGATATCAAAATAATAGGTTGACGTGTGTATGTTGACGACATGTATTTGAGGTCGCGTTGACTTGATATTACAATTACAAAAAGTAATATTTTATGAGACTGTGATAATACGGATCCTTAATATTGAATTTAATGAAAATCAATGAATGCGTTCATGTGGCAGCAAACAGTGATTCTCTGTTATTGCCGATAACTAAAAGACTAAAACCACAGTATATCTAACGGTTTTTTTAGCTGGTTTGGTTTTGGCAACACTGGTTTTTTACAGCTGACGTGTGTTTAGTACCTTGTGTCACTGTCAAACAGCTTCAGTTTGGTTTGCAATTTAACCATGGATCGTCTTACAAATGAACAACGCTTGCAAATTATTGAATTTTACTATCAAAATTCGTGCTCGGTTCGAAATGTTCATCGCGCGCTGCTTCCATTTTATGATCGGCATTCTCGACCTTCTGAGCAGTCTATTCGGAAGATTGTGACCAAATTTCGCACCAAATTTACTTTGTTGGACATTAAACCACCAACACGTTTACGTACTGTGCGTAGTGAAGAAAATATTGCGGCCGTATCAGCTAGTGTGACAGAAGACCGCGAAATGTCGATTCGGCGCCGTTCCCAGCAGTTAGGCCTTTGTTACAGCACTACGTGGAAAATTTTGCGGAAGGATTTGGGCGTAAAGCCTTTTAAGATACAGCTGGTGCAAGAACTAAAGCCAGCCGACCTACCACAACGCCGAATTTTTGGTGAATGGGCTCTTGGAAAGCTGGCCGAGGATCCGCTTTTTTATCGAAAAATTGTGTTCAGCGATGAGGCTCATTTTTGGTTGAATAGGTACGTAAATAAGCAAAATTGCCGCATTTGGAGTGAAGATCAGCCAGAAGCATTGCAACAGCTACCAATGCATCCCGAAAAAGCCACTGTTTGGTGCGGTTTATGGGCCGGCGGCATTATTGGGCCATATTTCTTCAAAGATGATGCGAATCGCAGCGTTACTGTCAATGGTGAACGCTACCGAGCGATGATAACAAACTTTTTTTTGCCCGAAATGGAAGTTCTTGACTTGCATGATATGTGGTTTCAACAAGACGGTGCCACATGCCACACAGCACGCGAAACAATGGCGCAATTGCGAGGCGAGTTTGGTGAACAGTTAATTTCACGTTTCTGGCCGGTCAATAGGCCGCCTAGATCGTGCGATTTGACACCATTAGATTATTTTTTGTGGGGGTATGTCAAGGCTAATGTCTATAGGGACAAGCCCGCTTCGATTGACGCACTGAAAGCCAACATCCATGCATTAATTCGTGAGATACCGGCCGATATGTGTGAAAGAGTATGCCAAAATTGGACTCAGCGGATGGGCTACCTGAGACGCAGCCGCGGTCAACATTTGCATGAAATTATCTTTAAACATTTTTTTGTGTTTTGTGTTTTTTTTTTAAAAAAAGTTCTAAACCTCTTAAAAAATCACCCGTTACAAGGTGGCGCAAAAGTAATCCTCCTATCAGAAAATGCTATAAATTTTGCGATTGGCCCCTAATGTAAGTTCTTTGACATTTGTGAAGTAAACACATGCGAAATACACGTTAATAAACAATGTTACGCTACACTGCTCCAGAACGCGGAATATTGGTGACTATTTATTTGAGCAATAATCGGTCGGTGACTTTGGCACAACGTGAATTTCGTCGCAGATTTCCTAGCCGTCCAACGCCTACTGGTGAAACACTGCGACGTTTAGCCGCTCGCCTCGAAGAGACTGGCACAACACGAGATGCTGCCAGGCGTGGCAGACCCCGGAATAGCCGTTCTGCAGAGAATATTGCTGCTGTAGGCGAAGATGTCATGGAAGCGCCGTCGACATAGACCAGACGACGTGCCACGCAAATGGGTATAAGTCGACGGTCTTTACAGCGAATTTTGGTACAGGTTTGAAGATGTTTCCGTACAAAGTCCAGACGGTACATCAGCTGTTAGCTGCTGACCGCCAATCGCGTCTAACATACGCTCAAGCCATCCTTAATCACCACCAAGAGGAAGATGATTTTTCATCAAAAATAATCATGAGTGATGATGCCCATTTCCATCTTAGCGGGTACGTAAATAAGCAAAATTTACGCTTCTGGGGCACTGAAAATCCGCGTGTAACCCACGAAGAGCCATTACACCCGCTCAAAGTCACTGTATGGTGTGCTGTTTTCGCTGGAGGAGTCATCGGACCTTTTATCTTCGAAGACGTCGCGGGCCAAACGGTTACTGTGAATGGTGAGCGCTACAGAGCAATGATGAACGAGTTCTTTCTGCCGCAACTTGATGAACTGGGATTGGAAAACATGTGGTTCCAACAGGACGGTGCAACGGCACACACTGCAAGTGCCACAACCGATATGCTGAAGGATGCATTTCCCGGGCGCCTAATCTCCCGTTTTGGCGATTTGCACTGGCCAGCAAGATCGCCTGATTTGACCGCTCCAGACTTCTATTTGTGGGGTTTTTTGAAGTCGCGGGTTTATGTCAACAAGCCTCAGACTCTTGCAGCTCTTAAAGACAATATCCGTCAAGAATGTGAGGACCTATCGCCGGAAGTTTTGGCCAAAGTGATGGAAAATGCCATAAAAAGGGCTCAAATGACAATCAACTGTGGCGGCGGCCATTTACATGACATCATATTCTCGACTTGATGTAAAAAAATTAAAAGACCAAATAAAAATAATCCACAAGAAGAATCAAAGTTTTTAATTTTTTTTTAAATTACAGCCAAAAAACATCGGAAGGTTATTTTTGCGCCACCTTATACTTACAGTGAGTAGGGACACTGTCCATACATATGCAACTCGTACTAGTGCAAACAAAACACTACAAAAATACGTCGCATGAGTGAAAACAGGTAAAAAGGATTATTGTAATCCTTATGCGCAATCACTTATTATAAAAAGAGAACGCATCACATTTTACGACCACTATCGAATTCAGCAATTATGCGCAAGATACATAAATGAAAATTTCCCAAAATGTTTTTCTGAAGGCGGCCTGGAGTGATTGTCAGTGTAGTAGTATTTCCCATAAGCTATTCAGGTATTAATTGACATGACCAGGTTACCAAGTTTTTCTTATTGCCCTCTATTTCTCGTGTATGTGAGGCATAGCGATACTTTAAATTATGAAATCGTCGAGAGTGTATCTACTCACTTTAAGTAGATATTCTCTGGCTAAAAGGTACAAGGTATTGCTACAAATGTCAATAGTTACTCAGATCTTTATTTTCATTGAACTCGACAGTATTATTTGCAAGATATCTAAGATCTTCTAACTTCACAAAACGATATTTTTTGGCGCAATATTTTCCATAGTAGGTGGACTTACGACTTACTTCCTTACCTACTTCGTTAAGTCGCGCTACAGTCCGGGATGAACCTGGGCCTCAACCAACATTCCTCTCCAAGTAGCCCGGTCCTTAGCTAACTGCCGCCAGTTGCGCACTCCAGAATGGTTGAGGTCGGTTTCTACTTGTGCGCGCCACTTAAGGCGAGGTCTTCCTCTACTGCGTCCGACGTCTGGCTGGGAATCGAAGACTCTGCGAGCCGGAGTATTGGTGTCCATTCGTTCTACATGTAATAGCCATCTTAAACGTCCAATACGGAGTTTTTTGACTAGGGGTATGTCGCTGTACAACTCGTATAGTTCGTGGTTGAATCTTCGTCTCCATAGCCCGTCAACGCAAACGGGACCGAAGATTTTCCGCAGCATTTTTCGCTCGAATCGATCAAGGATTTCTTCATCCGCTTTTGATACGGTCCATGCTTCAGCGCCGTAGAGCAGGACTGGGATGATCAGGGTCTTATATAGGATCTCCTTAGTGGTTCGAGTAAGGGCTTTACTACTAAATTGCCTTCTTAGCCCGAAGAAACAGCGATTGGCAAGAGTAATTCTTCGTTTAATTTCTGACGAGATGTTGTTGTCATAGCCGAGGTAGACAAAGTCCCATACTACCTCAAAGTTATATCTGTTAATGATGACGT
This sequence comes from Rhingia campestris, assembly GCA_932526625.1. Classification (NCBI taxonomy): domain Eukaryota; kingdom Metazoa; phylum Arthropoda; class Insecta; order Diptera; family Syrphidae; genus Rhingia; species Rhingia campestris. The sequence goes on from OW052183.1 coordinate 33,945,311, forward strand.
TCTGTCCAAGTCGTCGATGTTGTGTTTCCTTTCGTGTTGACAGCATATACTTTGTCTTACCCTCATTTACTGCTAAACCCATTTTGCAGCTTCCTTCTCTATACTAGCAAACGTGGCTATGACATCACGTTGAGTCCTACGAAGTAGTTCCTACGAGTCCGTATGCTAGTAGTTGCACCGATTTTTGGAAAATTGTGCCTCTGGTGTTGGCTCGGGAGTTTTGCACAATCCTCTCAAGAATCAAATTGAAGAAGTCACATGACAGCGCATCGCCTTGCCTAAATCCTTTTTTGGTATCGAATGTGTCGGTGAGGTCGTTTCCGACCCTGATGGTGCAGCGAGAATCCTCCATCGTCATCCTACACAACCGCCGATTTTGGGCGGTATACTAGACATGGCTCTGTATAGTTCGTCTCTATAAATGCTGTCGTATGCGGCTTTGAAATCGATAAATAGGTGGTGGGTATCAATTTGGACTTCTTGGGTTTTTTTCCAGGATCTGCCAAAGTGTGAAAATTTGATCGATTGTGGACTTTCCTGGCCTAAAACCACACTGATAAGGGCAGATCAGGTTGTTGGTAAACTTTTCCAGACGTTCACATATTACGGCAGATAGGATCTTGTTTGCGATGTTAAGCACACTTATGCCTCTGTAGTTGGCGCAGTTCAGAGGGTCTCCTTTTTTGTTGATCGGGCTTATGAGTTGGTGGATGTTACTTACCAAGTCATCTCCGCCAGCTTTATAAGGTTCAGCGAGAAGCCCGTCTTTTCTGGCGGCCTTATAAAACGTGAGTTTAGATATTGCTATCCTCTCTTCACTAAGGTCGGGTGGTCGGCAGTTTTCGCTGTCGTTGCCAATATAAAATGGTTCGATCTGCCTGACAGCGGAATGTTGTTCGTCATCGACGTTTAACAGTCTGTAGATGTGGTTCTTCCATATCCTCAGCATCGACTGTGTCTCAACCACGATATTTCCTTAACCTAGCACATCAGTTGCGGCTGCTCGGCTTGGCTTGTTGGAATCGTTGCCATTGTTCTTTGACATTATATGCTGGTGGTGTGGTGTCCATCGAGAGGTTAAGGGATACGCGTTGCGCGAAGGCAACGAACGTCGTTGTCGTTTTTCATTTAGAGTCGATCCATATATTTCAAACTATATATCAAAACTAATATACCCCTATGGAATATTACGTGAATACCATTACTCTTACGGGTATTTTATTGAGCGGGATGAGGGTGGAAGAACACCGTCTACCACCCCGAAAGTTACATTGTCCCCACATCTTATTCAGACATAGAGAAATAATTTTGCTAGATATATCTTCAAGTGTATGGATCGACTCAGAATCAGTCACCAGTTTTGGGGGGCCTTACATTTCCAGCTAGAATGATAAAATTTGGTACACGTACCCTTTGTTTCTCCTAGCATAACAAATGTACATTTTTTTAAATCAGTACCACTTCTACACTCCCATATAAAAAAATGTAGGTTTTGGTTAACGCGTATATAATTTTGGAAAAAGTGTCTGAACAAGATATAAGACAGTATTAACATCTATATTTCGTCGATATATTCTTCTTTTTTTTTGATACGCCCACTTTTTGGGGGTGTTTACAGTAGAAACGGTTTTCAATTAAATTAAATTAAATATAAGGGAACTCCCAAAAAACTTTCATTGAAAATACATTAATAATATTGATACGTAGCTTATGACATAGGTCATAGGAGCCTTGCAATTTGCAATTTATTCGGTACTCCTACGAAACCGTGTTATCAGCATCCTCTGTAGGACTGAGAGTTGGCATTTGCTTTTTAGCTCGCCCACCCCATCTCTTGAAACTCCTATATGGCCTGTTTTCAAAGCAGCTTATTTAGATTTTCACTTCATCCAGTCTAACTGTAGAGACGCCAAATTCGTCCTCTCTCGGCTGTGCATGGTTTTTGATTACACCAGTATTTTATTTCCCATCTACCCTGGATTACCACAAAGCATTCCCCTATCCATCACCTGAGAACACATCGCATGTGAGACTACCAAATCCACACAAAACACATACTTTAAAAAACTGAAAAACAATGCATGTGAATTACTTGTTGGTCACACTGTATTCATTAAAGTTCATTCCGTCCGGAGATACATGCATTCCTATTAAATTTAATAAATTTATATGGGGAATTTGCAGTCGGAGAATATGTCATCCGCCAACTAGTTGGGAATTATATTATATCCCGTTTTGTTAGGGATAACAAATTTTGGACGGATGATGCTGCATCCGATTTATTGTTTTGTATGCGATGATGGTATTTTATCTGCCATGAAGGATTGCCATTGGTGGCAACAGTACCAGAGGAATCCCAGTTCTGTATGGCATTGTACGTAGTGGAGATATTTTGATTGTTTGGTTATTTAAGCTGGTTTCTGGGTGGTTGCACAATCATAAAATCTATTGTGCGGCTAGTTGCCTCACTTCCCGTTGCCAATATTCCCATTTGGTATGCGAATGTTAGTTTTGAAAGTTTGATGTTTGGTTAACCAAATGGGAAAGTGTGTAGAGCGGGTAATACTATTAATTTCAATAGAATTATAACTATTTGATGTTACTATGGGTGCAGTCATATTAAATATTAGACTAAAAGATACATGCATTCATAGAAGTATTATATTTCATCTGTTTTAGCTTTTTCTATTAGTCTTGATTATATGGACCAAGAATGTAAACGCTAAGTTTTGGAATTGAAAGCAATTAAATCGGAAAATGAATGGTGAATGGAGTTCGAGAGATTTAAGTTGCAGTGGCTAAGTGGTTAAATCATTTAGGCGGTAATAATTACGTCCAAAATTAAAAAAAAAGTCCAAAAGAGGATTATCTTCTGAAAAAATGAGTCCTTAATTTATTTGATGATGAAACATATGAAAAGGCTAGAATTTGCTATACGATTCGTATTATACCCCATCCAATAAGCGGTATTTTTTTTTAAATGCGAAATAATAAGAAATAATAATGCGGTTGTTCTTCGGTCCATATACGACCATTTAGCTTATTGACGTATCCATTGAGCCAGAAATAGACCGCATCGCTAAACAAAATGTTGGTCGAAAAGAGTGGATCGAAGCGTCGTCGAAAATTGGAACGTCCGCATGGACGAGCCATGGTGCAGTTGCAGCCAACATTTGAAAGGTATTATCTTTCCCATCCCATCTGTAAAACTATATTCCCCAAAACGTGGACATGGCCCAACTAACAATTATTCTTCTATGTAATTTCTACAAGCAATTATTTCTATATGCCTTATATAGTACTTATGCACGGAGGTTATGCATTTTGGCAGTCGATTGCTTGGATAGAGGCTTGTTTAAGACATTATGCAGGAAAATTCACAAGCATAATCGAAATTGTGATAGCGAAACTTCTGCAATGTTGTTTTTAAGCTTCCGGAGATGTGTGTACATGTACCATAAGTTAAGATGTTTCGGTAGAACTTCGCACAAGTTAATCCGAAGCATAGCACTTATAGAGCTTACGAAAGAAGGCTTAAAAAAGCTTAGGTTAAAAGATCGGAAAAAAGGTGAAAAGATCGGGACAAGGTGTAAAGATTGGAAAAAAGTGAAAAGTTCGGGAACCTACCGTTGTACTTACTCGTCTTTCATGTTCAAGAGTACAGCCTAGTGGATAGCGTGTTGGACTTGGTTCAATATTTCACCTGAGAGGCGTTGTCTCCGATCCTGCTTAGGATTGTACCAAACGCCGGACTCCGAGTACATAAAATATTGTCGCAACGAGTTTCTTTACAATGGGGCCCAGCTGAACAGAATCGACAATTTCCTTATTAAGGTGATTCGAAGGCACGCTGCAAGGGCGATGGCTAGCGACAACAGCCTGATCTTTGGGGCTTATTACCCCAATGAAACATATATGGAGAGTACGCTCGTGTCGGGCTTTATTCCACCAGAGGCGTTTATTTATATCGATTCGTTAGGGTTGGTACAGGACAGGAACGGTATCCCGGTTTTATACCACCGCTACCGTGACGCGCGTGACAAGCGGCTAATCCGCGACGGGTATGTCGACATTGCTCCGGAGCTCCTCCGCTTTAGCACTTCGGTATCGGATCGCGATAGGACCGATGCTGAAAGGCAGAGTACGGAATTTTGGTGGCTACATGAGGGAAGTGATTCTGCACTTCCTCCTGACTTTGCGGACTTTTAGTACACTCCTTAATTGTAAGACAAATAAAATTTAGAAACGAGGTCTGGGGCGGGGCATGTGCACCATATTGGCGTACAATATGGTGGAAAACATGCAGCCTGGGGGCCAAAAGTCTCGATCTGGATGGCGACCCCTCGGGGCATTTGCAACGAGTGCTCGCCACCCCGATTATAATTAAGTTAGGTGTTAGTAGTTTTAAGTAGTTTCAAGTAGTCTTAAGTTAGTTTTAATCTAGTTTAAGCTTTTTTATATAAAACAAAAAATGTTACTGATCAAAGTTTTTTAAATTTTCTTTGAACAAAAAAAAAAAAAAGATCTACATAATAAAATAAAATAAAAACGACTTAAGCTGAAAAGCAAATAAAAAAGTTAATTTAAGCTTAGAGCGCCCGCTTAGGACCGATAAGTTAGTATAAGAAAAAATGTTAATTATAAGTTAGATTTAATCATTTTTGTCTAGTTTTAAGTTAGTATTTTAAGATAATAAAAAAAGAATTTAAAAAGTAAAAAAGCGTGTTGGACTACCGTGCGAGAGAACCCGATTTCGAATCCCAGTAAGATGAGAGTTTTTATATAATTAATTGCATTGAATTTGATACATTCATAATAACGAATTGGGATTATAAGAGATTGAAATTGGAATTAATAAAAGTAAATAATAATAATAAGAAAATATGAAAAGAAAATAGTAAAAAATAATGTTATTTTTCACCTTCGAGAAGATTTGCAAATATTTTCGGAATGACTTTTTGCGAAGCCTATAATTTGCTTCTGTATGACCTTTTATAAGCAAATTAAGATTTTTCTTTAAGGCTAATTAGAAGTATGTAAATAAGTCTAATAGAAGTAAATAGCTTCCTAAATGTGCGCCAAAAACACTTTAACGGTTCTACAATAGACAAGTTTTTTTCTCCTGCATATGTTATAGGGTAGTGTATAAAAATGTTTTTTTTATTAAAACGCCCCCAAAAAGTGGTCGTGGGTTAAAATTATCAATGGACGAAATGTTTATAGTAATATAACCAATGATTCTACATCAACTTTTTTTTCGAAAAAACTTTATATGAACGAAATATAGATATTAAGATTGTCTAAAAAATTCAAATTCCTTATGGCCAAAAACAACGTTTTTTCTAAAAAGGGGCGTGGCAGTGTGTGGATTTCATAAATTTAATAATTTTTTACACTTGTTCTGTAGGCATGAACAAGGATCCAATATACCATATTTTATTATCCTAGCTAAAAACGTAAGCCCTAAAAATATCGGTGACGAACAAATAGACGGACGGACAGACAGAGATGGCTAAATCGACGCCATACGAATTCAGAGTCGATCAATATACTTGAAGATATATCTACCCCAATTGTTTGCTATGATACAAACTTTTTATCAAAACTATTATACCCCTATGGAGTAGGGTATAAAAATGTCGTTTTTTGTCGAACCCTTAAAGATTCGGATAAAATGTCTGAACAAGATGTGGTGACAATATTACTTTTGGGGACATTTATTTGCAGGATGGAATTGGATAGGGTATCCCACGATTCGCAGATCGGCTTAAAGCCTTCTCACATATTTTTCACAACCTTTCATGTTTGCGTGTGTAATCGAAAGTTAAATTATTTCTCTATGTTATAAACTACGTATCTATACCTATGGGATAGGGTATAATAAAATCAATCAAGATCACCTGATATAATTACTTATCGGTTTCTTTTCAAAACCTGGAAGGCGCAGCGAGATGCAGAAAAAATAAATTGTATTTGCCCAAAGAAAACTACCGACCAATTGCACTTACGTCCCTTCTTTCTAAGGTCATGGAAACGCTGATGAACCGTCAGCTTATGAAATATCTTGAATCCTAAATGACCGACAATACGGTTTTCGTTGCAACAGGTACACTGGTGATTTGATGACATATCTCACCAATAAGTGGAACCAATCTATTCACCTCGGTGACGAAAACAAGATCGTTGCACTTGATATTTCAAAGGCATTTGACAGGGTTTGGCATCAGGCCCTTTTGTCGAAAATGCGTGCTTTTGGAATCGATGAAACTCTTCTTCTGTGGATTAGAAACTATCTCTCGAAACGTTCAATTCTAGTTGTTTTGGACGGTTTCAAGTCTGCAACTCACGAAATAAATGCTGGTGTTCCCCAGGGCTCCGTTCTGTCTCCGACACCCCTTCTCATTTTTATTAATGACCTCTTATCTGCAACTTCTAATCCAATCAATTCCTTTGCCGATGACAGCACTCTCAGCTTCTCATATTCGTTCTCTTATCCAAGCCCTTCATCTTCGGACGTGGAACAGAAACGGCTAAATATGTTAAGCTCATTATATTCCGATTTTGACAGCATAATTGAATGGGGTGAATCCAATAGAGTGGAATTTAATGCTTCCAAAACACAATGCTGTCTTCTGTCATCTAAGCGAAATCAAAATTTACAGATTATCCATATCGCCGAAACCGGAAAACTTACCATGGTCGGTATATGTGTTATTAACGACCTTTTTTGGAACGACCACATATTCGAAATCGCTAAAAACGCAGCGAAATGTCTAGGTTTCCTCAATTGATGCAAAAAATATTTCACCCCTTCTGATCTGGCATCAATATATAAAGCGTATATACGCCCCAAACTTGAGTTCAACGCCCACTTCTGGTCAGGTGCAGCAAAAACATCATTGCACCTACTGAATAGGATACAAAAGCGTGCGATACAACTGATAGGAGATCCAACCGTAGCGAACTCTATAGTCTCGCTTGAACATCGTAGGAATATGTCTTGCCTTATGCTTTTTTTACCGCTATTTTAACAGGAAATGCTCAATCGAAATATCCAGCTGCATTCCGCCCCTTCAAACATTCAACCGTAATAGTCGCCATGTCATGAATGCTAATCAATTCACCCTCAAGCCTATCTTCGGACGTACTATGAAATACATATAGAGATTCATTCCTAAACCGAACAAGACGAATATGGAATGCTTTACCAAACTCAATCTTTCCTCCGCACTACAATTTACAAAAAATTTAAAACCAATGCACATCGGTATCTCCTCTGTTCTTCTCCCCAATATCCCTAATGCCCGCGCTGTGCCCAAACACTACAAGGGTATTCATAAACCCTTTAGCGCGTGCTTATTAAAAAAAAAAGAAAAAACATCCAGCAATCATTTTGAAGAAGATGGGTCTTATAGTCGACAAGCCTAAATCAGGATTCTGATCAGCAAACGATAAAAATACTGCAACACGTTTTTGAAAGACTCAAAGACTACTGCATAATAACTGGAGTTAATAAATGTCTTATAAAACAATTTTCTATTATTTCAAGAGTTTATCTACTGGGCTTAGTACTAACATACCGACATTTTCCGAATGGCTCAATGAAACGAAAAAAATTTATCTTCAACTTTATAGTTAGTATGCAAATAAGTGTTCATAAACTTTCAATTCACGGTCCAGATATTATATCATTTTTGAAATGCTAATTGGTCAACTTTCAGAAGAAGCCCTAGAAGCAAGTCATAAAGAATTTCTTAAGCATCTCGAAAATTCATAAACGAAGACTTAATGAGGTCTGATCGTATTATTTCACAAATGGAACCACAAAATCAATTACAAAATAAGGCCATAATGACATTAGGGACTACGCACAAATTTCAGAAAATTCAAATTCATCATCGCCAATCGAATCGAATTATTCGCTCTGGAAAGCAATTAGAGCCATAAAACGGCCAAAAATCGCTGTGCCGCCAATTAGGGTAACTCAAGATGTTTGGGCAAAAGGAAAAATCTGACGTTTTTGCCTCACATCTTGAGGAAACATTTAAGCCATTTGATGGTCCAGCGCAATATGAAAACATTAATATATTCGAGAGTACAACCGATAATAACATAGTAAGATATGCAAGTTCTGCCGAGCTTAAACGGGAAATACAGAAACTAAAGCCTAAAAAAGCTCCGGGTTATGACCTGATTACAGGAGAACTTCTTAAAATGTTGCCTCGGAAAGCATTAAATAAGCTTCTTTTTATTATAAATGCAGCAATCAGATTAGAATACATACCAAGACAGTGGAAAGTCGCGGAAGTGGTTCTAAAACCAGGAAAATCACCAAATGAAAAAATCCTACAGGCCTATTTCACTTCTTCCAATAATTTCAAAAGTTTTTGAACGGATATTACTCGGTCGCTTACACCCCATAATTGAACAGAAAACGTCTTTTACCTGACCATCAATTTGGGTTTAGAAGTAAACATTCAACGGTGGACCAAGTACATCGAATTACAGATGTAATTGAGAAAGCTTTCGAAGAAAAGAAAATTTGTTCAGCCGTATTTCTTGACGTGTCGCAAGCTTTTGACAAGGTGTGGCACAAAGGCCTTACTTATAAACTAAGTCAAGTTCTGCCAGAACAAGTATATAAAATCCTCGTGTCGTAGACTCTTCCGTGTGAAACTTGGAAGCGAATATTCCGAGTTCAAAGGAATAATGGCAGGTGTACCGCAAGGAAGCGTCCTTGGACCAATCCTGTACCTCCTATTCACTCGTGATATCCCACAAACAAACGATGCAATAGTTGCAACGTTTGCTGACGATACTGCTATACTAGCAGTTGGCACAACAATAGAGGAAATAAATATCAAATTACAAAACGCTCTTAACGAGGTTAATGAATGGACTAAATGCTGGCGGATTGCACTTAATGAGAGCAAATCGATCCATGTAGATTTTTCGTATAAACGGACAAACAATTTGCCTGTATTTCTAAATACGGTTCGAGTCCCGTTTGCAAATGAAGCGAAATATATCGGTATGACGCTCGATGCAAAATTAAAATGGAAGTCGCATGTAAAAAAGAAATGCGAAGAACTAAAAAATAAATACAGAGAACTGTACTGGTTGCTCGGAAAATATTCGAAGCTTAACCTTGATAACAAGCTGCTATTATTCAAGCAAGTGCTAAAACCGGCTTGGACATATGGTATACAACTATGGGGTTGTGCCAGTGAAACGAATCTAAACATTCTACAAACTTTTGAAAACAAAATGTTAAAATCATTCGTCAATGCGCCGTGGTACGTAAGCAACGAAGATCTACGCAGAGATCTGCAGAACTTAACAAAACAGTCCTCCAAATGCTTGACGAAACAAATATATTGCGGCGTCTTCAAAGAACTAAACCCTTAGATTTGGCCCGATGATAACAAACCGCGCTATAAATTGCGGAAAAAGTAGGAACTCTCAAAGGAAAGTTACCTGTCAAACATATTATATACTCGTGATAAAAAAAATTACTGGATAAGTCAAATACTTAGTTGCAATAGAAATACAAAATGGGTGGTGGTTTTAGTGAGTAAAAATCTCCCACTACTTTGTGCACGTGCTCATCGTGTCTATGAAGATTTCCACCAGCCCACGGAAAAAAACAAAATCATCGCCAATTGAGTCACTAGTTATTTCAAAATTTATTTATTTAAGTTTTTGATATCTATATTTAAACATAGTATAAAAGAAAGTCCCCCAAACGTGTCTGTCTGTATGAATGCGCTAAACTCGATAACTGCTGAACGGATTCAGATGTGGTCTTCACTGCTATAATCTGCATTTCACTGGGCAGGATATAGTTTATTCAAAATTACTTTATCACTTACAGGAGCTGAGCATATGTCTTCTCCTAATTTATATATTAGTGTAGCGTTATACAAATTGGATTATATCCGGGCGAAGTCGAGCCAGGTTGTTAGTATTAAAATAAATATATATTCTTGTAATGGGAGAGTAAAATATATATATTACGTTCCTAATATTAATAAAAGTTACAAACTAAAACAAACAAATATAATTTTAAATTTTTTTATTTTTAATTTTCAACTTTCCTTTCTCTGATCAGCACTTAATTGTCATCTGGTCACATTGTTTGTTGTGTCACTATGACATTTTAAATCTCTATGTTGATTGAATTTCACTTCCTTTTGTATATTAAAAAAAATCTAGGGTCCAGTTATAGCTATCATTGAAAAGCCTCATTGGACATTTTCTTTTACTTTTTATAAATTCAATCAATACACGAGTTGGTACAAAACAAAGCTTATGAATTCTAAAACAAGATAATTCAAAAATATTTTAATTTTTAATAAAAGTTTTCGCAGAAAATCACTTTCTGAAGTAATGTTTGTCATTCCACCCAAATGAAACAATATTTCTCATTGATTCCTATAACTAGCTACCGAAGTAAAATTTCAATTCCATCATTTTTTGTAATCCAATGACAGCTATAACTCAACCCTTATTTTACACATAAAAACCTTTTTTAAAAACCTGAGAAGGCTACAATCCGCTGTGCGGATCGTTTAATACCCTATCCCATCCCATCCTTAAAATTAATATTCCCAAAATGTGGTCTTTTAGGTCATAAAGTATTGAAAATGACGTTGTTACAACATAATTGTTCAGAAGGTTTATCAAATTCTTGTATGGTTCGACAAAAAACAACGTATTTCTATTGCATATGTCTTGGGGTAAGGCATACAAATGGTTTTTGTAAGAAAACGCCCCCAAAAAATGGGCGTGGGTTAAAATGGTCTATTGACGAAATGTTGGTATTAATACTGCCAATGATTGTGCATCAAATTTTTTTTTGAAAATTTTAAAATTTGACCAGAAAATATTTTTTATAAAAAACGCCCCTAAAAAGTGGGCGTGGCAAAGAACTTTATATTGACGAAATATAGATATTACGATTCTCTAAATATGCTGCTCAGACACTTTTATAAAATTCTTTACGGTTTGGTAAAAAAAAACGTTTTCCTAAAAAAGGGGTGTGGCAGTGGGCGAATTTTAAAAATTTTTACACTTGTTCTGGTGCCTCGGACAAGGATCCTATATACCAAATTTCACTATCCTAGCTCAAAATTTAAAGCCATATGGACGGACGGACGGACGGACAGAGAGACATGGCTAATTCGACTCAGCTAGCGATTCTGAGTCGATCCATATACTTTGAGGTATATGTAGCAAAATTATTTCTCTATGTTACAAACTATGTATCAAAACTAATATACCCCTATGGGATAGGGTATAAAAAGCAGAATTTTGTCCACCTTCTTCACTTACTGTGTGTCGTTTGTAAAATAGTGGATAGCAACTTTATATTTATCACATGGTAAGAAAGGTAACCCTGACGGCAATACCTCCAAAGGCAAACCTAAATGCACCTGATGGTATGAATACAGCAAATAATCAACAAGTTCTGAATAGACTGGAATATGTATTTGTAATGTCCCATCTAAAAGAATGTTTTGTTGCGTAACATAGTCCTACAATGCGACATCATTCAGAATATAACGTACTGTCTGAATGTAAAGTAACTATTGAACAGGTGAAACGCATGTGGATTGTAGTTAACGAGAACTACTCACAACTTTGAACTAAGCGTCACTGTTAATAACAAAATAAGTAATGTTGACTAAACAAATGGGATGGAAATTCCATACTCTAAAGTCCAAAATATTGCTTGCTAAATTGGTACCATGATATAACGCCAAATTTCCATGTTCGGCCTTATTTCACTTTACTTGAAAGAAAAAAGCCGAGTCGGCCTTATTTCAATTTGCATACATGTAATTTCGCACCCGGCGACTTGAAATAAGACCCATCGAAATGTAAAATTTCACCTTATTTCGCTTTGAAAATCGAAATGAGGCCAAAATGGTTTTATTCCGATTTGCAAATCGAAAAAAGGCTACATTTGGGTGTATGCAAAGTCACTTTCTATCGCATGTTTAGTATGGATTTAAAAAAAAATTAAACTCCCACAACCGCACCCACTCTATATCCAACTGTGACCCCAAGCAGGGGGGTTGCAGGGAGCACCATGGCCCCCCATACATACCTCTCTGTTTATGCCTGTATGGTGAATTATATATTGTATGTATATAAAAAAAATTAACACCATTATGGCGTTAGTTCATATGACCTTCGTTCACGTCACAAACATCGATGGTTTTTTAAAGTGCAAAACGATATAAAGCCAAATTGGACTTATTTCGTTTTCTAAAACGAAATTAAGCCAAATCGGATTTTTTTTGTTATTTCCAGATTTAAAACGATAGAAGGCCAAATTTATAATGTTGGCTTTATTTCGTTGGGCCTTATTTCACGTCGCCTTCGCACCCATCCCAAATCAAACACTGAGCCCAAGCACAGGGGATCATAATCTGCGCACATCCGATTTTTTGGTGGGTGCAAGCTTTGAAAACGTGCCTTCATACAACCCCACTGCTTGGGCTCACTGTTGGATTATTGGAAAACAAGCTCCCGTCAACAGTGAGCCCAAGCAGGGGGTTGCAAAGTTTACACAAATTCAAACTTTGCATACTCCTGCATTCAGATGTGTGCACAATGTGAACCCCCTCGCTCTGAATTTGGCTTTATTTCACAAGCAATGTTCGCTTTTACAAAGTGAAATAACGGTGAATTCACTTGGTGTATTTTGCTCGGCGTTATTTCACGGCACCGCAAAATCACTGACTTTACTTGGCGAGTGCAGTCACATTTACATGAAAGCAGTCTACTCAAGTGCCCAGGGATTAAAAATTGCTGCTGTTGAAGTTTCCTCTAACTTAATAAGTTAACAGTTCAAATTTGAATCTGTGCATACAGCTTTTATAAAGCTTTTTGAATTTCCACCAATCCATTTCAGATTAAGTTAAGATTCAAACCTTTTATTTGAACGTATGATGAGCTTCATTTGTTTATATGTATTATGTGTCAGCTTTCTATGTACTAACATCCAGATTCGTTTGCTGTTTAGAACAAGGACAAGTCGCCCCAATGAAACGTCGAATTGAAGTGGAAACAGTTAAGCGTTTACCGGATGTTTCATTCCAGACAACAACCGTACAGTGGTACCTCAATAAATGTACCACATAGTTTATATGAAGCATACGGACAATGTATCTAAGCGGTTGTGACTATGGTAAGACAGTTGAATTGAAATTTAAAGCGGAATTGTGGAGATGTCATGCTAACACATTTCTAACATTCTCCTACAAAGAGAAAAGTATTGTTTTCGAAAATACGATTCATTGATTTTAACATTACGATGGCAGAGGATCCCAAAAAGTGTTTTTCGCTATTCCGCCAGTCTGCCCGTAAAGGCTTTTGCAGCGGCTAGACCAAATTTCTTTAAACTTCGTATACAACGTTTTTTTGCTTACATTTTTTTACTCGTTTTTATCGCAGGTAAGAACGAGGGCTACAAGCAAAAGCTGCAGATAAATGCTAGAGCTTAGAGGGACTAGGCTAGAACTTAAAGCTGCCGGAAATGGTGGTCTTTCCGCCGAGCTTTATAAACCCTCCGGAGATGATTTGGTTAGTAACATTCAACAACTCATATGCACAATTTTGTCATATGAAAGTAGGGCTGGTGAATGGAACCTCAGCATCTTTTGCCTGTTCCACAAAACACTGAACTCGGAGAACTATAGAGGCGTAAGTCCTCACACCGTACCCACAAAATCCTATCTGGTGCAATATGTGAACATATGAAACCATTTACCAACAACCTGATCGGCCCTTATCAGAGTGGTTTTAGGATACTCCGCAAATGATCAAATCTTCACCTTTTGTCAGATCCTGGAAAAAACCTAAGAAATCCAAATCGATACCAAAAACCTATTCATCGATTTCAAGCAGCATTCGACAGCATTTATAGAGACGAACTACAAAGAACCATGTCTAGTTTTTGTACACTGCCCCAACTCGTCCCTTTGTACAGGATGACAATGGAGAATTCTCGCTGCTCCATCAGGGTCGAAAACGACCTCACCGATGTATTCGATGCCAAAAAAGAATTAAGGCAAGGCATTGCACTTTTATGTGACTTTTTTTAATCTGATTCTTGACAGGGTTGCGTAAAACTCCTGAAGTAACACAAGAGGCACCATCTTCCATATATCGGTGCATATTTTATTATACGCCGACGATGTTGACCTCATTGCACGCTAGACCTAGGACACAGTAAAGGATGGCCTCTCCTTAAGTGGAGCCACAAATTGAAACCGACCTCAACCAACTTGAAGTGCGTAATTGGAGACAATTAACTAAGAACCGGCATAATTGGAGAATCACGTTATGGCGGCACCTTGGGCAGCAATTCATACAGTTCAATAATTCCACAAAATTGTACTTGCTCCAATTTTTGGTTAACGGATGTGTTGGCAAATAACGGAAAATTATTTCAATAGAAATACACAGAAATTCTTATACTATGAAAATCGTTCAATTCTCGAATGGTATTTGAACCGCAGTGAATGAAAAAGTTACGTAAAACGCAGTCGTGCACCCATCACTCGTTTTATTACGAAGCTTTTTCTGTTTGGTTGATGTCTTAAACTTTTAGGTTTGTGTCTTGGTTACAACTTTTATCACTGTCCCAATTGTTGACGAAAGAAACAATTTCAATGTGGTTTTTAGAACTTGAATGGATACGATTTCCGGAGATGAATGAAACGGTTTATGGAACGTAGATATTATTAGTATTTATCGATATGTCACCATGGGCCTACACGCAGAAATCTATCTGAGTATCTTGGTGTTTTCCACTGGAAAATATTTTTTTTTATTTTGATCTGTCAAAAGACCGATTTTGACAATTGTTGTGTTCTATTGGGCATAAAACTGATTTTTTTTCTCAGATCAATTTTGCATCTACCTCCTATATGAGATCTGAATTTTTCGACAGATTAACCCCTCCATGCACTAACACTAATACATATGATAGCTGTCAGTTTGACCAGAGTGATTTTCGTTTTTATTTATTTTTATGACAGTTCTGAAAAATTATTATTAAACATTAAAACTGTAGAAGTTCGTTTGACATTGGCGTTTAATTCTTTACATATAAATCAAATAAAAAAAAAACATATGAGAAGGCTACAATCCGCTGTGCGGATCGTTTAATATCCTATCCCATCCCATCCTTAAAATTAATATCCCCAAAATGTGGTCTTTATGGTCATAAAGTATTGAAAATGGCTTTGTCCAACATATTGTTCAGAAGGTTTATCAAATTCTTTTATGGTTCGACGAAAAACAACGTTTTTCTATTGCATATGCCTTGGTGTAGGGAATATAAATGTTTTTTTGTAAGAAAATGCCCCCAAAAAGTGGGCGTGATTTAAAATGGTGTATTGACGAAATGTTCATATTAATACTACCAATGATTGTGCATCAAAATTTTTTTTGAAAATTTTAAAATTTGACCAGAAAACGTTTTTTTTTTAAAACGCCCCCAAAAATTGGGCGTGGCAAAAAACTTTATATTGACGAAACATAGGTATTACGATTCTCTAAATATGATGCTCAGACACTTTTTTAAAATTCCTTACGGTTTGGCGAGAAAAGGCGTTTTCCTAAAAAGGGGGCGTAGTAGTGAGCGAATTTTAAAATTTTTTACACTTGTTCTGGTGGCACGAACGAGGATCCTATATACAAAATTTCATTATCCTAGCTCAAAATTGAAGGCCCAAAAATCGACGAACAGACGGACGGACGGACAGACAGACATGGCTTAATCGACTCAGCTACCGAGTCGAGTCTGAGTCGATCCATATACTTTGAGGTATATGTAATTTATTTCTCTATGTTACAAACAAAGTATCAAAACTAATATACCCCTATGGGATAGGGTATGACAATCTGAAATCGTGTTCCATTGGTAACAAAAAGGTCAAAGTCTAGATTTTCCAATGAAAAACACCTGTGCAGTGCAATAACCCCCGCGGAATATTGACCCATTGGGATAAAGTCCCAAAAAAAAGCAAATAAAAATCGTGGCCCTTAATCCCATTTGAAATTGGCCTTCTATTTGGTTTGGGTGTATGCAAAGTTTGAATATGAGTTGGGGGCGTGTTGCTCCCCTGCAACCCTCGTGCTTGGGCTCACTGTTGGATTTTTGTTACGTGCGAGTTTGGATGGAAAACACCATTGGGTGAGTATAGGCAAATTTTAGCTCAGTGGTGCGATGTTTAGTGTGTTGAGCTGCCGCGCAGAAGATCTGGGTTCGATTCCCAGCCGTAGCAACACCAAAATGATTTTTCACGGGCTCTCCTCTCGTGATGCCCTGACAAATCATCCGGGTAGTATCAATTGTCAAAAAAATCTTATTTCAACTAAGCCGTTCGTATTCGGCGTAAAACAGGAGGCCCCGCCATTGTGCAAGAAGTACACACGCACATATAAATGGTTGTAAGAAATCTAGGTCCTGGGTACTGACGACCCTGTTGCGCCAAAAATTTATAAATTTGTATTTTTTGTACTCGGTTAGCAAATGCAAATAGCTACACAGATAAAAACAAAAACAAAAGAAACATTAGACTTTTTACCACTTACCCAAAACCTTTCATTGCAAAATCAACAGGTATGACTTGTAGCCGCAAGACTGCATAAGCATGTAAGGGGAACAACTAGAAATGGATGTCCGATGCCAAAGTATAGGCTAACCAGACGTCCACTTTTAAGAGGACATGTCCTCTTTTTGTCCAAAAACATGCAATTTGTCCTCATTTTACGTTTTCTCATTTTGTTATATCACAAAACTACAACAAAACTTTAACAACACTAATTCAGATATTTTCTGCATCTTTCTGGCGCGAACACGACTTAAAATATTTTTGTACCTAAACTCGATCACTTCTGAGCACAACGCCATCTTGACATTAAGTTTGTAACAAAGAGAAATTATTTTGATAGATATACCTTAAAGTATATGGATGGATGTCTTTCTGTCCGTCCATCCGTCCGTGAAATTTGATATGTAGACTTTCTGTCAGACGAAGCAGAACAAGTGTAAACACTTTTCAGTAAAAATTTGTTTTCGACTAAACGGTAAAAAAAAATTGAAAGAATGTATGAAGAGCATATTTACCTATATTTCGTGCATATAAAGTTTTTTGCCAGGCCCCTTTTTTGGAGGCATTTTCAGTAAAAAATATTTTTGATCAAATTTTTTTAAATATTCGAAAATAACATTGATGCAAAATCATTGGTAATCTTATACATAAAATAAAACGATCGGCAAGTAAACGATACAGAAGTAAACGATAATTACGACAAATTGTGATTGTGCAAAACGATAAATATTTATGACAGCTTAATGAAAAAGAAAACTATACGACTGCCAAATGCTAGTCGTAAGAAATTACGAGTATCGTTAAACCTAGAGCGTTACTAGTTTTACGTAATCGAATTTCAACAAGAACGGAGTGATTTCAACTACATATATATATATATATATATTATATGTATATTCTTTTTATAAAATATGGCCCTTGGAATGTTGCCTCCTCATATTGGTAATAGATCATTTTAACCCAAGTCCACTTTATGGGGGCGTTTTTCTCTAAAAAAAACATTTATATACCCTACCTCATAGCATATGCAGGAGAAAAACATTGTTTTATTGTCGGACCATAAAATATTTTGATAAACTGTCTGAACAATTTGCTGCGACAATGTCATTTTATATATTTCAACCCAATTAACTTATTTGCCACGCCCACCTTCTTATTTTGTTCTTTAATTTTTCATTTGATATTTTTGAAGGTGTCCTCTTTTTTGTGGGTATGGATCTGGTCACCCTAAGGTTGACAGCTCTCGCATGTACTAGCTCATCAGTTAAGGAGGATACTTGATACTGTGCCTGCGAACGCAGATACGATTTCATGCCAAATAGAGAGCCTGAAATATACCAAGTAAAAAATAACCGGAATATATTATTTAAAAAAAAATCTAGTTCCGTTCTGTTTTACATACGATTTGGTTATTTAATGGCAGGTGTACCTCCTCTTAATTAATGGCAATTCTACCTCCTCTATGAGTTTAAAGTGTTATCCGGTAGGTTTTTGGTTCCATTCGTCAACTTCCAAAAAAAATTACTTGAATTTAACGAACGAAATCTTTAAGCTTTTAGTGAACTTGGTTTTCGTCAATCTTGAAAATTTTAGTTTGTGCATTTTGAAAGCTTGTATGTTGCTTTCGGAAACGGTAATACAAAAGTAACAAAATCCCTCTAAAGGACTTTTTTACGTTGTAGTGTGAAAGTTAAGTTGAATACAAGTTTGTCGTGTACGGGCCTAAGTAAACGAATGGTGTATGCACATTGAGTCTAAAGTATTACTTCCGGCGCGCTCAACATTAATTTATGATTAAAAAAGGTCCTGCTAGACTAATACTGAAATCGAAGAAATTCAGTGAACTCGTTCATATGGAAGAAAATAGAGATTTGCCGTTGTTGGCCAAAACTTAAAATTTATAATCAATTGATCTCCAGTCTGGAACAGGGCCCAAGCGATTTCGAAAGACGCGGTTGGTTGGCGGCTACAGATTATTACTATAGGTAGCTTTCATAAAACGGTTTTGGTAAAATCAAAATTTCTCGAAAACGTTAATATTTGAAATAAAACTGCATTTCCAGTTTTGACCAAAAAATCGAAATAACTAATTTTGGTATTTTGGCCAAATTAAGAAAATCTGCAATGCCTAGCTGTATATTGCCTTCTTACGACACGATGTCTGGCTGGGAAAAGAATACTCTGCGACTAGGAGTATTCGTGTAGTAGCCATCTTAGGCATCCAATGCGGACGTCTTTGACTAAGGGTTTGTCGCTGTATAGCTCGTACATTTCTTTGTTGAATGCTTGAATCTTTAATCTTCGTGTCATAGCAATCTTAGACGTCCATTGAGGACGTCTTTGACAAGGGTTGTGTCGCTGTACAGCTCGAATAGTTCTTGGTTGAATCTTTGTCTCCAAAGCCCGTCAACGCAAGCGGGACCGAAGATTTTTTTTGCCACGAAACGATTTCTTCTTCGCTTTTGATACGGTCCATGCTTCAGCGGGGTGAAGAAGGACTGGGACGATCAGGGTCTTATATAGGATCCCATTAGTAGTTCGAGTTAAGGCTTTACCACTTAATTACCAAGGAAACAGTGATTGGCAAGAGCAATTCTTCGTTTGATTTCTGATGAGATGTTGTTTTCAGAGTTAATAGCGGAACCGAGGTAGACAAAGTCCCGTACTACAAAAAAAATACAAATACAAATTTTTGGCGCAACAGGCTCGTTAGTACCCAGGGCCTAGCTTTCTCACAACCATTCATGTGTGCGTGTGTACTTCTTGCACGATGGCGGGACCTCCTGTTTTATGCCGACTCCGAACGGCTAAGTTGAGATAAGCTATTCTTGACAATTGATACTACTCGGATGATTTGTCAGATCGTCACGAGAGGAGGGCCAGTGAAAAATCATTTAGGTGTTGCTACGGCTGGGAATCGAACCCAGACCTCCTGCGCGGCAGTTCATCGCACTAACCATCGCGCCACTGAGCCCCCTGAGCCCCGTACTACCTCAAAGATATATCTGTCAATGGTTACGTTCTGTCCAGTTCATCGATGTTGTATGTCCTTTCGTGTTGAGAGCATATGCTTAGTCTTACCCTCATTTACTGCTAAACCCATTTTTGCCGCTTTCTTCTTTATACTAGCAAACGTGGCTATGACATCATGTTGAATACGACCAATGATGTCAATATCTTCGGCGTATGCTAGTAGTTGGACCGATTTATGGAAGAATGTACCTCTGGTGTTAGCTCGGGAGTTTTTCATAGACCTCCTAAGAATGAGATTAGAGAAGACACAAGGTAGTGCATTGACTTGCCTAAATCATTTTTTTGTACCGAATATGTCGGTGAGGTCGTCTTAGAGCGTGATGGAGCAGCGAGAATTTTCCATCGCCATGCTAAACTAGGTATTGCTTTGTAAAGTTCGGTTCTGTAAATGCTGTCGTATGCGGCTTTGAAATCGATGAATAGGTGGTGGATATCGATTTGGACTTTTTGAGTTTTTCCCAGGATTTGCCGAATTGCGAAGATTCGATCAGTTGTGGACTTTCCTGGCCTAAGACCCTACTGACAAGGGCCGATTACGTTTTTGGTAAAAGGTTTCAGACGTTCACATATTACGGCAGATAGGATCTTGAAGGCAATGTTGAGGAGACTTATGCCTCTATAGTTGGCGCAGTTCAGAGGATCTCCGTTTTTGTTGATCGGCAAACCGATGCTGAGGTCTATTCTTCAGGCATACTTTCATCCGACCGGTTGGTGAATGTAACTTACCAATTCAACTCCTCTGGTTTCATAAAGCGAGAATGCCTTCAATTCCGGCAGCCTTCTTAAGCTTAAGTTTAGATATTGCTAACCTCACTTCACTTAGGTCGGGTTGTTGGTAGTTTTCGCTTCCATCGCCAATATTGAATGGTTCGTCCTGCCTGAAACTGGGAGATTCTTCGTCATCGCCGTTCTGCAGATGTGATTTTTTCATAACCTCAGCATTGACTTTGTCTCAACTACGATATTTGCTTGTTCATATCCACAGGATTATGATCGAGCCTTATATACTTGGCTTTGGCGTTTTACACACTTTGGTATAACCATTTTTTTCTGAAAAGACGGTGTTCTCCCCTCTGCCTATAGAGCTTAATGGCAGCTCTCGTCTTCGCTTCCATCTTAGCCTTGTAGGCCTCCTTCTTGACTGCGAGCATGTGTCGGCATTTTTCATCAAACCAGGGTTTCTTGCTGGTGGACACGGGAAGTCTAGCACAACAGTTGTGGCTGATATATTGGCTTGTTGACATCCTTGTATTGTCCTACGACATAAGATCCTTAATAGAGCAGTTAATGGATACGCGTTCTGCGAATGCATTGGTGGTCTCTTCTGATTGCAGCATTTTGTCATTAAATTTTCACATAGTATATCTGATTTGTTGTGATATGGTGGAAATACGCATTCTTACCTAGGCAATGTGATCAATTTGGTTGACCATTAGTTGATCTGGGTACACCGCCATGTCTCTTATGAATATCGAGGTAATGGAACCGTGGAATTTCTTTCAAAATCGAAGTCAATTAGCCTATGCCTGTTGCCAAAAGCGTTGTCGTGAAGGCTGTGTTTTCTTATGTGGACGAATTTGGCTTTGATGCGAATGGTTACAATGCGTTCTCTAATGTCTTGAAAATATAAGACTTCTTGTCTAAGTCTGGCACTTATAACAAATCCACATACGAAGAGCCGCAGTTCCTGCTCACTATAACACTGTCTCATCCGCTTTTTGTCCTGCCCGTCCCATCGTGTATCCTGGATGGCAGTAATGTCTGTTTTGTAGAAGCTTAGGGCTTCTGGTCCTTGTTCACTGAATTCGTATCTGTTGTTTAGAAGGCTGATTCAGTCAATAAAAAATGCACTATGTTGGACCCAATAAACCGGTTTACGGCTTCTAGAAATCATTTAGTAAAAATTCTGCACTCCTCCCTTTTTCCTTTTTTTATAAAACTCAAATCAACATATAGACAGAATTCGTATACATTTTTTTAATAAAAAACCAAACCCTATTTGAATACGGTGACATTTCTGTATTTTTTATAAATCTGAAATTATCTTGATATAAACGCAATAAAGCGGGAAACAAACAGGCCTGGCGCAATTTTCCGAGGACACCTGTATTTTCGCTAAGTTTGCTGTATAAAATTTCCGCATTATTCTGGACGGAATTACGTCTGTTTTTTATTCAATGAAAACCGTTTTCCAACAATCCCCGTGTTGAAAACTGCAACTGGTGCTATACGTATTGCTGATTATGCTTTTCATTGTAAAATACCAAAATCTATTTGTCAATATTAAGTGCGGAGTAATCTATGCTTCATATGAATACGGTTGTTGCATCATAGTACCAATTCATTATGGACAATTTTAGGACAGCGTTACCTTGGCGATAATCGTTGTTTTCGGCTTTGAAATCGATAAATAGGTGGTGGGTATCGATTTGGACTTCTTAGGTTTTTTCCAGGATCTGCCGAAGTGTGAAAATTTGATCGATTGTGGACTTTTCTGGCCTAAAACCACACTGATAAGGGCCAATCAGGTTGTTGGTAAACGGTTTCAAGCGTTCACATATTACGGCAGATAGGATCTTGTAAGTGATGTTGAGTAGACTTATGCCTCTTTGTTGGCGCAGTTCAGAGGGTCTCCTTTTTTGTGGATCGGGCAAACGATGCTGAGGTTCCATTCTTCAGACTTGCTTTCAACCGACCAGATTTGGCTTATGAGTTATTGGATGTTGCTTACCAAGTCATCTCCGCCAGCTTTATAAAGCTCAGCGGGAAGGCCGTCATTTCCGGCGGCCTTATTAAGCTTGAGTTTAGATATAGATATCTTCACTTCACTTAGGTCGGGTGCTTGGCAGTTTTCGCTGTCGTTGCCAAAATTGATTGGATCGTTCTGCCTGACAGCGGAATGTTGTTCGTCATCGCCGTTTAACAGTCTGCAGAAGTGGTTCTTCCATATCCTCAGCATTGACTGTGTCTCAACTACGATATTTCCTTGTTCATCTCGACAGGATTCTGTTCAAGCCTTGTAGCCTTGGCTTTGACGTTTTACACTTTGGTAAAACTTGCGATCGCTCGCTTTTCTTGCTCTTTTTCTTCTTTCTGAAAAGCCGATGTTCTTCCATTCTTCTTTGCCTATAGAGCTCAATGGCAGCTCTCGTCTTCACCTGCAGCTTAGCCTTGTAGGCCTCGTTCTTGGCTGCGAGGTCTGTCGGCATTCCTCATCAAACCAGGAGTTTCTTGCTGGTGGCCGCGAGAAACCTAGCACATCAGTTGCGGCTGATCTAATGGCGTGTTGGCATCGTTGCCATTGTTCTTCGACATTAAATGCTGGTGGTATGTTGTGAGTCGAGAGGTTAAGGGATACGCGTTGCGCGAAGGTCTTGGCGGTCTCTGGCGATTGCAGTCTTTCGACACTAAATTTTTTCACAGTAATTCTGTTTTTTTGTGGCATGGTGGATATCCGCATGGTCCGAGTCGATGTTGGCCCCTCGGAATGTTCGGACATCCAAAATATGTTGGCGAATTTGGCCTTGATGCGGATAGTTACAATGCGTTCGCTAATGTCTTGAAAAGATAAGACTTCTTGCCTAAGTCTGGCACCTATAACAAATGCGCATCCAAATAGTCGCTGTTTCTGCTCACTACAACACGGTCCATAGTAGATGTCATAGTTTTTCATCCTCCTTTTGCCCGGCCCATCCCAGCGTATTTCCTGGATGGCAGTAATGTCTGCTTTGTAGCAGTTTAGGGCTTCCGCTAAATGTTCGCCTGCACTCCTGTTTAATGTTCTCACATTCCAGGTGCAGATACGAACGTCGTTGTCCTTTTTTCGTTTAGCATGGTCGTCAACAATATTATCAGTCCTTTCCGAGGCTATTGGTTGCTTCGTTACTTGTTTTGACCCTAGGACAGCGGGCCGGAAAAAATACCGATGTCTGTAGCCCATTTTTGGGGTATGAGCGCTGCCGTTGACCCATTGACGGCTCCCCCGCCACCAACTCTTTTCCAAACATGGCTCAGTATTGGAAATCCCTATAGACCTGGTGTTCAAATATGTCGAAGCAGCTCATATAGGGATTTCACTACCAGTTCGATCAAACTGGAGCTGTAGGCGCCACCGTTGATTCCATCTAGGGAATTCCTCCGCTGCCGCCTGAGAGTGAGTGCCTAAGTGGGAGGACACTCCTCCCCCTCTCTCGTTTGCTGCCACCAACGACCTTCCACAGGGGTTCAATACCCCATCTCCAGTCGAGGAACTAGGCACCCATTACTCACCAGCGTGGAGGTGTGAGTAGGAGTTGATAGTGAGAGGCTAGAGTGAGAACGCTTGTGTCCTCATATAATCGCATCACTATCCTTAAGCACCGGCTTATAGTTAGTAAGTCAGGGACTCTGACTTACTACCTATAAATTGAACTATTATTATATGACTTAAATGACAAAATCCGTTATATACTATGTTAGAATCAATCAAAATCTCGAGGTCGAAAATTTTCACGAAAACAATATCTTTTTCTTTATAAGAGACAGTTATAAATGCAGCGGAATTCCTAACAGGTCTCGAATATCTCTAGGTTTGCTAGTGCCATCTGTCAATCGATATAAAATGTTTATCGGTGAGTCCGGTGATTTCCCAACGACACGTGACGTTATAAATCAATTACGTATCTTGTTGATTATGACATAATAAATTTGCAAAAATAAGAGATTTTAAATAATTGATAAAAAGAAGAAACCTAGCGGTACGTTTAAGCGCAGACAACGTCAGGAAAGAGGAGATACTAGACAAAAATTACCGAAAATTGACACATTTCTTAGACAAGCAGTTTAAGCCGAACATTTTGGACAATATGATTGTATCTACTAAAGTGCTGAGAAGCCTACTTAAGTAGATCTGACAATTATTGCAGTTAAAGATACTGCCATCAGGGAGGATGGCGCTGATCACAACAAAGACTACAATGTCTGCGTGGCATAGGTAACAGCGGAAAAACTGACGATCCCATCAGTTTTCGAAAATTTGTACAATCAATTGCCATACGACTTGGGAAATTTTACGAACATATTATTGTTCAGTGATGATAAAAAATGTCAAATTCTTAATCGTGGACTTTTACAGCCTTCGGAACCTTTTCCAAAAGACGCCCACCAGGACAATAGGTTTTTTTTTTTTTTAAATTGTACTACTTTTCAACGTCTAATATGGACCAGTTCATCATTTTTGGTTGTATTATTCTAAAATACTAGATGTTACATATAATTGCCAACCTTGGTGGCTATTTACTTCGCAAAGGAATAATGTATATTGTAAGGACATTCCGAAATTGAAACATTTATCAGCACGTATAAAACATGTTTTATATTTTGCCTTGTACCTATTGACAAATTTTTAAAGATTTGTTCCGTATTCATCGTGTTCCGAACTCGAATTACTCCAGATTTTTCGCAACCCGAATTTGTCGTAAAACTTAATTAATTTCGAATTTTCGGTCCATCACAATACTTCCATTTACTACGTATACTGGGGAAGTGAAAATGTCAATAAAAAAGTGAAAAGTCACTATTTTGTCAACAAACTGTTTCCAAATAACATTTTAGACTATATTTTATGAAATACTAGCTGACCCGGCAAACGTTGTTTTGCCATCAAATTTTAAAACGTATTTTTGAAAGATCGTTTGTATTTATATATGTTTGGGGTATGTTTTATTAACATTTGCAATTACAATGAAAGTAAAGGAATTATCACTCATAATTCCTAAAAAAATATATTATCTGTACGAATATTTCGTGCACCACTGATAATTTTAAATAAAACAATTTGTTACGTTATAGTTTGTATGTCATTGTTTATTCACCGTCCAGATAAAACTAAACTGTCCAACATTTCAAACAATCCTCGATACCTTTCTTAACAAAATCTAAATTGCAGATCTGCTGTTCACTTGCAGATCCCGTATGCTTCCAGTCGCCCGGATCTCATGTGACGGTGGGAAGGTACTTGCAAGGGTACAATCAGATGCGTGTGTGTCGGATCAGGTATCCAGCCAGTGTACATGTTACGGGTGGTTAAATTTTATGGGCCGAAGTTGAATGGGAACCACATCTAAACGTCAAGTTTTTTTCTGCATTTCATTTGACATTTTTCGATTTCAGACTAATTCAATTTGAAACATGGAAAGATACACATTCGAGCAACGCGTTAAAGTTATTCAGGCTTATTATAAAAATGGACGTTCAAATAAAAATGCATATCGTGCACTTTGTGATTTTTCGGTCAATTTATCGTCCAAATGTGCGTACAATCGATAAAATCGCAAAAAAAACTTGCACCTCTCATGCTCGTCGTTGATGAAAATTATGCATAAAGACTTGCATTTACAAGCTTACAAGGTGCAATTGACTCATAACTAAAGCCGCTTGACCATTTTCATTTTCGTCAATGATCTGAATGGTGGCAAGAAATGGCGACAGTGGATGTTATTGTGAATGGTGTTCGCTATTGTTAGATGATAACGAACTTTTTATTGCCCGAATTGGAAGATATGGATGTGGACAATATGTGGTTTCAACAGGACGGTGCCACTTGCCACACAGCTAACGAAACAATGGCTCTTTTGCGCGACAAATCCAATGGACGTGTTGTCTCACGTAGTGGCAATGTCAATTGGCTGCCAAGATCATGTGACCGTTGGACTTCTTTCTTGGTGGTTATTTGAAAATAAAAGTGTACGTCGATTAGCCAGTAACAATTCAAGAGCTAAAGGATGAGATAATTCGGCACTATCGGATGGAGGTGTGCCGCCGAGGTCGCCGCGTCCATTTGGCCGATATTTTGTTCTATTCATAATTGAACCACACCAATATTATCATAATAAAAAGAAATTAAAATTATTTTCCTAAATAATTTGAGTTTTATTCAAAATCAACATCGGCCCTTAAAATTTAACCACCTTTTATATGATGGTATGGTATGACGGGTCGATGTTCGGTTGTGATAACTTGAATCTTAAAGTGTTATATGATAAATCAATAACCAATATATTTAAATAAAAATTAAAAAAATGTGAATACTTTTTTCGATCGCTTTTCTGAGATGTAATTTCGTTCATTGCAATGCTTTAAAATACACGACCATTTTTGTTTTGTTGTCTGGCCCGTGAACAAATAACGCTGATGGTGTTTCAACACGGGAACAGGCGACATACAATTAACCATGCGAGAAGCATGGATTTTCAAGGTTTAGGGTCCAGTTATAGATATTTTTAAAGAACTTCATTAGAGCACAAAACATGACAAAATTGGCATGTTTCTTAGGTAGCTGGTTATAGGAATCATTTTAAAATTCTGCTTAATTGGGCTGGAATCAAAAACATTACTTCAGAAAAATCGCAATATTCATCATTGGAAAACAAAGAGTGATCTTCTGCGAAAACTTTAATCAGGAATTGTCACGTATACCAACACCAGAATTACATGTATGTACATTTCATGTATTAAGCATCATGTCTTGACATTAATAAAGAACCAGTAACTTGCTGAGCGCAAGCGAGACGGACGTCTTTCATTTTAACACGTATTTGTTAAAGTAATTAAAATAGTTTTGGATAATCTTGTTTTGACACCAACTTAACAATGATTGAATTTATAGAAAAATCGCAAGAAATTAAACAAAATGTCCAATAATGCTTTTGAAGAAAGCTATAACTGCACCCTAATGCCGCAAACAAGCAATGAATGCCCTTGAGACTTGGTAAGCTGACAGAAAGCTTCCTTTGAAAATACTTCTCCAGATTGGTCGTTATGCAAATCGACACGCATTTTCGTAGTCAGTTTGAGTTTTTTTTTAAGTGTTTCCACAAAACGGACTACCTTAAACAAGCTGTTTTGAATTATGTTTAATATTTCGTCAACCATACACAATGTACACTAATTGTCTTATGTATTTCTTATTCATAGACTACTCATTTTTTTATGCTTGTTACTATGTTGTAACGCGCTCTCTCTCTCTCTCGTGTATTTATTTTGCTTATTTGTTACATATTATGTTAAACCACTCAAGCTTGTTTTCTACTTTACTAATTTTTTCATGTGATTCTGTATCTTTTGTTAATTAACATCATCAAGTAAGGTTCACATTAATGTTAAGGGTGATCTATTTCGAGGCTCCCTACTTTTTTAAAGAAAAAAACACAGAAAATTCAAATTTAATGGAGAATGTTTATTATCATTTGAAAGAACATTCTTTGGCATTTATTTTTTGAAGATTATGTCTATCAAATGTTGGCCGTTGCTACGTCGCAGATGGTCCATCCGTCGAGTCCAATTTTCGATCACTCGTTCGAGCATTTCGACTGGTAACTGGCGAAAGACACGCGTGATGTTTTCCTCCAAGGCCTGAATCGAAGCGGGTTTGTCGGCATAAGCTTTTGACTTTACATATCCCCACAGGAAAAAAGTCTAACGGTGTGATATCACACGATCTTGGTGGCCAATCGACCGGCCCAAAACGTGAAATTATGTGCTCACCGAAATGTTCTCTCAATAAGTCCATTGATTGATGCGATGTGTGGGAAGTGGCGCCGTCTTGCTGAAACCAAATGTCGCCGAGATCACGAGCTTCAATTTCAGGCATCAAATAGTCGGTTATCATGGCACGATAACGGTCGCCATTGACGGTTACGTTCGCACCGGCATAATTTTTAAAGAAATATGGACCGACGATTCCACCGGCCCACAAACCACACCAAACCGTTGTTTTTTCTGGATGAAGTGGCAGTTCTTCAATCTCTTCAGGTAGCTCTTCGTCCCAAATGCGGCAATTTTGTTTGTTTACATACCCATTGAGCCAGAAATGGGCCTCATCGCTAAACAAAATTTGCCTCGAAAACGTCGGATCTTCTAGGAACTTTTCAAGAGCCCATAGAGCGAAGCGATGTCGCTTGGGAAGGTCGAGCGGCTTCAGTTGTTGCACAAGCTCTATTTTTACGCTTTCAATTTAAGATCTTGACGTAAAATGTGCCAAGTCGTTCCATACGTCAGTCCGAGTTGCTGCGAACGGCGCCGAATCGACTCTCCACGGTCTTCGTGTACACTCTCAGCTACGGCCGCTATATTTTCTTCACAGCGTGCTGGATGTGGTCTATTCGGTCGAATATTATCCAATAATGAATGCTGGGTCTCAAAATGGGTGATGGTGTTGCGAATAGTACGCTCAGTAGGCCGATTATGTTGACCATAAGTTGAGCGAAGTTGAGTGAGAACGAAACACATTCTTCACAGAACGTGAATTTTCATAATAAAGTTGAACAATTTGTAAACGTTGTTCACACGTAAGTCTTTCCATTATGAAATGCCAAACAATACTAAACAAAAATAGCATGACAGCATGACACGACTCACACGTGATCTGTCAAAAAAGGCTAATGAAAAAAGTATCTCTAATTGGATCACCCGTTACGTTTTGCTAGTATGTAGTTTATTGTTTGACCTTGGGAAATTCCAACAGTCGTTTCTAATTACCCTCTTATGACTTGTATTTGTTTAAAGGTAGTAAAAGTTTGCTGGCACAACATTTCCACTAGGTTTAAAGAGTGAAAATCTATTGCAAAAATACGGTCTCATCCTTTTGATCAGTCTATCTATCATGACTGCAAATAACTGATGCACATTGAATTCCATAAAATACCTTAAAATATCTTTAAGAACGCAAAAAAAACGAGTGGTGGGTGCATGACTGGGTCGTACGCAACTTTCTCTTTCACAGTTTAACATAGCAGTTTGCGAGAAATTAACAATTTTCTTTATATGGCCTAAATGACAAAATCCGTTATATGGATTTTCTCGCAAAAACTGGGTATGCAGTTTTGTTGGAACTAATATGCTTATAGTATATATAAAGTTTAATCAAAATCGTTAGATCCGTTTTCGAGAAAATTGAGGTTATGTGTAATTTTTATATGGCAATTACCGTTATTAACATGGCTAAAAGCAAACAAAAAGAATGGCCTAGAATTATGACCAAAACAAACTTGTATAATACATAGATACAATCTAAATATATAGCTTATTAAAATCCCAATTTAAAACCTACTCTTACTATAAATTTCTGAATAACACTTCGTTTTCAAATCTACCCATCCGCAAACCATACTTAACCATCCTCATATGCAATTTGGACTAAAACCATTAATTCAGCTTGGTTATGAATTTACGGTTGGTTCATACATTTTATAAATGTAAGTCAATATAATTCGGTCTAATGCGCAGTTACGGTTATCTACTATAATCCCCATTCCAGATCCAAACATTCATTATGGTTGTTCAAAGTGGCACGAGTATCTAAGGGAAGTACGTATTTCTTCATACATGTATGCACGAATAATGTGTACAAGACTCAAGCGGGAACAACTAACCGCGTTCATTTAGGATTCACATCTGTGAAATCGTTCAAAGGATAATTTGTCGCCACATAACCAGAATTATATTAATAAACAAAACGAACCTTTGTTGTGGAATACCTATTCCCCGAAATGGTAAGGGGGCATGTGCTAGATATTTATGTGCTCTGGTTAGATGTGTATGCTTAGTGTTTTATGAAAGCATCTAATATTTTAGAACACCTCTTACAATATAAGCGGTTGGGGTATGGTTTTCGAGTATAGGTAGTGCGAACATTAAAAAAGGCGCGACCGACATACAACGAAACAAATTACAAAGCACAATGATTAAGTTCTGGGGAGGATGCTATATGGATCATTCCTTGTGTGATGTTAATAATGACGCAAATAAATAAGTTTACTTAAAAACCAATGTATTTGGGACTTAAAAGGATCATGTAATTTGTAGGTGGATATTTCGAAGAGTTCATGTAAGGAAATTATGCATGTGTTTGTTGTCTTCCTTATTAATTTCTGGCAACGTTGTGGTTGGTAAATTGGCAGACATATAATGGGTATGCGGTGGCTGATTTATGTTTTAAAATCATAAAAAGCGGGATAATGGTTGGCGTCATTTGGATCGCTGAAGTTGCAAGTTCGTCAGTCACAGTAGTAGTAGAACACGACTCCTCGTTTGGTAAAGCGAAGATTATCTGGAATATCATGAGACTTGAATTTATTAAATTTGCCTATCCACACTTTTTCTGATGGCCCCGTGCCCTAGAGCTATCTAATAAATTGGAACTGGCCATCTAGGTTGCTGTTTGTGCTTGGGGCTACCTACCCACCAATTGAAAAAAAAACATGGTTACGAAGCAACCATTAGCCTCGGAAAGTAATAATTTTATTGCTGACCAGGAATCTGAGAAAATTAAACAGGAGTGGTGCAAGCGAAGAACTAGCTGAATCCCTAAGTTGATATAAAGCAAACATTACTTCCATCCACGATAGGATGGCCAGGCAACAAGAGAGTGAAAAACTGAGACATCTACTATGGATCGCTTTATAGTGAGCAGAAAAAGCGACTATTCCGATGTGGATTTGTTAAAAGTGCCAGACTTAAGCAAGAAGTCTTATGTTTCCCAGAAATTAGCGAACACATTGTAAAAATTTGCATCAAGGCCAAATTTGCCAATATAAGCCTTATATGTACTCACGCTTCTACTAAGGAAAAAGGTGATATATAGCGAAAGACTACTCCTTGAAAAAAATTATGAGCGACTACCGAAGTACGATATTAAAATCGCGCTGGGAGATTTTAACGCAAAGATAGGAAGACAAGACATCTTTAGCAGTATTGTCGGAAAACACAGTCTACACGAAAATACATCCTTTCTACGGACTTACAACAACAAACCCTTTTTTGATGAAAAATGCCGACAGATGCACGCAGAACGATGCCTACAAGGGTTAGCTGCAAGTTAAGGCGAGAGCTGCTCTAGTCAAAAAAAAAAAAACGAAAAAACCGAGCTATCGATGATATAGAGAGGTGGCACTTCAGGAATGACTTTTGCAATTTTTACTAAAGTGCAAAACGTCAAACCCAAGGATATAAGGCTCAATCAGAATCCTATCGATACGTAGGGTATGGAACAACCATTTCTGCAGACTGTAAAACGTCAACGACGAATTATTTCCCGCTGTCAAAACGAATCGATCAATATTGACAACGACAGCGAAAACTACTTACCGACATAAGTGCATTGAGCTTAACAAGGCTGCCGGAAATGACGCCTTTCCCGCTGAGTTTTATAAAGCCGTTCGAGATGATTTAGTAAGTAACAATCAGCAACCCAAGCCAAATTTGGTCGGATGAAAGTATGCCTTAAGTGACTTGCGCTGTCATGTGACTTCCTTAGCATTATTCTTGAGAGGATTGCGCAAAACTTCCGAGCCAACACCACACTTTTCCAAAAATCTGTGCATACGCCGTCGATATTGACATCATTGGTAGGAGTCAACAAGATGACATAGCCACGTTTGCTAGTATAGAGAAAGAAGCGGCAAAAATGGGTTTAGCAGTACATGAGGGTATAAGACCAAGGGTATGCTGTCAACACGAAAGGACAAACAGCATCGACGAATTGGACAGAACGTCACCATTGACAGATATAACTTTGAGGTAGTGTCGGACTTTGTCTACATCGGCTCCGCTATTAACTCTGACAACAACATCTCGTCAGAAATTAAACGAAGAATTACTCTTGCCAACCGCTGTTTCTTCGGGCTAAGAAGGCAATTTAGTAGTAAAGCCCTCACTCGAACTACTAAGGAGATCCTATATAAGACCCTGATCATCCCAGTCCTGCTCTACGGCGCTGAAGCATGGACCGTATCAAAAGCGGATGAAGAAATCCTTGGTAGATTCGAGAGGAAAATTCTTCGAAAAATCTTCGATCCCGTTTGCGTTGACGGGCTATGGAGACGAAGATTCAACCAAGAAGTATACGAGCTGTACAGCGACATGCCCCTGGTCAAAAAACTCCGCCTTTTACGTTTAAGATGGCTAGGACATGTAGAACGAATGGACTCCGGCTCGCAGAGTCTTCGATTCCCAGCCAGGCGTCGGACGCAGTAGAGGAAGACCTCGCCTTAAGTGGCGCGCACAAGTGGACACCGACCTCAACCAACTTGGAGTGCGCAACTGGAGGCAGTTAGCTAAGGACCGGGCTAATTGGATAGGCATGTTGGTTGAGGCCCAGGTTCATTCCGGACTGTAGCGCCACTGAAGTAAGTAAGTAAGAATAAATGATTATTATATGAACGACCTTAGCATTCAGCGTACGGAAGAAGTTAAAGATCTCGGGGTCATATTTGACAAACAATTAAAATTTTCTTCTCATTATGATTACACCATAGCAAAATCAAACTCAATGTTAGGTTTTCTAAAGCGATTTTGCAAGGACTTCCGAGACGTATTAAGCCTTAGTCAGGCCGCAGTTGGAATACACATCTATCATATGGGATTCGCCATATGTAATGCAGGCACTTAGATTAGAGAGAGTTCAGAAAAATTTCACTAGTAGGTACGCATTCCGTAAATTATTTACGTTTGAAGAATTGCCTAGCCATGATAAAAGATTTGAACAAATTGGCTTGCAAACCTTAAGTTTCAGGCGTAAAGCATTTGTTCGCGATATTCTGAATTATCATGTTGTTTCACCGGAATTAATTTCTCTTATTAATTTGTATGCTCCCAAATAATCGCTTGGGGAGCGAAATTTGTTAATGTCGAACTCTCATAAAACCAACTATGGCACTAATGACCCTATTACACGATGCATATGCATGTTTAATTTGGTAAGCAACAAAATTGTTTTTGTTTGTGCCGGGTTGATTTTAAAAATTGTTTACATTCAATACTTCTAAATTAAAATATTATTTATTTAAGTAGTCTATAAGGTTGAAAAATCGGTTGATGATCATCTAAGTCGCGCAACAAAAACCAGTTGTGTAAAGCGATACTGAGAGCGTAGTGCTCTGTGATGTGAGAAAAAAGAAATAAACATATGAGAGGCTACAAGCCACTGTGCGGATCGTTGAATACCCTATCCCATCCCATCTGTAAAACTAATATCCCCAAAAAGTGGACATGGCTTAAAACACGATGGGGATTTAAATATAGAAAATGACATTGTCAGAACAAATTTTACGGTTCTACAAAAGACAAGGTTTTCTCCTGCATATGTTATGGGGTAGGGTATAAAAATGGTTTTTATATAAAAACGCCCCCAAAAAGTGGGCGTGGGTTAAAATGGTATATAGATGAAATATTCATATTAATTATGTTAATGATTCTGCATCAAAATTTTTTTCGAAAAATTTAAAATTTGACCGAAAACAGTTTTTAATTGAAAACGCCCCCAAAAAGTGGGCGTGGCAAAAAACTTTATATGGACGAAATATAGATATTAATATTGTCTAAATATGTTGTTCAGAAACTTTTTTTAAATTCCTTATGGTTTGGTCAAAAACTGAGTTTTTCTTAAAAGGGGGCGTGGCAGTGGGCGGATTTCAAAAATTTTTACACTTGTTCTGTAGGCAGAGACGAGGATCCTATATACCAAATTTCATTATCCTAGCTCAAAATTTAAGGCCTAAAAATCGGTGACGTACAGACGGACGGACGGACGGACGGACGGACAGACAGACATGGCTTAATCGACTTTTTCTTTTTAAATCAAATGGGTTGAAACAGTTTTATTTTTTGACGGGATTAACATTTGGTATATTGCTTACTTCTTTTTTTTAATTTTGCGTTATATCCGCAGGCAGAACCCTGTTCATTATGTTACCCCAAAAAAATAAATAATTGCAAGGCAACTGATATTTATTGACGTGGAATTAACTTTTTCATCAACTCATTTCATTTGGAAAGCATTTTCGTTGCGGGTAGCTTATATGTAGCCGAAATACCTCCAATAACAGGTTCCTTAAACAATTACGAGTCAACAGAAGCAAATTTCAACCAAGGCCCTCATCAATTATCAGAAACCAACTTATTGCTAAGTTACTAAGGTTGAAAAAAAAGGTTGAAAAAATGTAAAGGTCGGGCCCACATTTACAGTCAGATAGGATGTTATGCTTATGATAACAGAAAACTTTTAATGAGAGAATTAGACAAGACCAAACGTACTTAACATGACTAAATTAGGGAAATATAACAGAGACAATAATAGGAAAGGTTGATAAAACAAAGGCAGGGGAAATTGGTGGACAGAAGTTTTACTTCGACAAGTGGGCCTTCACAATCAAGTGAATACGTTTTGAGAGTGGATGGTAGCCAAGAAGCTTAAAGTTTCCGTAGAAAATAGAAAGAAAGTACTGTACAAGTGTACTTGGACAGCTAGAATTTTTAACTTTCTCTTACAAAGAGAAAGATATTGTTTTCGTGAAAATTTTCGACCTCGAGATTTTGATTGACTCTAACATTACGATGATAGCGGAGCCTAAAAAAGTGGTTTTTGGAATTCCGTCCGTCGGTCCGTCTGTCCGTAATGGTCTCCCCAGCCTAAACGGCTTGACCGATTTTCTTCAAACTTTGTATCCAAGCTTATTTTAGTCATAATTCTAGGCCATTTTTTTGTTTGCTTTTAGCCATGTTAATAACGGTACCTGCCATATAAAAATTACACATAACCTCAATTTTCTCGAAAACGGCTCTATCGATTTTGATTAAACTTTATATATACCATAACCATATTAGCTCCAACAAAACTGAATACCCAGTTTTTGCGAGAAAATCCATATAACGGATTTTGTCATTTAGGCCATATAAGGAAAATTGATAATTTCTCGCAAACTATTATGTCAAATTTTATATATATACTACTATTACAGCTTGAAGCAATTCCACATAATTAGTTTTAGCCCAACTATCACTAACCGGAGTTTTCAGTTTTGGCCAATAACGGAAAATCATTATTATTCACATTGCCATCGATTCCTTCAAATTTCGGAGTAAATGTTCGTATAAACACATTTCGACATTATTTATATCATTTTTAGCATCAATAATCAAAATGCGTACTATTTGATCTAACGCCCAACTCGCTGTGAAAGAGAAAGTTGCGTACGACCCAGTCGTGCACCCACCACTCGTTTTTTACTGGATTTATAATTGAATTTAGGTGAGTCAAACGAATTTTCAAATTTCCAGCAGTTGCAGATAATTAATCTGATGACATTTGTTTGCCTAGATTTAAATAGTGAGATCTGGTGGATTTAGAGGCAGGCGTAGGCAGTTCAAGAGCCATAATTTCGTTGCTGAGGTAGGCTAAGTGAATTTAAATTAATCTCTATAGTGCTAAAGTGTTGTGTCTAGCTGAGCCTCGCATTTGTAAGCCGGCGATTTCAGTTAAGCTGGGCTACGCTTAGATTTTGTTGGTGCAAGAAGGGTGACGTTAGTCCGAGGACCGTCGTAGTAGCCGAGAAAATTAGCGACGCCGCCACAAGTTGCCCTCGACCGCTACCAACCGCTATCAACGGTTTCCATAGGCGGAAGACCCTTCTTGGCCACCGTGCCCTCGTCGACCACTAGTGCTCAACCAACGCCTTGGAACCGTTCTCGTCAAGAAGTGGGTGATTCCAACGAGGAACATACCATTGGTAACGGTCCAAGTGACGAAATTCAGCGTCCCATTGACGTGATTCATGGGACAGTAACACCAGCTCCAACACCAACAACAACTACAGCAGCAGCAGCAACAAAGGAACAAATTGAAAATTTGTGAAGTGCCAGTAGTTTATTTAAAATTTAGTTTTGAATTTTTGAATTTTTTTAGCGTAACGTAAGGTTAGGGCAGTAGTGTTTTATTCTGTTTCTCTTTGAGAAAAAAAAAAGACATTTTTTGTTAAGTGCGCGTTTTCAGAGGAGGCGACGAGTAATACCGCTTCAGGAGTCTTCTTCTGGTGCTGCCGGCAGAACTTCGGAGGACTTTTCAATCGCTAAGTGAGTACCAAAAGTTATGTTACTTTACAAAAAAAAAATATTTTTTTGATACAAAGAGATAAAAGACAAGAATAACACACATTTCATTTTAAAGATTAGTTTAAATTTCCTTTTTTTTAGTGTTAGTATTTTTGAATTTTGTTTTTTTTTACTTTTCAAGTTTAATTTTTCTTTGATTTCTTTTACCTTAGTTTTAATTTTTGGTTTAATTTTTGAAATAAACTGGCACTGAATGGGTGTAGATAACGGGTGATTTTTTAGCTGGTTTGGTTTTGGCAACACTGGTTTTGACAGCTGACGTGTGTTAAGTACCTTGTGTCACTGTCAAACAGCTTCAGTTTGGTTTGCAATTTAACCATGGATCGTCTTACAAATGAACAACGCTTGCAAATTATTGAATTTTACTATCAAAATTCGTGCTCGGTTCGAAATGTTCATCGCGCGCTGCTTCCATTTTATGATCGGCATTCTCGACCTTCTGAGCAGTCTATTCGGAAGATTGTGACCAAATTTCGCACCAAATTTACTTTGTTGGACATTAAAACACCAACACGTTTACGTACTGTGCGTAGTGAAGAAAATATTGCGGCCGTATCAGCTAGTGTGACAGAAGACCGCGAAATGTCGATTCGGCGCCGTTCCCAGCAGTTAGGCCTTTGTTACAGCACTACGTGGAAAATTTTGCGGAAGGATTTGGGCGTAAAGCCTTTTAAGATACAGCTGGAGCAAGAACTAAAGCCAGCCGACCTACCACAACGCCGAATTTTTGGTGAATGGGCTCTTGGAAAGCTGGCCGAGGATCCGCTTTTTTATCGAAAAATTGTGTTCAGCGATGAGGCTCATTTTTGGTTGAATGGGTACGTAAATAAGCAAAATTGCCGCATTTGGAGTGAAGATCAGCCAGAAGCATTGCAACAGCTACCAATGCATCCCGAAAAAGCCACTGTTTGGTGCGGTTTATGGGCCGGCGGCATTATTGGGCCATATTTCTTCAAAGATGATGCGAATCGCAGCGTTACTGTCAATGGTGAACGCTACCGAGCGATGATAACAAACTTTTTTTTGCCCGAAATGGAAGTTTTTGACTTGCATGATATGTGGTTTCAACAAGACGGTGCCACATGCCACACAGCACGCGAAACAATGGCGCAATTGCGAGGCGAGTTTGGTGAACAGTTAATTTCACGTTTCGGGCCGGTCAATTGGCCGCCTAGATCGTGCGATTTGACACCATTAGATTATTTTTTGTGGGGGTATGTCAAGGCTAATGTCTATAGGGACAAGCCCGCTTCGATTGACGCACTGGAAGCCAACATCCATGCATTAATTCGTGAGATACCGGCCGATATGTGTGAAAGAGTATGCCAAAATTGGACTCAGCGGATGGGCTACCTGAGACGCAGCCGCGGTCAACATTTGCATGAAATTATCTTTAAACATTAAATTGCAAGGTTCAAACTATCGATTCAAATAAATACTTCATTCATTTTTTCGAATTTTTTGTGTTTTTTTTTAAAAAAAGTTCTAAACCTCTTAAAAAATCACCCGTTACAAGAGTATCTGTAATATCTTTTCCCTCTTCTTTCGACATGGGGTGGGCAGGCCAATTTTCGCCATAACATCTGGCGTATTTCAGATCTTCATCCAGCGAACCTACTATGGAGGATCAATTTTGGGAAATCTTGTAGCGTATTAGGGTATTTTAGCGTAGTTTTATTTTTAGATATAGGGTTTATTTTTGAGATTTAAGTTTAGTTTAGGTCTAGTTTAGCTTAGGTTTAGTTTCGCGTGGTTTTCCCAAGCTTTGTCCTTCATAGGGGGTC
Source organism: Rhingia campestris (assembly GCA_932526625.1). Classification (NCBI taxonomy): domain Eukaryota; kingdom Metazoa; phylum Arthropoda; class Insecta; order Diptera; family Syrphidae; genus Rhingia; species Rhingia campestris. The sequence continues at coordinate 33,983,685 of OW052183.1, forward strand.
AAGGTCATTGAGCAGTTCTTCTTTTCCTCTTTTCTTCCTTTTTCTTTCTTCTATTTCTCGTCCCTTAGTCCGTCCGTGGTCTAGTTAACGTAGCTTTCTTTCCTCTTGCTTTCTTTTCTTTTGATTTAGGCACGATATAAAAAGTTTGTTGAGCAGGTGGTGCATGGTGGGATGGCAAGAACGTCCCCGTCCGACGAGCTTAGCCGAGCAACCGCGAGCGTGCCGCGCCTACCTCACTTGCACTGAAGTTGCCCCTGTGGCCCATCCTAAGCTCACAACAAGTATTAAGTGAACACATAATTTCTAACAAGTTGATGTTTAAGACCACTTAGGCTTATAAGGAATTTCTGTCATAATTGACGATTTGAGGAGCCATTTCCATAAAAAGGTCTCAGTATTTTGTGTACCGGCTAAATCATTACTAACTTAAGTGGCGCTATAGTGGAATGAATCTGGGCCTCAATCTATATGCCTCTCTAATTAGCCTGGTCCTTAGCTAACTCCAGTTGCCTCCAGTTGCGCACTCTAAATCGGTTTATGTCCGTTTCTATTTGTGCGGGCCAATTACTGCGTCCGACGTATGGCTGAGAATCGAAGACTCTGCTAGCCGGAGTATTGGTGTTCATTAGTTCTACATGTCATAGCCACCTTAAACTTGGGATTTTATAAAAGTGTATTTGTGTACTGAAGCTATCGACTTTTGCAACCCTGATGTGTGGGCCAATTTTGTCGAAGGCTTGTTCGAAATCGATTGAAAGAATCGATACGTGGTTTTTTCTGAAAGAGCTGAAGATATGAACGTATCCATATGTATAAGAGCTAGTCTTGGGTGCCTCTTCCTTTCTTGAAGGCTGTTTAGTTTTTGTCAATAAAATTGTTCTTTTCTAGCCACCAAGCTATACGCGTTGAAATGATCTTTTCCAAATTTTTTTGAGATGCAAGGAAGAAGCGATATTGGGCGATACCCTTTAATAGAAGTGCTGTCTTTGTTCTACAACATCTCACCATCATTCTATAAATATACCTTAAAGTCATGTCTGCCTATTCAGTTGTCCGTCCGTCCGCCCGTCTGTATGTCACCGATTTTCGGGACTAAGATTTTGAGGTAAAGTAATGAAATTGTTTTATTTAGACTCTCTGTCCGAAGAAGAAGAACAATAGTCAAAAATGTAAAATCCTCCTACTGCCACACCCACTTTTGAGTAAAACATCGTTTTTGGCTAAACGGTTAAGAATTTTGCAAAGAATGTCGAAATAAGATATTTTCACAATCTCAATATCTTTATTTCGTCTATATAAAGTTTTCAACCGCGTCCACTTTTTGGTGAAGTTTTATGTAAAAAAATCCGATTTTCGGTGCATTTTAAAAAAAATCAAAAAAAAACGTTTGATGAAAATAATTCGAGAATAATAGCATGAACATTTCGTCCATATATTCTTTTTAACTACGCCAAATTTTTGGGGTACCAGTATGTTAACAAACCTGAAATTTAAATACATAAATTGCTTGAAAATGCATAATCAAATCAGATAATTCATTGTCATGATTTAATACCCCTTCAAGGAATAGGTTTACCCAAGAGCACCAACGGCGCCCACCCATTTGTTTACTTTATTTCGCCCTAATTTTCATGTAATATCTGCAGATGTGCAATTGCTTGCTTTTGGATTTTATACTTTCAAATTACACGATAATATTAAATAAAAAAATAAATTTAAGCTTACCGACTAACATAGCGAAGATGTAAGTCGATTCGGATGGTCGATTATGCTTAAGATGAGGCGGTTTACGTGTATATGAGACGAAGGATAGGATAGTGCTGAGAGTAGAATGATATCGCGCATAAGATACGAACACATTCCGAGATGGAGGAATAATGCAAGGCTCTTTCATTTATGAATTGCAAACAAGTCGTTTGCCTTTAGCAAACCATCTGAATTTGAATACAAAATGCGCTGCAAAATGGAAATTGTATGATGATGCAGTAGCGTAGATATGATTGACATTAAATACAGTTTCGTATAAAAACTGCGAATGTAAATGGCGGATGCAAAATACCTTTATTTGCTTTACAGGAAGATATACGACTTTTATTGGATGGATTTAACTGCTGAAAACAGACGTAGTCGATTCACTTTATATTATTCGTTTACGAGTTTCTATGGTCAGTTGGGGGGTGGTGCTTAATTAATCAATAAACTTTTTTGTAATCAGTTTCATTGTAATAAAGCACTAAAATTATTATTTATTAGGAGAAGTTATCTTAATTTAAAAAGAAACGCTTACAGGCAAATTCTAAATATTAGTGATTTCTATACCAGTTGCACGCATTGATGGGAGCGGGAAGCTCCCAAGATGAAGTCAACGGTGACGTCAACAGTGGTTTATGTTAACTACCCACACACGAAAAGAAAATATTTTTACGAAGCAACAACAAATAGCCTCGAAAAGGACTTATTTTACTGTTAACGACCCTGATAAACGAAAAAAAAACCTGGAATGTGAGAACATTAAACAGAAGAGGTGCAGGCGAACAACAAGCGGAACCCCTAAACTGCTAGAAAGGCAGATGAAGGCAAGAAGTCTTATGTTTTCAAGACATAAGAGAATTCATTGCAACAATCCACATTAAAGCCAAACTCGCCAACAGAAGCCTATTGTGATAGACTGCTTCTAAGAGCTTCTTGAAAAAAACTTATGAGAGACTACCGAAGTACGATATTTAAATCGTGCTGGGAGATCTTAACGCGAAAGAAGGAATAGAAGATATCTCTAGCAGTATTGTCGGAAAACACGACAATATATCTGGCATAGTAACGGATTAAGGATAATTGACTTCGCTACGGAACGAAATGTCACTATAGCCAGTAAACGGTTTCCTCACCTCGATATCTATAAGGCGACATGGCGGGCTCCGGATCAACGATATGTCAATCAAATTGATGCCATTGCGATAGACAAGAGGCACACATCCAGTATTTTGAATGTCCGAACAATCCGAGGGGCTAACATCGACTCGGACCACTTCCTTGGCTGCAACAAGAATGCGGATGACCACTATGCCACAAAAACTGAGAAATATTATGAAAAAGGATTTTATGTCGAAAGTCTGCAATTGCAGGAGACCTTCGCAGAACACAATATCACCAGCATGTCGATGAACCATGACAACGATGTCAACAAGCCATTCGATCAGCCGCAACTGATGTGCTCTGATTGGCGTTAACTTGGCAATGAACAGTGTTGTAACTCTGACTACACATCAAATGTGCTTATTTTTACCTCCAAGTGGTAACCATCGGGTACTGGTCTCATCCAACTTTCTAAACGATAAGTGCGAGTGTTGATAACACGACGAAAAACAGCAACACTATAAACACCCTGGTGAGAATGGCATGGATGAATACCCGGCCTGCTGTCCCAGGCGAACCTAGATGAGCTGCTCTGACATATTCGGACAACAGTTTGTCTAGGAATTTCAAGGGTTAGTCAGGCCCCTTGAACAGAGATGGTGGCGGATGAACCGAAAGCCCAACGGCAGCGCTCAATCCCGTAGTGGATACTGATGGCCCCGTGTCCTAGGGGTATCTAATAAATTGGAACTGGCTCTCCAGGTTGGGGGTTGTGCTTTGGGTTAACTACCCACCCACAGAAAAAAAACATGGTGACGAAGCAACCAATAGCCTCGGAAAGGACTGATTTTATTGTTGACGACCCTGCTAAACGAAAAAAGGACAACGACGTTCGTATCTGCACCTGGAATGTGAGAGCATTAAACAGGAGAGGTGCAGGCGAACAACTAGCGGAAGCCCTAAACTGCTACAAAGCAGACATTACTGCCATCCAGGAAATACGATGGGATGGGCCGGGCAAAAAGAGGATGAAAAACTGTGACATATACTACGGACCGTGTTATAGTGAGCAGAAACAGCGACTAGTCGGATGCGGATTTGTTATAAGTGCCAGACTTAGGCAAGAAGTCTTATGTTTCCAAGACATTAGCGAACGCATAGTAACAATCCGCATCAAGGCCAAATTCGCCAACATAAGCCTTATATGCGCTCACGCTCCGACGGAAGAAAAAGATGATATAGCTAAGGATTGCTTCTACGAGCTCCTCGACAAAACCTATGAGCGACTACCGACGTACGATGTTAAAATCGTGCTGGGAGATTTTAACGCAAAGGTAGGAAGAGAAGACATCTTTAGAAGTATTGTCGGAAAACATAGCCTACACGACAACACGTCTGGTAATGGACTTAGACTAATTGATTTCGCTACGGAACGAAATGCCACTATAGCCAGCACACGGTTTCCTCACCTCGATATCCATAAGGGGACATGGCGGTCTCCAGATCAACGAACGGTCAACCAAATTGATCACATTGCGATAGATAAGAGGCACGCATCCAATATTTTGGATTTCCGAACATTCCGAGGAGCTAACATCGACTCGGATCAATGTAGCAACCAAGGTAAGAATGCGGATATCCACCACGCCACAACAATCCAGAAATACTGTGAAAAAATTTAATGTCGGAAGACTGCAATCGCAAGAGACCGCCAAGATCTTCGCACAACGCGTATCCCTTAACCTCTCGATTAACACCATACCACCAGCGTCGAATGTCGAAGAGCAATGGCAACGATGTCAACAAGCCATTAGATCAGCCGCAACTGATGTGCTAGGTTTCTCGCGCCTATCAGCAAGAAACCCCTCGTTTGATGAGGAATGCCGACAGATGCTCGCAGCCAAGAACGAGGCCTACAAGGCTAAGCTGGAGATGAAGACGAGAGCTGCCATTGAGCTCTATAGGCAGAGAGGAAGGGAGGAACACAAGCTTTTCAGAAAGAAGAAAAAAGAGCAAGAAAAGCGCGCGATCGAGGATATAGAGAGGTGCCACTCCAGAAACGATGTTCGCAAGTTTTACCGAAGTGTAAAACATCAAAGTCAAGGACACAAGGGTCGAGCAGAATCCTGTCGAGATGAACAAGGAAATATCGTAGTTGAGACACAGTCGATGCTGAGGATATGGAAGAACCACTTCTGCAGATTGTTAAACGGCGATGACGAATAACATTCCGCTGTCAGGCAGAACGAACCATTCAATATTGGCAACGACAGCGAAAACTGCCAACCACTCGACCTGAGTGAAGTGAGGATAGCAATATCTAAACTCAAGCTTAACAAGGCTGCCGGAAATGACGGCCTTCCCGCTGAGCTTTATAAGGCCGGCGGAGATGACTTGGTAAGTAACATCCACCAACTCATAAGCCAAATCTGGTCGGATGAATATATGCCTGAAGAATGGAACCTCAGCATCGTTTGCCCGATCCACAAAAAAGGAGACCCTCTGAACTGCACCAACAGAGGCATAAGTCTCCTCAACATCGCCTACAAGATCCTATCTGCCATAATATGTGAACGCCTGAAACCGTTTACCAACAAACTGATTGGCCCTTATCAGTGTGGTTTTAGGCCAGAAAAGTCCACAACCGATCAAATTTTCATACTTCCGGAAGATCCTGGAAAAAACTCAAGAAGTCCAAATCGATACCCACCACCTATTCATCGATTTCAAAGCCGCATATGACAGCATTTATAGAGACGAACTGTACAGAGCCATGTCTAGTTTTGGTATACCGCCCAAACTCGTCCGTTTGTGTAGGATGACGATAGAGAATTCTCGCTACTCCATCAGAGTCGGAAACGACCTCACCGACACATTCGATACCAAAAAAGGATTTAGGCAAGGCGATGCGCTGTCATGTGACTTCTTTAATCTGATTCTTGAGAGAATTGTGCAAAACTCCAAAGCCAACACCAGAGGCACAATTTTCCAAAAGTCGGTGCAACTACTAGCATACGCTGACGATATTGACATCATTGGTAGGACTCAACGTGATGTCATAGCCACGTTTGCTAGTATAGAGAAGGAAGCGGTGAAAATGGGTTTAGCAGTAAATGAGGGTAAGACTAAGTATATGCTGTCATCACGAAAGGACTCACAACATCGACGAATTGGACAGAACGTCACTATTGACAGTTATAACTTTGAGGTAGTATGGGACTTTGTCTACCTTGGCTCCGCTATTAACTCTGACAACAACATCTCGTCAGAAATTAAACGAAGAATTACTCTTGCCAACCGCTGTTTCTTCGTGCTAAGAAGGCAATTTAGTAGTAAAGCCCACACTCGAACTACTAAGGAGATCTTATATAAGACCCTGATCATCCCAGTCCTGCTCTACGGCGCTGAAGCATGGACCGTATCAAAAGCGGATGAAGAAATCCTTGGTAGATTAGAGAGGAAAATTCTTCGAAAAATCTTCGGTCCCGTTTGCGTTTACGGGCTATGGAGACGAAGATTCAACCAAGAACTATACGAGCTGTACAGCGACATGCCCCTGGTCAAAAAACTTCGCATTGGAAGTTTAAGATGGCTAGGACATGTAGAACGAATGGACACCAATACTCCGGCTCGCAGAGTCTTCGATTCCCAGCCAGACGTCGGACGCAGTAGAGGAAGACCTCGCCTTCAGTGGCGCGCACAAGTGGAAACCGACCTCAACCAACTTGGAGTGCGCAACTGGAGGCAGTTAGCTAAGGACCGGGCTAATTGGAGAGGCATGTTGGTTGAGGCCCAGGTTCATTCCGGACTGTAGCGCCACTTAAGTAAGTAAGTATTATGCTTCCTCGAAAATGACGTGGGTGCTACTGCCGATTCGATAACGACCACCATTCTCCTGTGTATGAAATCCTTTATCCCTCACCGGGTAAAGAGTATCAAACCTAAGGCAAACGGGTTATGACTCGAGCTGCAAAGAGGCAGTTAGGTTGAAAGAGTTATGTTTTCGGTTATATAAGACCAATCCTACTGAGGAAAACCGACTTAATATAAAACGAGCCAGAAACGACTATAATGCTCGCATCAAGAGTGTCAAATTATACCACGACCAAAAACTGAGGCAACAAATTCTACTATGTCCCAAAGGTAGTGAAACTTATAAGGTAGTGAAACTTATGATCGTTTGTTAAAAACATTAAGAATTCGACCTCATCTTCCATTCCCACGCGCATTTACAATGACATTCCAGCTGTCACCTCTTTAGACAAAGCCAATCTGCTTGCTGCCAATTTTGCAGTCAGTTCCACGTTACCAGATTGTGCCCAGTCTCCTCCTGTACTTGCGAACGTAGAAAATTCTATGGGACCAATCCACTTCCGTACTCGTACAGTCGCAAGAGTATTATTAGATCTTAACATTCACAAATCGTCTGGTCTAGATGGTATCTCCCCCATAATTCTGAAGAGGTGTTCTTCCACGCTGGCAAAACCACTGCGTAAGCTTTTCTATCTATCCTATTCATCAGGACTCTTCCCGTGTAGATGGAAAACAGCATTTGTCCAGCCCGTCCCTAACAAAGGCGAATCTTCTTCTCTCTCCAACTACCGACCAATTGCACATACATCCCTTCTTAGGTCATGGAAACGCTAATAAACCATCAGCTTATGAAATATCTTGAATCACGAAAACTCCTAAATGACCGACAATACGGTTTTCGTTGCAACAGGTCCACTGGTGATTTGATGACATATCTCACCGAAAAGTGGAACCAATCTATTCACCTCGGTGGCGAAAACAAGATCGTTGCACTTGATATTTCAAAGGCATTTGACAGGGTTTGGCATCAAGCCTTTTTGTCGAAAATGCGTGCTTTTGGAATCGATGAAACTCTTCTTCTATGGATTAGAAACTATCTCTCGAAACATTCAATTCAAGTTGTTTTGGACGGTTTCAAGTCTGCTACTCACGAAATAAATGCTGGTGTTCCACAGGGCGCCGTTCTGTCTCCGAAACTCTTTTTCATTTTTATTATTGGCCTCTTGCCTGCAACTTCTAATCCAATCCATTCCTTTGCCGATGACGGCACTCTCAGCTTCTCATATTCGTTCTCTAATCCATGCCCTTCATCTTCGGACGTCGAACAAAAACGGCTTAATATGTTAAGCTCATTAAATTCCGATCTTGACAGCATAATTAAATGGGGTAAATCCAATAAAGTGGAATTTAATGCTTCCAAAACACAATGCTGTCTTCTGTCATCTAAGCGAAATCAAAATTTACAGCCATTATCCATGCTCGGTATGTGTGTTAGTAACGACCTTCGTTGGAACGACCACATATTCGAAATCGCTAAAAACGCAGCGAAATGTCTTGAGTTCAACGCCCACATCTAGTCAGGTGCAGCAAAAACATCATTGCACCTACGGGATAGGATACAAAAGCGTGCGATAAAACTGATAGGAGATCCAACCGTAACGAACTCTATAGTCTCTCTCAGAGGCGTTCTTCTCAACATCGCCTACAAGATCCTATCTGCCGTAAGATGTGAATCCCTGAAACCGTTTACTAAAAACTTGATCGGCCCTTATCAGTGTGGCTTTCGGTCAGGAAATTGGAGAGGAATGTTGGTTGATGCATAGGTTCATTCCGGACTGTAGCGCCACTTTAGTAAGCAAGTAAATTGTATGTTAATTTAACTTTCGATTTTCATCAAAATAATTCAGTGAACTCTACTTTCATAAAAACCGTTTTTAAGATGCCGTTGTATGGAGAGTTTTCACGTTTTAACCTACCGAAATAGTGAAGTTGTGTATTGAAAACAGTTGTGTTACCTGAAAGTTCATATCGTCAAAAATTTAGTGGCCAACAACCAGAGAACTGTCTGACAACATTATTCGTCGTTGGGTCTAAAATTCAGGTGAGCGTGGGACAGTGAGAGATCGTCGACATGCCGCTCTTCCGCGCCAAACTTTTCCAATGGACCGGCTGAAGCGGTAAGAGGGAGTGAAGGTTGCTAAGATCCGAGCTCAGCATTTTGGCTACAGGGGGAAACAGTAGGTTCTCCGTTCAGTTGAATTCGTTATAATCTTCTTTAATTGTTTTATGTAGTACTTTGCCTGTTGTATTTGGTTCTTGGCATTGAAATGCTTTCCCACGATTAACCTATATGAAAAAGTCTATATGTCTCAGGATGATTTTAAATTAAATTTGTAAAATTCCCCAAAATCAACGTGCTATTGCCTTGTCCTTGTTTTGATTGAAGTGTTCTGTGGAACCCACACAAGCTACTTTAACCGAACCTTCAAAGTAAGTATATGCTTAGTCGACATTTTAAAGACGTACAAATCTGTGATATGACATGTCTTTATAAAATTTAAATTTTGCAAGCCCAGAATTCCACCAAAGTATGCTAATAAAGTCATAAATTCTATTATCCTTTCCAACACGACCGATGAGGTGAACACCGATAAACCATAAAATACCCAAAGGGAAGAAAAATATAGACTTTATTCTGGCACAAGAAAAATGTGTAATATTGTCTAGTATAGCGGTATAAGGGCACCCATCCTCCACATTTGCGAGATAAAAGCAATAAATGGGTTTCTGCTAAAAAAAAAGGCAAAACAAAAAAGGATCCTAATATTCGGCTTGTAACAGCTTTATAGTTTATGATGTTACAAGTAATAAATTACCCGAGAAAAGGAATACCAGATACAAGAGCTGTGTATGGATGTGCTAAACCATGTCAGATGTTTTTTTTTATGTGCCATTGGCAAAGTATGCAATGTTCTTTTTTCGTCTGAGTTGCATATTTAAATATAAGATAAAATTAAATTAAATCAATGAAGTATGGCTTCAGAATGCCAATACCTTCCAGTACAACGAACTTCAGGTCCCCGTTTAACACCTTTTTTTTTTGCTGCTTCTCTAATGCAGCCATACTTAATTCTCCTTGCGTGATCAAAGTAGACACCAACAACAACAAGTTCAGGACTAAATATACTTAAATGGAACGTCAGAATGCCCCCTCAAACTACACGCATTAATAAATCTCTTTTATGACCTTTTTCCGTTATGCTTATGTATTCGACAACAACAATGGCGAGGGGCTATACAATGAGAAATAAAGCCTTTTTGAGTTATCCCGAAAAGTGGTGTGTGCCTTTTCAATTTCATGTAAATTGATATGTTCATCAGGGCGAATGGAGTTGGACCATTTAAAAAAATAAACTTTCAGGGATTAGAAATGCTAATACCAAATGTTGTATATCATTCAACATTTTCATCTCAAGATGTTAGTGAAATTGCGTGCTGTGATGAAAAAGAAACGAATCCCGTCAGCTGAATAAAGAATGGTTGGGTAAATAACGATATTAGTCAGGATATTTATAAACTCTTGTCATGAAATGAATACTTTACATGAAATGAACAAATTGCAGGGCTATATTTAAATTTTTCGTACCGACAAAATTTCACTTAGGTAATAATTTTCTTTGGAATTTAGTTTTGTAATATGTATAAGTGGTTAAGCCAGTAGAATAATGAAAGGAATTCATCAGTGCTAAGCGTAGAGATCTGGTTATATCCTTAAATAATTTAACAAAAAAAAGTTGTTTGAGAGGGCTTACCATTTGTTTTTTTTTTTTTGCAGGATGTTGTGAATATCTCTCACTCCATTGTCCTATTTCCATTTACTGTAATCTCCTCGAATTCTTTATGATGATGAAAAGGGACTATGGATAGTGATGAAGAGATATTAGCATCCGACATCCATGGTTTAAACTTGTATTAGAGGCATGGACAAGGAGCTTATATACCAAATTTCAGAACGCAGTTGCAAACCTCTATGTCTATGGCATATGCTATGGCATTGGGTATACAAATAGTTTAAATTAATTTAAAAACGCTATGATCTATTAAATGATTAAAATTATCTATAGACGAAATGTTCATAGTATTAGTTACTGTCGAAATTTGTTCATCAAATGTTTTGTTTGATTGTTTTTTTTAATTGTACGGAAAACGCCCTAAAAAGTACTCGCCATGAGCACCAAAATTTTATTTGGACGAAATATAAAGATTGAGATTGTCTTAATATGTTATTCACACGTTTTTTTTTAAATTCTTCACGGTTTCGCCAAAAACAACGTTTTACTGAAAAGTGGGCGGATTTTGAAAATGTTTACTCTTTTTCTGCTTCATAGAACATAGAGTCAAGATGGACAGACAGATGGACGGTCTGACGGTGGGGTCAACAATTATTCCTCTATAAATTATATTCCTCTATAATAATAGAATTTAATTTCCACAAGCAATTATTTCTATAGGCCTTATATAGTAATTGTTTGGGTAGAAGCCTGTTTAATACATTATGTAGGAAAATTCACAAGCATAATCGAAGTTATAATGGTTCAACCTCTGTAATGAAGTTTTTAAGCTTCCGAAGATGTGTTAACATGTACCATACGTGAAGATGTTTGGGGAGAACTTCGCACGAAGTTAATCCGAAGCAGAGCATGTATAGAGCTTGCGAATGAAGGCTTAAGAAAGCTAAGGTTAAAAGATCGGGAAATAGTTGAAAAGATATGAAAAGAATTTCATACTTTCACGCTAACGAATTTGGTTTTAAAAGTTATGAGAGATTGAAATTGAAATTAATAAAATTAGTTAACGAAATAATATAAGAAAATCCTAAAACAAATAGAAAATAATTAATAATAATGCCAGTTTTAAACATAAAGAAGGCTTGCAAATATTTCCTGTTTGCGAAGCCTATAATTTGCTTCTGTAAGGCATTAATAAGCTAAAAAAGTTTTTTTTTGTAAGGCTTATTAGAAGTATTCAAAAAAGCCTTATAACGGGTGATTTTTTAAGAGTTAAGTTTTTCAGGTTGGCAGCACTGGTTAGTAATGGCGTCCAAACGTCCTCTGTCAAAGTGAAAAGTTTTAAGTATACTCTGCCATTTAATCATGGAAAGATTTACAAACAAGCTACGATTGCAAATTATTGAAATTTATTATCAAAATTCGTGCTCTGTGAATGAATGAAAAATGAAAAACCGCTGTTTTATCGAAAAATTGCGTTCAGCCATGAGGCTCATTTCTGGCTCAACGGATACGTAAATAAGCAAAACTGTCCCATCTGGAGTGATGAACAGGCACCATAATTACCGATGCATCCCGAAAAAACGACAGTTTGGTGTGGTTTATGGGCTGGTAACATCATCGGTCCATTTTTCTTCAAAGACGACCGTGGAAGAAACTTTACCGTCAACAGCGAACGATATCGAGCCATGATACGCGACTTTTTTTTGCCCCAGTTGGAGGAGACGGAGGACGGTGCCACATGCCACACAGCTCGTGAAAGAATGGACATTTTGAGGAATCAATTTGGTGAGCAGCTTATCTCTCGAAATGGCCCTGTAAGTTGGCCGCCAAGATCATGCGATTTAACGCCTCTTGATTATTTCTTGTAGGATTATGTAAATTTGTTAGTCGAACATCATTGAAGGCTTATAGGATAACATAACACGCTTAAGTCGTGGAATACAGGCCGAAATGCTCGAAGACATTCCGAATGGACCATTTGAAACGTAGACGCGGACAATATTTACATGAAGTTGTCTTTAAAACGTATATGGCAAAGGCCTATTTATCGATTGCAATAAAAAATTTGAGTATTTAATGCAAAATTTGAGTTTTTATTGGATTTAACAAAAAAACATATGAGAAGGCTACAATCCGCTGTGCGGATCGTTGAATACCCTATCCCATCCTATCTGTAAAACTAAAATCCCCAAAAAGTGCACATGGCTAAAAACACGATGTGGATAAAATAAGGAAAATGACATGGTGACAACAAATTCTTCAGACTGCTTACAAAAAACTTTTACGGTTCTACAAAAGACAAGGTTTTCTCCTGCATATGTTATGGGGTAGTGTATAAAAATGGTTTTTATATAAAAACGCCCCCAAAAAGTGGGGGTGGGTTAAAATGGTCTATGGACGAAATGTTCATATTTATATTACTAATGATTCTGCATCAAAAGTTTTTTCGAAAATTTTAAAATTTGACCGAAAAACGTTTTGAATTAAAAACGCCCCCAAAAAGTGGGCGTGGCAAAAAACTTTGTATGAACGAAATACAGATATTCAGATTGTCTAAATATATTGTTCAGAAAGTTTTTCAAAATTCCTTATGGTTTGGCCAAAAAATACGTTTTTCTAAAAAGGGGCGTAGCAGTGGGCGGATTTCAAAAATTTTTACACTTGTTCTGCTGGGAGCAACAAAGAGTACGTGTACCAAATTTCATCTTTCTAGCTCAAAATTTAAGGCCCAAAAACTGGTGACGTACGGACGGACGGACGGACGGACAGACAGACATGGCTAAATCGACTCAGCTATCGATTCTGAGTCGATCCATATACTTTGAGGTATTTGTAGCTAAATTATTTCTCTATGTTACAAACTATGTATCAAAACTAATATACCCCTATGGGATAGGGTATAAACAGGTGATTTTTTTAACCGTAGTTTTTATACCCTATCCCATAGGGGTATATTAGTTTTGATACATAGTTTGTAACATAGAGAAATAATTTAGCTACATATACCTCAAAGTATATGGATCGACTCAGAATCGATAGCTGAGTTGATTTAGCCATGTCTGTCCGTCCGTCCGTCCGTCCGTCCGTCCGTCCGTCCGTCCGTCCGTACGTCACCAGTTTTTGGGCCTTAAATTTTGAGCTAGAAGAATGAAATTTGGTACACGTGCTCTTTGTTGCTCCCAGCAGAACAAGTGTAAAAATTTTTGAAATCCGCCCACTGCCACGCCCCCTTTTTAGAAAAACGTATTTTTTGGCCAAACCATAAGGAATTTTGAAAAACTTTCTGAACAACATATTTAGACAATTTGAAAATCTGTATTTCGTTCATATAAAGTTTTTTGCCACGCCCACTTTTTGTGGGCGTTTTTAATAAAAAACATTTTTCGGTCAAATTTTAAAATTTTCTAAAAATGTTTTGATGCAGAATCATTAGTAATATAAATATGAACATTTCGTCAATAGACCATTTTAACCCACGCCCACTTTTTGGGGGCGTTTTTATATAAAAACCATTTTTATACCCTACCCCATAACATATGCAGGAGAAAACCTTGTCTTTTGTAGAACCGTAAAAGTTTTTTATAAGCAGTCTGAAGAATTTGTTGTCACCATGTCATTTTCTTTATTTTATCCACATCGTGTTTTTAGCCATGTCCACTTTTTGGGGATTTTAGTTTTACAGATAGGATGGGATAGGGTATTCAAGGATCCGCACAGTGGATTGTAGCCTTCTCATATGTTTTATACCCTATCCCATAGGGGTATATTAGTTTTGATACATAGTTTGTAACATAGAGAAATAATTTAGCTACAAATACCTCAAAGTATATGGATCGACTCAGAATCGATAGCTGAGTCGATTTAGCCATGTCTGTCTGTCCGTCCGTCCGTCCGTCCGTACGTCACCAGTTTTTGGGCCTTAAATTTTGAGCTAGAAAGATGAAATTTGGTACACGTACTCTTTGTTGCTCCCAGCAGAACAAGTGTAAAAATTTTTGAAATCCGCCCACTGCCACGCCCCTTTTTAGAAAAACGTATTTTTTGGCCAAACCATAAGGAATTTTGAAAAACTTTCTGAACAATATATTTAGACAATCTGAATATCTGTATTTCGTTCATACAAAGTTTTTTGCCACGCCCACTTTTTGGGGGCGTTTTTAATTCAAAACGTTTTTCGGTCAAATTTTAAAATTTTCGAAAAAACTTTTGATGCAGAATCATTAGTAATATAAATATGAACATTTCGTCCATAGACCATTTTAACCCACCCCCACTTTTTGGGGGCGTTTTTATATAAAAACCATTTTTATACACTACCCCATAACATATGCAGGAGAAAACCTTGTCTTTTGTAGAACCGTAAAAGTTTTTTGTAAGCAGTCTGAAGAATTTGTTGTCACCATGTCATTTTCCTTATTTTATCCACATCGTGTTTTTAGCCATGTGCACTTTTTGGGGATTTTAGTTTTAAAGATAGGATGGGATAGGGTATTCAACGATCCGCACAGCGGATTGTAGCCTTCTCATATGTTTTTCCATAAGACTTCATACAGGTCTCTGGTGTTGGCTCGGGACAATCATCTCAAGAATCAAATTAAATAAGTGCTAATCCGTGTAATTCCAGTGAGTTTAAAAACTCTCTGAAGTAACTCAATCCACCGATTTGTACGTCACAAATTCGCGAGCAATTTCACTTTGAATATTAAAATTCCATTTGTCGATATCAATATTTTTCGCAGCCAATATAGCACGTTTGCGGCAGTAAAAACTGCCTTCTATCTTCAACTAAGCTCGGTTTACAACAGTGCTCTGAAAGGCGATATAATAATCATCATGGGTGGCAACGTGACTTAGGATCACGTACAAACAATGGTGATTTGCTTGTCGACTTCTGCAACGTGCGTAGGCTTGTTTTGAGCGGCACTCTATTTCCTCACCAGACGTGTCATTAAATCACATGAGTCTCCTCTAAGGGGTTTGAAAGCCAAATCGACCACATCATTGTTCAACGATAGAGAAAATCACTCTGTGATGTCAGAAACAAGAGAGCTATCACCACTTGGTACTAACAAATATCAAACGGCGAAAGGAAAATGCAGCGAGGAGGACCAAATTCAATACCAGTGCTCTCAAAGACCCCAGCACATGTCGGAATTTCATCACCACACTTAACGGCAAAGCATCGAGCTTAATTGAATTAGGCGAACCATCTATAGAAGCTATGTGGGCTGGCTCCAAAACTGCGCCCAAAATGTCGAGAGCTAGAAATCATTGGATACCCCAAGACACTTGGGACAAAATCGAGTATCGTAGATCGTTGAAAATTAAGGCAAACGCCGAAACCAACGCTTAACGTAAATTGGCCCTACGTATCGAGTACCGAGTATAGCTCACAAGACAGTGAAGCGCTGTGTAAGGCGCGACAGGAGGAAAAGAATGAACGAACTTACTGAAAATGCGGAAAGTGCTGCAAAAAGAGGAGATAAGAAAGAGCTGTACAGGATCGCTGTATATTGTTGGCCATAAAACAATACCATCCATCCTGTTTTGGATGTAGACGACACACTATTGGTAACAATCGAAGATCAACTGTAAAGATGGAAGGATCATTTTTATGACGTGCTTTACTAGGAATCAGACGAGCTGAGCCCAACGGATGAGCTCTCAACAGCAAGAAATCTTACGGGGATCTTACAGGGGAACTGACACCGGATCCCCAACAGCTGCAAAAATCAAAACTGCAATCAACCTCTTTAAAGTCAACAAAGTAGCAGTAGTTTGATTTGATTTGAGCCGAGTTTGTGAAAGCTGATCCCGACTCAACGGCCTGCATACTGCTACTACTAATATATGCAATATAGGAGGAGGAAAACCACCACAGGGACTGGAAGGATGGAGTTATTGTTAAGATACCAAAGAAGGGAAATCTTAAGAACTGCAATAACTGGCGTTGTATTAACGTTTTGTCATTCTCGAACGGACAAAGGACAGGATCGAAAATACGCTCAAGAGGCATCAAGCGAGCTTTATAAGTGGTCGGTCTTGTGTCGATCACATCAACACCCTGCGTATAATACTCGAACAGCCAACCAAGTTTACGTCACCGCGCTACCTTATGTTCGTAGACTTTGAGAAGGCCTTTGACCGAGTCAACGCGAATGGATCTGGAAGTCTTTGGATAGGAGAGGGATTCCCCCAAAGATTATTACTGTTGTAAAGAAGTCCTAGAAGCCGCAAGATGCTTCGTTCTACATAATGGACAGCTTTTCAACTCTTTGGAAGTGCGATAGGGAGTAAGACAAGGGGATATTCTAATCCTATTTTTACTGGCAATAGATGATGTACTGATGCCACCGTAGGTACAACTGAGAGACATGGTATCCAATGGAGACCGTTTGAGAGGCTAAGCCGACGTTATCTTTTTCTTGGCAAGTACCAACAGCGGGATGCAACAAGACCAAAATCATGCACCCTGGCCACTCATCAGCTGATTATTCAGAGACAGATGCCCATTGACGAGGTCAAAAAATATAAATATCTATGCAGTTTTGTATCGTCTGATGGAGGAACGGATCTGGATGTTAATAGCAGAATAAGTAATGCCGGCATCGCCTTTCGAATGTTTTCTGTTGTATGGATCTCCAGACAAAAATCCCTACGAACAAAGTTAAGGCTCTTCAAATCCAATGTCAAATCCGTACTGCTCTATATGCCTGTGAAACCTAGAAAGTTTCTACTCCCATCTCGAAAAGATTACAGGCATAAGTAAACCGCTGCCATCGATACATTCTCAAGATCCGATGGCCGCAAACTATATCGAACCAAGGATTGTGGCGCATAACGGGTCAAAAGCTTTTGAATGTCACAATCAGGCAGCGGAAGTGACGCTAGATTGGCCACACGCTGAGGAGACCAAACGACAATATCGCAAAGCACAGATTGGAATCCTTAACGTACAGCAGCAACACAGCGTAAAACGTGGCCACAGCTGAAGTATCTGGCCGCAGGTAGAGAAGGACGGTGGAAGTTTGTGGCCGTTTGTTGGAGGACTCCTATACGTAATTCCCCGTATCATTCTCACGCATTGCTTTTGTTCACCGCGGAATATCTACCATCAGACAAGACGTTTTGAGAAACGCGGTTAAGCGTCTTATGAACTCAAGCAAGAAAGCAGAGTCTTACGACAAAGCGGACATTGAATCGTTCCTGAAACTTTTGACCTACCAATGGAAGCAATTCAGCAATAGGCGCAGGGTGAGGTCGAAGACGTGTGTGGCGAGAGAGCGCTTCCAACAGCGGAGGCTCAATGTGAACAAGGCAATGAATGGTACCGGATGGCATTCTCCAACTTCACAAGAGCACAGCTAAAAATAAAGGCGAACTCCAACCACATTAGCCCTCAAAAATCCAGCCAACATGTGGACGTGAAGCTGCCGCGAATGGATTTGCCACCTTTCTCTGAAGGACCTTCTGAGTGGAAGCAGTTTTACGACGCATTTTCATCTCTCATTCATATTGAGGCATCACTGACGGGTTCGCAAAAGGTCCATTACCTTCGGTGTAGTCTGCAAGGAAATGCGCTAAAAGTCATCAAGCCCTTCAAAATAACAGATATCAACTATAAGCAAGCATGGGAACTGCTCATGAAAAGGTACAATGTAGAGCGTGCCATTGTTGATGCCCATTTTTTTCACTGCCAAAGCTTACTTCCGAGTCACCCACAGGTATCAGATCTTTGCTTGACAACATCCAGGGGAATTACAGATCGTTGAAACCACTAGGTAGACCCGTTACTAACTGGGATGACTGGCTTGTGCATCTTACTGTGAACAAACTTGACCATGAAAGCCATCGTCAATGGGAGCTTTCGCAAAAAGACGACAAGGTAGCCACCTTTACGGAGCTTGTTGATTTTCTTGAAACCAGGTGTCATTCATTGGATGCTGTGAGTTCACACCACCCAATCAATCAACAGCGGGGTTTAAAGTCCAGAATGAAGTCTACAACAGCTTTCACATCCCAAAAGAAAAACTCTGGATGTTATTTTTGCGGTGGAAAACACAGGATTTTCGGTTGCGAGCAATTCAGAGCATTACCAACTTCTGGCAGAATTATCGTCGCACAAGAAAAATCTTTGTGTAAAAATTGTCTGTCGAATATTCACCAAGAAAATGTTTGTCGTAGTACAAACACTTGCCGATTATGTCAAGCTCACCATCATACGCTGCTCCATACGGAAGAGCCTCCGCAACCAGTCGCAGGTGTTTCATAAACTAATGTAGTCAATAGGGATCAGCAAATTCTCCTAGGCACCGCTCTTGCCAAAGTCAGGGACAGTTCCGGACGTTTTCAGCCAGTGAGAATATTGTTTGACAACGCATCGCATCTCACATTCCATATCCATCGACTGCAAAGTGGAAATAGTCTTATGAGGCAGGGTAAGCTGAGCAACTTACATCCATTTTTGGAACCAACGTCAGTTCTTCGAGTCGGTGGAAGACTTAGAAATGCACCAATGCACCCAGACAAAAAACATCCTATTTTTCTGCCAGCTAAAGCGAGGCTTACTGAGATCATCACTGCACGCTGGTCCATCAATCATGCTTACTATCCTACGGTGTCGCTCCTGGATTATAAACGCACGTAATCTACTAAGAAAGACATTCAGATCTTGTGTCAAGTGCCGAAGATACCAGAACATCGTTCAACAGCAGCTAATGAGTGACTTGCCAAGACCCAGGGTGGAATTTTGCCGACCGTTTCTTCGTGCCGGAGTGGATTTTGCCGGCCCGATTCTGCTACGACTTTCAAAGGGCCGTTGATCTAAAACTGTGAAGTGATATATATCTATCTTTATATGCATGTCCACAGTACCATGCATTTAGAGCTAGCGAGCGATCCCTCATCTAGTACTTTCATAGCAGCCCTGAAGCGTTTTGTGTCTCGTCGTGGGCATTGCAGGGATTTATACAGCGACAATGGGACGAATTTTGTCGGCGCTGAAAAAGAGCTTGAGCTGTTCTTCATCGAAGCAACCCGGAATGAGCAGCTGGCAAAATACTTAAGGAATGATGGCACGGTTTGGCATTTTAATCTACCAGCAGCCCCTCACATGGGTGGATACTGGGAGGCTGCCGTTAAGCGCGTAAAATTCCATCTTCGAAAAACGTTGAACGGCCGTCTTCTTACATTCGAAGAATTTTCAACGCTGTTAGCAGAAATCGAAGCTTGGGTTAATTCGAGGCCACTGTGCCCAGCATCAACTGATATCGTTGATCTACAGGCTCTAACACCTGGACATTTCCTGGTAGGGGAGCAGCATATAACAATTCCTGAACCTGATATGATAGATATTGAAATGGATCTACTTCACCGTTGGCGACTGATCAAGCAAATACGTCAGCATTTTTGGAGAATGTGGCACACCGAATATCTGCAACAACTTCAGCAACGAGCTAAATGGACGAAGTCATACCCCAATTTCGCCGTGGGAGATCTCGTTGTTCTTAGAGATGACAACGAGAACCTTAGGAAAATACTTTTTCCATGACCTCACGGATCTATCCGAAATCCCTCTCCCTAATCTTTTCAGGTTTGCATCAACATCTGGATGGCTAGAAAGAGACTAACAACAATGGACAGTAACGGGACAATGAATGAACCAACCACATAAGTGGGCCCCCAACGGGCATCACAATGGGTCTATATTGACCTGAGTGCGATGAGGGAGGACACACACCGTCTGCCTCATCAACCCACCAACCTAACCTAGAGATGACAACATCCCCCCTAGCAAATGGAAGATGGGAAGAGTGACGGTGGTTCATACTGGAGCTGATGGCAGAGTTCGTGTCGTGACACTGAAGACCGCAGATGGAATGTTGGTGCGCCCAATCATCAAGATATCACCGCTGTTGACTTTCAAAGACGACGTTGATGTGCTTGATGATTCAACTAACCCTCCAGTTAGAATGTTAACGCCACACCGATTTAAACAATCGAACGTACTCAAAATAAAAGGCCACTGTCACAAATGACAGCTCGGCCTTTGCGTTTTTTAGTCTACCGCCTTTTTTGATTCATTCGCGCTTTTCAACTCGCTAGGTTTAGTCAAATTTTGTAAAAAGTATTATTATTCGTCAAATATATATAATGGGTGATCCATTTCGAGGTTCCCTACTTTTTTAAAGAAAAAAACACAGAAAATTCAAATTTAATGGAGAATGTTTATTATCATTTGAAAGAACATTCTTTGGCATTTATTTTTTGATGATTATGTCTATCAAATGTTGGCCGTTGCTACGTCGCAGATGATCCATCCGTTGAGTCCAATTTTCGATCACTCGTTCGAGCATTTCGACTGGTAACTGGCGAATGACACGCGTGATGTTTTCCTCCAAGGCCTGAATCGAAGCGGGTTTGTCGGCATAAGCTTTTGACTTTACATATCCCCACAGGAAAAAGTCTAACGGTGTGATATCACACGATCTTGGTGGCCAATCGACCGGCCCAAAACGTGAAATTATGTGCTCACCGAAATGTTCTCTCAATAAGTCCATTGATTGATGCGATATGTGGGAAGTGGCACCGTCTTGCTGAAACCAAATGTCGCCGAGATCACGAGTTTCAATTTCAGGCATCAAATAGTCGGTTATCATGTTCCGAGTTGCTGCGAACGGCGCCGAATCGACTCTCCACGGTCTTCGTGTACACTCTCAGCTACGGCCGCTATATTTTCTTCACAGCGTGCTGGATGTGGTCTATTCGGTCGAATATTATCCAATAATGAATGCTGGGTCTCAAAATGGGTGATGGTGTTGCGAATAGTACGCTCAGTAGGCCGATTATGTTGACCATAAGTTGAGCGAAGTGCACGAAACACATTCCTCACAGAACGTGAATTTTCATAATAAAGTTGAACAATTTGTAAACGTTGTTCACGCGTAAGTCTTTCCATTATGAAATGCCAAACAATACTGAACAAAAATAACGTGACAGCATGACACGACTCACACGTGATCTGTCAAAAAAGGCTATTGAAAAAAGTATCTCTACTTGGATCACCCGTTATATAAACTAAGTACAATTTTTTTTGTTGGTCTTTTACGCAACAATGACGATGATTTAAAAAAAATCTTAAGATACGATTCCCAACGAACGACATTTGATTTTTATTCAAAAAGATTACTGTTTGCTAGAATTTAAAATAATTTTTATCAACTGGATAGTTAACGGAATTTTCAGTTTCGGTCAATTACGGAAAATTTTAATTATTCACATAAACATCGATTTCTTTAAATTGAGGAATAAACGTTCGTATACCCACATTTAGACATTATTTATATCATTTTTAGCATCATTAGCGTACGGGACAGTCGTCCACTCATTTTTAATGAAATTGATGACATGAATTTCGACGACCTCTGGTTCATGCAGGATGGCGCGCCATGGCATATAGCCCATGCCACAATCCATCTTTTGCGCACCAAATTCCCAAATCGTGTTATCAGTCGTCTTGGCAATGTCAATTGGCCGCTTTGGAGCTGCTATTTGACTAACCCCTTTGGAACTTTTTTCTTTGTGGGTAACCGTGAAGGACCGATGTTATGTCAATAATTCGAAAAGCGTGAGCTACAGCCCGTAGGAATAAACAAGTTCTTGAAAAATTGGAGTGACAAAATGCGCTACTACGAACCCAGCCGAGACAGCCACTTAAACGACGCTGTATTTCAGAATTCATGGAAAATATAATTTTGTTAAAAATTAAAACAAAGAAACTTGTATTTGGCCCACCCGTTATACCCAAGATGTTCTACTCTATGATCCGCAGTCCATTTGGAATTAAGATGTTGGCACCAACGCAAAAAGCGTTACAACCAATACTATCTCCCGTTATACCAAAGTACAACACTCTGAATTATTCCTGTTGTTTAAAAGGTCATCTTTGTTCTCTGTTTGTAGACTAAACAAGTAATCATAAAGTCCCTTTTATTATGTTCCATTTAAAATTCAGTTAGTCACTCAATCCCCCAGGCCCGAACACAGCTTATAACTTTTCGTCTCAATGGTTTATTTTTTTTAAGACATAAACCATCATAAGACAGCCACTAGGATACATTTCAAAAGTCAGTCATTTTCACGACTTCTGTACCAACAGCGCGAATTTAATATCCGCCGGTATGTTGGCACACGGAAATCTCAGATAACTAGCTTAACGTTCACTTTCCTCCACCTTTACATCACAATTTTATGCTAAAATTGGTAGTCTAGTTTTCTGCATCACCGCACTTCAATGTCTCCTTACTTTGGCAATCTTGCCGTAAACATTTGCAATGCTCTATTGAAGCCAACTAAGGGCAGGGCACAACCTTCCATTTTATTTATTTTTTTTTTGCCAGAATTGCCCTTTGCTGCAGATGAACGTGAAAGCAAATAGCAAAAGTCTCACCGAAAATCCACTTTCTTTAGTTTGATGCTCCTGCTGTTGTTGTTTTTATTGCAGCTGTTTAAGGACTCGTGTGTTTTTATTGCTAAAGAATTTCGTCAGGGAGAAGGTTCCCCCTTCTGTATCTCTGTGCCGCCGAATGAAATTTTGCATAAAAAAGCGAAATAAATTTATTATTTTAAAATAGTTTTGAACCTCGAATCTGCGGGTAGTCCTTTGCTGCACGTTGTACTTTATTCAATGTTACTGCTCCTAGTCGTGTAACTTTGTAAGCTACTAGCTACTGAGGGATAAAAACGGGCGCTCCAATAAAAGTTAGACAAACAAAAAAAAATTATTACGGATGTGTAATTCTGCATTTTGGGGTTACTTTTGTTTTAAACCGCGTGTTTTCCGGACAAACCATATCTAGGAGGGTTGGTCACCTTTCTAAAGTTTTGCATTAAAAAAAAATTCTCATGAATTTGTACATTGGTATATGTTTTAATAAAAATCTCTTTAAATGTAATTAAGGACTTCGTGATGATCACGGAATGAGAGGAGAATTTCCGCTTTGTATGTTGTAAATTGTGGCATGAGTTGCAGAATGCAATTTGTTGTACAAGGAAATAATTCTCCTAAAGGTGTAATGGCTTATGCTGACCTTTTCAATGGAATCTGAAATATTTTGAATTTTATACGCGAGAAGCTGCAGCGATGAGAAAATTAATGAGACAGAGCTTACTTTAAAAGTTCGTAAGGCAAATAAATTTCCTTATGAAAACCTATGTTTGGTTAGGTTTTAGTGGGGATTTCTTCCTTCATCTGCTCGTTTAATGGACACAAGCTGCGTTTAGAACAGAGGAGTCTTTTCAGTTTCGTGTTCGACAGGTCGGTAATATTTTGAAATTAAAAGACTTCATGGCGATCTTTGAAGTGGTAAGACAGGTACTAAAAAGCTAGGGACAGAAAGTCACTTACTTATTTACGTGCAGCTAAAGTCCGGAATAAACCTGGCATCAAGCTAAATTCTTTTCCGATAATTAGCGCAGATAACTGATTCGACTTCAAATTGGTCGGTTTATCATTGTGTCTTCAGGATCTTCCTCTACTGCGCCCGATGTCTGTTTGGGAATTGAAATCTCTGGGAGCGGAAGTATCGGTGTCGATACATGGAATAGACATTTTAAACGTCCAATATGGAGTTGTTTGATTAGGCTTAAGTCGCTGTGCGGTGGTCGAATAAAAAAAATTGATTTTTCACATAGCCGATGATTACCAACTTCGACTCCGAGTCTTCTCGTGGCGACCGCTGAGTGCCTTATATCGTGATCCTAGAAAAGGTCTCAATCCATGTGTAAAGTCGTCACGGCATAAGTTTTTTGTGGACTGGAGAAAAGCTTTATAGACAAGATGAGCACGTGCCCACAGTAGTGTAAGATTTTTACTCACTAAAACCACCATCCTTTTTGTGTTTGTATTGCAACGAGTTTTATATGAATGTTTGGCAGGTAACTTTCTTTTGAGATTTCAGCTTTTTCCGCAATTTACAGCGCGGTTTGTTTTTATCGGGCAGTAGATGAGAGCTAGGGGAAGAAGTGCACTCACACTAATGCAGATACTCCATTTAAGGCGGGCCGAAGTACTCTCAAGATGAAGTCAACGGTGGCGCTTACAGTCAAAGTAAGAAAGGGCAAAGTAACCTAAATGGCTTCGATATATTTGGACATAAAGTCATTTAGCAGTTTCAAGGGTTAGTCAGTCCCATTGAACAGAGATAGATATGGATGAGCCGAAAGGCGAACGGCAGAGCTAAATCCCGTAGTGGGTACTGATGGTACTAGGGATATTAAATAAATTGGAACTGGCCCTCCAGGTTGGGGGTTGTGCTTTGGGTTAACTACTCGCCCATTCAAAAAAAACTCTTTTTACCAAGCAACCAAGAGCCTCAAAAAAGACTGATTTTTATGTTAACTACCATACTAAACGACAAAAGGACAACGGCGTTCGTATCTGCACCTGAAATACGAGAACATTTAACAGGAGAGGTGCCGGCGAACAACTAGCAGAGGCATTTAGCTGCTATAAAGCAGACATTACTGTCATCTAGGAAATATTATGGGATGGGTCTTGCAAAAAGAGGATAAAAAACTGTGACATATTATAATTAGCAGAAACAGCGACTATTCGTATGTGGATTTGTTATAAGTGCCAGACTTATTCAAGAACTCTTATGTCTACAAGGCATTAGCAAATGCATTGTACCAACTCGCGTCAAAGCCAATTTTTCCAACATAAGCCTTATATGCGCCCACACTCCGACGGAGGCAAATGTGATAAAGTGAAAGACTACTTCTACGAGCTCTTTGACAGAACTTATGAGCGACTGCCGAAGTAAAAATACAAAATTTTGGCACAATTTTGTGTCCGAACGGCTAAGCTTTATTTGACAATTGATACTACTCGGATGATTTGTCAGATCTTTACGATAAGAGGGCCAGTGATAAATCTATAAGGTGCTGTTAGGTCTGCGCGGCACTAACCATCGCGCCACTAAGCTCGTCGAATACCGAAGTATGACGTTAAAAACGTGCTGGAAGGTTTCAACATAAAGGTAGAAAGAAAAGAGTTCCCCAGCAGTATTTTCGGAAAACACGGCCTACACGACAACACGTCTACACACTTAGGCTAATACTTCGCTCCGAAACGAAGTGCCACTATAGCCAGTACACGGTTTCCTCACTTCGATATATATGGCGGTCTCCAGATCAACGAATGGTGAATGTTGTATGTTCGTACATGCCGAGGGGCTACCACCGACTCAGACCACTACCTTGCTGCAGCCAAGGTAAGAATGCGGATATCTACCACGCCACAAGAAACCACAAATAGTATGAAAAAATTTAAAGTCGAAAGACTGCAATCATAAGAGTCTGCCAAGGTCTTCACGCAACGCGTATCCCTTAACCTCTAGATTACCACCATACCACCAGCATCGAATTTCGAAGAACAATGGTAACGATGTCAACAAGCCATTAGATCAGCCGCAACTGATGTGCTAGGTTTCTCGCGCCCACCAGCAAGAAACCCCTGGTTTGATGAGGAATGCCGACAGATGCTCGCAGCCAAGAACGAGGCCTACAAGGCTAAGCTGCAGGTGAAGACGAGAGCTGCCATTGAGCTCTATAGGCTTTTCAGAAAGAAGAAAAAAGAGCAAGCAAAGCGCGCGATCGAGGATATAGAGAGGTACCACTCCAGGACGATGTTCGCAAGTTTTACCAAAGTGTAAAACGTCAAAGCCAAGGATACAAGGCTCGAACAGAATCCTGTCGAGATGAACAAGGAAATATCGTAGTTGAAACACAGTCGATGCTGAGGATATGGAAAAACCACTTCTGCAGATTGGTAAACGGCGATGACGAAAAGCATTCCGCTGTCAGGCAGAACGAACCATTCAATATTGGTAACGACAGCGAAAACTGCCAATCACCCGACCTAAGTGAAGTGAGGACAGCAATATCTAAACTCAAGTTAACGAAGGCTGCTGGAAATGACGATCTTTCTGCCGAACTGTATAAAGCCAGCAGAAGTGATTTGCCAAGCAACATTCACCAGATATAGATACTGGTCGGATGGAAGTATGCCTGAAAAATGGAACCTTAGCATCGTTTGCCCGATCCACAAAAAGGAGACCCTCTGAACTGCGGAAACTATGGAGGCATAATTCTCCTCAACATTCCCTACAAGATCCTATCTGTCGTAATATGTGAACGCCTGAAACCGTTTACCCGAATCAGTTTGGTTTTAGGGCAGGAAAGTCCACAACCGATCAAATTTTCACACTTCGGAAGATCCTAGAAATAACGCAAGAAGTCCAAATCGATAGCCACTACCTATTTATCGATTTCAAAGCCGCATACTACAGCATTTATTGAGACAGAGCTATGTCTAGTTTGGGTATACTCCGCATTGGACGTTTAAGATGGCTAGGACATGTAGAGCGAATAGACACCAATACTCCGACTCGCAGAGTGTTCGCTTCCCAGCAAGACGTCGGACGAGTAGAGGAAGACCTCGCCTTATGTGGCGCGTACAAGAATGTACCGACCTCAACCAACTTGGAGTGCGCAACTGGAGGCACTTAGCTAAGCACCGATTATGAAAAGGCATGTTGGTTGAGGCCCAGGTTCATTACGGACTCTAGCGACACTTCAGATAGTAGTACTAAGGTGTATCCTCTGTAAGATTTCCATAAAGCTTCCGGGGCTCCATGTAGATGTGACATTTGTTCAGAACATTTCGTAGAGCTTCCGCCAAGTAATCTATAAGAAAATCTGATCAGTGCTTTGACTGAAGGCTCATAGCAGCTGTGACTACTTTAGTTTTTTATGCGATGAGCTATATCACGTAGAAGGTATGGTTTTAATTTCCAGTCGTCCCAACATAGGGAATATTCCCATAGGGTTATATTAGTTTTGACATTAAGTTTGTAACAAAGAGAAATAATTTTGATAGATATATCTTAAAGTATATGGATTACCTCGGAATCGATGTGGCCATATCTGTCTGTTCGTCTGACAGAGTTAGTCCTGTGAGTAGACTTTACAACAAAAATGTTACCAAAAATAGTCTTAAAAGTTCATTGCCTGTATGAACCTTAACCTGTATGTTGAGCCATCATAGCCATCCAAACCTATAATTTGTTTGCTTCAAAATTAATTCATTTTTGTTGAGGCTGTGATTATCTTTATCAATATTGTTAGTGATGTTAATGTCTTGTATTGTTCCACTGACACTTGTACTAAATGATGAGCCTTTGGATGTACATTGTAAGCAGAGGTAAATCTGTCCTCGTAGATGCCGACTACGCACGCAGAGACACAAAAACAACCGAAATAACCCTATAAATTCCTCAAGGTAATGCAACATGAAATCAAATATGATGATACACTAAAATCTCGCCTACCTACACAAACTTACCTCGATAAAATTGTCAAAAGATGTGTTTTTGACTAAAACAAACACACAAAAAAAAGTCTATCTCTGCAATAGCTGCAAAACTCCGTTCATTTATATAAAACTTTTGGGATCACTTAAATACGATACACATATTGGAGACTATCTTTTCCCTTGCAGCTATTTTATAGACGCTATCCCACTTCTATAAAAATAGACGAAGGGAAGGAAATATAGAATTGTACGCCATAGAAGGGATGATTTCTTGTTTTACTTATCTTACCCACTTCAAATTCGATTGCAAGATATTTGGCATCCTTGTGCTGTTCGCTCAAATTCCATACAGAATCGAATTCTATCCGACCAAAGACATTTTTATCAATAGTGGTATATCTACACTTCTACAGCTTTATCATCAATAGGTACGCAAAATGGTCGATATCACCCTTAGTCATGCGAGCTGTAAATATTCCCTCCTTATCCTGTTCTTGTCCCAAATCAAATAAATTGTTGACGGGAAATTGTAACGTTATGTGTAGATACTTTTTTTTTTGGATACTAAAGTGCAAAAAACGTAGATATCGCCCGTGGGGATAGTTTTTTTTGTCTTTTATCTAAAAGACTTCTCCCCCACTTAAGTGCGAATCCCTAGAGTTCAATGAATTTGATTTCCAACTGTTTGGCTTAGTGAAGATTTGTGTACGTTAAAGGGTGTGTTCTACAACAAATCAAATGCAGTTTCATACGACATCAATAAAGTCCTTTCATGCGTACTAGTATTAGTATGGGTAGGTGACTTGTTTATGAATAACTTTATCCTGACCTGTCATTAACAGCTGGTGGCATTACTTGGACCATGGTAGTACACATCACTGCTACTGATGCTGGGCTGCTCCAATAACATCCATTTAAACCGTTTGACGGATCGCCTTGTCCTTAGTAGCTTGACAAATAAACGCGCTGCTTTCTCTCCGTATGGGATTGTGAATAATGAATGGTTTCCACTTATGATGATGAATATGTTTCCTTGTCAGTGGTTGTGCCAGGGAGATTCACATTGCAGTGGGTATTCGAAGGACAAAGGCATCGATCTCTCCACCTTCTCGAACCCATAAATTCCACAGACGGTGCTCTATATCTGCGGAAGACTCGTTTGCATTATATCGTCGTCCGCTCAGCAGGGCGACATCCGCTAAGAAAGTGCCTTGCATGTGCGGATATTCTGGTCGATGCCTATATTAAGGCGAGTGTGCTTGTATGTCTTACTAAGAGGCAGGATAACTCACAAAATCCTACTGAGAATTTATGATTGTGCATATTACGACCGTGGCGTTGCTCTATCATTTTGCTTTTGTGTGGGTGAGGGTGTGAGAGAAAGGGAATGTTTATGGTATGTGGGATGCAAGAGGGAGCCTAATGTCACATGGGGATAATATTTATTGATAGGTTTGCAGCTGCCTATGTGATACACGTATGCGTTTATAAATACCAATAGTTTGGGGCTTAGAGTTGTTTTGTTTAGTCCTTTCAATAGCTTACATGTGCAGTTAATGACAAATTATCAGCACAGAGCAACACAAAAAAATAAATTCTAAGGTCATATAGCATGAGATCCTTTCAATTGATTATGGGCTTTTGTTCGAATTTATATTTATTGGGCAAAGATTTATCATATCGAATGTAGTTGGCATATAATTATTGAGTGTCATACGAATTTTTAAAAATGAAGAAAAAAAGGAATTATCGGTCTACACAGTGAATAAAACCTAGCTCCATCATTAAAATTTTAGAACCTTTTTATGACAGATCAGGACTTTTTAATGTTCGTTCGACTTTAGCCAGAGGCTTATCTACTAACTCACTTAAATCCGGAATGAACCTGGGCCTCGACCAACATGCCTCTCCAATTGGCCCGGTTCTAAGCTAACTGCCTCCAGTTGCGAACTTTAAGTTAATTGCAGTCGTTTTCTACTTGTGCGCGCCATTTAAGGCGCAGTCTTCCTCTATTGCGTCCGACGTCTAGCTGGGAATTGAAGACTCTGCGAGATGGAGTATTGATGTCTATTCGTTCTACATGTCCTAGCCATCTTAAACCTCCAATACGGAGTTTTTTGACTTGGGGCATGTCGTTGTACAGCTTGTATGGTTCTTGGTTGAATCTTCGCCTCCATGGCCAGCTAACGCAAAAGGGACCGAAGATAATTTCCGACGAGATGTTGCTGTCAGAGCTGAAAGCGGACCGAGGTAGATGAAATCCCGTACCACCACGAAATTATATTTGTCGATGGTGACGTCCTGTACAATTCGTCGGTGTTGTCTGTCCTTTCGTGTTGACAACATATACTTAGTCTTACCCTCATTTACTGCTAAACCCATTTTTGCCGCTTCTTTATCTATACTAGCAAACGCGGCTATGACATCACGTTGCGTCCTACCAATGATGTCAATGTCGTCGGTATATGCTAATAGTTTAAGTCACATGACAGCGCATCGCCATGCCTAAATCCTTTTCTGGTATCGAATGTGTCAGTGATGTCGTTTCCGACCCTGATGGAGCAGCGAGAATTCTCCATCGTCATCCTACACAAACGAGTTTGGGTGATATACCAAAACTAGACATGGCTCTGTATAGTTCGTCTCTATAAAGACTGTCGTATGCGGCTTTGAAATCGATAAATAGGAGGTGGGTATCGATTTGGACTTCTTGGGTTTTTTTTAGGATCTGCCGAAGTGTGAAAATTTGATCGGTTGTGGACTTTCCTGGCCTAAAACCATACTGATAAGGGCCGATCAGGTTGTGGGTAAACGGTTTCAGGCGTTCACATATTGCGGCAGATAGGATCTTGTAGGCGATGTTGAGGAGACTTATGCCTCTGTAGTTGGCGCAGTTCAGAGGGTCTCCTTTTTTGTGGATAGATTTGGGTTTGGCTTATGAGTTGATGGATGCTACTTACCGAGTCATCTCCGCCAGCTTTATAAAGCTCAACGGTAAGTCCGTCATTTCCAGCGGCCTTATTAAGCTTGAGTCTATATATTGCTATCCTCAATTCACCTATAGGTCTGGTGGTTGGCAGTTTTCGGTGTCGTTGCCAATATTGAATGGTTCGTTCTGCCTGACAGCGGAATGTTGTTCGTCATCGCCGTTTAACAATCTGCAGAAGTGGTTCTTCCATATCCTCAGCATCGACTGTGTCTCAACTACGATATTTCCTTGTTCATCTCGACAGGATTCTTGTATCCTTGGTCATCGTTCCTGGAGTTGCACCTCTCTTTATCCTCGATCGCGCGCTTTTCTTGCGCTTTTTTCTTCTTTCTGGAAAGCCGATGTTCTTCCCTTCTTCTTTGCCTATAGAACTCAATGGCAGCTCTCGTCTTCACCTGCAGCTTAGCCTTGTAGGCCTCGTTCTTGGCTGCGAGCATCTGTCGGCATTCCTCATCAAACCAGGGGTTTCTTGCTGGTGGCCGCGAGAAACCTAGCACATCAGTTGCGGTTGATCTAATGGCTTGTTGGCATCGGTATGGTGTGAATCGAGGGGTTAAGGGATATGAGTTGCAGGAAGGCCTTGGCGGCCTCTGGCTATTGCAGTCTTTCGACATTAAATTTTTTCACAGTATTTATTTGTTTGTTGTGGCTTGGTGGATATCCGCAGCCCTACCTTGGCTGCAACAAGGTAGTGGTCCGAGTCGATGTTAGCCCCTTGGAATGTTCGGACATTCAAAATACTGGATGTTTCGCAATGTGATCATTTAAGTTGACTGTTCGTTGATCTGGAGACCGCCATATCCCCTTATGGATATCGAGGTTAGGAAACCGTGTGCTGGCTATAGTGGCATTTCGTTCCGTAGCGATGTCAGTTAGCCTAAGTCCGTTACCAGACGTGTTGTCGTGTAGGCTATATTTTCCGACAGTACTGCTAAAGATGTTTTCTCTTTTTACTTTTGCTTTAAAATCTCCCAGCGCGATTTTAACATCGTACTTTGGTAGTCGCTCATAGGTTTTGTCTAGGAGCTCGTAGAAGCAATCCTTAGTTATATCATCTTTTTCCTTCTTCAAAGCGTGGGCGAATATAAGGCTTATGTTGCGAATTCAGCCTTGATGCGGGTTGTGACAATGCGTTCAGTAATGTATTTTAAACATAAGACTTCTTATGGCACTTATAACGAATCCGCATCCGAATAGTCGCTGTTTCTGCTCACTATCACATGGTCCATAGTAGATGTCACAGTTTTTCATCCTCTTTTTGCCCGGCCCATCCCATCGTATTTCCTGGATGGCAGTAATGTATGCTTTGTAGCAGTGGCTTCCGCTAATTGTTCGCCTGCACCGCTCCTGTTTAATGTTCTCACATTCCAGGTGACGATACGAACGTTGTCCTTTTTTCGTTTAGCAGGGTCGTCAACAATAAAAATTAGTCCTTTCCCATGCTATTTGTTGCTTCGTTACAATGGAACAAAACCAGATTATGGTGGGTCCCCGTAGATAAGGGGATTGAAGGTAACGAAAAAGCTGATGAACTAGCCACAATAGATCTTTTTAGTCGACGTGCATTTTATTGCTTCGGCAAGTCGGCAAGAATTAAAAAAGAGGGGTTGCTTACCTTTTATTTTTGACATATTCAAAATCTAGAATAACAATTTGTGAACAAAGGCTTGAAAATTAACCAAACTTTTAAAAACAAACCATGATTGCAAATCGCAATCACCTATCCTATTGAATCTTCTACAAATTCCTGACCTAACGTCCTAGTCAACCGAAGAATTTAACTGAGCAATCATCTATCATCGCGTAGGCCTTGGGTAATATGGGGAACCCCCTATTTTAGGTACATATTCTTATAAACACAGCAAGGTATATATGTATGAACATATTAATAAAAAAAATGTTTCAGAAAACGTGTCGCTAAAACTGAACCGTGTTAAAACGACGCGTCATATAAGATGTACGTGTTCAGTGAGGCCCACCAACCATATTATTTTGTTGGCTATCTATATGATGCTATACATACAGTTTATTCTTTTCATTAGGCAAACAAAATCACTTAATTGTCACAGCAACCTGTATCCCAAAAAAAGGGTAAATTTAAAGCAATTAAAGAACAAAACTCAAATTAAACACAAAAGCGACACCATACAATAGTAAACACTCTCCAAATTGTGCCACATCCATCCCGCCATCGATTGTTGTGGATGAACCACATCCGGTAACCAAAATCCACCTGCTTCAGCCATTAATAACATCGATTATTCCGCCCATTATTGAAACTGGAGCAAATGCCAATTGGGCTTTAATGTGTGGTCGGTTATGGAGTATCCCACGATATGGGTCAAAGAAAAGGGCACATACCGCAGGATTATATGGATTATTCCGATCACACACATATTCGGTGACCCATAAGCTTCCGCAAATGGCGGGTGGTTATAGAAAAAAAAGGTTCTACTAAAACGTTATTTCT
Organism: Rhingia campestris; assembly: GCA_932526625.1. NCBI lineage: Eukaryota > Metazoa > Arthropoda > Insecta > Diptera > Syrphidae > Rhingia > Rhingia campestris. The sequence continues at coordinate 34,016,975 of OW052183.1, forward strand.
CTGACATTAATTTTATTCAACCGATGACATTGACATCACTGGAAATATTTGAAATAGTTTGCATAACTAGCTAAGTCTTTTCGGTAAACATAATGCAAAGACAAACTATTTGAGGGATTCTCTCGCACAAAGTTTAAATCCAATGGCTTTACAAGGATCTACCTTGCCTTTTTGGAAAATAAAAGCCTAGGGAAAATACGTAATACGGGTAGTAAGCAACAACCAATTAAATTAAAGTTACGTCCACAAGAGTTGGTTCGTTAGAAGAGTTGACGAATTTCTACTTAAGCCGGCCGAAACAAGTTGAATAGAATTTTAGAAAATATTTCTGCAAGAAATTAGAAAAGATAGGTAGACTCGTTCTACTTAGGTTATATCCAGCTGCTACACAAATACTTTGTTTGGCATTTAAAATCTACTATGCCAGTGGAAATTCGTAACCAACGTACAGCATTAAATATTTATTTTCATTTAAATAATACGAGGGAGATAAAAAAATAAATGAATTCACAATTATTTAGGTACGTTGAATGGAATGATTTTCTTGGAAATCATTTTTTTTTTGTTTATCAAAAAAATTAATATAGTGGAACGATTTTAAACTCCTTTCCATCTACAATAATATTTATGGGTGGAGGAAAGATTTTGAGGTACTGCTACATTGTTGCATCTTTTTTATATGAAGGTCAACCTATGGAATTATGACTTGATGATAATCGGTGACCTAAACGGGCATTTAAGCAATTTCCAGAACTCTTCGTATTTGAACAATGGTCAGTTCTCCTATGAAAGGATCTTCATGAAGAAAACTGTAAACACAAACGAAAAAGTTCAAAATTCAAAATGCTACTTTTCAGAGCGATTTAACGAGACAGTAGATGATCGTTCCTGGTCCAGGGTATTCTATCATAATTTACTGCTTTAAAAAGGGTGTGTTTGGCTTAATATTGTTAAGGATTTAAAAGTGCTCCCAGCTAATTTCTCTACCCATCCATTTATTAAAAGTATTTTGTTAGTAAAAAGATTAAGATGGACTGAAAAAAGCTATCATTCATAGGCGCATCAACTTAAACAAAAAAATAACCTTTGTTAACCTTGAGCTCCATGTGCAGTTGCCATTGGACGCGTGGTGGCGGATAGAGGAATCCTGTGCAGATATGTGGGGTAAATGGGAAATAAAATACCACTCATGGACAAAAACTAGCTAGGCGTAGGGTCCCCTATCAAAAAAAAAATAAAAAAAAATCCCTAGACGACATCTAAAGAATTCCCAAGATGGAGTCAATGGTGGTGTCTAATGTCTCAGTTATAATGGACAAGTAAACAAAATATTTGAGCTACTCCGGCATATTCGGATAACAGGTTATCTAGAAATCTCAAGATTTAGACATGTACTTTGAACAGAGATGATGGAGGAAGACGGAAGAACGGCAGCGCTCAATCTCGTAGAGTATACTGATGGCCCTGTGTTTTAGAGGTATCTAATAAATAAGATCTGACCCTCCAGGTTGAGGGTTGTGGTTTGTGCTAGCTAGCCACACTTGGAGAAAATTATTGTTACGAAGCAACCACAACCCCCGGAAAAGACTGATCATATTGTTGACGACCATGCTATATGAACTAAAAAAGACGTTCGTTTCTGCACCTGTAATGTGAAAACATAAAACAGTGGACATGCAGTCCAAAAACCTAAGCTGCTACAAAGCAGACATTACTGCCATCTAGGAAATATGATGGGATCGGCAAAAGGAGGATGAAAAACTATGACAACTTATACGGATTGTGTTATAGTACACAGGAATAGCGATTATTCGGATAAGGATTTGCTATAAGTCCCAGATTTAGGCAAGAAGTCTTATGCTTTCTTATGCAAAAAAAAAATTTGGCGCAACAGGCTCATTTGTACCCAGGGCAGAGTTTTCTCACAACCATTCATATGTGCCTGCGTACTTCTTGTACGATGGCGGGAACTCTTGTTTTGTGCCGAATCCGAACGGTTAAGTTCAGATAAGCTTTTCTTGACAATTGATACTACTCTGGTGATTTGTCAGATCATAACGAAAGGAGGGCCAGTGAAAAATCATTAAAGTGTTGCTACGGCTGGTCATTGAACCCAGACTTTCTGCGCGGCAGTTTATCACACCAATCATCGCCGCACCACTGAGCCCGTTAATATGCATCCAGGCCGAATTCCCTAGCATAAAAGTTGGTATGGCAAAAGACTACTTGTACGAGGTCCTTGGCAAAACTTATGAACTTTGCTGCGGAACGAAATTCTACTATAGCCAGCACACGGTATCCTCATGTCTATATGAGATTAGATTCGCATGTTCTACCAAAGTGTAAATGATCAAAAACAGGTATACAAGGTGTGAAAAAAATCCTGTCGAGAGGAGCAAGAAAATATCTAATTAAAACACAGTTGACGCTAAGGATATGGAAAACCATTTCGCAGATTGTAAAATGGCTATGAAAAACAATCCCACGTTGTTGGGCAGAAAGAATCATTCAATATTGGCGACGACAGCGAAAACTACCAACCGCCCGACCTAATGAATTGAGGATACATATACCAAAGTCAAGCTAAATAAGGCTGCCGGAAATGACGGCCTTGCCGCCGAGCTTTATAAATCAGGAGGATATGACTTGGTGAGTAATATTCACCAACTAATAAGCCAAATGTGATCAGATGAAAGTATGTCTGAAGAGTGGAACTTCAAATCCTTGAAAAAAAAACTAAGAAGTCCACATCGATACCCATCACCTGTTTATCGATTTTAAAAACGCATACGAAAACATTTATAGAGAAGAACTATACATAATCATGTCTAGTTTTGATATAATGCCAAAACTTGGCCGTCTATGTAGGATGACGATGGAGAATTCTCGCTGCTCCATCAGGGTTGGAAACAACCTCACCGACACATTCGATACCAAAGAAATTTGATTCTTGAGAGGATTGTGCAAAACTTCTGAGGCAACACCAGAGGTACAACATTCCAAAGATCGGTGCAACTACAAGCATACGCCGACGATATTGACATCATTGGAAGGACTCAACGTGATGTCATAGCCACGTTTGCTAGTATAGAGAAGGAAGCGGCAAATATGGGCTTAGCAGTAAATGATTGTAATGCGAATTGTACCGAACGTTACATTTGACAGATATAACTTTGAGGTAGGACGGGACTTTGTCTACCTCGGCTCCGCTATTAACTCTGACAAAAACATCTCGTCAGAAATCAAACGAAGAATTCCTCTTGCCAATCGCTGTTTCTTCGGGCTAAGAAGGCAATTAAGTAGTAAAGCCCTCACTCGAACTACTAAGGAGATCCTATTATAAGACTCTGATTATCCCAGTCCTGCTCTACGGCGCTGAAGAATGGACCGTATCAAAAGCGGATGAAGAAATCCTTGGTCGATTCGAGAGAGAAATTCTTCGAAAATTCTTCGGTCCCGTTTGCGTTATCGGGCTACGGGGACGAAGATTCAACCACGAACTATACGAGCTGTACAACGGCATACCCCTGGCTAAAAAACTCCGCATTGGACGTTTAAGATGGCTAGGACATGTAGAACGAATCGACACCAATACTCCGGCTCGCAGAGTCTTCGATTCCCAGCCTGACGTCGGACGCAGTAGAGGAAGACCTCGCCTTAAGTGGCGCGCACAAGTAGAAACCGACCTCAACCAACTTTGAGTGCGCAACTGGAGGCAGTTAGCTAAGGACAGGGCTAATTGGAGAGGCATGTTGGTTGAGTCCCAGGTTCGTCCCGGACTGTAGCGCCACTTTAGTAAGCATGTAAGTAATCCGGGCTCTATCGTTTCTCACTTGTCAGAGTATCCAAAATTATCCACCAGCAATGATATATACAAAAAAATGTTTTTAGAAATAAAAGTCAATTACGAAAAGCAAGGTTTGCAACTATGGTTTACTGATGCCTCAAAAACTACTGAAGGAAGTTCCTTTGCAGTTGTCAATGAAAATGGAGATATTATCAGTAAAGGCCTGCTTTATCTTACTTCTTCTATCTTCACGGCTGAAGCTCTTGCTATCCTAAAAGCAATCCAAGCTACAAAAAACAAAAAAACTATTATATTCACTGACAGCCTGTCTTCAATCAACGCAATTAAAAACAGAAATAACTACTCCAATATCATTTTAGACATCCGTGACAAACTGATTGCAAAACAAAATAACCTAAAATTAGCCTGGATACCGGGACATGCAGAAATTGTTGGCAATGAAAATGCAGACGCAGAAGCTAAATTGGCATTTAAGCAGCCCCTTATCTCTTTTTACCATTTTAGTAAAAAAGATTTTAGTAAGCACTTAAAAACGACTATGGACACGAACATGAAGAGCAACTGGACTTTATATCAACACACATATACAACGTTCAATCCGACTGCCGAAAAACCTATTTAATCATTCAGTTTACCAAAGTCGATGATAAAAGCTTACATAAGGCTTAGAATGGGACATACTTATATTACACACAATCACTTGTTCAACAAGGAACCAGCCCCAGTCTGTCAATTCTGTGATACAAATGAATAGTTTGACGTGAAACACATGCTACAATGCGCAAAAATGAAATCCATAAGCAACACAGTATCTGGAAAAAACCCTAAAAGAATTACTAACTTTCAACACCGATATTAATATTAGACATACGTATTCAATAATTTTACAACTTAAATTAGCTTAACTTATTTAAACTATATTTTCTATAAAAGTTAAGCCGAAAGCCCTGGTAGCTAGTGCTTCATATAATTATTGTTTTATAATTTATTTATAGATCAATAAAGTTATAATAATAATAATAATAATACTAATTCCTCTGAGAATATGCCTGCACCTGTTCCACAGTCCATCTTTGATCCATCTGTGAAGATGAATATCGATTTCCTTTTTGTGGGTTCATTCTTGTCCCATTCGTCTCTGCTCGGAAACGAGCAGGTGAAGGGTCGATCGAAGTCTAGATAGGGAGATAGATAGTCAGAGTTTACAACGCTCCCTACGTATTTCTTTAGGACCTGCGCGTGCCCAGCGAGGCTCGGGATCCAGCTGTTTGTTTGGCTGATCCTCGAGGGGCTTTTGGCAGCTGATTCCTGCATGTATAGATCCAAGGGCAGCAGATTCAGAATCACCTCCAATCCAGAGGTTGGGTTGTTCTCATCGCACTGGTTGTCCCTATACACGCTAGTCTTTGTATTTTTGTCATTTGCTTCAAGTTGGTTGCGCTGTCTGTTTACCAAAGTCGATGGCTAGGGCTAGGTCCCCACTTTCTGCCGAATATTCGGTTACATGCGTAGAAAGCATTTGCTGCTTTCTTAACTCTTTCATTGACATTAAGTTTCCAATTGAGCTTGCTGTCTAGAATTATTCCCAGATATTTCGCACTTTCAGCTATTTTAAGGGGTATTCCTTCTTTAGCTGGTGGTTCGAAGTGTGGTATTGATCTTCTATTTGTGAACAGCACAAGCTCGGTTTTTTGGGGGTTGACCCCAAGGCCGCATTGCTTTGCCCACGTGTTGAGTGTCCGGAGCAAGGTTTCTAAATTTGTAATTAAGTTTTTCACGAATGTATATGTTCATTAGTTTTTCAAAAGTCTTCAGAATGAAGGACGTAAGACTTATAGGCCTAAAATCTTTTGCAGTTGTATGGCTAGATTTACCTGCTTTGGGAATGAAGACGACCTTTACTTCTCGCCAAGCCCTTGGAATATAGCCAGAATTATACTGCTTTTGAACAGTCGTGTGAGGACTGGTATGATCAGGGTTTTTGTCTTTTGGAGCATAATTGGAAATATTCCATCGCTTCCTGGGGATTTGAAGGGAGAGAATGTATCAATTGCCCAGTTTATTTTTCCTTCAGTTATGACTTCTTCTGGAGCTGTGAGAGTCGTTGAAGGGTTAAGGGTCACCTGATTACTGTCTCGACTCTGGGTTCATCCCGGAAAATGGGTTTTTAGTAGTAGGTTGAGTGTGTCCGTATAGGATTGTGTCCAGTTGCCATCACTATCTTTAAGATACGTTGGAACTGTAGATTCTTTAGTTAAGATTTTCCTGAGCCTGGCTGATTCTGTGGTGTTTTCTATGTCACTGCAGAATGTGTGCCAGGCAGTGCGTTTAGCTCTCGTGATTGCACTTTTGAACTTTCGCTGGCTGTATTTATATAGATTCCAGTCAGTTTGTAAGTTTGTTACTTTGGCTGCGTTAAAGAGCGCTCTAGTCTTTCTCCTGATTTCGAGGAGCTCTTTCGTCCACCATGGTTGAGATTTCTTTCTCTTTTGGGTCCGTAGAGGACAAGCTTTTTCGTACGCATTGATCAGAATCTTATATAGGGTTTCTGTGGTTGTTTATTCTTCCTGACATCGGTGAAGAATATTTCCCAGTTTGTTATTCTGGGGTTCCTGCATTTGCTTACTATTTCAACATTAGCTTCAATTAGGAATTCAATAATCCTGTGGTCTGATAATGATGCTTCTTGTGAAACAGTCCATTCTCGCACAGTAAGACTTTGTGAGTTGTTGTAGAGTGTTACGTCTAAGACCTCACGCCTGTTCCTAACTATGAAGGTTGGCTCGTTACCTTTATTGGCAATCAACAAATTGTTTTCAATAATGAATTCAAAAAGAGACTCACCTTTGGTGTTGGTGTCTGTACTGCCCCATTGGGTGTGATGGGCGTTGGCATCGCAACTTATGATAAGGTCCCATCTTTCCCTTTCTGCTTTCTTTGTAAGAGAGCGCGTCAGCTCGGACGGTGGACCGTCTGGAGAGTCAAACGGCATGTACACTCCTGCTAGTATCAGCGGACACTTCACTTTTCTCTCCCATTTTACAATTGTTTGGTCTGTATTGCTGTAGCTAGATAAGAGAAATAGGTTAATCTGTTTTCTAGCAACAATACATACATTCATACATTCGTACTATAACGCGTCCAATGTGCGACTGGCCTAATTCCTTCAAAGACTTTTTATGCGCCATTGTACATCCCAAACGATCAGTTTGCATTTCTGAAAAACTTTGGTCATCGCACTGTTTTTGGAAATGTTGCACGTTGGATTTTAATTGATTTGGATACTCAATGGCAACTTGAGTGCTGAATAGCAGTTCGGCCGCCTTTCAACAATGTAGATAAAATTCCTGATGAAGCAAGTCCAAAGGCAATATCATTCTGCGTCATCTGCGAGCATTTCGTTGCCAAAATCACTTCGATCAAAAAAGTTTTTCCACTCTTACCGGGATCGTAAAAAAAACATCCCTCCATGCATATTTTTGTTGTCGATTCAACAGTAAAACGTTCGATCGAACTGATTCCCTCAAACATCGCAATCATATTGATTTTATCGTCGCAACTCTTTATTAAATGCGGCGTGCATCGGACAATTGGGAGCTGTCATGCTTAAGTCAGATTATACCTTCTTGACGTAACAAAAATACAGTACCTACTGCCAAACTTTTTTCTATTGACAATACTGGTTAAAAATGTTATTTAAATGGTCTAAACTTTCGGTATTCATCGTTAGTATTTGAATTTTAAAACAAAAGAAAACGAGTGGTGGGTGCACGACTGGGTCGTACGCAACTTTCTCTTTCACAGCGAGTTGGGTGTTAGATCAAATAGTACGCATTTTGATTATTAATGCTTAAAATGATATGAATAATGTTGAAATGTGATTATACGAACGTTTACTACGAAATTTGAAGGAATCGGTGTCTATGGGAATAATAATGATTTTTGTTATTGGCCAAAACTGAAAATTCCGTTTAGTGATAGTTGGGCTAAAACTAATTATGTGGAATTGCTTCAAGCTGTAATAGTAGTTTATATATTAAATTTCATTCAATTTGATTTAATAGTTTGCGAGAAATTATCAATTTTCCTTATATGGCCTAAATGACAAAATCCGTTATATGGATTTTCTCGAAAAAACTGGGTATGCAGTTTTGTTAGAACTAATATGGTTATAGTATATATAAAGTTTAATCAAAATCATTAAAGCCGTTTTCGAGAAAATTGAGGTTATGTGTAATTTTTATATGGCAGGTACCCTTATTAACGTGGCTTAAAGCAAACAAAAAAAATGGCCTAGAATTATGACTAAAATAAGCTTGGATACGAAGTTTGAAGAAAATCGGTCGAGCCGTTTAGGCTGGTGAGACCATTACGGACAGACGGACCGACGGACCGACGGACGGAATTCCAAAAACCACTTTTTTGGGCTCCGCTATCATCGTAATGTTAGAATCAATCAAAATCTCGAGGTCAAAAATTTTCACGAAAACAATATCTTTCTCTTTGTAAGAGAAAGTTAAAAAATTTATTTTTGACAAAATAACTTCGTCAAAATTTAATTTGAATAATTTCCAATATGTCACAAGTTCAATTGGTAACTATTTGATTTGTAAAATATTGTAGAGATTCCTAACTTAATATAACTTAACCTGCAACGGCCAAGCTCCTATTTTCCTTTTTAATTGTCAATCTGGACTTTTAGATTTTTCTTTTGCGAATTTCATCTAAAACTTTACCTTATGCAAAATCCTGAATGATGATTGCAATGTATTTACAGGCCCCTTTTTTACCCCCCATAGGCAAACAAAATCGAGGATTTGAGGACATTGAGGACATAAAGTGTTGGGGTATGGAAACTTTTTATTTGTTCATCCTATAAAACTATTATTTTACAAAGGCTACTCTGAACCTTATGGCGGAAGAGGAAAACTTTTAAATAAATCAAGGAAAGTTGTTAGGCGACTTTGATTGCACTGGTTTGACTTTAGAAAACTTCCATCGAGACTTGGCTTTCGGTACGTTTTTTGCTCTTCTTTAGCAGAAATATGGTGGTGATGGTGATCAATGTGATGTTGCAAACCCTCTTCTGCACTTCGACATTTTAAATCGATTGAGGGATAGGGATAAAAAAAACTAAAAGGCGTCTTGATTTAGTTTTTATTTTATTTCAATAAAACCCAATGATATGCACTATGTACTTACTTGATTGGGATTGGTATTCCCTTTTATATCCTACTCCTACCTCTTGGGGCTTATTTGTTTTGAAACTTGTGAACGTATAGTTTCTAGCATAGAGATGATAGATATAAAGTAGGTACATGAATATGTTCACATCAGCATAGTACGTTTTAAATTTGCATTTTACAAAGCAGCAGGAAGCATTTTGGAAATTTGGCCAACTACAATGGATGCTTTAAGGTTATGAAAAGTTTAGTCTATTTTTTGATTGTAATATCCTCTACAATAAGCGTAGTACCCACGTCATGGAGTTCCCTAGAGAGAAAAATTAAAAAAAAAAATGCCCTTGCAATTGCAGAAGGATACAATTAAAAGTAATTTAACATGACATAATGTGCAAAGTGTATTAGTTTCCTTACAATAAAATCCTAGTTACCAGTTATCTGGCTTTAACCCAAAATTACTCTAAAATCCTGTGACCTGATTCTCAATCAACATGACTCTCCAATTTGCGCAATTCAAATTGGTTGAGCTCGGTTTCAACTTGTTTCCAATATTTAGGACGATGGGAATCGAAGACTCTGCTGGCCGTAGTATTGATGTTCATGAGAAATTCTTTCTTTGATTTCTGAGAGGTTAGTTATGGTCAAAGTCAATAATGGAGCTAATGTAGACAAACTACCATACCACATGAACTATTTTTTATCGTACCCCATAGGAATTTATTTGTTTTGACGCATAGTTTGAACAGATAGACAGAAGACAGGGTGTCCCAAAAGTCTCTTTCCTATGAGCATACTCACAGTAGTGTATATTTTTACTCACTAAAACCACCACCATTTTTGTATTTGTATTCCAGCTAAGTATGCGACTTATCTAGGAATTTGTTTTATCACGAGTATATTATATTTATAAATGTTTGGCAAGTAACTTTCCTTTGGGAGTTCCTGCTTTCTTTTTGTTATTATCGGGCCAAATCCAATGGTTTAGTTCTTTGAAGACAGCGAAGTAAATTTGTTCCGTCAAGAATTTGGAAAACCGTGTCCTTATATACGTTTTTTATGTTTTTGTGTATAATTGTTCCTTTCACATTTAACCGCGAGAATACCCAGATCACTGGGTATTCCTTATGTACCACGGCGCATTGACGAATGATCTTAACATCTTATTTTCAAAAGTTTGTAAAATGTTTAAATTCGTTTCAATGGTACAACTGTAAAAAATGAATAACTATTTTATTTATAGATATTTTTTAGTTTATTTATTTTTTTTGGTTCAGACATAAGGCTTTGGAGATTAAGGATGGAGCACTAAATGATCACTCAGTGAACAAAAATTGTAAAATAATTTTTTTGAACATAGCCAGTCAAAAATGTTATCTTTATGGCGTTAGAAATGGTCCAGAAGCACCCGCATTTCATGCTTTGGTTTTCAAATTTAAGAAATATGGGAACGTTGGCGATGTGATGCGTTCCTGCAAGCCTCGTTATGGATGATTTATCGAAAACATGTTGTTCATTGGGGAAACTGTTGCTACCGATCCTGAAACATCGACACGACGACTTTCAACACAGTTAGGAATATCGTGTATCACGATTTTGAGGAATGATATGCCCCTATACCCTTACAAAATCCAATCGGTCCAACAGCTCAATCCTGGAGACTCAGAAAAACGTCAGGAGTTCTGCAGAGATGTCTTTAATATCGCCGAGAATGACGAAGAATTTTTGTAAAATTGTATGATGACAGACGAGGCATATTTTCATCTAAGCGGACTTGTGAACAAACATAAACGTCCCTTACACTCACTTCGTCTTACGGTTTGGTGTGGAATAACATCGCGTAAGATTTATGGGCCATATTTCTTTGAAAATTATGCTGTTGACAGCGTTAGGGTCAATGGGTGCAGTTACAGAACAATGCTTGAGGACTAAATTTTTCCACATGTTGAAACAGACTGCAATGCTGAGCTGATTTGGTATCAACAAGGCGTAGCTATCGCTCACACCGCTCGTGAGACAATAAAGTTGTTGTGCGAACAATTCCCAAATCGCGTTATCTCAAAAAACTGTGAATTTGAATGGTCGCCGCGATCGCCTGATCTGTCGGTTTCGGAATTTTTCAATGGGGTTGCCTGAAGGAAAAGGTTTACATTAAGAAACCACACCCCATGCAGGAGCTGAACTCCCAGTACTGCTCTACGGTGTTGAAGCATGACCTAATTTTATAAAAAAATTCGTCGCAAAATCTTCGGTCCCGTTTACGATATGAAATTTAGTACACTAAAACTTTTTTGATCCCAGCAAAACTAGTGTAAACCGCCATGCCAGTAGAAACGTTAGGTATGTAAATCACCAATCAAATCACCAAAGCAAACCGCAGATGTATAAATGGTGCAACGTGGCGTTCTCTTTGCTTGATAATTCTTAACATCAATACCATCATCGGGGGTCTTTAAGTACACTGTCCTCTAGTTTCACATGCGAAAAGATTATGCCTCTAGCCTACTTGGACGAGGAAGAGGAGAAGTGTATCCAGACCTTTACTGCTCCTGTCCAGTGCGCTCCAACAAAAGAAAACTTCAGCTAGGAGATTACTTACAGTCCAGGTAACTTGGCTAATATTAATGTCAGAAACCTCCTCCACTTTAAAGTTAACTTGGAATGGTCAACTGAGTCGCACATATATTAACAACACAACAGACTTTTTCTGGTCTAAACCTATCCTAAACTGCTTTTGATTCAAAACAGCCTGATGATGCATATATTTTTACTTTGTTTTATATAAGTTAAGGCGAATTTTTATCTTGCGTAGGAAGTTCTTAGAAATAATATCCAAAGATTTGCTTCATTAAAAAAACAAAAAGCTTTAAGGAAAAAACATTATATAGATACTTGTTGAGATTGATGCCCACGGATTAATTAGTGGAATACGAATATTTAATTTCTCAATTAGGTATACCTACCCCAGCAGTATGAAATTTCATAGTTTTTTGCATTTTGAATTTAAGATTAGCAAGGAATACTAAGGGAGCTCATTCGATTCATACATAGTTCCAGCTCTGAAACGCTATTTCTGGAGACTACAATGTTGCCAGGGAATATCAAATACACACACAATATCAGATCATCACTTCAATGTCATGATAGAACATAATAAACCAAATTGTTAAACATGGTTTGACAATAACGAACTGCGTTCAGAAATTAATCAAAATGTAAATGAGCGGGCATTTGAAAGGAAAAGGAAGAACGAGAGATAAGAAAGAAGTTGAATGCAATGGATACTCACTTTATGGCAAATGTCGTAATATCTTTTTTTTTCTAATAGGTGAATTCATAAAATCCTTTAGAATCTTTTTCGAAAGCTGGTTTTACTAATAAGCGATTGTCCACAGTTTTTTAATTTCTTTGATTTTTTTAAGTAAAAAGGTGTGAATAGGATTTTATGAAACGAAAAAAGTAACGGAAAAAAGGTTAAAAAATCGGTGATATACAGACAGGCTGACAGACATCAATTGAGCTAGCGCTTCAGAGTCGATTCATATACTTTAAGGTTTATCTAGGTAAATTATACCTCTACGTAATAAACTTAATGTCAAACCCCTATGGGAGAGGGTATAAAGAATGTTGGTAGTGTCGTTGTTAGATGGAAACAGTGCCTATGAGAAGCAATGGCAGATATGCAGCAGTTAATTCTATACGTTTCTGCGAACATCTGCCTTTATAGGGGTTTTTTTTAGAGGTAAAGAACTACCGATAGGGATAACTGTCAAACTAGCTGTCATACTAATGAACAGTGTTTGGCTTTTTTTCGTATACTTTGTCAAATCACCATGGAAGGTCTTACAGTAGAACAACGATTAAAAATAGTGGAAATTTATTATTAACATTAGCGCTCTGTTCACCAAAGTTATAGAGCACATCGTCAAGTTTACGGTGCGCATAATCGTCCATCTAAGCTGTTGATGACGAACAACATTCGGCTGTCAGGCAGAACGAACCATGCAATATTGGCAACGACAGCGAAAACTGCCAATCAACCGACCTAAGGAAGTGATGATAGCAATATCTAAACTCAAGCCTAATAAGGCCGCCAGAAATGACGGCCTTCCCGCTGAGCATTATAAAGCTGGCGGAGATGACTTGGTAAGTAACATCCACCAACTCATAAGCCAAATCTGTTCGGATGAAAGTATGCCCGAAGAATGGAACCACAGCATCGTTTGCCCGATCCATAGGAGACCCCTGAACTGCGCCAACTTCAGAGGCATAAGTCTCGACTTCGAAATCCTATCTGAGGTAATACCTGAAACCGTTTACCAACAACCTGATCGTCCCTTATGAGTGTGGTTTAAGGCCAGAAAAGTCCACAATCGGTCAAATTTTCACGCTTCGGCAGATCCTGGAAAAAAACCCAAGAAGTCCGAATCGATACCCATCACCTGTTTATTGATTTCAAAGCCCCTTACGACAGCATTTATAGAGACGAACTATACAGAGCTATGTCTAGTTTTGGTATACCGCCCAAACTCTTCCCATTGTGTAGGATGACGATCGAGAATTCTTGCTGCTCCATCAGGGTCAAAAACATCCTCACCGATACATTCGATACCAAAAAAAAAAAGGATTTTGGCAAGGCGATGTGCTGTCATGTGACCTCTTTATTTGATTCTTGAGAGGATTGGCAAAACTCCCGAGCCAACACCAGAGGCACAATTTTTTCAAAAATCGGCAACTAATAGCATACGCCGACGATATTGACATCATTGGTACGACTCAACGTGATGTCATAGCCACGTTTGCCAGTATAGAGGAGGAGCCGGCAAAAGCATCGACGATTTGAAAAGAACGTCACCATTGACAGATATAACTTTGAGGTAGTACGGGACTTTGTTTACCTAGGCTCCGCTATTAACTCTGACAACATCATCTCATCAGAAATCAAACGAAGAATTACTCTTGCCAAACGCTGTTTCTTCGAGCTTAGAAGGCAATTTAGTAGTAGGGTCCTCACTCGCCTTAATTTCTCAATTAGGTATACCTACCCCAGCAGTATGAAATTTCATAGTTTTTTGCATTTTGAATTTAAGATTAGCAAGGAATACTAAGGGAGCTCATTCGATTCATACATAGTTCCAGCTCTGAAACGCTATTTCTGGAGACTACAATGTTGCCAGGGAATATCAAATACACACACAATATCAGATCATCACTTCAATGTCATGATAGAACATAATAAACCAAATTGTTAAACATGGTTTGACAATAACGAACTGCGTTCAGAAATTAATCAAAATGTAAATGAGCGGGCATTTGAAAGGAAAAGGAAGAACGAGAGATAAGAAAGAAGTTGAATGCAATGGATACTCACTTTATGGCAAATGTCGTAATATCTTTTTTTTTCTAATAGGTGAATTCATAAAATCCTTTAGAATCTTTTTCGAAAGCTGGTTTTACTAATAAGCGATTGTCCACAGTTTTTTAATTTCTTTGATTTTTTTAAGTAAAAAGGTGTGAATAGGATTTTATGAAACGAAAAATGTAACGGAAAAAAGGTTAAAAAATCGGTGATATACAGACAGGCTGACAGACATCAATTGAGCTAGCGCTTCAGAGTCGATTCATATACTTTAAGGTTTATCTAGGTAAATTATACCTCTACGTAATAAACTTAATGTCAAACCCCTATGGGAGAGGGTATAAAGAATGTTGGTAGTGTCGTTGTTAGATGGAAACAGTGCCTATGAGAAGCAATGGCAGATATGCAGCAGTTAATTCTATACGTTTCTGCGAACATCTGCCTTTATAGGGGTTTTTTTTAGAGGTAAAGAACTACCGATAGGGATAACTGTCAAACTAGCTGTCATACTAATGAACAGTGTTTGGCTTTTTTTCGTATACTTTGTCAAATCACCATGGAAGGTCTTACAGTAGAACAACGATTAAAAATAGTGGAAATTTATTATTAACATTAGCGCTCTGTTCACCAAAGTTATAGAGCACATCGTCAAGTTTACGGTGCGCATAATCGTCCATCTAAGCTGTTGATGACGAACAACATTCGGCTGTCAGGCAGAACGAACCATGCAATATTGGCAACGACAGCGAAAACTGCCAATCAACCGACCTAAGGAAGTGATGATAGCAATATCTAAACTCAAGCCTAATAAGGCCGCCAGAAATGACGGCCTTCCCGCTGAGCATTATAAAGCTGGCGGAGATGACTTGGTAAGTAACATCCACCAACTCATAAGCCAAATCTGTTCGGATGAAAGTATGCCCGAAGAATGGAACCACAGCATCGTTTGCCCGATCCATAGGAGACCCCTGAACTGCGCCAACTTCAGAGGCATAAGTCTCGACTTCGAAATCCTATCTGAGGTAATACCTGAAACCGTTTACCAACAACCTGATCGTCCCTTATGAGTGTGGTTTAAGGCCAGAAAAGTCCACAATCGGTCAAATTTTCACGCTTCGGCAGATCCTGGAAAAAAACCCAAGAAGTCCGAATCGATACCCATCACCTGTTTATTGATTTCAAAGCCCCTTACGACAGCATTTATAGAGACGAACTATACAGAGCTATGTCTAGTTTTGGTATACCGCCCAAACTCTTCCCATTGTGTAGGATGACGATCGAGAATTCTTGCTGCTCCATCAGGGTCAAAAACATCCTCACCGATACATTCGATACCAAAAAAAAAAAGGATTTTGGCAAGGCGATGTGCTGTCATGTGACCTCTTTATTTGATTCTTGAGAGGATTGGCAAAACTCCCGAGCCAACACCAGAGGCACAATTTTTTCAAAAATCGGCAACTAATAGCATACGCCGACGATATTGACATCATTGGTACGACTCAACGTGATGTCATAGCCACGTTTGCCAGTATAGAGGAGGAAGCGGCAAAAGCATCGACGATTTGAAAAGAACGTCACCATTGACAGATATAACTTTGAGGTAGTACGGGACTTTGTTTACCTAGGCTCCGCTATTAACTCTGACAACATCATCTCATCAGAAATCAAACGAAGAATTACTCTTGCCAAACGCTGTTTCTTCGAGCTTAGAAGGCAATTTAGTAGTAGGGTCCTCACTCGAACTACTAAGGAGATCCTATATAAAACCGTAATCATCCCAGTCCTGCTCTACGGTGCTGAAGCATGGACCGTATCAAGAGCGGATGACGAAATCCTTGGTCGATTCGAGAGAAAAATTCTTCGAAAAATCTTCAGTCCGTTTGCGTTGGCGGACTATGGAGACGAATAACCAACCATGAACTATACGAGCTGTACAGTGGCATACCCCTGGTCAAAAAAACTTCGCATTGGACGTTTAAGATGACTAGGACATGTAGAACGAATGGAAGCCAATATTCCGGCTTGCATAGTCTTCGATTCCCAGCCAGACATTGTCAATTGCGTCGTGTGTTCCTTGAATGGGGTAAAAATCAACTGGAAGTTGAAATAGATTCTTACCGTCAAATCATCTTCAGCTATAAGGCTCATTTCTGGCTTGACGGGTATGTAAGCCATAAAAATTGCCCCTTTTGGAGGGAGCACAATCCTCATGAGAATCTTGAGACTCCTTTACATAACGTGAAAATCATTGTTTGGCGCGGCTGAATGTGTGACTTACAATAAACATCGTTGGTTGGACAATCCCTTATTATCTTTTGTAGGTCATCGCTTATAGAGCAGATTTGTTGGCATCTCTGCTGGTTATAGGCGTGTTGCTTGCTTGCCTACTATTTTTCGTTGCCAAAGGATTCGGTATGTCATGTATACCTACATAATGCAATAAATGTATATTACTTGAAAACAAAAGACCTTGCTGCTTTTCAGCCATGTCATATCTCGACATTCTGTTTAATCTCCTTAAATGTCACACATTTTACAAAGCAAATTTTACCGTATGGAACAGCATCCTTTTACAGTCGTAAATACGAAAGAACCTCCCGATCAATTACATACCCATAGTCAGGTATTTCACTGACTGCTGTCGACGATCGTTAATGGGTTATCACTTAAAAGGATTTGGTTAACATCGCTAAAGTCATTTAAAACCCCATTATGACAAATCCAACTCAATGCCCGATGGAACTGTGAATATTTCTTGCACCCATATGAAATGTCATTATCAACACATATCAGAGTCAAACAATGAATTTACCTCCATAAATGTTCTCCAATTTTCCGCTACATTCCTTTAATATGTATTTGCTTCAAGGACCCCGATTCGTGTCCCTCCATTATTTACCAACATTATTTCGTTCATTCCATGGCAATTTTTCATGCAAATTCATTCATGTACCTACGCAAGAATTGACAGGGATGCCCACAGGTTCCATGTGATTGATCCTTTTTGCCTTGTGTGTTCCTTTATTTATTTTTCACGGGTTGATTTTGATGTTTTGACTTTATGACACCACAACGGTGCCTGGCAATTGGGCAGCCATCCATAGAACCTGCCAGCCAGCGCCACGTTATAACCATAATGGTATGTATATGGATTTCCTCTAGAATTTGCACAGGACTTCAATTTTCCAGTTTTGTCGGCTGGAAGGACTTCGATAGCGCATCAGTAGTGCAGTGTCCTGTAACGTTATTGTGAAAAAAAATGTTGATACCTGCCTTTGTATTATTATTTGCATATAGCCAATTCTGAATTTGAACCGATAGAGCACGGATGAAAGGAACATAAATCATTGCTTCAGAAGTGGGTTATTGGGTGCTTCATAATGTAATACTTGGTACTTTTGAGTGGCTGGATACGGTCTCTGGTTGGATAGCTGAACTCTAACCACACGTAGGATAACCTTAATCAATCGAAATGAAATGTGTTAGGTTGGAGGAGTACATTCCTTTGCGATTGCAAACGGTATAGCGTCTATTGATGCCAAACTTAAATTGTTACATACCTATGAGCTTTGCAAAGGAATATTTGGGGATGAAGGTTTTAATATCCGAATAAGTCATAGCTATTGATGAGACATTTGCAATTCAGGAATTTTCATTTTATATAAGGGCTGATAAGCTGTGCAAATAGATTGTGAAATTTTCCTCACAATATAATCTACTAGTCTATCATCCCATAAGTCGCGGAACTGAAAATCACTCGTAGACTTTGATTTGAAAGAATCTGTAACTAACAATTGGGTTTGGATTAGTAAGCTTAGCTAATGAAAAATAAATTAAAGAGGACGCCATAAAAATATATAAAGCTAAAAAACTGGGGCGAAGAAGTGTCCTCATTTCAAGGGACATTGTCCTTTTCCAATACGGCAGTAGAACAATACGCGTGATGTAAACAACGGTGGCAAATACAGTCCTAGTTAGGATGGACAAATAAAAAACGTCAATAAGCTAATCCGACATTTTTGGGCAACAGGTCATTCAAGAACTTCAAGGGTTAGGTTAGGTTAGGTTAGATGGGCTGTTGACGCTCGAGTGAATCGTCAAGATCACATAGGCCTACGTGGGCCCATAGCGATATCCTTCGAAGAAAGTACCCGGAAATATAGAAAGAGGATACCTGGTTAAGTTCGCTAGTGATACTTATGCGGTGCTGGTATGTGTTGCTCCTTCAGCCTCAAAGAGGTAGTTGCTCCATCCAGATCTGCTACAAAAGCAGACTATCAGCGCTATTGGGATAGTCCTTAGGTCGTCGAAGTATAGGCTGCCTAGTATTTTTAAACGACTGCCACTGATCGCAGGGCAGTGACATAATAGGTGTGAGACCTCTTCTTCGACGTCTGGGTCGCTGCATTTCCTGCAAAGTTGGTTCGCACCAGTCAGTTTTATCTTATTGGAGTGCTTACCCAACAGGTTGTGACCTGTTATCACTCTCACCGCTATAGAAATGGATACTCTGTTCTAAGCTATTAGCTTGTTTGATTTGCTGCCGCTTAACTCCGGCCAGAGAGATTTTGTGTGTATACAAGTGATTGTATTTTGCCATCTTGTTATGGTTGCTTTTTGAGTGTGCTTGGTTATAACATGTTTTTTAGATGCTCGCGGGGGATTGACCCTTTTATCAGCTAGGGAAATGCAACTGGACGATCCTAGTCTAGCTGGCTCGTCTGCTTTCTCATTTCCTACAATGTCATTATGTCCTAGCACCCAGATAATTTGGACTTTGTTCTGGTTACAAAGAGCCTTCAGCTCTTCGCGGCAGCGTCCAACTACCCGTAATTTTACTATATTGGATGCCAGAGCTTTAATGGCCGCTTGACTATCTACGTAGATGGAGATACTCTCATGTGATATGTCCAATACCCTAGCCGATTCGGCAGCTTCGAGTATGGCCAAGATCTCAGCTTCGAATAAACTACACAACAATACAATACACTAATCTCAGGGATGTAGCTAGCCCGCTTTTTGCTGCTGCGCATGGCTCCTGTCGTAAGTATGCATGCTGTTCTTTGAACTTTCGTTAGTTTGGTCATATGTTTTGCTTTTTTCATGGCATTCCACCAGACCAAGCAACCGTATGTTAGAATTGGTCTGACAATAGCTGTGTATAGCCATTTTGTGACCTTCGGGGATGGGCCCCATTTTTTGCCGCAGATTCTGTTGCAGCTATAGAGGGCAATATTTGCTTTCTTTACTCTTTCTTCAACGTTTAGATTCCAGTTCTGTTTACTATCAAGTACCACCCCCAGATATTTCGCGCTTGCTGAGAGTGAGAGAGTCGAATCTTCCAAAGACGGTGCCGGAAATGCTGGGATTGATCTCATGTTAGTAAAAAGAACCAGTTCGGTTTTGTTAGGGTTTACACCCGGCCCGCAAGACATTGCACACTTGCTGAGTATATTAAGACTTTTTTGCATAATTTCACTCAGTCTCGGTGGGAATTTTCCGCAAGCCATTTGGACTACGTCATCAGCGTATGCAACTGTTTTTATTGCAGTGATATCCAGCTTCTTAAGTGCATCGTTGACTACTAATAGCCAGAGGAGTGAGGATAGCACGCCACCCTGAGGGGTTCCTCTTGACGTTGTGATCGTTTTGGTACAATCACCTAGTGTTGACGAAATGATCCGGTTATTGAGCATGGTTAAGATCCAATTGCTAGAAACCGTTTCTATTTCAGCTTTGGCAAGTGCCTCAGCAATTGCTTCAGTTTAAGCGTTGTTGAAGGCTCCTTCTATATCTAGAAAGGCTGCTAACATATATTCTTTGTAATGCAGTGAATTTTCTACTGTGCGAACTACTTCGTGTAGAGCCGTTTCCACCGATTTGCACTTTATATAGGCGTGTTGGCTTACAAATAGGAAACCTGGACTCAGGTTGCTACATATTTGGATGTCGAGTAATCGTTCCATCGTTTTCAGTAGGAAGGAAGGCAGACTTATGGGTCTGAAATCTTTCGCTACGGTGTGGCTGCATTTACCTGCCTTCGGTATGAATATAACATTAACTTCACGCCATACTTGTGGTATGTGGTTTAGTTTAAGACATCCACGTAAGATGGTAAGCAGTGTTGGCATTATGTGATTTGCAGTTTTTTTGTAGCATGATAGGGGTATTAAGGGTTAATCCGGCCCATTTAACAGAGATCGTGGCAGAAGATTCGAAAGGCCAAGGGCAGCGCTCAATCACGTAGTAGTAGTAGAGATTGATACCCTTGTGACCTAGGTTTAACTAATAAGTTGGATGTGGCCCTCTAGGTTGGGGATTGTGCTTTGAGTTGACTACCCACTCACCTAAAATTAATATTTTTACGAGGAAACCTAGAGCCTCGGAAAGGTCTGATTTTACTGTAGATGTCGATGCTAAACGTAAAAAAGACAACGACGTTCGTATCTGCATCTAGAATGTGAGAACATTATGAAAAACTGTGACATCTACTGCGGACCGTGTTATAATGAGCAGAAACAGCGATAATTCGGACTTCCATTTGTTTTAAGTGACTTATTTAGACAAGAAGTCTTATGCTGTGAAGACATTACTTACTTAAGTGCCGCTACAGTCCAGAATGAACTTGGGCCTCAACCAACATGCCTCTTCAATTAGCCCGGTCCTTAGCTTACTGCCCCCAGTTGTGCACTCCAAGTTGGTTGATGACGGTCTCTAATTGTGCGCGCCACTTAAGGCGAGGTCTTCCTCTACTGCGTCAGTCGTCTGGCTGGGAATATAAGACCGCGGTTATGACTAACGCGTTGGTGCTAGGGCGTTAGTAAATCTAATGTATGGATAGTCAATAACGTGGTCGCAGATCCCGCTTTTTGAGTTCGCGCTAGTCCACGCTTGTAATTTCATTTGATTTTTAAGTTTACTAGGTTGAACTAGCGTGAACAATCGTTCACGATTTTTTTACTAGCGCGGAGTAGCTAGGACTAGTGGGAACTAGCGCACTCGCTTACTAGGATTTGCCCTAACAGCGCCCTAGGACTCTTCAAGCCAGAGTATTGGTGTCCATTCGCTCTACATATTCCAGCCGTCTAAAACGTCCAATGCGGAGTTTATGGGCTAGGGGCATGTCGCCCGAAGAAACAGCGGTTGGCAAGAGTAATTTTTTGTTATGTTTCTGACGAGATGTTGTTGTCAGAGTTAATAGCGGAGCCGAGGTAGACAAAGTCCCGTACTATCACAAATTTTTATCTGTGAACGGTTAAGTTCTGTCCAATTCGTCGATATTGTGTGTCCTTTCGTGTTGACAGCATATACTTAGTCTTACCCTCATTTACAGCTAAACCCATTGTTGCTGCTTCCTTCTCTATATTTTAAATAGTACCTCCGGTGTTGGCTCAGGAGTTTTGCAGTCTTCTCAAGAATGATGTTAAAGAAGTCTCATGACAGTAGGTCGCCTTACCTAAATCCTTTTAGGCATCGAATAATTCGGTGAAATCGTTTCCGACCTAGATAAAGCAGCGAGAATTCTCCATCATCATCCTACGCAGGCATACGTTTCTGGCCGGAATAGCAAAACTACACATGGTTCTGCTTTAGGTCTATAAATCCTGTTATAAAAGGCTTTGAAATAAATAGGTGGTGGATATCGATTTGGAATTTTTTCCAGGATCTGCCGAAGCGTAAAAATACCACACTGATAAGTGCCGATCAAGTTGTTGGTAAATGTTTTCAGGCGTTCACATATTTCGACAGATAGGATCTTGTAGGCGATGTTTAGGAGACCTAAGCCTCTGTACTTTGCGCAGCTCAGAGGATCTCCTTTTTTGTGGATCGCGTAAACGATGCTGAGGTTCCATTCTTCAGACATACTTTCATTCGATCAAATTTTGCTTCTGAGTTGGTGAATGTAACTTACCAAGTCATCTCCGCTGGCTTTATCAAGCTCGGCTTGAAGGCCGTCATTTCCGGCGGCCTTTTTAAGCTTGAGTTTAGATATTGGTATCCTCACTTCATTTAGGTCAGGTGGTTGGTAGTTTTCATTGTCGTCGTCAATATTGAATGGTTCGTTCTCCCTGACAGTGGAAAATTGTTCGTCATTGACGTCTGCAGAAGTGGTTCTTCCATATTCTCAATTACGATCTTTTCTCGCTCATTTTGGCAGGATTTTGATTGAGCCATGTAAAACTCTAATAAAACTTGCAAATAGCCTTCCTGTAGTGGCACCTCTCTATATCCCCGATCATTCGCTTTTCTTGCTCTTTTTTCTTTTTTCTGAAAAGCCTGGGTTCTTTCCTTATTATTTGTCTATAAAACTCAATGGCAGCTTTCGCCTTCACTTGAATGCCTGTTTTTTTGCTGGGAGCTTCATTAAACCCAGGATTTCGTGTTGGTGGGCTCGAGAACCATCAGTTGCCACTAATGTTAATGGATTTATGGCATCGTTGCCATTGCTCTTCGACATTAGAGGCTGGGTATGATGTTAATGGAGAGGGAATAACCATCCGCATCAAAGCTAAGTTTTATAAAATAAGCCTTATGCGCTCACACTCCGACGAAAGTAAGGGGTGCATAACCTTGGACTCATAATGGCTTTAAAGGATATGATAAAGGTAAACATTTACCAAAAAACGTGGCTAAAAAATGTATTTGAATAAAATACAGACGAGACACTTTTTGAATATTCCTTATTGTTTGACACATATCGTTGTTTATTTTTTAAAAAGTTTGTATAACAAATTTCATCAGCATAGCTCAAATTGACAGACCAAACATGCTTTCCCACTAAAGCATGGAGCATTTCAAAAGCGGTTCAAGAAATCCAGGGTCCATCTTAGGTCCATTTTTAAAGACTAGTCTATCATCAGGTTTCGACTATCAGAAATCTTGAAATTGCAAATAGATGTCCACATTCAAATCGCAGGCAATAACGATCCCCAAGCGAGTGTAAATTGCGATACAATTCTTGAGAAAGAGTCAGATGCTATAAAAACATATTTCTTCTAGACAGAATCTCACATCAAAATTCGGTATTTTATTTGTCATCACTGGGTTTTATTCAGTCTACATGACCCTTTATGCTAGTTAAGGTGATCATTAAAGTAAAACGTCATTGGATTTACAAAGCGAAAATCTGAAAACATAAAGTCTCTGGAACTCGTAAACACATCGCACAATAGAATATAAACCACAATAAGTGTCATGCTGTGTAGATAATCAGGTTTCTCAAATCATGTACTTCATATTCATATAGGTAATAAAAGGGAATATGCCAAAAGCATCTCTACTGAGAGTTGACAAAAGTTGGATTATGTGAGCTTGATATCGTAACGACTATACCTCAAGCTATAAATTGTGAGGTGCATGATGTTCGTGCAATGGAGTGTTAAGGGGACTTTTTATTTTTTAAAAAAAGCGTAGGTACTATGTTCAATTTAATAAGATTGCTGATAGTTTTATTTTTAAACTGAATAACCTATTTAACGAGTCACTATAATAAAATGTCTATGCCAAGCAAGGATGGAGCTAGGACAATCATAAAAGCAGCTAAACAGAGGGGGGACAAATAAATTGGTTTTCGCGAATTGCTAACAAAAGACTCGATACAAATTTAGATGTTTTATCCAAGTAAAAATGGATCGGAATCAAAATCTGAGTCGATCTAGCTGTGACTGTCCGTAAGTCTACAGCTTTTGTATCTTAAATTCGGAACTAGGTTGATATTACACGAACTCTTTCTTGATTCCAGCAGAGCTAGTGTAAACATATTCAAAGTACGTTCACTGTCCCGACTACGATTCATGTAAGCTCATATAGTTATTATTGGTCAAATCAAAAGAAGTTTGGACTCAGTGGCACGATGCATATCTGGGTTTGATTCCTACTCATAGCAACTCCTTTATAATTTTTCACTGACCCTCCTCTCGTGATGATCTGACAAATCATCCGAGTAGTAT
Organism: Rhingia campestris; assembly: GCA_932526625.1. Taxonomy (NCBI): domain Eukaryota; kingdom Metazoa; phylum Arthropoda; class Insecta; order Diptera; family Syrphidae; genus Rhingia; species Rhingia campestris. Next base: position 34,041,272 of record OW052183.1, read on the forward strand.
CAATTGTCAAAAAAAAGCTTATCCCAACGGGATAAATCAGGAGGTTGTCCCGCCATCCTGCAAGAAATACACATGCATATATGAATTTTTAAGAAAAAGCTAGGCCCTGGGTACTAATGAGCCTGTAGCACCAAAAATTTGTTTTTTTCGAAAAAGGAATTTAAAGAAAAATTCTGAATAAGATATTTAGACGATAACATTGCTCTCTTTTTGGAGGCGTTTTTAATCAAAAAACATATGAGAAGGCTACAATGTGTTGTATGAATCGTTTAATATCCTATCCCATCCCATCCTTAAATATTAAATCGCCAAAATGTAGGCATTATGGGCATGAAATATATAAAATTACATTGTCAGAACATATTGTTCGGATAGTGTATCAAAATCTTTTGTGGTTCGACAGAAACTGATGTTTTTCTATTGCACATGCTATGGGGTAGGGTATACAAATAATTTGTATATGAAATCGCCCCAAATAGTGGGTGTGGGTTAAACTAATTTAAGGACGATTGGTTACTAGAAATATAACCAACGTTTTTTTTAATTTTACCGAAAACCACCTTTTAAAAAATGCAGACAAAATAGTATTAATATTTTCTAAATATCATCTTCACAAACTTTTCAAAATTCTTAACGGTTAAGATAAAAACAAAATTGTTCTTAAATTTCGGCTTGTCAGTTTTAAAAGATTTTACACATGTTCTGCTGCGAGCAACCAAGTGTGTACCAAATTCCATCATTCTTGCTCAAAATTTAAGGCCCAAAAACTGCTTTTTTTTTATTTTGTAAAATTTTGCGCCATTAAACAGTACTGTGTTGCCAAAGGATAAAAATAACAATGTGACAGCTGACAGTTCGGTGTTAGTAAAAATGAAGCGCTATACGACAAAAAAAAACTCATTTTTTGTGTTGAGCAATATTTTGAAAATAATGAAGGTTTGACATATACCGTCCGCAATTTGTGAAACAGCAAAAACAGAAGGTAGCTGTTTTTCAAATCTCCCTATAACTCGGTAACGGGTTAAAGGATCTGTACGAAATTTGGTGCTGTGTGTTTAGAGGTTGATCTTTATTATGGATTTGCCACCAAGGCCACTTTTAGGAGGGGGTGGTCAAATGGAAGTTTTAGTACAAATTTGTTCACATTTTCGGGATTATTATACCCTATTCCATAGGGGTATATTAGTTTTGACATTAGGTTTGTAACATAGAGAAAAAATTTCGATAGATATACCTCAAAGTATATGGATCGACTCAAAATCGCTAGCTGAGTTGATCTAGCCATGTCTTTCTGTCCGTCGCGTTTGTTGTTTTTAGATTATTTCAACCCACGCCCTTTTTTTAGGGGCGTTTTCCTACAAAAATGATTTGTATACCCTACCCCAAGGCATATGCAATGGAAAAACCTTGTTTTTTTGTCGAACCATAAAAGAGTTTTATAAACTGTTTGAACATATGTTGTGACAACGTCATTTTTTATCTTTTATCGTTATAAAGCCCACATTTCGGGGATATTAATTTTAAGGATGAGATGGGATAGGGTATTCAGCGATCCGCACAGCGGATTGTAGCCTTCTCATATATTTTTTTTAAGGTTAGAAGTATATAGAGGTATATAGTATATAGTATATAGGTATACCATTTTGAGGAGTAACGCCTAATACACTTTGTAACCAAATTTCAATGAATTCGTGATATTACTTTTTGCGTTAAGACGTTCCGCATGACGTCCCCGCGCTGAAAAATCCCCATGTCGTTTTCAAGAACATTTTCTAATCTTTCAATGTTTAGCGGTTTATTTATTTATAATACTTCGTTGAATGGATATTTTAACAACAACAACTGGATGCTGATTTTGAGCAAAATCATCAATTTTTAGTGCCAAAATTACAGGATGTGGATGTGACCAACATGTGGTTTCAACAAGACGGTCAAACATACCATACAGACAGAGAAAAAAATAATTACTGCATGAGTCATTGCCTACTTGAGTGGGACATTAGTCCTGAAAAATTAATTATGGACTAATGTCCCACATAAATATTTTAGCAAATATACGCCTTGAGAAAAACTAAGAAGACCTCCCCATCTGCTTTAACAAATATTCAAATTGCCATACAAATTGTGTGTAGTTTGACATTCTGTTTTTAACTTTCTCTTACAAAGAGAAAGATATTGTTTTCGTGAAAATTTTCGACCTCGAGATTTTGATTGATTCTAACATTACGATGATAGCGGAGCCTAAAAAAGTGGTTTTTGGAATTCCGTCCGTCGGTCCGTCGGTCTGTCGGTCCGTCGGTCCGTCGGTCCGTCTGTCCGTGATCGTCTCCCCAGCCTAAACGGCTTGACCGATTTTCTTCAAACTTCGTATACAAGCTAGTTTTAGTCATAATTCTAGGCCATTTTTTTTGTTTGCTTTTAGCCATGTTAATAATGGTACCTGCCATACAAAAATTACACATAACCTCAATTTTCTCGAAAACGGCTCTAACGATTTTGATTAAACTTTATATATACTATAACCATATTAGCTTCAACAAAACTGCATACCCAGTTTTTTCGAGAAAATCCATATAACGGATTTTGTCATTAAGGCCATATAAGGAAAATTGATAATTTCTCGCAAACTATTATGTCAAATTGAATGAAATTCAATATATATACTACTATTACAGCTTGAAGCAATTCCACATAATTAGTTTTAGCCCAACTATCACTAAACGGAATTTTCAGTTTTGGCCAATAACGGAAAATCATTATTATTCACATTGACATCGATTTCTTCATATATCGGAGTAAACGTTCGTATAAACTCATTTCGACATTATTTATATCATTAATCAAAATGCGTACTATTTGATCTAACGCCTAACTCGCTGTGAAAGAGAAAGTTGCGTACGACCCAGTCGTGCACCCACCACTCGTTTTTTTTGTAATAAGGCCAAATTTTGGCATTTGGCAATATGACACCTTTGCAAAGCGACATAAGGCCGATTTGGCTTTGTGACACTTAAGAAGTGTTGACAAAATAAATTGATATTATCAATAAATTTATTTGATTTTTTTAGTTTATTAATCAAAAATTAATTCATTACAAACTATTTTGTATTTTTAGGAATTTTAACAAAAGATTCTTGTGCTGTTTTTAACAATTTGTCTGAAAATTGTTTTTTTTTTTTTCATTTTAAATTATACAAAAATACAAATTGAAACTCATAAACAAAATGTAAAAAAAAAAACGAGGAGGAAAAAGTAAAAATACCCATAACGTTTTCAGGTTCTATATTGAAAAAAAATTTACTGTTATTTTCTCAAAGAAAAAATTAAAATATTTGAGAAAAAAATTCGCGCGAATTTGCCTGATTTCTTATGCGTATGAGTTGCCTTCGTAGCTTGCCGAATGGGCGAATTTGGCGTGATGTCACTTTCCCGATTTGGCCTTATATTGCTTTGCAAAAGTGTCATATTTGACACTTTCTTTTCAACATGGCAATGCTGCGTACACCACTGGAGTAGAAAAAAACAGAATCTTAACTTTAATTTTTTAGGTGTAGAAAAGGATTTCTACACGCGCTTAGGAGTAGCATAAACTACTGTTTAATTTTTTTCAGGACTTGTGTCCCATTTTCAACAATAAAAACTCGGGACCAATGTCCCACTCTAGTGAGACATAAGTCCCCAGCTAAGTTCGGGACTTATTTCCCACTTTAATGGGACATTAGTCCCGAAAAATCAATTCGGGACTTATGTCTTCGGGACGTATGTCCCTGCGCCGACATTACGATGATAGAGAAGTAGAAAAAAGTGGGTCTGCAAACTCCGTCCGCCTGTCTGTATTTATTTAGTATTTATTTGGAATTCCCTAATGGTTCTTTTTTTATTTTTGCTCTAGGTTGAAAAATAATGGTGCCTGCCATATAACCATAAACCAAAAGTTTGATTTTCTCAAAATGGCTCTAACGATTTTGATAAAACTTTCAAAATGCTATTTTTTAGGACATTCTATCTTTTGGTTGGAAAAGATAGAACCGGAATTTTCAAATGAGAACTTCGCTTCGATGTTTTTATGCATGGGTTTTGTCGTAGCTGTTTGAACAACCGGAAATTCCCAAGGGGCAACGACCTACAGAAGTAAACCTTGAAAATCAGCTGGACCAGGAAGATGATATAAAGAAAACATCTGGTAGATAAGTTATTCTCAGTTGACCGAACCACGAATAGGTTCACTTCAATAAATCGATAAACTTATTTAAAATTGAACGTCTTTTTGTCGTAGTTGAACAATAGCAACAAGTAGGTTGCACTCTTGATTTGCAAGCGATTAAGATCCCGTCGGCAAAGCAAGTAACTAGGCACGGGAGCCAAATTCACTTTTTGTGCGAATATTTTTGCTAGTGTTCTTGCGGCACAGTGATAACAGCACAAATTGTTGATTCACCAGGTCGATTATGACGACCATAATATGGTCGTACCAAACGGTGCACATTTTTCGCAGAGCACGAATTTTGATAATAAATTTCAATAATTTGCAATCGTTGCTCGTTTGTAAGTCTTTCCATGATTAAATGGCTGAGTATACTGAAAACTTTTCACTTTGACAGATGACGTTTGGACGCCATTACTAACCATTGCTGGCAACCTGAAAAACTTAACTCTTAAAAAATCATCTGTTAGTTAGTTTTCGTAGTTTTCGCCAATGTTTAATTAGTCGTACTGCCTGATAGTGGGAGATTGCACGTCATCGCCATTTAACAGTTCGCAGAAGTCCTTCTACATTCACAATAATAAACTTTAAGTCCTTGTTCAGGACTCTCTCTTTTTTCGTTCCGGGTTTACGCTTACGTTGTTGAATGATTGTTTTATGAACCTAATCATTCAACAAGCTATGGAAGGAATGAGCCTTTAACAAGGTGCATTCGAAGTTTTCATTTTATATGCAATTTTATTGATTCCGGTATTGATATTTCGATCAACAGAACTGCATTTAAAATACGATTGAATGAATTTTTTTAATTGCTCATAGGGTTTTTTTTTTTGTACTTTTAAATAAATATATTAAAATATAATGTAATTATTAAAAGCACAAGTTTTTCCCTTGGGGTAATTGTTAAATTTTTTTCTTCCGAACTAGGTGGAAGTTTTCCTTATTTGTTTTTGTCTCGTTAAAATTCTCTTACTTTTTAAAATTTTTTTGAGTATAATTATATAGTCTGTAAGTTGTAAAATAATGCTAGACTTACATAAATAAACAAAAAACAACATTGACTGTGACTCATCTATGGTTTCTCCACAGATTTCTATTCAGACCTTGTATAGCTGGATTTGATAGTTTACATTTTAGTACGTGCTTGTAAGCGAATCACCACTCCAAGAACTTTTACATTTTCCCAGCATACGTGATGTGCATTCACCTGCAGGTAGTAGCTAATGAAACTTAATTCAATGGATATGGAGAACACCTGCGTACTGTGAGTAGGGTTTAAGTTAGTGCACATCAAGCATGATATGGGATAAAAAATTCACAATATCATAAATCGTGTTTCATTTGAATACCGAATAGTTTGGCCAACCCATGCGATTTCATTGACTCTAATATCTTTCAATAAGCGTCAGAAACATTCCATTGACCACAATTGAACGTAAAGGACTAACCGACACACAGTGTGGTATTTTGGTATATAACCTGCACAAAAAAAGTTGGGCACATTTTTCACCTCAAATAGGTACCAAATGACTAAAAAGTTATTTGGAATGGTAAATTTTAAGTGCCCCAAAAACGGCTTAGTTGAGATAAGCTCTTCTTGACAATTGATACTACTCGGATGATTTGTCAGATCATCACGAAAGGAGGGCCAGTGAAAAATCATTTTAGTGTTGCTACGGCTGGAAATTGAACCCAGAGCTTCTGCGCGGCAGTTCATTGCACTAACCATCGCGCCACTGAGCCCCCCTATACACACATATATGTGAGCTCTAAATCTATATTTCCCTATCCTCAATGCACTGTTGGATTCTGGTTCCATATATATATTTTAAATCTCGATGTTGTGTAATCCAGTAAACATTGGAGCTTCACTTAAGCAACTGCCTTACCGACGCTTTTCAGTGGGTAACAATCATGTTTAGCTATATACACGTAGGTATAGCACGGATATATCTTTGTTGGCCTGATGAATCATTGCTGCACAAAAAAAGTTGGACACATTTTTCACCTCAAATAGGTACCAAATGACTAAAAAGTTATTTGGAATGGTAAATTTGAAGTGCCCCAAAACCCACTTAAGTGGCCCCTCCTATTCGCCGGGAGAAACAAAATTATGAAAAATAAAAAAACACGTACAGTACTTTTGTGAAACTTAATAAATATTTTGTTCTTTTATTAAATATGTTTAAAGAAATTTACTTTTAAAGTTGAAAATAAAAAAAAAAATATTTTTTTCGTTTTATGCCGAATCCGAACGGCTTAGTTGAGATAAGCTCTTCTTGACAATTGATACTACTCGGATGATTTGTCAGATCATCACGAAAGGAGGGCCAGTGAAAAATCATTTTAGTGTTGCTACGGCTGGAAATTGAACCCAGAGCTTCTGCGCGGCAGTTCATTGCACTAACCATCGCGCCACTGAGCTCCACTATACCCACATATATGTGAGCTCTAAATCTATATTTCCTTGTCCTCAATGCACTGTTGGATTCTGGTTCCATATATATATTAAATCTCGATGTTGTGTAATCCACTAAACATTGGAGCTTCACTTAGGTAACTGCCTTACCCACGCTTTTCAGTGGGTAACAATCATGTTTAGCTATATACACGTAGGTATAGCACGGATATATCTTTGTTGGCCTGATGAATCATCTCGTTAATTTAGCTTCCAGGTGTATCTTCAAAGGTGTGTTTCTTGGTTTTCAGGGCCAATCACAGCTGCTTTCCTAAACTTCATAGCCTTGGTTGGAGTTTTGGTAACATCCTGCATTACTTTTGCTATATCAGTATTTCCCGCCGCTATTTGACTCATCTGTGCCATGTACGTCAGTTCATCAACGGACACACTATTTCGAATTTCCACTATTTTTCGACCCTTCTTTGCTTGGGCGAACTTGAGAAATTCCGGAAAGTATGCCAAAAGGTAGTGTTATTTCTTCGCTAAGCCACTCTTCAGATGGTTTGGTGTTGCAGAACAAGGGTAGACTTTAATTGGCTTTAACTTGACAATGCCTAGTGGTTGCAACTCTGAATACACATATAATGTGCTTATGTTGACCTCCAAGTGGTAATAATCGGGTACTGGTCTCATCCAATCGGATTTGACATGCTAAACGATAAGAGCGAGTGTTGTAAACAAAACAAAAATTAGCAACACTATAATAACACTGGTCAGAAGGGAACTGAAGGAATACCCAGCCTGCTGTCCCAGGTGAGCTGCTTCGACATATTCGGACAACAGGTTATCTAGGAATCTCAAGGGTAAGTCAGGGCCTTGAACAGAGATGGTGACGGTGACCGAAAGGCCAACGGCAGCGCTCAATCCCGAAGTAGATGACCCCGTGTCCTAGGTTAAATAAATTGAAAGTGGCCCTCCAGGTTGGAAGTTATATTCGCCAACATAAGAATTATATGCACTCACGCTCCGACGGAGGCAAAAGATGATACAACAAAGGATTGCTTCTACGACCTTTTCGACAAAACCTATGAGCGACTACCAAAGTACGATGTTAAAATCGTGCTGGGAGATTTTAACGCAAAGGTAGGAAGAGAAGACATCTTTAGCAGTACTGTCGGAAAATATAGCCTACACGACAAAACGTCTGGTAACGGAGTTAGGCTAATTGACCTCGTTACGGAACGAAATGCCACTAGGGGAGATGGCGGTCTCCTTATCAACGAAAAGTCAAACAAATTGATCACATTGCGATAGACAAGAGGCACGGATGCAGTATTGTGGATGTCCGAACATTCCGAGGAGCTAACTTCAACTCGGACCACTACCTTGTTGCAGCCAAGAAATACTGTGAAGAAATTCAATGTCGAAAGATTGCAATCGCAAAAGACCGCAAAGGCCTTCGCGCAACGCGTATCCCTTAACCTCTCGATTCACACCATACCACCAGCATCTAATGTCGAAGAACAATGGCAACGATGTCAATAAGCCATTAGATGAGCCGCAACTGATAAGCTAAGTTTCTCTCGTCCACCAGCAAGAAACCCCTGGTTTGATTATGAATTCCGACAGATGCTCGCAGCCCAGAACAAAGCCTACAAGGCTAAGCTGCAGGTGAAGACGGGAGCCTCCATTGAGCTCTGTAGGCAGAGAGGAAGTGCTTGTCAGAAAGAAAAAAAGAGCAAGAGAAGCTCGCGATCTAGGCTATAGAGATGTGCCACTCCAGGAACGATATTCACAAGTTTTACCAAAGCGTAAAACGTCAAAGTCAAGGCTATAAGGCTCGAACAGAATCCTGTCGAGATGAACAAGGAAATATCGTAGTTGAGACACAGTCGATGCTGAGGATATGGAAGAACCACTTCTGCAGACTGTTAAACGGCGATGACGAACAACATTCCGCTGTCAGGCAGAACGATCCATTCAATATTGGCAACGACAGCAAAAACTGCGAACCACCCGACCTAAGTGAAGTGAGGATAGCAATATCTAAACTCAAGCTTAATAAGGCCGCCGGAAATGACGGCCTTCCCGCTGAGCTTTATAAAGCTGGCGGAGATGGATTGGTAAGCATTATCAACCAACTCATAAGCCAAATCTGGTCGGTTGAAAGCATGCCTGAAGAATGGAAGCTCAGCATCGTTTGCCCGATCCACAAAAAAGGAGACACTCTGAACTGCGCCAACTACAGAGGCATAAGTCTACTCAAAATCGCTTACAAGATCCTGTCTGCCGTAATATGTGAAGGCTTGAAACCGTTTACCAACTACCTGATCGGCCCTTATCAGTGTGGTTTTAGGCCAGGAAACTCCACAATCTATCAAATTTTCACACTTCGGCAGATCCTGGAAAAAAACCCAAGAAGTCCAAATCGATACCCACCACCTATTTATCGATTTCAAAGCCGCACTCTGACAACAACATCTCGTCAGAAATCAAACGATGAATTACTCTTGCCAATCGCTGTTTCTTCGGGCTAAGAAGGCAATTTAGTAGTAAAGCCCTCACTCGAACTACTAAGGAGATCCTATATAAGACCCTGATCATCCCAGTCCTGCTCTGCGGCGCTGAAGCATGGACCGTATCATAAGCGGATGAAGATATCCTTGGTCGATTCGAGAGGAAAATTCGTTGAAAAATCTTCGGTCCCGAACAATCAACTAAGACTATACGAGCTGTACAGCGACATGGGCCTAGTTAAAAAAAAACTCCGCATTGGACTTTTAAAATGGTTAGGACATGTAGAACAAATGGACACCAAAATATCGGCTCGCAGAGTCTTCGATTTCCAGTCAGACATCGGACGCAGTAGATAAGACCTCGCCTTTAATGGCACGCACAAGTACAAACCGACCTCATTCAACTTGAAGTGCGCATCTGCAGATAGTTAGCTAAGGACCAGGCTATAAGTTGAAAAAAATTCTTCGGAAATTCTTCGGCCCGTTTGCGTTGACGGGCTATGGAGACGAAGATTCAACCACGAACTATACGAGCTGTACAGCGACATACACCTAGTCAAAAAACTCCACATTGGACCTTTAAGATGGCTAGGACATGTAGAAAGACTGGACACCAATACTCCGGCTCGCACAGTCTTCGATTCCCAGCCAGACGTCGGACGCAGTAGAGGAAGACCTCGCCTTAAGTGGCGCGCACAAGTAGAAACCGACCTCAACCAACTTGGAGTGCGCAACTGGAGGCAGTTAGCTAAGGAGCGGGCTAATTGGAGAGGCATGTTGGTTGAGGCCCAGGTTCATCCCGGACTGTAGCGCCACTTAAGTAAGTAAGTAAGACCGTTAAACGGCGATGACGAATAACATTTCGCTGTCGGGCAGAACGAACCATTTAATATTGGCAACGGCAGCGAAAACTCCCAACCACCCGACCTAAGTAAAGTGAGGATAGCAATATCAGAACGCAAGCTTAATAAGGCCGCAGGAAATGACAGCCTTCACGCTGAGGTTTATAAAGCTGACAGAGATGACTTGGTATGTAACATCCACCATTTTATCAGCCAAATCTGGTCGGATGAAAGTTTATCTGAAAAATTAAACCTCAGCATCGTTTTCCCGATCCACAAAAAAGGAGACCCTCTGAACTGCGCCAACTTCAGAGGCATAAGTCTCCTCAACATCGCCTACAAGATTCATCTGCCGTAATATGTGAAACCGTTTACCAAACCGTTTACCAACAACCTGATCGGCCCTTTTCAGTGTGGTTTAAAGCCAGGAAAGTCCACAACTGATCAAATCTTTACACTTTGGCAGATCCAGGAGGTCCAAATCGATACCCAAGAGGTCCAAATCGATACCAATCACCTATTTATCGATTTCAAAGCCGCATAGGACAGCATTTATAGAGACGAACTATACAGAGCCATGTCTAGTTTTGGTATACCGCCCAAACTCGTCCGTTTGTGTAGGATAACGATGGAGAATTTTCGATGCTCCATCAGGGTCCGAAACGACCTCACCAACACATTCGATACCTAAAAGGGATTTAGGCAAGGCGATGCGTGTCATGTGACCTCTCTATTTGATTCTTGAGAGGATTGGCAAAACTCCCGAGCCAACACCAGATTCACACTTTTCCAAAAATCGGTGCAACTACTAGCATTTGTAGGACTCAACGTTATGACATCACGTTGAGTCATAACGTTTGCAAGTATAGAGAAGGAAGCAGCAAAAATGGGTTTAGCAGTAAATGAGGGTGAGACTTAGTATATGCTGTCAACACGAAAGGACAAACAACATCGACGAATTGGACAGAATGTCACCATTGACAGATATAACATTGAGGTAGTACGGGACTTTGTCTACCTCGGCTCCGCTATCAACTCTTACAACAACATCTCGTCAAAAAGAAGTATGAAGGCAATTCAGTAGTAAAGCCCTCATTCGAAGTGCTAAGGAAATCCTATATAACACAATGATCACCCCAGTCCTGCTCTACGGCTGCGGCGTTGAAGCATGGACCATATCAAAAGCGGATGAAGAAATCCTTGGTCGATTCGAGTCGGGCGTAGTAGAAAAAGACTTCGCCTTAAATGGCGTGCATAAGTAACACCTGTCTCAACCAACTTGGAGTGCACAACTGCAGCTTAAAACCGGGCTAATATGAGAGGCATGTTGGTTGGGGCCCAGGTTCATCCCGGACTGTAGCGCCACTTAAGTAAGTAAGTACTTGTTAGGGTCGCTGTAAAGAAGGTTTTTCCAAGAGCTATGTTTTTTCTTAGCTGAAAACTTGTGAATGGTTTTGAAAGCTAAGATTGTTCTGCAGGAGTTGAATAAAATGTGCGATAGACTAGTGCGCAAAATGAAAAAAAGTGCAAATTTGTTAAGTGGATACTTAAACTCATCGATATGAATAAAAAAAGTTGAAAACACAAATAAAACTTCACTTAAAATACTTAGCATACCTTGATTAACGGTATTCAAATCAATTTTTTCACCCAAATCCATTTTAAGATTTAAAAAAAAACACGTTGAAAAAATGGATTTTATTGGCCACGATTTAGGTCAAAATCTACACTGTGCGACGTACATAATTTACTGTAAATGCAATCATTCTACTTTACCATTAAATTTCAGTTATTGTGAAACTCAGAACGTACTTTATCTTATGCATGCTTAGTTTCAAAGGTACTCCAAACATTTTAGATTTATAGGTCGGTAATGGATCTCAACCAAGCTGACCAAAGCACAAGTAAGTACTCCTTTGCAGTACTTACTTGCATTTGCATGTTACGCATTAGTCCTTCGTGGTATCATTCACAAGCATCAGGTATCATTTGGAGTTTGTTTTTGGCTGACAAACCTAGTCTACCACCATCAGCTACGCGTCTCTCATTAAAAATTCAACAGCATAGGGTAATTATTATGTGTTTGACAAATTTAGGTCAACAGGATGGCAAAATGGCAACCTGCCATAGCAATTGATGTTACATTGGAGCAAATATATCCGTAAATTTGCCATTTAGGACAAAGTTCACTTTCCGCTGGCCTCCGGTGAGGCTATTATACACATGGATTTCAAGTACTTACAGGAGAATACGTACATATTTGCCAAATCACCATCGTCATCATCATCATGGTCGGTCGATCCTTGCCGTTGAACGTATAGTCCTCGGTCTGGTAATCGTAGTGAACCCGGAACTCAAACACATTGTTACAAATCTATTGTCGATATTGTTATTCCTCTGCCGATTTCAATGTGCTTGACCATTCTTTGGATTCGGAGAAATGCATTTGGCCGAATGTATATTTAATGTGCACGCCTTGCTGTTAAATATTGTCCGGTATCGGTTAATTATTTAGTGTTTGTCGAAAGTAGCACGTATCTGACAGTCGGAAAGTGCCTATATATGGTCCTTTAGTTGGTTGTTGGTATCTGTGCATGATCAATATTAGCATAAATTAATTGAATTTCGCCTACGGGCTATTTCAGCACTGAAGATGAACTTGTGTGAATCATGCCAATGACGATTGGGGTATGTATTTAAAATGCTAATCTTTGTGTCCGTTCAGACAATCTACATCTTATCGTATTTAGATGTCCTTTTCATATGTACAGTATCGAATTTGGCTCTTAATTTATTGAGATTTGTGGTGATCATGACTGATTTTGGCATTTGCTGCACGACTCTATGTGCAGAATCTATGGTGAAAGGTTAGATGCGTGATACAAATCCTGTGCGGATAACTAACACAATTTGTAGGCGAAAATTAGAATATACACGTGATGATGATTTCAAGTCATTGTCAATATGCATGACATCTATCTTCTGTTGAATACTGAACAGTAAAGGGTTTATGATGTGAGTTGCAGTCTGTCCCATAAATAAGGGTGCACTATTTTATTGTATGAATTGAAGGTGAGTAACATATTGTTTTTATTTTTGGCGCAGTAATTGCATTGGACTACTAAATGTGGGGTTCCTGGTTCAAATTACAGAAATGACACCTACATTTTTTTCACTGCCCAATTGCTTTCGAAAGTCTGACAACATCCAAGAGTAACACAATCATGAGAAGCTTGTCAAATTTGCCTTTTGGATTCGGCGATAAACAGGAGGTCATTTCTATGTGGCAAAAATAACTTCCCACACACAAATGAAGGGTGATGCTTGGTTGTAGGCCTTGCATAGGCCGTTAATTCCAGATATTATTTTTGTAATTGATTCGTTGACTGATTTTTTTTAAGTGAAACTTCTTTTGGGACCGTGCGAATTGAATTTTATAAAACAAAAAAGTATCATGATGCGAGCAACAACCCAACTAACAATTATTCTTCTATAAGGTAAAAATATTTAATTCACACAAGCAATTATTTCTATACGCCTTATATAGTACTTGTGAGCGGAGGTTGAGCATTTTGGCAGTCGATTGTTTGGGTAGAAGCTTGTTTAAGACATTATGCAGGAAAATTCACAAGCATAAACGAAATTGTGATAGCGAAACTTCTGTAAGGTTGTTTTTAAGCTTCCGGAGATGTGTGTACATGTACCATAAGTAAAGATGTTTCGGTAGAACTTCGCAAAAGTTAATCCGAAGCATAGCACGTATAGAGCTTACGAAAGAAGGCTTAAAAAAGCTAAGGTTAAAAGATCGGAAAAAAGGTGAAAAGATCGTGACAAGGTGTAAAGATTGGAAAAAAAGATGAAAAGATCGTGAACCTACCGGAGAATGAGTCAACACGATTCAAGTACTGCGTTGTATTTACTCGTCATTCATGTTGGAGAGTACAGCATAGTGGATAGCGTGTTGGACTACCGTACGAAAGAACGCGAGTTCGAATCCCAGTAAGATGAAGTTTTTATATAATTAATTGCATTGAATTTCATACTTTCTAATAACGAATTGGGTTTTAGTAATTACAAGCTGGCCCGTCAAACGTTGTTTTGCCATTATCAAATGGAATGACCGCCTACAGCGCCACCTGTTGAGAATTTTTCAATTTTGTTTTCCTAAACCTTCGCGGAGCAATTACGAACAAATCCGCAGAAGGAAGTATCCAATTTGGTCCAGTCGTTTTCGAGTTTTAAGCATCCGAACAAACCAAGATCCATTTTTATATATATAGATAGATAAGAGATTGAAATTGGAATTAATAAAAGTAAATAATATAAGAAAATATGAAAACAAAAAGAAAATATTAAAAAATACAGCTAGGTTCCAGAAATCGAGTGAAATGAAAGTGAAATTACTTTTGTAAATCTTATGAACTTGTTTTTGGTGTTCCACATTCCGACCGATTTCATATATTCGAAAAGTTTTCGAAATCTCTCGGAGAAATTATAGACAGCTGATACCATCCTGTCATATGGGACATTGCAAAATTATTTTTATTTTGATAAATTGTTTTGTTTACTAATTCTGCTTCATTTTTATAAAATAAATAATAAATTATAAAATATTGAGTTCAATTTATATTGTTGCGGTGTTGCAAGTAAAACAACAAAAGTACGCAGAGGAAAATGTAAGAAGGCGTACGATTAGACCCCCTCTCATCCTTTAAAAATTGATGATGCTGCGTAACTAAAACAAATAAATTTCAAATGAAAATTAAAAATTGTTATTTCATTTAGATTTATGTCATACAAGCTGGCCCGTCAAACGTTGTTTTGATTTACAAAAGGGTACAACTTCTTTATCAGTTCATTAATAATTGACTATTTGATTTTAGTTAATTCATTGCACCACCACCCCCGTCTTCCGTGACCACACAGCCCAAATTATCAAATCAGAAAGAACATATACTGTGCTATCAAATGGAATGACCGCCTACAGCGCCACCTGTTGAGAATTTTTCAATTTTTCTTTTTTCCTAAACCTTCGCGGAGCAATTACGAACAAATCCGCAGAAGGAAGTATCCAATTTGGTCCAGTCGTTTTCGAGTTTTAAGCATCCGAACAAACCAAGATCCATTTTTATATATATAGATTATAGACTAAATAAACATGTGTGTGTTGCTTTCTGAGATCAATTGGAAACGATTCTGATGTCAAATTTGTCCAAGATGGTCAAACGTCAAACATTCCATGTCGGATGAAGAAAAACGGAAATCAAAACAACATTTAATGGACGGAATTCTTATTGCTGGGGTCATCGACATCGACGGCAGAAAAGAATACTTCTCAGTTAATGCACTGATTGTGAGTAGGATCCAAAAATAGTATTTTTATACCCTATCCCATAGGGGGGTATATTAGTTTTGATACATAGTTTGTAACATAGAGAAATAATTTTGCTACATATACCTCAAAGTATATGGATCGACTCAGAATCGCTTGCTGAGTCGAATTAGCCATGTCTGTCTGTCCGTCCGTCCGTCTGTCTGTTCGTCACCGATTTTTGGGCCTTAAATTTTGAGCTAGGATAATGAAATTTGGTATATAGGATCCTTGTCCGAGTCACCAGAATAAGTGTAAAAATTTTTGAAATCCGCCCACTGCCACGCCCCCTTTTTAGAAAAACGTAATTTTTGGCAAAACCGTAAAGAATTTTAAAAAAGTGTCTGAACAGCATGTTTACAGAATCGTAATATCTATATTTCGTTCATATAAAGTTTTTTGCCACGCCCACTTTTTGGGGGCGTTTTCAATAAAAAACTGTTTTCGGTCTAATTTTAAATTTTTCGAAAAAATTTTTGATGCAGAATCATTAACATTATTAATATGAACATTTCGTCTTTATACCATTTTAACCCACGCCCACTTTTTGGGGGCGTTTTTATATAAAAACCATTTTTATACACTACCCCATAACATATGCAGGAGAAAACCTTGTCTTTTGCAGAACCGTAAAAGTGTTTTGTAAGCAGCCTGAAGAATTTGTTGTCACTATATCATTTTTTTTATTTTATCCACATCGTGTTTTTAGCCATGCCCACTTTTTTGGGGATTCTAGTTTTATGGATAGGATGGGATAGGGTATTCAACGATCCGCACAGCGGATTGTAGCCTTCTCATATGTTTAACTTTCTCTTACAAAGAGAAAGATATTGTTTTCGTGAACATTTTCGACCTCGAGATTTTGATTGATTCTAACATTACGATGATAGCGGAGCCTAAAAAAGTGGTTTTTGGAATTCCGTCCTTCGGTCCGTTTGTCCGTAATGGTCTCCCCAGCCTAAACGGCTTGACCGATTTTCTTCAAACTTCGTATCCAAGCTTGATTTAGTCATAATTCTAGGCCATTTTTTTTGTTTGCTTTTAGCCATGTTAATAACGGTACCTGCCATATAAAAATTATACATAACCTCAATTTTCTCGAAAACGGCTCTAACGATTTTGATTTAACTTCATATATATTATACTGCATACCCAGTTTTTTCGAGAAAATCCATATAACGGATTTTGTCATTTAGGCCATATAAGGAAAATTGATAATTTCTCGCAAACTATTATGTCAAATTGAATGAAATTTAATATATATACTACTATAACAACTTGAAGTAATTCCACATAATTAGTTTTAGCCCAACTATCACTAAACGGAATTTTCAGTTTTGGCCAATAATTTTTAGCATCAATAATCAAAATGCGTACTATTTGATCTTACGCCCAACTCGCTGTGAAAGAGAAAGTTGCGTACGACCCAGTCGTGCACCCACCACTCGTTTCAAAAACAAATCGTCCGCTGCAACTCGATCTCCTTTCATAAATCCTCTGCCAAGATCTTTATGCCTCTCCATAAATTCAATAAATTTTCCCTCCAGGGAAGTATTTATACCCTATCCCATAGGGGTATATTAGTTTTGATACTTAGTTTGTAACATAGAGAAATAATTTAGCTACATATACCTCAAAATATATGGATCGACTCAGAATCGCTAGCTGAGTCGATTAAGCCATGTCTGTCAGTCCGTCCGTCCGTCCGTCTGTATGTCACCGATTTTTAGGCCTTAAATTTTGAGCTAGGATAATGAAATTTGGTATATGAGATCCTCGCCCGTGCCTACAGAACAAGTGTAAAAAATTTTGAAATCCGCCCACTGCCACGCCCCCTTTTAAGAAAAACTCAGTTTTTGGCCAAACCGTAAGGAATTTAAAATCGTTATATCTATATTTCGTCAATACAAAGTTTTTTTGCCACGCCTACTTTTTGGGGGCGTTTTCTATAAAAAAACCTTTTTTGGCCAAATTTGAAAATTTTCGAAAAAAATTTTGATGCAAAATCATTGGTAGTATTAATATGAACATTTCATCAGTAAACCATTTTAACCCACGCCCACTTTTTGGGGGCGTTTTCCTACAAAAACCTTTTGTATGCCCTACCCCAAGGCATATGCAATACAAAAACGTGTTTTTTTCTCGAACCATAAAAGAATTTGATAATCCTTCGGAACAATATGTTGTAACAACGTCATTTTCAATACTTTATGACCATAAAGACCATATTTTGGGGATGTCAATTTTAAGGATGGGATGGGATAGGGTATTAAACGATCCGCACAGCGGATTGTAGCCTTCTCATATGTTTGTGTTTACCTTTGGTAAAATACAATATCTTTTACTATATCTGTGGAACCCAAATTTTCACTTTAGACCGATTTCAATTTCATTTCGAGTTAAAGTGAAACGTAGAACCTAGCTGATAACGTTATTTTTCAACTTCGAGAAGACTTGCAAATATTTTCGGAATGCCTTTTTCCAAACCTATAATTTGCTTCTGTTTGGCCTTTTATAAGCAAACAACGTTATTTCTTTAAAGCTTATAAGAAGTATTTAAAGAAGTCTCATAGAAGTAAATAGCTTCCTAAAAGTGCGCCAAATGTTTTTCCATAAGACTTCCTACAAGTAATATTGCTGGAGGGGAAATAGCTTCGATAGTGCTTTATCGAAGCGAAATTGTTAGTTGGGAATGGTGTTCCCAACCGGTCCACCATCCAAGTACTAACCAAAACCAACGCTTCTTGATGTCGGTGATCGCGTGTTATTGGTTTATTTTGTTTGTTTGAAGTGAAACTTCTTCGTACGGTATGAATTGGATTTTATGAAACGAAAAAGCAGCGTCACAGTCCGTCCGTCTGTACACTCTCTGTCCGACGAAGCAGAACACGTGTACAAATTTTCAAAATCCGCCCACTGCAGGCGTTTTTCAGAAAAACGTTATTTTTTGACCAAGCGGTGGGAAATTTTGAAATAGTGTCTTTATTAAAACAATCCCAATGTCGATACTAAGTTTTTTGCCACGTCCTCTTTTTTTGGGGCGTTTTCATTAAAGTACACATTTTTTGTGAAATTACCAAAACTTCCTGTATGCCCTATAGCATATGCAAAAGAAACATATGAGAAGGCTTCCATCTGATATGCGGATAGTTGAATACGCTATTCCATTCCATCTTTAAAATAAATATCCCTCAAAATTGGATGTGAAGCAAGTTTCCACTACACTCACCGCCTTGCATCATCCGCTTTTACATCCAATTCTCTTCAAATCCATGTGCTTTCCTTAGACCTTTAAATGTATGAAAATAATCAAAGGAAAAACTGGGACTGCTTCGCCAGAGTTTTAAGGCGAGAATGACGTTTGAGCGAAAAAAATCCACCGATAAACTCCAAATGAATGTGGTCATCACAAGTCAATGAATCGAATTATCCCTAAGGCAACCCTTTCCGACTAACAGACGGAAAAATATCGAACGCCAAAAATCGATGTACTCCACAGATACAAAAGCACACTGCTCTCGATGATTAGACAACATACAGTTTACTGATAGACAAGACCCAGAGATTCAGACATTGAAGTCACTGGTTAAAATTAAATAAAATCTGGAAGAGATAAGAAAATTCAGCCTATAAAAACCAGTAGCCTGAATATGTAAACAAAAATAAATAAAATTTTCTATAGAAAGGATCATAACGAGATTCCATCATGTGTCTGAATTTCCCAATCGACAGAGAACAGACAAACACTCACGGCTGTTGGAATAAGTCCGGAATGTGTCGACTCGAACGACGTTTTTTCACGATGGAAAATCCTCAATAGAAGTCGTTGTACAGCTCGTATAGTTCTAGGTGGAATCTTCATCTCCATAGCCCGTCAACGCAAACAGATCGGAAGATTTTACGAAGAATTTTCCTCTCGAATCAACCAAGGATTTCTTCATTCGCTTTTAATACTGTCTATGCTTCAGCGCTGTAGAGCCGGACTGGGATGATCAGGGTCATAGGATCTCCTTAGTAGTTCGAGTGATAGTTCGTCTCTATAAATTCTGTCGTATGCGGCTTTTATATCGATGAATAGATGGTGGGTATCGATTTGGACTCCTTGGGGTTTTTCCAGGATCTGCCAAAGTATGAAGATTTGACCATTTCTTTCTAAAGGGTCCGCCAAATAACTTTTTTTTTGAAAATGCTATAAAAAAAACTACTGAATATTTTCTCAAATTTCTTTTTTTATTTGAAAGTACAATCCTTCCGGTTAATAATGGAAAATAATTTCATTCAAATGGCTGCCTCGGCTGGCCATGAAGTAGTAGCCTACACGATCGGTCCAATTTATAGGCACATCGATTGCGTGCAGCTGTATTTCACCAATGGCTTCACGAATATTGTCCTTTAAAGCGTCAATTGACTCTGGCTTGTCGGCGTAACACTTATCTTTAACGGCACCCCACAAATAATAGTGCAACGGTGTCAAATCGCAGCTCCGAGGTGGCCAAACGACATCAGCTCTGCGGCTGATAATGCGATCTTCAAAAACAGGGAGCAAAACATCGAGTGTAACTTCGGCTGTGTGGCACGTAGCGCCGGCCGTCCTGTTGAAACCAAATGTTGCCAATAACCTCCTCTTCAATTTTTGTGAACAAAAATTCGTTCAACATGGCCCGATAACGATCGCCATTAACTGTAAGGGCCACTCCGTGCCCTTACACTCGAGCAAAACATCGAGTGTAACTTCGGCTGTGTGGCACGTAGCGCCGGCCGTCCTGTTGAAACCAAATGTTGCCAATAACCTCCTCTTCAATTTTTGTGAACAAAAATTCGTTCAACATGGCCCGATAACGATCGCCATTAACTGTAAGGGCCACTCCTTGCTCATTTTCTAAGAAAAATGGCCCAATTATGCCTCTGGACCAAAATCCGCACCAAACAGTGACACGTTTTGGGTACATCGACTTTTCAATGTAAGCGTGCGGGTTTTCTGTGCCCCAAATGCGACAATTTTTGCTTGTTTACATACCCGCCAAGATCAAAATGAGCTTCATCTGAAAAGATGATTTTTTGGCAAAATCGGCATCTTCTCTAAGTCGATCGCAGGCATACTTAGCGAAGCGAAAACGCATTGGATGGTCAGTTGGCTTCAACTCCTGAACCAATTGGACTTTGTATGGCGTCATACCAGGGTTTTTATGCAAAATTCGTCTCAATTATGTTTCCGAAATGTTCAATTGTTGAGAACGACGGTGAATTGATGTTGATGGCGCTTCACGCACACTTTCTGCCACAGCAGCAATATTCTCGGGTGTACGCACTGTTTTTGGCTTTTCACGCTTTGGTTTATCGATGACGATGCCAGTTTCTTTCACTTATTTCACAAGATAACGAACATACGGAGCTGACGGTGCTTCTCTTCTTCCAAAATCCGTACGCAATTTTCGCACACATTCTGCAACATTGCCATGATTTTCAAAGTAATGTCGCAATATTTCCCAGCGTTGTTCAAGCGTATACACAACCATATTCGTTCAGCGGAAGGATAAAACTAATTTTCTGTCAAATCAGACATGAGCTAAGTGTTGCCATTCACGAAATAAGCACTACTTGAAAAAAAAAAAAATCGTTAGATGGCGGACCCGTTACAAATCAGGTTTTCCTTCCTCCTTCCTTGCCCATACAGCTCAATGGCTTAGTATGTAGGCCACGATCTTGGTTGCGAGCATCTGTCGTTATTCCTGATCAAACCACTGGCTTCTTGCTTCGACATTCGATGCTGGGGGTATGGTGGTAATTGAGAGGTTATTAAGGGATATGCGTTGCGCGAAGGCCTTGGCGGTCTCTTGCGATTGCAGTCTTTCGATATTAAATTGTGTCACAGTATTTCTGGTTTGTTGTGGCGTGGTGGATATCCGCATCCTTCCTCGGCTGCAACAAGGTAGTGGTCCGAGTCGATGTTAGCCCCTCGGAATGTTCGAACATCCAAAATACTGGATGCGTGTCTCTTGTCTATCGCAATGTGATCAATTAGGTTGACTGTTCGTTGATCTGGAGACTGCCATGGATATCGAGGTGAGGTAAACCGTGTGCTGGCTATAGTGGCATTTCGTTTCGTAGCGAAGTCAATTAGTCCGTTACCAGACGTGTTGTGTTGTAGGCTATATTTTCCGACAATACTGCTAAAGATATCTTCTCTTCCTACCTTTGCTTTAAAATCACCCAGCACGATTTTAACATCGTACACCGGTAGTCGCCCATAGGTTTTGCCAAGGAGTTCGTAGAAACAATCCTTAGTTATATCATCTTCTTCCTCCGTCGGGGCGTGAGTGCATATAAGGCTTATGTTGGCAAATTTGGCCTTAATGCGGATTGTTAAAATGCGTTGGCTAATGTTTTGGAAACATAAGACTTTTTGCCTAAGTCTGGCACTTATAACAAATCCGCATCCGAATAGTCGCTGTTTCTGCTCACTATAACACGGTCCATAGTAGATGTCTCAGTTTCTCATCCTCTTTTTGCGCATAATGTCTGCTTTGTAGCAGTTTAGGGGTTCCGCCAGTTGTTCGCCTGCACCTCTCCTGTCGAAAACAATAATATCAGTCCTTTCCGAGGCTATTATTTGCTTCGTAACATATGGTTTATTCCATGAGTGGGTAGTTAACCCAAAGCAAAGCCCCCAACCAGGAGGGCCAGTTCCAATTTATAAGATACCCCTAGGACAAGTCAAATCCGGTTGGATGAGACCAGTACCCACTGTTTACCACATGGAGGTAAAAATAAGCACAGTTGAGATGTAGTCAGAATTACAACTACTGGGCCAATCAGAGTCTACCCTCATTCTAAAACACCCAACTATTAGAGACAATCCAATAATTGTTGGTGACGACAGTCAAAAGTACAAGCCACCTGATCTAAATAAAGCGATGCGGTAGCAATATTTGTACTTAATCTAAAAAATGGTGGCGCAAATAACAGCCAACCTTTCAAGCTAAAGAAAAATGGTAAAATTAGCAAAATGTTGTCTAATTAAGCCTAAGTAAGCCTAAATGATTGGATCGTTTGTCCGTTATACAAGTGAACTACAGTCCGAATTCCGCCAAATACAGAGGCATAAGTCTCATTATCATAGCTTACAAGATCTTATTTGTCGTAATGTGTGCAAGATTGAAGACTTTGTTTACCTCGGGTTTGACAAACCCATTTATATAACTAAGAAGATGCTATATACGATTATTATTATCCCAGTCCTGCTTTTCGGCACCTAAGCATGGACCATATTAAAAGAGGATGCAGAAATCCTTGAAAAAGCTCCTTATAAAAACGTCTGTACCGTTTGTGGAGACGGGCTATGAATAACTATACGAGCTACACATCGACATACACCTAGAGCAAATGGCCATCAACATTCCGAATCGGAGCCAGACGATGCGACGGACGCAGTGGAGAAAGATCTCGGCTTAAGTGGCGCTCAGAAGTAGAAACCCACCTCAACCAACTTGAAGTGCGCAACTGGAGGCAGTTAGATAAGGCCAAACTTATTTGCTAGAAATGTTGGTTCAGGCTAAGGTTCATTCTGGATTTTAGCGTCAATTAGTAAAATACTTCATCAGAAATCAGAGTACGTTGCTCTTGGCAACCGCTGTTTCTTTTTGCTAGTTAAGGTTATGGTGGATCTATGAACCTATGTGGACGTGTGAGCTATCCAAGATCTTTATGAAACAATCAAATATTTTGCATTAAGGCCCAATATAGGGCGTCAAAGCTAGTTGGTGGAGATAAGATTGAAATCAGTCTGTATAGACTATAGACTAAACCAGTGAGTTTTTTTTGTGGTTGGACCTTTACGATGGTCCTACACTTTGAGCGAACATATAGAGCGAATATATACCGATGCTCCAAACCAAATCTTCGATATCAACCTTCATTGTAGACGAAGAGTGGAAAACTCCGCCTATTTGTGGGGCATACAAGCAGAAACCGACCTCAGCCAACTTGATATTAGCTGTCGAACGTGTCGAAGAGGAGATACATGTTACACCACAGAAGTTAGTGAATAGGTTAATATTTAGCTGTACGTGTCACTGTTTGGCGGAATGAATGTCCTTCTGCTGCAACTGATTGACTTCAGAGTCCCTTATATGCTGCTGAATTAATGCCTTACATGCTTTGTTTATTATGAAATTGTTGCTGACTACCACTTTAGGAATTGAAATTAAGAAATTCATATACTGAGGACATATGAATACCGCCCTTGAGACATTTTCCGTGTGATTTGGCATTGCAATGAACTCAACTCCATCTTCATCTAGGTATCCCTTGAAATATACCTCATCAGTTATCATCAATCAATTGCCAGCCTGCTTCACTGAACGCATTATTAAAACCCCACTGAATCTTATTAATCTTTTGAACCCTTTTGAGTCCGTCATCCCCAGAAGCAAACAAAGTGTGTATAGATATGTAGTATAGCTGTAGCTCTACACCCGTTTGCCTTAGGAGTTTTCATCGCATTTTCCTATGGACAATTTGTTTTGGTGATTTATGCAAATGCAGTTCCTCTGTCGGTCGAGAAGTACCAAATGTTAAAAGTACAACTGTGTGGAAATAAGTCACTAGTTTGTGTATTTTGGAGTACCTTTCAAGTCACATATGGCAATTCTACACATACATAATATTCCTTTTGTGGATGCCCCTAGCAACAAACACAATTTATAAAATTGTGTCAAACGAATCCCTCTTGTTCTCTATCATGTACAATTCGCCACAGCATATCCTTTTGGATGCTTTCCCTCAAAGAAACTGAGTTATACTTCCACTAATCGATTCGTTCATCCTGTGGAGCATAATCCTTTTGAATCAGCTTCTTAATATATTTTTTAGAGTTTTTTTCCGGACACCAAGTTATTGCCGAAAATACACAAGCTTAGTTTCTTTGACCTTTTGTGCTTATAAAGGCAGAGTATCAATGTGAGTCATTGCTTTATTAGGTCAACGGATTTTTTTCGAATGACAGTCAGGAGTCTTGCCTTTAGAGCGTTGGTATGGAGGGTCTGGGGATACTCATAAGACAATTTGTTTTCAAGCTTAAGTTGGAAAACACTGGCTACACGCCAACACATCTGGCAACGGACTTAGGCTAATTATCTTCGCTATGGAACGAAATCCCACTATAGCTAGCACACGGTTTCATTACCTCTATATCCATAAGGGACATGGTGGTTTCCAGATCAACGAGCGGTCAACCAAATTGATAACATTGACATAGACAAGAGGCACGCATCCAGTATTTTGGATGTCCGAATATTCTGAAAGCCTAACATCGACTCGGACCACTACCTTTTTGCAGCCAAGGTAAGAATGCGGAAATCCACCGAGCCACAACAAACCAGAAATACTGTGACACAATTGAATGTAGAAAGACTGCGATCGCAAGAAACCGCCAAGGCTTTCGCGCAGCGCATGTCCCTTAATAACCACTCAATTACCACCATTTCCATTCCAGCATTGAATGTCGAAGAACAATGGTCACGATGCAAACAAGCCATTAGATCAGCCCACCAGCAAGAAGCCAGTGGTTTGATCAGGAATGCCGACAGATGCTCGCAGCCAAGATCGTGGCCTACAGGCTAAGCTACAGATGAGAACGAGAGCTGCCATTGAGCTCTATGGGCAAGGAAGGAGGAAATAAAACCTGATTTTCAGAAAGAAATGATCAAATCTTCACACTTTGGCATATCCTGGAAAAACACCAAGGAGTCCGAATAGATGTGGGGGAAGTGAAATTGAAAAATAAGAGACTTCACACGTATTTTACGAAAATATAATAATGATTCTTTATTATTAATTCACTTTTTAATGTTAGGTAATTCAAGTTGGTATACAATTTGGTTTTTGTATTTAAAGATTTATCGATTGTAAAGAAGTAAGGAAATTTAGCAGTTTAATAGAAGAAAGGAACCGTAAAGCGTTGTATGTTATCGTCTCGTATCGTGGCGTTGATCGTGGTGGCTACTCGCTAACTGCTCTTCGTTAGTTTTTAACTTTCTCTTACAAAGAGAAAGATATTGTTTTCGTGAAAATTTTCGACCTCGAGATTTTGATTGATTCTAACATTACGATGATAGCGGAGCCTAAAAAAGTGGTTTTTGGAATTCCGTCCGTCGGTCCGTCGGTCCGTCGGTCCGTCTGTCCGTAATGGTCTCCCCAGCCTAAACGGCTTGACCGATTTTCTTCAAACTTCGTATCCAAGCTTGTTTTGGTCATAATTCTAGGCCATTTTTTTTGTTTGCTTTTAGCCATGTTAATAACGGTACCTGCCATATAAAAATTACACATAACCTCAATTTTCTCGAAAACGGCTCAAACGATTTTGATTAAACTTTATATATACTATATTCATACTAGTCCCAACAAAACTGCATACCCAGTTTTTTCGAGAAAATCCATATAACGGATTTGGCCATATAAAGAAAATTGTTAATTTCTCGCAAACTATTATGTCAAATTGAATGAAATTTAATATATATACTACTATAATAGTTTTAAGCAATTCCACATAACTAGTTTTAGCCCAACTATCACCTAACGGAATTTTCAGTTTTGGCCAATAACGAAAATTAATTATTTTTCACATAGACACCGATTCCTTCAAATTTCGGGGTAAACGTTCGTATAATCACATTTCGACATTTTATATAATTTTAAGCATTAATAATCAAAATGCGCACTATTTGATCTAACACCCAACTCGCTGTGAAAGAGAAAGTTGCGTACGACCCAGTCGTGCACCCACCACTCGTTTCTTTGGTTTTCGATGGTAATGATTATGACCAAATATGGTCATAGACAATTTGTGGGTTTTGAAGCGGTTATTTACCGCTTTGACGTTGTTATGGTTATGTGACAGACTTAGGGGGATTGAAGCATACTAATCCCACATAGATACCAAGCACCTATTCATCGACTTTAAAGCCACATACGGTAGCATTTATAGAGACGAACTATACAGAGCCATGTCTAGTTTGGGTATACCGCCCAAACTCGTCCGTTTGTGTAGGATGACCATGGAGAATTCTCGCTGCACCATCAGGGTCGGAAACGACCTCACCGACACATTCGATACCAAAAAAGGATTTAGGCAAGGCGATGCGCTGTCATGTGACTTCTTCAACTTGATTCTTGAGAGGATTGTGCAAAACTCCCGAGCCAACACCAGAGGCACAATTTTCCAAAAATCGGTGCAACTACTAGCATACGCCGACAATATTGACATCATTGGTAGGACTCAACGTGATGTCATAGCCACGTTTGCTAGTATAGAGAAGGAAGCGGCAAAAATGGGTTTAGCAGTAAATGAGGGTAAGACAAAGTATATGCTGTCAACACGAAAGGACAGACTGAAGGACTGAACGTCACCATTGACAGATATAACTTTAAGGTCCGTTCTAGACTTTGCCTACTTTGGCTCCGCTATTAACTCTGACAACAACATCTCGTCAGAAATCAAACGAAGAATTACTCTTTAAATCAAAACTAATATGGAATTTCCTACAACTGCTCAAATGCTAGCCAGCACAACCAGAGTATATATCATTTGAATGCCAGGACACAGTGGACACTTAGGCAACGAAATGGCAGATATACTAGCCAGAAAAGGATCGGCATCAACTTTTATGATGCCATGACCATTCTGTGGACTACCCATCAGCAATGCTAGATTCCATCAACACTGCTAAATTCCAAATTAAAATATTGCTAAAAAACAGGGCCAATTATTACTGGACTAATATTGAAGGCAACAGACAAGCCAAAATGTTCATGTCAAACACTTCCCACACAAGAACGAAACAACTCTTATATATAACTAGGAGTCAGATTCGAACAGTCACAGGGTTCTTTACTGGACATTGTCAAGTCAAAAACCACCTCATGACTATGGGAATAACTCAAGACAACACCTGCAGACTAGGCAACGAGGACGAAGAATCAGCAAACACACCACATCTCACTGTAATTGCCTAATCAGATTACGTCAACACCATCTAGGTAAACACTACCTTGAGGCGAGGACATATCTAACATCCCACTCAAAGATTTAATAGGATTCATCACAAAATCCGGTATCATGAGTGAGCTCTAATTAGAGTAAATCACAATAGGCCCAAATTTGGCCGCAGTGATATGGTAACTCGATTCCAACTCCCTAATCAATTCTAATCTAATCTTGCCAACTGCTGTTTCTTCGGGCTAAAAATAAATTCTTGTAAAGCTCTCACTCGAACCACTAATGAGATCATATATAAGACCCTGATCATCCCAGTCCTGCTCTACGGCGCCGAATCATGGACCGTATCAAAAGTGGATGAAGATGTCCTTAGTCGATTTAAATGTCTTCGAAAAATTTTCGGTCCCGTTTGCTTTGACGGGCTATAGAGACGAAAATTAAACCAAGAACTAAACGAGCTGTACAGCTACATGCCCCTAGTCAAAAAAACTCCACATTGGACGTTTAAGATGGCTAGGACATGCAGAAGGAATGGACACAAATAAACCGGCTCGCAGAGTCTTCGATTCCCAGCCAGACGTCGAACGCAGTAGAGGAAGACCTCGCCTTAAGTGGCGCGCACAAGTAGAAACCGACCTCAACCAACTTGGAGTGCGCAATGGAGGCAGTTAGCTAAGGACCGGGCTAATTGGAGAAGCATATTGGTTGGGGCCCAGGTACATTCCGTACTGTAGCAACACTTAAGTAAGTAAGTTAGTCTGTGGTGTCCATAATATTGAGCAGATAATAAATCGCGTCTATATCCAGCTGATAGGATTGGCTGGTCTGGGAAGGTCGAATGTATCAGCAGAAGATGTAGATGTTGCGCCTAGATGCATTATTTTTACCCAAATTAACTCAAAATTGAATTATTGGTATGCTAGGTTGAAAAGAGTGTTGAGTCTAGACGGTGGTGTATTGCTAAAATAACATCGCGACCAGAGAAATCATCTTCTTCCTCAATACCATCATCCCGAAAAACACCAAAGTCCGGGGCGAATTTGACACGTTGTACCAAGTCTTCATCTCAGATTTGATTTGCTTTGCATGTGGCGATAGGAATACTTAGTGAACCCGTGTCGGGTGAGACTGGTAATTTAGTTCCATGTCTTGGGAGTACATCAGCCTAACACTTCCTTGGAATGTCACTATGCCAAGGCATCCAGCATTGGTGAATGTTAAACTGCTCTGACATCTAATGAATGATGAGCGACACTCTAGGGATCTAGGGTTGTCTTTGAATTTGTTGAGACTGATTCCATGGATTCGATGGCTGCGTAGCTGTTCGAGAAAATACTAATAACCTTGGCAGATATTACATTCTCTTTCAGGCAAGATAAGGCTTTCTTGATCGCTATGAGTTCCGCCTGGAACAAGCTACAATGATTAGGAAGACGGAAAAATAGGCTGAGGTTTAGCCTGGCGGAGAAGACACCATTTGTCATATGTTTTGGAGCCATAGATATAACAATGAATCGAGTCATTTTGTACAGGTTCGTTGCATTTTAATGATGATCTTTCTGGGATTGTGGCCTAGAATCTCATACCAAAGTTTAACCTGGTAAGGGTGTATTTTTGAGTGGCCAGTTTGCATATTTTACCACTGTTGGATGGTTTTATATCGGCTGACTTAGTTAGCTGCCAGTTTCTTGCAAAAGATATCAGGGAGTAGAAAGTTAAGGCGAATGTCTAGAGCTGCTAAAGGTGTTGGACGAAGTACACCACCGATGCACAGAATGCGTGTCTGTCTTCGCTCCTTGGCTAGTTTGTTTCTGTTTATTGCTATCTCTAGTGCTGTACACCATACTACTACTCCATATAGAAATATCGGTCTTAAAACGAGTTAAATAGGCAGTGTGAGATACGAGGTTGCATACCCCGCTTCATGCCAATGGATTTGTGCAAAGAATAAAGTGCGACTATGTCTTTCTTTACTCTTTCTGTTATGTTCAGCTTCAGGTAAAGCTTCCTGTCCAAAATAAGTTCCAGGTATATAGCTTTGCTGAGAAGGCTAGTTCGATTCCGTTTAGTGACGGGGGTCAATGTGAGGAATTGCATTTTTCCTGGTGAATAGCACCAGTTCGGTCTTGTGGGGGTTGACTCCCAAATCACAACTGACTGCGGCGGTTTAAGTTCAACAATCAGCTTTGCAAGCGTTGGTATGTGCACAATCATAACATGTTTTTCCATAACATGAGCAATACATCTGCAGAGCTTAAGCTCATATATTTGCTTCCATGTTGGTCGTGATGCGAAAGTAAGGGCATGTGAGATATGTTGCTCAGATGGTATGTACATGCCCACGAAAACTCTTGTCTAGCCGGTAAATCCATTAGGTACACGAAAAATAAATATATTTCCCTTTAAGCCACGTATGTCGTTTTATTGAAGCGCATTTCCTAAAGTTCTCTGCATAGGCTATCAGACCACTCGCACATAAAATTCCAGTCTTCTAATATGCTTTACAAGGTCATATCCTTACATTCTATCAACCAAAAATACTGTTGTCCCTAGTTTGTTCAAACAAACAATTAAGACTCCCATTATCCTTCATAAAAATAAACTTCTGATAAAAAAAATCCTTTTGATGCTGTAAGAAAAGAATTAACCCCAATATTCACACCCCCATTTAACCGTTCAGGGAAAATTATTCCAGACTACAAACAAAACTGAAATCCCCAATGAACACTCTAAGTTCGGGGGTCAAAAGTGTTAGGGCGCATATTGTTTGTGTACCTTTCCTCAAAGATGGCACCTAAGGTCATAAATTAGGTCACCACAAAAAGATGTCCGTATTTGTTCTTTGATAATTTTCTTTTGAAAAAAAAAAACAACAAAAAAACCGTTACTTTCATTTTATATTCTTTTCACGTTTTAATGAATCCAACTAGGATTACCCAGTGCGTTCAAAAGAAAGAAAAAAGGAAAAGATACAAACACGATAAACCTAATGGTACTGCTTCGTATCGTATCACTATTCAAGGGTTGTGGACGTGGTCTACCTTGCTTACCTAGCTGGTATGGAAATCCACAGAGCAAATCCAACAGGATCCGGCAAAAAAATGTATCTGAAAGAACACAGCAATTTTCTTAATTTCTCAACTCGTTTAACATGGGAAATTTCTTAGTTGAAAAATAAGTAAATTGTTTTCGTACTGACACTTACCCTACCATGGATGGATTTTGGATTGTGTTCAGAACAAAGGACTTAACCTTTTGCATACTTTTATTTCGTTTGTGAGATGAGGAACAAATAAAAGAACCTTTCATTTTTTTTTAGCACATGCAAAAGTAGGTAACTGACAAGGGAAGTCCATAAATGAGATAAAATCCTTGCCATTTATAAAACGTCAAAAGTTTTCCCTTTGTATCGTAGTTGCTATAGGAAATCGTATGTAGGTATTTCAATATATTATATCCAGGGTGTTTCATTATGATGTAGGCACATCCATGTTACATGTTAAAAATCAACAAGTATCACAGAGTAACTGGCACCAACAAATTGGTCTGAAATCCATCATCATGCGTCGACAGTTTGTGCAAGTAACTCTTAAAATTATTCAAAGTTAATTACTAGTCCATCATATTTGCAACTTTCGACAGGTATCATGTGTATCATGCCTAGTGGTTGGTGCGTTGGACTAATAAGCGCGGGTCCCTGGGTCAAATCCCGGAAGTGACAACACCTAAGCTTTATCACTGCCTCACCTCTTGCGAAGATGTGACAGATATCCAAAAGTAACATTATTAGGAGAAGCATCTAACTATTGCAGTTCGAATTCGGCGATGAAACGCTTGGAAACAGCTCATTTGAACTTTTCCAAACATGTACCGGATTCCGACCAGGAGACGCGCCATCATGCGATTTCTTCAATATACACTAGTCGGCATAAGTATTTTGACGAAATAAAAATCGTGCATTTTTGAGTTTAACTTCTAAATGGCTTGACAAGAATTCATGTTTATTTTTTCATTTTTATATATAACTAATACAAACTTAAACATATGAGAGGCTACAATCCGCTATGCGGATCGTTGAATACCCTATCCCATCCCATCCTTTAAATTAATATCCTCAAAATATAGGCTTTATGGCGATGAAATACAGAAAATGACATTGTCACAATATATTGCTCAGACAGTTTCTCAAAATCTTTTGTGGTTCGACAAAAAACAACGTATTTCTATTGCTAATGCCTTGGGATGGGGTATACAAATGGTTTTTGTAAGAAAACGCCCCAAAATGTGGGCGTAGGTGAAAATGATCTATGGACAAAATGTTTATATTACCATTGCGGAAGTATTTGCATAAAAATTTTTTTCGAAAGTTTTAAAATTTGGACAAAAAGCGTTTTTTACTAAAAACGCCCCCAAAAAGTAGGCGTGGCAAAAAACTTTGTATGAACGAAATATAGATATTAAGATTGTCTAAATATGCTGCTCAGACACATTTTTGAAATTCCTTACGCTTTGGCCAAAAAATAAGTTTTTCTAAAAAGGGGGCGTGGCAGTGGGCGGATTTCAAAAATTTTTACACTTGTTCTGGTGGCACGGACGAGGATCCTATATACCAAATTTCATTATCCTAGCTCAAAATTTAAGGCCCAAAAATCGGTGACGAACAGACAGACGGACGGACGGACGGACGGACGGACGGACGGACGGACGGACAGACATGGCTAATTCGACTCAGCTAGCGATTCTGAGTCGATCCATATACTTTGAGGTATATGTAGCAAAATTATTTCTCTATGTTACAAACTAAGTATCAAAACTAATATACCCCCCTATGGGATAGGGTATAAAAATAGGCAAACAAATATTTTTTCATAGAAGTCAAAAAAGATATAAATTAATTTGTAATTTCGTGTGTTGGCATAAGTATTTTGACAAGTATATAACTCTAAGAAAAACATTTTAAACTTAACAAAAGTAAATAAATAAAGAAGAATTTATTAAAATATATAACCTCCTTTGGCTTCAATAACTTTTTGAAGGCGTCTCGGTACTGAATCTACTAAATTTTGAAGAATCTCTGGAGATATCTCTTCCCAAAGGGGAGTGACCTCAGAAATCGTCTCCTCTCTGGTTTTATTTAAAGAAACTGTTCTTTTGCGTTTCAAAAGAGACCAGACGTTTTCTATTATATTTAAATCTGGACTTTGAGGTGGCCAGTCCAAAGTGGCAACACCAACATCCTTCAAAAATTTAGTTATCATCGGGCTTTGTGGCATGGGGCATTGTCCTGTTGCAGGATAAATGATTCACCAATAAGCCTACCTCCGGAAGGAAAGGCATTATCATTTAGGGTTCTTAAATATTGACCTTGGTTCATCGAGCCGGTGATAGGAACCAATTCACCCAGGCCATTATACGCAACACATCCCCAGAACATGACAGAGCCTCCACCATGGCTCACTTTTTGACAAACGGGGCGTCTTTTTTGCCTTTCTACCTTTGGCAATCTAACGTAAAATTTGTTTTTTGATGAGTTATACTCAAAGGAGCTTTCATCTGTCCATAGAACGCTTCTCCAGTACTCCTTTGGCTTGTGCAGATGTTCCTTTGCGAAAGACAGTCTTTAAAGCTTGTTTACCTTTGATATGTACGGCACGTCCTTAGCTTTAAATGTTTTAAAATCTCCTTCCATTAAACGTCGTCGGACAGTGCGCTCACTGATTGGATTCGTTGCCGTCAAATTCCATTGATTTGCAGCAGTTTGAGGCTTCAGGAATATATTTCTTTTAAATTCCCGTAGAAGGGTTCGGTCTTCAGTGGGCGTTGTTTTGCGCTTAGCACCTGATCTCATTAGGTTTGTGATGTCATTATGCTTTTTAAACTTATTGATTTGATAGTGCACAGTTTGACGCGACACATTAAACTCACTTGCTATGTCTTTTACTGCCGTTCCAGCGTTAAACTTCGCTACCATTGAAGATCTGACAACCAAACTCAACTCAGCCGTTTTACCCATGGTTTTTAATAAATTTTAATAAATTTTTATTTTGTTATCAACGTTTAATGTAAATTAAAGTTAACTACACAAGTTTTTTGGTTATCACGTGCTCAAAACTGTTAAAATATTTACACAAAGTTTCCGTCAAAATACTTATGCCAAGTA
Source organism: Rhingia campestris (assembly GCA_932526625.1). Taxonomy (NCBI): domain Eukaryota; kingdom Metazoa; phylum Arthropoda; class Insecta; order Diptera; family Syrphidae; genus Rhingia; species Rhingia campestris. Next base: position 34,074,761 of record OW052183.1, read on the forward strand.
AAAATTCTTTGTCTGCATGCGTTCTTATCAGCAGAAAGAGAATGCAAAAGGTAAACAATACAAAACTTGGCATGCATAGAGCTAAAAATAGATTCTTTGTTTCGCGCATCATTTTTGCACCGTTGTTTTAACGATACCAAGCAAAGTTAGTCTCAATAGTCACAAAAAGGTTTCGTCAAAATACTTATGCCGACTAGTGTAGTGCGTAGGGAAGCAGTAAATACAGAACTTACCATCTTCAACAAGTCCGTCCAGCTACTGTGATACGCAGACGACATCGACATCATTGGTCGCTCCCACCGTACCGCTGTAGAAGCATTTACGGCTATTGGCGTAAATACGAAACGCGTTGGTCTTGTAGTTAACGAGGGCAAGACTAAGTATATACTATCAACAAACAAAGAACTATCGATACACTATCTTGGACAAAATGTCACTGTCGATAGGAATAACTTTGAGGTACTTAAAGAGTTCATCTTTCTCAACATCAAACCCACGACTGACACCATACTGGAGATACGAAAAAGTCTGACCCTGGAAAATCAATGCTATTTCGGTTTAGCGAAGCAAATGGTATCAATGCTCTAAACCTGTAAATCCAAATGTTTACTCTTCCGGAGCCTAAACCTACCAGTCCTATTTACCGCGCTGATTGCTGGACAAAAAGCAGGAAAGCCAAGCAAATATTTGGCACTACCGAAAGAAAGCTTCTTCGTCGAATTTTTTTGTCGTGTATGTGAGGAAAGCGAATTAGGAAGAAGATACAACCGCACACTTTATGAACTGTACCAATATGTGCATGTAGTACAAAAGAAAAAATAACGTACGATACATTGGCTCGACCACATCGAGCAAAGTAGCAATAATGCTCCAGAATGCTTCAAATCCCAGCCTTTTTTTGTTCGAGGCGACAAGGTAGACTGAATCTCCGCAATCGCGGATGCCAGGGCGCTTGGGCTTAATAACTGTCAGCAACGTGCCCAGTATCGAAAAGAATGGAAGGTCGGGACCCCGCTAAGTAACAAGAAGTAAGTAATCGGCGTTAAACACGTGGTTTTCTTCTTTTCTGCAAAAATAAATATTTTCTCACACAATAATGAAGGGAGAAGCTAGGTTTGGGGTCTGTTAAGGCGGTTTTAGATTTGTTAAGATTTTCTATCAAACTGTATAAAGCCAATTAATATGTTTTGACCTCATCAGCAACATTTGATCGGAAAGTATGCCTTAAGAAGGGGACCTCATTATTTGCCCGATCCACAAAAAAACGACCTCCCGAACTGCGTCCAGAGTCCACTCAACATCGTCCAAAAGATGCTATCTGTGATATATCTGTGCAACTATTACCATTTGCCGACGGACGTCATTGGTCAAAGTCAATGAGATGTCAACGAAAAGGTATGGCAGAAACGGGTTCAACAGTTAATGAGTGCTAGACCAAGTATCGCAGAAGAAAACAGCATGTGCAAACTTCATGAAGAGATGTATGACGGGTGAATGTCCCAACTCGGACAGTGACGAAGAAGATCAATTCACTCATCCCCAAGATGACACCATAACTATCGGCTCAGATTCCAGCGAACAATTTTACCAATGGCATTAGGAAAATGTCATTGGTGAATGTCATCGATAATGCCCAGATTAACGAAATACAACAGCTAAGACGACTTCTCCTAGATGTAACCTTAAATTCGAAGGAACTGCGAAGTTGAAGGAATGCTACCATGACGTTAATGTTCCTTAAGATTTTTCCAAGCTGCTCCCTGATCCCCTGATGTTCTAACGAACATCACTAAGGCACTCACTCTCAGGCGGCAGCCGAGGAATCCACTAGATGGATTCAACGGTGGCGCCTACAGCTCCAGTTTGAACAAAAAAGGAAAACGACGTTCGTATCTGCACCTGGAATGTGAGAACAATTAAAGCAGACATTACTGCCATCCAGGAAATACGATGGGATGGGCCGGGCAAAAAGAACATGAAAAACTGTGACATCTACTATGAACCGTGTTATAGTGATCAGAAACAGCGACTATTCGGATGCGGATTTGTTATAAGTGCCAGACTTTGGCACGAAGTCTTATGTTCCCAAGATATTAGCGAACGCATTGTAACAATCCACATCAATGCCAAATTCGCAAACATAAGCATGAGCGCATATAAACGCTCATGCTCCGACGGAGGAAAAAGATGATACAACTAAGGACTGCTTCTAAGAGCTCCTTGACAAAACTTATGAGCGACTACCAGAGTACGATGTTAAAATCGTGCTGGGAGATTTTAACGCAAAGGTAGGAAGAGAAGACATCCTAAGCAGTACTGTCGGAAAATATAGCCTACACGACAACACGCCCGGTAACGGACTTAGGCGAATAGACTTCGCTAGGGAACGAATTTTAGCCGGCTCTTATCATTGTGGGCCAGGAAAGTCCACAATCGATCAAATTTTCACACTTCGGTAGATCCTGGAAAAAAACCCAAGAAGTCCAAATCGATACCCACCACCTATTTTTCGATTTAAAAGCTGCATACGACAGCATTTATAGAGACGAACTATACAGAGCCATGTCTAGTTTTGGTATACCATCCAAATTCGTCCGTTTGTGTAGGATGATGATGGAGAATTCTCGCTGCACCATCAGGGTCGGAAACGACCTCACCGACACATTCGATACCAAAAAAGGATTTAGGCAAGGCGATGCGCTGTCATGTGACTTCTTCAATTTGATTTTTGAGAGGATTGTGCAAAACTCCCAAGCCAACACCAGAGGCACAATTCTCCAAAAATCGGTGCAACTACTAGCATACGCCGACGATATTAACAGCATTGGTAGGACTCAACGTGATGTCATAGCCACGTTTGCTAGTATAGAGAAGGAAGCGGCAAAAATGGGTTTAGCAGTAAATGAGGGTAAGACTAAGTATATGCTGTCATCACGAAAGGACTCACAACATCGACGAATTGGACAGAACGTCACCATTGACAGATAGAACTTTGAGGTAGTACGGGACTTTGTCTACCTCGGCTACGCTATTAGCTCTGACGACAACATCTCGTCAGAAATTAAACGAAGAATTACTCTTGCCAACCGCTGTTTCTTCGGGCTTAGAAGGCAATTTAGTAGTACAGCCCTCACTCGAACTACTAAGGAGATCCTATATAAGACCCTGATTATCCCAGTACTGCTCTCCGGCGCTGAAGCATGGACCATATCAAAAGCGGATGAAGAAATCCTTGGTCGTTTGCGTTGTCGGGCTATGGAGACGAAGATTCCACCACGAACTATACGAGCTGTACAGCGACATACCCATAGTCAAAAAACTCCGCATCGGACGTTTAAGATGGCTAGGACATGTAGAATGAATGGACACCAATACTCCGGCTCGCAGAGTCTTCGATTCCCAGCCAGACGTCGGACAAAACGATGGCTATATCTTCATAGTTGAAGCAATAGAAGATGGGACAGACGTTTCAACAATGAAAATATAACCAGGATGTTGGACGATGATATTCCATTTGTCTTGGTCGAAGAAATAATGCATGACGGACGATTTTTTGTGGTCACCCTGTTTGGTAGAATGCAACAACTGTAAATGCTGCCGCTGCGAAACGTCAAATAGTGCAATGAATATGAAGAAAATTTAACGTTGAATAAATTGGACTAATTAAATCGATCGCCGTTTTATTTACAAATCCCACATGTATATGACTCGAACTACTAGGAGATCATATATTAAACCCTGATCATGGCAGATCTGCTCTACGTAGCCGAAGCATGGACCCTATCAAAAGCAGAAATTCTTGGTTGTTTTTAGCGAAAAATAGCTTTTTTGATTTTCCCCATACGCGGTTGGTAGGTAATCTTCTATAAGACACTATGAATACCGTCAGCACTTGCTCACGGTAGTATGAGATTTTTATTATCACCATCCTCGGATATATCTATACCCTATTCCATAAGGGTATTTTTTTACCCGGTCTGTACTTATAAATCAAATCGGCTCCGCGTTCAAAGACAAAATTATCCAGCCATGATGAGCAACTAAAGTTGTTGATGAAACACAATCTGTCACAATTGATGAAGTCCTAAAGGCCGCGGCTAAAGAGAAATGAGACACCAGGAATGGGTGAATGGACGGCATCCCAAACATCGTAATAAAAAGTAAAAGAAACAATTTATATCAATACCAAAAATCTTCAAAAGCACCTCTACACAAAATGATGGGACTGAAGGAAGCTGTGGACTCTAACCGACAACATTGGGTTAGAAGCGAAGCACCATAGACTCACTGCACTGCCATAAGCGACATCCGTAGAAGAATTCTTGGCAGTCATTACTACAAAGAGCTATTAGATCTGACATATATCCCTATTGTCCAGATCATCAGTTTCTGCAAAGGGTCGGGTTGGACGGACTATCTCTTTCAAACACCGAAAGCACCACATCATAACCCCACTTAATTATCATTTGACACGTTCATGAAAGCGTAACGCTTAAATTTATCGAAACATATGAGGAGGCTACAATCCCACTCTTAAAATTATTTATGGACACATTCGAATGAAAGAATCGATTATAATCGATTTTGAGAATATCTCGAGATGTCTCGATTCTTCACCCAAAACCATTCGAATGGGAGAGAGGGAGAGAGAGCTATCTTTCCAACTTGATAATTAGAAACTATCAGCGATTTTTGGTACAGAATTTATACCCACCCTATCCTATACATAATCCTTTAGAAATAATTTAGCTACATATACCTTAAAGTATATGGATCGACTCAGAATCGAGAGCTGAGTCGATTTAGCCATGTCTGTCCGTCCGTCTGTCTGTCTGTCCGTCCGTCCTTCCGTCCGTACGTCAGAAGTTTTTGGGCCTTAAATTTTGAGCTAGAAAGATGGAATTTGGTACACGTGCTCTTTGTTGCTCCGTAAGCCAACACGCCTTTATAAAGGGCAAATCAGTGGAAACGGCTCTACACGAAGCAGTTCGTACAGTAGAAAATTCACTGCATTACAAAGAATATACGTTAGCGGCCTCTCTAGATAAAGAAGGAGCCTTCAACAACGTTAAAACTGAAGCAATTGCTGAGGCACTTGCCAAAGCTGAAATAAGAACGGTTTCAAGCAATTGGATCTTAACCATGCTCAATTACCGTATCATTTCGTCAACACTAGGCGATTGTACCAAAAGGATCACAACTTCAAGAGGTACTCCTCGAGGTGGTGTATTATCCCCACTCCTCTGGCTACTAGTATCAACGAAGCACTTAAGAAGCTGGATATCACTGCGATAAAAACAGTGGCATACGCAGATGACGTAGTCCTCATGGCGTGCGGAAAATTCCCATCGACACTGAGTGAAATTATACAAAGAAGTCTCAGCAAGTGGGCAAAATCCTGCGGGCTGGGTGTAAATCCAAACAAAACAGAACTGGTTCTCTTTACTAACAGGAGATCGATCTCAATATTTCCGGCACCGTCTTTGGAAGGTTCAACCCTCTCAATGTCAGCAAGCGCGAATTATAGGGGGAGGTACTTGGTACTAGTAAACTGAACTTGAATCTAAACGTTGAAGAAAGAGTAAAGAAAGCAAATATAGCTGCAACAGAATCTGCGGCAAAAAATGGGGCCAATCCCAGAAGTTCACAAAATGGATATACAAAGCTATTGTTAGGCCAATCCTAAAATACGGTTGCTTGTTCTGGTGGAATGCTACGAAAAAAGCAAAACATATGACCAAACTAATGAAAGTTCAAAGGACAGCATGCATACTCACGAAGGAACCATGAGCACTAGCCCCACAGTAGGCTTAGAAACAATCCTAAACTTAACACCAATTGACTTACAAATCAATGACATAGGAGCGAAAAGCACAGCAAGACTCAAAGAAACGGGCAATCTATTCATGAAATCTTTGGCCATAGCTCATTAATAAACTCAATGGCATATACGGATGTAGCATCCGACTATATTACCCCATACCACGACTTTGATATTAATTATTCTATCAGAATACCAAGCAGAGACGAATGGTCTTCAAAAAATCTGTTATCTGACGTAGAAATAGCAATTACCGACGGATCTAAAATGGAAGTCGGAGTGGGCTCTGGAGTCTACTCTTAAAAGATCCGGCTAGCTACATCACTGAGATTAGCAAACTCGTGTAGTGTATTCCAAGCTGAGATCCTGGCCATACTCGAAGCTGCCGAATCGGCTAGGGTATTGAACATATCACAATAGGATATCTCCATCTACGTGGATAGTCAAGCAGCCATTAAAGCTCTGGCATCCAAATAGTAAAAGCAGTTGGACTCTGCCGCGAAGAGCTGAAGGTTCTTTGTTAGGTGCCAGGACACAATGACATTACAGGAAATGAGAAAGCAGACGAGCTAGCCAGACAAGGATCTTCCAGCTGCATTTCCTTATATGATAAAAGGGTTAACCCCCCGCTAGTATTTAAAAAACATGAGATAACCAAGCACACACAAAAAGAAACTTTAACAAGGTGGCATAACACAATCACCTGTAAGCATACAAAATCTCTTTGGCCGGAATTAAACGGCAGCAAATCAAACAAGCTAATAGCTTTGAATCGAGCATCCATTTCTATAGCGGTGAGAGTGATAACAGGTCACAACCTGTTGGGTAAGCACTTCAATAAGATAAAACTGACTGGTGCGAACCGACTTTGCAGGAAATGCAGTGAACCAGACGTCGTAGAGGATGTCTCACACCTATTATGTCACTGCCCTGCGATCAGTAGCAGCCGTTTGAAAATACTAGGCAGCCTATACTTCGACGACCTAGGGACCTGACAACTTTCGTCCGCTTTTATAGCAGATCAGGATGGAGCAACCACCTCTTGGAGGCAGAAGGAGCAACACATAAGTATCACTATCGAACTTAACCAGGTATCCTCTTTCTCTATTTCAGGTAACTTTCTTCGAAGGGTATCGCTTTAGGCCCACGTAGGGTTATGCGAGCTTGACGACTCACTCGAGCGTCAACAGCCCATCTAACCTAACCTGACCTAGTAGCTTAGCTTAGTGGTTAAGTAGTAGTGGTTAAGACCTGAGATAACCACGAACTCTTAACAGTGTTGTGTAGTACTAATTACCCAATTTGGATATGTATTTGGATATTACGCCTTGATTTTGGAAAGCTACTGCCTAGATGTTAGGACAATAACAACAATCACCGAAAAAAAGAAAACCTTTTTGGCATAACCTCAATATTTTCAATTTTAAAATTCAAAATGGTTGCGACAGTTCAAGTATAACTCTTTAGTCAATAATCAATTTTATTTGCGTATATGAAAATGATATGAAAATGATATGCAAATTCCCATTGCTTATACACAAACATAACCCATAGAGATGGAGCGAATATGACAAGTAATATATGCAGGTACCATTTCAAAATACCAAAACTTCTAGAATAAATTCCACGAATTTTCATACCCCCAGCAACAAACCAAATTACAATTGAATTCCAATTGAAATGTAGGCACAACAACAGAAGGGCCAGAAACTCATCTGGCTTTCCCCAGAGAGGATGTTGAAGAAGAGATAGAATACACCGGAACGGACTTATTTATTCGTATATCCTTTATATATTATAATGTCGTATAACATTGAGAGGGAAAGGTGTAAAATGTAAATTCCGCTTCGAACCCATGAGTAAATTCTATGTAGGATTTTCGACGTATTTTTCAAGTCTCTCTAGATTGCCTTTCATCGTACTTTTCCTGCAGATGATGATTAAGAAATTCCTTTGTTCTCATGGTTCCTTTAAGTAAGGATACAGCTCTACACTTCTTAGGTGTTGTGTATGTGTGTTTATGGAGAAAAACAATAAAATTATACCATACCTTTGGGATGCTATAATATATACAACTGCTAACGATTTCAAGGTCAGATATTGCTTTGAAATTAATTTGTTTGAGATATTTGGTTGTTGGAATTTGAAACATTTTTTTGGTGAAAACCAATAAGTCATGATTATTATACAAATATTAAACACATGCACCTATTGCGAGGTTAAATCGATTATCGACTCGATATTTTTTGTCGATTGGTTTTTCTTTTGTTATTGTGTAAGCTGAACGACTGAGGTCTGGATTATTGTGAATGCAAACAAAGCTGTTTGCTAATGAAATTCCTGCCAGCGGACTGTCAAAATCGCAGATCACTCATTAGAAGATTTGTAACTTGTCGTAAAAAGGCTACGAGTTGATGGATTTGCTTACCGTGTAGGGTGGGTTCGAGCTCTGGACCTCTTTTACGTCACGTAATTTTTGTTTGAATAAAACACGACACCGGAGAAAACCGTCAATTGAAATATAGAAAAAAAAAACTGTTCTTAAGGTCTATTTTACCTACTTTACTTTACTTTAAGTGGCGCTACAGTCCGGGATGAACCTGGGCCGCAACCAAAATGCCTCTCCAATTAGCCCGGTCCTTAGCTAACTGCCTCCAGTTGCGCACTCCAAGTTGGTTGAGGTCGGTTTCTACTTGTGCGCGCCACTTAAGGCGAGGTCTTCCTCTACTGCGTCCGACGTCTGGCTGGGAATCGAAGACTCTGCGAGCCGGAGTATTTGTGTCCATTCTTTCTACATGTCCTAGCCATCTTAAACGTCCGATGCGGAGTTTTTTGACTAGGGGTACGGCGCTGTACAGCTCGTATAGTTCGTGGTTGAATCTTCGTCTCCATAGCCCGTCAACGCAAACGGGACCGAAGATTTTTCGAAGAATTTTTCTCCCGAATCGACCAAGGATTTCTTCATCCGCTTTTGATATGGTCCATGCTTCAGCGCCGTAGAGCAGGACTGGGATAATCAGGGTCTTATATAGGATCTCCTTAGTAGTTCGAGTGAGGGCTTTACTACTAAATTGCCTTCTTAGCCCGAAGAAGCAGCGATTGGCAAGAGTAATTCTTCGTTTGATTTCTGACGAGATATTGTTGTCAGAGTTAATAGCGGAGCCGAGGTAGACAAAGTCCCGTACTACCTCAAAGTTATATCTGTCAATGGTGACGTTCTGTCCAATTCGTCGATGTTGTGTGTCCTTTCGTGTTGACAGCATATACTTAGTCATACCCTCATTTACTGCTAAACCCATTTTTGCCGCTTCCTTCTCTATACTAGCAAACGTGGCTATGACATCACGTGGCTACGACATCTGCAGAAGTGGTTCTTTCCTCAGCATCGACTGTGTCTCAACTACGATATTTCCTTGTTCATCTCGACAGGATTCTGTTCAAGTCTTGTATCCTTGGCTTTGACGTTTTACACTTTGGTAAAACTTGCGAACATCGTTCCTGGAGTGGCACCTCTCTATATCCTCGCGCGCTTTTCTTGCTCCTTTTTCTTCTGTCTGAAAAGCCGTTGTTCTTCCCTTCTTCTTTGCCTATAGGTCTCAAAGACAGGTCTCGTCTTCACCTGCAGCTTAGCCCTGTAGGCCTCGTTCTTGGCTGCGAGCATCTTTCGGCATTCCTCATCGAACCAGGGGTTCTTGCTGGTGGCCGCGAGAAACCTAGCACATCAGATGCGGCTGATCTAATGGCTTATTGGCATCGTTGCCATTGTTCTTCGACATTAGATGCTGGTGGTGTGTTGTGAGTCGAGAGGTTAAGGGATACGCGTTGTGCGAAGGTCTTAGCGGTCTCTGGCTATTATGCAGTCTTTCGACACTTAATTTTTTTCACAGTATTTCTGGTTTGTTGTCGATGTTAACCCCTCGGAATGTTCGTACATCCAAAATACTGGATGCGTGCCTCTTGTCTATTGCAATGTGATCAATTTGATTGACCGTTCGTTGATCTGGAGACCGCCATGTCCCCTTATGGATATCGAGGTGAGGAAGCCGTGTGCTGGTTTCCTAAGTCCGTTACCAGACGTGTTGTCGTGTAGGCTATATTTTCCGACAGTACTGCTAAAGATGTCTTCTCTTCCTACCTTTGCGTTTAAATCTCCCAGCACGATTTTTGCATCGTACTTTGATAGTCGCTCATAGGTTTTGTCGAGGAGCTCGTAGAAGCAATCCTTAGTTATATCATCTTTTTCCTCCGTCGGAGCATGAGCGTATATAAGGCTTATGTTGGCGAATTTGGCCTTGATGCGGATTGTTATAGTGCGTTCGCTAATGTCTTGAAAACATAAGACTTCTTGCCTAAGTCTGGCACTTATAACAAATCCGCATCCAAATAGTCGCTGATTCTGCTCACTATAACACGGTCCATAGTAGATGTCACAGTTTTTCATCTTCATTTTGCCCGGCCCATCCCATCGTATTTCCTGCGGATGGCAGTAATTTCTGCTTTGTAGCAGTTTAGGGCTTCCGCTATTTGTTCGCTTGCACCTCTCCTGTTTAATGTTCTCACATTCCAGGTGCAGATACGAACATCGTTGTCCTTTTTTCGTTTAGCATGGTCGTCAACAATATTATCAGTCCTTTCCGAGGCTATAGGTTGCTTCGTAACATAATCTTTTTTCCGTGGATAGGTAGTTAACCATATTTTATTTTATATGAAATATTAATGCTAAGTATTCCCCTTCAATGTGCATGACATCATGCTCGAACCCGCACAAACATTAATTGTTATCGCTTGTGATGGTGATTGTAATTAAACATTTATAATCAGCGGAGCGGAGTACTGGACTTTATCTACATCGGCTCCGTTGTTAACTCCGACAAGAACATCTCGTCAGAAATTCAACGAAGAAATACTCTTCTTCGGGCTAATAAGGCAATTCAGTAGTAAAGCCCTCCCTTTTAAAGGGTCCGAAAATGCTATAAAAAAAACTACTAAATAATTTCTCAAATTTCTTTTTTTATTTGAAAGTACAATCCTTCCGGTTAATAATGGAAAATAATTTCATTCAAATGGCTGCCTCGGCTGGCCATGCAGTAGCCTACGCGATCGGTCCAATTTTTAAGCACAATATCGATTGTGTGCAGCTGTATTTCTCCAATGGCTTCACGAATATTGTCCTTTAAAGCGCCAATTGTCTCTGGCTGGTCGGCGTAACACTTATCTTTTACGGCACCCCACAAATAATAGTCCAACGGTGTCAAATCTCAGCTCCGAGATGGCCAAACGACATAAGCTCTGCGGCTGATAATGCGATCTTCAAAAACAGGGCGCAAAACATCGAGTGTAGCTTCGGCTGTGGCACGTAGCGCCGTTCTGTTGAAACCAAATGTTGCCAATATCCTCCTCTTCAATTTTTGTGAACAAACATTCGTTCAACATGGCCCGATAACGATCGCCATTTACTGTAACGGCCACTCCTTGCTCATTTTCTAAGAAAAATGGCCCAATTATGCCTCTGGACCAAAATCCGCACCAAACATTGACTCGTTTTTGGTGTATCGGCTTTTCAATGTTTGCGTGCGGGTTTTCTGTGCCTCAAATGCGACAATTTTGCTTGTTTACATACCCGCCAAGATCAAAATGAGCTTCATCTGAAAAGATGATTTTTTTGGCAATATCGGCATCTTCTCTAAGTCGATTAGTTGGCTTCAACTCCTGAACCAATTGGACTTTGTATGGCGTCATACCAAGGTCTTTATGCAAAATTCGTCTCAATGATGTCTCCGAAATGTTAAATTGATGAGAACGACGTTGAATTGATGTTGATGGCGCTTCACGCACACTTTCTGCCACAGCAGCAATATTCTCGGGTCTACGCACTGTTTTTAGCTTTTCACGCTTTGGTTTATCGATGAGGATGCCAGTTTTTTTCATTTTTTTCACAAGATAACGAACGGAGCTGACGGTGCTTCTCTTCTTCCAAAATCCGTACGCAATTTTTGCACACATTCTGCAACATTACCATGATTTTCAAAGTAATGTCGCAATATTTCCCAGCGTTGTTCAAGCTTATACACAACCATATTCGTTCAGCGGAAGGATAAAACTAATTATCTGTCAAATGAGACATGAGCTAAGTGTTACCATTCACGAAATAAGCACTAGTTGCAAAAAAACGTAAGATGGCGGACCCTTTACTATAAGGGAAGTCCTATATACGTCTCTTATCATCTCAGTCTTACTCTCAGGAGGCATAGGTGGATGTAGAAATCAATTATCGATTTGAGAGAAAAATTATTCGATAAAACGAGACGAAGATTCAACAAAGAACTATAGGAGCTATATAGCGACATGCCCTTAGTCAAAAAACTCCGCATTGGGCGTTTCAAATGGCTAGGGCTTGTAAATCGAATGGACATCAATGCTCGGCTTCAGAGAGTCTTTGATTCCCAGCCAGACGTCGGAGGCAGTAGAGGAAGACCTCGCCTTAAGTGCCGCGGACATGTAGACACCGACCTCAACCAACTTGGAGTGCGTAACAGATGGAGGCATTTAGCTAAGGACCCGGCTAATTGGAGAGGCATGTTTGTTGAGGTCCAGGTTCATCCCGGACTTTGGAGCCACTTTAGTAAGTAAGAGAGAAAATCGTAAGAAATAAAGTTTTCACCATACATTCAGGATGTTGGAAGCTTACCTCTATGAGGGCATATTAGATTTGGTTGGTGGTTTGTCCACCTGCAGACGACCGGTTGCTTTGTGGATTCAATGTCGTGGGAAGGTATGAAATAACGCCGATCGAAATTACACCGAATTCCAAAATTCTGCGTTATTACGCTCTAATAACGACAAAGTGAAATAAGGCCGAACGTTGCTTGTTAAATAAAGCCAAATTTAGAGAGAAGGGAGTTCATACGTATGCATACATAAACAAGAAGAAATACGTGTGGGAGACATGGTGCCCCCCTGCAACCCCTCTGCTTGGATTTGGGATGGGTGCAAAAATAAATGTATGCAAAAAGAAATAAGACCGATTCGGCTTTATTTACTTTAGCAAAGTGACATAACACTCCGAATTTTGGAATCCGGCTTTATTTAACGCCACCGGTAGGAGCGTATACACTTTTAAGTTTAATATTGAAAGATATTTCTCTGATGCGGATTACAGCCAGCTCGTATAGTTCGTGGTTGAATCTGAGTCTCCATAGCCCGTCAACGAAAACGGGACCGAAGATTTTTCGAAGAATTTTCTCTCGAATCGACCAAGGATTTCTTCATCCGCTTTTGATATGGTAAATGCTTCAGCGCCGTAGAGCAGGACTGGGATAATCAGGGTCTTATATAGGATGTCCTTAATACTTAGGGTGAGGGATTTACTACCGAAATATTCAAATTAATTTTATTAAAGTTTTCGCATCAATCGTTTTTTTCGAATATTTGAAATTTGTACCGAAAAAGTTTTTTTTTACTAAAAACGTCCCCAAAACGTGGGCGTGGCAAAAATTTTATATAGACGAAATATAGATATTACCATTTTCTAAATTTGCTGCTCTCAGACACTTTTTTAAAATTCTTTACGGTTTGACTAAAAACTACGTGGCAGTGGGCGGATTTTAAAAAAAGTTTACACTTTATATGCTGGGAGCAACAAAAAGCACGTGTATCAAATTTCATCGTTCTAGCTCAAAATCTATGGCCCAGAAACTGGTGACGTACGGACTGACGGACTGACGGACTGACGGACATGGCTAGATCGACTCAGCTATCGATTCTGAGTCGATCAATATACTTTAAGGTATATCTAGCTTAATTATTTCTCTATGTTACAAACTATGTATCAAAACTAATATACCCCTATGGGATAGGGTATACAAATCACTGATTAGCGGCGATCACTGGCCTGCTTGAAGATCCTACTCTTTTTACCTTGTTGTTGTTATCTGCATAAGCACATCGGTCGCATTCCAGCGAGATAAGAATTTATGTATCCCTCACAGATTAAGGGGAGAGAAGAATCTTGAGGATCGATCGTATATTGATCGCAACTGATCGATTTGGTGTACGATGTGTGTTGTGAGGTACTCCTCTGGGCGGGGTGGGAATCTCTAATGCTGGTTTCTGATAACCCGCTGAGTAGAAACTGTGTTGTAGCTTTTGGCGATCACGGAAAATATGTCTCGTGATCATTACTGCCGGTGATGGTTAACCTTGAGCTCGGTAGTGGTCTGGTGAAGCTATCGTGGCGAAGAGGGGGTTATGTTATGCGCTCCGTATGGATGGCAGCCAAAGATGGGTATGCCAAGAGCACCTTCGCATATGCGTTCTTCCGATTCCGCACAATAACTCGAGCACAATTTTAGGTCACTCTAATCACTTCATCAATTGTAAAAAAATTAAGGTATGTTGACAATATTTACCCCAGTAAAAATAGAGTTATTTTTACAAGTAAGTAAGCGTAAAAAGTGGTGGATAAAATAAACTTTCTGGGTCACGCAATTCAAGTTGTCTATTCAGCGGTTGTATGATAAAAGGCCGATCACTTGGTCTCCGCATGGCAGCAGATGGTCAAGCTTGGATTTTTGAATAGCGTTCACTTGCTATGAAATTATACTGATTTAGGGATTTTTAGAGTTGTGCGCTTTAGTGCAATGCAATAAAAAAATCTATTACAATAATAGTCGCAATCGCGGTTATTAAAATTGTTGCTATTAAATGTTATTTTATTTTTTTATTTTTATACCCTATCCCATAGGGGTATATTAGTTTTGATACATAGTTTGTAACATAGAGAAATAATTTAGCGACATATACCTCAAAGTATATGGATCGACTCAGAATCGGTAGCTGAGTCGATTAAGCCATGTCTGTCTGTCCGTCCGTCCGTCCGTCCGTCTGTACGTCATCGATTTTTAGGCCTTAAATTTTGAGCTAGGATAATGAAATTTGGTGCATAGGATCCTCGCCAGTGCCTACAGAACGAGTGTAAAAATTTTCAGAATCAATGGCAATATTAATATGAACATTTCGCCTATAGACCATTTTAACCCACGCCCACTTGTTGGGGCGTTTTTATATAAAAATCGTTTTTATACCCCATAACATATGTAGGAGAAAATCCTTTTCTTTTATAGAACCATAAATGTGCTTTATAAAATGTCTGAACAATTTGTTGTGACAATGTAATTTTCTATATTTAATCTCCATCGTGTTTTAAGCCATGTCCAGCTTTTGGGGATAGTAGTTTTACAGATGGGATGGGATAGGGTATTTAACGATCCGCACAGCGCACACTGATTCTTCCCATAGGCCAAAATTCAAAATTTCAAAGTTAAACAAATGAATTTTTTTTAATGCAGTAATTATGTATGATAATGGGGCAATGAAAAGGCGGTAAGGTTTCTTCTCCAAAATTAGTTGTTGGCTGTCAGTCGTGTCGCGAAGTTGATTGTTTTTCGCTATTTTAGTAAAAACGTAAAATGAAAATACGACACTGCGGTTAAACCATTTTTGTTGTATTGTATAAAGTTTTTTTTGGAAATAAGGTACCTTGAGTAATAAAATAATTCGTTTCACATTATTTTATTACTCAAGGCTTTAGAATAATTTTCACAGAAAAAAAAAAAACATTTTTTATTTTGGCCTTTGCTGAAAATGGTGCATAATATGTGTTTTGTGAATATTTCGTGTTTTTCTGAAGAGCCAAAACATAAAATGCCCAAAAAAGCGCAAAATAATTTATAAACCATAATTTAGATTAGTTCTTCATCTTTAAGAACATAAGCGCAATTTTGCGCAAATTGTGAAATTTCAGCCCGAAGTAATACACTATTTTCCACTTTTTTATAGAATCTAACAATATGATCAAGCGCATTGATATTTTTAAAATTTGGAATACAGCGAAGAAAGGGTGAAGTATTGCCAAAACTAATGAAACATGGACAATTTTTAAGGAAACTTACCAAATTGAAAGCTTAGAGGCTAAGAAAAAGATATTCTCGCTATGTAAGTCCTTTCAAAGAAAGTGGGTGGAATGGTCGCGAAAAAAGAACTTGTTTTTATCTACAAATAGTGCTTGGCTTGATTTCATCGAAGACTATAGCTCTGCAGAGATTCAACCAGAAGAAGAGAAGTCGCCGAATAATCCAGGTCCAGGTAGACCAAAAAAGTCATTCTTAGAAAGTTCATCTCGAACTAAGAGGAGACGAATCGCTAAGATCAATGAAGTCGATGAAGACATTGCTTGCGCTTTGAAGCATTGTCAGTATTGTTGTACGGACAATATTCAAGTAAAAAAACTCGATGCAACTGATGCTTTGAAACTTTTGGTTGAAGCAAAACTGTCAAAACATCAGTACCAAGTTATCAGGAACCTTGTAAACCAAAGAACGAGTTTCGGATGCATCGGCCGAAGTTACCCTTCAAGGACTTCTTAATCACACTGCTCAATGCATTGCAGATTCCCAACGAGAAAGTTTTGAAAATTCTGAGACTAATTTCGGTTATACATAATTAAAATATTTTACCAACCAGGTTTTGTGTTTTATTGTAAAACTTGTCCTTTCTTTCTGTTTTGTCTGTGTTTATGATAATAGTGTCTTGTGTTAGTTACAACCGATATGACCGTTTCAGTTGCCAGTGAAAGTGTTTCTAGTTTGAATTTAACCAAATGAGGTGGAATAATGAAGTGTTCGTCTTCTGAAAGTAAAATAAAATTGATTGCAGTTTGACTAACTTACCACTTTTGATTTAGGTAATCTTAATTTAATTGGTAAATGGGGCTTTGATGGAAGCAGCGGACAGTCCGAATATAAACAAAGAATTTCTGGCGAATTCAGTGATGCAGATATGTTCATAACGTCATATGTTCCCATACAATTATTCTCGCAAGAGAGCTCAAATGCTGAAAAGAAAATCGTATGGCAAAATCCTCGTCCAGGATCAACTCGATACTGTCGACCAATACGTTTTCAGTTAAGAAAAGAAACGCCAGAATTGAGCAGAGCTGAGCAGGAATATATGCAAAGCCAGAATAATGACTTGACAGATTCAATAATAAGAATATCTGACAATGGTTGATGGTAAGGCATGCAATGCCTTGTCACATACCGCTTCGCAACAGGTGTGCTATATTTGCGGAGCAAAGCCAACAAATATGAATGACATTCAAAGCTCTCTGCAAAGATCTATCAATGAAGATGTCCTTGATTTAGGCATATCTCCACTGCATGCGTGGATAAGATTCTTTGAATTTCTTATCCATCTTTCATATCGACTAGATTTTAAAAAATGGCGGACAGGTACTAATGAAAGACATCTTTTGGAGGCCAGAAAAAAACACATATAAGAAGAATTAAAAAAAATCGGACTGATTGTTGACAAACCAAAACAAGGTGGAGGAAACTCAAACGATGGGAATACTGCAAGAAGATTTTTTGCAAATCCTACCGTGTCTTCTCGGATAACTGGCGTTAAACAATCAATTATTGAAAGATGTGCTGTGATTTTAAAAACTTTGGCATGTTGTTTTGCAATTAATGCAGAAAATCTCGAAAAATATGCTCAAGAAACAGCTCGAGAAATTGTTGCAGAATACCCTTGGTACCCATTACCAGCTTCTGTGCACAAAGTTCTTATTCACGGAGGACAAATTGTGAAGCATGCCATATTGCCTATAGGCCAATTTACTGAATAGGCAGCAGAGGCGAAAAACAGAGACGTAAAATTTTTCCGATCACACAACACAAGAAAAATAGAAAAATATCTAGGCTGTCTACAAACACTGATTTATTCAACAGATTACTTTTAACTTCAGACCCTTTGCTATCGAACGAACGAAATTTGAAAAAAAAACGCTAAAATCAAAATTGTCCAAAAATATTTTAGATTTATTACTCTGATTGTTGGTTAAATTCAATAAAACATAAAACAAATCACTTTTTGATCTATTTGTTTCATTTTATACAAATTAAAATGAAATTTCGAATTATGACAGCCCTTCCCATACAAGTGGAACTACTGTGCAGCGGATTGTAGCCTTAACACATGTTTTTTTTCGCAAATGGGTTCTGGTATTATTAGGATTCATTATAATTCGGCCAACTCGTTATATTTAAGAAGCTCAAATTGGTTGTTTATTTTGTCCATCGTAACTGGGACTTTAAACGCCACCGTTGACTCCATCTTGGGAATTTTTCCGCAGCCGTCAGGCAAGGTTTTTTTTGCTATGGAACCTTAACTCCATTTTGTGTCGTCAAGATTAGGACCACATATTCCACAATAGACTGCCTCATTAGCATGTCTCACTCAACAAAGTAAAATGCATAAACCTCCTTCAATTTTGATGTCTTCTAGGGGACCTTACCTCCATTTTGTGTTGTCAAGATTAGGACCACATATTCCACAGTAGACTGCCTCTTTAGCATGTCTCACTCCACAAAATAAAATTCATAAACCTCCTTTAATTTTTAGTTTATTTAAGTACAAGTAATTAGTCTAATTTTTGTTTCTTACAACTAAATATACATCTCACACTTAAGTTACATATTTTTATGCACGTTTTTATGTTACAGAAAAATTTCTATTTTCATTAATGTTTCTAACTAATTTAGCACTAATTATTTCGATTTATTTCGTTATATCGTGTCTTTATTTATCATTTATATACATAGTTTTATATATTATCTACTGTTAGGTAAATGTATATTTTAATTAATTAGCTTCATGTTTAGTCAAAAGTCTATACAAAAAAAATTGTTTTATTTTTTTTTCACTACATACTCATGCACCGTTTTTCCATTCATTCACTGATTTTTTTTAAACTTCTTAAATAGGTTCTTAAATTTTAATATGCTATCTGCTAGCAATTAGTTCATGTCCCGCTGGTAACTGATTTTCTATCGATTTCCCCACTAGTATGCTCGCGATGTGCTTCAGACTCCGGAAATTCCGTCCGATATAAAACAATGATGAAATGGCCAGCATCCAATTGGGTACATGCAGCCTGCTGGCGTGCTCATGTTGCATTGCTGCACGATGTTCGCTTTTAATAACATGAACATACACACTGTCGGAATCTGTAGAGAGATAAAAAGAACAGACAAAGAGAATTAATTTAATATTGTCGGGAGTAGAATCAGACAATTGTAAAATGAAATGTTAACGACATTAATTGGACTACTGTATAATAGTTTGCATTCATATTGCTGCTGCACGTTTTTCGGATCGATATGGTCTAGGCCAAAGTTAAGTGAAATATTCGTCTAATTTGATTTTAATTAAATTCTATCGGAATTTCATGCATTTCAATGAGTTGGCCAATCGGCTTTGGTTTAAAAGGTTTTGCATACTTTAATAAAATAAATTAGCAATAAAAAAAACCTTTTTAAAGAACGTGCCTAATGACGCAATAGATTAGGTACTACCGACTTTAATTCAAACTAAATTCGCAAGTTGAAATTAATTTGATATAGTCAAACTATTACAAAGCACTTTTTTATCGATTCCAATTTAACTTGATTGATGAATTTTTAACGACATCCAAGGTTAGGTGGTCTTTAAAGGCATTGCATTTTTTTAATTCTTACGACCACATGTACCAACGATTTCATATACTAACCAGAAGTGGTCTGTCTTCTAGGTTGAATATAAAAGCTGGTGCAAGTCACCTTTAAAGTTACAATCCGCTGCATCATTGATATCCAAGAACTCTGCGTTGTTGACGATATCAGATGGAGAAAAGTTTTGGATTTGCTTGTAACAATCTGATACAAGATACAACGTTATTGTACGAAGTCATTATCCATCTAAGTCCCATTTGCATATCCTACCTATGTCGATTAGACCCAAAGTTATAAATGAGTGGTGGACAGGGCTGCGGATTAGTCCCAGAGAAATTAATATTTTATGAGAAAACAAAATCATATAGAGCACTACGATACCAAGTCACAATGCTGTCATCTGTCATTAAATCGAAACCAACCCGTCATCCATATGAATGGAACAATGAAAAGAAGGACAACGACTAACTACAAATGTTGGTTGTTATACTACTTACTTAACCTGGGCCCCAACAAACGTGCTTCCCAATTAGCCTGCTCCTTAACTAAAGGTCCGATCAGAATGCGTATCTATAGCTGGTATCTGTAGCTGGTATCTGTAGCTGGTATCTGTAGATGACTGAAAAGTTTAAAACCAGGCAACCCGTAAGCGCTTACACAATGTGTATCTGTAGCTTGAAGTTGAATAGAGGGCAACTTCATGCAAGAAATGCAAGATGCAAGATACCAGCTACAGATATGCATTCTGAGCAGGCCTTAACGGCCTTCAGTTACGCACTCCAAGTTGGTTGAGGCCGGTTTCTACTTGTGCGCGCCACTTAAGGCGAGGTCTTCTTCTACTGCGTCCGACGACTGGTTGGGAATCGAAGACTCTGCGAGCTGGAGTATTGGTATCCATTCGTTCTACATGTCCTAGCCATCTAAAACGTCCAATGCGGATTTTTTTTGACCAGGGGTATGTCGCTGTACAGCTCGTATAGTTTTTGGTTGAATCTTCGTCTCCATAGCCCTTCAACGCAAACGGGACCGAAGATTTAAAAAAAAAAATTCTTCTCGAATCGACCAAGGATTTCTTCATTCGCTTTTGATACGGCGCTTGCTTCTGCGGCGTAGAGCAGGACTGGGATGATCAGGGTCTTATACAGGTCCTTAGTAGTTTGAGTTAGGATTTTACTACTAAATTGCCTCCTTAGTCCGAAAAAAGAGCGGTTGGCAAGAGCAACACTTCGTTTAATTTCTGACTGAATGGTGTTATCAGAGTAAATAGCGGATTCAAGGTAAAAAAGTCCCGTACTACCTCAAAGTAATATCCTTCAATGGTGAAGTTCTGTCCAAATCGTTGATTTTGTGTGTCAATTCGTGTTGACAGCATATACCCATGTGTAACCAGGTACTGCTAAACCCATTTTTGCCGCTTCTTTCTCTATACTAGAAAACATGGCTATAACATCCCATTGAGTCCTACAAATTATGTCAATATCGTCGGCGTATGCTAGTAGTTGCACCGATTTTTGAAAGATAGTGCCTCTGGTGTTGGCTCAGGAGTTTTGCACAATCCTCTCAAGAATCAAATTGAAGAAGTCACATGACAGCGCATCGCCTTGCCTAAATCCTTTATTGGTATCGAATATGTCGGTGAGGTCTTTTCCGACACAGATGGAGCAGCGAAAATTCTCCATCGTCCAAAACTAGACATTGCTCTGTATAGTTTGTCTCTATAAATGCTGTCGTATGAAGCTTTGAAATGGATAAAAAGGTGGTGGCTATCGATTTGGACTACTTGGGTTATTTCCAGGATCTGCCGAAGTGTGAAAATTTGATTGGTTGTGGACTTTCCTGCCTTAAAACCACACTGATAAGGTCCGATCATGTTCTTGGTAAACGGTTTCAGGAGTTCACATATTACGGCAGATAGGATCTTGTAGGCGATGTTGAGGAGACTTATGCCTTTTTAGTTGGCGCAATTCAAAGGGTCTCCATCTTTGTGGATCGGGCAAACGATGCTGAGGTTCCATTCTTTAGGCATACTTTCATCCGAGCAGATTTGGCTTATGAGTTAGTGGATGTTAATTTTCAGGAAGACCATAGTTACCGGTAGCCTTGTAAAGCTGTAGTTTGTATGTTGCTATCCTCCCTTTACTAAGGTCGGGTGGTTGGTAGTTTTCGCTGTCGTCGCCGATATAGAATGGTTGGAACTGCTTGACAGCGGGAGATTATTCGCCATCGCCGATTAGCAGTCTGAAGAACTGAGTCATCCATATTCTCAGCATCGACTGTGTCTCAACTACGATATTTCCTTGTAGTGCCATTTCCTTCCCGAGCGAAGTCAATTAGCCTTAGTCCGTTGGTAGACAACGTTGGTTGTCGTGTAAGCTGTTTGTTCCGACAATTCTGCTAAGGATGCCTTCTCTTCCTAACTTTACGTTAAAATCTCCTAGCACGATTTTAACACCGTACTTCGGTAGTCGCTTTTAGGTATTGACAAAACCTCGTATCATCTTTTTCCTCCATCGGGTTGTGAGCGCATGTAAGGATTCTGTTGGCGAATTTGGCCTTGATGCTCATTTTTGGAATGCTAATGTCTTGAAAACATTCGACTTCTTGCCTAAGTCTGGCACTTATAACAAATCCGCATCCGAATAGTCGCTATTTCTGCTCACTATATACCACGGTCCATAGTAGATGTCAGAGTTTTTCATCTTTTTTTTGGCCCGGCCCATCCCATCGTATTTCCTGAATGGTAGTAATGTCTGCTTTGTAGCAGCCTAGGGCTTCCGCTAGTTGTCCGCCTGCACCTCTCGTGTTTAATGTTCTCACATTTCAGGTGCATATACGAACGTTGTTTTCGTTTTTTGTTTAGCAAAGTTGTCAACAATAAGATCAGTCTTTTCCGAGGCTATTGGTTGCTTCGTAACAATGGTTTTTCCAACTTGGAGGGCCAGTTCCAATTTATTACATGCCGCTAGGACATGGGGCCATCAGTATCCAGTACCTGATTGAGCGCTGCCGTTGGCCTTTCGGTTCAGCCCCCCTGACTTATCCTTAAATAATCTGTTGTCTGAATATGTCTAGGCAGCTCATCTATGTTTGCTGGGACAGCAGGCCGAATATTCCGTTTCATTCTGACCAGGTTTCGTCTTGTTGTACTTATTGTTTAGCAATTCAAATCCACTTAGATGTAAAAATAAGCACAATTGATGTGTAGTTGATGTGTAGTACAATCACTGGGCATTGTCAAGTTAAAGCCAATCAGGGTCTACCTTCGTTCTACAACATCCAACATTTACTATTGACTATTGAATAAATCGGAGCTGTATTAAGAATCAAAATGTTTTTATCGTTTTATTTCTCAAATGTTTATTTTTAGAACCTTTATGAATGTCTATGACTTCTATACCTTTTTTTCAGTTTTATACCTAGGTATGTTTTACCAGCAATATGTATAATACTGATACTATTATACGTCTGCAACCCTGCTTTCTAACATTTTGGTGAAAAAAAAAGTTTATCGACGCAAAGGGTACCCCACCATTAGCTCTACCTATAGAATTCGTCCAGTTCGAAGTGGGGGAAAAACGAGTAACTTTTTGGAAATTTATCTCGGTTTCATCAATTTCATATTTAAAACTGTAAAATTATTATTAAAAAAACAACGAGTATAAAACCCGAAAATTCATATCAACATACAAACGGTGCATTAAAAAATCATTTGTTGCTTGTTTTCATTTAATGTTCAGAGTGTTGAAGCCATCAGGCTGCAAGTTATACCTAGCTGCAAACTTTTAGAACGAAGATTTGTTATTCAACCGCAGACTAGTTGCGACCTCGCTATGCTTGCAATTGAATATCAATCAGATACAACTGTCAACTCTCTCGCGTGAAGGAAGAGTGATAAATCACTCTGCGTCAGTCTCTGCCATGGCAATGGGGAGTAAACCCGAAACCGAGAAATATTTTGAAATGAATTTTAAATTGTTTTTTTTTTTTTTTTGGAAAAATTTCCTTTGGCGTTCGCAGGACGTATGACACATGAGCTGTTCCGAGCAGATTTCCGCAATTTTTTTGCTATTAAAATCGATTATCTTTGTTTGATTTTATTCTCGGCTTCAATACCACAGCCATGTTCCATCTGGACCTGATCAACTTTTTTTAAGTGTTCGTCTGCCTTTTATCACTTTTGTAGGTTTGTTTGAGGCGGCCAAAAAGTTTTTTTTTTGGAAATTCAATTACGATTGGTTTCGATGAAATTGAAAATTGATTGCCACAGTTGGTAAGCGAGAGTTTAAAATTAAATTAAAAATGAATATATTTATACCATGCTGACGAAAACCCATGTGCGGGTAGAGTTCTTATGAAGTTGAGAGCAGATGTGACAAGGATATAATAGAGAGTGGTTTTACATACCTATGTAAGGAATTTTAAATAAAATATTTTTTTAAGGGGGTTAGGTAGATTGGTGGGATAGCAGGGATCACAATTGAGGGTTTATAAGCTTTGATAAAGTAACATATGCTGATATTTATAGCTTTATGTTAAAATGTATCAAAGAATAATAGCAATCAATGAAGTTAACGTTTAGGACAATAAGATCAACAATTTTGAAAATATGTGTGGACTTGCTAAACTCCCATCGGATGCTTCCTCGGATGGCGGACAGAGGAATCCTCTGCAGATTATGTGGGTAATATAATTCCACTCGTGGAACAAAAATAGCTAGGGCTAAGTTACCCTATCATAGAACCTCCCAAGACGGCAATGGAAGAATTCCCAAAGTGACGTCAACGGTGGCGTTTAAGAGACAACCTATTAGAGCTGCTTCAAAATATTCGGACAACAGGTCATCAAGGAATCTCAAGGGTTAGACAGGCACCTTGAAAAGAGATGGTGGCGGAAGAGCTGAGAGGCCAACGCTTAATCCCGTAGTGGATAGTGATGACCCCGTGTCTTAGGGTATCTAATAATTTGGAGATGGCCCTCCAGGTTGGTAGTTGTGCTTTGGGTTAACTATCTACTAACTGAAAAAGTCGTTGTTACGAAGCAACCAAGGAGTGATATTATAGCTGACGACCATGCTAAACGATAAAATCACACCCGGAATGTGAGAACATCAAACAGTAGAGTTGCAGGAAAGCAACTGGCGGAAGTCTTAAGCTGCTATAAAAAAAAGACATAACTGGTATCCAGGAAATAGGATGGGGTGGTGGATATCTGTGACATATAGTATGATGATGATATAGTGAGCAGATCTGTTATTTGTTATAAGTGCCAGACTTAGGCAAGAAGTCTTATGTTTTCAAAATATTGGCTAACGCATTGTAACAATCCGTATGCCGTAGGCCAAATTCGACGACATAAGTGTTATATGCGCTCACGTTTCTAAGGAGGAAATGAATTTTAAATTGTATAGCGAAAGACTGCTTCTATGAGCTCCTCGATAAAACCTATAAGCGACTAACAAGTTACGAGTACGATGTTAAAATCTCGGAGATTTTATCGCAAAGGTGTTTCCGACAATACTGCAGAAGATGTATTCTTCTGCAGTATTGTCGGAAAACATAGCCTACGCGGCAATACATCTGGGCTTACGCTTATTGAATTCGGTGAGCAATGAAATGTTAGTATGGCTAGCATACGGTTTTCTCACATCGATATTCATAAGAGGACATGACGGTATCTAGATCAACGGAGGGGCAATCAAATTGTCCACATTGCGATAGACATGCATCCAGGCATCCAGTATTTTCGATGTCCGAAAATTCCGATGGGCTAACACCGACTCGGACCACTACCTTGTTGTAGCCAATGTCAGAATGCGGATTCCCACCACGCCGCACATGAAATCAGAAATAGTGTGATAAAATTGAATGTCAAAATACTGCAATCGCAAGAGACCGCCAAGCGCCAAACCCTCCGTGTATCCTTTAAATTTTAGATCAACACCACACTAACAGCACCTAATTTCGAAGACCAAAGCCAACGATGTCAACAAGTCATTAGATCAGCCGCAACAGATGTGTTGCTTTGATAAAGAATGTCAAAAAAATAAGGCATACAAGGCTAAGCTGCAGGTTAAGATGAGAGCTGCTATTTAACTATTAAAGAAGAAAAATGCGCAAGAATGTGCGCTATCGAGGATATAGAGGGGTACCACGCCAAGAATGATGGTCTCAAGTTTTACTAAAGTGTAAAACTTCAAAGCCAAGGATACAAGGCTCGAACAGAATCCTGTCGAGATGAACAAGGTAATATCGTAGTTGAGACACAGTCGATGCTGAGGATATGGAAGAAAAACTTCTGCAGACTGTAAGATGGCGATGGCGAACAACATCGGGCTGTCAGGCAGAATGAACCATTCAATATCGGCGACGAGAGCAAAAACTACCAACAACCAGACCTAAGTGAAGTGAGGATAGCAATATCTAAACTCACGCTTAATAATGCTGCCGGAAATGACGGCCTTCCCGATGAGCTTTATAAAACCGGCAGAGATGACTTGGTAAGTATAACATCCACCAATTCATAAGCCAAATCTGGTCGGATGAAAGTATGCCTGCAGAATGGCACCTCAGCATCGTTTGTCCGATCTACAAAAAAGGAGACACTCTACGCCTACAAGATCCTATCTGCCGTAATGTGTGTAGCCGGAAACCGTTTACCAAGAACCTGATTGGGCCTTGTCAGTGTGGTTTTCAAGCACAACTTTGGCCGATTCTGGAAAAAAAAAACCGAAGATGTCCAAATCGATACCCACCACCTATCCATCGATTTTAAAGCCGCATACCACAGCATTTATAGAAACGAACTATACAGAGCCATGTCTAGTTTTGGTATACCGCCTAAACTCGTCCGTCTGTGCTGGATTACGATGGAGAATTCTCTTTGCTCCAACAGTGTCGGAAACGACTTCACCGACACATTCGATACCAAAAACGGATTTAGGCAATGCGATGCGCTGTCATGTGACTTTTTAATTTGATTCTTGAGAGTATTGTGCAAAACTCCCGACCCAAAACCAGAGACACAATTTTCCAAAAATCGGTGCAACTACTAGCAGACGATATTGACATCGTTGGTAGGACTCAACGTGATGTAATAGCCACGTTTGCTAGTATAGAGAAGGAAGCGGCAAAAGTGGGTTTAGCAGTAAATGACGTAAGATACGAAAGGACACATAACACCGACGAATTGAACAGAACGTCACCATTGATAGATATTACTTTGAGGTAGTACGGGACTTTTTCTACCTCGGCTCTGTTGTTAACTATGACAAAAACATGTCGTCAGAAAATAAACGAAGAATTACTCTTGTCAACCATTGTTTTTTCGCACTAAGTAGGCAATTTAGAAGTGAAGGAAGCCCTCACTCGAACTACTAAGGAGACCCTATACAAAACCCTGATCATCCCAATCCTGCCTGCTCTACGGCCATGTAGCATGGACAGTATTCAAAGTGAAGCAAGTCGTTTTGAGCGCAACATTCTTCGGTAATTTCCGGTCCCGTTTTCGTTGACGGGCTATAGAGACGAAGATTCAGCCAAAGAACTATACGAACTGTATACCGATATGTCCCTAGCCAAAGAACTCCGAATTGGACATTTAAGGTAGTTATAGGACATGTAGAGCGTATGGTTACCAATACCCTGGTAAAAGACTAGAATTTGTTAAACTGAGGATTTCAAAGAATCGGGCATGATGACAAGAAGTAGAGAAAAAAATGTAAAGTAACGTCATACTTCATATTATTTAGCTAGCAGAATGATCAACCTTTTGGTCGGACTATCCCGTTGTATTTTTCGATGGCAGTAATACCTGCTTTGATGCATTCATGTTTTATGTTTTGTTATTATGAACATTTTTTTTTTTGGGAGTTTTGAATAGACAATATAAATAGACAATACAATAGAAATGACAATAACCCCTTCGGGTGTTATTGATTTTTTGTGGGGCTTAGCTTATTTCCGCAGGGGTTATTGCACTGCACCGCGCGCCTGCTTTATATCAACTTAGGGTTTCCGCTACTTGTTCGGCTGCAACTTTTCTCTTTATCGTTCTAGCATTCCAGGTTGTCCTTTTTTTGTTTTGTTATGGTCGTTATGGTTTTATTATTTAATAAAATGATAACTTACAACGAAATTAACATTTAATAACAAAACATGGCATAAAAACACAGTTAACGTAAACATAAACATCTTTATTTGTTTAAATAAAATAAAAATTTAAAAAAAAAACATAAAATCCTTTATTCTTTAATTGTTCTGATTTTGAAAAGTTTTATTTGCATAGACCATAAAATGTTTCTTAAAGTTTTCGAAATCAAAACGTTCCCGATATGGTCTAAGGAATGCCTTATACAAAAAAAAGATTGGTCGACGTCAATTGAAGTTAGTAGAACATTTAAAAAAAAAAAGAAATCTCACCGACGGTGAAGTTTTTTGGGTAATTTTTGTCATTCCAGTCCGATGTGAAGGTCTTACTTACATTTTGCATTATTGCAAATCCTACATTTTTTGCCAGAACTCGTTAGTCCTCCAACCGCATTTATCTTTCCAACATATCTTCAATTAAATCTATTTGATTTTTAAGGGTCTTCCTGCCTTCTAGCTTTGTGATGGTGTCACATAGGAAACTGGTTAATAAATATTAAGGGTACTCATGTACCGTCGTAATTTTATTACTTGCGAAAGATTGTAATCTTACGACGACGTTTCATGAACGACCCTAAAACTACACCACTAAATAATGCGGTAACCCGCATCTATCATTTATTTATTGATAGAATTTTGTCTTTCCGTTCCATCTAAGTTTACGCAGCCAATGCCTGTAAAAAAATTCCGATATTGTTGGAAAAGATTTCCCATATAAATTTTGACAGTTCATTTATCACGTCGTAATTTTATCATGTTTACAACGTTTACGACGACTTTCCGACGTTGAATATCCCTATTCTTTGGCTTTTTAACAATGGCTGGTTCATGACATCTATTGTATTTGTTTATTGCAACTGCATCGGAGTCATCGAACCAATTGACAATGCTTTCAAATGTTTCATAATTTTGTGCATAATACTCAACACTGAATAAAAGAAAAAGATAATAGTTTTAAGATTCGTTTGCACTGATTGTTACGGTAAAATTTACCGCAACAAGGCTCACTCTCTTATCCCTTAAAATCCTTTCGTTCCCTTTTTTCTTTATGGTCGCAAAACCGGCATTTGAAGGAAGTGGCGGGCCATGGTTCCATCAGCCACTGGTCCACGACCTTCAGATTCGCTAAGGCAACCCATAACAGGGATAACGAGTGCGACAGAGGAGTCCACTGAGAAAATGTTTGCCCAACTCTGTTCGGTACAGCCCTAGGGAGATTAGGGAGACTCACGACAGAGCAGCGCCACACAAAACGTGCGACAGGAGTCCACAAGAAAACGCCGTTGTCGAAGCCCAAAGGACGTGGGAGACTCGCGACGGGAAGCAACGGACAGGATCGGTCCGAAAAGTTCGATGGTTGAAGGAGGACGATCCCTCGTAGACCCCAACACGATGATGACGGGTGGGGGAGGACGGTCCCTGAAACCTACACCCCAACGAATCGTTTGCACCACCGCATTATTGGCGCAAACGCAGAAAAGTACGATGGCATCGAGTAGACGTTCTCCTATTTCACCCAACGAAGGAGCAACGGAGGAGCAGCAGAGGCGTGGGGCGGACGGCCCAAAAGACACCCCTCCAAAAAAGTCGCAACACGAAAAGTTTGGTTTGATGGGTAAGAGAAGACGATCTCTTTCCCTCAACGCTGGAGCAACGGAGGAGCAACAGAGGTATTTAGGCGGACGGCCATGTAAACATAAAACGACAATATGGACACTGAAGACATGGGACATCATGTCTGAAGACAGTCAGAAGACAACTGTCAAAGTGTCCAAGAGCAGCTGTCATGTTACCCTACAGCTGTCAAAACGGCAAACGGTTGTCCAATGGGACAGCGAAACGTGTCCGAACACAAGGGACACTCAAATGAAAGGCATTGAGCGCAATTTAAAAAGTAATGTGAAGATGGCATCCGAATGGAAATCCCTGGCCCCAAAATCTGCACTCGATATCACCAACATAGTTCACGAAAATGTGTTTTTTTTAACAGTTCATCTTTTCCTCCTCCCTCAAAGCTCACTGCTTCTGAGGAAGTGCGGTGCCCTCCTTCCTTCCTTCTGATATTCAATCTTCTCCACCATAGTTCGGGTAGTTCGGGTTTCGTATTGGTCGCGGTCAATCAAACATAGGCATCCGGGGCAAATGTTTGATTGACAGAAACTAGTTATCCAGGATTAACACCGGGATTTTCATATGGAAAACCGGTGTGAATGTTAAAATCCAATTGGTGTATCCAATTGGAAAGAACAAGTATGAGGTGTCTGGCAGCTATAGCACGCGTTGGGGAAATACCTGACGTCGATGCATTAAAATGCGCAGTATGACCAGTCACGTATGAACGTGGGTACCTCGAAAATAGTAAGCGCGAACGCACTTTACAGCCAAAGGGCAGAAAGTGTGAAAAGTCGCAGTGGGCTTATACGTGGAGAGTACTAATTGTGAATGTATGTGTGTGAATGCATAAACGGGATCGATTCTGGACAACAGGATGGTTGAAACAAAGAGAATCCACTTCTTGGATATCTATCAAAAGTGTTAGACGTGCGTTTTTTTGTGAGTAGTTAAATTTTCGTGAAAAAAGTTTGGATTTTAGCTTTTTGGATATTTTTTTGTTGAGGAAAATCCATTTTTTGAAAAAGAGAAGAGGAGAACAATATCAGAAAGGGAGTAAGGAAGAAGGACGAGGAATCAGAAAGAACAGAAGAGCGGAGAAAGGAGGAAAAGAAGAACAGAAAAGATAAGTAGAGTTTTCTTATATTGTGAAATCGAGTAGTGCAAAATAGTGCAAAATAGTGCAATTCGTTGGTTGTTCCGCGGCCGGTAAAAATCCCGAGAAAAGTCGGGACACGCGGCCCCTTTATTTTTATACTTTTTAATTACATTTCGGGAAATATTCGTTCGGGGGCCATCTTCGGGATCCGCCATTTTAATGTTCAATAAAAAAAATCGTCCCAATAAAATTTAATTGGGCGCACCACCCCCATTTCACAACGTGGATAAAATATTTTCTTTTATTTATTTTTTTGGTTCATACCATCGGGGTTAATTTTCAGTTCGTTTTGCTTTGCTTCAATTTTCGTCTTGTTTAATTTTTATTTTCAGGTTTCGTAATTTTCCGAAAATTACGTGGCGTCCAAAATACATCGTTCACTTGGAAGCCAAAGCGCTCCATGTTTGAACCCACCCCGCACTGTGAGCTAGCCCAGCATCTCGTTGTTGACCCACGAGAGGTTGCGAATCTTCGTGTGAGTGATCTTTGTTTGGAAGTTCCTCATAGGATTTTTTTTATATCCCTGATATAAAAGGGATATATTTTTACTGCCTAGCTAAATTTTTGAATATGCTCTAAAAATACGAATTTATTATAAAAAATATTCAAAATAAGCATTTATAGTAAAATATGCACAAAAATATGCAAAATATGCATTTATAGTAAAAAATGCACTAACGGTTATATGCCATTTTAAAGGTAATTTCATGATACGTACACATAATAAGTTGCCTTGGATCCAGGTGCTCATAAAAAACATGCATTTGCATCGAAATCCGATCCCTAGGCCCACTTAGAACTGAGAGGTAAAATGTACCAAATTTTTTTATTTATTTCATCTACTGAGCTCAACTCTAACAGATTACTAACAATATTGTAATAACTTAAGGTATGTGTAATGATTTCAGTATTAAATATTCAAAATTCATTCTATTTAGTGTTAAATTTATTTCATTTGGAATTAGCAAAGGTAATTCATTAAAAAGTTTAATACATCTTGAAATGGGTTCGTTGCATCATAATTATAAAGGGTGATTTTTTAGCTGGTTTGGTTTTGGCAACCCTGGTTTTGACAGCTGACGTGTGTTTAGTACCTTGTGTCACTGTCAAACAGCTTCAGTTTGGTTTGCAATTTAACCATGGATCGTCTTACAAATGAACAACGCTTGCAAATTATTGAATTTTACTATCAAAATTCGTGCTCGGTTCGAAATGGCGCGCTGCTTCCATTTTATGATCGGCATTCTCGACCTTCTGAGCAGTCTATTCGGAAGATTGTGACCAAATTTCGCACCAAATTTACTTTGTTGGACATTAAACCACCAACACGTTTACGTACTGTGCGTAGTAAAGAAAATATTGCGGCCGTATCAGCTAGTGTGACAGAAGACCGCGAAATGTCGGTTGGGCGCCGTTCCCAGCAGTTAGGCCTTTGTTACAGCACTACGTGGAAAATTTTGCGGAAGGATTTGGGCGTAAAGCCTTTTAAGATACAGCTGGTGCAAGAACTAAAGCCAGCCGACCTACCACAACGCCGAATTTTTGGTGAATGGGCTCTTGGAAAGCTGGCCGAGGATCCGCTTTTTTATCGAAAAATTGTGTTCAGCGATGAGGCTCATTTTTGGTTGAATGGGTACGTAAATAAGCAAAATTGCCGCATTTGGAGTGAAGATCAGCCAGAAGCATTGCAACAGCTAGCAATGCATCCCGAAAAAGCCACTGTTTGGTGCGGTTTATGGGCCGGCGGCATTATTGGGCCATATTTCTTCAAAGATGATGCGAATCGCAGCGTTACTGTCAATGGTGAACGCTACCGAGCGATGATAACAAACTTTTTTTTGCCCGAAATGGAAGTTCTTGACTTGCATGATATTTGGTTTCAACAAGACGGTGCCACATGCCACATAGCACGCGAAACAATGGCGCAATTGCGAGGCGAGTTTGGTGAACAGTTAATTTCACGTTTCGGGCCGGTCAATTGGCCGCCTAGATCGTGCGATTTGACACCATTAGATTATTTTTTGTGGGGGTATGTCAAGGCTAATGTCTATAGGGACAAGCCCGCTTCGATTGACGCACTGGAAGCCAACATCCATGCATTCATTCGTGAGATACCGGCCGATATGTGTGAAAGAGTATGCCAAAATTGGACTCAGCGGATGGGCTACCTGAGACGCAGCCGCGGTCAACATTTGCATGAAATTATCTTTAAACATTAAATTGCAAGGTTCAAACTATCGATTCAAATAAATATTTCATTCATTTTTTTGTGTTTTTTTTTTTAAAAAAAGTTCTAAACCTCTTAAAATATCACCCGTTATTTATGCCTCTGAGCTTTCAAAAAATTACGCTGACGCAAATTCATTTCGGGTACATATATATCTGGACACACATATATCTGGACATTTCACACGACTCGAGAATACATCATGTACAAACATTATACATTGAACACACCGTCTCATTTCTAAAGTTTCAAGCCCTTAAATGGCGCATCTTTCTAAATATGAAGGCATTTTTTCAATATTAGGGCTTAGTTTTCTTATAACAAAACGAGTAAATGATTTTTGAACCTTTCCTATTCGAGTTATAGCTTTATAATGGGAGGGGTACCATATAATAGAACAATATTCAAGTAAAGAACGTACCAGAGACATATAAACAGATTTAAGGGCATACATATTGGTGAAATCAGAACAATTACGTTTTACGAAACTAAACATAGAATTAGCTTTTGCTATAATATAGTCCATATGAATGGAAAATGTAAATTTGGTGTCAAAAATTATTCCAAGGTCCTTAACATCATTTTTTCGTTCTAACGTTATATCTGCAATATTATTGATAAAAATTATTGGAGTTAAAAGACGGTTTGCAGTTAAGACATAACACTTATTTGTATTCAATCTCAAACCATTATTTTTACACCAATTGACGACTACATTAAGATCACTTTGAATTTTAGTACAGTCAAAAACGTTTTTCACTCTACAAAAAAGCTTTATATCATCTGCATACATTAAACATTTACCCCCCTATTAATAAACAACGAACAACGGTGAGTTAGCACTAACACATCGGTTAACTTGTAATTCTTATTAAAAAAAAACATTTCTACAACGGATAACTTAACTCATCGAATTTCGTGTATAAGGAGCGGATAACTTTTAATATTTGTGAGATGACGTTTCGCTTTTTAATTCAAAAATATTTTTCTCGATTTCATTGACTTTACACATACATGTAGGATTTGGCTACTTACACTGTCTAGGGTTTTCCTTCCGATCACTCCGTATAAATAACGAGCACTTTTAAACGTTATAATATATATTTTATTAATGAATAATAGTGGATATAGTTCAAAAGTATAATGGGAGATATTGTAGCGAATGGCTGACTCAACTGCTCTCCGTGAGCTTATAATGAAGACTGAATTTGGTGTCTGGTTTTGTGCAAAGCAATATGGAAAGGGGCGCGCATTCCTCTTTGTCGTCTGTTTCTTATATTGTCGGTTGTAGTGTTAGTGTGTCTGTATGTACGTATAGGGTATCTTTGTTCGCCCATTCCCACATTCGGCTGTCCTGACGTTTCATTCGACCCCGAATGAACTATTCCATTTCTTTAAATATTCAGCGACGGTGTTAGTAATAGTAGGTCCTTCGTGATCACCAATCTTTTGGACTTCATAACGTCCATTATTCAGGATCTTGGTTATCTTGTAGGGTCCTAAATACTTCGGTCGCAGCTTCATACCAACTCCATATTGAGTGCGCTTGATAGCGACTAGCTCATTTAACACGTACTCCCGTTCGACTACTCTGGTCTTGTCGTAAGTCCTCTTGTTCTCTTTTTGGATGGTCCTAATGTTCTCACGAACCTCCTCTCGTGTATCATCCCGATCTCTATCCAACTCCT
Source organism: Rhingia campestris (assembly GCA_932526625.1). Lineage (NCBI taxonomy): Eukaryota > Metazoa > Arthropoda > Insecta > Diptera > Syrphidae > Rhingia > Rhingia campestris. The sequence goes on from OW052183.1 coordinate 34,108,958, forward strand.
GCATGACTGTTTCATCCATCAGGTTTCGTAAATCTGTAAGACTCGGAACACGCATCTTAAATTTGACTTTCTTTCGCAACAAGTCCGATAATGGTTTCGCTACCAATGCAAATCCTTCGACGAATCTTCGGAAATAAGATGTCAGACCGAGAAAACGTTGTAGCGATTTCTGATCGACTGGAACCGGAAATTCTCGAATAGCTTTCGTCTTTTCCATAGACGGTCGTATGGAATTATTCTCTACCACATATCCTAAGAAATCAATTCTCCTCTGTAAGAATTGGCATTTCTTCCATTGAATGTGCATACCATTTTCTTCGGTGACGTCTAGCACCTTCTTCAGCTTCCTTAGCCCATCTTCTTCATCCATAGAGGGAATAATAATATCGTCCATATAGACCACGACTGTACCATCCTGAATGAGTGGTCTCAATATCGCCGAGATGTAACGGCAAAACACTGCTGGTGAGTTCGATATTCCAAAGGGTACGTACAAGAACTCGAATTGACCATGATGGGTGACAAATGAGGTGTACTTCCTCGAACTCTTCTCCACCGGGACGTGTAAAAATCCATTGGCTAAATCGAGAGTAGTAAATACTTTCGAACCCTGTAGCCTTTCCATCACGTCATCAATAAGTACCATCGGTAAATTATCACGGACTACCTTCTCGTTTAGTTTTCTGTAGTCACAGCAGAGTCGTTTGGTTCCGTTTCTCTTCTGGACTAGAACGATTGGTGACGCATATTCTGATGCACTCGTTTGCACGATTCCTTCTTGAATCCAATCAGCTACCTGCTTCTCCACGACCTGTTGATCCGTGTACGCCAGTCTTCGCGGCCCCTGGTATACTGGAATCTCGTCCTTCAGTACCAATTTCATCTCTACCGGCGATGGTTTCTTTTTCTCCGGTCGATAGTTATTGATCACTGCCATCAAACTTTTCCTCTCGAGGTCTCTTAAGTGATCCAACTTAATTTCCTCATCCAACACGCATTGACCTTCTTCAGTTGACAGGCAAATAGCTCCGAATTCAGCAAGTAGTTCGTCAATATCCGATTGACAACTATTGCTCTCCTCAGCCACCACACGTCCACAACCTTTCCGTCTTAGCACCTCCAACTCCTGGCTACATTCGCCCCCGCTGGCTAAGTGTTCACGGCCTATGCTGCTTCCAACGCTCCTGGCTCTGCTTCTGCTTCCTGCTCTGCCCAACTTCCTCGTCATGCCTACTACCAACCTATTCGTGGGTCCCGCTTCCGGAATTGTTTTTACCTCGCTGCCCGTCGGTTCTGTCACACTTCTCTTCTTAGTGAAGATAGCGCCCTCTTTCGTTATCTTAACATCCACTTCCCTAAGAATCTCATTTCCTATAACCACTGAATATGGTATATCGCTCTCCTTCGTAACATGGAATGTCAACAATAAGTCTAACCCATCTACTGTTACCTTTGCTTCAAAACAACCTAGTGTAACTACCCTCTTTTGCCCTATGCCTGACAAACTTTTCTTTAATGTGCTCAGCTCCACATGTTCCAATAATATCAGACTATCGTATCGTAAGAGATTAAGGTCACTTCCGGTATCGAACAGTGCTGACATGTTTTGTCCATTCACCGATAAGTCTTTGAAGATTCTATTACAGTTGACTGCCAAGGACACTTGCGCTTCTGGGATATCTTCTGTGTCCACAGTTGTTGCTGTGTGCACATTGTTCTCCTCCTTCAAGCCTTTCTGTTTCGTTTGTCCTCTGAACCTACACTCCATCGACTTATGTCCTATCTGTCCACAGCTGTAGCACTTTACTTCACGTGCCATCTTGCACTCCCTTGCTAAATGCGTCGTTTCACCACACTTGAAACATCTGCGTTCTTGTTTCTCTCGCTTGACACTCGTAATGCTGGTTGTTTCCGGTGTCGGTGGACCTCCCCTTGAGCATGATGGCTGCTGGTTCGGACCACGTACCTTCTCATAAATCGACATATGAGTCTTCAACTCCTTTATCGTCCTGGACTGGTAAAGTACTTGTTTACTTTGTCGGTTGTCGGGAATGCCTTCAACAAAATATTCCACGAGACTCTCCTCGTCCAACTCGATGGTCTTCCCTATCTCCATCAAACTATACAGGTATTCCCGCAACGACTCTGACGATTTCTTCCTGCGATTCCTCAATAGGCGATGGACCTCTGCTGCAGACAACACTACATCGAATTCTTCGACCAACGCTTTCTTCAATGCCGACCAACTATCTATTCTTGTCTGACTACGTACAAAGAGCTTAGCGGCACCTCTGAGTAGTTGCTTGGCATAAATAAATTTCTGTATGCCATTCCACTGTACCGTAACCGCGTTATCCTCAAAATCTTGAATCCAAACGTTAATGTTCGGGTGACCTACTCCGCTGAATGGTATCAGAGAGTCCTCGATATCGCGAAGAGTAAATATCCCTCCTCTACCATGACTGCTACTATTCCTAGTACTATTTTCGGTACCCGTATCATTTACGTCCCTACTATTCTCTTCACTTACGTCATCTCTGGTCAGACCGAAATGAAGGAGAAGTCGATCTTGCAGCACATTTTTTACCCCTGTCGTCGTCAACTCCAATTCTGTTAGTTTTGTCTTTAGTCCGTCCACCGTCAAAGAAAAAATTGCGTCCCTATCCATACCGCACTTATTTACCAGACTTATTTACCAAATAATATAACAAGCAAAAAAAAACTATCAGCCACACGTTACTCACCCCTTACAATATTTTTCTTCTGCGTATTTGCTTCTACTGCAAAACCGGTTGCCTCTGCTTTCTTCACACCGTATGTGTTCCTCACGTTGACACGGCTGTGTATATTCCTCGTTCGACTCGTACACCAATACAACGTTGGAGCACACAGCAACGATACGGTCAGATTTAAATCAGCGCGTTCGTCTTAACGCTGTTGCCCTTTTCACTTATCTGCTTGTGGGTATAACAGGAATGTTGTCGCTGATATACAACCACCACTATTCACACACACGGAACTCTGTCTTGTGGATTCTTTTTTTTTTTGTTTCTGTGCTTGTCACTGCACGATTGTTTTTGTCTTTCGCACTGAATCCACTTACACTTTTCCCCTGTAGCACAATCCTGGTTGAGCTCCCAATTTGTAGGATTCGGCTACTTACACTGTCTAGGGTTTTCCTTCCGATCACTCCGTATAAATAACGAGCACTTTTAAACGTTATAATATATATTTTATTAATGAATAATAGTGGATATAGTTCAAAAGTATAATGGGAGATATTGTAGCGAATGGCTGACTCAACTGCTCTCCGTGAGCTTATAATGAAGACTGAATTTGGTGTCTGGTTTTGTGCAAAGCAATATGGAAAGGGGCGCGCATTCCTCTTTGTCGTCTGTTTCTTATATTGTCGGTTGTAGTGTTAGTGTGTCTGTATGTACGTATAGGGTATCTTTGTTCGCCCATTCCCACATACATGTACATTACTCACATTATCGTACTTTTTATTATTTTATTTTATCATACGTATACCTGGATCGTATTATTTTAAATACTTTTTAGTAAAGTGCTGCCATGCTCTGTCGGGATTTTTATGAGAGAGAGCGGATAACAAACATTTATATAAAATATATTTATTAATAACAAAAGATAGCAAACGGATAAACTCACTATCCGTAAGCTACCTAACTCGTGTGTTAAGGAGCGGATAGTGCTTTTTTATTAATAGGGGGGTTAGTATATTTCAACAAAGACGGGATTTCATTTATGAATATATTAAATAAAAGAGGACCAAGATGGCTACCCTGTGGAACACCCGACGATACATTTATGTACCTTGATAAAATATTGCTAATTTTAACGCATTGTTTCCTACATTTGAGGTAACTTTGGATCCAATTTAAGAGTGATACATGGGATGCCAAATGATTCAATTTTGACAATCAATGTTTTATGACAGACAGTATCAAAAGCTTTTATAAAATATCCCCCCTATTAATAAACAACGAATAACGGTGAGTTAGCACTAACACATCGGTTAACTTGTAATTCTTATTAAAAAAACATTTCTACAACGGATAACTTAACTCATCGAATTTCGTGTATAAGGAGCGGATAACTTTTAATATTTGTGAGATGACGTTTCGCTTTTTAATTCAAAAATATTTTTCTCGATTTCATTGACTTTACACATACATGTACATTACTCACATTATCGTACTTTTTATTATTTTATTTTATCATACGTATACCTGGATCGTATTATTTTAAATACTTTTTAGTAAAGTGCTGCCATGCTCTGTCGGGATTTTTTTGAGAGAGAGCGGATAACAAACATTTATATAAAATATATTTATTAATAACAAAAGATAGCAAACGGATAAGCTCACTATCTGTAAGCTACATAACTCGTGTGTTAAGGAGCGGATAGCGATTTTTTATTAATAGGGGGGTATGTGTATAATACATCGGCTTGATAGCCGTATTCAAATGCTTCTATGACATATTTCCAAAGCAGTATAAGGTTGGTTGAAGTGGATTTACCAGATACAAACCCATGCTGTTCAATACAAATATGCTCTTTAAAAAAAAGGTAAGATTATCAGAGACGATCAACTCAAAGTGTTTTGGGATTGCAGATAGCTTTGATATTCCACGATAATTTTCAATATTACTCTTTGGACCAGCCATGTGTATTGGTGTTATAAACGAAAGCTTCCATTCATCCAAGAAAATCCCTGAAGACAATGATAAATTAAAAATTATTTGAAGGGGAACGGCCAAAGCAAATTTACATTGTTTTGAGAAAAATTATGGAATTCCATCGGGGCCAGGATTCATAGAACAATTCAATTTTTTTATACCTTTTATGATCTCGATTTCAGATATTAAAATGAGCTTATATTAGTATGACCAATATTTGAATGTGCAACGTACGAGGGACTAACGACAGAATGATTGATATACACTGACTCGAAAAATGTTGCGAAAAGTTCACATGTGTTTTCAAGATCATTTGATGATTGCCCATTATACTCCATGCATTCCTGAAGAGAAACCGATTTTTTTTGCCATTTAGAAATACCCAAAATGCTTTCGGATCATTTGTTATGCGAGACTGTATGTTCAAAATATATTGTTTGTATAAATATTTGTTTAAAAAATCATATTCTCTTCTCAATTGACAAAAACACTGCCCATCAACATCCAAATTTGATTTTTTATATATTTTATAAACTTTGTTTTTGATATTTTTTAAATTTACAAGTCGTTTGTTTTGCCACGGTAAGTTAAAGTTACGTTGATTTATTTTTTATTGGAATAAATTGTGAAAATCCACAATGTAATACATTCTGGAACTTAATGTATGTATCTTCTAATGAGAGCCCGAAAAGGATTTGATTCCAATCAACAGAGTCAATGTAATTATTGAGTGCCACGAGATCACCTTTAGAAAAATTATATATTGGACTATTTGAGTAATTACATGATGTTTTTAAACTATTTTCAAATTTTAACATAGAACATATAGCAATGTGATGGATAGAATTTCTTAACAATGGATAAATTACTTCAGATAATTTATAAATTACGTGATTGTTTATAAAAATTAAATCAAGAATTCTATTTAAAGAGTTTTCAATGTGGTTAATTTGAACAACATCTAATGAATAGATTTTATCAATAAAACTAAATTCTATTCCTTTCTTCATATTATATGGAATAAGGCATTTTCATCCTTAGAATAAATCCATTTAATGCTACCTAAGTTAAAATCACAAACTATAAATGGGTATTGTTTATCTGACAAAATTTTGTGTAACATTTTCGACATTAAAAACGTGGGATTCATAAATACTAATCGGACTATATGGAGGTATATAACTTACTATAAAGAATATTTCATTATCAATTTAACGCCACTCACTATCAACCCTCGCATACAAATTTAGGTTCTCAATTACCTAGCATAGTTTAAGAGACTCATGATGCAAATAAAAAAAATTATTGTTTATAAATACGTTTTTTTGAATAAAAAAACGAAAAAAAAAATATTTTTTGTCCTTTATATCGGTAGGAAATAAAAACACAACTCAATCAATTTAATACGATTCCCATTCATTTTCCACGCAGTTGAATGTTGAGCTCTTCACTTGGCATGAATTAAATTCGCCAATAAAAGGTTGTAAGACTTTAATAATTTAAAACATAATGGCTAAGCTTAACTTCACAATTAACTTTGAAATTCTCTGCTAAGAGGATTTATGGTGAATTTAATAAATGGACAAAAGTTATACATGGCCGCAAGTGCCAGTAAAGGGCCTACCTGTATTTGCAACTAAATTAAATTAAAAATTGTTAAACATAGTTAGGTGTCCTAACTGTAGACGAGGCTTGTCGAAAAGGTATTTAATCAAACCAATTTATATCGAACCAATTTTAACAGTGAGGACTTTTTTTTCTAATGGAATAAAAATTGTTATAGACATAATATATTATGAAAAAATAAAATACGAAACTACAATGGAAATTCATATTTTTTTAAGCACGCGATTTGATTGATTGTTAATTGTAAACATCGTGATTTACTTTTAGCCTGGCGGTTGTTGCTTTTGAAAGAAAAATATTTGAATATATTTACACATAACAGTTAAACGTTGAAGTATGGAAAACCGAATTGATTGGATTTATTTATATAAACATTGTTACTCGATTCAATGTACTTTTTCCTAAATATTTAAACAACTTCAAAAGAAACTAAAGTTCCTGGTTTATTTACTTTGGTCCATTGTTCTATAAAAATAAACATTTTGTCGGTTTGTTTATTCCCCAGACTATTACACGAAACTACTCCCAGCTGATACATATAACTCCGACTTTGAGACTCAATTCGCATCAAGGCAAAATTCGCCAAATAGGATTTATATGCGCTCACGCCCCGAAGGGGGAAAAAGATAATATAGCTAAAGATTGTTTCTACGAGCTTCTTGACAAAACTTAAGAGCGACTACCGAGATACGATGTTAAAATCGTGCTGGGGGATTTTTGGGCCAAGGAAGCAACAGAAGACATCTTTAGCAGTATTGTCGGAAAACACAGCCTACATGACAACACGTCTGACAACAGACTTAGGCTAATTGACTTCGGTACGGAACGTAATGCCACTAGAACCAGCACATGGTTTCCTCACCTCGATATCTAATAGGGGACATGGCGGACCACTAAGAATGCGGATATCCACGACGCCATAACAAACCATATATACTGAAAAATAATGTAATATCGAAAGAATACAACCACAAGAAACCGTCAAGTCTTCACGCAACGCGTTTCCATAAACCGCTCTATTAACACCATACCACCAGCATCGAATGTAGAAGAACAATGGCAACGATGCCAACAACTGATGTGCTAGGTTTCCCGCGCTCACCTGCGAGAAACCCTTGGTTTGCTGAGATATGCCGACAGACCCTCGCAGCCAAAAACGAAGCCTACAAGGCTAAGCTGCAGGTGAAGACAAGAGCTCTCTAGGCAAAGAAAAAGGGAAGAACACGGCTTTTCAGAAAGAAGAAAAAAGATCATGAAAATCACGCGAGGTGACACTCCAGGAATGAAGAACAACATTCCACAAAAAAAAATAGACTCTCTGAACTGCGTCAACTACAGAGGCATAAGTCTTCTCAACTAGCCTACAAGATCCTATCTGCCGTAATATGTGAACGCCATACACCGTTTACAAACAACCTGATCGGTCCCTATCAGTGTGGTTTTAGGCCAGGAAAGTCCACAACTGATCGAATCTTCACACTTCGGCAGATCCTGATAAAACGCAAGTTGTCCAAAATGGTTTTATCAATTTCAAAACCGCTTACGACAGCATTTATAGGCACGAACTAAACAGAGTCATGTCATGTTTTGGTATACCGCCCAAACTAGACCGTCTGTGTAGGATGACTATGGAGACTTCTCGCTGCTCCATCAGAGTCGGAAACGACCTCAGCGACACATTTGATACCAAAATAGGATTTAAGCGAGGCGATGCGCTGTCATGTGACTTTTTAACTTGATTCTTGAGAGGATTGTGAAAAACTCCCGAGCCAGAGACACAATCTTCCATAAATCGGTGCAACTACTAGCATACGCCGACGATATTGACATTATTGGTCGGACTCAACGTGATGTCATAGCAAAGTTTGCTAGTATATAGAAGAAAGCGGCGAAAATAGGTTTAGGTTGTCAAATCAAAAGGATACACAACGTCGACTATTTTACAGAACGTCACCATTGACAGGTATAACTTCGAGGTAGTATGGTACTTTGTCTACTTCGGCTCCGCTCGGCTTATGGCGCGCACAAGTAGAAACCGAGCTCAACCAACTTGAAGTGCGTAACTGGATTCAGTTAACTAAGGACCGGGCTAATTGGAGAGGCATCTTGGTTGAGGCTCAGGTTCATTCCGGACTGTAGCGCCGCTTAAGTAAGTAAGTAAGTAAGTATGCTGGCTAGTAAGCTTTTGTATAAAGCGATAGGAATACTCATTGCACCCGTGTCGGGTACGACTGATAATTTAGTCCCATGTCTGGCGAGTTCGGCAGCCTGGAATGTCACTATTCCCAGGCATCCAGTATAGGTGAGTGTTAAACTGATCTGATATCTTTTGAAGATAAGAGTGGCAATCTTGGGTTGTCTTCGAGTTTGATTAGACTGTTTCCAGGGATTTGATAGCCTCTTGGCTGTCTGAGAAAATGCTAGTATCCTTGGCAGATATTACATTCTCTTTCAGCGAGGACAAGATTTCTTTGATCACCATGAGTTCCGCTTGGCACATGCTGCAATGATAAGGAAGACTGAAAGATGGGCTGAGGTTTAGACTTTCGAAGAAGACACCAGCCTATGGGTTTCTTACAGGAATAAAGTGCGACTGTCGTTTTCTTAACGCTTTCTCTTTTAAGCTTCCTGTCCAAAATAAGTTCAATGTAATTTGCTTTGTCTGAGAAGGCTACTTCGATTCCGTTTAGTGATGGGGGTCAATGTGAGGAATTTAATATTTCCTAGTGAACAGAACCATTTCAGTCTTGTGAGGGTTGACACACAGAAAACAATTGACTGCCCATTTGGAAAGTTTGTGTAGTGCGTTTTAGAGAAGTTCCTTGAGTGACTGCGATAGGAACGTAATACGCGTATGCAATCACGTGGCTTCCCTCTGGAAGAGTAAAAGCTCGTTTACCACTAACTTCCAGAAAATAGGGGACAGGATTCCACCTTGGGGGGCCCTCTACTGACATGTCTTCTTGTCGAAACACCACCCCGCTTTGTGTTGATAATTCGGCTATTTAATAGCAAATTAATCAACATTCCAAGTGAGTGATCGACTTTCAGGCATGTCAGAGCCTTAATGATCGCTCCCTAATTAATTTTGTTTAAACTTCAATGTCTAGGAGTGCAATCATGGTATACTCCTTGCAGCACAATGACTTTTTCGATAATACGTACTAATATGTGTAGGACTGTTTCTACAGACTTGCCCTTGCAGTACGCATATTGGGATGAAGATAGCTGATTTGCATCAATGTTACTGCGGAGATGAACATCAGTCAATCTTACCAAGGTTTTCAGAAGGAATGATGATAAGATGATCGGTTTCAAGCCTTTCGGATTGACGTTAGAACTTTTACCAGAGTTGGGTATGAATACTACAGAACGAATGTACAGATTAAACGATATAAGCAGGGATGTAGGAAAGCTTATTTTATTGCATTGCAGAGCGAAAGTCTTAAACGTAGGACAGACAGGTCTGCCAGACCAGATCAAGCAACTTGATTAGTCAAAATGAATCTGATTTTATTTCAAAAATGTCAGTGCTTATATACCTGTTCCCTATTAGTATTACCAATGCATATTGATACTAAGTGGGTAGATACTTAGACACTTGATACACATTGTAGCAATCGAGCACGAGTCAATGCTTCGATCAATCTCACGTGGCACATTAATGGGTCAGTGCTATTACTTCCACTTTCCTCCAGACTTTAGGAATGCAAACCAGCTCGACAAAACCCTGACTGAAAGCAACGTTCCTCGTACCCAAGAAGTACAAATCGATTCCCAGCACCAATTTATCGATTTTAAAGCCGCATATTACAGCATTTATAGAGACGAATTATACAGAGCCATGTCTGGTTTTAGTATACCGTCAAAACTCGTCCGTGTGTGCATGATGACGATGGAGAATTCTCGCTGCTCCATCAGGGTAGAAAATGACCTCACCGACACATTCGATACCAAAAAAAGGATTTAGGAAAGGCGATGAGCTTTCATGTAACTTCTTCAATTTGATTCTTGAGAGGATTGAATAAAACTCCCGAGCTAACACCAGAGGCACAATTTTCCAAAAATCAGTGAAACTACAAGCATACGCCGACGATATTGACATTATTGGTAGGACTCAATGTGATGTCATTGCCACGTTTGCTAGTATAGAGAAGGAAGCTGCAAAAGTGGGTTAATCAGTAAATGAGGGTAAGACTAAGTATATGATGTCAACACGAAAGGACACACAACATCGACGAATTGGAAAGAACGTCACCATTGACAGATATCTCTTTGAGGTAGTACGGGTCTACCTCGGCTCCGCTATTAACTCTGACAACAATATCTCGGCAGAAATTAAACGAAGAATTACTCTTGCCAATCGCTGTTTCTTCGGGCTAAGAACGCAACTACTAAAGAGATCATATATAAGACCCTGATCTTCCAAGTCCCACTCTATGGCGCTGAAGCATGGACCGTATCAAAAGCGGATGAAGAATTCCTTGGTCGATTCGAGAGAAAAATTCTTCAGAAATCTTTGGTCCCGTTTGCGTTGATGGGCTGTAGAGTCGAGGATTCAAGCAAGAACTGTACGAGCTGTACAGCAACATACCCCTGGTCAAAAAACCCCGCATTGGACGTTTAAGATGGCTAGGACATGTAGAGCGAGTGGACACCAATACTCCGGCTCGCAGTCTTCGATTCCCAGCCAGATGTTGGACGCAGTAGAGGAAGACCTCGATTTAAGTGGCGCGTACAACCTACCAACCCCAACCAACTTGGAGTGCGCAACTCGAGGCAGTTAACTAAGGATCTGGCTAGTTGGAGAGGCATGTTGGTTGAGGCCCAGGTTCATTCCGGACTGTAGCGCCACTTAAGTAAGGAAGTAAGTAACGTGCATCCGACCAGAGAGGATGAAAGGCTGCATTATCGCAGTCAGATACTCACTATGGACCGGGAGACCGGTAAGTTAGTGAGTTTATGTAATATAGAGGGGTTGGGAGCCCGTTAAGTTAAGTACGTTCCTAGTGAAATTCACTTAAAATCGACAGCCCTATTCAATTTTGTAACTTTTTCAACCAAAATCAACCAAAATACAAATACAAATTTTTGGCGCAACAGGCTCGTTAGTACCCAGGGCCTAGCTTTCTCACAACCATTCATGTGTGCGTGTGTACTTCTTGCACGATGGCGGGACCTCCTGTTTTATGCCGACTCCGAACGGCTAAGTTGAGATAAGCTATACTTGACAATTGATACTACTCGGATGATTTGTCAGATCATCACGAGAGGAAGGCCAGTGAAAAATCATTTAGGTGTTGCTACGGCTGGGAATCGAACCCAGACCTCCTGCGCGGCAGTTCATCGCACTAACCATCGCGCCACTGAGCCCTCAACCAAAATCAACCACTAAAATAAAAAAAATTATTTATCCATTAAACGGTTGTACAATTGCTTGTGTAAAATGTCTCTCTTAACTAGAAATATCTTCCTACCTCGCGATTACCGTGTGCATTAATTATCCTAAATATAACTAACTTCCTACTGAAACAAAATACAATCTCTCTCTTCTCATGAGATGAACAACACAACCCCTGGGAAACGTGCTTCCTCCTTTGAACCTTCACTGTAAGTAGATATTCCTTTCGACATTATCAACTCACCTGGATCCTCTCATCCTACGTTCTAGTTAAAGACAAAAGTAAACAACGATAACAATTTCCATCGTCACCATGAGAGACGATGATGGTGGTCGGTGGTGATGGAGACACAAGGACATTGCCTTTTGGAGTGGAAATATTAAAAAAAAATCAAACGCTATTAAATTATGCATTCGCTGTTCCTGATTGTGCGTTTATTATGTGTTTTTTTAGCCTTAACACGTACCTATTCCTATCTTCTAATTAATTCCACCAACTGGGAAAACAAAGCATTAAATACTCCTACCTGGATCAACGAAAGATTCTGACCCCCTGTCGAACTTCCCTTGCCGAAATCCAAACTACTAACAAATTCAATTAGGAAACTTTAATTGGAATTGTGTCCTTGAATATTTTTACATCTCTTTACAGCTGAGAGTAAATTAAAAGCATTCTGTGTTATAATTTTATGCATTCGATAAGAGCAGGCACAGTCTATATGCAGATACTTTTCGGTGGATGGAAATATCTTTGTCGACGCGAAAGGATAACATTGGTAATTTATATAAGACGAAGTTAAGCCTGATGCTCTTGCAAGTGACATCTTAAGACCTACATGCGTAGGTATTCTGTAGTTACGTAGGCCCCATGCACAAGATTGAAGCCAATACCATTTAATGAAAGTTTAACTTTGATGTAGGAAATTGGATTTCGTACGTGATGGGGTTCGAACATAAACTTGTTTTAGATGTTTCTTTTCTTTGTTCATATACGTGATTGGGATTGAACACGTTTTCAGCTGTGATAAAAACAAAAGTTAAACAAAAGAAATATGCTTGTGTATTTCTATTGTGAAAAAAAGTTGTTTACGAATGTGCAAAAACGCATTCTGTTTTTCAACGGGCACATTTGTTGTAATTACGTTATTATCTTGACGAATTAGTATCCTGTTCCATGGATACTACTTGAGCAGACATACTATGTGAAACATTCGAAAACTTTTTTTTGTGTTGTCAGATAGTGAATTGTGAGGGGTGTGTGTTTTAGAGGTTTGGTTTTAAAACTAGCAAGACTGTGTCTACAGATTATCAATTTGACAATTGAAACTTGACCAATTTTTTGGTATCGAATGTTTCACAGTTTCGTTTTCGATCCTGATGGAGCAGCGAAAATTCTCCATCGTCATCCTGTACAGAGGGACAAGCTTGGGTAGTATACCAAAACTATACATGGCTCTGTATAGTTGTGGACTTTCCAGGCCTATAACCACACCGACAAGGGCCGAACAGGTTGTTGGTAAACGGTTTCCGTCGTCCCGATATTAGGGCAAATAGGATTTTGAAGGCGATGTTGAGGAGAGGGGTCTTCTTTTTTTTGTGGATCGGGTAAACGATGCTGCGGTTTCATTCTTCAGGCATACTCTCATCCGACCAAATTTAGCTTATGAGTTTGTTTATGTTACTAACCAAGTCATCTTCGCCGGCTTTATAATGCTCATCATTTCCGGCGGCCTTGTTAAGCTTGAGTTTAGATATTGTTATCCTCACTTCACTTAGGTCGGGTCGTTGGTATTTTTCGCTGTCGTCGCCAATATTGAAAGGTTCGTCGCCGTTTAACAGTCTGCAGAAGTGGTTCTTCCATATCCTCAGTATCGACTGTGTCTCAACTACGATATTTCATTATTCATCTCGACACAGACTTTGGTAAAACTTGGAAACATCATTCCTGGAGTGGTAACTCTCTATGTCCTCGATTGCGTGTTTTTCTGTCTTCTTTTTCTGCCTATAGATCTCAATGGCAGCTCACGTCTTCATCTGCAGCTTAGCATAGTAGACATCGATCTGGGCTGGGAGCATCTGTCGGCATTCCTCATCAAACCACGGATTTCGTGATTTTTTCTAGCATATCAGTTCCGTCTGATCTAATGGGTTATTGGCATCCTTGGCATCCCTACCGACAAATGCACGCAGCCAAAAAATGAGGAATTGGTCGGACTCAACGTGATGTCATAGCCACGTTTGCTAGTATAGAGAAGGCATCTGCGAAGATGGGTTTAGCTGTATATGAGGTTAAGACCCAGTATATGCTGTCAACACGAAAGGTCTCACAACATCGACGAATTCGACAGAAACTCACCATTGACCTCGGCTCCGCTATTATATGATAACAACATCTCGTCGGAAATTAAGCAAAGAATTCCTTTTGTCAAGCGCTGTTTTACCATGCTAGGAAGGCAATTCAGTAGTAAAGCCCTCACTCAAACTGCAAAGAACATCCTATAGGAGACTCTGATCATCCCAGTCCTGCTCTAAGGTTCTGAGGACCGTATAAAAAGTGGATGAAGAAATCCTTGGTCGTTTTGCAATAGAGAAAAAGATTCAAGCAAAAACTTGAAGGACGATCTGTAGAGGGACATTGACCTCGTCAAAAAAAAAAAAATCACTCTTTAGACATGTAGAGCGAACCTATACCTCGACTAACACAGTTTTTAATTCGGACGCAGTAAAGGAAGACCTCGCATTAAGTGGCGCTCGGCTTAATTGGAGTGGCGAATTTGTTGGGGCCCAGGGTCATTCCGAACTGCAGCTTCAGTAAAGTAAGTAATTGTTGTTATTTATTGCCGTGTTTCTGAAGAAATTTAATGCACAATTTAAATAAGTATTTCTTAGTACCTCTTGCGCAAGTCTGACGAAAATCTAAAAGTTTAAGCCTGTGATAAGAGGCTTTTCAAATTTGGCTTTCGAAATTGATTCGGTGTTAAACAGGAAGTGCCATTCTCAATCAATGAAGAAGCTAGGTTTGTTGTCTTCTATGGGTCATTTAAATCTCATACTTATTCTATCCCTACAAAAATTACATTGGACAGATAAAGAATTATTAATCCATTTTCAACAGTACAAGTTAACCACGCGTTTCTATTTAGACCTGATAAGCAATCCGCAGGACAAAAGTTCTCATAATTAGTTTGCTTGGTGCCAAAATCATTTAATCACAGAAAATAATAAAACATCTAAAGAACCGACCCTACATTGAGTACTCATAAATAGCAACCTCATTTAGTAGAAACCAAACTTCATAACTGACACAAGCCATTCATTACACTTATCTCTAAGCAGTCGCGACATAACACGCATAAACTCTGGAAACTTCCACGAGTCTGGTATATAAATTGACACACACGACTAACACATACACAATAAGTGCTCCAACTGTTCCAGGACATCAGCAGAAAATGAAGAACATAAAACTGTTATTACGAGCATGTAGCACCACATGCGAAACGAGATATATCTTAAGTCACCCTCCATTTCACTTTTATAGCTTACTTAGGCATAACAGCATATGCCCCAGCTATCATACATACATGCGAACACAAATCACCCAATGATTTATAACGCCAGTAATGAAAAGTGTATCCTAATGCTTCGATTTGTGATAAGTGATAACCATGTCTAATATAAGCCCTGCATGGGTGTCATTGATCATAAAGCTTCCTTCCTTCAGTCGTCGACTCTTACCTTAAATCCATCAAGACTAAATAAATTTACTGTCGTCTCCATAATGTTATCAATCACCTTGCTAGGCGCCATGATATCAGGAAGACTTTTCATCTAATTACCAAGGGGGGAAAGAAAGAAATCTTTCCTAAATTGATTATGGTGCAACAAAATCACATGTAAGGGAGGTCTGGGAAGGAAGACACTCGCAATGAACATTAAATTTAAGAAAACACATCTGAACTTTAATATTTATTGTTTATGCTATGATACCGTTATCACTTGGTGTAATGTTTTGTGGGGGAATAGGAGATAGCTTCCAAGTTTTCAAAGTTTCAACATAAACCTCTAAGACGAATAAATCTGGTGATATGAAATGGGTCATATTGTCATATTAAAACATGTAATATAAAGGATCTTTCAAAATACTCGTCAGATTTGAATTTGCCGCCATTTGTGCGGTTAAGTGCCCTCAACAAATAGATGACAGTTTCCGCTGATTCGTATGTGCGAAGTTATATATAGGATTTTTTTTGAGACATAGAAGTGTTTTAAAAATTTAAACACAACAAATTTAAAGGAATGACCAACATTTTAGGTTTATTAGCTCATAATTTCTGGAATATGGCCTCGGCGCCATTCTGTCGGTCCAATTTTGCACCACTTTTTCGAGCATACCCGGTCTTATTTCATCAATAGTGCGTCGATATTGAATTGTAAGTGATCAATCGTTGCTGGATTATCAGTTTAGACCAAAGATTTGGCTTCCCCAACAAAAAGTAGTCCAAAGGTGTCAAATCAAACGAATGAGGTGCCCCATTTTGGTCAATTTCTTGAGATGATTCTGTCACCAAATGTTTCGCTGTATAGCATGTGGCGCCATCTTGTTGGAACCATTTCTCCTCCAAATGATTTCCAATGACATGAGGAATAAAAAAATCGTGAATCATTGGCATGTAGCGTTCGCCATTCACGGTAATGTTGACACCGATTTCAGATTTAAAGACAAATGGGCCGATGACGCTTTCGGCATGTAAACTGCACCAGACAGTGATTTTTTCGGGATATAATGGACACTCAAAAGTCTCATAAGGATTGTGTTCACTCCTAAAACTACAATTCTGCTTGTTAACTCTCGGGTCAAACCATAAACGAGTCTCATCGCTGAGGATGATTTGTGAATTTTCCACTGAACACAAGACACAATTGATGGTCCGCTGGCTTTAATTCTTGCACCAGTTGGATCATATTTCGATGTAGGCCATGATCTTTCATCACATTTTTCCAAGTAGTGGATGGGCAAAGACCGAGTTGCTGAGAACGGCGCGCGTGGGATCGAAAAATTCTAGTCGTTTGTCACACTTACGTCTACAGCGGCGATGACTTGTTCTGTAGGCGCAGTAAGGTCTTGATTTGGATGAATATTATCAAAAAGAGTAAATATGGTTATGAATCGATCCGTTATAGCTGCGAACCGTTACCTTGACGAAGTGCTCTATAAGTTAGGCGAACAGAGCGCGAATTTTTTGGAAATAAATTTCGACGATCTTATAGCAACACTATAAACATCCTGGTCAGAATGGCATGGAATACACGGCATGCTGTCCCAGGCCAACCTAGATGAGCTCCCTCGAAATATTCAGACAACAGATTATTTAAGAATCTCAAGGTTAAGTCAGGCCCCTTGAACAGAGATGGTAGCGAATGAACACAAAGGCCAACGGCAACGCTCAATCCCGTAGTGGATACTAATGGCCCCGTGTCCTAGGGGTATCTAATAAATTAGAACTGGCCCTCCAGGTTGGGGTTGTGCTATGGGTTAACTACCCACCCATGGAAAAAAACCATATGTCACGAAGCAACCAATAGCCTCGGAAAGGACTGATATTATTGTGGACGACCCTGCTAAAAGAAAAAAAGGGCAACGACGTTCGAATCTGCACCTGGAATGTAAGAACATTAAAAACGAGAAGTGCAGTCGCACAACTAGCAGAAGCCCTTAGCTGCTATAAAGGAGACATTACTGCTATCCAGAAAATACGATGGGATGGGCCTGGCAAAAAGAGGATGAAAAACTGTTACATCTACTATGGACCGTGTTATAGTGAGCAGAGACACCGTCTACTCGGATGCGGATTCGTTATAAGTGCCAGACTTAAGCAAGAAGTCTTATGTTTCTAAAACATTACCGAAGGGATTGTAACAATCCGCATCAAGGCCAAATTCGCCAACATAAGTCTTTTATGTGCCCACGCTCCGATGGAGGAAAAAGATGATAGAACCAAGGATTTCTTCTACGAGCTCCTTGACAAAACCTATGATCGACTACAAAAGTACGATGTTAAAATTGTGCTGGGAGATTTTAACGCAAAGGTAGGAAGTGAAGACATCTTAAGCAGTATCGTCGGAAAATATAACATACACGACAACACGTCTGGTAACAGACTCATGCTAACTGACTTCGCCGCGAAACAAAATGGCACTAAAGCCAGCACACGGTTTGCTCACCTCGATATCCATAATGAGACATGACGTTCTCCAGATCAACGAACAGTCAACAAAATTGATCACATTGCGAAAGACAAGAGACATGCATCCAGGCATCCAGTATTTTGGATGTTCGAACATTCCGGGGGCTAACATCGACTCGGACCACTACCTTGTTGCAGCCAAGGTAAGGATGCGGATACCCACCACGCAACTACAAACCAGAAATTCTGTGAAAAAAATTTATGTCGAAAGACTGGAATTGCAAGAGACTGCCAAGGCCTTCGCGCAACGCGTATCCCTTAACGTCTTTATTCACACCATACCACTAGCATCTAATGTCGAAGAAAAATGGCAACGATGCCAACAAGCTATAAGATCAGCAGCAACTGATGTGCAAGGTTTCTCGCAGCCACCAGAATCCTCTCTAGATTAACAAGGAAATATCGTAGTTGAGACACAGTCGATGCTAAGGATATTGAAGTACCACATCTGCAGACTTTTAAACTGCGATGACGAACAACATTCGGCTGTCAGGCAGAACGAACCATTCACTATTGGCGACGAAAGCGAAAAATACCAACCACCCGACCTTAGTGAAGCGAGGATTCCAATATCTAAAATAAAGACTAACAAGGCCGCCGGAAATGACGGCGGGTTCGACTTGGGAAGTAAAATCTACCAAATCCTAAGTCAAATCTGGTCGGATAAAAGTATGCCTGAAAAATGAAACTTCAGCATCGTTTGCTAGATTCGCAAAAATAGGAGAGCCTCTGAACTCCGCCAACTAAAGGGGCGTAAGTGTCCTCAACATCGCCGCAAGATCCTATCTCCCGTAATTTGTGAACGCCTGAAACCATTTACAAACAACCTGATCGGCTCTTAACAATGTGGCTTTAGGCCAGGAAAGTCCACAACCGATCCAATTTTCACACTTCGGCAGATCGAAAATAAATCCAAGATGTTTAAATACCGACCACATATTCAACGACTTCAAATCAGCATAAGACAGCATTTATAGATACGAACTATAGAGGGCCATGTATAGTTTTGATTTACCGCCCAAACTCGTCCGTCTATGCAGGATGACGCTGGAAAATTTTCGCTGCTTCATCAGTGTCCGAAACTACCTCACCGACACATTCGATACCAAAAAATGCTTTAAGAAAGGCGATGCATTGTCATGTGCATTCTCTAATTTGATTCTTGAGATGATTGTGCAAAACTCCCGAGCCAACACCAGCGACACAATTTTCCAAAAATAGGTGCAACTACTAGCATACGCTGACGATATTGACATCATTGGTAGGACTCAACGTGATATGTCATAGCCACGTTTGCTAATATAGAGAAGGAAGCGGCAAAAATGGTTTAAGCAGGAAATAAGTATATGCTGTCAACACGAATGCACACAACATCGAAGAATTGGACAGAACGTCACCACCATTGACAGATAAAACTTTGAGGTAGTACCTACGGGACTTTGTCGAACTCGGTTCCACTTTTAACTCTGATAACAACGTCTAGGTAGAAATTAAACGAAGAATTACTCTTGCCAACCGCTGTTTCTTCGGACTAAGAAAGCAATTTAGTAGTAAAGCCTCTCGAATTACTAAGGAGATCCTATATAAAAACCTGATCATCTCTGCGGCCGGCGCTGAAGCATGAACCATATCATATGGGTGAAGAAATCCTTAGTCGTTTCGAGTGCAAAATTCTTCGGAAATCGTTGGTCCCGTTTGCGTTGACGGGCTATGAAGACGAAGATTCAACGAAGAACTAGACAACGAGTTGCACAGCGACATGCCCCTGGTAAAAAAAAACTCCGCATTGAACTTTTAAGATGGCTATTGGACATGTAGAACGACTGGATATTCGTGCTCGCAGAGTCTTCGATTCCCAACCAGGCGTCAGACGCAGTAGAGAAAGACCTTGCCGTAAGTCGTGCACACAATTAGAAATAGACCTCAACCAACTTTAAGTGTGCAACTGGAGGCAGTTTGCTAAGGACTGGGCTAATTGGAGAGGCATGTTGGTTGAGGATCAGGTTCATTTCGGTATCTAAGTAAGCGAAACTGCGTTGATAGACTTGTGATTTTATATTTTGAATATTATTTTTCGCTATGTTTCTAAAAGTTTATGCTCGGCTCTGTATGTATTGTTTTTCCAGTTATTTTTGCACTTCTATAGAGTTTATCCCGCTTTCTACAAGCACTTCGGATAGTATCCACGGTTTGCTGACGATTCGATTGATAAGATCTCGGTTGAGGCCCAGGAACATTTCGGTCTTTAAACCCACTTACCTCTTAATCACAAAGGCGTAACTAGCTATTTTCAAAAACACAAAAGTCTCAAAATCCATAGCCGATAACGAACAGGTAAATAATTTAACAAGCTAGGCCTTCAGTTTTTAAAAAGCCCCCATTCAGTATGTTCAAAGCATTTAGTAGAAGCTAAGGAGCCTGTTTAATGATTTAATATTATTTTGGTTAAATTATGGCTTTAAAATGAATTCATATTGGTCTCACATTATAGCAATTAAAACAAAGATTCCAAAATCCGGAAAAACTTGTTAAATATTCCTCTCACTTTATCTTTTCACATAGATAGATACTACGCATTTAATTTAAATATCTACCAAGAAAAATGTCATGTTTTGCAGCTGATTCTCATTATTTATCCAACACAGTAGGCCTTTAGCTAATGACATGCAAGACATGCCTAAACAACTTAAATCTTTGTATTTAATTAGAATTATTTAAAGAAGCGAACAAAAAAAAAATAAAAACAAAAATCTCAAAGCATGATAAGTCAAAAATTATTTAATTTGGGCACGTACCTACATTTTGAGTGTTTCAGACTTTAGCTAACAAGTTGTCTTAAGTCAAGGATTCCTGGGTTTTCGAATTTAGTGTGCAAATCAAAAAAGTCAGGAATCTGCTTAATCCTCCGCCTTCACTCATTTATTATTACACGAGTACAAAGCTACATTGATTAAATTTTCCACCCCATGTAACGTTATTCCACCTACTATCCAGCCAATCAATCAGTAGCTCTTAGACTTCAACTGCCAACTTTTATCTCAAATGGATGCATGTGTATCCATACAAACAATTTTTTTTGTTTGCTATTCCATAGGCAACATCGTTAGCTAATGAGAATTGAAGATGCAAAGTGTCAAGGATTCGATTTTTGCTCTCCTTTGTGTGCAATCACAAATACCTTGGCAAGTAGTATCTCTTCAACCTCAAGGCAGTTTTCAGAGGGAACTTTATTAGAAACTTCATAATTGAGTTGGTCGTCATTACCATTATTATTGCCGTCTCTGAAACCATGCAAAGCTAACCGGGTAGGGTTACGCTACTCAATGCCCTTACCTGTAGCATAGGACAAAGCCCACGGGGTGGATTGGTAAGGATGTGAAGGGTACGATGAGTGTATGCTCAGCTCTTCGCAGAAACATCATCAATTCTCCACGTTGTGAGTGAGATACAATTTAAAATGCGCTGCTCACATCGCAGCCAATGACACTTGAAATTATCTGCTTTGATGCGAGGAGCACGAATATATCATCCTCTTGGCGAAAATTAATTCATATAACGTGAGTGTGACAGGAGTGATGTGGTGGTCGAGGTGTGGGTCGGATGAGTGTTCATTTTCTGCCTAGACATTTCAATGAAAAGTCTAGTTTGCAAATTTATCGAAGCAGCAAACAAAGTGCACAAACTAGCGCAAAAACTGGGTCACACATTGGACAGTGGGTTGGGGGTTGCTAACAACGTTGGCTAGTTAAATGAATGCTTCGCTTTGCTTTATGTTCATCTTGTGGCTTAAGTTTGTTCAGATTTTAAGTACACGAGTATTATCTGGGCTAATGGAAGGTCCATAATGTAGGACACTATTACGTGAGTGTTTTATTATTTAAATTAAAATGATATGACAAAGTTGAAAACAAAAATCAACAAACGCACTGAAATGAGATTGTGTTGTCGCAGGACTCGATGTTAAAATTACACAGAACCAATTTATTAAGCAAATATAAAACAATTTTTTTATGTAAAGGTAGTCTTCTGGAGTCAGAGATGAAAATATATATCAGTTTGATAGTGTTGAAATGTTATATTTATTACCCTGATATCGCTGAAATTCGACGGAGTTTTGAGAACCTATCAAGCTAGGGCCTATCAGTCAAATCAACAGGATATCAAATGTTTTACACTTTAGCATAAAAGCATTTAGAAGGTTACCTAACTTTAGAAAGTGCAAAATCGGTACTTGTAATAGATTTCCACATTCAGGCAACTTTTTTTAAAGGTCGCCTAACTTAAACACGAATGAATCCTGTCTATAGAGGTTTTCTAAGCCATTTTTATTTCATTTTGACGTAATACGAGAATTTCAATCTGGAAATTTATTTTAAATTTTTTTTGATTATTTTCAATAAAGTTTTCTACATTTCGTTTGTTAATGATTAAAGTGAAGTGAATATTATAAATTCATATATGACAACAAGTATACGAGACCAAAAATGTACAAAACAAGATTTAATCTAATGGAACTGAAGATAATTATTTTAGGAAAAAAGTATACGTTTTCTAAGAACACTTGGAACAAGCAGTCCCCGTAAATTCTTCAGACGAGATGATGTTGTTTAGTACGTTGGGGTTAACATGGTTACGGGTTTCAAGGGTTTGACCGCCTGTTGAGACACAAAAAAATTGCCCCGCAAGACGTACAAGGGTCTGCGTAAGGTCGCTTGTATCGAATCATGTTGTGTGTGAGAAGGGCTACCATCACCGTACTGAAATCAACAAGAAAATCTACTGCATCGGAAATGGAATCCACACCAATGATTGAAACAACAACGCCTCCACTCATACGATTTAGCAGACAAGAGCCACCCCAATGAGTGGTTTCCCTTATTATGGTGAAGTGAACAATGACTTCGTCATGCTTAAGGAATGTTGTATTGGATCCAAAAAGCGTGTCATTACCCTTCATAAATAACTGTTGGTACACACTAGCCGAGCTTTATTGGAACAAATCAAACTGCAGTTCATCGATACATTTTTAAAGATGGATCATGGTCGGCAGTAATTGATTGATTACATCTCCATAACAGTATTGAACCTACCTCCAACTGTCAACACACATATTGCAAAGGGAAGTCGGTTGAGACAGCGCATCACTCACTTGTACGCATCATCGAAAACTCGCTTAGCGCAAAAGAGTACACTATGGTTGTCTTCCTTGATATAGAAGGACCCTTTAATAATGTCAAAGCGGACGCGATCACTAATGTACTTTCAGATCTCAATTTCGATGATTCGCTGAGAGCGCTAATTATTTAGCTTCTTACGGGCCGAATCATTAACACAAAGCTTGGGGTCTCTTCCGCATGAAGATCTGTGAGTTGTGGCACTCCACAAGGGGGTGTTTTGACTCTTCTTCTCTGGAATCTGGTGGTCAATGAGCTACTAGTTAATCTAGAAAGGGAAGGCTGCAAGGTGATTGCCTACGCTGATGACGTGGCAATAGCTGTATCAGGGAAGTATCTTAATACCCTTAAAGAACTATTACAAAATGGTCTTTCAGTGCTCTCCAAATGGGCCGCCAAATGTGGACTTGGCGCGAACTCACAAAAAAACGAATTGTTCCTTATCAGCAGGAAATACAAAGTCCGGCACGTCGACCCTCCAAAACTCAATGGCGACAGTCTTAAGTTTGTTGAATCAGCCAAGTACCTGGGTCTGGTCTTGGACAAGAAACTGTACTGGAGAGCCAACTTCCTAGAACGCTTAAAAAAGTCACCGTAGCCCTATACTCATGTAAAAAGGCTATCGTGAAAAAATGGGGAATGCAACCACATATCACATTCTGGCTTTATGTGTCTATCGTTAGACCCATACTTCTGTATGGTGTGCTGGTCTGGTGGAATTCTCTTGAAACAGTCTCAAACCGCAACTTTCTGGGGAAAGTTCAAAGATCCGCCTGCATCTGCATAAGTGGCGTTCTAAGAACCACCCCATCCGCAGCTCTAGATGCTATTCTACATCTAGTGCCCTTAGACATCGTCATCTAAACATTGCAGAAAACACCGACAGCATCTCAACTCAGCTTCGACCGCAACTTCCAGTCAACAATTCCCAGCCGACTTGATTGGGAACAAGACTCGGTTGGATTGGACAACTCGATTATCATCTACACAGATGGGTCTAAAACTGAAGCGGTCTTAGGTGGAGGTGTCTTCTCCGAGAAGCTCAACCTGAGCATATCCTTTCAAGTTTTCCAGGCGGATATCCTGGCTGAGGTGTAATGTAATATCCGCAAAGAATATTAGCATCTTCAGTAACAGCCAGGCGTCAATCAAATCCTTGAGATCTACCGAATTTACTTCAAAATCAGCCACGAATGCCGACTGTCCCTTAACGAGATGACAGAGCCATTTAACATTCACCTATTTTGGGTGCCGGGGCACAGTGATATTCCAGAATTGTAAGGCGGACGAGCTTGCCAGAAGGGGCACCACGCTTGATATTCTACCACATGTAGAAATGTTAGGCATGCCCCTCGCTACTTGCAAATCAACACTTAAACTAGATGCGATCAAAAAAGCTAATTGTAGATGAACAAACGGCTCAACGTGTCTAATATCCAGGCAAATCTGGCCCATATGTATATAGCCAGAAACGCTCCCTCAGTTTAATAATGCTGAACAGATCCACCATCAGCATCATCATCGGTGTCCTTACAGGACACTGCCCTATAGGCCTACATGCTAAAAGACTTGGCCTTTATAGCAACGACTTCTGCAGAAGCTGCATGGACGAGAAGGGGAGGAAAGTATCACTCATCTTCTTTGTTCATGTCCAGCGCTCTCCAACAAAAGAAGACTCCACCTAGGAGACTACTTCTTCGACAACCTAGGTGACCCGACTAGCATTGACATCAGGAACCTCCGCCGTTTTATTTGTATTTCGGATTGGTTCAACTAGGCAGACGATTCGTAGGAAAAGATGTTTGATCCTTGTGGTACCACAACGGAACTTCTTGGTCTAAGTGTGCACGCGTTCCTCGTATGCAGCCACCTAATCTTACCTATGGGCGGCAGTCTGCTGCCGATAAATTGACCTTCATGGGACCACTCAAGAAGGATCGTATAAAGGAAGAGCAAGCAAGAAAGAGAAAGTTTAAAATGTGTAGATCTTACATAGAACATAAAACAAACTAAATAAGATCCTATCCAACGTACTGTGTAAATGCCTTAAGCCTATCAGCACGTATCAGTGTGGGACTGGCCCGTCAGATCGACCATAGACCAAATTCGCTGGACAATAAGCAGGAAAGTTTGGTAAATAATTATTACCTTCGAACGAACAATCCTTTGTTAAATTGGAAGTCCTGTATGAGAGGAAGAAGAATGGATAATAGATAAAACCGCAGACTTTAAGAAATGTACCAAGATGTGGATATAGTACGAGACCACATCGAGCGAATGAACAATAATGCTTCCGCCAAGAGCGTTTTCGGATCCAAGCATTCAGCCTCGATACGACAAGGAAGACCGAACCTCCGCTTTAAGAATCAAGCAATCACGGTCGCCACTGTACTTAGACTGAATTACTAGATCTAACGTGTCCAAAATCGAAGAGTTCCAGCCTTATTCCAGGCAGATACCCTCAGTGGGTCTGGAGCCCGTTAAGTAAGTAACAAACCCCAATTCTTTAGAAACATTTAGTTGGTTGTAAGTATCCCTGAAGAATTGAAACTAAGCATCGATTGCCTGAAGGAAGCAATATAAATGGACAAATTATTTATACACTCGGTGCAATTTTGTCATGTGTTAAGAATCTAAGTGTATCTATGTATACAAAAAATACACTTACAAGGATTTTAAGGTATTCTTGCATGTTCACTCCATCATTTTAGGAGGACAGGTGCTACGTGAAGAATTTTTCCCTGAACAAATATTTTTTTTTTCATTCTATGCGTGTTCATAAGCTGTGCATGGCTTGTCATCGTTTTTCATTTTTAAATTCTTCAATTTAAAGCGGTTTCTCTCTGAACACTATTTTCTCAATGTGAGGTTAGTGGGTTAAAGTATTATATGCACACGAAAGAAAAGAATGCCTTAAAACGAATTTAAGCTTTTGTACAGGATGTGTCATCTAGTGGTTTATTTTTAAATCATAGGTTATTTTGATACACTGACAGCTGTTTCCCGCTCGAAACTTAGCAGAAAGTCAGTATCATACCTCCGCGGAACGAAATGATTCGCTTTACGCTTGAACAGTGTTGGGTAATATTGAAAACGTT
This sequence comes from Rhingia campestris, assembly GCA_932526625.1. Lineage (NCBI taxonomy): Eukaryota > Metazoa > Arthropoda > Insecta > Diptera > Syrphidae > Rhingia > Rhingia campestris. The sequence continues at coordinate 34,135,206 of OW052183.1, forward strand.
TTTCCAAAGCGAGTGCTGTATAGCCAAAACAGTGAGTTATTTAATTTTATTTATTAAGTTTTGGCTGCAATGAAGCACCCACGGCGCCTGCTGAACGCAAGTTTGTGCAAAAAGTCCATTAAACTGGAATGCTAGTGGACAATTCACATGGTCCCCGTCGTCGTAAGGTGCGCACAAACGAGAACGCAGCTTCTGTAACCGAGAGTGTTAGACTCAATTTACGAATGTCAACTCGGCATCGATCTAAAGATCTCGGATTATTTGCTTACAAAGAGTCAGCAATTGAAGGCGCTTCGTTATCGCATCGCAGTTTGTGCCTTAGAGCAGCTTGAATTTGACAACGAATTTGGGCTAAAAATTATCTTTTCTGAAGAGGGGCATTTTCATCCGTACGCTTACAAACAAAATTGCAACATCTGACGCTCGGAAAACCCGCACGTTATTGTCGAGAAGCCGATGAATCCACAGAGAGTGACAGTTTAGTGCGGATAGTGGAGTGGTGGCATCATTGGACCATTTTGCTTCGAAAATGAGGCTGGGAATAACGTGTTAACCTACTTTTTTTAACTGAAATTGAAGACATCAATTTGGACGACCTCTGTTCAGAGGTGCGCCATGTCACACAAATCGTGTTATTAGCCGTCTTGGCGATGTCAATTGCCCGCCTCGGAGCTGCGATTTAACCCTTACGACTTTTTATAGCTCATCCCATAGGGGTATATTCGATTTGACATTTAGTTTGTAACATAGAGAAATAATTTCCAAAATTTCAAATTCGGCAAACTGCCACGCAGGTAGAGTATACTAATGACTTTTGTAAGAAAACGACCCCAAAAAGTGGGCGTCTTCGTCTTCATAGCAAGTCAACGCAAACGGGACCGAGATTGTTCGAAGAATTTTTCTGTCAAAACCACCAAGGATTTCTTAATCCACTTTTGATACGGTTCATGCTTCAGCGCAGTAGAGCAGAACTAGGATGATCAGGGTTTCTTGTGATTTCTGACGAGATGTTGTTTGCAGAGTTAACAGCAGAGCCGAAGTAGGCAAAGCCCCGTACTACCTGAAAGTTAACTGTGACGTTCTGTCCAATTCGTCGATGTTGTGTGTCCTTTCGTGTTGACAGAATATACTTAGTCTTACCCTCATTTACTGCTAAACCCAGTATTACCGCTTCCTTCTCTATACTAGCAAACGTGGCTTTGACTTCACGTTGAGTCCTACCAATGAAGTCAATATCGTCGGCGTATGCTAGTAGTTGCACCGACCAGATTTGGCTTATGAGTTGGTGGATGTAACTTACCAAGTCATCCCCGCCTGCTTTATAAAGCTCAGCGGGAAGGCCTCTACTAATGTTTATACCCTATCCCATAGAGGTATATTAGTTTTGATACATAGTTTGTAACATAGAGAAATAATTTAGCTTGATATACCTTAAAGTATATGATCGAATCAGAATCACTAGCTGAGTTGATTAAGCCCGTACGTCACCAGTTTTTTGGCCTTAAATTTTGAGCTAGAACGATGAAATTTGGTTGCTCCCAGCAAAACAAGTCCGCCCCCAAATAAAATACTTCTATTTTTGGGAGGCGTTTTCATACTTTTTTTAAGGTTTTGTTTCCTTTGCCGAATAAAAATGGAGTTGTAAATATTTTTACTGTTTTCTTCTACTCTTCTCATTACAACCCTTTTTAACAAAATTTATATACATATACAATAAATATCTCCCCTGGAACAAAACGACTAGAAATTCAAAGAAAAGTTCACAACACGAAATTCGTATTGAATGGGCTTAGATAAAACTGAGCTTCAGCAGAAAAAAAAAAGTTGGGTAACGTTGAAAACCTGTCAATTGAATGGTTTACTAAATCAAGCCACTGGCTAGAATCCTGAGGTTTACGTTTTTGCAAGATTCGAATTTTTAAGTAGTATAACTCTTGGTATTTTTGGAATATACGTTATAAGTACAATCTATACACATTTAAAGCACTTACGCATGGAAATTGAATGCTTCGGATCATTCTGAATAGATAGATTAATAAAAAATATCTGCAAGCAAAGTGTAAGGGCGCTTCTAAAGCGTTAAAAAACGCGACACGTTTCCTGCCGTTCTTGATGATTTTGGTTCAACGGATTTACAGTTTTTAAAATGTTAAACCGGTATCTTCAATCATTTTGACGCTCTCCACCCATTAAGAATATCTACCTATGCAGCATTTCATCCGTTTCGATTCTGGCCGCGTTTTTTCTAGCCGTACACTCCAAGTGCATTGGCATAATTGATCCCTCGGTCTTTTTGTTTCGTCTCGAAACCGAAGGCGGCTGAGATTCAAAGATTTTCTTGGCTGGAACATTAGTGATCATCTGCCCAATGAAGAAGGTTGATTGTGACTCCAACGTAAATAAACTCGTTGACTACATCAAAGTAGTTGCTTTCAGCAGTGGAATTTTGTCTAAGGTTTAGCATACCTTGGGTGTTATGCTTGACAGAAAACATAAATTGAAGCTAAATGTGTGCGAGCGCATAAAAAGGTCACAATAGCTTTCTATACTTGTAACCAAATATTCGTAAAAAAAAACTGGGGTCCAACCCCAAGATTATTGTATGGATGTTCACGGCTATTGGAGAACTTGTCTGGTGACAATCTACAAATAAAGTTATCCATCTGAAAAGGATGGCAAAAGTTCAAAGGAAAGCATGTATGCAGTACTAGTTCAATGAGAAATACACCAACAGCACGACTGGCAACCACCTTCAACCTGCTACCCCTAGACCTTTACATCAAAAAATTTGCAGCCAAAAGTGTACTATCAGCAATCAGCCAGCACTCCAGCAGTTGAGCAATCCGCCAGCTCAGCCAAATGAAATCAGATGGAGTGGGAGAGGAACGAACTGGGCACCGAAACCATATCGATCTATACTGATGCCAGAAATGCACACAGGCGTTGGGGCGGGAGCGTTTTCCGAAACACTAAAACTTAACAGCACTTTTACTCTCCCTGAGCACAGCAGTGTCTTCCAGGAGGATATATTGGCAGTAATAGAGGCTACCTCAATGCTGGCGATACCACCAGATGATATCACAATCTTTATTGATAGTCAGGCTGCAATTAAAGCAATCTATGCTGTCGAAATAAGGTCCAAGATTGTGAAGCGTTGTCGGGAAGAGCTAAAATTTCTTAGCGCGCAACATAAAGCTCGGCTGGATCCATGGACACAGAGGCCTACTTAGCAATGAAATTGCTAATGTACTGGCGAGAAAATGATCTGCCACTAGCATTGAACATCAGACCAGTCTGTCAAACTGCCACTATGTAACCTCAAATCACTGGTTGGGCAGAAAACACTGCATATCACCAGAAATAGGTGTAACTCCTTCCCCACATGTAAAACATCCAAGAGGATGTGGCCCGAGTATGACAACGCCAGAACCCACAAACTTCTTCGAAGAAACAGGAGATCTGCTTTGCGACTGGTGGCCATACTAACTGAACACAAGCTACAGACTGAAAATACATCTTCTAGATAATGACCTTTGTAGAGGCTGCGGTGAATAAGAAATACACGATTCTACTAAGAAAAATAAATTAAGAAAAATTGTATTTGCCATGGCCTCCGGGTCTATTCGTAATCCATCTCTCTAATCTTTTCAAATTTGGATGGCTGCGATGGTACTAATAATGGACAGTAACTGGACAAATGCAAGAGCCACCCACACATGTGGACCCCCAACGGGCATCACAATTGGTCTATATTGAACTGAGTCATCGACCCACCAACCTAACTTAAAATGTATCTCTTAAGGTATCTAAAATGTGTCTGTAATTATAACGGGTGATCCAAGTAGAGATACTTTTTTCAATAGCCTTTTTTGACAGATCACGTGTGAATCGTGTCATGCTGTCATGTTATTTTTGTTTAGTATTGTTTGGCATTTCATAATGGAAAGACTTACGCGTGAACAATGTTTACAAATTGTTCAACTTTATTATGAAAATTCACGTTCTGTGAGGAATGTGTTTCGTCTACTTCGCTCAACTTATGGTCAATATAATCGGCCTACTGAGCGTACTATTCGCAACACCATCACCCATTTTGAGACCCAGCATTCATTATTGGATAATATTCGACCGAATAGACCACGTCCAGCACGCTGTGAAGAAAATATAGCGGCCGTAGCTGAGAGTGTACACGAAGACCGTAGAGAGTCGATTCGGCGCCGTTCGCAGCAACTCGGCCATGATAACCGACTATTTGATGCCTGAAATTGAAGCTCGTAATCTCGGCGACATTTGGTTTCAGCAAGACGGCGCCACTTCCCAGACATCGCATCAATCAATGGACTTATTGAGAGAACATTTCGGTGAGCACATAATTTCACGTTTTGGGCCGGTCGATTGGCCACCAAGATCGTGTGATATCACACCGTTAGACTTTTTCCTGTGGGGATATGTAAAGTCAAAAGCTTATGCCGACAAATCCGCTTCGATTCAGGCCTTGGAGGAAAACATCACGCGTGTCATTCGCCAGTTACCAGTCGAAATGCTCGAACGAGTGATCGAAAATTGGACTCAACGGATGGACCATCTGCGACGTAGCAACGGCCAACATTTGATAGACATAATCTTCAAAAAATAAATGCCAAAGAATGTTCTTTCAAATGATAATAAACATTCTCCATTAAATTTGAATTTTCTGTGTTTTTTTCTTTAAAAAAGTAGGGAACCTCGAAATGGATCACCCTTTACCTCTTTGAAGGTATTTTCTTTCAATTCTTCTCCATAGTATTGCTTCCACCGCTGAACATTCTTCGATGACTTATCAAAGGCGTATCTTCTTCTTCATGTCTGTCTATAGTCATACATGCTGCACATTTTTTCGAGCATATTAACGCCAGCAATGAACTCAACTCCTAATAGAATACAGTATAGGTGTATGTACTTATATATGCTCACGTTTGAGTACCCTGCACTTTCAGAATGTTGTAATTGGAATCGAACATATCAAATACATAAAAGACCTTACTCTGATGAAGTGTAGACCTTAGGTATGTAGATACAATACGCTTTGCTTGATAATAGAGAGACGGTACGCTTTCGGAGCCAGTGCTTTTCAACAGTATCTCTGCTCACATGGAAAATTCATAACCATCAGTAGCACCTACAATCTACATACACTTCAGGGATTCAATATACATCTGCATATACTCAATAGATATACTCACTTGAATTGCTGGGCGTACACGTATAGTTCCCAGAATCCGATGGTACCACACGAGCTATCACTAATTTGCTTGTTTTTGTCTGCCGTTCTGTTAGAACATTGATTCCGCCACGTTGCGAATAGTTGATTAAATCGCCATCCTTGTACCAATATATATAGGATGGTGGGGCAGGTGCTTGTGTTGCAATGCATGTTAAATTTATATCACTTCCACTTTTGAAGAACAGCTCAGGATTAGCGAGAATTTTCGCTTTGGACACTGAAACGAAAAAAAAAAAATTTTAAAAAATGTATCTGTACTTATGATTGTTGGTGTAGGTATCATTAATAATATAAAAACGGTGTTTTAATGGAGGAGGGGGGAAAACCCATTTCAAAATAACTTGAATACGTTTTTAACAGGAATGGGTTACACATGGAGGGAAACCATATTTGGAAAAAATCTTCAATATTTTTAAGCCTCATTTAATTCTTGGTTCTAACTTATTTAGAATATAATGGGTCTTCCAATAGGGACTTCCGAATTTTGACAGTTGATAGCGGCCAAATTGTTGAACCTACACCCTTACTTTGATGAAACGCAAGATCTTATGAAAACATCGCCACTGTCCGTGAGAATGTGCAGGAGAATCCGAGGCAGTCGATTTCGTGTAGCTCACAAGAACTCGGCCTTTCGCAGACCACAACTTGTCAAATTTTGCGTCGTGGCTATGAGCCTTCATCTGTACAAAATTTAACTGACCAAGGAACTGAAGGTAAACGACTATAGACAACGACTTGTGTTCACTGAATGAGCTCCGAAACAGTTGAAACTGACCCTAATATTCATCGTAAAATAATTTTCAGCGATGATGAATGGGTACTTGATGTACCAATTCATCCAATTTTTTTTATTGACTAAACAAATTTGTCGAATTTGGGACGATACCAATCTACAAGACACCCAAGAACGTCCAATTCATCTTGAAAAAGCACTGTTTGATGTTTATGGGCTGGCGTCATCATCGGTCCATATTTCTTTGAGAAAGACGTTAGCCAGGTAATCATCGTCAACGGCAAGGCCTATAGGTCGATGTATACCAAATTATTTTGACCTGAATGGAAGAGAATGAACAGGACGGCGGCGCTACGTGCCAAGAGCGATTCATGGGCCTACAAGATCCTATCTGCCGTATTATGTGAACGCTTGAAACCGTTTACCAACAACCTGATTGGACATATCAGTGTGGTTTTTGGATACAAATGATCAAAACTTCTCACTTCCGGCAGATCAATCGATACACACCACCTATTAATCGATTTCAAAGCCGCATATGACAGCATTTATGGAGACGAACTATACTATACAAAGCCGAACTCGTCCATCTATACGGGATGACGATCGAGAATTCTTGCTGCTCCATTTGCTTTGACGGGCTATGGAGACGACGATTTAACCTAGAAGTATACAAGCTGTACAGCGACTTGCCCCTAGTCAAAAACTCCGCATTGGACGTAAAATAGCTTAGACATGTAAAACGAATGGATACCAATACTCCAGCTTACAAAGTCTTCGATTTCCAGTCAGACGTCGGTAGAGGATTACCTTGCCTTAAGAGGCACTCACAAGTAAAGACCGACATTAACCAACTTAGAGTGCACAGCTGGAGTTAGTTAACTCATTAGAGTGGCATGTTGGTTGAGGCCCATGTTCATTCCAGACTGTAGCGCCACTTAAGTAAGTAAGTAAGTCAGCGATTCTAGGCATGGTCCTTTCATGTGGAGGTGGTGTTAATTGGATGCCGATATCGTGCGATTTGACTCCGTTAGACTTTTTTCTGTGAGATTTTCTGAAGTCTCAGGTCTATGCGAATAAGCCACAAACTACAGCGGCTCTCAAAGCGAACACAATCCATGCCATCCGTAAAATTCGGCTTGATTTATGCGACAGTGTCATGGGAAATTGTATATTTCAGATGCTTGCTACCCAGAGAAGCCGCAGCGTGCATTCCTTACATAATAGCATCGCCAGGCCTTTCAAAAGAATACAAAATTTTCATGATATCTCAAACCTTTTTATCATTTAAATTTAAAGATAGGAAGCGCTCAAAAAAAGACCCGTTAGTTGTAATAAATTTCTGAAGGATCTGCAGAACTGTGAAAATTTGATCAATTTTGGCCTAAAACTACACTGATAAGGGCCATTCGGGTTGTTCAGGTTATTTTAGGCGTCCACATAATTACGGCAGATAGGACCTTGTAGGTGATGTTGAGGAGACTAGTACCTGTAAAGTTGACGAAGTCCAGAAGGTCTCCTTTTTTCTGAACCGGCAAACGATGCTGAGGTTTCATTCCTAAAGCATACTTCCATCCGACCAAATGTTGCTTATGAGTTGCTGAATATTACTTACCAAATCATCTCTGCCGACTTTATACAGCTCGGCGGGAAGGCCGTCATTTCCGGCAGACTTGTTAAACCTGAGTTTAGATATTGGTGGTCTGGTGATAGTTTTCGCTGTCATCGCCAATATTGAATAGTTCGTTCTGCCTGACAGCGGAATATTGTTCGTCATCGCCATTTAACAGTCTGCAGAAGTGGTTCTTCCATATCCTCAGTATAGACTGTGTTTCAACCACAATATCTCCTTGTTTATCTCGACAGAATTCGGTTCGGGTCTTGTATCCTTGGCTTTGGCGTTTTACACTTGCAAACATCACCTCTCTACATATATGAAAAGTATTTCTGCTTTGTTGTAGCGAGGTAGATATCCGTTTATTTTTCTGATTGCAACAAGGTAGTGGTCGAGTTGATGTAAGCCCCTCGGAATGTTCGGACATCAAAAATACTGGGTGCGACCTCTTGTCTATCGCAATGTGATCAATTTGGTTGACCTTTCGTTGATCTGGAGTCCGCTATAACCTCTTATGGGTATCGAGGTGAGGAAACCGTGTGCTGGCTATTATGGCATTTCGTTCCGTAGCGAAGTCAATTAGACTAAGTCCTTACCGGAAGTATTGTCGTGTAGGCTGTGTTTTCCGACAATACTGCTAAAGATGTCTTTTACTCTCCCTACCTTTGCGTTAAAATCTCCCAGCACGATTTTAACATCGTTGTACGGTAGTCGCTCATAAGTAGTGTCAAGGAGCTCGTAGAAACTTTCGCAATATCATCTTTTTTCTCGTGTGAGCGAATATAAGTGTTATGTTGGCGAATTTTGGCCTCTCTGGATTTCCTGGATGGAAGTAATGTCTGCTTTGTAGCAGCATAGAACTTCCGCAAGTTATTCGCTTGCACCTCTCCATCTAATCCAACGTACTCGTATTCCAAATTTGAGGCAGTTTAGCCGCCCAGGGTGATGAATAGATCGTCAGACCGACAAAATTGCGGGACCCATCTTCTCCATCATCATTATGATAGGTTTGATTTATATTTCGAGTTCGGTTATTTCACGAAATCAACACTTACTCTATATAGAGCAAATAAACATATCAAACAATTTTTTATCAACATTTATAAAAGTTTTTATTTAATTTCATACCATTGATGAAAAAGTTAAATATCTAAATATTTCCAGAGCAACTTTTTCCTGAAAATTATAGTAATGCTGATATGTACCCTAACTAACTACTAATTGAAAGCTTAGAATTTCTAGAAAAGGTTATTTGACTTGTATCGGAACTTTAATTATCTCGCCCATTCACATAACACGAATACCATTAAGATCGTTAACATAACTCGGTCGGTTCTATGTAAACGAAATGAACTGTACATTTAAAAGAAAATATTAACGATACAAAAAGGACCCGGTTATAAAATATTTTATACAGTGACAAACTTAAATCAAAAATAAAGGGTTATAAGTGTTTAAAGTCATCTTACTACAAGGTGGCGCAAAAGTAATCCTCCTATCAGAAAATGCTATAAATTTTGCGATTGGCCCCTAATGTCAGTTCTGTTTTTACATTTGTGTAGTAAACACATGCGAAATACACGTTATTTAACAATGTTACGCTTCACTGCTCCAGAACGCGGAATATTGGTGACTATTTATTTGAGCAATAATCGGTCGGTGACCTTGGCACAACGTGAATTTCGTCGCAGATTTCCTAGCCGTCCAACGCCTACTGGTGAAACACTGCGACGTTTAGCCGCTCGCCTCGAAGAGACTGGCACAACACGAGATGCTGCCAGGCGTGGCAGACCCCGGAGTAGCCGTTCTGCAGAGAATATTGCTGCTGTAGCCGAAAATGTCATGGAAGCGCCGTCGACATCGACCAGACGACGTGCCACGCAAATGGGTATCAGTCGACGGTCTTTTCAGCGAATTTTGGTACTAGATTTGAAGTTGTTTCCGTACAAAGTCCAGACGGTGCATCAGCTGTTAGCTGCTGACCGCCAATCGCGTCTAACATACGCTCAAGCCATCCTTAATCACCACCAAGAGGAAGATGATTTTTCATCAAAAATAATCATGAGGCCCATTTCCATCTTAGCGGGTACGTAAATAAGCAAAATGTACGCTTCTGGGGCACTGAAAATCCGCGTGTAACCCACGAAGAGCCATTACTGTATGGTGTGCTGTTTTCGCTGGAGGAGTCATCGGACCTTTTTTCTTCGAAGACGTCGCGGGCCAAACGGTTACTGTGAATGGTGAGCGCTACAGATTAATGATCAACGAGTTCTTTTTGCCGCAACTTGATGAATTGGGATTGGAAAACATGTGGTTCCAACAGGACGGTGCAACGGCACACACTGCACGTGACACAACCGATATGCTGAAGGATGCATTTCCCGGGCGCCTAATCTCCCGTTTTGGCAATTTGCACTGGCCAGCAAGATCGCCTGATTTGACCGCTCCAGACTTCTTTTTGTGGGGCTTTTTGAAGTCGCGGGTTTATGTCAACAAGCCTCAGACTCTTGCAGCTCTTAAAGGTAATATCCGTCAATAATGTGAGGACCTATCGCCGGAAGTTTTGGCCAAAGTGATGGAAAAGCCATATAAAGGGCTAAAATGACAATCAACTGTGGCGGCGGCCATTTACATGACATCATATTCTCGACTTGATGTACAAAAAAATTAAAAGACCAAATAAAAATAATCCACAAGAAGAATCAAAGTTTTTCATTTTTTTTTAAATTACAGCCAAAAAACATCGGAAGGTTATTTTTGCGCCACCTTGTATATTTATGTGGCACTTAGGTTCACAATTGAAAGAATAATAGTGATTACATAGCTCTTATATGTAATTAAACATTTAGAATTCTTTTTTCTTCTGGGATTATAATAAGCTTTTCATTCACCATTAATGGATTCTCAGTCTCAGTTAATGGATTCTGCAGTACGAACAAAAATGATTTACCATTAAGACAACAAATCGGATTGACAACTCTGAAGTCATTACCAGACAAGCATATATGTATATGATTTAGTCAGCTAAAAATAACAGAAACCCCAACGATTCCTGGTATCACTTAAGTTAAATAGCTTTTTCAGTCACGTCATGTACATTGTTTACAGGCAATGACCGTGTAAATTCTGAATGCATTGAGGCCTATCGCGAATAAATTTTCCCTGCAAACTCTTCCCATTCAGCAATCTGATTTACATTGCTGACAAGGGAAACATTCCCGGAAAAAATTTAATCGCGATAGTTTTGATTATATACAGTTAAATTAATTTTCTAGTAATAAATGCTTCTAGAATTCTATCATCCTGATGGTAAGGATTTTCTTAGATTCTAATGGGTGACTTAGCCCGAACAGCCTGTCCGATAGTACATACGATTGTGTGATGATAAATCCGAAATTGAATTTTAGTCTACAGAATGTGCCTACACGAAGCGTACAAAAAATGATATATTTGCAAACTGCTCAGGTACTGTTGTCTTCACCTGCTCGTGTAAATAGAAATAATTTATTTATTCGTATAATCATTGAGGGCGTTAATCAGCAAACATTTTTGTGAGAGAAACGGTAGCAACGAAATTGAAGTTGGTAATACCATTCGGCAATGCAGCGATTTTGAAAGAAAACAAAAAGGATTGAAATTCGTGAAAATGTGGCTACAGTGGCTGTAGTCGTACCAGAAATTTGCCTCGACGTGTTACCGAAGCCTGAGAATAATGTCGACCAGTTAAGTGGATTCACATTAGCGGACGCCCACCTAAATGCTTACGAGCAGGAGCAAGGACTCCCAACTAACAAATCTTCTTCTACAAGGTGGCGCAAAAATAACCTTCCGATGTATTTTCTGATAGGAGGATTACTTTTGCGCCACCTTGTATAAGGTACAAATATTTAATTCCCACAAGCTATTATTTTAATAGGCCTTATATAGTACTTGTGCAAGGATGTTGAGCATTTTGGCAGTCGATTGTTTGGGTAGAAGCTTGTTTAAGACATTATGCAGGAAAATTCACAAGCATAACCGAAATTATGATGGCGTAACTTCTGTAAGGTTGTTTTTAAACTTCCGGAGATGTACCATAAGTTAAGATGTTTCGATAGAACTTCGCACGAAGTTAATCCGAAGCATATCATGTATAGAGCTTACGAATGAAGGCTTAAAAACGCTAAGGTTAAAAGATCGGGAAAAAGGTGTAAAGATCGGGACAAGGTCTTACGATTGGAAAAAAGGTGAAAAGATCCGGAACCTACCGTAGAATGAGTCAACACGATTCAAGTACTGCGTTATATTTACTCGTCTTTCATGTTCCAGAGTACAGCCTAGTGGATAGCGTGTATGACTACCGTGCGAGAGAACGCGAGTTCGAGTCCCAGTAAGATGAGAGTTTTCATATAATTGATTGCATTGAATTTCATACTTTCATAATAACGAATTGGGTTTTAATAATTATAATAGATTGAAATTGAAATTAATAAAATTAAATAATATAAGAAAATAATAAAAAAAATAATGTTATTTTTCAACTTCGATAAGGCTTGCAAATATTTTCGGAATGACTTTTTGCGAAGCCTATAATTTGCTTCTATATGGCCTCTTATAAGCAAACCAAGTTATTTTTTTAAGGCTTATTAGAAGTATTTAAAGAAGTCTTATAGAAATAAATAGCTTCCTAAAAGTGCGTCAAATGTTTTTCCATAAGACTTCCAACAAGTAATATTGGTGGAGGGGATATAGCTTCGATAGTGCTTTATCGAAGCGAAATTGTTAGTTGGGTTTAGTGTCCAAATTTGCGCTGACTATTTTTGGAAGACTGCCACAGGAAAATATATAAGGGGTTAATCGATCATTTGACAGCTGTTCATACAATTTTCGGGTGGACTATCCAAGGCCCAAGTATCGCTGGTAAAAATGCAATTTCTAACGAAACAATTTCTACGCTTTGTAGTTGATCCGTTGAAAATATTTGGAATTTATAATGTCTGTGAATACGAAAAGATGAAAACGATATGAGAGTTTTCACAACTGAACTACAAACGAAATGTATTCACAAGACGATGATATGAGGCTTCCCTACTTGGACGTGAAGCTAGGTACTAACAAAGATCATGCATTCACTTATCAAAAGGCTGTCAAGAGACCCGGCTAAGCTCGAAGAGTATGATACTATTTACAATGAGTGAGTTAATATCAGCAGGCTTTGCTACGAACCGATATTTTATGCTACATTACCCTGTATATCGTCCCGAGAAATAAACTACGAAGATCCGCATAGTTTTTAATGCTTCATCACGAGTTCATGGTAATCATTCTTTACGGGTTTGCTTAAGGGTTCCAATCTACTTCCAGATATATGTACTTATAGTGCTGTTGCGTTTACAGGCTGGAGAAGTTGCTGTTTAGAGAAAGCTTTTCTCCAAATCGCATTAGTGGAAGAGGATCGCGATAGCCATCGGTTTATTTGGTTTGCCTATAAGCCAACATCAATTAAGACTCCAACTTTGCAAGAGTTCCGTATGACTTGGCTCACATTCGATGTTACTTCAAGCTTATTTTTACTATCTCCGATGATCGACATGCACATAAGGTTAAAGGCAGCTAATTATCTAAAAACGTGCGAGGTTTTAAGAAAAAGTTTTTACGTCGACGATTTACGAAATCGAATTGGATAGAGGAAGCTGCAGTAAAGCGAAGTTTCGTTCTTTCGTTACTAAGCGATCTGAGGCGAATAGGTCCGCGTCCATCAGGCTTTTGTTATGACATTACGTTGAGTCCGACCACTGATGTCAATATCGTCGGCATATGCACAGTTGCACAGATTTTTGGAAGATTGTCTCTCTGGTGTTGGCTCGGGAGTTTTGCAGAATCCTCTCAAGAATCAAATTGAAGGCCTTGGCGGTCTATTGCGATTGCAGTCCTTCGATATTAAATTTTTTCACAGTATGTCTGGTTTGTTGTGGTGAGGTGGATATCCGCATTCTTACCTTGGCTGCAACAAGGTACTGGTCCGAATCGAAGTTAGCCCCTCGGAATATTCGGACATCCAAAATACTGGGTGCGTGCCTCTTGTCTATCGCAATGTGATCAATCTGGTACCGTCCGTCATGTCCCTTTGTGTATATCGAGGTGACGAACCGTGTGCTGGATATTATGGCATTTCGTTTCGTAGAGAGGTCAATTAGCCTAAGTCCTTACCTATGTTAATGTTTCCCGACAATACTGCTAAAGATGTCTTCTATTCCTACCTTTGCGTTGAAATCTCCCAGTACGATTTTAACATCATTTGATGACAACAATGATAATCGGAAAAAGGACAATCAGATCAGTCGTTTCCGAGGATATTGGTTGCTTCGAAACAATGTTTTTTTTTCATGGGTGGGTAGGTAACCCAAAGCACAACCCCCCTCCTTGGCCTTTTGTTCATCCGCCACCATCTCTGCTCAAGGGGCTGACTTACCCTTGAAATTCCTAGATAACCTGTTGTCCGAATATGTAGAAGCAGCTCAACTAGGTTCGCCTGGGACAGCAGGCCGGGTATTCCATGCCAAGTCAAATCTCGTTGGATGAGACCAGTACCTGATGGTTACCACTTGGAGGTAAAAAAATAAGCACATTTGATTTAATGCAATAAAATCAAAATGATTGCCAAGACCCATATTCAGATGTAATTTTCCTTAAAAAAAAGTTTAAGAGATTAATAATCTTTACAACCTATAAAATATTTATTTTTTTCCAGATTCTCAAAATAACGTTTGATGTTTATTTCCCATTAAAAAAAAGTGAAATCATGAAAAATTCAATATACTTCATTCAACTCAACTCCCAAGATACAAATATTGAAATATTCAATGGCTTGAATAATTCATTAATTGCTGGAATTGAAAAAAGCTAAAAAAGAAAATGATTGACAAAAATAAATAAATAAAAAGAAAGAAAACACGACTAGGTAGTCATTTGTATTCCAATCGATTACACGCAAATATTCGATAGGAAATTATATCTGCCCTTAAACAAACAATGCTTCGGCTTTACTATCCGAACTCAGAATTCAGAAAATACAAATTCCGCTGACGAGTCGGGCAAAAGCACGAATTTTAGCAGTTAAATTTGAATAAATCGACAAACAAAAGGATTGCTGGAGCGAATCAATTGAAAACAGAAAAAAACATCAGAGGATTCCAATTATCTTAACCGTTGAACAAAACTGACATCAAGTCGGCTTCACATGTGGACTTGCACAGACGCATTCATTCAACAAACCCATGCAGCATATAATGGCAAGCAAAGCTGATAGTGGCTATGGGGATAGTCGGTATTGTTTAACTTGGTCTACTAAATTCGCGATTAAATTCACCCCTCGCCAGCCTGCTGCAGCCACGTAATCCTGGAAATGAACGAACGCGATGAAACCCAAATGGTTGTACTGCAACTGAGTTCTTTTTTTCCTTCTCAAGGGGTGCTGATTCACACTCTGGTAGCATGGCTGCCACCCCTTAGTCCTCCCAAACCCATTGAATCCATACATTCATCCAAACTCAATTAGATAGACTGCAGTGCAGTCGCTCAGTGTAAGGTTAGCAGCATGACCAGTGTCCTTGTCTCTGCTCATTTAACCGTCCTTTGCGAAAGGTACCTACGACAGCATGGAAAATTACAGATTTCAGCTAATGACACAAGCATCACGGGACACAATGCTTACAGAAACAACAGCAATGCTCCATTGTGTTATTCACATGTGTGTGAGTGTGCGGTGCGGCACTACTAGTGCGCTAAATAAATAATTAAGGACTAAGCGGATTTTATGCAATAGCGGGTGTAGCTGCTCCCAACGATAGGGGACTAATTGCGGCATTTTCTTCAGCAAGATATCTTGTTAAAGGCACGAGTGTGCTGCTGTCTAGTTTGTTTCGATATAGGTAGAGCTATGATGTGTCCCTGTCCATTGGCGAGTACTAGTGATACTACTAGTGCATGACGGTGCACAGTCAAGTGTCCAGTATGATGAGTGCTGAATTTAAGGGTTCTGCACTTCTTTTTGTTCTTTTCGAATTGAAATGTATTTACCACTGAAGTTGCCCGTAAAGAGGATTACACTGGTGTTATAGTGAAAAAGGGAGTTACTCGTATTGCATAAGCCACTTGGGTACTTTTTTTTATCAGGTATAAGGGATGTCATATAAGTGGACGAATTTAAACATGTACAGTAGTTTAAAATGATTCTAAGCTTTAATTGCAGGATTTTCTATTGTAGTCCTATTGGTTTTTGCAAACCTTGATTTGAAGTTCCGTCTGAAATTTCAATCAACAGTGATTATAACCAAATTGGATGTAGAATTTGCAATGTGGGCGATTGGTCCATGGCAGTATTATTAAATAACTGATTAGTATGAGTGGGCCTAATTCTATAAATACTTAGCTACCCCGCTTTTAGTTCATTTAGACAAATATTGAACACTCATATGGACTGCTCCGACATATTCAGCCTACAAGTCAGTGAGTCAGAGCCAAATTCCATGAAAAAAATTCAACGAAGCAAACAGTAGGCCTATATCCCGTAGTAACAATCGTTTAAAGTCCCAGGTCTAACAAATTAGAGACTGTTCGTCCAGATTTTGTGTTCTGCCTATTGGCATGGTGAAAAAAAAACAACAAATGCGAAACATTATTTGTGGGGTTCAAGATGCAATTCAACGAAAGGCAGACTACTGTATCAAGCCTGTAGGAAGCATGGGTATACTTTTTTTTCGACGGAAAAGCCAACATATTGGCCAACTGACAAAAATACAATCTCTGACCTCGTCCATAAAGAATATCGCAACATGGCTAGCTAAAAATCTAATGGAAGTCGAAGAATGCAAACGAAGAATGCAGAAAGATCGCCTAAGCTAATTAGTAACAAAACCAAGTTGGACGTCTTCAGAAAAGGCTGCCAAATTAATGTTGCTTAAATGTGCCGCAAAGCTCGAAATAGAACACAATAGACAATCTCGTGAGTGACACTCAGGGCGCAGAGTGAAAAAGCACTTAATTCCGAAAAACAGAACACGCAACAATAAAGTCCAATACCAGCCTGAAATCGAAGACCTCATACAGTAAAGAGATGGCAACAATCGCGCTCCCCTTGATAAAACTTATCTGAACCACCTTTGGATTAAACTCAAGAACAGGCAAAAAGACTAAAGAAATCGTGGGACATACTTCGAAGGCTCGACTGCTGAAAAGACTACAGAAGGATACAACCCGCTGAGCGAATCGTTGAGTACCCTATCCCATCCCATCCTCAAAATGAATGTACCCAAAACGTGGCCGGGGTTAAAAACTGAATGGGGATAAAATGTAGAAAATGGCATTGCCACACCATCATGTTCAGACAGTTTATCTCAAACTTTGTGCTTCGACAAAAATAAAAAAAAAAACATTTTTATATTGCATATGCTATGTGGGAAGGCATACACATGTTTTTTTTATAGAAGACGGCCCCCAAAAAGTTTGATGTGGGTTAAAATGATCTACAGACGAAATGTTTATGTCATCATAACCAATGATTTTGCATCGAAAGAGTTTTCGATTTTTTTTTGAATTTCACCGAAAAACGTTTTTTACTGCTTGGTTTGGACAAAAACTTCGTTTTTCTAAAAAGGGGGCGTGGGCGGATCTCAAAAAAAAAAATTACACTTGGTCTGCGGAAAGCAACAAAGAGCACTTGTACCGAATTTCATCATTGTTGCTCAAAATTTAAGGCCCAAAAAGGATGGACGGGCAGACATGGCTAAATCAACTCAGCTAGCGATTCTGAGTCGATCAATATACTACTAAGATATATCTACCAAAATTGTTTCTTTATGTTACTATGTATCAAAACTAATATACCCCTATGGGATACGGTAGAAAAAGGTAACGGAGAATGGGCAAAAGGAGACAAAGAAGAGTTTTTTTTGCCAAGCTTCTAGAATAAACGTTCAAGCCGTTCGATTGAACTTTTAAACGAATAACCGAATGCCAATACGGCAACCGACAATTAAATGTAATTTTGATAGAAAATACAGATTTTTAGTTAGAAAGCATGAGTTTTGTATCGCTTCTGCTTCATAGAGTACACAGATTGGGGTTGTTCCCTCGTTTACAAAGATGGTTTTATGAAAGTTGAACTCATCTTATTCTCTTACCATAGCCAACAACACAAAAAAAGTAGACCCTCTGAACTGCGCCAACTACAGAGGCATAAGTCTACTCAACATCGCTTACAAGATCCTATCTGCCGTAATATGTGAACGCTTGAAACCGTTTACCAACAACCTGATCGGCCATTGGTTTTAGGCCAGGAAAGTCCACAATCGATTAAATTTTCACACTTCGGCAGATCCTGGAAAAAACCCAAGAAGTCCAAATCGATACCCACCACCTATTTATCGATTTCAAAGCCGCATACGACAGCATTTATAGAGACGAACTGTACAGAGCCATGTCTAGTTTTGGTATACCGACCAAACTCGTCCGTTTGTGTAGGATGAGGATGGAGAATTATCGCTGCACCATCAGGGTCGGAAACGACCTCACCGACACATTCGATACCAAAAAAGGATTTAGGCAAGGCAATGCGCTGTCATGTGACTTCATCAGTTTCATTCTTGAGAGGATTGTGCAAAACTCCCGAGCCAACACCAGAGGCACAATTTTCCAAAAATCGGTGCAACTACTAGCATACGCCGACGATATTGACATCATTGGTAGGACTCAACGTGATGTCATAGCCACGTTTGCTAGTATAGAGAAGGAAGCGGAAAAAATGGGCTTAGCAGTAAATGAGGGTAAGACTAAGTATATGCTGTCAACACGAAAGGACACACAACATCGACGAATTGGACAGAACGTCACCGTTGACAGATATAACTTTGAGGTAGTACGGGACTTTGTCTACCTCGGCTCCACTATTTACTCTGACAACAACATCTCGTCAGAAATCAAACGAAGAATTACTCTTGCCAATCGTTGTTTGTTCGGGCTAAGAAGGCAATTTGGTAGTAAAGCCCTCACTCGAACTATTAAGGAGATCCTATATAAGACCCTGATCATTCCAGTCCTGCTCTACGGCGCTGAAGCATGGACCGTATCAAAAGCGGATGAAGAAATCCTTGGTCGATTCGAGCGGAAAATTCTTCGGAAAATCTTCGGTCCCGTTTGCGTTGACGGGAACTATACGAGCTGTACAGCGACATACCCCTAGTCAAAAAACTCCGCATTGGACGTTTAAGATGGCTAGGACATGTAGAAAGAATGGACACCAATACTCCGGCTCGCAGAGTCTTCAATTCCCAGCCAGACGTCGGACGCAGTAGAGGAAGACCTCGCCTTAAGTGGCGCGCACAAGTAGAAACCGACCTCAACCAACTTGGAGTGCGCAACTGGAGGCAGTTAGCTAAGGACCGGGCTAATTAAAGAGGCATGTTGGTTGAGGCCCAGGTTCATCCCGGACTGTAGCGCCACTTAAGTAAGTAAGTATAGCCAACAACACGCGGTTCCTATATCACCGACGCTTCTTGATTTCGGTGATTAGGCTACAAACGATATTTTATTTGATCTCTTTAACGTTACACATTTTTGTTTCATTAAATCGAATTCACAAGTCCCAAAAAAAGTTTCACTTCAAAAACAGAATCATACAAATATCGCCACTAGTGCCTTCTGCATGATCTCCAGTGTGAAGATATTCTCTTTACATTGTAAGCACAAAATATCGATAAAACCGTCAAACATTCAGAAGTAAATCTTAGTTAAAAGTAACGTTATAGAACTCATACTCAAATTTAAATACGTCATCTCACCCGAATCAGAAAACATACCAATTACCAATGTTCATCTTCATCTTGCAGGCTCTCTCATCCAACCTGTCCGCAATTTTTATTAACACCAACAAACGCCATGATTTAAAAATGTCGTCCTATGAAAAACACCGTCCTTGATGAAGGCAACACTCCAATTTCAAAAATACATCTTTATTACCACTAAGTACACACACATCTAAAACTCAATCAAATCCACCTGTTTGGATTCAAGATTCAATTAAAAACTCCACACGTTAGACACACACATTCGCTTAAACAATAAATCACCTATCGTTTAGACATTCAGAGGGAAATAACCATTTTGGCCATCTACCAAATGCCATGTTACCAAATGTCGCATCCGTATATGTTGCAACTTTCGATTGATTTCTTACAACAATGGATATTCCTTTCCTGGACTCACCGATGAGTTTCATAATTTGATTTTGCTCACACACAATACCACGTACCAAAATTTACTTAGTGACAGACAACACATTCTTGTCCTTTCTCCAACCAACATGCCAACAAGAAACCATTCCTTTTTTTTGCACACCAACGTACGTGTTGTCTGAGATTCAAGTTAATACATCCGTTCATTATACACCATCAAACAGCCCCAACAACAGTCGTCCAAAAATAAACCTAGTAAACCAACAACATGGATGGAGGACCGGATCAAAACACCGTTATCGTGATGTTTTTATGTTTCATAAAATCCAATTTACACCGTCCTAAAAGAAATTTCACTTCAAAAAGTCCAATGGCGTTATATCGCAAGATCTGGATGGCCAATTCCTATCGCAAAAACCGACTGATAACAAGATTAGACAATGACTCATGCATTCACTATCCGTGGATGCATTTGCTTCTCAAAAATTACTCGGTTTTTTTTCTGAACCCCAAATGCGATCCACTTGTTGTTGTTCCAAAATCCATTCAACGACCTCTCTTCGCGCTGCATAGTCAGTACTCAGTAGTCTTTAGTTTTTGAGTCAATCGAACTTTATAAGCACGAAATTTCCAGTCTTCGGTGAGAATTCGCTCAGTGGCGCGATGGTTAGTGCGATGAACTGCCGCGCAGAAGGTCTAGGTTCGATTCCCAGACGTAGCAACACCTAAATGATTTTTCACTGGCCCTCCTCTCGTGATGATCTGACAAATCGTCCGAGTAGTATCAATTGTCAAGAATAGCTTATCTCAACTTAGCCGTTCGGAGTCGGCATAAAACAGGAGGTCCCGCCATCGTGCAAAAAGTACACACGCACACATGAATGGTTGTGAGAAAGCTAGGCCCTGGGTACTAACGAGCCTGTTGCGCCAAAAATTTGTATTTTTTTTTTGTGAGAATTCGCTGTAGATGAAGGGCCTAAGCGACATTTTCTAGCATTCAAAGTTGTTTATTATTGTAAATTAAAAAAAAAACGCTTAGGCCCTTTATCTTTTCAGCGCTTCAATTATTCTCTTCACAGTTGATGGTTTAAATCACTGTGACGGCCATATTTTGTACGAAAATTGCGGACTGCAGCTGACAAACCTTCATTAATGTTAAAATATGGCTCAACAATGAAAATGCGCTCCATTATTACTAACTGTCAGTTGTCACATTATTATTTTGTTCTGCTGGTGACACAATAGGTCTGTTCCCGTACTTTTTCAGTAAAAATTATTAAATTCTCAAATTTCTTGGAGTGGGGGTAAATTATCTCAGAAAGAGACAAAATTACCAAAAAGTACGGGAACGCGTTTAATTAAAAAACAGTTAAATTAAATATTTTGTATGCATTTTAAAGAACAAATGACATAAATCACATGTCAAAACAAGCGAGTTGTCACTTTTAGATACCAACTGACAGTTTACTGATTTTAACCAACAGAAATTTCTGCAGTAAATTTTTTTACAGATTTTTATGGAGGGGTAGTTTTTTGTACTCTCGTGAGCTGTCTCTTTTACTTATTTTTGCGTACGGGAACGGCAATAAGTAAAAATCATTAAAAATCAGTAAGAATCAGTAAGAATCAGTAAATATTAATTTGTACGGGAACAGACCTAATGCTATTAAATTGCGCAAAATTCAAGTTTGCGTGAATTACGGGACACACTTTATAAAGTAAAAGCCGTATCCCTGTCTTGGGCTCGAATTACAATAAGAAAGTTGTAAAAAGAGGCTCCAGGATATGATTTAATTATTTGCGAAATTCTGAAGGAGTTACCGAAAGAAGGATTAGTTAAGTTGCTCTACATTATAAATGCTTCTCTGAGGCTTTTATATGTTTCAAGGCAATAGAAACTTACCGACGTCATTATGATTTCGAAACCGTGAACTTTTCTCGACGTATCACAAGCTTTTGACAAGGTATTGTGTGAAGGACTGAGGTATAAGCTATTGGCAATCCTACCTATAAAATTATACATAACACTGGAATCCTACCTTGAAAACAGACTCTTTTCTGTTAGACATGTGATAAAATACTCAAAATTCAGATAAATTCACGCCGGTGTGTCACAGGAAGCGTTATCGGTCCATTCCGATTCTCGCTCACCACAAGTTTTTCTGCCAGTTGAGGTTAGACCTAAAGCATTCAGCTTCTAGTCAATTGAGCATATATTGTAGGCACTTGGACTTTGGTTTGTTTGACTCAGAATCGCCAACCATGTACATATGTCCTCCCGTCCGTAGGTCACTAGTTCTGTTACTCGCAGCAGAACAAAAAGACCAAAGATAACTTCATCCGCTTTTGATAAGGTCCATGCTTCTCCATCGGCATTCCTTTCAGGCGGACAAGTTTGGTTGTATACCAGACATGGATTCTTTATACTTCGTCTCTATAATTGAGGCTTTACATTTTATAAACGGGTTATAGGTAGCGTTTAAGAATTTTGGGTTTTCTCCAGGATTTCATAAATTGCTGCCCTTCTTAGATCAGGTTCTTGATGAACTTGAACTTTGCCAGGCCTTCACATATCACGGCAGAAAGAATCTTGTAGACGATGTTGAGGAGACTTATTTCATTGTAGTATCTGTGCTGTTAAAAGGGTGTCCATATTTGTGGATCGAGGAAACTACTGAACTTTATTTTTTAGGTGTTGGTGCATGTTACTCGCGCACAGATATATATATATATATATATATCTATATATATAAAAATGGATCTTGGTTTGTTCGGATGCTTAAAACTCGAAAACGACTGGACCAAATTGGATACTTCCTTCTGCGGATTTGTTCGTAATTGCTCCGCGAAGGTTTAGGAAAAAAAAAAAAAGTGGCGCTGTAGGCGGTCATTCCATTTGATAATGGCAAAACAACGTTTGACGGGCCAGCTTGTTTTATATATCTTCGATTGCGTGCTTTTCTTTTTTTCAGCTCTAGTCTTCACCTGCAGAAACCTATTCGGCTTTAAAGTTAACTCGGAATAGTTCGCTTAGAAAAGTCGACATATCCGCGTAGTACCACAACGGACCTTTTTTTTTTTAGATGTTGCAAGCATCTCTCGGCATTAAAAATTAAGGGATAGGCTTTCTGCAAATATCTGGGCAGTCTTCTGCGATAAGAGCTTGTCAACGTTAAATGATTTGCCAGTATTTCGCATTCATTCTGACCTTTGGTGCAAGCAAGTAGTGACCCTAGTCATTGGCTGCCCCACAAGTAATGAATGCCTGCCTCTTGTTTATCGCAATGTGAATAACATGATTGACCGTTTGTTGGTCTAGAGACTGCCATTCCATTAATTCCATTGCCAGAAGTGGTATCGCGTCTTTCCACATCCATTGCAGTGTTTTTCACATCCATTCATTCAAAAATAAGTCCGTCATGGTAGACGAAATGAGTTTGGTAATAGGGGTCTGACAGTCGTTTAAGCTATGTTCCTAAGTTAGTTGAGTTCTATAATTCCCAGACCTAGTTCCCGATATGAAACTCGCAAAGCTGAAGTCTTAAAGTTATGCTTTTGTAAACGGCCTCGGGTTATTACGTAAACTTTCTTACAGATCAGCATTGTTGTCAGCAGACCTTCCCTTTCGGTGGGGCACGGGTGTTGGCTGATTAATTATCAAACTACTTGACTCAAATTTGGCCTACAAATGTCATCTAATAGACTCGAAAGGATGGTTGTGGTGTGGATACAAATCTTTTATACAGAGAACGTATCACAATTGAAGCAATTACTTTGAAAATAAAATTTAATGCTAGCTAATTCACAAACAAATTTGACAGATGTTGTTTTAATCAGTTTCAAGGATCCCTTTTCTAACGTTGAGAGAATTTAAGTTTGAATTATACAATTCCCAGTCAGGTTTGCAGTCAGAACAATTTTCACAGCATCGCGATGGCTTTTGAAATCATCTCGGCAAATCCTCTCAACAAATCTTAGTGCATGTGCCGCAAATCTCTACAGACATATGAAACTAATCACAAAAAGGAATAGAAGGAACGAATAAAATAAATGCGCTCACAGCAATGATTTCCCCAAGATATCGAAATCTCTATGGAATCACATTGGGAGCTGGATCAAACGCCAAACACTTCCAATCGAAGGAAATAATGTAATCTAATGTACGTATACCAGGAAGGTGTGGAATGCAAGCATTGTAAGGCGGACTACTTCATTTTCCCATTCGATTGTCAGGTTAACCTCTTTCAGACCTTTTTTTAGACAGGATTAGGTTGCAAATCCGAGCATTGAATTTTTCACCATCGTTTCCACAGCACGCTAGAAGAAAAATTCGAAACGGTATTCTACTTGAACTTCATGGGGGTATGTCTGCAATGTGCCTTGTAAATGTTCACACTATGAGGAAATAGCTATCGCATTAGCACTCAATTGCATAGGAGGAGATGTCGATTATATATAAAGTGACAGAGGAGAAAATTTTATATTTGGAATCAATGCAAGTTAGTAAACTCACCTACAACCGTGAGGCGATACGCCTGACTAATTTTCGGCTCAGTCGATACCTGACATTCATAGATCCCTGAATCTCTAGGTTGCACCGATACAATCTTAAGTATCCATTCATCAGTATCGTCTAGATGCATTGCTTGGAATCGTTGATCATTGGTGTATGTCATGATGCCAATGGTGAGTATGTGCAAGTCTCTCTTGCGTATCCAAGAAACCTGAAAAAAAAGAATGAATCGATTGTTTGAAAATGTTAGGTTTGAACTGTAAATTTAAAAAAAAAATACATGTTTCTAGGACACATGGTCGAATATCCTATCCTATTCCTTCATTAATACGAACTTTTTCAAAATGTAGTCTTGCTTCACGACAACAAAACTGTTATATTGTTTAGGTCAATCCTTTCATCGACTTTATTCGAAACAACTGCTTATTTTTAAGAAAAGGCTCCAGTAGAGTGAAGGTTCGGTTCGGGTAAAGTGGCTGCACACGATGCGCATGTACACTTAGACCAGAAGAGGTCCGTTGTGGTACCACGTGGATCTGTTGAATTTTCTAATATAATATTTTCAAAGTGAACAAATCCGATATCCGAGCTAACTATAAATCAGAGGAAATAACTGACATTAATATCAGCCAGCTTACCTAGATTGTTTAAAGAAGTAGTCTCCTGGATGGAGTTTTTTTTTGTTCGAGGGAGCTGAACAAGAGCAGAAAAGGTGAGGAATTAAATCCTCCTACTTCTCGTCCAAGCAGCTTCTGCAGTCTTTTTGCATGTAGGTTTAGAGGGCAGTTTCCTAAAAGGACACCGATGATGGTAAGGATTTTGGATCTGTCCAGCATTATCAAGCAAAGAAAGAGCGCTTCTGGTTATAATTTGGCCTGAGTTGGCTGCATATTAGCCACGTTGTGCCGATCATCCATCTGAGGCTAGTTTGATTGATTATTTACATGCGTAGCGAGGGCATATTTAACATTTCTACTATCGGTGATTGGGTACCTAGTATATATCTGTGGCCCAGTACCCAGAAGAGGTGAATGGTAAAGTGCTCTACCATCTCATTAAGAGATTGTCGGCATTCGTGTCGGCATTTCGGCATTTCGAAGTATATTAAATGGATCTCAGTGATTTAACTGTCGCTTGGCTCTCACTTAAGATGCTAATATTCTTCATCGATATTACATTACACCTCAGCCAGGACAAGCCTTCTCATGATTTTCGCTTGGGAAGGCGAAGGGATATGCTTAATTTGGGCATCTTTGCACCTAGGCATCTAGGCATCTATCTATTGCTATGAACATCTAGGGGTTCTAGATGTAGTATATCATCTAGAACTACAGAGGGGGTGGTTCTTAGAGCTCCGCTAATGCATATGCAGGCTAGCCTAAATGATATCCTACATCTAGAACCCATTGATGTAGGTTATCATCTAGGGCTACTGAAGGGGTGGTTCTTAGAGCTCCGCTAATGCATATGCAGCCTTATATTAGAAGTTGCGATTGGAGGATATTTCTAGAGCCGTCCACCAGTCTAACACACCATACA
This sequence comes from Rhingia campestris, assembly GCA_932526625.1. NCBI lineage: Eukaryota > Metazoa > Arthropoda > Insecta > Diptera > Syrphidae > Rhingia > Rhingia campestris. The sequence goes on from OW052183.1 coordinate 34,161,078, forward strand.
AGAGTATAGATCCGATGATGGACATTCAAAGCCAGAGAGTGATGTGGTTGCATACCCCATTACTTTCCGATAGACATGTAAAAATGTTTATAAGGCTATTGGCTTCTCAGTTGAGTTTCTTATCCAGGACCAGACTTGGCTGATTTTGCAATCATGAGATTGATGCTATTAAGTTTAGGAGGGTCAATGGCTGGACTTTGTATCTCCTGCTTAAAAGGATCAATTCGCTTTTTTAGGGTTCGCGCCGAGGCTAAATCTGGTGGCCCATTTGGAGAGTGCAAAGAGACCCTTTTTTAAAAGTTCTTTAAGGGTATTAAGGTAATTTCCTTATAATTCTAATGCCACATCACCTGCGTAGGCGATCACCTTGTCACCTTCTCTTTCTAGATTTACCAGTAGCTCGCCGCCTTGTGGGGTGACATAGTTTACAGATCTACGGCGTATGAGGCGCTAAGATTTGTGTTAATAATTCTGGCCGTAAGTTACTAATTTTTTAGCACCCCCAACGAATCATCAACATTTAAATCGGAAATTGTATTAGTGATTGCGTCCGCTTTGACTTGTTAAAGGCTCCTTCTACAGAGCCATGTCTGGTTTTGGTTTACCGCCCAAACAACCGCCCAAACAACCACCCAAACCACCGACACATTCGATACCGAAACAGGATCAAAGCAAAGCGATTTGATTTGATTCTTGAATGGATTGTGCAAAACTCACGAGCCAACACCAGAGACATAGTCTTCAAAAAATCGGTGTAACTACAAGCATACGCCGACGATATTGACATCCTTGGTAGGACTCAACGTACTGTCATAACCACGTTTGCTAGTATAGAGAAGGAAGCGGCAAAAGTGGGTTCAGCAGTAAATGAGGGTAAGACCAAGTAAATATATCCTGTCAACACAAAAGGCCACTCAGCACCGACGAATTGTACAGAACGTCACCATTGACATATATAACTTTGAGGCAGTACGGGACTTTGTCTACCACCGCTCCGCTATTTACTTTGACAACAACATCTCTAAAGAAATTAAACGAAGAATTACTCTTGCAAACCGCTGTTTCTTCGGGCTAAATAGGAAATTTAGTAGTTAAGCCATCCGTCACTCACTCGAAATATAAGACACTGATTATCCCAATCCTGCTATACGGCGCTGAAGCATGGACCGTATCCATGAAGAAATCCGCTCTAAGAGAAAAATTCTTCTTCAGTCCTATGAGCGTTGACGGGCTATGAATACGAAGATTCAACCAAGAATTATACGAGCTGTACAGCGACATGCCCCTAGTCCAAAAACTCCGCTTTGGACGTTTAAGATGGCTAGGACATGTAGAACGAAGGGACACCAATACCCCGGCTAGAATAGTATTCGATTCCCAGCCAGTCGTCAGACGTAGTAGATGAAGACTTCGTATTAAGTGGCGCACACATGTAGAAACTAACCTTAACCAACTTGGAGTGCGCAACTGGAGGCAGTTAGCTAAGGATCGGACTAATTAGAGAGGCACGTTGGTTGTGACCCAGGTTCATCCGGAATGTAGCTCCACTTAAGTAAGTAGTAGCAGGGTATCATGGACGTATTGAAGCTCCTCTGGTATGATACTACCATGTCCAGGGGATTTGAATGGTTTGAAGAAGTACATACGCACACATGTGTTAGTTATTACAAAAATTCACGCCCTGGTTATAAACGAGCCTGTTGCATCACAAATTCGCATTTATTTTTAAAAATCCATATGCCAAGGATTAAAAGTGAATGATGAAATCCTTGGTGGAGCGAATGGACACCAAATCATCGATCGATTTATTTCCGGACAGACGTCGGAAGGAGTATAGGAATACCTTACGTCAAATGGCGCGCACAATTAGAAACCGAATTCAACTGAAAGTGGTCAATTGGAGGTAGGTAGTTCGCGTTAAGGAAATTCGGGATAAGAAGAAATGAGATGTCGTTGCACTTTGCTTTTAAATGCCTGTAAGTTATAACGGTAAGCAAAAACAGAGTTTGGTAGAGCATTCCAAATTCATGTTTTTCGGTTTATGTACGAATCTCGATATTTCAGCGTTCGTCCGAATATAGGCTTGAGGGTAAACTGATTTGCATTCATAGCGTAAGGGGTATTGCGGCTGAATTGTTGAATAGGAGGAATGGAACTGGCTATTTTATTTAAGCATTGGTTGTTAAAATAACGACAAAACAAGATAAGGCAGGAGATATTAAGACGATGTTCGAGTAAAACTAAAGAGTTCGCTATTGTTTTTTCGAACCTATTTGAATCCTATCGAGGAGGTGCAATGTTGATTTTGGTGCACCCGAACAGACTCATGTTTGGGGCGTATAAACGCTTTATATATTGTGGCCAGATCAGAAGGGGTAAAATATTTTTTACATCGATTAAGGAAACCTTGACATATCGCTGTGTTTTTAGCAATTTGGAATATGTGGTCTTTCCAATGTAAGTCGCTACTAAGTATGTGTCATTCATGGATAAAGGCTGTAGATTTTGGTTTCGATTGAACGACAGAAGACAGCATTGTGTTTTGGAAGCTTGAATTCTACTCTGTTGGATTCCCAACTTACAATTATTCTTCTATAAGGCTTAAACATTTAACTTCCACAAGCAATTATTTCTATAGGCCTTATATAGTACTTGTAAGCGGAGGTTGAGCATTTTGGCAGTCGATTCTTTGGGAAGCTTGTTTAAGACAAGATGCAGCAAAATTTACAAGCTTAACCAAAATTATGATGGCGTAACTTCTATAAGGTTGTTTTTAAGCTTTCGGAGATATGTGTACATGTACCATACGTTAAGATGCTTTGGTATAACTGCGCACTAAGTTAGTTCAAAGAAAAGCATGTACAGAGCTTACGATTGAAGGCTTAAAAAAGCTAATGTTGAAAGATCGGGAAAAAGGCAAAAGGTCGTGAAAAAGGTGAAAAAAATCGGAAAAACGTGAAAAGGTCGGGAATCTACCGGAGAATGAGTCTACACGATTTTAGTACTTCGTTGTACTTACTCGTCTTTCATGTTTCAAAGTACAGCCTAATAGATAGCGTGTTAGACTACCGTGCGAGGGGACGCGAGTTCGAATCCCAGTAAGATAAGAGTTTTTATATAATTAATTGCATTGAATTTCATAATAACGAATTGGGTTTTAATAATTTTAAGAGATTAGAATTGAAATTAATAAAAGTAAATAATATAAGAAAATATAAAAACAAAAAGAAAATAATACAAAATTTTAATTTTCAACTTCGAGAAGGCTTGCAAATATTTTCGGAAAGACTCTTTGCGAAGCCTACAATTTGCTTTTGTAAGGCCTTTTATAAGCAAACAATGTTTTTTCTGTAAGGCTTATTAGAAGTATTTACAGAAGTCTTATAGAAGTAAATAGCTTCCTAAAAGTGGGCCAAATGTTTTTCCATAAGACTTTCTAATGGGTGATTAAATTTTAAGGGCCGATGTTGAATGTGAACCACACCTAAACGTGAAGTTTTTTTCTGCATTTCTCAATTTCAGACTAACTCAATTTGATCCATGGAAAGATAGACAATCGAGCAACGCGTTAAAGTTATTCAGGCTTATTATGAAAAATGCATATCGTTTCTTGATTTTTTCGGTCAATTTAATCGTCCAAATGTGTATGAGAAAATAGTGTGGCTGAAGAGCTGTCCACCTCAACTCGTCGTCGTGCCCAACAATTGCACCTGAACATTATGCAGTTTATTAACGACGATCGTGAGAGGTGCAATTGTTGGGCACGACGACGAGTTGAGGTGGACTGCTCTTCAGTCTACATTTAAAGACTTGCATTTACAAGCTTACAAGGTGCAATTGACTCAAGAACTAAATTCTCTTGACCATTTCAAGCGTCGTCAATGGTCAGAACGGTGGCAAGAAATGGCAATAGTGGATGATAAATTTTCGAAGAAAATCATCTTCAGTGATGAGGAACATTTTCACCTCAGAGGATTCGTCAATAAGCAGAACTGCCGCATTTGGGCGAATGATAATCCAAGAGTGATTGTCGAATAACCAATGCACCCACAAAGAGTGACTGTTTGGTGCGGTTTATGGGCTGGCGCCATCATCGGGCCGTATTTTTTCCAAAATGGGGCCGGTCAGGCAGTTACTGGTGTTCGCTATCGTTAGATGATAACGAACTTTTTATGGCCCGAATTGGAAGATATTGATGTTGACGATATATGGTTTCAACAACTTGCCACACAGCTAACGAAACAATGGCTCTTTTGCGCGGAAAATTCAATGGCCGTGTTATCTCACGTGGTCTCGATTTCAATTGGCCGCCAAGATCATGTGATTTGACACTTCATAGACTTCTTTTTTGTTATTTGAAAGAAAAGGTGTACGTCGATAAGCCAGAAGCAATTTAAGAGCTAAATGAGGAGATAATTCGGCACATCAACGGCATAGAACCACAATTATGCCTCAGCGTCATCGAAAATTTGGACCATCGGATGGAGGTGTGCCGCCGAGGTCGCGGTGGCCATCTGGCTGATATTTTGTTCCATACATAATTGAACCATACCAATATTATTATAATAAAAATAAATGACAGTAATATCCTAAATAATTTGTGTTTTATTCAAAATCAACATCGGCCCTTAAAATTTAACCACCCTTTACAATTAATATTGCTAGAGTGGAAATACCTTCGATAGTGCTTTATCGAAGCGAAATTATTAGTTAGGTTTACATCATTTGATAATGCTGTCAAGGTCGGAATTCAATGAGCTTAACACATTCTGTCGTTTAGAGTCTACGTTCAAAGATGAGGGACCTGGATCTGAAAACGAATAAGTGAAGCTGAGAGTACTGTCATCAGTGAAGAAATGAATTGGATTACAAGTTCCACACAGGATATCATTTATAAAAATTAGGAAAAGAATGGTAGACAAAACTGAGCCTTGAGGGACACCAGCATTTATTTTGCAGACTTAAAACCGTCTAAAACAACTTGAATCAAACGTTTCGAAAGATAATTTCTAATCCATAAAATAAGTTTATAATCGATTCCAAATGCACGCATTTTCGATAAAAGGGATTGATGCCAAACCCTGTCAAATGCCTTTGATATATCAAGTGCAACAATGTTGCTTTCCAGATGGTATTTTCCCCTGGTCCAGATGGTATTTCCCCATTTATTCTGATTAGGTGTTCTTCTACGCTAGCAAAACCACTGCGTAAGTTTTTCTGTGTATACTACTCATCAGAACTCTTTCCGAGAATATGGAAAACTGCATTTTTCCAGCCTGTAAAAAACGAAAAATCTTCTTCTCTCTCCAACTACCGACCATTGGCACTTACGTCCCTTCTTTCCAAGATCATGAAAACGCTGATAAATCGTCAGCTTATAAAAAATATCTCGAAACACGAAAACTTTTCAATGACCGGCAGTATGGTTTTCGCAGAAACAGGTCCACTGGTGATTTGATGACATTTCTTACCGAAAAGTGGAACCAATCAATCCACCATGGAGATAATATCTATGAATTAAAAAAAAACGTGCATACAAGTGGTTCTCTAAGCAGCATCATTATCGTTAATCCTTATTACCAAAAGTACCCTAACGAAGAGACAGACCAACAGACGTTGGTAAGGATAATGAATGTTTTATAAAGACTTACCGCACGGTCGCCTAGATTCCTTACTTTACAATGTAACTTGGCTGTTCGCCCAACTGCTGCTATAACCGACCGCTGGGTTGTGTTCTCAAAATACGGTTGTAAATTCTGTCCTTCGATGATGGTAGACAACTCATTGGAAGTTGTCCATGATTGTTCTGTGCCTGAAAAAAAGAAAATGCAGAAAATTAAAGGAAATTCTGAAGGCATAATGAATTAATGTAATCACTGAACCATGTGATTTATATGAAAATAATTTTGCCCATCTGTAGACATACCACCTTTGTATAAGATGGTATATTACTACAAAGGATATAAATGAAAAGCTAATATTTCATTCATTCCTTTGATTCCGAAAATTTTGGTGGTGGTCATGCTGTGAATTTTTGCCTAGTGAGGGAATAACTTCATAGACAGGTTAATGGTACCAACAGCGACGGAATGTGGTCGGAAAGGTGATTTAATCACATCCTTTACAATATGGACATGAAATTGGTGAACAATTTCTTCCTCTTGAATGTGGGAACCAGAACAAAAACATGATGAATACAATTGCAATTAATTATTATCGGACGGAGGTTAGATTACAAAAAAGGATCTTCGTTAATTGAATTTCCTTTTATTTAGACAAGGAAGATTTATCTGTTACCCGATTTGTTCTTCGATTCATTTGATAATTTTATATTCAATCAAATTCGGAGAAGATGTATGCTCAGAGATTTATAACATTGCCAAACATATTAATTGATATTTTTAAGAGGTTCCAAACACAATATAACACAGAAATATACTTATTTTGAAAATGCTACCACACGAAGACGAGAGTGCAACTTTTACCACGTCTCAAAATGTTACCGTAGCAGAAAACCGCTGCACGACTCAGGTGAGCTTGAAACTTTTTTATCAATCCTTTTGGTCACAGTACAGTTATGAAATTAGTGAACAAAAATATCTGACCACATCACACGTTTCTACGATTTCGGTATAAAATACCCAATTAGCATAAAAAGCAGGAACGCTCGTCAAGAACGAGGTAACAGTAATCTTCAACGATGGATCAGAAATGAAGTCGTATTATGCTCTGGAATAGATCTGTAAGCTATGGTAACCCACAAGGGGGCGTCCTGTCTCCTCTTCTCTGAAACCTTGTGGTCCACGAGTTACTAGTAAATCTATAAAGAAAGGGCTACAAATTGATTGCCTACACAGACGACGTAGATAAAAGTTCTAAAAATAATGAGCTTAAACAGTTCGTTCTGCCAATTAGTACCGCAGAAATTATAAATTGTTTACATATACCAGCGCCAACACCGAGTTTTTGTAAAATCGATTCAGTGAGACAAATTTGAGCATAACTTCGAAATATGCAAGAGTATGCAGGTTATTTTGTCTGTGCTGTAACTTGAAAGTAAGTAAAGTTGATATAAGTCATTACGTGAATCTTGGCGTAACTCATTTAAAAACTAACAAAGTTATCAAAAATATTTCATTTTTTTAGTAGCGGAAGCCCTTAATTGTTACAAAGCAGACATTACTGCCATCAATGGAATACTACAAGGTGGCGCAAAAATAACCTTCCGATGTTTTTTGGCTGTAGTTTAAAAAAAAAAATGAAAAACTTTGATTCTTCTTGTGGATTATTTTTATTTGGTCTTTTGATTTTTTTTACATCAAGTCGAGAATATGATGTCATATAAATGGCCGCCGCCACAGTTGATTGTCATTTGAGCCCTTTTTATGGCATTTTCCATCACTTTGGCCAAAACTTCCGGCGATAGGTCCTCACATTCTTGACGGATATTGTCTTTAGGAGCTGCAAGAGTCTGAGGCTTGTTGACATAAACCTGCGACTTCAAAAAGCCCCACAAAAAGAAATCTGGAGCGGTCAAATCAGGCGATCTTGCTGGCCAGTGCAAATCGCCAAAACGGGAGATTAGGCGCCCGGGAAATGCATCCTTCAGCATATCGGTTGTGGCACGTGCAGTGTGTGCCGTTGCACCGTCCTGTTGGAACCACATGTTTTCCAATCCCAATTCATCAAGTTGCGGCAAAAAGAACTCGTTGATCATTGCTCTGTAGCGCTCACCATTCACAGTAACCGTTTGGCCCGCGACGTCTTCGAAGAAAAAAGGTCCGATGACTCCTCCAGCGAAAACAGCACACCATACAGTGACTTTGAGCGGGTGTAATGGCTCTTCGTGGGTTACACGCGGATTTTCAGTGCCCCAGAAGCGTAAATTTTGCTTATTTACGTACCCGCTAAGATGGAAATGGGCCTCATCACTCATGATTATTTTTGATGAAAAATCATCTTCCTCTTGGTGGTGATTAACGATGGCTTGAGCGTATGTTAGACGCGATTGGCGGTCAGCAGCTAACAGCTGATGCACCGTCTGGACTTTGTACGGAAACATCTTCAATACTTGTACCAAAATTCGCTGTAAAGACCGTCGACTGATACCCATTTGCGTGGCACGTCGTCTGGTCGATGTCGACGGCGCTTCCATGACATCTTCGGCTACACCAGCAATATTCTCTGCAGAACGGCTACTCCGGGGTCTGCCACGCCTGGCAGCATCTCGTGTTGTGCCAGTCTCTTCGAGGCGAGCGGCTAAACGTCGCAGTGTTTCACCAGTAGGCGTTGGACGGCTAGGAAATCTGCGACGAAATTCACGTTGTGCCAAAGTCACCGACCGATTATTGCTCAAATAAATAGTCACCAATATTCCGCGTTCTGGAGCAGGGTAGCGTAACATTGTTTATTAACGTGTATTTCGCATGTGTTTACTACACAAATGTCAAAACAAAACTGACATTAGGGGCCAATCGCAAAATTTATAGCATTTTCTGATAGGAGGATTACTTTTGCGCCACCTTGTATATGGAATGGGCCGGGCAAAAAGAGGATGAGAAACTGATATCTACTACGGACCGTGTTAAAGTGAGCAGAAAGAGGGACTATTCGAATGCGGATTTGTTATAAGTGCTAGACTTGGGCATGAAGTCTTTGTTTCCAAGACATAAGCAAACGCATTTTAACAATTCACACCAAGGCCAAATTCGTCAACGCCCGACGGAGGAAAAGGATGATATAACTAAACCGATTGATTCTACGAGCTCCTTAACAAAACCTATAAACGAAGTACGATATTAAAATCGTGCAGGGAGATTTTAACGCAAATGTAGGAAGAGAAGACATCTTAAGCAGTATTGTCGAAAACATAGCCTAACAAAACGTCTGGTAACGGACATAGGCTAATTGACTTCGCTATGGAACGAAATGCCACTATAACCAGCATACGGTTTCCTCACTACGATATCCATGTCCCTTTATATGGCGATCTCCAGATCAACGAACAATAAATCAAATACTGGATGCGTGCCTCAAACAAATTGATCACACTGCCACTCTGGATGCGTGCAGTTTGATCAATTTGTTTGAGGCACGCATCCAGTATTTTGACCTACAGGGCTAAGCTGCATGTGAAGACAAGTGCAGCCATTGAGCTCTGTAGGCAGAGACATATTCGATACCAAAAAAGGATTAAGCAAAAAGATGCAATGTCATGTGACTCCTTTAATCTGATTCTTTAGAGGATTGGCAAAAACTCCCGAGCCAACACCAAAGGCACAATCTTCCAAAAATCGGTTCAACTACTAGCATACGATGACAATATTGACATGATCGGTACGACTCAACGCGATGTCATAGCCACGATTGCTAGTATAGAGATGGAAGCGGCAAAAGTGGGTTAAGCAGGAAACGAGGGTAATACTAAGTATATGCTGTCAATACGAAAGGTCACACAAGATCGACGAATTGGACAGAACGTAACCATTGACGGATATAATTTTGAGATAGTAAGGGACTTTGAAGCATGGACCGTATCAAAAGCGGATGAAGAAATCCTTGGTAGATTCGAGAGGAAAATTCTTCGAAAAATCTTCGGTCCCGTTTGCGTTGACGGGCTATGGAGACGAAGATTCAACCAAGAACTAAACGAGCTGTACAGCGACATGCCGCTGGTCAAAAAACTCCGCATTGGACGTTTAAGATGGCTAGGACATGTAGAACGAATGGACACCAATACTCCGGCTCGCAGAGTCTTCGATTCCCAGCCAGACGTCGGACGCAGTAGAGGAAGACCTCGCCTTAAGTGGCGCGCACAAGTGGAAACCGACCTCAACCAACTTGGAGTGCGCAACTGGAGGCAGTTAGCTAAGGACCGGGCTAATTGGAGAGGCATGTTGGTTGAGGCCCAGGTTCATTCCGGACTGTAGCGCCACTTAAGTAAGTAAGTAAGGGACTTTGTCTACCTCGGCTCCGCTATTAACTCTGACAACAACACCTCGTCAGAAATTAAACGAAGAATTACTCTTGCCAACCGCTGTTTCTTCGGCCTAAGAAAGCAATTTAGTAGTAAAGCCCTCACTGGAACTAATAAGGAAATCCTATATACGACTCTGACCCTGTACTGCTCTACGGCGCTGAAGCATAGACCGTATCAAAAGCGGATGAAGAATTCCTTGGTCGATTTGAGAGGAAAATTCTTCAAAAACTCTTCGGTCCCGTTTTGACGGGCTATGGAAACGAAGATTCAACAAAGACCTATACGAGCTGTACAGTGACATGCGACATAAGTCTTCGATTCCCAGCCAGACGTCAGAGGCAGTAGAGAAAGACCTCGCCTTAAGTGGCGTGCATAAGTAGAAACCTATCTAAAGCAACTTGGAGTCCGCAACTGGAGGCAGTTAGCTATGGACCGGGCTAATTGGAGAGGTATATTGGTTGAGGCCCAGTTCCATTCCGGATTGTAGCGCGTTTTGTTAACTTTGAAAATATAAATATATTAAAAAATAATTTAAATACTGTAAGTGAGAGCTTAAACCTCACGTGCAGTTTAATCTACGGTTTAACTCAACTTGGTGTTTCACAGTGCCGGCTTAAGAGTTAAATTCTACTTAAGTGTTGATATAACTCAGCCTCCGATTTTGGTGTCTTAGGTGTTGGCTCATCTCCTGCCAGAGAAAAATACTTAATTTTTCTGATTTATAAACAAAATTATTTCTCTAGGTTTCTAGGTCAGGATATACAGATTTAATTTTCCCCTAGGCATCACGATCACTTGTTATGCTTGTCTTAGCTAAACCCCACTTTTTAAATGGCTTTGAAACCCGAAATACGTAAGCCCAAACATAAGCTCTGCGTTTTGCTTAGCTAAACGAGGACTTAAGCTCCCAGTATGAAACCGGTAAAAACAGTACTTAGACATAAAACTTAAAAGGCTACATATGAGTTTCTCCAAAGGCCGCTCTCAAACCACTGTGTGTCTTCCATCTTCCTCGTTCCAATACGAAACCGTCAACGCGACGAGACGACAACGCACACTTAGGTCAAATGCAATAATATCAGCTGCCTACTTTCGATAATAGATCCACTTTTTACACACCAACGCACGTGTTGACTGCAGTACAAGTTCAATCCATACGATCAAAAAGCCAAACCACTCCAGAGCCAGCTGCGGATTTGTTTGTAATCTTTTTCGTGACAGTTTTTCGTTTCATAAAATCCAATTCACACCGTCTCAAAAGAAGTTTCACTTCAAAAACAGCTATTTAAACTTTTGAAATAAAGCACCCAAATCCAGCATCTTTTTCATCTTCTTAAATCCTTTGTTTCAATACCTAATTAGCACTTATTTACATATTATACTGTTCATGTGTTAAATATATTCTACTTACGAACTGAACATAGGTCCATGTTCAATCGAAATTTGCTAGTTTCATCAGGAATTTATGTATTCAATGTTTCTCTTTTCCAGCTTTCTATCAGAGTTCTAAATAAATTCCTAATGAATCCATTTGCATTCAATGTCTCCAACCATACAATCCAAACAAACAAACCAAGAGACTCCATAAACAAATGATCAAAGTAATTCAATTCCATGGAAAAAGGATAAAAAGGAAGAAACTCAAGTACCAACAGTCGACGAAAGAGCAAATAACAAGCATCAACTGAACGTTACCCCTCCATCATGATGGGCAATAGTTAGACTTCCATTACCCTCAATCTTTAGGTCTCTCAATTACAAATCTCTCAAACGCCCCTTAGACGCCCACGGGACCCAAACAACAACACCCTTGCAAGAGATACGAGCACAACAAATTACACTGAAAGGGGGTGTTACACAAACCCCATCGACGTCCCTGTCGCTAGGGGCTCAAATATTTCCCAATTTAGTAGCAAAATGTACAAAGTTGCACAAAAGTTTGTGTCAGTCAACCCCGCCCTCAAGCAGCCTTCAACACGAACGCAATACCATACTCAACAAACGTTACAGTGGGTGTATCTATTTATCTCGTCGCTAACTAAACCAAATGATGACAGGGTGTATCTGAAAGTATTATCAATTCAAACCAAAAATACGTACTCAAACATTCTTTCATTCTAGCACCACACTATTTCGTAAATGTCTTTGTGGGTAACTGTTAATGGATTTAAACAGGAAGATTGCTCGAAAATTGCCACAGATGGGTGCGCACAGCTCGGTTGAGCTATTGCCGAGCATATATAGAGGTTCCTTGTGGTGTTGGTAGTGGCAGGTGGCCATAGTATACCCTCTGGCAGGTTTATTAATTCCAACCTAGTATGGTCTCGGTCCTTACCACTTGGTAGTGGAAATAGCGCTTTGCGGTAGCTTTAGCATTGCCATTTGCAATGTGTTACTTCCGCTTATTATGTTCGAATACTGACAACATCCTGGTTTCGAGTTCATTACTTTCCACTTTCCTCCTTAAGCTTGGCGAAATAATTAGAAATGCAAATGATAATCGCAACGGAAATAAATGGGAAAGCTACTATGTTTGGGGTGGGTGAGCATTCCGGCAATGGGGATGTTAATGAAATGTCATTTCATTGTATGTGTATTAACGGTGAGAGCAGTTCGAAAATCTGGTAATTTGTCTTAACCACCTCTAAGCCAGGCAACCAAATGGAATTTTTTTTGCCCTTCCTTGTATATGGGGTTATCAAGCACCGAATTTAATCTAAATAATGGAAAACACAAAAAAGGGACACACAATCCCATATTTCTTCGAATAACATTATCAAGGCTAAAGAGGGGACAAATGTTCTGCTGTTTATGGGTATGTGGTTAAGCTTCATGTGACAGAACCTAACCGAATTGCAATTGTCCAGATAGGATAGCCTATATCTAAGGGGAAACCAAACACACAGACGTACATACATAAATTTGCGTGTTTTTTTTTCCCCCCTTCAGATGACAAGGAATTAATAGACGTCTCGCTTATAGCTCTCAAGGTTGAAACAATAAAACTGCTGGCAATTTGCGTAAATTTGATCAATCGCTTGAATCTTTTGTAAGTAAATTTTATTTTATTTTCAAGGCAAACAAAAACCAAATTTATTGCGTTCTTGTTTTGATACTTTTGAGGGCGATCTGGGAGATAAACTATTTGTGTTTGCAAATTGCTTTGATAAATCGTTTGGATTATTTTATTTCTCTAACCCCCAAAAAATATTGGATGGACACGTGCGTGAGATATACATATTAACATAAAAAAAAAGAAAAGTCCGTTATGAGGCAGGCGGTAATAAAATGTGTATTTTATTTTATTTTTTATTTCTTCCTTACTATATGTGTGGTCACACGGAATGTCCTATTAATTTTGAAGTAAGTGAAAGGGGGATGTATTCGCTTGACACTTTAAATGCAAAATATCGTCGTCCTATAAAAACGTATCGTTTGTCAGAATACCTTCCAACGCCTTCTTTTTGTTTCGGTTTTTGCTTATTCATATATGTGTCACAAAAAAAGGACCATTTATAGTGTACGTTACGTATGTATTATTCGAAGTGGAAAAAAGGGTGCGTGGTCATAAAACAAGTAAATTAAAGTACCAATATTTCACATTGGATTTTAGTTATTTTCACCAAAGGATACTATATTTTGCTGTTGGTCATAAAGTAGCATGTACACTAAAAAATATATATCTGACATTAATGGCCTATAGAGGACTTGAAACTTAGCTACTTCATTTATTTGTGGGACTCGTGTTTAACGCCGAGTCCGACCGGGACATTTTAGAAGCTTTTCATTACAGTTTTATACTCTTATTACAACTTCAGTGTTTTTCCTTTCAGGATTTGAACCATTGACCACGCGCTTAGAAGTCCAATGGACTAAGCACTATATCACTACATCTTCTATAGACACTATGATGACCGTAGGTCGGCGAGTGCTCACAGTAGTGTGATATTTCTACCCACTTAAACCAAAACGCCCAAAATTTGCTGAATTTTTCGGCGAGGAATTGTGATTTTCATTACAAACACCAACTTTCGAAAAAGTTTGGTGAATTGAATCGAACACAAATTAGCGACTCTCGAGAGAACAACGATCATCGCATCGTTTTTTGATAGGGTCGATGCTTCAGATCCTTAAAGTACGATGGGTATGATTAGGGTCTTATATAGTTTAATAACCTGAGCTACAGTTCAGAATGAATTTGGGTGTCAACCAACATGCATCTCCAATTACCACCGTACATATAGCTAACAGTCTCCAGTTGGACATTTCAATTTGGCTGAGGTCGGTTTTTACCTTTGAGCGCCAATTAAGGCGAGGTATTCACCACTGCGTCCGATTTATATCTGGCAATCGAAGACTCTGTATATGGAGTATTTGTGTCGATTCTTTCGTTTTTTTAATAGGGGCATGTCGCTGTAGGTACAGCTCGTATAGTTCTTGGTTGAATCTTCGTCTCTCATAGGTCAACGCACACTGGACCGACGATTTTTGAAGAATTTTTCTCTAAAATCGGCCAAGGATTTCTTCATCCACTTTAGAGACGGTCCATGCTTCAGCTCCATAAAGCAGCACTGGCATGATCAGGGTCTTATATAGGATCTTCTTAGTAGTTCGAGAGTAGTACTCCTGAATTCCCTATACTTAGCCCAGAGAAACCGTGGTTGGCAACAGTAGTTCTTCTTTTACTTTCTGAAGAGATGCTGTCCTCAGAGTTAGTAGCGTAGCCGAGGCAGACAAAGTTCCGTTTTACCTCAAAGTTATATCTGTCAATGGTGACGTTCTATCTAATTCATCGATGTTGTGTGTCCTTTCGCGTTGACAGCATACTTAGTCTTACCATCATGGCTAAACCCATTTTCGCCGCTTCCTTCTAACGGGTGATTTTTTAAGAGGTTTAGAACTTTTTTTAAAAAAAAACGCAAAAAATTCGAAAAAATGAAATATTTAGTTGAATCGATAGTTTGAACCTTGCAATTTAATGTTTAATTTCATGCAAATGTTGACCGCGGCTGCGTCTCAGGTAGCCCATCCGCTGAGTCCAATTTTGGCATACTCTTTCACACATATCGGCCGGTATCTCACGAATGAATGCATGGATGTTGGCTTCCAGTGCATCAATCGAAGCGGGCTTGTCCCTATAGACATGAGTCTTGACATACCCCCACAAAAAATAATCTAATGGTGTCAAATCGCACGATCTAGGCGGCCAATTGACCGGCCCGAAACGTGAAATTAACTGTTCACCAAACTCGCCTCGCAATTGCGCCATTGTTTCGCGTGCTGTGTGGCATGTGGCACCGTCTTGTTGAAACCACATATCATGCAAGTCAAGAACTTCCATTTCGGGCAAAAAAAAGTTTATTATCATCGCTCGGTAGCGTTCACCATTGACAGTAACGCTGCGATTCGCATCATCTTTGAAGAAATATGGCCCAATAATGCCGCCGGCCCATAAACCGCACCAAACAGTGGCTTTTTCGGGATGCATTGGTAGCTGTTGCAATGCTTCTGGCTGATCTTCACTCCAAATACGGCAATTTTGCTTATTTACGTACCCATTCAACCAAAAATGAGCCTCATCGCTGAACACAATTTTTCGATAAAAAAGCGGATCCTCGGCCAGCTTTCCAAGAGCCCATTCACCAAAAATTGGGCGTTGTGGTAGGTCGGCTGGCTTTAGTTCTTGCACCAGCTGTATCTTAAAAGGCTTTACGCCCAAATCCTTCTGCAAAATTTCCCACGTAGTGCTGTAACAAAGGCCTAACTGCTGGGAACGGCGCCGAATCGACATTTCGCGGTCTTCTGTCACACTAGCTGATACGGCCGCAATATTTTCTTCACTACGCACAGTACGTAAACGTGTTGGTGGTTTAATGTCCAACAAAGTAAATTTGGTGCGAAATTTGGTCACAATCTTCCGAATAGACTGCTCAGAAGGTCGAGAATGCCGATCATAAAATGGAAGCAGCGCGCGATGAACATTTCGAACCGAGCACGAATTTTGATAGTAAAATTCAATAATTTGCAAGCGTTGTTCATTTGTAAGACGATCCATGGTTAAATTGCAAACCAAACTGAAGCTGTTTGACAGTGACACAAGGTACTAAACACACGTCAGCTGTCAAAACCAGTGTTGCCAAAACAAAACCAGCTAAAAAATCACCCGTTATATACTAGCAAATGATGTCAATATCCACGGAGTATGCTAGTAGTTGCCCCGATTTATGGAAGATTGTACCTCTGGTGTTGGCTGGGGAGTTTAGCAAAATCCTCTCAAGAATCAAATCAAAGAAGTCACACGATAGCGCATCGCCTTGCCTTAATCCTTATTTGGTATCAAATGTGACGGTGAGGTCGTTTCCGACCCTGATAGAGCTGCGAGAATTTTCCATAGTCATCCTGCACAGACGGACGAGTTAGGGCGGTATACGAAAACTAGACGTGGCTCTGTATATTTTGTCTCTATAAATGCTGTCGCATACAGATTTTGAAACCGACGAATAGGTGGTGGGTATCGATTTGGATTTCATTGCTTTTTTCCAGACTCTGCCGAAGTGTGAACATTTGATCGGTTGTGGACTTTTTTGAGAGGTTCCATTCTTCAGGCATCCTTTCATCCGACCAAATTTTACTTATGAGTTGGTGAATGTTAATTACCCGGTCATCTCCGCTGGATTTATAAAGCTAAGCTATGTTAAGCATCAGTTCAGATAATTCTAGGTCGGGTAGTTGGTAGTTTTCGCTGTCGTCGCCAATATTGAATGATTCGTTCTGCCTGACAGTGGTTCTTTCATATCCTCAGCATCGACTGTGTCTCAACTACGATATATTCTTGTTCATTTCGACAGAATTCTATTCGAGCCTTGTATGTCTGGCTTTGACGTTTTAGAATTTGGTAATCCTTGCGAACATCATTCCTGAAGTGGCTTCTCTCTATATCCTACAACGCGTGATTTTTTTTGCTCTTTTTTCGTTTTTCTGAAAGTCAATGTTCTTTCCTTCTTCCCTGTCTATAGAGCTCAATGGCAGCTCTCGTCTTCACCTGCAGCTTAGCCTTCCTCATCAAACCAGGGGTTCCTTGCTGGTGGACGCGAGAAACCTACCACATCAGTTCCGGCTGATCTAATGTTCTTCGAAATGGTGTTAATCGAGAGGTTAAGGGACACTCGTCCTACGAAGGCCTTGGTGGTTTCTTGCGATTGCAGTCTCTCGACATTAAATTTGTTCATAGTATTTCTGATTTGTTGTGGATATCCGCATTGTTACTTTCCCTGCAAAAAGGTAGTGAGCCGTATAACGAATTCGTGCCTCTGGTTTGTCGCAATGTGGTCAATTTAATTGTCCGTTCGTTTATCTGGAGACCGCCATGTCCCCTTATGAATGTTGGTGTAAGGAGACCGTGTGAAGGCTATAGTGGCATTTCGTTCCGCAGCAAAGTCAACTAGCCTAAGTCCGTTGCCATACGTGTTGTCGGGTAGGCTATGAAGATGTCTTCTCACTGAAGATGATGACGACTTCTTGTCTAAGTATAGCATTTGTAACAAATCCACACCCGAATAGTCCCTCTTTCTGCTCACTTTTACACGGTCCATAGTAGAAGTCACAGTTTTTCATATTCTTTTTGCACGGCCCACCCAATTGTATTTCTTTGATGGCAGTAATGTCTGCTTTGCAGCAGCTTAGGACTTCTACTAGTTGATCGCCTTCACCCTTCCTGTTTAATGTTGTCAAAATCAAGGTGCAGATACGTACCTCTTTGTCCTTTTTTCGTACCTCTTTGTCCTTTTGTCGTCCACAATAAAATCAGTTATTTTCGAGGGTCGAGGTTTTGTTTGTAACAACAATTTTTTTACGTGAGTGGGTATTGGTAGTTAACCCGCAACTTTTGAGAGCCAGCTAAAATTTATTACAGGATAGAGTGCTTCCGTTGGACTCTCGGCTCTTTCGCCACCATCTCTGTTCAAGGGGTCTGATTAACCTTTGAGATTCCTAGATGGCCTATAGTAGGAATATGTTGGAGCAGGTCAAATAGGTTGTGTACGTTGTCCTTCCTAACTGGGACTATAGACGCCACCATTGACTCCATCTTGGGATTTCTTCCGCTGCCATCTAGTAAGGTTTTTTTTTGGACCTAACGCTTAGCTAGTTTTTGTCCACGAGTGGTATTTTATTTCCAACCTCCCCGCATATCAGCAGCAAATTTCTCTATCTGCCACCAAGGACGCGATCGGTATGGGAGACTGTCAACTCGTTAAAGGGAAAATATAAATTACAATCATTAAATCAGTAAAGTTGCTCTTTAAAGTGAAATCTTAATTAAAATATACGCAGCCATAATAAACCAAGTATATATATGACTACGGCATTAAAATGCCCACAGAAGTGTATAATAGCTGTTCATTACGAGTACGTTAACAGTACACAGATCAGTATGGGTATTACCATTTGTTTACACAGTAGAAATTTATCAGCAGCATTTCCAATGAATGGCAACCATGGCAGCATTCAGCCTGGTTACCTATACAGCGTCAACTTTGTACGACCATATCGCTATTTCACAAATATATATCCCATTTCATTTGTATATGCGATTACGTGAAAAAATAGCATTTTCAACTTCAGAATGAATAAATATTAATTAATTAAAATCAACTGTATTCTTATGGATATTTGCACAATTTAAATTTCGTAATTGGAGTGAATTTTTTTTTTTCATTTTTTTTCCATTCCGGCGACAGTTTTCTACATTCCTTTATATAGGAATTATCGACCGATAAAAAAAAGGACATTGTCTCTTTTATTATCTTATTTCCTGGGAGTATATATCCATTAGCATACGCATACACTTAGCTTTGTATGAAGATGGTGGACAAGCGAAACGTTCCAATTTATTTTTAGTGTAATTTTACATTGAAACTAAATTGTATCCCTGGTTTGTGTATTCATGTTTGTTTTTTATTTTCTTTTTCCGGACTTTTAGATCAACTAATTTTAGAAAGGCATAATAAAATATTGACGTTAATTCTAAAATTTAAATAAAAAGAATTGAATAATATAACGTATAACGCTAATGGAAAATGGATTATCAGTTTATATAAGGTTACATGGTGTTAAATTGTTTTTTTTTTTCTTTAATAATAAATCAATAGCTTCGTTATTTTACCATTGACAGCACTTTCTCCCTTAAATCTTGACTGACACGAAATGATACACCAACGAGAATGTGGCCCAGAGTTAGTGATGTGTAAAAACCAAACATTTCTCAACTCGAGTTAAACTGAGTTAGAATCTAAACAACCCGAGTTGTAACACGAATTAGACAATTGGGGTAAAAAAAAGAATTCCCCATTTATTTTTAAGTTCTTCGCATTTCGTTTTCACATGCGACTTCAATTTTAATTTTCATCGAATGTCATTCCGAGATAATTCGCTTCATTTGAAAAAAAGGACTCCAACAGTATTTAGAAATACAGGAAAATTGTTTGTCCGTTTATAATCTATATGAATTGATTTGCTCTCGTTAAGTGCAATCCGCAGGGATTTTGTCCTCGTTAAGAGCGTTTTGTAATTTCATGTTTTTTTTCCTCTATTGTTGTTCAAACTGCTAGTATATCAGTATCGTCAATAAACGTGGAAACTATTGTATCGGTTGTTTGTCGGATATCACGAGTGAATAGGAGGTAAGAGTGGTCCAAGGACGCTTCCTTGCTATAAACCTGCAAATATTTCTTTGAACTCTAAATTTCCAAGTTTCACACGGAAGAGCCTATGCTCAATATATGACACGAGGATTTTATATAATTATTTAGGCAGAAGTTGTCTTAATTTGTATTGAAGCCTCTATGTCAAACATTGTCAAAAGCTTGCGACATGTCAAGAAATACGGCTGAGCAAATTTTCTTTTCTTCGAAAGATTTCTCAGTTACATCAGTAATTCGATGTGTTTGGCCCACCGTCGAATGTTTACTAGGATGGGCATTCTTTTTCTTTTTAATTATGGGTTCTAATAGCGAAAATATGTTGTCAATTGGGGCTGATATTACATGTATAAAATATTATTGCAATTGGTTTTGTATAACAGGCTCCGGATCAGGATTAAAGTTTCAATCTTGGTCTTGGTCACTTTCCTTATAGAAAATAATTTTAAATTTTAAAACTGACAGTAACACCCCATTGCTCTAACTTATTATAGCACAAATAAACGCCTAAGGAATTTTGTTGCAATTCGAAATAACGACTTTTTCAACAAATTTATATAAGCCGTAGTATACCGTGGAATCTGTCCGTCACCGATTTTTGGGCCTTAAATTTTGAGCTAGGATAATGAAATTTGGTATATAGGATCTTCGTCCGCGCCACCAGAACAAGTGTAAAAAATTTTTAAATCCGCCCACTACCACGACCCCTTTTTAGGAAAACGTATTTTTTGGCCAAACCGTAAGGAATTTTAAAAAAGTGCCTGAGCAGCAATTTTAGATAATCGTAATATCTATTTGGGGGCGTTATTTTTTATATAAAAACGTTTTCTGGTCAAATTTTAAACTTTTAAAAAAAATTTTGATGCACAATCATTGGTAGTATTAATATGAACATTTCGTCTACAGACCATTTTAACCCACGCCCACTTTTTGGGGGCGTTTTCTTACAAAAACACATTTGTATGCTCTACCCCAAGACATATGCAATAGAAAAACGTTGTTTTTCGTCGAACCATAAAAGAATTTGATAAACCTTCTGAACAATATGTTGTGACAACGCCATTTTCAATACTTTATGACCATAAAGACCACATTTTGGGGATATTAATTTTAAGGATGGGATGGGATAGGGTATTAAACGATCCGCACAGCGGATTGTAGCCTTCTCATATGTTTTTTGATAAAGTCGTTATTTTGAATTGCAATAAGATTTGTTTAGTTGTGCTTAATTAGGTTAGAACAAAGGTGTGTTACTGTGAGTTTTAAAATGAAATTAAAATGACTAAAAATACGAAAAAAGAACCAAATTTTCAAGAAATATATGGAAAAAAGTATAACTTCCAATTTTATCGCACATAAGAGTGCAACAAATACTTAGAGCTTACCATCTCAAATTTAAAAATATTTTATTATCTCATCCTAAAATATCTAAAAAGCGTTTAGAAGACTTCCTGTCTTCCAGCAAGATTGTGTGTGATATTTCTTCTTGTAAGTGCTCGGATCTTTCAAAATTTATTTGTCCTAAAGAAAAAAATGTCCCATCCAATAAAAACGAGTGGTGGGTGCACGACTGGGTCGTACGCAACTTTCTCTTTCACAGCGAGTTCGGCGTTAGATCAAATAGTGCGCATTTTTATTATTAATGCTAAAAATTATATAAAATGTCGAAATTTGATTATACGAACGTTTACTCCGAAATTTGAAGGAATCGGTGTCTATGTGAAAAATAATTAATTTTCGTTATTGGCCAAAACTGAAAATTCCGTTAAGTGATAGTTGGGCTAAAACTAATTATGTGGAATTGTTTAAAACTATTATAGTAGTATATGTATTAAATTTGATTCAATTTGACATAGTAGTTTGCGAGAAATTAACAATTTTCTTTATATGGCCTGAATGACAAAATCCGTTATATGGATTTTCTCGAAAAAACTGGGTATGCAGTTTTGTTGGTACTAATATGCTTATAGTATGTATAAAGTTTAATCAAAATCGTTAGAGCCGTTTTCGAGAAAATTGAGGTTATGTGTAATTTTTATATGGCAGGTACCATTATTAACATGGCTAAAAGCAAACAAAAAAAATGGCCTAGAATTATGACTAAAACTAGCTTGTATACGAAGTTTGAAGAAAATCGGTCTAGCCGTTTAGGCTGGGGAGACCATCACGGACAGACGGACCGACGGACCGACGGACGGAATTCCAAAAACCACTTTTTTAGGCTCCGCTATCATCGTAATGTTAGAATCAATCAAAATCTCGATGTCGAAAATTTTCACGAAAACAATATCTTTCTCTTTGTAAGAGAAAGTTAAAAAGGTGGAAAATATTATACATAAACCATTGTTGAAGAACATATTTCATTAATTAAAGAACCACAGAGCAAATATTTAGGCTATGTCACTCCAGCAGTTGGAACAGCTTAATCTATAGATTAAGAAATCGTTAATTTGTTTTTTAAACAGAAAATGTATCTTTTGATCAGTTGATGGCTATAGGATGTGATGGAACTAACGTCAACGTTTGCAAATTTGGTGGTGTGATAAGATTGATGGAAAAAACGTTGAACAGACCCTTACAGTTTCGACTTTTATTTTCATTTATTGATGGTTCTACTACTGGACGAACAACATTTACAGGTGAAATCGGCAAAGCCTTGGAAGAGAAAGCTGTTGCAAGGTTTCAAAATATTCCAGGTGAAATGCCACTAATAGACAAAAAAAGATCTCAGTTCAGACCAAATGTATTTATACAAAATAGTATCAGCCGTTATATCTGGTGAGTACCCTGAAGACTTAGTTTACAAATCGCCTGGAAAAATGTCTCATGCCAGATGGCTTACGCGTGCTAACCAGATTATTCGTCTCTTCATTTCAGGATCAGACCCTTCTGATAAACTCTCTACTTTGGCAACGTTTGTTGTGTTTTTTTTTTAGAGGTATAGAACTTTTAGTTGGCAATACTATTTTAACTGGCGGCCATTTTGTCAGCTGTCAAGTAATTTATTTTAAGTTTGGTTTGGCACTTCAACATAAATAGACTGTGGTCTGAACAACGCTTCCAAATTGTGCAAATTTATTTTGAAAATCATGGTTCTCTTCGAAATACGTATCGCACACTACGTTCATTTTACGGTCAACATAATCGTCCATCAGAGTAGTTAATTCGATTGAGTATGGAACGTTTTCGCACAACGTTTACTCCAAATGATAATACACATCCACAGAGAAGTCGTACAGTGTGCACAGAAGAAGCCATTGCTGCTGTAGAGCGTACCGTAGAGGAAGACCCCAATCAGTCTATCCGCCATCGTACACATATGTGTCCATCCACTTGATGGAAGATTTCGCGGAAAAATCTTGGTTTGCGTGCTTACAAAATCAAACTCGCGCAAGAATCGAAGCCTCAGGATAACCTAGCAAGGCGTAGATTCGGTGAATGGGGCCAAAACAAGAATTTTGTTTAGCAATGAAGCTCACTTTTGGTTGAATGGATATGCCAATTAACAATACTGCCGTATTTGGAGTGTTGATAATCCTCAAGTGTATGTTGAGGCACCGTTACATCCACAAAAACTGACTGTTTAGTGTCCTTTATGGGTTGGTGGAATAATTGGAAAATAATTGATCTTCTCTAAAACGATGCTGGCTAGAGCGTTACAGTCAATGGTGACCGCTATATAGAGCCGTGATTACTGACTTTTTTGTTCATCAATTGAACAACCATGATGTGCAGGAGCTGTGTTTTCAAGAAGACGGCGCAACATGTTGGAAAAAGTCATCGAAAATTGGACCTTTAGATCAGACTACGTCTGAGCCAGCCGTGGCGGTCGTATACCAAAAATCAAATTTAAATTATAATGCCAGAAGATTATCTTTCGAATTAAGTGAATGTCATATCAATATAAAAAAAATCATCTTCGTTTTTTCAATTCGAATTTCTATAGCTACTCTAAAAAAAAACACCCTTGATCCTGTTCAGCCACTTTTTTAAAACTTATTATGCTTTGCCCAAAAATGAAGTTTTTCTCAGAAGAAGGCGTTGCAGTGGGCGGTTTTTAAAATGTTTAAACATTTATTTGAGGCATGGACAATGAAGCTACCTAATTAACAAATTTCATTATCATAGCTCAACATTTTTAAATTTGGACGGACTATGACATATGATATAGAATGCATACTTAATAACTTAAGTGACGCTAGAGTCCGGAATGAACCTGGGCCTCAACCAACATGGCTCTCCAATTAGCCCGGTCCTAAGCTAACTGCCTCCAGTTGCGCACTTCAAGTTTGTTGAGGTCAATTTCCACTTGTACGAGTCACATAAGGTAAGGTCTTGCTCTAGTCCGACGTTCAGGCTGGGAATCAAAGACTCTGCAGCAGGATAATTGGTGCTCAAGGAATATTGTGCGCGCGCTCTACAAGTTCTAGCCATCTCAAACGTATAATGCGGAGTTTCTTGACGCCGTACAGCTCGTATAATTCTTGGTTGGATCTTTGACCAAGGATTTCTTCTGCGCCGTAGAGCAAGACTAGGATGATCATAGTCTTGAACAGGATCTTTTAGTAGTTTGAGTTAGCGCTTTACTACTAACTTGCCTTCTACTAAATTGCCTTCTGTCTAATTCGACGATGTTGTGTGACCTTTCGTGTTGACAGTATATACTTGGTCTTATCCTTATTTACAGCTAAACGCATTTTTGCCGCTTCCATCTCTATACTATCAAACGTAGCTATGACATCACATTGAAGCATACCAATATCGTCGGCGTATGCTAGAAGTTGCACCGATTTATGGCTGATTGTGCCTCTGGTGTTGGTTCGGGGGTTTTTCTTTTTTTGGTATGGAATGTTTCGGTGATGTAGTTTCTGACCTGATCGAGCAGCGTGAAGTCTCCATCGTCATCCTCCAAAGATGGACGAGTAGTTCGTCTTTTTGGTTTTTTTTTTGTTTTTTTTTTCTGGATCTGCAAAAATGTGAAGATTTGATCATTTGAGGTCTTTCCTCGCCTAATAGCAAACTGATAAGTGTCGATCAGGTTGTTGGCAAGATATGATATTGTAGGCGACGCAGTAATTGGCGCAGTCAGAGAGTCTCCTTTTTAGTGGATCAGTTTAACTATGCTGAGGTTCAATTTTTCGGGCATACTTTCATCCGACAAAATTTTGATTATAACTTGATTTATATAAAGCTCGACGGGATAAGTCTGCAGAAGTGTTTATTCTTCAGCATCGGTGTCTCAACTAAGATATTTCCTTGTATCCTTGTCATTAAATTTTTCCACTTTAGTTAAACTTGCGAATATCGTTCCTCGAGTCGCACCTCTCTATATTCTCGATCGCGTGTTTTTCTTGCTCTTTTTTTTCTTTATGAAAAGCCGGTATTCTTCCCTGTTTCTTTGCTTATAGAGCTCAATGGCAGTTCTCATCTTTACTTGCACCTTAGCCTTGTAGGCCTCGGTCTTGGCTGCGAGCATTTGTCGGCACGCCTCATCAAACCAAGGGTTTCTTGCTGGTGGTTGCCAGTTACCTAGCACATCAGTTGTGGCTGATCTAATGGCTTCTTGACATCGTTGCCATTGTTCTTTGACATTAGATTAGATAAAAAAGTTAAAAAAAATTCATAATGTAGTTTCTTTGTGGTTATTGCATTGTACAGTTAAATGTGTGGTCCCTGATTCAAATCCAGAGAACTGTTTTTTTGTTGAAATAACAAAAAAAAACTTCTGATAATTAAATCCCTATCTACACTATATACATATCTGTCCAGTTGTAGTTACAAAGTAATTGATATTTTTTCATAAAAAAACTATTCAGCGCGTATGGTGGTATTCTAAAAATATATTTTGTTTCACTTTTATAGCAATAATTGCTAAAATAAATTTGAAGTCTTATATTTCCGAGAACTTTACCAAACCACACTCTATTAATCAAACCATAAAATTAATCAACTAATTCCTATATTGGTTTAGATTTGAATGAACATAAAGAGAGATTCTTAGTAATTGTTCTGAAAATACTTAGGTTTCACGTCATCACTCACCTATTCAATTTCAAGTAATTTATATTAATTTAAATTAATGCAACACCCCCATATTGGTTTTATTTTCGAAGAAGAACGGTACTTCCAGCGCACATGTGTATTCAAGTACCTAATTATTGTAGATAACATGGATGCCAATTAAATACTTCAGAAAATAGATACGCAGAGAAGATAAAATCTCATTTTGATTACAAAACTCGGTGAAACTCATTTGCTTGACGTCAGCTTCAGGATAACAATTAGATTTGCAGTCGCTTTTGCTGCACACTTTCAGACAAGCATACTAATTTGGTGGCGCAGGTTTCTTTTTGTAGACGTAATTAAGTGGACGCAAATGTGCGTTAAATTGTTTTTCGCTTACGTAACATACATACACATAGGTATATGGTGTACTAATACAATTTGTGAGCGCATTACTTTCTTTTCGAATAGGACGTAGAAATATTTATTTCGCATTTTATGGGAGAAAAGTATATTTACTTAGGAATCGTAACAAAGGTTGACTTGTCAATATTCAGACCTTCATGTCTTAGCTTTGTATTATATGATTCAAAATCTTGAGAGATATTTTTTTGTGTATTTTTTTTAGACAACCGCCGATAAGAATAAAAAAAAGTTAAAAAATCATAAAAAAATAGATCACAGATTGGAAGAAATATACAAGGTGGCGCAAAAATAACCTTCCGATGTTTTTTGGCTGTAATTTAAAAAAATTATTGCTCAAATAAATAGTCACCAATATTCCGCGTTCTGGAGCAGTGTAGCGCATGTGTTTACTACACAAATGTCAAAACAGAACTTACATTAGGGGCCAATCGCAAAATTTATAGCATTTTCTGATAGGAGGATTACTTTTGCGCCACCTTGTATTTGCACAGCAAATTCTAGATTTGAATTAAAAATGTTGAAACCGGCAGATTTTGAATGTGTCATACTGTAACATTTAATGTAACATGATTGACATACTTTTCTCAATTCAACACTGTTCTTGGTTTATTATATCTACCCTATCGGTATATTAGTTTTGAAACATAGAGAAATAATTTCGACAGATATAACTCAAAGTATTTGGATCGACCCAAAATCGCCAGCTGAGTCGATCTAATAATGTCTGTCTGTCCGTCTAGCTAGAGTGTTGGCTAGAGTTTTGAAATTTGGGCATCATGTAGAGATAGTGAAAGGGCAAGAAGAGAACCCACGTCCAGTCAATGAACAACTAGTTGCACCACCTAGTATAGAATAAGTTGGCCTAGCTATAAAAAAAGCTTAGCAACAACAAGGCCGCAGGTTATGATGGCTTACCATCGGAGCTTTTAAAATACGGTAGTGATGTTTTGGTTTTGGTAGGGCGAGCATGCACCGAATCATCAACCAAGAATGGGTGGAAGAAAGCATGCCCGATGACTGGACTATCAGCTCCATATGCCCCATCTACAAAAAAAAGCGATCCTATGTCTTGCAAGAACTATCGAGGCATATCCCTGCTTAATGTCGCATACAAGATCCTATCCAACGTACTGCGTGAACGTCTAAAACCGTTCCACAACACACTAATCTGCTAGTACCAGTGTGGCTTCCGGCCCGGCAGATCGACTATAGACTAAATTTTCACACCAACGATCGAATTTAAAGCCGCGTATGATATCATACATCCCAGCAAAACTGATTCTGCTGTGTCGCGTGACGCTGAAAAACACGCGATGCAACGTGCAGTTTGGAAGTAGCTCCGCCGAACTATTCCAAACATGCACCGGTTTTCGGTAAGGATACGCGCTATCATGTGGCTTCTTCAATCTCATACTGGAGCAGATAATGCGCAGGGCAGGTGTTAACACGAAAGGCACTATTTTCAACATGTCCGTCCAGCTGCTGGGTTATGCGGACGATATTGACATCATCGGTCGCTCCCAACATGCCGTAATAAAAGCGTTCACGGAGATTGAAGAACAGGCGAAATCCGTTGGCCTTGAAGTAAATGAGGAAAAGACTAAGTACAAGCTATCAACAAACAAACAAGCATCTGTCCACTGCCTAGGACGAAACGTCACTATTGATAGCAGCAATTTCGAGGTAGTTAAGGAGTTCACCTACCTCTGAGTTAACATAACCTCCACGAATGACACCTTATTGGAGATCCGCCGAGGAATTACCCTAGGAAACCGTTGCTACTTCGGTTTGGCGAAACAACTGGGTTCGGTTTGGCGAAACAACTGTGTTCAAAACTCCTAACTCGAAGGGCGAAATGTGTGTTCTACAAAACCCTTATCCTGCCAGTTCTGCTTTATGGTGCATAGGCAAGAAGGGAGAGCTGATACTGGGCTCTTTCGATAAAAAAATACTTTTACGGATTTTTGGTCCTGTGCACGAGGAGGGCGAATCGAGGAGAATATACAACCGCCAACTCTGTGCGCTGTGGATGTAGTCCAAAAGCCAAAACATGTCGACTACATTGGCTAGGCCATATCGAGCGAATGGACAATACTGCTCCAGCTAAGAGGATCTTCGAATCCCAGCCCCCAGGTCCGAGAAGGCAAGGAAGACCGAACCTCCGTTTCAAAGACCAAGCCATCGCGGATGCCAGAGCGCTTGGTCTAGACAACTGGATGCTGCGAGCCAGAGATCGTAGAGGATGGAAGGTTGCAGTGTCTTAGGCAGAGACTCTTCACGAGTCGGGAGCCCGATAAGTAAGAAAGTTGAAATTTGGTATATAGACTCTCTGTCCGACGAAGCAGAACAAGCGTAAACAATTCGAAAAACCAGCCTTCTTTCACGCCCACTTTTTAAATAAACGTCTTTTCTGATGAAATCAAACCAAATTAAAAAAAAAAACTGTCTGATCAAGATATTTAAACTATATATTTCATCCATATAATGTTTTTAGCCACGTCCACTTTTTGGGGCATTTTATTAAATAAACGTTTTTCGGAAAAAGTTTAGCAAATTCCAAAAAAGTTTTTATGCATATCGTCCATATATCATTTTGACTCACGCTTACTTTTTGGGGTTGTTTTCCTACAAAAACCATGGCCCTCTCCATAGCATTCGAAATAAAATAACGATGTTTTGACGAACCATAAAATGTTTTGATAAACTGTCTGAGCAGTATTTTGTGAAAATGCCAATCCAACGTTTTGGGAATGCTAACTTTATGAATGGAATGGAATAGGATATTTAATGATTAGCACAAAACGTTCTCAACAAAACGATCCAAACTCAGTCTACTTAGAAGTTTTTTTTTAATGTTTGAAGATTGGTGCACTTACTCGAAGTCAGCCTTATGTTAATTGTCAAAATAAACAGTGGGCCCGATTTCCATTTTTGGTTGCAAAAATCATAACTTTTGATTCAGAGATGGCAGAATGTGAGGTAATCTACTCAATTAACTACGCGTATCGGATAAACTACATGCCTGATTTACCTACAACATTTCTTACGTGTTAAAATGTTGAATTTCAAATTTCATGGACATATCCATTTCCATGGCGTTGGATTTGGAATCATCCGGAATCAAAACCATGTGAATAGCAGATGTGGGACATGGAATACAACAAATCAACCAATCTGTGGTGTTATTAAAACCGATAATTCATAGCGCAATCATAACAGAGCGCTCCTATTCTTCCGTTTTCCAATTTAACAGAAGCAAGTCGAGGATAGCTCCAACAATTGTAGACTTACCTTTCTAAGTTAGTTAGGCAAACATTTGCTCACAAATTACACACAGTTTATGGATTAGTTTAGGATATTCACCGCATTTTATTGAATTATTTTGGGGCAAAATAAATTATTCTGTGAAACAGGCAACCCAAACTACATTTTGACAGATTCCACTATATCTACTACATTTTGCTACGTTAACTAAGTTTAACTACAGTAACTACATCAGTTATGAAGCACATAAGCGTCATATCTGCCATCTCTGCTTTTGAACGAGCTAAGATATTTTGATTGGTTATATTATTTTTTAAAGAAGATGAAACCAACAGCTACCAATTTCTTGAGTTAAAAAAATTGGTAAATAGGGTGTTTCAAAATCTTAAGTTAAAATACGTCTTTTTGTGTAAAACAAGTTAACTACCTTTTTCAAAAAAAAAATGCAGGAAAAAAGAAAAGATCCACTCTAAGAACGTTTTTTAAGAGATAAGGACCGTTTTATTTACTATTGTTCAACTTCCCGAAAACTCTCAAGTTATCTAACTTCGAAGTTAATTTCAACTCGAAATTTGAACGGCAAGTTGAAAAATCGTTTTTTTTTACTTTTTCAACTCTCAGTTTGCAAGTTGGCGAACCTACCTGCTGTTTCAAAAAATTTTCTGGGATATTTGTGACAGATAACACAAATATGTCACTCTGAACTTCGGATTTGAGATTTATAATTGCTGACTGTTATTCAAAAGCAGTTAGATACGTTTTAAAAAAAAAAAAAAAAAAAAAATAGTGAAAAAAGTGAAGAATAACGAAAATGAAAAAATTGAAACAATACAAAAAAGAATGCCAAAAATAGTGTACACATCGGAGGAGGAAGATTGGCACAAGCGATGATGATTGATTTCACAATTTCAACTCTGCACCTTAATCCAGTTGTTTGCCACTATAAACCGCCTCTTCCAAATGCCGTACGAGCGTTTGGCACAGTTCCATCTACAATTCGTTGAATAGATTTTCAACAGGGTTTGTGACATTCAAGTAAGGCGTTGCAAGGTAGCTCGTATTTGTGTAGCACGAATCATCAATAAGAATGAAATGACCGAACTCGCCCGAATCTTCTAAGTTCTAACAAACTTATCATTTTTGAAGAGTATCGTTGTATTGGCAGCATTTCATAAAATCTCTCTAAAACACAAATAGGCAAAAAGTGGCAGCTAGTCCTCTCAGTAAATATTTTAGAAATAGTCTAAGATTAAATTTCTTTTGAGTTTAGACTAAAGACTCTGAAAGGTAAAAAAATTGAGTCAAAAACAACTTTCAAAAAAATTTAAAATTTTGCTATATAAAAAAAATAGGATCTAAATTGTTACACAAATGGTTCTTTTTAAAAGCTAATAAATAAAAAAATTATATTTTGTAAACTATGTTTCGAAATCTTTACGATAAAACTACGTGCTGAGTTTAAAAAAAATGAATAACAACTTTTTGCATTTAGGGCAAATTTGAAATAGGATCCATTTCTCGTGAACTATATTTACTTGTAGAATGAAATAAGACCTCAGAGTTACCATTGATATTGTCAGCAAAGCCTCATACTTGGTTTTAGCAAAGAGTATAGAACTACATAAAGTACTCATCTCATATAGAACAAAAATTTACTATGTGGAGTTCTGATATTGATACATTAGTACCCAGCATTAAACACTAGCATAGCAGACGCATAAGGAATGACGAAAATTCCCTTCCAACCGCCCGCTTCCGAAACGGCTACAAATGTTTACCTGTGATGCGTACTCTATGTAATTCTATATTTTCTATACTCTTTGCTACCATGAAATAGCGACGGTTTTATAAACCGCTAAAGCAATTTAAAGTAGAGCCCCAAAGGAGTGCGTACGACCCAGTCGTGCACCCACAGTCATACACGCATTATGGTCGCAAATGCAATGAAACATATTCGGTGAAAAATACTTTCCCACTAAGTGGGTTTCGAAAAAAAAACAGCACGCTGTGGGGATGAATGTCAAAATGAAAGCAATCCTACAAAGTCACAGGACTCACAGATATAAATATGTATTAAGTTTTCTGGTACGGAGCAACGGAGAGAGATGGTCAGACATAAATACTCCTTTAACCAAAAAAACATGGACAGCCAAGAACAAGGCCTACAATGCTAAGCTGTAGGTAAAGTCGATAGCTGGCATTGATAGGTAAAGAAGGAGGGAAGAAAACTGGCGTTTCACAAAGAAGAAGCGAAGAACACTGGCGTTTCACAAAGCAGAAAAAAGAATAAAAAGCGTGCCATCAAGCATATAGAGAGGTGCCACTCCAGGAATGATGTTCTCAAGATTTACCAAAGTGAAAAACATAAAAACCAGCCACGAATAGGATCCTGTCGAGATGAACAAGGAAATAGTGTAGCTGAGATACAGTCGATGATGAGGATATAGAATATTGGCGACGATAGCGAAAATTACTAACTACCTGAGCTAAGTAATGCGAGGATAATACCACCTAAACTTTGGCGGAGATGATTTGGTAAGTAACATCACATACTCAAACGCGAAATTTAGTCAGATGAAAACATGCCTGAAGAATGCTCTGTACTGCGCCAACTACAGAGGAATAAGTCTTCTCAACTTCGCCTACAAGAGCCCTTTTGCGGTAATATGTTTACCAACAACGTTATTGGCCCTTGGCAGTGTGCTTTTTGGGCAGCGAAGTCAAATATTCATACTTCGACAGATCCTGGAAAACACCCAAAAAGTCAAAATCGATACCTACCACCTATTCATCGACTTTTAGGCCGTATACAACAGAGTTTATGTAGACAAACTATACACAGCCATGTCTAGTTTTGATATACCACCCAAACCCGTCCTTCTATATTCATGATGACGATGGAAAACTCTCCCCTGCTTTATCAGGGTCTAAAACTACCTTACCGAGACATTCAACACCAAAAAATAATTTAAGAAAATTAACGCACTATGTCATGTGACTTCTTTAATCTCATTCTTGAGAAGATTGTGTAGAACTCCCGTCGGACTCAACGGGATGTCTTAGCCACGTTTGCTAGTATAGAGAAGAACGCGGAAAAAAATGCGTTTAGCTGTAAATAGGTGTAAGACGTACTGTCAAGACAAAAGAACACACAAAAATTGACGAATTGGACAGAACGTCACCATTGACAGATATAAGTTTGAGGTAGTACGGGACTTTGTCTACCTCGGCTCCGATATTAAATCTGAAAACAACATCTCGTCAGAAATTAAACGAAGAATTAGTCGTTACCACTCATTACCACTGTTTCTTCGGACAAAGAAGGCAATTTAGTAGTAAATCCCTCTCTCGAACTTCTAAGGAGATCCTATACAAGACCCTGAAAATCCCAGTTCCGCTCTACGGCGCTCAAGAATGGACCGTATCAAAAGGTGGTGAAGAGATCCTTGGTCGTTTTGAGAGAAAAAAATTCTAAAAATCATTGTTTTTAAAACTAATCGCAGACTTTTGAACGTCGTGATTTTTATGTATTATGTGGGCTTTTCACATTAAAGGTCAAGTATTTCACTTTTTGCTGCTGAAACTGCATGTCTGCCTCTAGCGTAAGTTACATAAAATCTCCGACCGTTCCCAACCATGATACCTCGTTCTACCTCGTCTCGTTCTGAGCAGCTACGTCATCGACGCTCATGTACCATATGCACAAAGCCATATCTGTAGTAGTAGTATCATGGTTCCCAGTTACAATTGCCTGCTTTAAGGAAAACGTAGTTAGATAAAGACAACTTAACGTCTGAGCCATCGAAATTTATCATCATGTACCTTTGAATCTCCATAACACTAATTAGGCCTTGAGGTATTGAATGTAAAATTCATCAATCATTTTTCTGCGTTCATATTGAAACAATCAGGAGAAGATTCGGATCGAAAAATGCGCCAAAAATGCCATAAAAATCTTATCCCGAAATTAAATGTCTCGGTTCACTGTAATATCTCTCTTAAATTTGAAGCTTCTGAATTAAACAAAAGAAAACAAAGCCGGTGTTTTTAAAGAGAATGTGCTGCCCTATATTATAAATTATTCAGAGCGGTTCACCCTATGAATATGTTATCCAAATATCTCCTGGCCATGGCTTAGTATACCTTCATATACTGAAAATCAGCTTACACATTTTTGACATGTAAAAACCTCAACAACTAGAAATATATAGTATCGTAAACTGGGTAAACATTTGTTCAAAATCTATCCAAGATATACAAATTTCACACCGCATAGGTAAAATTAAAATTCAATTTCAATTTACATTGTGCATTTTGCTTATGGCATCATAAGATTTGTATAACTTTAATCCTATACAAAGATTTCAACAAAAAGCATGCAAATTTTAAGCTATATCCATAAAAAAGTTACTTGGAAACAAGCAGAAGCAAGGAAACACAATCAAGGAGACATACGAAACTTTCTGCGTACATCAATTCTCCAACACATGTTCAAATTTAAATGAAACCCCCCAAGGTCTGGGGTATACTTTGACTTCTTTTCATATTAAAGCTACCCGCAGTGTATGTGGGCGAGAAAACCTGAAAATTTGAAAACCTTTCCATTCATTAAAGTTTTTGAAACACATCCACAAGTTGTATATTTTCTATTTTATTGTTCGAAAGACTTCAGTAAGATACCGGATACATGTAGGTAGATGTTTTGAAAGCAAATTGTTTTCCTACAAAGTTGTTTTTTTTTTTTTTTTTTTAAAAAAAGTTTACTAAAAGTTTTCCCATGTTAAGTTCTCTTACCCCGATTTGAATAAATTTTCATTTCATGCATCTTTTTCTTCCCACACCTTGTGTGGAATTACAAAGAGCGTTTTGACAAATCACCACCTCCCCCAGAACAATCTCGTATGCCATAATTTAAGGGTATTCAGCTATAAATCGGCTCAGTGATTTGGCAATTTCATCGCTATTACTGGAGCTCTCAACTTATAATCTTTTCCACTGAAACCGTTTCTCATATTTTCAAGGCAGATAAACAAGGGTCTGTTATCATTCATTCATTCGGAACCAAACACACAATTGACGTACATTAAGACGTGGCTGGATATAAAATTCGCACAAAATGTATTCAACAAAAAAAAAAACATTTTTTTCCCGTAGACCCTTTACCATCTGTTGGGCTCAATGGAAAATGCGTATCTCATAATAAAAAGGCAAAAAATAAGGGCAACAAAAAGGCAACTCCCATTAGCACACACATTCCCATGCCAAGAGTAGAATTAAACCTGTCTGTCGAAACAGGTGAACTCCATTCAATTAAATAATAAATGAGTTCCACCTTTTTTTCACCTACAGTTTTCTCCCCCATATATAACCCATTCGGTCAAAAAGTTTTGCTACTCTCTAACAAGGTGAACGTGTATATAAGGTATTTGCTTTTACGGAAGAGAGGTTGTTTACACGTGATATTCCTTTGGGAAAAAGTTGTGCGGTATGTCATTTTGCATACCAGATTAGATGAGTAGTTAAAATAAAAAAATAAAAATATATGAGAAGGCTAGCAGAAGCTCTGCGAATCGTTGAATAACCTATCCCAGCCTATCCAGCCTTAATAAAAACATTTCCAAAAATGGACGTAGCAAAAAGTTGATATGAGCAAAACACAGGTATTAAGATTGTATAAACATCTTTTACAGACACTCTTTCAAAATTCCGAACGGATTGACCAAAAACAACGTTTTACTGAAAAATGGAAGTGGCAGTGCGCGGATTTTGATTTTGAATTGTACGATTCTGCTGGAAGCAACAAAAAGTTCGTGTACGATGCATGAAAGTGAGGTCATGCAGACATGCATAAATAAACTCAGCTAGCGATTCTGGCTTAATATATAAACTTTATGGTACATCTAGCTAAATGTCTCTTAGTTGCAAACTGTGTATGAAAACTAATATAACCCTATGGGAAAGAGTATAAAAGAAGACCCTTAGAACTGCGCCAACTACAGAGGCATAAGTCTCCTCAACATTGCCTACAAGATCCTATCTGCCGTAATATATGACGAAATGTGATTTCAATAGGACGACTGTACGTGCCTTACAACGCATGCCACCTTGAAAATCCTGCACGACCATTTGGAAGGCCTATCTGCCGTAATATGTGAACGCCCGAAACCGTTTACCAATAACCTGATCCTCCCTTATCAGTGTGGTTATAGGCCAGGAAAGTCCACAACTGATAAAATCTTCACACTTCGGCAGACCCTGGGAAAAACCCCCAAAAACTCCAAATTGGTACCCACTACCTATTCATCGATTTCAAAGCCGCATACGACAGCAATAATAGAGACGAACTATACAGAGCCATGTCTAGTTTTGGTATACCACGCAAACTCGTCCGTCTATGCATGCTGACGATGGAAAACTCTCCCTGGTTCGTCAGGTTCTGAAACTACCTCACCGAGACATTCAATACCAAAGAAGGATTTAGGCAAGGCAATGTAACAACATCGTCAGAATTTAAACAAAGAAATATCCTTGACTACTAAGGAGATCCTCCATAAGACCCTGATCATCCCAGTCCTACCCCGCTGAAGCAAGCACCTTAGCTTCAGCGGGGTAGAATTAAGAAATCCTTGGCCGTTTTGAGAGAAAAATTCTTAAAATAAAATCTTAGTTCCCGTTTGTGTTGACGTGTTATGGAGACGAAGATTCAACCAAGAACTATACTACCTGTACAGCGACATACACTTAGTCAAAAAAAACTCTGCATTGGTCGTTTAAGATGGCTAGGAAATGCAGAACACCAATCATCCAGCTCGCAGAGTCTTCGATTTCAAGCCATACGTCGGACGCAGTAGAGGAAGACCTCGCCTTAAGTGGCGCGCACAAGTAGAATCCGACCTCAACCAACTTGAAATGTGCAACTGAAGGAAAATAGCTAGGGACCGGGCTAATTGAAGACCCATTTCGGTTGAGTCATAGGCTAATTCTTGAATGGGCCGAACATGGCAGTGCGTCGTGTCACCTGGCCTAAATCTTATTTTGGTATCGAACGTGTTGTCCGATCCTGATGGAGCAGCGAGATTTCTCAATCGTCATCATAGACAGACAGACATTTTTTCGAATTTTTTGTATTTTTTTTTTAAAAAAAGTTCTAAACCTCTTAAAAAATCACCCGTTATAAACATCTTTTACAGACACTCTTTGAAAATTCCGAACGGATTGACCAAAAACAACGTTTTACTGAAAAATGGAAGTGGCAGTGCGCGGATTTTGATTTTGAATTGTATGATTCTGCTGGAAGCAACAAAAAGTTCGTGTACGAAATTTTAGTCCTTTAAACTGGTGATGCATGAAAGTAAGGTCGTATGAATAGACATGCATAAATAAACTCAGCTAGCGATTCTGACTCAATATATATACTTTATGGTACATCTAGCTAAATTTCTCTTAGTTGCAACTTGTGTATGAAAACTAATATAACCCTATGGGAAAGAGTATAAAAGAAGACCCTTAGAACTGCGCCAACTACAGAGGCATAAGTCTCCTCAACATTGCCTACAAGATCCTATCTGCCGTAATATATGACGAAATGTGATTTCAATAGGCCGACTGTACGTGCCTTACAGCGCTTGCCACCTTGAAAATCTTGCACGAGCATTTGGAAGGCCTATCTGCAGTAATATGTGAACGCCCGAAACCGTTTACCCATAACCTGATCCTCCCTATTCAGTGTGGTTATAGGCCAGGAAAGTCCACAACTGATAAAATCTTCACACTTCGGCAGACCCTGGGAAAAACCCCCAAAAAATCCAAATTGGTACCCACTACCTATCCACCGATTTCAAAGCCGCATACGACAGCAATAATAGAGACGAACTATACAGAGCCATGTCTAGTTTTGGTATACCACGCAAACTCGTCCGTCTATGCATGCTGACGATGGAAAACTCTCCCTGGTTCGTCAGGGTCTGAAACTACCTCACCGAGACATTCAATACCAAAGAAGGATTTAGGCAAGGCAATGTAACAACATCGTCAGAATTTAAACGAAGATATATCCTTGACTACTAGGGAGATCCTCCATAAGACCCTGATCATCCCAGTCCTACCCCGCTGAAGCAAGCACCTTAGCTTCAGCGGGGTAGAATTAAGAAATCATTGGCCGTTTTGAGAGAAAAATTCTTAAAATAAAATCTTAGTTCCCGTTTGTGTTGACGTGCTATGGAGACGAAGATTCAACCAAGAACTACTACTACCTGTACAGCGACAGACCCTTAGTCAAAAAAACTCTGCATTGGTCGTTTAAGATGGCTAGGAAATGCAGAACACCAATCATCCAGCTCGCAGAGTCTTCGATTTCCAGCCATACGTGTCGGACGCAGTAGAGGAAGACCTCGCCTTAAGTGGCGCGCACAAGTAGAATCCGACCTCAACCAACTTGAAATGTGCAACTGAAGGCAATTAGCTAGGGACCGGGCTAATTGAAGACCCATTTCGGTTGAGTCCTAGGCTAATTCTTGAATGGGCCGAACATGGCAGTGCGTCGCGTCACCTGGCTTAAATCTTATTTTGGTATCGAACGTGTCGGTGAGGTCATTTCCGATCCTGATGGAGCAGCGAGATTTCTCAATCTCAAAACTAGACATAGCTCTGTATAGTTCGTCTAATGTGTCTTTGACATCGATAAACAGATGGTGGGTACCGATTTGGACTTTGGGTTTTTTCAGGATCTGCCAATGTGTAAAGATTTAATCAGTTTTGGACTTTCCTGTCTTAAAACACACTTACAAGGGCCGGTCAGGTTGTTCAAAAACGGTTTCTAGCGTTCACATATTATGTCAGACAGGATCTCGAAGGCGTGGTCTTCCCCTTTTCTTCGCCTGTAGAGTTCAATGGCAGCTCTCGTCTTCACCTGCAGCTTAGCCTTGTAGGCCGCGTTCTTGGCTGCGAGCATCTGCCGGCATTCCTCATCAAACCAGGGGTTACTTGCTGGTGGGCCCGAGAGACCTAGCACATCAGTTGCGGTTGATCTAATGGCTTGTTGGCATCGTTGCCATTCTTCTTCTACAGTAGATGCTGGTAGTATGGTGTGAATCGATAGGTTAAGGGATACGCGTTGCGCGAAGGTCTTGGCGGTCTCTGGCGATTGCAGTCTTTCGACATTTAATTTTTTCACAGTATTTCTGATTTGTTGTGGCGTGGTGGATATCCGCATTCTCACCTTGGTTGCAAGAAGGTAGTGGTCCGAGTTGATGTTAGCCCCTCGGAGTGTTTGGAAATCAAAAATATAGAATGCATGCTTGTAGACTATCGCAATGTGATCAATTTGATTGACCGTTCGTTGATCTGGAGACCGCCATATCTTCTAATGGATATCGAGGTGAGGAAATATTGTTGGCAGACGTTATCATATAGGTATCCAGTACGATAGTTACATCGTACTACGGTAGTCGCTCGAACGTTTTGTCAATGAGCAGTCTTTCGCTATTTCATGTTTTCCTCCGTAGGAGCGTGAGCGAACGTAAGGCTTATGTTGTCGAATTTGGCCGTGATACGAATTGTAAATAAGACTTCTTGCCTAAGTCTGGCACTAACAACGAATCCACATCCATATAGTCGCTATTTCTGATCACTATAATACGATCCGTAGTAGATGTCACAGTTTTATACCTTTTTTCCCGTCCCATCACATTGCAGCAGCTTATGGCTTTAGCGAGAAGTTCATCTGCACCTCTCTTGTTTAATGTTCGCACAATTAAGGTGCAGATACGAACGTCGTTGTCCTTTTCTCGTTTAGCAGGGTCGCCAACAATAAAATCAGTCCTATCAGAGGGTGTTGGGTGCTTCCTAACAAGAGATTTTTTTTCGTATTAGGGTGAAACTGGAGACCAGTTCCGATTTATTCGATACCTGTAGAATCAGTATCCTCTACGGGATTGAGCGCTGCCTTTTACATTTCGGCGCATCCGCCATCATCTCTTTTCAAGGGACCTAATTGACACTTGAGATTCCGGGAAGACCAGTTGTCCGAATATGTCGAATTAGCTCATTTAGGAAATTAACTTTGTCACCGTTTACACTATCTTGAAAGTTTTTCATGTTCCAATTGAAAATGGAATGTGTACATCAGTGTGAGTACCCCGCTCTCATCTGCTGCCGCCAAAATTTTACACATTGATTGAGACTGTACATATCTACGGTCAGGATACTATGCACTCAGCGGTCACCACGTAAAGGCTGAGAGTCGAAGTTGGTAGGCATCATCTAGGTTTCATATAATCGCATTGTCTACCATTTGACATATGCACGTCATATGCCAGACGTTATACTCAAAACGATGTGTTAAAATATTCTTAAACAAAACAAAATGTTGATAAGCTCAAAAATTAAACAAAATAGAAATTAATTCATCAATTATACCACCCTGTACAGCATGTTGTTTTCTCTGTCCTCCAAAGCTCCTTCTTTTCCTATCAGTAGACTCCTTGATATATTGCTTTATATTCCATTTCAGTTTCATTTTTAAAAATAACATTTTGTATCGCCTAGTCTGAAGGATTCCCACTCTTTAATATTAATTCTCTCGGAAAAAAACCTCTTCTTAATCGAAAAAAGGTCAAACCGTCTGAAAAGTTTCAGTAGCGTTTTAATTTTATTTTTCCGCGAGAGGATAAGTGTTTTTTTAAAATTATTCATAAAAGTGGAAAGATTCTGAGCAACAACATAAAAAATAAAATTCAACGTTATTAAAATATTTATAAACAGTGTGCAGTCGTAAGCACAAGTTCAACACAGATATCCTTTGTAAATGACAAAAATAAAGCAAAAGCTTTGCACATTCAAAGGACTCTTGTCTGCTCGATAACTTAACCTGAGGACGCGCTAAGGATAATGAATGTCGGCAAAAATAAGGATAAATCTTTGATATTTTTAGTATGATAGTAGTGCAGTGGATATAGAGTGACCGCCTAAAGTGAGTACACACAAAAATGCTTCTCGTTAAAAAGGGTGTTTTTTTTAGAGATATAGAACTTCTAATTGAAATAAAACACAAGAAAATCGTTTTAATGTCCATCATCAATAAAGTTTTATTGGAAGGATAATTTTATGCCATTAATGTTTAGATATGATTTCGTTCATGTGACCGCCGCGGCTGGTTCGAATAAAGCCAAGTCTAGAAGTCCAATTTTCAACCACTTTTTCGAGCATTTGGGGTCGTATGTCGGCAATAACGCCAAGAATGTTGGCTTCCAAGTCTCCTAACGTTTCCGGTTTGTTGGCGTAGACTAGCGACTTCACATATCCCCAAAGAAAATAATCCAATGGTGTCAAATCACACGATCTTGGTGGCCAATTGACAGGTCCATTCCGCGAAAAAATGCGCTCATCGAATGTTTCCTTCGATTGTGACGTGCGCTGTGTGGCACGTAGCGCCGTCTTGTTGGAATCACATCTCATCCACATTCATGGCATCCAATTCGGGAACAAAATAGTTGGTTATCATGACTCTATACCGGTCTCCATTAACGGTAACTGACTCTCCAGCATCATTTCGGAAGAAGTATGGCCCAATGACTCCACCAGCCCAAAGAGCACACCAAACAGTCAGTTTTTGTGGATGTTATGGCGTCTCAAGGGTCTCATGTGGATTCTCTTCACTTCAAATACGGCAATTTTGCTTGTCGACGTAGCCATTCAACGAAAAATGAGCCTCATCACTGAACAACATTTTGCGATGAAAATCACTACACTAATTCTTGCATAAGCTGGATCATGTAAGGTCGTAAGCCAAGATATTTGCACGAAATCTTCCATAAAGTTGATGGACAAAGCTCCAATTGCTGTGCACGGCGGGGAATCGATTCATTCGCGTCCTCTTCAACACTTTGCTCTACAGCGGCAATTGTTTCTTCGGTGCGCACTATTCGACGTCTCTGCGGATGCGTATTATCACATCGAGTAAACATAGTGTGAAAACGATACATGGTTAACCGAATTAATTACTCTGATGGACAATTATGTCGACCATAAAATCGACGGAGCTTGCGGTAAACTTCGCGACCTGAACCATTATTTTCGAAATAAATTTGCACGATTTGCAAGCGTTGTTCATTTGTCAACCTGTTCATGATGAAATGGCAAACCAAACTGAACATAAATGACATTAGAGTTGCTCGATTTGGCCACAAAATGTTAGTTTTATCTCTATTCGAAAAACCAACCTCTAAAAAAAACACCCGTTAGCTATTTCGAACATTACCAAGTGTCCTCATCAGATTGCTTCCAATAGTGTCGCCATTATTAAAAGTTCAATAGGACTACGCTGCGTGCCTCACAGTTCACGCCACGTTGGAAATTCTGCACGAGCGATTTGTGGGACTACAAGATTCTATCTGCCGTAACATGTGAACGCCTTAAACCGTTTACAACCTCATCAGCCCATATCAGTGTACTTTTAGGCTAGGAAAGTGCACAACTGATCAAATCTTCACATTTCTGAAGATCCTGAAAAAACAAGAAGTCCAAATCGATACCCACCACCTATTCATCGATTTCAAAGCCGCATACGACTACATTTATAGACACCAACTATACAGAGCCATTTCTAGTTTTTTATACCGCCGAAACTCGTCCGTCTGTGCATAATGACGATAGAGAATTCTCGGGTCGGAAACGACCTTACCGACACATTCAATACCAAAAAGGATTTAGGCAAATCGATGCACTGCTATGTGACTTTTTTAATTTGATTCCTAAGAACATTGTGCAAAATTCCCCAAAGCCAGAGGCACAATCTTCCATAAATCCGTGAAACTACTAGCACACGCCGACGATATTAGCATCATTTATCGAACTCAAGGGGATGTCATAGCCATATTTGCTAGTACATATAGAGAAGGAAGCGGCGAAAATGGGTTTAGCAATTTCTTCGAGTTAGTAAGGGACTTTGTCTACCTCGGCTCCGCTATTAACTCTGACAACAACATCTCGTCAGAAATTAAACGAAGAATTACTCTTGCCCGCTGTTTCGTTGGGCAATTCAGTAGCAAAGTGCCCCTTCGAACTACTAAGGAGATCCTATATAATACCCTGATCAACCCAGTACTGCTCTTCGGCGCTGCAGCATGGATCGTATCCAAAGTAGATGAAGAAATCCTGAGATGATAATTCTTCGAAAATCTTCGGTGCCGTTTACTTTGACGGCCTATGGAGACGAAGATTCAACCAAGAACTATACAAGCTGTACAGCGACATGCCACTAGTCAAAAAAAAAAAAAAAACTCTGCATTGGACGTTTAAGATGGCTAGGACTTGTGGAACGGATAGACACCAATACTCCTGCTCGCAGAGTCTTTGATTCCCAGCCAGACGTCGGACGCAATATAGGATGACTTCGTTTTAAGTGGTGCACATAATTAGAAACCGACCTCAACCAACTTGGAGTGCACAACTGAAGCCAGTTAGCTAAAGACCGGGCTAATTGGAGAGGCATGTTGTTTGAGGCCCAGGTTAATTTCGGACGGTAGCGCTACTGAAGTAATTAAGTAAGCGATTCGATAATATGGTAATGTCACGTGCACGTGCAGGTGATGTGAACTGGCCACCGAGATCGTATAATTTGACCGCGTTAGACTTTTTCTTCTGAGGTTTTCTGAAGTCGGGGGTGTATGTGTATAAATAAAAAACCATAGCGACTCTCGAGTTCAGCCTGATTTGTGCTCCATAGTCATGTTAAATTGGGCATTTTGGATGCGCGCCACCCAGAGAAGCTGAGGATGACATTTGAAAGATGTAATATTCCATACATAATGGCATCGGTAGGCCTTTCAAACGAATAAAAAAATGTCGATGATATTTCACACATACTTTGTTATTTTACAATGTAAATATCGAAAGCGCTTAGTGAAATACCGTTTATTTATATTAAAATAAATGCTCAATTAAAACAACGCATAGTGGAAATATCATTGAAATGAATAAAGCATTGATTTTTAGAATTTAATTATTCACTCTTTTATATTGTTATTTACCCGCTCTATTAAAAAGAACACGAGATTTGTCTGTTGACATACTTTTGGCACACACTGTATATACAGGAACTATAGTATTTAACACACTAACGGACGGAAATCCATTTAGCGTAAACTTAGTCAGCTTTAGATTTTTATATTTCAAATACCAAACAATCGTGGTCATCTACCTTGCACAGCATACAATATTATAACCAGGGGTGTGGACTTGTCACAAAACCACCACAAACACATTCATAACTCTCCAAAACACCAACAAACAAAATAAAATTCAATACACTCACTCGATGTGTGTTAACAAAATGTTTAAAAATTACCCAACCACAAGTTCTACAAATTAGCTATTAAACGTTCGGACCCACACAATTTCAATCCCAATAGGTTAACCAGTAAACCATTCCATTTATCGTACATACATACATACAATGCTCCTTCACTCCTTCTTTGGCCAATTTTCGGTCCAGAAATATAATATATGTTTTCGGGTTCAGGAATGGAAACCGTCCAGTTACAACCACAATAATGGAGTAAACTTTAATGTGGTTACCCACAACATAACATTTGAGCTCTGGATAAGGGCACAATGTATGA
Organism: Rhingia campestris; assembly: GCA_932526625.1. Classification (NCBI taxonomy): domain Eukaryota; kingdom Metazoa; phylum Arthropoda; class Insecta; order Diptera; family Syrphidae; genus Rhingia; species Rhingia campestris. Next base: position 34,205,066 of record OW052183.1, read on the forward strand.
TCCAAAAAATGAGAAGGTTTTTCGGCTCGATATTGGTGGACCGTAGCTGGTGGTTTTCTTTTTAACTTATTTCAATGTTGTTTGGTTTGGGGTTGGATGTGTGGTGTTCAACATATATTCCAACTGACGGCAAAGGGATATAGTAACAGGAAATTTGATTTTTGGAAAATCATTTTGCGTCGTCCTTTTTCATAGACGTTTAACTTTATAGCCCTAAACCCTCATAGGGTAAGCTCTGGTGCTGTGCGGTTGTTTATGCGGCTGCTACAATGCATCATAGGAATATGTTTTCGCAGAAGGACTACGTTTGATCGACAGGTTGATGGAATGACTTGAATGAAGGATGCTGCTGTTAATACCTGGACTGCAATGAAGGTATGTTTGATGAAATCAACGGTAGCATTCACAGTTTCAGTTCGTTAGGACTAGTTTTTGAGTTCCCTTAATGTGCTACTATGACGTGGTTGGGTCATTCGCTTGGATTAAGGACCCCATTCACCCAGCATAACCCATGGGCCGTGTTTCGCAATTAGGGTTGAATTGTAACGAATCAATTAGTAGGCTAGGGAAAGGAGGATTTATCTATGAGGTATTGCGAAACTGTCATGTTCTAATGAAGATGTTAGCCGTACGGGCTAACACATGTTCTGCTTTCTGCTTTGGTGACGTAAAGTAGAACTGGTAGGATTAGGATCCGATATTAGGAGTATTGATCGCAATTAATTAGCTAAATAAAGGGAGGTAGGTAAAGGTGGCGGTTCATAATGAACCCAAGTAGCACTGATTTGCCATTTTGTTACCACGACTCGTGTGACCTTTTTATGCTGATTGTTGAGGGTGTGATAAAATCGCCAACTAGATTCAGCCTGTGGGGTTTAGAAAACGGATAAGTCCTTGTATCCTTTTACCCGAGATGTCGCTACGGTCGTCGAACAATGGTTGGGCTAATGCACGCAATCTGGTTCTTGCTAGTGCCGCAATATTTGCAGATGAAATAGGAGTGGGTTCTCTCTCATTTGTATGGGGTCCCTAGTTTGGCCGCATGATCTCCAATTGTCAAGTGCCCCGTGACTATCGCCGCAATTCTTGCGATATCTGAGCATGTTCTATTCAGTAGATCGTTTGTTCTGTTCTTGACGTAGGTAGGCCATATCTTCCTCGATATGACACAATTTGTTAACCTTCTCCATTTGGAGTCGGCCTTCTTCAGAAAGTATGAGCGGGATATGGACCCTTGCCGCAAGTGAGCCTTGTAAAGCTCCGCCCTGTCTGGCCAGCTTCAATTTCATTATGCATTGGGACCCAGAGAAATGTGACCCTGAAGAGTTCGCTCAGGCGGGCAAGTTCGTTCCGGCATTCCTGTACCAGTTTGAAGAATGTGGAAGCCAAGTTGCTGACCTTAATGGCAGCTTGACCATCTATGGGGGTAGCAATATTTTGCTTTTACGTAGTGTCACGCCCCAGTTGCGTGCAAGCATATCGGATAGCCAATAGTTCATATGGGATAGGGTTAAAAACAACGATAAACTATTCAGCGGCACTCAGGTGACAACCACTTACACAGTCTCGAAACAATTATTAGATATCGGCGATGGAAAAGTTGCTGTTATTGAAAATAGTGGTTGCGTAAAATTGGCCACCGATTTCTGAACAATCGTTGATACGCAAAATGCTCTCATTGACCGGATATTCGCTGATGTACGCACACAGAAAAAGCTATTTTTGCAGAAAGTGAATGTGGACATCGACGATTTGCACTTCAAGATACAGCAGTCGTTGCCAGGCAAATTGGTATCATACAAATCGGTCAATTTAGTATGCGATACCAACGAAGCTGTAAATCATCCAACAAAGATTTTGAACTCACTGGATATGCGAGGCACCACCACACCTTCTACGAAATTTGCAAGTTGGATCTCTGTTTATTTTACTTCGGAATTTGAACCCAACACAGGTTCATCTGCAATGGCACTTTGGCCAGTAAAAAATTAATGAAAACATTATCGAAGCCACCAACCAACCGTCAACCTTCACATATATACATCATATACGTGAAATCTATATGTACGATATCCACGAAATCGAATCTCAACAGCAAATAAGTTGTGTCCACTGTCGTCGTACTAATGGTACGCGGCCCGGTACAGCTGCATCCGAAATCGGTTCCAGGAAATTTTTAGAACAGAACTGCGACACACAACAACAGCACACTTTCAGTTTCAAGATTTCAATTTTAATATATGTGTACGTTCGATTACTTTTAGATCGATAAACGATCATTTTATTTTATCGATCACATTCTATCTATTTTATCGATTATTAAAACATTCAAACATATTTACTGCAAGATATACTTTCAAGTATATGGATCGACTCAGAATCGATAGCTTTAACTAGCCATATTTGTCGTCCATCTGTCCGTCCTTACGTCACCAGTTTTTCGTTTCAAATTTTGACCTAGAATGTTAAAATTTGGTACACGTACTCTTCGTTGCTTCCAGCAAAACAAGTGTAAATTCTGTAATTCTGCGCACTGCGCACGCCCACTTTTCACAAAAACGTTCTTTTTGGCCAAACGTTTAAGAATTTTGAAAACATTTTGTCTGATTAACATATTTCGTTTACATACATTTTTTTGCCACGCCCATTTTTTGGGACATTGTTTTTATTTTCGATCAAATTAAAAAAAAAACTTTCGGCACAAAAACATTGGTAATATGAGCATTTCATCTATAGATCCACGTTCACTTTTTTGGGGCAATGGTTGGACAACGTTTTGTCATGGGAGGGGACTTTAATGCAAAACATACATTCTGGGGATCTAGATGCATATTACAGAAAGGTAGGATGCTTTATGATGTATGTAGAAAGTACAATACCGAATTCCATTCTACGGGAAAACCAACTTACTGGCCAACTGATGTTAGAAAAATACCGGATTTGATCGATTTTTTCATTGTAAAAGGTCTGCCGTCCAATCGAATCAATGTAGAAGAATGCTTTGATCTTTCCTCTGATCATTCTCCAGTCATTTTAACAACGAGCGAGTCACTGATTATAAATGAAAAACCACCCAGATTAACAAACGGGAAACCCAACTGGGAAGGTTTCAAAAACGATATTGAAAATAATATCCTACTGGGTGTATCGCTTAGAACACCATTGGAACTTGAACTCGCGGTTGACTCCTTTATCGATACCATCCAAAAAGCAGCATAGAATAATACTCCTCAACAGAACAAAATTGTGAGCAATAGTAAAATTAATTACCCCCGAGAAATACAAGATTAAGTAAGACAAAAAAGAAAAGCTCTTAAGAGATGGCACCAAACTCGTGCCCCGCAAGATAAAACACATCTCAATCGGTTGAGTAATTTGCTATCAAATTCGATTAAAAATTTTAAAAACCATGCAGTAGAAACTTATCTGCAAAGCCTAACCACTGGAATGGAATCGAATTATGCGCTCTGGAAAGCAATTAGAGCCATAAAACAGCCAAAAATCGCTGCGCCGCCAATCAGGGTAACTCAAGACGTTTAGGCAAAAAGCGATAAGGAAAAATCTGACGTTTTTGCCTCACATCTTGAGGAAATATTTAAGCCATTTGATGGTCCAGCGCAAAATGAAAACATTAATATATTCGAGAGTACAACCGATAATAATATAGTAAGATATGCAAGTATTGCCGAGCTTAAACGGGAAATACAGAAACTAAAGCCTAAAAAAGCCCCAGGTTATGACCTGATTACAGGAGAACTTCTTAAAATGTTGCCTCGGAAAGCATTAAATAAGCTTCTTTTTATTATAAATGCAGCAATCAGATTAGAATACATACCAAGGCAGTGGGAAGTCGCGGAAGTGATTATGGTTCAAAAACCAGGAAAATCACCAAATGAAATAAAATCCTACAGGCCTATTTCACTTCTTCCAATAATTTCAAAAGTTTTTGAACGGATATTACTCAGTCGCTTACACCCCATAATTGAACAGAAACGCCTTTTACCTGACCATCAATTTGGGTTTAGAAGTAAACATTCAACGGTGGACCAAGTACATCGAATTACAGATGTAATTGAGACAGCTTTCGAAGAAAAGAAAATTTGTTCAGCCGTATTTCTTGACGTGTCGCAAGCTTTTGACAAGGTGTGGCACAAAGGCCTTACTTATAAACTAAGTCAAGTTCTGCCAGAACAATTATATAATATCCTCGTGTCGTATCTTGAGCATAGACTCTTCCGTGTGAAACTTGGAAGCGAATATTCCGAGTTCAAAGAAATAATGGCAGGTTTACCGCAAGGAAGCGTCCTTGGACCAATCTTGTACCTCCTATTCACTCGTGATATCCCACAAACAAACGATATGTACAATAGTTACAACGTTTGCTGACGATACTGCTATACTAGCAGTTGGCACAACAATTGAGGAAACAAATATCAAATTACATAACGCTCTTAACGAGGTTAATGAATGGACTAAATGCTGGCGGATTGCACTTAATGAGAGCAAATCGATCCATGTAGATTTTTCGTATAAACGTACAAACAATTAGCCTGTATTTCTAAATACGGTTCGAGTCCCGTTTGCAAATGAAGCGAAATATCTCGGCATGACACTCGATGCAAAATTAAAATGGAAGTCGCATGTAAAAAAGGTATGCGAAGAACTTAAGAATAAATACAGAGAACTGTACTGGTTGCTCGGAAAATATTCGAAGCTTAACCTTGAAAACAAGCTGCTATTATACAAGGTGGCGCAAAAATAACCTTCCGATGTTTTTTGGCTGTAATTTAAAAAAAAAAATGAAAAACTTTGATTCTTCTTGTGGATTATTTTTATTTGGTCTTTTAATTTTTTTTACATCAAGTCGAGAATATGATGTCATGTAAATGGCCGCCGCCACAGTTGATTGTCATTTGAGCCCTTTTTATGGCATTTTCCATCACTTTGGCCAAAACTTCCGGCAATAGGTCCTCACATTCTTGACGGATATTGTCATTAAGAGCTGCAAGAGTCTGAGGCTTGTTGACTTCAAAAAGCCCCACAAAAAGAAGTCTGGAGCGGTCAAATCAGGCGATCTTGCTGGCCAGTGCAAATCGCCGAAACGGGAGATTAGGCGCCCGGGAAATGCATCCTTCAGCATATCGGTTGTGGCACGTGCAGTGTGTGCCGTTGCACCGTCCTGTTGGAACCACATGTTTTCCAATCCCAATTCATCAAGTTGCGGGATCATTGCTCTGTAGCGCTCACCATTCACAGTAACCGTTTGGCCCGCGACGTCTTCGAAGAAAAAAGGTCCGATGACTCCTCCAGCGAAAACAGTACACCATACAGTGACTTTGAGCGGGTGTAATGGCTCTTCGTGGATTACACGCGGATTTTCAGTGCCCCAGAAGCGTAAATTTTGCTTATTTACGTACCCGCTAAGACGGAAATGGGCCTCATCACTCATGATTATTTTTGATGAAAAATCATCTTCCTCTTGGTGGTGATTAAGGATGGCTTGAGCGTATGTTAGACGCGATTGGCGGTCAGCAGCTAACAGCTGATGCACCGTCTGGACTTTGTACGGAAACATCTTCAAATCCTGTACCAAAATTCGCTGTAAAGACCGCCGACTGATACCCATTTGCGTGGCACGTCGTCTGGTCGATGTCGACGGCGCTTCCATGACATCTTCGGCTACAGCAGCAATATTCTCTGCAGAACGGCTACTCCGGGGTCTGCCACGCCTGGCAGCATCTCGTGTTGTGCCAGTCTCTTCGAGGCGAGCGGCTAAACGTCGCAGTGTTTCACCAGTAGGCGTTGGACGGCTAGGAAATCTGCGACGAAATTCACGTTGTGCCAAAGTCACCGACCAATTATTGCTCAAATAAATAGTCACCAATATTCCGCGTTCTGGAGCAGGGTAGCGTAACATTGTTTATTGACGTGTATTTCGCATGTGTTTACTACACAAATGTCAAAACAGAACTGACATTAGGGGCCAATCGCAAAATTTATAGCATTTTCTGATAGGAGGATTACTTTTGCGCCACCTGTACAAGCAAGTGCTTAAACCGATTATGTCCAAATCGTACAACTATGGGGTTGTACCAGTGAAACGAATCTAAACATTTTACAAACTTTTGAAAACAAAATGTTAAGATCATTCGTCAATGCGCCGTGGTACGTAAGCAACGAAGATCTACGCAGAGATCTGGGTATTCCCGCGGTTAAAGATGAAATAAAAAATGTTGCACGAAAACATAAAAAACGTTTATTAGGACACGTTAACACAACAGTCCTCCAAATTCTTGACGATACAAATATATTGCGGCGTCTTCAAAGAACTAAACCCTTAGATTTGGCCCGATAATAACAAACCGCGCTATAAATTGCGGAAAAAGCAGGAACTCTCAAAGGAAAGTTACCTGCCATTCATATTATAAACTCGTGATAAAAAAAATTGCTGGGTAAGTCGAATACTTAGTTGCAATAGAAATACAAAGTGGGTGGGGGTTTTAGCGAGTTAAAATTACTACTTTGGACACGTGGTCATCGTGTCTATGAAGATTTCCACCAGCCCACGGCAAAAAAAAAAAAAACTTTTCTGTGGCGTTTTCTTATAAAAACGATTTGTTTACCCTACTCCATAGCACATGCAATAGAAAAACTTTGTTTATTTGTCAAACCGTGAAATATTTTGATAAACTGTCTGAGCAGTATGTTGTAAAAATACCATTTTCTCTGTACCATCTTCGTTAAGAGTTTAGCCATGCCCACTTTTTTGGTATGTTTAAATTAAGAATGGAATGGGATAGGGATAGGCATCTCATATGTTTTTTTTTATTTAGCAACTAAAATATTCACTAGAAATAATTTATATGACAAAACAATGTTTTCAGGGTCAGTTAGTATTATATAATCAATAATTTAAGCTTTCTGATTAAAATTCTGTATTTTCTATTAAAATCACAATTTGTGACACCCTTTACGGATAGTTTTTAACTCCCACTCACTTTTTATGGGCAAAACATTTTTTTTAAAAAAATCTTTAAATTTCGGTTATTAAAAATGAACATTCTAACCTACGCCCACTCTGTTGGGTCTTTTATTGTTTATTATAAGATAGGTAATCGATATTTTTATTATATTTTATTATTATTATATTTTAGCGATTTCGATTTTCAAAAGCCTGTTGGCCACCTAAAAAAAATTCTCAAATAAATTATCCAGCTCTCAAGTATTTATCTCTATATTTACCTTCCTTTCACCTTGTTATTTAAATATCCTTTTTGAATAAAAAATATATCGAGGTGAAATACATTCCAAATGCTTGATTTTAATATCAAGAAGTATATATATATACAGTTTGTCAAGAAACACTTTACACACTGAAAATAAATATAGTTTTTTGACTTTAGATATGAAAATAATAGCCTTTTATTCAAAATTATCCAATTTTTTTAATGCATAACAATTAAGTGATTAATTATTAAGTAATTTGGAAAAAAAAAAACAAAACTATAAATATGTAACATAAAAAACAACAAAAACAAAGATTACTCATTTTTGACACTGTCAAGAAACTCTTTACACAAAATACTTTCATAGTTATAAATTCAACATTTTTTGCTGTTATAAAATATCTTAAACTAATTTTAATATTTAGTATGCCCTCCCTTTGCATTGACAACATGTTGGGGCCGTTTTTTCATCGAATGGATCAACTTTGGTAGGTCATACTCAAGGGGGATCTTTTGCCATTCTTCCAGTATAATTGCTTTCAGTTGAATGAGGTTTTTGGGCTCCCTTTTTCCCACTTTTTTCTTCAAGTGGGCCCACAAATTTTCAATGGGGTTAAGATCGGGACTCTGGGGTGGAGTATCGATGACCTTGCCACAGTTATAAAGCAGCCAAGTCCGCACATTTAACTCCTTATGTTTGGGATCATTGTCCTGATAAAATTTAAATTTTGGTTCATTGTCCGTAATGAGCCCAAATTTTGCCGCACTGCTTTTTAAATTTGTTTTTAAAATTTGGAGGTATTGCTGCGCATTCATCGTGTTCTTTATAAATGCAAGATTTCCGACTCCTCGGCTTGAGATACACCCCCAGATCATAACCGAAAGTTTCCCAAACTTTACAGTCGGAATGACGTTTCGGTTTTCTAAAGCAGTTAATGGCTTGCGCCATACTCTGGGTGGACCGTCATTGTAGTATAGCATCATTTTTGTCTCGTCGCAAAATATGACGTCATCCCAATATTCTGCCGGCTGACTGATCATGTTTACAGCAAAAGTGAAGCGCTTGTCCACATTGACCGGCGAAAGCATTGGTTTCTTTCTCGCAACTCTTGAAGAGTACTTATGCCGTAGAATGGCCTGGCGTACTGTTTCATATGACACAACCAAGTCACATTCTTCTTCAAGCTCCTTGGCAAGAGTCCTAACCGATATTTGCGGATTTTGGGTAATTTTCCGCATGATTAGGCGGTCCGCCCGTTTGCCAATCTTCCTTTAACGGCCACCTCCACTTTTTGTTTCAAGTGTTTCTTCGTTTTTAGCGCGACTTAGGACATTGTAAATTGTTTTCCTTGATACGGAAAACATGTCTACCAAGTCCGCAACAGATTTGCCCAACTGGTGATTATAGTAAATCAATTGCACGACGTCAAAGCTTAACCTTTTGCCAGGCATTTTAAAAATTGAACTAAATTACTCTTAGGATGTACACTGGTCAAAATTTCACAACCAAATTAAAAGCAATGCAAAAAAAACGCAGCATTAAGCTACGCAAAAGGCATAGTTAACGGTAAAACACCGTTTTTTCTAAGAACGAGATCAAAACAGAATTTGAAATCGAAATGTGTAAAGAGTTTCTTGACAGTGTCAAAAATGAGTAATCTTTGTTTTTGTTGTTTTTTATGTTACATATTTATAGTTTTGTTATTTTTTTTCCAAATTACTTAATAATTAATCACTTAATTGTTATGCATTAAAAAAATTGGATAATTTTGAATAAAAGGCTATTATTTTCATATCTAAAGTCAAAAAACTATATTTATTTTCAGTGTGTAAAGTGTTTCTTGACAAACTGTATGTTAGAACATATTAGCCTCTCATTTTACGTCGAAACTCAGATTTTCTCGTAAGGTCATACTATACCATTCGTTACTTATAGTCATCACGAAATCCCATTTATTCAAAAATATTTTCCTTGAAATGCTGAACAGCCAGACATATAATTGACATTCATATGTCCACAAGTTTTTTCTTTCGTTTTACTTCCTTTCGATATTGTCAAAGGACACTTATTAAATGTCATTTATTAAATGCTCTTGAATGTCTATTTCCCACCAGCGAGGCCCTGTGCCTTGTTATTAAATTAAAACTCTAAAATTCCACTTGCCAATTATTTTACGACCATGCTGACCTTTGTCAGTCAGGTTTTGGTAGACGTCAAAGGCAAATAAATCGTATTTTCCTTTTACTCGTACATGTCCAATTTCCCGGCTGACCCAATCGAGTTATCTTTGATTTAAGCGACTTCATACTCTGATTTCTAACCCCAATCAATGTCAAACATCCTTGAAAACTTGTTAAAAGCGACCCAGACATACAAACAACACATACTTGAACACTTTTTTCCAATTCAGTATACACTCCTATTTAGGAATTTCATTTTGTCTTGAGGTTGTATCCCCAAAAGGATTTGTTTGGTGTGTTAAACTGAACTCCTATAGCCATCCTAAAAAGGAGGGATGAGATGAATTTAAAATCCGAAAGTTGATAAGGGTTTTGGGAGTGAAAATGATGTGAGACAAGATGTGGTTAATGGCATCGTTAAACCTGTGCCCAATGGAATAGGGCATTTTATACCTTGATCCGCGGTATGTAGCATTATGAAGTATTCCCAGGTGCTGGGAGGTTTTAAACCAAAGGTAGGAAAACAGGACATCATTAGAATTATTTTCGGTAAACAGAGCCTACGTAACACCACATCTGGTGATGGACTTATCATCGGTGTATGTTAGAAGTTTCACACAGATTTATGAAAGATTGTGGCACTGGTGGCTGTGACATGAAGAATATGAATGAACTAATTCCGCAGACTGTTAAACGGGTATGACGAAAAACCTCCCCTTCTAGCATGCAATGAACAGCGCCAATATGGTGGACAAGCCCCGCCCAGACCGTGTACAAAAATTTAATATTATTAAGACTAGGTTTAGGTTAGGTTAGGTTATGTTGGTGGGTCTATGTGGTAGGCGGTGTGCGTCCCTCACCACACTCAGGTCAATAAAGAACCATTGTGATGCCCGTTGGGGGTCCACGTGTGTGGTTGGTTCCTTCCTTTATCTGTTACTGCAGGATGATGCAGAAATGATCTTTGAAAGTCAGGGTAGCAAAAGGATAATAAAAACACAGGTATCTGTTTAGAATTTGAGCGTGCCTTTCTAAGCTAATTTTCCAAAAGTTGGGCTGGCTTATTATTAGAGCACTTTTGGCAGCAGATTCTTGCATTCAAAGTTCTAGCGGTAGTAGGTTTGGGATGGTTCCAGTCCCACAGTTGGTGTGGTTCTCATTGCGCAGTAGTGGGAGCTACTTTTGTGCCTTCGTCATATTTTTCAGATGGGTGACTTTGTCAGACAAGTCCTCCATATGTTAATATAGGCCTTACAATATCCATAAGATAATCCTGGGGTTCAGACCCAAGTTTTTTCCGAATATTCTGTGGCCTTTTTTATGCGTTCGCACACATTTAGGTTCCAGTTGAGTTTTCTGTCAAGAATGACACCCAGATATTTTGCGCTATCGGATAGTTTGAGTCCCGTCGATTTCAGGTTGATCAAATACTTCAACAGAAGTTACGCCAGGATGTGCGTTTAGCACTGTTGACCGAGCTTTTGAATTTACTCCGAATGATCTTATGAAGACCCCAGTCCGTTTTCGACTTTGAGCTTCTTGCTGCGTTATAAAGTTTATAAATTATTTAGACTATGGAGTGGACTAAAAGTCCACAAAATTCTAAGATTGCGCAGAGACACTTTCCTCATTTAGCCACCAAAATTCAGTGCGATGCTTTTTATACCCTATCCCATAGGGGGGTATATTAGTTTTGATACTTAGTTTGTAACATAGAGAAATAATTTTGCTACATATACCTCAAAGTATATGGATCGACTCAGAATCGCTAGCTGAGTCGAATTAGCCATGTCTGTCTGTCCGTCCGTCCGTCCGTCCGTCCGTCCGTCCGTCCGTCTGTCTGTTCGTCAGCGGTTTTTGGGCCTTAAATTTTGAGCTAGGATAATGAAATTTGGTATATAGGATCCTCGTCCGTGCCACCAGAACAAGTGTAAAAATTTTTAAAATCCGCCCACTGCCACGCCCCCTTTTTAGGAAAACTTATTTTTTGGCCAAACCGTAAGGAATTTCAAAAAAGTGTCTGAGTAGCATATTTAGACAATCCTAATATCTATATTTCCTTCATACAAAGTTTTTTGCCACGCCCACTTTTTGGGGGCGTTTTTAGTAAAAAACGCTTTTTGTCCAAATTTTAAAACTTTCGAAAAAAAATTTGATGCAAATACTTCCGAAATGGTAATATAAACATTTTGTCCATAGATCATTTTCACCTACGCCCACATTTTGGGGGCGTTTTCTTACAAAAACCGTTTGTATACCCCATCCCAAGGCATTAGCAATAGAAATACGAACCACACAAGATTTTGAGAAACTGTCTGAGCAATATATTGTGACAATGTCATTTTCTGTATTTCATTGCCATAAGGCCTATATTTTGAGGATATTAATTTAAAGGATAGGATGGGATAGGGTATTCAACGATCCGCATAGCGGATTGTAGCCTCTCATATGTTTAGGATTAGTTTTATCGCAATCTGATATCACCTTGCTAAAGCAGAGGAGCTTCAGAGCTTGACGTAGACGTTGCGATTCCGCCGCTTGTCCCGCGCGGCAAGGTTGCGATGATATACTACCGGAATGCCATTCCTTTCTTGAACTAACCCTACCGAATCGATATAAACAAATGCCTCTGGTGAAATAAAGACATACAAAGGCGTGCTCTTCATGTATATATCATTGGGGTAGTAAGCCCCGAAGATCAGGATAATGTGGCTAGTCACGTGGCTTCGAATCATCTGAACAAGGAAATTATCAATTCAGATGAGCGCCATCGTATAGGACCTTGTTATAATAATAATTATAATATTTAATGTACTCGGAGTCTGGCGTTCGATACAATCCTTAGCAGAATCGGGGACATCGCCTCTCAAACAACCGTATCATTGAACCACACGGGTCACAGGGGCCTTATAAGGGCCATATAGCAAATGACTTTCACCCGTGAACCAAGTTGACTACTTTGAATCAGTCTTTTTGTCAGAGCCCCCCTAACCTAACCCCTAACCTTGGCCAGACAAGCATCTACATTTTTGTTAAAATATAGAAAATTGGCAAGCTAGATGCCAGTATATTTAACTTCACTTCTTACCGCCAAAGGCTGTTCTTGCTATCCAATGATACGAACATTTGTCTGTTTTTTTCTGGTATCCCTAGAAGCCCTAAGCAATGGGGTTCTTAGCAGAATTGTTTCGCTTTCTTGGAAATCTATATTCAATTTACAATCATCGCAATATTCCTTAATACGATCGAAGTCACTCTGCAAAAGTATGTTGATGACCTCGATATTCGGACCTGATTTGTACGCCACTAGATCATCTGCGTACGCTATAGCGTGTCTGAGGGTACCTACAAGATCACTTTCAACGGGTGATTTTTTAAGAGTTAAGTCTTTCATGTTAGCAGCACTGGTTAGTAATGCCATTCAAACGTCTTCTGTCAAAGTGAAAACTTTTTTTTTTTTACAAACGAGCAACGATTGCAAATTATTGAAATTTATTATCAAAATTCGTGCTCTGTGAAAAATGTGCAAATCCGCTGTTTTATCAAAAAATTGTGTTCTAAGCAAAACTGTCGCACCTGGAGTGATGAACAGCCACATGCCATATAAGAATTACCGATGCATCTCGAAAAAAACGACAGTTTGGTGTGGTTTATGGGCTGGTGGCATCATCGGTCCATTTTTCTTCAAAGACGTCCGTGGAAGAAACGTTACCGTCAACTTCGAACTATATCGAGCCATGATAGATGACTTTTTTTTTGCTCCATTTGGCTGAGTTGAAATTGGTTGACATGTGGTTTCATCAAGACGGTGCCAGTAAATGTGAAGTATGTTTAATGCAAATTTGAGTGTTTTATTCAATTTTTTTAAAAAAAAAAACTTTGCTTAAAAAATCACCCGTTATAAAGGTTCAGAATATCCTCGACCCACTTTATAGAGAGCTCTATTGACTATCTTTTAGAAAAGCTTGCTTAAATTCGGCAGAAGGCTTATTGACCGAAGATTAGCTGGGTGTGTTATGTCCTTATTCTTTTTAGGAATAGGATGTACTACCACCGCCGTTGTCTAGTACACCAGATGATATGCATTATTCAGGGTGGTAAGAATACCGACTGCTTCTATTTGCAGGATTTTAGATACGACGTTTGGGATACCATTCTCTCCCGCCGACTTTTTATTTGTCAGTGATACAAAGATGTTCAGGAGTTCAACATTTTGAACGAATAGATTGAAAATACTGGCGACTATATGACATAGGAATGGGGTTCGTCATTGAATACGGTAAAACCATGATTCTCAGATCGCCAACCTTGGAGTTGGGTACGTAGAGGACAGTAATTAAGAGAGACTCTTTCTTCAATATCGCAATTAGGGTGAACAGGATTATTCACCGTATACACGGTCTAGAAAATAGCGCCTATCGAATTCGCCTTCTCCTGAGGATCTTCGAACGAGAAAAATCCATCGTTCGAGTCGACCTTTCCGGACTTATACCAACAGCCGATAGTGTCTGTCTGTTCTCTGTCGATTGGAAAAGGCGGATACATGGAATGTCGTTATGATCCTTTCTTCTGAATATGTTATTTATTTGTGGGAACATATTCGGTCTACTGGTTTTAAAAGTCTTGCCCTAGTACAAACTTACAGAGTTTCTGTAATTCTCCGAGATTGAATTTTGGAGATTTCTGCTCAATGACTTCAATGTCCGATTCTCCGGGTCTTGCCTATCAGTAAAATGAGTAAACTGTCTGTGCAGTAGTTTAAGCTTCGAGAGCATTGTGCTATTGTGTCTGTGGAGTACATCGGTAATTGACGTTCGATATTTCTCCGAAATATCGGAAATAGTTACCAAAGGGGTAGTTCGATGCATTGAACTTGTCATTTGGAATAAATATCGGTCGATTTCGGCGTCTGTTAGGTTTCTGTTTATTGATGTATTTATTTTGCTCAAACGTAATTCTTTCTTTACAACTCTGGCGAAGCGCGGCCAGTTCTTCTTCCGATAGTCGAAAAAACGAACTTGGTCGAACTCCTCCAGCTGAGTTTGCTCATTTGGGATCCTAAATACGGCAGCTATTCAGAGATGGTCACTAAAGTACTTCAATTCTTGCACACAGTTCCGCGAGTGTTCGTTATTCGTTAGTCCTAGTCTATCGTACATAAGCGCTAAGTCTAGGAAAGAATGTTCTCAGAATATCTGTCGCATCCGTTCAACCTGATCGGCACTTATCGGTATGATTATAGGCGCACGAAAAATCTACAACTGGTGAAAGCATCACACATCGGCAAATCCTGAAAGAAACGTAATTATTCCAAATCGATACCTACCACCTATCCATAGATTTAAAAGCCACATACGACAGCATTTATGAAGACGAATTACACAGAGCCATGTCTAGATACTGTCCTGTTCGTGCAGGATGACTATGGAGAATCCTCGCTGCCCAATCAGCAGACAACAGGTCATCCAGGAATCTCAAGTATTAGTCAGGCCCCTTGAAAGATCCTGACGAATCTCTCTCTCATCATTTCGTATTGCATAATTTCTTTGCATGCCAAATCAACAAAATTGCTTATGCAAACCAAATTAAAATTGAAATTAAGAATTTCTTTTATTAACATTTATAGCTGTTATAAACAAATAAATAAATATCTCCAAATATAGTCCTTCGATGCATTTAATCAGAAAAGTGATAACGTTATTGCCAAGTCAGAGAACCAATACAAGGAAATTGAATGATTTCAAGTAGAAGATATTCATGCATAAGTGAAATTTGGATTGGTTTCGTATTGCGATTATTTCCTAAATGGTTTTTGGAGATATATAACGATATTTAAGGAACAGTATCCAATGGAAATTGAAATTTTAGAAAGTTTTACACTCTTGCGATTGTATGGCATAGAACACATACATAAATAGTATCCTGCCATCGAAACAGATCCATACATTGAATTTATCTGAAACTTATACTTCTCTGGAATTGTAATTAAATCATATGCCATCATATTTAATCATGAAAAGAGAGAAATAGATATTGGTTCAGAGGTGTACTCCAAGATTTATTGTTTTCCCAAAACCGTATGGACATGTTATTTAGAAGGAAGTGATTTAATTTCAGGAATGATTATACTGCCACACATTCAAAAGGATCTTTACTTACATGGTGTCATGACAAGCAGATATTTTTATACGAAACAACCCAGTAGCCTCTCAATTAGTACGTTAGACTACTGCAATGATTGGAAATTGAAAAACAATTGTACAGATTAGATTGGAAATTGAAAATCTATTTAAAAAAACACGAAATAATTCTGTTCGAAACTCCAATGCTTGTAGCCACCTTGGATTACTCTCAATAGACGACGTGGCTGTGTCATACCTTGATAGATTTAAGCAAAAACACAAAAAATCCAAATTGATACCCACACACTTATCAACCACATTTCACAACAGATGCCTACCATCTCCGCCTGAGAGTCGGGAGCGACCGCTGAGTTCCTAGTTCCTTGACCGTACATAGGATCTTAATACCTGTGTAAAGTGTCAGCGGCAGAAGATGGGAGCGAAGGAATGACTTGTACTCTCACTAATACACATATACCATTCGAGGTGGCAGCGGAAGAACTCCCAATCGTCTGACCCGACATTACTCTATAATACGCTTTATGATTTAATAAAAACTCTTTGCTTGAAGCTTGTTATCTCGAAACCAGGATTGGAATTTGAAAAAATAAATATTGCCGAGAACTTGTCACCAAATCCATATCTTGGATATATGTTTGAGAAAGAACTAGGTGAAGCTATTATTAGTAATGAGGAGAAACTGGGTATTAAAAAAAAGTGCGTTGATTTCTTGATCAGTCTCATAAATGAACTACAGTTGAAGTTACCAGAGAATTTAAAATTGCTTCAGAATTCAATGTGTCTTTCAGTCTCTATGATTATGTCAGATAGAAGGAATTTGCAAAAATTAATAAATTTGCTCGAAGCACTCGGCTATAAAGAAGATATCGACATTATTGTTCAACAATGGCAAACTATTAATTTGCAAACATGGTGTTGTACTCACGACACGGTCGAATTTTGGGCCGAAGTTGGACAATCGAAGGACGCTAGCGGAAATTGTCCTTACGAACAGTTGTATGAAGTTGCGACGAAAACTATGTCTTTGCCGCATTCGAATTCCGATGTAAAGCGAGTATTCAGCACTATGAATATAGTTAAAAATAAATTAAGGAACTCGTTGTCTTTGGAGACAATAAACGCAATATTACATATACGATTGGTTTCAATGGCGAAAGGATTATCATGTTTTAACTACGAATTTCCACCAGAAGTATTAATGAAGATAAGCACGGAAGAAAAATACAAAATGCAGCTCCAACGACAAGATGAAATGGAAGCAAAACCAGGACCTTCGACTACTATGCAAATTGCAGAAGCGGATGAATTTTCGTTAGGCGAAGAGAGCGAAAATGACTCAGATTTTTAAAAAAAAATTGCATAATTTAAAGAAAAATTAATAAACAAGAACTAATACCTGAATAAGTTGTTGTTATCTTTCTCCTTATAAGATTTTCAGATCTAGCGCTTAATTTAGCTCCTAGTTTTCGTCGAAAAAAAAATTTAGCGGAATCTAGCGCTTTTTGTTTACTTTTTTAACTCCTCGTGGTAAGAACGACCTGGCAGCCCTGCTCCCAAGGTGGAGTCACCGGTGGCGTCTACAGTCCCAGTTATGATGAACAAAGTGAATAACCGAAATGAGCTGCTTCGACATATTCGAACGACAGAGTACTGATTTTATTGTTGACGACCCTGCTAAACGAAAAAAGGATAACGACGTTTGTACCTGCACCTGGAATGTGAGAACATTAAAAAGGAGAGGTGCAGGCGAACAACTAGCGGAAGCCCTAAGCTGCTACAAAGCAGAAATTACTGCCATCCAGGAAATTCGATGGGATGGACCGGGAAAAAAGAGGATGACAAACTGTAACACCTACTATGGACCGTGTTATAGCGAGCAGAAACAGCGACTATTCGGATGCGGTTTTGTTATAAGTGCCAGACTTAGCCAAGAAGACTTATGAAGTCATTGTTAAAATTCTCATCAAGGCCAAATTCGGCAACATAAGTCTTATATGCACTCACGCTCCGACGGAGAAAAAATATGAAATAGCGAATGATTGCTTCTACGAGCTCCTTTACAAAACTTATGAGCGACTACCGAAGTACGATTTTAAAATCGTGATTAAAACTCAAACATATGAAGACAAGATATCTTTAGCAATATTGTCGGAAAACACAGCCTACATGACAATACGTCTGGCAACGAACTGAGGCTAATTAACTTCGCTACGGAACAAAATGGCAATATTAGCACACTGTTTCCTCACCTCGATATCCATAAGGGGACTTGGCGGTCACCACATCAACGAACGGTCAACCAAATTAATCACATTGCGATAGACATGAGACACGCATCCAGCTTCCGAGGGGTTATCATCGATTCGCGTCGCTTGAAGCCATGATGATATTGCGGATATCACCTGAGTCATTACAAATCAGAAATACTGCAACAAAATATAATGTCAGAAGACTGCAATCGCAAGAGACCGCCAAGTCCTTCGCAGAACGCGTATCTCTTAACCTCTCGATTAACACCATACCACCAGCATCTTATGTCGAAAAACAATGGCAACGATGTCAACAAGCCATTAGATTAGCCAGAACTGATGTTTTAGATTTCTTGTGGTCACCAGCAAGAAACTTTTGTTTTGATGAAGAATACCGACAGATGCTCGCAGCCAAAACAAGGCCTACAAGGCATTGGATGTTTGAGATGGCCAGGGAAGGTAGAGCACCTTGAACCAATACTCCGGTTGGCAGAGTCAGAAAGACCTCGCCTTCAGTGGCACACACAAGTAGAAACTAACCTCAACCAGCTTTAACTGCGTAACTGGAGGCAGTTAGCTAATGTTTTTGAGGTTCAGCTTTATTCCGGACATGAGTAAGTATTTGACAACATTTATTGAGACGAACTATACAGAGCCATTACTAGTTTTGGTACCCGTCGGTCAATCTATCCACGATTTCGATAAAGAACTCTCGCTGACAAGGTCAGGCATTTTCATAATAGATTAAGTCGTAGATAGTCTAAAACTTCTGTGCCAACAACCGAGGCGTAGTTAGCTCGTAAGCTAGCTTTTTTCACAACCTTTCATGTGAGATGTAGAGGGCGTTGGGAGCCGAAAATTAAAGGAAATCATAATGTGGATAGGACTTAAGGATGCAATTGGTATGATAGCTGTCAAGTGCGAAGACACGGCACGCTTCGAAACAGTGCAATGTAGTGGGCATTTTGAGCAGAAGCAGAACGGCTGAGTTTAAGAAAAGCTTTTCTTGAAACTCGGGTCATTGGAAAATAGTTTAGGTTTTGCTACAAATCACAATCGAACACAGACCTTCTTTTCATCGCACTAACCAACTCGCCGCACTGATTCCGTAACACCAAAAGTACAATATTCAATAAATCTGTGAAACTACTAGCATACGCCGACTATGTTGACATCATCATTGGACTCAACGAGATGTTTAAGACACGTTTGCTATTATAGAGAATAAATCCTCAAAACTGGAAACAAGTCTAAAACCAAGTATATGCTGTCAACCAGAAAGGACACTCAACATTGACAAACTTGACAGAACGTCCACGTTGAAAGATACAATTTTGAGGTAGTAAGGGGCTTTGTCTATTTCGTCTCCGCTAACAACTCTGACAACGACGTCTCGCCAGAAATTAAACGATGAATTACTTTCGCCAACCGCTGTATTTTCGGACTTAAAGGACTTTTTATCAATAATGCCCTAATTCGAACTTCTGTTGAGATTCTATGTAAGACTTGCTCTACTGCGCCGACCCATGTGACGTATAAAAACGGATAAAAAAATTCTGGGTCGTGATGGAAAAATTCTTCGACATATCTAAAGGTTCCGATTTTATTGACGGGCTATGGTGACATGGTTTTAAACAAGAATCTCACTATCTGTACAGTGACATAGGCCTGGTCAAAATACACTGCACGTTGCCTAGGACATAAAGAGCGAATGGACTCGCAGACCCTTCGATTCCCAGACGGTTTTACGACGAAGTAGAGTATGAACTCGCCTTAAGCCCTGAAGTAGATATCGACTTCAACCAACTTAAAGTGCGCAATTGGAGGCGATGGGCAAGGGGACGGGCTAATTCCAGAGGTATGTTGGTTGCGGCCGAAGTTCATTGCGGACTGTAACGTCAGTTACTAATAAGTAAATAAGTATAATGAGTTAGTTGCGTACCTTTCATTTGTCAGCTTTACGCGTTTACACGTTTTGATAAACGAGAATTTCAATATTGTAAAGCTTTAAGCGAGGAATTGTAAGGTATCTTCGACAAATTTGGTTTGTGTGCAATTGGAAAAGAATTTCACATCGTTTTAAAGTATCCAATACAATGCCAAAGGGAGTCAAAACGCTTTTACCGCCACCGGATATGGACCATTGGCGCACAATCGAAAAGCAAAGCTAGCCATTGTCGGTTACAAGCGTTTCTTAATCAGAATAACGAATTGATCGAATCGTAAAAAAATGCGTTGAATAGGGTAATATCCAATAGCCATAACATCCTTATCAAGCTGAAAGTGAAAAAAAAAATCAAATTTTAAAGTTTCGCGGTATTTTTCATCAGTTCGCTGTTGACATGTCAAAATTGAAGCTGAAAAACTGAAATAAATTCGTTTGAACAAATTAAAAAAATTGGTTGCTCAGATAAACGGCACATATTGTATTCGCAGATGAAAAAAAAACAAGAACGTAATCACACCATAAAAACAAAAAAAAAATAATACGCTCACGGGGGGAGTTCAAAAGGGGGTTAATGGATCGTTAGTATGAGTGTAGAACCATCATCATCAAACAGGGACCTTCGAACTCGACACTCTCAAAGCGTGGTGGTAATTCCGAGAGAGAGATTCGAGAGCCACATGAGTACTATATTCCCATAGGGAAGCAATTTCATTCGTTTTAAGATATGCGTATTCTTGAGTACCTATTCAAAGAAAAATATCTTTTTCCATACCAGACCACTTTTCAACCATACAACGTTTGCAAAGTATGAACTTCCAGGAGACATGTTTTCATTATGTTTTCAGCCTCAAAACATATACAAATAGCCTACAATTCGATAAGCGCTGGTAACATCTGATACCCTATTCCTAGGGTATGTCTATTTTTAAGGGTTAAACCAATTAGTTTTTTAAGAAAATACCCCCAGAAATTAGGAGTAGCCAATAGACGAAATGTTGAAATTAATATCACCGAATAATTTTCTTCAATTTTCTTCCCGAAATTCCTTAAAATTGTACCGAAAAGCATTTTTATTTATTATGAAAACTGGCCCAAAAAGTGGGCGTGGCAAACAACTTTGTTCAGGCGACATTTAGATATTAAGATTGTCTAACTATCCTGTTGAGAATCTTTATCAAAATTTTGGTCAAAAACAAACGTTTTTCTGAAAAGTGGGAGTGGCATTGGATTTTGGCAGGCAGGCGGATTTTGAGAATTGAGAGAATGCTGGGAGCAACAAATAGTTCCTTTACAAAATTTTAACATTCTAGCTATAAACCTAGCGGGGACAAAAACAACGTTTTTCGGAAAAGTGGGCATGGCAGTGTTCGGAGTTTGAGAATTTGTACACTTGTTGTGCTGGGAGCAACAAAAAATTTTATCATTCTAGCTAAAAACTGGTGACGGACGGACACTTAACATCCTCGGCAACAGAAAGATAAGTATCCAGTCATTCGGTACTAGGATGATATGCGCCGAATAGTGTTCTAGCAGCTTCATGAAAGTCCGCGTCCATATGGTAAATGACTGCTAAAATTAGCCGTAAGAATAAATTTTTCTGGGTACGCCGTGGGCATACCGTTAATCATGACTTTAATATTCGATAAAGTAAAGTAGTCATTTATGACTTGGAAAAGATGCTGAGTAACTTAAAGAATCTAGACTGGACTCATAAAAATGATCGTGTAGAGCTTGACCAGGGGCTATTGTCTGGTACCACGAGAATCAGGAGCCCCTAAGTCGTGTGGTCCTCGAATTGCATGGCTTAGCGTGATAAAAAGGTTGACTCCCTTGTGGGAGTATCGTGGTGATTGTGGTTACCCGACTTCTCAGGAATATATGGTATTCTGAGGTATATGGAGTGATAGACTTTGGAATACATGAGGTGTTAGATGGACCTCGATCGTTAGTAAGGATGAAGATCGTGCCTTACACATGATTTTCAAACTTGAACCAATGTGTCCTGCATTGGGGTGTTAAAAAAAAAACTTTTATAAGGTTCTGATATTGTAGGTTGGTACACCAATAAAAGCTATATGAAATGACTATAGTTGTTCACGTTAAACATACTTTAGATGATCTGACGGATGGACAGACATGACTAAATTGCTCAGATTGCTTACTAAGATTAGCGATTCATATGTTCACACTAAGTGTCAAGATTGTCTTTCATATTACTACAAATAATTTGTCTTTGTATAGTAGTTGCCATGTCCACTTATCCGATCCCGCCCATTCTATGCATGTGGACAACTTATGTCACAACCACTGTCTACGATTACACCGTGAACAATAACCGGGATTAAGACTACATTTGGAGTAAGTCTCATCGGTATAAGCACATCGAACAAGAACTAAATTTTTGTCCTCTCTTTGTTCTACCTTCTAGAGCAAGAGCCCGTGAGTGCCAGACCTTCGGATTTTCATAAAAGCTGAAAATTTTTCTATGTGTGTCCCTAGTACAGGTAAGAATGATCCCCACCCATGAAGCTGAGGCAGCGGTAGCTTTGGCAGGTAACAGGTAACAAAGGTGTATAAAATTCCATCTCAAATTTATCATAAAATAAAACTTAATTTTTTTATATTTGATTCGTAATAATATCAAAACTCGCGTTGCTCATTGCCAGACAGTTAGTATGGTTGCAACCCTCTGCCGGACACCCTTAAACTATTATAATTTATAATTATACTTACGTTATATTATAAAATCTCAATTTTATATATAATTTTTTGGGGGCCTATTAATCTATGTTTACATGATAGCCGGACAGTTTCGACGGTTCTATCATCTTGCTAGACGCATTCAAAGTGAGCATTAGTTCGGGGAGCAAGGAGCGTATACAGTAACTAGTGCGAGTGAGACAGAGCGCTTGGTCTATTGCGGCCCTTCACTGCGCATCCACTGTTATCAAGTTCAAATTGTGCAGCTTATTTTTTTCTTAGTCAAGAAATTTCATTAAATAAATTTTTACAGTTTGAATAACAAATATTTAAAACAGTACTCAGTAAAATTGTTCTAATACAACTCCAATCATATCGAAACTCTAATAATTTTATTTATATTATTTTTCATTTTTACGAAGTTTATTATTTTCAATTCTATCAAAATTGTAAAGCCAATGAATTAAATGAATGAAATTAAATAAAGTAAATCAAATTTTATTGTTTATTATATCAAAGGGCAAATTTTTTTTAAAATAAAAAAGTTACAGAAAAATATATTTATTTTAATAAAATCTTTAAACATTTTCATCATTTTCATCGTCGTCGTCAATACATCCATATTCCTCGTCACTATTATTCCATTCTGTGGATTGATCGTCTTCAATATCGCCTTCTTCATTGTTTTCTGCAATAGTAAAAAAACCAAGTTAATTTAATTACAAATAGTCCAAAATTAATGTATAATAATTTAACATAATTATCAAATACCTGGAACTGTTTTTAGAGATTCGCTGACATAAATCGGTAATTGATCTCCTTCAAACCATTTAAAATAGTAGTGGTCATTTTCCAGTATCCAACCATTATTTACTGGTTTATATGCTGTTGGCTTTTGTAAGTGAGCGTTGTTCCATATGCTACATATGTAATTCGCTCGCAAAAATTGCTGCCATAGCTCACTTTTGCAAGGTGGTAAACAGCTAGCATCGAAATTTTGCAACTTTTTTCGATTAAAAGCTTCGTTCACATCAGATACTGTATACGAATTAATAAACATTTGTAGCCTAGCAGCATCAACATCATTGATATCATTCATATTGTATAGATAGCATACAAAACTTTGAATTATATCGAAGATTAATACTTGTTCATTGTTATTTTCGATGATTTTGCTGTCACCAAACTTCATGAATGCTTGTTGAAACTCTACATATTTTTTAACAATTTAAACGGTTTTAATTTTGCTTTTCTGTAAAATGCAGGATTGTAATCACATCCTGTGAAAGCGTGTAGTCCAGGTAAACTTCTGCAAATAGATTCTCCTAATTTGGCGTGTATATTAGTTAGGTCCACATATCTTAAATTATTTCCAGCTCCTGTAAGCATCCAAACATGTGATCCATCATTAAGACGATGCATGTGACTTAGCATTATAGCAGCAACATCGGTGTCAACAGTTCGAATCACAATGTTTGCTTCATGGTTAATTTTACACGCGTGGTACACTATTTTGGTGTCTGCTTCTTCATGCTCTGGGCAAGACAATTCCTCATTTACACCTGACATCACTTTTTTGGCCTCATTAACAGTAAACGAATGACATTTTCTGAAATTTATATGTATCATTTTATTGCCAATAAACGGCGCCATTTCGTCAGAAGCCCAGTGTAAAATAAAAAAATCAACTAGAGCTTCTTTAAAATTAGAATTTTTTAATTCTTTGACAAAGTCACTAGGACGGACTTGTTCAGGACCAGCAATAGTATACTCCAATTGTGCAGATTCAAATCGCAGAGAACGTTCGTATCCTTTTATCGATGGGGTAAAATACTGGTCGAAAACGACATCAATTCTTGACGCTTTTAATTGAGTTACCATCTGCAACATTTTTTTAGAAATG